>JAECXG010000805.1:7500000-10000000 GCA_018152135.1 Drosophila paulistorum | reverse complement strand
GAAATGTGAAATGTGAGAAAATCCGTAACAGGTTTGCATCTTCCTCTGTCTGTCACTGCATTATGACCGACAACCAAAACAAACAAAATTAACAACACGCCAAACAAATTAAAATCACATTTACTTTATACAAAAAAACTCTGAAAAAAACAAGCAAAATATAATTAACAAGTCTCTCACCGCAATTATGCACATTTAATTACTGCATATATGTAACGGGGGGTTTACGCTGCGTATGAGTAATGCAAATTAAGCACTGAGAGAGTGTTACATATTTAATTGAATGCACATAAGTGGATATCATAAATATTTATAAGAGGTACTTATTTATCTACAATTACTTATGTGATTGTCCACCAATTGTGAATGCCTGAATTTAATTATAACAATTTCTAGATGCATTATTAATACTTGAAAGTAAATTGAGAAAGTCGTAACAAATATTTCTAATCTATTTCCAATCCCGTGTCTAAATGTTTTAGGGTATCAAAACTATGTTCTTGTTTCAGATTATTTGATGTGGTGCTTTACTCTAGTCAACAAATAGAAAAATGAGTAATGAAAAACCCCCCGAAATGGGGTCATTTGCTTCAAATAGGAATCACACTTAAAACTCGAATTGAATCACAGCCATTATTTAAGTAAAATTGTGCAATGCACTAGATATTTTGAATAAAACTAGATTTTTATAAGCTTAAGAGTCTATAGAAACAAATAAGAATAGTTTGTAGTTAAAATTTTGCAAATTTCTAGGTACCCCAAATTATATCCATTAAGTAGTTTATTCTCCCTTCCCCTAAATCTTATTTAATTGTTTTCACAATTAAGTTTTTCACTATTTTTTTGTGTACTCAGATCCGTTCATTATTCAACTCTATTAACAACAAATTTGCTTGATCAGCGACCTGAAGCGTGTTTTGAAAGTTTTAAGAAGACTTTGCCACTTCACTGGCATCTCTCAATCAAATGGAATCAATTTTTTCCCCATTTTTTTTTATTTTTTGTATTTTTTATGATTAATTACTAGCTTGAGGCTATGTCATGTGGGTTACAATTTCCAACGTATAATATTTTCCTCTCTCTGCTTATGTATATATGATTAAATTTAAAGACAGCTTAATGAGTTGAAATTAGGAAATGGCATGATTAAAGCCTGTTCATCATGTCCAGCAGCAGCAGCAGCAGTTCCAACTGAGGCTTTACCTCTGTAAACCTGAACGATATTTCATGTTCAAGAGACACAAAGGCAGACCACGAGAGGCAATGACAGAGAGAGAGAGAGAGGGAGAAAGACAAGATCATGCATTATACACGTGCTGTTTAGTTAAGAAAAACCCAAGAGGAAAAAGCCAAACTTCAAGAAAAAGAAAAAATCCCCGCTTCGAAGCCAGTTTTTTTCAAGTTCTGCAGAATTTTTTTGAATGCCAATTTTGTGATGCAAAAGATAAAGTTATTGAAATAATCAACTTCATTTTTAGGTCTTGTTATGTCAGCATTCAATTGTTTTATAATTAATAGTTGTAATTGTATATTATTACAAGTTGTAGTGAGATTAAATTATTTGTTTTTTGTTTTCCTCTAATACTGAAACCGGTTCGTATTATTAAATCTGTCAAAAAAAACTAAATCATTTGGTACTTTTATATAATTCATCTAGTTAACAATTACAGTCGTTCTCGTCTTAACAATTAGCCCAAAAAGTACAGAGGTTTATCTGCCCTGTAGACCGACCAAGTACATGCTATATAATATATACTTGATTTATAGATGGCGCACTTCATACTGATTTATATGCGATTTCACATTGTTTGTATTGCCTATGACTGTTGATTGATTTGGCTAGCCGATAGGGAAAACGGCTACCAAGCACGCGATTAATTGGCCAAAGTTGTAAAGATTTGTAGAGAAACGAGTAACTAAAGTATAACATATTCCATTTTGCCAGTCAAGAAAACAACTTGTCAAAGCCTTTTTATGTGCAGGTAAACAAACCTAACAATGAATAAAATATTTTACTGTACTTTGATCTATTGTTTGTTTCTGTTTTTTATTAAAAGTGCGAAACCCATAAAAAGAATAGTGCATTTTTAAGTATGAGAATTGCTTAGCAATAATTGAAGGGCTAAAGCCCATTAAAAACGAGAAATCGAGAAATCATCAGTGTGAAATTCTTTATAATTATCATGGAAATAAATATTATAGAATCAAGCCATTTTTATTTTATTGTTTTCGTTACAAGCACATGCAGAATGCAAACAAAAATAAAAAAGCGAAAACTTTCATTAGATAAATAAGTCGACGTGGGAATATCCAGCATTCAGAAGAACCTATTGATAAGAAATTGTATATACATATATGGGACGAAGCCCAAGTGTGAAATGATTAATAGGATCTGTTTAATCATTTTAATATTATTCATTAAATCATATGAGGCATTTGCTAAATTTATTTATTGAATCATTTTATTATGCACACTTAACTTCACAGAGACCTGAATTATATGTAGATAACTATTAAATTTTTTATAGGTTTCATTTCAATCGAATGAATTAGAAATTCTAATTCCGTTGCTTATTTCCGGTATGCATTTTGCTAAATCAAAATCTAGCATCATAGTTACATTGTTTTCCACAGGGTATGCCAAAGTCACGGTGTCTGCCAGAGTCATCGGTACTACCCTCCCCTCCAGCCACTTGATAGAAGTTATAGTTTAGTGCTCATCTGTCATCTATAATTCTTTGGGCGGTTACACGATGCTCAACGCCAACGCAAGATGAAAAGTCCCGAGACTGAGAGCCGGTTTAATGGCCAATCGAGAGGTGTCATGGTGCAGGGGATCGAGGGGCTCTTGTCCACCTAACGAAAGCCGGCGGATAGTCTCGAACGAGCTCGCGTCTCTCGGGCCTATTTATAATCAGTTCCCAAACGCTCGGCGTAGCAAACGACAGAGACTGTTGCTGGTGGTGGCTTTGCCTGTTGCTGCTTTAGCGTCTTTTGACTCGATCTCGATTCGAATTTCAATTTCATTTCATTCCCTCGATTGAGGCGGTCGCGAATAGTTCGCATCGGCGGAAAAAAAACAAAAGTGTCCCTAAACAAGTGTCCAAGAAGTGTAGCAAGTGAGAATAGTGCAAAGTGATGAAGCCTTAGAAGAGGCCAACCAAAAAAAGGATAATATAAAAATAGACAAAAGTGAATCCATATTGAAAAACAATGAGCAACAGGGACACAGGTCACAGCAATGGCGCCTACACAGGCTCGGAGGTGTCATTGGATATACCCACCAATACATTATATCACACATCCCGCGACTGCATTATCGAGGGCGAGGAGGAGCCAGCCAAGTCAAGTGGTGGCTGCCTCGATTGCCTAAGGAGCACTTGCTCTAATATTTTCCGCAAGAAGACGCTCTACAAGCGCTTCCCTATTCTGGTCTGGCTGCCACAGTACAAAAAGGATTACATCTTTGGCGACATTGTGGCGGGCATCTCGGTTGCCCTGACTGTTATACCACAAGCTCTGGCGTATGCAGGGATTGCTGGCTTGGATTTGCAATATGGATTGTATGCCTGTTTTTTGGGTTGTTTCATCTACATTTTCATTGGATCTAGCAAGGATGTGCCCATTGGACCAACTGCTATTTCGGCTTTGCTTTCGTTTCAAATCGCCGGCGGGAGCTGGCAAATGGCCACATTGCTAACCTTTCTCACTGGCATAATTGAGATCTTAATGGGCGTATTTCGACTTGGCTTCCTCATAGATTTCGTGTCTGGCCCTGTGGGAGCGGGCTTCACCAGTGCCGTCTCCCTGATCATCTTCAGTTCACAAATGAAGGATTTCCTGGGCATACAAACAAGTGGCAATACGTTTCTTCAAGTGTGGATCAGCATTATCAATGACATACACAACATCAGTTGGCCCGATTTTGTCTTGGGCCTCATATGCATCACAGTGCTCCTCAGTTTGCGTGCTCTGGCCAGTTGCAGTGTCGGACCCAAGGAGGGCAAGTCATCGGGTCAGCAACTTCTGACGGGCATCATGTGGACCATTGGAACTGCCCGAAATGCTCTGTTAGTTTGTAGCACAGCCGGTTTGGGTTACTGGCTGTCGATTAGTGGCAAAGAGGATCTCGTACGAACTGTGGGCTTTGTGCCCAAAGGAATGCCCTCATTCCAGCCGCCACCATTCCACATGGATCCTGTGGTGAATGAAACAACGGGAGAAATATTGCAAGATGCTCAAAGCTTTTGGGATATGGTCAGCACACTGGGCTCTGGTCTCATTGTGGTGCCTCTAATTGCTTTGCTTGAAACAATGGCGGTGGTGCAGGCTTTTGGTGAGTTTCGAAAAGCTTTTGTTCTAGTTTAGGGGTACTAATCCTTGTCTTGTTTGCAGCTGATGGTAAGCCCACAGATGCCACTCAAGAGCTAATTGCCTCTGGAGTTTGTAATGTGGCCAATTCCTTTGTCCAAGGACTACGCAGCAATGGTGGAGTCGCTCGTGGAGCCATCTTAAATGCCAGTGGAGTGCGCACTCAGTTGTCGAATCTGTATACTAGTGTGATTGTCATCATTGCTCTACTCTACCTTACTCCATGCTTTTATTATATACCCAAAGCCGCTCTGGCGGCCATTATCATTGCCGCTGTAATCTTTATGGTCCAATTCCGGGTCATAAAGCCCATGTGGCATAGTAAAAGTGAGTAAATCTGAAAAAGATATAATCATAAATGACATTGATGACATTTAAATTGTGCACTCAGAAACCGATCTCATACCCGGACTGGGAGCATTCTTTGCATGTCTGGTTCTACCTTTGCAATTGGGCATTCTGGTGGGCATTGGCATCAATGTCGTCTTCATTCTATATCAGGCAGCACGACCCAAGCTGCGCATTGAGACGCTGGCGGTAAGTTCTTTCTCATCCTCTTCTGGACTTTCTCTTGAAGTCGTAATATTTTGCTCTTTACAGACTACAAGTGGGCTGAGATATCTTATGCTAACACCAGATCGTTGCCTTATCTTTCCGTCCATGGAGTTTGTACGTAAAGTGATCAACAAACAGGGTGTCAAGTCCACTCTGCCCGTGGTTATCGACTGCACTCACATTTATGGAGCCGACTTCACGGCGGCTAAGGTTATTTCCACCATGGTCACAGACTTTGCTCTTCGGGAGCAGCCGCTCTTCTTCTACAACCTGCAGCCGCGTGTGGCTCAGGTATTCGAAGGCCTCAACAAGGATCTGGTTGTGATCTATGATATTAACACTCTGCATGCCAAACTGGCCGAGAAGACGGCGCTTTAAGCGCCATCTGAAGATGATGGTCAACCAATGCAACCTCGTTATACGATATAATGTAGTCTTATTGTTAGTTTTCTCTAGACTCAATCTTCCAATGCCTTTTGGGCGAGGCCAGCGGCTTGTAGTAGTTTGGTAGATGGCCAGAGACGGCAACCCACGCAAAATAGTCCAAAACTATTTGATTATCTTAATTAGCATTTAACTTTAAGCAATCTTTTACTATTGTATACTATATTTATTTGTTTTGTGAATTTGGTTTTTGGCAAAATGTTGTGAATTTTGTTGAACGAAATTCACTTTTTTTTGTTGCGACTCATGGATTTTTTTTTTATTTGTTGTATCTGCTGTGCATAGTATTAGTAGTGTATTATACAAATCCAAAAACCAGACAACAATTGAGTATTAGTTATAGGTACTTAAATATAAATAAAGACACCAATTAAGTAATTCCAAGAAGAGCTTCTGCCTTCAGCAGCGAATGATGTAATACATATGTATATATTTTGCTCGAAGGTTAATCGAACTACGAGTTACCATGTGTTATTTTTGGCAACTTTCGCCCAATCATTTTATGAGCTGCTGTTCATTGGGACACTCAATTGCAGCAATATCTAATCAATTTGACTGAGATTTAATGCTTTTCCAGCTACTAGCACAAGACTGCCAATTTGATTTTTGTTGTGATCAAAATTTATGACCGAAACTGGATCAAATCAATATCAATATGATTAGAAAGCCGACGCAAATGAAAATGATTTATATTTGAATAAAAACAGACACTTGGAGAATATTCTATCCAAGAAAGATTCATCGGATTGTGTAATTGTTATTAAAGCATATTTCTATGAGAAAAATATATTTTCCATTTACAAAAACTGTTAAGCTAACTAAACTCACATTAAATATGTTACATTTGAATTAATTCCTAAAAATATTGGGCTAAACAGCTCTGAGCAATCAAAAAACTAGAAGTTTAGGCCATGAATGAAAACTTAATTTAAATTTACATTTTTGGTCACTTTGCCTCCGTTTTAGACTCTATTTTAACAAATTTCCAAACGATTAAAAAAATTATATACCAATTAAATTATAATTTTTAATTTTAAAATGGCATAAAGCACTTGGATGTTTGAAACACTTTATTTCGCAACGATTTTGCATACTAAACATTATTTTTTTTTTTTTTTGGAAAATTACAAAAAATTTAGTGTACATTATGTAATTAATTATTATTAAATAATTGAAAGACATTATCGAAACTTAAAAATAAAGACAATTTTTCAAATACTCAAAATATTGAATAAATTAGACTTTTATAAAGTTAAAGATAATAGGAATACTTTGCTATCTTTTGGGAATTTTTTGTCTTTGAATTTAGATTTAAAATTGAAAAGGGATTTGACCTTCGAAAATTGGTTAAAGTTACCGATTTGCAAAGCTAATAGTTTCTTTTGTTTAGAACTGTCTTTTATTTACAATAAGCATTTGGCAAAACCAGAAATTCAAACATCTTAATTCAGCTTACTCGATCAATCTGGCAACACAAATGTCATTCAAGTTTTTTTTGCCGTTAATTGGCAACAACCGTTTCACACGCACTCAAGCTTCAACTTGGCCAAATAAAAGCTCTGAAGCTTTCAAATCAGTTTAAAGTGGTTGGGAAAAAGTTAAAACTATTTAACCTTTACATAAGCATTTTGGCATATTAAGAGAGATGTCTAACAATAAGTCTATAAATTTGAGTGAGATAAGAATAATCTTTTAAAAATAAACTGAAACTTTCTATCTTTTGCAGTTAAAAAATTCAATAAATATACAAACAGTTTAGATTTTGATTTTGGGAAATAAAAATCTGTAATTTTTCGGATAAAAATACATCATGGATATCAAACAATGAGAATGAGAATTTTCCCTCTTAGTCGACCAGTTTTGTTGACTTTTCGAAATTATTATATAGAAATTAGAATCTAGATTCCATGCCAAGTATTAAACTGAAAATTTATTAACATTCTCATGGTGAAAATATTTAGAATGTCCTTTTCAATATTGCAAGTTAAAGATATATTTTATTGTAACTTCCAGTTTAAATTTATAGTAAAAATCTTATATTTGCTCACGTTATTTTATTGAATAAATATAGGTATATATTAAAGATTAAGTTCAACTTTTAGCCAATGAGAGTGTGCTGGCCATGCTGACACACTCGCTGGTGCCTCCTTCAGCTCGATTCAGTGAGTCCACCGAACGTGTGAAACTCTCATCCTGGAGCTCTTGATTCAGAGCATGTGTATTGTAGCAGAGAACAAGCCTGGTGTTCAGACCCTCGAAAATGCTGACCACACTTGGCTTCAGATTGAAGAATATGATCTTCTGATTCCGTCTACGGAAGTCATCGACAATCGATGAAATCACTTTGGCAGCTGTAAAATCAGCTGCATAGATGTAGGTGCAGTCAATAACCACTGGAAGAGTTGACTTGCTGCCCGATTTTACGATCATGTTGCGGACAAACTCAACGGAGGGAAAGATTAGACAGCGATCGGGTGTGATTTTGACGAACTTAATGCCCTGCACTGTCTCCAGTTGTTCCAATGTGATCTTTGGCCTTGCCGAGTGATATAATATGAAGAGCAGGTTGACTCCAATGGCCACAGTAATGCCAATTTCCAAGGGCATCACAAGACAGCAGACGAAAGCAAATATGCCAGGCACTAAATCGGATCCTATAAATAATGGTCAAGGGTCAAATCACTCAAAATCAGTACTTTGGAGTACGGAACTTACGTTTACTACGCCACATGGGCGTGACGATCTGATACTGAACTTGGAAAATGACTGCCGATATGATAATGGCAGCCAGCACAGCCTTGGGTATAAAGGCAAAGTATTCGGTAAGGAAATTCAGGGCCAGCACGACAATGATGCCAATGTAGAAATTGGACATATTTGTGCGACATCCGCTGGCATTATTGACAGCTGAACGAGCCAGTCCACCGTTGCAGCGATAACCGGAGAATAGGGATGTGGCAATGTTGCCAACTCCGCAGGCAATCATCTCTTGGGTAATATCGATTTGTTTACCCTTGGAGAAGGCTTTGCACACCGACATTGTTTCCAGCAGCGCCATGATGGGTATGATGATGAGGCCATAGCCCATGCTCTGGACCATCTCCAGGAAGTTCTGACCCTCCACTGGCGGAATTCCCGCCGTGATATTCCCAGGCTGGGACTCAATCGAAAACGGTGGCAGGGAAGGTGATGGCATACCCTTGGGTATGTGTCCTGTCAGACGGAATGGATTCATACCATTTCCATCCAAGTACATGGTAATCAAAGTAAAGATAATGACTACAGAAGCATTCCGGGAAGTGCCCAGAAACTTGATGAAAGCATTTACTATCCTCTGGCAACGGCTACGTTGGGCATTGTCTTCGGGTCCGATCTTTATTCTGCTAAAGCTGCGCATAGCCAGGAGTAAGAAAACGCAGCCGAACCCCAAGCAAGTGTCGGCCACTCGTATATTCTCTATGTCACGGAACATGCTAATCCAGGTCTGTAGAAATGAGTCACCCTCACTTTTCACTCCCAGCATTGAGCGCATCTGAGAAGTGGATACAATTAAGGCCACAGCACTGGTAAATCCAGCACTCACGGGACCGGACACAAATTCCACTAGACAACCCAACTTAAAGATGGCCATAATGATTTCGATGATGCCCGTGAGAAAAGTCAGCAGAATAGAACGCTGCCACGATCCCTGAGCAAATTGAAAGGTCATCAGAGAGGCCACAGCAGTGCTACCAATTGTGCTGTCCTTGCAGGTTCCGAGGAGGACATAGACAAAGCAACCCATGAAGGCGCCATAGAGACCATACTAAGCAGTTAAAGGAGACAAAGATGTAGAGAGAAAGAGTTCAATTTCCAGGTTCTTCTTTTCTTACCTCTGGCGGCAGACCCACCACTCCGGAGTAGGCCAAACCCTGGGGTATAACTGTTAGACCTACAGTGAATCCTGCCATTATATCACCAATACAATCTTTTTTATTATAATGAGGCAACCAGGTCAAAAATGGCAAACGTTTTTTCAGTGTCTTCTTGCGACAGATATTCTTGACAAAGCGCGTACAACAGGATGTTGAAGAAGCCTCTTTCTCCTGCTTGATGGCCTCCAGTTGTTCCATACTCTTGTACTTTGATGTCCGATGATCGGTCATCAGAATAAAATCCGTAGAGGAACTATGGAATTGCGCCTCCAAGTTCTGACTCACCTCCGTTTGCTTACGGAAGGTCACCTCGTTCTCCAGAGTGGACATCTTGGTGTCGATCTTGCTTGTCTAGGTGCGCCACGGGCCGACTGATAATACACACTGGGCTATGCGATGGATGCGGTCGGACATGCGAACTCAACCTGATGATGGGAAGCTGCGTCACGAGCTCTTATCTCTGTGCCGGAGTCTGTTTGCCAACATCGCCGTTTGTGTGTGGGAACGGGATAAAGGTTGTATGTTTCAGTTATCTCCACAGAGATGGCCATAAACAAGCCAGTAGCGCCACAGTAGCGCACTTGACAATGACCAACCAGCAACAGGTAAACTTGTTTAACTTGACTTGTCATTCTCAACAACTGGCACAACTGTCACCAATGATCCAAATTTTCCATCAATCAATCGAATGTGTTGATTATGATACACACACATAATTGAAGGGATAAATATTGATCATAACAATTATTCACATTCATTCATTCATCCGTCCATCCATCTGGCCACTGGCTGACTGTTGTTTAAACATCTTTGTTGAAATAGTTACAAATAAAATAATCGAAAGTGATAGGAAAACATCAGAAAACCCCAGAAAAAAAGTTTTCCTCATGCTTAGAAATAAGTTGAGTCTAAAGAAATTATTCTTGGCTCAATGGACAAAAAGAAATAAAAAAGAAAAACAGTTTTGAACTCTTACAGATTAGTTTTTTCAAAGATTTTGGAGAAAATCGCAAACTCTAATTCACTCAAAATGCAGAATTAACTGCAAAATTTTTCAGTAAGTTCAAACTCAATTTTTATCTTTAACATTTGACATTGGTTTCCGGTTTATTTAATGCCTATCATAACAAATATTCTATTAAAAGCCACAAGGAAGATGTCGTCTGTTGGAGGAAGAGCTCAAAGTATTTTCTTATCATCTACAGAAGTTCTGAAGAATAATTAGCTAACTATATTAGATAGATAAGATTATCAAATGTATCTAAACAAGAGTTTTGCGTAGTTTTTGCCAACTAATTCATTAGAAAAAACAATACAAATTTATTTTTTAGATTTTTATTTAATTTTAATGTTTTTTTTTACATGATTTTTAAAAATTGTATTTTAAAAGCATTGCATTATATCATATAAAGTAAGATATATCATTTTACATTATACAATTGTTGATTTGTTTTCTTTGTAGTTTAACCATAAGTTTAATATTATGTTTAAGCAATTTTATAATTCAATAGCAGTAAATTGTTTTCAGAGACCATGGCTATATATTTATCATATATATGTATCAAATATATATGTGTGTATATATTTTATGTATGTATGTGTGTAGCACTTGAAATTATTTCGTACATTTGTATATATGTATGTATATAAAAGTGCTTGTTAAAAACTAAAAGAAAATTAACATAAAATTTCCATGAATTTTAACCAATAAGAGAGAAACAAATATGTATAATAAGTAAAAATAATATAAAAGTGCGTGTGAAGTTGGCCGCAGCATTAAACTTGTGAACAATTGACAATTACTTAAGGAAAGAATTTTCATATAAGATACATTTAAAAGGTGCCAATATTGACAAATTGAAAACAATTGGTGTAAATGTGTGTGCGTGTGTGTGTGTGTTTGAGTTTGAGTGTTTAAGTGTCTGTGTATGACAATAAACATTTGTATAACTCACTCGAAAAAAAAAAATGATAATAATATTAGAGTCTGAACAAAACAAATTTGGATCAACCGAACACAAAATCAAAATTATTTGATGAACGCAACAAACATTGAAGCAAAAACATTTTGCATAACCAGAAACAATTTTTTAAACTAACAACAACAACATCATTTACAACAATATATATATATGTATATTGTGTAAAGACAGCAGTTAGCACATGAAGGCCAGTAGGTAGTAGTTCTATTCCATCCGTTCTCCAATCATCGATTGCTGATCCCTCCTCAATCCATTTACTGCCAAACGCCAATGGTGTAATTCCTGCTCAGATGACCCATGCGACGTTGACGTCCAACTGAAATAGTATATGTTTTCAAATTAGTAAAGCATTCAGTCAAGGTGAGTACAATACATTCAAAATAACAGAGCCAAATAATATGGTTACAATTCCTAGCATTGACAACTCAAACTCTTGGAGAAGATTCCGAGTGTCGGAATTTAGTTGAAAACAGAAATTCTAGACAATCTGTTAGCTTAATATATATCTATATTCTACATCTACAATCTGGTCGATTATCACTTCTATAAATATTTGCTAACCTAGTTAGGAATTATTTTCGGCGCATGTTTGTAAAGAGCGTTAAAAGTGACAGCACTTTCAGCTTGGTTTGACGTAAATACATAGGCTACCATTTTTTTCTTAAAATATTTTTAAAGTAAACTTAAAGATTATTGATAAAATATACACAAGGTGCTTGATTTCTCGGCTTGTTGTCGAAAAGCCAAACAAAAATCTCTATACTTGTTAAATCTAATAGGAAACACTTTTGTAATCTGCTCAAAGAATATTCACTTATCTTAAAACAAATCTTAATATTTAAACTATGCCTAGAAACAACTTACATAGATCTTAGATCTAGTTTTATTCTATTCTGATATGTAAAAAGAAAATATTGAAAACTTTTACGTACTGGATGTTAACATCATTCTTCGTTGTTAGTTTTGCAGCTGGTTGTTTGGTTGGTTCAGGAGGGCAAACAAATATATGGGGATTACACGGGGATATAGATTGTGTTTCAACATTCAGATAGACAATCATATTGCTCTTGCTGTAGTTGTTGATCTGCTGGGGCAGTTGTTGTTGTTGTTCAGGTGGTTCTTGTTGCTGGTGGTGTAGTTGTAGTTCTTGTTGTTGTTGGGTTTTCTTTTGGTGGTTTTGGTGATGGTGTTGCCGATTGTTGAATTAGTAATGAAAAATATAAAGATTGAACAACCAAAAACAAAACACACTCATACACACACAAACATAAAATGGTTGTATGCTGTTCTTGTTGTTGTTGTTGGTTTTGCTTTGTCTTTTTTGTTTGTTTATTTACGCTGATTCAGGCGTTTCACACGTACTGCAAAAACACAAAGAGAGAGAGAAAGAGAGAGGGAAGAGAAAGGGTTCGGGGGAGAAAAAGATATAAATATAAACAGGCATTAGTCAAGTTTTTGTGTAGAAACATAGTGTGGGATTTATGTTTAATGGTTAATCACTGAAAATTGACATAACATTCAATCAATTAATCAGTCAGTCAATCAAAAATAGGTATAACATTCAATATAGGCAATAGGCTGTAGGTAACTAAGAATCTTTTTGCAGCTTTCATTGGCTGCTTTTTCAAAGTTTTTAGTAGAAGGCGATTAGTTGAGTTTTTGGGCATTTTTTCGGTTAGTCGGTGACAACATTGTTTGCTAAACAACAACAATAACTATTAGCTTATGACTTAAGAAAGAAAGGGTACACACTATTCGTTTTGCTTGGGATTTTGATCTGTTGCTGTTGTTGTTGTACTGTTGTACTGCTGTTCTGGCTCTGTGTTCGAAGAATATAAACACTCTGCCGCGCTTATTGAATTATAAAAGGATTTGTTAAACATTTCAATTAAAGTTGTTCGCTGTTTTATGTTGAAGGTTTGATTAAGGTTTCACATATTTTAAATTATGTTCCTGTTGTTATTGAGTATTTATTATGTTTTTTGTAGAGTTTCACTTAAAATTTTACATCGCAGTTTAATTCCTATACGAAGAAAATAACATTAAAAGTCGTTGTTGAAGTGTGTATGAGTTTCTTTTGGTGGTTGTGTAGTAGTGGGTGCTGGTATCGGCAGGCAAATGAATTTTGATGCTTCAAAGGGTTAAGGATATAAACATGCAAAACAATAAATGATCAAAGAAGCTTCATGCACATTCAAAATCCGAATTAAAATGTCTCATAACACAAAGTTCCTAGCATGAAAAAGATCGCAGAGTTAAGTATACAGTATTTTATTTAAAGGCAGATAATTATTTTAGATTTTAAGCCCTTGCAGAAGTTCAATTTGGCAATAAAAAGATTTGTGAGTTTTAAATTAATTGTATTACCAATTGCAATATTTTGGAGTTTAATTTCAATATTCCTTTTTTTAAACAGATCAGACAAATTTTAATGTTAGAATCTGACTGCAAGAGTATAAAAATTACGGCAAGCCGAAAGTTTTAATTCCGAATTCTTTGTTTTAATGTATTTCTGTTTATTTAATTGCTCATTCAGTAAAATGCAGTTTTGTTTTAATACTTTCTCTAATCTGCAAAATAAGCTGGCTATTGCTATTTATTTTTTGTATATTCTTTGGGTTAGGCAAAATCGTCTTTAAGGTGCAACTAGTTGTTCATAGATACCTGTGTTAAGTATTAAGAGAAAAATGAGGCCTAAAATCGATTTTCTGCTGGTGTTAGATGCCTTTTGTTTCTTTCTCTGTGTTTTTGTGTTGTAAATCAGTTTTAAATATATCTCTATATATATTATATCTATATATTTTAGTATATATAAATATCAGTGTTTCGTTTATATATCATTTGATTATTTCTTTGCTTTTTGTCTGCTGCTGCTTCATTTTCTTAGTTTTGTTATAAATTATACACATTTTCTCTTAATTTTCTTCATCTTGTTTTTTTTTTGTTTGGTTTTTAGGTGGATTACAAAATTTTCTTTTCTTTATAAAATTATATTAAATTGATTTTCTTTGTTTTTGTTCTTTTTTTTGTTTATTCGATTTTTTGTTTATTGAATTCTTGTTGATTTTCTATGCAGATTATTGAAAAATCTGAACTGCAGGCGTAACTCAAGATCTTTTCTTACTGCAAATGAGAAACAGAAACGGAAAGAGAGAGAGAGAGAAAGAGAGAATAGTACACATAAAACAAAATAATATGAGGATAGCACAAAATAGAACATTTTTGAATTTGGATTGTTGATATTATAATACGATATATCAAAGCGATACGATATTTTTGAGATGTATATTGAAAAAAACATCTAAAGAAAAGTAATCGGTTATCATTGGAAGATATTTAGTTATATAGAAGAGAGATGAACAAATGATTCACTTTACAGTATTTACGAATTTACAGATAATGTCTTTCCTTTTTCAATATTTACAAAAAGAAGGATCACATCCTTAGTAAAATGTCTTATATAAGGAACCAATCCTTGGTAATATATCTTGCATATATCGTATTGGCGATCTAATATCAACAATCTGTGTAACTGTCTGTCTCTGTGCAAAACAACAAAAAATATAAGACTGACAATGAGAGGAAAAATCCGTTGACTGGTGGTGTATATAGAGTGGTGTTTCTTTTTTTTTTGGGTGGGTTGGGTACTCTTCTTTTTCTGTGGTGCGTGTATGCATGTGTGTGTGTGTGTCTGTGTGGTGAGCGAGTGGATTTAACCGCTGAGAGAAACGGGGCGGCTGCGATTTGGTTAGCACGGATTGTGAATGGACTTGTTTCTCGGTTTTATATACATAATGAATATGAATATGGCAAAGCTAATTGACAACGACGACATGTATGGGGATTCAGTATCAGTATTCGGGGATTTTATATGTACACACAATCTTGGTCGGCAAGTTGTTGTGATTGTTGTTCTTGTGGACGGGGATCAATTGGTTGGGACAAGGTTTTAATTTACACCATGGACAAAAATCAAAAGTAAAATTATGTTGGGCTACAGGCAACGACAACAACCAATGAGGCGAGAGAACTGATCAAGTGACTGTCTGTACATTTGGTGGTTTTGTGGTTTATTCTTGTAGTGGCTCCCCGTTCTTGGCATGGACGGTTGGCTGGTTGATTTGCTTGGTTTTGGTTTGGTGTTTCGTTTCGTTTTGATGGTCTTCACTCACGTGTGCGCTTGATAGACGCCCTCATCGTCATAGTTGGGCGTAACCGAGCGACTGCCCGGCACTACCATGTTATCGGGATCGATTTCCGGATCAAAGGCATCGCCACCACCACGTATGACCATATTATCGGGATCAACTTCCACATCATAGTCAGCTGGCGGTTGTGGTGATGGCGAGGGCGATGGTGACGGTGTGGGCGTGGCCGATCGATTAAAGTTTAACTCGCGTTCAATCTCCATATTACCAGGTAGTATCAATTTGGGTAAATTGGGCTTAAGTTTTTGTACACGGAAGACTGAAGATCATTGGTGGTGTGTGGTGGGTGTTATCGAATTGCATTTTTTTGAAGTTTGGTTCAAATTGTGGTTGAGTTTTTTTTTAAATATAACAAATAATTGGTTAATGCTTGGCTTTATCCAGAGACAAAATATCTATGATAATTACAAGAGACAATAAACAACTATAGGGGTGGGGGGAGAGTATAGGGTAAACAATGGGACGAGAAAAATTACAAAGGAGACTAGAAGAATGGTGAGACAAGTGAGACTGTTAGCTGAAAGAATGATATTCGTTTTTTTTTCTCCATAAATTAACCTTAATGTTTAACTAAATTTAGTTTAGATAATGTTGATGAGATCTAACAGCTAATAAGCCTTCTAAAATAAATTCACTAGACTGCTGCAAAGAGTAACGAGAACGAGAACGAGAACGTGAACGAATGATGAAAACGATAACGATAACGAGAACGCAACGTGATCAGGTTAAACGCAACGAACTGAAATGAATATGTAATTATAATGGCCAACAGACGCAGGGGAAACGAAAGAACAATTTTACCTGATCTTACCACAAGAAATATATGTATATAGAATAGAAAGAGAAAACTTGGAGGGGAGTAGTAAAACAAGAACGTGAAACGAGAACTCAACAAGTTTACCAAAAAGGAAATCTCATCATCTGAAATCAGATTTCCTTTTCATTATCAGCACGCAAGAGGCCCAACGATGTTGAGGTGGCAGCTCCAACTCCAGTTCGGGCTGCTGCCGATGTAGATGCTTGAAGATTGCGCGTCAGACGACCTGATGGCGAAACATGATCAGTGGCTGTGCGTGCTTTGATAAACTGCTCAAAGGCAGCCAAGCTTTTGGCCCTTCTGGGTGAAATGTCAGCTGATGATGATTGCAATGATGCTGATGATGATGACGATGACGATGTTGGGACAGTGACAGCGGCAGCGGCTTGAGAATCTAACGTACCTTGTTGCAATTCACCTAAACGCGAGTGAGGCAACAATGGATAAATATCAACTAGTAAAACACAGATCATCTTAAGGAATCTATCCTGATAATTTGATACGCAAGAGAGAAAGAGTGAAGAGAACCAACGATGGATAACCACCTGTCAAAGTAGAAGGAAATGTGTCCCTGCCAAATTCGAACGTCCACAACTTACTTCTGTCGATGTTGCGCTGCAGATGGGCGGCCACACGATGACGCGCATCATTGAATTCCAGATGCAAGCCAAGTCTCAGCAGCGAAGAGTTCTTCTCCACTAAATCGGTAATCTCCATTTCAATCTTGTTGCCCAGCACCCCTGATCGCTATGGAAGGGAATGGAAACACTTCAATTAAGCCATCAATTTAGATGAATATCATGACTTCGCTTACCTGATTGGTGGCCCGGAACTCTTCAATGGTGTGACACTTGAGCAGGGCTTGCACCAGCTTAACAATCACGGGTGGACTGATGAAGTTGGTCTCAACATTTAATACTCTCAGGGTTTTGCTTTTCTCAATCGCCTCGGCGAGCAGGAGAGCTGTCCTATCGGTCAGGCCGACATTTGTCAGCGATAGAACTTCCAGATGTTCGTTCTGAGGCAGTGCGGCAAAGAGTTGTTCGAGTTTCTCATCAGAGATATTCTATGAAAGTTTACAAAAACAGATATTTGTTAAAAAAGAGTTTTTCGAATTTATTCAAGAGACTCACCTTAATGTTATTTAAGTTCAGATCAATCAGCTTGGAGTCATCGTCCTTGACGCGTTTGATTGATTCCTCCACATCTGTGGCATTGGGCGGATCCATGGGGAAAAGTTTCTGCTGCGTCGATTTGGTGACACCATCCCAACCCAAACCCACTGGTTGACCTTTGTTAAGGAGTGAGGCATGATATTGATCCTGATTCATCATCGAATGGAAACCAAGAATGGCAGCCAAATCGATAATCTCCTCCTGCGTGGCATCATTCAATGCATGCTCATACTCCTCGCCCATATCGATGGCAATCTGTTCCTCGGCCTCAATTTCGCGAGCATCTCTGGGTGGTGGCACCCACTTCTTGCCGCGCACTTTGCCCTGAACATATGGCTCAAATTCTGGCTGGTCGGGTGTCTCAATTGCCTGCTTATTAATGTGCTCAATCAATTGCTTGCGGTTCAGCGGACCAGTGGCATCTTTGGTGCACTCATAGCTGCAACGCTGATCTGGCGGCAGAAAGTTGTCCTACAAATACATAATTTATTATGACATACATTTTAATCCACTTTTTTCGAATGACATTAACTTACATCAGGATCCACTTCTTTGGCCAAAATTGTTATCTCTTCGGGCGAGAGTTGAGCCAACAAGCTCTCCACATCCACATCATCGTATTCGCTTAGATCCTTGCCATATAATTTGGCAGGTGTGGTAAGCGTTGTTGTCTTTGTGGTGGCAGAAGTCTATAAAAAACAAAGAGAGATAAAGTATAAAGTTAGCAGAGTTTCTTGCATAAGAAATAAGTATTTGGTTTCAATCTAAAATCAATATTCCTATAACCCACTTAGGTAAAAATTTCTTAATTTGTGTAACATTTTAATCCAAATTTCAACAGGATTCACCCATGTCACTTAATATATGCATTTGACTTGGTCACAATCATTTCACTTATTATTAATGGAAGTTAAAATTCACTTTCCATACATTTTTATGCTTCAGCCTGAGACTCATTGGCGGCTGTGGGGCACGCCTTTTAACCTTTGGCACCGGTCTCAGCTTGATCTGTTGGAACTCGGCCACTGGCACAACACTTTCCATGCCGGCTAAAGGTGTTGTGTGTGAGCTTATTATGGACACTACACCAAATCAATAACAACAATAACAATATTTTCGCCAAATCCAATTATGAATGCAACGCCCGGGGCGGTAAACACGGTTGGTTAGTTGGTGGCAACTTGTGGCGGCCCAAACGGTGATAGCCAACTGTGGACTGTGACTGTGTCTGCGACTGGGCCCGAATGGCAACTGATTTCAAAGAAGCACACACCAAAAGCCAAGACCACCAAATTAAGCCAGAGACACACCAGGCAGAGGCAGAGGCATCAGCAGCAGCAGAGCGACAGTCGTGCAACATTTGCTTGACGTGCTAAAGCTGTTTCTGTTGCCGTTTCTGTTGCAATCGCTCAAGCCGCAGACAGTCAGACAGTAAGCCAAGTCAAGTCAGTCAGTCAGTGAGTCAGCCAGTTGCGCTACAGAGTTGGCAATGTAAATTAGGCGAGCATACATTAAAATTTGTGGCAAACATGGGTTGACGGTGAGGAGAGGGGACTATGGCATGACTCTTTGATGGTGTCTGCACTTAAATGACTTCCATTTTATTGTAAAGGGAGCCACCAAATCATTGTGGGCTGACTGTTTGGGACTGTGAGGGTGGATGGATGGAGGAAAATGTTGAGCAAAAATCAACACGACAATAGGAAAAGACGAAGGAGAATTGTGCAATCTCAAATGAGACAAGATTTATTTTTGTCTTATAACATTTTATGAGGGCCAACAAGAGCTACAACAAATTCCGTACAATTATGTAAATTGAATTTCAAACAGGAAGTCAGCAAAGTCAAAAACAATAAAATACAACAGAAAATAAAAATCCAACACGTTAAAAAGAAAGCATACAATTTACATAAGATAATTGTAGGCGAGTTGTCTGGTTGGGAACCCTCTCAAAGTTCTATCAAAGCGTGACCTAAGCAAACAAAAACCAACTCAACTGAAACCAAAACCAAAACGAACCAAAACGAAAGGTCTTATAGTAAAGGCGCCCCTCCCTCCGTTCAATCTATCCATTTAAGTTCCATACTTGGGCTACTAAATTAATGCAGAGAGCGCAAATCAAAAGACGATTGAAAGAGGGGAACACAGAAAACAGGTTTTTTTCTGGAGGGCCCCTCCCC
The DNA here is from genome assembly GCA_018152135.1 of Drosophila paulistorum. Taxonomy (NCBI): domain Eukaryota; kingdom Metazoa; phylum Arthropoda; class Insecta; order Diptera; family Drosophilidae; genus Drosophila; species Drosophila paulistorum. The sequence goes on along the minus strand of JAECXG010000805.1, from coordinate 9,980,354 downwards.
TCGTCATCCCCCCCTGCCAGACAGACAAAAGACTTGGACATAATATATATAAAAGAGTTTAGTTTCAGCAGCTCCTGGCAGGCAAACCGGTTAGTTGGCCACAAAAAGTACAGCTAACAAAGACCTGAAGTACTACTACCACACACAATCATCGGGGCACATAGTGCAAGAAACATATGGAGGTATATAAATATAAATAAAACCCACAAATGGCAAACAACTGAAATGCCAAATCGAGTTGGCAGATGCCTTAAAGATACAGCTAAATGCTAACAATTGACCCACTTTAAACAGTAGAACACTAAGCAAAAGCAAAGCCAACAGCAACAGCAGCAGCAACAGGAGGGGCCGGAACAGATTATGTCAACATCTAACTATTGACATTTACATTGTGCAATCCAATCGAAGTCAGGCCAAGACTTAATAACAAGGCCAAGTCCTATGCCTATGATTCTAGCTTCAAGTTAAAAACATAATTGAAGTTAAAAAGCATACAGCAAAACAAAAAAGAAAACTGAAACCAAGCCAAACCACACACAAAACCGTAAGATCGTAAAAAGTAATTGCAAAAATAATTGAGTTCATGGCACTCCAGAGAGAAACAGTCTTTGAGAGATGTGCAAATAAATTGAAAACCAACATGAGGTAGAATGCGAAATAATAATAACATGGCCAACAAAGTAGGCGAAAGTGCAAAAAAGTCAAAGTAAAGATTTAAATACTCTTTACTAAAAGGGATACCAAAAAATTACTATGCAAAGGAAAAGGAAAGGAAAGGAAGATGCTACTTAATGGGAATGGGAACAACACTGATTGTTCTATTACCGAAAAAGTTATTATCTATGCGGGAAATTACTACTTTAAAGAATTATGAGTTAAGTAGTTAAAAAAGAAATAATGAAAAGAAAATTTGTCATGCATTTTTGGCATTTTGTGCTTTAAGTTTATAGGAAATGTTATTAGACATGAAGTACCATCATTTTGGACTACAAAGCCCCGAACGGGAGAAAGAAATAGTATTTAAAACTGATAACAGTTATAAAAACCTTTCTAGATTTGTCTATTCAAAGTTTTATTACAAATATGTATAAAATGAGTTCATTTAGTTCATTCAGCGAGTAGCAAACTTTGCCAAAAAGACTGTCATACTTGGATCGTTTAATGGACTCCAACTAGTTTCGCCATAGAACGGACTTCAGAGTCAGCCCACCATGCAAATGCACCGTAAACAAGGTGCCACAGAAACCGAAATGTACGAAATGTATCCACCAGATACGAGTCAAGTGTTGTCAACACTTTGAAACCGCTAAGTTGTACCAATTTGCGGCAGAAATGTTGTGCGATGATCATAAAACTTTAGTTGGTTGGTGGAGAGGGAAGGGAATATGCGGGAATATGTGTGGTTGGGCTCATTAATTGCAACGGTTTGGCTTTCCACCATGTGTACATAGAGAGCATTTAGAACGGGAGCAGACAACGACAACATCGATAGATTCCATTTAGATAGAAGAAAAAAGCAAATGAAATAACCAAAAAACCAGACATTCTGGTGTCATGCTGCTGCTGCTGTCTGTTTGTTGACCCAAAAAACAAGTGTTTCGGGTGATTTGCACAAAATATAAGTATCTCATGATATATATGGGCGGACCATGGGATAGCAGATTATGGAATAGTGACCAACCAGTCGCTTGTGGCTTGTAGTAAATCGGTCAAGGTGCTTAGGCGATTTAATTAAGCGGCACAACAATTTTTCTGACGTCTTAGCTAGTTGTAGTTAGTAGCAATCGCAGCAGCGGTCACGTCTTTTGCGAAAAAATTTCATGTTGCACACCGAAGCGGAATAACTGGTGGAAAATCACAGATACACCCCACAACACACACACACACACACACACTTACACCTGGTCATGAAAAGTTGGACAGGCACGTCGTCACAGGTAGAAAAACAAAAATTGAGATTTCAACTCTCGCCTTCTCCTAATGACTAATGAGTGGAAATGTGCGCGACCCAAAGTAGGAACTGAAACTCATGTCGCTCTGGCAGATGCTACTACCGGTTACCAGGAAATTGTAACACTTAAGGAAATCACGGCAGGAAATTTCGAAAAAGCAACAACAACAAAAACAACTCTGTATATGAATTATGTCTCTGTGTCTGCCTCGGTGTGGGTTTTGGTCAAGTTTACTTTTATGGTCGGAATGAGATTTGAAAGATCTCACAATTAGCCGACAACCACCAGAAGCAAGACGACAGGCGGTAATCAGGAAAATTGCATTGAAGGTGAAAAGTTGAGCCAAATAATGAGAGAAATTATGAATCATAAATGCTTCTTCTCTTTTTCAAAGACGTTTCATAGCTTATGCGGAAATCCGTCAAATAAAATGTTAATTGGTTAAGAAATTTGTATTTATGCGGTTTTTTTCAGACATTTCAATCTTTAAAAACCTTTAATTTAAATGGTTTTAAGAAGTGAAGCAGACAATTTTATTTAAGTCTTTTAAATTGTATTAGATATTTACTTAGTTGTGGAATAAATTCAACTCTATCCTCTCGCTTTTTGTTAACCTTTTTTTGTGTGGCCTGGACAAGAATTAAATTTATGTTATGCACTCAATCTGCACACATTTTGCTAGATAAAACTTCGTTCTTTCTGCAACTAAACCGACATGAAATCCATTTAGTGCATAAATTTGAAATATGCAAAGGCACTTTTGAGTCTTTGGATAGGAGAAAGGAGAAAAAGAATGGAAGAAAGAAAAAAAAACGAAGCTTGTAAAGAAATTCTCAACGAGATTTTCTAAACCAAATGCCGTAACGCCTAGCCCCGCCCTCTGCAAACATTGCACTCCACCGCACTTTGTCACTCAATCAATTGCATATTCAGTGAACACCAATATGCTTTTTATAAAGCAATATTTTATGCAATAAACTGACAAAGACAGCAGTAGAATAGAAAAAATAGAGAACAGAGAACGTAAAAAACTTTGCCTCCATGTGCTAGAGAGATGCTGGAAGGCTGAGACCCATCCTCAGTTGGGTCAGTCAGTCGACTGAAGTAATTGAATCCCTTCCTTAGTTCGTTCGAGAGGCGTCACTTCGTTTGTTTCGTTTCAATGCATTTTGGCCCCGTTGCAATTGGTTTGCCGCTTCACTGCAGATCGACAAATCTTGGCTAGCAAAATGGCCAAAACGAGAGCGCGTTAGGAAAATGATGACAAATTAAAAGAAAAACGAAAACAACAAAAAGTGTACAAAATAATGGCAAAAACAGAAAAGCAGAGAAAAGAAAAGGAAAGGAAAATATACTCACACATTAGAGAGTTGCAGAGCAGCTTTAACTTTCCTCGATATATACAAGAAAATGGTTAGAAAAAATAAAAACATTTAACATTTGCACAGCTGTCACAAAGCCAAACCAAACGACAAATGGAAAGAAAAGAGTGAAATTTGAGAAGAGACATCTTCGGAGATATTTTCTTTGCATTGCTCTCGATTTAGTTTAAAATGAGAAACGTGCTGGGAATTTTTTCACTCACCATCATCATCAATGAAATGTCAAATAAGCTAACAAAAATAAATAATGTTACCCCGCAGCAAACTCGCTCCCCCAAACCCCCGTCGCCATCCATGTTCATACGTCATGAGTGTACGCAAATTTATGTAGTTTAATTTTGAGTCTTGCATTCATTTTTCCATTGGGTCACGTCGCACAGACGGCAGCAGGAATGCCAAACGAGGCGACAGCCTTAAACAATAGTGGGAAAGGTAGTTGGTCTGGAGCACCACCCAGCACCACTCAGCAGAGCAGCGCCCTAGCCTAAACATCCAGTGAAAGTTCATCGTTAGACAAATTGTTGTGTTGAGGAAAATTAATTGAATGAAGAGAAATATGTTAATTTTCTTTTTTCCGAAAATGCATTTTGTTTTTTAAGTTTTTTTCTCTTGCCTCTTTTTTGTGTGTTGTTGTTGGGGTCTTTGACTTGAATGTTGTTTACGCAAAAGGCCATAATTATGCGTTTTTGTTTACACTCACAATCAGCCAACGTCTGACTACTGCACGGGAATATTGTAGTTTAAACATTTGAGTGGTGGGCCGAGTGGGGCCAATGACCTGAACAACTAACTCAGAGCCAACAGTCTTTGGCATCTGGCAGCAGGCAATTAGAATGCATTTCGAGTCCCACCTGATGACAGCCCACATAGATTTGACCGCAAAACTGTGGCAAGAGACGCAGAAGCTGATGTTAAAGCCACAAATGTTGTGCAATCAGCTATACCTACACATACATACATATTTATTTATATAGGTATCTAACTGATGTAAGCAGCTAGGCATATAATTGCAACAGTTGCATGCAACTCAAATCAGTTCTCATGATTCAATTTGCCCAAAACATGCAATTTTCAACACCTTAAAAAAGTCAACTTTATGCACATGGCATTGCCTTAGTTAGTTAGAAAGAGTTAATAGTTAAGCCTTACAAATTAAAAAGGTTTTTCTAAGAAGTCTGTCTTAGTACAAAAGATATAGAATCTTCGCCTATAATTGTAGTTATTTTTGATTCTGGTTCTTCATTTTGTTGGAAATTCCTTTAAATCAATATTTTAAACCTTTTCCTTTATTCCGTGGGAAACACGTTAACTCACCTGAAAATAAAAAAGAGAAGAGACGAATATAAAATTAAAATATTGAGTAAAATTTTTTGATGTACTTATATGTAATACCTATTGTTCAATATAAATTAATGGCAGGACAGGACGCGGCGATTACAGCAGAAAGCTGCATACTTTCTCAACAAGGAGAAAGAAGGAAATGGCTACGGGGTGGGGGGTTGGTTGGAGGGATGGGGCAGGTAATTACATGAAAGCCACAGAGCAAAATTATGTGAAAAGATTAAATTTGTAAGATAAATTGGAGTGGAGCATGTCGAGGCCGCCGGAACCAGCAGGGACCACAAGTCTTTCCCAGGAATCATAAATGGCAACAAATATAAAAAAAAAAGAAAGAGGAAAGAAAACAAAATCTACAAAAATATCAACAACAACGCAGAGTTGTCTGTTGGGGCAGATTTTGATGTCTGGGAGATATACATAAAATAAAAAAACCAGCAAAAGCAACGACAACAAAAAAAATGTTAAAATGGTTGCGGTAATAAATGAAAATTATGCAAAGTTTTGAGCCAAATGATGAAGTAATATACGCATCCAAGCCAGAAAACGGTTAACGGAGCGTGTTATAAGACACCGAAATCCCAGTGCACACACACAGAACACAGTTTCCCCACAGATCTCCCGAAAGAGATGAAAATGAGTGAGTGGAAATTTATGAAAAGTAAGTAATAAATATGGGGAAAAGGCGGTGGACTAACCAGCTGCCAGCTTTTACTTCCGTGCAGTTCCTCCTAACCCAGGCTCCTCCCAAAGCTCACCCCAATAACTCCCTAAAGAAGTCTTAAGCCTGCCATCAACAAGAATCCATTGCAAGTGCTCATTTTCTTCCTCTTTTTTCTTGTGTAAATGTTGTTAACAGCTAAATCTAAAGTGGCCAACAACTTTTTGTTGTTTTGTTGTTTTTTTTTTCGTTCGTTTTTTTTTGGGAACTTTTTCCATTTCATTCGGTGAGCTCTCTGACAGTTTAAGGCAAGTGAAACAGAATTTTAAAAGCTTAAATCGTGTCGACATTACATTAGGCGGTGATTTGGCAGTTTTACTTCGAGTTTCAGCTCTTACTGGATTCGGTTAACACATTTCTGTTGCTAACGGTATACTATGCGAGGCCACAAAGTCGGCCAAATGTGAATTAAAGAGGATTTTTACACATGAATTAATTTATAATAATTACAGAAAAGAAAACGAAAAGTGGGTAGCAACGAAAGCGATATGCATAGATAGATATTAAAAATAATATATAAATTATATAGAAAAACTGATTTAATTTTGGGTTTGTCATGGAGAGAGAGAGAGAGAGAGGCAGAGAGAGGGAGAAAGCTTTTTAGTCTATTAATTTAGGTTTATTATTACTTGCAAATAATGTCAAATTAATTAGACAGCTCGATGCTTATAGATTATATGTATTAAAAAAAAAACAATTTCTTAAAAATTAATACATAGTTTAATTATATTTTGTTGGTTCTTGGTAATAAAATATATAAAAAAATTCAGCCTCGTTAGTATTGAGTGTTTAAGTCGATAGCATTAAATCTCTCATATGTACATAAAATCTATCGGGAGAAGGAATCTTCTTACCAAATCTGCACTCAAAATAAAACTTATTTGGATTCCCAGCCGTTGTGACATTGAAGGGAAATCTATAATTTTTAGTCCGTTACATTGCACCGCCAACTTCAATACTAAAGACATCAACAAATTTCTTAGAAGCAAAACTATTCAACAACTTTGGAATAACATTGAACACTGCAATAGATGGCACCAACAAGTCAACACTAGCCTAACGAACTCAAGCCACTATCTAAAATCATTTAACCAAAACATAATCACACTTGGAGACCAAATGAAAATATTAGGACTTGGACTAGGACACACAAGGCTCACACAACAAGTGTATATCGACCCCAACAACATTATCCCATGGACAAAATGTCAACATTACGCACATCCTTAAAGAATGCCCAGCACCTTAGGAACCAAATTTTCAAAAATACCAGCCATCCTTTCCATACTTTGAAATCCCACTACAGAAAATATATCCCAAATAATCCAATTCCTTAACCTTACACAAATATACCACTTATTGAAATTATAAGTATATAAATTTGTAAATATGTATTTTAATTATTATTGACTTTATTATAAATAAATCTATAAAGATCATATAAAAATAGTCACTGAACAGGTAAACCTATCACTAAGCTCAACATCCAGCCCATTCTATACAAATAAGTGTCTGTGTAGTGTTATATACATATGTATGTACATAGTTCATGCGAGGAATTTAGATAAGTAGAACACAAAAAAACTAGTCCGCACAGTTTGACATTTTTGTTTTTGTCGACAATTTTCATCTCTATTCCGAGTCATCAATTAAATGACGGAAATGTCCAATTTTCATGTTGGTCGTTCTTCCATTGCTTGCTGGTTGTTTTAGTTTTGAGGTAGTTCGATTCATGCCACAACAATTTCATTCAAAAACACTTTTCGTGTCTTTGCTTTGATGGCCATCATCATCATCATTACCATCATCACCGACATCGAGTGGTTAAAGCAAATGCGATTAATTACTCAGTTCACAGACAACAATGCTAAATTGCGCTTTTGACGCTTATTGTGGTCCGATGATCAACAGGCAGAGGGTCTAATTGCTGGATAAAGGTATACTTAAGGCTAAGAAGCTCACAAATACAGCAATGAGGTCTGATCAAATTTAATTGGGCAAAGTTATTTATAGATTAACAGGTAAAGCGGTTAGAATGAACGTCATTAGGGTGAGCAATGCGGCCAACTGATATCAATTTTATTGATAACGCAAAAATACTTAAACAGCTGTTTCTGGGTCGATAAAATTGACATAAATAAATAAATGTGTAAACGGAAATATGTTAAAGCCAGCGGCAATGAAGATCAAGGGGTTTGGCTTTAGAGTTATATAAAAATATGCAAAATGGGCAAAACAAAAGACAAAAAGAAAGCGACCCGATGATATAATAAACATGACTTAATTTATAGTCGAAATCAATAATTAATAGGGTTAAAATTGAATGTCAGTGAAAAAGAGAGAGAGAGAGACAATAGATAGGGCCATGAGACATGAGTTAAAAACATTCTTTAAATTTCTATATGACCCCATGACCTTTCTAATTATGCCAAATCTGTTGATGACGTAGTTTGTTGGCGTCTAGATATATCCATGTAATCCTCAACCACACGGTATTTAGAAATTCAAAATCATTTTTGTTATTGTTGGATGACGCGCCGGTTGAGTAGAGCGCAAACTCCAGAACTCAAAATTGAGAGTACCAGCGAGAGAGAGAGAGAGAGAGTAGCAGATAGCGAGAGCGAGTCGGTGACTATGGGAGAGTGCAAACAAAACTGACGTAATCGCACTCACTCACTCACTCATTCATGGGAAAAGGGTGCAAGATGGGGGAGGATGAGGGAGAAAAACTCAAACATCAATTGAACTAAATCAAATGAAATAAAATCATTCAAGGAAAAAGTGATATAAAGCAATGAAAAAACAATCTCCAAGATACTTTTGAGCCTTGAATTGAATGCCATTCACAAAACAGCAAAACAAAAAAAACAACTACATTCGACTCTACTAACCTCCATGGCCTTCTCAGATTCGCTTGTTGTTATTGTTGCTTGTGGTTTGTAGTTGTTTTTTCTTCTTTTTTATTACTTTTATTACAACTTTTAATGCAAACAATTGTTTTTTGACACGCACGAATCGTTTAGTTTTTTAACGTTGTTGTTTTTGTTATTATTTTTCTGGTTTTATGTTTGGGCGTGACACATTAAAAACTAAATCATAAAATCCCCGACTCTTTTTTTTCCTTTGTTGACCCAAAAGTCAGCTCGTTACTTAGTTTAATTAATCGAAATCAAGTGACAATCTGCTGCCAGAGCAATTGTTTAATTAATATTAATTTATTAATGAACTAGGTGTTTTTTTTTCTTTCTTTGGAGAAATATATATTCACACACACGAAAACACAACTGACTCAAACCAAGCTCAGAGAGCAACTGAGCAGCTACTCAAATTATCGCTCAAAATTTTATTGTACAATGTTATCGATAAGTCGATAGTAAACTAGAATTAGTAAAAATTTGTTTGCCTGAATGAAAAATGATTTATTGTTAATTTGTAGTATTTCATAATTTAAAACAAACATACAATTTAACTTTATTATTTGTCTTCACCTCAATTTGTATACATTTTTTTGTTGCCAACAAGTTTTGGTATTTTTTAGTATATTTCTTTAACCATGGCTAAAATAACGATTTTTGTGGTCATAATCATAATTTATATAGGTAGCATTAGTCTTTAGTAAACATAGCAAATATAGCGTTTATATTTTGCTTTAATTGGGTGAAAACATAAAATTATTTTGTAATCCTACCAACTTAGATACATGCATATAAAATTGACGGTAAGTGCTTGATAATTTTATGATTTGACCCATGGTACATGGTTTTTGGCTTTGTTATTGTTTCTTTTATTATGAGTTAAATGGAGAAGGTTGAGTGAAAATGTTTGGTTTGAGAGTTATTGCAGTTTTGTTACAGTTTGTGAAACTGCTTCTTGAATTTGGAAACGATTGCAAATTTTTTTTCAATCCGAAGAAAAAATTTTCGATTAAAATTATGAAAACAGAATTTTTTTTTTGCTTTGAGGATTTCATGTATGCTTTTTTAAAGAATAGATTTTTATAATTTTAATGATTTTTGAATTGCAGAAATCGATGTAAATATGTGTGATCACTATTTCACTATTATTTTAAAAATTAAACTATTAGAAAGAGGAAATACCTTAAATATAATATGTATACATATAAAAGGTATGTATGTAAGTACCCTTCATGATACTTAAATTGTTCTCAATGCAATTAATAATAATTTTCGTTGCCATTTTTCAGTAAATTTTTATGGCCACATAAAAATTAAATAATGCCTATGACACGACACACATATATTCCCCTCAAATAAATCAAGAAAAGAAATTTTCATTATTTTCCATAATTTGTTATCAGACGTAAGTAATTGTATAATTTTTTCGTGTTTTTTCTTTTTATGCAAGAAAATTAATTAGGGTAGAACCAGACCAAACGGCAGCGAGTGAGAGAGTCAGACAATCAGACAGCTGGAAGAAAATGTCGGAAAATCGCTTGGCATTTCCATAAACATGAAAATGCCTGAAACTCTGAGAGAGAAGGAGCAACAAACAAATAGAAGATGTCATAAAAATGCCATTGTAAGTAGTTGAGTTTGGCTTTTTGTAGTCATTGTTAGAGCGACTTCTGCCACGGTTGTTATCCTGTTGCTGTTGTTGCTGCTGTTGCCACTCTTTTTATTCGACAAAGACACGCAAAGGATACCAGGCAGGCGCAAAAAACTCATTTCACTTTGTGTCGAAAAGATAAATGCGAAGCGCTTAAAAAAGCAATTACCGCATAAATTGCGCTACAGCCCGAGCTGGTTTCTTTCAAACTACACACACAAAAATACATCGCCAACGCCATCGCCACTGTTATCCTTGTACACAGGATATGAGCCAGCAAAGACACACTCAGACTCGACTCGTGAAAAAAGGAACAACATCAGTTTACAAACAAATGCGCGAATACATGCAAAATGCATTGTGTAAGTGTCTTTCCTCTTACCCATCTTTCCCATTATTTCCCCTTTGCCAGTGCCTCTCGCCCACATACACCAGCCGGTGGATGGATGGATGGATGGATGGTCGGGTGGTTGGGTGGCTTAATTGAAAAATCAATAGTGGGCTAAATTCTCGCGTAAATCAAGTTAAAAATCGCAGCAATCAAAACACCTGAAGCGCAATAAAAACTCATTAAAAAGCGCACGTCCAGAAGCAACAACGGGATGCCGATTGTTGGAGTGGTGGCCAGGTGGCCAGGTAGCAGGTGCCACCTCCTTGGACTCGTCGTACTACAAATTGGATTTGAACAAATTACAACACATCGATTTCTCATTACGGCAGGACTCGTCTCGACTTGCCTCCCTGTGACTATGCCTATGCCTATGCCAATAGCATTGCTTTAGATATTTTTATGGCGACAAAAATCACTTAAAGAGAAAATTTAATTGACTTGGGCGACGACTCTTCCAACTGCTGCCAAAGTAGTAGGTAGTGGAGGTAGGAAACGGCATCGCAACACGAAACGGAAGTCAGCTGCCAATTTGTTGCCCGTACAGAGCGGAAATTTCTTCAACTTCCTGATTTAAATAATAACAAACTGCCTGCCAGACTGCCTAACTGCCAGCCTGCTTGCAAAATCTAAAGTCTTGCTTGTCACACCAACTGACGTCCTTTCGAGTTCCGTCCCAATGGCACCTCCAATTCGAGCTGCCACCCACATCACCCACAACCCACGCAACAACCACAGATGACGCCATCTTGATTGGATCCAGGGCATACTCGACACTCGATTGGCATCATCAAATCGCCGCCCACTTCCCCGCTTTTCCGTTCGATGGAATGAAAACGAGAAAAAGTGTCAAAGACGATGATTTTTGGTCATCTTTTGGGGGGGATATCTTCAACGGGTGGAAAAATGTTAACGCGTTTGTCTAGCGGCTTAGTTGAGTGTCAATTTTTTTGCGCCTGACTGGACAAATTAAAATGTTTGCCTTATGATGTGGCCAAGACCAGCAGCAGGACACCAGACAAACCTAGCAAACTGTTGCAAGTAAAAAGAAAGAAAGAAAAAAAATGTTTTTTTTCCAACTGCCAGATAATACCATTGTATATGAATGATTGCTAAGACTTCAAAAATCTCTTTCCTTTCTCATTGTATTCTTTTGTCTGTTATGCTGAGAATCTTTAACATTGCAAAACAATTTGTCATTGAAATCTTGGAGAGTTCTTATTTTAGCCAAGAGCAATTTAAGGACAATACAAAATATGGCAGAAAAAAATGGCAAGAAGAAACCTAAAATAGAATATATGTAGAAATTCAAGTGAGAACGTGTTTGAAGAAATACATAGATAGGCAAAAGTTAAAGCATTAAATGGGGAAAATTTGTAATTTAAACAATTTACATAATAATCGAAATAGATTACCGGAAAAATATGAATTGTATCGGATACTAAAGACAGTACAGGGAAATGAAAATTTCTATCTAAATTACAAAACCATTTCCATACTACAGTTGCCCTATTTTCATTCCTATTTCTTGTTTTGCAATTTCAATTTAAGGGCTTTCCGACATTTCAAATTACTTTAGTTTTGAGCTTGAAAGTCTCTGTAATTTGTAAATTAACAGATTTCGAATGTAAACAAATTCTCCGTTAAGCATTTAATGACTAAATTCATAGATTTAACTAAATTAGTTGGTATATAAGTCGCTTCATTACATTTTCAAGTCATCTATTTTGCTTTCATTCTTTTGCTTGTTGTTCGTTCTGGTTGCCTGTTGCCAGTTTGGCAGCTTGAAAACTCTTTTGCATTTTGGTCTGAACAACCATTTCCTGCACGAAACGCATGGAAAGCGAAACGAACTGTGCCACCAATGAAGAGCCGAAGGATAGCCGATTGTGCCGGTGGCAGGACTATAAGATGCGGCAACATTCAACGCACGAGCGGAGTCGCGTCAGCAGCGTCGAAGCAAACGCAACCCGGAATCCAAAGATAAAAAAAATTTTTCGGTTTTTTGGTGTTGTGCCGCAAGAAGAATTTCGAAACAAAATAAAAATTCAACGTATGGCAAGAAAAGGCCTAGCAAAAGAACAAGAAAAATAAAGAGTTTTCGCGTTTCTCTGTGTGGCTTGTTAGTGAAATTTCTGTGCCTCTCACTTTCCTGTTGCTTTGGCCAGTTTTTACGAGTTTCATCTGAATATTTGGACTGCGAAAAGATAACCCACACACACGCACACTCCGGGACACCGAAAAAGGAGGATAAGGACACGCATATGCTATAAAAGTGCCTGCCTTTAGGTTATTTGGCCAAAAAGCATCAAGCGTTAACCATCAAACATAGAGGCATCTAGCGTCCAACATGTGTCGACTTTGTACAATGGTGCGTATGAATGAAATGAATGAAATTCTTGCCATGAATGAAGTAGCTTTGCCCCAAGTCAAATCGCTATTAAGGGGGGAAAGAAATGGCAAATGGGGAGAGTGGGGAGAAGGGGTAAAGGGAATGTGTCTAAAGGGGTGGTGCCGCCACCGTTTGTTGCTGTCAGTGATTTATGCCGCGAGTTTTGTTTGGCATTGTTGCTTTAATTATATGGCTCCAAAAACCATTTCACATTGTTTATTTTATTTTATGTTTATGTGTGTGCTCATATATACACATACACACACACACACAGTGGCGCATTATGCAAACAAAGCACGCAGAAAATGCAAATGAAATGCCCGCAACGGACATGAAAGGATAATATCGTACACCTCTTTTGTCTAGCCACAGGATATTTAACACTTCATTGACTTTTGTTGAGAAATGGAATTCCTTTATCCCTTACCCTAAAAAACTAAAGTTTCATTTGCATTTTCGCAACTAATGGCCACAATTCCTTCGACAAGTTTCTTCCTGAGGTTTCCAAAAATGTTGTTTTTCTGCCTTTTTGTTTTTTTTTTGTTTGGCTCGTTTTATGCCACATGGCAATTTGTTTTACTTCGAACTGAACTCACTTTAATAAGTTTTGCTGAGCGGGTAAAACTTTTACTTATTTTTTCCTTGTTTTACCAAAGCCAGGCTGCAATCCTTTAGTGTTTTTTGACCCTTTTTTTCCCGGAGCATGTGTGTCTGTGTGTAGGTGTGGGTGTGTGAGTGAACGGCGGCTTTGTTGTTTTGCTGTCAAAGCTTGGGGGCTTTGACGTCTAATTTATGAATGTGTTTTGAGCTGACCCAGACACAAGTCTTACTGTTGATTCTTTTTTTTTATTATTATTTTTGTTGCGAACAAACAAAGGGCATGCTACGAATGTGGCCAACTATGCAACAGGCATAGTAAAAATGTATTTTACAAAGCGTGAGCACTTAATCTGGAAACTAAATTTTACTCTTTAGCCATAAAAAACGAAAAGGCGCCACTGTAATCCTACAAAAGGCTCAAAAGAAGCAACTTTGTGCCGAAAATCTCTAAATGATTTTTCTTTGACTAGGACAATAGAAATATATTTCCAAATTTTCCTCATTTATATTAGTTGATACAATCCTTTAATTTTTTGACCACTTTTCAAAATTAGTTTATTAATTTTCTTATTGAAAAAGTAATCTTTTATTTTGGATTAAAAACTTTAATTTTAGCTAATTTTCTTTAAAAATCGTTATGTATAATTTATATATCTATCTACATATGTGTCAAATTCGTGATCACATTAATTTCTTTACCCCATTTTCTGTAATCTTCAAATGTGTTAAATTGATGTAAAATTAAGATATTACTCTTTAAAATCGGTTGGAAATTGACACTAAAAAACAAATTATTAAAAATTAAAAAAAAACTCTTTATTTTAAAAAATGAAGTCTGCAATAAACGATTTAGATTTGGTAAATTCCGAAAAACGTAAAAAATTTTCTGACTCAATTCAAATTTAGTAGCAGCAAAATGAGCTAAAAATACTGAAAGTATTTTTGCCTAGAGAGCATTTAGAAACATCTGTTTTCGATGTTTATACCTAATCAAAAGACTTAATGCTTAATTTATTAAGTTCCTTAATGTCAAGTATCAACAGTTCGAATCGTTCCTCTTGGTAATTTGTCGCTCCATTTGACTCGTCCGTGTTGTCCCGCTCATGTGGTTACCATTTTAATAAAGCATTTTTTACAGCATGTGGCAACTAATACAGTCACTGTCAAAAATGCCAGAAGGGAGGGCTGTGCGTGTGTGCGACCCTCACAAATCCCGACTCTGACACTCTCACACCACCAGTGCTACCACGAACATCGCCACCAGCAAGAGGAACCCAAATCCCCAACATATACGCATAATTCGCTAGCCATCGGCTGCAGGAATATGTTTTTGGCCTCTACGCATTGTTTGTCTTGCCCTTTGCCTCTGAATGTGCTTGTTTTCTATTGCAACTTGGACGGTTGAGCGGCAAAGTTTGTTACAGGCTCGGCATTCCCTTTCCCCATATCGGCCTAGCAACGTTCAGCATTCCACCAAACTTGTAAAATTTGTTAGCCAAACTTTTTTAATGAGTTTCATAATCTTTGATGCGCCTTGGCTTTAGAATTATAATCCACATTCTCGACCCTCGCCCATTTTGGTCTAATGATGTGCAAACTGGCTGGCAGCTAGCTAGCTGGTTGGCCTTTGCAAAGGAATTTCGATTGCTGCCCTTTCAAAATTGTTGCAGATGTCGAAGGTCCCCCAACTCATTGGCAGAGGATAGAGGAAAGGCTAAGTTTCTGAGAATTTTATTCAAAGTCAAACTCAAAGCGAATGCGAATGCAGTGCGCGCGATAAGCGTTTAATTGAAAGCTGCTCAGTCGAGCCTATGATTGAATTTCTATACAAATAACCGCTGACACAAATCTCTCGAGTGTGAGTGGCGATTGCCGGTTTGTGTGTGTATTAGGTTGTGGGGTTTTAGGTCTGCGGTCTCCAATCGCAGATATGCATGTGTGCAGGCCTGTAACACGAATGCCTTTCGAGCCCTTCAAACCAAATTTTCATGCATGACGCATTCACCATTTAGTTTTTGTGAATTTATGAATGGTGACCTGGTCTTCCATGCAGCTCTCTGACCTGAACCTATATGTTTGCTGAAGGGGTTGTTGAAGGACTTACCTTTGCCATTTGATTGCAAACAGTTTAACTCACACGTGACTGCCTCCACCCCACTCTGTTCCTCTCTCTCTCTCTCTCTCTCTTAATTACGAGTACCTTGAAATTGAATTTTGCTGTTGAATTTACTTTAAACTATGCATACGATCCAGTAATTGAGGCATATTTGAATACCAACTAGTCCGGATACCGTACTGGAGGGTCCTTCTCTTGGTGAAGAGGAACATTTGTGAGTATTGTAGGTTTGCATTTGATTAAGTAGTTCGAGAGACTCCCAGACTGATTGCGTCAAAGTTAATGGCTTAATTTGGTTAGTCGACTAATGAAAACGAATTAAATTTCAATTTTAATTGAAATGAAATATGACCAAGCCATTTATTGATGTCGAGAGAGAAAGAGAGGGAGTAAAAGGATTGGCCATATTGAAATCCTAATTAAAGCATTTACCTATACGCCCATTAATATAATGTCTTAAAGACTCACTACTTTGACTTAATAGTATTAGAATAACTGTTGCTATTAAGTTTCTTCACTTTAAACTTGTCGTACGTTTCTTTTCTTATAATTAAATTTAATCTCCTATTGAAAATTGTCAGTTTTTATTCTTCTTTTTTGTGCTTACCAAATTAAATTTTTTCTCACTGTCTCTATAACTTAAAGTCCTTAAGCATTTAATAGTGAATTCCCATTTCTTTCTCAATTCCCCCTTCCCCCCAAGAGTTGTTTGTTCTGTGCATACTTAGATTGTTATCTAGACTTTTTCATTCCCGTTTTTGTTTTTAATTTGCTAACGTATTTGTTTTCATACTCTTCATGTGCATTTCTTTTGTTGTGGTCCACTTTTATGTTGTTATTTTTTATTTTTCTCGCCCCCTCTTACATGATAAAAGCATTTAAAATTTCATTTGTTTAATTTCCTTTGCCAGTTTTCATCTCATGGCACATGTTTCGAGCCATTTACCTCTCTATCCCTCTGCATCTCTGCGTCTGCCTCGCACACTCGGTTTCTTCTCCTTTCTTATATCCTTTGTTATGCACAAATTTTATTATTTTTTTATGCTGTTTCCTTTTGCTGCCAGGGATTGAAATGGAGAAACATATGGAGCAACATGCAAGCATGTCTACGGAATGCAAGTGAAATGCCAAAGCAGCTGAAAACATAAAACGCAACGCAACGCAATTATGCAACATGTGTTCAGAGTTTTGCTCTGAATGGGAATCGGAATCTGTTTCATCATCGTCATCATCATGAGGAAGACCACGACGATGAGCAGGAGGATGATGATGCTGATGATGATAATGGTGATGAATCTCTTGGTTGCTTGCTGTTGGCGGTTCTTCCCTGTTCATTCCATTCTCAGTAGAGCAAACAAAATTCCATGTTGAAAGATAACGCGGCGTATGCGTAATACTTTTGCTTCCCTTGTCTGGGGAATTCAAGCAAAACTTTTCATCTTGCTACAAGGGGCAATCGGATGCGATAAAAACCAAGAGATGATTGCGTGACAAACTCTTGGCATATGAGAGTCATAATTCTAATGCCAAATACGAAAATTGTTGAATGAAACAAAATTATATAGTACTCTTACTGCCAATGCATTATTCACTTGTTATAAAATAATTTTATTGTCATGGAAACGCCCGCATCTCTACCGAGTAATTAGATTATTCCAGGTATTCTGCAATGTCGGGCAAAGTTGGTTTGGAATTCTCACAATACAGGTTCCACATTGTTGTAGTACTTACAAGTAGAATAAACTCTGACTTATTTGAAGCTCTTCTTACATATTTTCCCTTCTGCTTCATGTTGCAGCTGTTGCCAAGTCAAAGACGACATCGACCACAGCTCACGGCTGTGATGGGCCAATGAGACAAGGACCCATGAGCCACGAGACAACAACTACCACACTGAAGACTAACCAAGACCGCAAAGCAGCGGTGGCATGCAATCTCAAGTGCTACAGTCGTGGCCCATGTGCCATATAGTCGCATAAGGAACTCTTGGCAATCAGACAGCCAGACTAAGAGACACACACACCCAGAGAAAGGGAGAAGAACAGCGAGAAGGAAAACGTCAGAGAAGTAGAGTGACACACACACACAGAAAGAGAGACAAAATCAACAAGGAGGATACCAGAGGCCAAGCAAGCTTTGAGCTTCAGGGCCCGTCATGTTGCGCGATATCTTTCTATATTTAGTTCTAATCGTTTTATTTTGCTTTATTTTCATGGCACAGTTAATCGTCAACGTTTACGCTTTCCAACGCCAACCGACTGCCGCCCAGAAGGCAGAACGCAATGAAATTATATTTGTCTAGGCATCGCCGGTGTGGTCGGGTGGGCGGCAGTCGTGCGGCAGTTGTGGCTGTGGCCGAACAAAGGCAAATACAGCGGCCCAGGGCAAAAAGTCAAGCCGCTCTGGTGGTTTCTCTTTAACTTGAAACGAAAAATCAAAGAAAACCCAGGAAAAAGCAGAGAAAAAACGTGGAAAAAACGAAACTCACACATAAATGAAATGTTGACTGGCGAGTCGAGATAAACCCGCTAAGAACTGGTAAACTAGGTTGCGCACTAATTAGTTACGGTAGTCTTGGGAGTGCTGTTGCGAATGCACACACACACGCATACACTCACACTCACACAGACACACACACACATTCATTTGGACTCATCCTCTTACAATAAAAGTTGGTTGAACAATAAACCGCCATGGAAAAAGTTCATTTGAGCTCAGCCGCAGTAAAAATTACGAGCGCAAAAAATCGACTTGAAAGAACCACAAAAAGTTGCAACTCAAAAGTTATACGTAAAGGTGCAAGACGTGACACGGTACGAGCAATGACTAACGAAATAAATTTCATGTAAAGTAACTTAATACAATGTTCGCATTAAAACAAAAAACACCACAGACAAGGGATGACAGACAAAAACATTCTTAAAATTTATTTAAGATTTTTATATCTCTTAGGTGTTAACATTTTAATATTATTTACATGCGATTTAAATCATGTTGATTCCATGTCAATTTAAGACAAAAAAAAATTAGAATAGATTATTTAAATTTTTAAAATTTCAGACAAATATTTATACCGTATGGCTTTCTTAATTTGTCATCCCTGAATTCCGTTCAGTTGGTTTTTAATTTTATGAGTATTAAATAATTTCGCGGCTGCACTTTTCGCACATTTAAACATAAAAGAGTTCAATTACACAGAGGGCACTTTGCGGTGGATTAAAAAGAAGGAAACGAGTAAAAAAAACTCATACACACATGGAGGATAACTCTGTAATTAATTTAATAATGGAGCGAGCAAACAATCTTTTGTTCAGGCCTCAATGAGCAGGAAAGGCTGGTTTTACAAAAAATCATTGCCTACTTTTTGGGGCGGCACTTTGCTGTGCGACACTTTGTTCTCTACATCGTATATTTAAGTGCAGTGGCAATGGGCCAGCACCGAGAGCCAAGTGTTATGTGGGTGTTGGGGCTTGGCAAATGGTTTTAGTTTTTATTGATTTCTAGCCGCACTTGAGGCAGTGTTTTAACCGCTTTTAAAATTTCCACATTTTTGGTTTGTGTTGTGTTGAGTTTTTTGTATGTTTTTTGTTATTTTGTTGGGCACGCCTCACAGTTTATTGTTTTCTTTCGACTGAGCCGAGTCTGCCGAACACTTGAGCAGCAGTATATATGTATTTGTATACACACTTGACCCCATTCGCTGAGAGAGTGTTGAGCATTGAAACTTTACAATAGGCTGGCTCAACCGGGAATGGGCCGGGCAAGTATTTAAGAATTTTTTGTATGAGCAGAGCTTGGTAAATGTAGCAAAATTCCATTTAACGAGTTAACAAATAACATTGTTTTTTACATCTGGGCAAAGTTTGCTGGAATTGCAAATTGTTTTAGACAAAAGTTTTAAAACTTGTTCACAATTCACTTATTCTTACTGATGTGAGACACATATGTATACACCCACACACACACACACACACACACACACACACTATATCGCATTGCAACTAATCGACAAAATCAAAATGTATTAACCAAGAAAAAGATAAAGGAACATTTTACGGATTCTATATTGATATATACATATATATAAACGAACTTACATAAATATTTGTATGAATACATTTGAACAATAATAGTTTTAGTTATCAATTGAATGAAATACATTTAATGCTTAGCATCTAAACAAACAAACAACAAAAATAAAATAGAGATTAACTCTATCTAATATGCTACTTAAGATTTTAGGAGAGAAAGGCAATGGAAAATTATTGTACGTGTAGTTAGATCTCAACAATGAAGTGAAAATGAAATCAAATAAACAAATTGATATCAAACGAATAAAATTAAATGTTTTGAAACAAACAAAATAATAAAATTAAAGAATTTTACATTTATTTATTATCTCGCTGCTATGTGTACATACATACATACGTGCCCATTTCAAAAAGGATTAACAGAATTTTTACAATTTTTTTTACTTTAACGTCAAGTTTACTTTAAAAAAAATGGCTTTAAGCCAGTTATGTGATTGAAACGGCTTTGCAGTAAAGAAAATCCCCTGTGGCAGTATATGGATTGCTAGCATTCTACCTTTAAATGGAATTTCAAAGGCAACATTCCATACAAATTGGTGCGGTTTCATTTCACCTTGCCAATCACATTTGTCGGTCAATTCGATTGCATATTAAATATTGAAATATCAAAGTGTTAAATGCTTGGACAAGCGATGCTTAACCATTAACAAGAGTTGAATAAATTTTCCATTTAACGTAAGTATCTTGAAATTCCTTCATGACTGTTTCTGTAGGAGGAGCAGGGAGCAGACTGTCATGTCAGCACCATTCAGTCGGTTGTCCTCAGCAAAAAAAACTTTTGGCAATGGGCCAAAAGTGCAAAAACAAAATTCTCAGGCCAATGCAACAAGCTGGCCCCAAGTCTCTTCTTTCCTCTCTTCTTCTCTGCTTCTGAATTCTTTGCCCCAGACCACTCTACTCTTCTCTCTGATTTATATTACTTTTCCCTTGCTTCTTTGAACGACGGGAAGGACTGCATCTCGTTTGGGGTTTTGTTTTTATTGCATGCCAGCCAAATGTCTGAGCTTTAAAAAGTACAACGACTTGACAAGAGGAAAATAACAACAACATAAACAACAAGAAAAATAACATCAACAATCACCCAAGCAACACCAAGAACAACAATAAAAACAACAGCAGCAACAACGACGACAATTGTTGTAGTAAGAAGGGAAAATGTTCTAAAAATGGCTTTTTGTTATTTTGCTTGTGCTCTCGTTGATTGCATTAAGATGAACTTTTTGCCAAATATGGTCAAGAAATTCTTTCAGACTGACTATGGCTGTTGAGAAAGAAAACAAGCGGCGGAGGGTGAATGGAGAAAAGGAGAGGAAGGAAGACGAGAGAATTGAAAAACGCTTAAAATGCCTGACAGACAATTATTCAGTGGCCAAGACAGCTGAAACTAATTTTCAATATTTATTTAATATTATTTCTTTAGTGACATTTCTTGCCCACTTTGATCTTTTAGAGAGAGGAGAGAGAAAGAGTGGCAAATGCAAGTTCTTTGCCAAAGTCATGTCCTTGCCTCAAAGCGACAATATTTTGCGCACAATTGAAACAACAAAAAGACCAAAAACAAAAAATCAAAACTAATTAGACATGAATTAATGAGCCATACCGAAACCAACAACAAAAACAATATGGTAGCAAAAGCTACCAGCAGGAGACATGAGAATAGGCAACCAGCCACAAATGTGATGAAAATGTGATGTGCAAATTGTGCAAAGAAATGAAACTGACAAACAATTTGGCATCTTGGACAGCAGTAGCAACACCAACGTAACAACAACAACAATTGATCGTCCATATGATTTCGTCAGGCCGAGAAGCAAAAAAAAAAAGAAGACAACCAACTCAAAAACAAATAAAGAGATTTCTTAAGAGATATGTTCTCGACTCCAGAGAAACGGACCCGATCGAAAGAGAGGAAGAGATGAATACGAATACTATTACAATTCTAATCATACACATGAACATATGTCCAATTGTACCCCATGGCGTATGCGCAATACGCCTTTGGCATACAGCCAACGCTCTATACTTGGAGATCAACGGAAAAACTTTGCTGATTTTTTGCCAGAAATTATTTATAACTGCTTGTTCATATATATATAAACGTACATATACACCATACATACATACATACATCCATAGGAATATAGATATAAGTACCTATGTATATGAATATATACGCATTTGGGTTTTGTTTTTATTTTCATTTCACTTGCTTACCAAATATTTCTCTTCAAATATTTTAAGGAAATTTCACTTACTATTCGTACAAGTCAATAGCCATAATGCTTACCTACAAAGACAAAAGCAAAAAAAAGTAATATTTAATATGTATTTTTGTATTAATTGGGTAAAGAGAAGAAAATAAATCGTTGTAGCTAATCAGGCATCATTCCCATCGATTCAGCAATAATTTTTGGTAAAAATTCATTGCCTGTTTCACATCAGAGCCAACAAGCTTAAAGTCAATTAGCCATTTTGCTGAACCTTAATCTTCCTGCCCCCCCTAAACACACACACACACACATACACACACCCATAAAACAGCTAACCCGCCCTCCTCTCATTTACCACTCAACTTAATTGCGCAAAATTACTGAAAAGCAGCTGCCACAATGCCCGCAACACTTCAGCCACTTGAAATGCCCGCAAAAAGGAAAAACCGAATAAAGCCAAAAAAAGAAAGAAATTTATATATATAAAAGTATTTTATTTTATTTGTTTCTCTTCTCCTCTTCCTTATTTTGTTGTTTTATTTTTTTAGTGAGTCAAAACAAATAAAACAAATGCTGAGACCTTAACTTTTATTTTTTTGCTGGCCCTGGCACATGTGATATAATAAAATTCTTAATTAATGCACCTATGGAAGAGAAACCAAGAAAAGAACTGGAGCACGGGCATCAGTTTTAATTAAATGATAAAATTGCCCATTCCTCTAGAGAGAGAGAGAGAGAGAGAGAGAGTATAAGGATGTCAGACGCGTCAAAACGCATAAAACGCAAACTCACGCAAAAAAAAACAAAAACAGCAACCATTATAAATGTAATAACAACATAATAAAATATATATGTATGTATATATATGTGATGAAAAGTCCATGTGTATAAAAAGTGCCTGTAAAACGAACTTCAAGTTAGCAGGAATTCGAATATGACAAATGATTTCTGTTAAGGAATGTCTTGTGCTTTGAATGAGCACAAAACTTCCTTTAAAATTAAATTATGTATAAGACAAAGAGAAGGAACAAAAGGTTTCAAGTTAATTAAAAGGATATACAAAATGCATTTTCTTCTCAGGTTTTATATAAAAACTAATATTCTCCTTCAAAGGGTATAAAAAAAATGCTTTGGGGTAGCACCTTGATTGCTGCTTTGAAAATCCTGGGAAAAGTCAACTATTGTGGCAACAGTTGAGGCAGTCAGGAACTCAGCCAGCAAACGTTTTCATTTTTATTTTTGTATTATTATTTTCTTAGCTTCATTTTTGTTTTTGTTTTGGGTTGATTTGAGAACGGCAGCGACAAAATGCCGTGGGCCAAAAGCAAAATGCGCAGGGTTAACAAGCACCCAAGCAAAACAATAAAAGGTTAGTGGGTAAAAGGGAGTAGAATGGAGAGACATAACAAAAAGAACATGGACGTTGAGAGAAGCTCCCAAAAAGGGATCATTTAGTATAAAACAAAGTAAAGTACTAGTTGATCGATTAGATTATTGATTGATTAGGAGACACTCATGCCCTACTTTAATAAGATATACATATTATAATAGAAAAAACTGGAAACTTTGCTTTAGATATATGAAGTCTTCGTATCTTAAATCTTCATTTAGCAAACAAGAAACTTTCCATTGTGTTTTGAACTAAGCCACTGCGGAGCGATAATGTCTAATGGCTGCCCCTAACCACTCCCATTCACACACACTAATGTATATGTGTTTATGTATGGAGTGGGAGCTATGTATATGTTGGTGTATTAAGTGAAATGAAATCCTGTTAAGAAAAACAATGAAGCTATTAAAAAAAATATGTATGTATGTTGTTGTTATTTGGTAGGTATGAGAGAGGGCACCATGGGGTGACAAGAGAACTGTCTGTATGCAGGTGGGTAAACCTCATAATATCGTTTAATAAATACTTTACAGCTTGATTGATTGCCGACCCGCTTGCGAGCGACAGGTGAGTGCGGCTTAACCATCTTTAAGTAGGTGATGTGATGCTGTTGCTTCGCCTCTTGCTCCTGCTCCTTCTGGTTTTAATGCTGCTGCTTTTTGTTAAAGCAACCAATATAATTTATGCGTTCAAGGAAGTGCTCTGGCCCAGACCCCGGCAAGGCTAAAACCACAAGCCACAGATTGGGTCCCATGTGGCAAAAAATATATAATCAAAGTGGCAATTGTGGGCGGTAGCATTCTGCGCCCAACCAACTTCCATTGTGCTTATGTTTATCCCTCTGAGTTCCTCTATACACTCTATACTCCTCTATTTGCAGTGAAAACTCACTGACCTGGAAACATTCTGTGCCGGCCAAAGCATCTCAGCTTTTACCTTACATCCCATCCGCCCATTTCTCATCGCTGGTTTTCACTTGAAGGGTGTGTCAGTCCTTTTGTAGGTTGAGACTTTAATGTAGGGAACCCTTTTCTTTAGCGTCAGCTATCCGCGTATCGGCTGGTGTTGGCCATCAATGTATATGGACATACGTAACTACATTCATTTATTAGGGATAGCGATTTGATTAATGTCTGTAAAATACTCCAACTCCAGCACCATTCATTGTATGTATTTTTGCCCATATTAAAAGGTTAATCAAGTGCAAAGCTCAACTAAAAGGTTCAGTTAATTAGCAAAATGAAGGAGGATGAAAAACTGTAGAATACTGTAGAGATAGAGGGAGGGAGAGTTTTGATTTCGCTTCTGGCAGGTAAAGGGATATAAAAATAGTTTGAATAGATAAAGAATTCACGAGATATATGTACAGAATTAAGGATTATTGCCAACTGATAAGGCAAGGCTCTCTTTCTATTAAACTAATTCTTAAGTAATTTTTGTTTCAAGGTAAAACCAGACAAGTTGGTTCTAAAAGTATTGTCACTCTCAACTCAATTGTTTTACCAATTGAATAAACCTTTTCGACTTGATATTTTTTATAGTTGACAACTCATCGTGCGAACAAAAATAAAAAATCAGATTCTCTTATATGTATATTTATATAGATTTTCACCAATTCGATTCTTGAAAAATGTTGACATGTCTGTTGTTTTTTTTTTTTTTTTTTTTTTTGTTTATGTATCTTTTGTTTACCCGTCTTGGCCAAGGTTGAAATCACAGAGATGGCATTTTGGCAACTTTAAATCCATGAACATTTGTCAAATTACCCAAGAAAAAAGAAATAGAAACGATGATGGAAAGAATTTTGCCAGTGGGCGTTGGTTTGGTCATGCGACTACTTGGAATGAGTCGACTTCCCCTAGATTAGGGTCCTACATCATTTACGCACCTTGGTAGAACGCGTCTTGCGCCATTCTGAGGTTTTTTTGGTTGTTGTCGTTGTTGTTGTTGTCTCCTCCTCTTCCTCGATGACGTCATTGTCCTTGTCATTGGCAGCAGCGGCAACAGCAGCAGTGTCTGCCATTTTATCAAGTACTCGACGCTTGAATTCTTAATACGAGAACTTTTTCTGTGCTTGTAATTTATTTTTTACGTTTGACTTTCTATATCATGGCATTCGCATGTATGTGATATTTTCTCGTTTTAAACTTTTTCTTTTCTTCTTTTTCTTTTTTTTAACATAAATAAATTTTAAATTTCTGTTTCACTCATTTTGATTTAACTGGAAACGCATTATGATTTTTATTAGATGCGATATTATTTTTGCACACAACTTCCACAGACACTGAATTATACATATATAAACACATATATATGTATATATTTATATAGATATACCCACATAGGTATAAATAAAATATAGCTTGTTTTTAAACTCTTCAAATTTATTATTGCAGCTGCCTTGAAAACGTATTTTGGCCAAAAGAACAAAAATTAATGCCACGCCGAGCCACTTCGCGATTTGTGTGTTGAAAGTGAAAAAGCGGCAAATTTCGTTGTATACAATTAATTAGCAAAGAATTGAAAGAAAAATTAAAGGCGAATTAAAGCTACTGCTGCCATCGTGGGCGAGTAGCAAATAAATGGATGTTGTAAATTAATTGTAAATTAAAAGCGCCCATTTCTTTTGCTTCAACAAATTCAAATCAAAATCATTTCTGACACTTTCTCTTAAGATAAAGGTTGGAAAATTCAATAATGGTTTTTCCAGGAATTTTAAATCCCTGGTTAAAAATGGCAATCATTTTGTTTGTGAAAAATCTTTATTAATGTGGCAGAGGTTATTTGGAAATTACTTGTTGGAGGTAAGTGTGTTTAATCTTATATCTTGAAGGTATGAAACCCTGCAACGGTTAAAATAATGTTGGCTCTCAATGGTCTAAATACTCTATTACAATTCTTTCCATATTATATTCCCGATGGAAATACATTCTACCTTCTCGTCGGGGACAACACAATAAAAGATTTAGTATGTCTTTACTGAGCCACCGACAATATTTTTAATACTCTAAAAGTATGTATCTATATGTGGCGATCCATAGATATATCAAAACAATATATAAAAAACAATTATTACCAATACAAATTAAATATTGTATACTAAATACTTTAATCCACAATATAGACCATAAATTTGTGGGTTATTCAGGCTCGTAATAAATAGAAAGATAAAACGTTGCTATAGTCTGCCAAAATTACGTTATCTTATATATATAACACTTCTTCTCAAAGAGTCGAAAAGTAGAATAAAGTTTTTTAATTCTGGAAACAATTACTGTTAATTAAATTCCTAAAAAAATTAAAACTTTGAAATCCTTAAAGCCTGACAAGCTCAAATAATATCGATTGACAAAAAAATTTACAAAATTTTAATTTTCTTTTTCATTTTGGATATTTATTTGGACAGCGGTTTCCTCAATTTGACATAAAATTTAAGTTTTCATGTTGAAAGTGTGTGGTTTTTGGTTTCTGGTTCTTTGCTGACCAAATCAAAGCCACCGCAAATTAGATTCCTTGCCTCTTTTTGACTAACCAAAATAAAAGTCAAAGTGTGTAAAATTTGCACATTTTCTTTTTAGTTATTATTGTGACTCACGCAAGTTTATTGCCAAAGAAAGAAAATGAAAATAAAAAATTATTTTTGTTTGATGGTAAAGACTTTGCCAAAATAGAAACTAACCAAAACCAAATGACAAAAACAAAAAATAAAACTATATTTCTATATAATATAAAAGTTTCCTAAATTTAGCCAGCAATTTTGTAGGTTTTTCATTAAATTAAATGCATTTTAATGAATTTTCCAGAGAACATTTATGTCAATTTAATTTTGTGTTTGAATTTGCTGAAAATTTGCGTGTTGTTGTAGTTGTTGTTGTTTTGGATGTTGTTTTTGTGGCACTGTTGAAGTATTGTTTATTCTATTGTTTGATTGTATGTGTGTTTGCTTTAGGTTTGTTGCACTTTTTGTTTTTGATTGGGTGTGTGATATGGCGTAGGTGGATTTTTTTTTGTTGGTTTTTTTATAGAGTATTATAGTATTATTATTGTTGGTATAATAGTTGTGTTGGTTTTTCGTTTCTTTGTTGTGTGATGAGTGTAAATTCGCATGCTAATTTTCAAAACGCAGAAAAATATTCAGCAACATTTTTTTTGTGGGTTTTCAGCCTCAGCCTCAGACGCGCTCGCGCTCGCAACGAACTGAGTTTGCCTGAATTTTGTTGGCCAGGCTAAAGCATCAGGCAACTAGGCACTTGATAGAGAGTGAGTAAGAGAAAGAGAGAGTGGTTGATAGAGGAGAGACGTTGGCTAATAGAGCGGCACACACAATCAACACTTAATGTTGCCGCGGGGAACAGCGCGAAAATTTGCTCATAATCTTAAAAACGAAATGCTTCTTCAGACACACACTCACACACAGACATTTGCATAAACATATATTCAATTTTTATTTTATTTTATTTTTTTTTTTTGTGTGTGTGAAAATGTCTGTGCAAATATTTTCTTTTTTTGTTGTTGGTTATTTTACATATTTTTTCAGTTTTGCGGCCCGTCAACGCGTCGTATGCGTAATGTGAGCATTTTGTATTCAGCTTTCAACAAAACAGGTGACCAAAGCAAAGCAATCCAACCAACCAAACAGACGATAGAACGAAAAAACTAACAAATATGTATCACTGTAGAAAATTCTTAAAGAATTCCACACAAGAAACATGAAAAACAAATTAAGAAAGTTTAATTTTTATTATAATAATATTAAAAATATATTTTTTTATTGGTCTAGTCCGTTCTGCGTGTATCTTTAAACTGATCTGAACTGAATCGAATCCAAATCCAAACAGAGAGATGGAGAAGCTCCTGAGTATTGGTCACGGTTCCGCTTTCTTTGTTGCTTTTGGCCTTTGTGTGAGTGATTTTTCTCTCACCTTTTGTTCTGAGATATGTGTTAAATGTAAATTAGTCAGCTCACCCGAAATCCCCACCCAACCCATAGCCCGCCCCATCCGCCAATCTACTGAACCATTCCGCTCCAATCAACCTTGTCGCGTGTTCGTTTTTATTGCGTTTTGAGCTTTGCTCTGTTATGTGTCACTCAAAAGAAAAACTTATTTTTAGACAAATCATTTGAAGAGAGCAAGAGGGCCAGACAGAGAAAGGCAGATATACTGATATATAAGCAACTTGACTGTCATTATAATCATTTATTGCCAATTTGCTGAAGCTGTAAATCGTTCGCTTGTTGCGTCTTTCATTTTAAATTCTTCATAAATGGCTGACATATTGCGTTGCACTTTCTGCACAAATGTCTAATCGCATTTCTCGAACTTATGTCCAATTAGTTACGAGTGGATTCTCTTGTAAATGAACCATATGCGACACAGAAACCATTGCAGAACCAATGGACTTTCTTTGTTTCTCTAAGTGCTAACTTGTGTTTATATGCATATTCAACTAGTATATAAGTTTCTCAAATGGCAAGAGAGTTAAAGATAATGCTTATTTGATTATTGTATTCATGAAACATTTTCTTGTCTAAGCTCCTTACAAGCTTTGACTTTGGATAAATTATTGATTGGTTTACTGACTTTTGTCCCGAAATCTTTTCTAATGACTTGTTTATTTTTAATTAGATAAAAAGAAAATTAAATTTAAATTGCATTGACACTGCCCGTTTTGGGTTAGTTTCATTGTTTCTTTTTGGCTTTGGTTTATTGTGGGCTAAGCTCATCCCAAGTCTCTATCCCGAGTCTCAGTTGTCCTTTTTGGGCATATAATTAATCGTTTCTTCCCTTTTTGTGTTATTCTTTTATACTTTTCGACCTCCCACTCAGACATTGGCGAGGAAAAAAGGAGCGGAGAAAACAAAAAGTTTGTTCAGTTCGGGCAACAAAGTTGTGATGCGACATGCTACCCCTCCAAACCCTCGCCTCATCCACCACCCCTCTGGGTGTGCACGTTGCTCCAGCTGGGGCGTATAAAAATAAACAACAACAAACGATTTGTAGGCGCAACGCCTGCTAAAAATAAAGCGCTTTCAAATATTTCCTACCAAAAAAAGGCGAGAAAATAAAAATATTATTTATAGGCTCCAAGGCAGGCCAGGCCAGGCCAAACACACACACAGACACTACAAAATACACAAACACAAAATCAATATGCATTGAAATGAATCTGTAGTTGTTGTTTTTTGTATCTGTAACAGAATTTGCATTTGTATCTGAATGTGCTGCATGCTGATGCTAAAAATCACATTGGCAAAAACTCCCAAAAAAAAAGAAACAGGCTAGATAAATGGCGAAAACCCATTTTTCCCAAAAATTGAATTGTTAAAATGGACAAGTGTTGAAAGCAAAGTGCAAAATGAAATGTTAATACCTTTGTTTATCAATATGAGAGGGTTTTAATCTTTAACATTTTCCGCCCTCCTCCTCCTTATTCCTTCTTTTTTCAGTATAAACATAAAAGAAAACGGAATGTTTATTTTTTATATGGCTCGTACGTCAAAGTTTGAGAGTCATTGCCTGATGGTAGATAGTGAGGTGAATTACTTTTCTATCCAAATAATCTTCTTCTTAGTTTTCGAGCAGTCCCACATTGTCACACACACACACATACAGAGACTGTGGGTGTGCCACACCCACGCATTTATGTCTGAAATGATCATTGACATTGTCGTGTTGAAGGTGTTTTGCACACACACATATACACATACGCATGCTTTTACTCAGACAGGTGGGACAACTAAGAGCAATTTTGCTCTTCAAATTGCGCTAATTAGCTCTTTTGCCACACTCACACACACATACACAGAGACAGAACACACCTGCTGCTCCGTGAAAATGGCAAACTCTTGGTCATTTTGTTATTTTCATTTACCGCTTTTCCTTTCTCTCCCTCGCTCTATTTCTCTCTCTCTCTCTCTCTCTCTCTCTCTTGTTGTTTCTCTCCTTTTATCTGTGGCCTACAATTTGGCATTTGAAATTTCGGATGGTTCTTACATACAGTTTTGGTTTTGCTTTTTGGTTGAATGGCTGCATTTGGCATTCAAGTTACAACAATTTTCCCTTTTTCACGTGTGCTGCAGACAATTGGCTAGTTGACTAGTAAACTATAAATTTGAATTCTTTGACTTATTTCACTACAATCTACATGTTGTGGTTTACAAAAGGAATGCCTCATAAAATACCCTTTGATCCATTAAGTGAAAGGATATACTAGAACGAGCCAATGCCCATTTCATTTTTTTGCTAAACATTGTCAAACGGTTAACAACTATTTTGTTTTTTTAAATTAACAAAAACAATTATATGAGGTGCATTAAATCTATTAAATATTATTTCCCTGAAAGCACAATAAATATATTTATATTTCATTGATAATTCATGGCTTTTATTAAATATGGAGAGAAATTTATAAATTTTTACTTTAGTTGACTACGAGGTATCTTAAATTCATCACGCTAATTAATCCAAAGAATGGTGTTTCTTTATTCTATGTGTCTCGGCTGACCATGTGCCTGTCTACGCCCCATAAATATTATTTAATTTTTGTATCTCTTATTTATTTCTTTTTTCATTTTTCTAAGCCATTGAAATTATGTAGGTTATAATTTAAATAACCGAAAAACACTCAAAAAGAAATGTTTCTAAAGAATTTCGCCTTGCCTGGGGTCGCCATATGAATGTACATACATATGTATGTATGTACATCAAGATATAAAGATGAATATATGTATATAAAATATTTATAGAATATGTGTAGAAGGGTAAAAAGAGGGGAAAAAACAACCAAACAAACAAGCAAATGAGTTAAGGGCATGAGTATGGTATGGCTAGTTGGTGCTTATGAACTCACAAATTCAATGAAATCGCGTTCGATTCAATCAGAAATAGATATTCTCGGAAATGTAAATACAATATATATATACGTACAAATTGTTGTTATCTTTCTGTATGAGATATGTACATCAAATATCCATTTTTGACATAGGCTAAGAAACAAGTTACAACTTTTGTTTACATTTCTTTGAGAGGCTAAGATAAGGGGTCAATTCAACACTATATTCATTAATACATATACATATCATTTTTTTTGACTCTATAAGGAGAAACAAATAAAATATTCAACTGACCCGGCCCACATTTAACTCAGATAAAATTATCCCATTCTTGACTTAAGTATTTATGTAGAGAATCAATTTGTATTTAACGAGCTGTTATAGTTGTTGTTTCATGATGTTTTTGCTGTTGTTATTGCTGCTGCATCACCCATTGAGATAAATAAATAAATATCACATTCAACGTTCAGTTCTTGCTAATGGCCAGTTGATTTACGGCCCCTTACTTGGCCACTTGACATTTTTATGAATGTCTCTCAATTTATATGCATTTTTGATTAGGAGGAAGGTGCTTGTAGATGGTTGGTAATGGAGGTGGCTGCTATCCTCAGTTTCATATATTAATCATACGCACTGTTAAATGCTTTGAGGTGACCCGAGAATAGATACAGACAAACCGATTTAGCTATCAAACTGCAGACGTACGCATTTCATTTCATTTTAAATGTCGGCGCCCACTTCCGGGATCAGTTTGTTAAAGTTAATGCGTTGCTTTGTTGGTTTTGTTTTCAAAATGACGACGAAATCGCCGGCATTTTTCTATCTATGTATCTGGTCTGTCTATTGCTTCATCGGCTAATCCCAGCGACAAGCCAA
This sequence comes from Drosophila paulistorum, assembly GCA_018152135.1. NCBI lineage: Eukaryota > Metazoa > Arthropoda > Insecta > Diptera > Drosophilidae > Drosophila > Drosophila paulistorum. The sequence continues at coordinate 9,948,498 of JAECXG010000805.1, read as the reverse complement.
AAAACTAATTAGAGAGGCGCATGGCGATCAATTTTCTGCTTCTCGTTGGTTGCTTTTTATTTTTTGTTTGTTTTGTCTTGCAGTTGGTCAAGCATTTCATTGATTTTATGTTACCCATACGCCATGTCGTCAGAGAACATCTTTATTTCTGTTAAATGTTGTAAAACGAAACAATCATGAGGAAGCAACCAACCAATCAACCAATCTAACCAACCAACCAACTGCAGACCCATAGACCGACTGACTATTCTGAACAATCCGAGCATCTATTTATGTTTGTTGGGACAGCGGGGGCGAGAAACGTTTTAGTGAAAATAAATTGAAAATCTTTTGGAACATGTTTTGATGTATTGCAAGCAACGAAATTCAAGTGTGTGTATGCTAGTGTGTTTGTCTATATGTGTGGGATGTCTGTGTGAAGTCATGTCTGTGTCTGAATTGGTATTTGTGTTTGTATTTGTGCTGGTGCTTATGTATCTGCGTGTGTTTGGCTTTGCCTGTTGCCATTTGCTCTGATTTCTATGCATATCTGCAGCATTTGTTGACGTCGTTGTGAGTTATACTCTACAATCATTGACCCTAATCACTGTTGGATCGAGCTTTCACAATAGCATTTTCATTGAGGAATGGTTTATTTAGTTTGCCAAAAGCTCGTAAATATATATATATAGATGGGAAATGATTCCTGATGGGATATATTTATGTTGAAAAAAATATTTTATAAAGTATAAAATAAATAATAAAGAGAAAAGAAAACATTTCCCTTAATAGTTTATTAAAAAGACAAACGAATTATTTATTAAGGAGAAAAAATACACTTATATAAAATTTCCAATATATTTTTATGTACAATATGATAAACAGCTCAAAGATATTTGGGACATCTATTACTAACAGAGTATGCAAAAATTTAGTTTCTTGTAGTATTTGTAATTCATATACCTTTTGGTGTGGGTTTTCCCATTTTGATTGATTACGCGAGTGCAAGACAATGGGGAAATGGCGCAGGAAAATCTGTGTGTGTGTGTATGTGTATGTCTGTGTGTGTCTATGTTTCTTTTCCTATAATTTTCTTTTGCCTTCTTTCGATTGCTTTTCGAAATAAACTCGAAATAAAGCTAAAAGAATATGCATGACAGCTGCACCGGCAGCTGCTCGGGTGGTGCGAGTGGGCGGGTAGGCGGTCGGGCGGTTGTTTGCCACATTGTTGCCGCAATCATTGCTGCGCACCCCACCCCTTGCCGGGTATACAGTCGGCCAATGGCCAGGGGGAAATCTCTCAGTTGACCACTGACTACATTTTCAATCAATCTAATGCAGTCTGGTTTTAGCTGACTGTCATCCAATTTCAATTAACACCTCAACTAATCGCTCAAGTGCCAAATGCAATTCAATCAAAAGCTTTTACATTTTGACAATTAAATCTCACTTTTTCTTTCACTGAGTCATAAATAAGTAATAATTTCTTCAAAGTATGAGTAATAGATAGTGGAAACATTATCATGGAGAATTAATTGAACAACCGCAGCTAAACCAAGTATGGGCCAAAAGATGCTTAACTAGAAAACCATTTTGTGTGTTGGCAAGCAAAAATTGCAGATGCCAGAAGATGGAAATTGCTCCATCAGCAAATTGAAGGAGCAGCGGAAGTCTAAGGACGAGGTTGAGCTCCTTAAAAGATATAGTTTATGTGTATATACAGGATATATATATATGTATGTGTGTGTATGTATATGTAATGCCAGTCTGAAAACTGTTAATAACCCACAAACAATGTACGCAATAATGTAACAACAATAGCCAGCGATGATAAGAATAAAGAAAATGAAGAATGAAAAGTGTGTCGATAGCAGCATACTATAATAAAGAAGAAACCCATCCGAGACGAGAGAACTGCCAATGGTTTCTAGAGGCAGAGTGAGGTGAGGAGCAGTCAAGATTTATTTTTAAACATATTGAAAAGCAGAAAAGCAGCTAAAAAGCAAGCGCAGCGAATGAAAACAATTTTATTAAGTGAAAAATACAAGAGCAGAAAATAACCCACAGCCAAAATAAACAAGACCGAAGCCAAAAGTAAAGGCAAAGGCAACAAGAAAGTCCTTGGCAGTGGCAAAAGTTGTTGTTGGTATTGTAGTTGTTGTTGCTGCTGCTGCTGCTGCTCTCAACGGGTTGCCCGGGTAGTATAGTAGATTTGACAGGGGAATGAATCTTTGGGGGGACGCCCAACTGATTGAAAGATGCGTCAAACCCAAGTCGAAGTCGACTCACCTTGAACCACAAGCAACCCGTTCAAACCAACCGTCCGACCGACAGAACCAACCCACCCCAACCCAATTTAACTCAACTCAACATCTCACCTGCAAAGGCAGACACAATTAAGTCCAAAGAAGAAACGGAAGCAGACGACAAAATTTTACGACCAGGTGACGATGTTGATGACGATGGCAACGGCGGCGACAACAACAACAACAGCAACAACAACGTCGGAGACGGCGACGGCGACGGCGACGATGGCATCGAGGCAAGGCAACACTTCTTTACATAAAAGATTGGCAAGTGATTTTCACACCTAAGTGGCAAGCGCAGGAAAACACAACAGCAGCAAACAAAAAGCAACAACAACAGCAAGGTAAACTTTTCAGGTGTTTCGGTTTTTCGTATTTTTTTTCTCTTCTTGCTCCTCTGGAAGTGAAGGAAAAAAAAAGTATTTTGCTTGAGGGGAACATTCTGATGGGCTATTGAAGCAGCTTAGTTCTTATACATGGCTCTCAATCCTTTACGTTTTCCTCACTCTCTCGTTCTCCCTCTTTCTCTCTGCCCGCTCCAGGCTCCTTATATCAGCAGTTTAATTTGTTAATAAGATTGCTAACTGGCTTAAAGTGGAAAAAGGGTTCCATACTACAGGAGGGGAATAATGCTTAAAAGGCGCCACATAAAGATTACTTTGACCTTCTCTACGTTAACTTGGTATTACAAGGTATTAGCAAAAGTATTAGACGCTAAAAGATGGTTTATTTAAATAAAATGAAGCAATTAAGATGCAATTTTTTTCATAATTACTAACAATTCAAATATCTGTCTAAGCGTAGACAATTTAGAAAGTAATTGCCATTGAAGTAATGGCAAAGTAATTGCCATTGAAAACTCCAAAAGGAACCTAATCATATGGAAATCACATTGATTATTTTAAGGAAAATTCCGCTCCTGTTTATGTACTAAGTCTTACCTGATCTATGGCCATGGCCACGGCTTGCCTTCAGGAAGTTGGTCTATTTAATCCGCTTTGCTAAAGATAATATGAATGCTAGCAGGTTTATTTTCTTATGTTGGTCGACGTTGATACGTTGAGTTTCGCAATTTGGCAATATTGCGCAGGATTTCAAAATAAATATATATATGTGAATTGTAATTGTTACAAAATTATAGATACGCCCACACACTATGCACACACATACACACGTACACACAAAGTCACAGGCAGTGAACACTGACTGCCGCACGTCACAAACTACGCAAAAACCGAATCGAAACGTATCGTATCGAAATGGGAAAACAGGCCAACACCATAAACGAAACCAGAGGCAGATGAAAAACGAAAACGAAAAAAAATTGAAATAATCGCATAAAAACTAATCTATTTATTTAGCTGACTTGGCCCGACGTTTTGCTCCATTTGCCATTCCAGCAATAAATCAATAGTTTTTGATGCCTCCGCGCGCGCTCTAAATTTCGATTACTCGAACAATATTTGTTCTATTGTTTTTGACTTGTGCAATGCAACTGAAATCGAAGCAGAAGGCAGCAATCAATGTGGCAAAGCAATGCAATTGATGCTTGTCTCAGTCAAGTGGCTTTTATTTTGCTCGAAATCAGACGAATGCAGCCAAAATCAAATAATATATCATATATATACAAGAGGAATAGTAGAAGAAAAAGTATAAGGGTAGAAAGAAGAGAAGATTGGTGGTGGGGGGCCAGGGATTAACTTTCGATTTCTTGGCCTTTGTTTTTCTATGTTGACAAATTGTTGGCATATTTGCTAATATTTTCACGAAAAAGGGACAGAATGACCGACATTACCACAAATCTAAAAAGATGACAAAATCTGTCACTCTTCGTTTGCCCTATCTATCTATTTATGTCATTTAATTTAAAGATAATAAATATTTATGACCACCAACACATTAATTAAATCTCCATTAATTGGAATATTAATAACGAAATTAACTGAAACAAAAAAATAGGCAACAGAGGGTAAATAATTACATTCATTACAAAAAACAAAAAGAGAGAGAAAAAGAAAATTGATGCAAAAACACAACGAATCTTCGTCAACTGTTGTGTGGTTGTAATTAAACAATTGTTAAATATTCATAAATAAATAAATGCAACATCGACACGGTTTTATTGTTTTTTTTTTTGTCCAACTGTCAACTGCCAAAAACCAAACTGCCAATTGTACAGCTGTAAGCCCAAACAGTAACAAGAATAACACACAAAAATGTTGTCCTTGTTGACTCAACGAAACCGAAATGAATATTAAACAAAAATGTTGATTTATTTATTTTACTTTTGCAATAGCCACAAATAATTCTTTTTAAGCAAATAAACAAACGTCAATTATATAAATTGGGTTATGAAAAATAAGTACACTAACACAATCAGTGAAAGAAGTGGAAAAAATCTCATGTTAACCTTGTTTAAAATGAATGTTCCTCTTATTAAATTAAAATTCATTAAAAGTTGCTTTGAGAAAAAGTACAGAATAAGTTGGCTAAGAGAAGTTTTACTTTTACTTAAGAGTTCTTAAGTTTTACAACCAGATGGTTTCACTTCACTTTGTGGATAACATGTCGTATGAGTTACTTTTATAAGTAAGAAGAAAATCTTAAAGAGCTCTTTTAGGCCAGTAGAAAACAAAATTTATTAGTGTTTTGTAATCTTAAATCTTAGGTCTAGGTCGTAGGTCATAGCACTTTAACTTTTTCAGAAGGTCTTCTTCTTTGCGATGCCTTTAATTGCTTTGACTTTAGGCCAACCCATGCCAAGTTAACTTTCATTTCATTTGCATTTAGTTATCTCCTGGGTCAACTTGGCGGATTTGCAGCCCTTACACAAAAACATTCCAACATTCTCAGCTGAAAAAGTGGCCCCACAAAGCGTTGAATTAACTGAATTTGCAAATTTCCTCATTGATTTGCCAACAGACAAGGGAAAATAACGACGTCTTCGTCTACAACATTGTTCTTGGGTTTATTCCGTATTGTTGTTGTTGTTGGCAACCCCTTATTGTACGCAAAACTACGCAAAACATTTTGTAAATTGAATTTATTCTCAAGATTTTTGTGGCTCGCACAAATGTAATTGAAATAAATTTTCAATTGAATATCCGGCCTAAGCAACAAAGAGCGGAAGTTTATGGCAGGCGAACCAACCAAAAAAAAACAAAGAAACAAAATATTACACTAAGGACGTTACAAAAATTATTATCCGTTTGTTATTATTGTAAAAAGATGAGTAAACTCTTTGAAGAGCCCATTATTGTGGCAGGTCAAAGTCGGATCTATTGGAACACATTTAAACAAATAAATATCCATCTATATAAATATGTATCAGGAGGGTATTTTGTAAATTACATGAAATATGCCAGTCATAAAGCTGATTTATCCAAAAATTATGCTCACGTTCGTTGGATATTGCCAAAAAGACCGACAAAACAACAATCCCATCAACAAGAACAATAACAACAACAATAGCAAGAACAGCAAGTGAATAAGAAAGAGCCAAACAAATCAGGCAAAATAAATGGCACGTTTATCATACGCCCAGTGCGCCACACAATTTGGCAGCTTTATTTATATACCGCCGCATCACACATATTGTACACACAAGTATGAGCTAGTATATATCCACATGCCTATATAGTATAGTCACACACATACATAGACATTTTCTCATATCAGATATATGTATACAAAGTACTATACTATATAGCCAGAGATCTCTCTCCCTTGTTCTGGCATACTTTCGATTCTTATGTTTTTCTGCTTTCTCAATTATATAAACATAAGTATTTCGATTGTGTGCATTAAAATGTTGAAGAATATATACATATAAATATATATAAAAATGTTTGTAAATAAAACATCAAGAAATCAAGATAAATTTGGAATTCTTAAAAGGAAGAGGGTAGCGAGGGCACAGAGGGGGAAGATCCTAGCGGCCAAGACTGAGGACAACAAATGCAACAAATGAATGAAAACCAAGCGGGCGGTAAAGGTAAAATATATGACATTGAATTGTCTTATTTTGTCACAACCGCAACATATAGAAAAATTAAATATTTTGGCTTCTCCACATCAGTTCTGTCGGAGAGGGGGAGGGGGCCGGTGGCAACCGCTGACAGCTGTCAATGTGATTCAAAGCAAGAGCTGGGTCAGGGCTAAACTAATTTGGACTGAACTAATGATCGACCTCCAGCTAGGTGTAAAATCAACTTGCAGTTATTACCATCTGTTTGCACAAGAAAAAATAATCGAGAATCGAGTTTAACAATGATTTTGAAAGCCCTAAAGTAAGAAAAGAAAATCTCTTTAAACTATTAACTCTGAAATTGTGAATAATTTATAATCACAGTCAATAGCATCATAAATTTGCAAAAGTCGAACTAATGAGATTTACATTTTTGCAATTAATGAAGCCCACATGAATTCTATTAGGTAAACTTAATCACCAAATATATGTATATACATATATACGATTATATATAAAATATTTCCATTACTAGAAGCTACATGAATTTTAAATACAAATATTAAAAATGTAATCAGCTTTCAAATTGAACACAATATTTTGTTTTGGCATGGGCATATAAAATTGCAAGTTTTAATTGATTATCATGACTCCCAATGGAATAAGTATTTACTATGAATGTATGTGTATCTCTGTGTATGTGTGCATATATGTTACTAATTAATCCCAGGCTCAATAATATGACGCCTAATCATGACAGCAACGGGAGAACAAGAACATGAACCAGAACAATGATTTCCCTTTACTGATTCGCCTGACCCCCATTCCTTCACCCTTCCTACCAAAGCTTGACCGTAAACACAAATTGTTTCTGTGGTCACATCGTGTGTCCATGTGTTGACCACCGGAATTCCATTAATGTGGTTGGTGTTGTGTCCAACCTTTCGTTCTGTATGTGAGTCAGTGTATGTTTCTGTGTCTGGTTATGGGTTGCTTTTAACGCCTTGCTGCACATATTAGCCGGCCTCATTAACCCGAACAACACTTCCTAATCTATTTTCTAACTGCATAAATACATTAGGAAATTAGAAGAATCAACAAACGGATTTCATTGTGCTAAATCAACTGTGAAATTTATGACTGAATGTAAATGGAGATGTGGGAGTGGGAAGTAAAACGTATCTTCCCATCTTTCCCCATCTCCTTTGTATATATCACTAATTTTTGCATTTTCAATTTGAACTCGGCGATAGTCACGTAGCATTGTGGTTTGGTTTGAGGGTTGGCTAAAGAAAAAGTACAACTTTTGACCTGTTAAACGCATAAAAATGACAAAAATGCTACGTGACTCATTTACGGAGTCAGGGCAAAAGTTGAATCATTTAAGATTGTGGGGGATTGGCATGGAAATTGAAGTCGTAGGAAGGACGAGTTTGGTGTAATTCGCATGATGGGATAAAGTCAAAACGGACAATGTAATTAGTACGTTAAGCCTCAGGCGAATATAAAAATAAACGCACCGATATATGGCATTAGAGATGAGCTTGAAGACTAACAATTAATCCGGTAAAAGAATCTCTAATCAACAGGTGATGAATAAATATCCTTGAAAAATGCTTGCAGTAAGTAGTTCAAGTTTTATCTGAATTAAATTGTACAGGGTCACGTTGTCATCTCTATTAAAACATATTCGCAATCATATCCAGGACCTTTACCACTGCTAAGCATTGGCTCACATACATTTTCATTTCGTTTTCATTTTCATTTTGGGCACATAAAATTGGCCCACAGAAGCAAAAAAAAAAAGAACACAGAAAAAACGGGGGCCGACCCCAAGTAAATTGCAATGCAAATTTAATTTGGGAGTCATAAAATTTCACGAAATATACGCAGACGGCCATAAAACAGAGCAAAAAGAGCAACAACGTTATGATCAATGAGAGACAGTCCATAGACATGAGAGACAAAGAGAGGGAGAGAGAGAGACGTAGAAAAGGGGAAAAACAAATAGGCTAAAATCGAAGATGTGGATAGAATTCGCTCTGCCAGTTGTCATAATTTTGCGTTGGGGTGGCTGCTGGTCCCGCCAAGCCGGAAATGCAATTTGCAATTTGTGCTACGATTTGTGGCAATTAATTGCAATGCGCCTGGCTGCGCCTCCGACTCCTGTTTCTTCCTCGTCTGTGCGCGCCAGACCGCAAGACACGGAAACCCCAATAGGTTGCCGCTTATTTTTCCACCAACATTGCCCCTCCTCCCTCTTCACGATCCCCATACGCCTTTCTTTCTGTTTTTCATCGTTGGCGGCACAGAATTTATTGCATTTAATTTTTGCAATTTTTTATTTCAGCACAACAAAAATCAAAAAAACACAAAAAGAAGAAAAAAATTGGCAGCATTTGCTCAACGTATTTAAGTGATTTAAGCTTTAACAATCATTTTTTTCTTCTATTTTTCTTTTTTTTTGAGTTTTTTTGATGATAATTTGCGCCGAAATCAAACAGCTGCAAAATTTGTTATTTGACATCGCCTATAGAAAGTGTGGCTGAACGAGATCTATATGTATATATACAATAAACCTACATATATATAGAGAGAGATGTATTATGTACGTTCTTTTGCCTATACATATATCTGATGTATAATGAATGCCGAAATTTATAATATTTTTGTGACTACTCGTATATATACAATTTGTTAAGACGCACACAATGAAATGGCATTTTAAAAAGAAAAGATAATACTTATAAAAAATGTTCGTGGTTAAATTTTTCAATGTTTTCTTTGGTCAATTTCACAAGTGAAAGAGCAAATGAAAGCAAAAATGTTACGCTTAGCTGATAATTTGTGTTCAATCGAGACGAAAATTAAATCAATTAGGTGTATATTAACATGAAAAATTTTCAAATATTTATTTCAAATAATTGATTGCTAACAGAAATTTGTACTTGGAAAATAAAACCAATAAATTTTGTGTTTATTTTAAATGAATATGCGTCTGAATCTAATACTGATTGGTCGAAAAAGTTTATCCTTAACTTCAACTTTAATATCGCTTACTGTTAGCTTTAAGTTGTTATGAACTCGATTGTTTTGCAATTGCTTTTACCTTTCTATAAACTGTTAACAATATTCCCCTTTAAGTTCAATTGCAGACGATAGACTTTCAGATTTTGCAACTTGCTGTAAGCTGATTTCCTCACTCACCTCAGTAATTTTCATGGTTCTTTTGACAGTCTTGCGAGTTACTTCCGTAGTCTCCTCGACAACGTCGCCATCTTCATCGATGGTTTCGGTAACCATTTTTTCCGTTTCGCCGGGTATCACCTCTTCCATGCGTTCAGTTACCACGCTGCTCTTGCTCTCAGCATCTGGCTCAGGTTCTTTTTCGACTTTGGTCTGCTCCTGCTCCTCTTCACCGCCACCGAAAACATCCTCAATGTCCGACATGGTTATTGCTCTTTCCTTTAAGTTTGATTTAACTGAATTCAGTTGATTTTTGATTTTTGCTTCTCGTCTTGTATTTTCAAGGCACTTTCACTTTGCTCACTTCAAAATTTCGAACAAAAAACTATAGTGGCCAACCAGCACAGAACTATGAAACGCACAATGGGTGAGAATTTTCTTTTCTTTTATTTTCAACTATGCTTGTTTGATATTTCTCTATATTTTGCCTGCGAAAAAATTAACCAAATAACCAAATTTGAATATATATTTTTTATTTTTCTTTGCTTTTCTGCCACTCTATGTATGTTGTATGTGTATGATTATTATATAAACAACAACTACAAAAATTTGCTTTTCCGTGCGTGTTTTTTCGTTTTGAATGGAAAAATTTTTTGCTCACTAGCGATTACGATTAAGCACACTAATTGACTTGTTGTTTTCTTTTTTTTCAAGATTTTTCTTTCAAATAACTTTATGTGTATTTTGAGATATTTCTTATGATGTGATCGCACTGCAACTGGTTGTGTTTGACACTGTGAGAACGAATGGATTGATCAGCGACAACGAAAGTGCCTACAACAACGAACAACGAACAGCGAACAACAATGACAACCGCAAACAACGAACAACGGGCAACAGGCGAAACAAGGGAACACAACGCAAAACAATGAACAAAACGGACAAAACGCGTTGAGAAGAATATTCATAAAAAAGAAACAAAATGAAATCTCACAATAACAATGTTTGCATAATTTCAGTTTGTTTCAATAAATGAAATTCGACAAATAATTATTATTATTAATATTAATAATTAATTAGCTAGAGACAAAACGAACGCACGAGGCAAATTACACGATCTCGAGTCTTCTTCTGTCTGAGGCGATCAACGTCGTCTGCGTAAGGCTCTAGTCTCTGCCACCGGAACCGAATCTACATACATAAAGAAGTCTCTGTCTCTGTTGCTGTTTCTGGTTGCCATCTCCGCCGGAGAGCCATAGGAATAGTTGCCGTTGTTGCTTGTAGCTTGTTGGTGAGCAAGATGGCCTATATAGCCATAAATAGCTTAGACCAGAAGAGCAAGCGAGTCAGGCATAGTCAGGCATATATAGATATATATGTATGTATGTGCATATACCCATTATACATATATATATACAAAAATCTATTTTTTTAATTTTTCTTCTGCTCTCCACGCTCGCCTGATGACGTCTGCAATGTGCTCTGCTTTGCTCAGTTTTTATTCAAAATGTTGTTTCGTTCATTTCAATATTTTGGCTTGGCTCGCTCGCTAATTGTTCAGTCCGTATGGATGTTGATGTTGGCCAGTATAGCCTATTTGTACATTGGCTAAAAGCTGAATGCTGTTAGCTGCTAGCAGCTCTGGTATAACCAACTGCTTGCAATTAGTAAATCTGCCGCCTGTTTGCAGTCGGATGCATGTCAAATTTGAAATATTCCCTACCCATTCCACTCACCAGAGATTGGAATGAGAAATAGAAACGACTCAAGCCAGTGCGTGGGGCTATTTCGAGTGTGTGTGTGTGTGTGTTTAGGTGGCAATGCAGACAATAAGAGAATAGAATCATCATCTATTCGACTGAGAGAATACCCTAAATTCGATTTACTCTTTTGACATGTGCACAAAATACATGTACCCTTCGCACCCTAAGTTATATTGGCCAGGCAACATTAGCCCCAGCTACATACAGGGTGTCTTTTAGTACATCTAATATATGCGATACCATATAATATATATAAAAATCGATGTTTGTGTTTATATATAGTGAAATTTCCTTTATTGACTTGATGCATTTAATTGCTTTCATTCAAAAGCTATAGCTTCATCATGGACTTTCTTGGACGGACTTCCTGTATACGTGCAGATGTGAGAGACAAGTGCGGTCCGCTCCTCTTTGTAAACAAAACGCCAAGATATACGCAAGACAAAATGATCTAAAATTAATTTTCGAAAATGTCTTTCGGTAGGGCAAGAGGCGACACATGGGATGAGACAAAATGCCTGTATATGTATGTAGATACCAAAGTAGATAGAAGATGGATAGATGGATGGATGGATATGTTGCAGCAGATGAACAGATGCAATTAGGAAATTTAGATAGCAAATGGAAGAAGCAAATACACTACACACTATGAGATGCTGGCTGTTTATATTTATAGTAAATATTTTTTTTTTAACAATCATGCTGAAATGTAATAATCCTTTACACATCCTCATTTGCTGTTAAATTCAATCTTCAACCTGAAAAAGATATTCATTCATATGCTTGAACAGGATGTTCTAATTACTAAAGAAGAATGTTCATTTAATGACATTTTTATACTAATGACCAGGATTAACATGGAACTTTAGTATTACACTCACTCTAGAAATTATATTGACTTGGCGTAGTTACATAAATTCTATTAAAGTTCTGACATGCTGTCCTGCCCCAATAAGATTTGGCTTACCATGTAATGGCAAACAAATTACAGGCAAGCAGCCGCAAGCGTCAAAGGATAAAATGTGATAAAAGCACACGCCCATTTAATGCAAATATATGTATACACTGTGGGTGTGTGTGTGTGTGTGTGTTTGTTTGTGTTTATGTGTAGGTACATACACTGTGTGGATCCTTGTGACATCGAAAAATCAACGCTCAAATATGATTAATAAGTAATTTCTTTGTCAACAAACTGGTTCGGCATGACGCCAGCAAAGAAGCCGCAACAAGAAAGCCAACGTCAGCGACAACGACAATGCCAAGGAAAATCTTTAATAAATATACACAGCCATAAATAAATTATAGAAAAGAAAAGAGAGAAGAAAGTGACTTTTCCAAAGGAATGGAAGAAAGCAGGAGACGGGGTGGCCGGAATTTCGGAATGGAAATGAACGGGTAATAAAACAAAGCGACGACAGCCACACCATATATGTACATGTATTACACTTTCCATATGGTGGGGGAGGTTCACCGAGGCATGAACGCACTTCCTTTTGGCTAGCTGCCTAGCCTGGTCCTGGCCTTGGCATCTTCTATTTATTTCACAGTTGTAAATTGCACAAAGTAAATTAAGTGCTTTTTATTATAAACCAGCAGCAGCTTGCGATTCGCTTGCCCCACGGCTAGCAGCTGAATGCGTCGTTGGCCAAATGTCGTTGACTCGATCTGACCTAGGGGAACGAAACAGACAACGCTGAAGGAGACTGGGAGAGGGAGAGAGATGGATGTAAAGGAGGAGGAGAAAAAGTAAGAGGACTTTTCATATGTTTCCATATAATAAAAATGCAAAGATAATTCGCAGAAAAGAAAAAGTTTTCTTTTTGCCATCAATTGACAAGGCGATGGAAAACAGAAGCAAAACATATTTCTGTCGACTTATGGAAAATTTATCACATTGAACTGATGTCTATAACAGAGACGACTGTTGGCGTCGGCGGAGCAGGGAGTTTGGTCAGTCCCTACTACAGTCACAAGTTCAGACTGCAAGTGCTTGGCAAAATTGAGTCGTTTGGTCGTTTCTATTTCTCTTTTTTTTGCAACTGGTCACTCAATTTGTTTGACTTGCGATTTTCCTTTTAACTGAAGGGAAATGCAACAGTAAGGCAGCAATGCAAGCACACTCAAATACCCAGAGATGGAAAACATACTGTGACAGTGATGTGGAAAAGCTGCCATTTGGTATATTACGATGCCAAGTACGCAAAAGGGAACATTTCTGTGATGGGATTTGTGTGAAGACTTTGGCAGTAGTTGGATCGAAACGCAACACTTTTCAATGAGAAATACTCAACTTAATCGAAACTAGATGCCGCATCACTGACATATACACACACACACTCAGACACACACACTAACGACGCACAAAATAAGCAATGTGGTTTTCAATTGGTTTTATCACAGTACACAGGACAAACCCATGTGCCATAGGATGGAATCGATTTGGCCAGTCTCTCATTCTCTATGTCTCTACTTTAGTTCAGTTTGTAGTCGTGCGTATGTTTTTGTTTTTAGTATCTGCTTTGCTGCTGTTCTGTGCCCGATAGCGCTGTGTGTTTTGTTGGCTATTGCCACTGGCCAACAAATAGAAATGGAAATAAATAGTTGCTCTGGTCTTTTGTCTAATTAAAACGTTTCATTTCGTTTCGTTACACCAGAGCAGCTCAATTTGTTGACGTCACACGCACAACCAGCAGAACACACTACTCCCGCCCATCCTTAGGCTGTCGTGTGTGCGTGACAGAGAAACGCACGGGCGCACGCCAAGAGTCCTTTCAAACAGGACTCACTACTGACCAACTCTAGGCAGCTTCATTTGCGATTGGCCATGCCCGGTTTTCCTGTTTGTGGTCAAAATGTTTCGTCTTCATTTTAGTTTTGTGAGTTCTTCTCTCTTCGTTTTTTGGGTTGGCCTTGGCCATGTGCCCATTATGATGATTTATAGCTTGAAATCATTTTTCGGCCATCTTGTGGTCTGGCTTTGCCTTTCTGCCAGCCGCCAGTAGTATGCAACAGTTTTCAATTTTGCTTCTATTTGGCAGTTGGCAGAGCCAACTTATGCTTTCACAGTTGACTGACTATTTTAATTTCGAAACTGATAATCTTGTGCTATCTGTAAGCAAGAAAATAGGAGAAGTGGGTAGACGGCATCCCGGATGAAAAACTTTTCTTTCACGTGGGCGGCAACTTTAAAAACACAAAAATTTGACTATATTTGGCGTATTTACTATGCACAATTTTCATTCATTAAAGCAACAAGTGAATGAAGTGGAAGGTGAACTACCTCTGAATTGTGCCATAAAAAGCTTTATAAAAGCGTTGAGGAAGCTCTGTAACATAGACCGGTTTATAGCAAAAGCTTACTGCATAAAAGCTATTAAACTCCAAGTTGAATTTAGCCTAAATAAAAGCTTTTTTAATGCAACTACCAAATGCAATATTGGCAGTACGAGTGACTCATATGGCATTTCCATTTGCCGAAAATTCTCGAAATGTTTTTGAAACATTGCCTATGAGCAACACTAGTCCTTAGAGGATCTAAGAAAGATTTCTAATACTTTGTTTCTCGAACATCTGTCGAAACTTTTGAAACAATTACAAGAATACTTTAATGATTTCTCCATTCCAATGAAATAAATACGTTTGAGTTATTGTGTTATTAATGTTCCCGAAATATTTACAAATCAATACTCAAGTTTCATCTACAGAAAAATTATTTAAAACACTTTACGCATAAAAATTAGATGACAGGACTTCCAAGTTTCACTAAGTTTCAAAAGCCACTAAACTACTTTATGAGCTGAGATTAAACTGGTTCATAAATTTTTAGGCCTGCACCTTTTCACAGCAGACAAAACCTACAAATATTAAATCTATGAATAAATTCTATTGAGTTCTTTTCCTGTTTATATACATACATATATCAAAATATATATGCATATTTATTTATTCATTCAAGCTATAGCTTCGAAATGATCAAGACACAATTAAAATTCATTATTGTTATACACCGCACTGTATAAAAACTATAGTAATCCCATAAATGTGTATATAATGTACTGGCAAATCAAATTGTATTGTACATATTTAAGGATAGCATTTCCAAACAAATTAAAATGAAGTAAGTAAGTCGCCTCGACGACTTAGGTATACCATACACCAGTAAAGCAAATATTTTAAATTTATTAAACAAATGCATTTTCACATGCTTTTTATTACAAGCATATCTTATTATCTCGCTCACTCAAGCATACGAGCATCCTAGCGCCCCCACCAGCCAACGGCCAACTCCGGCCTTATGGAAAAACGTTTATATGCATAACTTGGCTATTTTTAGTCAGATTTTGATCAAATTTGGTATTTTGTATTTGTGGGTATTAGTATCAAATTTAAGTGTGCCAAATTAGATTCCAGAAGGTAGAAAATTACGGGAAATAATCGAGTTTTTCAAATACCAAATTCGGTGGCTCTATCTCTTATAGTCTCCGAGATCTACGCGTTCATACGGACGGATAGACGGACGGACAGACGGACATGGCTATATCGACTCGGCTGTTGATACTGATCAAGAATATACATATATACTTTATGGGGTCGGAAAAGCTTCCTTTTGCCTGCTTAAATTCGAATATATGCATTGCAGAAATCGGAAAAAAATTACAGAATTAGAGCCCCAAAAAGTCTGACAGTCTTTAATAATTTTTCATACTAATTTTTTTGCCTAAGATTTTCACTAGACGTACTTATGTTTTAGAACTTAAAATATAAATCCTATCCTATCCAAGTTTAAATTTTGGCGCCCTGAAAGATTTGTGTGTACAAAATATAAATGTTCGAAAAATGCCTCGAAAGTTCATTTCCCAGAAAGCTCCAATGCTTCGGCCAATGCTTGGAAGCTGCACTAACGGCTTTTTGGGAGCGCAAGTTTTCATGTGGGTCAGTCAATCTCTCAGTCAATCAGAGGTAAGCTCCAACGGAGCGTAAGTTCCCCCCAAAACCAATCGAATCGACAGAGTCTCGTTGGCAGTTTAAATTTTGACGTGTTGCCAGTAACATCGTGAAACGCTCGTTTTGGCCCCAAAGTAATAAGAATTACTTCTATATACAAAAACACATATTCACACTCACACACA
This sequence comes from Drosophila paulistorum, assembly GCA_018152135.1. Lineage (NCBI taxonomy): Eukaryota > Metazoa > Arthropoda > Insecta > Diptera > Drosophilidae > Drosophila > Drosophila paulistorum. The sequence goes on along the minus strand of JAECXG010000805.1, from coordinate 9,932,168 downwards.
CATTCACACACTCTCATACATATCTCTAGATTTACAAAAGAGAAACGGCGAACCTGAGTGAAAGAGTAAAAGACTCTGGCTTTATCAGTGGAACGAATGTTTTGTGTTGTGTTCAATGTTGTTTATATTTCAAGTGTGAATTAACAAGTGTTTCTCTGTGGAGTGTTGAGTTTGTTGCATTAACCATGTTCAGTGAAAGTGCTACAACCAAAATGCAAGAGAAACATACAAGTGAATCACAGAGAACCAAAGAAAAAAAACCCAAAACGCGGATTCAAAATAAACCAGATCTTTTCATTTGATTACTGAATCATTTCAACTTAACATATATACTATATATACATTTATACAAACAAACCACATTAAAAGCTATATTTGTTGTATTTGTAATTGTTTCTAATATTTTTCCAAGCACAGAAGGTCAATAATGTGACTTTCGCTTTTTAAATCGCTTTTGTGGTTGTTTGAGCCTATTAAATAATATTATTTACCTACTCTCGCAATTTTATCTCGCAATTAGCCAAATCTATTGATTTGATATATAAAAACGTTAAATCAAAGAATTGTTTATCATTACCAATTAATATTGAGTTTACTCAACAATACCAAATTTATGATTCATTTTTTAAATTTGCAACAATTCGTTTTGTTTGAATTAATTTTGTTTTATGCTTGATAATTAAATGCAACATTTAAAGCAAATTCAATATAATTTGGGTTAAGAATGTACTTATGTACTGTGTATTAATACAGAAGAATAACATTCAATATAATTATCAAAAGAAAAACATTACTTTATATATGTATATACATATAAACGATATTTGAAGTAGTTTTCGATGACTAGTCAATGAAAAAGCTATGAAATTCAACCAATTAATGTGATTTTTTTCGTTAATTGTTTGTTAGAATCTTAACCAGTTTTGTGACGAACCAATTCTGTTTTTTTTTTCAATTCAAAGTAAATTTTATGACAATACTTCATTATATAATACGAGAATAAAAGATAAATCCGCACTGTTTTTATTATTTATATTCAACTGCACATCTAAATAAATAAATAGATTGTTTTCAAAACAATAAATATTTCATTTTTTGATTGTTCTCTTATATTTTGCTTATTTATTCATATTTAACTAAAAATGTAATTTGATTTTCCAAATGAAAAGAAAACAAATTAGTACAACAGAAAAAATACAATTTCATTGAACTGCTCTTAGTTGTATTCGTCATAGAAAAAAAGTATAAGAACTATTTTGAAAAACTATTAAAAAAAAAAAAACATGAGCGCTGTCGATGCCATAATTAATTATAAACGCAATCCCAACGAGGATTTTTATGGTTTGCTCCACTGCGATGAGAACTCATCGGTAAGTTTAATTAAATTTTCAATTAAGTGAAATATGTTTTATTATAATAACTAGTTAAATTTTAGACCGAATCTCATATTCTTTTCTTTTCTCAGTATAAGCTTTTGTAGATATTCAATTTTATGTCATTCCTTGCGTACCATCAAAAAGGTTAATAAAAGGCTGACCCTTTGCATGTCAACTTTTAGCTTCACTTTTAAATGAAAGCATTTAAATTGGTTTTACCAAAAAGGGCTCGCTTGATTAAAAGTGGTAATTCGAGTTTTCTGGGATGAAAAAGTTTTGTTTAATCGTAAAATTTTGACCCTTATCAAAATGGTACACATAAAAGTTTCTTTTAAGTTTTGCATTAAAAGCGAGTGAACGTATCTTAATGTGTCAATAATGTTCGTTTTGAGTTAAAGAAACTTTTCTGAAGTAAAACAAAACTTGTCTTACATTAGAATTTAAGTACAATTTGCTATAAAAGCAAATTCAATTGAATTCAAATTGTTTCCTTCCAACAAATTGCTTTTATTGTATTTGACGCCATAAAACGACCATTTAGCTAATTTTACAGCTTGCTGCTTTCATCATTATTCGCCCATTTTGTTTTAAAATTTAATTTCGGTCTAATCGATTTTAGGCCCAGCAGTTAACAACTTTCCAAACAAATAAGAAACAAAAAGCAAAAGTCAAGACAATGCTTTCAATACAAGATAATCTTTGATGATAGAATTTAAGCAATATATGAATTGCTTAAACTTGGCATGAAAGAAAAAAAAGAGACGCACTCAAGAATGAAAACGAGATGTCGATTTAGACTCACTCTATCAATTAAGTTGCTTTTGACTTACTGTGACTTTTAAAGCCTTGTGGAATTTCTTTATGACACCCATAAGATACTCTCTTTTTTGCTGAGTTAGCCAATAACCAATACTAGTGAGTATGCCCATCTTGAGTACTTTAGCTTAAGTCTTAACCAATTAAAGTTCGGATACAAAATATTAGGTAAATTAACTCGTTTGTCATACTAATTTGGGTGAACCAGGTATACCTCTTTAGTCAATGTATACAGGGTAAAAAAAAATAGCAAATGAAATCAAACCCAAGTCGGTTGTATGCTCGTTTGACTGCCGCCCTGAGTGTTAGCTTTGGCTTTGCATCGAGGCGTTTGCTTTGAGAATTAGTTTCAATTACAAGTCAGAGTCGACTGGCAAAATTGTCGTGTTGATCTGCAACAGTCAAGTTGCAGTTGATTGTTTCTCATCTATGTAGACAAGTACTATATCAATTGAGCTGCAAAAATGCCTGGGAAGAAATAAAAAGTTGTCATCGCCATATGGAAAAGTAAGACAGACTTTTATTTTCTCATTTAGCCAAAAGCCCTTTAATTAACTCGTAACTTTTGCCCAAGAACTTTTTGCTTCCCTAACGAGGTGACTTGCGGGAAAAGCTGGGCAATTATTTATTACTTTAACTTTACTCAAAATGACCCTAACTAACTAGCCAAGTCGTTTGAGATGGATTTTGGTATTAGAGAGCCAAGCCAAAGCTGTTTGAATAGAATTAATGACCCTGATCCAGCTTTGATTTGTGAAAATTTTTAAGGAGACCAATTCCCTTAAGTCCCAAGTCCTTTGATCGACAACCGACAACAGGGTTATCATTCATTTTCAAGTTGAGTAAATTTCAATAGCTACATACATACATACACATTCACTCAGATACACACACACGTCTGGAGTAAGAATCCTTCTGCAATATAATCAAATTTATTCACATGAAAAATGTTTTGAGGCTCTGGCAATTTTCCACCTGCAAATATTTTGTGCTGTGGATGTTGGCAATTTTCAAAGCTGTCGATTGCATCATGTTAAAAATTCAATTGAATTATGCTAGAGGGTTTCTAATGTTGGTTTTTAAGGGCTTAAAGCAGATATATAGAGAGAGAAAGAGAGAGGGAGTGTGTGGTTGGAGCCCTTTGGCAGTAAAAATGTAATTCCAATAATACAAAATTCACTTTACTCGTTACAACTTTTAGAAATTCATCGTAATTCATTAAACAAAGAATTTATTATGTTAAATTTTTCAATTTCAGTGCCTATAAATATTTATGTTCTATATGGATTGTATTAAAAATTCATTAATTTTAACACCCAAAAAAGTTGAATATGAAAATTAATTCATCTAACTTTTATCTACTTCAAATATAATATTTGTTTTAAATGAAAAACGAAAAGCGTCTACTTTGTAAAATACTTTTCCACCTTTCAATGTGTAAGCATTCTTACAAGGCTATCAGCACGTAGCTTTGCCAAACCGAAGTAACAGTTTATTTGGCATCGCATCCTCACAAAGACAGACAAAGTAAAATTACGAATTTTCACCAAAACATGGAAATTGTCTAACATTCTGGCCAACAGTATTAATTATCTCGGCTTTAACTGTGATTTCAGATAATCTGATTTCTCATTTCCTTTCCGAAAATACCCCTCTGAATCTACACGCCACAAGTTCATTCTCATGCAGATTAGATTTCCATTGTTCGGCCAAACAAATGCCACAATTTTGCATACGAGTGGAGATATTTGGAATCAGACAGACAAATAGGCATGAGAATTGTTGGATTTTCAGTTGAAAATCTATCCATGACATGAAGCAAACTTGCAATAATCAAATGGATATTCACTTTGACACCAATTTATGAGCTGGCGAGATTCTAATTAATGCATTTTCTCAAGCGTATTTGAATTTCATGTTGTAGATATCAAATTAGTTGCAGCAAATCGACTTAAATTGAATGCAAAATATTTTACTAATTAACTACACATACGAATACTGAAAGGAAATGAAAGGAGCTTAAATGGTATATAGAGACAAAGCCACAATGCAAACAGAAGCCAAAGTCTTCTTGGGCTAATTATAGATGTGAATATTTGAGTGTGCGTGTGTGTGTGTGGGTTTGTAAGTGTCGAACATGAGTATTTCAGGTGGGTCTTTGTCTGCGGGCTGGTATCTCATGTCAACACCATTAGTTGCCCTAGTCGTTATCAGAGTTGTTCGTATGAGCAATATTAATTGCCTTGAAATTAATTATACGCCCTGTTGCAGTTCGGTCAATAGAACGCAATAAATTAAGCATACGTAAAAGCTTTACATATTAAATGCAAATGAATATCAAAAACCAATACTAAGACTTCAATAAAACCAACGATAAATATTAACAGAGTTTAATTTATATGCCTATCTTCTTAAGAAGCATCAATTTTCCTGAACATCAATTAGTTGCCCAACCAGTGAATGCTTTAGATTTTGTGCTAAATCTGGCTTAGTTATTTGCCATTTATGAATTCAAACTCCTTTAAACCTATTTAAATTTCCTGCCAGGTCTTTGCTTTGAGTCTAGATTGAATATTATTCTTTTCGCATTCGGCGTCCAGTTAATTGAAATTGTGTCGAGTCAAGTTACATATTTGACCTATATAATTTTTTGTCTGTCCAGTTCCCCGCTATTTGACATTCACTTTACAGCGAACAATAGCGACACACACACAAAGGCGAAAACACAAAAAAGAAAGGAAAAATTCTAATGCAAATGGAATACGTGGGAAACAAGAAAACTGAAGCTCACAAGCTGGGCTTTTGTGTGTGGCCAGCTGGCGTAGGTACCATCAGCCCCACCCCTCGTATTCACCCATTCGCCATTCCCTGTATATGTACATTTATATTGTGCGCGAAAAGCTATTTTCATTTACAAGGCACACACACACATACACAATAAACAAGGGACTTTTGTGATGTCGAAAGTGCCGCAACTTGGTACGTCAAAGGATAATGCCAGAGCAGTATCTATAGCTGCTGTGGCAGTTCAGAGTTGGCTTGGTCAGGCATCAGCTATCAACTGTGATACCAACTGTCAGTTGTCAGCTCCCAGTTGGCAGTTTGCAACTTGTTGCACACACACACATTTTTCACTTTTGTGCTAAAGACGCTTAATTAATTTCAATTGTTCCTTAAAGTTTCGTGTTTAGTGTCAGCGACAGGGCTCAGAGTGGGTGGAAATTAATTTGCAGCATGTCGCCAAGTGAAACTTTATTTCTGTTTTCTTTCTTTTTTATTAAGTCCTTTGGCCTTGGCAAAAGTTTTTCGTGCTTTTTTCTTAGTTTGGCGGCTCAAATAGATGAAATTACAAATGAATAGCTTGCCATGATGAGTTTATGACATTTTGAATTTATACTGAATCAGCTAACTTTGGATTTAAATCTGCTGAAATTTGTTGAAATCTTTTCAATATAGTAAAAGTCTTTTTCCGTTAACATTTACCAATTGGATTAAACCATTAGTTTTGTCATTCTTTAGATTTTGTTATCAAAACTTTTTCCTTGTTCAAATTCTTAAATGGAAAACAAATGAATGACTTTTAAAAGAATTGAAATAGATTAGAAGATATAATAAGAGAGGAAATTTATTTTTAAGAAACCTGGTTAGTTATAATCAGCTGACTGTTGATAAGTATCAATATTGTTAAATATATAGCTTTAATATATGTAAGGTGTAATTGAAATCCCAATTGATACGACTGGCTTCTTATTTTTTATTATGTTACTATACGAATACTACAGTAAAATAGATTATCTTTTAAAATAACTTAAGCTAAAGCATGCAGTTCGTTTTCATATCAACTTGCGATTTCATCTTCAAAGTAATCAATAATTATCAACGAAATATCTATTTTTCAAAGTGTTTTTCGTTTCGCCTTGAATAAGTTGCCCTGGAGATGATGGCAAAGTTTTCCATTACCCAAAACCCATATCTACCTCAACTTACCTTACGCCATTATTTGACAAAAACAAAAAAAAAACGAGCTATGGAAGTTAACTTCGGCCTTGCCGAAGTTTATATACCCTTGCAGTTCTTTATTATATTTAATTCGATAAGAAAAGTGAAATTTCATACATCAACAGCATTAGTTGTCGTATTATGAATATGCTCAAATATTTTTCAAACTACTGAATTCAAAACACATTTAATGATTATTTAACAATATATGATATAGTAGTCCGATCCCGATGATTTTCATACTTTATCTCACACAGGTAATAAAGAGTCTCCAAAAAAAATTTCAACCCGATATCTCTTAAGATGGCTGAGTAAAACGCATTTTCAAAACACATTTAATGATTATTTAACAATATATGATATAGTAGTCCGATCCCGATGATTTTCATACTTTATCTCACACAGGTAATAAAGAGTCTCCAAAAAAAATTTCAACCCGATATCTCTTAAGATGGCTGAGTAAAACGCATACTTCAAACTACTGAATTCAAAACACATTTAATGATTATTAAACAATATATGATATAGTAGTCCGATCCCGATGATTTTCATACTTTATCTCACACAGGTAATAAAGAGTCTCCAAAAAAAATTTCAACCCGATATCTCTTAAGATGGCTGAGTAAAACGCATACGCACAGACGGACGGACAGACGGACAGACGGACATGGCTATATCGACTCAGCTTCTCAAGCTGATCAAGAATATATATACTTTATGGGGTCGGAAACGTCTCCTTCTGTGGTTACAAACATCTGATCAATTTTATAATACCCTCTGCAAGGGTATAAAAACGGTCTTATGTTTCTTTTATGTTTTTGTTTTGTGGTTTTTTTTTTTCCTTCTCAATGCTTCAATTGAAATTCGAGCGTTCTCTGCATTTTCTCTTGACAGTTTTAGTTTATTCCCGTTCCGAGGATAGGATACCTACATATGTATGTGTGTACATAAGTCATGATATACTTGCATTTATATAAGTATGTACATACCTGTGTACATATGTCGTATATGATGGGCATTATATGTAGATATAATATGTGTTTGCCTTGAAACCATTTTAAAAATTTATGCCGCAGAAAGTGCTTAGTTAATTTAAAGTAAACGAGAATTTCACATTTCAATTCACTTAAGTTGAGGAATTTCCTTTTGTTTGTTCTCTTTTTCATGTTTTTGTGCAGCTGGAGCAGATACAGGCCGAATATAAGGTGCTGGCTCTTCAATATCATCCCGATAAGAACAGCGGAGACAAAGATGCAGAGGCCAAATTTCAACAACTGAAGGTAAGCATAAACAAGACAAAATTGAGAGATGGGAGATGGCGAAGATGTTAAAAAGAAAAATGGCAATCGCTGAGCATTTTGCATATTTAATGAATTACCAGGCGAAGAGGCGGCGAATAACGAGGTGGCACTGAGGTGGAGGTCAGGGAAGAGTGGATGGGAAGATATTGTACAATTTGACAGCCTGTGGGGCAATATGTTTGAGATGAAAGACGTCTATGAACACTGAAATTAAATGATGTTTATAAGGAGTACACCCTGCCGACCTGTATGAAGTTTATATAATGAAAACAACAAGCCAGAGGGGGACCATGTTGAGTATAAAACAAAGTTGAAAAATGAAAACACTTACACATACAGACATATGTACATACATCTACATCTACTTAACTGTGCGTTCGTGTAGAGTAATTAACAGCGAACCAAAGTTAAACTGAGTGGCGTATACAAAATGGCGCCTGACAGTTTGTTTTTCCCCAAAACTTTTTGAAGCTGCATTAAACAATGCTTTATACAAACACACATACACAAATACATCCACTTAACCCACTTACATACAAGCCATTCAATAACTCACACACCCACACATAGAGGCAACTCACAAACACGCACACAACGTCAGCCTTAAATTTATATTTTCCAAAGGACAAAAGAAAAACAAGGCAATAGAACGAGATAAAATAAATTACCACTATATACTAGATACATCCTTATATCTACTATATGTACTTAGTTGTTGGTATAACAGTTTATTTTGATTTATTTTTGGAAAACGTTTTTATTGATTTTCCAATACAACAGATTTTATGTTCAATCAAATTAGGAATATATCAAGGCATATACATATATCGCCTCTCGCCCTGGGGATGTTAGTAGGGCCCTAAGCCTTAGGCCCCTTACTAACTGATTAGGTTTATATCCAAAAAGTTATGGGCATCCCGGGTGGGTGTGTGGAATATAGGGGATTGGTAAGAGGAGGGCGGGAGATGAGGTTTTCCATTACAATTTGCAGCTTGTAAAACTTATTGTACGTGCCTGCATGTGGGGAGGCGTAGAAATATGTGTTTGCATATGCGCGTGACCAGGATGAAGAGCTTCGTTTTTATGGCTGGCTATACACATATTCGCCATTTATTTATGTAGGTATATAGATACAAATATCTACATATATATGTATGATGATATATACACGCATTGCAAAGGAAAAGAAAGTCCATTACATTACATAAAATAAATCCAGCTGGCTGCCATAAAACGCTTTAATTGAAATTCAGAGATTTTTTAAGCACTTACAATGGGCAGGAGATTTGAAATGCTTTTAATACAATATTCAACTTAAAATCAAGATCTTCAAGAACTCGAAATTCTTTTGAATTTGCTTACATTTTTTGGGGGGTATCAATTCAAAGACATGTTAGACAATCTTGGGACCATTTATTTTCAACTCAATTTGCAATTGTCAAATGTCGCATCAGAGACATGAAAAAAACTAAGAGTTTCCCTTGAGACTTGACAGACCCAGACAAGGACATACTCACACACACATACACACACACTCATACACAATTCATATACAGTGAATGTGGGACAACAAATGTTAAAATGTTCAAATATGAAATTTAACTTGGGAAAACTTCATATTAGTTGTTGCAAAAAGTGACATTGTGGCCTATTCCCCCAAAGGCCACAATCAGTGTTTAAAATTTAAGTTTTTGCTCTAATGAAGTCTTTACTTTATAGAATTTCTATATGTTTGTGGGACTTTGTGAACAAAAATATCGGCTTTCTTTAATTAAAGATAAATAGACCCAAAGGCTGGCAAGTACAATGACAGTTGAAGGTTGGGGGACAAGGGGCAGGTAAGCTGCTAGATGGGAGATAGGCATGTTTGCTGACCCACATAATCAATGAGTAGTAAAATAATTGATTATCATGTTGCCCTCTTTACATCTACCCAAATAATAACCACAATCGCCGAGAAAGATAAGCAATAAAGTCTCAGTGGCTCAATTGTATAGAAGTGTGTGTGTGTGATAGTGTGGGTGTGTTGAGCAAGGCAAGCCGTAGGCATGTGTCTATAAGTTAGTCTAAAGACTAACCGTAAAGCAAGTTAATATACATATATATATATTTACATGCATAATTTCATGGCCCGGACATGACTATCAGAGCCACTTGAGCGTATAAAAATGTAAGGATGTATGTGGTCGTGTCAGAGTGTGTGTTTGTGTGGTTGGGCTTGTATAAATCAGAGGCATGCCAATAAGTATGCTATGAAATCTATGAAATCGATTAACATGCAAAAGGTTGAACCGTATCCTCGGCAGATGTTGATTTTGCACTTGAGCAAATTTGACTTATATGGTGTTTTTCCCTTTCTCTCTATATGCAAAGTAAAACAACAACATATTACACACACACATTTTGATTGCAGGAGGCCAAGGAGACCCTTTGCGATCCAGAGAAGAGGGCCGTTTATGACAAATGGCGCAATAGCGGCATCTCGATGAGCTACAAGCAGTGGCTGGGCATGAAGGAGCATGTCGGTCAGGTGAGAAGATACACAATCGCCGAGAAAGTGGATAAAGAGGTATGCGTTATGGGCCAGGAACAGTAAAACATACAAATATAAGCAGAGAAGTAAAAAATGATCCACTCCAAAAATGTAGCTCAATGTACCACTAAATTACTTTCTATCTCTCTCTCTCTCTTTCTATTTATCTCCTTCAACACATATATTTTTGTTTCCTGTACAACTAACTGCAAAAATTAAAAGCAAAAAGTCGGTGTTCGTGTAGTTCCATTTTGTTTTTAAGCTCCAAATGAAAATCCTTCCTCTTTTGTATAATTTGCACAAAGTAACACAAACGAATTAATTAAATGGGGAAAACTTTGGCGAATGCTTTAACTAATGAAATTTGTAATCCATTCCCCCAGTTAGTTATATTGTTGCACAATTAATGTGATTATTCTAGCCAATTCTACCACTCCCCCAAGCCCCATATTCGCGCTGTATGGTTTATGCTAATTTCCGCTGCTGACCCAAGCGGAAATTGCGGCACATCCATCACAATGTTGAGCGCAAATGTGCAATATGAAAATGACATTCGCCACGACGGCCATAAATGACTGCCAGACTCTCAGATAGCAGAACCTCAGCGTTTCCGCCCAATGCTCAGTTGGCTGAGAGGCAGAGCAGTTAGTAATGTGCCAGTGACTAAAAGATGAGAATTGTTTTTAACAGTCATTTAATTTAAGAAAACAAGTAGAGATTTATTTCATGAATGGGCAAACATTTGTCTGAAAGTGACTAACAATAATTGTTTTTAGACAATTTCAAGCCGACATGAATACTTTAGGTGGCAAAGTTTTCGCATTTCGCTGCCGTATTTTCGCCTATTCCAAAAGCCAGAGAAACCAACTTTTTATTTTGATTATTATGCACAATATAGTATATTCTTACTGTATTTAAAATAATGTTCAATCTAAAAACAGGATCTTTTTAAATATTTCAGCAGTAATATTTGTGTTTCATGCACGAACACCATTATCTAAACAAATAAATATAATCTTGATATTTTTTTCCAAATTATTAATACTTTTATCTTAAGTGAAAGCTGTACCGATTTAGTCCTGGTCCTGATCGCCCAAAAAACTTATAAAAGAACGTACCCAAAGTTGATTTACCTTGTATTTCTTTTCAATGTTTGTACCTCTTCATCCAAGGATTCGATGTGTGCATGTGATATGCCTAAGAGCTAATGCATCTGTAGAAAAAAAAAAATAAATAAATAAAAATTGGATGCATGTTTTAATCTCACAAAACCTTATCAAATGCATTGGCTCCCTGAGCACGCATCCAGCAGATGCAAATAAACAAAACATTTCTTCCATGTTAATGACCACAATTATTTTCCATTCAAAGTCCATGCATTGGGCCACGCCCAAGACCAAGGACCGCATGTTGCCCGAAGCAGGACCCACTGGTCCTGCCGGAGCTGGCTGCAGCACTGGCGGTGGTGGCCTAACCGCTGCCTCACCCAATCCGGCCCATCGTCGTGCTTCGGAGGGAGGAGCTGCTCTCTATTATGGCAGCCGCAAGGCCGAATGGGGTACTGACAACACCGATGTAGCCAATAAATTCCGTAATTATGAGATCTAAATTGATCGATTGGCCGAAAGGGGATGAAATGTGTCGGAATTTGATGTCTATCGATGTATGTTGGAATTAAAAATTAGGTTTTATCCCTTAATTAAAGGAGCATATTTATCAATATATTGATGTGAAATTTCAAATTAAAACCATTACTCATACAAACAACAAGAACAATTATATCAAAGTATTCCAAACAAATATTATATATATATATTATTGATGTGAACTTATATAAAGCGTTGCGAACTATATAAATGTTTTTAAGTGTGTATACAAGAATTAACAAAGAAAAAAATCATAAAAAATGGTTTTAAATCAAAGAAGAAACTGTAATTTCAATAAACTAGCGTAAGCGGCATAATAATTAAGAGAAAGTTTAAGCAAACATTTAGTCAAATTGTCTGCCCACTTTCGGGCGATTTAATGATGAATGTCTATCAATGTTATCCTGTTTGTTGTCAGAAAGCATAAAGACAAAAGAAATATATATATATTTATGTAAAACTATGTATTTGTATCTGTATATCAATGTACTGTGTGACCCTATAAGACAATCCCTTTGGAAGTGTTTAGCTGTGCACTAAAAACAAAACGCATCCTGAAACAAGAAACTGAATCTACGTATCAGACCAACACCCACCCAGAAAGGTAAGAAACAAAAAAAAAAAAAAAAAGAAATAATTGCAAAATTAAAATGTTGCCTGCAGCAAAAATGAACAAAAATGGTTAATCAAATCAAAATATCCTATCAAAAAACCAAACAAAAAACAAGAAGCGAATTTAAAACAACTTTATACACAGGCGAAACTTGCATAGTCAAAAAAGCAAACAAAACCCAAACTAAACTCTCACTTGGTGTCCTTTTCAACACAAAAACTTCACTAAACTATTTTATTTACAAAAACCCAAACAAACAAACTAAACAAAATGTACGCAAAAATGTTTTAAAAATATTTACAACAAAAAAAAAAGAGATTTAAAATTACATATAAATGTTTTGATGCATTGATGTTTTTAACGCCAAAGAGCGATCAAATAAGAATCCATTATAATGCAATACATGCATACATAATTATAGTACATTATTATGTATATTATAAAATATATGTGAAACCAATTAAATATGGGCATAGATTACATTAAACATATTTATACACTTTGTTTTAAGACATAATAATGAATTTATGCAAATACACACATATTATTCTAGTAATTATGGTTGAAAAAGCTGATTGAAAAGACAAAAAGATGAAGTCAACTCACACATATATAGTTATATCTACAAACACACATAAACACAAATACACACACGAATGTGGATTGTATCTGAAAGCCAAGGGCAAAACTTTCTTGCCAATTTGAATTGAATAAATGATGGAAATTACTTACAGACCAACAAACATACATACAAACACATACATATATGCATATGAATGAATCTAAATGTTGATTAATAAATCAAACTATTTGATGGGGTATCCCTATACTGAAATATCTTCATGTCTTTTATTTTAATAGCCTAATCTAAATACCTTTACATAAATCAATTACTTAAACCACTGTCACTGCATTTTGGCCAAGATTTCCATGAGAGCGATGCGGCCATCATCCCACAATTCACAAGGACGACGATCCGCTTGGATAAATTCACGTATCCAACGATTTTGAACTGGTGATGAGATGTGAGGAGAACATAAGTTGAGCACAATGAGTTTTGCTGGCATGGAGATATTTCATTCTTACCCCACTTGGAGCCGGCAATAATGGGGCAGGCGCCGTGTAAGGTGCGCAAATCTCCCACCCCCGAGGCATGCAAATTATGCCAAAAGGCGGCTGTGAAATAAGTACATAGGAAACATCATAAATTATATATTACGACGGTGTAAATGTAAATTGAAGTGGATATGCAAGATGTTTGGTTGTGGGGCGCTGTCAAAGGGATGGTAAAGATATATACCCGCATATTTCTTTGGCTGTAGTAATTGTTTCAGATGAGGAAAGGCAGTGCCGCCGCCTTGAGCCACATCCGAGAGCTGTCGAGAGGGGCGAGATTAAGTGTAGGTATATGAAAACATATTTAAGACAGAAATGCATCCACTTACATAGAAAAGAACTGTGGCAATACGGTTGCCCATTTCAGGTGATGATACTAGCTTGTTATCAAACTGTGCAAAATGAAAGAATTGTCAAGTTTATTAACTGGGCATATGTTGTTTACATTTCACTTACTGCTTCTTGACTAAACCAATCATTGTGCTGTGCATAGTGTCCACCTATGCCGTAGTTGGCAAACTGATGTAATTCTGCATAGTCCATATTTAAATTGGACATATCCGCTACCCTCTGATCTATGGTTTGCAGAATCTTGTGACGAGTTTTGGGTATAAAGGTAAACTGACTAGTACGCACATTCGAAACCTCACTTCCTTTTGCGCCAATGACTGTGGCTCTGGAAATTTCATTCTTGGTTAAATTTCTAATTGTATCAATTTCGCTTTGGTAGATAACATCATGGTAGAGAACCAGTAAAGGATTGTGATTTAATTCCTCCACTTTTAGGGGTGCCAAAATGAGAAAGGGATGCGTCTCTGTCAAGTAACCACAACGCAGACTTCGCTCTTCCCTAGCTGTTTTCTTGATATGGCCACTGCAGGTGAAACGATATATGTCGAAATCACTCATCAATGATGGATCACTAGGAATGGGCTATAAGAAAGTAAATTCTAAATAAATTCGTACTAGAAAGTAAATCTCACATACTGCATGTTCTTCCAGTGTTGCTGGAGATTGCTCCTCATCTAAATGCTTGGAAATAAAATTATTATAATTCTGTTTATATTCCACACTGGCTGGTTGAATGCTTAAGAGTTGCTGGTAAGTGCTATTAACACCTCTAAAATCATTTAACTCCACTTTGGCCTTAACTAATAGAGCCAATATTTGTGCCTTGAGTTCAGGATTCTGATCTTTGTAATAATCAAGCCGATTCTGTGCCTCCAAGAGCCAAGAATGTGCCAAACGTGGATGCTTATCCCTTAAAGCTAAGCGAGCTATATCAAAGCAATGCTGCGAATTTAATTGTACCCCATAGTTGACTCCATCGAGCACACCGGCTGCTATATGCCTTGCCTCCAATCTGTACACATACTGCAATCTCAGCAACCCATCTAGGGCCCCTTCCAGTTCCTTTTCATCTGGCATATACTTTCGACCTCGCAGTTTCCTCAGGCGGTTCAGTGGTTCTGCAATAAACTTTCCATGACTAATGCAATTTGAGAATTAAATCGATGGGATCGACTCACTTTGCCCCGTTGCGGTGGCCACCACATTTTCGACTCGCTCCCAATCCAATGTCAAACGTTTGGTTAGCAAATATTTATTCAACGGACTATCGAAGTAAGTCACGCCCCATTGCTGTGCCTCATTGCGTTCACTCTCGAATTCGCTCAGCCGCCTGTCAGTCCAAAGTTAATTTTAGTTGTGACAAATTTGATTAGCCCCAATGTAACCTCCCACCCGTGGGTCAACTCACGCTTTCAGAAAATCCAATTTACTCTCATTGTCGGCTATGAATTTTTGCATGTGCAGCAGCATTTTCTCCTCATATTTATAGACCCTTGTCATCTCATGTATGGAAGAATAAAATTCGGCATTTATGCCTCTAAAGAAGAAGACCACCAGAGGCAGAGGTAGAAGAAGCCACAAACCGGCGAACAACATTTTTCATGGATCTCCAATCGCGATAGCGGCGAATATCAAACTGACTCTGCTATTCGATATTATAATAAAAAGCTGGTCTTTACGTAATACTCAAGAAGTTCTAAGCAGAAACCTGTTCTCTTGGGTCAAAGTAAAGGTAGAAAGCTTTGGGTTCATTGGCAAACATAGTAACTGGTTTTCTTAGATAATAATTATAAATCGATTTGCTTATTAGGGATTATTTATAATTCCTAACTCTTAGTTTTACAGATATTTCCATTTGGCCTAATGGTGACTATTAAACAAGAAAAGTGACTATTGAGAAAAGGAGAATCAAACTAATTTTATTATATGTATTTTACTTCTTTTAGTTTAGATAAACCTTTTTAAAGTTCTCATTTTACCTAAAATTGTTACTAACTCCATAGATGTCTATTTGAGAATTGAATCCAACTTTCTTTGTTAATTGGGATCATTGCCATTTAAATATTTTTGAAACAAAGTAAAGCTTATACATTAGTTTATATTTGATGGCAAGATACTCTCAACTCTTGGCCCAGATCATAAACCCATTTAGTCACGACTAGAAAAAGTAAAGGAAATCAATATACATAAGCTAATGATGTATTTTCTCATACTTACTCCATTTGGAGCCAACTATAACCGGACAACCAGTGTGTACAGTAAACAAATCTGTGTTCCCTGAGTTATCAAGATTAAACCAGAATAAAGCAGCACCAGCCTTTGGGAAAACAGTCAGATTTAAATTGTTAAATAGGGTAGCCCCACCCTGTGGTACATCTTGAAGCTAAAAGTTCAACGAAAAAGTTCAAATATTTAACTCAAACAGTCAAGAATTACTTACGTAGAAAATGAAAGTTGCGATTCGATCATAGAGTCCTTTCCATCGATCCTGAAAAGAAGAATACACTTTAGATTTACACGCAACTAAAATTCTTTTAAGCTGACCTCATCTTTGCGCAGAGTATCCGAATGGGCTTCAAAAAGTCCGCCTACACCATAATTAATGATCTGATAAAGATCTCCAATATTTGAATCCAAATTCGATACATCTTCAATCCACTGACTCATCCGACGGGTGACATTATCCGAATTTTTCTTCAGCCACGTCGCTTTTGAAGTACGGATAAAGTTGAAAACTATCTCATTTTTAACTTGATCAAAAGCTCTGGAACCTTCTAGTTGATCACTAGCTTGTGTTTTAAGAAATTCTTGCTCGCTAGGTAAAATAACATCATGGCAAAGTACTATATAAGGATTGAGAGATAAAATCTCCATTTTGACGGGTGCAATGCGAAGAAAATATGAATCTTTCGTATTGTAAAAGCAAAAGAGCTGAAATTCCTTATCTACCTCACAATTGCCACTACAACAAAATGGAAGGACATCAATAACAGAAGCATGATTCTCAGCCTCAAAAGAAGTGTTATAAATATACGGAAAAGTGAGGATCTGTGTTTGCAGTGAATGAAATTTATGTAATAAATTGGCATCTCTGGGAGCCAACTCAAGAGCTTTTCGTTGGGCATGCAAAGACTCCGCATACTTATCTATAAAGAGAGTATTAGACAGTTTCGACTATAGATTAAAGTCAAGTTACTTTGATTGAGGAGCACTCTAGCCAATTCATCATAGACCGCATCCAAGCGAAGACCGTGAAGTTTGTGGATTTCAGGTCGATGGTTTGGTTGACTGAATCTCGAGATTGTGGCATTCAACCACTCTTCAGCGGTTTGCCAAAAACTGTTGCCGGAATTATACTTCAACAAGGCAAAACAGTCTAAAGGGTTCAATGTGGAACTGCACACACGTGTTAAGTTTTTAGCAAGTTTTCCGAATTTGCTGTCATGTTCAGAAAATCGAACTTACTTGTACTGCACTCCATCAAGTAGTCCATTCGCCATATCTAAGGATGACAACTGGTAGACCTTCTGGAGGCGTCTTAAGCCTTCCGCTGCATCGATAAAGTCGTTTGATTGGGGTAGATATGACTTTACCTCTTCCATATAATTAAGTTGAACTATGTGTAAGTGCAGCAAAAGTCAAGCCAACGTTTACAATAATCCCTTTATACTTACACGAACTAGCGTTTTCCATATAAAGTTGCCAATACAGCCAATCAGATTGCATGTGACGCAAAAGAGAGAAACTATTCAACGAATTTTCCAAATAGTCACTAGTACTCTGAGCTGCCTTCTTATGTCTAGCTTTCATATTCTCGATTCCCCTAAAAATTGGGTATAATGTAAAATATTTACACTCACACTTCAAAGATCTTATAAGATATCTGTTCATACAATTTTATAACAGTGATTTTGTTGGACAATGTTAGCTTTAATAGATCGAGATTATCTGCCAAACTATTGCTCAAATCCAGTAATTTAATCATTGCACTGACTGATCTGGAATAATGAGGTCGATTGTCCTGCTTCTTTATATTCGCATCTGCTTGAATAGGAAAAATGAAACAAATTATTAAGAGAACACAATAACCTGTTTTCATTTTGGATTAAATTAAAACTAAAGTTAAAATTTACTTCTGAATTTAAATGTTTCTTTTGTACTTTTCAAGGGAGCAAATATTGTATGCTCTTGCTTATTTCAACCATTTAGTTAAACTCTAATGTCGCTCTGATTGCCCAAATATTGTATAGGACTTTGATAAAGCATAATTTTCAATAAAAAGTGCATTATTTTCAGAATTTATATAACAAAATTTCAAATGTACAGTCCTTCCTTTTTTTAAATGAATTCCTTGCTATTGTACTTATCAAAGTTAATATACTCTTTCTGCAAGGCAATACAAATCAGAGCGTGAAATCAAAGTTAACGTTATGAATGTGATGGCAAATTCGATACGTTAAATTATGTCGATTCTCTAATGGGCCAAAACAGACACGCTTCAAATTGCAATGAAAAAAAAAATGGAAAATCTTTGAGAATATATATCGAATGTGAAATTTACATAAATTTTATTCTTTTTGAACAATGCGTGATTAATATCATATGTATTTGCATCTAGCTGCCAGCAATGCTCAAATTTAACAATGTTACTCACAAGTGCTATTTGAAATATGTTTGTCGAACGAATCGTCAATCAAACCGCAATCAATAGACATTCCCTTTTTATTCCTATCTTGGAATTTAGAGCATATATTCGCCCGCACACGTTCAGGGAACAAGCACACGGACAAAATGCCAAACACATTGATATCATTTGTATACTCTAATATTATTCATAGTGCGCATTGTATAACTTGAGCTTAAACCTTATTCAGATTGGTCGGACGATAAGGTTTAGGTTGACTAGGAATAATCATGACTCGATAACCTATTTTATCTATTAAAATTTAAGTATTATAGAAGTAAAGGTTAAAGTAAAGGAAACTATGAAAAGAGTATTCCAAATTCGGCACAGTCAAGTTGGCTAAACTTTCTGGTTTCTCTAGAGTCTTTGCCTTATTTCATTTACTCAAAAATTGATCCAGCTGTGTCAATGTTTGTCTCTTGTGTCTCGTTTGCCATGTATCTGTTTGGAGTTCTGCTCCGAATTTTACTTCTACATTATACCAGGTTGTCATTTGTAGTACCTATCTTTCAGTTACCAACTTCAGTTACCAACAGAAGCCATTACCATGCCAGTTTTTGCCATATTTTGGATAAGTCTTTACCTGACCAGTGTCAAGTGTGATTATTATTCGGCCACAAGTGAACTAGAGGCCTTGGTCGATGTAGAAGTCAGTTTGGTGCAACAAATCGAATTATATCTGCAAAAAGCAGAAGAGCAGCAAGAAAAAATCAAAAGGTAAGATTTAACTACATTTCTTTTATGAATCTATTTGACCTAAAATTTCTCTTTAGATTTCTTGAAAATATAGAAAAAGTGCCAGATGATCCCGATTACTTTGAAGATTATTTTGGAAATCCAATTAACGCATTTATAACAATTAAACGCTTAGTCCACGACTGGAGATACAATGTATTTGAGCCAGTTTTTGATCTAGGTGACTTAGTGGCGTACAAAGAAAATCTAACTAAACAATTGGAGTCTCCCGACTTTAAGAATCCAACAAAGGACGATTTGTTGGGGGCTACTCGAGGATTGTGGCGTCTACAGGAGACCTACAAGTTGCCCACTTCGCAGCTGGCTAATGGAATTTTAATGCCAGGCGACAAAAATGAATTGAATGTTACCCTCAGTGCCAGTGATTGCTATGCAATTGGGTGCTATCTTAATGAACTCCAACAACATTCCTATGCTGTGGATTGGCTCTTGGAGGCCAAAGCGAAGTCAATTAAGGAAGTTTCAGCATTTCCCTTCGTAAGCGAACTCAGCATTCTCGAACAATTGGCTCCAACACTGAATCAGGTGGGTAATAAGAAATTGGCCTACAGGCTCAATACTGAAATTCTGGAGAAAGATTCAAATCACGAAAGAGCTCTGAGGGACAAACCCATATATGAAACGCAATTAGCATGGCAACGAGATCCTCGACTTAATGTTGCGCCATCAAAAGTTGATAAGGTATAAAAGTATTATAAGTAGAACTGCTAAGATACAGTCAACAACTAACGAATTATTTCTCTAGTCAAGCAAAAGTCTAGATCTCTATCAGCGCGTCTGTCGAGGTGAACTGCGGCAGAGTCCGCGTCAGCAGCGGAAATTACGTTGCTTTTACAGTGATCGGGGTGTAGCTTTCTATCGTCTGGGTCCTTTCAAGGTAGAACAACTAAATTTAGATCCCTATGTGGCCTATTTCCACAATGTAATATCCGATGATGAAACGGATGATCTCATTGAGCATGGCATGGGACAAGTCAAACGTTCGAGAGTGGGAACTGTTGGCAATTCTACTGTTTCTGAAATTCGCACCAGTCAGAACACCTGGTTGTGGTACGAGGAGCAACCTTGGTTAAAGGACATTAAATTGCGTTTGGAGGATATTACAGGACTCGGCATGGAAAGCGCAGAGCCGTTGCAGTTGGTTAACTATGGCATAGGTGGACACTATGAGCCCCATTATGATTTTGTGGAGGTAGTTATTGCGCTTGATGGCTTGACGAAGATTGTTCTCAGTTTTTGTTTTTACCTCTTCATAATTGTAGCAAAAAGAAACGACATTTGGCTGGAAGGGTAATCGTTTGCTGACAGCTCTTCTCTACGTAAGTTGAGCGTATGGATGGGCGAATGGAAGTTAATAACATTTTGCAATCATTTTCTTTCAGCTAAATGAGGTGCCACTGGGCGGAGCAACCGCATTTCCGTATCTGAAATTGGCAGTGCCACCCGTTAAGGGTAGCCTTCTAGTTTGGTACAATCTCCATCGTTCTCTGGACCCAGATTTTCGCACAAAGCATGCTGGCTGTCCAGTTCTCATGGGTTCAAAGTGGGGTAAGTTTTTGTTTGCCAATTGTTTGATATGGCTAACTTACTTCATCTTCATCTCTGTCTCTCTTTTTCTCGCCCTTTGACAGTTTGCAATGAATGGTTTCATGAGGGCGCCCAGGAATTCAGGCGACCTTGTGGACTTATGAATGACAGTAAAAAGTCAATTTCTTTCAAGCCAATTGATGTAGTATATATGTAACACTCATGAAATTAAAGTTTTCTTTTTCAACCATGGAATTAAAGTTTTTATGTTAAAAGGTTGACATTTGTTTTTTCTCATTTCTTCAAGAAAAGATAAAAGCTTTTATATTAGAATTTATCTAACTCAAAAAGAAATGCTTATAAAAAGTTGTAATACCGCTTTCTGGAGATGAAGATGGCACCTATGACTTGTACAACCTTTCGCTCCTAGGCCTAAGTTTAGTTAAGCTACAGCATTCAAAACGAAAAGTCGGAGAAACAACTCAAAAGAACGAAACAAACAGCCATTGACCCAAGCAACGCAGAAGAGAACAACAAAGCAACTCATTATGCAAATGCCAAGAGCTGGGTCTTGGCTATGTTGTCTTCACTTGTTGCTGTTTTGGCCAACAGCCATTAAAGCCATCCATAGCTTAGAGCATTTAGAGTCTTTGCTGGTCACTGAAAATTTCCTCATTGATGAGTTACGCAATTATATAGACAGACTGGACCACCAGCTCGTTCACTTAAAGAGAGATGTTGCTGTTATAGAGCAGATACACGGACAGGTGGGCGAGCAAGTGGAAGAGCATATGGGCAATCCCCTTAATGTCCTAACCATACTCAAGCGTTTCGAAAGTTTATGGCCCAGATTGGAAGAACAAGCAAATGATATGGGCAACATTACCTGGAGTGATAAATACTTTGCAGAGGAGCTAGAGCTGCCAACCGAAAGTGACTATGAAGATGCTTTGGGCAATCTTCTACATCTTCAGTCGGTATATGACCTTCAACCCGCCGCTCTCTCTGTGGGCTTGGTGAATGGCCAAAAGTTTGGGTAACTTGCTCAAGGAAAATAATTTGCATGAGTAAACAAAAAACAATCAGAAAATTCGTTGCATATTCTTTTACAGCTCAGCCATGTCCTGGAGCGATTGCCTGGAAATGGCAATCAAGTCCGGCCAACAGGATAATGCCAACTATGCAGTGGCCAAATACTGGCTGGAGACGGCAATGGAGAAGATTACTTCCTTTAACAACGCCACCACCATCACCAACACCACCTACGACCACTTGAATGGCGAGCAGGGACGAGGCAAAATTCAAATTTTAGAAGCCTCTCTGAACCTGGAATACCGTGCGGGTTTGTGTTTCATCTCCAATGCAGTAGAAACAATTTCACCTATTTCTGCGTAAAATATTCTCAACCTGAACAGGAAAATTTCCCCGTGCATTGGCAATGGCCGAGGAGTTGCTCTTGCTCCTTCCCACCAGTCGCAGTGTTCAAAAGGCCAAAACAAAAATAGAGCAGGCAATGTCGAAGCTGCCTCAAGGCAAGCAGCGAAATGGAAACGCGAAGGTAAGATGAGCAACTTTTGAAAGTATAAATTAAAATATTGCCACTTAAACATCTGTTAGAAAGGTACGAAAAATGAATTGTTTTATAATTTTAGAGAGAAAAGTTTTCAGAGCAACAACTCATCGCGGAACTTTGCCGGGAAGTTATCCATCGGTCCAGTGGAGGAGTTACATCCAGTTATTGTCGACTAGATAAGAGCCAGCCCCATTATTTTCTGTCACCTCTACGCTTAGAGATTCTCAGAGCAGACCCCTACATTGCATTGCATCATGATGTTCTGACCATTAAGCAAGTTGAACAACTCATCGAGCTAATTGACGATGATGAAATGGACAATAATTCAGATGAATCTACTTTTAAGTCACTTCAGTTCTCCATGTTGGCACAAAGGAAGCTGAGCCGTAGTCTTTACCCACAACTGGGTCAGGATGGCGCAGTTAATATGCGCTGGCGGCCTCGTCGTCATAGTCACCACAACGTGATGGAGACCGTGAGACCTCTGAGCCCATCTTCAACAGGCTCCACACATTCGACGGCACGTGTGATGCTCAATGTGCGTATGATGCTATAGTCCATGCTAATTAACTGAGTAATATGTCACTAATTGGGTATTCTCGTTCTGGGCCCCACAGCTACAGCCGGCCCAGATGGGTGGGGCAATGGTGTTCCCTCAGCTACAGCTCGGCATTAATGTTCCACATGGTTCGCTGCTTTATTGGCGAACGTGCAATGGAAACGGGTTTTCAATGGACTCCGAGTCGGATTACCGTAGTCGTCATGCTGTCTGCCCCGTTGTGCTAGGCGAGCAATTGTGTGAGTAAACTAAAGTGAATAAAACGGTGATAATTTAATACAATAATTTAGGCTTACAACCAGTTAACTCTAATTAAGTCCCTAGAAAATACACTAGATACATTGAGTGAGGAAAAATACTGAAATCAGTTTCAAAAAAATTCTGAATTCAACTTTACAAATTCTCACGCAAAAATTAATCTTAATCCAGTAAAATGGTCACTCATAATTCAACATTTGTACAATTTTCACCTTTTATAATATATTTTCAGCTGCCTGGATAGATATAAAGTAAACTAAATCGGTATGTGAATCGTTTTCCCTTGACAGAAAGATGTCTGCACTATTTTTCTTTGCATTTCCCATTAAATGTTAAATTGTAAATGAAATAGTCAAAGTTTTCAGTTGATTGCATTGCCACATTTTATTAAATTTTCTTATTTGCCATTGGTTTGTTTTATTTTTTTTCTTACATTGTTTGCGAGTGGGGAGTGGTTGGTCGTCAATTAAAAGCATTTGTGATGGGTAAATATGGTCCGGCAAACAATTTTTGTCTTTTTTGGTTAACATTTCTGCACCGAGCCGATAGTCATTAACACAGAGATGTCAATTTCATTTTTTGACTGGCCTTCTAACGCGATTGTGGTTGAATGGTGAATGGTTGGGGAGGGGCTTGAGGAATTTTTTATATGGTCTCTAGTGGTGGGACCAAACATTTCCATGTGGTCATAAAACAAATGTTGAACATAGCAAACTTTAAATCAAAAGACGAATGAGAATCAAAACAAACAATAGCTGCTATAATGAATTTTACTTGGTACTTAATTATAAATTAATTGCTCTAAATTGGCAGGTTTAACTAGCATCATTGTGAACATTGAGCCAAGTCAATGAAAAGTCGGGATCGCATAAATAAAAACAAAATC
Organism: Drosophila paulistorum; assembly: GCA_018152135.1. Classification (NCBI taxonomy): domain Eukaryota; kingdom Metazoa; phylum Arthropoda; class Insecta; order Diptera; family Drosophilidae; genus Drosophila; species Drosophila paulistorum. The sequence goes on along the minus strand of JAECXG010000805.1, from coordinate 9,908,174 downwards.
AACTGGATATCTAGATAGAATATATGTATTTGTTTCATCCATATTCAAAATGTTAATAAGCCAAATGAATTAAAATAAAAACAAAAACGAAGTAGTCAAAGCAGTTATTTCTTGTTGGCACTTTGCAACACTGAGCGAAAAAAGCTGACTGAAAACTGCATTATTAAAAGGATGAGACAACAGGCCAGGCTAATTAGCCTGAATTAATAAGCTATCAACCAGAAGGCACATTTGGCGATGCAGAAAGCCAAGCATCAGAACAGACAAGACCAGAAGAACCCAAAACGAGCTCATGATAAACATCACTAAATCAGCTCAAAGCAGGCTATAAACCACTAACAATTGATACCCGAAACCCGTATGCTCTTCATTAAACTAGACAATAAACTGAATTTTCTCTATAGTCCGTCTGAAGCTGAAATGGCAACTAGTTTGCTTCTGCCCATAATCAAAGTACCCGCTTTAAAACTGTCGAAACGCGTGTGTCCGAAAAGCAAAAAACGACTTGTCATCTCTGGTTTTATGATCTGATCATCTCCATGGGGATGTTCGGACTAAGCACGTTGTCAAAGCGATTAGTTCGCTGTGAGAAGCGTCGGGCTACAGACCACAATAAAGGTGACCAGCTCGAACATTATATCGAGGATAGGTTTCTGTTTTTGTTTTTTTATATCACCGAGAGGAGAAGAAAACACCGGAAAGAAATAACTAACTCGTTAAAATGCAAAAGGCTTTACTCTTACTGGCCATTGTCATCCTGTGCAATGGTTGCCATGCTTCGGATTATTTTTCATCCATCACAGGATTGGAGCAATTATTGCAAACGGAAAACATTTTAATGCGGGACTTAAATGCTAAATTGCAATCAACTAAAGTGCAATTGCAGCAGCTGGAGAGGTATGTACTTGAATGGCATTTCTATATTCGGATTATGCAATTAGATAATTACTACTTCAATATCTAAAAAATAAGAACCTTTAAATCAGTGCACATCAAACCTTTGAATTGGCTAAGGCCAAAAAGTGCATAGTTTAAAAATTAATTTGATGGAAGGAAGTTTCTTGTTCGCAATCTTAGCTCCGTTAAAAATAGATATCCTTTGCTTTTCTATTATAAACTTTTTATCGATATTATCAACTAAGATGTCTTGAAGTGATTTATTTATAATAAATAAACCCATTATTAAATTGCCAAATTGAACAATTGAAATTGAACTATTTAAAATATCATACATGTTAGTTGAAAACTTGTTTTAGTGTAAACAAAAACTAAATTGATCAGTCAAAGAACTATTTTTTTATTAACACTCTTAAATGATTAGATTGATTAACTATAAATTTGTCATTAAAAGATTTATTATAGCGAATTTAGATACAACTTTGACGGAATGCATGGAGGGCATCTGATTGAGAGATGCAAACTACATTTGGCAGCGATTATATGCATTTTGTTTTAAGTGTCAATAATATTACCAAGACATTAAAGTTTTATTTTCGGTTTTTGTTATCTTTCGCGGTTCACGCCACAATCAATTGAGAATCTTTTGATGAGACTGGTTTCTGTTTATGTGGAATAGTTATTGGTGATAAACACCTTTTCGTTTTGAAAATAGATCCAGTGGGTAGAGATAGTTTTTCTGAACAACTTTTATTTCATAATGTTATTCTTATTGTTTTAAAAGTTTCATGTTTGCTGTTTTCTTTTGTATTATATTTCGCAATTCGCTTTCGTTATCATAAAGATCTTTTTGCAACTATTATATGCATATTGATACAAATATACATATTTGTATATATGTAGATACATATATGTATGTTTGTAGAGTTAGAGAAATAAATTAGAATTAATTAAGGCTAAAGTCTGTTTGTATGACGACAAGAGATAAAAGCGACTAGTCATAAATCGGCTAAACTGGTAATTAAAGTTTGACAAAAAAAAACCTGTTCAACAGCGAATTATTGGCCATTGAGTTTGAACAGGAATTGGCTTTAAAGGACACAGAGAACTATTTAACCAATCCAGTGAATGTTTATCGATTGATGAAACGTCTCAACACCGACTGGATGCAGGTTGAGGGCCGTATAGTCGATATGAGCCGTCAATTGGGTATGTTTCTATTCGGTCCATGCGAACGATCGAACTGTGTAGATAATAATGTATAAAATTTTCACCATTCCGTTGTGACAGCCTTTAACCTTAGCCAACGCTATGATGATGGTCTAAGTTTCCCCAGCCAGGAGGATGTCGAGGGAGCAGCTTTGGCATTGGTGCGCCTGCAGAGCACCTATAAATTGGATGTGGCACAAGTGGCAGCTGGTATACTGAATGGCATTAAATATGGGTAAGTAGGGGTATAGGGGTAGACAAGAATCACCCAGGCTTAAAATATATATTTCCCCCTTAACCAATTCGTTCGTTGGAAAGAGAGAAAGTAAAATAAAAAAAAATGGTTACCAATCATATTCATTTTTAGCACCGACATGAGCTGGGAGGACTGCTTTGTGCTGGGTCAACAACTCTTTGAAATGGAGGACTACAACAACACCAAAGTGTGGATACGCGAGTCCATGGAACGTTTGCGACGACAAAATAAGCCCAAGCCCCTGCCTCAGATGGAAACGCTTAACAGCATGGAGCTCGTGGCAAAGAGTTTGTTCCAAATGGGTGAGCAAAGTATAGGCCAAACTTCATGCAAACAAATTCACTAAGCCATCGTTCTCGGGGTTTCTCTGTTTTCTGTTTGTTTCATGTTTGTTCTCCAGGCGACTTTGACACGGCATACGAGTTGAGTCAGCGGGTGCTGGAGTTCGATCCGCGTCGCATACGGAATTGGCATTTGGGCGACAAGGGGGCCACAGTGAATGAGGAGGAGCCACAGGGGGATGCCTTGCTGCCAAAGCATTCGGATTCATATAGTGTGAGTTTGCTTTCGGGGTGTCTCCCACAATTTATAACTAAATTTAGTTCTTAGCTCACGCAGGAGTTTGCCCACTATGAGAAAGTGTGTCGGGGAGAGGTTGGACCCTCCACGGCACAGCAGCGTCCCTTGCGTTGTCGTTACTCACAGGGAAACCATCCATATCGGCTATTGGCTCCGCTCAAAATGGAAGAGCATAGCCTGGATCCATTTGTGGTTACCTACCATGACATGCTAAGTCCGAATAAAATCGCACAACTTCGGAAAATGGCTGTCCCTCATATGAGGCGTTCGACTGTAAATCCTCTGCCCGGTGGCCAGAACAAAAAGTCATCGTTTCGCGTCAGCAAGAACGCCTGGTTAGCCTACGAAACGCATCCCACCATGGGCAAAATGTTGCGTGACCTGAGCGACACCACTGGCTTGGATATGACCTACTGTGAGCAATTACAGGTGGCCAATTATGGCGTTGGTGGCCACTACGAACCGCACTGGGACTTTTTCCGTAATCCTGACCATTATCCTGCCGAGGAGGGTAATCGGCTTGCCACAGCCATATATTATGTAAGTCCACTCTTTAAGTTAATCATTCTTTTCGGCCTTTGATGATGATGATGACGACGATGTTAATTTTCTGTATTAACTAGCTTTCCGAAGTGGAGCAAGGAGGAGCCACAGCCTTTCCATTTCTCAACTTCGCCGTTCGACCGCAGCTAGGCAACGTATTGTTTTGGTACAATTTGCATCGCTCTTCGGACATGGACTATCGCACCAAGCATGCTGGCTGCCCAGTCCTAAAGGGTAGTAAGTGGAGTAAGTATTTGATATGAAAAGCTTTTTTTTAACATTATCGTAGGTGAAATAATTATTAAGAAAATGGTTTAATTTAGCCGTGGATAAAAAATGGTTTACAGTTTCCTTTGAGCAAATTTTATAGTTTTAGTATTTGCCTATTTTATATTCTAAATACTGCGGCTGACTCGCAAGTTAATTTAGATTTTATGGCATGGCTTTCTAAACTCTTGTCCTTTATCATGTATCCATTTGGTCATTACTAGAAAAATTTAACCAAATTTAACTTGCATTACAAAATATTTTGAGCATACTTACTCCACTTGGAGCCGACTATAACCGGACAACCAGTATGTGCAACATTCCACTCTGTGTCCCCTGCATTATTTATGTTATACCAAAATAATGCAGCACCTGCTTTTGGAAATACACTGAGGCTTATATTATTGAAAAGTGTAGCTCCACCCTGAGGCACATCTTGAAGCTAAGAAGGTAAAACTATTCAACACTTGTCGATATCATACATAGAAAGTTTACTCACATAGAATACGAAAGTTGCCAATCGATCAGGAAATTTCTTGTGTCGATCCTATATAGAGAAAGAGAGAGAAGTTCTAAATTCAACCGAAGTCAACTCAAATTTCTCATAGCTCACCTCATTCTCGTGTAGATAATCATAATGTGTCTGAAATAGTCCGCCAATACCATAGCTTATAATCTGATACAGATCTCCCTTTTCTGGGTCCAACTTTGTAATGTCTTCAACCCGCTGATTAATCCGACGGATTACAAGTGACGAGGTATCATAAAACCACATCGCTTTTGCAGTGCGGGAGGCGTCAGCGTACCATTTACCTGTGTCTGGATCGACGGTTTCGGCTACTGATAAATATTCGATACTTTCTGCTTTAAGAAATTCTTGCTCGCTGGGTAAAATAAAATCATGGTAAAGCACTATATACGGATTGAGAGAGAAAACCTCCATTTTGACTGGTGCAATGCGAAGAAAGTATGAATCTTTCGTGTTGTACAAGCAATAGAGTTGAAGCTCTTTTGATACTTGACATTTGCCACTACAGCAAACTGGAAGGACATCAGCATCAAATGCATTAACTTTATTCTCAAAGGAAGTGTCAAGAAAATAGGGAAACGTAAGGATGTGTGTTTGCAGTAAATGAAATTTATGCAATAAATTGGCATCTCTGGGAGCCAACTCAAGAGCTTTTCGTTGCGCATGCAAAGACTCCGCATACTTATCTATAAAGAGAGTATTAGATAGTTTCGACTATAGATTAAAGTCAAGTTACTTTGATTAAGGAGCACTCTAGCCAATTCATCATAGACTACATCCAAGCGAAGACCGTGAAGTTTGTGGATTTCAGGTCGATGGTTTGGTTGACCGAATCTCGAGATTGTGGCATTCAACCACTCTTCAGCGGTTTGCCAAAAACTGTTGCCGGAATTATACTTCGACAAGGCGAAACAGTCTAAGGGGGTCAATGTGGAACTAAACACAAATGTTAAGGTTTTAGTAAGTTTTCCGAATTTGATGTCATGTTCAGAAAATCGAACTTACTTGTACTGCACTCCATTAAGTAGTCCATTCGCCATATCTAAGGATGACAACTGGTAGACCTTCTGGAGGCGTCTTAAGCCTTCCGCTGCATCGATAAAGTCGTTTGATTGGGGTAGGTATGACTTTACCTCTTCCATATAATTAAGTTGAACTATGTGTAAGTGCAGCAAAAGTCAAGCCAACGTTTACAATAATCACTTTATACTTACACGAACTAGCGTTTTCCATATAAAGTTGCCAATACAGCCAATCAGATTGCATGTGACGCAAAAGAGAGAAACTATTCAAAGAATTTTCCAAGTAATCACTAGTATTCTGAGCTGCCTTCTTATGTCTAGCTTTCATATTCTCGATTCCCCTAAAAATTGAGTATAATGTAAAATATTTACACTCACACTTGAAAGATCTTGTAAGATATTTGTTCATACAAATTGATTACAGCGATTTTATTGGCCAAAGTTAGCTTAAATAGATCAAGATTGAAAGCCAAACTATCGCTCAAATCCAGTAAGTTAATCATTGCGCTGATTGATCTGGAATAATGAGGTCGATTGACCTGTTTTTCATCATTTGGTTCTGCTTGAAGAGTAAAAATGAAGCAAAGTATTAAGAGCACACAACAAACCGCTTTCATTCTGTTGCAAAATATAACTAAGAAACACATTTACTTTATGATTTGAAACATTCACTTGAAATTTAACATTATTATGGTTTGGGACATTAAAAACTATTTTCAAACCGAAATATGCATACCCTTATTAACTTTCTGTGATATTCAAAATGAAATACTGATTGTCTGATTTAAAAAAAAAATGGAACCAAGTTGGAGTCTTTGCGATAGTTTTATCACAGAGTTTTCAATTCAATTCTATTGAAAACTCATATCCCCTTTCTCTGAAAGAACAAAAGTTAAGCAACTGTAATAACGCATTTAAATGGTTAATGTAATTTTCAATTTGTCACGTTTTATGCTATGTATTTGATTTAACACTTGTCCTCATTAAGAAGAAGCACATCGCTGTAAAGATAAAACATCACGAATGTAGGTAGATATAGAAACGTACATATATTCTTATACAATTTTGATTGTTCGTAGAGGATGTGGAGGAAGGATAATTTTTACAAAAAACTTAGTGTGTAGGGCCAAAGTTAGCTTCATGGTTCTTTTATTTTCCAAATACTTCTGAGTGGCTTTTTTATACCCTTGCAGAGGGTCAGATGTTTGTAACGCACAGAAGGAGACGTTTCCGACCACATAGAGTATATATATTCTTGATCAGCATGAGAAGCTGAGTCGATATAGCCATGTCCGTCTGTCCGTCCGTCCGTCCGTCCGTCCGTCCGTCCGTCCGTCCGTCCGTCCGTCCGTCTGTGCAAATCAACTTCACGCTGGCATCTTAAGAGCTATCGGAATGAAATTTCATATTTGAGCTACTTTTAGCCGGGAGATAATAGAGTATGAAAATTGTCAGGATCGGACTACTATATCATATAGCTCTAGAACAAACATTTTTGCAAAAATTGGAGTATCCCCATGAAATTTACCAATATAATAGAATTTGATATAAAATCTCAGATCCCAAAATTTGAGTTTGATCGGATAAATAGAACACAAGTTACAGTCAATACAAATCGGTTCTACGTCATCAGCAAATCAAACAGAGCACATGCATACGCACACACAGACGTAGCGCTACACGTATGTATGTATGTGTATGCGTGTTGTGCTTTGCTTAAAAATTTGTAGTAAAGAGAGAAATAATTTGAATGTTTTGTTTGTGTGTTGATGAATTAAGTTGCAAGGAAAGAAATTTCAAAATGTAAAAAAATTATTGCCAAGGACTGCAAGGGTATATAAACTTCGGCATTGCCGAAGTTAGCTTCTTTGATATTTTATTATAATCAAAACGAATCAAATAAGAACCCAAAAAGTTCATTTATATTGTTAGGCATGGCTTCCTAAACTCTTGTCCTTTATCATGTATCCATTTGGTTATTACTAGAAAAATAAAATGAAATTCAGACTATGCAAGACAATAAATATTTTACCCATACTTACTCCACTTTGAGCCGACTATAACCGGACAAGCAGTATGTGCAACATTCCACTCTGTGTCCCCTGCATTATTTATGTTATACCAAAATAATGCAGCACCTGCTTTTGGAAATACACTGAGGCTTACATTTTTGAACAGTGTAGCTCCACCCTGAGGCACATCTTGAAGCTAAGAAGGTAAAATTATTCAACATTTGTCGATATCAGACCTAGACAGCTTACTCACATAGAAAACGAAAGTGGCCATTCGATCAGGAAATTCCTTGTGTCGATCCTATAGAGAGAGAGAAAGAGGTTCCAAATTCAACCGAACTCAACTCAAATTTCTATTAGCTTACTTCATTCTCGTACAGATAATCATAATGTGTCTCATATAGACCGCCTATACCATAGTTAATGATCTGATACAGATCTCCCTTTTCTGGATTCAAATTTGTAATGTCTTCAACCCGCTGATTAATCCGACTAATAACCTCAGACGAAGAATTTTCGAACCACATGGCTTTTGCGGTGCGCGAGGAGTCGGCTTGCCATTCGCCTGTATCTGGATAAATTGTTTCGGCTACCGATAAATATTCGATACTTTGTGTTTTAAGATACCCCTGTTCCCTAGGTAAAATAAAATCATGGTAAAGCACTATATACGGGTCGAGAGACAAAACCTCCATTCTGACTGGTGCAATGCGAAGAAAGTATGAATCTTTCGTGTTGTAGAGGCAATAGAGTTGAAGCTCCTTTGATACCTGACATTTGCCACTACAGCAAACTGGAAGGACATCAGCAACAAATACATTAACCTTATTCTCAATGGAAGTGTCAAAAAAAGAGGGAAACGTAAGGATGTGTGTTTGCAGTGAATGAAATTTATGCAATAAATTGGCATCTCTGGGAGCCAACTCAAGAGCTTTTCGTTGGGCATGCAAAGACTCCGCATACTTATCTATAAAGAGAGCATTAGACAGTTTCGACTATGGATTAAAGTCAAGTTACTTTGATTAAGGAGCACTCTAGCCAATTCATCATAGACCGCATCCAAGCAAAGACCGTGAAGTTTGTGAATTTCCGGTCGATGGTTTGGTTGATTGAATCTCGAGATTGTGGCATTCAACCACTCTTCAGCGGTATGCCAAAAGCTGTTGTTGGAATTAAACATTGCCAAGGCGAAACAGTCTAAAGGATTCAATGTGGAACTGAACACACGTGTTAAGGTTTTAGTAAGTTTTCCGAATTTGATGTCCTGTTCACAAAATCGAACTTACTTGTACTGCACTCCATCAAGTAGTCCATTCGCCATATCTAAGGATGACAACTGGTAGACCTTCTGGAGGCGTCTTAAGCCTTCCGCTGCATCGATAAAGTCGTTTGATTGGGGTAGATATGACTTTACCTCTTCCATATAATTAAGTTGAACTATGTGTAAGTGCAGCAAAAGTCAAGCCAACGTTTACAATATTCCCTTTATACTTACACGAACTAGCGTTTTCCATATAAAGTTGCCAATACAGCCAATCAGATTGCATGTGACGCAAAAGAGAGAAACTGTTCAACGAATTTTCCAAATAGTCACTAGTATTCTGAGCTGCCTTCTTATGTCTAGCTTTCATATTCTCGATTCCCCTAAAAATTGGGTATAATGTAAAATATTTACACTCACACTTGAAAGATCTTGTAAGATATCTGTTCATACAATTTTATAACAGTGATTTTGTTGTACAATGTTAGCTTTAATAGATCGAGATTATCTGCCAAACTATTGCTCAAATCCAGTAATTTAATCATTGCACTGACTGATCTGGAATAATGAGGTCGACTGTCCTGTATTTCTTCATTCAATTCTGCTTCAATAGGAAATATGAAGCAAATTATTAAGAGAAGACAACAAACCGTTTTCATATTGGATCAAATTAAAACTAAAGGAAACACTTGCATGTAATATTTATGGTGTGACACGTAAAACACTTTTTGACACACCGGAAGATAAATACCCTATTTGGAACTTTAAAATGAAGTACTCCATGTCGTTTTGCTTAAAGTGTTAAATCTCTTTATAAATCGTCTAAATCGTATTGAAACTTACTTTACCTTACTTTTATCACAGAGTTTTCAATCTGATTCTTAAAAATAATATGCCTTTTCTGCAAGAAAACAAAATTCAAACACCTGTGAAATTATATTTAAATAGTTAATGTAATTTTCAATTTGTCACGTTTAAGCTATATATTTATATTCACACTTTTTCTCATTAAGAAGAAGGACAGCTCAGTTAAGGTAAAGCATGCCAGATATAGATTTTTTAGCAATTCTATAGCATACTATGTATATTAAATCAAGATAAGGTTCTTAGATGCTGGTAAGAGGAAGAATTTGAACCCTTTGATGCTTGCAATTGAAACAACTATTAAACAAATATATTTTGAAATGTTTTGATTGTTTGAGAAAACTATTTATAAATATATTTTAATTTGGCTATTGTTAACCTTGTTGCCATTAACCTAGATGAATTTGTTTATTTTTAGTTGGCAACGTTTGGATACACGAAGTTACACAGACCTTTGCCCGACCCTGTGATGTTTTCCGGGACCATGAAGTTTCATTAGAATACGAGATAATAAAATAAATAATTGTTATGCAATATATTTTTATGTTTTACGGAAATTTTCAAGTCTTTTGCTCAACATGGGTTAACGATTTCTCACTCAAACTTTTGAGTGTGTTTCTTATGTCATTCCATTCACTCACTCAATGCTCAGAAAGCAATTCAAGAAACGAAAAATGCCGGCTAATTTGCATAAACAAGTTCACGGGCAAAGTTTCAGAGGCTCATTTGAATATTATTTTGCTCTGTGAAGTGACAGAAGCTAAGAACAGCAGCAGCAACAACAACTGCCAGCCTATCAAGTGAAAGTAATTAGCAGAATAAAACTGGCAATAAGTCTAAGGTAACTTGGCAAATCAATTATTTAGGCTATCATCAACCAGAATAATTGGCAGAAACTTTTTCAAATATGCAAAGTAATGGGCGAATGTATGTACTTGTCAGTTTGTAGTTATGTATGCCATGCCAACTCTCCACTCACTTATGGGTCTATTGACCCCAGGACCATTCTTTATTATTACACGCACTTTGTGCTCTATTCAAGCGTACCATCAAACCTCCAGGGCAGTTCTTTGACCAAAGTTAGAAAGCTTGCGAATGCTCAAAACAGTTGGATCAGCACCCGCAGCTATAAACCCCGAAGTGTGAGCTTAATTCAGCCAGCAAAATGATCGCATCTCCATCTCAAATGCTGCCGATCAGTTCCCAACGAATCGCAGCTCAACGCACATCGAGTTTGGCGCTTCAAACGCCGGTATTAAATTCGAAAATAAATATATCGAAATGAAGTATTTTGTGAAATGTTGTAAAATTTTCGTAATTATCTTGCAACTTATTGCTGCCAGTTCTGCTGAGTTCTATAGCTCAACTGCTGGCCTAGAGCAACTATACAAAACCGAAGTGATTCTTTTGGACGAGCTGCAGGTCTATGTGAATGAAATTACACAACATGTTCAGGCTTTGCAGAGGTGGGGAAAAGTGTTAAAAACTCTTCAAAGAATTGACAAAATTTACTTACCTATATATTTATAAAATGTGGGACACAAAGCTTGTACATTTTTATAGAATTACTTAAAGTTCTTTTGAGACAATGAAAAGATCTTTAATTATGTCACTACAGTCAAGTTCGCATTGAGTAAATTCAATTTATTATAACAATCTAAAGAAAAAACTAAAGAATTAATTAAAAATTGAAAGTTTGATTCCATTAGATGGAATGTTTTTTATCAAGCTGGTTTTCTGCTCAGCCTATGCGAATATTTAATTTTATTCAAATGAAAACAAATTTTGTGTAACAAAAAAAAAAAAAAAGAAGAGATGTGAAATGGACCAAAAGAATATAAATTCAGCTTTTTACCTTGCTGTTTATTTTCAGTTTTCATTTCAATGTGCATAATGAAATTTTTAAACTAATTTATAAACAAATATAGCTACTGTGGACTGTCGGTTGCATTGGATTATAAAACCATATTTTTGCTTCAAAGTTAATCAATAATTTTGGTTTCTGGCGCCCACATTGATTATAAATTAATTGCATATTTTTAGTCAACTCAGCATGTGGGCTGAATGGGTTTTAATTTGGCTTTTATTCGTGGGCAAAGCAGTCGTCATCATCTAAAAGAAGATGTAAGAAAGTAAGAACTTTTGTAATTCCGTTTAAATTTTGTAGGACTTGAAATGCATTTGCATTCTGATCAAACCGGTTAATGGGCAGTGTCTTATCTTAATGGTGTTTAACGAAAGATCTTCATAAATTTTATAGCTTTCAAAGATTTGTCATGAAAGCGAAATGTTTAAATTTATATTTTTGTTTTATTAACTGCTAATTTCTTCTAGCTTTTTATTTCATATAAAAAAACACAACAAAACAAAAGAGGAGACAAACGTGTCGGGAGTTATCTTTGACTTTTCGGCAGCACTTGTTTCCAGCAAATAAAAAATGAAATAGAAATTTGCATTCGATTATCTATGGCAAATCGATGGCTACCAGCAGCAGCTGCTCTTAATCTTCCAATCAATTGAAAGTTTATTTTGTTGTTCAGCCAATAAGTGTCAACGACTTGGCAGCAGTTCGATATAATGTATATATATTTGTATATAGTAGACACTCGGCGTATAGCTTACAAATTATTCTATACACTCAAATGGTTCTGCGCATTTCGCAAACCGGATTGAATATTAGCAAAAACCGTTAACAAATTGTAAAGTATATAATTTATATGACCTAAGTATCCAAATCACATATAATGCATAAAAACAAGTCTTTCCCCTTTTAATCATATCAATATGGAGTATATTTATATACATACATACATACACATTGTGGAATAACTAATTTTTTAAACACATTCTATGCATTGACATATCGTTTTTTAGCCAGGTGATGGAACAGAAAGTGAAAAATTGAGTTCTATGCATTGACAGACAATACAGGCAAGAACAAAGAAATATATTTATTAGCCGCGGTGCGTTTAAAATGAAACAAGTGTTACCACTTAATTGCCAACAAAAACGATCTCACAGAAAAGTGTCAGCTTGCCGCTCGACTTGGAAGCCATCTTAATGGGCCACTATCATTTGATAAACAATGCAAACGACAAGCGTGAAAATAAATTTGTTTATTATTTAAAACATACTAAATATCCACTATACTCGTTGTAGATTTTGCATAATAATCGAATCACTGTTCCAATTAATTATCAACATTTTTATATTTTACTGGTTCATTGTGGTGCCCCCATAGAAAAGCATTGTCCCACCCGGCCGCTAAAACAAAAAGTGACCAAACAACGGAAAAGCTATGGCCATAATGGCTTTTTAGTCTGATATTTAAGACCAGTGAACTGAAATTATGCAAATCTCTTTTATAAGCGATTATGCAAAGTATAAACAAACCAACAAAAATTAACAAGAAATTTAATGAAAAATGAAATATTTAACCAGCAAAGCTTCCTAATAAATCTGATTGATGATGGGATTTCTGTTGCAGCGAAATCGATGCCATTCGAATGGAGCATCTTAGTGCCGGAGATGGCATCGAGAGCTATCTGACTAATCCGGTGAACGCCTTCCGTCTGATTAAACGTCTGCACAGCGATTGGGAGACCTTTGAGGGCACCGTTGAGGGCGATACAAGTCGCACAAGTTGGTATCGGTCTAATCACGTGATAGTTGCTGATATCTAATCCTCATTTTTGTGTAACATAGACTATCTAGAGGCCATGGCCGGGCATAGGCAGAACTTGAGTTTCCCCACGCAAGATGATTTTGTGGGCACGGCGATTGCATTGACGCGCTTGCAGAAAACCTATCAATTGGATGCGGCCGAGTTGGCTAGCGGCATGCTGAATGGTATTAAATATGGGTAAATAATTATGATGGCTGAAACTAGATTTCGAAATCTGTATACTCTGCATTTGATTTCTTAGAACTGCTATGTCGTGGCAGGATTGTTTTGTGCTGGGACAACATCTTTATGCCTTACGAGATTACAATCACACAGTACCTTGGCTGGAGCAATCTATGCAACTTCTGGTCCGACAAAGCTATGCCGAGGAGTCGGCCTCTCTCGATTTCATGGAGGCCGTTATGAGCTATTACCAGCAAATGGGCGATTATGAGAATGCCCTCAGTTTGGTCAATTATGTGCTTGCCGTACAGCCAGAGCGATTGCATCTTATGGAGATGCGCTCAGAATTGGAAAAACTCATAACCGATGGCGTTAAGCAGGGATTACTCCATGAGACTTTGCGGGCTCCAGGCGACTATCATAGTTCACATGAGTTTCGTCTTTACGAGCAGGTCTGTCGCGGAGAAACACGCCCATCTGCCAAATCTCAGCGAGAACTGCGCTGCCGTCTGCAAAGAAGTCGTTTAAGCTATGAAGTTCTGGAATTGGAAGAACTCCATCGGGATCCTTTTGTAGTGCAAGTGCACAATATAGTCAGTCAAAAGGATATGGATTATCTGCAGAAAATTGCACGTCCAAAAATACAACGTTCACAGGTCTATGCACAGGACCACAATGCCAAGGAGTCTGTTGCTGCCGCCTATCGCATTAGTAAGGGAGCCACCTTCGAGTACACCAAACACCGATCCATGGAGCTTCTGAGTCGGCATGTGGCAGACATTTCAGAACTTGACATGAACTCTGCTGAGATGCTGCAAATAGCCAACTATGGAATTGGCGGACATTATGAACCGCATTGGGATTGTTTCCCTGACAATCATGTATACCATTCAGACGATCGAGATGGCAATCGCATAGCCACTGGAATTTACTATGTAAGTTCAGTTTATTATAAAGTACATGATATTTTGACTTGATTTCTTCTCAGTTATCCGATGTCGAAGCAGGCGGAGGTACAGCATTTCCATTCCTACCTCTACTAGTCACTCCTGAACGGGGCAGTCTTCTCTTCTGGTACAATCTGCATAGATCTGGTGATCAAGATTATCGGACTAAGCATGCTGCCTGTCCAGTTCTTCAAGGAAGCAAATGGAGTAAGTAGCTCATTTTCATTAATTTCATTAAAAAACTTACTTACTGTATCAACAGTTGCCAATGTTTGGATACGACAAAGCAATCAGGAACAAATACGTCCTTGCGGTCTTCAGCGAGATAATGAAATCTCTTTGCCGTTCAAGGAATTTCAATGAACACTATAGTATTAGCCATCTACATATGGTAAAGCATTAAATATTTATAAGTTTATATTTTAAGGCAATGCCCCTATAACTCTTGTTCGACATCATGTATCCATTTTCTCATTACTACAAAATTGTAATAAATTAAAACAAATGTTTTTATGCAAACATTATTCTAATGTCTATCGTTAATATTCTAGATACCCCAAAGAAAATCAATATATACAGCGATTTTTTCTTGAAATACATATATATTTTAATTAAATCAATCAAATCTTTTTTTAACTTCATAATCGAAGGCGTAAACGATCTGGCGTAATAAAAATGTCCTTTTGTTCTTATTCGGCTTTGCTTGAAGAATACAAATTTAACAAATTATAAGGAAAATATAGAAAACCACTTTTATTTTGTATGAACTCAGGACTAAAGAATAGATTTACTTGAAATTGCACTGGGCTATGCTCAGGCTAATTAAAACGTAATAACAACTAAATACCCTTTCTTGTATGTTATAGTCGCCATTTTTCAATAAAATTTCATAAGTAAGTTAATTAAAACACATAAAAATTACTATTTTATTTTAGACAGAATTTACATATTATTTAATTTCACATTAGTCCTAATTAAGAGGGAGCAGAACACAAAGAGTCAGCAAGTACGCTAGTAATCGGTCCAGTGATAAGGACTAAAATCTCTTTGCCTTTAGTAGCATCACTATCGAACTTATGTATGTACCTATATATTTCTCAATATGTATATAAGGCCTTAATCCCTGTAGCCCGAAGACTTCTCCTTATCGCAGGTAAGAAGACAGGGTCTACGGAATTCCTGATATCCCGAATGGACCCAAACGTTGCCAACTGAACGAGAAAAATAATTAAGATAAATTATAAAAAATTGTGAAAAATAAATCAAAACCAACTTCGCTTAGAACCAATGAGAACAGGACAACCGGCATGTATTGTGCGTCTATCCACATCCAGAGAATAGTGAAGATTTTGCCACATAACCATGGCACCCTTAATGGGTGGCAGAAAAACATTCAGTTTTATAAAGACCGTATTGCCACCCAGCTCCACATCCGACAACTAGAAGAAGTAAATATACATATAGTCAATTGAAACAGAGTGATTTACATTCTCCGGTCTAACTCACATAGAACATGCTCGTTGAGATGCGATCGCCTTTAAATTCTATCGGCAGATTTACTTCAAAATAATCTGGATGCGGTTCATACTGACCACCCACTCCATAGTTAGCCACCTGCATTTGTTCGGATCCGGCCATATCGAGACCGGATATATCAGATATCAGATTACTTATGGATCTCATTATGGGACTACTGTAGTTGAGCCAAGTCTGTTGACTGACTCTGAGATCAACAATTGTTCTGCCGCCATTATCTCCAGATACTGCCGATCGCATCATTTCCATTTGGTCGGATTCATGTAGGATTTTCTCGATTTGAACATCGTTAAGAACACCATGATAGACATTGATATCGGGATCCACATGCACTTGCTCTACCTTAAGTGGGGCCAATATGAATGAAACATGTCGTTTGGCATCTAGATAGCAGCGAAGTGATTGGCCAGTGAATGGCTCGGGCAATCTGTGACCCTGACACAAACGCGTATAGTTAGCATGCCACGTGGGATCCGATGCCACCTCCACCTTTTTAGTTGATAGCATTTCGCGATGAAGCAAATATTTGCGCGTCTGTTGCGCCGAATGAGTGGGCTCTTCTTTCAATATTTGATCTAACAATATGCCAGCCGATTTGGCATTACCCAACTCAAAATTTGCTATAGCCATGTATTCCATTAACTCGAATTCGAACTTTCGCCTATTTAAAACATTCCGCGAGGAGGTAATCAGTATTCGAAAAGCCACTTTAAACCACTCTAAAGAGCCTTCATATTGCTTTAGATCAAAGAGCTGAACTCCAATTTCAAAGCATTCCCGCCACTCCAATTCGGTTTCAGTTAATTTGCCATTAATTATACCATCGGCCAGATGATTTGCAGTTAAATTGTAAACATGTTGCAAGCGATTAAAAGCTTTTACAGCTCCCTGAATATCCTTTTGGTCTGGATAGCCCAAGTCCTTGGCCACCTGGTCTATCTTTTGGTGATAATCTAATGGGGAAAAGTGTGTAATGAAAATATATTTTGCAAATCTCTGGCCACACACCTTCTCTGGCCTGATTGTTAACCATCAATTCATGCAGACCATTCCAATCGGTGACCATACGTTTTAACAATCTAAACGCATGCAACGGATGACCCACATATTCATCGAGTTGCATTTCATCAATAGCCATGGCATGTTCCCGTTTCACTTGCTGAACAAAACTGCCAAAAAGGAAAAAAAAAAAAAACGTGAAGGGACATCAATCAACTTTCGTTACGGGTTATCAATCAACATTCAATTACTTGCGATATAAGTTGAGTTGCTCCTCCTGGGCCTTCACATAGACATGTGTGGCATCGAGTATCTCCTTCTCGACATATGCCAACGCATGCATGGTGTCCACAGATGAGTAGAATTCACCATTACTACCGCCGGGTAAATGGAGAACACGTAAAAATAGCAGGACTAGCTGCCAAAACGAAAACATGCAACGACTACGATGTGACATTTTGAAATGAGACGAGCAACTGGCTCTAAGTTCGTATGCCTTGTAATTGTATCAAAGCATCTGCTGCCAGTTTACCAAATATTCCATTTCCAAAAACAAGAAGAACAAAAAATTGTCACGTATCCAGAGAGTTAAATAAAAAACGCTGAGCAAACAACTCCGGGCAGTGACAAGTGTGCGGCTAAATCAACAACAACTTTGTGGTTCACTCTTTCGCTTTCACTCCACTCCATTCTCATATGCCTTCTCTCGAGAATAGAATTTCACTAGAATATTCAGTATTCCCACAACACTGGGGAGAGATATAGATGTGCACTTTGATGCGTAAATTGATTTACCAACAACGATAAACCGATTTGTCTTGCATCAACTCGGCTTACATATTAATGCACTTGTTCATATTTTATTTGTTTTTATTGCAATTTCTTCTACTATTTAAACTAGACAATATACAAAAGTAGATAAATTCAATAAAAATTTCTATGTATATAACCTAATGAGAGAAAAAAAGAAATATAATTGTTTGAGTAAGTTTTGAGAATTGTTTTCATGGTATTTACAATAGGAATTCATTCATCTTAAACACGAAAAGTAGAGTAACAAATGCATAAGTGGAAGCATCTTGTATGAGCATCTTGATAGATTTGATTCATAGATTCGTTGTATTGAACTAACTAGTGTCCCACTAGAACTAAATGGCGAAATCGCCATGATCCTCAGTCAAATCGCACGATCTGCGGAACTCCTGTCCTCGTTCATGTATCCATTTGTTAGACACTAATGAAAACATAGAGAATACAAATAAAACTCGTTTAAAATTCTTTAAAATAACTTACCCCATTTAGTGCCTGTAAGTACGGGGCAAGCCGCATGTCGCGTTCTCACATCACCCTCGCCATCGCGATGTAGATTCATCCAAAAGGCAGCTGTTCCCTTCTTTGGCCACAAGGCAGCATGAAGAGAAGTGAAAACTGTTGCTCCACCCTGCTCCACATCGCTCATCTAAAGGAAGCAATCATTAATTTGTGTTGTATTCAATGAAATTCTGGATTGACTTACATAAAACAATACAGTGGCAATGCGATTGCCTAAATTTAGGCCCTCAAAGGCTCGTTTCTCCTCTCGCTAAAATAAAGATAACCAAAAATTGATTAAAAGTCACAAAATTACTTGGTTTTACTTACCCTGGCAAAATCGAAATGAGGCTCATAGTGTCCACCTATACCATAGTTGACCACCTGCAGCTCCTCAGCCGAGTCCATATCCAAGCCAGTCATATCAGCTGTACGCTGAACCACTGTGCCAATCACTTGATCTTCCTCGGTCTTTAGCCAGGCTGACTTACTTATGCGATAATTGGCCGTTTCCAGGGCTCCAGTCACTGAATTCTGGACAGTGGCTCGACGAAAACGTGGACGTGCCATACGTTTTATCAAATCCATCTCACTGTCATACATGGCATCATGATAAATCACTATATACGGATCCATGTGTGCCTCCTCCAGTTTCAATGGGCCCAATCGCAAGAAGGGCACATTGTTGGTTACATAACGACAGCGCAGAGGACGCAAATCGGCCGGAGAAGGTTTTAGTTCACCCCGACACAGCATTTCATAGGCCTTGCGTTCGGTTATATCATAGACTCCAGGATCACTTTTTGCCACGGGCTAAGGGGTTAAGAATTGCTTCAAGTGGGAGCGACTTGGCAAGAGAAAACTCTAATTAAACTTACCAAATCTGAGACGGGCATTTCATCAGAGCCATCATCACCTTTCATGCGTTTCATCTCCTTGAGGTGGGCTATCTCCTTTTCGTAGAATTTCTTGTTGCCATTGGCTCGTTCATGATAGGGCAGCAATTGAAGCAGTTCATTTGTCATAAGCAATGCGCTCTCCACATTGCCTAAAACCACATCGGAGTAAAATAATCAATTATACGAATGAAATATATGTATATGAGAGTGAAGAATAGCAAATTGGTTTGTAGTTTCCAAGTGGAGGCCAAAAATTAATTGGCAAAACAAAAAGTTTGGTTTCTCTTCCTCTACATTTTAGAATGCAAAAATATATATTCCCGACTGTCTAAAAGTAGACTACACTTTTTCTGACAACCCCCAAAAGCACGCACACACAAAAATTGTGTGCAAAATTTCTTCAAACGAACTTTTTTATCCCCACCGAGCACCACAAACCCCACCTGAAGCTTGTCTTGTTTTTACCTAGTTTGATGGCCAAAAAGTTTGGTCTTGGTCTTGCATTTATTTATTTATTCATTTGTGTGTCCAGACGGTTATTTATTGTGGCCACTTTTTCGTCCAGGACATACTAGAGGTGGCTTTTTGTTCTAATTAGTTTGCCTGGCACTTTGAAGCCACATTTCATTTCATTGAATTTTTAAACTCTTGTAGGGGCATGGTGAACCTACCCCCGACCGTGTAACAGAGTGTCAGAATTTTTGCCGCTCTGTAGGCAGAAACCTTGCCAACGACAGGAGTTTAAATTTTTCTGGTTTTTTTTTTTTGGGATTTTATGTCACAGCAATTTCAGCTTGACATCTCCTTCTCTCGCTCTCTGTTTTTCATGTAAGTGTATGTGTGCCTAGGCAGGTGTAAAGGCAAAAAACTCTTCAAAAAAAGGGCTATATAATGTCACAATGTTCGTTACCTGCCTTAAGGGCGGCCGCATTGTGTGCCTCTGGCAGCTTTAATACAATATGGCAACACTTCCGACCATAAATTCTATGGCCCCCAGCCAC
The DNA here is from genome assembly GCA_018152135.1 of Drosophila paulistorum. Classification (NCBI taxonomy): domain Eukaryota; kingdom Metazoa; phylum Arthropoda; class Insecta; order Diptera; family Drosophilidae; genus Drosophila; species Drosophila paulistorum. The sequence goes on along the minus strand of JAECXG010000805.1, from coordinate 9,888,195 downwards.
ATCACCCACATCGCACACACTCTCAGAATATTAAACATAAGGGAGTAGACAAACATGGTTCATAAATATATGTGCGAATTCGTGCAATTGTGTGACTCATGTTTAAGGACAACGGTAGCAAAGAAACGTGTTAATAAAGTCCTCTTTGGCTACATTATTGCACTTAAAAAAACACACTCAGAGCAGAGAGCTCAGAGCGCAGAGTTGAATTGTCTCAGCCTGTGAATGAGCAAGGAATTTTTGCACTTACTGCTTAAATGTCCTGCAACACCTGGCCATGGGTGGTGGTTAATGGACCAACAAAATGCAATTTCCTGCTGGACGTAAATGGACTTTAGCTGCCATGCAAAACGCAGCTAGCAAAGCAAACACACAAGTCGAAGGCACTTACTTACCCTGCTTGTAGGTGGAGAAGGCCAAATATTCTAGAATGTCAGCCCGGGTGAAAGTTTGTGTCTGATTGTGCGTCTCCTCCAGCATGCGGGACATCGCCTCGTTCATCCAGAGCACTGTGTGATAATAGTCATGGTTCACATAGGACTGACGGCCCAACTCGAAGCAGTCATCCGAAGACATTGCCGTACTTCAAAGAAAATTCTTTTGTCAGTTTTGTGAACGAACGCAAATCATTCCAGAAGCATGTTGCCACTCACCTATACTGGATGCCATTTAGCTTGCCACGTGCCACACTCGATGTGTCCAATTGGTAGGTATCCTGTAGACGCAACAAGGCCACCGCTGCACCATTAAGATCCTCGTCCGAGGGAAATTTCAACACATTGCGGTATTGTGTGAGATTTTGCAGAAAAGCTAAAGCGAAAGGGTATCACCTTGAGTTGCCATGTAACCAAATGAATGTCACTTACCACCGCCCACATCGTGCTCCATGAGATTCTCAACTTGCCGCCAGTCGGTGGTCAGACGTTTGGTTAGCAAATATGCATTTATTGGATTAGATACATAAGCTGTTATATCACTAGACGCATCCGCGTGTTCCCTTTGGTATTCATCCATCTTACTGCAAGTATTAAAAACAAGTTAATAAGTCTTATACGACAGTTGACTAAGTGCTTTTGTTTGGGGCTTCTACAAAATTGACTTATTGTCCAGAGTGAAACTTGCACCAACATCAAAAACAAGACGAAGAAGCTTTTTATTACCAGTAAAAACTATTTTACAAGCGGAAAATTAAACTTTTTAGCATACACTTGTCCTCATTATTATGGAAATTTAAGGTTCCCTCCCTAATGTCCTTCTAAAATGTGTTCAATAAAAGTTGCTCCAACTTCAAGATAATTTAGTAGTTAACCAAACTAAAGAGAATTTCCTAGTTTAGTTTGGTTACCCAAAATCAACATCATCAAATTAAATATTTCAGACTGAAACTCAAGATAAGAAAATTTTAATGACCCCAAGTAGCTAGAATAATTGTCAATCCCATCTAATCTTAATCTATTACAAGCACTTGATTAAAATTCGTATAGCTTTGTAAAGTGTCTTTATTCAATACTTATGTTAACTTAAATGTACAAAACAATAAATTAAATAACTTAGAATTATGCTGAACCCTAAATATTAAGATAATTACAATCCATAAAAGGTTACCGTATTCAAGTAATAACCTTAACTAACTAATGCGTTTATTGTATTTACAGTCATTGTGTTTGTAAACAAAAATTCTATATATGGAATTTTGTATGTTTATTTGCTTTTTGGTCTTTTAGCCGTTCGGTGTACCGCTTGATGGAAATTTTACTTAAACTAATTGCTAAACTAAAAGTAAAACTAAAAAGTTAGTCTTAGACCACATTTACGCGGTTATCCGGGGGCGGGCGATAGCACCACAAACTACCTACAACACCGAGTCCAATGAAGAACATTGTGAATGTGGAGAGACCCAGAATGACTCCGGTGGTAACGTCATGCAAGGGCAGACCTGGAAAAGGGTCTAGGACAAGAATCACGAGAAGGCCGCAGCATTTGATTAAACAAAATACAGTGACCAGAATGTAGCCCGAGGTGTAACTTCGATTGGGCAGCCATTCACACTGACGGGAACGAAAACCGAGGAATCCCAATCCCATTCCACAAAAGGATGCCATCAAACCAAACTGCAGGTAGAATGATTTACCAAACTGTAGGTGGAAAGAAGAATGGGAAAGAGGAAGTAATTAATTAAGCGTTGAAAGTGAATAATTCAACGCAAGCAGAGTGCACTTACATGGGCTATCATGTAAATGATGAGGCCAGCATTCATTGTGCTGCCCAGGACCAACATCAGCGAGACTACAGCCAAAGTAATGGTGGCATTGGCCAACTTTTGCGGATACGAATTATTGTTCAGCTGTGACTTCCCCTGAATGCTGCTTAGATCCTGCTCCTGCTGCTGTTGTTGTTGCTGCTGTTGCACACGTGGACTTATCACTGCCATGGAACGGTCCGTGCTCTGTTGGGATGCCATCGGCACTGGAACCACTGGTTTAACGGTCTCGTAGTGCAAACGCTGCGGCGAAAGTCGTGCCTGTCGCGATGGTAGCGTGGGCAGAGCCACAGCTTGATTAATGTGTTGCTGACTCTGATACAGCTGGAGGCGACGCTCTTGCTGCAGCTGCTCCTGATGGGCCGCATTACGTGGTGTGGAATGTGCCAGGCGTGGGGGTGGTTGCATTTTTCTTGGCGTCGAGAGTAATTCGTGCAAGGCTCTTGTGGCAGCTGCTGCATTTTTCTGCTGTGGCGTCGATGTCCTCATGGCAAAATGTTGCTGGTGCTGTTGTTGTTGCTGTTGCTGGAGAACACTCAATTCTGTGGTACTCAGGCAAGTTTCCTGTTGCTGCACTGACAAATCTTCCGCCATATCATCATCATCCGCCTCGGTTGGTATCACCGCATATCGATGAGCCCGACCATTATGCATTTGTATTATTTCTTGATTCTCATCAACTAGTTCCTCATCCTCGGCCGTGGGCACCATTTGATATCGTTGATTGCTATTCTTATCCACAATAAGAAATGTTTTGCTGCCAAAATCACTTGAGAAAGCATGCTTGATCTTGGGTTTCGGTGGCAACGGAGCTGCATTCAACATGGGCGGCAAACTGGCAAATTGTGTCTCCTGATGCGGTTCCTCGTGGAATGAATGCGGTTCCTCGTCCGATTGCAGGCCATGCCGGGAGCCATATCTATCTAAATTATCTTGCGATCTAGCCAAACGTTGGGCAGCCTGTCCTGGTACAATGGCATATCGACTTGCTGCCAAGGCTCCATTCGCGGCAGCCAATTCCTCCAGAGGGACCAAAGCATAGCGACCACTAGAGGCCGCTGCAGCCTGCTGCTGTTGGTATTGGGGGTGCAGCTGCAGCTGCTGCTGGTGTTGCTGCTGTTTCCGCGTCACCGAACGCGTCGACATGCTACGCTGCATACGAAGCGGACCCTCGCGTGGATCACGACAGGGTGAACGAGCCACCGCATTAAAATTCACTTGCAGGCTGCGATTGTAAATGGACTCGACACGACTGGCATTGACACTGCCAGTGCCACTTGGAACTGGATAGAACTCACTGTTCTGGCAAAAAGCCGGATTGGTATAATTATGATGTGACATTATGCCGCACTGTACTTTAGATCACAATTGATAACGAAATATTCTAGAGTCTTGGTACTTGGCTGACTACCGAGACAACCTTTCTCCACGACAACTGCGACTCAACTGATGTTGAACTTCCACCAGCGACCGCTCCTCGACTTGCAACTTCCTGCGCCGGCGCGCAGTCGAGTGGATCGGCCCAAGCAATCTTCCCCTCCGCCAACATTCTCTATATACCAAACTGTATATATTTATATGTATATACACACATAATAATTGTGCTCAAGACACCCGTACAATGGTTATAGGGCAAATGTTTGGCGCGTTCCATTTAGCTAGAGAAACATCTGCTCCTGCAATAACCGAAACAACTCAGGGGTTGAAATGTTATTGCGCTGCGACCACGTAAAAAGGAGCAGCCGGCGCAAACAGCGTTTGCTTTATCAGCAGTTTTAATATTGTATTTACCAACTCATAACTATATAGAGCTCAAAGTATACATATATAGAGGGAAGGTTCCTAAGGCAGCAGCGACCGTTACGTTTAGTAAGCCAAAAGAAAATAAAGTGGGGAGAACCACCCGCAGTTTGTGATGGTTGTTTGAATTGCATTTATTCAGGCCACTGTGGTCCATGCAAAGCAATTTAATTGGATTTGGGCCACCATTTGGTCAATAGAGAGACACAGCGAAAGACAAATCATAGATTGCGACAGTCTATTCTCACTTGCATATCGACAATATTTGCCCTACCATATAGGACAGCTGCAGAAGGACCTTCTGTCAGTTGGAAAATTAAAGTCGCATTTACAAAAGACAGACACGAGCCACAGACAGAGGCAGGAGGCAACAGACAGAGAAAGATCAAAAAACGGAGAACGAGTCTCCAGCAAGGGGGCAATGACAGCGCACAAGGATAAGGCAAAGACAGGACCAAACAGCTGTCAGCTGTTAAGCCATTGTTAGTGTTGTTGCTGTTGCAAGGATCTTCTCGTTGACAAGGGAGTAGTAGGTAAGATACATAGATCCTCATTTGTGTGTTTTTGATTAAAAGAGGAGAGGAGTTGCCTCACCACATCCGCACTAACAAAACGAACTTCCTTTCGTTTAAACACATAAATTCTTATATATAAATATGTCCTTATATACCATTTATACATATAAATAGGTAAAGATAATGGTAGATGCAGGCGCCGCCGCCGCCTCACACATGTAAGTTCTAGCTACGTGCAACAGCTGCTCCCTCTGTTAGTTGCACCATCATCAAGACTCGCACGTGGCATGAACCTAATTATAAACATGCAGCTGAGCTACCTGAGACATTTTCAAGCCATTCGATCTAATTTATATGCCCCCTCACTGGCTATTTATGCCATTGACTCATTTGAATATGGATTTATGCTAAAAAAAAAATTTAAGCTCATGCTTTTTCTTCTTGTTTTGCTTTGTTTTTGCGGTTTGATTAAATGCGATTCGCTTATCTTATGATTTGACATATGTATCTTTCAAACACTTACTTCTTCAAATAGCTCAGCTTGTCTTCCTGGACACGTATGTAGCCTTCTAGATTATTTATTAATACGGATTCAGTCTCAAGTAGTTCCTCCATTTCCGCGAGAGCCGTATACAGCTCACCACGAACGCCCGAAATGCTTAACAGCAAAAGCCCAACAAGTCCCAAATTTGTCCAAATTGGCAACATTTTGCTTATTTATATGCTTAGCCTGTAAGAATAAAGTGAAGAAATGTACAAATTTTGTATTAATTACAATTTGATTAACTGACACACAAACATTTTTATACCAACAGCAGCTTATCTTTTAAAGCGCACTGATCAAATGAAACCGGGATTTATTTTGGGGCCAAGTGAGGGACTGGAAGCAGTTTTGAAGTTTTTGGTAATTAATTTTAATGAACGTCTTTAATTTAATTTTATTCTTTGGTTAATATGACCAGCCATGTGAGTGAAGTTTGTTTTATGGCGTTGATTTTATTGTTGTCGCAAAACGCGACAATAATGTATTTAAACGGGTAAGAAAAATTAATTAGCAAAAGAAATGTTTGCCAGACTGTGAAATACTCTACTTAATATCAATTGTAATTAGTTGTAATTATATGACTTTCGACGCAAAGAAGATACTTAAGTTTAATGTATTTTAGATTGTTATAATTTATTTCTCAATCCCCCCTCATTAAGTGAGCATTAATATATAAAAACCACATGCAAATTGCTCTTAATCGGTTTAGTTATTTTTGAGCAACACCTTTGTTAATTGTTTTTATATTAACCAATTAACATTATCACTAATATACCCTAACAATCGTGGTCAATTCACACTCCATATCTCCGTTTGTTAGCCAGGTTTTTATTTGATTTATTTATAAATAATGCAAGTCTTTTTCTTCTTGTTTTTTTTTTTTTTTTTATTTGGATCTTATAGCTTGTGGCTTAGTTAACGTGCAAATAAATTTTAATTGATATTAATTAGGAACTCGTTGTTAATTCGCATATTTAAGATAGATGCGCTTTTAAACATATTTTATTGTATGGCAAATAGAAGAAATAAATATATGTTTATTTTGCATATATGAAAACGAAATCGATGATTTCATGTCTTCTGGTGGGTGGTCCCCCAGACAGAAGAGGCTTATGCAGAGGATGGCTTGGCTGACTGGTCTGTCTGTTGGATGCATATTTGTCAAGCGAAATGTATAATTAATCAGCGATAATTAATTTACCTGTATACCACACCAAAGTGGCACACACACTCACACTCAAACTCACGCTTCGAATGGTAATTGCTCACATTAATCAAATTTTCTGACTTTGGTTGGCAAATTAATTTTTCGCCAGCCAAAGGATGAGACAAAACGAGAAAAAAACTAGACGAGATCTCAATCGCTCCAATCGCTGAGTACATTAGAAAAAGCTGTTAAGAATATGAAAATATATATATTATATAACTGCTGATATGAATCTATAATTAGTATGCAGTAAACAGCAAAAACTTGACCAAGTTTTTTTGTTTTTTGTAGCTTTTTATTTTTTATTGCTCTTGAAATGTTCCAAATGCTTCGAAATTTATGTCAGCTAACATATGTTTTTCAGGAGGTGGGGGACACAACCTGTCAGCAAATTATTAAAGAAAAAAATAAACTGCCCCATAGCTTCCTCTATCCCCTCTTCACCCAGCCCGAAACACTCAATCCACTTCAAAATCAACAATGAAAATGCAAACTCACAATTCATAGCCCAAAAAACCGGTTCAGTTTGTGTTTGGTTCTATTTCTAGTTAACTCTTTTTTTGGAAGCTGATTAGAAAGGGGACCAAGACATAACTTAACATTGGATGGGATGGATGGTCAACGGTTTTCAAAATTTCTACTAAATCTTGATCTACTAATTCTGTAGCATTTTAATTGGAGTTCAAAGAACTCGTGTATCTGTAAAATATGCAAATGTATCTCAAAGATACGCGTGACTGCTTACGTATCAGCTGTTGCTGCTCCTCTCGAAAGACAAACCTCGCATTGTTTGACGCGGTCAAACATTGATCATTTAACGGTATTCTGACCATTCGTCCAGTCACGTTACACAATCAAACTTATTGAAATGCAAATAAATACTTTTTATTCTGCAATATCTGCAAGTATGGAAACAAAAAAAAACACTGAAATTCGCCTGAGTCAACAATGAAAACATTCTCATTTAATGAGTTCAGCGAACTGTTCAGTTTTTTAACTTAAAAGTTGGTCCATTTTAAATAATGTCACGAATATTTTTTTAGTTAGTTGGCACTTTTATTTTGCTATTCACCACATAAATGTCTGTAAATAGAACACTTTTTGTTTCTGCAATATATAATTTAATTACTCGCCTTTCTGGTCAATCAAATTAATGGACCAATAAAATTTAAACGCCTTTTGATCAAAAGCAACAAGAATATTTATATGCAAAATATTATCAAAAATTAAATTCAAATAAATTCAGTTCAGTCTGTTAGCCATTTCTTTCAAATACACAGACTCACACACACAATACACACACTCACTTTGTGCAGTTAAAATGTCAAAAACCAATACGAATTATCATATAGACATTTCGGTTTTTGTTTGACAACAAAATGTCCAAAAATGTGAATACATTGACAGAAATGTTTAGCATACGAGAAGTGAATTAAATTGAAACACAATTTAGTCTCATTTCAGTTCAGTAACTAATTACTGGCGGGCATTCCAAATTGCCAAGGCCTAATTGAAGGGTGGCAGATGCATTCCATGAAGAATTTATCAATCAACAAATAGACACAACGAATAATTGATGAAAAATTGCCAAAGGAAATGTATTCAAAAGGCAGATTCATTTCAGAAATAGTTGAATCTATTAGGTACTAGTAGAAATAGCATTGAAAAGTGAAAATTTAAGTTCACTCAAAATGTTTACTGACTTTAAATTAGAAAAACTTAGTTTACTCATCAATTAGGAATCTGCCGGAAACTTGAAGGTATAATCCTTAAAACATAAATGAATGTTTATTTAAATTCAATAACTGAAATAAATTAAGATCATCCATTATAATGCCGGCTCTCGTTTTAATTTAAATATGAATTTTAATGACCTTAATACCTAATCAACTTGCCATGAAAATCATTAAACTCGCATTTAGTATTATTAGTTAAGCTAATCGTATCAAATTGCTAAAACTGATTGCAGCTTAATAGTATTTTTAGTTAATTACAGTGACAGATATATCCTAGACAAATTCCATTGGATTGTGAGATTTTAATTAACTAATAATATTATAAATTTAATGTAGCGCAAACTATTTGTATTTTCCTACAAAATTTCATGTAAACATTAAATTTTATTGATTTTCTATGTTGAATATGAATCTTGATTAAATTTCCTTGATATGTATGTATTGCCACGCCTTTTATGTGAATTTCGCCCATGTATCTTGCGTGCCACTTTATTACTTTTTTTTTGTTGCTTTTTTTAGTTTATGCAATAAGCAATTTCTTATATCTTGCTCACTTATTTGCGGTAGCTTCTCTCATTTTTTTCTTCCTTCTTTGGCATTTACCACTTGCAATCCACCGAAAGGTAAGAAAATGCAATGAAAATTTGCAATTAAGTAAATTATGAAATGTTTTGTGTGAAATGCTGACTAAGCTCATTAGCTAAAGCGAACACAGAAAGTGAATGACTGGCTGACTCCCCGACTGACTGACATAAAAACTACCTTTATATATTTTTAGACTTGTTTGGGTTAAATATTCTGTGCAAAGTCAGCAACAATTTTCTTCCCCTTTTTTTTGAGTTGAAAATTGAAATGCCATATTCCTGCCTTTAGCTTACTAACCAACTAGTTTCTGCAGTTGAGCTGTTGGTTTCAACGTGTCACACTCGGATACCTGGAGAATCCTAGTTGAATTGTCAATGTACAGTGAAGACTTGTTAGTAAGAACAATGTTTGAACTTCACATAACACAAGAAGAAGTAAGAAGAGTAAAAGAGGGAGAATAAAAGACTTCAATTGTTACTGGAAAATTCGTTTGCAAATTTCCTGCTTGTTAAGACCTTAAAAGACTGAACATAGTTCCAGTCGTTTAGACCCAACGCCCACAAAAAACAGGCAAAGATACTGAAACGATACGACAATGGCCTGAAAACTTATGATGAACAGTGTATTTTCCCCCATTTCCTGTCTGCCAGCCTGTTTGTCCTGTTTATGTTTAGGTTTTGCCCTGTTTTGTGTATATGTGTGTGTGTCTGTTTGTTTGTCCTTGGCAGCTTCTCTCTTATTCTCCTGTTGATCTGTGGCAGTTGCAACCAATTCAAATGAAAGTGTCAGCAAAATGGCAAACATAACATTTTAGATGAAGGCTGACATCATTATTTAGGTGCAAATGTCACAGGGACAAACTACATACAGTTGCTGTTGCTGATGCTTTTGCTATTGCTGATTGCAGCAGGTGGCAAATATCGCTGCTAAGCAGTGGGTGAAAATGGAAACCCCGCATAGACAAAGGTAACTGAATAAATAGCAAGGCTACCAAAGTCATCTATCAGTTTTATAAGCCATCTGGGGCATAATTATAATTCAGCCAAGTCAGTAGCTGACATTTATGAGCTGCCAAAAAAAAAAAGAAACCAAAAAAAAAAACAGCTCAGTAAGCATAAAACTATGCGTCCGCATCCAATTTGACACTTGGAGCTGGCAGGGCTTGTTGCTTTTGGCTCGCTGGTTTGCCATTTTGGCCAAAAATGAAAATTGTTTGCTTTTTGTTGGGGTTCTTTTGTTTTTCCAGCGGCTTACCGCTAATGTCGCACGATACTGTCTGCCATCTGTTGGGCATTAAATGTCAACCCCACTATCCGAATGACCTACAGCAATGAATGCTGATGCCGTTGTCGATGGGGATGCCAGTAGTATCGACAGCCATTTGGCAAAATCGAAAAATTTCATTCGTGTTTCGTCTCTTTTTCTCTGTCTACGTGTGTTTGGCGTTTTCTTTGGCTGGCCAATTTGCATGGTTTTTTCTTTATTTTTTTTTTTTTTTTGGCAAAATTGTATGCATAATTAAAAGCAAATTGACGGCAGTTTCGTTGATTTCTTGTTGCGTCTGATGCTAAGGCTGTAATTTGATTTCAAGTTTTTCCTTAACATTTCAGCTGATTTAATGGGCTTGTTAGACCCGCCTCGTCGATACCACATACAGCCCCGATACCGACATCGACATGAACAACGAAAACGACATTAGCATTTGAGTCGTTTTAGATACACATTTAAGATGTTTCCATGGCTCATTTAGCATTGGCTTAAAAACAGAAGTTTAACGAATAGATACATTACGAAATTATACATACAAAAAGTACTAAAGTGACACTTACGTAGGTAGTTAGATATGCATTTGCAAATGGTTTTAGTTAACTACCTACTACTGTTTGTAGAGCAGACATTATCCAATTAATATATTAGCAAAATTGAATAGTTCTTTTTTAGGTAAAGAGCTAACATTTTTAAGTTAGTTAATCAACAGTAGTTATTGAAGCTAGCGAACTTTCACAGCAACAACAAGAAGGCCAAAGAACTTTGACCAAAAGTCTATATAATTTAACTCAAAAATGTTCCTTTGACTCTTCAAACATAGTCTCTTTTACCAGCTATATGAGTAGCAAGCCATTATTTGCATTTCATTTTCAACAACTTTAACTTGAATTATTAAAAAATGTACATATTTCATTCGCTATTTGCACTTGGCACAAGTTTTTCTGTAAATTATGCAAACCAAGTTTATGCCAAAGGAAAAAAGAAAATTTCTTGAGCCAAGTCTTAAAGAAAATGTCAATTAAATTCATATGGGATGCAGAAACTTTTCACCCAAAAATGCCCCAAAACTTTTTATGGGTCACGTCTATTAAATTGTTTTATCCCTTTAAACTTGAACCTTTTCGACTGGAATGTTAATAAGTAAATCTATAAAAAATGTATGCGAAGGATGCCCAAGCAGAAATGTTTACAACAACAATTATCGAAGTGCAACCAACAAGTTTGTTAATTAGTTATGAAAATGGTTTCCATTGGCAGATCTCATCATTTGAAAGCGTGTGCACACATAAATTTTACAATTCACCTTGAAAAGTGTAAACATAAAGCCATGTAACTAGTTGAAAAGCTCATAAAAAACCGGTTGAAAATGGTTTTGCAAAAAAAAAAAATAAATAATCATCAGATATAAAACACACAGACGCACACATGATGAGACAATCATTTCATTGAGAAGACGAGGAGGAAGAGAGATGCTCCACAGGTTCGGAAATGGATGTGGATCACTCCAGCGCCACATTAATCTACTCAACACTCTCTCGGGGCCAAGTGACTTTCATTTTCAAACAAACAGAAATAGCAATTTATGTACTTAACAATCGATTTACAAACAAACCGGTCTTTATCGCATTTTTAATTTGCACAAAAATATTGAAAAATCAAACAAAAATAATTGTATAAGTTCAATAATAATTACACGTTCCAACCAGGTTTTGGGGTAATTCTAATGTATTTAGTAGGTCTTTAATCTCATTTTAAAAAAATATCTGTTATTTTGTAATTCCCATATAACTTAAAGAATGAAAATCCACTTTAATACCTGCAATTGCTATAAATCAAATGTCAAAATTTCCAGTTTTCTTCCTAAAAACTTTTATCAAGCAAAAATGCCTTATTATAGTTGACTAATTTTGTACTGTAGTAGGTCTTTTAATTTAAATCTCAATCACAAATCAACCGTGTAATTAGTAAAGTCCTGTTATTAGTCCTGTCATTCTGCTCTATTTTTTATGATTCTTACTTATAACATTTGTAGTAATGTGTTATAAAGTATAATGAACTTTTCAAAACTCAATAAATATATGTATTTCGAGTAGGAGAGAATAAAAAAGTAACACAAATGAAGGCTGTTTTGAGTTTTCAAAAAATATTAAGAAATTCATAAATTAAACGAATTCAGACAAGTCTTCTAATGAGCTAAAATAAAACCAATAAGAATCTCATTCAAATGCGCGCTTAGTATATATACTCTTGTGGAATGATTCAGTTGGCAATGCGATTCTAGAACCAGTTCCCTTCCAGATATTTAGGGGTTGAAATTTCCAAACAGTTTTCCAGCAAACATGTGGAGAAGAAATTCGAAAGCAAAACAAAGACACAAAACAGAAAAATTGACTACGTGACTGACCAAGACGAACTTCCTCCTCTAAAAACAAAATGTCTATATATATATATTTTTTTTTTGTACAATTGCCGATAGTTTTTTTTTATAATTTATTTTTGCTGCTTATCTCCCCGACAGAGGCGACAATAATGAACTATGTATGTGTATATATGTATATGATAGATGTGCATATAGTATATAGAATTTAATGGGGAAGCATGATTTTAATTGAACATTTCGCCTCATGCACATATGTAAAACAAATGTTTGAATCTCGCCTGGCTGACAACAATCACATTTTCTTCTAATCACAATCAAATTCCATATGAAGTGACCCATATTTACTTAGAGATTCAAGACTTCCCCCCGGCGGTCTTATCAAAAAGCCCCCCAAAAGCCCGGATGCCGCTGCAGATGCAGAACACGTCATTCAAATATTTTTGAAATATCTTACCCGTTAATTTAGGATTCTGATTTTTCCTTAGAACTTGTTGCTTTGGTTTCTTTCCGATTGAATGTAGATGCACTTTTGTCACGTCTGCCTTTTGCCTTCCCTTTTGTTTACTGTTTCTTTCTCACACACTCTTCTGGATGCCGTTTCGTTCAGTTACCTAGAGACCGCCTGCCGTTGCCACTGACTTTTGCGATTTGCGTTGCACCCACGCCACCCACATTAAATGAGATTCCTGGGATGCCTCATTTGCACTTAACCTAAACACGATGTGTTTTTTATTGACTTTAGTTTCTTGCACTTTTCTTCCCGTTTCGTATATGTTATTTTAATTTTCAATCAATCCTTAATTATTGCTTCTTTGATTTCTGCGTCCGCGCACTGAGCACTGCCAAATGGAACTGATGTTGTTGCCGCCTTCGCTAAGCGTAGATAAAGATACTTTTTGTTCAGTGAGAATGAAGTAGCTAAGTCATTTCGCCGACTTGGGTATACCATGCACCAAGTGAACCAAATATTTCAAATTTCGGCCAACTTCGGCCTTTTGGACGGCCTAGTAAAACAGTTTTATACATATATTTCGCGTGTTTCTAGTCCGACTTTAAATTTAAATTTCAAATTTAGTAGGTTGGTTTAATGAATAAGATTAACTTGTGTGCCGAATTCGATTTCGTTGCTTAAAAATTTGCGGGAGGAGGAAAACACAGATGTGTTTTCTAAATTTTGCAGACGAAAGTGGAGTTCTATGGTCTCCGAGATATAGGTGTTTATATGGACGGACGGACGGACATGGCTAGGTAGTCTTGGCTGTTGATGCTGATCAAGAATATATATACTTTATGGCTTCGGAATAGCTTCATTCTCCCTGTTACATACAGTTTGGCGACTTTAATATACCATTTCACCATATGGGTGCATAGTATACAAAGAGAGAAAGAGAGAGAGAGAGAGGTAGAGAATGAGAGAGAATAAACGGCGAGAGTACAGGAGAGAGACAGAGTATCTTTTCTGGTTTTTGTTTTGAATTTTATTTCGTTTTGTGCCTGGAAATCGTAGATAGGGAGAGAGACACACAGATACAATCCACACTCGTTTGTGGAAGTAATCAGCTGTTTTTATTGAGCGCCAAAATTTGAAATTTAAATGCCTGGAACGAATTCAGATACATGAGTTGGTTCTTCATTTAAAGAAGTTTTAGAAATGTTTTGAAAGTATTTAAATTACTATAAATAACACATGAAATAAAGATGACAATGTTTAAGGATCCCGTCTGAAAAAATTTTTAATCTGGTAAATCTTATTATTTATTCACATGACCCCTTAAGGATTTTAGGACTCTAAGAAGATATTAGTAGAATATTTTTGAAATTTATTACAGAATAATAATTTTGCTTTTAGTAATTCGTTATCGTCTACTGTACAACCCGTTTTATCCGTTCTAACCATTTTTAAATAAAAATCATAAATATTTAATTTAATTTTAACAAAATTTGGCATCAGTTTAATTTGTATTTGCAAAAATAAAGCTTTTCATCTTCATAAATGGTAAATAAATACATGAATTTAGTGTCTCTTTCATGATTTAGTTAGGAATCTTTTAAATACACCTCCTAGTCCTCCTTGACAATGAACGACTGTGTTAGTCCCTCATATGGATATTTGCCACCCAGTATATATTTGTATTCTCCGGAGTGTCGTATGCGATACTCTCCGGGCAAGGTCTGTGGACTAATGTTCCAATAGATTGACACCTCACTGAAACCAAGGATGATATTTGTGCGATGCCAGATCATTCTGTGAAAAGAAAAACAATTAAAAGATTGACATATATTTTTCACCGCTTCACTCACTTGGTCTCCCAGCTGGCATCTGTGTAGGTGACCTTCCAGCGATCCTCATTAATCTTGCGCTCAATGGTAAAGTAAGTTTTCTCTGTGAACAGATTGTTGCGTGGATTGCCCGAGATGTAGGAGACATGGACAGTCTCATTGATGCCATATTCCTTATTTGGTTGTGTCTTTACATAACCGAAATCTGTGCCAATGGGATGGCCATCGAAAAGGACTCCTGTGTTCAGAGACAGCATCACATCGTTCATATAGGGCGGACTGGGACCAGCATCAACCGTTTCATTCCTCATCATGGCTTTGGTTAAACGCTCGAAAACATCCATGTAGATGGAGTGAGTATGTGGGCCGAAGATGGTAGAGGCAGCCTCGTATCTCTGGGCCTGATACTCCTCGGGTGTGACTGTGTAGCTGGTGTAAATGTTTGTCAATCCAGCAATGATGACTGTTGGTTCGATGCCTCCAGAAGCTGAGGCAGCCGCTCGGATTTGATTACGCAATCGTCGACCGGCCATGGTGGTAAATTCACAGGGAACCGCAGCTATGATAACATCACCAATCTTCAGCAGTTGGTCAGATACAATTTTGGGTTGCCATTCATAGGGGAATGTTGCCTGCAATAAAAAGAAAACGGAGTTAATTTTAAGTCAATCTCAAGCCAATTGATTCCTACCCGTCCAGTGGCCAGCAATATAGGCTTCGGTTCATGGCATTTAACATCCTCCTGTGTGGGTGGAACTATGAAATCTCTCACGAAATTCCACATGGCATTATCCGTCGTAGTGCCCTGCTCAAAACTAAAGGCACCCGGTCCATCTGTAGTGCCAGCAGCAAAACTATAACCCATAGCTGGTTGACAGCCACGAATCTTATCCAGTTTACGACTCAATGGGTTATAGGCGCTGCCATTATAGTTGGGCATATCCACAAACTGATGAATGAATCGGACATCTCCAGTGACTTCGCGTGCCGTCGATTCCTGACTTTGCTCATTGAGCAGATTGAGAGCTGCCTCGGCAAGACGCTGACCAATAATCTGGGTACTCTCCACCATATCACGGCCAGGACCAGAGGCAAAGCACTCTCCCTCGCCAGAGGGACAAGTTGAGCTCAGTAAATCACATTCATTGCCAGAAATGGAACACTTGGGGCCCATAATATTGGGTGAGACATCACCCAAATTGGAAGAGCAGAAAGATCCCACGAATTTACCCTTGCCCGGCATCTTATTCGGGTTGTATTCCTTCTCCAGAAGAAGAGCAGCATAGCCCACATTGTCGCTGGTCACCAGTTTATTGGTGTTATTCATGGATGTGGCATGCACGGCATACCAATTGAAGGCACCCAGCAGATTATTTTGTGTATCTACAAAACGAAGCTGGGTAAGAGTCTTGTCCACATCATGCTCATACTGAGCTCGTTCCTCCTCGGGATTGCGGAGATAAGATGTGGGCGAACGATTGATATTGGCATTCAGCACTGTGGTCGTGGCCAAGAAGATGCGTCCATCCACCATGTTATCTGTGGCACGTTTAATACTCTGCCAAAATAAACATGTATTAAAAGATTCAACATAAATTTGTAATGTCCTTTGGAACTCACCAAGTACAAGCCCTGAGCCATCACCTCAAAGGTTTGTGGCACAAATCCTAATATGGAAATATCATAAAGCAGATGCATCAGGAATCCTCCAGGAGCACCGTGCGTATGTGTGCCACTAATGGCCACATTGTCCGTGTGATAAATGTTCCCATAACGCGCCTGCAGACGCTTAATCACCTCCCGTTTCAGGCCATAACCCATCATGCCACAATCGGCACTGACAAATGCCACACGATTGCCCTTCTCATCCTCCACCACAAAAGCGCGGGCAAATACTCGAGTATGTAGTCCCTCTCCCACTTGTTTGATATTAGCATAGCCCATCTATCGAATCGAATTGATAGACAATTGTGAAATACTGAACTCTAAAAACAGTTGCTGAAGACTTACAAAATTGATTTCCACTGGTGGCCCGGTTATATCGGCACGCCCCACGCCCACTTTATAGACGGCATTAGCCAGACTACAAAGACTGCAGAGGATGACCAAAGAGAAGAAGATGATATTTGTATTGGCCATAGTTAGGCTGGACTTTAATCTGCAAAAACGAAATGGAATGCTGAACTTTATTTAAACTAAAATAAGGAAACCCTTTTGCCAGTTTTTTAACTTATATTTAATTAATATAGTAATACTTTCTCTAAAGAAGTAAGAACGAATTGAAATAAATACAAAATCGATAAATTGCTAATATAGATTGATTGGTTGTATACCTTTTATGCCTTTTCTTGTTAATAAACAAATTATCTTCTCACTTACTTAATACCAAAACGAGATTAGCAAATATATAAATACAATGCCTATCCATTAGTAAGTATTTTGCAAATGTTACAAAATCGTATAATCAATTGAAATCGAAGGCAAAAATAAAAGACGTCCAAAGCTGTTGAGCCAACATCAATATCAATCAAAAGATATGGCAAACGTGAAGGTGTTGGAAATATATGTATATATAGCGACCTCGACACATCTATATACCTACACACATGTAAGTATGTATGTACATACATATGTATGTATGTGAATGCATATGAAAGAAATGCGTATTAACCGTATAACAATAGCAACAATAATCACTAACAATAACAATAACAAATAACAAGTTGAGCTCCATGTCTCACTGACTCTCTTGATCTCTGTCTTTTTGTCTGTATGTCTCTCTTGTGTTATCAGCGCTGTAAGTCGGCTTCAAGTCGGGCCTTATGCTATATGCATATATGTCGTTACACGAGTATCACTTGAACCGGTTTTTATCAGCTTGCGAAATACGCAGCCTTCTTCTACTACGTCTACGTCTGCGTCTTCAGCAGTCTTTGCATTTTGGGCAAGTAGCTAATATTACTTTTGAAAACAAAAGTTATTATAAGTTATGGGGTTTTTACGTCTTCCCTCCACAACACGTTCCTCCCCAAAAAAATGTCTCATAAATTTTCTTGCCGACTTGTTTGATTCGATTCTGTTAAACCATTTATTTATGCGGGCGGCGTTTCGCCTAGAACTTCATTATCTTTTGTATGAAATCGCGCTTTAAATGGGAAATTGTCTGAGTAATTGTTTGAAGCCAAAACCACCTGCACATCCCTCTCACTACTTATACATATATGAAAATATCTACCTACATGCTTTGCATAATTTACACACCAAGCCTGACATTGAAAAAAGTTGAAAAAAAAATAAACATATACATATATAAAATACACAAATCTGCTGCATGGCCTTTGGATTGTATGTAAAAGATAATTTTTTTTGTGGGGTTTTGCAAATGATTCAATTTTAATTGGTAAATTTATCTGGGCAAAAAGGGAACCCTATTGAATTTCATTTCCATTGTTATACACTTACAAAAGAAAAGAGCCAGATAAAAAAGTATCTCTTGGATACAAAAAATAAAAGCACACTGATGCTAAAACGCTGCTGATCCAATTGAGCAAATTACAGAAGATTTCGTTTATGATGAGGGTTTTTTTTTCTTATATATATATATTTTTTTTTTTTTGTATCTGTATCTACACTTTACTGGATATTTTTGAGGTTACTTGCACTTAATTTTGGGGTCGTTTCAATTTTATTTTATTTTGGAAAATTATGCAACGAAATCCTTGCCAAATGAACAACCGAGCACCGAATGAGGTGTTCTGTTTTTATATTTACTATCTTTATAGTTACTATTAATTTGCAATTATATTTATCACATTGCATGACACAGGTAATTATTATTATTTAAAAGATTTCGTGAGGTGAAACATGTGCAGTTGTGTCACAAAATTTTGTGTTGTTTTTTGGGATGCGATTTCAAAACATGCCGCATAGTGCCCGGATGGTCTTTTTTTCTGTTTTTTGTATGTTATTTGATTTATTTATCTTTACATTGTTCCATGGGCAAACACGACGACGACGAGACCGAATCGAGCTAGTGATTTGTTTTTTGTGTGTGGTTTAAATGACGCCCGCTATGCGCCCAAGCTGGCACTCGACTGACTCTTCGATTCCACCTCTGACTGACCATTTCGAAGCTCAAAACAAAATCTCTGGTTTGGGCTCAATTGCTCCGCTCTCTCTGGTGTTCGGCGATTTTTACTTTTTGTCTTTTTTATTTTCGGTTTTTCTGTCGCTCTTGTGGGCGTACGTGCCTCAAGCTATCAATGGATCAGTTGGTCATTCATTCATTCAATGCATTTACTGCGGGTCCATTGTACCCAAAAAAAAAAAAAAAAAAAAAAAACTTTGCCTAATATTCCCAGATCAAGTGTTATCAATACTATTTAATCCACTTGTCACGGTTTAAATAAATATACCCAGTGATAGCTTATCATATCGCTTCTACCAGTTCCCATTGATCTAAGTTATTTTTTTTTGGTCTGCACTTGAAATTTAGACCCACAGAGAACGAGAGAAAAAACAAGCAAATAAATGCCAAATAAATATTTAAACTACAAATTGTATTTTCTATTTGCTAACTGGGCAAAACTTACCCACTGAATAGTTATGCTGATTTTCCGCCACCAAACGACAAAAAACCTCTGGCCAAACACCCTTTGGGCTTCAGGTACATGCGATTACTAAATGAAATAATTATGAAAATGTTCGAATTAACACCAAGTGGGGGTTCTTTAAAAATAATATTAACTAAACTGATAGCTAGTCATAATGCCAATAGTGTTTTTCGAGTAGATTAGCTTAGGTTTTATTTGCAACGATAAGGATTAGAATTGTTAAACGAATTGATAAAATAATCAAAGTTAAAGGAATTTCCACATTCTACCCACGAAACTAACTAACCAAAACCACAATGTTTAGGGCAAATGAACCCCAATTTCAGGGCATTAAGTCTGTATAAAAGAAATTTTATGAATGAAATGTTAAACCTCTTTGAAAACTCACCAATTATAAATAAACGCGCCAAGCTGACGACTTTAAATTTTTTGCTAAGTTGGCAGCTCTGTCCGTAAATAGTGACCTATCGTAATCGACATTATCGGAGCAAATTAATCGACAAAAAATGACATCACTCTCGAAGTCTGCCATCTCTAGGGCCAAAATCGCGTGAGTAAAACGCGCGCGTTTTAAAAACGCGTGAGTAAGACGCGTGAGTAAAACGCGCGGGTTTTAAAAACGCGTGAGTAAGACGCGTGAGTAAAACGCGCGCGTTTTAAAAACGCGTGAGTAAAACGCGGCGAGAGAAAGAAATTGCGGAGAAATTTTGCACTGAGAGAAAACATATGTTTGGAAACCCCACGAAATGGCCACTCTTGGTCTCTCTCTTCGGTCGTTTTCTCTTTTCAGCAAAGAGTGTCTTGCTTCAGTTGTAACCCAAACACCAGCAAATCGCTTAAAGTTCGCACGCTGCTTTTGTTGTTGATTAATTCAAATCTATAATCTATTTTTATGCTTCATAATATAAAAGTATTATTAACGATCGTAAAACCAGTTGGCCATAAATGCTGGAATTCAATCATAGATAGTCATAATGAATAAGTAGTTATACTCATAGTTACCCATTATTTATAGCATCATTGCATTGAACGATTCGTATAAACAATTACAATACTTAATTGAAGCAAAATATCAACATATTATTTATGGTACCAATTAATAAATATTTGTAAATCTTGCCCACTAAGCACTATTGAAGTGTGGGCGGGTTATTTTAAAAAAACCAAGTCAATCGATTATTTCCGATATAAATATGTTTTTTATAGTGTTGGCTAATTTTGAGTGTAGCATCGATAGTGGCTATGAAAATACTATCGATACTATCGAAAGTTCCATCGAAAATTTGAAATTCCCCAAAAAGACACGTTTTTCATTACATTTAGTCACTTATCTAGCACAAAGAATATTCGTATACCTTTGCTTAAGAATACAAATCGCAAAACATCCTTAAAGTTATTCAAATAGCTGAGTTCACTGGGTTCTTCTGGGCCAAGGTCCGTAAGTCCTGGAAGTTTATTTATATTGAATAAACTTAAACATTTTAAATTATTTAAGTACCCGTTACTTATCTGTGACTGTGATTAATTAATTAATTTTTAACCGTTACTTATCTTGGATTTTGGCGCGCTTCATGTTTCAAATAATGTTCAATGTTCCGAATTTGTGATCCGCTTGAAACAGAAACAAAATTGTCGCTTTCTTGGAACGGCAAGAAAACTGTCGTTTTGTTGGAACGGAAACAGCTTTGTGCAAATGCCAACATTATCTGTTGCTTTATTTGGAAATAAACATGGATTCTGCAAACTTTTCTTGCCAATTTTGTGAATACAAAAGCAAAATGAAATTTAATCTTAACAGGCATATTACAAGTGTGCACCAAAATTCTTCCGTGTCACATTCTGAGGCCTTCGCGGCACCTGAGCCATTGGCGCCAATTATGTACGTCTCCTTGGTCAATGGCGTCACCAGAAGTAGAAGAGACCGTTGAAATGGAGCCAACTGTCCAACACCTCGAACTGATGGATGGATAGACCAGATAACAGGGTATATAACAGGGAAACCGGCTACAAATGGCAAAAATGCAATTTTTTGAAAGCCTGGGCGGGGATATTCAACTGCCCAGTGATATTGTTAAGGCATATCCCCATATATGCCTCTTTAAGTAAGTTGGCCACTTTATTACGTTTTCTATTTCTAGCATTCATACATTTGTACTAATAAATGTATGTATGTATATCTTTCAGACTCTACAATTCTGTCTATGCTCAAGGTGGCTATGACAGAAATGTAGATTGGGACGTAGTTGCCTTTTAGGTTTCCCGCCCGAGGAGCTGAAGGCCTCGCTGTTGCTGCCATTCGAGCGTGTTCAAGGTCTCGTAACTCGGGAGCTGAAGTCGCTCGGCATTCCCGTCTGGTGGGACTATGGGGAATACATTTCTCCCTATAATCGAGGCGTTCCTTTTAGGAGCTACCCGTTTTCCAAAAGGACGGTCGCAGCAGTTATTCTGCGAGTATGTCAGGAGTACTATATTACTTCTCCATCCCGGCATGACTTCCGGGTGAAAGATTCCTGGATTTATATTTGCGAATATGATCCAGATCGATTTATTAAAATAATAAAAAATTTCAAAAATTAATAATATAATACATAACCATAACATATATGTGAATATCGTAAAATATGTTCACTGGGTTAAACGTCGTTCAACGTCAACTTGGCGCAGTGTTTGTATGGAACATTGTGAAATTGGAATGGTTCAGGAGCAGTATATAAAATCATAATTGGCTGCTAAAAACAAAATAATAATAGTAATAGTAATTTCGATTTCAAAGGCACTGACAGCTGTCATTAATAGGTGATTTAATTACAAAGTGGACTAATTTAACCAAAAAAAAAGAAGACAGGCCACACCGTCCAGTAACACAACTGGACTCCAAAAAAAAGAAGACAATAAGAGAAGTACAAACCAAGTGGGCATCAGAAAAGTAACTACCAAGGACGCGGGGCGCATAGCAAAACAATGTCAAAGGCGGTGAATAATATGAACATGGGCATTGTGGAGCCACAGGAAAGGATGAAACATCTCTCGCATTACGGGAATCTTATCGAGGTGGACAAAAACATGCCAGTGACACGGTGAGTCTATTTGAGATGCGATACAACAAGTCGCCGGAGATTATGTCAATGTCCTCGAACTGGAAAATTGTGGCGAAGGGAAGTCCTTGAGTTCAAGGATAGTCTCCGCTCTATGCCCTTGCCA
The DNA here is from genome assembly GCA_018152135.1 of Drosophila paulistorum. Classification (NCBI taxonomy): domain Eukaryota; kingdom Metazoa; phylum Arthropoda; class Insecta; order Diptera; family Drosophilidae; genus Drosophila; species Drosophila paulistorum. The sequence continues at coordinate 9,865,805 of JAECXG010000805.1, read as the reverse complement.
AAATCCAAAATTACACGTCTTTACACCCCCTATCTCCATTCCCTTTGCACCACCCAACTTACTGAGTGTCCTTGCCAATTATAGCTACTACCGTTCTGGCACCGAGATGCTGCGCATGGCTAATGTATACCTCAACGAGGGTAACCATGAGAACGCCTTCATCCTGTATTTACGGTACATGACTCTGTTCATTGAGAAGATACGCCAGCATCCAGATTATGCCAGTGTCAAGGCAGAAGTAAAGGCCATCAACAAAAAGATTAAAGATGAAATTATGCCCACAACGGAAAAGTTAAGAGCAAAGTTGCTAGCTCATTACCAGAGAGAATACGAACAATTCCTGGCCAGCAAGGAGGCGGAAAGAGTTCGAGAATTGGAACGGGAACGCCAGAGACTTAAAGAGCTGGCCAGTCGGCAGGCGGGTGGCTCTGGCGGCATTCCATCCATTATTCCCGCCAATCTCCATGTCCAGATGGATGATAAATTGCAGCCCACTGCTCCGGATCTTTCCTTGCTGGACCATGTGGTGTATCCAAATGACTTTCCCACGGGAGCCAATCGCAGCACCAACTTGCCCAACTCTGGCCTCCTCTTGCCAGCGGCAGCGGATCCACCTGCAAGCGACAAGTCCACAAGGTAAGTCTTAATCGCAAATTAACTAAACAAATTGCTCATCTGTCGTCTTTACCAGCTTGCATCCGAAGCCCGCCTTCGATAGAAATCAGAAGCCACAATATAATCGAACTGATTCACTGCTGGCGGGCTCCTTGCGTATTGTGCATGTACCTGGCGATACCATGGATGTGTTCCTACAATTGGCACGAACCAATACCACAAATAACATCGAAACTTGTGGCGTTCTAGCCGGTCATCTGGCCCAGAATGAGCTCTACATCACGCATATCATCACACCCCAGCAGCAGGGCACTCCAGATAGCTGTAATACCATGCACGAGGAGCAGATCTTTGATGTTCAGGATCAGATGCAACTCATCACGTTGGGCTGGATACATGTATATTCTAATCATTAACAAGATAGGACCATTTTTCATAGTTCCTCTACTTTCAGACGCATCCCAGTCAGACGGCTTTTCTATCATCTGTTGACCTGCACACACATTGTTCCTATCAGATGATGATGCCCGAAGCTCTAGCCATCGTGTGTGCACCCAAGTACAATACGTGAGTCATCGCTATACAACCTACCTATATACGCAAACACATTTTTACAATCAAACTGATGAGTAATCATTTTCGCATTCCATTTAGCACTGGTTTCTTCATACTTACGCCACAGTATGGACTGGATTATATAGCCCAATGTCGGCAATCAGGCTTTCATCCTCATCCAAATGATCCGCCATTGTTTATGGAGGCTCAGCATATGAAAATTGATAACCAGACCAAAATCAAAGTGATCGATTTACGCAGATAATATGCTGAATTGCTAATTTAACACCGAAGAATGCGAATTTAACTGATGCAGAATGGAAACTCATATATACAATAACACAATAAGCAATGAAGCCAACAAATTTTTCGTTAACCAAAATTATTAAATGAATTGATTACCAATTAACCAAGAAGTAGAACTGTGTGTTCCAACAAAAACCAAAACCTGTTCAACCAGAGCCTATATACAGAAATTGTGAATTGCTATACATATACATATACAGATATACATATATATATATTTTGCGTATATACCAAGATATATTTTTGCATACCGTAGTTTCCTTCCTCCGCCCCCAAGGCAGGGTAATATTCAATACATGGACTTTAGAGCACCTAACGCAGAGATATTTTGGCTTTCAATTTTCATTGATTTCGATGACTTTATGTGATTTACAATTGTGGCTTACAATTTCGTTAAAAACTATTTGTATTTAATAATATATTTTTAGCATTTAACACCAACACACACACACACACACACACATAGACATACACATCCACATACCTAAACTTACAGCTAAAGTATACTATTTATTATCTATGTATGTACTATTGCTAACTATTTGCAATAATATGTTGTTGAATTACGAAAAAAGAAAAACAAACTTTTAAAAGAATGCAATTTGAATGATGTGTGTATATGCTTAGCAACTAAAGCGAATAAACTATTTATGATTTATTTATTTCCAACGATTTGTGGTTTTTCCATGTAAGACAATATAGAATTTAAAAGATAGGATCTAGATGATAGGCAAGGGTAAATAAAGGAAATCGTTTGTATTACTTATTGCACTTAATACTTGTTATCAACAATATAAATAATCGTAGCTGATAACTATGTATTTTTATTATACGTTCAATTCAAATAGCTATATAACGACTAACGGTGCAGCTGTTAAAAAATTCCCATTATCCTTGCCGAAAATCCCTCAGATACAGCATTTAAATTAAAAATCTACTAATACTCTTAAATGCTGACAGAAATGCTAATTCTAACACCCCATCTAATACTAAATTAAAATCGCCTAAATTTCGAATTTTTCCTAACTTATAATATTCCTTCTAATTTATTATTAAAAATGTTGCACAGCAACATGCTCGTACTGTTGCCCAAGGATCCAAACTTTTTATTTGCAGTATGGATCCTTTGGGCAACAGTTTTTAAGTATTCCGCCATGTACATGCCCAGCAAGCAGTACTCATCATCCGAAAGCAGGGCGTAAAACTCCTAAGGGTGCGAGTAATAGTTCTAAAGGTGCGAGTAATAGTGCTAAGGGTGCGAGTAATAGTGCTAAGGGTGAGAGTAATAGTCCTAAGGGTGAGAGTAATAGTGCTAAGGGTGCGAGTAAGTGCAGACACGAACCTTAAATACGTGTTTAGACCAAGTTAGCAAGGACACAAGGATGTCTGCCAAACTAAAGAGATGGCGCCACCATGCAGTGAAATGTAAGGAAGAAGACTAGTGCGCATGGCAGAATTCGAAAGGACATTAATTCTTATTTTATTCATTTAGTTTTGGCTGATTTCTTGCCTTGCACGGTCGGTCCCTTACAGAACAGAAATCCTCCATCCGCATGCGTTTTTGCAAAATACGGAAAAAATTTGGAAAATTATAATAAAATAATAATATTAAGCAATAGCAAATATTTGAGAATACAATTTACATATAGAAACTTGAGTAACAAATTTATAATTGTGCGTTAAAAATCGATAAAGCAGTCAAAAGGCAAAGCAGTTCTGGGAAAAAGGCGGGGGAAACTGTTTTGGGTCTGCTCTTGTGTTGAGGTTGATTAAATTTACAATTAAAGAGAAAGTGCTGCCAAAATAAAACAACAGAAACAAAAAGTCTTGTGGACATTCTTGTTGTTTGTTTGTTGACTTTGCTCTTGCAACAGTTCCACCCTCGTCCGACTTTCAGAGATAATGCCTAACCAGTATCCAGTTAATTGGATACCAACACTGCAAACCGTTCAATGTCAAGAAGTAAGTGAATTGCAGCAAGTGCCTCAATTGTTTGCCCGTTGATGTTTTTAATTAGCCCATACCACTAACCCACTTTAGACCCACCCACAAACTAACTAAAGCCCCTTTGTACACAAACGAAAAAGCTAACGTTCAAACATAAAGCGGATTAGGTACTTGAGCTACCTACCTATCCTCTACCCCTTTGGAGTGAGTGGTGGCTGGGGAGGAGGGTGGTAAAATTATATGTACGAACTTGGAACATCTAAAAATAGTGCGAAAAAAAAACTTGTCGACACAAATGTAAATAGTAAGTGGTAGATAATAATCAAAAGGGGGCAAACAATATAAATGAATGAGAAAAACATAATGGTCAGAACAACAACAACCGATAAGAGTACAGTGAAAATCCATTCATTTTTCATGTCATTTATTGGGTTGATGAGTATTTATTATACGATTCAAATGTATTTGCAATTCACCTGAGGAAAGTTCTTTGCTCAATATATTAAATAAGTTTCTTAAATAATATAACTAGTTTTTACTCAGAATTGTCACAATATTTATATTAATTTTGCAATATTTAAAAAAAAAATGTTCTGAGCATATCTGGTGTCTAGTATAAATTGTGCTGTCTACTTTTAGGGGGCAAATGGAATTCAGAATGAAAATACTTTTCACTTTACTTTAATCTCAGTTTAGAAAGGAAATCTAAAAAGGACTTTACAAGTGAATAAATATTTTGTAGGAAGTTCTTTTATTTTTAAAATTTGCTCCACTGTACTTAAATTGTTAAATGTGCTAAGTATTTCATTGTATAATTATACCTTTGCCTTTTTCTTTTATATCAACCATTGGGAACGCTTCAATATTCATGTCCTTTTAACACGCCATTTAATCGTTGCTCAGTGTTGGTTAACAGCCAAGACAACAAGAATAACAACAACAGCATTCATTTCGAATACATATGCTGCATTTAAGTGTTTATGGTACGTGCCGTGGAGCCTACTAGGGAAGCTTTTTATTGTCTTACCAGCTTTTTTTCCTTTTTTGAGTAAGAAGCACTAAACACGGAAACGGAAATGTCTGGCAAGTGGTTGCTCACCATTTAGTTCTGTTTCGTGCCTGGCGCCTTGCAAGGATAACTCAACCACCTTACGACAATCGCCCAAATGCTGACATTTCGCTAACCTTCATAAGGAATGTCTATTTCGTGCAGATTTTTGCTTATATTTGTCGCAATTTCTGTTCTTTTAATTTAATAAATTGCTTTCTCTTTTAGCCTTGTTATCCCAAAATGTTGTCTATCCTCAAACAGAGAGTGAGAGAGAAAGATATGTGGGAGAGCATTTGCGTCTGAGCATTTTCTTTTGCCATTTGCTTCTATTTTTGTATATGAAAACATGCTTTATTCACGTGCTATCTGTTCGCCCACTGCTTCACCCCGACGGACAATGTGACGTATTGTGTATAGAACATTTATGAAACACTTTGTTTTTCCTACTCTCTCGCTCTCTCTTTCTCTCTCTCTGATTCTTCCTCTCATACCTCTATAAACATTTGATCAATTTTTCTTTTTGCATTTGCACTTGCACGTGTTTACATGATAAACATCGCCCCACAGCTAAAAATTGAATACATATATTCATACAATTTGATACACTCTCTGTTTGCCATTCATTGTGAGAATCGTCATTTGTTAAAACTACGACACCGTTGACGGAATACCCTGTAAAAAGTTGTTCAAAGTTATGAAATGATTGACATAATCACGAGACCTAACTATTTAATGAACTCTCACTATCTACTTTTTCTTTGAACTTCAATGATATCTACGCAATGATGAGGCACAGTAATCCAGTAGATATATACATATATTCCTTATCAAATGTCTGCTGATTATATTAACTTTATGCTTGATGATTTCTTTAAATTCAATCAAGTATTACGTGCCTACCCGAGTAGCAAATGATTACAGGATATCATCCAACATTCAACCACTTGGCATGTAGCAAAATGATGTGTCAACCTTGCGGCAACGCCTACAGCTGACACCCTGAAATACATATGTACATATGTAACTATTTAATAATAATGTCTGTATAATATAGCATAAAGAAATACGCATGCTCATATTTCCTCTAGATCAGAGATGTAAATGTAAGAATAGTTGCAATGTCAATGCCAATATGTAGAGGAGGTTTTCAACAGGTGGTTTTTCCGCGCCTTGTGTTAATTACACTAAACATTTGGTTGTTTAGTAAATTTAAGTTGTGAAATTTTTACATCAACAATAATTTTGTTTACACTAGGAAACATTTTGATTTTGTGCTAAAAATAGAATAACAAATTGATTAATTGCAACAAAACAACAAATTTAATATAGAAATAAATAAAGGAATACGTAATTTCGAAATGAAATCAACATTCATCTACTTAGCATACAAAATATTAAGCCCTAAGGACGTTTCTTATGAAATCAAAGTAAAATTTTCAAAAAACAAAAAAGTTTACTTTGAGTGATGAATTTATTACCTTTAAGTGCCAAGATCTTTAAATATTATTAAATTCATAAAATTCACCCACAATAACACTTGGAAACCAATTTTAAGACAACAAATAGTATGGCCAACCAACCGGATATGAAATTTTCAACAGCGGAGATGAATTTTATTATGCTTGAAATCATCCAAAAGTTTTACCTAGTTTAACTCTTAACTCTTAAGTTAAATAATTATTTCTCTCACCCACATCACACCATATGCAATCCTTATTTGTCTCATACGTAACCAACTAATTGCCATTGCAATATTACAATGCGAAGAATGCATCCATTGCTCCAGTGCTCTCAACCCCCACCCGATACAATTAGCCAGTCGTCCGCCGTGCAGCTGCCGATAGAGAAGCTGCTGCTGCTGCTGCCTACAAATATTATTACTGGGAGGAAAAGCTTTTTTCAATGTTACCCAGTCGGGCTAAGCAGAGCTGAGCGATTCCGAATCAGCATTCAGAACGGAAAAGCAACGCGTTGCAAACGGATGCCAAGACCGTGAATAAACACAAAGCGCGCGCGTTACACAAAAAAAAAACAAAATAATTAAGAAGAAAATTATATCATAGAAAACGAAAAAAACGACAAAATTATTTTATAAAAGCAAGACGCCAAACATAAAGTGAAAAATACTCTCTACAAATAAATACATACATATATGTGTATATAGAGGATATATCTATCTATAGAGGCAGAGAGCTGGAAGTCTCAGCTGTCAGTGGCAACAGTTGTTCAGTTCAAAAACACTTCAGTCCTCAAATTAGTCATTTGTGGATTTTGAATGTTTTTTTAAATAAATTAGCTCCCACGTTTTAAGTGTTCAAAAATTACCTTTAATTTAAATTGTGTTCATTATATTTTAAAACGAGAAATTATATAAATACGAAATGCCAGATAAGGAAGAGGTAACTCAAAACATATTTTCTGATTTGAATATTATCAAATAATTAAAAAGCATGGAGATAAATGAATGCGGAAATAAGTTTCTATAACATTTTATCTAAATAAATTAAATATATTCACTGATAAAACCAAAGACATTTGATATTAAACCAGAGTGTTATATAAAGAAATAAATTAAAGTAATTTTGGAATAAAAATTGCAAAAAAAAAAACAAATTAAAAAGCTTTACTATTTGTTGCTGCTCTCTCTCCAGTTTTAATGTCAAGCAACAAAATAATCACCTTCAAAACTAAAAATGAGATATTTCTACATACAAACATACCTACCTACTATATATATACGTAGTAGGTAGAATGTTGATGTTGTTTTCTCTTTGGTTTTTGTTTTTGTTTTTGCGTTTCTCATGACTTTGGAAAAGTCAACGCTATCTGAAACTCTCTGACTCAGTCAGCTATATGTTTACTGTTGTTTGCAATTCTAATGCTAATTACGTTTGTTTTTTATACTCATGATTATCGTTGAGGCTCAAAGTCGTAAGCGGTTGTCTAACGGCATATTTCACTCTCTCAATTATCATATCATCTATTAGTATTTCAATTTGCCAAACAATTGTTGGCTATAAGACACTAATTGGGCAAACATTGCGTATACATAATATTAATATTACATACTTATTTAAGTGTCTATACAAAGTTCATCTTTAATGTGGCCTCAGGATTTTGTCAGCATAATTTATACGATTTCGTTTAACGATTGATTTGCGGAAAATTTGCTTTGATTTGATTTCAAGTTTTCTCTCTCTGTATGTCTGTCTCTCTTACTCCCATTTCCCTCTCGTGACTTTAGTCGGTGGCGGCACGAACTTTCCCGGCCGATAATGAACAGCCCAGACTGACCTTGAGTCGGGCCAGGCAAAATAAACAGAACACACAAAAAAATAAAAGAAAATCTACCCGCTCCCTTCAGAGACAAGTTCATAGGGGCGAAAGTTTGTATACCCTTACAAGTTAGACTCAACTTATGTCAGCAATAAGTAAATATCTTAAAAAGCGACATTGTATTTCTTAGGTCTATATTTGTCGGGATTTATTCCCAATTATATTTCAACATTCTGTTCTAATTCAGTTTTTGGGTAGAGTTAAACTTGCCCCACTTTCAGGCAAAACAAATGGAACCTCTTTTGAAAGGGCATTGGAGAACTATGTCGTGCCACACATTTGCATGGCGGACTCAAAATCACTTTCAGTTCCAATTGCAGTTACAGTCACAATGACAAGCACGTGACGCTTGCTACAGGCAACGGGCAACTCGGCTAACAACTGACAGGCGACCTGTCCCAAAACGACCTTTGACTTGGCCCACCTCATTATGAAATCCAACAAGAAATAAAAGAGAACCCAACTTGAAAGGCATCCAACCAAAGTTACTCAAACATTTGTACACAACAAGCAGACGGTACAGGGGGGCGTATGTGCAACATTTTCCGCCTGTTGGCAATAGCAGAGAAATATTTCTGTCTCGAATTTCAAGTTCAATGGGGACTTCTGTGCTCGAGCGCAACAAATTGATGTGAGTTTTTTTGGCAACAAACTCCGGCAAATTGGATTATTACACGCTGTGTGAATACGTTTTGTAAAATGGTTTCAAATAGCTTGCATTATAGATGACACAAGGGGATTAGGATTAAATCTCAACCCTTTTTCCAAGCCACATTTTAAATATTTTATATGCATGTGTGTACTAAATCTATTTATCAACAAATTCAGTTGAACTTGAAGGACCTTGACCTTGACATAGCAGAAATTATTAAATATTTAGTGAAAGCGCCACGCGAGGCCCTAAAAATATCCATTTAAGCCGCATCAACTTTGCGTTTTTGTACAATCAATCAATTGTTTTTCCTGTGCGCAAAAATCAATCAAATCAACCTATAAACAATTTAGTTATATCAAATGCTTCGAAAAGACTAACTTTATTACCCATCCATAAATTCAGTCAGCAAAATCGATAATAAATAATAAGAAAAAAGACCGAACGTTCTATACTCTCGATATATTTACTGAAATTGGGACAATCAATAACTAATAAGTCAGCAAAATATATTATATACATATCTACATATACCAGGCCACCAGTTAAGTACATATGAACATATGTGTATAAAAGATCATCCTTATGGTAATCTATATAATAACGATCTCTGTAAATTGAATTGATTTTAAAGACAGATATACATACATATGTCTATTTTGAATTTTTATACCCTTGCAAAAAAGGTATATTAATTTTGGTCAGAAGTGTGCAACGCATAGAACGAAGCATCTCAGACCATATAAAGTATATATATTCTTGATCAGCACGACGAGACGAGTTCAAATAGCCATGTCCGTCCGTCCGTTTGTCCGTCCGTCTGGATCAACGCGAACTCCTCCGAGACCGTAAGAGCTACAGAGCTGAAATTTTGCACGTAGGCTTGTATATACTGCAACGTTTGTATATCTCGGATTCAGCCGGATCGGACTTCTATATCATATAGCTCCCATACAAACGTCAAAGTCACGAACAGTGACTTTTCTCAATAACTTCGTTATTTTATCAGCAATTGTCATAAAAGTTGGTATTGGTCAGTTTAGTGTTCTTATTAATAATTGTGCCAAATTTGATCAAGATCGGGTGACTATATCATATAGCTCCCATACAAACGTCAAAGTCACGAACATTGACTTTCTCAATAACTTAATTATTTTCATAGCTATTGTCATGAAAGTTGGTATTTGTCAGTTTTGTGTTCAGTTTTTACAGACCGAATAAATTTGCAAGGGTATTCAAACATCGGCACGGCCGAAGTTAATTCTGGCTTTCTGGTTTATTACTAATATTTCTTTACAATAAATACACGCATTTTAATTCATAAATTTAAGTTTTCTGCACTGAGGAAAGCTGTAAACATATTAAGGGGAATCCCCAAGAAATATGTATGTACACACATACAAACATATGTAATTGTACAGCCTTTGGTGAAAATGGAATGTAAAGATAGAATTAAATACTAAATCTAAATTCAAAGGCGATGGTCAATGAATTTGTTAGTAGGAGTAGTTTCATTCAAGTTCAATCAACTTTCCCTTACTGAAATCAATGGGTATAAACATTATTTCTATTCAATCAAGAGCAAATAGTGCCCAGAGCAGGACTCAAAGTCAATTATATTTTTCCATTACTATTTTGTCATATTCTCATTTCGCAATTTGTTGATTTCATTATGAAATTTTGCTGCTGTTGTTGTTGTCGATGTTATTGGTTTCCTGTGTTTTTGTTTTTTGTCTCAATGTAAACCGCAGAAAAGAAAAACAACAAGAAATGCCACTGACTTTTATTCCCATTTGCAATCCATGCCCCCAGCAACTGCTCATCTTCAGCTCATCTGTTGCCTCGAGGTGATTGCTATGCCTGGGTGGTTGATTACATTTTTTTGCATGATAATCATCGAGCATTACGTCAATGGAAGTGTTTTTTTTTTTTTATACATATAAATTTAGAACAATGCAATTTCCAATTCGCAAGTTAAAGAAAAACATAATCAAACGAAAGAGCACAGACAAACACAGCAAGAGTAAAGCAAATAGAAGAGAATCAAATAAGAGAGAGAGAGAGAGAGCGAGCGAGTGAGCGATCTATTGTGGAGACGAACAGAATGATAAAACACAAAACACAAGAACCGTTGCGCTCTCTAATTTGTAGTGGTTGATTCTCACTTACTCACTCTCTCAGTTGTATATATATTCTTCACTTAAATTTTTATACCATACACCCATAGGGTGAAATGGTATATTAAAGTCGCCAAACTGTATGTAACAGGGAGAATGAAGCTATTCCGAAGCCATAAAGTATGTATATATATGTATTCTTGATCAGCATACACAGCCAAGACTACCTAGCCATGTCCGTCCGTCCGTCCATATAAACACCTACATATATTTCGGAAAGAGCGTGGCAAAAATTTGAAATAAACTTGATCACTCTACATACTACACGAACGGCTATCGACTCGGCTGTTGATACTGATCAAGAATATATACATATACATACTTTATCGGGTCGGAAAAGCTTCCTTCTGCCTGTTACATACATTTTGGCGACTTTAATATACCATTTCACCCTATGGGTGTATGGTATAAACACAAAACACAAGCACCGTTGCGCTCTCTATTCAGTCGGGTGTTTTGCGGGGAGCTCCAAGCAGCTGGTTTGATTTGGTTCCATACTTCTCACATCAGCTAATTAAAGTATTGTGGCGACAAAAAAATAATTAAATTTTCAATCAACCGAATAGAACATTTTTGAAAATGCCTTTAACCAAGAATCCAGTGGCTGTAAGTAAAGTGAAAGTCATCAAGTTCATTCTGCAATATTTTGCACTGACACGTGTTGCGTTTGTTTCACGCGAGGCAGAAAGAGAGAACGAGAGAGAGAGAGAGGAAGAATGTGTATTTTATCATCCGCGTTTACAAACATTTGTTTTTTTTTTGTTTTCTTGTTTCTTTCCACAGACTCCGTCGTTTTTAAAGCGCGCCGGTACCGATAAACTGCGCGAAGTCTTCCTAAAGTATGCCTCAATTCACAAGGATGGGGAGGAGTACATGACCAGTGAGGATTTCGTACGCAAATTTCTTGGCCTGTTCACAGAGACCGCATTTAATGATGTAAGTGTACGTGTGTGCAGTTTTCCGTATTCTTATGCGGGTCATTGCAAGGTTATATAGAAATGCGCCCCGTCAGCTGATAAGAGCCACCGAGTGGGAAGTGTCAGACGGTGAATATCTTATCAATCAAACACGTCATTGGATACCCTATGTTCGCGAATGCTATGAGAAATCCAGAGATCTGATCTGAAAACTGGTTCAACTTGCGCCCTTGACACAACCCCCGCACCAAAAAAAAAAAAGACACTATCATTCAGAAGCCTCGTGCTCAACCAGTTGGCTACGTCATAGCCCCAAGTCGCTGTTATCAATTGTTTGGCTGTTTTAATGGCCCCCGCCATAAGTGGAAACTGATTTTCAGGTGCTTTATGTTATTTTGGGCGAAGTCTATATAATAATCAATGAACATTGCTACCGGCAATACACCCTAGCAGCAGGTCTAATGTGAGAAAGTCTAATGTTTATCATTTATTTAATAGGAATCGGTGCGTCTATTGGCTGGCATAGCCGATACTAGTAAGGATGGACTTATATCATTTTCGGAATTTCAAGCCTTTGAGGGTTTGCTCTGCACACCAGATGCTCTATATAGAACAGCATTTCAGCTGTTCGATCGTCAGGGCAATGGCACTGTATCATATGGTAGGTAATCTCAATAAACTATTCAAAACCGTTTTGATTAACACATATTCTTTTATATATTTCTAGCTGATTTTGCTGATGTCGTACAAAAAACTGAACTGCACTCAAAGATACCTTTTAGCTTAGATGGTCCATTTATAAAACGCTACTTTGGCGATGTAAGTTAAATAATACGAATTCAACTATAGATATATTATTCATTTGATGAATACTCTACAATTTTCGTTTTGCAGAAGAAACAACGCCTTATCAACTATGCTGAATTTACGCAACTTTTGCATGATTTCCATGAGGAGCATGCCATGGAGGCATTCCGTAGCAAAGATCCAGCTGGTACTGGATATATATCCCCATTAGATTTTCAGGATATTATCGTTAAGGTTAAACGGCATTTACTGACGCCCGATGTCAAGGATAACTTGGTTGCGGTAAGTCTCAATTGCTATAACAATCATCTATAATTTACTAATCCACCTTTTGGGATATTTTTCTAGGTCACTGAGGGTCACAAAGTGAGCTTCCCCTATTTCATAGCATTTACCTCGCTGCTTAACAACATGGAGTTGATTAAGCAAATCTATTTGCAAGCCACTCAGGGCAATCGCACTGAGATGGTTACTAAGGATCAATTGCTTTATGCAGCACAAACAATGAGCCAAATCACTCCATTGGAGATTGATATACTCTTCCAATTAACCGGAGCTGTACAACAGACTGGGTAAGAATTGCGTTTTCGGACACTGCCGGGTTGGGCTTTAGTTAATGAGATTTACACGGACATAATTGAATTGTTAATACATTTGTTGTTGTTACATACATTTAACTTTGTGTTTGTTCCGTGATTAATTTGTAATTTCCCATTTGTGTCTTCTCTTCTTTTGTCTGCATTGCACAAAACAATTTCAAATACATTTATTTCTACACAAAAGCTGGTGGAAACGCAAAAAAAAGATTGCTCCAAGTAGGCAAGTGTTGTTGTCCTTTTGAATTGCTCTCAATCGTTTTTATGTACACTCTATATCCACAAAAACAAACCATCAAAATGGCATATATCCCCCCAAACAACCAACCAACCAAGCATAACCCTGTCGGTGTCTATAAGAGTTTCCCCCAACCATATAAAATTATGTTTATGTTTCGATTCTCATTGTGTTTCCTTTAACAAACAGCCGCATCGACTACAGTGACCTGAGTAACATTGCTCCCGAGCATTATACCAAGCATATCACACATCGATTGGCCGAGATTAAAGCAGTGGCGAGTCCTGCCGATCGTTCGGCCTTTATCCAAGTGCTGGAGAGCACATATCGCTTTACCCTGGGTTCCTTTGCGGGCGGTGAGTGAATTAAACTGTCCTGGTGATGTTCTACGCTAAGCTAATAACCGCTTTTCGCCACATAGCTGTGGGCGCCACGGTGGTCTATCCCATTGATCTGGTCAAGACGCGAATGCAAAACCAACGGGCTGGCTCCTACATTGGCGAAGTGGCCTATAGAAATTCCTGGGATTGTTTCAAGAAGGTTAGTGTATCTAATAGAAATAATTTATTGATATTATTAGATATTAATTATTTGTAATATCTCACGTTCAGGTTGTTCGTCACGAAGGCTTCCTGGGTCTGTATCGTGGTCTTCTGCCCCAATTGATGGGCGTGGCGCCAGAAAAGGCCATCAAGTTGACAGTCAACGATTTGGTGCGCGACAAATTTACCGATAAGCGCGGCAATATTCCGACGTGGGCCGAGGTTCTGGCCGGTGGCTGTGCCGGTGCTTCCCAGGTGGTCTTCACCAATCCATTGGAGATTGTCAAGATTCGTTTGCAGGTGGCCGGTGAAATCGCCACGGGCTCTAAGATTAGTGCGCTGTCGGTGGTTAGAGAGTTGGGTCTCTTTGGTCTGTATAAGGGTGCAAGAGCGTGTTTGCTGCGTGATGTTCCTTTTTCGGCCATTTACTTCCCGACCTATGCCCATACCAAGGCCCTGATGGCCGACAAGGATGGCTACAATCATCCATTGACGCTGTTGGCCGCTGGTGCCATTGCTGGTGTGCCGGCTGCTTCTCTTGTGACACCCGCCGATGTGATCAAGACGCGTCTGCAGGTGGTGGCCCGCTCTGGCCAGACCACTTACACGGGCGTTTGGGACGCCACCAAGAAGATTATGGCCGAAGAGGGACCACGTGCCTTCTGGAAGGGCACAGCTGGTGAGTATGAAGGGTGCAATTTGCGGTGTTTTATCTCTAATGCATTTATTTTCCTCTTGATTAGCTCGTGTCTTCCGATCATCGCCTCAGTTTGGTGTCACTTTAGTGACCTATGAGCTTCTTCAACGTATGTTCTATGTGGACTTTGGTGGCTCTCAACCCAAGGGATCGGAGGCTCACAAACTTGCCACACCTTTGGATAGCAAATTGAGCGGGACAGACGATCATATTGGTGGCTATAAGGCAGCTGTTCCTCTGCTAGCTGGTGTGGAGTCCAAGTTTGGTCTTTATCTGCCGAGATTCGGTCGCGGTGCCACCGCCGCTGCAACGCCAGGCACAACCACCGGCTCCTGATTATATTGGCGCCATCGCCTGCACAGCAGCGCCATTTAGGTGTTAAAGTTGTACAGTACGAAAGACAGGATGATTGTGAGCAGAGCATGTATATTTTTTGCTAGAAAGGATTTTACACACACGAACACACACACAACAAAGACCACAGATAACTGCACTGCGGCCAATGTCAACAAGAATTGTCTAGTTTATACAGAATGTGAACATTTTTCAAAGTAACTGACAAACCATTTTAGATGGAGTACAACTTTAGGCAACTAATATTAATTTTTTAAAATTTTATTTTCCACCAAGTGTAGAATGAATATTAAGAAGAAACTGTAGTGTTTTTTTTTGTAAACTTTGTTAACTAGTTAAAAGAAAAAACAAAAAACGTTAAAGGAAATCAACCAATACATAGGCGAAACAAGTCACTGAATGTCAACTTTTTGCACTCAATCAACTATTTAAACACACAAAAATATAATTAGTACGAATTTGTTTAAAACAATTACATAAAATGGGAGAAACATATGCAATGAATGACCTCTTAGCTATAATAAATAAATGAATAAAAGTCTCTATATATATATATTTAAATTAAACAGTATTTATAAATTCTTTTTCAATTGTCTAAAAGACCAAGTTAACGAATTTTAAATGCCAGTTTGTTGACTCAAAAATTTATGTATCTATTCAATATACTCTCCAAAAATTGATCAATCTGTCAGACAACAAATCATTGATTTGATATCTTTTAGTTTTATCTGTTCTTTTCCTAAAATACGTACATAAGTATATGCCTTATTTTGGTATAGTATCTTAAGTTTCACTGATTCCATCATCTCACTGAAATACTTTTCCCAGATAAAGTTAAACTAGTTTATCAAGTCTCTGACTAACCGTCCCCAAAACATTTCACTCACCTCGTTTGCTTTCAAATAATAGTTGAAAGTTAAAGCCAACTCAATCAAGCGCCTAATGCATGCCCAACAGAAACTGTTAACACAGGCAAATTCAAGATATGATTAGAATCTTCTCTTCCATTTGCAAATCGATGTTGACAAGTTAATTTTATGGCCCGGCCAGCCTAGTTGGCTATCTAGGACGAGGGGCCAACTGACCATGACCCTCAGAAAACAAAGTCACTGCGGTGTTTGCCCGCCTGTCTCACTAATAACTAGATGCATTGGACAATATCGGTTACCATTCAATGATCAGAGCTAAGGCATAAAAAGCTATAGTTCAATGCCGGAGCCACTGCAGTTTCATTTTAGACCTTGGAGCATTCAGAATGCAAGTTAATACGAGTTTATTTCTAGTGCTTTTAGGCCTTCTAGTTCAAGTGGCGCTAGGAAATTCTACACAATCTGAAACGGATACTCAAATCTCTTGGATAGCACAGTTAAAGCAGCTGCGAAATGATCTGGGCCAATGCTATCGAAAATCTTCCAGTTTGTGGTCTTGTTTTCGAACGCATTCCTTGAGCACCTTTGACAAAGTGATGTCAGCAGATGTGATACCCCTTTACGAGGGGGTAATACTGAAAGCCCTGCCAAATGCAATCAAGATGCAAGTTCCTGAGGATAAGAATTCGAGTAGATCACTTAAATATCATACTTGGTTTGATCAATTGGCAAAGAGCTTGGCAAAAGGTCTAACCACTCACACACTGCAAATCAATCTAGCCAAGCTCACCGAACGTTACTTGAGAAGTGGTAAGAAGAGGGGAGATACTTACTTTCACTCAACCACAATTGACAAATGACTTTCGCCATTCGATATTGTTTCATTAATAGAAAACGATTCACCAACAAGCAACGGGGTGGGCAGTGCAAGGCTACGACGACATCGTTTCAATATGATCATCACCATGATGTTTGGGGTGACTGCTTTGGGGGCTGTGCTGGTGCCCATGGGTTTTCAAATGCTATCCATAGTGAGTGGCAAGGCCTTGTTGTTGGCCAAAATGGCCTTGCTGTTGGCCTCCATTAATGGTCTGAAGCGGGTAAATTGAAAATTGGAGAAGAAAGGGACTTAATTTACTCATTCTTTTGGTTTTCCTGCAGGTGGCCAATAGTGGTCTGCATTATGGTCTATATCATGTGCCTGGTGAACATCTTGGCGGTTATTACGATCGGAACGATTTGAATCATCCACGAAATGTGCCAATACCCGTGGCAGTGGCTCCATCTTTAGATGTAGGCTTGAAATAAGAAGCGATTTTTCCACTCGAATTCGAAAAATACGTTGTTGTGAAAAGCTTTAAGCAAAAGCTATTTCTCATACGCCATGTTGGCAATGCTGTAGTTGAACTTTTCCCCCGCCCAAATCGAATCCAAAAGCTTAGCGTGTTGAGTTTTGCACTGTTTTAAACTGTTTAACTCGAATTGTAATAAAAAACACAGATGCTAGATGAAGTAATTTAAACATTTCAGTCTCTTATTTAGTTACTTTTCAACTTTGTAGCTGTCCATCAAACCAATTCACAACACAAAACTATTCACAATAGACAAATGTTCATTTGTATGCAACCGAACCCACTGTATATACGAGGGAGAATTGACAGCGAACGTGGAGGAATCAACGTCCTCCCCTCCGACCGTGTCCTGGCTATAAAAGGAAATGCGCCGCTGATAAGGGCCAACATTCTGTCGTTGTGCGGCAGAGTTGACGTCTCGTTCTCCTTTTCGAAACGGATATCGCGCAACTGCATTCCAAGTTCACATCATTTCATTAGACTTTCTCCGTGGTCGTTGATTCGTTTGTTTCCTTTCCGTTAGTGGTTGATGGTGTAACGGTTTTTGTTCCCTCCGGTTTTGATTTGCCCGAAGAAGAAGAAGTGGTACGCTCCAGTCGCGTGCCTATGTCGTCAATTCTCGGGCTTTAATAGAAATATTGCCTGCGTGATTTCCACGCTAATCTCGAAAATCAGATTAGAAACATCGAAGAAAAAACCAAAGGCAAAAACCGGACACAGTTCAGAACTTTTAAAAGGTTTGCCTACCACCCACACGCGACCCTCACACATAACAGAAAAGAAGAAAAACAAGAACAAAAACAGTTTTTGTCCGACCGTCGGCTAATTGAAAAACCCTAAATCCCAAATTCTATTCTAACTGGCAATTGGCAATTTCACGCCCGAAAGTTACACGGAAGCCGCCGGCATGAAGCTTGTCGTTTATCTCTACTTGTCCATGATTGTGCTGGGTGTTCAGGTGAGTAACTGCGGACGGGGAATCAGAGGACCTAGAGCCTAGGACACGCGCTTGTAATTCGATCAACAAGTTGGGTTAACTTTTGTTTCGACTTATGTTTTAATGGCTTGATTTAATTTCGACCCATACTGGCTCATCTGGCCTGACTCCAAACGATTGATGAGGTCAATGTGTGTCGCTTTTATTGGCAAAGTTTTTTGGGAAGAAATTTCTCTTACAATTTGTTTTTTCTCTTCTTTTTTTGGGTTATTTTTATTTGGCTGTGGATTTTACCCAGTTTTGGTCCTGTGTGTATGTGTGTTTGTGTGTGTGTGAGAACAGATTGCATTCATTAGGCTCAAATTACATATGCTGGACGAGATTACAGGGAACATGGCATCGGACTCGGACAGGGATTATAATTTGTTTGGAAATCAATTTATGTTTTTTTTTCTTCTTTACTGTGTGGTGTATGTTTGGTGTCTGTTTACTTTAGTTTTCCGGAATGAGTACAAGTTGCCGACGTGGGTTCAAAGTTTCGACATTTCAAATGTCAATCAGGTAATGAGTTTTAGTCATTCAGTTAACATTTGAACGGCAAACAACAAATGAAATTTGATTTCTATTAAAAGTGGATTAAGGATGGTATTTTTAGTACAGATAAATCTACGGATTAAGATCAGATTGAAATAGAATTACTTGAATTAATAACCTATAGATAATAAAGAGTTTTATTTAGAATTTATTGCTTATTACCTTTCGGGCTTAAAAAGTATGAATGAAAATAGATTCTTAAACAAATATTTTGCCATTGAATTTGGCTTGATAAATTACATACACTCACCACTTATTTAATAGTGATTTTCACAGAAATAATTCTAATTGAATATGAACATTTTTGAAGGCCCTTACAAATAGTTTCATAATCATCGAAGGGACTATACGTACATATATAGCCCAAGGGTCTTCTCGGAATCAATATAAATTTCAAATTAAAGTCAGCTTGGCAATGACAACTTACAAACTATCAATCAAGTGTTTCAAGTGTTTGCTCAGGTGAAATATTGTCTTGTTATTGCTACTTAGAAGAGCCAAGGATAAATGCTAATTTCCCACTAGCCATTTTACAAAGCTAAAGCTATTTCAAGTGTAAAGCAAACAGGCCGAGTATCCTTTCATTCCTGGCATCAATGTGTGTTGCGAAGGAAAACCTGGAAAATTTCTCACCAATAGAGCCGCAACTGCAACTGCTGCATTCTGCAAATGACGGCCATTCATTGTGTTTGGTCCCAGTTTTCTCGTCAGTCATTCACTCAAAGAAGATTGTACCCACCCGCCCGTCACACCTCCACCTCTCCCATCCACTCGTTCGCCCACACTGCACTTGATGCGTGCTTAATGCCGCATGTTAACATCAACACTTTGGCACTTTGCAGCCATTTAAGCCACGACACTGGGACACATCGTTTTTCTTAAAAGTAACCAACCAACCCGCAACCCATAAGTCTCTAGACTCTGGCAGTGACAGCTTTGTTCTTCTCTCCCATATACACACATGCATAGATTTGTATGTAGTATCCAATTAAAAGATAAATGTCAACACTCTAATTGGACAAATATAGAATTTATAAATTAAACATTAGACAATAAATTCACCTGATGTCAGACAAGAAAAGAGTTTGTAACAAAAAAAAAAAGGGACCAAAGACACCCGCATTAAAGGCAAGGATAACACCATGCACGTTGCAAATTAAAGAAAGAGTTTGAAATTCTCAGTGAAAACTAGCAAAATGTTGATTTGTTTTAAAGTAAATTTAATACATTTTATTATTGATTACTAGGCATTTGTCTTAATGGAATGTTTATAGCAGAGCTTATAACAAATAACAGTGAAGCTCTTTTTTCCTAACGCTTTGATTATGTAGACTAGATTTCAGTCGGATTTTGAGTAAACCCTCCTTATTTTTTTTTAATACACCGCTTGGTCTTTAAAAGAGATGGTCATATTAGAGCGGCTCAAAGTTAAATAAATTTCAGGATCTCAAACACAAAAAATGAACAAAAAGAAAATCCGGTCTGATTTTGAATTTTTAGAATAATAATAGAGCCTCAAGAATCTGGAAAGAGTATTTTATAGAGTCCAACTTGCTTTTTTTTTTACAAGTATTGTCCTGAGTAGTTACCTAAGAGTGTCTTAGTATATATTAATCAATGAATTTGCTTCTTAAAATCGCTTGTCGTAGTCGGGAATTTAAACTCTAGTGAAATTGAAGTTCAGTACCCAAGCAGAGACCAGTTTTCCCATTTGTTTTTCAAGTTTTGTAACTTTTCAGTTCTTTTTAATTATCTCCCCATTAGATAATTCCCCTTGACTTGGCAAATTAAGACTAATGAGACAAAAAAAAGGGTAAATTATTTATTAGAAAACTTTTAATCTACCTTTAAATTTATCAGCTGTGTTCCAAAAATAAATATTTCTTGTGTGTCATGTTGTCGCAGACGCTGCAATCATTTTGCATGCAAATTTATGTGTGGGTTCAATACTTTTGCTTGAAATTTTATTCAATATATAGAGGGATAGATAAGGATGGATATGTCCTTGTATCACTGTCACAAGTATGCACTTTACTTTGCATGTAAATGTCTTTTGTATATGGATAAGAAAATCTCAGCACTTGGTGTGAGTAATTTCCGACCTAGTAATAAAGTTTCACATTGAAAATGAACATTCTACAAATTGCAATTGGTTGTTCGAGTTAACATGACATAAAATTAATGAACCACAAATTTCCGCAAAACTATCTTAAATACAAGCACAAGTGTTTGCATCTGTGTGTGTGTGTTGGTGTGTGTGGGAGTGTTAATTAGCTTTTCATTTAGATTCTCATTCAAATTGGGAACTTTCACTGTAATTTGTGTCTCTTCACTGTTGCAATTTTGTTGCCTACTTTGAGGCTGCTTTGGATTTATATGTATGAATTGAATTGCATTTTACAGTTCATTTAACTTTTCGGCAAAATTAATTAAATACATTATATATAAATGTATTTGCTATATTATTTAGCCTACAGCAAGGATAGAAACTGTATGTGGCCCTCCCCCTCCCAATGAGACCAATGAGGCGTATGCATAATCAAATTATTTTGGCGAGATTAATGCCAACAATTGAATATTTCAGATAATGCGCTTAAAACAAATTTCAAACTTTTTCAATTACAATTGGGAATTGATGCTGACAGCTGCAGAACGAGCACACAAATTGCAAGTGTAAATTTAGATAATTGTACATTAAATGAATTCAATTATAAGAAGAGAGCTTTGATTTTAGGAATTCAAATATATGGATTTCTAAAGCATTATCTGACTTTTAAACATAATAATAATAATGTTGAAAAATAATTAATGTCTTATTTAATTTATGAACCAACTAGAGACTCAACCTTTCAATCTCAATGTCAGTATAATTCAATGTCTTTCATTTTGGCTTACTTAAGAGCTTCTTTCATCTCCCCTCCACATAGGGACAAGCAGCACTTTATATACATACACCCAGTCATGTTTTGCCTTATGCCATAATATTCCATCAGTATATCCGGCATTATGCGCATATTTAAGCCAATCAGTTTTGTGAGGCATTAGCCTGGAATCCTTTTGCCAAACGATGAGTATTTCATATCTGCATATTTTCAAATAGATTGGTTTAGCTTTTCAATAGCAAAGGCAGAAACCAGAAATTTATGCAGTAAAGCAAACAATTTTCGCTGGCAATAAATGCTACTAAATATTTAATGGTCCTTCACAAAATGGCCAAGAATTGTATTTGTATTTGTATACGAATTCGATTGCAGCCTGTTGCTCTTACTATGTTTTGGTTGCTTTGATGGTCACTTTTCCATATTGGCTTTAAGTCAGCCAGTCAGCCAACCAGCTAGCCTAATGCATGACCCATCATTTATTCATGATGAAACTTTAAGAGCATATTTCCTGCTTCTTACATAACTAAATGACTAAGTTCTTAATCACAATTGTTAGATAACTCATCCACATTGTATGATGATGAGGATGCCAGCAGGCAAATATTTGCTCCAATCTCACAGATTATCGCCAAGAAATCTTTTGACTTGAACCAAAGTCAATATTTGAAGGGGCTTCTTTCACCGTGTAGGTGTTTTGTATGTCCCGGTGCCGTTTTAATTAAGTCACAAAATATTTAAAGCAGCATTTCGGCAGAATGTGGGGTACATGTTATGCATATATTTTGGCTAATTATCGCCAATCCAAGGAACTGAAACAATACCCAGCAGCGGCAGCTTCTCATTTTGGGCCCCACCTTACAGCCTACAATGTGACCTTGAAAACTCATAATTTCATCACAGGAGCCAAACAAAGCAAAAAATTCAATTTAAAAATTGTTTATTTACAACAAAATTCATCAATCAATGCAAACGATTCAACAAAGTGTGAATAAAATTACTCCTAACAATAAAAAGTTAAAGAAACGTAATGAAAATTTCAACACTCATGTTTAGGATGTGGTAAGATAATCGCATTAAATCAAAAGAAAAATTATTTTTAGTTTGAAAAGAATATTGTAAACAAACCCTAGCAAAGAATATTTCTAACTGTTTACCCTTGATTGCCTTGACAACTTTTATGAGAAAAATGCAAAATGTTGGCAGAAAAACTCTTGTAAAAGCATTTTAAATATTGTTACATGGGAGAGCAGTTATATCTCTATCAATAAATCTCCATGAGGCAGCCAGCTGCCACAGCTGGGGCTAAAGAAAAACTTTCTAATTCATTTGGTTTAACAAAAGCAACCAATGAATGCCCATTGCCAGCTGCGAGATCCTGAAACCGAACGAAACCAAACCAAAGAATCGGCCATGTTATTATGCAAATAAACTTTGGCTCAAGTGTGTTCAAAGGGATCATGTTTATTATTTATTTACTGGCTGTTGACAGCTACCCAAAGACGATGAAACTTTTGACGAATGCCGCCGATAACATTGCGACTTCTCAATGCCTCAAAATGCGGAGGCGTTTGACTAAAGATTTATGACGTCACTTGGGGATATCGAAGGCTGGATTCCTTTTTTTTGTGGCCTTAAAGTTATGCCCGTATGTTTGTATGTATGTATGTACTTCAATATTGAATATATATACATATATGATGTAAGTAAAGCTGCCTCTAATTGACAGTTTCATAATGCTAGTCTCCCCGGTTCCAGCTCGTTAAAACCGAACCTAAATCGCCTTTGATGGGCTTTTTTAGAGTGTTGCGTAAACAATTGACCAAAAGTTAGTAAGAAAAACACAAAGCAAAATAAAAAATTTTATACGCAAATACAATTATTTTGGCTGACGGCCAACAGTGTCACCATTTATCAAACTCTAATAGAATGCGGTAAGAAGCGGCTCGGCTTTCCACCCTAGCGATTTCAATTAACACGGTGAACGGCGAGGAAAACCAGAGAGCGATACAGAGGGGGGGAGAGAGACGGGAACAGAAACGAATTGTGCGAAAAGTCACCTCTAATCAATCATAGAAATTGCTAGGATTAATACAGGAGTCGTTTTCAAAGATACTCTTTTCGAAGAAACAATATTAAGTGGAATGAAATTATTCTGTAAAAATTAAAGGTTACTCGACAAATGTTGGAAGCCATTCAAAGTAACCAGGCAAGTGAATGACTCTTTTCATTTCGAAACTATTTAAAGCTTTTATTGAAAGTCAATTTACTGGGATCTATGGAAAAACTCGATGTTGGAATCTTATCATACCAATTTCAAGAGTGGCAGCAAAAGATTGTACTTACAATCTAACCTTAAAAGATTTTCAAATAATGTAAACGACTAGTTCTAATACGTTTATTTAAGCTTTGACCTGGTCATTTTATTGTGAATCCTCTCTTTAGTAAGTTTCCCAAACATAGCACTAGCCTTTTTTATTTCCCAGGTGGAGGAAGACCGAAACCAAAAACAAAATTGATAATGAAAAAGCGTCGGTTCAAAGAATGAAAATTTTTTTTTAATACTTTTAAAATTTGGAATAAAATTGTCATCTATGTATGTGTTATGCAACGATTACATAGGCTATGGTAAAAAACTTTCAAAGTTGCTTCGAAAAATTCTTACCCTTGAAAATCTCAATTGTGAATGCATTTTTTTGAGTTAAACTAATGAACTATTTCTCTTGGTCTACAAAAAAAGAGAATGTAATTTCCCGCCCAATAAGACATTTTTGATAAGAACTGAATTACGATATAATATGAAAAACATTGCCTCTTAGTGTATTTTTAAGGTAACAAACACAGACCTTCCTCTTTCTTTCCATGCAAAAAGGAAAAAGGAAATATTTGTTCTTAACTTTCTGATCAAATGAATTAAATCACAAAGATTCAAAATAATTTAATTCCAAGGTTGTGCTAATTAATTCATTTGCTTTTAAATGTCATGTCATTTTGTTTTAGCATCCGTCCGTCAAATGGACAAAATTAAGAAGCAAAAAATGTAGCACACTTTACAGGGCCTAAAAATACTCCAAGGCCAACAAATTTCAATTAAATTGTTTTGCTTTCATAACAATAATAATGTCAAATTTAAATGAAACATTGTGTAACAGTTATTTTTAGTAATTAATTAATTTCGAAAAATTGCATTTCTGACTGACCATTTGTCTTGGCCATTGACTATTGACTGGAATTTTAAAATTTGAAACATTGTTAAATTTAAAATGGCATAAATGCCAAATCAATTTTAATATTGATGTCTATTTCGAATATATTTATTTATAGATTATACGGTACGTCCTGCCTTTGATACTCAATCCCCTTTTTTTGGACAAGGGACTATCAAAAGTTAACTTTACACAAAAATGTAACCCTTTTTGAGATGATTTAAAAAGTTCGTTTTCTTGGGTTTTTTTTTCCACTTTCTTCTTTCTTTCCTTTTCTTTTGATAACTTTTAAGGGCACTTTTGAACAATCAATTTGTCATACTTAAAATTCCAATAGCGTTCGACAGCAAAGCGTCATCTGCCACCATTTGGATTATTGGCCAATCGTGTGGATATGTATGTGTCTGTGTGTGGGACGTTTAATTAAAACTAGAATTATTCTGCAATGGTGGTCCGTTTAAGTGCTACATTAACTATTGTATATGCTATACATTGACCCCAAATTAAAAAAGAGAAGAAAAAAACAAGCAGACATATAGTGAATGAAATGGAATTCTATACCCAGCCTGCTGTAAACAAGTGTTGACCATTGCGGTTAGAAAAAGCTGTTATTAGCCCCGTGGACAACCCACTGATTTTATCGCTCAGTCGTTTGACTTTGCCTGCGTGTTTTTTCTTCCATTTTTCTGTGTTTTGTTTATTTTTGTTTTTTTACAAAATGTTTATCTTTTGTATGGCTTGAATACTGGGAAATGGTGGCTGAACTCTTAAAATGCCATTCAAAAAAGTGAATAGGCCTGTGCCCGATGAGATTTTTCTGTTTTTATTAGAGTAAAAACTAGGAGATGTGGTTATTACTGGCTCTTGAATAAACTAAATAAAAAAAAAAATATATATACATATGTGTCTTATATCGCTCAGTGATTGAGTATCAAAAATGGTTTAATATTGATCGAAAAGTCATTCAATTGAGTCTGCTTGATTCTAAGCCGATAACCTATTTGTTTGCACTTCTTGGATTTCTCTCGCAGGCCTGGCCCACAGTGAAGCGTTCTTTTGAGCTGTATCCAAACAATCCGGCAATGCCCTACAATGTGCACACAATCTCAGGTAAGTTCGTACACACAAGCACACACCACACACCCAACATACACACACACACACACACTCTTCTTTCTACATATGACCGCAAAGTTTCCGTTGAGCTGCAGCTAAAAGTTTTGAGTCAAGTGCCTTTGGCTCTTTGGTTGACAGAGGATGCGGATGCACTTTAGCGACCTCGTGACTCTGACTCTCACTCTCATACTCAAAGTAAATTGTATTTGAGATTACTTCTGAAAGTTCTCAAGTTCTCAAGTTCTTTTTAACCAGCAAAAGAAAGAAAAGGGTAATACTTACTACTTATTATCTATCAATCCGAAATTCATTCGAGCAGTAAAATTTATTAGCCAAATACGATTTTGCAAAATTATTCAATCGTAAAACGCAAAGTGCACTTGACTCTTGGCCAACTGAGCAAAAAAGCCAAGCCAAAACAACAAGCATAAAGTATTTTTTGTTATTTTGGCTACACAGTAGTAAATACATAAATATATTCATTTTGAAATTCCAATGAATAAAAACTTTATTAAAAATTCATAAGAAAAATGGGTAAAATATTTTTGTTTTGATTTTCAAATTAAATTTAACCATAGTTATGACCCTCTTGAAGATATACATATATTTATTGCCAAGAGTAACCGCACGACTTGAGATGAGCCATGGCCATTCGAAAAGTTACACAAGATGATCTGTGAGCTACGCTTATTTATAATTACTTTTATTTATAGCCCAAAGCAACGGAAAGTAAAAAGTTGACAGAGGCAAACTTTAGGCAATTATTTTATTGGTAGGAGAAGGAAGGAGGGAGGCCTCATTGTGGTTATCTGCGGTTATCAACGGTCAGTGGGCGTGGAAGCACAATCATCGATTGATAGATGGACTATTATGACTACATCAAATGACTTACTTAATCAAAGGTTGCACAAATTAGCTTACCAGCTTTGCAAACGAGAATTATTCCATTCGATTTTGAGTTTAATTTACATAATGAAACTCAATTACAATTAAGTTTGCCATAGTTTTTTATTTGCTTTGTTGTTTTTGTTTTTTCTTTCCTCCCCATTTTATCGCCCTTGGCCATGAAACCGCAACTCAAATATGGTTTCCATTGTGAAATGAAATGTAATATTAGTTACCACACAATAATAGAGTTAAAAATAGAACAAAGAGTAGAAAAAAAGTAAAGATTGCCAAGCAATGTAAAGAATAGGTAGAAACCTTTAGGCAAGCAAATAGAGAAATTGAATGTTGACATTTAATGGTCAAATGTTAGTTCTAGGTTTATTATTTTTAGTTACCACTTTTATGAAGAGCAATTTCCATTAATAGAAATTCATTTTTAACATTAACAAAAATTATCAGAATAAACAAAACAAAAAATGGCAATTCAATGCAATTAGTCAGCGTAATAAACAATTAGGCGCCAATTGTTAACAGTTTTTGCCCATCCAATTGAGGGACTTGTGGTCCATATTTAAGGGATTTATGTGGCCATTTTGTTGGTTCAGACCCCTCCAAAAACCTGTCCCTACCCAAACAGCCTCCTACTCATGATGAGTATGTGACATGCATACGTAAAAAAAAAAAACAGAAACGTAAAGGCAAACCCCAAAAACAAAAGAGAGCAAAAAAGTCAAACAGTGGTATAATTGTTTTGGGTCAGGGATCAGGGAATGGTCATAAAATGCCAATGTGGCCAGAAGGTCCAGACTGGCGCGGGAGCAGGGCATGAAAGGGAAATCCAGCTAATAATGGTAGCCATAAATCAGCCAAACGATGGTCAAGCATTAAGTGAATATGCGCATTATAAATTAATTGTTGCAAACTCGAGATGAATCCCTCCATAAACGCGTGTTCAAGTATATGGGATAGATGTGTGTGGGTTTTGTGTATGTATGTGTGTGTGTGTGTGTATGGTGAATGGATGGATTTTCAAATATTATACTAACGCCCACCCGAAAAACCCAGGCCAACAACTAGAGCAAACAACAATGGCTCTAGTCAATAACCAAGTTACAATTGGCTTGGGCTACGTGCAATTTATTGAAATTTGCCCAAGACAAATTGGTTTTGCGTTACAGTTTCGCATGACCAGCGGGTATTGAAGGTCCGCAACCACATTGGGGGTCATTACCTACACCTCTCTCTCTCTCTCTCTCTCTGTATATCATCTACGCAGATTGCATGCATGTTGCCTCCGAGGCAGGTGACTACATCTTCAAGAAACTAACACCACCAGCAGCGGCTGCATCATCTCCATTGGGCACGGCACTAAATCGAGAGGCAGCTCTACTCGAGCTTGAGGCAGCTGCAGTTGTGGCAGGTGAATTGGAGGCGGTAGCAGGAGTTGCTGGCGGCGTCGTCGCTCCTACATCCGCCGAAGTCTGTGGCCTCTATGTGATTGGTGAGCCAGACACAATTGTGGAAATTACAATGAAGCACTATGATGTTAATTGCGAAACGGGCGGTCTAATGGCGGTGAGTAGGAGATGACCTTTAATTGCATTAAACTCAACCTAAATGACATTACTACAACGGTGTTTCCGGTGACTGGTTTCGCTTAGTTCGTTGATGGCTGGGAGCTGAATGGTGAATACTTTCCGGGCACTAAGGATCATCATCGTGCCCTGGATGAGCGTGTCTATGAATTTTGCAATAACTACAAACAATGGTTTGTATATGAAATAGAAGAAAATCCATTTTAAATATATCACAATACAAATTTTCTTTTTTTTCATTGCCTACTTTTAGGCCACGGATCAGCAATAAGAAATTCTTTCGTTCAAGCCAAAATGCAGCTCTGTTGCAATATCGCATTCCCGCCCGTGGCTCCTTTGTGGCCAATGTGCGTTTTCATAAGATTACACAACGTAAGTGGCAAATAAGTTTGTAACTCTTGTAAGAAAATATAGCCCAAGCCCTTGTTGACCAGATTTGAATTAAAGCTTCGCATAGTCTCAATTATCTCAGTTTTAAATACTCAATGAATTTTTCGTCTTTCACTTTCTATGTTGATAAGACTAATTCACGTCACTTGGTATTACCATTATGCATAATATCAGGAAGTTGCCAAGCACTTTAAATGAATTATCATACCACAACTAATTGGAAAAACCACACAACAATTAAATTCGACATAACTAAACCGATGTGATTATAGGGAACACGCTTAATTGATATATTGAATCTTTATCTAATCGCCAGCCTGCAATATCCTCGTACAAGACACCGCTGCCGTCTATAAGATGGCCAATTTCGGACAAGCCCGCAATTGCACCCTATCCGCCCTGTTTCCGGCTGTTGTCTCTCTGGCAAATTTGCGAATTGGTGGCAAAAATGTGCGTGCCCAGCAGAAGGTTAACTATGATGTAAGTGAAAGTGAAGCCATAATAACCATACCGATTTCCCTCATCATCCAACTCTTTCCCCACAATTTAGTGTAATATGTTTCCCGATCGCTTGGAAATCGGCGGCTCTGCTGGCCTAGATGCCTTCGGTATGGAACAATCCAGTTCGGTTTGTGGCTCCAGCAATGAACCGGGACCCGAACAGGCAATCTTTTGTGGTGTAACCAGTGTGCGTCTTGTGTCCACGGGTCGTTATCAAAATCAGGCCGCTGTCGTTATACGGAAGGCCGATGAGCATGATATCGATGTGGCCACTCTCATGTGTGCACTCTAAAGTGTGGAAAATCCATGATGGAATGATGGACACATAAAACAACCAAAAAACAAACAAATAAAAATTGGACAAATTTACAATTCCCTTGTAAATGTGTGTGTATATGTATGTACAAAAGCAGCAAATAACGGTATTTCCCCACAGCAACAAACAAAAGAAAAAAATCATAAAAAAAGAGTAAAAAAAAAGAACAAAACTAACAACTTGCACTCTATTATTGGTAGCGCTTAAAACAAAAAGAAAAACATAACTCTAATCTTAATCGATGCAAAAAAAAAAACCATAAAAAGTATTCACCAAAAAATGCCCGCTCCCTTGAAAAAAAGAAAAACCATTTTAAGAAATTATATGTATATCGAAACTTCTGTGTGTTGAAAATAAGAATTATGAATTTATTATTTCGGTTGGTCTCTGGTTGGTTAGTTGGTTGGGGGCTAATATTAATGGCCATGGGAATTTCTTTTGCCTTCCGTTGAATCTTTATGAGCCGATATATATGTATATATAAGTATGTATGTTTGTGTGTGTTATGGCATTTTTTTTTTTATGGGATAGCGGCTAATCGAACTAATTAAGTGGCACACACGAGCATTAAAAGAAAAAACAACATCTATACAAGGCTATAAATAAATTTCCATCGATAAGTTAGAAATGTTATGCAAGGAGTTACAGAAAAACTTAAATGAGTAAACTAAGAGACAGCCATATGGTCAGAAGGCAGGTAAAACTATAAGCCATAATGGCCGAGGCTCCACCACCATTGTCATCACCATTGCCGTTGTCATCATCGTCGTCTTCTTCATTGGCCAACTGTAATAGAAATGGAAAAGTTCTCGTAAGAGTTCTAGTTGCTTGAGGGATGAGATTTACTTACACTTTCCTCTAGAATTGCCTGCAATTCACGACAACGTGTCTTCTCCCCATAGTTACTTGTGGCAATGCGGCATAGAGTTGTACTCAAGCAAGCATTGTCACAACCAGCCTCCAATTTGGGATCAGCACTGGTCATCTTAAATTTCCAAAATGTCCGAAGGAGGGATGGTTTCTCTGCCATCTCTACAAGTAATTTGTCAATGCCCGCTGGGCTGGTATCCGAGGTGAATTCCTTAGTGAATGAATACTCTTCCAGCCATTCGGGATCCTTGTCCGGATTGAGATTGGCCTCGGTAAGATTAACAATATACGTATGATGGTCCAGCACTTGCCATGTCTGGGCACTTAGCTCGTAGAGACGATAATTGGGATTCATATACGAGTAAGTGGTCAAACTGCCACCATTCCAGGATACAGCATAAGGATGATTATCACTCGAATAATGGACATTCATTTCATCCTTGTGGGTATGGCCATTAAAAATGCCTGTTATAATCTTTCTGAAACGATCCACAATGCGATTGTATTCCCTTGCATACTCAGTCCAGCAATCGCCATCGCCTGAGGGAATGTGAGTCAAGATGTGAACCTTTTCACCATTTGCTTCGGCCTCCAGCAAAGTGTTGTGCATCCAATTCAATTGCTCCAACGCCAGTGAACCATTGTAGTAGAGCCACCAGTTATATAGATAGCAATCCATACTATTTAAGGCAATAATACGAGGACCAGTTGGAGGTAAGACTGTGTAGTAGCCTCCACGTAGAACAGTTTCCTCCGCAGAAGCCGGCAGCCACTTGGACCAAAGACTCCAGACATGTGAGTAGAGCCAATCCACATTCAATTCAGCTGGTATATTATTTTCATTAACGAAACTGAAACACATAAAACACAAGTCATTAACAATTTTTATTAGAAACTAGAGAGATATACTTACACATTTGTGGGATGAGGTTCATGATTACCCAGGCAGGAATAGACAGGGATATTTGGAAAGTTTTCTGATAGCAATTCATCAATCTCTGTAAGCATATCCAAATTTCCTTGCTTGGTGGTGGACCAAACATTATGCGGTGGCACATCGCCCGTGTGATAGATCCAGTCCAACTTATGAGTCTTACTTATATGCTCAAAAGCATTCACAATCAACGACTTGGGTGTATCGCAATTGCGATAATCACTCCAGAAACCAGCTCCAGTTGTGTTGGCATCCGCTGGCAGAGCATCACGACAACACATGGGCTCTTCGCAAACGGCTAGACCCCCAACCCTGTATTCGGGATCGTAATGTATGTCCGTCAATTGAAGAATCAGCAGATCATTATCGCCACGCTCGGCCATTTCTGTATTGGACTCTGCTGGTGTATCACCCACAATTGTTACAGTGAGATTGTATTCTTCCTGTTTTATCTGACATATTTCATAGGGCAACATGCCGCAAAATGAACGCGATTCGGCAATTGTCTCATTTAAAATGTAATCCCAAATGGGCCAATTAATATCAAATAGGCCACCGACAACATCGTCATTCATTATATTGAAATATGAAGCCATATTGAGAATAACATTCCTAGCTTCCTCATCCCGATTGGGACCATTCAGTTCGCCATCCGGTGAGGTGAAAGTGCGGGCTATTACATTAACGATGGATCTGCACATGGTGCAGGTAAGAAATTGATTGGCACGACTCAGATCACCCATGGATTCGGTGAATATATCCTTTCGATCTTTGGTGGCCCCCAATTCGTCAGCCAATTCACGCAATCTCGGCGTTTCGACACCAGTCCCCAGGTACTTAAGGTACTCATGGCTTATCTCCTCGGCCACGGCAGCTATTGAAGAGAGCACACAATGGAAAACCATTAACTGAAATCCCAAGTTCAAGAGCTCTCCACTTGAGCCTGTCACAAAAAAAAAAACTGTGAGATGTGATAATACCCACTAACCTGAAATTATGGCATTAAGACGTTTATCGGTGGTTAGACTGGTCGGAATGCCTGGTATATTAAGAGCACTGCTGCTGCTGCTGCTCAAGACAAGGAAACTGGCTGCCACCAGAGTGAAGTTCCAGAACACCTTCATCACGGAGTCGCACTTGAACTGATACTGAAGGGTTACATGTTCATCTGGGTCATATTTATAGAGGGATATCAGGCCCAAATTACGCTTATCTAGGCTAGAAAAAAAAAAAAAAAAACATTATCGTTTTGCGATAAATGTATTATTATGCGCTGTTATGATACCTATAATTAATACAATTAGTCAAGTGATTTTTATTAACAACCTACATTCAGAGGTGAAAGTGGGAAGGACTTTTGAGCTGCGCAAAAGATTTACGATTAAATTTTCGAAGATTAGAAATCTTAATCTCAATTAGGAAGAAAAATAAATGCAAAAAGCGTATCAATAGAGGTTATCTAATCAATATTTCAAGCACGTTTACCTTTAGATTCACGTGCGAAAGAATTCCAATAAAAATTTCTTTGATCATAAACATTGATATTGAAAATTAGGAAAATATATGACAGCTGCTACCATTTATGATCCCCAATTGACTAATTTGTACTAATATTGGCATATCAAGGCATTTGGCTGATAACAATTTGAAATAGTCGGTGTAGCAAAGTCTATGACAAAAATGATAAGTTGTCAAAATAGGTACATATTTAGATTATCATCAGGCGATAGGGATAAGCGAAAATATTTTATTTTGAACTTTTTCCGTTCATAAAAATGGATTATACAATACTTAAGAGTAATGAGCATTTCTTTTTGTTTTTTTAGAAACTGAATCGCATGGTCAGTACCAAAGCAATGATCGATGTAAGGCTTAAAGCGGTAAGGGAGGCAGAGCCACCACCATCATTATCATCATCGTCGCCTGGTGTAGAAGGACTTGGAGTGCTGGGACTTGGAGTGCTGGGACTTGGAGTGTCGGAGCCTTCATTGTCAAGCTGTTGAATAAATAAATTGGCAAATTTAGAAAAATCAAACCCATTTAGGAGGAATTTCATGTACTTACTGCTATAAAGAGTCGCTCCCTTAGCTCCACGCAACGTTCAGTACGATCATTAATATTGACAGCAGCACGGCAGAGGGAACCAGCCAAGCAATTCCGATCACAACCACCATTCACTTGAGGATCAGCCGATGTTACACGATAGCGCCAATACTAATCCAAAGCGGAAATATAAGTATCTTATCTTGGAAATTGAAGAATTCATGAACTCACCTTTCGCATTAATTCTGGATTATCGGCAAAGTTATCGAGCAATTTGTCAATGCCAGCAGGACTTAGATCATCGGTAAATGCACTGACAAAATCGTATTCCAAAAACCATTCTGGATCTTTATCAGGATTCAAATTAGCCTCTGTGAGATTGTAGATGTAAGTGTAATGATTGGTTACATCGTAGGTTTCTTCATTGACGGCATAAACCCGATAGTTGGGATTCTTGTAACTATATGTGGTCAAAGCTCCGCCATTCCAGGCAATTCCCACTGGATAACCATCGTCGGAATAGTGTACCAGGAACTCATCCTTGTGGGAATGGCCATTGAAGATGCCACTGATGGTGTCACGGAAACGGGTAATGCAACGATTGTATTCTCTGGCCCACACAGACCAACAGGTGCCATCGCCAGCGGGAATATGGGTGAGAATGTGCACCTTCTCGCCAGCTGCCTCGGCAGCCAGTAAAGTGTCGTGCAACCATTGCAATTGGGGAATCTTATCCGTTCCACTGTGATATAGCCAGAAGTTATCCGTGTAGCAGTCATTACTGTTTAGAGCAATGATACGGAAACCACTGCGTGGTGACACCGTGTAATAGCCGCCCTTCAGGATGGTCTCTTTGGTCTCTTCTGGCAACCACTTGGACCAAATGCCATAGAGATGTTCATACAACCAAGTTGTGCTCACATCAGTAGGCACCCCTTCGGGACTGAATCTGTTGACGAATAAAATAAGAAGTCACAAGGATCAGGAAACGAAAGCTAATACACTTACAGATTAAGTGGATGGGGCTCGTGGTTACCAATGCAGGGATAGACCGGGACATCGGGGAACACTTCAGTGATGCGATTGCCGACCTTTGTCAGGACCTCCTTGTTCTTCTCCTCCGATGTGCCCCAAACCATATGATCCACAACATCGCCTGTCTGATAGATAAAATCACATTTTTGGGTTTCGGCCACATGACTCAGAGCCGACTCCAAGACATTCCAGGGCAAATCACAGTCACGATAATCTCCCCAAACGCCGGCAGCCTCACTGGTGCCTTCAACCGTCTCCTTGTTGCGTTGACAACACATTGGCTCCTCGCAGGAGGCCAGGCTTCCGGGCTCATAGAGTGGATCGTGATGGATATCGGTCAGCTGGCAGATCTTAACATCACTTGCACTCTCAAGTGGTGTATTCGACTTGGGTCCGGTGACTCCACCATTCGTATCCACAGGCAAGGTCCAGTTGTAGTCCGGATTGCTAACCGTATTGCAGAAGCTATACTCCATGAAGAGTGAGCAGAAACTTTGCGAATCCATTTCCGAGTTGCGCATTATATATTCAACAGTAGGCATGAAGAACTCAAGCAGTCCCTCGCACACTTCTTCGGTCTGGAGATTAAGGCGATCGCATACATCCAGGGCAAACCACTTCATCAAATCGCCAGCATTATCGCCATGGAGTTCTCCATCCTCTTCGCGGATGGTGCGCATGAAGACACGCATAGTCGAACGACAGGCGGTGCACATTAGGAAATTGTCACGAGGCTCTAGATCAACCATATTCTTGGTGAATATATCCTTTTTGCTGTGCGACTGGGCCAATTGAGCGGTGATCCTCTTGAATTCGGGAGTCTCAACGCCCGTCTTAATCAAGGTAATATATCCTTCCTCCAACTGCTTGGCCACATCATCGGCTATGGCTGATAATACACTGTCGCTTAGATTGAAATCGACTGGCACTCCTGGCAGATGAACTGCCGAAGCGACCAGAATTCCGCCGAGTAGGAAGAGTAGGCACTGAATCCTCATGGCTATGCCTAGAAGCACTTGCTACGAAACTAAAGTGGCCGCACCCGCTGGAGGTCCACTTTATAGCTTCCGAATGGCTTTATCACCTGCACACTAAACCGATACTTTCATTGACAAGTGGCCATTCTAAAGTTGGCGATAAGGACTTAATACATACACCTGCAAATCGCTTTAAGTTCGCACGCTGCTTTTGTTGTTGATTAATTCAAATCTATAATCTATTTTTATGCTTCATAATATAAAAGTATTATTAACGATCGTAAAACCAGTTGGCCATAAATGCTGGAATTCAATCATAGATAGTCATAATGAATAAGTAGTTATACTCATAGTTACCCATTATTTATAGCAACATTGTAATGAAACGATTCGTATAAACAATTACAATACTTAATTGAAGCAAAATATCAACATATTATTTATGGTCCCAATTAATAAATATTTGTAAATCTTGTCCACTAAGCACTATTGAAGTGTGGGCGGGTTATTTAAAAAAAACCAAGTCAATCGATTATTTCCGATATAAATATGTTTTTTACAGTGTTGGCTAATTTTGAGTGTAGCATCGATAGTGGCTATGAAAATACTATCGATACTATCGAAAGTTCCATCGAAAATTTGAAATTCCCCAAAAAGACACGTTTTTCATTACATTTAGTCACTTATCTAGCACAAAGAATATTCGTATACCTTTGCTTAAGAATACAAATCGCAAAACATCCTTAAAGTTATTCAAATAGCTGAGTTCACTGGGTTCTTCTGGGCCAAGGTCCGTAAGTCCTGGAAGTTTATTTATATTGAATAAACTTAAACATTTTAAATTATTTAAGTACCCGTTACTTATCTGTGACTGTGATTAATTAATTAATTTTTAACCGTTACTTATCTTGGATTTTGGCGCGCTTCATGTTTCAAATAATGTTCAATGTTCCGAATTTGTGATCCGCTTGAAACAGAAACAAAATTGTCGCTTTCTTGGAACGGCAAGAAAACTGTCGTTTTGTTGGAACGGAAACAGCTTTGTGCAAATGCCAACATTATCTGTTGCTTTATTTGGAAATAAACATGGGTTCTGCAAACTTTTCTTGCCAATTTTGTGAATACAAAAGCAAAATGAAATTTAATCTTAACAGGCATATTACAAGTGTGCACCAAAATTCTTCCGTGTCACATTCTGAGGCCTTCGCGGCACCTGAGCCATTGGCGCCAATTATGTACGTCTCCTTGGTCAATGGCGTCACCAGAAGTAGAAGAGACCGTTGAAATGGAGCCAACTGTCCAACACCTCGAACTGATGGATAATAAACCAGATAACAGGGAAACTAACTACAAATGGCAAAAATGCAATTTTTTGAAAGCCTTGGCGGGGATATTCAAGTGCCCAGTGATATTGTTAAGGCATATCCCCATATATGCCTCTTTAAGTAAGTTAGCCACTTTATTACGTTTTCTATTTCTCATATTCGTACATTTGTACTAATAAATGTCTGTATATCTTTCAGACTCTACAATTCTGTCCATGCTCAAGGTGGCTATGACAGAAATGTAGATTGGGACGTAGTTGTCTTTTAGGTTTCCCGCCCGAGGAGCTGAAGGCCTCGCTGTTGCTGCCATTCGAGCGTGTTCAAGGTCTCAAAACTCGGGAGCTGAAGTGGCTCGGCATTCCCGTCTGGTGGGACTATGGGGAATACATTTCTCCCTTTAATCGAGGCGTTCCTTTTAGGAGCTACCCGTTTTTCAAAAGGACGGTCGCAGCAGTTATTCTGCGAGTATGTCAGGAGTACTATATTACTTCTCCATCCCGGCATGACTCCCGGGTGAAGGATTCCTGGATTTATATTTGCGGATATGATCCAGATCGATTTATTAAAATAATAAAAAATTTAAAAAATTATTAATATAATATATAATAATAGAATTCATAACCATAACATATATGTAAATATCGTAAAATATGTTCACTGGGTTAAACTGGGTCGTTCAACGTCAACTTGGCGCAGTGTTTGTATGGAACATTGTGAAATTGGAATGCGTCGGGAGCAGTATATAAAATCATAATTGGCTGCTAAATACAAAATTTGGTGTTGAAATAATATGAATAATAATAGTAATTGATTAATACCAACAGCCAATAATCAGTGACAAATATTTTGGGTTGCCTTGGGCATTGAACAAAGACGAAGACCTTCTGTGGGCGATTCACAATAGGCAAAACCAATTACGAGTGGTGCGTAAGAGTGTTGGCTATTTAGTCATTTATAAGATATGCAAATTAATTGGTAATTAAAGTGACTGGTAAAGTCAAATATATTCTTGAGAAAGGAAAACATTAATGTTCATCAAACTTGATCTGCAATTGTTGAATTAATGTGTTTTTATTTCGTTTTATTTTTAGCTAGTTTCACGGCTCACAAGTTGGCAACACTGGTGCTTGAGAGTGTGAGTAAGATACAGGAAGGAGGCAGCAGCAGCAAGCAACAGTGACGCCATTTTCTGTGCGAATATAATAAAGGCTGTTGGGGCTCGTGACCAAGCAATGAGCAGCCTAATCAATTTTTTGAATCCAAAACTAAAGCCTTCTGTTGAATGCGATGCAGTTTGCGAGGATGGCTACACAGCTGCCAATCTCATAGCAGATAATGCGGAGCAGCTGGAGCGTGGGTTCATGTGTTTCGCTGTGTGCAAGCCCCCCGTGGAGATAGTGTTCGATTTCCCAAAGGCAATTGACATGAAGGTTATCAAACTGTGGCACTCGTCGGGATCTCTGCGTTCGACAGGCTTCGAGGTGCACGGGAAATATGATGGCATTTGGGAACGTGTCGCCTATGTACGTGACTTGGCCAAGGGCGTCGATTCGGTAACATTTTGCTATCAGAGTGACTACAATTCACGTAGCAGCACCTCGGCTGCCCAGCAACAGAGCGAGAAAGTGTTCTTCTTCAAGACTGCCCACAAAATATTGGCTACAACGAATAGTGTGAAAATTGTGATTCGGGCAACGGAGCGTTGTCCTCCAGTGTTGCGCAAAGTTCAGATATGGGGCCTGCCTGCTCGTTCGCTGGACAAAGCTGATCGCGAACTAATGAAGACCATTTGGAGTGAGATAAGCGATCCTTATGGTCAAAGGGACCAGGCCCAACAGCAGCAGGGACAACGTTCACCTTCACGTCATATACCCGAATTGCGGGAACAGTCATCACTGGAATTACCAGAGGAGTTCTTAGACTCCATCACATGGGAATTAATGGTGAGCTATGCGATACGTTGTGCGGATTTCTGTAGGGGAAGCGATTAGGATGATTCACCATGTGTACACACAAATGCCATGACAAAAGAGAAGAAGAAAATGTGTATCTATCTATAGAGCACACATAATCCCCTTTGCCCTTCTTCTTTTCCTTTATGTTCGTTCTCTTCCGACTGCAAATAAGAAGAAAAATGGAGGAAAGACGAAGGATGAAGTGACACCTGCAATAATCTTGTTTTCCTTCTCTATCATTTGTGTTTTCTTTTCTCTATTTGCAAAGTGCTCAAAGATTACGTGAGGCGGCTATAAATGAGCGAATACTGTAATCCATTTTAAGCCCATCCTTAATACTGTTCAAGAAGACACATTGTTATACATTGAATCACTAATTGATTACTTACCCATTCGTGATCCCCTCCAGACCCCCACCTTTGGGAATAACTGCATTTGAATTATTAATGAAATGTTTTTTCCTTATCTTTTTAGATATTTCCAACTGTATTGCCTTCGGGAAAGGTGGTCGATCAGTCCACCATAGACAAGCACTCTGAAGAGGAGGCCAAATGGGGACGCCAGCCATCGGATCCTTTTACTGGACTCGAATATACCTCACAACGCAAAGCAATATTGAATCTAGCGCTAAAAGCGCGCATTGAAAAGTTCCTTATGGAGCACTCAGAGCACTTTAAGTCGGTGCCCCGTTCATTGGGCAGTTCGAGAATGCGTCGTCGTCATGCTTCCCAGTTTGCCAGCAGCATGTGCCATCCTGGACAGCTGCCGTCATCCTCTGCCGCAGGTACATACTCCACACTCTGCGGCGTCGTTTACAAACAACAGCAGCTGCATCAGCAACGCAAGACCAAATCCACAGTAACTGCCACGGCCACATTGTCATCGACATCGGTGGCCTTCTCAGGATCATCCTCACCGCCGGCCGCCAAGCGTGCCCGACACAGCAGCAGCAGTCATCCTACGGCCTGTGCCACAGTCACGGCCAGCAGTATTCATCGTCAGTCGCCGCCATCTACCTCGACGTCGTCTTCTTCCATTGACCAGGATATCCAGCAAGCGTTGCAGAAGATTACACGTTTCACACAGGTTGCCGTATCCGCAACGACAACACCGCCCTGTTGCATTAATTGCCGAAGTGGTCAGTATGCATACGAGATACGCACCTGTCGGCATCTGGTCTGTCGCGAGTGCCTTGTCCTGCTGACATCCAGTCAGCAGTGCGTCTGCAAGGTTAGCTTCCGTGGCGCTGATGTTGAGCGCTATCATAAGCTGCCGTAGTGCCCCCGTCTGCGAGGATCCCATCACCCCTAAGCATATTTTTAGTACGTTGAGTTAGTGCTTTATTCTAAGAATTATTTTGTTGCCAATCATCGCCCCCACCTCACCCCATCTTATACATTGTGTCTTTTTTCGCCATTTTTGCAATACGATTATGTTTGTGCCCCTTTGTTTCGTAAGCTTTACTTAAACACAAAAAATCTAATATTTAGTTATAGTTCGTTCTCCCCGCTCATATCAGTGAAAAAGTCGATTTTAGGGATGTGCAGAGATATTTTTGATTATCAATATTTAAAGCCAAAATATATATATATATATACAAATACACTCAGATTGGTAAATTTGGTTCGATCATCAGGCGCTACCGATTTAAGTATGTATCAGTATCAGGTCACAACACTTAGTCATAGAACAGAACTTTACATAGCATATAGAAAACGCGCATAGATTTTGTAGAGACTTTATATACAATCCCTTTCGGAAAATAAAAGACAAGAGTATATTAAGCGCAAAATTTATACATATACATAATATATATATTCATATGGTATAATATATAGAATAAAGATCAATAAAACAAATGCAAAAATACAAATGAAATTAAATATTTTAAATTGTGCGGGCTACTTTCATTTGGCAACCCTGCCAGCTGCTTACTGTTGGAAACAGTATGGCAACTCCTTAACAGCCTTTGAATTAATTTTAATTAAAATATATTGTTTCAACTGTTTTCACCTAAATGGAGCAAAAGTCAGATGGAACACCGAAGCCCGGAATAAGGCCAAGACTCCGCTTGGGTCTGTCAACGCCAGGTTTGCGAAGGCATAGAAAAGAAAATAATGAGGGAACAGAAACTCCTCGCGCCACAAAGACATTGCCTCTAAAAACCAGATCGAACAGCTGTAAGCGTCCTGGTTTGGGACTTCCACGCAAGGAGTTGACCAAGAAACGATTGGAATTTGTCAAAGCAGAACAGAACATCGCGCAGGAGACACCAAAAGATGCAGAGCCATCCACTTCAAAGGACAGTCGTACAAATGAACTGGAGAAAGACATTGAGATCTGGCGTACTGGATTCGCGGCTTCTATGGACGATCTACAAGCTTCAATTGAGCCACGACAAAGCAAAAAATCTCTACTGATCCAACTGGGAATCTCGCTGGACATGCTTTCATACCTTGAGGAAGATTGACAGTCGTTATATATAAGTAGGAAAATATGTATTTCACCCTTTTAAACGATAAAACAAAACAATTGAAAAAGAATATTCCTAGTATTTATGTGGCCGCACAGGCTTCTCGGGGTCAAAGAGTTTGGGATCTTGCAAAAAGTCCAAGTCCTTGTGGTAGCCAGGCATGAGTAAGAACTGCTGGGCACGCAAAATCGCCTTCTCCACATCCTCCTGCTTTTGCTTGCATAATCCGGTAATATGGCGACCATAAATGCGTCCAGTATACGGTGATTGGAACTGTGACAGCAATTTCACATTCTTGTAATGAGGATGGATGTTGTGCTTGCACAGTATACACTGTTGGGGATCCTTTTGAAAGGGATTTGTTATGTCAATTGGTTCATCCGGATTGCTGTTGCCTGAGCTGGAATCGACATCGGCCAAGAGGCGGGCGGAGGTCAGCAGATGTCGCTTGCCAATCAAGTTGGCAACTGTAACTGTTAAAAAATATGTCATTAAACTTTTCGTTCATTTTTACCCGCATCTAATTACCGTTCTGTGTTATTAACTTGCTTATTTTCAACATTTTTTTGTAAAATTTATTATTTATTTCTTGTTAGTGATGCGCTAGCAATAAATGTAATGGACCAGTTCCACCACCAGTTTTTATCGATATATTGTACAGCTGATAAACAGCTGATACCGCACGTGCAATTTATTTATTTTTATTTGTTTAAATAAATCCCCCTTTTGAACTTATACATAAGTTTTAACAATATAAAAATTGTATGTCAAAAAATTACGCTTTGCATTCTCAACAAAATGAAGCCAAATACGCAAAAGGGAAATGCCCCTCGAAAACCGCCACAAAGGAATGGCAACAGGACACAAAATAATAAACAGAATTTCAAGCAAAAATTCAAGCCCAAGCAAAACCAGCAGAAATCGGTAAGTTTAAAATGTTTTATTGAGTTTTTAACTAATTGAAATTGATGCACCATCAGCAGGATAAACCTAATAAACCTCAAATTCGTCAAATGATACGTCAACAAAATGCGGCCAAAGCCGAAGCTGAACGCCAGAGGATAAAGGCAGAAAAGGATGCACGCATTAAGGAGTACAAAAAACAACGCTTGGAAAAAACAAAGGCCATCAGCAAACGCACCCAAAAGGGTCAGCCACTGATGAAGGATCGCATGCAGTTGCTCCTCAAGCAAATAGAAGAAATGAAGGGACGTTAATTTGAACAGAATTAGAGCAAATATTAAATTTGTAATTAACTTTAAAACAAGATTAACAATAAGTTGTATAGCTTAGCCTTTAAGCTAATATTTTATATTTATTGTAATGTAAAAAATAAACCAAAACTCCATTTAAAAGATTTTGGTACTCATATTCATTTAATTAAAGAAAGAAATCAAAGAAGATGAGCGAGCCTTGTAAATGTTTAAATTAGATTACTTTATTATCACGATGTCTAAAGTCAAGTAGGCTTGTTTATTTTAGAAAAAATATGAAATCTAAATATCAATTTACCTTTGCTTTTAACTGTCAAAGTTGATTTTTCTAATTTACTGGCCTTATTGAGAATTGGAAAAATATTTTCATTCCAAAGTCAACGTCCAAGCGAAACAGTTGTTATCCCCAAAAAAAACTAAAATCAACATTTAAGGAATTACTGGAATAGAAGGTATTGATTTACTAGAATTCTGTACTCAGAGCACGAGATAATCTGTTGATAAAAAGTCTTGAAATCGAGGCATTGTAGAGAATTGGAAAGTCCTAATTATCGTCAAGAATAAAGCCCTAGAATTAGGATCTAAAATGAATCAGGTAAGTCAATAAGGCAGCTTGATTAATTTTTGCCATATTAAACCTTGACGCCCCAAGCCAAACCAACACCACCGACTTGCAAAATTAGACGACGCAACGGCAAGCTCGCAAAATCAAAAATTAATTGCAGAGATCCAAATAGAACGAATGGTTCTTCTCGCTCGTCACAACCAGGAATTGCACAAATCGACATTTTTGTTTGGTTTGTTTAATCAGTTTGTGTATGATCGAAATGCGAAACGTCCTTCGCCTGGCGAATTTTCAGCGTGTGAATTCGCACTACATTCCGGGGTTAAGTCTGTCTTCAGCGCTTTGATTAACCCAGGTAAGCTTAGCTTAGGCGAAGCTTTTAAGGCAATGCATCATGCGAATAACACCCATCAATTGCCTTTGCCACCTAATGCCGAGGGTGAATCTATGAGTAAAGTATATAGAGATATTATAAAATACATAACAAATTGCTTAAATGGAAAGCCTCTGATCGTGTTCACGCCCACCCAAGAAGTGGCCATAGTAAAGGGATGCTTTGACTATATGCAATCTGCATGTGAACTTGATGATAAGGCCGACGACGATGATGCCAAAAAGGACCCTATACCATCCATTCTCGTTTATGACATTCAGTATCTCTTTTTTGTACTGAAGAAGGAGACTATGGGAATGATGGGCCTACCAAATGGAGGCATCAAACTTGATATAACTAATGCAATCTTTTTGCGTGACTATTTTGAATTCGAAGAAGGAATTGCTTGTCAATTCCATGAGGAAATAGATCGCTGCAGATACTGCACTCGCAGTAAGGTAATCCGCTGGGCTTATACCTTTTGTGATTATATGTGCAAAGATTTGGGCATTACCATGGTACCTGGCAAACATGCTCCAATCATTAATCCACTCCACACCTCATCCGATTGACACTACAAGTAAAAAAGAAAACCACTAGTCGTTAGTTTTGCCTAATGAATAATTTGTTTTGTTTTCTAGTGCCATAGAAAATCCAAGTACAAATTCGAGG
This sequence comes from Drosophila paulistorum, assembly GCA_018152135.1. Lineage (NCBI taxonomy): Eukaryota > Metazoa > Arthropoda > Insecta > Diptera > Drosophilidae > Drosophila > Drosophila paulistorum. Next base: position 9,821,936 of record JAECXG010000805.1, on the reverse strand, counting down.
GAAACTACACTCCATTCTACTCTTCACCCATAATTTATATAAACTATATGTATTTCTAATAACATATCAGAAACCACAAATGAATACCAAAACAGAAGTCTACACAATGCAACTCTTCGCCAAATCCAATTCCAATCTGAGCCAATATTCTAGATACCTTGAAATTATCCAAACAGACCATCCAAAGAGAGATTACACTAGAGATTAAGGAATCCTACTAACCTTACGTGGCAACATCTATTATCAGGTAAGGGAATAGAAAATTCTAAATATATTTGACACTAAAATGTTCCTTTTCTTTGCGTCTTTCTCACAATCTAAACAAACTTTGATGAGAAGCAGCATCCTTTTTGAATGGAAATTTTCGCGGGTGCACGTTTCAGTTTTGAAAATTAAATTTAATGCAACCTGTAATAAATTTTCATGGCTCGAGCTTCCGGCCGTGCGTCACCATTAACCAACCCTTTGATTGCCGACTTCATATACACACAACAAAAAAAAACGCGTAAGTTATGTAAATTTTGTTTCTTTAGCGTTGGGTGCACGGCAAATTGGATTTTTTGGCGGCTTATCAGTAATTGCCATTTTGCATCCTGTACCTGTCAACCCAAGCCTCGTCTCCCACCCCTTGCGTTAATTCCCGCGTGAATATGTGCAAACAAACCAATTTGTAACCAGGCTCGTTTTTTGGAAAGTCTTTTCGCTATTTTTTTCACCATTTATTTTATTTTTTGCATTAGAATAAAAATAAAGTTTTATGCGAATTCCGTTGGCAAGACATCCGTTTCCGTTTAGCGAGTTGCAGGAATATAGTATATATGTAGATAGATGTACTGTATAATAGAGGGGGAAAGTGTGGGGGGAGTTAGCTGCACGTAGAAAGGGGTTTATTATTAAAGTTTATTTTCAAAGAATTCCCTGGCACTTGAACCAACAAAATGACAATCAGCATGTGGTCTCATATCCGCCAACCATTCAACCAAAGCAAACAATAACAGGGAAAACAACAGCGAGTAGCTCAAATATTTTTTATGCCGACGTTTTTATACTCTGTGCACATAGTTATGACAGAATAATAGTGTATAGAATACTTATAGCATTTGGAAGAGGGCAATTTTAGGTCTTGAGAGAACGTCGTATAAAAACGATGATCAGAATCAAATTCAGGCCACAGCACAAAGGTCACTTTTTCAAATTTTCAACTTATTCATGAAAGTATGTTTAGGACCGAACTCTAAATTTGTTGCAAGTCTTTTGAAAAAACAGTACTACGTTGAGTTTTGAGCTAGAAATCTGTTTTTTCTATAATCTTTCTATTAAATAATATATATAATATTAACATATTATATAGAAGAAAAATGTCCTCGAAATTTAAAACTCTAAAGCTGAGAATAAACTTCCTCACACTATTAGCTTTTTGAATATTTTTAATCTTTTTTATTTTTACTTTTGAAAATGTATTATTTTCAAAGTTCTGATTCAAATAAACAGACTTCTTACGCCAGAGTATTTTATAGAAGGGAATATAAATATCGAAAACTTTCACTTTCGAAGAGGATATTGCAAAACTATTGCGCTTAACCCCCCAGCAAGTTGCCACCCCTGCCGCCGTCGCCGCCACCCCCTGTTGCTCCCACTGTTTAACCCGTTGACACAAAATCGCACTAAATCAAAAATTATACTTTATACAAATAGAAAACGAGGACGTGTCTTCTCTCAGTCTTCGTTGGCATCGTCGCGGAAATCGCTAGACCCCGTTGGCCATAAATCTCATATAGTCAAATATTGAATTACGCAGGATGTACCAGCGGGTAGGAAGAGGAGGGGAAGCGAAAGGGTTTTGTGTCCCTTCCATATGCATTTCGCATATCCAATTTTTGTGGGTCAAAAGGATGTCCCGGTGCCCTCCTCGTCCTCTGTGACATTCACATTCTTTTTTTCCGCCCATTGCTTTGTTCTGTTTATTTAATAAAAATTTCAAGTTATGAGTGTTTTTTTTTGGGGTGTGTGAGTGTGTGTGTGCGAGTGTGTAGAAAGGCTCGTTTATGTGTCGATAATGAATAGTTATGGTTATTTAAGACAAGGGAAGGGCAAAGACAGAGTAAGGGTACAAGGGAGCTGAGGAGAGTTATAAATGTTTTGTTTAGGTCGCTTATAATGCAATTTATGAATGTTTTTTCCTCTCAGCGGGCCAACAATGGGTTAAGTGTACTTTCTTATCTCCCAAACAGCTGATTGGTTGTGTGTGTGTGTGTGTTTTCTGGGCATTTCACATCTCAACGGAGAGCAGAAGGGGATTCACTTCAGTCAACTTATTGTCAGCAGAGCTCATCACAACAGATAACCAGCTGGGCTAGCCCACTGAGATCATCATGGTTTGCTAGTATTTAATATAAATGTTTGCTATTTGTTGAATCTTTTATTTAGTTGTCTGCCGTTCATCAAGCAAATCAAAATGAAATTTCTGAAAATTGAGTGGCTGCTGCTGTTTGTCCTATTAGCATCCCTGGGCAATGTTCAAGCAGCACCTAAACGCAAAGCAAAAGGATTTCGATTGCCAAAATTACCCAACATCAAAATCAACATACATCATAACAGTAAGTCGACCTACTAATCTTAAAAATGAATTCATTAATAGAAGAATTTTCTATTTATTTTCCAGATATTCATATCGGCTAACGGCAGCTGCTTTTCTCACATAAATAAAACGTTATTATTTAATCTTAGAGTTTATTTATTTATTACTAGAATTTTTTAGGATAAGAATGCTTAATTATTAAGTAGGCAAAATCGAAACAATTTGTAAACCAAAACAAAATGAGACTTCAATTCTTAACACTTGAATTAATACTTGTAATTATATGAAGTCTTCATATGTTAGTTAATTTTCATACTTTTAATTGAGACATAATTAAAAGTCGTTTCGCTTTCTAATAAAAGTTTTAATAATTCTATAAACTGGTTTTTGAGACTTGAATGTCGACTGAAAGCAACTTCTAGATAGGGGAAAAACTTGTTTTTGAAAACTGTTTAAATTTTGGATCACTTGCAGGCTCACCCAATTACCAACATTTGATCTAAATTCCGTTCCAATGTTGTATACAAGTTGTATTTTTCCAAAAGGATTCAAAGCTTCAATTGTTAATTCAAAATGACAGTGATCTACTAATCACTAATACAAAATCAAAGTGCCTTAGTGTTAATCCCTGCTATACACCTAAAACCTAAAAGTTATCTTAATACAGACATTGATTTCAAAAGCGGCATTTAAGGGATTAAATAGTAAATTCTTTTATAAAGGAATAGCACATGAATATACAATTATTTTTAACAAGACGGCGCCAGTTTTAGATTGTTTTTGCATTGTCGCATAAAATTTGTTTAGAATTGATTACTTTTGTTTTCATTGATAAAAACAGTAAATTTTTAACCGAAATTGCCGCTCAAAATTATAGTTTTTAAAAATAAGAAAGAAACGGAGTCGAAGGACTTGTCGCTAGTACTTATATGTATGTAGTTTAAATACTATATTTATAACATAAACAAACTAAGAAAATGGTAAGATTGGTTGAAAATCTGCTACTGAAATACAAATAGAAATGGATCTTAGAAGAACCATTTTGGAAGTGGCAACACGAATTGATTTTATCTCTGTAAATATTTATCCTTTTGGCAAGACACTTTCAGGAATAATATATATATTTTTTTAACTTTAGATTAGCTGTAGACCTAGTAGCTATAGTTACTAAGAAGATTGCCTGTAATTTACAATCACTGCACAATAACACTATAAATACTTATATAAATAATTGAAAAAGACAGAAATCGGATAATTCTGCTTATAGCCGACACCCAAAGTAATTGTAGCCCTAAATACCTTTATGATTCTTAAAATTAATTTGTGATATCAAGATGTTGATTTCAGTTGACCAAGTCGCAATCCGCATAACTTATTGGCCTTTGAAATCTTGTTAACGATTTGGTATGCTAATTAAATTTCAGTCATTTACAAATAAACAAAAACAGTAACCAAAGCCCCAAAAAGGTGAGTTTTCACTTTTATCGCTTGGATGTGGAAATGAAAGGAGAAATAATAAGAAAATCTGGCTGGAAAATTAACACTCTAAGCGTAGAAATTCTTTTTGTTACTTTCATTGGGCCGTAAATTGTTGTTGCGTGGTAGTAAGTTGTCTTCTCCCCCCCATACGCCTTATGCCTAGCTGCACAACACCCTTCGACAAACGAAAGGACCAACTTTTTTGGCCCCAGAATTTATGGTTTGCTCCTTGCCCATGCCCATTCTCATTGGCTCTTTCACTCTTATCTTTGCTAAAATATTAACGGTTTAAGCTTAATTACAAATGGCGTCGCTTGCCGTTTTACCGTCTCACAAAAATTAACTCTAGCGTATGCGAAACTGTACCAGGAAGCAGTGCCGGATTGGGCCAGAGTGGGGTAAAAAAAAACCAAAAATGCAAAACAAAAGTTGACTTTCCAATGTGAAAGTTAGAACATGAACGAAAGTCGGTCAAAGACTGGCATATTTACAGATTCGCAAAGATAATGACTTTTCAGAAATTTTTAAAGATACATTTTTAGTCAATCTCTCTTTTTTCAAATAATAAGTTAAAAACAAAGATATCAATTTGATATTATCAAATACTCTAAGAATTGTCTTAAACATAGCTTTACGAAATTGAGGTTTATTTTAATACTTTGCTGTTCTGTTATTTGTCTGACTTAAAAAGAAAATTTGACTAACAACTTAAAATTAAATTTAACAGCGTTAAAAATATATATCACTTTCGGGAAGTGATTTAAATTTGCCAAAATCAAGTGATTTTTAGAATTTTACAATCTTTTTCAAAAAATATTTGAAGTTTTGGTTAATAAATAAATGAAACATGAAACAACCTTTCGGTGATCATGCTGCTGTATGGCTAGTCCGGCACTGACGGATAGCGGAAAATGTTATGCCATTAGGGTAATTATTTACAACAATTTCCAAATTTTACACATGAACAAACCGAAATTACAATAAAATGTTGTTTCGCATGCACTTTTCCCTGCTCATAAATAACCAAAAAGTGAGGGTCTGTAAATCACAAGGACATGGACAATGTTCCGCCTCCTCCATAGCTGCCATCAGACAAATGTGCATGTAAATTTTCAAATTTTCAACAATTTGCAACACTTTATTCTTGTTTTTTTTTTTTTTTGCCAAACACGTGACCACCACCAGAACTGAGCTCTGCTCTGCTCTGGAATCCTTTCGATCGAGATGTAGTGGGAGAAAATATGCGCATAAATTTCAATTAAAATTGAAAAGCCATGAAACATACAACTGGTTTTCTCTCAAAGGACACGAAAAATTTGTCAATTGTCCCAAACTCTGTTGTCCTGATGGTCCTGGAGCAGGTGCAGTTAAGCATGAAAGTGGCCAAGGGCAGATGGGACTTTGGTCATCTTTTTTTTATTTTGGTGTAATTAAAAACCAATTTGCCATTTGAAAAAAATGAATGAAATTATCAAATTGTACAAGGAACGAAAAGAATGTGTTGGGCATAAGAATTCATGTTATTTCAAATATTTTATGTGCACAGATCTGATCTGTTTTGGGGTTTAATGAAATAGTTCACAGCATATTTTACACTTCAGCGAACGATTCATCATCCAAATGGCATAGGGATAGTCATCTACAATCAACAGCATCCTGCCCGATGAGAGACAAATGTCAAAACTATAAGCTGACACTAAAACCATTGAGGCACTTCAATGGTAAACAACAAACAGAAAACGCCAACCCCCCAAAAAAAGGACTAGACAAAGAGGGTTGGTTGCTTCGATCTAGCCGAGATGGCGTGGGGTGTAGTTTGGGGGTGGGGTGTAGGTTGTGCTCTCTCACCAATTTCAATTGCTCTTTAACTTTCGCCCAGCGACTAACAAGCGACGCGTGCCGTTTCCTGTTTTCACACGCGGTCAAAAGGTACAGTCAACGCAACGTAACGCAACGCCATGGAATGGAATGGAATGTTAACACACAACTGTACCACAACACATCATTACATAACCTCACATGATGACATAATTCACTTCCGGCCAAAGCGTGTGTGGGTCGGTCCATCCCCTAGTTTAAAGTTCCATAATTCTAAAATTAAAGTGACCATGCAAGTATTCTTTTTTTTTTTGTCAATTTGGACCATAAATCAAATTGAGTTTGCCCAAAGAGCCTTTGGCTTCGGCTGTGCCTTTTGATGAGTTGATTTTTTGTCTATCTGTCGGACGATTTTTTGTTTTTGTGGGGTGTCAACACGACATTTATGAGAATTTTTCAATTTCATTGAAAGTTTTTATATTTTGGGGTAAAAAACCAAATAATCGTATTAGGGAATAGATGGGCGAAACATTCTTTGGCAACATGTGTGAAAATGTTTGGCAAAAAGAAAAGAAAAGATAAAAGCACATGTGTGGATTGTCCTGTTATTTTCGGGAGACAATCTCTCTGATATGATTAGCTTAGGACTAACGAGCAAAGCTTTTCACCAGAAATTCAATTTTTGAATTGGCTTTCGGGGTTGGTTCATCTGCTGGTTGGTTAGCCAATAAATCTCGCAACAAGTCTTAAACATGTCAGCAAACAAGGACCAAGTTTTAGTCCCAAGAAGCAACAGGAAGTGCCACAAACTCCACCTAAGATCTGTATGGAAATGGAATGAAATCTTTACAAATTCCAGTGACTTTGATTTATAACCAAGGCAGGGCGTAAGATTTTTTAATTTAGTAAGGCTCACAGCAAGACTAGGCTCAAGTCTCAACCCTTTTCCCTCAGCTAGTCTGCATAATTATGCTCAAGTCTTAGGGCTGTCGGCCCACCCAGTCGCATAATTTATAGACTTAAGACATCTACGACTTAATGAGTTTCACTTTGGAAATTAGCTTGATTTTCCGTAAGATTATCAGTGTGGTCAATGGTCCAGTTGATTTATTCAAAATGAACTCACTCTCATGGATGGCAATAATATTCAACACCCAAAAGTACTCGGACTTATTCTTCTGGCAAGTGCTTGAAAGTAATTCCTGTAAAATTCTATGACTTCGTAACTAATTAGCGAAAGCCATAAAAACAATAAGCGTTGAGACCGCAGCAAAAGAAAGCGCCCTTTCACTTTACACCCCTCCCTTCTAACCATCAATGCACACCCTTCCAGCGCGGTTTTGTCCTTAATGAAGTCTGACATTGATGTTGACGAGGAGGACAACAACGATGAGAGGGGGATTGGATGGTTAAGGATGCGTCTGAACGAGGTAGTTTCACTCACTCAACAAGTGAAAGTAAAATGTCAGTCAGCCTGCGGTTGATGATGGCTTGACAAGCAAAGTGAAGCGCGACATCGTTAAAGAAGTCATAAAATGCATTAAAATTAAAAACGTGTTAAAATGCTCAAAAAAATATAAATAAAAATAAACTTGTTATCCTGCAAGATTTTTAATGAGGTCCTAATGAAGCGTCGCCAAAAGTCAAAAAAGTATTTGCGTCTCATTTGTTGGTTGTTAGCTGACTCAGAATCAAAGAAGGGCAGAGATGGGGAGCAGTTTAAAAAATCGTAAATTATCAACCAAATTTTTAATGAAAAAAACACGAAAAATTTTCACTTACTGGCATATGCTGTATGTGACTTTTGTTGCTGCCCATAAATTATGGAAATTTTACCCAACAAAATTAAAAAAAATATATATATACAAAAAAAGGCGGTGGAAAAACAGAAGCAAATGTTTTACTAATAGGGGTAAGGGGAGGTCACACTTATCAGCGGGTTGTCCATTCCATTTGGTTCTAGTAGGCGTGGCCATCTCTAACATAAAAGTGAAAAAATATGCCTTTTATTACGTGTTTGTAATTTGTTTTCATCCTATAGAAAACACGTGAAATATGAGAAAAAAATTGCCACATTTTTGTTTAAAAATGGATTTTTTATTAGATTTTCGGCGATTCTTGCTCAGGGGGTTGCTTAAGCCGTGGGAATAGAAAACAAAAGGTTCAAACTGTACTAAGGCAAGGAATTTCCCGCAAGTTCTTTCCCATTTAGACGTAGTTTTAGATACGACGTAGTTAATCCATAAATTAAGCAAAACCAAAAGCACAGACATATGCAAAGGCGTGACAATGAACAGACTCAGGTGAAATTTATTGTCTCCCAAAATAAAAGAGCAAACGCCAAAAAATTTGTTAAATCCCCGAAAAAATAGTTACACTATACTTAAAGGTTTTTATTCGCAAGAAATATCAAATCTTCTTTATAAAAAATATTATTGAATCATCTCGTCTGTAATGTCATAAAATAGTCACAAAAAATCGAAAATTTCAAGTTCTTTTGGTTGTAGCTTCGACACAATTTGCTGTAGGGAAACAAAAGATACAGCAAGACTTGATGGGATAATATTTCCTCTATCCAACCCAAAAAAAAAAAAAAAAAAAAAATGTGATTCGATTTTAAAAACATTCACATGAATCTCTAAAAAAAAAAGATGTGGTTTGACTCTATTAATATATTAAAATGTCCTGTCAATTAACTAGTACCTATACAGTTTTTCGTATTTGAAACAAATTGGAACAAATTAAGAAAGTTCGCCAAACTTTATTATTAGAAAATTTATAAATCTTTTTAACAGTACTTTTTGATTTTTGAGAAATTTAAAAAATGAACAGCAGAAGCTGTTAGCTAAACGATTTAAAGATTAGCTAAATGTCAGAGACAATATTTATATAATTTTTGGAAACGATTAAAGAATTAAACGTAGAGACTTACAGGAATGTTTTCAATGTTCCGAATAACTTTGTTGATGTATTGTTAACTCTGCCAATAATCTATCAATCAGAAAATTGAGTGCTTAAAAAATATTTGATTTCAGCCGAATGACGACAAATGAACTCTATGTAAAATGTTTGTTCAAAAAAGCTTAGAACACTTTTCATTAGTTAAATCTCGAATCGAAACTACTACGCAGAATTGTAGACGATTTATGTTTTAATTTTGAAGCGAGTTTAAAACGATTCGAAAAGGAAAATAGGACTCTAAACATAGTAACAAAAGTCGTCGCAAACCCCAAAAACCTTGTTGTTTAGTGTAATTAGTTGTGGCAGGGTGTCTCTGGCAGTGAGAAAGTCAACTGCATGTTCTTCTTTTTTTTGCATCGTAGCGCTTAATTTTTAATGCCGCCTCGTGAAATTTATTGTTCAGCCACAAATTTGAGTTAATCTGTGAAAGTTGCCAAAGGGCTTAAGGACTTGAGAGATGCCATGTAAAGTTTTCGCGGCGGTAAACGAGACTGTACTTAAATACACACACACACAGACACACACGCGTGTAAGCAACTCACTTGGAGTTGACTATACAAAAACCCATTTAAAGTTGCCAAAATGAAATCACAGTTGATTTAATTCCAACTGTCAGCTAACGAGAAAAGAGCGCTGGAGAAAGTGCATTGAGAGTTCAAGGAGGTGCGTCAAAGGCTTTTGTTGGCCACTGTCTGCTGAGGAGACGAGTCGAGAACAAGGTATTCCACATAATTCAGCCATCAATCAATTGGCAAGCTACGAGTCACATGTCCTTTTTTATATGTATTTACGCTTAGATCTCCTTTGGGTTCTTTGGCTCTCATTCTCAAATGAATTGACAGTTGACCATGACCGATGGCCTTTAGGCGAAAGGTAAAAACGTGTCGCTTATCAAACTTGAAATGCTGCAACGAGTACATAAAAAGTGGTAGAAAAAAAAGGGGTTAAGCCCCTCTATAAATAACATTAAAATACGCCCACAACCATAAATATTTATTAATGAAATTAACTGCAAGGAGTTCAGTATGAAATTAAAATATCAGCCATTGAAAGTAATTAAAATTCATGCCGTCGTGGAGGGGGCAGCACTTGAGAGTAGAAGGGTAACGGGGGCATTGCCAAAGAATTAGATGATCACGCAGTTTTCAGTTTCGGTTTTGGAACATGGCAAGCAATAAGGCCATTAAAATGTTCCAACTCCAAACCCTAATCTTGGCAGCTGGCCCAGAAAGAACACATAATATGTATGAAGGGGAAGTCAAAGGGCTTAACAACCATTTGCATAGACTTTTTCAACAGTAGCGTAAATTTGTACTCAAAAAAGGATAAACTCAATATTTATTACTACTTGCAGAAGCAATAGAGTAAAAGTGAAATTTTTGCTTTCCACTCTCAATTCGAAAGAACTATTTATTAGTATCTGAATGACTTATTCTCAATATTTTGCCCAGCAATTCACACAGGAAATAAAAGGATATCTTGCCCCTCTTTTGAACAACGCCTCTGCCTAATTATTGCTCATAATTCCCCCACCTAAAAACCATTTTTAACCATGAGCGACGTTTAACTACCATAAATTGCAAACATGTGTGTGTGTGAGTGCGGTTATTCTCGGCAGCTCGACGGCCATGTGTTAACGTATGTGGTTAAGTGGTTTTCCAGGTTCATGTTCACAAATTTTGCCACCACAATTGATGATATGCAACCACTTTGAAGTGGCTCCACATTTTAATGAGCAGCAAATTCAATTTGAACTTTTGACTCGTTTTGTGTGTTCCACAACCGAAATTAATTCATTTGCAATTCATGGTTTTCAATTGCGTTTGTTTAGTTTCACTCTCTCAGGGGACTTCAAGGAGGCAAAGTGTAAAGTTAAAGACAGCAGCAACAGAGACCGGGGCATTCAATTAAATTGGCATAAATTATGCGTTAGATCATGAACACTTAAGTTAGAATGGTCCTAGAGGAAATAAGGCACAAAGCAAGAAAAAGCACATAAATCAAGTATTTTTTTGACAGTTGTAAAATGCAAATCAAAAATGTTAACAGGGCGACCCCAAAGAAATAACAATATGACTTTTCCTACGCTCAATTTTCTTCAAAGATATCCTCTTACAATAGGCAACAAAAATGACTTTAAAAACCGTGTCCAGTCAACACACGGACATATTATTCCATGGTTTTTTCTTCTAATTCTTTAAAATGAGGTGTTAATGTGTCTTGTTTTCTTTTACGAAAAGAATTTATTAGCCTACTTTCAGGCGTTGCTTAGGATAAATTTCAACAGCTGCCCAGGCATTGAAAATAAAAATTGTGCGTAAATCAAAATTATGACTTTTTAATGAAAGACTTTGAACATATATTTATTACATAGAGGGAGGTAGAGACATCGACCATCAATGGATAGATGGAAAATTTATAACTATTACTTACACACGATTAAATAATTCTCCTTCCCCCCATAATCTTGGCCCTTTTTGGCCACAACCCTCTCGAACAAAGAGAACAAAGATGTTTTTGTGCTTTTTGCGTCATCTTTTCTAGTTGTTACTAAATGGCCATCATTTGTTAAGCTTAAACCCTTTGCCCAGACTAAAATTCAGACCCAGTCTGAGACTAAAGCCGAGACCGAAACTGACTGTGGTCTAATGAGGCAGCTATAAAAGGAGAAACTAACCATAAAAATCGTATGCATTTTTCATCTCTTGATAAATGACCAAAAACAAACAAAATAAAAGAATCAAGATGAGCCAGAGTCTCTCTACTTTTTTTCGGGCGTGACGAAAAACCAATCAAGTTGTATAAATACATATATTCCAGTTCCAGCATCTTTCACATTGTCACCCATCATTGTCATCATCTAGAGGCTAGAGAGAAACAAAAACTAATATAGAAATTAGGTGTGTAATGTGCTGAGCCAGCTATAAATATTTCTTATATTTGGCAAAATATTTGCAAAATGTTTCCACTACACTGGGCCAGCATCTTTCATTGAGGGTAGAACAAATACATATATCTAGGGGTTGAGTCCAGCAGAGAATCTGGAGTTGGGGGTTGGATGTATTTTGGGTGTATATTTCAAGTGTTTGCCACATCTGACATTTGTCATCATGATTCGACCATAAATACAAACTGCGCGCCCATAAATAAACATTTGCCCAAAAGAAAATGCAGTTATTATACTTCCAAAAGTTGGAGGACAAAAAGAGACCATGAGAAGGGTAAGACCATACAAATATTTGAGCAAAGACTATACACAGATAGAGGGAATTGATTTACCAAAGAAATTAAATGGTATTACAAAGATACTAGGAACACTGACACTGAGAGTAAATACTTGCAAAATAAAATCCTTTAAGACATTCTTTAACTAATAGATTAAAATGGATTCACTTCAACTCTTAAAAATGTAGAGAGTATTCACAATTTGTAGGCGCAATAATGTATAAAATCTTCTGATTAATTGATTTGCAGTGGTGTGTAATTGTGCTGAATATTGTTCACTTCTTTAAGAAATTATTTCTATGACTTTTTCGCAAAACTGAAATAAATATACAAAGTCAATAAAAATTAGAAATCTCTTTAATTACCCAAAGTGTTCCTTAATCTGGGAATAAGCGAAAATAAACATGAGTACATATCTGAAGTACTGACATTAGAGCCAAATAAGGATCTACTTAGAATGTATTTCCAATTACAGTTGGGCAAAGGTTCTCTCTCTCTCTTTCCATTCCTCCCACTGCGGAAGCGAAGTTACCGCTAGAATATTCTGTAATAATAATAAGATAGTAATAATAAATAAACAATAGTAATAATTAATATATAATTATGATGATAATGAACTAATAATTACCGAGTAGTCAGAATGATCAGCCAAAGATTTAAGCGAACGGAGCAATGCGCTGCAGCAGTGAGTGGGAGAAAGTGCAAAAATTACTCTCTCGCTTAACCGCTCAGTGACACCTGAGAAGAAGAAAGTGCAAGTCATCTCGCTAAGCCCCTCTTACTAGCTGCGCTCTCTGGGGTCAGCTAGCATATAAGAAGAAGCATCTGCGTGGGAGTGGTAGAGTTACTACGGCAGAGTGAAAGGTGAGAGGCGAGAAAAAGACAGTCCGTTATGCCGCGCTTTCTGATCGAAATAATGAGAGGTGGACAGTGGGATAACGTGAGTACGAGTGAAAAAGTTGCAGCCCTCTAACAATTTCTACGTGTGTAAGAAAACTTTACAAGGAAAGGACAAAAAACTGTAACCATAAGAAAAGCTGTATTAATTTTGATTTGTTAACAAAAAGGTTTTAAACAATTTTCTAACAAATTATAAATATAAAACTAATTTACTTTAGTTAAATTTCAAGAAGGGCTTAGAAAATACAAACAGGATTGAGTTTTTAAGCTTTCCCGCTCACTTTTACCCAAAATTTCCGTTTTCCAGTACCAGTCGACCATAGCAAGTGAAAATAATTACAAATAGTAAATAAAAACTCCTGCAAATATCTTTTTTCTAGATTACATTGCAATTTTAATAAAAAAATTTCCACAAAGGGATGAAAGGTGGATCACAAAAAAATAAAAAGAAAACGAAAAGAAAATAAATAAAGATATTGCGCTGTTGTTGTTGTTCTTTATAAAGGATATTGCGCTGTTATTGTTGTTGTTTATATTGCCAGAGACATCAAACATATCTAAAGCCGATGTAACAGGAAGTTATCAGGGATTGTCAGAGATGCCGAGGAGAAACAAAAACAATAAAGCAGCCATTTGGCAATTGTCTCTCTTGTTAGAACTCACGTCGTTTGATGGGCATAAAGTCAAATAATAAAACATTTTAACTCGACATTTGATGGTTGTTTTTATTTCTGTGGCATTGCGACCGACAAATAAAAACAAAAACCAAAGGACACAACCTCTGACTCTAGAGGTAAACCGACCGACCCACCAGTCCTGGGGCAAACACCTTGAAGCGCTTTAATTTTTATGATTGAGCCACACAAAGACGCATCGTAAAGCAAAGGACACGCTCTGGCTTCTGGCATAACAAGGCAAAAATTTATGCAATTAGAAATTAATATTATACAATTTGATGTTTTTAGACACGCGTTCGTTCGGTTTGCCATAAAATGTCATGTGGCAACTGCATTTTTATGCCACAATTTGAATTTTTAGTGCCCATTCCCAAAACGATGCCCCATATTGAGGCGTGACTATGCAGTTGTCTGTGTCACTTAAATTAAAATGCTTTAACAATGAGTTACTTTATTTCGCAAACAAATTTGATTCGCTTCTGCATTCAATGATAAGAATTTTGTTTTTATTAATCATTTAAGACTTGCTTGCGGGATAAGCCAAAACAAAACGTGAGAACTGCCCAAATGTTACGTCTCAAAAGATGACGACGACTGTCCGAAAGAATTCAATGAACAGGAGAATCAGCAACAGCCTAAGGGCTTAGTCCAAAAGATACAAAGTCATTACAACGCAGCGTATTCATAATTAAAAATATTTACAAAAATCAACTCAAGTTCTTAAGAAGGAGAAAAGAAATACGCGTTTCGAGGGCGAGGAAGCAAGTGCAGTGAGCGTATGAAAAAGTTTTTGTTAATTAGTCAATGGAAGAGGAGTGGGAAATGAATCCGAAGAATGTGAAATGGGGTAAGTTACTTAAATCAGACTGTTTGTTGCTCTTTAAGTTAGCTGAAAAGTATAAAATATTACAGACTAAGAGCTTATGGAAATAGTTTCGATTCAACTTCTTAAAAAGGAAAAGTGGTCTATATTTAAAAAGATTTTTCGACTCATGTATACAACAGAATCGAGAACGTTATTTTTGTGACTTGTTTAACTAAGAACTGAGGAAGAGTGTCAAGAATAATACATTACCAATTTCCAAATCTTTGTTTCTTTGAAAACTAAATATCTTCTTTTAGAGGGTATTGAAAGAATTGGATATATCTGATATCCTAAAGTAAAGTCCTTCAAAATGCATAAAACCTACTCAATTTAAGCCTAAAATCAACAAGCAACAACAACAACTCCCCTTGGCTAATTACACATTCAGGCAACAATGAAAAAAAAAAAGAAATAATAGAATAATTTTAGCTAAATGTCCGAAGGGGAGGAAATTGAAGAGAATCTAATAAATGGAACCAAAAATGTGCGTACATCAACGTGGCAAATAGCAAATGCCTAAAAAAAAAACAGAGGGAAGGAGAAGAATGAAAAGTAAAAGGTGTATTGGCAGGACACTCTGCATAGCTAAGTGAATTGTGTGTGTAAATCGAACTTTCACTTTTCTTTAGAACTTTTTTGTATTTTTATTATTTTAACATTTTTTTTTTTCTTCTGTCGAGTGCCATTCATCTGCCACTTGCCAGGCAGCACACGTAATGAGAAGCCTGGACCAAGAATTAAGTAACGTGGGGAAGGGGCGAGGCAATGGCAGAGGCAGGGGCACCCCTTTGCACTTTGCTTTTGGCGTCGTTTCTTTATAGAATTAGCATAATTTCCTCAACAGTTTTCATTATGTCTGCATTTTAAGTAATTTTTTTCGTTTTTCCGGGTTTTTTGCTGTTGCGTTTTTTTTTTGTAGCATATTTTTTGGCGTCGTCGATCCCTGGCCCAGTGCAATTAAACGTGTAATTACTCCTCTACTTAAATATTCCTTCCGAATGAAACGAGACGAGGGTCAGCAATTCTGTGGGGGTCTTTTGAGTTTTTTCTTATTTAATTTGTTGTTGTTGCTGGCAACATTGTTGTTTTTGTTCCCTTTACGGAAGTTTTTCAACTTGTTTTTATTTGATTTTCCTATTTATTATGGTTTGAGTTATTAGTGAGCTCTCTCATTACAAGGACTTTAGAGAAGGAGGGGGAAGAGGAGGCAATAATGTTATATTTGTTGCTGTGACATCTTTTTTAAGGGTAATGGGGAGAAAAAGTGGGGTACATGGCAAGGGTCATGTCATTTGATTATTATTTTAGCTTGATGCTTTTCAAGTTGATTTCATTTACAATCAAGCCATCAAAAACTCATTGGATACTAATCTGTTAGTGTCTCCCCATCCCATGTCCTGACAATGTATCTACTAGTCGCTTTCTTTGCACTTAAGGATACACTCAAGACAGACACAATAGACAGAAACACACACAAACACAGACACACACAGACGAACGGAAACAGCCAAAGCAACGATATAGTAAAAATGATTTCCGTCTAAAGGAAAAACAAAATTGGCAAAAACGCGCAAACGAAAGTCTATTAGTGGGCCAGACAAAGGATCTCAACATCACCCTCCCCCATCTACTTCGCTTCGCTTTGCCTTTTCTATTTTGCTTCGCTGTTTTGTTGAATAGTTTTATGATTTTTATGGCTTGTGACAACAGGATGGCATGTCAGGATATGGCCATCAGCTTAAAGGATATCTACAATGATTCGAGCTTTCGCCGATAGCTTAATGGCCAAAATTAAATGTGAAGTTTCTTTTCGAAATAAAATGGCAATTAGACTGCCCATTCCGACTCAAATTGATATGTGAGTGTTTGCCTTATCAGCTTTAGCTTAAATGCGCTGCAAATTGCTCAGATAATCTCTGGAGGATTAAACAAAAACAAAATGAACAAATGCCTTGTAAGTAATTGGCTTTAAAGTTGAAGCCCCCTGAAGAATGTGGTGAAAGTCTTATTTCCGCCTTTTTGTGTTGAGGATATTTACAGGGACTTATAAGGCTCCTTATTGCTTAAGCGTTTTGCATACTCATTCGCTTGAACATATCCTGGCTCTGTCTTTGCTTCAGTGTCGCTCTCTTGCTCTCTTTCTCTCTCTCTCTCTCTCTCTCTCTCTGTCTCTGGGTATGTGTGAAACGAGTCGTAAATCTTTCCCATTCCCCCAACTGTCTGCATCATAAATCATATGCAGCCAAAGTATCTTCACTGGATGTTTGTGCACAACCAAGAAATAAGTAAAAAGCAAAGCAAATTTAAGTATTTTCACGCTTTGACGGTTTGTAGTCGTTGTCGTCTCTGTTGGGAGCATTTGTTGTTGCATGTGATATGTGAAATATATCAAAGTGCAAAATGAAGTTAAGGCTAATAATATTATCTGCTTCTTGGGTGTATGAATGAACTTTATTGCAATTGCAGCAAAAAAGAACTTCATATGTCATATACCTACTATCTACTTGAAAGCGTTTGTAGCCCTTAAATTGAGTTTACTTAAAAATTGTATAATATAAGTGTATAAAATAGCAATTTATATACTCAACTGGGAGACTTTATGAAAATAAGTATAATCAAATTTCATTCACTTTGATCTGGCTTCTGGGCAATTGCCTAGTTATTTTCAAGTTAGACTATAAAATTCATAAGAAAAATATAGTTTAGTAAGTTTAAGCAGCAGGCTTTCATTTCATTACAGGCAACATTTTGGTGTTAGTTTGTGTTGTCCCCTCAAATCGAAATTGGCACACAATTATTTGAGAAATTTAAGGCTCTATTTAGTAAATAATCGAATCTACATAAGTCAAAAAAAAAAATTTTGTTGAAAAACTGTCAATTATTCAGAACGTAGACAGGTATCGAATACTCTTCCAAGGGTAGAGGGTCTTTTTCTTTTTCCATTAAATTGAAGATAAAATAGGGATATGTTTTTCATTCTAATAATTAATTTCATTTAATGCAGTTAAAGATCAATCTCTATATATTTTTAGTAATTTAAATCCAAATGTATTTAAAAAATTAAATAGTTTATTTATTTATATCAAAGATTGGTATAATTAAAATTAATCGTAACTTATATTAAAGGCTCTGGCTGATCAGAAATCCGCTTGAATTGGCTGACTTTATTGGTATTTTAAAACTGAACAATTCAATATAGCAAGTAAAGGCTTTAAAAACAAGTTAATTGAAAACGTAATCGATGATAGATACCAATTCAATTCAGATGAATTGACATCACTAAAATCAATATATCAGACAAAAGAAAACAACACAATTTAGGAGTTATACTTATTTTTATAAGTCTCAAACAAGAAAAAAACCTTTTTGCTCTAAAATAATTTCTAGTAGATCAATCAAGGCAAACAAAATATGATGTATAGAAATATTTTCATTATTATTATTATTAAACTTTGTCTGTATTAATTTTGTTGTTCAATTCGAATAGAACCATAATCCTTTCAGGAAGAAAAAGCAATCACAGTTTGAATGAGCTGCAGGGTTAAAACTATTTTGACAGTCGTCGACTGATTCCACGTGAACATCGACCCCCACCACCCCGACTATTATGTGGCACACCCAGGAGACATTCTGCCAATTAACAGTTACATGTTTATACGAAAATAATTGGGTTGCGTGACAAAAGGATAAGGCGAAGCAGCAACAGGATTCAGGGCCAAAAACCAGAAATAGAGCTGGGCTAAATAATAAACAAATAGAGGCAACGTATTTTAAGCAAACACACACACATGCCAACTATATAATCATAGTGATTGCTGATGATAGTGCGTCATTCACATCACATCAAAGTGGAACGCCGCCGCAGGACAAGGGCGTTGCTAAAGTTATTAACGCTTCGTGTAGAGGGCGTCAATCAACTTTTGGGGCATTTTGGGCGCGATTTGCATGCCAAAAAACCCTCTGCCACACAAATTCACTTCTCGTTTTTTTATTTTTTGGGTTAAAAACAAGGAAAATTGTCTATGGCTTCAAAATGTCTGCGGCTGGTCTCGAAGTTTATGTTAATTTAATTGCAACACCAAAACCCATTAAAATAGTTCCACGTCACCAGCAACAGGCCTAAGCTTGAGGGTATCACAAAAGGGTTGACGATGTGGATGTGGGCCAGGCTAAGGATGAGAAGATGATGATGATGAAGTCGAAGATGTTGGATGACTATGGATTGTTTGCCTTTTGCGGCTGCTGCTTCGTTGCCATTGACAAATTCGAAGGCAGAAAGCATCTTTAATTAAGTTGGGATTTTAATTGCTTTGGCTCGTGGGAAATGTACTAACATCACTTATCGATAGTTATTTCACATTTGATATGGCTTGAAAAGGAAGTCTTATATTACACACATCAAAGGCAGAGCTTCACACATCATGTGTGTGTGTGTGAGATTTTTCATGCTTATAATCAAATTCAAATTAGTGTCCTTAGAGCCTAAAGGCTAAAAGAAAATTTTAAGATGAAACTTAAAAGATTTAATTTATGTTTAAATTTGCATTATTTGTATAAAGATTTTCTTAAATATATTACATTTTTTAGTACATTTTGTTTATATTTTTAACTATTTCACAGAAAGATCAAAAGTATTTGTTAGAAAAGAAAATTTTCTTTTAATGATGTGTTTCAACTATTGCTTGAAGTAATTGTAAATTAAGTTTCTCGAAATGCATTTCACACTAAAAAAAAAAGTGCTTAATTTGATTTACGATTACTGCTTACAAAAACCACGAGGAATGCTATTTCCCTCAACTGATAGATACGTGCCAAATAGACGAACAAATGGGGGGCAACGTCACTTACCGACTGCCACTCTATGTCAATTGTAAAATGCCCTGATTAATCCACTTCAAACACACCAAGTTGGCATTCGCTCGGCAACCTTTCACTCTCCACTCTTCCACATGCTCCTCTTACACATCCCCAAACCCGCCCCCGTTTGGACTCTAGGCACCCGGCATGGTGGGCAAAGTTTTTCAAACTGTGACAATGAGTTGGATAAAGGTGTTCTTTGTTTAGGGGGTGGGGGATAATGCGGGGCAATGGCAATGGCAATGGCTACGATATCGGTACGTGAGCACACGTTGATTGCATTTACGTGTCGTTTCTTGGAGATCCCTTTCTTGCGACATTTACACATTGCATCACGATACACGGCAGAACATTGGGACTATGTACGTAGGTAGACACCTACACACACATAGTTGCAGCCGACAGCGACTAATGCAAAATTAATGCATGTCAGACAAGGGCAAACCACACGCAAGTATTGATAATCAGCTCAAGGTTCACTTGCCTCCTAGAACCCCCAACGACCCCATCGACCCTCCAACTGGCAAGGGAAATTGAAGTTTGCGCTAATTAAAAACCACATAGTCATACATTAGAGTAGGGAAACTCCAATTAGAGATGCAATGAATGGCTATCAGGTATCGAAGATTAAATTGGCAAAGAAGATTAGATAAAGGAATGGTAAAAATATCTTTACTTGGTCGAAAGCGGTCTACAAGTAAAAAGAGATAAAGAGAGATAGTGCTTACCAAAACTATCCCATATTCCTATCAATTTCTGTTCGTTGTATTGATCTCTAAGGTTGATCTTGAGAGTCAATAATGCATATAACGCTCTAAGTTCCAAAGCTGTCTTCACATCTCTAATTCGCCACTATTGGCTAAACTAATGCTGCACATACTGTAGTTTTCAGCTAGCTAGTCAATAGACCATTGTCATATGCGCCTTGGTATCTCTGGCAGAAATCTGAAGCCAGCACCACCAAGTCCATACCCATTGCCATTAGAAGAACCAGAAGACACAGTCTAAGAGACAGTCGGATAGAAATAGAAAGGGACAATGTCTCACGTCGGGAATTCTTGACTTTGGCTGAAAAGAAGAAAAAAACTTTAAGTAAATCTGCTTATCTTGTTCGCAAAAGTTTCGCTACGTGCCGCCGTCTCGACGTTGGTCACGGTCGCGTTTTCGTTGCGGGTCTTTTGTTGCCAGGCCTCTCCTACAAGCAGGCACTGACTGGCCTCCCTCCCTATCACTAGCTGTCAGCCCCTGCCCCGCGTAACCTTTTCCATAACTCAAGTCAAGTTGAACCGAGTTGAGTTGAATGTACAGATATCAAAAAGTTGACAAAGTTTTCTGTATTTTTTTTTCTATTTTGTCAAAGTTGGCATTAGCTTCTAGTCCGCATTATTTTTCAGGTTTTTATTTTGTCAATCAAATAGATTTCTGTTTACTTTGATTTCAACTGCCCACATAGTTGCCAGGTGAACCAATAGAGCGAGGGAAACTCCGTCCATCAAATGGAAATCAATTGAAATTTTTGGCAAGCATTGCAGCTACAGTTGACTAAAATCCTTTAGATATTCTTTTTAAGTCTAGGAGTCTCTTCAAAATATTCAAATTATCTTTTATTTTTTAACTCAACATAGACTAACATTATGTTTTTTTGTTTTTTAATGGAAAACATCTAAACTTTTTAGTTCTTCATTTCCAACTAAAAGAATCATAGAGATAAACTGAGGACAGGGGCGGACTCGAATAGAGATTTTAGAAATTGTGTTTCTTGCATGAGCAATTTCTTTATATTCAAACCTTTTGGATAAGGAACTATCCCCAAGTTTCTTTCCCTTAATGGAATTTTATAAAAAAGTTTCTTAGACTAAGTAGGTACTATTCTATAATAAATAACTTATTTGTGAGCGAATTTTTAAAGAACCTTTTGTCTTTAATAAATACTAAATAACTTACTTAGATTAGGGTTGGGATGAAACTTCATCCTTCTCTCCCATATTAGCCAAGGACATTAATGAAATTTACAATATCGAAAGTGGTGTCATCCTTCTTCTAGTTTTATTGACCAAATCTTCTGCCTGAAACTATATAAAAGAAATCTTAAAGCGCCACTTTAAGTGCATCGGCTATTAAGTTTCTCATTTTCCTTTGAGTGCATCTGGTGTTCAGTTGTTTTTCCTGTTTCTGTTTCTGTTCATGTTGTCAGTTGGTTGGTTTTACTGGCCAAGTGGCATGTGCCAATTTATGGTCAAATGCTAATTTTTCCGTTTGGCCATGTCGTCGCACAGAGCGCGAGAATTGCTCGATTTCTCGGTTACTCCTGTTGTCGGGTCTCTGGTTGCAATAATTCTCGAGATCCCATCTCCATTACCATCATGATGTTACGGTCTCTGGCCTCCTGATATGGCTGCATCCAGATGCCAGATGCCTTCTCGTCTATGGCTTGTCTGTGTGTATGCGAAACGGGTTGGCCTGGTTGCTGGAGTAGTCTGCCAGGGGGCGTCAACTTTGTGGCTCGCGATAATCCATGTTGCAATTGCGTTGCGTCTCGTTGTTGCCCATTAATGCCATCCTGGACGGGAGTAAAAATACAACAAAAAAAAAAACGGAAAAATTTGCTATTATCTTTGAAATTGTCTGCCAGGCATCGCTGTCGACCGGCTGCAGGAAATATGGATTAAAATGTTGCCCAAGCATCCTCTGTGTGGCTCTATGTGGCTGTGGCTGTTGCGTTAACTTGATTTTTTAAGTGCCTCTTCGTCGCATTATGAACGTTAAGGCGTTTGCTCATGTTCCCCCCACTCCAACGCCCAAACGATTACAATATATGTATGTATATGTATGTGTGGTACATTTTTTTGTCGGTCTACTCTGTCCCAGTACTCGGTTTTTATTTTTTCTGCATCGCTTTTCATTTCAACTCATGCATACGAAATTAGTGCAGACGGGAGTCGCTTCTCTGTGCCTCTGTGTGCCTTCTTCATTCACAAAATCGTTTATGGCTTACAGCGAGTTAATCGCACTGTCATTGTTGGCTCTCTCTCTGTCTTCCTCTCTGAGGCTTTCTAGGAGTTTAAGTTTACTTTTGCCGGCGGCAACAGCAAGGACAGCGACAAGTTTATGGTGGCTGGTGCCTCAGTAAGAGAAAAAAAGTAGATAAAAATTTTGAAGCATACTTTTCTGGAGTAAGCGGCTTATGAGGAGAAAGCATTTAAGCTTTCACCAATTGCAATTGCAATTGGCAACAGATACGCCAAGTACATAAGGATTTATTTTCAGACATTTATTGGGATTTCGCAAAGAGTTTGGTTTTTTATTTTATTATTAAAATTGTTTCAACTGAGCAAAATAATTGCTTATACACATATGTATACTTACCATGAATATGCCAAATTGAAATTTTTAGCTTGAATAAAGTGAATGGAAAGTTCAGTTGAACATTTTTACCAATGACTGTCACTAGAAATCCTGACATAGCAAGAAAGAAATTTTGAATGAATACAAATATAACATTTTAGAATAATTCTAATCATATACAAATATTTGTAGAATCATTTTTCTGCTCAAAATAATCTTAAATGAACCTTAACCATAACGCGTCTTAATGATGGAGGTTGTGGGGTCTGTACAGCACCTGGAATTTCAATATATCGAGGATCTTTCTTATTTGTACCCCCAAATAGTGAGTCTTCTATTGGGTCGTGCAATTTTCAAAAATTACTAGAATTACTGGATCTGGATATTTTGATCAGATCCTACCTGATCCATGTTTGTTTCTTTCTTTTCTTTTTTATAACTTTCGACTGCTTTGTTAGTCATCTTTTAAGCTTACATTTCGTTATTATGCTGTATAAACATATATAAATCAGATTTTGAGTATGTGGAAGAGTCTTTTTTGAGTCTTCTTTTATAAAAAGGATAACAATATAAAATTCTACGGAATTTTTCTTAAAACAATCTTAAAAATTCTATGCCGGTGGCTACGAATATCTTTGAATGACTGTCCTTGGAAAATAATCAAATTTTTAAAATTAAAAACCAAATCTTACAGATAAAAATCAATTAAATTTCAATCTTTTGAAGTTTTCTAAACTACATAGGAAAATTTTCCAAAGGAACTTTTTTTCCACATGTTTTGATGCAATTTTAAGGCGATTTTCCATTGAATTTCAGTTAGAGTTTTAATCAACTGCTTGAAGCTGTTAGAGCAGTCGGCGGCACGTTCATCCATTTTGAGTAGGTGTGGCCAGGTCATAAAAACTGATTTTAATGTTGACCGCCGACGTTCGAGTGAAGGACCCAAAGTTCCTGCCCCATGCTAAGTTTAGTCTTTGTCTTTTATAACCTTTTGTCAGTCGTTAATTTTTATGTTTATAGCGCAAATTTTCGCCTTGCTGCACACACGTCTACACATTCAGTTGCAAACTGAATTTTGAAACCGCAAAATGCCTCGGCCAAATTGATTGGGTGGGGGAGAAGTTAGTGGGCGAGCGAAACGTCGTTCGAGGTAGTTAAAATAATAACAATTAGCTGCAAAAGCCAAGTCGTTGGCAACACGCAAAAATTAATTAGCACTCACAATAGATTTTTGAGGTTAGGATAATTTTGGAGGTTAGATTGAGACGCAGCCGTAAAATGCAACAACTAGAACGGAAAACGAACAACGAACAACAAGATGTATAATATTATGATAGAAATCATGGAAAATTGCTAAAAACAATTTCATTAAATTAAAGCAACATTACAAATTACACACATAGAAAAAGGGGGGAAATCTAATCATACGGTAAGAAGTGAAAACTTTCCACCGGAAAATTGTGCACATTGGGAAACTTTGTTAGACAAACTTTCGACTGTGTCTGAGTTGTTGCAAGTGTGTGTGTGTGTGTGTGTGTGTGGGCCTGGATGATGCCTGGGATAATTGCGAAAAACTGAAAAAGCCAAAACTTAAACAAAAACGCAGACGTTAATGAAATTTCGATAAACTTTTTGCCCATCCAGTCAACTGCAACAATGGACGACGTTATAGTAATGCGAGACCTAGACAGAGACACACAGAGAGAGGGCCGAGGTGAAGAGGAGAGTATTCAAGTCAAGTGCAATTTTTGCAGACAAATCAAAACAAATTATGATTTATTGAATTTTAATTTACTACCAGAGCCAAAAATTTCCCATAAATATTTGAGCGAGTCGAGAGGAAGCAGAAGTTATGCTTATTGCAAGTTATTTGCAATAATGTATCTGTATGTGTGTGCAACCCTCAAAGGACAAGAATGTGTAGGTACAGTTGCCTTTCAACTTTTTAGCTTGACGCGTGCGAAGCTTACGCATGACCAGCAGCTGCTGCCAGGACTCGTATTGCAATAAAATTATTTTGATTCACTTAAAATGCTCTTTCAGAAATTACTCTAAAATGGGGTTAATCGATTAGACGAGCAAGAAAAGTAAACATATATGTATTTCTATTGATAACTTTTATTGGCTCGATATTGAATAAATATAAGATTATTTGTTATAGTTTTTTTAAGCCTTCGGAGATCGTCTTCAGAGGAATATTTTACACGATGATGCATGTTTAGTCCTCTTTTGACCCGGCAAACAAAAGGTTTCAGAACCAACTTATTGATAAATGTTACAAGAATTACTGATCAAAATTATTTAATTACTTTTATGCCATAATCATCTAATCCTAAAAAATTATCGCATAGTCTTGTTAATATCATGAATTTTATTAAGATCAGACAACTATATCCTAGGATTTCTATAATGGGGCAGTTGGTTCTAATGCCAGTTGGGAGGCGGTAAATTTCAAAATATGATATCAAAAGCTAATAATTTTTTCATTCTTCCCTCTAGAATAATTACTACGAATTTGTTTCATAACAGATTCACTGAAATATAGTTTAAAATGTTACAGAGTTCCCAAATTTGGAATTGTCTTTAGATCCAAAGCCACTTTTCAGTAAATCCAACCCTGACTATAAAATATTCATCTTGTTATGTAATTCCAAATATCTTTTATATGACACATTGTTATCATGTTTTCTAAAGCTAATCTACTTCTTAAGGCTTGTTTTTAGCTCTCCTTTTGTTTCCAGAAAGGGTATTTCAACAACGGTTTGTTGTGGCCAAGTTTTGCGAATTATGCGTGTGCTTCTTTTTCGCAAATGTGCGTATGCAAATTGCTGGCCACATGTCATTTTTGACCATTTCCGTTTCAGGACACTCTAAAGCTAAACAACAACAATAATATGAATAAACAATAGCAACCCCCCGTTTCAATTGTGATCCTTAGGGTTGTTTTTCCATTAGATAGAGATATTTTGGTTTTTGGGGTGCGTTTGCAAATAATTTTTAGCATCGTTTTTTGCAACTTGTTTTACCCACTGACCTTGAAAAAGTAAACTCAAATTCAAAATTGACTACTGGCATAGAGCAGATGCAAGGATAAAACAACGGGGTGGATCAGGTCGCCATTTCACGAAAGCAAAAAACCAAATAGAAAAAACATTGCCCTTCCACTCTCATTTAAAACCTCAGCGAAACGTTTTTGCAAAATTTGTTGTTGTTATCAATAGGCTGCTTATCGCTGAAAATTGAAAATCCATTTGGATTCTGCTCTCTACTCCATAATGATTCGATTGCCTTTGCTAATCGTTCAATCCCATAGGATTGTTTATGTATTTCTCTAACCATTGTTTGGCCAAATTGGTTTTGGGAGCTATCGATTTCACAACAAAAGAATATGCAAATGTCTTTATTGCGGGCATATGCATTCCCTTGTACTCTCAATCAATTGCCTCTATTAGTCCATTAAGACGATGATGATGAAAGAATAATAAATGCAAAAACTCAAGCTAAATATGAAAAAAAAAGAAAAAGTCCCTAAGGTAAAACACTTTGCTTACAGTAAAATGGGGGACTTACACATGTTATTCTATCTCTATATACTTAGAATGAATCACTGAACTGAAACGACCTCTAGGTTAACCAGGTTATGTGCAAATTTTGCTTCATGCTTAAATAAGAGAAACCGACGCCAAACATCGAGTTTATTTCAAGTTTTAACTTAGAAAGATATTATAAATGGAAAGATCTTTATTTCTATTTTACAAGTAAATTTGAAATTTTAATAGACAATGAATAGTTTCATCCATTATTTTTGATTTCCATGTTAGCTTAAAAAGATTCTCTCAACGTTTTATTTGAAAACAGATTTGAAAGTTTATGTAAATGAAAATACATTTGAGTTTCCAAATATTGTAATAGTAATTCAACTATGTATTTCGTATATTTACTAAAAATTTCAAAGTTACCCACTATTTTCTTTAAATTTTTTTAACTATGATGGGCTTGCCCCTTACCAATAAGTATTATGTTAAGCTCTTGTATATTTTTGGCATTTTGTTGATTACTTTTACTATCTAATCAATCAGACACTTTGATGATAACTGCAGCCACGTTTTTTACACTTGTCTGTGTGGAGGAGACGAAGGCCACGTCACTGGATAGATGGAAGTGAACAATGCTCTCTGAATCTGAATTATCGTCAATTGCACACGGCCTTTTCCGGTTGAGTGGTATCCATTTTGTTGTTACTTTCGATTCCAGCCATTTTGAATTGAGAAATTTGCTGAACTCTCTTAACTTTCTGAGAAGGAAATGTGTCATTTATTATGCAATATGTGTATTTGCATTTAGTAATTAAAATGTGACGTGTTTGCAATTGCAAGATGTGCATTCTACAGCGCAGTTTCCTTATCACCTAAGAAGGGGTAAGGGTAGGTTTTCCATATGATGGTGAGAGGAGGAGAGAAATCTATGACAAATACAATTGCCTTGTAAATATGTGAGTCTAACATCAAAATATTGTTGTTGTTCTCCGTTTTTTGATGTTCTATATATATAGTATGGACCATAGCCACGCATTAGAGCAATTTATCAATTAGTGACGCCCATTCAATGAGGAGAACTTTCCAGTCCACGTTGAAACTGATATGGTCCATGTGCACGTAAAATGCACGTCAATTTGGCAATTTTAATGAGTGTGAGTGTGGATGTGGGTAGGTTGAATGGGTCATCAAATCCGAATCCAAATGTGAATCCATGTAATAACTGCGTGCTCCGTGGTAATTAGAATATGACAAGGAGAGAGAGAAAGACTGTAACCATAAAAGTAAAATGGCATCATAACAGTTAAGAAAGTGCGATTATGATATGAAACTCTCTCTCTCTCCCTCTCTGAGAAATGGGAGAATGGGATCTATGGAGATGTGAATCATTGTCTTTGGGTGCGTGCACTGGTCATTAAATAATAATCCACTTAATATTAATTGCTCTGATTTGCAGTAGAAACATACAAAAACTAACTCAACCCACTCAAGTTCAAGGGACAATCAGGGGCTTTATTATAATTGCGGTCATTGCGAGACTATTTGTCAGGGTTGAAACTCCACAGAAACTACATATGAGTATTTTCTAATTGTTTGCCCATAAGCCAAAATACAAATTGCATGGGCATATCCTTTTTTGAATGGAAGGATAAATGCCACACATGGTGTGGCTCATATAGTAAAGGTGTACGCCATTTTTAACCCCAAAAAAGCATTTTTTGGTCTATTAATTTATGCATTTTAATAAACGCGCCAAGCAATTACAAACACATTCTTTTGCCAAAAAGGTTGCGACCAAAACTACTTTTTTTGGCGGCCATCTGTTGTCAAAGGATTTTGCCCTGTTATTGCTTTAGCTCCAGCTCCTCCTCATCCTGCTGTTCCTTCTCCAGCGTCAGTTGTTGTTTGGCATGCAGACAAAGCATGGCTCCATATGAATTTATAACCCGTTGTGTGAGTGCGAGAGTGTGTGTGTGAGTGTGAGTGTGTATGCGTGTCCAGGATATGCCATAATATGTATGCAAAATAGCAATTTAATTTCGTTTTATTGCAATGCCATTTGCAGCCACTGAAAAGGCAGCTGCGCCGACAGTTCCCGCTTTTCTCCCATAAATAATCTCTACTTTCACTCATTCCAGCTCCATTCACAACCAAGAGAAATACCCCCAATTACCCCCCACACCGATACCCTTTACTATCCATTCTGGCCATGTGAAAATTTTAATGAAAAGTCCCATTGTTTGCGCTATGTTTTCATTGGCAAGCCAACAAAGAATGAAGTAAAGAAATATTTGCGCTAAAGAGTTCAGCTATTTTTTCATCACCAAGGACGACAAAATCTGCCTCTTGTTAAGTGTCCTTAGGAATCAAAAGAATGCATTCAAAGAGTTGCTCTTTGTGTTAGCATATACATAAATATGCCCCGTCATGATGATCAATATATGCAATATTTGTTCTTAACTATTTCACTCATCGACCACCTAGTTTAAGCCACATTGGATTATGACTTCAAGATAAAAGTAAAGAGCGTATTTTAAAGCTTTATAGCTGTCACTGACATGGGAAAATTTGCTTAATTAAAGAAAACCAATCATAATTTCTACTTTTTATATGTATACAATGTGGAATACTGTCAAAGTATTTTCCTGTTTAAATAACTAACCCATATAGATATCCAAAATTGACACTGTGACACAAAGATTGTTTTTGAGACAGTGAGAAGCGAGAGACTGGCACAAGGAGTAACAAATTGCTACCTTTCTCTCTTCCTCTGATAATTTTTTTTCCTTAAGCCTAAGTATTATTTCAATTGGAAAGCCATACTGGGCTTACAAGCAAAGCTCGTAGATCCCTACTGAAAATTAATAGAAAGTTGAATTACTATAAACTTATTAAGAGCTGTCAACAATGTGTCCATAACTCACTTTTCTCTTTGAACCGACTACATATGTAAGTCCTGCGATTCCAGTACGATTTGTAAAAAGATAATAAAGATATATACACCTGGTCGCCGCTTTAAAAGGGTCCGTGTTAAACAAGACATAGGATCAGGGATTATGTTTTAAGAGGCAAATTAAAATTTCACTGTTTTTAAACAGCACACAATTGTTTATTAATAATTTATTTATTTATTTATCTTAGAGTTAGGACTAATTAAAATTAGTCAGAACTTAATTACTGAGGCGCTAACTGTTTGGGCTTTCGTCTTGACTTGTGTGTGTTTACATATTTACAGATTAACATACATATATACAGATTATAATATTTACAGATTAACATATTTACATAAGTTTCATTTAGTATTGTATTTTCTAAGTTTAAACCTATAGGATGTTGTAGTAATTAGTTTTTTTGAGGTAGTCGATTATCGTGGAACGGTTAGTTGGAGTTGGGTTTGCTAGGGTTGCTATTGGGCATAATTTTTTAAAGACTTCATCCCTGATGTGGGAGGTTGCAGGGCAGTTTTTTAGTACGTGTTCTATGTTTAGGTCAGATGTTGAGTTGCAGTTTTGGCAGGGTGTTATGTCGTTATGTTTATTAATAATAATTCCATAAGTTCTTTGAGATTTAAAATTGATTGTGGGCGAATGGTTGTTTTCGATTAACTGATCGTTGAATATTTTCACCAGAAACTATATAAGAATGATGTTATTAGAATAAAATTTATATATTATATATCGTATCGTGTAAGATTGAGTTTAACTGCACGTTAAAAGAAAGAAGGTAGACAATTCCCAATCGTGTAAGAGCGAGTTAGTGTTGAATTAGATGGTGTATGACCAGGTGTAACAAGTAGCTTATTACTTTTTATGTAGGATAATATTTGTAACTCAAGCCTTTTGCCAATTTCTGTAATTTTAAGGGAGAACACTTGAATATATTTTCTATGAGCATAAACTTTTAAAAATCTATCATTGAATAGATTCTAGAACTGGACTAGAAACCTTTGATATTGCTTATTTACTACCGGGAGATACATACATTTACGTCCATGTGGTAGATAGGCATAAGCATCTGTTTCTAGTACATACATATGTACATTACATTTCTTCTAAATGTGTCTGGTTTATTTTTGCATAAACAATTTAAATTTCTACTTACAAACCCATTCTAGTATTGTTATCGCATTAAGTAAGGTAATGACTCGTTTCGTAGAAGTTTATTAGTTGGTTGGCAGTTAAATACATACTTCATATGAGATATAGTATGTAGTTTAATTTCTTATCTCATTTTCCATGAAATTGTCGTCGAAATGTCTAAACACATTTCTGATTATGTGTAAAATAGTTTAAGTTTTTCCATTGTTCTAAGTGATACGCCCGCAAAATGGGAAACAAAGCCGCAGACAAAGTACAAATCTGCTATCAGAGGTCCATAAAACGAACTCAAAAGCAATTGGGGAAGTAAGTGACATTTTATCTGGACTTTTTGGAATGGCAAATAAATAAAGTATGTTTGGTTTACTAGTAGATATATTTTAATTTTTATTTATTAATTTACTTGATTAACATAATTTACAGATACAATGTGTGTGTGTGTTTGTTTGTGTGCAAGCGAATTCTGCTAACTTATTTTGAATGAAGATAACATTATCACAATCATATGTGTGTATGGAAAAGGGGGTAGGGGGTGGCGAATAAATCAAATTTAAACAAAAAAGAAAATAATTGATTGTAAATCAAATTAATGCTGTTGCAATGCGAAATTTATTTTTATAACTGAACAAAAACATGGGGGAAATAAACTAATTCAAACCAAAGAGAAAGATCGAATGAAATACTTTCGCATTGCGTTTAATTTTAAGGGTTGCTGAAGATAAATGAGTTGAATTTTGTTTGTTGTTCTTAGATAATCAAACTGCTTACTGCTTCTGCAGGTATTCGTCAAAGAGATAGACCGACAGAGATGGATCTGGGACCTTCATCAACTTGGCCAGGTCGTTGGCATAGCCAGATAGCTTGCGCACAGTATCGGCCTGTTTGCCCAAGAAGTTCTCCTCGATGTAGTGGGCCAATTCGGGGTCATGTTGCTGAGAGTGAGCGGCACGAGTATGGACATGGGTGGCACCGGTGGCCAATTGCTTCTCATTGTCCAAAGCCAGAGCCAAAGATTGCAGTTCATCGACTTCCAGAGTTTGACGCTGAGTGCTGACGGAGGCAGCGGATTCGTGACGCGTGTTGAAGTCCACAATGCCACCACGACGGGTGATCTGTTTGATCAGAGCAATGCTGTCATCGAACGAGCGATCGGAGAGACCCTGGTAGAGCTTCTGGAAACCGGGACGATTCTTCTGGTACGAGTTGAAGTGGGTGGCCAAAAGCAGGTATTCGTACGATTTGGTCAGCTGGGAGTTGATATAGGCCTGAACTTCGGGTTCGATCTGGTCAATACCAGCGAAACGAGCATTACAAATCGAGTTGGCTAAACAGAGAGGGAGGGGAAGAGTATGATGGATAAGTTAGGAGATGTTGTTTCGATATAAGACTGGGCAGAGAGGAGGGGGCTTACTTTCGCCTGTGAAAAAGCCCGTGAGCGCTTGTTTATTTTTAAAATATATATATAAATACAGTTTCAATATAAGTTAAACTCTCTTTTTTCAAAATAACGCTCTCTCTTTTACGTTTATTGCTGTTGCTCTTACTTACCAGAGAAGGTCGACGAAGAGCACGCAGTAATCACACTGTTCTGGCAATATTCTTCATCAGCCAGAGCCCCAGCAAAGAGACTGGTGGCAATCAACGCCAATGCAATAAAGGATTTCATCTTTGTTTAACTGGAAAGCAAAGTCAAAATAATACAAATTCGTTTAGTAATTTAATTTCACAATATTTTCAAACAAAAGGCTAAGGCGACACAGTTTGTTTCGAGAATTTCCCTTTTTGCGTCGTAGAGTTTTTCATCAATATTCTTGTTCTCTCTCTTTGAATTTTCCTCTCTCTCTCTCTCTCGAAACACACCACCAATAAAGAAACACAGAAACATTTGTTTTTCACAACACCAGCAGCAGCAGGTAGAACTTAATTTTTGTTAGAAATTTCACTCACTTTCCTTAATAATACACACTAAAGTAAACTAACTAAATAATTGAATTAAACTTACTTTTTAAGTGGTTTTAATTTCAATTCTCAATTGTGGCTTTTTCGTGTGTGTTGCTTGTTCAAATGCGATTCGTGAACTGCTGTTTATACCGTTGCGTTTGCCTCGTTTCTATGCGATCGATAAACGCCTTGCTTGAGAGTAGAGTGTGAGAGTGTGAGTGAGTGAGCGGGCGAGATTGTGTGTGTGTGTGTGTGTGTGGAGAAGAGTGTGGATTTTGCACTCGTCGGTGCCTCTCTTTTGGGGAGGGGATTTCGTTGTCAGTTGAAAACAAAAAATATTCCACACAAGCAAACATAGAACAGACTACAAATACCCTGTTATATGAAAAGAAGGAACTTTCAAGAGATTAAGCTGCATGATGTCCTCTCTTTATAAATTGTTTGCCTTAGAGAAAAGCCTTTTGGGGAAATTTATTGTCAAAGCTTCTCAACAAAGACTGTAAACACCTTTTAAATCATACTTTTTGTATCTTTCAATATACCCCAACTAACTTTTTGGGGTTACAGGGTATGCAAAAAACATGGCCCTGGTCAATATGGCTGCAATTCTGTGACTCACACATGTAAATGCCATCTTGTTTATGCACTCAGCTCACTGAACAGAGTTGCCAGCATACGGACAAAGAAAAGTAAGAAATTGTTAACCATTGCTTAATTTGTTAGTCCCATAAACCCCATGACCACCAATTGGTTTTTATCTCAACATTTCTTTTGGAAACTTCAGAGCCATCAACCTGCCAATAGTTGCTAGGTCTAGTTAGTTAATACTGATTGATCCCCATCACTACTCTGTTATCATTTTACTATCTCTTGGCATTAAGTTATCAACTTCAGGTCATCATTGTTTGAATTCCCCAAAATGTCTTGACAACCCATTTCTTCAAACTCTGACGCAGTGCACTCTCAGTTCAAAAAAAGAAAACAAAAACAAAGAACAGCTGACGCTGACTCAAAAGAGCGGCGGCAACAGGGCGGCCATTGAAACGGCCATGTTTGCTGAGTAATTTAGTGTAGAGGACGTGTGATTTAAATTAAATACAACCTATCAACTAGAGTATATGGTCAATTATCACAAAGACTAACTAAACTAACTACAGAAACACAAAGCAATAGCAATTCCGACATATTGAAAACGCTGATAAGCCACCACACCAACACACACATATAGACCCACACTCTCACGCACACACTGATGGTGAGCGAGAGCATTTAAAACGAATTTGTTCAACAATGTTCACCAGTTCACATTCACGTTCCATATCAACAACGTACGAGACGTCGACTAACTAACAAAAGCGCTTTATTTGAGTAGATTTACTCTGTCAAGAAGGTACTAGAAGCCATCAAAGAAGCATAATCGGTGAAATCAAAGCAATTGAAATTTAAGCAATCGTTTGCCTTCTATGCCAGTGTGTGTAAAGGCAACAAAAGATTTGATAAAATACAAAAAACAAAAAAAAAAAAACAAACAACAAAAATTTCGGTCTGCCTATTTAACTTTGACTAACTTCAGCGAGGTGCCTCATTCTCATTTGTGCATTTCGTAAAAGCGCATCGCAAAATAATAATAATAACCATTGATTTGTGACAAATTCTCAATTTCTGTGATTTTTGTGTATAAAGACTTACAAGAGACACGATGATGAAATTCTTAGCAAGTTTTCTGGTTCTGGCCGTTGTGGCCCAACAGGCATATGGAGATTTTAAATGTAAGTATTTTCACAATGTTATTCAAAATAATATAAAAATTGTTTAAATAAATAAATTCCGACGCAATACTTGAAATGAGAGCAGAAAAACATACAAAGACAGAGAGAGAGAAAGAGAAAGACACAGAGAGAGAGAGTTGAATCATAAATTGAGCATGCGCTGACTTAAGAGAAACCTCTTGGCCCAGTAGTGGCCGTGTCTCTCTCTCTTTGGTTTCCACAAAAATAAACAAAAAACCAGAAATTTTAAAATTAATATTATGTTTTTTATGCACACTTCCGTTACGGTTATAGAAAACCAGTTTGTGTAAAAATTTTACTTTCATTGTGATCATATAACGGTCCCCCTGCCCCCCAAGCCTGCATTACGCATATATTTTTGCACACGGCTTGAGTAGTGCTAGAGTGAGAGAGTCCGATTATGTTTTTGCACACGGCCCCACATCAAAACAAAAACCGTTGCTATGGCGCTTAATAGGCGCTCTCTTCATATGCGCACGTTACCAAAAGAATATAGAAAGAGATTGCGAGTGATGGAAAAGAGAATTCATATTGTTGTAACTGCATTTTGCACACGGCTTGGAAATTTGCAGCTTAACCCTTTCCACCCCCTTCCTCCTTACCATAGTGAAACAGGGAGATGGAGAATCAAATTCGAGTATTGTAAATGAGCTGGGCAAGCAAAAGCGAAAGAGTATAGAAGAGAGCAAGTCAAATGATGATGAATATCAAGATCAAGATCAAAATCAAAGTCGGTGTAGGTCCCCCTGAGAGATTTTATAGATTAGAAATTGCATTACATTTCCATCAACGATTAACTAACATTGTATATGATATTCATATTTGTGTGGCAGGCTCCCTGGAGGTTCCTGAGATTCCCAAGAACTGGATTGACATGAAGGATGCCTGCATTGCTGGCGTACGCCATCAGATTCAGGAGGAGATCAATGCTTCCTACCAATACCTGGCCATGGGTGCCTATTTCGCCCGCGATACCGTTAACCGTGGTGGCTTTGCCGAACACTTCTTCAAGTCTGCCAAGGAGGAGCGTGAGCATGGCTCCAAACTGGTCGAATATCTGTCCATGCGTGGTCAGTTGACCGATAATGTCAGCAACCTTATCACTGTGCCGGTTAGTATCTACATGAGCTCTATAAAATTCCATAGTACTTGTGACTAACATAAATAATTTTGCTTATTTTTGATTACTTTTTAGACTGTGCCCAAGCAGGAATGGAAGGATGGCGCCAGTGCTCTGGAAGATGCTCTTGAATTGGAGACTAAGGTTACCCGCTCCATTCGCAAACTGATCCAAACTTGCGAGGGCAAGCCCTACAACCATTACCATCTTGTGGACTATCTCACTGGTGTCTATCTGGAGGAGCAATTGCATGGACAACGCGAGTTGGCCGGCAAGTTGACCACTCTGAAGAAGATGATGTCCACTCACGGCGAATTGGGCGAATTCCTGTTCGACAAGAACTTGTAAGGTGGTCCTAAGCCCAACCCTTCAGCCAGCAGCCATTCATTTGTAGCTTTTAATCTGTGCTCTTCAACAAAAAAAACTTACTGAACAAACATTTATATTCCAAAATTCATCTAGTATTTCTGTCATCTATGAGCTAAGATCCGCCCCCTTTTACACTTTAGTCCGTTCATTAAACTATATAATATGGAAGATAATTTCAGTCAATCTCTCTCCTTCTCTCTCTTTAAAAAATAAATAATTCAAAATTTTTGTAATTCGGAAATTTGTCAAGCACAGTTAAACCCTTGAGTTTTTGTTTCTTATCAAACTTCCCGAGTTTTGCTGCGGGTGTTTCTTATCCCATAGAATAAAATCTCTACATACAAAGTAGCTTCAAAATCAGTTATCAGTGGTGTATATAGCAAAATGAAATTTAGAAAACAAACTGTATTCGATGTGATTTATTTACAATATGTTAAGTTTTGTTATCGCATGTTGTCCGACGCGAGCACATTATATAATATTTCGAGATTTCGTTTAGTTATAGGAGGGCATACGCATCAAAAACACACACACACACACACATACGAATAAACTCCTCATCATAAACATCTTAAATATAAAATAAAGACATAAATTTATACATATATCTATTTTTCTGTCAATTAGAACTTGCAAAACTTGAATAAATAACTTATATGAAATAATAACTTGTGTGTAAACGGAATGTAATTGTTTTTTTTCTTTTAATCAATGCCTTATCAATCAATTGTGATTGCTAATCGATGTAACAAAGACCTTCAAGTCAAGAAATCTAAGAGTATCTACTGATAATACCAATAGAGTATCCTTGACTTATTTCACTTTGTCTTGAAAAGTTGAAGAAATTAAAAACAATAGACAATAATGGCACAAAATCAAAAGAGGTCGATGAAATGAACAAAACAAAGAGACTTACTAAAAGGAAATATAAAAAGAAGTTGAGATTATAATCTATTGCTATCTATCTTTTAGCTTAATGTAATGCAGCTAATTTAGTGAAATTCTATAGCCGATTAACCCGTTTACTAGACCCTTGAGATAGCCTCTCTGCTACGATCACGTTCTGGCTGTCCATCAAGAGGGAGAGCTGCCTAATGGTTTGTTCTCTACATTGTAAATTCCTTTTGATAAACGTCCCCAGTTGGTCTGCTTATTGACCCTTTCATGTACATGGTTCAAGCAGTGGGCTAATCTGATTTGAAAACACACACAAAAACCAAACCATAAGAACGGATGAGGGTGATGACTGTGCGGCGAGGCGAAACGAATGAAGGAATCGGGATTGGGTATTGGGTATTGAACTTTCAATACTTATTGAGAGGTGGAGACCACAGATGGACACGGACACGAACAAAGTACAAAGAATAATTCATAAGTCACTTGTAAAAATGCCGTGAGTCCTTGGTCCTTTCTTTCCAATATGCCCTTAGGGGGCTAATGTGTGTTCACCCTTTCGATGTCGTTGTCAATGATTGACATGGACATGGCATGCATTGAATTATGATAAATTGTGGCAACTGTCAAATGGCGGTGATGATGTTTCACCCATTTGCCTCTTGTTGGTCGAGCGTGACCAACGGGTTGTCAATGCTTCGTAGCATTTTAAACAATTTCATAAGCTAATATTTGAACAGATGTCTCCCGCAAAGGGGGAATGGGCGTGGAGGTTTTAAAATTGCATCAATCTGACAATGGACCGCAAATTTTTTAAGCGCGATTTGCTCAAAGAACAAGAGGACCGACTCGTGGAGGGGGACTGAATCCTGTCCAGCATACAAATGGACCATGACAATTGGCAAACTATTAATCTTGGCTATATTTTTCGGACATGCCTGATATCTACGATGATTTTTATTGCATTTTTTGCGTTTCGTTTGGTTGGCCAAAAATACAAAAAAAAAAACTGAACTGAAATATTATTTCTTCTATTGGGAGGGAGCAGGACATGTGAGTGATTTATTTTTTGCGTATATGAGGCTGATAAAAAAAAGTTGCTCCTGTCCGCTTATCTCATTGACATTTGGTTGTTTCGCTCTTGTTGACAAATTTGCAACGGCCGATGGGTCAGCTGTCTCCCCTCCCCTCCCCAACCCTCTGGCTGTGATACTCGAGCAGACAATTGGGCATGAAATGAGAACGTAAGGAACAAGGAACAACAAAAGAAAACAAAAAAAAAAAAAAAAACAGGACTCCGTGACTGCAATACGCTTGATTTAGGGCCAAACTCACAAAAACCGGTTGTCTACGTTTAAAGTGTCTGTGCGTACGCCGCAGGACATTCGTCGGTTGCATTGCACAGAAATGATTTATATACAACTCGCAACTCCAACTCCAAATCCATCTCCCTATATATGAGTACAGTGCCTTTGTCTTGGCTCTGTTGTGTTTTTGGTTCTGCTCATTTCGTTGCCATCCAGTGAAAGCACACGGCACTTTCTCCTCATCACTGTTTGCCGTTCACACTATAAATCTTCTTTGGATGACTTGCCCAGAATGACAAGCGTAGCATTATGTTTAACCCTATCAGTGGAAACCGGTTCAATAGCCACAGAGAGTGGCTCCATTTTCTGATTAACTATATAGTAAACTATTGAAAAGAATTGAAAAGGCATCAAAACTGAATAAAACTATAAACTTGCTTTGATTGTAAAAATGATTACACAAGTTTAAAAAGAGACAAATCAAAATCAAGTGAACCTACTGTTTTGAAGACAATAACCTGAAGTCTAGGAAAACAAAACTGAAATCTGTTCTTTTTTTCAGCACCGTATGCCTTAAATGTATATTGCTAATATTCCCTAATTGCTTTAAAATGGCTCCAGAATCAGAACATTAATATATCAAGTTTCATTGAAATCCTTCCAGTGTTGGAAGCTCCCAAAATCTTTTAATCATTTAACCTTTTAAGCTTTTCATCTTTCTATGCTCTTCTTGTTCATAGAATAATAAAGATCTAAAAGATTCAAATTAAACCACAGCGTTTCGTTTTTTGATATCATTTAGAACTTTTATTAAATTGAGAAATTTTTCTCTTCCCTCTCATTAGACTCCTGTTGAGGGCAAGATTTAAAACGACTTCTGTAGGCAAACCGACGTTGCTATCATCTCCTTAAAGCCAATATATTTTAGACCACAAATTTTCGGGATACATATTTTTAATTGTTAGCTGATATCACTAGAAATTCTAAAAAGTTTCTTGTCTAATAAAACGAATTGGCGTTCTTTATTTTTGACGTTTAATGTATTCGTCAAATCTTCTGTAATTGTAAGTTTTAGAGCCTAAAAATAAGTTTGATAAATTGATTTCTATTAAATATATGTAATTCCATATTTTTGGAGTAAAAAGTTGCTTGAGATTCCTTAAGACAAATAAAGTACAAATAATATTTAAGCATAAGAAAAGTGTCTGCTAATAAACTTTAAGCCCACAAATCATCAAAATCCACAAAGAGAGAACTTAATGTGAATATTAAAACATGGAATTAATGAATTTCTACGAATCTTTGGCACTTCATTTTGTTATCAAGTTGTTCTATTCGTTATTGACAAGCTAAGGCAAATGATTAAAATTCTACAAACATCGGGCAAGAAAAGCCAATCGACTTTAACCCAAAACACACACAACACGCACATACTGGCATGTCCCATACATATGTGAATATATTTGTCGCTTTGGCATTCCTGGCTGAAAGCGTTATTGAAATGTCTGAGCAGCTGTCCAAACAACATACATACATGGCACCCCTTATACGCCTCTAGCTTCCATCTCCATCGCCATCGCCATCGCCATCTCCATTTAGCAGCAGCAGTAGAATCAGAAGGCGCCTGCTGATTTAGCATATTGACTCCTTGCCTGGAACTTATACAAGATTTATGCGTCCGACGCACGCCAGGCGACAGCAGAGATAAAAAGGATTCATATAACTCACGCCCAAGGAGTGCAATAAATTGGATTTGCATATTAGCACACCAGCAATGGCCATGGCTAAGGACTAGGAACATACCATGTCGCAGATTGGGGGACTGGGAATTCCTTTTCATTCGAGAGGGTTCAGGGTTGACCACTACCTAGACGGGCCAACTATGCGAAAGGGATGGAGGACGACAACCATTAGGCAAGAAAAGATCTTAAGTACGAAATCTTGCTTAAATTGGAAATAAATCATTAAAAATATGTAAGCAAGTGCAGGAATGGGTTAAAGTTGGTGGTTGGGTGGTCTGTTTGCCTAAAGGGTTTGCAACAATTCCAAGCATTCATACGACATTCATATGTGTGTGTGTGTGTGTGTGTGTGACTGTGTGGGTTCGAGTGAAGAAGTGAAAGTGGATACAGGAGGCTTGTCCTCTTGTAATTCCCTTTGATTTATAAAGATAACGACACATTGTCATGTTTAATTTGCAGGGCAGGACCGAGCATTTCTCTTGCATTTTCCATCTGTTTTTTCTTTCTGCTAGTTCTCCAACTCCTGGAATTTGCATAAATCTTTCCAAAAGGAACTTTTTCGTAGCGGTCATCATAAACAAATATGACTTATATCCCTCTGGAGAAACTTTTCTAATTATGCATACCCAGACATTTTACTTACCACACAGTTTTTGTTCTCTTTTGTTTTATTGGCCATTACCTTGTGGAGAAAAGTCGGGGCATTTTCGTTTTTGCCTAGAAGTATGTTATGAAAAATTACAAGATGGTTATTTTTGTGTTAATAGGTTGGATCAGCATTTATAGTGTTCTCCACACGAGTGTTCTTTCAGTTTCTTTTCGATCATTTTGGAAAATTGAACATTACCAATTACCATTAGTTCGGAATAATATTTAGATATAGTTTTAATATCATTTCTTATCCACAAACTATGTAAAGAGAGTACAGGATAACTCTTTGATCCAAAAAACTTTTCTATTCACTTAAATATTTAGTAAGGATATCGAAAATTCTTTACAATCATTGAAAGCTTTTTTTGGCTTTTGGTTTTTTGTTATTCTGGGGAATAGTTGACATTTTTTAACTGACCATTTTCATTGACACAAGGCAAAAGTTTTTGGCCACAAACTTTTCCTTTGACATTTTGTGACAATAAAGATAAAGTCCTGGACCACTTTCACTATGAGTTGAGTGTGTGTGTCTTTATTGGTCTCGCCTTTTAGTTCAATGGCCAGAGAAATAAACGCACGATAGAGATAGATAGATAGAGAGTATTGCAATTTCCCTAGAGGGTCATTCCGTGGTGAACTTGGGTTTAGTTTAGGTTTTCCACCGTTTTGAGGCCAGTTCAATAAAAAGCTGATTTGCATGCTCCTAAGACTGCATTAAAAACTAAAGAGCAGCGTCAGCAAGAGCAGACATCATCAGGCGTGGAGCATTATCGTTTGAGGTTAAATAGATTTTATGCTAGCATCTGGGGAGTCTCTGGATTCTACTAGATTTCTGTTAGATTCTACTTGGATATGTGTCTGCTTGTCGCTTAGTTATGCCGCAGACATGGCTTGCTTTTGATTTAAGCGCATTGTTTGCGTTAAATATTTGCCATGCCGGACACGCAGACAATTGCAGACGCCGCCACGTTTTGCGCCACACGGCCACAGCTGCAGTCAAGAGTTCTCACCACCCCCCCGCCCCCCAAGCAGAAGAGTACAGAAGGCGGAACTCACAAACAAAATCCGAAAGGCATCTCCCACGTCCTTACCCATGTAAATAGAGATGTAAACGTGTCGATTCTTCTAGAGATGCCAGCGGAAGTTTCTTTAGAAAAATGGTTAAGATTGGCAAGATGTTACCTTTTATCTAATATAGAAACAAATTTTCCAGACTTGCAATTTAAATACTTACTTAATTTTACAATAAAACAATTTCTTGTTGCTCACGTTGTCATCGCTAACTTAAGGAATCGAGTGTCGTCGTTTCCTTGTTTGATTTTCGCTCCTAGACTCCACCCACTGTCTACATAACGTTCATAGTTTCAGAGTGTAGGGAGTCCTTAGAGGGTAGCGTGGAGCGGGGCTGTTCATCTGACTCCTTGGCCAAAAGCTAAACAGCTTAAACCTCACACGCAGACACGTCTGCTGCTGCTGTTAAGTGCACTGGGAATGCGGGAGTGCCTTCTAGAATGGAATGAGGAGGTGTCCTCCAGCCCACTTTTAGCTGTCCAAAAGACGCATGAAGTGCATTAGTTGCAATTGAATTTGTACATTGTGCGGTCTCCTTTGGACGTTGAATTGGACGTCATTCGAGTGCAATTTTGTTGCTGTTGCCGTTGCCGTTGCCGTGGTGTGTTTGTTATAGACCACGCTCGACAAAATTGGTTTCCATTTATGGTCCTGACAGCTGCTGCCTGGCTGGGGTTATGGCTGAAAATTAATTAGAAAACCAGGTGCAGTGGCTTTAACTAAGCAGACGCTAATTGAATGCTTTCCAAATGTCACTAATTTGACTCGGGATTATTTTTAGCTATATCTATCTATTGGTCCAAACAATGAAATCAAATCCACAAAATCTCA
Organism: Drosophila paulistorum; assembly: GCA_018152135.1. Classification (NCBI taxonomy): domain Eukaryota; kingdom Metazoa; phylum Arthropoda; class Insecta; order Diptera; family Drosophilidae; genus Drosophila; species Drosophila paulistorum. The sequence continues at coordinate 9,779,882 of JAECXG010000805.1, read as the reverse complement.
AAACGTTTGTGTCCCCACAACTGGGACTCAGGCAAAGGACCCAAAGGTCTACTTAATCGGCATCCATCAAAAGCCAAACAAAATGCGCAGCATGTAGCCGCCTTCTTATACTCTTTCTTAACCCTTATGTGTCCCCCGAGGGTTGCTATGACCAGTCAATTGAAAGGAATTTAAACGATTTTGGTTTTTAGTTTTCTGATTATAAACGACAATGGTCGCACTTTATTGAAAGATTCGTAGATTTTTATTTGTGTTTTGTGTTTTTTGGTTTAAAGTCTGCTTCTTTTACAAATTTTCCAAATGAAATTTCATCATTTTTTTTGCATTTTCATGGCTTATATAAAATATATATATATATACTATATATATATACATATATATATATAATATGTATAATTAGAAATGTGTTTAATATAGAGTAAATTTTTATGCTTTTTTTTTTGGTTTTTTCATTTTTTGTTGGCTTTTATATAAATATTTGATGTATTATTAATAAAGACAAATACGCATATTATTAAGTTTTTTTTGTTTTTCGTTTTTTTTTTCTTTTTGTTACTTTAAGTACTAAATGGGGATTACAATATGTTGGTATGTATGTTATGTATGCATGAATGAATGTGTGTGTGTGTGTATTTAAGTGTGTGATTTAAATAATTAAATTGTTTTCCATTTTAAGCCAATAAATTGTGTGTTGAAGTGATTTTTTTTGTGAGTGTGTGTAAATAGTTTGTGTAAGCATAGAGAGAGTTTTTATTTCGCCTTCTTTACTCTTGGTTTTTTTTTGCTTTGTTTCAAAAAAATTATTGTATCTGCTGTATATTTATAGAACTATTTATATATGTATGTATAGTATATATATATAAATGTATCATTGTTGACTGATAATTGTTAATGCTGATAAATTTGTATCGAAAAGCTTCTTTTTTTTGTAATTATGTTTGAAGGGGTTTCGATTTAAAATTTATTTTTGCTGGGAGTCTCATACAATATTCTTTTTTGTATTGCGATTTGCATTTTATTTTTGCGGCGTTTCTCTTGAAATTTTTGTAGCAAAGTGAAGTTTTTGTTTTTTTTTTCAGAGAGCTGCATGAATCTAGTCAAAATCTTTGCTTCATAAAGTTGCCAAGAAATTTGTTTTTGAAACGTATAACGAAGGACTCTTCTTTCGATAAATTTGCAAAATTAAAAGAAGAAATGTAAACTCTCACTCAATGCCTTAAATATCATTTGAATGCATTCACACAGCTCTCTAAAAAGTACTTAAAATGAAATTAAAAAGTTACTATTGCTGTTTTCTATTTTTGCCATCAATTCTTAATTTCCATTTTTATCATTTCTCATTTTACTTTTTCTCAACTTCAACTTTGCAAGTTTTTTTGGTTTTTGTCTTCTCATATTTTTAAAAATCTTCTCTTCACAATATAAAAACAATTTGTACTTTCGAAAAGGGGGAGGGGCGCTTTTTTGTTTTGTTTTGAGTTTGTATTTTTTGTTTGTTTGTTTGTTTATGCTTTGTATTTGCTTTTAAATTGTATTATTTTGTTTTTATGTTTGATTTTGCTAGGATTTGTTTACTTTGTTACATTTGTGTAGGATGCAGGAGTGCTGAGGTTCATGTTTTTTTGTATCTTTGAATGTTTTTACTTTTACTTTGTAATTTCTCTCGTTTCATTTTCTTAATAGTTTTTTGTTTTTTACATATATGTACCTTTTTTTGTTTTTTTTTTTGTGTATATTTGTTTAGTTCATAACAAGGAAATCAAATGATACATATTTGTTTTTTTTTTTTTTTTTTGTCGCTTGAAACAAATTTCTATGAAGAATTTGCCAGGGAAAACCCAAGCCAAGGACTTGCCAAAATCTTTGTTCGCTTTTTTGCCTCTTTTACGCTTAGTCCTTTGGTTTGTGGTTTGTGTGAAAACGCCTTTTTTTTTGTCTATTTTGCAAGTATATATTTTGTATTTTGTTTTGTTCATTTGTTTTCAGGTCCAAAATCAAATTTGACTAATTCAAGGAATTAAAGTTTCATTGCATCTAAATAAGGTAAAGTGTATTTGGTTTAAATATTATTATTATTATTATTTGTATTAATTTGTTTTTTTTTCGTTTTTTATCATAAATTTCCTTTTCAATAATAGAAACGAAACAAAAAACTTAAACAAAATTCCACTATGGCTCCTGTTTAGCTTTCCATTTTAGAGGCTTCTTCTTCTTCTTCTTCTTCTCACAATTCTTCTTCTTCTGTTCTTTTCTCACAAAGTTAGCCACATAAAGATGGAAAGCAAACTAGTTTAACTAAAGAAAAGTTAATAACCCTGGCTAAAAACGGCGCCCCAAAAAGTAGGCAACTATTTTCGTTCAACTTCGCCATGTTATTTCTGAAGGGGGCGAGCCTGGTCAACGCCTTTACCTGAGCAGTAGAAATTCTTCTAAAAGAGTAGACGCCACCAGGACGACCCCCTCAAAAAGTGAAAGGAAAGCGAATGGAAATATGTTGTTGCCTAACTTTTTTGTTAAGGAGACGACGTAGATTTTGGGTTTTTAGGCTCTCTACATAAACATAATTGAAAGGGTTTTACATTTTGCCCTAATATCATATTTTGAGTAGGTGTTTGTGTGTGTATTTAAGAGTGTGTTTGTGTGTGTAAGTGTGTGTAACGAAACATACAAAGTTTAATAGATTACACATAGTACAATGAAAACTTCATATACAATATATGCCATATATATATATATATATATGCTAAGATATAATAGATATTCCATATGCGTAATAATGCAATAATAATAGCCATATCTCCATACAAGTTAAAAAGATAAACCCTTAAAACATATATGTGTATGCTATATGTATATATGCTTGTGTGTGTGTGTGTGTTTGTTGAGTTGATTTCGGTTCGAGTTAAAGAAGCAAATGATTTCTATATATTGATATTCCTGGACTTTACTAACTGCTACATAGAATTTTACTACAAAAATTGAATTGATTTTTTGTTTTATTTTTCTTTTTTGGTTTCTTATGGCAGCGTTTTTTAACTTTGTTTTACTTTGTTGATATTTTGGCAGCATTTGTTGATTTTATATATAGTTCATATGTATTGTATAATATTTAGATAGTTGGTAATTGTTTTTTTTGTTGTCGATTAATTTAAAAAGTTTGCTTTTTGTTTTGCTTGTTTTACTGATGCATTGATGTAATTCGTTAGGTTTTTTCTTTTTGTATAATAAATTTGCTCTTGAATTTTACTATTAAAATTTTTCTTTACTTTTTCTTCTTTGTGTGTTTTTGTTTTTTTGGGTTTAACATTCATATTTTTTGTTTTTTGTTTTGTTTTGTTGTATATCATTTAAGAATTAATCTAGAAAAATTCTAATTTGAGGTATGTATTCCATTATTTTTGTAATTGTATTGTTAATTATGTTATATATGTATGTATATAATATATGTAATTTCTGTCATAATGAAAATGTTCTTCTTGTTGTTTTCATATATGAAGCGTGCTTATATACTAAACTAGAAGCTTACTAAACTTATCATCTAAATATAGTAAGTACTTGTTAATGCCTTTAATTTGTTTTCTTAAAATGAGAAGCGAAAAACATTGAAAAGCCTAATTATGACGACACAAAAATTTTGGTTAATACACATTTTAAGCAGCCACAGAAAAAATGTTTACCCATTTTCTTTTTGTTTGTTATTATAAATTATTTGCTTTAAATTTTTTTTTGCTCTGTGAGCAGCAAAATTTCCAAATTGTTTTGTGTGTGTGTGTGTGTGTTTGTTGTTTGTGTGTGTGTGTAAAAATTTTGTCACAGTTATGAGTTCGAATGATGATTGATTGATTGTTTGCAGACCAACTAAATCTAGTTTTAAGCTTACAAAAAATATATATATAATAATTTCCGAAAAACGATAAAATATAATTTTTTTTGGGATCCATTTTTTTCCATTTTCCTTTTTGTCTTTTTGTTTTGTAGCTTTTATCTCATGCTTACAGTTCCATTTTCGAATTAGAATTTGTATTTTTTTTTTGTTTTTCAAAAATATATTTTTATCTTTCCGAGAGAGAAAAACTTAAATGCTAAGCCAATGCTCACAGTTTTTGAGTGTTCTTGTTGTTGTTTTATCATTTTTTTTGTTTAGTTGCTGTTTATGTTGATTTTTTTTACGAAAATTTTTGCATTTCATTGCGGATTTCTTTACCAATTAAATATCACATATCGGGGAGCTCTTTTCCAAAAAACTTGTCAAACCGAATCAAAAATTTTGCAAAATAAAAAGAGTTTTTTGTTTTTGAATGAAAAAATGATTGTATCTTTTGTCTGACATGCGTATACTTAATTTTATTATTATTTATGCCAATTGCTTATGAATCATACATATATATATATATATATAGATATAAATACATATATGTACATACGTATGTGTATGTATTTGTATATTTATTCTTTTCCTTTCGTGGCTGTTCTTGAAGTAATTTGGTTTTCAAGATTTTTTGAGTTAGAGAGGGCAAAAGTCGAAACTTACTTAGCTTAAATGCGTATGCGAATAGGAATGAGTGTGTGTATTTGAGTGAGTGTGTGTGTGTGTGTGTGTGTGGGGGTGGGGGGCATGTATTTAAATATATTTGGTGTTTGTTTCTTACATTGATAACATGAATTCTTTAAATCTAAGTTGTAGAAAATGATGATCTTTCTTTGAGGAATGATGGGAATAGATTTGATTTTTGTGAGATGATTCGACTGATGAGGCTTAAAGTTAGAGGCATGACTGTACCTAAGCATGTGTGTGTGTAAGTGGGTGTGTGTTGTTGTTGTAGGGAATGACTGACATGACCATGACCATTGAGTATTTAGATGACCTTAAACTGATGACAAATGAATGAATTCGAATGTTTTTTACAGGTGAATATATGTCAATTTTACATATGTGTATTTGTGTGTGTGTGTGTGTGGAGTGTGTTGTGTGTTATTTTTTGAGGTATTCGTGCATTGAGGCTGCTAAAGAGCAACACGTCTTACAAAGTTTTCTTTTTTAACAATGAGGTAGAATTATTATTTTCACTTTTCTTTTAGTAAGTTCTTTTTGTCTGTCTCTCTCTCTCTCTCTTTGACTCTTCTCTTTTTTAAGTGTTTATTTTGTGTGTTTGTGTGTGTGTGTGTAATTGGAAGTCCTTGAATTTTATTTTCGTTTATTTTAAAATGTTTCAAATACCTGAATTGCTTGGATGTTATTCATAACGCTAAATCATCACAATACCAAAAAATTATTTGGCATTTTCATACGTTATATGAAGGATTTTAGTATTTTATTTTATATTTTGTATATATTTCGTTTTGTTTATCGGTTATAATTTATTCATTTTACAGTCAGTCAGTCTTTAATTGCATACTCTGGTTGCCGTTAAACCACCCTAAAAACACACAGTCAATGCAGTTGTTGTTTCATTCATAGCCATCAGTCCTATACGTTACCCATATTACAATTTATCATCATCACTTTCATCATCGTACATCGTACATCGTACATCGTTCATCATCATCATTATCAATTGTTATGCAACTTAACACTAACCTGAATACATTTGAGAATCGCTATACTACAGTTGAATAATGTTAAATCGTAATCATAATCAAAATGTCATATATATATATGTATGTAGAACAAGAACACAACATCAAGGATTAAGGATTTTGTTTGTTAAAGTGTGTGTGATTGAAAAACGTAGGTAGCCCGACTAAAACCTAAGTACAACATATATATATATATATATATAGACACGATTTGGATTTCTTTCTTTTTTTTAAATAGATCCATTGAGACTTATAGAGAAATTAAATGGCAACGATTGTTCGACAATTCATAATTTGTTTCACATTTAGAGCGAATGCATTTCATTTGTTTCAAAATAATAATTATCGTATCCGTAGTGTATATATGTATATATATGGTTTGGTAAGAGAGTGTAGATATTGTGATTAGTTAAAATTAGTAGTAGTTATTATTATGTATATTGGTTATCAGCTAAATCAAAGATTAATATCGACTTCAGGGCCAAGATCGTGATATTGATCTTTTCTTTTGGTTTGGGCCCTTCATCGTATTGCTTGCTCAACACGTTTTCTAAAAGCTAAATACACATACAAGTAATGTTAAATTTAAGTTTTGTTTTCGTTTCAAATGTTTGTTTTTGTAATGATTAAACCGATTGTTGGTCCACATACCCAGCTATCGGTTTCGTAGTGCTTAAAGTTAACGATTAAGTTAAGTATAATTGAATACATTTAAATGAAATTCGTTTCTAGCAAAACCTGTGTGCGCCTTTTTTTTACCTCTAAGCTGATGGGTGTCCTGTCTTCCTATCTTTGGGGAGGGGACCAGCGAGGGGGACGCTCTCTAATGAAATGGCAAACGCAAAAAGTTCCTTGTTATTTTTTACTTAAGATTCACATGATTTCATATGAGCCTTGTGAACTTCATAAGCAAACTCTCTAGATACTTACTTAATTGCTAAAAATGTGCAGCCCAATTATAATTTTTATACAAATTGTAAACCATTTTTCAATTGAATACCCTTGCTAAAGGTATAAAACAATTGTCATGACCTTTGAAACGGATTAAGTTAACTCACTCGACATTTTTATAGATCTCCATTAGTTTTCTAATGAATTTGCGATCAGATCTCCATTAGATTTATAATGGTTTTGCGATCAAACTACTTTCTATGACCACAAAGATCTTTGGTTTATCTATATTATTCCTATGCAAGGGTATATAAAATTCGATTATTCCGAAATTATGTTTCTGGCATTATTTGTTTTGATTTTTCTTTTTTTTTTTTTCTTTCAAACTTAAAACTTCAAAGCCTAAACTAAAAAATCATTAAGAAAAGAAAAGGATTGCTCTCAGGTAACTTAAAGGGTATTTGTTGTTATGTGTACACATGTGATCAATTAGGAATTACAAAGAATTGATTTAAGATTTTTTAGGATTTTTTTTTTTTTGGTTTTTTTTTTAGTTTAGTTCCTTTTGTACTTTGGCAAGAAATTTGTTTAACATAACGAGAGAATGAACAAACGTGAACAAAAATTCGACTATAACATTGACAAAGACAAAGTGACAAAATTCAACTAAGAAAATTGATTTAGTGCTGGCAAGTAGGAGGGGAAATGGAAATGGGGGAGGAAGGAAAATGGGTACTAGAAGGTAATTTGGGACAGGTAACTCAGTAAGCAAGTTGGCTAAGAATCAAACGAAAACGAGCAAATAAAAGTTCGTTAATTGAAATGAAAATTCATTTAGTTTGGAGTTTGTTTGGAGAGGTCTGGTTGGGGCTAATTACTAAACTTTAGTTGCTGCGATTAAAATGTTCCTACGTTCTTGAAATATATAGTATATATAGTATGCATATATATCTTGATATTGATAACTGGTCTAACTGAGGTAATTTGGGCATTGATAAATAATAATTATTCTGACAATCGGAGGAATATTAGTTAGCGGCTAAATTTAAAAAGAATTGAATCATTTAAATGCTAATTAAATACGTTGCGTCCTTACACAAAATTCGGCAGTTGATCGTCCGGCATTATAATAATATTATATAATCTAAGGCAATTGGCAATGAAATAAGTTTCGAAATTTATACAAACCAAAAGAGAAAAATGAAGAATGACAATAGAAATGAAAAGTAAAAAACCATTGGAAAAAATATTTTAAAAATATTTCATTTAATCATTTGAAAATTCAACAAAAAATTCAATATTAGATAATAATAGCAGAAATGTTGTTGTTGTTATTGTTGTATTTGCAGTAGAATAATTAAATTTATTTAATTTTCTTTTTTTGTGTGTTTTTTTTTCTTTAATTGTAATAATAATATTTATCATAATAATAATAATAATAATAATATAAAAAATCAACTAAAATATTCAACTAAATTACATTTAAAAGAAGAAGACAACTGAAATTGTCGTTATACAAAAATTTGCATTTTCTTTTTTGAATGGGAAAGAAAGTTAAAAAGGAATTGAAGAGGAATTGGGTGGGGGAAGGTTGTGGTAGTGGGGTGGAGGGGTGGTCATCTCCTTTTTAGAACATAAAAGGTACAAAGTAAATCAATTTCATTGAAATTTTTTATTTATTAAATTATTTAATTAAACAGACAAAAAATAGAAAATGTGCTAAATTTAGTTTATAATCGAAAATGTATGCATATATATGTATGTATGTATGTGTGCGTGTGTGCATCTGCTTTAAATAACATAAAATTTTGGTACAAAAATCGAATTATATTTAAATTATAATATAGTTTCATAAAGGAAGTTTTTGGGCTGGGGGGAAATACAATAAAGATACAAATTATGCATCAAAAAAGTTAATAAACTAAAAACAAATATTTGCTACGCTTTGCTATTGCCTTTGCTTTGCTAAAACAAATAAAAAATATTCAAGAGAATTTATTTAAAAAAGAAATTAAAAATAATAATTATAAACATAAAAATTCATGAACTTTGTAAATTTAAAATTTCAAATGAGAAACACAAAATGAAAACTATACAAAACTTTGCGCCAAGTTTTTTTCTTTTTCCTTTTTTTTGTTTTTGTTGTTGTTATTTATGTTACACAAATTGCCTAAACTTTACCAATTTTTGTACATTTCGTCATCAGATGATCTGAGAGAGCTCACTGGACCACAAATCAAAGCATTTTCCCTTGCCTTAAGTCTAATCTGATCATCAGTGGAAACTCCTTAGACTTTGGTTGGGTGGCGGGAAGTGGAGCATTTGGTCCAGGGGAGGGAGCTTTCCAAATTTAGTTGGTATGTTTGTTTTATTTATTTAATTGTTTTTGTTTTCTATTAAGAATTTTGGTTAAAGTTTAAACAGTTTGGCATATTTCGTAGATATTGAAGATCATGCATAAAAATAAGTCAAAATCATTTTGGTTACACTTGCAGAAAGTATTGAAGGATGATAAGTTTTGATCAGGACAGAAGGACCTCCATCTTCTCAAGGTTTATGTAGTATCATTTGTAGATGGTTGAGGAAATAATCGAATGGATTGTCGCCACCATAGAAAAAAATGAACTGGAAAGTTCTGAAAAGTTTTGCATGACTCAGACAACTTTATGGAATAGCTTGAAAATTTCAAAAATTGTAACAATAAAAACAACAAATCATAAGTCTGCAAGGGTATATAACATTCGGGTTACCGAATTCGACTTTCCCGAAATATTGTAACCAAAAAAAGAAAAGAAGAAAAACGCGCAAATATTTTGAAAAAACTAAAAACATAAAGGAAAAAATTAAAAATAAAAAACTGCCTTCATTTGTTTTTTATCAAAATATTTGAAAATGTGTTAAATTTTTCTTATTTGTTTGTTGTTTTTGTTTCATAATTATAGAACGTGTTGTTGTTGTTGTTGTTATTGTTGATTTTTGCTAAGGAGGTAATATAAATTACATTTAAATTGTTGCTTATTTAAATTGTTTCTTTTAAGTAATATTATTATTATTATTATTTTTTAGGTTTATTTATTAAGCATTTAGCTTGCTATTTCCTTTAGGTAGTAGAACAAATTGTGTGTGGATTTGTGTGTGTGTGTTGTTTAATGTTTGACTATTCTTTATATTAGATTAGTTTATATTTTTTATGTAGATTTTATGTAGGTAAGTTTGTTTGTTTTACTCTTCATTCGTCTTGGTGGTTGAGGTGGGCATAAGTTTATTTTTATTTTATTTATTTATTTATTTTTTATAATTTATGTATTACTTTTCGTTTACTTGCACATTTAACTAAAACAAAACATGAAAAATCAAACTAAACAATGGAAAAAAATACGATTAATTAAACACGGGCTCTGACTTATATAAACTGTTAATAATAATAATAATAATTGATGAACGCATTGATGTATGCACTTCAATGAATATTTCTATATATATATATATTTATATATATATATATTTATGTATATGTAGTTGGTGGTGCGGTGGTGCTGCCTAAGATCATGTTGTTTGCCTGGTTTAGTTTTTTTTTCGTTTTTGTTTTTTTCATTTCTTTGCCTTTTTAAAGAGAACTTATCGTGAATGTATTTGTTTTATGCCAATTTCTATATCTATATAACTATAAAAAACCTTTCTGTGTATGTTCACATACTATATATAATAATATGTTTATATATATATGTATGTATGTATGTAGCTTGTTAAATATCGTAATTAAAACTCTTAAAATTTAGACGAAAATTATATATATGTATGTATGGTAGGTAGATTTTGCCAAAGAAACTTATATATAATTCTCTCAAGTAAATGCCAAAAGAAAATGTGTTACGATTTCGCAGCTTGTTCTTTCATCAGTATGAGAAATATGGTTTGTGGGAACGGGGCGTGGAAGGGGGCGTAAGTAATGTAAGTAAATAAACTTAACGGTAAACCTATATAAGTATAATGCATAACGAATTTTACAATTCGAGTTACTATCACTCAATATTTTATGTTTGTGTATTCCCTTCTTCTGTGTGTGTGTTTATATATCTGAAATCTTGACAAATTACTTTAGTATTATTTGGTATGTAAAATGGCGGCAAATGCTGAATATGCCCAAACAAAAAAAAAAAAAAGAAACACATAAACGAAATCATTGTGAGACTGTAAAATAACTAACTAAAGGACATATATGTATGTAAGTGTAGCAATTTTTGGATCAATCTTATTGTTAAACGATTTGTAAGTATATCTCAAGCTAAACGCACTTAAAGTCACCAATAGAAAGATAGACAAGAAGGAAAATAGAGGAGAGACAGAGAGTAGAGAGTGAGATAGTTAAGGGGGAGGGGGACAGAGGGAAAGTTTTCACAGTTTGGGTAAATTTTGAATTTATGGTATTGGTTTCTCTTCCAGACGCATTCACAGAACGTTTTGAATCCTTATGGATGGGGTTTCTGTGAAAAGCGTTCACAAAAATTGCAGGAGCAAAGATATTCACAGATGGACAAATTTTGAATTTGGTTGAATCTTTTCAAAAGTTAGTCACAGATGAATATATTCACAGATAGGCAAATTTTAAATCTGTTTTTGAATTCAGATGATTCTTTTCAAAAGTTGTTCACAGACAAACAAATTTAAATCTGACGGATTGATATCTCTCACGAAAGGTATTCACAGATGGGACAAGTTTTAGATTTACTTTCAAAAAGTATTCACAGATGGATAAATTTTGAATTTTTCGGGTAATTGGGATTCTTTTCAAAAAGTGTTCACAGATGGACAATTTATAAATTTGAATGGTTCTTTTCAAAAGTTATTCACAGACAAACAAATTCTAATTCTGACGGATTAATTTCTCACGAAAGGTATTCACAGATGGACAAGTTTTAAGTTTATTTTCGAAAACTATTCACAGATGAACAAATCACGAGAATCACGAGCATTGGGAATTTTTTTTTTCGAAAAGTATTCACAGATGAACAAGTTTTGAGTTTACTTTTGAAAACTATTCACAGACGGACTATTCAAACTATTCAAAAACTATTCACAGTTAGACAAATTTTGAATCTCTCTCTCACACAGAGACAAATATTGAATCTGATTTCTTCTTTTAAAAAGTATTTACAGTTTTCGAACAAATTTTGAATTTGGTTAAGAAAGTTCTCTTGAGAAAAGTGTTCACAGATAATACGGCATATCACAATGAAAATTCTTCAAGAAAATATTCAGTATACGTTATGTAACGTGTCACAGAGATGAGATAATGGCAAAAAGTATGGAAAAAGAACAAATCAAACTGAGAAGTCAAGAAAAGATAATGCCTTAAGCCTACAGATACCTAAATATGCAATCACAGTTGCTTTTGGTTTTAAATTTTTTCCAAAAATTTGTTCTTCTCGAAGATTGGGTCACAACTTGAAAATGCATTTGAAATGTTTATCGCAAGATTTATATTTACTTTTGGGAGAGCAGGGGATAAAGGGTTTTCATTCACAGTATTGGCTGTTATTTTTTTCGAGGCAATTTTGGTATTTTAAGGTTTGGTCTAACCAAACAGGGGTTTTTTGTTTTCTAATTTTTCATAAAAATTTCGTTCAGTTGTGAACTGTGTCACAGTTTGAAGGCGACAAATTGGTAAGAAGCTGCCACTATATCGAGAGTTTACTACATTAAAATGCCGAAACCGAAAGGGCTTATACTTCATACCTTTCACAGATGATTTGACGAATTTCAGAATGTTACAAAAATAAATGTTTTTTGAGTTCGCAACGAACTTAGATGGGGTCAAAGGGGATTTAAATGGTTGGGTAAAGGATTTAAGCCCTATAACACAGTTTTCTGCCGTTTTGCCAGTTTAAGTTGCCTAAACATGGGTTTTTCTTTTCTAACACAGATTTTGGGATTTTTCTTATGACTTTTAATTGGATTAAAAGCAAAGATAGGTGAAGTGGAAGATGAGACAGTTGGATAGAGAATAGAGAAAGAGATTTATAGATGAAAATTGGTGACTTTTTGGTTTTTTTTTTTGGTTAAAATTAAAAAACGCACAAAAATGAAAACAGGAAACATTGAACCGCTCTATAAATTGTGGGATGTTGGCATACCATTATTATATATAGTTTTTATATCCTATATATATATAAAAAATTTGGAAAAATAAACAAGCTTAAAAATCTACAAAATCTTATCGTAAATTGTTATTATATAATATTATAATATTATTAATCAGAAGAATATAGAAATGAATGCATGTCGTAAGAGGGAGAGAAATGCAATTGACATGCAAACAAATTAGAGAGAAGTTCATAAGATGCTCAATCTGATGAACATCCTATTTAAGAGATCGATGAATCATATATATATATATATGATCTATATATATATAAGTATGTCAGAAGAAGGGGGAAAAGTATTATTTTGGGTTATAAATTCTAATGCTATAATTAGACTTGCCTCTAAACTAGTTATTACTTATGAATTAATGATCACGCTGCGCCGAAAAATGTTTTCATTTTAGTTTTAGTTTTGTAACTTAAAGTTACAATTTATATCCAAATCTTAGCATAACAAAAGTGAGAGTAAAAGGAGTGAAGAAAATAGAGTAGTTGGAGTAGGAGTAAAAATTCAAAGTTTAGCTTGAGATATCAAAAAGGTTTTCAAGTCGAGATTGGTTCTTGGATCCTTGCAAATTCATACATACATATAGTCTTTTATAGTCTTTTACCTATTTGTGAGTGTTTTGTTTGTAGAAGGGTTGACACGGTGGGGGCGGGGCGGGAGTCTGGGTTGTTGGAGTTTCTAAATTTTAAAACTGATTTATTTTTTGTTTTTTTTTTCTTGGGTATTTGTGGTTTTTTCTTTCTTTTCTTCTCTTTTTTGCCTTACTAAATTCTAGTTAATTACCAATCGTTTCGGTAAAGATGTGCATAAACTTATTCATTTTAAATTTAGTTTTTACGGTTTTTTTTTTTAATGTTTTTAGTTTAGTTTTTCTTTTAAATAATCGTAGAAAATGTGTGGTTTTTTGTTTTTGTTTTACGTTATTGAGCAGCACAGCAATTTTGTCGTTTGTTTCAATAAAAATGTTTGCTTTGCCTTCAATTTTTGCTAAATTTTCTCAAACAATGCTTATTTTTTAGAAGTTTATAAATTTTTTATATGTTTCAAGTGATGTTTGTTTTTTTTTTCTCTCTCTATTTCGCTTTCTTCATTTTCATATATAGCAATTTCTATATATGTAGATAAAAATAAAATAAAACTTAAAATAAAAAACTCAACAAAAAATAACAAGAAAATTCTTTATAGTTTTGCATTGTTTTCTCTCTTCTTTTTTTTTTTGTGTATTCTCATTTTCTTATAAAAATTAGTTGGAAAATGTTGCGTAATTCGCTTAGAAATCCACTTGAGCAGCATTGAAATAATCATTGAAAAGGACCATGCAGGCAGCTGAACCTGATCCGCCGATTGCTGCCTCCTCATAAATGGATGGCTGTCGTCCACCAATGGAACCAGCTCCTGCTGCTGTGGTGGTGGTGTGCCGCCATATATTATTGGCCGCCTCGAGGAGTTCACCAGCCGAGGACGAGGAATTCGAACTGACATCTGAGCTCCCATCTGTGGCAGCGGCCTTGAGGTGGGCAGCGGCACACTCTTGGCTTATATTGAGATGGCCAAACAAATCGCTAAACATCTCGAGATTTGGCTGTTGCGATCGTCCCGTTGGGGACGATGTGGCTCCGGGTAGTTCCCATATGTTGGATTTACCATATTGCGGCGTTTGGCCCCAACTATTGTGACTGCCGTTTAAGGAGGATGACGATGAGGTCAACGAGGCTGTGGGGGAGGCTGCATGCTGTAGATCCTTGAAATTATCCCTGAGTTGAGTGTTGGCCAATATGTTGCTGTTGTTGCAGTTGTTGGTTGTGTTGCTATTGCTAGGGGCATTAGTGGGTGAAGTTTGTGCCCAAAGCATTTCTTTGCTGTGGCTAGTGGTTGGACTTAGCGATGGCTGTGAACCGCTACCCGATGAGCAGCCACTGGTCGAGTGAGTGGAGCCAGTCGAGGAGATGTTGCTGCTGCAACCCCAAAGAGCAGATATGGCCTCGGCCTGGCCAATCGATTGATTCCATGCACCATTGAATTTAGTGTTTGGATTGATGTTGCTTGAATTATGGCTAATTAATAAGTTACTAATACTGCTGCTGACACCAGAGTTGTTGTTGGCGATTTGTTGCTGCTGCTGCTGCTGTTGCTGCTGGAACTTGCTCATCACATCAGCCATGGCCATTAGGTTGCCATTAGAAAAGTGCATTTTGTGTTGAGTTGCTGCAGGCGCCTGTTGTTGCTGCTGTTGTAGCTGTTGCTTCTGTTGTTGCTGCTGCTGGAAATTGGCCATGCGATGAGTAGCTAAAGCTACATTTGGCTGAGATGTTGCTGGCGCCGTTTGTGGTGGTTGCTGCTGCTGCTGTCTTACCTGTTGAGCATGCGGATGAGCCCCAATTAAATCTGGATTAATTTGTTGCTGCAGCGGTGCCGAATAATCAATGGCTTGATTATAGAGCGGCTGTTTCGAGGCCGTTGGAGCACCTAAGGCTGGTGACCCCAACGGGGCCTCATGTTATGCGAGCGTCTGCAGCCTTGTCGTTGTGTTCTTGGCATAGCAAAAGCTCAAGGGCTTAACAAAGTGAGTGTCCTGGGTATTGCAATAGGGACAGGTGACCCCATGCGAGTAATCGCTATAGAAGCTCAGCCGCTGTTGTGGATGCATAAGCATTTTGAAGCAGTTATTGCACTAAAAGATTCAAACAAAAGAAGGGGGAAGAATAGAATTGTAATACATATCAAATCATGCAAGATTTAGCTTAAATCTAATGGATCTTTAAGTTACCTTGAATCGCTCGGCGCAACAGGGCATGGCAGCAAAAATATCATAGGCATACATGGTGCCCAATACCAAACTGGAACCGTCCCAGGGTTCATTGCAGAATCTATGCCAAAAAAAGCAAGAAAATCAGTTAGTTTTACTACCAAAACTCTTTAAATCAGTGTAATTGATAATATAACCGTTTTAATAGATATCGTTAATTATCAATCAATAACTTAATTGATAACTCAATTGATTACAATAGATTGCATATGATATCTTAACCAACGGCTAACTAAACTTAATGAAATATCACAAGCTCAAGCATTCGTATTCGCTTTCTTCTTATGATTAACATAAGTGGCTGGCATAGAATGCCTTAACTACAAGTTAACCGAAATAATGTTAGACGTAACTGATGTTAGTATCCATTCGTTTGGGTAGAAATTTCTTACCTGCAGCTAATGACGCGACTACTTGAAGTGCCATCCAGACAACTCATGCACACACAGGTCAAGTACAAAGAGCGTCCCTCATATTTAACCTGAAAAAGTATAAAGGAGAAGAAAACAAGAGAACTTTAAACGAATGCCAAAAAAATAGAGAGTAAGACATATACGGCAGAATGCTGTAGACAGGCGCAGGTTAAAAAGGGCGAATGCAATTTGAGGCACTGTAGCCACACACGCAAGCCTCAACATAAAATGGACATGCCATACACAGGGAAGGTCAGAGAGTCGCGGCGAGACACAGGATGGCTAAACCAGCCGCATAACTCAACAGAAGAGGCACAAGAAGGGGGAGAAGGAAAAATGAAAAATTATTTGAAAAGCAAGTCAGAAAATTTTCCTGTGCAGCAGTCCAAGTGGAAATAAGCCGAAGCATGTTATACCCTTCGTACCCTTCACACTCTTCGTTTCGAACACTTTTCTGAATAACTTATATATGCATTTTGTACAGATATTCCTTTCTTTCTCTATGACATAATAGGGCCGGCAACCTTTGCTCCTCTTCTCTTAGTGAAAAGAAAATCTTTTAGAATTTAATGCAACTCCAAAGGGAAATGCAAAAGAAGGGCAGAGTGGCGAGTGGCGGGCATATGGAAGGCAGCAAACCTTTGCGTCGCGACATAATAATTTCAAATAAAATGCAAAATGCATAAACTAGCCCAGAAGGAGATTGGCATTCGCCCACCAGGAAAAACGTTAAAGGCATCAGGCACTACCATGACAGTGGCAAACCAATCCCAGCCCAGATGCCAGACACAGAGACCCAGACCCAGAGCAAACCAACCAACAGTTGGCAATGAATTATAAATCCAGGCTCAAATTAAAGCACAGTAAAATGGGGAGCGCCTGAGGCCCGAGGGCGACCACTCAACCATAACGTGGGTAAAAGCGCTCCTAGGGAAAGTAGGAGAAGAAAGGCAAGGGCGACCGATGAAGGGTGGTGCAGGGGAAAAACAAACCCATGAAGCGTAGGTTGTACCTATGTTTAACCCTCTCTACCCCACATCGAGAAAAAACTGCATCATCGTTTTGGCATTCTGCTGCATTTGGCCAAGCACTTTATTAGGCGCGCTGCTGTAATTATGTTGACTTAAATGGGTCATAAATTGCTCAGAGAACCAAAGAGAGAGGAAGACAGAAAGTGGGAGGGGAGAGAGAGAGAGACGACATGAAACCCCACCTAACCACTTCTTCCTTCCTTTTTTCAGCTAATTGCAGTTGAAAGTTCTTTAAGTTGCACGTGGGCGAGTGAAAGCGATGGCAGCAGCCATTCAGTTAGGCGTGGGTGCAGCACTTCAGTCTACTTCATTCTGTCTCATATGATTTTTTGACATTTATAAATGATGGGGGAATACATATTTTTCTTAGCTTAAAATTGTGTGGCATAGCTCATAAGTCTTACCTCAATGCAGCCATTGGAATGCTGCTTGGGACTCAAAAAGAAGGAGCCATCCACCAGAGGATAACGATCGAATACAAGCAAAGGCTCCTCACACAAAATGCAGGCCACGCGACTCATCTGCGACTGGGCCAATGAGGATAGTATAAATAGGCGTGTCTCATCATTGCCATGGTTTCCTTCGTCTTCAATCTGCAAGGAAAATGTAAAGAAAAAGTTAAGTTTAGTTTCATTTCTTTAGTATTTTGGATCAATTTTCTTAGATATAGAAGAAAGAAAAATTTAAATACAGATATAACATACATTGAAGATATTTCAAGCCTTTGTTGCATTGTGACAGAACAATAAAGATGTAAACGAAACTTCACCTGTTCCGAATTCACGAAATATCCGAAAATCCTAGTAATAAAGTTTTGCCCACCTTGAATATTTTCAATATAAACGGCAACGTCAGGAGCATGAGCATAGGAATGACAGCAATAGGGGACTGTCTAAGCGCCAACAAATGAACCATAAAATCCAAACGTGCCAGCCAGAGCCAGCGAGCCACACGAAGCACACGGAGCACGTTGCCGTTGTCTAAAGCCAAAAGTGGCTAACACGTTGGCCAAATTGAATGCACAGACACACACCTACTCACAAACACATATTTATTCAGGTGGTTTAGACCAGGCCAATTCCCAAATCGATAATCAATATGGCGAGCCAGCAGCCAAATAAAGCCGTCAAAAAGCCAAAGCCCAAGGTGTTGAAAGGATGCACAAAATATGGTCAAAAAGGTAAGAAGAAAACGCAGCCATCACCACCAATCAAAGCCAACTAACCCAAAATGATGAAGCAATATGGCATGAAGAATGCTTAAAATGGGGGTTGGCTCTCCTTTTTTTTCCGTTTAGTTTTGTTTTTTGGTAATTGCTCACCTGACCAGACGAAATAACATGAAATGCCATACGCTCCCTTGCTCTCCCATGGCATAGACAGTCTTGAATTATTTAGCAGAGAAATGAAGAAATTTAACCAAACGACACACACATATTTAGGATAAAAGGACACGTTCGAGAGGAATGCTGATAACCAGTCAATGACAGATAGAAGAAGTTTAATGCACTTTTAATAAGGATAAGCAAACCTTTTCAAATTTATATTTCATTCTGTACGTTCTCTCTATCTCTCTTTGTCATCTTAAGGTTAAGCGGAGCAAATATTTGCCAAAAATAGAAAAGGGAACAACATCGAGATTAATATTTGCCTAGGAATTGTATCATAAATCTTTTCAGAAGGTCCCCCACAAAACAATAAAATCCAAGTGAAATTCGATTAATGAATGTTTGCAATGAAAATTAAAGCAAATATAAGTAACAAGAAGACATTCATTCATTAAACAATAGAAGGAATACCCAAGAGGAGGTGGGGGTGGATGGCTAAGAGGAAAGCCTACAGCAATTAAGTTGATTGCTCTACGATAAAGTGGAGGATGAACACTCTAATGGTGGAGAGTGTTGCCAACAATTGCTTGTCTAGAGTTACCAGCAACAGAGCAGACAATAACAATAACAATATAGCATCATTATCTATGGAATCGCTTAGCATATACTTTAGTCAAATGCAATGGAATGAATGAAACCAACTTCTACTCTTAAGCCCTGTTATCTGAATGGCCAGACAAACATTTCATCAAAGTCCTTTTTCTCTTTCTCTCATTGTGTGTGTGTGTGTGTGTGTGAGTGATCAATAAACATTTCGTTTTCATGATGCTACGTGACGAGTTGCTAATTTGATACAACTCAAAATGTAACACGGTCGTTGGCCAAAAAAAAGTAAAGGATTCCAAAATACATACAAGTTATTCCTTGTTTAAAAAGTAAAGGCCAAGGAACTCGCTCTCTCTACATATAAAGTTATTATTTCTTGAATTATTGTTTATGATTACTGAAAAGACCGCGACAGAGCTTTTGGTGTTGGGCATTAATAAGTTTTTATGGCATAGAAAAGTCAAAAAGTCGAAGTGCAATAAACTCAGACATTTTTTGCTTTATGTATAGTCATAGTAAAGACTCGAAAGACAGTTAACAGCAGCAGCAGCAGCAGTACTAATGAAGCCATTCAGTTGTCATTTCCCTTTTGGCTTGCATTGGACGCATAAATCAGTTTAGGAGAGGTTTTTTTTTTGGGTAGCCGTTTTCTTTCATACATTTTTATTTTTTCAACACTCCGATAAACTATAGAAAGAGGGAGCAAAAGGCAGAGCGAGAGAAGGCCACAAATCAAAAGGTTCCCTGTATGGAGCCACACCCCACACACACACAGCAATGCCAAAGACAATGGCAACTAGTGAGCAGGAAGGAAACAAGGAAAAATTCAATTCAATTGAAAGTGCTTCGATTTTCATAATCACATTAAATTAAATGGCATTTCAATGCGTGCAAATGGAAGTAAAAGAGAAGTAGAAGGGACGGGGGGAAAGAGGGTCGTCAAGAAGTTGTTGATAGTTTTTGCAATCCATTAAAAATACTTCTTTTGCCATAAATAAATCTTAGACACACTGAAAAATATCCACCAAATGGAACAATAAAGTAAATCTTTTATGCTAGCTACTAGAAGGCATACTAAATTTCTACTACAAAAACCAATCAATTTATACCTAGTAGCTAATTTAATATCTTTTTTTGTTCAATCGTAAAAATAAATAACCATTATTACAGTTGTTGGAAATTAATTGAAAACTATGAAAATAAAGTATAAAATTGTTGGTAATTCTTCTTCTTTTTTTTATTATCTACTCCAACAATAAAGGGTTTCAAAATAAAAAGAAGAATAAAGCTTTTTCGAAAATTCATTTGTTAGCTTGGGGCTCTACAAACATATTCATAAAACGCTTCCATGAGTGTTTGTGCAGACGATGAGCAAACATGGAGTTGGTGTGTGTAAGTGTGTGTGTGTGTGTTTATTCACTTCTCTCTCAGTGCCTTTGTCGAACTAAAAATCTTTTCATTTTACCTTTTTTTTTTTTGGGAGAAAATTTAATTTATGCCAAAAAGGCCTCATTAAAAGAAGTGGGCGGCAACCTCATCACATCATCATCAACTTTGTCGTCGTCGTCGTCGACGTCGACAACTAAAGAAAACTATTTTTCCAGTTGTATTTAAGTTTCTTATTTATAATGCGGAAAAACAATTTTCACCGTCAATCATTGTCTCAATTGAAAAATTGCCAAAGAGTAGGCCCCATAAGCACAAATTAAATGCTTTTTTGTATGGTTTTTGTTTGCCCCGTGGGCGTAAGTTAGCTGAGAGCAGGCAAAGAAAGACAAAAGAAATGTGAATGGGAAAATAAATTTGAAAATGTCAACCAAGTTGTGAGTTGTGTGTTTTGGGGGCGTGCCATGGTAGGAGTTTTTTTTTTTTTTTTAGCTAGGTGGCTTACAGATGTGACTATGGTTCATTCAGGAAAACTGACAATGACAATGAAAGGAAATTGCAAACACGCCTCCCGACCAAAGAACACAAGGAAAATAAGCTTGAACATAAACATAAGTAAGGGATAAATTGGGTTTTGGGTAGAGAGGGAGAGAGAGACTATGACAGAGCAGAGGAGCAAAGGAGCTAGAGCACTTTTATAAATGAAATGGAGTAATAATATTTTGCGACAAGCAAGCCAGAGTCAGAGTAAGAGCAAAGAGGCATGCACCCACAATATAATGGTTGGCAACCGTTGCATACCGTCAGGCGCAGCTGGGCAACAATGCAACTTACCAAGCAACAGCAACAACAACGAAAACAAGACAACAATACTACAAAACATGGCAGACAAACAAACATTTCAATAAATTCAAAAAGTACCAGACAATGAGCAGAACAGGGCAACACGCAAAAGGAGTGCCAGTCAGCCAACAACAAACAGCCAACTAAGAAGGGCGAACACTGTGAAGTGGCTTAAAAGCTTGTTCAAGTCGCTATGCGTTGGTGTGCAAGTGTGTGTGTGTGTGTGTGCGTGCATGAGAGCAGCTGCTCCAACACATTGTTTTCCATTGCAAAAGAAGGAATCTCATGTCATTTGCACTTAATTCGAATGCGCGACACAAAACGGGTAACAAACAACAACTTAAAAACTGAGAATGGAAAAGAAAAAACAGCGAAAATTTATTTGATTTTTAAATATTTAAAAACAATTCAAGTGCTTAGTTGGATACACTGCATCATGTAGAGCATATTAATACTGTGGCCAAGTTTTATATTACATGTCTTTCTTTAGAGCCAACTATAAGCAATCAAAACATAATGAGCAAGTTTTAGATCCCAAATGCTCCAGCTAACTTAACAATGCTTAGCTAACTATGTGCTGCTTTCTACATAGTTCAACTTAGAAGACTTACTTACAGTTATGCTAGTAAGTCGTCTATACTCTTCAATGATTTTTTCCTAAATTTAACCAATTTAGATCTCAGCTTGTAGTTTTATCCTTTTATCCTTTTACACAGAGTATTTTTAAGTGTGTCTTCAATTTATTTTTGTATTTCTGTGCATTTCTTGTCTCCTAACATTCTTCACTTATTTGCCTTGTCATAAACAACAAATTTCGCTTTCAACCAAAGATGAAAAAAAAAAAGAAGAAAACAGATGCCAAGGACCTGCTGCTTCACTTAGTTATTTTAATTCGTTTTATTCATCTCTATGTTGTTGATTTTTTTTCTTTTCTTTTTTCTTTTTTTTGCATTTTTGCGATTTTGCCATTAGCAAAAGAAAATGCTTGAGGACTCAAGGGTCTAGAGTCATCTCTTATCAGTCAGTCTGCCGCTTCTCTACTTATATTCTGTTCTTTTCTGTTCTGGTCTGGGTCTCCTCTGACCTTTAAATATCAATTTGCAAATAAATTGTATTTGCCCTTTACTTTAGTTGGACTTTAGCTGGACCTTCGGCATCGTCTCGTATATTTATATATTGTGCATAATGGCTTTTTATTGGCAAAAGCCAAAACCAAAAACGAAAAAAAAAGCACAACAAAAGCTTCAATAAAAAAATGAACGTAAAAAGGGAGCAGCATGCAATTTCCCTTTTCAAATTTCAAATTCCCCGCTGCTTACAGTGCGCCTCTAAGTATGCTTTAGTCTGTTTTATTTACAGTTTATTGAACTGCATTTTGGTTGGCATTTTCTTTTTATGGTTAGGAAATTTTCCAGACATTTGGGCTGAGCTTAAGCAAGCAATTTAAATGCATTCGCAAAAGTAGCAGTTAATAGTTTTTATTATTATCACGTATAAAAGTTAATTGTTTAATTAATTTTTTTCGGGACTTGGTTTGGTTTTTTGAAAGAAATTCCAGTGCATTGCATTTAATGTGAATTTAATCCCCAGGAAAAAGAAAAAGGAAACTACGAAAAGTAATTGCATCCTTGTTTGGTTGGATGTAATTTTTTCCACTCAACTTAATCCGCTGGCTTGGAGCTGGCTGCATTTGATGGGAATTTGTTGCTGTAAGTAGTTACATTCCGCTCATTGTTGCACAACACATGGGCATCGGGGGCGTATGAGTAATGACTGATAAAAGTTGAGGTTTTTTTCTGCACATTTCTTATCACACAGCAAACTACAATGGATCAATGAACTTTACCGTTCTGGTTCTCGTTCTGCTGCTCCCAGGCGATAAGTTGGTTTGCTCAGTGCTTAGAGACCTCTATAGACGTAAGTAGACTATTCAAAAGTAGAAATTACTTTTCTACTCCTTTCCCATGTCCACTTTTTTTTTTATTTAATTTTACTTTATCAAGAGGCCTTCTCAAGATAAGGGCGAAAAAGAGTGTCAACTTAGTGCCATGAAGACTGCATTTGCTGACTAATTGATCGTTGAATACTCAACCAAAAGAAAAGAAGAGAAGCAAGAAAAAGGCACAGATGACGGGAGTTCTAGAGACTGTGAGAAAGGGAGGATGGTGGGGGTCAGGAATTCAAATGGTAGTGCCCCAGGGAGCCAGTTGAACCTAATTAAATTTTTTTATCGCTCTGCACATGCAAATGCGAAAGAAACTCACTTTGAAGCATATCTTTATAATTGCAAAAAAAAAAAAAAACGAAAGGCAAAATGGAGAAAAATCGAAGTGGCAAAGCCAGTGAAGGCGAGTGCAAAAGCTGTCTGCATTTTAATTACAAACGCACAAAAGGAAAATGGCAGTCAAAAGCGTGGAAATTCTAACCTCAGTTGGCGAAAAAAAAAGGAAGAATAGAGAAGCAGAATCGAGAGACAAAGTTTGTAAGCGAATATATAACAATGGCAGCAAAAAACTGGAAGCAAAAGTGTGGAAAGAAAGAACTTGTGCAACTTCATGGCGAAAGTTTGATTAAAAAAAACAAATAAAAAATAAAACTTGAAAGAAAACTCCGAAGGAAAATATAAATGCATTCCATATATGTGAAATTAAAGTTGCTTTAAGCATTTTGGCGCCAGGTTGAAAGTTCAAAATCCCGTTTCTCTTTAATAATAATCATAAGTCGGGTATATATATAATTAAAAGTCAGCACTCCAAACAAAAGCAGCTCAAGGCGAACTTAAAAGCCACCAAAAGGGATCTGGAAAGGAGACCATAAAAAACGCAGCCAGACGCAGACAATGAACACATACAATACGCACACACACACATACATTCGCACACATTTTCACAAAAAACGACGCACATAATGAAAATGTCAAAATAAACACGACATTAAAAACCTTCTCGCAAAACGAAGATGCAGACAAACAGAAACGCAGATACTTGTACACACACACACAAACAAAGGCAAAGTGAAGCCAGTGCACTCGAAGCCAATTTAAAGACCAATAAATGCCAAAAGAGTCCTTGCTCAAGAGCTGAGCACTCAAATTTTGTTTAACGAACTAGTTCTTAAACAAATTTCAACAACTTGATACCAATAGTTTGTTCTTAGCTGGTATTAAGTAAGGAATTCAAGTTTATCAAAGTGAAAAAGAAGTACAGTCTATGTAAAATGAAGGAGAACTGCAATTTACTATAAAGAACTAGTTCTTTATACGATGAACAATGAATGAACATGACCTTTTATTCATTATTCAGTTGTTTTTTTATGAACAAGTCACTTCCCTTTTTGTCAGCTGCTATTAACCGTTTGATTTGGTTAAGTTTCAGGACAGTTTCTATTCAGCTTCTTTTTCGAACCAGTTCCTTTATGGCAAAACACTTGCTTAACCACAATTGCATATGCAAACGCTGATGATATGCTTATGTGGGCAACATCAAGACCGCTAATCATGACACAAGTTAACAAAATACAAGAAAGACAATGCTCTCTTCGCTACACATTGACTTAGGAGTAGATAGGTAGGTAGGGACGTAAATGCCTTTAGGTGGTAGGTGTCACTAACACCGCTAAGTAGCTGGCGTCACTTTCATCCTGATTAGCATTTCTAATTAAAGCTTGGTAGAGCGCGCGCGTCTGGAAAACACACATACATACAAACATATGAGTCGTTTGAACGCTAAGGATAATGACACCTGTGCTCAGACAGACAAGCGATGAAAACGACCTCCTACTCAAAACTTATGGTAAAATGGAAAGTTCTGCTGTCTAACAAAAATAAGACAAGCTCAAACCAATGGCCCCCATGTAAGCTGCATGTTTAGTGGCAATTAAGACGCCAAAAGCTTAGAAGGACAGACAGGCAGACAGTCAGGTCAGTAGGAATGGCAGTGGACGGCACTCCTTTCTATTAAAAGTGAAAACATTTACATTAATAATTAGCAACAAGCGCCATCACTTTATTGGCCACTAAAAACTTCATCAACAACAATAACAAAGTATTCCCTCTCACATACACACCAATGTGCAATTAATCAAGGATGCACAAAAAAAAAAGTGTCGCGGGTTAAAAAACTTCAAGTTGACAGTTTAACTGACTAAACAAGGTGCGATAAGTGCTAGAGACCTTCTAAAGTTGAATAGCCAAAAACAGAAATCACCGCAGGACAATGACCATAAAAGTGGAGGAGAGAACAAGGAGCATGAGGGTCTACGAGAAGGAGCAAGAACAGCAACAGCTAACAGCTTCTGTCAACGCTCAAGTGAAAATGAAAATGATTTAAAGCACATGGACATGAAAACGTTAACGTGAATCCCTACTCAACCCTCCTGCCATGCCTTTGCCTCGTCCTTCCCCTAGCTGTGTGGTCCTATTTCTATGGCTAAAGAAAAACTTTTCACTTGTTCTCGTACTTATTTGAAAAGCTTTTTGAAAAGTTTTCATGTTGCTTCTTCACGCAAACAGAAAATAAAAGAGAATTGAAAAAAAAACATTTCGAATTGCATTTGTGAATTATTCATTGCATACTTTTGAGTTTAAGAGCTCTGTGGAGATGACTGTACTTTCTATTTGCAGTCTTTTGTTTGGCTAATCAAACTAATAAATGAATGAATGAAATAGCTTACAAATTGCATTGAGTTCCTGCATGTTGGTTGCTATAGATACAAATATTTTATACTCACTTCTTTTTTTTCTTCCCCAAGGCAGACAAATACTTTTTCGGTTTCTGTTTATGTTGTTTCGGTTTTGGGTTTACACATTTTTGAGTGCGGTCGGTCGACAAGCAAAAGAAGAGGCAAAGCAAGGAGCCTCTAGAAATGATAACGGGGAGGACAAGCATATATAAAGCCACAAGAACCGCAAAAACCGTAGAGTAATTAAATTGCATGAGTGCCAAGAGACGACAACGACGAGGACGACTTCTCATGTCAGGCCGAAAGCCCAACCAAACCAAAAATGTGAAGGACGAATTTTGAACTCATGTCAGAAGCAGAAGCTCGGGATTCTTGCTTGACTTGTCTACTGGCTGCCTGTCAGTTTGTAGTCGAGAGTTATCATTGCTTAGAAATAATTTTATTACACATTCTTGCAAATATTTCCAGAGCGTAATCACACAATAAAACGAGAAATGCGATACCTCTCATCTAAAGACAAGCAAAAGGCGGATAGGCGTGGTCGCCTTTCATTTTACTCTTGTCGATAATTAATTTTTCGCAATCGTATTACATTTCCTTCAGTTAAGCATCTTATGGAATAATGAACAAGTAGCGAAAGCAAAAGGTGAACACAAATCAAAAACCAATAAAAAGAATTCTGCTCTTTATGTTTCTCTCCTTTTCCTTTTTTTTTGGCCAGGACACAAGTTCAATGCACTAGCATGCCAGGCGGGCTGGTTATTTATTTAAAAGACGCTTAGGAAGAGCAGAAGAAGACGCCATGGAGTTAGAGAAAGAGAGTTGCAGATAGGAGGCGTAGCCAGTCAGCTGATAGCATAGTGGCAGGCAGCGCATAAATTTTGCCAGCATTGCAAATAAAAAGGAAATCCATTCATGGATACAAAAAACGTTAAGTGCGCCAAATAAAAAATAATAAAAAACGAAACGAGAGAAAAGCAAAGTTAAATCAATAAATAAAGCATAAAAGAAGCGTTTCTGCTCGACACTCACACACACACAGAAAGCATACAAGCAATATATGCATGTACGATGTGTCTAGGTGGAGTAGGTAGGTAGGTAGATGGTAGGGACAAAAGTGGCGCCCCATCAACGTCATTAAATCAATGCTGCCTGTCGTTGCCAGCAATAGATAACGACGAGGACGATGGATCAGCAGCAGCAGCAGCAGAAGGAGAGACATAGGGAGACCAACTGGATATAGGAGGAGACAAAATGACAACGATGCAGCAGCGAAAGTTTGCCAAGTGACATTAACACAAACGACAGTCAGTAGCAGTAGCTGGAGTAGGAGTGGGAGTACCAACTGGAGCAGGAGCAATACCAGACAGCCTAGAAGGAGATACATTAAAATACAGTGAAACAACATAAAGTGCGAACAAACAATATCAGTTAATAGGGGGGACATCCTAGTTTCTCTCTTTCTAAAATGTAAACTTCCCCAATTTTACTTTAAATAATAAAATATGTCGCAATCTTTGGACCATTTAATGGTAGTTTCTTCTAGAGAGACCTCACTGTACTTCCACAATTCGGTGCTGCTGCAAGTCTCGACTCCTCGAAGTGTCGTCTGCTGAGTTGTTGTCAACCAACGCGCGACAATACCAAAAACACAATTGGGGCGTGTCCAGGACATTGAAGTAAAGTGTCAAGTGGATAGGGGATCCAAATGGAAGTGACACAGAGGGAAAGGAGGTTGGGAGGATGCGAAGATACCAGTAGAATTCTTAAAAGGTAGAAGTAGTCCTAGGTTCACAAGATGAATGGGTGCAAGCAAACTCAATTGTTTTTGTGCAAGCCAAGGCAAATTTTGATTGAATTGCCAAGACAAGAGAGGAGATGATGACGATGATGCTGATGCTGATAATGAAGGTTGACTCCTCCTTGAACAAGTTGATGGATTAGTTTAATGAAATTGAAGAGGCTAGACCCCAGACGGCAAAAACAAGCAAGAGCCAAAACAAAAAAAAAAATAAAGGGACATACAAATTCAAAGCTGATGTTGGCTTAAAGCTTTAAGTTTATTGATCTTTTTTGGCCTTGGATTAGGAAGTGATATAAGCCGGGTAGACAGAGATAGAGTGCGACAAAAATAGGAGCACGTGACCATGGCCAAGACCAACAGAGCGGAAATATTTGCTGTTGCCGTCGTTGACTGTCTGGCCTAAACACAAACAGCAACCAGCAAATCCAGACGACATGAAGATATGATGGCGATAAGGCGTCAAACTGCCAACAAAAGTCAATAAGCAGAAAGCGGCAAACTGTTTTGTCCTGCCTGTGGGAAATCCTTTAATGTCCTGTTAACGATAAGCCCCAACAAAAGAGCGCAAACTGAATATGCAAACTTGCTACCACAAACTAGTCAGTAAAAGACAACGAGCAGCGAATATTAAAACAAATAAGCATCAACTAAGGGGGAGGAGAGCACCAGCCCGGACCAGGCCAGTCCTTAGGGCCAGACAGTATCTTCTTCTAGTCATATTTTTGTGTGTCGCTGTTGTTGTTGTTGTTGGCCAACAACAACTTTGACCCATGTCAAATAAGTTGATCTCAAAAAAAAAAGCCAACCAGTTAAATGTATGAAAAATGTGCTCACTTTTTGAAAGAATCACAAACATTACAACTTGGTCAACGACTCTGCAAAGTCTGGCTAAATTTAAATGAAGTTAAATAAAAAATTAAAATTTATTTGCTCAAGAGGTGAGTTGTACGGGAAACGAAAGCGACTAATTGATGTAAACTGCAAAAACCCTTTTTTGCTCTGACCAGGTAGAAGGCAAATTTCCATCACATGTGTTTTGTGTGCTTTAGCTGATGAGTTCAATGAACTTTTTCGAGTCATAAAAATCAATAGACGGACTCTTTAGTTTTTTTTTCTCTGTGTAGAGATTCTTCCTTTCCTTTCGTTTCGTTTCAGGTTTTCGCTCTCAACAACGAAATGAGCATCAAAGGCACTTCAAACATCAGCATTCCCCATCATCATCATCATCATCAACAACCACATCGTTCCCACAACATGTAAAAAATGTTTGAATGAATCAAAGGCAACCAGCAACACGCTAAGGCCTTCTCAAGTGGAAGTCTTTTTTTGGCAGACTGCAGCAACAAGGAGATTTTGCCAAGTTTATTTATTTATTTTCTCTTCTTGCGGATCGTTTAGTATTATTATTATTATTTTCTGACATGCTTGCTATTTTTAAAGAAAACGAAAATATTACACCAACTGGAGGAATGTGTGAGGAATGAAAGTATAGACTCGAAATGTTTTATAAGCCATTTTGTGTAAGGTTTCGAGGAAACTTAAACAGATCTTTCATTTCTGTTTAATCCAAATCTCTAGAGTATTTTGAAAGTTGATCAATTGCTGCTTGAGCAAAGATTATTGCAGTAGAGGGTGGGCGATAGTTGATTTTGAAAGCCTGATAAGAAACTCGAGTCTTGCCACACGATTTGCTTGCTGCAGCTGCAGCAGTTCATAATTGAGCTGTTGCCACTTTCAGTTGCAGCATTGCAACATGTGGCATTATTCAGCCAGCAACAGGGCACGCGCGCTTTTCGTTTTTTCAGGTGTTTTTTTTTTTTCGGTTTGTCGAGTTTACCTTATTAATTAGCATCTATAACAAATATCCCTGAAGGGGCCGACAAAGTAAAAAAAATCTTATGCAAAGTGCCCTGCAGAAAACGTGAATAGGTGTTGACCCGCCGGAGGCGAGGGATTGTTTGCCAAACTAGAGGTTGCACAACCTTCTCGTGGCTGCTTTTTTTTTTGTCTCTGCCATAATGATTGGCACTTGGCCCGGCCCGTTGCGTCTATGAAAATTTTCCAATTTGTCTGCATTTTGCAAACGAACAAAAAAGTCAAACAAAAGTGGCCAATAACTGCCAAATGTGCAAATGTGGCCACAGCAAGTCAATGAACTTGGCTAGCAACCACAGTTGGTCAGGAGTTATTAATTTGGCCCTTATTGTTAGTTTAATCATTAATATGAAAGTGGTTTCTGTGCCTACTTTTCGGCTGTAATACAAAATATGCGAGAGAGCACAAAAAGAGAAGAAGAAAAAACCTTATCTCCATTTATTCTCTACCCACCTCTCAACAGTCGGTCGTTTGGTCGGTCGATTCTGTCGGGTTTTGTCTCAGTTGCTAATTGCGTCGCATTCAAAAAGAACAACAACCAACAGCCAACACATGTTTTAAATATATGTGGATACTATGTATATATACCTCTGTGTATATGTAAATACTTATTTAATTTTATGTTTATTTCGCTCTGCTTTTTTGCTGTTTTTGCTTTTTTTGTTGGTGTGCTTGTGCTTTGCTAATTATTGTCATAGGTTAGTTAGTGTAGGCAGCAGAAAGCAATAAAACTGAAAGTAAAAGTGTTTTTATATTTTGTTTTTCGATCTTTTTTTCATCTTCTTGTTTCTTCAGTTATTTTCAGAGATATCTTTTATGGCCGCATTTACACTCTTGGCATTTTCACAACGTGGCGCGTTGGCAACAAAGTTGCCCAATATTGGGCAATAACAAAACAGAAAAAACACTATGTGGCCTGACATCTTTTAGACCGTTCGCGTTTGCGTTTGGTGTTTTTTTTTTTTTTTTTTTTTTGGTCTTCTTCTATTTGTCATTTTGTTGTTTCTTTTTTTTTTGTTTAAAGAGAATTTATTTAAGTGCTGCTGCATATGTTGCCAAAAGCATTTTGAATACCCTTTGGTATATTTTAAAATATTTTTGGGTATATTAGTTATCCAAGTAACAGGAAATGGGCTCAAATGGATAAATTGGTTTCTTTATAATAAGAATGTAAAAATAATTCCTTAAACGCCTCCGAAGATTCCAAGTTTCCGCATTCACATTACAACTTTTAATGATTTCATTAATTTTTTCCATTTCAATAATTGGTATTTGGCAAGTCGCCGCATTGAGAGATTCGTTTTTTTTTTTTTTGGCATTTTGTCAAAGCGAAAACATATGCTAGCCATCTTCTCTCTTTTGTTTATATTGCATTATGCCGGCCTGTCATTAGAATGGATAATTATGGATGGCAGACAACGAGCAAAATGAATGACAACCAACTGACAAACGAAAGGAAGCGCCCAGAGAGAGACAGAGAGAGAGAGGCCAAAATAAAGACAGATCATACAAGAGGTTTCCATGTGAGGATGGGATGGGATGTGGGGTGTGTACGGGGTACGGTGTACGGCCTAGGAGAGAACGTGTGGCAGATGTCAACAAAATGTCTACGTTTTATGGCCAAGCTATGCCAATGGCTTAGAGAAGCCGTCACACATTCTTTTAGCTAGAAGCGTAGCCAAATGGCAGATTAAGTATCGCTTACATAATGATGACGACTAACCGCCACTACGCGACTTCGTCCCACAGTGTCTTCCAATTGCGGGTGACAAGAAGTTACAAAGAAAAGAAAATGTTTAACTTTACCCTTAAAGTTAAAGAGAAGTTTGTAAATTTTACAGGGCTAGACTCAAAGGATTTGTAAGTTAGAGAACATGGTAAATCTAGAACTTCTTACATTCATCAGATCAACTCAATTTCATATTTCTCCTGTCCAGTGGATTAGGCAAGTATAATCAAATGAATTTCTAACCACTGTGCAACACGCGTCTCAGTCTCAAGCTCAGCTGGTATAATTCTAATTTGCATTCATCAGCGCACAAACTAATTGCAAAATGCCCGCGTGCGTTTGTATGTCTGAGTGTTTGCATGTGTGTGTGTAGATTGTGCTATTTCTCTATTTGTATTTTTGTTGTTGCCTTTGTTTTTTTCCATTTTCTTTGCACATTTTCCACACACTCTCTCATGCAACAAACAAACACACACACATTCAGAGACAGCAACACAAACGAAGCGAGGCGGGTTAGCGACCGCAAAACTATCTGACATTAGATTGCGATGGCGGCCAAACGACAACAGCCGACGTCGACTGCAGCAGAGCAACAAAAACACACACACATGTATGTGTGTGTGTGTGTTGGCGTTAGGCTTTTGGTTGTGCTCCGACTGGCACGTACTACTTATATATGTATATGTGCTCCTATGGGCGGTAGGCCAGCAAAATGGGCGATTATGACACATGCTGTTGCCAAAATTTATGCAGTTGCATACTCCTTTTTCTCCCCGTGCGACCCCTTGGGGAAAATATGCACTTTTTGGCAAGCAGGAAGAGAATATGCAATACACGCATTAAGCTGCTGCTGCTGTGCGTAATAACTGTGACAAAGCACACACACACTCAGAGCGAGATAGAGTCAACATGTTGCAGCAACATGTTGAGTAAGCCATGTGCCAAATAGATATATAACCAGGAAAATATATGGCTATCCACCCTAAATAATTAACATGTGATATTACAATTTATCGAACGTAACCGAATTTCTATCGATCGATAACAACAATCTTCAACACATGACAAATTATTGAAGAAATATTTGCCACCTTGGTTAAATTTTTTAGTTTTTGTTGTTAAGGTAAAGCAACATTTTTTGCCCTCAAAGAGAATTTAACATTTTTTACACTCAAAGATAAAGTGTGGGGGAAAACCTAAAATTTCAAACGATTTTCATAATTTTTCTCAGTGTATCTTTGAATTTTTCTATTTAGTTGTAGGATTACGAATTTTTCTTGAGAATTTTAAGTGCAATATCTTGTTGCACGTTGCGCAGTTGCTGCTGCTGCTGCTGTTGCTGTGGGGTGTTGCCTAATATTATAGGTTTTTTATCGTTTTAGCCGCATCTCGATCGAGTCTGATCGATAAGTGAACTAGAAGCCAAAGGGGCTCAAGGAGGGGTGGCATGCCTCAATGATCGTACAATTTTTATTGCTACAACAAATCAATTTAAGTCGACAGCAACAAATGTAAACGACGCCCGCTGCCCGTTGCCGGTTGCTAGTTGCATATAGAGAGACAAAGAGAGATGGAGAGAGAGACTCGTAGAGTCAAGTCAGCTTGTGGGGGCACTCCTCAGAGAGTTTTATGCGATTTCAAACCTTATACGATGGCCAAATTAAATGCTTACAGGAAAAATAAAGAAAGAAAAAAAACTGAAAATAAATACAAAAAATTCACAAATTTATTGTCTGCAAATGCAAGCGAAAATTGCAACATGATTTGCCGCCTATTTTGGCATGAATGTTGCGGCACAAAGTAATAGCGAATCAACTGCTGGGGAACTTGCAACTTGCGTTGGTGGCGCCGTCAATTTGAAAATTGGCCTGGCTCTCTCTCTCTCAGCAGTCATGGGGGCGTGGCATGTCTACAATTTCTTAATTGATTTACAAGCCAAATGGGAAACTACAACGCTTAGACCAAAACCCATGTAAATCGACAGTTGGGCCAAATATGCTCACCCACTCACATTGGCCACAAATTGTTGGCCATAAAGATAATGCCACAAAAGATCTCTAGCAGCAGCTTGGAACAAATTGCTGATAGCCAAATCAAAAGGGGGTTTTCATGTTTCTCTCATGATGTTAAGTTGTTGATTTTATTTTTGGGTTTAGTTTTTAGTTGTTGCTGGGGCGTCTCGTCACCGATTTAAATCGACACCTTTTTCATCTTTGCCGAAGGTCTCTCCGATCTGGTTTGACTATTGTTTTTGAGAGCAGCAGCTGCTGCTGTTGCTGGCCCGTTATTATTAATTAACAGCTGTGCGAGCTTATTATGGAAATTAACCACAGATGGACACGGGAAAGACACAGGGAGAAACGAGGCAATGTTTATATGATTCGGTCTTGTCTCTGTGCGTGGGCAACAACAATAAAAGTCGGACGAGACATATATATAAATTGTAACTTACTAGCAAATGCTTTATATAGTTGCATATATAGGAAGTTGAGACATACCTGTAATGAAATGCAAGAAAAGTTTATAATTAGAATTGAATTTATTACAGATATCAATTTAAATTTAGATATATTTTAACTGTAAATGGTATTGTTTTGATTAAGTGAATAATTTAATTAAATTTACTGCTTAGACACTTGAACACTTTGCCTTAACTAAAATGAAGTATTCTACCTTCTTTTTTACTTCATAATTTCTCCATGTTTTGATATTAACAGAAGATTCATTTAACTCGCCTTTAATCTCTGTCCAAATTTCATCTATGATATATGATTTTATAATGAATCATGCTTTGTCTGTGGACACAAACATATAACTTGAATATATCGGCCATAATCATTAAACAAATCATTCCATTTGGAATACAAACGATGTCCATTCATTTTAGCGAATAGTGTCAACTCCATTTAAGGCTTCAACTCTTTGAGAATTTATGCAGCAATTAATTGTCAACTTGGGGGTTTATTTTTTTCTCTCTCTCTCTCTATCTCTATCTCTATCTCTATCTCGTTTGCTATCTCGCTTTTATGTACAATGGGCAAAAGTCTATAATTTAGCATTGAATTATGCAGAGATAATCAAAAACGGTTAAATGAAGACGCCATGCATCATCTTTTAAAGGCAAGTTAAATGCAGCCAGCAGGCCGGCCAGTTGGCCAAGTTACTAGCCTGGCCTAATGAAGAAATCCAACGCGGAAATTTATTTTGCAATCAATTTGACAAATGCCTTTAAGCATAGGAGTGGAGTGGAGTGGAGTGGAGTTACCGCCGTTTGATGATGGCTAACAGAGATAGACCATATGTGCGGTTTTTATAGGCTGATCCAGTCATGCAGTCAGCTTCAACAACAGAACGGACAACAAAAGGCAACAAGTAGTAGCCAAAAAGTCAGGCATCGTAAACATTTTGTGGCCAATACAGTGTGCGTCATAAATTTACTCTCACAACCGATCATCAGCGGACTAATAAAGTTAGAGGCACAAGTAAACATGTTTACGGTCGCCACATAAATGGTTTAAAATAAAAATGTCTAAATTAGTTTGACAAAACCTGAGAGAGAATATTGTCATGTTAGGTTTGACATTGACCTAGTTGATAATGTATTTTTTGTTTTGTTTAATGGCCATTAAATTTTGGTTATACACATTATGAGAGGAGTTTGTTTCTATTCTTTTTGGCTTTAGTTGGGTGGGGGTCCTAGAACACATTAAACATTTATTTCGTGTGTGTGTGAAACACGCGAGGGCGACAAATTATGCAAAATATGTACACGAGACGCAGACACACAGACATAGACCTTGTTATTTTGTGTAAAAGGTGATAATTAACAGAGACAACAAACACACACATACAGACACACACCCACCATATATCTATCAGTGTGTGTCTGGTAATTAAATTGAATTAAACGCACCTCATTAAGGTCAAATTACAGTCAAAAGCTGTCGCCCTGTCCTTCGGCAGTCGCAGTCGCTCCTATAATTATGCAGCAGACTTTGGTAAACGCCTGGGACACGCCTCTGGCATCATAGTAGTATATATATGGACATAGTTTATTGATCAGACGTTTGCATAAATAACGAAAAAAAAACGTGTCAATTATATCTCTTTATGCGAGACATTTGCAAATTCTCAAGTACAAATATTGCTGCTGGTTCTGTTTCAGTTGCTGCTGCTGCTGCTTGTGTTGTGGGTGTCAAATGTCGCTCATATCGTGATTAAGTCAAGTGCTTAATAAAAGTCTTATAAGTTCTTCAAATACCCTTTAACTAATGGAAACATAAATACGTATGTTCAAGTCGTCCAACTAAATCGAATGTTGGAGAGGCTAAACTTATTTTGTACCTACAAATCACTCGCTATGTTCTTACTTTAGCTGGAACTTTCTTTTTAAACTACTATCATATCACTTATATTTTGTCTGTCAATATTGACTATTATGTATATTGCCTTCTTGTTTCTTAGATCTTGCGTCTTATAAGAAGAAAGAATATCTGTCTTCTTTTCAGTTTCTTTAAGTGCTAGTCAAAAATGTTTATTACTTATACTTATACATATGTATACTAACTCACTTTTGATTTACGGAAGAAATTTTCCATAAGTTTATAAGAGTTCTATTATCTGCTTACAAGTGGTATTTAATTACTTATAATATTTAATTTTTCAGAATTGATTTAGAACTTATTTGACTAAGCATTAAAGAATTAATAAATGTTTATTGTTACTGTAAATCATGTTTCAAGTGTCAAGTTCTATAACCCGGCAAGGTCTCATAAGTTTTTGCTTAGTTCAAGAATTGCACATCATTCAAAAATCATTTTTATGTTTTCTTTTTTTTTTTTGACTATATATATGCA
Organism: Drosophila paulistorum; assembly: GCA_018152135.1. Taxonomy (NCBI): domain Eukaryota; kingdom Metazoa; phylum Arthropoda; class Insecta; order Diptera; family Drosophilidae; genus Drosophila; species Drosophila paulistorum. The sequence continues at coordinate 9,743,908 of JAECXG010000805.1, read as the reverse complement.
TATATCAAAATTTGTTATTTAAATGATTTAGCAGCATTTGACATTCGCTTGTATTTTGCTTAGTTCGTTTCTATGTCGCCATCTCACCGCTCTGATGGCCCCTCTTCTATCATCTATCGGTTTGTCTGTCTGTTTGTCTCTTGGTTGTTTGTTTGTTGGCTATTTGGCTGTTTGCTGGGCCTGTTTGCGTTTGTTATTTATGCATTTTTGTCATGGACACCGTCGATTGCGGTTGTTGTTGTTGTTGTGGCTGGTGTCGTCATGTCGCCATATGCCGCTTGCTCGGTCATTACCATGAAAAATCTCATCGTCTCATTGGCAAACATTTTTTAATTGATTTTACTGTTTTTTGTTTTTGTTCCTTTGCACATTTAAATGTTTGGTGTGAAAATTGCCATCATGAAAATGAATACAAAATATGTTCAATGCAAATAATCGTGGAGGAGGGGATGGGGGGAGGAAAATATAACTGACGGACGTTAAGTGCGAATTTGTGGGTTGGGTTCCATGTGGGCGCTTTAATTATTAACACTTTTCTTACTCTCATATTTTTATTGTGTCATCTTGATAATAATTGTTGGTTTATCCCCCCTTCCTTTCAACACTTCTTCTAATAGTTTCGTCTAATCGACACTCATAATTAACACATTTAGCTAATAACTTTGTGCAAAAATAAACAACATTAATCACTGTTTAATGGCGTATTAATAAGACAACAAACAAACGGGGCAACAACAGACAGACAGACAGACACATTTTGTTGCAAAGAGTTGGACCAGACTTGGACGAGGCCAATTCAACCTTAGACTAGCCATCTATATCTATGTAAGTAAGTATCTTTTGTATCTAACTAACTATCTGTTTGTGTGTAAGTCGGCCCACGGCCCACGTCTGAATGCTGGCAACTTTTATTAAAACTTTCAACACTCGTGTGTTTGCTCAACGGCATTTCCAATAACAATAAAATAAATCTTGGCCAAGAAAAACAGATAAAAACAGCATTAGCTCTGGCCATAAAGCAAAACTAACTAAGGCAAACCAACGAGAAACAACACCAGCCAACCCACTCGGCATCACGGCATCTCTTTTGGGACGAAAAAAACAAAGTGGAGTGACTTGAAGTAGAAATGCAGTGGCTAAGACAGAGTAGAGGCGGGTAGAAGCAGAGAGGAGGCGGCGGCGGTTGACAATCGACAACGAAGACAGTGTTGTCTGGGGACAGATAGACAGACAATGAGACAGACATGAAGCTGGAGACAAGTGCCAAGTTAATTGCATTAAAAGTGAAATAAAAAGCAAAGCTCAAGATAGCAAAAAATTATGAAGTGCAGCAGCAACAGCTACAGCAGCAGCAGCGGTGTTGATTGAGGCGCATAATCAGTAAGTGAAGAAGGGAGATGTGGCTGAAGTAGCTTGGCGGGACGCCATTCGGGGTAGGGGTAGGTGACGGTACGACGAAGCGCATTAAGTTGTTAACAGCAAATATTTGCTTCATTTGCGCTATGATTGCAGTTATGGCAGCAGCACCAACAACAACAACAACAACAGCAACAACAACAACAACAGCAACAATAACAACATTTTACTGAAATACGCAACATCCGGTCAATGAGGCGCTGTTACTTAGCAACATCTTTTTGCCGTCTACTTGATTAGTGCGTCGCATATATGTTGCCAGGCAATAAAACTATCTACATCTGCATGTAAGAGGGCCGACTACTGGATACTCTACTATTAACCCTTTACACCACTTATTCTAACATTCTTTTTCTTTCTTAAGTTCATATAAGATGGTCGACTAAAAGATCCTCCTTTAATAACTCTTTTCTTCCTTAATTAAACAATCTTTATAGAATTAGAAATAGAATTTGGGTTATTTTAATACAGATTTATATTTCATTTTTGATTTTCTGATAATTTGAAACAAGACAGGACAAAAAATTATCAAAAAGGAGGTATTATTTAATTTTCAAGAAGTATGAGGTTTAGTTGATAGAACATCAAAGAATGTTTTGTAATTTTCAATAAATGCTAGTAAATGGTTTAGTTACTAAGTTTAATAAGTTTTTAACGCATTCCTGTGTGATAAACTAATGATTTTTTGTAAGAACTCCCTTACATTAAATGTTTATTGTGTTTCAATTAGTCAAGGATTGATTACATATTTTTATTGAGTGTTAGTTTCAATTTTAATCTATTGATCTTTGCCCCTACCAAAACAAAGTTTTATGGGCATAATTGTATCTGAAAATAGTTTTTAATAGTGTAATGAATGAAATTTTCTTGCCAAAACTATAAAGACGTATGTTTTTTATTTTTTAATTATATATAAACCTAAATAAGTGAATATATATAAACTTAGAGTATAAGCATACGCTTTTATTTTTTCTAATTTATTTTTCTTGGCACTCTTGCCACATTTTGCCTTATCTATAAATAGTTGGGCGGCACTTGCTGCCTCTGTCGCTGCTGCAGTCACTTACTCAGTCAGCTGCTACTGCCCACGCTGAGCGGTCAATAAACTTCGCGACACATGCAAATTGCAGCAGCAATGGCAACAGCAGCAGCAACGGCAGCAGCAGCAACAGCGGCAACAAGCGCAAACAATTAGCAGTTGAAACAAAAAAAAAAAAAATAGAAGAAAAACGGCAGCAAAATGAATGCCGACCTATCGCACACTTTTTGCCATTGGACAGTCGCCGTCAATTGTTGTTGCTACTTTTTGTAGTAGTTTTTTTTTCTATTTTTTTTTGTTTTTTGCTATTATCAGACAGCGCGAGCTCTGCTGCTACGTAATGCGCGTAACAATTTCATTTTGTTTTACAAGTACAAAAAGTTAGTTCTCTCCTTGTCGCACTCTCTCCCTGTGTATCAGTTCTCTAGTTGAGCTCTATTGCTCTCTTTGTCTATATATATGCATTTGCCGTTTTTAGCTTTTCGTTTCGTGTTTTTTTTTTTGCAGCTGCGTCGTGCATTGCACTCCACACACAACGGCCTCAATGCAAGCTAACGCTGTCGACTTCACGACGTCATCGGCTGCTGCTGCTGACGTTGGCGTTGGCGTTGCAGCGCTCTTGGCCGTTCAGTTCTCTGCAGTTGGCAAATCAAATAATGCGAAAAGCAAAAAATGTGCAACGTTATTTGTTGCTGCAAATTTGACTAATTGCATTTGAGAGACGAGACACATAGCTGTTGTACACGAATGTATTTTAGCTTTTGATGTTCCATCCTCCTCTCTAACCGCCACAGCCCCCCCCCCAAGCCCAGTCAAACTATCTATCTACCTTAACGATAGTTGCACTTGTTGGCTGTTTTATGTGCCGCTGCTACAAGTTGTAATTAGGCAAGCAGAGGCTGATTGTTGCTGCTTCTGACGCTTCACTTTCAATATGTATAAATTGTGTGTGTGTGTGTGTGTGTGTCAGTGTGTGTATTGTTATTAATTTGCATTGTTTAACAAAAGTATATACATAAATACCTACCCTATACTTTTAAAGGGTAAACTACCTCATAAGCTCATAAGTTTAAAGAACTAGAGTGTAGTTAAATCGATAATCAGTAATATGAAGAGGTGCTAATGTCTATATCGATAGTTATTCCCAAAATTTATCGCACCAGCTTAACACAAAATTCTCCTTTAATCGTCTACCAACTCATCAAAAGATGATAAAAAGATACTTCAGCATAAGTGAACGTCTATAATTTTATTGAAGCCCATAAATATCTAACAAATGAAAAATGAATGTAAGATCGATAATACAGCCATACTATCGATGATGCGATTATTTCAATAGATGCAAACGATACTATCCTTGCATTATATCCATTTGGATTATGTAAGCCATTATGAGTCATAAAAATGTTTATCTGGGATAAAGTATCTAAGTGTTAAAACTAATTTAATGTCTTGGTTGATAGTTAAAAGATCCGCTTATCGATCATTAATTGTCTTGAATTGTCATTAGTCTATAATTTTTTGATTTAGTTGCTTTTCATTTCGGTTTTAAGTCAAGTCAAAATTTGTTTGAAGAATTTCATAAACAGGGTAAATCTGAGATTTTTGCTATATATATTTATCGCATCAACGGATGTTTGGCATGGATTTTTACGTGATTGAAATGATTGCCAATGGATTTCACAAAAACTGGCACACAACGATTTTGTGAATACAAAATAAATATACAAAAATATCTACTTACGTATATATACATAGATATGATATTGTATAAGAAAAAAAAGTGGAAGAAATATTTCAAGTTTAAGAGTTCAACAACACTATTAGCACATATTTAAAATTTATAATGTAAAAAAAATTAACAAATAAAATGATTAATCATTCATTGCTTTATATACAAATATTTTAAACCATTATTTTGGTATTGATAATTTGCCACAGATCATTAAGGTAAATTAGTTGACATGAATAAAATTTAAAATGGTTTAAATCATTAGTAATATAATAAAAATACAAAAAAAAAATATATATATATATATATAATGAATCAATTAAATCATTGCTAATGGAGTCATCAACAATTGCTGATTCACATAGAAAGACAAAATGTTCTTTAAACAATTGTTAATGCTGATTTTGTTGGATGAGTGCATTTGGTAATGGTTTAAAAATGCTTAATAATAAGGTAAAATAAACAAAGTACTTAAACTATCATCGACTCTACACATAAACATTAAATCGGTCATAAAGTAGATAGTTTAAGGGAACAAACTAAGAATAGAAATCCCAAATCAAAATGCATTTGCGTACTGCATGTTTCCTTTAACGATCTACAACAATTTCTGATTAAATCTGCATATTGTTTATATGTAAACTACTATCTGGGTAAAAACCTCTCGCAAATATTCTACAAAAAAAAAAAAAAAAAAAAAAACAAACAAGAGAATAAAAATCTGTAGTGAACTTAAACACCTTTACAAATAACATTGAATTGGAGCGATGAACTCTGCTGCCGCGACGCGGCCAGACAACAATATTTGCAACAACAACAGCAATAAACATTTTACAACAATAGTGCAAATATTTAACAACACGCATTCATACTATACACAGACACACTGAAAAAACTGATATATGTATGTATAGAAGTTTGTATGTATTATTATATGCAATAACAATAATATGAATGCCAATAGTAATAATAGCAATTATGTTAAAGACTTTTACGACTTAATTAAGCAAGAGAAAAATGAATGCTCAAGGTTTCTATTTCTCCAAGAGTCCGTCAGTCAATCTGACACTTGGTTAATTGCAAAGGCAGCAACAAAACCAAAAAGCATATACATACACACAAAAAATGCATCGTAAAAACCGAAACCAAGGAAATATGTTTCGGTTTTTAGTTCTTTTAAGCAAATTACTCCCTCAATGTGTGTGTATATGTTGTGTGTGTGTATGTTGTGCTGCAGTGCCCCAGACAAGGTTTATCGTTTTGTTTTTCAACGCCAAATTATGCCGCATAAGTCACGTCCTGTACAAAACTAGCATAAATAAAAACATAAACAAATTATTTATGGTTACTATTTGCATTCGCATACTGTGCACAACAAGCGTGTCTGTGTGTGTGTGTGTGGGTGTACTCGAATAACCTTCAAGAGCCTCATCAGGCAGCCTTATCGAATGCTCCAATTTTCATACCAATAGCCAATAATTTACTTTGAGTTTAATTTACTTATTTATATAAATAAATTTTATGGTATTTTTTCACTACTTCGTCATGCAATTGTTCGGTTATTTTCATTCTACTTTTTATCGCATATTAAAGGAATCTACTAATTGGGGTCAGTTTGAAAAGATTTACTGGTCTTAATTCAAACAACAGCAAAATTGTAATTGATAAAACAGAAAACAAAAGTCTAAAACAAAAAACATCATTAAATGTATTTTGCAATACGCAATTTGTGTATTGTTTTTCATGCAAATTTTCTCGGTTTTCAACAATAATGAAATCAAGAGAACAGCAACCAACAAAAATTGACAGATCTAACGAAACAAAAAATAAAATCAGCACAACAACAAAATTTGCATATAAATTTCAATACTTTTCCATAAAGCACTTCCCTAATGCAATGCAAACACGCAAAAATAACAACATAAAACAAAACAAAATTCCAAATACAAGTATTTAGATTCAGAGAGGAAATCTATACCATAAAGTTTTATACGACACTGAAATACCCTACATTAAAGACCAACTAGATGAACTAAGAAACCCTTAACTTTTCAATTAAAAAGAAGATAATGATTGCTATTGAACTGCAAGTTGTTAGCGAAAAATGTTTGGCTTCAATTTTGGAGAATTTCTTCAACTAAGTTACTAGGATTAGTTACGTTTTTCTCTCAGTGCATTATGCTTCAACTAAATATTTTATGCAACCTAGCGAGCTATCTACAGTTCTATATTTTGTTTTTGATTTTTCTTTCTCGTTTTCTCGTTTTCTTGTTTTTTCTTTGTTTTTTTTGGGTTAATGTCTGCATTGTCTGTGTCTCTGCGTAGACGATATAATTTTTGTGATAAATAAAACAAAATTATTACAGAAAAGACATATGTTTTGGTGCTTGATTTATAACTCGTTGAGATATATGGTCAGATGATGCTTCGCTGATGCCGATGATGATATTTATTTGGAATTTAGTTTTCATTTAGAAGTATAAGATGAAAATTAGTTGGAAAATGCGTTGACACGTAACAATTGATGACCCAAATTTGATTAACAACAACTACAAGATGTGAACCCTTTCATTTCATTGGAAGAAAATGCCTAAGTCTAATTCATAGGGAGCAGAGAGGCACCGCACAATCTTAAACTGGTTGGATGTGAGAGACACAAACAGCGGGAAGGGGGGCCCACTCGTTCTTATAAATTTCAAAATTAATTATGTCACATTATGTAATCTGATAAGCATCATCTCGTTGTGGCTGTGGTTGTCTTTTCATGCTACCTTCGATCTCTTCAAGGTCTCTCCCTCTCTGAATACAATGCCCGCAATGTCATCGCAGCATCACAGCAAATGCTTGCGGCGACCCTCTTCAAGGATCACATATACATACATACATACACACATTGTCATATCGATCGATGAAACAATGGACCTCAAATTCCTTCCTCTCATTTAGGTAAAGAGAATATAAAAAAAATCAGTGAGCTGCTGCTGCTATAGGCGGCTTCTTGTATTATATGGTTGATCCCTCTGGCTTGAATTTTTGGCCGGTTTTACTTTGTTGTTGTTGTTGTTGTTGTTGGTTTGGCTCATTGAAAGGCATTCGAATACGAGAAATTGTGTAGAAAGGCAACTGGAAATTTAAGACGACATATTCGCACTTGGGGGTTTTTGTTTGAATTTGGTTTTTGGGCTGGCTGTCTGGCAGGTAACTGCTGACTACTTCTGGTCCCGGCTATATAATTTGCTCTTGAATTACGATATTGATGATTGTGGTTTTTGGTTCCTTTTGTCAGGCATTGCAAGCAATTAAAGGTAATATCATGTTTTATTCATCGCCTTGCAAACAAGGAATAATTATAAATTTATCTCAATGAAATATGATGCGTGTATAATTTCTAAGGCACACACACACAAGAACTTGATTTGCTAAACTAAAGATAACTGCCAATTCTCTTTCTCTCTACACACTATCATTATATGCCTCTTGTTTTTTAATTATGACCATTATAATGGTAAGATTATTGAAAATTATTTATAATGATAATCACCTTTTCTTTTAATTTTGAATTTTGAAAAATGAAGATTATATCAAGCGTTAATAATACTTTAAATAATTTATTACAACTTTATGCAATGTAAGCTTATACTTTATTGTTTTTCCAATGAAAATCCTTTTTTGCCTTTTGCTTAGCTTATTTTTTACTCTTTTTTGAATGATTTCTTGAGTGCTTCTCTCTCTCCCTTCTTGGCATTTTTTATCCATTTTTATTTTGTTATTCTGCTCGACCGATTTCTCTAGTGAGCCAGACCCAGCTGAGCTTACTTTCGCTCTCTTGGCTTTAATCCATTTTTAATGTACACACAAGAATTATGAGCGCATTTTAAATTATATATATATGGCCATATATATTTATATATAGTTAAAGTCCAGTTCAACCCTTTCTTTAACAACCCCATTAGCGAATCAAATTTCCTAAAAAAAAAAAAAGGTAAAATCTAAATGGGCTTAAAATTAATTGAAATGGTATCCTTTTTTTTTCTTTGGCCAGACATAAATTCTATTTATTGCACATGAAAATGCATAATTGAGGTATTAATTTTGAAATATTATTACGTGGAAAAAGAGGCAAAAAAAAAAAATAAATTCAATAAATTGTTGTTTTATTTACACTAAACCAAAGTTTTTGTCCAAAAGAGAAAAGTAAGAAGATGGTGATAAAAATTTCATAGAATATTTTGTGTCAAGAGGAAAATGTATTTATTTTTTGTGGCCATTTTTACTTATTTTTACTTTACAACTTTCTGACAGAAAAGTTGAAATGTTGTCGTTGTCATCGTCGTTTTCTGTCATTTGCATCAAAAGCACAAAATGCATTTTATCAACGGCTTCCAATCTGCCCAGACAGCAAATAGACACACAGACAGACAGCAAGAGAGAACGAAAGGATGCCAGGAGCAAAGCAAGTAAAGAAGGAAAAATAAAACTACTACTGCGGGCAACCCTCAAAAAGAAAGTCCACGATTTATTAGTGGCAATTTAAATTCATAATTTTCAAAGTATTTCAGTTGTTATTCAAATTGCCAACAGAAACGTCGGGTACATTTATTTTATCCAGGCAGAAGAAGAATGCCCTCGACCATGATGAAAAAGGTTTGGTACTTGTGTAAGAAAGTAGCCACAGGAATATACTAGGGTATAAAAACAGTTCGACAGAGATATCTGTTATTATTCTTTGCAGTGTTTTGAAAGGACTAATCCCAAAACGACGTCTCTCAACTGTGCGCGGCTTAAAAATATGCAAAATTATTGCCAACAGACTGCAAAATCTATAAATTTGCATATGTACGTCTGCACTTCAGTTTGTTCGCTGTCTCTGGATTTCAGGATATGCAATTATAACAAAACAAAAACTACGTATATACAAATTGAATGAATTTTTATTTTTACCTAATGAAATGAAACAAATTAGGCAACCAGACAGAGAATACAGACAGCGACTGAAATGTTGCAACTGCAATCGACATGTGCAAGGATAATGCACAAAAAGGGTTGTTGAAAAAGCAACCCCCGTGACAATAGACACACTAAATCGAACAACGAAAAGAATTTGGCAAAACTAATTTGCCGCGTCATGACTCGTGTCCTCAGCAGCAATAACAACAACAACAGCAACAAGAACATCCTGTTTTCCATTCACCTTGTTACCTGCTTTCCATGAGGAGAAAATTGTCCTGTTATTTGCTACATATGAAGACAAAAGGTTTAAGTAAACGTAAAAGACTTTCAGGCTTGTAATTCACAAAGATCTTTTGTTTTGCCAGCTGACTTTAAATATGACTTGAGTAACCCTTTTACATTCAAAAGGATCCATACAAAAAGTTGCGCAATTTGTTGGGAAAATGCTGCGCAAATTCTTTGTTTTTATATGTTATCAAGCAAGGAACATGCGTAGTTTGATGTGACATTTATATGAAAAGGACTTACCGCAGATAATACTACAAAAGGCAAAAAATATAAAAAGAAATGAAGACTTACAATAGACAGCTATGGATCATACAATGACAAGATATGTCTTCATTCAGTTTGTTCACCTTTCAATACTTTTTCATTCAGAAGAATAGATGGTTGGATGGATGGATGAATGGATTGGGGATGGCAAATGGTAATAAAAATTGTGCAAGCAACACACTAATAAAACAAAACGAAAGAAGAAAAAAACAACATACAAATTTAGCCATTGTTGGCTTGGCTAATAAAATTGTGTGGCCATAAACCGGCACCTCACCTTACTTCACCTTAACTCAGCACAACGTTGCGTATGAGCAACGGCAGCAACAGAAACAGCAGCTGCCAACTAATAAACTTTTGTTTTGCTTTTATTCTCGTTGTTGTTGTTGCTCCTCAGTGTTGTTTCTCTCTATTTACTAGATCAACTTAATGCAGCGGAACTATGCTTCAAGTAAAGTTTTTACAACTCTTTTTTGCAACTTGCAACGTGTTTATTAAGCGCATTTATGCGTTGTAAATAAAAAGCTCAGGAAATTACCTTCTACAAAAACCATTCACAGAAACACAAGGGCAGACAGAAAGAGAAAGAAACGGAGTGAAAGGAAAGCGGAAAAGCTAGTGACACAATTTGAACTATAAAAATTTTCAATGTTCACTACGTGCTAAAAAAAAATATTCTACGCGTATTCGGTGAAGGAAATGTTTTCATTTAAGTATTTACAAAAGGTGTGCATTCGAGTTTGACTTGAAGTTGCATTAAAGCGTAACCAAAGACAAGAAAGTTTAGCAAAATAATTCACTTTGATGGGCCTAAGAAGGCAATTTGGTATTGAAAGAAATGTGAAAGAGTAAGCATCGAAAGAAATAGAAATTGTTGATTTTTGTTTTAATCGTCTTCTTCTATTTATTTTTCAAGCCTTGTCCGAATTTCAAACCCAACTCTTTTGGATAAAAAGTTTAACAAAACTCCAACTAAAAGTTTTGTTAAATTCAAAAAAATAGTTTTGGTTTAGATTACACAAACTGAGGTAGTACGTGAACTTTTAATTATCCTGGCAAAAAAGTTTTACTAGATTAACTTACATGTCTGTTCGGACTAGAATGATAGTTTCATATATAATTCATCACACTCAAACACATACCTGAAACGAAATAAGAAGACATGTTTGAAATTAATAACAATTAAGTAAGCATATTTTTTCGTTAGAGTTAAGGAATTAAATTTTAATTACAGCTGCGACCAGACCATATCAAACCAGACCAGACCAAACGTCGACCACAAAAGGTCATGGCTGGAAAGGAAAGGAAAGCTATGGAAAGGAATAGATGGATAGAGAAGCCCAAAGAGAGTTTCCTTCTGTTTTTTTTTCATTCTTGCTTGTTTGCGGAGCTAGTGAAAGTTTTTCCCAGGATAAAACTCTTTTAGTATGTCTGTGTGTGTGAGCATGTTTTGGTTTATGGCTGGTCCTTACATTTTCATTTTTTTTTCCCCACATGGCACACCTTTTGCCAAGTTGCCATTGTCTGGACTCTACAAGCAGGCGTCATAAATATCACATTTGTGGCAGACACACACACGCAGGACTTACACGCACACACACAACTAGGGAGACGCCTCGTCGTCTGGTTTCATGTTATTTTGTGCTGCATACAACAGAGCGCATTTGGCATTTTTATGAGGTGCAAATAAAAAGTTTGCCATAAAAATTGCTATAGACGCAAACTATATAAGTTAAAAAATGCATGTCTGGTCCCCTAAAAACCCTCAGACGCTTCTTTCCCCTTTTTTGATTCTATCACTCTTTTTTTTTTTTGCTGTGCTCTTCGTCTCTGGAGTGTATAACAAGCGCAATCGGAAATGGTGCAAAGCAAACCCAAAAAAGAAAAACATGCAAACTTCCTGCCACATAACAAAAAAAAAAGAGGAACTTATCCACCACCAAATACAAATAACAATGTTTGTTTTCTTTTGCCTAGTCATTTCCTTGCCTTAAAGTGGCAACAACTTTAATTAATTTGCCCAGAACCAACCAAACCAAGTCTCTTCTGCATCAACAACATGCAACATCACGCGGCATCATGCACAGGTGCAATTTATAAACGAAAGAACAGAAGAAGCATCATCGGATCTTTCTTCTCACTTGGTAGGAGAATCAACTTGAAACAATAATCCTGACAAAGCAGCACATTTATTATTGAACTATTTGCCATAGAGAGAGAAGACAAAACACAGTCAAGCCATAGTCAAGTGGTGCCACACTCCACACTCGTCTACGTGCCTCGACAGCAGAACCAAAAATAAAACTGTAATACGAAAATATTCCCCCTCTTCCTTCATATGTCACATATATACATACATATAGCCACAACGAACTAGAATTGATGGAAATTGAAATTGATTTGCAAGTTAAGCTTTGGCATATTAAATAAAAATGGATTTCGCTGTTTTACGACAGTGGCTTAAAAATAAATGACTTGGCAAATGCCAAACAAAAGAAACCAAACATATGGTTTATTACAGTTTAGTTTATATTGATTTAATGTCTCAATATTAGTTCTGGTGTTAAAAAGTAAACAACAATTTTGATGAACAATCGGATCATAAAAGTGTTCAATTAAAAATATATAATCAATTGCATTCTCTTTTTGTGTATGTATGTATGTGTTTGCCGAAAATTTTATAGCCAACAATTGCATTTCCGTGTAAGTGCGTTAAGCAAAAAGTTTTTCAACCTCCAAGTTAACAAAAATCTAATTAGTTTCGTTTACATTTCGGATTAAATGGTTTAATAAAACATTTTGGTTTGCTTTTCAAACGGAAACTAAGTAAAAGTTCCTTCAACTGTGCTAAGGTAGAATGAAAACAAGAAAAAGGCAAGGGAAGGGAAAGGAAAGGTAAATCGCATTGAAGTTTTTATCAGCTCACTTGAAAGGTAAAAAGAACTTGGCTAGAACGACAGCTACAAATTTCCTATGCACACACAAACACACACACACCCACAACGAAGAGAAGGGAAGAAGAGAAGAGAATGAAACTAAGTGAAAAAGCAAAAGTCTATGTCCTGGGCAGACACTTTGGTCAGGTCGACAATAACTTAACGAGCAATGAACCTATACACCAGTCACTCAACTAATGTTCTTATTGTTGTTGTTGATGAGGTTCTGTTGTTGTTGGCTGTTGCGACCGGCGACGACAACAACTCCGACTCCGACGATGCGCTCAAGGAAGTGGCACTAAATTGTAGTCCAAGATAACAACCAGTAGAGGTACCAGCATGTGGTATAAGGCGGCAACGATGACGACGACGACGACGGCAGCTCCCAGTCTTTATTCACACTCACTACGAAATGGTCTTTCTTTCTTCCACACTTCCCTCTCTCTTTCTTTCTCTTCCTGTGTGTGTGTGTGTGTGTGGTTGCTCGGGCATAACAAACATTTAACATGTGCAGCTTAAGGCTACACAAAATTTTTGGCATTCATTTTGTTATCTATAGCAGAAAAACCTTTCGGTTCAAACGCGTTAAAGTAAGCATTAATATGCAAAATTTTAAGTTAGGCTAAATTTATATTCAAGCTAATCCTATCCTAGGATTACTCATTGAATTGAATTTAGCCCTCTTTTTAGCCCTCTTAATAGAACTTTCTTCGATTATGTTCCATTATAGATCGTAAAAGGATTTTAGTTAGTTCTTTTTGCTTTACTTCTTGGTAAATAATCATAATTTAAGGCAAAAGTTTAGTATTTTAATGGTTGATTGCAAATGCCATATGATCTACCTTACAGCTGACATGCATATAAAAGTACAACAGTGCGTATGATGAATGACACTTGCTGAACTACCTTTTGACAACATGCATACATTCATCTCTAGCTCCATATAAGTGAGTACATTTCGATTTGCACGTGTGAGCAGACAACGAACCCAAAGAAAAAGCCATTCTACGGGTTCAATTGTAGTAGGTAAGTAGGGAGAGAGAGCAGCAGCAGCAGCAGGAGAAAAAGATAAAGAAGAAGGTCTACCGGGAAACCTCATGGAGGCAGCATGCGAAATGAGCTGTTGAAATGGCAATTTAAGTGACTGTCGAGTGTAAGAAGAGAGAGAAGCTCGCTGTTTGCCAGATGCAAGGAGTAAAAGCTTAAAGGCAAACACAAATACTCATCATTGCACAAAGCAGCAACAGAAGCAGCAGCAGCAGTCAATGCCAAAGGGCAATACGTGCAAATAATTTGCTGTTTGTTGTTGTGTTGTGCTTATATCTCATAGTTTACAGTCTAACGCCTTTACCTTTAACCATTTCATATTCATTCTCTAATGCCCTCTGGATGAATGTTTGATGCAACTTAAAGTGACAACAAAAGGTAAAAGATATGAAACAAATATATAAATGAATGCATCAAACTGGAAATCAACGCAGAGAAATTATTCAGCTGTGAATAAAGTAAAACGTTTTTTGGTTGCAAACATATTAAAATTGCAACAACATTTTTTGGTTAAATTTATTCATGTCTGACATTCATTGACCGAATGATTAATAGTTATTTAAGGTGAGGAAATGTGTGTGGAAGGAGCTGAAAGGAAGGTCTTTGGCCTACAACCCTCGGTTCAGTTGTTCTATCAAAAAGTCATTATTATTTTAAACAAATGATTGACAAAATCATTAAAATATTTTTGACAAAGCTTAACCGATTATTTTATAATAATGAATTTTTATTATTTCAACTTTTTTTTTGGTGTCTCCATTTTTTTGGTGGCTTGTGTTTTATTTTTTGGGTTAGCATTTCGCTAGCCTAGAAATAAATGATCAAAAATGTTGAACTAATCCGCAATGCTCATTAATTTCCACGAGAAAACTGTCAAAAAGAGGCAAGAGAAGGCAAAAAAAACACTGTTAAGAGTTTTCACGAAAAAAAAATAACAAGAAACACAATGTAAAAAATATCATTGTATTCAGTTTTTCCTTCTTTTCTTTTCAGTTTATTTTTTTTTTTTTTTTGTGTGTGTGAAAAATCATTTACATTTTTCGTGTGTAAACCGCAAGAAAAAAAACAATTCCTCTCCAACCAACATTTAGTTCATTAATCATAGCAATATATATACATATTATATATATAGATGTGTGTGAGTGTATGTGTACATAAAAATAATGATAATAAAAACTTGTCGCATGGCCCAAAGCGAGCAATCAGGGGTGCAAGACTGAGAGGGGAGAGGAACGGTCATATGCATTAGCTTCATTCCCGCCAAACCGAACTCTCACTTTCCTTCAGTGTGCATTGGCAATTAAATATATACAGATATACATATCCATATGTAACTCTCACTCCGCCTCCTAAAGGCCTGCAATTTTTCATTAAGCTAAAGAAAATGAGAAAAAAAACCAACGGCAATGAAAATACACAAACATTGAAAGAGAAAAACTGAAAAGTCAAACACAAAATAAAGTGGAAAAACTAAATTGCAAACCAGCAAAACGGAGGAAAAGCAAAAATAAAAGCGAAAAACTTGACATTAATCATTACTAGCTCAGACAAAAAGCGGTGAATGTTCAAGGAGGAACAGGAGGAGGGGAAGTCGGAGGAACAAGGGTGGTAACAGCGAGACAGAAGGAATAGGGGACAACGAGTGCGAGGAGGGAAAATGTCGCGTGTGCAGTCTTTAAATACCTTGTAAACAATGTTGAAAAAAGAGGTATATAATGCAGTCTATGCATGACTATTTATTCTCGATTAACATATATAAAGTTTGGAAATTGAAAAGGCTTTTAGGAATAGCTAAAACCATATATCTAAAAGTCGCTTGACGTGTGACTATTATCGTCTATGTGGGCTAGGGTATCATTATAGTCTTTTCCCTAAATTTTGCTGTGATGCCTTTGCCATTACACGAAGCGATGCATTAAAGCGAAAAAAAAAAAACAAACACAAAGAAGGAGGGAAAAGCAAATTGTAGTAAATGCAATATGCTTGATGAGGGATTAAATAATGCCCGATAATACTTACAACAATGAAGTCTTTGCTGCCAACTAATAGAAGCAGCAGATAATAAGGATAGAAAAAGGGAGAAAATTACTTCAATTTCATTTCATTGAAAACTGTTATTAATAAGTTTGGCATATAGTTTTAAACTAGAGAATGATAACGTTTATTTTTAGTCAGTCATGCAAAGGCAATTTAAATGTGATAAGAAAATTATTTCTTTCTGAACCATCTTCAGAAAGAAATTATAATATATATTTTAGTCGCTACTACTTGTTTTCTCTGAGTCATTTCATTTGATAGACGTCTAAAACACAAACAAAAACATGCCTAGCTAAAGCCTTTTGTTAATCAAAATGTTTGCCTACAAAAATTTCAAACAGCTCACAGGAATTTCCGAATGTCTCACCATCGTCTACAGGGTCTCCTTTCCCCAAGCTATCAGGCGACATAGACACAGTACCACTGGGGAGTGAGAAAGGCATGTTAAATGTAGCAATTTCAACGCCATAAAGTATGCCATAAAAAAGCAAAGTATTACCAAAATAGACAAGGATAGGACAGGCCCAAGTCAGAATAAGTTAGGCGACGCAAAAGCCGATGCCGATGCCGATGCTGACGCCGAAGTCAGCCGCCTGGCGGCACGCCATTAGTCGGGACATTAGTCATTGGGGGATTTTGTAGGAGGCGCAAAACTTTCTCAATTTTTCCAGCAGCAGCAGAAGCAAAGCATGCGGCGAACCTAAAAACGTATTGCAGCCAAAAAATATCTATACGGCTGCAAAGGCCATTAAACCCGAGTCCCTACCAGAGAGAGAGAGAGCCTACAACAGATTTAACGCAGGCGCATTGGAAAAAAGCTCCGAGTTACAAGGACGAGGCCGGCCGGCCGGCATTTAGTATGCTCTCATGGCCATGGCCGTGACAATGGCCCTGGCCGTGAAGTCTATGCCCCTTGCCGAGGTCTCTCCTCACATTTGTCCTTGCACATGCTCCTGCGTAGGCGCAGCAGCATTGTGTATTCCTGGCCTTCGCCTTGACTTTGCTCGTTTGGCTGTGTGTGTGTGTGTTCCTTTTTTGTATATGTTTATGTTGCGTAGGGACATTTCGAGCAAAGATGTTAATAAACTGCTGCATACTTGAAGGCGTGCGCAAAAGCCTATTCATCTCGACATTGGGTGCTTTGACCTTGTCCTTGCACCTCTTACATACAATCTCTCTCTCTGCTCCTTCCCTCACTCTACTGGGAGTTATTTGCCAAATGTGCGGCACGCAGACTTTTGGCCCCTGCGGGTTCCCCCATCAGGCCGCCTCCTTCCACATAAAATAATAAAAAGGAAAAATGTCTGACGCATTTGTGTATATATCTATATATATGTATTATTCAAAAAGACCGAAGCTTTTCGGTATATATGCGTGGGAAAATCTGTGATTAGGCGAGGGAGAGAGGTGGACTTTTGTGAGAGACAGTAGGAACAACACAAACATTTGGCTTTAAGTGGAAATTTTATGGCATTTGGTTTTTGTGTAGACACAATTTAATATAAAGGTGTCTGAACCTGCCACTAAGGGGCTTCTCTTGGCTGCTATTGCTGTAGACAATAAATAGCTGTATACTTGGAGTCCTGGCAATAAACGTGGCAAGCAGTTTCTGTAAATATTTGATATTTAAATTTCGCGAAACAGAGAGTGTGCGAGAGAAGAACCAAAGACAAAAGAGTGCGAGGTGTTTGAGGCTTTTGTCATAAAATTGATTGGTTTTTTCAGGTTCAAAGCGCATTTCCAGCAGGCACATCAGGTTGACAGGTGTTGCGACAGAGAGTCAACGGTGCGCAAAATAAAAACCAAAACGTCCATCGCAAACACAAACACAATTGCTCAATTGAACGGGGTCAGTGGCTGACTGAATGGCTGGAATGGACGACATCCATCGACAACGACTGGTCCCCTCCCGTTCAATGTGAAAGTGGAATTGGACCTGCTGCTGCTGTTGCTGCCACTGGTGCCAAATCTGTGCTCTGTGTTACCAGCTGCTGTTATTAAAAAGTTTCGCCTAATTGGCAACTTTGTAGACAGCGAATACAGATAACTGGGCTCATCAAAGTTTAATGTTTCTCCTCTTTTTTTTCAAGAGTAACCTAAATTAATATGTCATTCATTCAGAAAGAAAATTTCCTCCAATTTTCTTTTATTGCATTAGGGGCAAATGTGCCTAAACTAATTGAAAAAGGCAATCTCAACGAATCCCTGAACTCAGCTATTCAACATAATCTACCAAATCCATGTGTCTTTAATGACAACTCGCTCATCCTGCTTTCTTTCAGTGCACCAAAAGCAAACATTGTCTGGCATAATGGCATCAACTTGTTCTTTTTTCGATTTTATAGCCAGAAATTGGTAATTTTGTGCATCGATGGCAGGGATAAAGACCAGAAGCGAGACCAGGTCCAGGACAACAACGAAAATGAAAATAATGATGATGATGATTTTGCTAGTGCTACTGCTGCTGACTGCTAAAGGCAAAATGCATATAAATTGTCCATAAAGCTCATTGCATTGACTAAAAGCAGCTTGTTACTCTTCGCTCTAGAGCTTGTTCTATCTAAGTAGGATTAGTTTTATATATACTTGTATATATAAAAATAAAGCCAGTTCAAGCTCAACAATTGTCAAGGATTACTGTTAGAATGGCAAAAACATGGTCCATTATGCTTATTCTAATCAGCTTTATATGTCTACATTAAAACTGGACACATGTGGATGATGATTGATTGCTTGGTAATTAAAGTACATATATACGAAAGTAATGTCCTTTCATTACACACACAAACAAGAAGAGAGAGAAAGAGAGAAAGGCAGAAAAGAACAAAAAATTCTATAGAGTCTTGTTCAACGAGCAAAAAGGAACATAAAAAGTTTATATTTTTTTTCAATATTTTTTTTTTTTTTTTTGTATGTTGCAAGAAAAGTTAATAATGTGCAGCTTGCTTCCTTTTTGATGACTCGACCAGACTGTTAACGACTCAAATGACTTGGCCACATCTTCAGACAGAATTCAGAGCAGAACTCGTTTGGTGGAATGGTCTGACATAGACTGCTGCTGCTTCCTGTCTTGGACATTTGGGGGAAATGAATGACCGAAAGTGGAAGTAAAATGATGATTGGATAAAATGGCAGAAAAGGGAGAGAGAAACAGAGCAGCAATCAAGAAGAATTACCAATTTAAATGAAAATTTATGCAATTTATTGGAATTTTGATGATCCATTGATTAACACCTTGAATTAAATCCAATACCAAAGCCTATTTATAAACATATTGAGTGCTGATTTTGCTAACGATTTGTTATAGTTTGGCCATAAATCTTTGACAATTTTTTAAAGCAAAAGATTGATCTATGACTAGGTGGCATATAAAATGACATAGACAACAATTTTAATTGATTTCGTTTGTTGTTATTGTGATGTTTGTGTCTCTATATCTGTTGACATCATCAACAATTAAAACCCCAAAAGACACACACACACACACATCAGTAACAACAACAATAATAGGAGCAACTGAAACAGAAACATAAATAAATCACAAGAAAAACATAAAACGAAACTATGTAGCTAAAAATATATATTGTATATATACAAGATATTTGCGAAATGCGGCCGAGTTTGAAAATTATTTGCCCATTAATCAGATTTATTACTTACTATACTCAAACTCAAACTCGAACTGAATAAGTGGACTGGACTACGTAATGGAGGATGGGGAGGAGGAGGAGGAGTGGGTGAGTTTTCATTGAGTTTTCAACAAGGGGACAACAAACTTGTCGTAGGTGTGTATCTCTCTTTCCCTCTCATCTCAAGTCTTGAGGGTGGGCTAAGCAAAAATTATGTCATCGCATCGATTTAATTAAAATGTTTGCAACAAAAAAAAATGTACATAAATCTTTCAAGCCTGTTCAGACACACAGACAGACGACAAACAGATAGACAGACAGTCTGAAATTACAATAATTTTCAATAAACTTTGTGTGCTTCTCTCTTATTCTTGATTGAAATTGTAAAAAGCAATTAGGCCAAATTCACAGACTAACTACTATATATGGCACTATCATGATCATCACCATCATCATCATCATTTTGATCAAATGACACTTGAGCTGATCTTTATCATCAACATCAGCATCATTATTATCATTATCATCATCATTGCAAATGCACATTATGTCAGTCATCTGTCATGCAACATGGGGAGACGAGTCTTTTCAACTGCAAGTTTGTTGACTTGTCTTCTCTCTTGAGTTGCCGGCAAATGTTTGTGAAATAATTGCAATAAATAAATACCAAATAAACATATAAATAAATTAGTGAAACGAAAAACATTGTTTTTTATAGTCAAAATGCTGTTAATGCATGCATTTTAGCTCTCTCTCTTTAACCCATAAGTATTTTTTCAACTATAGCAAATGAAGCGTTAACTGAAGGGGGGGAGAAAAGAATTGCAAAACGTTTCGGTTCACTGGGATTCGATGGCACAGCAGCTGCAACAATATTCCCGGCAAGGGCTTGGCCTTAAAAATTTCAATTAACTTGCCCGTAAGCGAAAAATGCGTGAAAAATTTGCAAGAAAACAATAAGAACAAATATTGCAGATAAAATTTTTTAAAAACAAAAATGGCAAAGAATGCGCAAAATATTTGCGTAAATTGCTGCAAAAATCATTCATTAATAATGGGAAATTATTTGTGGGAAAAAACTTAAATAAGAATAATTACTCAGAATAGTCATAAATGAAAAATTTTAATTAATGAATTTCTCTTACTTTTAATTTTGTTTACGGTTTATTTATTTATTTATTTTTTTATGAAAAACAGGTTTACAAATATTTTTAGATCTAGCTTTTACAGCTGATCTCTGTGGCTCCAAATTAGGCTTTAATATATACAATTTGTTAACTGTTTTTATTGTTGTTATACTCCCTCTTCTCTCTACACACATACACACACACACAATTAGCTTGTATTTCATTTCAATTCAATTTATGACAGCTAAATAAAAAAACCAAAATAAAAAGGTTTTAAAACATGTCAATTTGTTGTCTTTTGGAAGCTGCTAAAAATCGTATTAAAACTCAACCTTGCTGCATTTTAAGCATATTTATAATGTTGTTGTTATTTTTGTATAATTAAACCTCCGCTTGTGTCGCCCCCGCCTATTACTTTACTTGACGCTTGAGGAAGAGTCTGGTGCGGGGGGAGGCAACTGAGCAGAGGTTATTGTTAAACAAAGCCTTGCTTTTGTTTTGCATATGTATGCGATAAATCTAAATAAAATCATAAAAAACAAAATTGCCAACGAGACGAAAACTTTGCTGCTGAGTGGGGCTGATTCTGAGGCTGGGCTATAATGTGGGTGTGTGTTGGGGAATGAATTTTGCGTCTAGAATCGGGGGGAATTTATATATTGAAGATCAACCAAAAATAAAACTGGCGTTGATTGTGTTTATGGCTCAGTTTGTTATTATTGGTTTTTTGTTGCCGTTTTTTTTTTTTTTGTTGTAAACAAATGTTTAATTGTTAATACTGACTCTCTGTGATGGCTGTGGCTGTTAATGCAAATTACGCTTCATTCCGGACGTGTGGGTAGACTTTGAAGTGCCTTTTTCGGTTTTACTTTTGCAGTGATTTTTAGGTTAAATACATTATTGATCGACACACACACACACATACAGACACACTTGCTTCGGTGTGTGTGTATGTACATTGGAGTACTCGTTAACATCAAAAGTCAATGCATTTTTAATTTGTTTAATGCGCGCCTCCTCTTTACATTTGTTGTTATAATTAGCACATCCAACCAATACAATGGGATAAAGATGGACAATATCAAGGATAATTGTTAGTACCTTTGGATAATGGGAGAGCGTTGAGGGAAGAAGATTCATATGAGGCAGTGATTTATAAAGAAAATAAAACCTAGTTAAAGTTTAAATATTTCCATTAACATTTTCGGGGAAGTACTATAAAGCAAAAATCTAAAGTCCCAAACCTTCTTAAAAGCAACTAAACAAACAACTCATTTCAAATAAAAAGTTTCAATTGTAAATTGTTGATCTCTATAGCTTCATGATCTTTAAAGCTACTTTGGTAAATTATGTTCAAAGTTAAATCATATATTAAGGTCTAAGAGTCTGTTCTATTCTGTTTCTAGTAGTCGAATAATTCGTAACTTTTATATAAGCTTTATTTTTATAAAGGTTCAAAATTATAATATTAAATTCATTCTCTCTCTCACTCTCACTTTCGTTGGCTCAGATTTCAAATTTTTGAAAAGTATTTGTGGCTATTAAGCCCATTGTGCTTACTCAGGTATTAGCCTGTCAACGGCTAATCGATGTTATTAAGTAAATATCAATATGAAATGCATAGCCAGAGGCAGAAGATTGAAATTGTATATATGTACATATTTATATATACATAACGAAGCTGGCTTGCTCTTGAGTTGACAGTTTTGAGTCGGAGGCAAACGCAAAAGTTCAACAACATTTCAATGTCGCAAGCTGACTGGTATTCACTCTAAATGACTGTTTTCTTAGTCAGTCAGTCTGTCAAAATGTGTGTCCGCCTGCCTATGTAAGCGAAGGACAAGGAGAACATTATCCCGATGGCAAAACCCAACGATGGTAAATATATATATTCATCTACCTAGACAGGACGAAGAAGGATGATAGAGGCAAAATACCGCCATAACTTTGATGAAACGAAATTGAAATTAAATTTTCAGCAAAATGTCATTTACCAAAAAAAAAGGATATAATCTGGTCATTGAACCAACTTTTCTGAAAACTTTTACACATAAATATAAAATTTATATATATATGTAGAACATGTTCCGTCTTGGGCCAACTTAATTCAGCGAAAGCCAGCGAAAACAAATGGATAATTATTCATTTTTAGTTGATGCCACTTGAGAGAAAGATGTGCAGAGAGCAATTTGTGCCAGGAAAGGCGCACAAAATTGAAATAAATGACAATGAATGTTGATAAGATAACCAAGCCAAGAGAGAGAGGGGGATGAGTAGGAAGACATATAGTGGAGAGATGGATATTGTCTGTCTGTCTGCTGCAAGAGTAATGCAAATAACAACAACAACAAGTAATGTCTGCAACATGTTGCCCTGACAATGACTGCATCGCTTGAAATGCTGTTGGCGCCGTCTGCCACATACACACACACACAAAACACACATACAGACATACACATACAGACATACACATACAGACATACACAGTCGCATCACAATGCATATCAAATGTTTAAAATGACAACAACAACAACAATAGAAGCAAACGTTGCAGTGGCAGGGGCAAAGACAGTTACAATAAATGTCATGTTTGAGGCAACCAAGCGACGCACATCACTCCCAGCTGCATGGCCCAAAGGAGGGGAGGAGAAAGGAGGAGATCTCTCTCTTCCCTAGACAGAAAACAACATTCAACAAACATCGAACAATGCTAACAATAACAAGGAACTTTCGGCCAACTTTTGTCGGCCCTTGGGCATAATTTTAGTAGCTTCTCCACCTTCTCGTCTAGGTGAGTGGCTAGAACTTGTGCATAAATTCATTATTAATCAATTAAATTTAACAATCTACCAATAATAATAGGCTTATAAATTTTGCCAGACATGTTGGTTTGCGTTTGTAGATTTTTAAAATTACCCTTCTTCTTTCCACAAAATTTCAAATACAAATCAAAGCCTGAATGGACCCAAAAGTCTCATAAAATAAAGCGAAACTATTATGTATGAACCTCCATTATATAGTAAAATCTATTGTTCAGTTTTCCGTATATATTTGCTGCAACTACAGAGGAAATTTCCATATGGATGTCACTATATATATATCTTTCTGTCTAGTGCTGCTTTTTTTATCTACATTTTTTGGAACCACTTTTGTCAGTTTCAACGTTTTGCACAAATCAAATTTGGTTTGTGGTATAAATTATTCTCACTCACTTGGCGCCTATCAGGAAAGACATTTCCATAGTCCATATGAGAAAAAAACCAAGTGTTTTCGTGATTTTTGGTTACAATTTTTCACATTTTATGCAGTTGCTGACACTTGGCGGACCAGCAGGATGAAAAAAAAAAACAGTACAGCAATCAATCTCTAAAGTGTCACCAGCTCTGAGAGACGCAGAGAGCTAGAGAGAATAGTGTCTGAAAATGGCATGTCAGTTAACCATGGCGCGAAAAAGCAAAGAAAAACTAAACCAAAAACTGTCTATTCGTTTGAATGTCTGTCTGCTCGGCTGTCTGCCCACGCCCCGATGAGCAAGTTTCTTCTAACACCAGAAAAGTCTTGGAAAATTTGCACAGTTGGATAGTGCCAAGAGGCAGGCAAGTACTCAAGCTTTTCATGGCGTTGCGGAAATGCTTGGAGATGAAACATTTGGCAGGATGGGGGATGTGGAATGTGGGGGGAAGGGCTGGCCGTCTAGGTTAAGCTCTTTTTTAAAGAACAAATAAAAATTCAGCAACATTTGTCGAGAGACAACATTTATATAGAATATAAGTATGTACAAGCTATTCAAATTTCAGCTCCAATTTAAGACACATGTGTGTGGCAGAGGAACAACATTTCTCATCAATCATTTCAACTTATTTTTCATGTTTAAACTTTGCATTTTTCTTCTTTCTCTCTCTCTCTCGCTCTGTCTCTTTCATTCGTTTTATTGCTTTTTCTTTGTGGACAAAGATTGATTGGCATATAAAAACCAACAAACAAAAAAAACAACAAACCAACAACCGACGCAATTCTGCGATCTTTTGGTGAACCCCTTCTTCTTCTTCATCCACACAAAACAGAACAGATAGAAGGATTAAGAAATCCGGCAACAACAATTAGCAGATGTGCCAACAAAGGGCAAAAGTAGCTAGGGAAAACAAGCGTAAAACTACCCAGAAAAAAAAAGTAATTCAACTGCTTTTCTCTTCATGCTTTTTCGACTTTTGTTAATTATAATTATAGCTGATTATTTCTTTTCCCTTGAGCAACAACAAAATGTTGACAGCTGATGATGATATACACAGAGCGTTAGGATTAGGCGACTGCTGGTGACGGGGGGAGGTCAGTCAATGATATGCTGATTAAAAAATCAGCAAACAACAACCCTTTGGGGACTTGAGTCAAACACGAGAAAAAAAGAATTGCTTAATGATTAACAAGTTGACTTGCTGTTAATTATAACGACGAATCACAAACCGGTTTAATCCTTACAGTAAATGCGATTAAGGATTAAAAGACGAGAAACTGTTTTGTTCAAAAAAATTTGCAGAAAATATTTAATGAATTAAGAAAAAAAAGTAAACAAAACAGGATTCATTAACGTTTGGAAAGGAAATGCGAGATTATAAAAGAAATAAGTCTAAATATGAAATACAAAATCAGAAGAACACAAAATACTTAAATGTTTTATTAATAGAAATAGCATTAAATGGGTAAAATTATATAACAATATGTAAAGTTCAACTATTAAATTTGGTAATAAATTGGAAAAATTTCTAAATAATTCTTGAAACTATTTGTATACTGCTTGCACTCAATTTATCTTTTGGCTAATAGGCCGCCAGCATTTGTTTCTTTCTATTTTCTGTCTGTCGAACTTTTCTTACAAAGTAATTTAAAACTTATTTCAAACTTTTCATATTCTAAGTTAACGATTTGTCTTCTTTCCCTTCTCGACTTTTTTTTTGGGTAGTTGTGTTGCCTCTCGTTTTATATTAATCGCCAAGTTTTGTCCAATTCTAGCTTACTGGGCCTGGGAATGCAATCAGTGCAGTGGCCAAAAAGGTGTATCCCTCTATATCCTCTCTGTATTCTCGTAAAAGTTTCATTTTTCTCGCGCCTCCCACTCCAACTTCAAGTGCAATTGCAACTGAAACTTGAAGTCATTTCGGCCGCAAACTTTAAGCTGCCAACTTGTCCAAAAAAAAATTGTCTAGCGCAAGTTTTGCCTGACTCCTCCTCCAACTACTCCCCTCCCATTTTAGTCCCTGTGAGAACTGTGAAAAGTTTTCTTGCCAAGGCTTTAAACTAATCTTGGAAGCAGCAACAGCACTTTAAACAAATCGGAACGAACCGCTTCTGGTGCTAGACGATTGCATGGCATTTTGAATAGCATTAAATATTTATAAATTCCAATACAAAATGCAATTCGAAATGCATGCCAAAAGCGGCAGACTGCCAAAAAAGAGAAGAAAAAAAAGCACACACACAAAACAAAAATAAGAGAAGAAAGAAAGCAAAATTGAATTGTAAAGTTTACAAAAAATAAGAAAAACAAAAGAAGAATAAGAGCAACAACAATACCAATATTTGGCTTCAGACAATGCGAATGAAATTCACTCTACTACTTATCCATTGCGGCTGCTGCTCCATGCAGACAGAAAGGGGAGGGAAAGGATTTCCTCCTTCCAGCTCAATTCCTAGGGAAAACCATATTCAAAGCACTCTCACATTGTGCAGGTAGCCACACAATATATAGAGATAAAGATATTTCTGCAGTCACATTTTCCACTTAATATTATCTTTTGAATGCATTTTCTGTTATTGTATTGTATTTTGTGGGTCCTGAGAGAATGCCATGGACGCCATTCTGTCTGCTTACTTATGAAATATTCAAAGCAAAACTCTCTAACTTGGCTAGCCCCATCACTCTCCTCTCTCTGTGCTCTATCTGCATCATCATCTATGAAATGTATGGAAACTCTTTATAATTTCATGAGTTTCAAGTCCAACTAGGACTTGCTTTGGCACGGGTCATGGCCAAGGCCCGCAGAGAACAAGTTAGAGGAAAGCATCTAAAGGTAGAGGATAAAAAAAAAACCACAAAACGTAAAACTTTGCCTGATTGCATTCGCTAATTGCCACTTGAACCGCCAACAGGGGAAGAGGGGGCTCTCTATAGCTCTGTATATGGCTATTTTCACTCCACTCCACTCCACACTCAGTTCAATAGCCGCTCGAAATAACCGCAACAACAACAATCATAACTATGACCAACATATATCTCTACTCTAATATCAATATCAAACAATAATAGCAACAAAACCGCAGCATAATCATAACAATGTGCAATCTACCATCCGATCTGAATGAATGCTGAATGGGCAGCTTCAAATTTGATATGGAAATGGAGGGAGCCATACTGTCTCACAGTCGGTTGGGGTTAAAAGTTGCTGGCGTTTGCAATACAACAAATAAATAAACAAAAAAATGCAACTTATTGAAAAATATATTTATAAACAAACTCTACAAAACATTGAACATATCACAGAAAACCATTAGAGAACGAACTTATTCATAGAAGTTGATTCGAAAACAATTTAATTTTTTGTTTAGTTTACAGTTAAATATTTAACCATATTTAGTATTAATAATGCTAAATTATTCAGAATTATAAAGGTCTAGTCAATTTAAAGTTCAGTTTTAGAAAGCTTATACTCGATTCTACATTTGTAGTCTATTCATAATTTGAACATTAATTTCCAGCTGCATTATTCTTACACATTAATAACAATTTATGTTAAAAATCAATTTAAATATTTTCTAATAAGAAATTTAATTTCACTGATTAGATTCAATTTAAGCTAACAACCCACACAAATGGTTTGAAACAGGTTTTTGGTTCTAAGCAGCTTTTAAGGTAAATTGTTGCTAAATGATTGTTATATAAAAACTGATCTTACATAATATCAAAATGAGTATTTTGTTATTACACAACAACACACACACTGTGTGTGTTTGTGGAAAAGCAAAGCATTCTATTGTCATCTCTGGCTCATGTGACATTTTCCGAAATATGAAAAACACAAAGCACAGAGTAAGAAAAAAAGCTGCACCAATCATTTTTGGTTTTCGGAATAAATCTTTTGTTTCTGTTTTGCCTTCTGGAAAAGCATCTTAAAGCAATCCAGCTGGAAATGAACTGATGCTTTGCGATGTTGTTGTTGATCAACAATGAGAACAACAATCATAATAATAACAATAATATGCAGAGCATAGCATATCCAATTGCCAGCCAAGTTTGCAAAAAAATTTCCTGGCAATATTCAGTTTTCAATTTCTAAGAATTCATGGCACAGCACAAACAAAACATTATTATTTGTGAATGAGAATAAGTTGAATGTGTTGTGAGGAAGTATTGAATGGAATTGCAATATGATGAATCTATTTATTTGCCTCATTATCAAAACAGCCTGGGCTATCAATTACATTTATACAATAAGAAAGAGTTAAGATCTTCTGTCTAATAACTTACCTTAACTTGATAAGAATTCAAACGAGTCTTTGGCAGCAAATTGAATGATGAGAAATCCAAGCGTCGCGAAAAGATGCCATTACAACCAGAAGTGGAGCTGTAATATATAGATAAGAATAAAGAAATATAAATATAAATACATGTAAAATATATAAGTAGATATATAAATGCATTTATATTAGATAAAATATAGATATTCCATGACAGTTGTGGGATTTTTGTCAACTTTGCATATCGTATCGCATGACAGCTGGCAAAGTCAACGGAAATTGCATTGAGACTTCTTCTCATTTCTCTGTGACTTGCATCTCTTTCTCTCTCTCTCCCTTTCCTACTCCTGATAAAAAATCTCCCTGTCATATAGCTTTAACTCTATATACTCGTATATATTCAATTCGTGACTATTACATATATTCATAAAAGAGAAAATTGCATGAAATTTTGTTTTTTCTTTTGTTTATTAATATTTTTACTTGCGTCATTTTTGATTTTACTTATTTCTCTCCCCTTTTTTTTTGCTAGATAAAAGTCAGCAAAGAGAGACACAGAGAGAGACAGAGAAGTGTGTAAAATACTTGAAAGCAAAAGGCAAACAAAATGACTCAAAACAGAAAACGAAATGATAAAATTTAAACAAATAAAATTTAATTTAATTCCTCCAGCTGAGTTCTTGTTGATTCTTCCCATGTTGACCCCTCTTACATTTCCCGAAAGCTCTCCCCTTTCTCTACATATATTCTGGCACGGGGTGTTGAGAATATATTACCAAAGCAAATAAAGTTATCAACAATGCCCAACAAAAAAGCACCAACAACAACAACAAATTGTGCAAAAAAATATATAAAACAAAAACAAAAAATTTCGAATGAGCAGCAAACGTCAAAAATGTAAAAAAAAAAAAAAAAAAAAAAAAAAAAAAATAAAGCAAACAGTCGTTCAAAATTTGCTGTCTTTTTCTTTTTTTGTTCAAGCTGTCTCTCTGACCTTGACATTGAATAGATATTTTTATTGTTTTATGTGTTTTTTGTGTTTAAATTTTTAATTTGCCCTCTCTCTCTCACTCTTTCGCTCTCTTGCACTCGCCTCTGTCTTATCAAAAGGCTGAGGGAGAACTAGAGACTAACTAAAAGTCAAGAATCAGTTGATACCCTCTAGACCAGCCCACAATTCATTGGACACGCCCATCGAAATGTGTCTTTTAACAGACTTAAATGGGATTGATCAGATAAAAATTCATTTTAGGAGACGGTTTAATACTGCATTGGTTTTGGGTTTTTATTTTCTTCTTTTTTGCTATGTTTTATCAGTTGAAATTTAAAAATAAATGCATTTTGCCGGTTTGTTGGCCGGGCCTTATCTTTGTATTTTTGTTTTTAGTTGACAATTTTTATTTAGTATTGTTTTATTTTTGGATTGCGTCTCTCTCTCCCTACCTCATAAAAATTTTATAACATTTCATTCTGTTTACACCTCCGCGCTTGCGGTTGTCGTGTTTTCTGATTATATAACATAAACAAAAAGCAGACTAAGTGTCTTGCTAGCTCTCTCTATCTCTCTGTCTTTCTCTTTCTGTCTCTGTGTATATTTTAATATTAGTCATCACTGTGAGTAACTTGCGGACTGGGGTAATCGGCAGAAACAATTGCAAAATACATACAACTAAATTATAAAGACGGAAAATGAAATTATAGCACCAAGCCGTGTCGATCGAAATTCTATACGCTCACACTATCTATACTATATATGGACGATCTTTTGTATAACACTTGAACAATGATGATATAGTCATCGAATTACTTTGCTAAGGTTTTCTATTTGTGGAGCTTATAAATAAAACACAAAGTATTTCAAGAGACAAGACTCTGAACACGATTTCCAAAGGAGATTGAAATATAAAGGGAGGCCTATAAACATATATCTACGGAAAGGCAAACACGATAAAGGATAAAGACAACTGAAAGTGAAGTTCTGAAAGATATTCACATTTATGTCTATGGAATTTTGAAATATTAGGTGCAGTTTTAATACATATTATGAAAACTTCATTATATAAAATCAAGGAAACAATGGCTTATCTTCATATATGTAATGGGAAATGTGATAAATGTATTAGCTAATAGTTGTAATAAACAAATGCCTGATTAATACAGAACTAGAAATACTCATCACAGTAGGATAAATAATTAGAGGAATGTCTACCATTTTTAGTTACTATTACATCGTTTTATTCTAAAGAGGGGATAATAAGTTAAAGTCTAAAAGAGTTTCGATCTCATTTTCAATTTCCTGCTATAAACTGATTTATTCTACTTAGACTCATGCTGTAGAAATTCAAAGATTCTATTGTTGGTCACAACTGATATAACTTGCTAAAAATATTGTCGAAAACTTAATTAGGGTGCGATAAGATCACAAACACAAACAATTCAAGACGATATGAATTTACCTACTGAGTCATTTGCCTCACAGAGCTATACAAATTAAGAGAACAAGAGCCTGACCCTTGGCCTTTGGAAAAATGGATTACTCATACGACATGGGAACCCAATTGAAATTGCTTTAATATATTATTTTGTTAACCACATTTCGAAGCGCATGCGAAATTATTTCGATCATAAACTTTCGTTTTTGTTCGTTTCGTTTTCGTTTTGGTTAAGTTTATTATTTTTTTTTTTTTTTTTGAAAAAATTTCTTTATGATTTTGCAGCTGGCTAAGAGCAAATGATCCAAAAATGTTATTCGAACTGATTGCTTTTATATGGTATATAAGGCATTGTGTTGCTGTTGCTGTTGCAACATGGCTAATGAATTTTAATTGCCCCAAATGCGTTTTAATGAATACTTATGATTACTTTGACGTGTGCGAGTTTTTTTGTGTATGTGCGATTGTTTGACTGCTAATTAAAAACAGTTTCAATTCATTTGAATAAAGTTTAAGCAATGAAATGCAATGCCAAAAAGAACAAAACGAAAGCCAAAAAAAAACACAACAACACAAAAATAAATAAGCAACAAATAAAAGAAATAATATCAAGCAGCAGCAGATGTTGAGCTGTAATTTATAGACAGCATTTCCGTCTGCCCCCCTGTCGAATTGTTCAAGTCAGAATTAGAATACAAACAATACAAATATATATACATATATATGGAGGCTTTATCACATTGTGTGTGTGTGTTTTTTTTTTTTTGGTTCCAAGCAGCTGACTTTG
Organism: Drosophila paulistorum; assembly: GCA_018152135.1. Classification (NCBI taxonomy): domain Eukaryota; kingdom Metazoa; phylum Arthropoda; class Insecta; order Diptera; family Drosophilidae; genus Drosophila; species Drosophila paulistorum. The sequence goes on along the minus strand of JAECXG010000805.1, from coordinate 9,712,715 downwards.
ACCTTGGACGCTGTTAACAAAACACACACAGATACTGAAAATATTTGAAACGACACACACACAGCAAAAAGAAAAAATGTTGAACTTGTTATACCCTATCTCAAGTTCAGGGCCTTATAGATCAGGCATTGACTTTACTTTCCCCATTTCTCAATTGACCAAATGAAACTAAAATATTGTTGCTGTTGCCTCAGTTTACGTGTTGGCTGCTGCCTAATTGCTCTACTTGAGATCATTTTCAATAGTCTGGGTCTTATTTTTGGCGATGGTGAGTAAATCCAATTATCAACTTGTAGATATATAGCTGTCCCTTATCTTTTTAAGAGAGCAATTTACTTTTGGTGGGCAGAGCGGCCTATATGTTACACCTGTTGGGCTCTATTATGCTTCTAATGTCCACCATAAAGGTGAGATTCAAAGCGTTTGGTTCTGCTTAATCCCTTATTCTTTATATCTAGAAAGTTGCAGCTGCAGTCACCTTTTATTTGGTCAGCAATGGCATTCATTTAGTATTATGCACATTATTCATTATCGAATGGTCTATTCATTATAGCCATCGAATATTTGAAGCTGTTATACCTTTATTTGCTTTACGTAAGTATTCGAATTTAAACTCTTAGTTAAACATTGCTAATCCATTCTTAATCTTCAGCTCTCACTATGTACTTTTGGCTTGTGGCCTATAGCTATCGCAAGAGCCTCCTTCCGGACAATTTAATCGAAACTGTTGGTTAAAGAGCCTCAATTAAAGTGTAAAGAATCTTCTTCAGTTTATAACTTTAATGGCAATTTTTTTGTTTAGTTTGTTTAGGCCATAATTTGGCTTTGTTGGACTCTGGTCAGTTAGTTTTTGTTGTTTGTTTTCTTTTTTCTTCTCATCTCGGGTTAATTTCACACTAATTTGTAAATTTGCTTTTAATGCCAAAGACAAAGAGCAAAGAGCCAATGTTTGGCTAAAACGTATACATAGGTACACTGACTAAGGTAACTATTCGCACATGCTGAATTAGTGATCATAGAAATTAAACCTAGAACAACCTAGAATTAATTTCCAAGTAATTTCTAAGCAAGTGTGCTCAATTCTACATCCAATTATATATTTGATTAGCTTCCGATTTAATATAATCTTCAATTGTACATAGATATTTGTCAGTGACTGTATGCATATTTTTGCTGAACAACTAATTTGGTTTGTCTAGCAATTTCTAGTGGATGAAATCACTTCATTCCTTTATTTATTTTTTTCTTTTTCAATCACGTGCTAAGTGCAGTCGATTTGTCTGCCATATTGTTAGTTAGCATGCAACACGAAGGGGCAGCAACCAGCACCCAGCAAAATGAAGCAGCAGCAGGAATCGCAGCAATTGAAAATCCCCAACAAGATTTGTGTGCTATATAATTTCTGTGCACAAATAAAATTGGAGCACAAGAGGAGACAATAAAAAGCAAAATACACAGAAAATGAGAAAAGACACATCAAGTGGCTGCAAATCTTCCAAACTGACAAACTATTTGCCCTATCACGTACAAATTACAAAAGAAAAAAAAGGCTAAAAAGAAAAAAAAAATGTAAAATGATTCAATTGAGTTGGAAGCAGCTGAAGAAACTAAAGTTTCGAGTCCAAGAGAGTCTGAGGCAAGCGACTTGAAATCAATATTATGTAAATTTTCTTCTTTATTTGTTATACTCGGGCGCCCAATTAGTTTAATTTTATGCAAAAATCGAAATCAAAATCTTGTCTATTATATATAAAAGTGTTAAAATTAATATTTCATATAAATAGCTATTATTATTTATGAAAAAAAAAAAAAAAAGTTGGCCGCAGTAGCGCAAGATCTGTCAATGATATTGAATTGGATTGGTTTTTTTGCTTTTTGACAAACAAGTTTTTAACATTTTGATACAAATTCAGTTTGGCTTAATCTGCATTTATTTGAATTTTCGTTTAAACTTTTCAAAGTCTTCTCTTCCGCTTTTCGATCACATCACCAAAATGTCAGACCTTTTACCCATTTTTGGTGGCGTTATTATTCTTCAGGTGGCCGCAGATCATCCGATTGCAATTGGCGGCGGCAGCGTCGCTGCTGATGCCACACCTTGCCAAATAAATAAATAGACACAATTTTTTTTTGGGCACCTCAAAAAATTTGTTCGTGCATTTGCCAGTTCTCACGTTTTTCACATAAATATTGCGAATCACAAATCACAGACCCAGCAGCAAAAGCAACAAGCAAATTCAATTTAAATTTATATGTATATATATTATCTATATAGTAGGTAGGCATATACAAGCATATATTTTTGGCAGATTTTCTTCATTGATTGCAGCAGCATTCATTGTGGATTATTGATTAAATTTGCCACTTGACCACCACGCCCACTCAATTGAATTTTGTGGCGGCTTCCCCTAAAGGTATGAACTTTACCAAAAACTGAAAAAACAGTAGGAAAACCTTCCAAATCCACCAAATAAATCAATACAAATAAGTCAGGCAGACAAAATTGATGTTTTTTACCCCCTCAATAAAATTTTCGTCATCAAAATATTTGCACTTTCCATTTGTATTTTTGTTTTTTGTTGTGGGTGCAGCCAAATTTTGGATAGTTATTTGAGATAAAGACCACAACCAGACAAATATAGTTAAGAAATATTAAATAATAATTTATTTAAATCAAATCAAATTTTCCTTATCTCACAGCAGTTGGAAATTAACGACTTTACAACATGAAGAAGGAAATGGAAATATGATATCCTACTACAGTGAGCACTCGTACCAATGAAGAGAAAAAACACATTTTTTATCTAGATTCAATATGGTTTTAAGTTACAACCTTGTTATTAATTTGTTTAATATGTAAATTATGCAAAAATAAAATTAAACTGAATTCGAGTTAAACTTTTTTAAAGTTTGTGGCTAATTGATGTGTTTATCATTGATTTGAACCACTGTGGCTAAAATCTGACCACAACAAATAGCGCATCGAACTAGGCTGAGTCGATTGCAAATTGATTAATGGCATTAAATATTTAAAACATTTTACAACGCGACTAAAGCTAAACATTTTTTTCAGTTTTTTTTTTAGATGTAATGCGAGAAACCACTAAATGTTCATGTTCGTGTTGTTGTTGCTGTTGTTGGTATTATTAATTGTTGTGGTAAATGGTGTTGCTTATATATTTTTTTTATTTTTTATTTACCATCAAATATGGTCTTAAACCGGCAACCTGTTTTTTTTTAAGCCATATCACATTTGTTCGATCTGTATTTTTTTTTCTTTCTTGGAGCAAAACAAAATTTGTTTGCCATTTAATAATTTGCCTAAAAGTTAATTGCGCAAATTTAGCCAAGAGGCCTCCAAATAACTTCATACATGTGAGTGTGTGTGATTTAATCCATGAAAATTGTTAATGTTAATCATGTGGGTTGCCGTTATATAAGAAACATTAAGGAAAAACATTATCTCATTGCGATCATCCATCCAAGTCGTTGTCGTGCTTGACTCAAGTACAAAACTGAGCAACTTAATTAATTTCAACAAACACAAGTTGAACTAATTAAAGCAGTTGGTTATATGTAGCTATGTATTATATGAATACAATATATGCCAATCGGCGGGCGACCCACATATCTTACATAGTCAACAAATAATAACAATTGCACTTGAATCACAAAACAACGTGAAACATAAATCATAGTAAAAAGCCATTAAAAATGAACACAATGAACAAAAAGAGAATAACAAATATCAAAAAAAAAAAGTTGAATCGACTACAAAATCAAACTTAGAATAGGCCAAACTAACAATAAAACGCATGGTAAAACAATTTTTGTTTTAAATAGAGATGACAATGTGCATTTGGCGTGAGTGATGCAAAGAAGACACAAACCTAAGTAGCTCCTTTTGTCATCTTTAAGTTAAGGACTTATCTTTAAAACATTTGCTTACTTGGGAATTATAATTCCATCACCCAATCCACCTTCAACTTTATTCAAGTGTAACCTATAAAATAGAAATAGAGTTTGACTTGAACTTTAATACCAGTAGCTGGCCGTCCCCTCCCCCCTTTCAAGACAATTGGAATAAAAGGAAGGCGTGTGCTGCTGCTGCCACACAGTTTCTCGACCAAAACAATTGCCATTCGATTGCCATGCAACAGCAAAAGAGACGCTAAAGACTGCAAGACAGATGGAAATTCTCTTGTGTATACAATAGTACAACATGAAAAAGGCAAAAACCAAACGTGAATGTCATTAAAGTCAAATCAAGTTGATGGTTGAAATAGAGTTGCTGTCTCTTTATTTAAACTAGTTCGAGAAATTGCCTGACCTGGACCTGGGTGCGGTCTTCATTTTCTTGGACACGAACTCAAACTTTAAACATATTGCATTAAGAGTAAACTAAAACTCAAGCAAAATCAAGCGAATTGAAGTGAAATGATATCTTTAAGACTCGTCGTATTCGTATATAAAGAGTGCAAAAAACTCATAAATTAGACTCAGACCCAGACTTGGAGACCCTTCTTCATGGACCGAACGCCTCCGCATTTTGGCTGCTTCGTTTCGTTGTGTGGTCAAATAAATAGAAAATTAGCCAGACATTGCACAAAACACAGACCATTGGATCCCAAGCGCTCACACACACAAATATCACAAACATCAGGCACAGAAACGTACAAATAATACACGACCGACCGACCGACTATGGCCAATATGTTGTAAAGAAACAAAAGCACTAACGCACATTAGTGTTGCCATCAAAAACCTGGCCCAATCCAACCAAGCCAAAAAATGCCGAAAACCAAATGGCAATGGCAACGGCAACAGCTCATTGGAGCGCTAATTAATTGCAAATGATGTTGGCGGTGAGATGATGGCAATAGAACACAAAATGTAATAGACAATTTCTATGTATAAATTGTGATTCTTCTCTTTGCATTACCACAAATGGTTGGTCTGACTAGATGCACATGGTTTGTTTAGGAATTAAAATGAACTACTTAATACTTAGTTAAAGTATTATGGCTCACTATTTAGCTGATTAATCCTTTTATTAACAGTTTTAAACTAATCATTAAACCAATTTCTCTAATTTTTAAAAGCACTTAACGCAAAGAGACCTTTTTAATAGATAATCTCAGTCATACATCTAACGAAAAGTTTAAAAGTTCCTATTTGAGTTAACTTTATTACAATTAAACCTCGTACAGAGTTAAATTGCAGTTTCTATTTCCAGCATTTAAAAGAAGAAATCTGTATAATTATAAAAACTATTATCGACTTTTTGTTATGGCACAGGATGGGGTTAAATATTTTTTAATTTGTTAATAACAAAAATTGCATGGTTAAAATTATTTGATTATGGGCTTTTTCCCTAATAAAAAATTTCACGCTAGATAAACTATTTTTACGTGTTTTGTGTGTATGACTCAGGCCCCAAGTCCAAGTGATATAGAAAATGTCTCTGAATATGCATTTTGAACGCTTGCGTGTTAATAGCCAACAAATTCAAAGCAGGCTAACACACACACACACACACATACGCAGTCGCGTACTGACATCAGTCGAGTGCCTAGAAAGAAACAAGTTGTTAATGAAAATGCCACAAAATTCCCATAATGCATTTTCCTAGGCGCTCACTTCACGCTGTGCTGGCCAAGCACTAGAAAACAAAAAATAAAAAGAGTATTACACAAAAAAGACAAAAAATAGAAACAAGAAAGAAAAAACTAAACGCGCAAAGCTGTGAAAAGTCTCATTACTTTAGACAAATATGCAATTTGATGTTGGAAGTTTTTTTTTGGTGTTGGTGTTTCTGTTTCTGTTTCTCTAGTGTCGTTTGGGTGTTAGACCAGACGAGGCAAATGTGAAAAGTTGCCAGAGGCAACATGCCACAAACTCGTACTACTCACAGTAAACTTGCTACACACACAGCAAAAAAAATATAAAGAGCCGACCACAAAAGTTGCCACTACTTGCCACTGTTGGCAGCATGTGTCGCGTGTTGCGGTGGCAAGTTCATAGACATATGTGCAAAAAATAAACCAAAATCGAAACGAAAACTGACTGTGACTGTGATCCCTTTTTCATTTCTGCCACACGCATAGTATTTGCAATTAAAATGAACTCTGTTTCTCTCTCGCTCACTCTCTCTCACTCTCTCTTACGAAGGAGTTAAATTAATTGCCACAAAATGTTGCTCTCTTTTTTTAGTTTGCTTAATTTGTTTGTCCAGACATTCAAATATATGGTATTTTGATTTGGTTTTAATCAAAGGCATTTTCTCTTAATTACTCAGTTGGGTCCGTGTGAACGTTACGTCTAAGGCCAAAAAATATTTCACCAGAAACGCTGCCTATAAATATTTAAATAGCAAATAGTCAAGCAAAAGTCGATAATATTTGAAACTCCCATGCGTAAAACTAGTAGGATTAGCTTTGACTTGGGCAAATAAATCGTAGTTGTAGCAACAGATGGTGAGAGATCTTAAAGAAGGCCAAAAACAAAACCAACCATAGGGGCTAGTCTGTAGCCAGGCATACAACATGATTTTCAAATATCTATGTATCTTTCAGTTTGCTGTATTTGTTTTTCGCTTGTTTTGTTATTTTTTTCGCCCCTCTGTTTATGACAAATTGAGCTGTCAGTCAGCTAGCTGGGCTAAAGCGGCGGCAAACTCTTTGAGCAACTGTCAAATGTTAAACAAACTTCCTTTTATAAATCAAATTTCATTTTTGTATGGCATAATTTACTCAAAACCAACTCGTTTAAGTAATTAGGAAAAGTATCTCGAGTAGTATTATTTTAAAGTAGTTAGTTAATATTAATCATTGGCTTTCGCTTAGATGGTTATATAACTGCCAATTTTTAGCAATCGATCATAGTTAGTTAAAGATTATGACTAAGAAGCCACACACAGCTAGCAGCTAGCAATTTTAGACTTTTTATAATGAAATTGATCAAAGATCAAAGTTATTGCTAGATCTTTAGTAAAAAAAGATATATGTAGATGAATGTAATAATCATCTCTGGGATTCATTTAAATCAGAAATTTTCGCATTTCGGATCTAGAATCAGGAGGGATTAGAATTACTCCCTGAGAGTTAATTAAGTGTTTTCTAGTCAAAGTCAAGCTAATTGCTTACTCTAAGGAAATTGTATTCCTTTATTACACTTTGTATTGACATCAACAAAGGCTATTGATAGATCTTTGGCTATATAATAGATAATAATGAATATATCATAATCATCTTTTTGGTATTCATTTAAATTTTTCTTCATTATAACTAATTGGCAGTATTTTTTCTGTTGTTGTATGTAATTTATTACTCTTTCAGATCATGCCAAAATCTAACAAAGACAGAAGCCGATAAATATAGTATATGTAGGGTAGGTAAGGTACATGTATATGTATATATATAGACAGTTAGTTAGATAGATGGATAAACTCCACCCATTTTTTATTTATTCTACATTTTTGTTTCTCCTTGCCGACATTTGACATGACAGGCCTAAACCAAATGAATGCACACATACAGATACAGACACTGATCCACATGCCCAACTCTATACAGATACAGATACAGAAAACATATATGAACGCGTGATTTATCTATTCAATTAAACTCGCTGGCGGCGCACACAGCAACAAACAAACAACAAAAAATACATCGCAAGTTGTTCGCTTGAGGTTTGAGAGTCCAATGACTTTCGAACTAGAAATAGAAATAGCGAAACTGAAACTTTAATTGCAATCAATTTTCCATTTTTTCAATTTTTTTTTCCCCCCATTTGCTGTTGAGAGCAAACAAATTTGTATGTTGTGTAAGTACTTAAACTATGTTTGTTCATTATAAACAGATTGGCATTGCTTTCTGATGTTGTTGTTTCTTATTTATATTCAATTTTATGTTCATTATTATGATTATTATTTTTAATAATATTATTGTTAGACCCAAACCATTGCCATGTCTGTCTAGTCTTTACTTTTGTTTTTCGCTTTTTGCCTTTTGCTTCATTTTATTTATGACCAAACAAAGCTTAGGCTTAGATTTTTAATTAATTCAAGGCTTTTATGGCACGCTGCTCTCCGACAGACAGAAAGACAGACATCGGACTTTGCCGCAATTGTTGTTATGGCTTGACTAATAATTGTGTAAGTGTGCGGTCAAGTAGACACAGAAATGTAAGAAAAATGACAAACGCCACCCTATCCTATCCAACCTATGTCTGTCTGTCTGTGTGTCTAACTGCCTGGTTGTTTGGTTGTCTGGCTACCTACCTGGCTGACTATATAGTTAGCCATTAAATTGACTCACCACCATCAAACAAATACCAACTAAACTTGTCGTCTATGTGGGCGTTGGCGTGAAAATTCTTTTGAAATAATTAGGGGGCAAAATGTGGAAAATTAGTGATGAAATGCAATTGAAATTCATTAGTGGTTAACCAAAATGAGACTTAGGAGTCGACTTTATGACTACCCATTGTTCGTGAGGTCTAAATAAAGGCCTCAACATTTGTAGATCATTTTGATCCATTTAAATGAGTAGTTCACTCTCAAAACCTTCAATTAAGAGCCACTTACATATTTATTTTGTTAAATCAGTTAAGATACATATGGATAGAATGGTTTTTCCCCTCAAGCCTTAACTGTTAACTGCAGCTGATTAGCATTGATTTCCATAGATTATTTGTTAGGCAGTTAAAAAAATCAATTTTAACTTCCTACATAGTAAGGTGCATATCAAATTTGTTTGCTTTAGGTTCTCGGCAATTCAAATTGATCAAATCGTCGCTTCTGGTGCTACTTCATGCTACTTACAGGGTAAATATACATACAAAATACAAAGACGAGGAGGCGAAGGGTATACAAGAAACAGTCAAGTCATTATCACCTGCATAATTAGACAAGTCTCGGCCCCGGTCAAGCGAAGATAGCGCCGCATTGTGGCACCCTCATCCAATGCTGCTCTAGTAACCAACCACATCAAATGTCAACACCGCTCAATCAACTTATTTTTTGTCAAGACTCTCTCATGACCAGCTAACCGCAAATGTCAGGGTTTTTCCCCAAATATCTTTCCCATGGCCACCAACCAACCAAAAATATAGAGGGGAATTCAACAATTTCTAATAAATAAAATTTATAATCTACAAACATTTTGAAAATCAAACAATATTTTCTTCTACCCGCAGGCGCTTTTTTTCTACTTTTGTGAATTGGAGCGCAAATGGGTTCAAAAGTAAGTGATAAACATGGGACAACAAAAAACCCTACGACAAAATTTAAATAAAATTCATATGAAAATGTGGCAAGTGGCCCAAAAAAAAAAATAAAGCCCAAGGGACGACAGGCAGCAGGCCAACTATGTTAAGTGATATTTTTACGCTAAAACAGATTTCTTATTAAGATTAGAGCAAAGCAGGTAGCATGAACATGAACTAGACGCGGCGTCTAAGGGCCAAATACAAGTAGTTTGTGGCAACAACAAACCCCCTAACAAAAAGTTACAAAAAAGGGCATGCGGGCCACGACTGACTTACAGACTGACTGACAACAAACGGAAGATACAAAACAAACATCGAAGCAAAAACAACAAAAAAACACAACACCAGAAAAAAACACAGTCCCAATTAATTTAAGACAAAGGAAATGTCTTGGTACTTATAAATTGAGTGAAAACAGCTGCTGACCAAAAAAAAAAGAAATAACAAAAATCCAGAAAAGAAAAGTAGCTAGATTTATCAGTGCTGAAATTTCTTAGCTCCAAAAGTCTAGATGAAGACTTTAAAATACCCTATGAAAACAAATTTAAACGATTAAGAGACGTTTAAGTACCCTATAAATCGGAAAGGACGTTTTTCTTTTTGAATAAAGAAAAAGCAAAAAGGTAAGTATTAGAAGTAGTTGCTCTTAAATTCTGTAATTAAGTAAACACTTGATTTATTCTAAAAAAAAATGTAAGCATTTTAAAATGTTTAGGCAATTGCTCAAATTTGAGGGTTATAGTACAATACGAAAATGGAAATTGAAACCAGATTCGCTTTGCCATAGCCTATTTCAACTGATCTAGCGAGTGAACCACCATGGTAAAGTGAATATGTGGAAACAAATCTTCTGTAAAAATGCATTAAACAGAAAGTATTGAAATTTATTTTGCAATCATCGACACAATATTTAAGAATATTGTCATCGTTCTTTCCTGTGAGTAAACAAACGCAATTAATTAAAGATTTCTTTATACACATATGTATGTATGTACTTATTAAAAATGGCAAAGCCGCAACGAACGAAATGTTGTATGAGCGATAAGGCCAGGCCAAGCCAAGCCAGGCAAACCGTCAAAATGTGGAAGATAAAAAAAATGAAAATAAAAATAAAGACCCCAAGCAAACAAAGGCGCGGTAAAGAAAATAAATAAATTATAAATTATTATACGAGTAAATTGAACATACGATATACATATTTGTACATATGTATATAGTAACAAGTGAAAAAAGTACAACAAAAACAACAACAAACTCTAAGAATCACGAGCAGCACCAATAACATGACTAATTAGGCAGCTCTAGAAATTTGTGTGTATTTTATATATTTAAATGAATGGAATTCTTTCGACAAGGAAACGCCCACAAGGCCGCCGCCTCCACTCCCCAATGGCAACACTTGTGCCTAATGATTGATTTAATCAATTAATAGCATTTTGGTCTTTACAATAAGATATTATAATTAACATCAAATTGTAAGTACTTACACTATAAAATTGTTATTGACCAACAATTTGCAATTATTTTTATGGCAAGTTATCAAAGTTTTCTCAACTTTTATTTCGTTGTGTAAGCACCAAGGATTATTTATTTATTTGGCACTCGGAACGATCGAAATAAGTTAATTAACTATTATTAGAATAACCGTTATGAATTCCATGTTTCAACACTCGTTCCCTTGCCAATCGACGTCATTGAAGTGCCACTTTGTTGCTCTGTATTATTTATTACAAATAAAAAATATCGTATAGTTTCTTTTTTTTATCTAGCCTGCACGTTGATGTTATTTAATTAATGCAATGCATAAATTAAAAAGTAAATTAATTGTTAATCAAATCCATTAGAGAGACAAACAAAAAGTGCGCACCTATCCCAATAACCGACAAAAAGAAAAAAAAAAACAGTAGAGCGATCATCATTAAGTTGGCGCCCAAGTTAAACAATTTTCTAGTGTAATCGATTGACATTTCATTAATTATAGTTAATTTGCAACTTTCTAGATGGTCGCATGAATCATTTGGCGTAGTTAAACAACAAACCTAGAACGTAGCAAGTTGACTTAAAAGTGCATTGAAATTCTAACTTGAAAACTGCAATGGCAAAAACTCATAAAAATAAATAAATGTATGATGTCAGCAATTTAGATGACCAAAAGAGAGGAGTGGGAGTGGGGGCAGCTATGTGTATGTTTGTGTGTGTGGGTGTTCTCTATCATTGTCGAGTGGGCGACAAGTTCAATTTCATTTCATTTAATGCGGCTGACAAGCGCCACAGCAAGAACCAAACACAAAGAAATGTTTCCCTAGACTCACAAAGAGTAACTTGGGCAAGTTTATTTCACAAAAGTCTCTTCAAAAATACAGAATTTTTCATCAAATCCAGTCTAGAGCTAAAAAGCGACCTAAAAAATAAAAAATAAATGATATATAGGGTATCAAATTTGGCTTTCCATTTGACCAAATGTTTCCTCACTTTTTGCCAAGTAATTTACAATAATTGTTAACAATGACGAGGCTCTGTTGTTGTTATTGTTGTTTTGTTGAGGGGGGCCAGCAATTTAAATGCAAATAATTTTGTAAGAAAATTTACATAGTTTTAAATTTGAATATAATTACACAAATTAGACACAAGAAATGGGCAAAGCAGCAGCAGCAGCAGCAGCCACAGAAATTGCCTACAAAAATTAAGTAAAACTAAAAATTCAAAAAGCAAACACGCCCATTTTGCCCACTTGTTGTGAGCTTTCTAGTACACACACACACATTGGTATATATATTAACACACACACAGACAAACACATATGACCAGGCTTACTTAATTTTGCAACAAAACGCAATGCAAAACAAAAAGGTTCAACAAACGCAAATTGTGCAAAGAAAACAAAACAAAACGAAATCAAAAGCTACAACAACAACAACAAAATAGCCAATTGTTTAAGTAACTTGTAACAGTAGCGAAAATACAATTTATTTGCCATTGCAAATCCTCGAGACTTGGCATAAGAAAATTTTGTGTATTAGTTCCCCCCTTCCCCAACTGCTGAGCGACATGAGGCTTAACGGCGCACAGTGGCACAAATATCAAACAGACAGGGTAGAAAGTATGACTTTCTTTAGCTAAACTTTGTTCGTTGTTAACTAACTAACTTGATTTAGAAGCCATTAGTATGTGGGATCACTAAGCAAATGGCCAAGTTCAGTTTTCTAGTAAAAATTATACCATTAGTTGGCTTAATTTAATTTTATCTTATCTTAACTTTATGCTTGGTCTGGGGATGTGGGATGGATGTGACGTCAGTCAATTTCATGTGTTTTATACTAATTTTGTTTTTCAAATAAAAAGAAAAACAAGTTTTTCTAATTAAGAATATGACATGTTTAGTCTGAAATTGTCGCAAAAGCGTTAGATAGTAATCTGAATCGATCCCTAAATTAGCATAAATCAGCGTTAGGTTGTAAAAATAGAAACCCATTACAAGGGCAACAGTTTTAGTTTTAAAGAGTGACTAAGTTAGCTGATGACTAGCTCGGTGTATGCCATGAAATTTGCTAATTTAGCTTTTGTATGCAGTTTGTTGCCACTGTACGGTAACTTGTTGTTGGTGTTGCTAATGCCTGTTGATGATCACGACATCAGCAGCCGCTAGGGGGCGTTGCTAATGAAGATGATGTTGCGAAAAAAAAGAAGGAAAAAATGAACAAATGAACAAGTAAAAACAAAAAAAAAAAGAGTATATACATATAATATTTATGTGACGGTCGTTGGCCTGCGGTGTGTGGTGCGCGCCTTTGGCTGATGTTGGGTGGGCGTGGCCAATTGCATTGAAACTGAAAGCTACCAACAACAACAACAACTCACACAAGACGCTTTCATTTTCAACGCCGTTGCAGTTGAGCAATTTTTCTTTTCATATTTGCTCTGAAAACTAATTAAAAACAAACCAAAACTTCTCCTCTCTCTCTCCACTTTACCAAACAAAAAACCACTTGAAAAGCGTTTTTGTTCTCACGCTAGAGTAAAAATGTATTTGAAAATAAATAACAACAATAAGGCAACAAACACGCGCACAAAATTTAAAAAACTTGGCTTTATTGTTATGATTATGTAGAGGAGGAGTTAAGGTGCCCATTCCGTCGTTTGTTTGCCGTGTAGAAACGTGCCAAGTGGAGGACCCCGAAAATTAATATGCAATTAATCGCGCACAACAAGGAACATGTTGCCAATACCAACTCTACGTGCCCCCGGTGCACATGTCGTCGTCCGTGGTCCGTTGTCCGCATTGAAGAAGGCAAGTAACAAACAAAACTTGTTCCGATAAGCGATCAAAGGCAACAGCTGAAAAGTCACCTACTCACAACAGACACTGAGACAACAACAACAACCCAATTTTCAGCAAAAAAAAAAAAAAAAAAAAAATACTAATTCCTCACACTTAACATGAGTAAGTACTTTAAGTTACCCTGTAATACTCAATGAAGATAAGTGTAAGATCTACTTAAAAAGTTTGTTTTGGCCTAAGCTCGAGGTCTCTAAAGCATCATCGTCTTCACCTCTTACCTAAACTTTCTACATTTACAAGCCTAGAATGGACTTTTCTTTCCCCAATTGGTTACAGGGTAACACTCACTCACACACCAAAAAAAAGAAACAGCAACCGCACCCAGAAATGTGTCAAAGATCAACTGAGACAAAAATCGTCGAAGTCGGACATCGTCGAACTCGTCGCAAATAAACATTAAAAAACTGAAATGTATAAAGGGGTTTACAGGGGGAAGGGAACAAAAAGATCAGGAACCCAAAAAAAAAAAAAAACGAAAAAAAATGCAATTGAAAACGAAACTGAAATTGCAAACAAAAAATTGTGACTGCTGCCGTGAGAATAATAATTAAAAGTTTTTATGTTTTCCTCTTTATCTGCCATGTGAAATTTGATTTTGATTTTAGCCCATTTATTGGCCAGTGGGTGGGCCCCACTGAAAGGTTAAGAGTCTGGGGCGTGGCATTCAAGTAAATTGAACATTGAAGATCGATAAGCCGCAGGAATAAAGCGATTAAGTTTGTTGTTGTTCAAAATGATGAAATTTCTATACACTAAAAAAATAAACAGAATGAAATTTCATATAATATTAGTCATATTTGTTTTGGATTGAAACGAATGATAATGCAGCATTTATATACCATCAATAGATAAGAAAATCGAACAATTTTCACTTCTTTTCTTGGTAAAAATGCACTTTAAAGTAATAGTTTGTCTCAAGCTTAGATAAGAAAAGCTGAAAACTCACTTTCTATTGATAACAACTTTTATCTAACAGTTTCAAGAAAATGTAAACAATATTTATACCTTAAGATGTCTTGTAAACAATTCATTTACAACTCTTGTAAGGGTATCAAAACAAAAACAGGTGCGCCGTTTGAAGATTGCAGGGATTTTCATTTGATTTAATGTGTACAAGATATATAATATATATATAAATGTATATGTGTATGTATGTGAAAAATATTGGTTGTATTACACATTTGAATCTCAATTTGGTCAGAGAAAAACTAGTTTTGTTTTTTGCAAGTTTATTTTTTGGTTTTCGTTTTTGACTTTTGTGCGTGGCATCGTCATTGGGGCATTGGTTTAGCAAATACAACTACAACAACCAATAGCACTCAAAAGGCATTGCACAAAAAAACGTGCAACGCATGGCAGAAACACACACACACACACATGTGTATGCCACGGTTTAGCCCCCTCCTCTGCATGTTGTTGCACTTAAAGGTAAATGCACTTTGCGTTATATCTGCCTCGTCAAACTATTCGGCAGTTGGCCAAAATGCAACAAACAATTAGACAACAATTTATGACTTTTAATTAGACATTCCTCCCCCCTGCAACTGCAGCTGTTCAGCCGCCTCCAAATAAAAGGAAAACTTTCAATTTTCAAAATGAATTTGCATTTTGATTAAAATATATTTCAAAGTTTGCCAGAAAATGTTGTGCAAAAATTTAAATTGAAAAGCAGAGAGGACCAGGGCCATCATTCGCGGTGACAATATTTGTATACCCTATAAGCAATGAGTTTATTGAATCATATACAAAATTTGTCAATTGGTTATGAAAATTTAGCCATATTAAGATCTTTTCTAAACTTTATGATAAAGTTGTCCCATTTTATAAAATCCTAAGTGCAAAGTTGAACTCATACATGTCATTAAATTTGTTTAGTATATTTCTATTTTACATAACTAAATCCAACTTATTAATGGCATTTGCTTATGATTAAAGTCTTTGCTTATACCCTTCAGTTTGATATAAAGGGTATTAACAAAAAGATTGAGTTGCTGCTAAAAAATCTGCCGTCTATTCAACTGTCAATTTCTAGTTAGCAAATTGCCACAGGCTAAAGATAAAAAAATGCAAAGCACAGAAAAAAACCTGGCAACTAGATAGATAAGCCGTCGCTCGAGTTGTGAAAAAAAAAAACGGATACAGAATATGTGAGGTTTAAAAAATTGTGGAAAAAAATAACTGAAGCCTTGAACGTGCCTGGCATTTCATGGGCTCTGGACTGGACTGGTGAACTGGTGTGTGTGTGAGGGGGGGACACCGAAACAAAGCAAAGCTACAGCCGCAGCCCCAGCAATGGACACTCAGACTCGCTTCCCCGCCATCTGCTCCCCCTTCAATCCACATACAACATATGGCAAATATTTAAAAATTAAAAACGAAATGCAGACACGAACGCGAAAAAAGCTTTTGACTGAATGCCCCTAACTCCCCCTCTTTTTATTCTCTTATGCCATCCTCTACGACTGTTCACTAGAGATGGCAGCGTGATTAAGGCAAACAGAAACCCTTTAACAAAACCATTTGCGACAATAGTTTTGTTTTAAAATTAAATTAATCCCATTTCATAAAAAAGCAAAAGGTAATCAATTTGTCTTATCGAAACAATACATATTTGAAGATAATTGTAACAAGATCGTTTACATAATTATTAATATTAAAATACAAAGTTTTTTACATGGTATAGAACCAAAAAACTATTCTGATTCTTCCTTTTGAAACTGTATCATTCTGGTAAAACTCTAAACTACACTGACTTTGTAGCAGATCTACTTCATAACTTTGGAGGGGAAAAACGGCCGTTGAAAGGATTCGGCCAATTAGTAGGAAAAATAAATTTTGGATAAAATCTAGGTTTTGAACGAGGATATTTGCCACCGAGAATCATCCACTGACTGACAGTCACTTACTTACCATGCTTAATGGTTGAAAAACGTTTCTTGAAAATATATATTTCAAAGCTTTTCCTACTCCTCTCTAACATGAAGTAGTACAACATCGTGTAATGCCATTTCCTAGAGTTCTTAAAACAGTGACTCTTTCTCTCTCACTTTTAATCTCTCTCTCTGTCCCTCTACTTATATCTTACGTGCTTGGTGCTGCTGATGTTATAACCTTGTGTGCTTTGTTTCAGCGGGCATTAAACTATAAAGCCTCCTCCACCATGTGCAGCCCCTCCACCACCATCTCCTCTTATCCCCATTGTTACATCGACTCCTCCAGCTGTTGAGCTGAGTTCGGTCTCTCGAGTCTACGATTTCACTGTCAATATTGTTGTACCCTCGCGCTTATATGCCCGTGTAATTCTATTAATTATATTTATATTATTTTTTATATCAGTAACGTCGACGTCGTCGTCGTTGGAGTTGATTTTTCCCCATCACACACATCACAAAACACATACACTGGGGAAAAAAGTGCTAGCACATCATATTAGAAATCAAAAACTAACCAATTTAGATAAAAGTCTTTGGCAGATTGTCACTGTAAGGGTTTTTAGGGTTTGTTCTATTTTTAGAGGTTTTTGTTTCTGTTGTGGTGTTTTTCTCCAAGTGCACATAGACTTGAGCGGGCTAAACAGTTTTGCACAATTTTCAATGAATCTGTCCTTGATAAAGTGCATTGCCGGTGCAGTCAGTCAGTCAGGCCAGGCAGGCGGTAGGCATTTAACATTGTGCGTTCATTCGCCTTAGTTGAGAAGTAGTTTGCTGCTCTTGCTAGTTACTATCTGGTTTTGCTATTGCTTTGCTTTGCCTTTTTTTCCCCCCCATTTCGTACGCTTGCATTTAATTTATTGACTTGAAGTTTTTAGGTGTGTAATTTATTTGCTTAAACTTACGCACTTTCTAAAAACCAAAAACAACAACGATTTTCAACTTGCTGCAAATATTTATGAAACAAACTTAAATAACGAGACACTCGCACACAAGAGTCAAGAGTTCGGTGAGACAAAAGCCATTCATTGTATGGAATGCATGTGAAAACGAAAGTATTGTTGTTGCAAGTTAAGTGGGTCACTTGAGGAGATCAGCTGTCACATATGTACATACATATATATGTATGTGCAAGCCAATTTCAGGCTCAAGGCTTTAGTTATGGGGACTCCTCCGCCTTCAAGTCTTGATTAAATTTATAAGTTTCTTCTGTGTTTTTATCAGCTTAAAATGCGGCAACAGCTGCCTCTGAGACTTGTGTGCAAACATTGTACGATTTGTTCTCTCTTTCTGTCTCTTTCGGTCTTTCTTTTCTTTTCATTTGCCTCTTCAATTGTTATCAAAAGTCAACTTTGACTTTCATTCATTTACATGGTTATTTTTTTCGTTGTTTTTTCAATTTTATTTGCAAATACTTGAGGGAAAATAAAGAAGGCCTTTCATTAGCTAAGCACTGTGTGTCTATGTGTGTGTGTGGTTTACATAGCCCCTCCGCACATCCAAGTGTTCTGTGTTCAATGAAATACGAGAATAAATATATATATAATATATATAGTAAGTATGTATTCTTTATCAATGCCTTGGCTTTGTTGCTATTTTTGTTTAATCATAATATGGCCTTCGCTAATTGAGCCCCTTGTGCTATTTATGCTAGTGACATTTGCAAAATCAAATTCACGAATTGAAAAGTTCATTCAGAAATCACTTGGAAATGTAAATTTTCGAAATCAAATTGTTGTGTGGGGAAAGATATAAGCGAAATTCAATTTTAAAGGCAACAGAGTGAAGTCAAAACTAACTAGTCTTTTAGCAATTCTTTAAAAAAAATTGTTTTCTTCAAATGTTTTTCTGTTTATCCAACTACAAAATTTACTTTTAACTAGTTTATTATTTTAACCAACTCTTCAAGTGTCTTTAGCTTGTTAGCATTAGGTAGAAAAACAAGTATGTACCTATATAAATTGTCACAAAAGGCTTGATTGATTGGTAAGACATAAGCATACATAGAGAGGGTTATAGGGTCATCAAAAGTGTTTAAATTGAAAATGGCTTCCCATGAAAAAGCATTTACAAATTTGGTAACAATAAATTGCAATTGAAATTGACCAAATCTCACAACAACGAAGCCAGCAAAATGGCAAACTGGCTAACAAAGCGCTTTTTATGGCCATAAAATGACTGCACACTTGTTTTTTTTTCAATATTTGTTTTATGGATTTTGTTTGTAAATCTTTTTTTATGCATTATTCATTCAATGCATATGCAAATTATGACAAATAAAATGAGGCATTTATTTAACAATAATTGAATTTGACATTATTAAATATCAATATTAATTTTCAAAGCGTTTGTTCGACCGAAATGAAGTAGACAAAGGCAATAAAAAAATATAGAAAAGGATCAGTGTATATACCCTGTATTCCTATAAGAGGTATTTAGTAGAGAAAAATGGAATTTAAATGAAATATAGTTACGGACATATGGAGAAATTCCAAGATCGATAAAGAAACTAAATAAATTTCCTTGCCAAAACCTATAAGCCCTTTGGAAAAGTTAGAGTATATGTATATGTATACTAAAAAGTACAAGTAATTATGCAAAAATGCAGTTGATGCCTGGCTCCTAATTGCAATTGCAGGACATGAAGTCAGGATAATGGATGCAAAAAACTGGTAAAAGGCAGATGGAGCTTTGGATTATGTCAGACTCTGCAGACAAAATGCAAACAGCAATAACAAAAACAACAGCGACAAAATGTTGACAAAACAAACCATAAAATTCTCTAGCCCCAGGATACGAAGGAGACGAGAACAATGAAACGAAAGAGACAGAGAAGTAATATAAAATTCCACAAACAACTGGCCAAAAGAATTAAAAGGGGGAAAGGATGACTATATAAGTAAGTACAAGAACGAGTTGAGAAATTGAAAAATAAAAGTTACGTATTAGCCAGACCAGACAGACTAAAAGAAATGGAGAGCTATGCTTGGGGAAGCCAGGCGGCAACTACTATGCCATAAAGTTTAATGAATGAAATGTCTAGTCACAATTTGCCATTCTCATTGCCCCAGAACAAACGATGGATGATGAAGGTTTGTCGGTTGGGGGTTGAAAAAATGGAAGTAGGAGTAGCAGCAGCAGCAGCTTGATCGCGTAATTAGCGCTGTCTGACCCTACACACACACAAATGTATTTAAATAATTTGTTACCTAGACTAAACGACAGCCAGCCAGTCAGTCAGTTAGTCCCGCAGGATATAAATCAGTGTGAGGGCAGCACTTCTTAAGTGGCCCTCTAGGAGGTCGTACTTCTCGCACAGTCCCTCCCATTTAATAAATTCCCCAAAGCAGGGGCAACAAAAAACTCAAATTGATAGCCAACGTTTAAATATTTCATCGATTTAATGTGGCATTTTTGTGTACATTCTGAAAAGTTAGTATAGGTCTGTGTCTTTAAATGCCAACAAATACCCTACAACAACAGAACACAACGACCCTTTGGACACACTAAATCACATCGTAAACATGTAAAAATCTTTGGTAGCCCTAGCGCATCTTTATAATTTATGTGTGTGGAAATGACTGCAAGCCGCTTAACTAAAGTGCCAAAGACACAAAAAGCCAAACCAAAAACTTAAGCACCAACACAGGCCACAACGTCGACGACGACGATGAAGTCAAACAAAAGACGTTGTGGCAGAGGCGTCGCTCCATCACTAACTACCATCCCTAGCCCCCATGCCCACCTAATACCAGCACAGTTTAGTTAGGAAAGATAGCAAGAGAAGGGCGGGGGAGGAGACGTAGGAGGAAAAGTGGAGCCAAGCTAAGCAGCGTCACTTGTTACCCGCTGTGCAGGAAGCCTTAGTAGGAGCTTAAACTTGAAAAGAGCGAATTAAGAAAAAGCCAAGTGCAACATTTTTAAGCAGTTTCTTTGTCAATTTCACATACACCGAGAGAAATTGAAAAGACAAGAGAAAAAATTACCAGAAAGTAATATTAATGTACATATATTACATTACATCTTTTTGCTCTTTGTCCATAGATATAGCCAGCCATAGATATCTATGATTTATTAGATTTATCTATTTTTGGTTACTTTATCTAATTAACGACTTGTCTTTCTAAAGTTCTGATGCTGATCTATATATGTATGTATATATATTTTTGTTTGGAATTCCTTTCAGTGCCGACACAGCTTGGCTTGCATTTATGCATGTATTTTTCTTGGCCACTTAACCTTTAGAGTTGTGTAGTTGAAGGAACTTTTCGGGGCGGTTCAATAAAAAAATAAACTTTAAACAATTTTTCAATTAAAAAAGTTTTCACTTGCATACAGGCGCGACTGGCGGCGGCCAGGAGAAGAAGTCGCCCCTTCCCTTCCTGGCTGCAAAATCGTATTGCACCTTTCCTTTTTATGTGGTTTCAGTTTCGCGTTCTTTTCGTTGCGTTCGTGCCTTTTTGCGGTGCCTTTTTTTTGTGGAGTAACTTGTAAGAGTTCCAACTTACACAGCTTGCAAATGCTGTGCATAACTGTAAATAAGGCGAAAGCCTTTTGTGTCTGACGGGGACATGGTGCGGCGTCTGTGCAATGGCAAGGAGCAATGTCAGGGACAGGGACCAGACATCTTTTGCGGTTCCCGGTGTTGTTGGTTGTTTTTTTTCTCTGTTCTCTTTCTCTCTCTCTCTCTCTCTCTATCTTTCTCGTTCTCTCTATCCTGGCTGCGTGCCCAAACTCTTGGCTCTGGCTTACTTAGCATGTAAATAATGTGCACGAAATTATGAATGCAGCTAATTAGCAGGCAAGCAGGCGACCAGGCAAAGCCAGCGGCAGCCACCCAGACTGACAGACAGACAACATGGTCTTGCTTGGTCCTAAGAAGAGCAGTCCTAAGTGATGGTTGGTCCTGCTGTGGGTCCTTCTTTAGCTGCTTCTGCTGTTGTTAGTGTGCCTTTTGTTTCGTTTTTCTAGACATTTTTTCCACAATGCAGCAGCAGGAGAAGGAGCAGCAAGGCGTTGCATATTCATTATGTCATTGAACCATTAAATTGTGCTTAAATGTTCAGTTTGCCATGTTTATGATGCCGCAGGGAGCGTTTAACTTAAAGCGTCGACAAATAGTGCAGAGACCTCTCGGCTCAGACATGGCCCGACCACCCACCCACACACACATAAGCATCCACCCGCACAAATCCACCTGAAGAAACTCATGGTAATAAAGCAAAAAAATAAAAAACAAAAGTTTCCTTCTCTCTGTTTTGTTCTACTTGCTGCGATTTATCACCCACTTAAGACATTCTCGCAAGGGCAAAAGATTTTCGTCCAGATCCAGTCTCACCCTCAACACTTACCTGCAATAAAAGAAAAAGAGAATTTTATTTGCAAAAATTAATAACATGAATAGTAAAATGAAATTTTTTCAACTTAACATCAAGTTTTTTCCTTCTCAAGTCAATAAACTTAAAAGGACATTTAACTTTGCTTTAGAAATTTGGTCAAAATTATGAAAATATTTGATACAATTTGTTTGGAACTTGTCTTTTCATTTCTCCTTCTAGAACCATTTCATTGCCATATTTTAGAGACAAACAAAGGGAAATGTGAAAATCTCAGTGCTTGAATTTCAGCCAGTTATGAGCTCATTTTTTTTGACCATATTTCAATGTGAATCAGTTAAGAATGAAAGAAAACGTTTCAGTAAAAAAGCCATATTTTTATCCTCTTTATAATTTTTGGTTTCTTTTTTTTTTTTGTGGTTGAAAAACAATCAGAATTGCGATTACATTTAATATTTATAGGCCTTGCCCAGTTTTCAATGACGATGACGATGATGATGATGTGCTGGATAGGAAGACCCTGAGGATGCACAGCATTAACAACAACAAGATGCCATTGAAAAGAAGACCAGGCCGGGGAGCAAAATGAAATGAAACCGAGTCAGTCAGCAGCAGCAGCAGCAGATGCTACCTTAAGATTAAGGCCTAGTGAGTTACAATGCCAGCAACAACAACAACAACAACAAGAGTCAGCAGCAACTTTTTCAAGGCTTATTTTCCTTAGTTTTTTTCCCTCTTTTATTTTTGTAAATTTTATTTACAACAATTTTTTTTATCGCGTGCATAAACAAGATGCGGGACTTGACTCTTAACGTATCGCACTACAATGAACTCCGAACTGACTTTCAAAGTCATGCAACACGGTCATTGTTGGCCATGTTGTTGCTGTTGGCTATGTTGTTGTTGTTGTTGTTGCTGTCCCAAACTGTCAGCGAGTGTGAAAAATGATTGCAGGACATTTGCCTAAATGGCTAAGAGGTGAGGTTTCTTGTTGCGCTTTTTGTTGTTGCTGTTGTTGTTATTTATTTACGCGACCAATTACAAAAACGGCATAAATTGATTGTATCTTTTCCAGGTCACTGGAGCCCACCTTCAGGGCCAAAAACGGAATTTGTAAATATTTATATAGAAATTCTTTTGGTTTTTGTTTGCCCGCTTTTTGCTCTTGTCACTTTCTTTTACTTGAGTTTTGTTTTCTTGTTTTTTCTTGCTGTTTTCTTTAAATATTTTATTGATTTAAATCTCAGGCAAATGCAATTTAACATTAAATAAAAGTTTATCGACGAAAGTGAAGCCCTCTCCCACCTCGTATCGTTCCCGCAATAAATGTTGCATTTTTATTATAATTTTTTTCCAATTTTTTTTCCTTGGTTTGTTAACCAGTTGATGACGATGTTGCCACTAAGAAAGTGAAAGTTGCCTTTTTCGGAGCATGTGTGTATGTGTGTGTGTGTGTGTGTGTGTGTGTGGAGGAGCAGCAGCAATATCAATGGACGACAGGCTCTTAATATCTTGCTCATATCTTTCAATTTTTGTCTCTAGATTTTAGTTTTAATTGAACATCTCATACATGCAACTATATAAGGAGGGAACGTCGATCGATGTCGCTTCTTTCATTTTTCCTACATTTTTTGTGTGCCTTGGATTTTTTTAACATTAAAACATTTATTTTTTAATTGTTATTGGCGCCCGCCAGAAGTTCAATAAACTTGCAACATTGCTTGTTGCCATGTCTTGGTAGGTATCTTGTGCCTTGCCTTACATGTTGCAGCAATAGATATGAACGAGTGTATTGCAATTTATATATATTTCTTTAGCGATCGTTCAAACAAGCCGCCACAAATGAAACCATTGCCGCCATTGCCGCTGCAAACACTCTCAAGATTGATCCAACGCTCAGCCAGGCCACTACCAAAACCAATGGCGGATCATTGCCAGAGCTCATTGCCCCAAAACGGGAGTGAGTAAGTTGTTGCAGTTGCTGTTAATTATTATATCGGTGATTGGGTTGCACAGTAAAATTCAATAAAATAAAAATGGAAAAAATATGGCGTGAGAAAGTTTTGTGGGAGTGTTGTTGTTGTTAATCCATTAGTTGATGTAATTGAGACTTGAACTTCAACGAATTAAGTGACTAACAACAGTTGCAAATGTGGCAAAATTCAAAAGGAAGAGATCGCATTTAGTGATTGAAAATAATATGGAACAATTGTTTGGGTTTTCAGTTATCCATATAAAACAAAAGATTGGAAATCGGGAGAAAATCATACACTATTCTTTAGGTTCAAATGATCCTTTTAGTTTGATATGTAATTCCTATTCTACTTCTCATATCCTTTACATTTCAATCTCGCTTTAGAATTGCGCATCATCATCGCATTGATCATCTTTTATTATATTTATAAGTCTTTCACTTTTAAATTTCAATTTGTTTCTAATCATTTACAGAGCTTAAAGTATCTTTTTATTGGCATTACTTAAGCAACTCTTTCACATTGACACCTACTCAATTACAAACTCCTTTTGGCTATTCTCTCTCTAACTCTCTCTCTCTCTCTCTCTATCGCGCTTTGTATAGGACCACGCCCCCTAGTTTGAGTGCTATAGAAAGAAAGTCAGCAACAAATGAAGCTTAAATTTTAATCGTCACTTTGCCACCATGACGATAATGTTGATGATTCCTATGTTCTTTTTATTTTTTTTGTGCTGTTTGTTGTCTTCTCTCCATCTAAGGATATATATATATATATGTGGAGCATCCTGGCGCGACAACGACAGCCCGTTTCGTCGTTCAAAGTCATTTGGTTTTATGATTATTAGCTTGTTTAGTTCTCTTTCAAGTAGTAGCTTGCAGGCAGGCAGCAGCAGCAGCACCAACAGCATCTCGTCTAGTTTTTCTTCTTTTTGGCTTCTTTTTGCTAACATATTCTTTATGCTGATATAATATCTATTTAGTTGCAGTCAGCAAGTACTTACAACCAAGGCGTTGGGTAGCCCCAGCCCCGCCCCATCACCGACCTTTCTTAGTTTTATTTTGGAAGGATTTTTGTTGTCTGTTGTGTCTTCGACACGACTGATTGCGTTTTGTTGTGTACGATAACCATTGCCATTTGTATCTGTTACCATCTTTTGCTCATAACAATTTGACGCTTCATGATTTTGGATGTACATATATATAACAGGACAATGGACATATGGTCTTTGGTCTGCCTCAACGTACATATATTAACAGCAATTGCGTTTTGTTTAATTGAATAACTTGTGGCACTTTCGAGGCGAGGCGAGGCAAGTCTCATTTCTCAGTTGCCAAAGATGAACCGCAACAACACAACATGTGGTGTTGATTTCTTTTTTTTTGGCAAGTAACCTAAAAATATAATCCAAGCACCCCAAAAAAAAAACTTTAAACAATTTAGCTTGGAGATCCATCCAGATCAGCAGACACAAAACGTATTAAAGTTCGTTTTTTTCGGTTGGGGGGAAACTCTTCACTTCTTTTCGGCAATAAAAGCAAATTATTTTTACGATCAAGCCGCATAAATAAATAAGGAACCAACAAAGCAAAAAAAAAAAAAGAGAAATACATTTCAGTAGTGTGTTTCCTTTTTCTTCCCCTTTTATTTTCTGGATTCTTTTCGCTTCACATCGCACATTTCAACACAAAATGCATTTTTATGTCCGTTTCGGGGCGTGACAGATCATTAGCAAAATAATGGCTCTACAACAACAAACACAGAAACACTACAAAATTTCTTAATCGCCGTGCAAAAAAAAACTTGCAGAATTACATAAATTGGTTGGGGCTAATCAACAGCCCCGAAATGAGTTTCCTGTATTATCCAAAATGTGTGAGAGAATGCGAACGGGTGAAAGTTCCTGGTCATTTGGCTAGACTTGTTGTCGGACATCAGAATATCATCGATATCATACGAGGGTGACCCTAAAAGTTTCGGTTTTTGACTTTTAAAAACTTTACCTTCGTATTCATTAATGACTCCTTTGGGTCATAAGTCGGAAAGGGAATTTGTGTTGGCCATTTGCTAATTAGTTGATGATAATGTATATTGAACCTTTAAACTAGAGTCTGCCAACTGATTTATGTTGTGGGGATTTGTGTGGGGCCCACAGAACTCTTTTCGACTTTTCCATTCACCAAATGAAAATTGCAACTAATAAACAAATAAAAACTTGGACCCACACACACACAACAGGAGCCAAACAAAAACTGCAAGCGACACAAAATTGCAAATCAAATGCACATGGGGCGGCAGACTGGCAATGGATTTGAAAGGCGTAAACACGCCCCCCTTCCCTTACACAGAGCCACTACTATATTGTATGATTGCTCCTGTGGCATTTTGTATTCAGATTGCAAACATAGAATTTTCGACCAGGGTCAGGGGCAGTGGCCGCCAGACGCCAACTGGAATCGTTTTAATGGATATCAAATAGGAGGCAAATATACACATACACACACTCACACCCATGTACACACAGATAGCAGACAGACAGTCGCAAACACAGGATACAGATGCAAGTGCATTTGCAGTTAAATTCATATCAATATAGACAGAAATATCTCATGAAAAGGGATTTATTTTTGTTGTTGTTATTTTGGCTCCTGAAAAAATGTCCCAAATTGAATTTTCAGAATATATGTATAAGTATTTTTAAATTTAGAGAATTTATGAAATTTCCCAAAAACTATTTTTAAATTAAGAAGTGAAACATTCAAGTTGAATACTAAGTTCTATCTGACCACAAGTCCCATATTGTCTAGTGGTTAGGATATCCGGCTCTCACCCGGAAGGCCCGGGTTCGATTCCCGGTATGGGAAAAATATTTTTTTATTCTTTTTCTTTGATTTTTCTTTAAAGTGACAACTTTTGAAAAAGTATTTAAACAAAATTTAAACAATTTTCAGTAAAATGGCATCGCAATTAGAGATTTAGTTTGGGACTGGTTAACAGATTCTACTGCTAAATGTAGGACCCCTTTTTGGCTGACGCCACTGAACAAAAGGATCCACCAAAATATACACGTAGCAGCGCAAAAAGTCCAGAAGGACAGGATCTATGAGAGATGGAAAGTGCAGGCTTTGGCGGGGTACAAACATATTTTGTTTTATTTTGCAAACATTTTTATATAAACCAACATGAATATACATATGTATTTCAAGATATATATGTATGTATTTTGTATGATTGTATATGTTACTCGTATGTTTTATGTATCGAATGTTTTTTGTTTTGTTTTTTTCCCATTTTTTTTTGGACTGCATGCATGTTCTTTCTCTGCTTTCATTTACGAGGCTTGCTGGTTGGTTTTTACTGTTGCCAGTTTTTTGCGTCTGGCAGCTGCTCAACGACAACAACAACAACAACGACAACAATATTGATTGCAATTTCAGCCTGCAGTTGGCCCGGGTCGAGTCGGGTGGAGAGACTCCGACTCCGTTTCTGACTTTGACTCCGACTACGACTCTGCCTGTGTCTCTGGCTGACTGGCCCGGCACAAAAGCCTAAAAGCATACACACAACAGGCCGACAGTCAGACAGAGAGACAGAGGGACATAAGGACCGACAGACAGATAAACATACAAACACACATGCAACTCATGCAGCACATGTAGGGAGTTTTTGGCTTACGAATGTATGAACGAAACTTCTGCCAATGGAATGGAAGCCTTTTAAGTTGGCAGAAAGCCTGCAGATCTCACATGGATTGAAGTTACGGTATGAAACTTTTGCCCTGGCATTGTCTGTTGGCAATGAAAATACGACAATAATGACGACGTAGATGGCCCCCACCTTCTCCGCACCACCACCCAGAGGAGCATGGTCTCCATTCTCAGACATGCGCCGTTTCGTTATGACGTAGGCGTTCGGAGTAGGTACATATATGCAGATGTATACAAAGGCATTCCCCCACATCCTTCTCTTGAATCTCCACATCATTCTGTCCAAAAGAGTATCCTACACACACACACACAAGTGTGTGAATGTTGTGGGCTGCAACACACACACACCTAGAGACTGCATCGTCAGGACTGCGTGCCGTTTTGGCAGAAAAGATTTCATTAATAGCTTTTGCGGTTGGGAAATGAGGTGGATGTGTCTGTTGTACGACGGAGGTAGGCGGTAAAGGTAAAGAGAGTAAACCCACCGCAAGGCACCTCTGGCAATGCATACTTGATTTGATTTTTAACAAAAGGTGTGCACATGCCCGTCCCCAAAAGAAGAAAGAAAAATATAAAGAAAAAACAACACACACACGCATACACACACTCACACACTCTCTCCTTATACTCATGGTGATTCCCATCCTCCATATCTGCCCACACACTAGTTATCTATGTGTGTGCTTTAATTTGCAAATGGGCATTGCGGTTTCGGATTTTCGAGTTTATACTGTACCCGCCCCCGCCCCGTCATTCGGTCTGTATGGCATATTAAGTAAGTGATTTCTTGTTTCGCTAAACGAGTCATATAAACGATGATACATGAGAGGGTCGCACGATCGAAGCGCCAAAATGAAATGTGGTCAAAAATTATATGACAAAACCCTATGAAATATGGTTTGCGATTTGCGAGTTAAAAGAAAGGTTTCTTTGATGTATTCCTAGTCAACATTGACTTGGATTTTCTATGAAACTTATAAACCGTAACAAGAACAGATTGCCCATGTATAATTATAAAAGTATTTAACTTTTGTTTTTATAATATTCTTCACCCTAAAGTGTCAAATGTTCTTTTATTTTTCATTGTGTTCTGTTTTTTGTTCGTTGTTGTTAATGTTTCCTCAATTTAGCTCCGAAAAACAAAAAATGTTGTTGTTAATTACTTTGCTATACAAGCCTATACTACCCATTACTATAAGCTATTTGATACAATGTGCCCTTTGGCAGGCAGAGTGGCAAGTCAAAAGCCATTTCATTTCATGCTTGGCTGAATGACGCGGCTTACGTATCTTTGTTTTCGGTCATATGAAAAGCGAAACTTAAACTCACACAAATGTATGCCACAATTGAAAAGCGGGAAAAACAACATACATACATACACATACATTCATATACTGTATTTAGAAAAAAAAAAACGCAAAACAAATAACCAAAACAAAAACCAAATAACGTCAACAATCCCCGAGATGTAATGGCTATTTGGTTCCGCCATAATAAAAATTTTACAGTGCAGAAATTTATGCTTCAAGTCTAGACGACACTTTTTGGAACGTGCTCAATTAGCACGATCTGGTTAAGGGTAGAGAAGAAGCCAAATGAACAACAACAACAACAACAAAATGTATATAAATCAAATGACACTAAAGCTTAAACGTAATACAATTTAATAATTTTCTATATCTAAAGAAATTCATTAAATATGCAATAGCATGACTACTACAAATAGAACCACAAAAGTCGTGCGAAAGTTGTTAATTTTTATTATTATTTTTTTTTTAATTTTGTGTTTTTCACACTCTCAGCGTAGATCATCTAAATATGGACTGGGACAAATGTGAGTGGTGGCCCCCCACTTGTTTTTATAAAGGAAACACAATCAGATCGACTGTAGAGTTACCAAGACATACGCTAATAAGTACTTTAAGTTGGTGACCCCGACGTTTTTCTTATGCAATAGTCATTTAGAATGACAGACCTTGCAAATCAAGTGGAAGTTGTTTAGTTTCAGGACTTTAGAGTGAAATTTATTTATAGAAATTCACAGGGTATTCGAAACGTCGACATCAAGTTGATATTTGTCAATGTTTTCTATATATTCCCGACGTGCCTATCGCAATCTATTTGAAATTGCGTACCTCGTGTGACTAGAGAACGAGAGTGGTTCAGGAAATTTTAAAAGGCGTCATAGTAAAATTGTATCTATCTGTATCTCGAACGGAGTAAAATGTATCTGTCTTCATCATCATCATCATTAGACATTTGCAGACAGTGGAAAAGGAGAGAGCGAGTGAGAGAGAGCAATACAGGAAGAGCTTTCTGCACAGACAGAAAGTAGAAAAAAGTTCGGCCTTAGGCCGAAAGAGGAACAACAAAAGAAAATAATAAAAAATCATAAAAACAAACGCCCACTCTCTGCCTCCTAAAAAGAAATACACACACACACACACACACGCAACAAAAATGAATACATAAAATGTATCTTAACCTTGACATTGAAGGCAAATATTGCCGGCAAAAGGCGGCAGACAAAACACGTTAATGTATGTAAAAGAGTTTGTGTGTGTGTGTGTGTGAAAGTGAAAGACATAGACCGAAAAAGAAAGAGTGAAAGAGATAGAAAGCAAACAACAACAAACACAATAATCAAAAAAAAATCTCATTCATTAAACTTAAGAAAACCCGAAATTTGAAAAAGAAAGGCATCTTAAATCTCTGAAGTTTTTTTTTGTTTTTTTTTTTGTGTTTATCGAAACGAGAATAATAAATTAAAAACCAGCGGAACAGGCTACCAAACCAAACGGAGTATCTTCTACACTTGAAATCACGTGCTATCATTTTTACGGAGAGATTACTATATACAGTAGAATCCGGTTATAACGACGATAAAGGGACCGACGATTTTCGTCGTTATATCCGAAAGACGTACTAACCTGAGGCCCTTTCATATAAGTTTGTATTGAGACCAACCAATCACTCATCGAACTTTAGTCGCTATCGCCGGACGGACGTTATAAGCGGAGTCGTTGTAACCGGATTCTACTGTAGTATAAAGTCAAAGTAGTTAAATGTCAAGTTTAATTACAATTAACAAATTAAATTATCACTAAGGTTAATTAAAAGTATCCAAAATATAAACAATTCTAACTTTATGATTATATCTAATTAGATAATATAATCGTCTATTTTATCTATTAAACTCTTCAACAAATGTAGAGAAAAGAATTAGAATCTAATTCCTCTGAGAAAATTGGCAAAAATTCTTCTTCTTCCCATTCCGACAAACGCCATGCAAAACTCTATGTACCTCAATTATTTTAAAGAGAATGCAAAAACCAAAAAGAAAAGTACAAAAAAAAAAGTGGGCCGCGTGTGGCGCTAAAAATAAACTCAATAAATATAAACAGAAAAAAGAAGAAGATAAATATTGCAATTAATTCTTTTCCAGTTCTGATCAGAGAATACTTTCCGATAAGAATTAAAAGGCATTTGGTGAATCAGAATGCAAAGAAGATAGTGAGAAAAGAGAGAGAGAGAGAATAAGAGAGCATTAAAGGACAAGAAGAAGCAGAAGTTAGTAGTCGAAAAGCAAGCACAAAAACAAATGCGAAAGCGAAAATAAAAACAAAAATCATGGCCTTGAAAACTAAAAAACCAACACACACATGCAAAAAGAATGAATGAGAATTATGCCGAAATAAAAAAAAGAGGGTTGGCGAATATGAAAGGGAAAGAAGATTATCAAGAATATATATGTATGTATGTACATTTTTAATATACCCAAAAGAGGAGAACGAGAGAGAGAGAGAGTGAGAGGAGCACAACAAAATCCAAAAGAACGACGACAATAACAAAAAGAAGAAGTTGAAAATGATGTCAAGGAGAACGATCTTCAGATACCCTTTGACTAATTAACTAATACGATTTAGTCTCCTACACATATAAATAAGGAATGACAATTGGAGAGGTTTTTAATCTAGGCAACTAAAAGTTTTGCAAAAATTTAAACGTTTCCAAGAACTTAATATACCCCAAGTAAAAACTAACAATGGAAATGTTAAATGGCCAAAAAAAAGCGATCTACATTTTTTTTTTGTTGCCTTTGCGTTTTGCGGTTCTTCTCCACGTTTTTGATTCAACTGGAATAAATAATAATATGATGGCGCCCCTGGACCCCTACACGCACACACACACACATGCAAATTCTTTAATGCTTTTTGCAAAACGGAAATATTATTAAAAATAAAAGAATGTTTTTTCCCTCTCTTCTTTTTTTTATCTATGCCAGCAAATAAATTTCAATAATTTTCCATTTCACATGCAAAGATGGAATAATTTACATAGACATTTATGATTTATTTTTATTTAGCAATTAAGAAAAGGCTTGACCCAAAGTGAAGAGAACAAAAATCAGAGGCGTAGGCGGTGGGTCAGTCAGAAGAAGCACTTTGACATGAAGACTAAGAATCATTTTTGGTTTCTTATAAAGAATTAAAAATATTTGACAATAACAAAATTAAAAATATTTGAAATTTTGTTAAATTTAGCACGTGTTAAAAATTATTTAAACAGAGACTAAGAGACGTCTAACAGGAAGTACATACATACATATATAATTTAAATTAAACTTCCTTGAAAATATTACCAAGTATATAAACACACATATGTACATATGTACATATGTACAAATATCGGCCGATATCTTCTCATTGCACATTTTTTAAACATACAACAAAAAAGCGTATTATTTTTGGTGACGATCGGTTTTTTTTTTTTTTTTTTTTTTGGTGTTTGCAAATATTGAATTAATTTTTTTGCAGCTGTTTCAGAGAATTTTTAAGTCAATTCAAGTCAAAGGAAATATCAAGGTTATTATATAAGCGAGATATGGAAGCAAAGCCAAGAACAAATAATATATACATATGTACATGTACATATATACATATGTATGTATGTGTGTACATTTAACACACACATATATATATGTATATATATATATATTTATATATATTTTTATCCAAAATTCAAGCAATTGTGGCAAAACACTAAACAACATAAACAATTTAAATAAAGCTTGCAATGACATTAAAAAAACATAAATCTTTGGTTATGAAAATATTCAAATTTTGAAAATAAAATACATATTTGTACATACATATGTCAGAAACAAAATCGGAAACTTAAAAATTTTAATCGACTTTGGTTTAAAAATCGGAAACTTAAAAATTTGAATCGACTTTTATGGTTTACTTATTTTTATTCTAATATTCACTTAAGAATGAAACAAATTCATTTTAAAAAATGAAAATTTTTAGTTATTGAGAACATTAAATTGATGGCTAAATTATTAAATAAAAATAGTTTCCCAATTTTTATTATATTATTAATATATTTAATGACTCAAATTCTGAATTTTGCGTCTATTTTAAGCGAATATTTTGGTTTAATCATTTTTGGAATCCTAAAATACTTTAAAAATTCGGTTAATTATAATTAAATTAAATTTTTATATTTTTAAGAGTTTAAAAATGCGAATTGCTAGAATTTTATTAATTTGCTTTTGATTTGCTGTTAATGAGTGTAATTGATAAAAAAGTTTGGCGATTTTCTTATATACAAAAATTGTGTGCGGCAGATGTGGGGGAAATTTCGACATTTGTATGGAAGATATGTATCTATATGTATGTTGATTTATGTGTAAACATTTCTAATGACTAATCGATCGGATTGATATTTCGTTTTGGATGTTTTCTCTTGAACTTACCGCACACGCTCGGAATAAAGTTCGACCTCCTTGTTCTTTTGCTGCTGGACAAGCTGCTGCTGGTCATAACTGGCCATGGGCTTGAAGTTGCTGATATTGGCCAGGGCTGGCAAAGTGGGTGGTGGTGCAGGTGGTGCTGCCGCTACTGTGGGTGGCACTGCAACTGATTTAGTGAGACCCAGACCATTCTGGAGTAGGAGATTGCCAGCATAGGAGGTGGTGGTGGCATTTGTGGGCTGCATCAATAAGGATTGATGATGATGATGCAATTGATGGTGTTGCTGCAACTGCTGGATGGGCGATATGGATATATCGGCACTGGATTGTGAGGCCGATGGCGAGCTAGAACCACTGCCAGCACCACTTGAGGATAGACTGCCAGCACGGGCACGCAAATCAAGGCCCAGGATGTTGTTGGCATTCGAATTGGTCAGGGGAGAGGGGAGTACCAAGACACTACCCACAGTGTTGTTCCCATTGTTGTTGCTGCTGTTGCTGTTGTTGTTGTGTGGCAAACCTGAACCAATGACACCCACATTGGGATTGGGCGTTAGATTACTATAGCCATTTGTTGCATTATTATTCGTATTCAGCGGTGTCAAAGCCAATGAACTATTTTTTTGAGCTCCAACATTATTTGCAATATTTCCGCCAGCATTGTTGTTGTTGTTGTTGTTGCTGGTGGTATTGGCATTGTTGTTGCGATTACGCTTCTTCTTGGACTTCTTCTTATCGTCATCCTCACTGAGATTGCCAGCAGCATTTCGTGTGCCGCCACCCGAATTGAGATAGACCAAAGCACTGGCCGATGACCATTCAATATCCTTGCGCAATTGACCACGTCCGCACTTGCAACTGCAGGCCTTATAGACCAGATCGTAGCCCTTTTTGGTCCACAAATGCTGAGCCCTCTGCCTTTCCGACCAATTGCGCGGCGCCCGGCCACTGGCCTTGAGGGATTGCAGGACACCGGCCTCCCAGACGTCGAAGCACTCGCGATGCATGTACTGGCCAACATTGCAGTTCTCATTGTTGCACAGCACACGGACACACTCGGCCAGACCATTCTCGTCCAGAGCTATCAATGAATCCAGTTTGCCGCATTCGCCATTCGGGTAGCAACAGCGGGCCAATTGGACGCCGCCTCCCACGCCGTTCGCATTCAATTGCATCGGTGCCATAATGAAAACTGATGAATGAATCCTCCGCCAAATTTATTGAAATTTTGCCACAAATTTCCGCAATTGATTTTCACACAAATTTTCTCGACGATTTTTCTCGATGCTTTTGTATTTTTCTTCTGGGTTCTTGATGATTCTCTAAAGTTGATGGCTATGTCGGATAACCATTTTTACTGATTTACGTTTCGATTTGTATAAAATATATATTTATAAAGATATTGATATTGATTTTGGTAGAAATATTATCCGAAAAAAGTTTCCGTTTTTTTTTGTTTTGAGTTGCAGTCTATTTTAGATTTGCCCTGAGCTGTGGTTAAAATCACTTTTATTCTTATTGTTTATATAAAAATCAGTTTGTTTTTTGCTTTTCTATTTTCTTAGATTTTTTCTCCTCTTTTTCTCTCTCTCTTTAGCTTCTCATTTTCTACACACACGCGGCGCCATGTCCGGCAAAAAGTTTTGTTTTTATTTCGTTTTTACATTTTCCTTCTTGGCATGCACATGGACGCGATTGTTGTTGGTTTTGTTATTCTTTCCGTTATGCCGGCTGTTAAAAATATTTGGTTTAATATCAAAAACTGTCTTTTTGTTTTACACACACACGTTGTTAATATTTAATTGTAGGCGAGTTTACTTTTGATTTTTATACATATAAAAATGGAAAACTGTTTTCGAAAATTCGCTTTCAGTTTCGCATCTCCATTTCCATGCGATGCCAAAAACTAAAACAACCGTTACAATTCAACTCCTGTGCAAGACTGCGCGTGCAAGAAACACGCCCGCTCACGTCGAAAACAAAAACAACAAAAACAAAATTTCAAAAACAAACTGAATATTCGCCGTGAAATTTTGCCCTCGCTGTAAGCACTCGAAGCAACATTGCCCTCGTTTTCACTCAAACAAAAACAACATTCCCCTCGTTTCACTCAAATGCAACAACAACCACAACAGCCAAATTCGCCAGAGCCGTAGAAGATTGAATATTCGCCTTAAAAAAGTGAACATTCGCCTTACTCCAACTCCAGCCGATGATGCCAACTCGAACATTCGCTTGCAACCACCCGGAGAATTCTCCCGCAAAACGAAGTGTCATGGAACATTCGCTTCGAGCCGAAATGTTCGGCGGTTAATTCCACTCAAAAGTTGAGTGTTTCTGTTGAGTAACATAGATTGTACTTAACAGTTGAGCCGTTTATTGGACTGTTTCTGTTAAGTGTGGATATCGGTAACGATACTAAATATTCCTATATTCTATAAGATATGTCGAATCGAAGTTTTCGAAAATGTTGAAAAACATACATACATATGTACATACATATCTATATCATTTATACCCTGTGAGCTATAGGAATATCAGGCGGAAACTGAAAAAAAGTGTCAACAATCGACAATTGTGGGACTGCATCGAAGAAGATTTCGATAGAGTCCTGCCAAGCTTTGATTAGGAGTATCCACAACCGGATGGAAAAACTAATGGTGAAATAAAGGTGGATACATTGGATATTAATCACACAATGAAACAAAAACGATTTTCAGTGATTTTAAAGTGTTTACACATGTAAAAATTTCTTCGTTTTTCTACTTCAAGATGAAAATAAAACAATAAATAGTAAGTTTTTTCAATATTTTTTGATTAGGTTAAGTAAAGTAAACATACATACATATGTAATTATTATTTTCTTTAAGCACGAAATGCAATTGCAATTTCATTTTTTTTGTTGTAACTTTAAAATAAAATTATTTTTCTTTTTGAAATTGATGTTTTTTAGAAAAAAAGTTGTGCTAATCTAAAGTCAATAAAGTTAAATTTTAAAGGGTATTATTTTCATCATGAGTGTATATCATTTATACCCTGTAATAGGGATTGCACAATCAACGGAAAATAAGAAGTTTCCGACCCCAGAAAGGATAAAATTGGATCTATAAACTTTATTTTGAATTCTTAGATGACCATTTCCTGTTAATCGTAAGTTCATTTTTAGAATCATACCTGCTGCATTTCCAATTGAAAAAAGAATGAAAAGCTCGACGACATTTAGGCTAAAAATGCCCAGATACACCTGTACTCAGTAGCGGATCTACGGGGGGTGAAATAGGGTGTCCCCTGCCCTCCCCCACCACCAACTCCGAGGCGAATAGAAAATCTGAGTTTGGTTACGAAATTTTACTTGGTCAAACAAATTTTTGACTATGATTCCAATATGATTTTAAACAAAATTAAACCACAACAAGTTTTTGGTGCTTTTTCGTTGAAATGTGAGACTACAAAATTTACACCTCCTCCTAGGATATAGTTTCCTGGTTTTCTTCCTAGTACAAGTCCAATTTATCTGTGGGTTCATTGTTTTCGATGTCAGATTCAACGTAATTTTCAGGACATTTTTCCTCATATATGTATTTGTTTTCATTATAAAAAGTATATTATTAATGTTTAAAGACGTAATGGTAAATAATGGAAGATTTAAAAAAAGTTATAGCTGGATTTTGGGGAAAGTTTAAAAATAGTTTGTAATTCTTTTCATACAAATCTCTACTTATTTAAATCATATATAAAATAGTCTGCATATTAAAAAAAAACGTATTTTTACACACACTTGTATCTAATTTAGAATATTTCTGAAATCTTATGTTCAACAGTTCTAAAATTTTCAGTTAACATTGAGTGAGTTTGAACTGTAAAGTTTAGCTACAGAGGCGGAGCATTATGGGAATGGGGAAGGGGGTTAAACATACTTTGAGTGAATGGATGGATGGTTTTCTTTTCTTGGGGGTTGGTGGGTGGTGGTTGGCTGGTTTTCATTTCACTTTCCACCACCATCACACAGTTGTCGGAAAATGCTTGTTTTTCATTTGAGGAAAAATGTTTTTGCCAACGTTTTTGGCGCTAAAAATTGATGTGGTCTGCCAGGGTGGTGAGTGGGTGGACATGGTGATGGAAGGATGATAAAGAAGAGGCATGGTATTTTGGGGGTAACTAAGTTTGGTTGATGGGGGTAGCCCCAATGCGCATTGGCTGAAAAGGGATGGCATGCTTAGACCAAATTCACTTTCAATCATTTCCCCTCAAAAAATACGAATCTGCTCGAAAAAGCCGGCAAAATAAACAAAACGTAGTGGCTTGTCATAGTCGTATCCAAAAAAGGGGCCCACTTTATACATTCTCTATATAAATGATGACAAATTATGTAACTTCAATTGAAAAATGTTAAGAAATTTGCAAAATTGTTCAAGAAATGTAACACAAAGTCCATTTCAAAAGGACATCTATTGGATATTATAGCCCTATTTTCTTATCAGAGGACCTTATTAAGTTTTCATTCATGAGGGCCGCATTCATCTCTAGTCAGGATTACAATTAATATTGTCTAGTCGCTTGGTATCCTCATCAAAAGCTTCCATGGTCCTCTATTGGAATCGCTGTTTTATTCATTCTTTCAGTATATAATCCCAAAAATAAATAAATATGTACATATGTATGTATATGTATATATGTGTGTATGTATATATACTTGTGTTGGTGTTTGCATGTATACCACAGTTATACACAATGGCACACGAATGTCAGTAATAAAAGAAGCATTAAAACACAACACACAAAGCAAAAGTTTTCAAAGGCAAAGCCTAGTCGAAGTTTCCAATACGCTACAGCAAGGATCATTACGGAAAAAAAAACAAGTATCCCAGGTTTAGTAGAAATTATTGCTGTATGGGATTGGGAAATATTTGTATTCAGAGATCCTTTAATCTATAAAATAATTAAGGTTTATATAAATTTTATTGATGTTGGTAATGAACAGAAATGCATTTCATCCTGGATAGATTTTTCTCTAACAAACTAAACAAAATGGTTAGTACGAAGAACAGAGTGGTAGCATTTTTTTAAAGAATTTCTTTGAATTAGATTATCATAATAAATAAAGTAAAATTTATTTTCAATAATGAACAAAGCCATTGCATTTTGTTTGGGGTTGGTTTTTTTATTTATAGAATCCTGAAAACTAAAGATTGACGAATGAAATAATCATTGCTTCAGAAAGTAAAATCATTTTATCTTACACTTAGATGAAGATTTTCCCAAAACTTTGGTTAAAGAAGGAACGAAGAACCGTTAAAGAATGAACTTTATGGATCGTCTTTGAATTCAATTATCTTGAGAAATCAGATTTATAATTGAGTAGCATGTGGAATTTTTGTTTTCTAATAATGAGTGAAATGAAAGGGTTGTTTTAAGGTTTGATTTGGGTCATCTTAATGAATAAAGTTTATGATTATGATTGGTGAACTCGCGAAACGAAGCTATGTTAATTACCTTAAGTATCGTCTTTGACTTATAAAATTCTGATAACTAAAGATAATTAAATTCTAACTAAAGGCTTTCTTAAGTTTTGCTATTCCATGAAGTTGGGAGGTAACGATCACGAAAGCTTTTCTATAGTGATCCTGCTCCAATTTTAAAGATTTTATGAAACAGGCAGGGTATTTATGGGGTCCCCCGAACCGATGGTAACTTACTTTTCTTTTTTTTTTTTTTGCAATTTTTACCAGCTCCTCTTTGCTTCATCTTCTGGAGCCTTATATACTTACTTGGCAGAGAGCTAACCCTCGTTTTGCCATTGTCCCCCTACCCATATATCCAGGAGGTACATAAGCGAAACTCTCTGCGCGTGTTGCAAATAAAATGTGAGCAAAAAGCAAAATAAGGGCACGTGTAGAATATGTTCCTGTTATTGTGTGTCTCGGCGGCTACAGTAGCTAGCCACATCGGCAAACGCTGATATGTATGTGTGTATATTATATCTGGTGATTTCTTATAGGACTCGCACAAAAAAAGGATCTCTGTGGTGCAAAGTCAAGGTCCAATTGAATGCCTTCGGGGCCAGGAGAGGAGTGAAAGAGAAAAGAGTCAAATTGCGTAGTTGTAGTTTTGAGGCGGCCTTTTGTTCGTTCTACCTGCAAAACCATCGATGTCGATCTGAGGAGAGGTGAACAGAAGAAGAAGAAACACGGGGATTGCCTTCTGCGCTGCTCTGCTCTGCTCTGATATAATAATTAAGTCAGGTAGGACCAGATCTTTGCAGCCATTGCGTAATAAGTTTGCATGTTGTTCTAGTTAAAAGGATCGTGGCAATGATGTTGATGTTGTTGGTGGTGTTCGCTGAATAAAGGGAGAGAACAAAGAATGCGTTCAAGTAGAAGAAGAAGATGAAGTCGAAGAAGAAGGAAGTTGAACTAGTTTTTGTTTTCTTTCAGCAGGAGGATTCTTTTCTTTTGTGCTTTACGCTGACCTAATTTTAATGACCAACAAAAGTTGAGATCGTCATGAGGAGAATCGTTAATCGCAAAAGAGAAAAACAAAAAATGAACAAAAAAAAAGAAAAACACCAATGGCCCTGGGGCTGGGTCCATATTTCTTTGACGATGACGACGACACGCATCAACTTTAATTTTCATAATTAATGGCAAGAAAAGGCTGCACATGAGACCCCTGAGGGGACAGGGCAGGATGGGAAGTTGTTGCCATAAATAAATTTGCGAATATGTATGTACATATATTTCTTCATCTTTCGCTTAACTAAATATTATATTTTGACGCTTCAAAGTTGCAAGACTTCCTGTGTTTCACCGAGTGTGAAAGTGTGTGGCCAACTTGTGTTTATCCTTCGAGAAATGAAAGAAACCGGGGAGAGAAGGCTCTTCTTCTGGTATCTTAGAGATACATCTTAACTCTGACTCTAGTTCACGCACGAGAAATCAAGTCAGTCGTATATAAATATGTATATCTGGCAAACAAAATCCCCTACCTCACACCACCACCACCACCACCGCCTCCTCCACTTGAATCGACTCTTGTTTTGCTATATATCCATGAGGGTGTGTCAGTGGTACACAATATGGCGCAAAGGCAGATGTATGTATGTACATCTCTACCACCTTTCCCCTCCTGCCACCTCGTCTTACCCCTATACAAAATATTTCAGGCTTTCTCTCCCCCTCACTTCTTCTCAACCAAATGCGAATGAATAAAACCCAGGCGGCAGAAGCATTATTTGTAATTACCCATACTCCCACATTTATCCAATCGGAAGCAACTTTCAAACCTAAAATAGGGTTTGAAATTTTCATGCTGGCATGGCAACGGCAGTCGCTATATAAATGTATATATACTTATATACATATATATTTGCCAAAGTATATAAGCTAAAATGCGTTTCAATGTGCTTTTTGTTTGCGGACTCTTTTCTTTTATGACCATAGCATATAGCCCAGGGTGTCGTAATTTCGTTGCCAAAAACATATATAACTCAAACTCCATTTTCTAACAACTTCATGACTCAACTAGATAGGGCTTTTCGTCTTTTCTGGGTCTGGGTTTCATGCTGCGTGGTTACATAAAACGAATTTGAATGTCAACACTCAAAAGTGGAAGTGTCCTATATACCATATAGCGAAAAAATCAAATTTTATTTCTGTCATTCGATAGCAGACGGGTTTTAGCAGAA
The DNA here is from genome assembly GCA_018152135.1 of Drosophila paulistorum. NCBI lineage: Eukaryota > Metazoa > Arthropoda > Insecta > Diptera > Drosophilidae > Drosophila > Drosophila paulistorum. The sequence goes on along the minus strand of JAECXG010000805.1, from coordinate 9,671,718 downwards.
AGTAAACTACCCTGAATAAAAATCGATGATGATCAAACTTTAATGAGTTGGCAACGTGTGCAAAGTAACTAAAAAGCTGTGAAAAAGAAGACAAAATATATTTTTAGATGATTTCAACGAAAGGTTAAGTTAGGGCATCAGAGCCTGGCTTCTTATCTTTAGTCAGCCTAAATTTCTCGAGTGAGCACAAAAATTAGTTTGTTTCTTAAACTTTCCTTCTCTTAATCAACTTAGTTTTAGCAAAAACTTAAGCTAAGCATATGTCGAAGTACGAAGATCAGCAACGTTCTTCTTTTAGATAAAATATATGGCATTTTAAGAGCTATAGTTCTTATTTCTTTGCCATTATACATATATGTATGTATGTTCATTTAATCGCGATCGATTTTTTCGCTAGTTTTCTGCAATGTTGCATACTTCTAGGGTTGTATTTTTGTCAACAATTTTGACAATCTTTTTTCGGGCTTTCTGAGAGCTATTTTCTATGTTTAACTCCTCAAAATAATCGATAAGGATAATAAAATATAGCCCTAATTTGTTCTGTGACTGAATATTCTATGATAATCTTACGAAAAAGTCTCTTTATACATATATTTCCTTGTATAAACATAAATAAATGCCATATATTCATGTTTATGGCGCCATTTTCCATCATGTATTCCACCAAACCTTACACAAACACCAATCCTCATCACTTTGAATTTGGGCTGTGTAGATATGTATGTACATAGCGAAGGATATATAAAATCACTTATGTACAACAATTTCTCTGTTCATTCTTTGTGTGGCATCAAGTGAAAGTGAGCGAGATGGTAAACGCTCAAGCTAAGAACTTTACTTGTGTCCTTGTGGTCCCTTTTCTGCCACTTGTGCCCTTACGAAGGCGTTTAGGGCGAATGAGGCGACGAGAGGCGCATACGCACTTTTTCGACAAAGAAATTTTCGGTGGTATTTTTTCTTTTGCAGATACATACATAATTCATATTACAGGGTGCTCTTGTAAATGACGTCTAATGATGACTTATACACCGACACACACACAGACACATTCGAAGGAAACTCCGCCCACATAATGTTATGTACATTATATAGGCCTAATAACAGTCATAGGCACTCAGGTAAAAAGGCATAGAAAATTTGTAGTCATAGGTAAACCCAAAGGCATGGAAGCAAAATGGTCATAGAAAATGCGTATTCACTTATGTATGTATGTGTGTATACATAAAATGGCTATAAGAATCAAGAAACAATCAAGAGTTTAACTAGACTTTAGAATCAAACTTACTCCCATTTGTTAATAACATTGATTATGAATCATAATTTTATATTACAGGTTTATGCTTGAATCTGAAATATATTTTTTTAAGCCATTACTAGAGGAAATTCTGCAGTTTTCCCACAGATGACGACAACCCTTGAGTCTATAAACTTAAAAATACTTTCTTTGGAAGTCTTTCTGTAAATGACCATAAAATTAGCTTCATTGTCTAGTTAGTTACAAATGATTTTGTAACAGAAGTTTTTCGTTCAGTTTAAGATTTTCGTTTTTGCTGGACTTAAAATAAATATCTGAGCACTTTACGCCCCCGATATTAATCTGACCAACTTTGATAAGCTGCACATGCAGACATACACATGTACATATATGTATATGTAAATATAATGCAATTTTTACTAACACGCTGACCTTCAACATCAATTTGTTGGATATAGAGGCCAAGAGAAGCTCAGACCCAAATCGCAGCAGCGCTGTAAAAATACCAAAAAAAATAAAGAGAAAAAGAGCTGAAAATATGCAATCGCCATATACGGAATGTACATATGTATGTGCATCTTTATGTACATTTATGTATGTATATAGACATATTTTGATGTACAAACATAAGCGAAAGACTTTATAACATGAAATTGAAATTTTGCTGGCATGAAAACGAAATGAAATTTTGCAACATGCCGAAATATTCAACGAAGTCTCTCTCAGTTGCTGGGCAGTTGCAGCGCTGTTGCAGTGGATGTGCAGAGGGGATGGAGTTGCAAGGTGGGGAGGGGCGTAGGGGATACTGCGGTTTCGAATGCGCGCGCATGTGTTAGAATTGCATGCAACTCCAATCGTTATTCTCTTCGTTTTTCAAGTGCAAGTCCAAGGGCAACTCTACACACTTTTTGCAAACTGCAGCAAAGAGAGGAGAAGAGAGGAGACGGCAGAGCACAGTGGGCAAAATAATTCAGTTTCTCAGTAAATAATATAGAATATAGCTCCTGTAAAAAATTATTTGCAATATAAAGTCAGACGTTGTCTCTTTCTGGTCGGAAATATAGATATATATTCTTAAAGAAACATATTGCGATGTGTTTTGTCATTTGCTGTACACTAATTTTGGTTTTTGGATAACTTTTAAAAGCATTATCCATAAATAAGAGTACGTTATCCTATTTGGAAAGATTTACCTTCTTAAAAATGTCCTGGGTTTACTCACATTTTCCTTGTTTTGAATTTATTACAGAGTATGTAATCCTTTTTTTAGTTTTTTGACTTCAGCTCTGAAGTCTCTCGTCTCCCAAATAAGTTAATGAAATTCCCCTTATTAAGCGGCGTTGAAAACTATCTAAATACGAGTATATTCAAAATTTAATAAGAAATATATCATTCGAGGAAGTATTCGATTCACTTTCTTTCAATAAAAAATGTACTTTAATATAAATTATTGTCGTTAAACGGCTTTGATCAAAAGACTAAAAGAAAAGACAAAGGCAGGACTAAATTGGTGTTAAATTTAAGGTACACAGTTTAGCCTTATCCACTTAGTCTTCTATAAAAAAGATTTGGGAAAAAAACGTTAGTTACAGGTTAGATAAAAGACTTTGCCTTTTGATGGGTAAGGATCTTCGATATTCAAAAACGTTAGATGGCGACTTTTCGACCCACTGTGCAAAGCTGTTTAGTGTCGGTGGTGGAGAAGTGGAATTCGGGTTTGAAGCAGGTTCTGGAAGAGACAGCTTCTCTCTATGCTCTCTCTCTCTCTCTCTTTTTCTCTGTCTCTTTCTATGGCTGTGTGCAGACGTAGACCCAGACCCAGACCTTGAAAGCAACTTCGGCTTACATACAACATTATGTATTTGTTTATATACATACATACATATATATGTATATATCTGGCTCTGTACATGTATTTGTCGCTTACATACTTGCACTCTCTATTTGCGTGAAATTGGTATTTGTATTGGTGCATTCTATGGCCGCAGGAGTAACATTAAAAGCACGAAACTCTTGTTAATGTGAGTGAGTGTGAGTCCGAAACAGGCTTAGTTATTGCAGTGTTGTCTCTTCTTCTCTCTCGGTCTCTACTGCCTCTTCTGCCCACTCCAACACGCCTACTACTACATAATACTTCTCTCCTCTGCCCACAATTTGACATTTCGCCCACTTTTTCCTGTTCTTCCGGTTTTTTTTGTGTTGTTTCGTTATTTTTTTTGTTTTGTCTGCTTTCCTGTTTTCGACCCATAATCCTGTCCTGTGGCGTCTCCGACGTACCTACACCGCTGCTTATGTAATGCCCCATCACAACGTGTTCTGAGCTTCGGGCTTTGTGACAACACTTCTTTCTATGTATCGAATTTGAATGAAATGTGTGTTTTATTTTAGTTTTTTCATTCGTGATTCTCGTTTACTTATCTCTTTTATTTGGTTTTCTTCACTTTTGTCAAAGGGAATAATGGTCTTTTAATGTAAGTTTTTCTTTTTTACTGCTAATTTTTAAAGTAAATCTTTTAAATGTTCTCTATATAATGTTGGAGGACTCTTTGGATGGATATTCTTCAAATAATTAAACTAATTTTTTCCAGTTGAAATAACTTATTAATCATTTTAGAACTAAACTAGAGATGTTGAACAGCCTTCCTCTTAAAAGGCAAAAATATTAAGATGATTTTAAAAACAAATTATATAGTAAACAAATTATTGGTTTTGCATTTAACGACAAAATATCCCGTGACTTATCGACCCAAAATCATTATTATATCTATGGAGTGCTTTTCAATCTAGATATTATCAAATTGTTAAATATTCTCACGGACTTTAAAGTAGTTCGCTCAAAAGCTGCAAAAGTTAAAATTTTGTGTGGTATATGTGATTTTGATCTACTTTAAATTATTCATATTTCTACAACATACTCAAAATTCACAACAACAATTCAAAAGCTTTAAAAAATGGTATATCATTTTAGTCTACTTTAAATTAGTCCATAAGCAATAAACTACAAAATTGTTAAGGGCTTAATTGAAATTCCTTGGTTATTTTCATGAATTTAACTATTTCTTCAGTACACCCCTTTGTATACATACAAATGTACATATATAGGAACATGTATATACAATTTCATGTCCAGAAGTGGGGACTTTGGTGAGTCATTTGTTTTTCTGCCCAGTTTCCTGTGGCCATGTTGGCCTATTCTTCCCTTTTACTGGCCCTAACCCATTATCTATGCCAATGTTTTCCGTTGCACTCAAACTCCGTTTGGGTTAAAAAACACGTGGTATCAAATTTGCTCTTTCTTTTTTTTTTTGCTGGCAAATGCCATAAATAAAACCTTAAACCCAACCTCAATCGCAACCCCGGGCAACCCAGTCAATGTCTAACACCTTAGAACTCAAACTCTTTTGTTCGGTATTGTATCCCAACTTTAGCATAATATGAACATAACGAAAAAGGAGCAGCCCCCAACAGCGTTGGATACACTCTCTCTCTCTCGGCGCAGACGCAGCTCCATTTTCGCATATGGATGGAAACCACCACCGAAATGCGGTTGTGGCAACTCCTCCTCGAATCCTCCTTCCGCCCTCTCGTCGAGTTGGTGAAAAATTTGCAATTCGCGTGATGCTCTCTCGACGAACGAATTGTGGTGAGGACAACGACGGAGGCATCGGTAGGAGGCATGTGGAAGAGGAAGGCAACTTCAACAACTTTCCATGTTCTTGATCGTGAATTTTCTATGCTACTGGGCCTTGAAACCTTGAAAAATTGTTGCGGACGAAGGGGACCGATGTATATATATATGTTTGTCTGTATGTAAGTAAATGCGACTGACAGGCGTCCGTCGTCGTCGTCGTCGTTGGAGTTGGAGTCGGTAGTGGAGCGTGGGATGTGTTGGAGGGGTTGTTGGGGTAGGAGGAGGTTTTTGGCGCAGCATTTTGCCGCATTACGTCAGTGCGTCAAAAGTAAAAGGGAAACTTCCATGCCATCTTCTATAGAAACTCCAGCGTATTCTCGCTCCAGCTCGCTAGGCAAAAATGGGAAAATGTTTGCTTCTTTTTTTTTGCTCCTTGTCTTGTATGTGTGTGTGTGTTATTTTCCGCCTCTTGGGTTTTCTTTTTTCGCAATGTCTGACAACGAGCAAGCAGTTATCTGGCTTCGGTTTCGCCTTGCAAAAAGTTTTCCACTGTATCTGAAGTTGCCGGAGTTGACTTGGCCGAGGTCGTGCTCCATTCTTTCTCTTGTTCTGTAAACGGATGAATGCTTGGATGAATTGGGATGGTATGGGATGGGATGGTGTGGGCGGCACAAGGTATTTTATGTTGTTGTAGTATCTTTCATGAAAACGAAATTATAGTTTCGTTTCAACTTGAGTTCCCCTTTTTTTTTGGATTTGGATTCTGGGTTTTATATTCTTCGTTTTATTGAATTTCTCTACGCTCTTTTTCCTTCGCGTTTTTTTCGTTTTTCTCATTGTTGTTATTATTTGTTTACTGCGCATTATTATTTTGTACATATTTTGTTGCTAGTTTATGCGTAGATACATTTACTTGTTGTTGTGCTTATGTTTTTATATGTTTTGCGGTCTCTTTTAGTGAGTCATAAATGCCTGGCGAATGGGCTTGGGCATGGGGGATTGCGATTGGGATTGGGGGCGATTATACATATTGCCAGCCATTGGCAATGAAATTTTGTTTTTTGTGTCTATTTGTATGCCATAAGACGCTTACATGCATGACTTTCGGCGGCTTCATCGATTTAGACGCCTACAAAAGTCATAAATTATATATTTAAAGTTAAGAATCAAATAAAATAATCAAACAGTAAGCTATAGCACAATAATTGCCTAGCTTGAGATTTAAAAATTTGTTTGGTGGCTTAGAAGTTTTCAAGAGAATAAACGGTTTTGTTCGTAATTTATAACTTTCGAGTATCGGTTTTGGTTATATTATTTTGGATATAGGTTTTTGGTTATATTAAGATTTGTTAAATCTTAAATTAATTAAGTTTTAATTTCATAAGTTTATCTATTTAGTAGAAAAGTTTTTTGTAAAATATCCAAAAAAAAAAAACTTTTATATTCGAAAATATTTGGTGCAACGAAAAACGAATCCAAAAAAAACACCTTTCTAAAAATATTTAAAAATTTACTTATTTGAATTTGAAATAAAATTGATTCTGACTTTAGCCTTTGCCATTCTAAAATTCGCTTGACAAATATAATTTATCACAATATTTCAAAGGTATAACACTGTATAGTCTAAATTATCCGCACTTTTCCTAATATCCTTTTAAAGGTAAAACTTTATTATACCGTACACCCATAGGGTGAAATGGTATATTAAAGTCGCCAAAATGTATGTAACAGGCAGAAGGAAGCTTTTCCGACCCCATAAAGTACATATATATATTCTTGATCCGGATAAACAGCCGAGTCGATCTAGACATGTCCGTCCGTCCGTCCGCCCGTCTGTCCGTCCGTCCGTATGAACACGTAGATCTCAGAGACTATAAGAGCTAGAGCCACCAAATTTGGTATGTATATTTGCTTAATAAATGCGCATATTTTGTTTTTGTAAAGATTTTGCCACGAAAATTATCTCACGTAATTTTCTACCTTGTGCAATCAAATTTGGCACACTTGAATTTGATAATAATACCCAGCAAAATACCAAATTTTATCAAAATCGGATTAAAAATAGCCAAGTTATGCATATAAATGTTTTTCCATAAGGCCGGAGTTGGCCGTTGGCTGGTGGGAGCGCTAGGGTGCTCGTAAGCTTGCGTGAGCGAGATACTGAGATGTGCTTGTAAAAAGCATGTGATTAGAATTCTTAAAAAAAAACGTTAATTCATTTGTTACTATAATTTTGAAATATTTGTTATACTGGTGTATGGTATACCTAAGTCGGCGGCACGACTTACTTTATATTTAGATATACAAATGTACGTACATACATGCAAAAACTAGGCTTATCTTCCACATTTTTGATCTAATTTTTACTTATGATTTGTTTTTTTGTTTGGATAAAGCAAAAATCTTTTTCCGAAGCTAACAAAACTACAGCCACAAGAGCTTTAAATTGAAGAGTTTGTCCCTTTATTATTTTTCGTTTGTTATACATATTATCTATATAAAATGGTTTAATTACAGTTTTTAAACATATACGTTTGTTCTATCATCTCAGTATTTTTTATTAATGTTCCATAATTTGATTTCCCCCAATTATATTAATGTAGCGGCATGTTAACCTATCAAAACATGCTACCACATTGTCATTCCTTTGTTTTTGCCGTTCTGCACATGAAAGGGAAAGTACTACACATAAACACACACACATACACCAGCACACAATGACAGCCATATTATGTACATACATACAAATATGTATATGATCAACCCCTTATATAAAATTTGTATGTACATAGAAGAGCTCCAACAAATTTTTGCAGAGCTCCACTCATCTAGGCAGTACTTTGGGAACACAGTTTTCATTCTTCCTTCTCATAGAATTCCACCGTACTTAACTCATACCCTCGATCAGCCTGTAAACTTTATTTTATGTTTCTTTCGCCCTTTATTATGGCAATTTGAGTGTATGTATATATGTATATATACCCTGTATACCATTTGTATTTGTAAGGTATTTACAAAACTAATTGATGGAGAATTTATTTTATTTATTTATTTATGTACAGTTAACTTAAATTGTAAAATTATATAGCTAACTTAATTATAGAGTGCAGGCTGCTGGGGCCTTCAACTCTCTTGTTGTGATTATATTTGGTTTCCAATTTTTGTTTGGGTGAGGAACTTAAGTATAATATTTACATTATTTGGTGTTGGTTGGGATAGGAGTTGAATTGAGTCAAGATTTTTGAATATTTTATTATAGTGATGGAGTATACATAATATAATATTCAGAATTTGTGAACAAAGTTTTGAATAGTTATACATATATGTATTATATTGTTAAAGGGATTTATTAGATGTTTTAGGAACTAGTTGCTAATGAATACACTTTAAAATATTTCGAATTTTTGGACTGGGCTTAAGATTAAGATTTCTTCTAAGTGACTTTTTGCCGAATATATGATTCATTTTGAAGAATTTATATTTATCATTTTATATTCACCGCATTTTGGCCTATATATGATCATCAACTGAGTTATGCGCTCCAAAATTGTTTTCACTCTATAATCAAGTAATCAAAGGATATCTTACAGTCGATTCCATGATGTAATACATAGACAGTTCTCTTTTTTTTGTGGTATATATAGAAGGTATTTATATCTGGTTAAAATATATATAGATATGTAGGGACAGTTATCGTCACAGCGGTTTAGCAGGTTAATTACATGAATCCAGACTGCAAAAATTGTGCACTCCCGCACCATCAAAAGGTATACCAATGTATGTAGATATGTATGTATTGGTGGGTATCTGTGTGCTCTCAATCTTCAGTTGAAAAAAAACAAACTTTATTATTTAAATAAAGTATATTTTTTTGTTTGCGGTTCTGTTTGTTGTTTTTGTCTGTGTGTGTTTTTTGGATCATTTTATGGACATTGTCATGCACTTTTGGTTTCGTAGGGACGTTCGTCGTTGCATGCGAATTGTTGTTTTGTCAACCGTCGACCGTTACATCCGCTGGAATTGGATTAATGCGTCCAACGTGGGGGACACAGGGAAGATGCCTTTGGCAGTTGATCAAATTTTGCATGTCTATTTAACCCTTTTGATGGTAGGGCTAAATGCAATTAGACCATGACCAGCGACAGAACCCAAAGTGCAGGTTATACATCTATATATGTACATATGTATGTAGATAGGTGGTTAAAAGGTAGGTACCTTGGGCAGAAAGTCATCATTTAACGGTACATACCAGACATTTCCCACAGGATTCTGATTACCCCTTTTTCGTCTTTTTGAGAGTGAGCTCAATTAAATTAATTCGCCTTAATTGTAAATCGGCTTTTATCGTTGATTTCGTAACAATACACAACAACAACATCAGCAGCAACATCTTACGCAATGCCATTCCCCAAAATAAAATAAGCGCAAAAAAAAAGACAACCATATGTACATAAATCAACACATCCGCTCCAAAAATTCCAGGAACCGCCCTAGTGGCCCCTGTGTGTCTATTTCATTTTAAACTGAATACAAAAATTCATTAAACCAAAAAGAGGAAAAGAAAAGAAAAGTTTAGTCTCCCAATGAGCCAATGGGATTGAATCTCCATCTCCCTCTCTATCTTTTTATATATTGACAGATCAAGTTGGGAATGGTTCAGTCAGTTTTTTTGCCTTCGCCCTCGTCATCCTCAACTTCATCCTCATTCTCATCGTCGCTCAACATGCGTAACTACGCAATTTGGCATACGGTTTGAGGAATGAAACGAAACGTATTTTGGAGCATAAATCATTCATCTACTAAAATGGCACAAGAGTCCCCATAGAATAATTTTATTTTTGATCATAAAAAAGATGGTATACTCTTTCGAAAATGCCAAAAAAGAGATTTTGACACACAAGGATATAAGAATACTATAAGGGCTGGTTCTTCCTGGGTCCAAAAAATTTTATAGTTCCCATTAGCTGTTCATTCTGGGATAACTGACTCTCTACTCCTTTTTACTCTGCAAGAATGTAGAGTATTAAGACAAACTTAAATAGCGAATGGAAAGATCACAAATTGGGGACCTTTAACCATAAAGCCACTCGCAGATCCCAGCATGGGAAAATGTGTCTCTGTGTGTGTCTGTGTGTGTCTGTGTGTGTGTGTGTGTTCTGAAGCCCCCTTAAGACAGCTGCCTATTAAAACCTAGACATTGTGGTAAATTAACAAATTAAAACGGAGCCTACCCTACCCAATCTTCCTCTCCATCGGAAATCTTGTGAGTTCGGCCTATTTTTATATGGTCTTTTTTTTGTTTGTGTATTTTGTGGTCATTTGAATTTATTAATTTTTTTTATGTTCATAGATTTTGGGAGATAAAAAGTGCCGCATCTATCTACACAAATTTGTAAGCAAAAAAAAAAAAAAAAACAAACCAAGCTGACCTTTTTTTTGATTGAGTTTTATTCATTTTAAGTGCTGGGAATTTGCTGTTATCAATTGAATACTGAATCATCCGTAAAGAAAAGCTTAAATTTAAGCAAAAGCTATAATAATTAGGCCTCTGTTACATAAAAGACTGAAATTAATAAGGTCCAGCTTAAGGCGCCTAGTCAAAAGTTCACCTATGAAAAGGATCTACGTGAATTGTTTGAGAACTTCTGTGGCTGTTTGATAAGCTAACTCAGTTTACAGACAATGGTTTCGAAGAAAACCCACAAACAATAACTTCATTAGCACTAACTTTGGTCGACTCTCTTATCAGCTATAGACAGCAACAACAAAGTGCAACAAAAGAACAATTTATCAGTGACAAATTATATTGACTCTGGGTATGGCCACACCCATAGGCTGAGTGGCTATCTGCTAATCATCAATTGCCAACTAACTCATGCGGCTATTACCTAATAATGAGGGACAACAAACGAGGCAGGGACTTCGTGGTATCGACAAAAAGGTATTTAAACTTTTTCATGGCCAAATGTTCGTCTATGCAACGAAATTGAAGGAAAATAGCAAACGAAAACGAAAAAAGTTAAAACGAAAGGCCATCGTATATACAATAGGCATGAAAAGCGAAACAAATGGTAGTGTCAACGTTGCCAATTGAGTCGTTGTTACCCCACCCGACCTCCTTTCCCGCTCTCTTCTCCTTTAATGTTGCCTTGCACTTGGGCTATGGCCTATGTGTATATGTCTGTCTGTCAGTCTGTCCGTCTGTTCCTCTCTGCCTATGGGCTTTGTTGTAGTCTCCCATCTAGGTTTCAATGCCCCCAACTCGCTGTCATATGCAAATGCCTCGTAGAGACTCTGCACCTAGCAACAATAAATATATATGTATGTATATATAAGTATATACCAAACCCACATATAACTACAACTACAGTGAAAACTACCAAATGATGCACACATCTGCAAGAGTTATTAATGCAAATCTAATTTTCTTTAGGTAGATTAATGTTATCAACTTTTAAGTGATTATTAATCATGCCAAAGTTATTACTAAGTTCTTTAATTTTTGCAGCATCCTTTGAACTGATTGCTAGCTTCTTAAGTTGTTTTCTGTTATTTTTTTATACAGAGGTCTAAATTTACAATTAGATTTAGTTTAATTAAAAAATTAGCCATTTGAAAACGATTTATTTTTTAAAATAAGTATTCTCTCATTCAAATTTTCAAAATCTAAAACTCAACCAAAACAAAACTAAGCATTTACTATAAAAGTATCTTTAAAGATTAAACCGAATCCAATTCCTCTTTATTTTCAAAAATTGAATAGGTATATTGTAAATATAATAGAAACATTCTCTACTTTTTGATGGACCTTAAAAATCTACAAAAGTAAGTTGATTTACCATAACATTTTAGTTATTTTTTATGCCCTCACGAATCTAAAACTTATTTAATACGTAATAAGTTGGATAAATAATTGACTCGAAAAAGTTTCTCGAACTCTTTGTTCGAAAATTCTATGAATTTTCAGTGATTTTTTACTGTATATGAAGTGCGGAGTGGCAAACCTATATGCATACTTACATACATACATATATACAAACAAACATATATGGTTGTGCAGATTCTAAAGTTAACCGCATGACGAATCACTTCGCATAAATTGAAACGCTACGTTGCATGCACAGAGACTGCTTAAGAGTTGAGAAGGAGCGCCAAGTGGGGATGACGAGGAGGGGGAGAATGTGGAGGTGATGGAGCTGGTGCTCAAGGGGTAACTTTGCTGCTCAGTCAGCTCCTTTAGAGAAATGTGCGTTGCTGTCGCCTCATAATTCTTCAAATGCGTGTGGTGTGTGCTGTATGTTTGCCCACCGCCAGCTCCCGCCCCTAGTCACCCCTCTCGCCTTGCTCCATGCTAGTCTTCCAGACGCAACCAAAGTCAACGTCGTCGTCGTTGGTGTCGGAGTGGGTGATGGCAATGTTGGGGCCGCAGCGTTGAAAGCCATTGACTGTGCCTCGCTGCTGCAGTCGCAGCTCGTTAAATCGAGCGGCATGACTCTGATGGTCTCTCTCCTTCCTCCATCCAGCGCCCACCCGCCCATTGCATTTGTGCAAATCGCACACAATCCGCAAAGGAGGCAGCTCTAACCATTTATTTGCGTGCATGCTAATTACGCATACAGGGGCAACTTTTTTGCATTTCTATGTGTGCGGGAGATGCGTTTATGCCGCACATCAATCCACGAAATGAATTCCTGGAAACTTACTCTATTCCAAAACAATTGAAATGCAATTTAAAAAAAGATTTTTGAGAGTAATTACCATAAGCCATTCTTAACTTTCAGTACATTTGAGACATTATTAAGTAATTACAAATGTTCTGATTTTTAAAAATTGAGTACGTTTTTGAATTATTTCTTTTTGCTTTCTGTCTAAATGGTTGCATTCTTGTTATTTTTACAAAGGAATTGGGAATCGGAACATTTTAATTTATTTTTTATATATTTGATTTAGTTTTCAATCCCCGCATAAACTTTGATTTGTGTTATTATTTTTCCTGTCTAACAGCCCGGAGCAGAGCACCTAACACCCATTCAGCAGAAGGCAGACTCATCTATCTGACGTTTTTCTCAATTTCTGTTTCTATTTAGGAATATATGTAATTACTTTTTACCTCTTGTGGTTTATCTTTATTGCTGGATATTTGTTGTTTTCTATACACTTACAGAAAGCTTCCTTCAAATATATAACGCCATGTCTGATACATATATTGGTTTTGTTATGATTTTAAGAGTGATATGAAAAGAAATTCAAAAATAATAGGTATAATATTTGCCAACATCTTTAGAACGTGAGTCATGAGAGTTGTTGAAAAAAACCTCAAGAATTGAGCCTCATTTTATGAATATTTTTTTAAGAATTAACCATCTTTCTTATATTTTAGAAGCCCAAAACTTTTAATATTTTCCATTTTGAACAAAACTTGTGGGTTCTTTTAAGTTTAATAAGTTAAAAGAGTTATAAGAAACATGTGTAGCGTTGTTTGAAAGTTGTGAAAAGCTAAATAAATATAGAAAAGCATCTCATATGTATGATTTTCTTTTTATTTTCCTTCTATAGGATGGACAGATCCCAACATATCTGAAACAAAATTCAATATTAATTTACTTATTAAAGGGCACATCTTTATGTCCTTACTTTAAGGGCAGGAGTTCTATTTGTGTCATTAATTCGGAATCTGCAATGAGTGAGAGTATATAAAATTCGCGACTAGCAAACTTTCCTTATACTTGTTCCTTAGTTTTACTTTTTCTCGGTGCACTTTTTACCTTCACGCCGTTTGTCATCAAGTCGAGTGCACTTGAAATGCTTTTTATCTGCAGTTGGCATAGCAATGAAAGTTGTCAGCTTAAATCTGATGACGATGACAAAGATAATGATGTTGACGATGATGATGATGATGATGATGATAATGGCGATGACGAAGACGATGGGTGATGATGATAATTCGCAACTCGTTGTGGACTATTAATGAACAGAACGATATCTTTTGATAAATATATATGTGAAGTTGGTATATGAGTTGGTATGTGCAATATATTGCAGTCGGGGCACGAATGGGCCATAAAAAGGGTTTTTACAGGAGGTAAACTTAAAGAAAAACTGGCTGGTAGACGGGCAGGCAAGTAGTCAAGTCGAGTGTCTAGTCCATAAATCCATACTTTAATTGGATTAAATTATGCCCGACTGGGCTCGGCTCCATATACTTACATATATGTGCCGCTATGCAATTGAAACATAGATATAGATACATACTTCAGTTACATATTGATGGAGAGAGAGACAGGGAAGGCAGATACAAAGTTTGGAGAGGGGATCTCTTAAATTTCATTGTAGTCGTTGTTAATGGCAAGCCCGATGCCAGAGCAACAACTTTATTATCTAATTTCTGAAACATGTCAATACAGATTAGGGTCACACGTATCAGAGAGCAATGCAAAGCTGACAATTGAGATTACGAAAACTTGGGTTTGGTCTGGCCTGGGCTCTGCCTATTGAATGAGATACTTTTGCCTACGTTTTTGTCTTTTTGAACGTGCCCGCTCCCCTTTCCAATCCGTGCGACTTGTTGTTGTTAGAAGGTAAAAGGAGGCCTTTATCTTTGTTGCATCCGGCGCAGGTTTTTGCATCATCGAGAACGAATCTGTGTGTGTGTGTGTGTGTGTCTGTGTTGTTGGCGTGGGTCGGACTGGGATCAGAGCGAAACAGACCGGATTGGACCAACAAAAAAATAAAGAAAACACACCATAGCCACCATTGTCTGCCTTTTTTAATGAACCCTTGAACTTGACACGGCAACAAGTCAACTAATGTTTGCATTGTGTTGCCTGTTCTGCCGGGCAACTGCAGTCACTGTCTGCAGCATAAACAATAATTAATGTGCACCAATGTCAGGGTCCAGTGCCAAAAGGCCAAAATGTTGGGGAACCAACCAATGACACAGAGGCAGAGGCAAGGGCAGAGGCACAACACCAAAAGGGAATATTCAAGGCAGACTTGTATTGTTTGGTTCTTGTTGATACTCTAGTTAAGGGTATTTCTATTTATGGCAGTAAGCAATCAAACTTTTTCATTAGGCTATGAATATTGTAGCAAAATATCACTTTATAAATGACTTGTGAGAAGCTTTTGTTTGACAATATGGAACAGAAATTCCAAAGAATTTTCCAAATCTTGATTGTTGAAATTAACGAAATATATTAAAATGTACATAAATATTATAAATGTCCAATTGTTTTCATTTCATAAAGATGTCAAAGTTGCATTAATTTAAAAGTTTTATTTCTTATTATTAGATTTAAATATATCAGAATAGGAATAAGGGTAATCCGAATATCGATCCATTATGGATTTAAAAATAAGGATATAAATTCAAGAAAGTAAATCATATTTACTATAAGACCTATTAAAACGTAACTGCTATATAAAAGTTGCTAACTTGAGCCTGTATTGCAAAGAAAATAGCGATATATTTGGCACGAGCTCTTTTAAAGCTCTGCCTTAGACGATTCCCAATTTCGCCACCTTTTTCTTTTAACTAGTCCTAAACATCAATCTTACATCATATCAATTTTGGTTGTAATAAGTAGAAGACTTCGCTTGGCTAAAATTGTTTATATTTTGGATTCTATAAGTATCGCTCCTTAAAAACTAAAAGACACAACGTGAACATTTATGAGTTATTCATGAATGATTCTAAGACCAGACAATTGATGACATATTGAAAGATATATGCTCCTGTTTATGACGACATATTACAAAAATTTTCTAACAATAAAGTTAACAGTTCTTCAATACACTCAATAAAGAAGCTTAAATTTTGTCAAAGATTTTGTAAAAGAGTTCAAGGAGATAATCAAATCAAATCTAAAAGTTATTTCAGTATTGTGAATTTTTTTTTTATCTCCCATCGTTTAAAATGTTTGGAAAGAGTATGCAATTTATGATGTACTATTCGGTTCTTTATTGTTCTTGTTTAATGAATATTAAAGTTGATTTATGTGTTCTTTTAGTGGCCAAATTAATTAGTTTTACTTTTATCCATTAGCCAGAGAGCCAGAGTATATAGACATGGGTATTCGAAGAGTCTTTGAACTTCGAAGTTGCATAAAAATGATGTTAATTTCATTTTCGTTTTCGCTTTTTATTTTGTTTCATTTTGTGTGTGTGTGTGTGCGTGCAGCAACAGCTTGGCCATCAATGGCGGTTTTCTCTTTTCCGGCACTTCTCACACCAACAACAACAGCAAGAAAAATTTGTTACTCCATCCGCCAACTCAAAAACTTTGACTTCGTCTCCAACTCCGAGTCGGACTTCAACTGCAAGAGCCAAGAGCCAACTCCTTTTCATCCCAGACATTAGAGAAATTGCACACTTCAAATTTATGCTTTGGGCCTGGTTCTTTCGCTTCACTCCTTTCGTGTTGTCGTGTCATGGCAGCTGAGGGACATAAAATGAAAATATTTGCGCCTGCCAGCGGTATTTTTAAATGTTGCCCAAGTTGTTGCTGTGTTTTTTTTTTTCTCTTCTTCTTTATTTTTATGGCCATTGCCATGGCTAATGCAAGGGACCATGGCAAGGGTTCTTGCAGCCTTTTGGCAATCATTTCGACAATGAAATGCACAAAACTAACTTGGTCTGTCCCGAAAATTTTATTTGTATTTGTATTTGGCTGGTTACCAAGGATGAGGGGAGTATATGAAGAACCATTTTCAAGGCCAAGCAAATGCAACTTCAAGTGCTGTGCGCTCTCACGACAGTGCAAAACTTGATGAGATGACGACGATGATGTCGGATTGGTGATGATCAGCAGGAGGAGGAGGAGAAGGAGGGGAACTGCTTGGGATTTACTACAGACGAAGACGTTCTTATTTTTATACTTTAATGCCTTGGCGTATCTGTCGACACCAGCAACATTTCACATTGCAACTTCGTGCACGGCGTGTAAATATTGTTTTAGCTGGGTGGTAAGTAAAACAAGACAAAAAGGAAAAGAAGAGAAAAACCAGCAGGAATGAAGGGAACGAATGCAGTCAAAAGGGCAGAGAGGGGCTGATAGTAGTAGTGGTGTGATAGTATAAAACAACGACAACGACGCCGAGGCGCATTTAGTGCTAACAATGTTTGTTCTGGCCATGGGACAGGAGACAAGGGACAGGGATCAGGCGTCGTGCAAAAAGGCAACTTGCCAACTTTAACTTCAACTTCACAGTGGTTGAAATATACGTACCTATATTTAAAGATACCTACTCACCAAATGACTTTAAAACTATGAAGTATTATGGAAAATCATTTTTAATGGCCATTTAGTTCTTCTTAGCACAATTCTTTGCTATAGTATGGGATCAGCACCATCCGATCTTTGATCTATTAACAGATTACGTCAAATATTTTAAAAATTGTATACATTTATTTCCAGACATAGTAAGTTTTGGAGTGTTACTCGCTTCAGTACCATTTAAAGCTAGTTTAATATAATTTATATGGGCTAGAGTTCATTAAACTAAGCATTCAGATTGAATTCTAGTTCATTCCGATAAAAACTCATTTTAACAGAATTTTATCTTTATTTTGAAGTTGCATTTGTTGGTATTATAAATTAATAAGTATCTCGATAGCAATTAATTTCAAGAAGTCGTTTACTTATTATTTTTTAGATTTGGAATTTAAAATTTTTATTTCCCTTTAATCTTTGAAAATCCTTCGAAAACTAATATTATCTTCTATTTTCCCTCAAACCTTCAAAAACTAGTAAGTTTCTAGTTACTCTCAGTTTTGAATAACCTTTAAATTGAGTTGAATATATTAGGCACAATTTTTTAGCCCTTTTTTATAGGAGTCTCAAACCACAGTGTGTTGATTTCGCTGTTTACTTTTGCACGCGGCCTTTGTGTTGATCCCGCGACCGGGACTGGCATCGGGACAGAAACAGAGACAGCTCTTTGCCTGTCGTTTTCAAGGTTTTTCTGGCGGGGGCCGCCCTCATCGCCATTGTCATCATTATGAAGATGATGATGATGATCATCATCATCATCATCATTCTTATTGTCGTTGTCGTGGTTGTTTGATGGGAAGTTCTCGGCATGCCAATTGCACATTTCAATGTCATTGAGGATCGCAGCCGTTTTGCAGCGATTGCATGACTGATGAATAGTCTGGAAGAAATACAGATACCAGAGGCCACTAAACAACTTCTCTCCAATTCCCCCCTCCCCCCACCGCCATGAGTTTATCATTCCATGCTATAAGCATTCCCTATTCCCTATTCTCTCTCGTTGTTAAAAGCTTCATTTAATTGGGGCGAGACCTAAGACAGTTTCCCCCTTTTTGAATGGTTCTTGGCAAAATTAAAATGATGCTTATTAAATATGATGATAATAAATCATATTTTATGGCAATTGAAAAGTGCGCGTTAAATGCCAGGCAGTAATAAATTCTAAAACTAATTTCCATAGGCAAAAAAAAACCAAAATAACAGAAGGGATATAGAAAACGCAACCCTTTGAAGTGTCAAGGATAGCCACCCCCCGGATGGCCCAAGGCAAATTAGTCGACTTTTGTTGTAAGATTTTCTATGTTTTTTTTGTTTGCTATTTTTTGTGTGGCATTTTTAAATTGAATTTTAATTTTCTTTGAGAGTAAAAAATAACAGAAAAAGCAGAAAAAACCCTTGCAGCTAATTTAAATTGAGACACATGCAGGCGCCAATAATTAAAAAAGCCCTTTTTACCTATTTTTTTGTTTTTCCCATGCCCTTAGCGAAAGGGTATATGAATTTCGGAAGTAACTTTGCCTTTGACTAAAAGGGAAAATAAGGTAGTAAGTACTAGGCATTTCAAGAAAGGGTATTAAATTGGTTCTTCTTGGCCAGTTCTGGTCGTGTTTCCCCTTGCAACTGTTGGCAACAAAGAAGCCCTTCTGGTCCATGATGCAGTACATTTTCCACATGAAATAACCGCAAAAAAAGCAGAAAAAAGTGAAATTTTTTTGTTGTATTGGAAATGGGTTAAATTTAATTGCTTTTGTCATTTTGATTTGCATTTTGTGCTGTAAGCAATTTGTCGGTGTATGGGGAAACAAAACGTTCCCCAGAGCGTCGTTCATCACGCCATGGCCACCGTTTTGTTTGGCTTTTTTTCTTTTTTTTTCTTTTTGGGCAGCTCAAGAAGTTATTTTTCTAAAATTTATTTGTATATATACATTTTTTTCCATCTTTTCTTTGTTGTAGAATAATTAGGAAAAGGGACAAGAGAAGGGTTAAAAGGTCGGCTCCTGTCAGCATAACTTTGGGATTTTGTGTGTTTTATAGAAATTTTTGATTTATAGAAGCCTGAATACTGTTTGAGTTTTCTTTTTGCCTTATCAGCACTGTAGGCGAACCTTGAAATTGACTCTCACTTAATTAGCATATAAGAAAATTGTGACCATGTCACCCCATCTACATATGTATGGGCCTTTTGCATTGAACAAATAAGTTTCTTTATTTGGGCGTTTCACTGCTTTCGAATTTGAAGTATTTCGTAATTTATGACTTTTGCCAAATGATCCACAAAAACAGACACATAGAGAATGATAGAGGGGCAGGAGTGAGATGATGGAATCGGGGGATCCATGACATGATGTTTTCTTTCAAATAAAGAACATATGCTACTTAGAAGAACAGAAGACACTTGTTGGTGTCATAGAGGGGACAAAAAATAAGATTGGCTCCAGCTCTCTCAGCCTTTGGTTGAGGCAGATTGAAGATTTCATTGCCATCAACTAGATGAAGAGGGGGGAGACCCAGAACAATAGTTGTCTAAAAAATGTGTAAATATTTGATATAAATCATTCGAACTATATCAACATAGAGCATGTGCCTTTTGTAATTCTCTTCTCAGATATGAAAATTTGAAAATAGAAACCAGAAACCAACTGAATTGATGGTCCATGAAAGCTGTGCCACATTCATTCTATATTTATTAGATTAGTTATCTTTAAAATAAATTGTTACTCACATTCATATTTGGGGGTTGTTATATATCATTATTGACTGATCTATATACTGTAGGTTGATACGTGTTGATAAAGAGAATATAAAAGGCTTTTATCATAAATTAAAAACACATATTATTGCAACTTTTTGAATGAATGATATCTGAACTTCATTCACTTTGTATTTGATTTTAAGTTTATTTTTAAACAAATTTCTTTTAGTAGAAATAAAAAATGTAAATTTGTTATATTATTTTTATATATTATTAAAATTTTTACCAGTAACAATCATGGAATGACGTAATAATTTCTTTGACATTTTAGTCCAAAAACGTTTAAAAGATTTAAGTATACATATATGTACTTCTAGCTAAAATTTGTTAGTAAGGGTAATGCCAACAGCAGATGTCAAGTCAATGACTAAAACTGCTTATGGTTCTGAAGTTCTTTCATGACATTTTACTAGACCTTCACATTTCAACATTTTGAATAACAACACAAAAAATTACCAAATTGTGTAAAGTAATCAAATTTCCTATAAATATTTAAAAAGCTTAAGGATGTTCCAACTATATTCTACTTCTAAAATACCGTACTGATAACTAAACACTAGAGGGTCGGGGTTAATTTCGACCGCGTCGAAGTTTGTATACCCTTGCAACTTTTTTTTTTAACTCTTTCCTTACATATAGCCATGAAAGTGTAAAAACGTTTTATCTAAAAATATAGTCACCCGATCTTTATCAAATTCGGCACAGTCATTAACAGATATATTAAATTAAATGTTTAATTTGAAATCAATCGCCTCAAAAGTACCGAAGTTATTGACAAAAGTCACTGTTTTCGACCGATCGTTCCTATGGGAGCTATATGATATAGTCACCCGTTCTTGATTAAATTTGGCACAGTCGTTTATAGGTATAATAAACTCACCAATATTAAATTTCACGATAATAGCTGAGAAAATAACGAAGTTATTGAGAAAAGTCACTGTTCGTGACTTTGCCGTTTGAATGGGAGCTATATGATATAGTGGTCCGATCCGGCTGAATCCGAGTTATACAAACTGTGCAGTATAAAATTAATAAAGCCTTTTTGCAAGGGTATAATAAAAAAATTGTTCCTATGGAACTATAAATACTTCTTATGGACACCATTTCAAAACCTGGAGGAATAAATATACGATTTTGATGGTATTAGGCTGAATTATACCTATAATAAGATCCTATAATTTTAAGTTCGATATGTTTTAGGGAACATTAACATTAACCTTACTCATGAGAAAGATTTAATTTTAAATTCGATATTTTCTAGACTGATGATTCCAGTTCCATTATGTATAGGAACTTAAAAAATATGATGAAATTTATAGAATTTTTCCATTTTTAATTAATTTGGGCACTGCCATTTGACCCGGTTACCCCTTTTGCAAATCCATGGGCGTATCCAAAAATTGCACTGTGAAAGAAATTGTATCCTAGAAAAATGAAACGTAAACAAATAAAAATTAATTTTTTTTTTAAAAGTATGAATAATTAATTGTTGTTTAATTTATTATACGTTATTATATTATTATATTATTTTATATAAAATTTAATTATTTAGTAGTTTGTTTGTTTTATAATATTTTTATAACATTTAGTAATAAATCAGGAAAGATAACACAGCTAGTAATTAACTTAAGTTCATTAAATAAGTTTTTTATATGCATTTTATGAGATTTTTGTAACATTTACAATGACGAAATTGCTTTAGTTTACTTTTGGTTTCGGCTGCCCCTGTTTAGTAGTTGCCTCTTATCGTTAGTTAATGTTTAAAACATTAACAATAAGATTTGTAGATAGATATTTGCAACATTAATAATTAGTTTACTTAAGAGTTGGGGCAATAAACATTTATTACTTTTTCCAACTGAAACAAAAAAACCAAACTGTTGCTAAAAAATAATTACTCTACATTAACAATAAGGTTTGAATGGAAAGTCAAAGTGAATCGGGTGATTCATGCATTCTGCACTTAATTTAGGTTTCCAATAGAAAGCCAAACGAATCGGGTGATTCATGCACATACATAATAGTTTATTTATACCAACAAAGCAAAACGAAATGAGCTTTGAGTAGCAACTTTAGCCGAGGGCTTCGCATCTCCCATATTGTCTAGTGGTTAGGATATCCGGCTCTCACCCGGAAGGCCCGGGTTCAATTCCCGGTATGGGAAATAAACACTTGGTGATTTATTTTTTTTTTAATTTTAATTAATAATTGTTTTTTTTTTTATAGCCATAATTGTTTATAGACTAATTTATAATTGGCAATTTTCTGTGTTCTTGTGCTGATGGCTTGAGTTCAGTGATTAAGAGTTTAGTGGATCTGGTTCATCATATACATACATACATACATATCTCAAGGAATGGATCGCTAAATGTCTGACTATTTTTAAACAACTTGCCAGCGAGTTGAACGTGATCCCTGGGCGATAGCGTGTGCACGATTTGCGATTAATCAACCGCGTTGCGGCAGAGAAAACAAGAAAACGAAACATCCTTGCTGAGAAATCACTTTTAATTTTGCAACAAAGTTTCATCAGTCCACCATTTCCAGTCCAGTCCAGTCTAGACCACTCCACAATGCATAACCAAGCCCAACAAGTTGATATTAAAGTTGTCTAGCAAGTAAACAGAAAAGGGCATGGAATAAGAGGGAGAAGCAGCAAAAAAAAAAAAACAATTAAATGCCCATTGTAGTATCTAGCAGATACATGCGATCTAAACATATGGTTTGTTGTGGCCCAAGAAACCTCCTGCCTTACTTTAATTTCAGCTTCTTTTAGTTTTTTGCTTTGCTTTCTTTCATTTGCTTTTGTTGTGTGACACACATAGATACATATATATACACACACACACACACACCTACTGACACCGACCGACTTAAAGATACAATTGTATCTTTTAATGCTGCCACGTCTTTGGCATGTCTGCGTCTTGCCCTTTTATGGGGAGGCACAGGCTCTCTTCCATCTTCCCATCCCACAAGCAAGACTCAAAAGCCCAACGATCGTTGCAATCAGTGGAGCATTAAGTGCCCCGGAGTCCCGGAGAAAGGGAGAAGCCAGCGATCTCTCACAGTAGTGGGCCTGTGTTCCATTTTTATGCTGCGGCACGTAAATGTTGAAAACGATGTTGGGAGTACGTACAACAAGTATATACCAGTTCTATATACATTCACATATATGGGCATACATATGTATTTGTCTTTGTATGGGTTATGGGGTATGGGGCTGCTGCTCGAGGCATTAAATAAAAGCGAAACTTGTTTGCGATTCTCTTTTTTTTGTGTTTTGTTTCGCCTTTTGCTTTGCATTCTTTGTTGTTGTTGTTGTTGGGGCCTTGAATGGGATCCTGCATGTCAAACTTGAACTTGTGTGTATGAGTGTATCTGTGTATGGCATTTCTGCATTTCATGCTTCAAATCATCAACGTTTGCAATTGGCAAACGTTGGCAAAGAGGAATATAAAAAAAATAATGTATCTACTACACACGTTTGTGCTCTGCTCTGCGGTTCTGCGATGATATCATTCCCTTTTTTTCCATGTGCCTTTCAGATACATATCCCATGCGATATGTGTGTGTTTGTGTGTGTATCTCACAGACAGTTGCGCTACTTCACTTTTCTTTCCATGGCTTGTTCGTTTTTTTTTGCTGCATTATCTCTTTATCAGTTGACAGACAAGACCTTGAGACGCCTGCTTAGAAGGAAGGGAATGATTTTCGCCCTGAAATTACTTTGGTCTGCTGCTGCTGCTGCTCTCCTCATATAAATGGAGCAAATGGAGCTTGCACTTAACGCAGTTGTCTCACTTAATTCACTTTTGAACTTGAAATTTTGCAACCGGTTTGCACACACACACGCACACAAAAAGGATGCAGAAAACAGACATGCCGACACCCAAAAACAAAAAAAAAAAAAGGAAAAAATTATAATAATTCATAAGAAACAGGTTGAAAGAGACAAAAAAAAGATACAGATACATTTATGTCTGCCTGCATATACATTTGACTCTCCATTCGCACACACTTGACGTTCAGTTGGTTTTTGTTTTTCAACATTTATTTTTATGACAACCACAATTTGACAGGCAACAACAGAATGCCAAGCAAAACGGACCAGACCAACAACCAAAAATATGCAACCAACTAAATTATAATAATTATCGAAATTTTTCTTTATGACCAACAACAGAAGCCACTGCAACATATGCGGGTCTGTTTTATATTATCATAATTTTGACATGTTTCTTAAAGGAATTTCTGTGAAATGAGAGGTGCCAATATGGAAGTTCTTCATATCTAAAATATCTTCTTACAGGAAGAGACCCAAAAACTTGAGACTTAATTTGAAGATGAAATTTAGTGTTAAGTTCATATATGTGTTAATAGCCTTAACTGCCTAAGTAATTATAGTTTTATTATGGAATTCTTAAGAGTTCATTTATTAAAAGTCAAAGGTAACTCCTTTTAGATTCACCCTTCATCAAGTGCTGTTTTTCGTTTTTTCTTGTTTTCATTGTTTCTGTCAGTAATGTCAGTTGATTTAAATTTCAAGTTGATTTACCCACAATTTAAATAGATTTTATTTTTTTTTATTTCATTTATTCAGTGTCATGCTCTATCATCATTAAAACGTCCAAATCGCTTCCTTTGTACCTCTACTTTTTTCGGCAACAATTTGCTTATCTTGATTTTACATCAGCGTACCCAGAGCCAGTCCAGGCAAAGACCACCTCACACCAAATCCACACCAGGCAGACCAGGGAGTGGGCATGAGTATGAAAATCACTTGAGCGTGTTTCCTTTTTGGTTCAGCCCCAGAGTCGCAGATCGAGCCGTTTTTTTCGGGTGTTGTTTAATGTTATTTTTTGTGGCTATTCATTTGTGTGGTTGGTCTTCTCCTTTCATGCCCCCTTTCCCCTATTCAGCGGTGTTCTTAACATTTTCACACTCACTTCATTTAATTTAATTTGTGAATATTTTTTCGGTTGCCTAAATAAAAGTATAAAGTGCTTTGAGGAAATGAGACTATGGCTTGATGTTACCCTGTATCAAATTTATTAATTCACAAATTCCTTAACCTAGAAGGTATTTAAATTTAAATGGAGAATATATAAAATAGCTTTAACACAGAAGTAAAAACTAAAAAATTGTGCCCCATAATGCAATATTTTAAATTTTAAAATAAAATTCTAATAATATTAGAGAATAAGTAAGAAATTGGGACCAATTTTAGTTAACTCTTTGAAAATTTTTAATCTCAACGGGGAATAAATGTTTCATTAATCCATAATCCTTTTTATTACACAATGGAACCGAACTATATCGGATTTCGAATTTGTTCCTTTAGGAAAGCCTCTACCAATTTGAATTTAGCTCTCTAAATTCTGTGACTTACAACTTCATTGAGCGAATATACCCTTTTAGTTCACAAGTCTACAGGGTATTGGAAAAAATGTGATACATGCCTAATGATGTTGACCTCCTCCCCTTCTGGTCCTTGGGTGTTTGATATGTGTGTGCCTGAGCATTAATTAATTAATTGTTATTTTAATGAAGCTGTTGGTTTTTTCCTTTTTGATAATTTTTCTTTTGTCATTGCAAATTATAGATAAACTTTCTACTGACAGTTGACAGTTGAAATTGTGATGATTCGCATCGTTTAACTGCAATTTCGTGCTTCTCGAAAGGAAATAATTGTTTTTGTTTTTGCCTTCATTATCATTTTAGGTTTTCTTTGGTTTTTTGTGAGTCTTTGGTCAAGTGGTAAGTTTCGTTTGGTCGATAAGATAAGGCAACCTTTGGCTTCTGCAACGTAATCGAAAACCAGTTTTATGTGCAACGTGCAGACCATTATCGGTCTTTTATGCTGCTGCTGCTCGTGAGCCTTAATAGTGTATATAAAGGAGAGTGAGTGGTTTGGCAACCCTTTTCTGACACACAAACACCGAAGCAATACAAGTACCTTCTGCACAAGTATATAATGAACAAGTATATATGTATATGTGAAATGCGTTTAAATTTGTTGTATATGCCACATGATTGCATGCAGCTTTACTGCATTGCAATCACTCCGTTGTTGCATGATGCATTTGCCCATTAGGGTGATTCAAGGACAGGTTATCAAAATGAAATCTGTTTTAAGTTCCTTGGTTTCTGTAAATTTGCAACTTCAATATATACCACAATTCTTGAAACACCCTAATATGAAACTTATTTCTAAAAATATCCCTATATACATATTTATTGTATCATATGATACATGAGCGTATCAAAAAGGGATCGTGGTTAAAATATTTATGTTAATTTATTTAATTTAGTATCTGAAACTATTGTATTAACATCCGAAAATATTTGATTAAATAAAAACCAGAGGGCTGGGGCTAACTTCGACCGCGTCGAGGATTGTATACCCTTACAACTGTTTTGATATCTCTTTCCTTGCCTATAGCCATCAAAGTGTAAAAACGTTTTATCTAAAAAGTCTAATGCCTGCGAAAGAACGGCCTGCAATCTTAGCATAGCAAATAACGAAGTTATTGATTAAAGTCACTGTTTTCCACCCATTATTCCTATGATATAGTCACCCGATTTTTATCAAACTCGGCACAGTCATTAAGAGATATAATAAACTAGCAAATCTTTAATTTGAAAACAATCACGTCAAAAGTAACGAAGTTATTGCCATAATTAAATGTTTTCTACCGATCGTTCCTATGGGAGCTATATGATATTGTCACCTGATCTTGATTAAATTTGGCACAGTTGTTAATAGGTGTAATAAGCTCACCAATATTAAATAATAGCTCAGAAAATAACAAAGTTATTGAGAAAAGTCACTGTTCGTGACTTTGCCGTTTGTATGGGTGCTGTATGATATACTGATCCGTTCCGGTTGAATCTCAGATATACCTGAGAAGTATATACAAGTCTACCTGCAAAATTTCAACTCTGTAGCTCTTACGGTTTAGGAGAAGTTTGCGTTGATCCAGACGGACACACGGACGGACGGACATGGCTATATGAACTCGTCTCGTTGTGCTGATCAAGAATATATATCTTTATATGGTCGTAAATGCTTCCTTGTATACGTTGCACACTTCTGACCAAACTTAATATATCCTTTTTGCAAGGGTATAAATATATTAAGTTTTAAATAAATTTGAAACTCTTATCTGAAATTTCTTTTGAAATCCCAAAAGAAAGTCAAATGTTGTTAACTAACAATAAAACGTAGCTTTGAATTACTTTTCTGATTTTCCTTGTTTTAATAATACGAGGGAAGATCCTTTCTACGCCCCTGTTTATATACTCTTGTTCAATATATGCTATATAAGACGAACATATACCAATGTATATATTGAAGTTATGTGTATATACATACATTGTTTATGCAACTCTCGTGACTCTTGTTTGGTTCTCCACTTTTTCGCATTTCTTGCTTTACTCTTTTCATGAAAAGGGACATTTACTTGTCTGTAATGTTTGCCAAGTTGAGGATATAGTCATACTACTAGTCATTATACTGCTACCTTTGAGCATGGATTTAGCAAAAGATTTTAAAAATCTCTTGGCTTCTGGGCATTTATAGAGAGTAATGGTTCAGAATCTTATATCATACCTTACAAAATTAAAGCAACTAATATGAACTTTTTTAAGATGATAACTAGTATTTATCCTACTATATTATTAAAGATAATCTGTATCTATGTGTTTCTAAGACTATTTTAATTACTTTTAGTTAATGACTACTCAAAAATGTTAATTTTTAAAAGGGTATTCAACTTTTGGCACGACGGATGTTGATGCGTTTCTCTGGTTTTTTGTTGATTTCTTTTTGTTGTTTTTTGCCTTTGCCTGCTGTTATTGTTTATTCCGCTTTTGGTTGCATTCTGTTGTCCCCCTGTCTGGGATGTCTGCTGCTCCTTAGACCTTGACCACTAACATACATAGAAACAGACTGAAACCGGTTAGCATTCAGCATTCTTGGCTCTCCTGGCCGATAGCAAGTCTCTAAGTTCTATACATATGTGAAAACCAATTACCTCATCTCACAAAATCCACCCACAACAGTCGAATATGTCAAAAAAAAAAAAAACAGAAAAGTGGCCAATTTATCGGTCTTGGTGTAACAACAATACTCATAACTTTGTATACCCTTTCCAATGTCATATACACGCGCATTTGCCTAGATCGTGCCTAGAGATATGGCTTCTGCATTTAAATATGATATGAAATTATATATTCTAGGAAGCTAGCAAATGTCTGTTATGTGGGCGTGATCTGAAAGGGTTTAACGTTTTATTATTTCTTTGGTTCGTTGTTGCTTTTTTGTGGGTGCCGAAATTAATTAACAAAATGTTTGTTAAATTTTAATAATTACAGGTCGGATTGGATAACATGATTATCGTGTTTCATGAAATTTGCCGCTCAATAAAGCAACTTAATAGCAGTCAACAGAATTTCCATGTTCAAATAGGAATAAAATTAGGCATGTCTTCCGGAGGTGGAGACCCTTAAGCATAGATGACCTAATTCTTTATGTGTCTTTTGCTAAAGGCAGCACAAAAGAACAATCGAACAACTACTAAGAACAACAAGAGCAATATGTTTAATAAGGTAGTCACGAGGGCTGTTTGAAGTGTATGAGATTAGTTCAGATCTTTAAAGGTTATTCTGTCATTCGTTATCAATTTTCTATTTAGTTTAGAGCAGTGGCCGATCAGGCAACAAATTTTCGTGGGGGAATTCGGACATTGATTGCAAGAATCAATAGGTAAGTAAACTTCACTATTGTTGGTCAATATATTTATTAGTTAGCGAGGTTTCAAGGCAAAGCAACAGATACTTATCACACAAAACTTGAGATTGAATCCATAAAAAATTGGCAACATTACAAATTTGCCAAGTCAGGTTTATACTTTTAGAGATTTTTTTCGCAAATGATTTTTGGGAAATAGAAGATTCAACAGAGTAAATTAGAAATCTGTGTTTGTCAATATAAACTATACACTTGCAGTTTCCTAATTTTAACGCATCTTTTTCCCCCTTTATTAACAACATTGAGTTTCTCATTTTAAACTACACCCCAAATATGTTGTTATTGTGCTGGTTCTTTAAAATTTTATTAGGTAATTTGATCCCCTAATGTTTAAGAGAATCACGTGTTCAGAGTTTGTTTTCTTTTTTGTTTTGGATTCACATATCATTTGACCTCTTTACGATTCCAAGAAAAACAGAAGAGTAGAAAAGCATCTGCAGCCAAAAAGGGGAATTTGAGCGGATCTGTCTTAAGTGGTGACCTTGTTTATAGTTCTAAAGTTTCGAAAACAAAACAAGACTACTCAAACTAATTGATGTTAAAGTTCTTGATAAACTTTTCTCAATTGAAATTTAAAAGTTCATGAATTTTTTTTATTTTGGAATAAACAGTTTGATTATATTTATTGAATTCACAGACTGGTAATGGCATTCTGTAAGGTGGTGGAGGATAACATTGTAATTAGTATTTACGATCTTTAAAAGTAGCTGATGTTAACTTACAGCCAGATCACCCAGACCCGCATTCAATTGCTTAATGTAGGGAGCAGCAGCATCAGCAGCGGCAGCAATTGTCTTGGCACTGATGGCCTAGGTAAGCAAAAATTTTGATTTAATTACTTTATGTAGATGGAAATTAACAATTAATACTTACACCACCCTCAGCAATGATGGAAGAGCCTGCAGTCTGTGAGAAATAAGAAAATTATTATTAAATTAATTGGATTGTCTGTCTCTCTACTCACATCTAGACTAACAGATTGAGGCTCCACTTTAACATTCAAGCTGGTTATGGTGTTCTAAAAGAAAAGCAAATACTTAGTTACGATAAAATATGATTATCAATTAACTCACAGCCAAATCTCCGAGAGCTTCATTCACTTTGGATACATAAGGAGCAGCGGCTTTGGCAGCAGCGGCTATGGTCTTGGCACTAACAGCCTGAAGAGATAGAAAGGAATAATCTGACTTAATCAAGCTTTAAGATGGCATTTTATATAACAATGATAAATTCATTTTTGAAATACCTTTGACTTAATAATAAATAAATAAATAAAGAAATACTTACACCACCCTCAGCTATAATCGAAGAGCCAGATGAAACGCTGCGTGCCTTGGGCTCTGCTTTAAGCTCAACATTCAGACTGGTAATGGTGTTCTACGTTAATCAAAGATTTAATTAAATATTTTATATGATTTATAGCTGATTGTCTACTTGCAGCCAAATCACCCAATGCATCAGCCATATCACCCATGGCATCACCGAGAAGATTGCGAGGCTGGGGCTCGACATAGTCATCCTCAAGCTTAATGCTGGTAATGATATTCTATATGGAAAGAAAATGTAATAGAATTGTTCAACGACTCTAAGTAGATGGATATACTTACAGCTAGATCACCCAAACCATTTGCCATATCACTTAGCAGATTTTGAGTCTCTGGCTCCATGTATTCGTCATTAACCAACTTGATGCTAGTTATGGCATTCTAAAGTTCAATGTTGTAATGAAAATAACGTTTTTCGCTCATGAAAGTAAGACTTACAGCCAAATCACCCAAAGCATTGGCCATATCGCCAAGTAGATTCTGAGTTGAAGGCTCAACGACTGTGTCAACTTGAGAAGCGCTCACTTGATTCTCCAACTGATGAATGACCTTTTCCCCAGCCACAGCGACCTGAGCTACATCACTCATAAGGCCACCGGAGCTAAGGTCAATCGTTCCAGCACTGATGGGCTGGACAATTAGCATTAGAGAAATGCCAAGAATTGCCACAAATTGATAGGTTTGCATTTTTGATTTGGTGTTTCTTTTCTTTATACTTGAGAAGTACTACTAATTTGTCTTTCGCAAACGGTAGCCGCATTTATAGTCCATTCTTATCATAGAAAATATAAATTCTATTATGTGTCTCATTTTTTATGCGACATTAAAAACAAATCACAGTCAAGTGGCCATATGATTCAATGATATACACTGATTGATTGAATAAATTGGTTATCTGACGGCGACAGTTCTGAAGCTTGGGACTTTTTTTACGTATCGGTGGGTTCTTTTGATTTTATTTCCCCTTCTGATTACTACTATTACTATTTGCAATCGAAGATTAGCTCGGGCCTTTTAAGTGGCTTCTAAAATTAAATAAATATTAGTTAATCACGATAAGGGAAAACATTATTCTAGTTAATCATTTAATGATTCGAGTATGAGGAAATTTTCAAATCGCAATTGGGAATTTCTTCTTTTAGCTATTAAGTAATATTGAGTTTGGGAAATCTGCTGATAAGTAAATATCAAATAAAAAGTTATACACATTCCGCAAAATTGATCAAAAAGTTGCTTTCTTAAGTTTCTAAAGTATTTAACAACTAAAAACTTTTGCTAAACGAAATTTAGTAAAACAATTAATTGAAGACCTATCTTCTTTGCAATGCCGATCGTATATGAATATATATTTCTTTATAGTCTAATTTAATTGGCTGTGGAATTGACCAAATGATTCACATCATTGACAATTGAGTGGACAACATTTGTAGCTGCATTGGCAACATTGTTGGCAATCTGTGATGCATCGCTGGCAACATTATTGGCCACATTGTTGGCCGACTTTGCAATATTATTGGCCACATTATTTGCAGCATTGGCAGCATCATTGGCAATATTTGTAGCAGAATTGGCCACGTTATGTATTACATTAGCCATCTGAGAGGAAACTTTCTTAGCCTCATTGGTGAGATTAGAGGATGACCAGGGCTGATCGCAAACACAAGCACAAGATGAGCCACTGTCACTTACAGTAGAATTCTTAATCTGAAATTAAAATATGATTTATTTCTTGAAAATAGAACTAAATATTAACTTACAGTTGAATTGAGTTTCTTCACCGCAGTGGAAATCTCCTCGTTAAGCAATTGTTTCTGTAATACAACAAATTATATTTTCGATTTTTTGCTTTTAACAATATGTTATCATATACTAACCACTTCTTGAGATATTTCATGGGAAAATTTGATGGCACTGTTCGATATGTCTTGACCAAACTGAGTGCCAGCTTCCTCCAGTTCATTGCCAAAAATTGAGGCATCTTCACCGACATTGTTGGTAAAGTTGCTCTAAGGGAAAAACATAGTAAGCTTATCAAAGTTAGTTGTATATGTTTTGCTTACCAAGTTACTGGTTAGACTCTTGCCAGTCACTTGCTGACCCACTAGGGCCAAAACGAATAGCAAGCAAACAATTGATTTCATTTTCGCTTTTTTTTTGTTTTTCAACTATTTAGATTTTGCCATTTCACTTGGTATTTATAGTAAAACTCAACAAACTGCGAGTCATTGATAAATTTTTTGTATCTAAAACTTTCTTAATATGTTATCTAAAGTCCCAAAAAGTGATCGATGCAGTAAATGATATCTTGGTCTAGGCTAGACAATAATAATATTTAACCAACTAATTGATGGATATATACACTGAAAATAATAATATATGAGTTAAGTTAAATTATTTATTTAAAATAAACCAATCAAATATTCTTTGTCATCTGCATTTTATTAAAAAATATCCTCACCCTTTATGGGTAAATAATTATAAGGATTACGTAAACCATTCCCAAGCCTACGAGTTCTCTGAAATTTTTTAGATTTAGATTTATCCAAGTGTTTTCTATCTTTAGGATTACGATAGTTGTCAAAATTAAAATTTAAAAAATATTCTGGTTGTTTTGCTGAAGCAATATTTTTGTTATGTTTTCTATTCGAGTAGCTGAAACGTATCAAAGCATTTTCGGCTGGTTTTATGTCAAAAACTTTTCTATTTTTGTCAGATGTTGGCATATGCTTAAAGTAACGCTCAAAATTTGTCTGCAAAAAGTAAGAGTTATTTAATTAACAAAAGAAATTATCAATAAAGTTAACATACAAATTGTTTGGACATCTTTTGTGGCATATTTTTGAAAATTTGTCTACTATCTTCCATTTCTGGCATCGATTCCCATGTAAAACATAATGGTAAACAAATTATGGCTATAAAATAGAGTAAAACTGCAGGAGCTGTCATTTGAATACTAAGTTTTCGTAGACTGAAAACCAAACCCTATTATTAAAAGAAATGTGAGACAAATCAATTTATTGCGTTGCGAATTTTATTTTCATCCTTAATTTAAAGATTTTCCAACGGTTCTGTCTATAATATAGACATGGTTTCTAAAAGTCTAAAGGACTTGTGAACTGTCTATTCAAATCCTTTTTGATGACATAAAGCTGCAAGAAAAATACATTGGTGAAAGGATTTCGGTTAGAAAATTAAACGAAATAAAAAACTTACCAAAAGTATAATCAAAATGTTTATGCCTAGACCCATCTAGAAATTATAGTTAAACCTTTTCGTTTAGAAATCTGAAATAGAACTGGGGACTTTTTTGAATTCTAACTTGCTTATGACAAAACAGTTTAGATATGGTGAATTAAATTAAACAAAATAGTTCTATGTTTGGTTTTTGTTACAGAATGATTAGATCAATGTATACCTCAATTTATTGCTAATTTATAATGTTCAAATACTTTATTTACATGCCAAAATATTTCATTATTTATTAATCACATCAATTGTTCAAATGGTCATTGAATCTTCTGTATCTATGCTTTGGTTTAGAGAAATCAATGATAATGGATAGTCCTTGACTTGAGGCCAGATTATTTCCTTTAGCCTCCTTGGCAATATAGTTACCCAACAGTTTCTAGGATTAAAAAAAGAAAATTAAAACGACATTTATACATATACATACATACTTTTTTAAAATTAACTTACAAATTGTTTGAGAATTTTGCTGCTTTGGTGTTCACTGGGGCTTTGACTGGCTTTTATATTATTGCCCATTTCTTCCATTATCCTTTCAATGCCTTTTTCTATACTCTTACTCTTTGATTGATCGATTTGTATCATTATTGAAATGATTAAGATCTTTGACAATAAATTTGTTATTCTCATTTTAGTTTCTTTTGTGAGTTTTTAGATTTTTTACATGGCTCAATCGTAAATAACCGATCTAAAATCATTTCGCTTCACTCAAGTGTATATAAGTTTAACCATAACTGTGTGTCAGCTGCTCTCACAATCAGAGTTAATTCGCTATATGGGACTAGAGTTTTTGCATTTATTGTGAGTTTAATGCATTGTGCCATCGTTTAAATAGATTTTTGCATAAAACGTTTCCCAGCATTTACGTTTATTCACTTTTCTAATGCAAACAAGTTATAAAACGATCATAAAAAAGGGCATCAAGACCAAATCGAAAACTATGACCACATAAAAATGCTATAAAATATGCCGCCACCGTGTGGAAAAATAAAAGAAGCATATATAAAAAAAGGAAGGAGGAAGGACTCCCGTTTGCTACCGTCTCTCAAAGTCTCATTTTTTATGTGTGCAGATCGTAAAACATGAAAACTACGCGGGGTGTGCGGTCGGTCACTGGATAAGGCTACAGGATTTCACCTTCGTTTGTCGGCTGTGCCCTTTTTGCCCTTTTTGCCCATCACATTATCGCTGAAATCAAAATGTGTTTGTCAATGAATTAGAATCGCTCCAATGGCGAATTCACTTTATGTTTTTGCCATTGTTATTTCTCTTCATTTCATAAAACTTTATTTCAGTGAGCCTTTTTTATATGCCTCCTAAAGAAAAGGAAAAACTGTGTACTATATTTTTTTAATATTTACAACTTGTTTAACAATGCTGAGCAGGAATAATGATAATTCTTAATAACATTAAATATATTTATACTATTTATACTTTGTTCAATAAAATTTGAATAAAATCTATTCTGGTACTGATAGCAAAAATAGTAGCAAATTGTTACTACTCTTTCAATTATGTACGGTGGCAACACTGTACACTGAAAATCATCCCCAAAAATATGCCAGAATATGCACTACAAAGGGAACATAAGCACCGAAGATTTATATTGAACATTGGACACCCAACCATCAACGGCAGCGTGGCCGAGCGGTCTAAGGCGCTGGTTTTAGGCACCAGTCCGAAAGGGCGTGGGTTCGAATCCCACCGCTGTCATGTGTGAAAGTTTTTTTTTAATTTTTTTTTCTTTTTTCCCCCAACGAATTACATGGAGATATTTTGCATTGACCCTGTTAGTTAGAATTGTTTGATAAGGCTTTGTTCGTTGACATTTCCTAATATTATTTGTAATTTCATTGCAATCCATTCTGTGGCAGGTGTCGATGATAGTTTACATATTTTTTAGTACTTGCAATTAAAGAAATTGTAAAAAGGTCAAGAAAATAATTGTAATAATTCTTGTCCTCAGTTCAGTTCTTCATTAACACTTCTATAATCAAGTTTGTCTTAAAAAAATGTCATTTGGAATCTTCTCTCTCAGCTTGCTATTGGTGTTTGGTGTGCAGTTTCTCAATAATTTGGTTGAGAAGATTGATAGCCAACAGCACGTTAACACAATGATTCATTTAATACGCAGACATGACCAAAACTGTCTCCTCTCAAATATGAGATCTTCCAGCATGCCGATGCTCCAACTCAATGAGATGGCCAACATCGATGTAAAGCAGTTTTACAATTCCGAAGTTCTGACTATGTTATGTATCAATGAATATGCTGATACAATGCTCTTGACCACTCTTGCCCAGACAGTCCGTCAAGTGGCATGGGGCCGTATCATAATCTGGATCAATATTCGTCATCCCAGCGATTTGTCGCAGGTTCTTTTCATAATTGGCAATCAGGCTACTGAGCATAAATTCATCAATTTATTGGCTATACATCAGACAAACGACACGGTCATTGGATTTCACTTGAAACCTTTCCCTGTGGCACATTTTGAAAGAGTTGACAACCTTCTGGATCCTAAAAAACAATTTTTCAAACATGGTAGAGAAAACTATCAGGGAAAAATGGCAACTCTATTGGCGCATAATTATACACATATGCCATTTGAAAGTAGTTTAGGCAAATCGGTAAAATTTACAAGCACATTTAGTGAAAAAATGATTCGAGAGTTTGCAAATAGTTTCAACATCAGTTTGCAAGTGAAGAGAGTATCAATTTTTGAAAAAATCACGGAATCCTTCGATTTTGTTGTCAATAGTTTTTATTTTAAATTAAAGGAAGTGGATTTGTCTACACAACTTTACGATACGACCCTAATGATTGTTGTGCCATGTGAATGTGAGACTTTTAGCATTTTAACTATCTACAAATCAAGTAATGCTAAGAATTGGCCTTTATACATATTGATCCTTTATATTATATTCAGTGTCTTGGAATCTGTGATTTCAATGTGCTCTTTTCGTGTATCCGGCCGAAGGCATAATTTGACCTTCTTAAATTTGTTTGTCAATCTTCGCGCAATTAGCACAATATTGGGTCTATCGTATCCCACAAGTCGAAGGGCCACTACTTCACTCAGACAGACAATTGTTATAATGCATATAGCTGGCTTGATCATTACCACTTTCTTTAGTTCCAATCTAACTGCAATGATGACCAAACGACCCCAATTCAATCATATACGAAATTTCAAAGATCTACGCGAAAACAATTTGACTGTCGTCGTCGACAGACCCATGAAAATATTTATAGAACATAACGTTGATTCCGAGTTTTTTAAGAATACAATTTTGAATTCTCTTGTTGTATCTACTGAGAAGAAATCGGAGATGTTGCAGTCGCTAAATAACAGTTATGCTTATGCAGTATATTCTAATATATGGAACGCTCTCGATAAATATCATAAATCGTTTCACAGGAAAACATTTTGTGAATCTCGAGACTTGATAATCCTAAATAAAACTCAAGTTCGGTGCATCTTAGAAAGAGATTCAATATATTTTAAAAATCTAAATGGTTTTTTAAAGTGGCTCCACAATGTTGGTCTTATTAAACATTGGAAAAACCTTGCGATTCGAAAAATGTTTTCAAGGATGGATTCCCGCATCAAGGATAAGTTGAGGCAATTTAATTCCGATGGTCCTCTAACCTTCACGTACTTAAATTTAGCCTGGAATGTACTTTTATTTGGCTATGGAATTGCTTTCTTTATATTTCTGATCGAAATGTTTATGGCATACTGCCAAAAACCTAGGCAAATGCAACCACCGATTATCGTTTAAAAGAAATATTCAATTTTGCAAACTAACATATCACAAAGTATTAGACTAATACAAAAAAAAAAAAAAACTGATTGTACACCTGCACAAATTTTTGATCTTTAATAAAAACACTTTACTCACTAATCAACTTAATTCGTTACTCTATTCTCCGACTTTGGTGAAATATAAGTCCATTTTATATTTAAACTTAAATAGAGTTTTTATTTGAGAATGATTTAAATGTAATTAGTGTAACTTATCAGTTAATTTCTATTGCCTATGAGAATAGAATCATTCTAGAGCCCAATGGGACCTTAGATCTCATGGCGGCACAGGGCAGCGTGGCCGAGCGGTCTAAGGCGCTGGTTTTAGGCACCAGTCCGAAAGGGCGTGGGTTCGAATCCCACCGCTGTCAGGTTGATTACTTTTTTTTTTTTTAATATTTTGTTTTTAATGCTCGTAATTGCATTTACAAAACAAAATTTGTATTATATTTTAAAATTGACTAAAAGAAATTATGATATAAAAGCAGATTCTGATACTTATGTCCATGTTCTTTAATGTTTTTGTATAATTTTCTTGAAATTAAATTAGCATTAGCTTATTGAATTTAATTTAATGGTTTGAAACTATAAATTGATACTCCAAAGATGCTGACGTGGTTAACAAATAAACAATTCACTTTTAATTCATATTAAACTATCCTCACACCCACTTCTGGTCATTAAAAAAAAACCTCATGACGAAGAAATAAATTAAATGTTGCCCAATCCTATCGCATATATCATAAACCTATGACAGCTGTCGTTTAATTGAAATGCCCGAATTGCAATTAAAGAAATTATAAAGTTCTTACTATGCGAGGAGTTTCTGTCTTCAGTTTAGTTCTTCGTCAACTTTGTTAGTACCAAGATTGTCTAAAGAAATGAAGTTTGGAATCTATTTTACCATTCTCCTATTACTGTGGGTTGTTCCAAATACTCCTGCAGCATTTTATATGGACACGGAGGCCAATCATCTGGAGTTTCTCAATCATTTGGTTGAGAAGATTGATAGGCAACGGCCCGTTAACACATTGATTCATTTAATACGCAGACATGACCAAAACTGTCTCCTCTCAAACATGAGATCTTCCAGCATGCCGATACTCCAACTCAATGATATGGCCAACATTGATGTAAAACAGTATTACAATTCCGAAGTTCTGGCTATGTTATGTATCAATGAATATGCTGATACAATGCTCCTGAACACTCTGGCCAAAACTCTTCGTCATTTGGCATCGGGGCGTATCATAATCTGGATCAATATTCGTCATCCCAGCGATTTGTCGCAGGTTCTTTTCATAATTGGCAACCAGGCTACTGAGCATAAATTCATCAATTTATTGGCTATACATCAGACAAACGACACGGTCATTGGATTTCACTTAAAACCTTTCCCTGTGGCACATTTTAAAAGAGTTGACAACCTTCTGGATCCCAATATAAAAGTTTTTTTTTATCATCAAATGAACTTTCGCGGCAAATCGGCAACTTTGCTATCTCATAATAATAGCGCAAGGCTGTTTGGTACCAGATTACTGGGATCTAAATCAATAATTTTCTCCGACTTAAGTGAAAAATTTATTCGTGAATTTGCCTTACAAACCAACTTGAGTCTTCAAGTGAAAAATATATCAACCATGGATACAGTTACGGAACGTTATGATTTTCTTAGTGATTTTAACGTTTTCAACTTGAAGAGTAAGAATTTGGATTATACAATGAAAATTTTTAATACAACCATGATGATTGTTGTGCCATGTGGAAGAGAAATTTTCAATATTCTAGATATCTACAAATCAAGTAATGTTAAGAATTGGCCTATTTGCATATTGATCCTTTATATTTTGTTCAGTGCCTTGGAATCTGTGATTTCAATGTGCTCTTTTCGTGTATCCGGCCGAAGGCATAATTTGACCTTCTTAAATTTGTTTGTCAATCTTCGCGCCATTAGCACAATATTGGGTCTATCGTATCCCACAAGTCAAAGGGCCACTTCTTCACTCAGACAGACAATTGTTATAATGCATGTAGCTGGGTTGATCATTACGACTTTCTTTAGTTCCAATCTAACTGCAATGATGACCAAACCTCCCGAATTAAATCATATTCGAAATCTTAAACAGCTACGAGAAAGCAATTTGACTGTCGTTGTCGACCATTTGAGCAAATCGATATTAGAACGCCAAATGGATCAACATTTTTTCAGGAATACACTTCCAAATACTCTATTTGTATCCAGTGATACGAAAATGGAAATGATTTTTTCAGTAAATGATAGCTACGCTTTTGTGGTATACAGCCAAACATGGGACTTGTTAAATAAATATCATAAACTTTATGACCGAAAATTCTTTTGTGAATCTCCGGAATTGATAATCAAAAAAGAAACTCAATTTGGTTGCATTTTAGAAAAAGATTCAATATATTTACAATATCTTAACGAATTCTGGAAGCGGATCCACAGTGTAGGTTTAGTTGTACATTGGCATAGGCGTGCAGTTCGGAAAATTACATCAATGATAGATTCGCGAACAATGGATACATTTAGGAAATCCACTTGCGCGGCTCCTCTAACCCTTTCATATCTACAATTGGCATGGAATGTACTTATATTTGGCTATGGGATAGCATTCTTGATATTTCTCATCGAAATATTAATAGCATATTGGCAAAGACGTAGGCAACTGCATCCCGTGATTGTCGTTTAAAGGAAATATTTATCTTTGCAAATTCAATTAAGTTATATCACAAGCTTAAAAATACACAAAGAAAAGTATTGTACTAACACATGCAGCGTTTTACGTTTAATAAAACACGGAAAGCACTTATAAAACGAAGTTTACTTTTCTATATTTAAGTCAAGGCTTAACCATGAACGGAAACGGTAAGCGATTAAAACCGTTTGATTTTAATCGGAAGAAAAACTGTCAAATCACCTTTTGAGGTTTTACGAATTTTCTGTGCTTAATTAGACACCACAGACCAAACCAGGGGCACGCCCAACCCCACGCCCATTTGCAGGACACACAGATGCCGTTTATCTGTCGTTGACATTTCCCGCGTGCTCTCTTTCAATTTAGAGTTTTCCTCATCTAACCCTTTTCACTGCGGTAACATGTTGATCTCGTTAACAACCCGCGGAGCCCAAAACGAACACAACCCAATGAAAGGGAAATGCCAGGAAATTAAAAGGGTTTGCGGCCGTTTCAACTAGCTAAAGCCACCACCCATCCCAAAATGAATAAGATTCATCTGAATGTATCAAATGTCAAATAACTAAAGTCGAAAGTCATTAAATTCATCTGTTTCGTTGCCCTATCAAACAAATGGCAGATGAATCGAAATATTTTTGATTAGATAGAAAAACGAAATATTCAAACTGCATCTAATAATTTAAGGTAGGTACGTATATACATAGATATGTAGTTAAATGTTTCAGCTGTCCATAGTTCCATTTAACCTATTGTTAGTAATAGTGCTCTAATCACTTTGGTTCAGTGAATCATTAATGCATTCTATTCCTCCTAATAACCCAAGAATTTGAACACGAGTTGAGTTCATTTATGTAAAATCGATAAGGCTAAAAATAAATTTAAGTAATGTAATTTATAATAAATACACACACACACACACACACACAAAGATCCTACAAAGCCCATCATATGTAGCAAATAATTCAAATAGAAAATACAACATGACAACTAGAACCAGTTGGTCAAGTGGTTTTTCCAACAATATTCATGTGAGTTTTCCGTATTACTCTTGCTTGCTGGGTGTCGGATATGTACATATGTAAGAAGTCTTTCCAGGCACAAATGTGGGAAAGAAAACAAGAAAACGGTCTTAACTTCATTTTGGACAACTATTTTTATTTTGATAAAAAAAACTTCTAGTTAAGAATACCCTATATAAAATTTTAAAATAGAGTCAAGACTATAGACATTAAATGGCAATTACTGTGGCCTAAATCGATTATTTTTACATTTGGTTATTCCCATATTTCTGTCTAAAGAAAATTGTGAGACACTTATGGTAATTCCCCACCATTTAGAAAGTGAGCATCACAATGAAATCAATTGGTCAATTTATTGTTACAAACTTTAACAAATCATCTTAAAGATTTTCGATTAGAGTTTTTCCATTCGTCAGAGATTGGGAGACTCACAGGTTTAAGCCTATAATCTGGTTTTTAATGATGCTGGCCAAGATCAAACGCAATCTGAGGTCGTTGCAATGCCTTGTGGTTTACTTGCATTCACGTGAAGGTTTTAACAATATTTCCAAATATTTTACACGTCTTTTTCTCTGTAATTAGTAAGTGATATCGTTCCAAAGTCTCTAGAGTAGAACATTAATGTATTCACATGCATATATCCTGATAGCTTCAAGTACTCGATATGCAAATCGTAGTTAAATTTCCTATGGAAATTTCCATGAATGAAATCTAATGTCTTACTCTAATACGCAGGGCGCTTATTCATGTCGATTCGTATTCGAATTCTGTGAATTTGTGAACCTTCTCCAGTTAAATAATTAAGACTGAAAGGAATCCCCAAGCAGCGACGCAACGTTTATACAGCTTCCAGATTGGCTTTTGTAGTATTTGCATTAATTAGCAATAACCAGATTTGATTCAAAATTGTTTTGCTTGCTTGTTAGCATGAATCAGATCAGAAGATCGGTGGGAAGAAGGTGAACAAATGGGGCGGAGGGTGGAAACAAAAATTGAGAGTCTTAAAATATTGATTTTCATTCGTTATGCTCTCTTGACTTGGTGTCTGGCACGTTCGCACTTTGTTTGGAGTTCAATTATCACTTTAAATACTTTTTTTTGTCAGGAATCTTTAACTTTTCCGGATTTTCGAATTATGACAAATGGGCAAATTTGGAACGCGTAGAACAATTAGAACCTCTTACCACATTGTATATGAATATTATGAGTAAACAAGTTCCATGAAAATTCACTATGACGTTGACAAAGACTTTGACCATTGACTTTGGAATGGCGCTAACTATGCTCAGTTCATTGCACTCACCAATAAGATATTTCCCTATTTAGCATAAGATACTATTTTGGACTATTGTGAAATAAAGCTACTATCCAATTTAGTGTCACCCAGTGACACGCATCTTTAGCATCTATCTATGAGTTCGGTTGAGTTTAGTAAGTGATTTAACCGCAGAATAAAACCTGATTGGCTCTAGCCACTCTCTGCGCTTTGCTTTGGTTCTTGATTCTCTCAGTTCAGCGTGGCTATAAAAAGGCACTGTTAGTACGCTAAAGCTAACAGTTCGAATATAACCGAGACAGATATCACTTGCAAAACGGGTGTGAAAAAATATAAAAATACAAACAAAAATGAAAGTTCTTATCGCAATATTATTATGCATATTGAGTGCTAATTATGTCCGAGCTCAGTGTAAGTGAGAATTTAAAGTGTTGGCAATGAAATTCCCCAAAAAATGTTTAATATTATGGGAGAAGGCACAAAACTTGACATATTCTATGCCCGGTCCCCTCATTAAAGAAAGCAGGTTAAACCTGTTGATGAACTTGCACGTGTCAGCTTCAGCATTTGGGTAATAACCCAAAGAGTTATTTGAGTTATTAAAAGTGCATTCAGCTTGGCCATAACAAAATTCCCCTTTCATAACCACACACAATGAAAAGTTATAAATCAGATACGCGAAAGAATGTCGGTCGCGTGCTTCCCCGGATATTGGAGATTTTAACCAAAACAAGACTTCTGCAAAACGCAGCTGACCATCTGTTTTTTTCTTGTTTTTCATCAGATCGTTCCTGTTTGAGTCCCAATCAAGTGACAGGTTATTGTGTCAATATACTTCAATGTCCAACCTTGTATTCAGTGCTACAGAATCCAAATTTATCATCCAGTGTCAAGCAGTTTATGAAGGATTCACGTTGTGGCACAGCTACGGATAGTCGTCCTTTGGTGTGTTGCACTCGTGACACAGACTTTGCACGGACTCAACGCCAAAATGACTTCGACTATGAATGGACAGAGCCGGCGCCACGACAGAATAACTTTTTCTTTCCCAGTCAACAGAATCGTCCATCGCAGCCTTGGAGTTTTGGCCCTAGCCAAAATATAGATCGTAGTTTTAGACAAACTGACGATGGTTCGAGTCTTTTGCCACAGCCACCCACATGCGGTGGTTTGACAGTACAGCATAGAATCTATGGTGGCGAGGATGCCGATCTCAATGAGTTTCCCTGGATGGCCTTAATGGAATATAGACGTAATTCTGGCAATGGATTGGCCACCAGTTGTGCTGGTTCTTTGATCAATCAACGGTATATTCTAACGGCGGCTCATTGCCTGACGGGACGTATTGAACGTGAAATTGGAACACTGTAAGTTGCATTTATATAGAAAATTATTGATAAGGCATAAATTTCTATCTGGGATAGTTCTCTAGTTAAATCAAATTACCCAAAGATATAATATAAATAGAACAACTTAATAATTCGCACCTTCTTTCATCTCAAAGGTTAAATTTATTTTTGTGGTTTTGCGGAAAGAAGTTTTAGGGGATTTATAATTTCTATTATAAAAACTCAATGGTTATTTTGTTTAGACATCAAAACAGATACAATAACTATCTATCGAATGAAAGGAATCCCCCCATAAAATTATATGCCACACACTTCAAGAGACAGTCTCCCGTTTATTTTTATGTTGTTGCTGAAGAATATTAATTTACTGACCAAAAACATTCACCATAAGAAAAAACCAGATTTGTGAACTGTTTGTTGTTTGCTGCTTGTAAAAATGAGTCATTCATAAATCATATGACCATAAAATGGGTTGAACTGAGGAGGCTAAGCACCAATTAGTTATCTCTTTAATGGGCTTCATTTCACTTATTCTTTGTCTTTTTTGCAGAGTTTCAGTACTTTTGGGTGAATATGATACTCGCTCGGCTGTGGATTGTCCCAAAAATGGAGGCACTTGTGCTCCGGCAAGTCAACGTTATGGCGTGGCAGAGATTCGTGTTCATGAACTGTACAAGTCGGGTTCCCCTAATCAGGCTCATGATATTGGTCTTGCCCGACTGGATCGTAATGTGCGATATACGGAGAATGTGCGTCCAATTTGCTTGCCCTCGGTGGTGGCACCAGAGGCCCGAAATGTTGGCCAACAGTTTATGGTAGCTGGCTGGGGACGTACCCTACAGGCAACTAGAAGTCCGATTAAACAAAAGCTAGCTGTCAACTATGTGGATCCCAGTCAGTGTCGTCAGAAATTTGCCCAACGCAAGATCGAGATTATGGCTACACAAATTTGTGCAGGAGGCAAGTTCCGCCAGGATAGTTGTGATGGCGATTCCGGTGGTCCCTTGATGCGTTTCCGTGATAACTCCTGGGTGCTGGAGGGTGTTGTCTCATTCGGTTACAAATGCGGTCTCAAGGACTGGCCCGGCGTCTATACGAGTGTGTCGGCCTATGATATTTGGATCAAACAGAATATTCGGGTTTAAAATGAGCCCTATTATCAGTTTTAGTTTAAGTCTGAAGCTCAATTTGTGATCACCTTTTAGCATAGAATTATTATTTACCTACCTACTATTAGCTAATAAAAGATTGTAGTAAAAAATTTATATTAACTTGCCTATTTGGCCTACTGTTGTTGTTGTTAAACAAGTTAATGAACTGTCTTTGAAAAACCTTTGGATTTCCCGGCAT
Organism: Drosophila paulistorum; assembly: GCA_018152135.1. Taxonomy (NCBI): domain Eukaryota; kingdom Metazoa; phylum Arthropoda; class Insecta; order Diptera; family Drosophilidae; genus Drosophila; species Drosophila paulistorum. Next base: position 9,626,904 of record JAECXG010000805.1, on the reverse strand, counting down.
GCAAAACAATCGCCTTCCATTGACATTGCCACTGGACTTTAATTGGCCAAATTATATGCATATATTGTATACCCACAATATAAACTATTATAACTAGCTGTAGCTAGACCACAAGAGAACTTCCGCCATCGGCTGACTACAAACAGGTGTTGGTTTGGCTCGATTCGGTTCGAATTTTGTGGACTTTGGGCCCAAAATGTTTAAACTTAGCCAGTGATTCGGCAGTTTAGTTTGCTTTGTACAGAGGGAGACTGAGTAAAAGAAAATTGCAATTCCATTGATTTTACCTGTGATACGGATTCAACTGTATTAACCTGCATTGTGATGGAAACCCCTGCAATTGCGTGCGAAAAAGGCATGTAATAAGTTTAATCGTTTTTCAAAAATATTATGACCCATATAATTTTCATAAGAATTTGTGAGAAATGGCATTTCATGATTCATAAATATATTAACTGAAAATGGAATATTAATTGTGTACGATGCAAGGCTATTAGCAAACTAATTGGGCTATTGATTGGGTAATCACAATTAAATAATAGTCAAATAATAGGCAGATTAAAGGCATAGTTGATTGCTCTAGGGATCGCTAAAGCATTTCGGATGAGAAATTTATACAGTTTTCATAAGTCAATCAAGTTCTTATTATAAGCGCTTTATTTTATTTTTTATCTTTTAAAATATTTGATAATGAAAAAGTTCTTAGGTAAATTTTTGTATATTAACAGAAAAGAATCAGAGACGATTCCTACACCCATTTCTACAAATCGGTATATAATGACTAATTTTACTGTATTTACTGAATTTGAAGTTTTGTAATGTTTAAATCTAATTATAAGATTAAACACGCGTTTGTAGATGTAGTTATTATTATCTTTTAATTTAAACTCCAATTTCTGCAAAAGCTTCCAATGTTTATCAGGTGAGCCCAAAAATGGGTCAAAGTCGAACTTCCGCATCTCCCCCAATTCTTATTCTGCTGCTGTCTCACTTTCACACTCCCGCACTCAAATGCTACTGCAAGAGAACGCTTCTAAGTGAGAGAGAGAGAGAGGGAGAGAGAAAGAGAGAAAGAGAGAGAGAGAGAGAGAGAGAGAGAGAGAGAAAAAGAGAGAGAGAGAGTAAGAGAGAGATAGAGAGAAATAGAGAGAGATAGAGAGAGAGAGAGAGAGAGAGTCCAAACAAATGAGATAGCGATTGTCACTGCTTCTGACGTTTGTCGCTGGCGCTAAGCGTCTACTGTGGAGAGAAAGAAAGTTGTGCGTGTGTGTGTGAGAGAGAGAGAGAGAAAAAATGATAGTTTAGTAACTAAACTTTAGTAAGAGTGCATTCTCTTGCTCTTCGTTGCCGCTGTAGCTATAAAAGACACTGCAGCTAAGGTGACGGGCATAAGTTCATAAGGCGGCATTGCCCCCCTCTTGTTGGTTGTCGGCCTCCCTCGTTGCGGTGGGGTAGTATGAATGTAATCACTGATCGATAGATAAGATAGGTATTACAATATTATCTCAACGTTAACACACAATAACTCTTTTATTATTATTATATAATTGCAGAATGGATAAGCGGCGCTTCGAACTTCAAATATTACTAGTTGGTTATAGAAATTATAAATTTGATTCAAGCCAATAAATAACGGCATAATTATTTTAGGCAGTGTTTAAATTGCTGTAGTCGAATTAGCAAAAGTCGTAAATTTCGTGCTATTCATTGCTGTGACTGTTTAGCAAATATGAAAACAAATACTTTATGTTGCTTTTGCTTCCGAAAAAAAGCGAAATCAGAAAATCTGACAGCAAAAGCAGCAGCACTATTTGGAAGAAAACCAGAGAGAAGAAAAACTTCGACAGCGCCGAAGTTTGTATACCCTTGCAAGTTGTTTGGTATTTTTTCCTCACTTATACCCGATCTTGCCCAAATTTGGCAAAGTCGATTATAGCTATAATGAACTCACTAATATTAAATTTCACGAAAATAGCTCAGAAAATAACGAAGTTATTGAGAAAAGTCACTGTTCGTGACTTTGCCGTTTGGGAGCTATGGGAGCTATATGATATAGTGAAACGATCCGGCTGAATCCGAGACATACAACGCCTGGTCTACGGTCTAGGAGGAGTTTGCGTTGATCCAGACGGACGGACAGACGGACAGACGGACGGACGGACGGACATGGCTATATGAACTCGTCTCGTCGTGCTGATCAAGAATATATATACTTTATATGTTCGGAGATGCTTCCTTTTATGCGTTGCACACTTCTGACCAAAATTAATATACCCTTTTTGCAAGGGTATAAATATCAGTTGAAAAAAGTCAATAACTGACTTATTCTGTATTCATCAGTTACACATTCTCTCAAAGTCATTATTTGAGATATGCAGCTATATACATACATATGTACCTACATATATGTATGTATGTATGCATGTATATTCAAACTATTGGATTGTTTAGTGAATTGGTTTTGTAAAGAATTTTATAATATTTGATTTTCTTTTTTATTTCATTTGTTATCCTAGTATATGAAATCGCACAAATTGATAAAGTTAATGATTTTTCGCTATTTTATAGTGTGTAAATTTACCTAACAGATTCTATGAATTTTTCTATTTGCTAACTAAATACTTAATTGTTATTGTAGTTCAACCAGTTATTACTTTTCATTTATCATTCATGGCTTAATTGTAATATACTCGAAGGCAAACAAATTGAACTCTATATTAAATCCCCTCATTCGAAGCTCTAAGTAAAGCTTTTTGTTAAACGATTTTCGAATGGCTCCCAAAAGTAGACCTCAAAAATGAGATACAAGATCACCACAAGCCAAAAACGAAAGTGAAAACAAAGAGTGCACAGCTGAAACGATCGTCGACGACGGAGCGACGTCTCCAACTCCGATGATGGCCATTGCATAATGGCTCGGACCAGTTAGCTGAACGATAGCCAGACGGCTACGCTTGACCGTTGCTCCCGTTTTCAGTGTCGTGACTGCAGTTTTGGACTCGTTTTCGTTTCACACACACACACTCAGACGCACACACACTGAAAAGGTGTCAAAAGCAGATCGAGCAGTGGGGGCGGCAGAAGTAATGTCTGGTTTTTCGGTTTCTGTATCTTTTTGTTTGTTTATTTTTCTTTTTTTTTTGGCACTTTGGCTTTAACTTCGGCTCTTCCGATTTCGGTTTCGGTTTTTTCATTTTCTTTACATTTTGTTTTTGGTTTTTTTATTTTGTTTTTTGGCTGTAGTGCTTTGTGTGGTTTCGCGCAGCATTCAAATTCAATTCACAGCTGAGTGTTCACGCGAACGGATACAAAAAAAAGTTTGCCGTCTCTTCTTGCCCAACAACAACAACAGCAAGTGTGTGTGTGTGTGTGTGTGTGCAGTATCGGTTTGCACAGTTGAGTTGTCAAAGTTTTCGCAATTAAACTAACACCGATCAAGATCGGATCAATCGGATCAATAAGTGATCGTGCAATGCACTGCAAACGCTTCTCCTTTGGGTTTTACTTGTGGTGTGCATTACTTGTCTGTTGCTCGAACTTGACGGACGCAACGCTGAATAATCGACCCTGTGATATACCAAATGAGACTACCAAACAAAATGGTATTTGTATACGCGTTAGCCAATGTTCCGCCTATTTACAAGTGCGAAATGTCACCAATTTGCCAGCCGAGAAGGTGAATTTTCTGAAAAAAGTCCAATGCGATACAATGGAAACAACAGCAACGGCTACGGCAACTGCGACAACAGAGTCAATTATAACTGTCTCCAATGAATCATATGAATCATTGGTTTGTTGTCCAGCCAATGGACAGGATTATCTTCATCCAGTAATACAGTTTTCGAAATTTGAATATCGTCGCTTCTTGGATGTAACATCACGTTTCAAGCGTAAGAAACTCAAGCGCCGCATTCAAACGGTGGAGCCGAGTACGGGTTTCAATCTATTGAATGAATGTGGCAAGCAGGTGACAAATCGTATTTACGGCGGTGAGATAGCCGAATTAGATGAATATCCTTGGCTGGCCTTGTTGGTTTACAACTCAAGTGAGTCTAACTAATAGATACGAAATTTGGTTTAGCTAAAAATATTTCATTACAGATGACTATGGCTGTAGTGGAGCTCTGATTGATGATCGTCATATATTAACTGCCGCCCATTGTGTTGAAGGTGAAGGTGTACGAGAACGTCGTGGCTTGTAAGTTTTAAGCATTGACTTTCTTAAATAAAATTCACTCATTAACAAAATGCTTTTCATCTTTCCAGAAAACATGTACGCCTAGGCGAGTTTAATGTGAAAACCGAACCGGATTGCATTGAAGAACCTAATTACTTGAGTTGCGCTGATGCCGCTTTGGATATAGCATACGAACGCATTCATGTGCATCCTGAATATAAAGAGTATTCGAATTATAAATACAACGATATTGCCATTATAAGGCTTAAGCATCCTGTATCCTTTACCCACTTCATTATGCCCATTTGTCTGCCCAATAAGACATCGCACATGACTCCTCTTGTCGAGGGGCAAATGTTCTCGGTTTCCGGCTGGGGTCGCACCGATTTGTGTAAGTTCAACTCAAATACAAAGTATTGAAACATTTGTTAATCCACTTTTTCTTATCTATTTGCAGTTAATAAATATTTCATTAACATACACAGTCCCATTAAATTGAAACTACGTATACCCTATGTATCCAATGAGAATTGTACAAAGATTTTGGAAATGTTTGGCATGCGTTTGGGTCCCAAGCAGTTGTGTGCCGGCGGTGAATATGCCAAAGATACCTGTGCAGGTGACTCTGGCGGTCCTCTGATGTATTTTGATCGTCAGCATTCCCGTTGGGTGGCCTACGGTGTTGTTAGCTATGGATTTACGCAGGTAAACAACAATTGATATATATATTTTTTTATAGTATATAATTATTGTATTTGTATTTTTCTTGTTTTACGCAGTGCGGCATGGCTGGTAAGCCAGCAGTTTATACGAATGTTGGTGAATACACAGAATGGATAAACAGCATTGTAGAGCAAAATACTTGACGTCAGTGTTTGGATTTTGTTCCATCTAAATGGATGGAGAAGGAGGAGACGTCGAGAGGGAGGGAGTGGAAGTCCCAGTCGATTTGACAATTGGCGCCTAATTTGGGAGAAGGGGCTTTGATCTGTTTTGTATCTCTAAATATTTGTACATATTTTTGCTAATTAATCTCTAACACTAACTCTTTGTTTAGGCTATATTTAAAAAAGCTGTGTGTGTGATTGAGTGGTGTACTTGTGTGTATGTGTGTGTGTATGTTTGTTTGGCTGTGTGTTAAATGGAATGCAAGAATGTGGTTCTAACTAAAGTCTGAAAAACATGTTTCTATTTAATTAAACTATTAAAATATTTACACACACTTGTCATTATTATTTTTTAATTGAATTTGTTTCACAGTTGGTTGATAGTTCAATTTGTTTCACATGAATCATTCACCTGTCCAGGAAAAATATATACAATGCCCTTGACTGCCCTGCCCTGGCATGGCCTGGTCTATCAGCTGTTTTAGCTTTTCCAAATCCATATCAGACATCAGTTAATAGCAACAGCTGGTCAAACTTGATATTGATATGTATATAGTATACATTTTGATGTCGTCATTGATTGCCACACTTTGCTTTCACTCCTCATTCGCCTCACTGTGTGTGTGTGTTGGTGTGTGCGTGTGCTGCACTCAAAAACGTAGCCAAAGAAGCTCATAAAATACTTGTGTCCAGGCCGAAAATAAAGTAGTGAAACAAAATGATGCAATGCCAACCCATCCAAAAATTGATGCCAACGCCATTCATCAGGCCTCCGCGGAGCCATTTCGAGCCGTAAATAGGCAGCTAACCAAACCAAAAACAAAATTACAATCCAAAAAAAAAAAAACACTCCATTTGTATGCGACATCGGGCTCTTCATTCAGTCTATCTAACCATCCATCCACTGTGCCACTGACCAAAATTGGCTCGAAGCCGGTCCGTGGCGATCCGTGGCGATCCGTTCCGATACGGGGGCCAGTTAGTCAGCTTTAGCTTCTGTTGTCACACACATACACACACACGCACACACACCCAGAGACCAATCCAGCGTCGGCTGAAGTGCGTCATGCGGCAAAAGACGAGTGAAAGTGAACTTGACTCTTTGACAGCATTTTACATTTTGAGCTTGTGGATTTGATGGGTTTTTAGCTTTGATGCGTTGGATATGGCGCATTAATATTCATGATATTTATCAGTTATCACCCTCTAGTCCACTCTTTCACCTCCATCTCCTCCTCCTCCATTCGAAGACATGCCGGCGCCAATGATTTTTTTTTCTTCTTTTTATTGGACTTTATGTGTTTGCTTAGCTTATTATGAGGGTTTGGCGATTTTTGTTTGGTTAACCTTGAACTACATGCATTTCCATAGATTATAGCTAAGCATACATAAGTTTCCATGTGGCAATTTGCAAAAAATCAGTTGACCTTGAACAAAGAGCTTCAAATCTAGGAAGACTACAGGGTCGCTAAAATGTGCTTGTGTATCGAAATCAGAAAAAATAATAAACGAAACCACGTCACAGCGTTAGATCATTGAAGTTGTAGAAAGTCCAAGATTGGTTTTTTATATAGAAAAAAGTCTGAAATGAAATTCATGGCTTTCTTAAATAACAATCGAATTTTAGTGTAAATGTATGTGCATACATACATATAAAGAGAAAGAAGTTAAATTTGTCCGTTCCATTATAAAATCGTTAAATTCTTCAAAATATTTCTTGAATTTATCGTTATTTTCCCAATATTTTGCTTAATTTTTCTATATTACTAGAAAGTGGCCTTCTTTGTCTACTTTAAGAAGTATTTTCTATATTTTATTTAGATGTATTTTATTTTATATATGTATATAATACAATATAATAATATTCATGTTTTTTGTTTGTCAAGTTTGGTCTTAATTAGGTAATAAAAAGCTTAAATACCAAGTTTCATTCCATTCATCCATAATTGAGTAAATGGAGTTCACTTCTTAATTAAAATTCATATTTTTGAGATTTCAAAAGACAAAGAATTTCACATATTTCAAAGACTATAAATTTCCGAACTTCCTACCTCACTTCAATTTGCAGAAACATCTTTTACAGTCAAAAATTATTCGTTCATGCTATTCCTTCCTAATCTCTCAAACCAAACTTTTAACTAGAATGGTTTCCGTGTCTGGCCATGGGCCTACCTTTGGCTCACATCTGTAACACTGGTAATTTGGCTGTCAATCATAATTGAATCAAAATGCAGACCGCACAAGGCAAACAGTTAAGGAGTAGGCAAGGCTGAGTTTTTAATTCATTTAGGGGCACTAAAAGGGAAGGAAAACTTGAGTGGAAACACGCCCACATATGCCCATTATATAGTCAATTTGAGCAACTTTAGAAAAAGGCAGAAGGCAGACAAAAATGAAAAACTTCGTCTAATCAATTTACGGACTTTTGCATTTTGATAATGACATTTGGCAACGTTTTGTTGTTGTGGAAAAAAAACTTTGGTTGTGTGTGCCTGTGTGAGAGAGTGGAAAATTATAAGGGCCTGTTTGGAAAATTAGCCATATGCCATCAGTTCGAGTTCGAGTTCGAGTTCAAGTTCGAGGGAGTTTTTTTGGGTTTTGTTGTTGTCGACAGGTAGAAAGGGCAATATACATATACCACACCCGTACATTGAGCGAGGGTAAAGAGCTTTTCCGTTTCGTTTCAGTATTTTCATTTTGATGGCCTTGGCAATTGCATTTGTATTTATTTGCAGCTGGGACTCTAGCATAACTATAAAAGTTTATCGACTTGTTAATTTTGCACTGCCTCATATCAATAAATGCCAACGTGCGACACTCACACACACACACACACAGAGAGTCAGACAATGTGACAGACGAGCGAACGGACGGACGTTTGATATGTGCCATTAAATGTCAATGGAAGGAGTAGTGAAAAGAAAATACTTTGCATGACAAGAGCACTTTCTGCAGTTCACCCACCCCATAACATCCTCCCTGAGCATTTGGGTGAAATTGTTGTATAAATTCAATGAAATTAAAATGTGACAAGTAAAAAAAAATAGCAAGGAAAGAAATGCTTATAAAAATGGCAAATTGCACATTCGATTGGATCGTTTTCATTAGTTAATGGATTGTCTAGGGCAGTGCAAAGAAAATAAAGCACACAAAAAGTAAACAAGCCAAACTGTACCAAAGAAAAAAAGAAAATAAAAACAGAATTAGTGCAAAACAACAAAAAAAAAAGGGCAGTCAAGCAAACAGAATGTCAATGACTGAGAAAGATGCGAGAGTCTTCTTATCGCATTTCCAAAGAGTTGCAATAAACAACAAATACCTATAGCAAAACAAAAATGGAATATCAAATGCTCTACCAATAATTTGTAGTGACTTGTTTTAGGGCAGTTTGGAAAACATTAATTTGTGGTTAATATTAAAATTTGTTCTCTTTGAATTTGTCGAAACCTCAAAAGTTAGGTAGCTGTAAAAACCATTGCCTACTTTAAGGCAGCTTGAGTCATACGCAGTGGTGGAGCAATTATATATTTATTTGTGTTTTTTCTTTATTTCCATGACTAAACTACAAAAATGAAGATGAAGTCTTTAAGCTTGTCTAATAAAATATAATTAACTTTTTGTATATATTAATTTTTTAATATTTGTTTTCGAACATATTGTTAACTTATAGCAGAATGGTCTTTATTTTTTTTAACACTCAAGTGCATAAAAATGTATTTAATTTTTATTTTTGTTTTAAATAGTAAAAAATGTAAAATACCTCAGAATTAGCTTTAATTATCTGTTATCTATCAATAGCAATTTTTCTCTTTAAAAACAATAAAAACCTTAGAAATATATTTTTTTCTTAACTTGTAGAAAACAAAAATCTGCACACTTAACTTTTCTTTTTTAGATTTTTTAAACATTAACAGGTTTTTTGCACTTTTCGTACATTTTCAAATGCCTTTTAATCTTTTTTTGAACGAAAACTTTCATTTGCAATTTATTTATGTAGCAAATATACTCTAAGTTGTTTTAGAGAAAAGTCATTTACATATACATATTTGTTTGTATTAAGTAAGTAAAAGTTGCGATTAAACGACTTAAGTGCGTAGTCTCAATTTCTCAATGGAAATTATATCACTTGCAGTGGATAAGTTGAGCTCTAGTAGAACGGATATAAGATTTACAACTTTATTGACATTTGCATCTGGTGCCACAGAAAATGCATTTTTCTTACTTAATTTTGGGATTCTTCCTCGCCTTCTTTGGCAATTTGTGGGAAGTTCAAGGCCAGCAAGTGATAGTAGCAAAAGTAAGTTCAGATTATTAAACTTCATAGTAAGAATTGAAAATAATGTTCGCCTTAACCACCTTAGAATACAACAGTTTTTACACCTGGACCAAGTTCTTTGATTTTTGAAAGTGGCAACAAGCTACAATTGGATCACATGGGACGACCAGCTAGACCAGCGCCAAGAAAGAGAAAATATCGTCACCGGAAGAGGAACTGAAAACTCTTGAATTAAATGCACTTTTTTTGCAATTACACAACCGTGAAAACGATGAAATTCAAATATCTAACATACACGCGTCTTAAAAATGACTAATAAGAGTAAAAGCAGTTAAAGTTGTTGAATTTTTAATATGTCATCAAGACAAGCGGAAAAGCTAAAAAACTCCTCCCTTTGATTATAATCACTTGGCAATAAACGACGCACGTGTTTTCCAAAGGAAATTATGACTTTTATTTTACGCGAAAATGGTTCAAATCGAAATTTGCATATTTTAGCAATCGCAACCCTAAGAAGCTCAGACACTTAGCATCAGTTGATAAATATTTATAAAAAAGAAAATATATTGAAAAGTTATTAACAAGCTGTTGGCTAACGAGAAACGCGGAAAAGCCAATACAATTTTCAATGTGGCGACAACATGTCGCGACGTTTCCTTCCGTTTATCTCATTTGCGAATCATTTTTCATGACATTTTCTTTATTGCAATTAAATTGCTTCAAAAGGGCAACAGTTGATGGGTAAGGGCACTGGGTCAAAAGTCTCAAAGACTCAGCCTAGGGCCCGAGGCCAAAGCCAACAAAAAAAAAAAAACAGGTCCCGCACAATAAAAAGAATATTTAATTCTAATTTTCTTAACCCACAACAAGCGAGTCAACACACACAAAGAAAGTAGCCACAAAATGAAAATAAAGCATTAGAAATTTGCATATGAAAAACTAATTATAAACATTTTGTAACAGTTTTTTTTTTCATTCGTTATTGTGTTCAAATGTTCTAATTGAAATTTCCCAACTGCTGAGCAAACAGAATGAGAAATCTAGCCTCAGGCTAAGGGCAGGACTCCATAAGGGAGGAGGCGGCATTGGCAGTGGGTGTGGCAATAAACAAACAACAACATATGTAGACATGTGAGGGAAGGTTCAAGGTACACAGCAGGGTGCATAAAAATTCGACTAAACTGTACCTTAGAAAATGACAAATTCGTGTCATTTAGGTGAAATGAAATAAATAAATAAATTCCATGCTCAACAGTTGCGTCTTTGCGACATTTTCCCAAACAACTCCAATTTGAACTGCTTGAAATAAAGTTCGAATTTCTTTGGTTTTCTTTTTGGCAACTCTCGAAGTGAATTGCTGATAAGCGCAAAATGCTACACGAACAATGAACCACTTGAAGCTGTCAACCGACAAAACACTTATGCCCATACGAGTGTATCCTATATGTCGCATCCTGAGAGTCAAATACAATTTAATAGCCACCGAATATCCTCATCAGCGTCGATGTGCCTTAGGCAGGGATATAGGTATAGCGAAATAACATGCAATCACATGGCAGGGGGCATCGGCTGGTTCCTGGTCCCTTGATCCGTGGTCCATTGTTTGATCCTACACACACACACACACACATAGATATACATATATGGGAGTGAGGCCAACCCACCAAAAACTATGCAAATAACTTTAATTGTTTCACCAAACATAAAAGCCGCTGCCAAACAAAATCATCCTAGATGAAAGGGCGGACATTGCGCGAATGATACAATTTGTATTGAAGTTTTTGTGAATTATAAGCCGCTGCAATATACAATACTTACATATATATACATATATATAACCCTATATCTATATAGTTTGCTTAATGTTTATACATGGGTGTGGATCTCAAAGGAGAGAGATGAGATGTGACTAGAATACAATTAGAGATCCGGTTAGTTGGGCTTTTTGGGCTTTCCTGAAATGCAAAGCCATTTATTATTTAATTAACAATATAATAATTATAAAAAATTAAACCAATAATTATTTAAAACTAAAACCAACAGAGCTGTAATTCAGAATTTCATTCATGACTTATCATCTTCTTGATCTAATGTTTTGTAGGGACAACTGTTCCCTTTCTTAACCCCCTCTTGGTGACGACCATGTGTAGTCCTGTTCCTAACAGTGAAAAGGAAAACGGAAGCAATTCATTTAAATTTGATATGGGATACTTAAAATGCGAAAAAGTACAGTCAGAAAGCAACAACCCCATAAACCATTTTCGCGGGTAGTTAAATGGAAGGATACGACGAGAAGCAGCAGCAGCAGCAACAAATACCACCCTGTGAAAGGACTATGTAATGCATATTTGGGTTATGAGGTGAAAATCCTTTTGCCATAAGACTTTTTCTTAAGGTTTCGTTTTCATAAGTATGGTTAGCATATGCCTTTCTTCTATGGCTCTTCTACTTTTCCTTCGCTTTTTCTTTTTAATCGCTCAAAGCAAATGCCAGCTACAACAATGAAATTGAAGAGCGAGAGAGGGAAAAACGGAATGAAAAACCTTTTCACGAATGACTTTTGTTAAGGCTTTTCCTTTTGCTTTGCCTCTTCAATTCATTGTGTTACAGTCCAGCGATTTGCATATGAATGAACGTAATAAGGCAGTCGAAGGAAATTAAAAGTAAGTAAAAGGCAGAAACACACACATGTGTGTCCTTATTCCCCTCTCTCCCCACATTTCCAATCAAGCAACCTTTGGCTGGTCCTGCCCTTCCCAGATGCCAGATGCTGGTGCTCTCTGGTAATGAAACATTCCTTTAGGAGTATGGAATTAATAGCAATGATTTGTCTTTTGTTATTGGCATGAAGAAAAATGCTTTTGAAAATGTAGTCTTTAAATTGCATTGAATTGTTTAATTGAGCGGAAGGGAGGAGTTGAGAAGGGCTTCGCTTCGTTTCGTTTCGTTTCCTTTGGCTAGGATAAATGAAGAGGTGCTGGTTGTCGAGCTCTAAATAAGTTCTTGAGGATTCATTTTGATCATCTTTAAGTTTCATAATTCTTGGAGTGAATACCAAAAGTCGTAGGTAACTAGAAAATCGTTAAGAACTTGTTTAAAATATGTCAAAGTGGTTTGAAACTCAGTTTGTCAGATTTATTCTCCGCTAAGATTTATAAATCTATTTGGTTCCCTTTAGTTTTCATCTGAGTGGCTTAGTTCAAGTCTTAGTTAAAATGGTTGAGCCATTTTGTCAATGAATCGCCCCAAAAAATACCAAACTTCTTGATTGACTTCAATTATCGTCTATGTGTCAGCTGATCTAATGCCAAATCACTTGATATGCACGAATAGTTAAGAAGGAAATTACTTAAATCGAAATTACGACGCATTACCCAATGGCTATTGCTCATGTCCATGTCCTGACACTGGGCATCAACATTGAAATTTAATCAACTTGGTCTTTCCGGGCCAACTACTCAACGATGTTGATTCTTTTTATTATGCTAAATGCACAAATGAGCTTGTTGGACACAAAAATGACCAAGGGTCGAAGGGAAAAGGAAAACGAAAAAAATAATGCGAAGAGAAAGCACGCACCAAGTTCATTGATTAACGATTTACAACAAAGAAACGGAAAGAAATTTCTACGTCCCCTCGTTTTACCCAAGGGAGAGCAGGACACGCACTCACATATATGTGTTTATGTATGAGGACGATAGCTGGCAACATAATCAAAAAATTAAAATCTCTTTATGTTTTTATGCGCTCTACTGATTGAATGGTTCTATTGTTATTATTGGTTGGACAGTTTGATGTGCCATTGATGGACTAAAGGACTCGTCAACTAATCGCGCTAGCCACCCCCCTTGTCCGTTGGTCAACGTCAGTCGAGTGTAATGGATACATGCGATATGTGGTCCCAGACTAGGGTACGTAACATTATCCTTTTCCATGTGAGCATGCATGTGGCCAGCCGCGGGACATGAAGAGCCATGAAAACCGCGACACACGCCTAGTCTATGGAAATGGCTTGTGCTTTCGCTCTGGTCCTTTATGTGGCTTCACTTTCCTACATGTGGGAAATGTCTTCCCCCATTCCTCACAACAACAAAAGGTAACATTTAATTAAGTTTCAATCGGGATTTTCTGTTTTTTGTTTGTAATCTTCAATCAGGTTATTAGCAACATTGTCCCTTTGATTTCGTAATTCGCGCTAATTGCAAAAAAAAAAGCGAACACTTCTGAAAGAGTGTTCACACCTATTGAGAGAATGTCATTCAGGTTTGACAGGTTTCGAGGACCTACTTTTTACACATTTTAAGCACTCAAAGGACAATGGAGGAATAACAAGAAAACTTCTATGAACTTCATGCAACCTATATACATATATATAAATCGCACTTGAAAAATCCAATAAGCTGGCCCTTAGGCCAACTCAATGATGATGGGAATGATGATGGCTGATGACTAAGCGTTGTTCTTGCCACCAACCCCAGGCTCTTGTCTTCTGCCAAGGGTGGAGCTGGGCTCTGTTTTATTGCAATTTGCGCAAAAATTTCAGTCAAGAAAGTAAATGAAAGAAGTGGTAGAAAAAGTACTCCCAGCTGCTAAACTGACTGACATCGACCAAGGCATTAATTGCCAAAATTAAATTTATTTCTTTCATTAATACATTCGAGTTTATGTATGTTTGTATGTATATGGAAACTACCATGCAAAATGTCAAGTAATCAAGTACATCCTGTGCGCGTGCTAGGCATAGTCGAGTTGGAGTTGGTTACAGGGTTTCACTTTTTGAATGACAGGGCCAAGTATTGACATTTGCAGCATGTCATGTTGCTTATTAAAAGCATAAATAAGCATAAGTGGATAGTTTAGTAGGGGTAAAAGTAGACCATCTTCCAGACATGTGAAGCCTTACTACCAGAAAAACCACCATCACAAACCGGGCCGTAGACAGACAGACAGACTCATATACTTTTCCCATCAATTTGCCACAATGCACAAAGGGGGACATAGAGAGAGAAGGCAGAGAGAGAGAGAGAGAGTTCTAAAGACTTTTACTTTCTGCTTCATATGAAAGAGTGACCATAACAATAGCCCACAATGTTTGGCACAATTTAAGCTGGACAATGGGTCACAAATCAAAGCTCACCCTTGGCCACTATTTATACAATTCTATTTCAAACTGGAACTCTGTCCTTCTCCCTCTCGAAATATGTAACGCAAAAGTAGGTACAATAAACAATTTTTCCTAGGGCTTCTACTATAATTTGGCCCTTTATTCTGTTCCTACATTTTTTGAACTGTTCGTGTCGTTAATCAATTAACTTTACGCCGTCTTTCTATTCTATAGCATTTAAGGGGGAGTTCTGTCTGGTTGATCTGGTTACGCCCTTTCGTGCTGCTTGACCACTTCAATATGTCAAACAAATCAAACCCCTAACCCCCACCAACTGCCCGCCCAAGTATTTGTACAAAAGATGCAGTCCAAGCAAATAATGTAAAGTGAAAAGTTTATATGCCATTCAATATGTGTGACTGTTTGTGGTAAGTACTTTTTGCCTTGATTTATTTGGCAAATTTTGATAATTTATGGTTCACAAAAGGAAAGCCAAACACATATTATGCCTATGGGGTAGTCGAAGAGCTGCTACCGTAAAACCAAGAAAAAACACTAACCCAAGAAATTAAAGAAAACATTTCATTTTGAGCCTCTAAGAATCTTAACTGTTTTGTCTAACTTCTTGATTTATTTCATTGCCAATTCGGTTCAATTCTTTGACCTCTAAACTCATATACTCAAATTGTACCCTTTAATGAAACAAACCTAAAATCTGCCATTTCGAAGACTTAGTGACAACTTAAAGTGGTTTTGCTGGTTTATGGTTTTGATAGATTTCAGTTTTATATTTCTCCTTTTTTTTCCTTTATCAATAATCCAAATGATTGAATGTTGTAATTTTTCTATGCCAAGTTTAGGTAGAGAGGAGTGGAGTGGAGAAGGGGATGATGCCAGAGGATGGCGACCGTGTTATTAGTCATCGATACGATTGAAGGCAATTAGAGAAAAAGTTCCAGTTTTTGGCCACATTGATTAGTCAAACCAAAAATGTGCATGTCATCCAAAATGCCACACATGAGAGCTGATTAATTTGAGACTCCCAAGTAATGAACTGGTTGCTCTAAGGCTCAGGAATAAACTTACAGACAGACCCCAGGGGGGGTCTTATGGATGAATTTTTGTGGTTACCAGAGTATCCATCCATTTTGCGGTTGTTCACTCCACTCTTATGTGTTTAATCCACTTTGCTTGGAGTTTGACCAAAACCGTTGACCAACCATTTTCTTGTCCTGTGGGCATGATGAACATGGAAAGGGCGTTATGTAATCGAATGCTTTTCATTTATTACCAGTTAGAGCACCTTAAAACTCAACCCTCACCCCCAATCCGTTGCCCTGGCATCTGAAACAAAAACTGATTGAACTTGAGTGATGGCAACAGTTGGCAAGATTGAGAACCCTCGAACTATATCCCAAGGGAAAGGGATGATGATGACCAGAAGACGAAGTGACTGAGCTGCTTACGAAATCTGGCACATTTTTAAGCAAATTAGTCAAATAATTCAAAGTAATTAGGCGCAAGTGCTGTACATTTGTCATGGCACCTTAAATCCTTTACCCTTTCGAAATGGCCACACAAATTGCCCATTCGAAGAGCCATTTCCATAATGCTGAGATTTTGGCACTTCATAATAATGAAATTATGATTTAAAAACACAAAAAAAAGAAGAAGGAAAATCGTATCCAATGGTAACCCCTTATTGCACTTGAACTCAACCCCCTCTCTAACTAACTTGGCCAGTTCTTCTTGGTGATGTCCCCTTTTTTTGACTGGCAGCTGGCAATGTTTTCTTTCTTCTTTGTCGACGACCATCGTTCGAATGGGTCATACATTGGCCATTAGTCTGGTGCGGACAACAAGGAATCCATTTCCGATATTGGGTGATAAAATTTTATGAATGTAATTTGCAGCGATTTGTTGCGTCTCAAGATATCAGTGGATATGGCGAAAAAGGGTTTTGCTTGTGTCATTGACAGAAATTGTTATTGACAACATGGCGAGGGAGTCGTAAATACTTATATCAATATATCTACATATACATATATAAGTTGTGTGTGTGGGTGACTCGTAGTTGACTTAAATTATTAAAAGCATTTGCTTAACAACTTTGGCAAACGGGTTGAATGCCAAAAATGGCCATTGACTGGTTACATTATGCCATTTCGCTTTCTGTCAATGACAATTGCAAGTTCAAAGGAAACATTTTTGAGGACAAATATCCTGTTTTTCCACTTAAAGTGATCACTCTCAGTCTTAGATGAGGACTATAGCACTTTTATCCATGTTTTTTTTTAGAGTTAAGCCAAAACTCTTTAAAACTCTTACATTATTATAGAATCGTTTACGTTTTTTTTTTTGTCCCTGAGTGTAATAAATCATTTTCTTTAAAAAGATTTTGGAATTTCAATGAGCTGCAAATTTATTCTGTACAACTAAAGTGATTAAAAATATATTTGTCTGAAGTTTTTAAGGCAGCCACAAAGAAAAAATGAATCCCAAATTAATCACATCAAAAAAATTCTACTGGAAAAAGAATCATAAAAAATGAAACGACTAAAAAATTGTATCAATTACGAAGCCATTTGCATAAATGTTGAGTACATGGTATTTATATAAATAATAAACAACGACATTTGGATGCTCTTTTCAGCTTAATTCTGATGTCGTTAGTTACAAGTATTATAGGTAATTTCATAATACTCTTCTTATCGGTAAGGGTATTACACAAAAAATTGAGAACTGCAAATGCAACCGCAGTACATAGGCCACGTTGACAAATAATTGAAATCAATCAAAATGACAAAAGAGCCATCCGCTTCTGCAACCAGTAAACCGTAACTCAACCTCACCCCACTCAAAAGGACCTCGACGCGTGTTCGAAACTAATCAAAATTTCAATTTCAATTTTTCCATGTGCCGTGTCTCTCTCTCACACTCTATCAGTGTGTCTATTAAAATCAAAATTCGCAAATGATGCGCATAATAAACTCAACAGAGTTTCCCATGTCAGGATCGCTTTATTCTTTAGCTTTCCTTTTTTGTTTTTTTTTTTGCACTGAGCCACTTGATGGGTTAATTCGCCAGCAGCCAGCAGCCGGCAGCCGCCAGTCGATGGTTGTTGGTCGGTGACAATTGAAAAATAGCCAGGCATTTGTTGTTGCCAATGTTTGCAAACATGTTACCCCATGCCAAATTCCCCTCACCCAGAATATTTGGTCCTACTGCTGCTACTGGTTGTTGTTGTTGTTTGTGGCAGCCGAGCGTATCAATAAATCCATTTAAAATTGCGTGCGTGTGTCGCTCGATGTCACCGAGGAGTAAGAGCATCCTATATACACCAAAGGGTCTTACACATAATGCAATGGGAATTATGGCTGCTTAGCGCTTAACAAAAAAATATCGAAAATAAATTGGCAGCGACAACACAAAACAAAAGCAACCGAATACAACAACCAGCAGCCATCAATTGACATTGATACCCACCGAGACTCAAACTGAACTAGGTAAGAGACTAAACAACCCTCGTTTTAAAATGCAAAATCAAAGTAAATCAATTTCCATTGCAAAAACATTCACAAGGGCACGTTCTTCATTTGCAGAAAACTCACCGAAAAGTCTCTGCCAATAAATCAAATTACCACAAAAAAAAAAGTACTCAAACGAAAATTATGCGCATATGCGACAGAATTCAGTCACTCGACATTCTTGGCGTCTTCTGAAAATATTGTAATTTGTGGCAAATCCTTGAAAATCCTAGCACATATATCACAAATATGTTCTCATAAATCAGGACACATGCGTTTAGTTTATCACAAGGCGCTCAAATGTCCTGGTCGTGAGTGGGTGTGGCACTTATCTTGGCATCATTTTAATTTTAAAATAGGCCATGACCGCCATTCGCAGCACGGGCGCATCTAATTTGCACATTTTCACTATTTTCCTTAACAATTTCCATTTCATTGTTCTCGATTTTTTAATGTGCTTATTTATGTGGCCTGTTTATGATTTTATGTGCTTTCTATGCAAATTCCAGTCTCTCTGTTGAAAGGAAAGCCTAAATCGTTAACTGAAGGTGACGTCATTTATCATAAAAGATACATTTTATGGCAGAACTAACGATATGGCAAACTGTACCTTATCAAAATGACAAAATTTCCAAGGTGAAAGTTTCTCTACTTTTAAGGCAACCCAAATAAACTAAAGACTTAACATCATATAAATTGGTTTTTGATTGCATACCAGATGTAGATAATGCAAAAAGGATATTCTATTGATGCTGTTGTACATAGTATCTAAAGGTGTTATGTCAAAAAGAATATAAATTAGCTAAATGGACCAATTGAGCTGTATTAAAGGCATATTTAGGATATAAAATGATCATTATATTAGTATGATATTTCGATGGACTAACAATCTCAAGGACTTTTCCATTATGTTGTATCGCTCATTATATATGAACACCAAAATACATATGTATTAATATATTAACCAACCAATTCGATACCCAACGACCCTCTTTTAATATGCATAACTCATAAATGACCTATCAATGGACCAACCACTCGCAAATTTAATGGACCTCAACCACTCAGTGGATTGCTAACAAGAATTTCTTTCTTAACCTCTACACAAAAACATAAAGGAAAAAAAAACAACAATAATAAATAATAAATAATATTTCTTATAAATAATTGCTTCCCTTTTCTTGCCTCAGTCGTGTTTTTTCCCTATTTTTTTTTATTTTTGGGCAATTGCGAATTGTGCGACGAAAAATATGTTAACTAATCACCGTAGGAAAGGATTTTTATGGGTTTTCATTTCCGCACATAATCGACTTTGGCAGGACTTTTGGCAAGGAGCAGTCAAGGGGAAAAACCAAAAGCGGATATGTGGAACGTTAAGCATCATTGCCACATTGAGGTGATATATGTGTGTCAGTTGGGCAAAAAAATGTGCCTGTGTGTGTGTAGAAAAATGTCATTTCCCTTTTATGAAATACGGAAATGAGCATAAGTATGGTCTGCCTCATAAACAATCTTTCAACTAGATGCATATACGGGAATTAAGTGTAGGAAAGTTTTTTGACACAAGCAAATCAAGTGAAAGTCAAGGCAATAAAAACTACAGGGGTTAGACCAAAAAGGATATAAGATTCATATATGGAAGATAGTATTTATGGTTATTGACCCAACTTTGAGATATTTGGCAATTATAGCAGCTTAATGACTTGTGACACACAGCCGAAATTCAAAGACTTTTTTTCTTTTCTCAGAAGTTGCACTTGGATTTTTAGATAAATTAAAGTTTTTCGATCCATCCCACTCTACAAATGGTAACTCCACCCAGTGGGAGACAATGGCTGAATGTCCAATGATGATGGCAACCAAGACAACCAACCAACCGGATGTCATTCACAGCATTTGAATATCCAACGAGGAGCGATGTTATTTGTAATTAGATGCCAGGCACAATGCATGGCAAATCCCAGATAATAACACCGCGGTGGTCCTTTCGCCCCTCAACTTGAAGTGCTGCCACTCGTCAGTGGCCTGTAAAAAGAGAGAGAGAGAAAAAAACGCGCGGCAGGACACTAGAACTTCAACTTTCACTTTATCAATTGACACACACCATGACGACCAGGAAGCAATTCGAAGGAACTGCTTCCATTCAGAAAGCTAATTGTAAATTCAAACAGTTTTTTTCAACATTGTATTGAAATTTGACTAACACACGTCCAGGAGAAAATTTATTGCGTTGCTTTTGATAATGACATAATATTTTACGCTTCGACAGAGTCTAAAGTGACGAAGAGGGGGGAGCCACTTGAGTATCGCTCCATTTTTTTTATTATTATTATTTAAATTTTTTTTTTCTCCATGTCGTCGTCGGCTACACATTTCCATTAATTTTAAGTGCTGTATGTACGTACCTCTCCTCCCTGTGCAGGATTGAAGGTGGCATTTGCACGGGAGACTTGCTTTCTTCCCCCATGGTTTTTTTTTTGGTTCGGTTTGGTTTGGTTTGGTCCATTGTCTGGAAGGCCTTTGTTATTTGTCTGCCCGTATCTGTATCTGCATAATGTTATTGTTATTGACTTTTTGCGCGCCGCTCAATCATAATCATAATCAATTGTTCTGTGAGTTTTACCTGCGGTTGTTCTTATCGCAGCATAGCAAGGACATTTGCATAATGGAAAATGTTGTTCTCTTGGTTGGCTTGGACAAACTAAATATATGTATGTATACATATCACTTGAGATTTTTAAGTATTTAAGTCCCAAAAAAAATTCAAATGTTGACTTTTGTTTAATTAGAATATTTCTTAAGTTAAAGAAAATATATTAGAAAACGATAAAAGCTAAAGTTTCCATTTCTTAATTCAGATGTGATCCTTACAAGTCGTCCCCTTTATTCCTATACCTTTCTTTCGAAAAGTTTCCTCTTAAACCAAAACTCTGTTGCTTTTTGGCCAATCTTTAATCTAATGTAAAGTCTGTTTTCTGATTTGTCATTCTCATCATCATGATAAGGAGCTATAGGGCAAAAAACAAACAATAAACCGCTTGAAAAATCAAAAAGATTTGCACAACAAATGAAATTTGCAACATGTTTGCCCAGCGACTTAAGAACCAGAAAGGACCTCTCAAGTGGATTGCTTCGCGGTCACGTGAGCTGAAAACTTAAATGATATTGAAAGCATTCTTCAAAGGTAAGAACCAATAGACAAACAAAAATGAAATGCGGAATTTTGTGACCTTAATTTGCAAAAGTAAATAGAAATGGAAAACACACACGAAAAGAGGAATAAAAGAAAGATAAGCAAAAAAAAAAAAAAGGATTTTAAAATCTAATTTCGCATTTTGGCAGAGAAGAAAAACCGCGGGGGCAGAAGGAACCCCTTTTCGGGAAATTTGAATGCCACATAGAACACACACACACACATGCATATTATTTGCAAATTAGCTTGATTGTGGGGAAGGGGATGATGGATGCGGAAGGGGCTCGATGAGGACGACGACGCACTTCACATGCGAAATGGAACCAATAAACCGTGAAGCACGCAGACAACAGTCGCCCGGTCGCCAAACACCAACCACAGCTCAATAGGCCTGTCTATGCATGTGTGTGTGTGTGGTGTATGTCCTGTGTCCTTCTGTTTGCTGATGCTGCTGCTGCTGCTACTCCTGGTCCATGCTAGATGTCCTGGATGTCATTTTGTCAAACGAAAACGAATCACATTGGCCCCTGAGGGTAGGATGATTCTTTGCCTGTTGCCTCCCCTTTCCCCCATACTGTTTGCTTTAAAGTTTGCAGATTTTTTTTTTAGCTCCGTTTTCCGTTTTGTTTGCTCATTCCTGGTTGCTGCAGCAACCGCTCGATGTTTCATTAAAAAGGGTTCGCTTTTAGGCTTGTGGTTGGGCGAAAAGTCATGACTGGTTGCCACCACACACACATACGCACACCCAAAACACACACACACCCATATACACGCGCTTTGTGTACTCGTATTAGCCCTGTTTGTCATGTGGAACATGATTTGAGGCATTTCTGCTTCGCTTCCTTTCAATGGGCGGCTGCAAAAATTTATATGATGAAAGAAAACGCCAAACGCCATTTGCATGCCCAAGGTACATGAGATAGACATTGATAATAATATTTTCTCTCTGCTTCCTTTCCCCCTTTGTTTACTCATTGCATTTTGCTTCTTTCAGTGGCGACTGTACTTACTTTTATTTTCTTTTTATACCCTTGCAAAAAGGGTATATTAATTTTGGTCAGAAGTGTGCAACGCATAGAAGGAAGCATCTCCGACCATATAAAGTATATATATTCTTGATCAGCACGACGAGACGAGTTCAAATAGCCATGTCCGTCCGTCCGTCCGTCCGTCCGTCCGTCCGTCCGTCCGTCCGTCCGTCCGTCCGTCTGGATCAACGCGAACTCCTCCGAGACCGTAAGAGCTACAGAGCTGAAATTTTGCACGTATGCTTGTATATACTGCAGGCGTTGTATATCTCGGATTCAGCCGGATCGGACCACTATATCATATAGCTCCCATACAAACGTCAAAGTCACGAACAGTGACTTTTCACACAAACTTCGTTATTTTATCAGCAATTGTCATAAAAGTTGGTATTTGTCAGTTTGGTGTTCTTATTAATAATTGTGCCAAATTTGATCAAGATCGGGTGACTATATCATATAGCTCCCATACAAACGGCAAAGTCACGAACAGTGACTTTCTCAATAACTTCATTAATTTTATAGCTATAGCCAAATCAGCTTTTTTTTCCCGTCAAATCTGGCTTTTTTGAAAGTCCAATTGCGGGAAAAATACCAAAACAGCGGGCAGCGGGAATTCTGGATTTTTTAAAAATATAAATTGCTTTTTTCCGCTCTTTTTCTACTGAACAATTTATCATTTTTGAGCGATTAATCGTAGTAAAATGTTATTCATCTAATTCAGTGGGAAAATACTGAGAACACTGCAAATTTTTGGGTTGGAGTGTTTGCCTATAAGGATTCTGGAGGATATAGCCGAGAATTACCAAAACAGTTGCAAGGGTATACAAACTTCGACGTGGTCGAAGTTAACCCCGGCCCTCTGGTTTTTTTCCTTATTTTTATAAGATTACATTTTTCTAATGCAGCATCAAGTAATCGCGTTCTGAGCTGGGTCGACACATCGGCCCATTAGCTCAGTTGGTTAGAGCGTCGTGCTAATAACGCGAAGGTCGCGGGTTCGATCCCCTCATGGGCCAAATCAAAATTCTTTTTTTTTTTAATTTTCACAATGTAGAAAAATATTTTTTTTGTAATTTTTTTTTTTTATTTTGAACTTAGAAATATTTTTTTAAAAGTTTGTTTTCCTTTCTGCAAATCATATTTTTTATTGTATAAATTAATAAACGGCAAGTAAGAAGTATTTTTTTGATAAATTTTTTTTGTAAGTTAAACACTTTTTTTGTAGTTTACTTTTTCTGCAAATTATTGATTTTTTATTTAACCCATTTTCTGCAGCTCAAAATAAGATTTAAGCAAAATATATTCATCGGGATGTTATTTTCCTAAAGAAAAACAAACCAATATTTTGCATATTTCTTTTTCCTTTTGAACAGTAAAATTCTAAAAATATTCTGAAATTTTATAAAATATATCTAAATTTTATACATCGTAGTGTCAAGGCAAATAATATGCTTTTTTGTTGTTGTTGTTTGTTTTTTGAACTTAGTATATTATATATACAGTAGAATCCGGTTATAACGACTCCGCTTATAACGTCCGTCTGGTTATAGCGACTAAAGTTCGATGAGTGATTGGTTGGTCCCAATACAAACTTATATGAAAGGGGCCTCCGGTTAGTACGTCTTCCGGATATAACGACGAAAATCGTCGGTCCCTTGATCGTTGTTATAACCGGATTCTACTGTATTAGAAGTATAGTATAGATTTTAACAGGTAAATTGGTGTTGAATATCGAAATTTTAGCACTTTAAGATCTAAAATATTGTTATTGTCATATGTTATATTGTTAATTGGAATAGAAAATTCTCTTATTTCCTTCTCTCCCTTGCATCGGCCACTATAGTAGCATTCTACTAATTATAATCAAATAATAACTCTGCATTTCTTTTCTAAAAATAGCAATCGTAACATTTCTTCTAATATTTTCGTAAAAAATCATTTAAAAGAGTATTACAACTTATACTCAAACGTTCAGTGATTGATTTTTAAATCGAATTGAATTGAATTTTAAGGGTGACGCATTGGCTAATCTTTCAATTCGCAACTGTACTTCTGACAGGCGTTTCAATTGGTGTTAAATTTTCCAAATAGCTTTTATTTGATTAAACAGGGTCACTCAGCTCCCACAATGACCAAGCACAAATGAGTATTGGGTTGGGGGATTTTGAAAATTACAAAAACTTAACGAGCAGAAAATGCGTTTTGAAGTTTGCAGCATCATCAACATGATGTTATATATGTACATAGATCCATGGATGCTCATTATCAATATTTGAGGGTTGTTTTCAATTTAACCCCTTGGCAATTAACATGACAACGGCAACAAAAAGCGTTGACCACTTGACCAGCCTTCGGTGGAAAGTGTTACTAGCCCTAATTGAAAGTCATTAAAAGTGTGTGTTGTGTGTGTTGGTGCGTGTGTGTGTGTGAACATTTTACAATTGTTTCAAACATTGTTCAGATCAAACAGGTTAAACAGCTGGCTAAATTCTAGATTGCCTGATGCTCTATCCGGCAGTGCCTGTCAAATATGACAAATGACTGGTCAAGCCCAATTCTTTCGAATGAGTGGACAATTTTCTTCCACTTTTTTTGGTATTTGGTGTTATATCGCGTTGCGTGTTGGATGCAAATGCAAAGTTCAGTGCACACAAGTTAAACAGTTGTCTAAGAATGGTAGAAACAAAGTCAGACAAAAAGGGGTACAGTTTGACAATAACTTTAACGAACACTTGCCCCAAAAATGTCACAACCTTATCATTATCATCTTTATCTAACCTAATAACTGAGTGAAATTGAAACAGCTTAACCCTTATAAACAAGTCACAGCTGTCAGTACATCCCACCCTACCATAAATCACAAAAAATAACTGGGAAATGAAAATGATTCTTTATGAAAAATTACAAAAAGCGAAAAAAATCCAAAAATATGAACGCTAGCATGGAAAACTTCCCCCTTGAAGGGGTTACATGTTCGAGGATTTAAAGTCAAACCGCATGGGAGTGAGAACGAGATTCAATGGAGGATTCGTTTTGGGACTTACAGGCGTCCAACATCAATCAAAACACGCGACGCGACAGTTTTCCAATGATGCGATTTACACTAACGATGCTGCGGCGTAGTGTCTGATCCTATGACCCACCTCCACACACACACATACACATGCTTGACAGAAAGTCATTTGAAATTGGTTAAAATTTAAAGTAGTTTGACGGTGCTTTCCTGGTCTCTGAACTTGAACCCTTTGGGATTTCGCTCTTTTGAATAATGATGATGATGTCGATGTCGATGTTATTGACGGGGTTTGTTACTGGGAAAATTTGCATGTGAGAGAATATAAATCGGTGAAGCGCGGAATGCGCCATGTAATTTACACGTTTGACAAAGTATCAATGATATCGAGTCGATGATGTGAACGACACACACTGTCGTCACCCATGACACAAATCGTCCCAAATCGTTTTTTACACAGCGACAACAAACAACTGAGTGTGTGTCTGTGGGAGGAGGAGGTAAAAACAGGCGAAGAAGTTACAGCCCAAACAAAAAACTCCTTTCAGCTACCTCCTTCCTAATACCCCATCCTCCTAATGTGTGCATTTTCACGCCGTCGTTTCTGAAGTGGGTGGAGATCTGTAGGAAGACACACAGAGAGTGGGTAGGTAGGGTAAACATATCCCGCGGCGCTTTCTCTACACATCCTTACAATAATGTGTGAAACTTTTTTTCTGTTCTGCCCTTTTTTCAAAATGAGAAGGAAAAAAAACGAATGAAGCACCCCATGTGTCAGCCACAGGCAGACCTCCTCCATCCAGTTCAGCTCTCAGTGTCTCAGTGCGGCTCCTTTTTAGTAGTTTTTAATGCTGTTTCGGTATCCCAGTCCCTGGGGCTTTTGCCACTTCTGGCCAAGAGCGTTTTGTACTTTTCTACAAAATTAATTTTAACCACAAAACTTGCCACATTTCGATGATTAATGATTTGTTTTGGTCGACACGCAATCGACGAAACGGAGAGAAAAAAGCGAAATGTGATATATCCCCCCATGTGGTGGATTCCCGTTTGGTTTTTTTATTGGTTTGAAATTGAAATTATTGTTATTCATTTCTTTGCAAGCATAATTCATTAATGATTTTTATGGTTTCTTGACAGGAATCGCACAGCATGGCAAAGTAAGTCAAAGTGAAGTTGCTTTAGCAGAAAAGAGAGAAAGATAGAAACACAAATACAAGTTAATATATAAGATATAGGATATGCAACATTATTTTGACTTACATTGTAAATTAAAATTTGTTTAAGAACTTTGAATAACTGGAATTTTGAATTCATTCATTATTCAATTCAATTTATTTAATTGATCTATGGGGTCTTTTATATCAAAGATCGCATCTTTGGCGAAATTGACTGCTCCATCGCCATTCCATTTGAGTTGTACGGAGCCGATGAAATTATTAAAGTCCATTGTACTGAAGTTGTGCGGAAAGGGATAGGACAAATCATGGATATGATATGGGCAGCCCATATGATAGATCCATTTTCGTGGATATTGAACTTTCAACTTGTGCTCAGCACAAACTTCGACAAACTCTCCATGCTTATTGTGTTGGAGGCGAACACCAATAAACGTCATGGCATTCTCAAGAAGTGTCGGAGTCTCGGGATCCATGTGAAAGGCCAACAGCATAGGATCTTCTGAAAACCTTTCATCCTTATTTTCAGCATTGCAACCTTCTTTCAGGTGGAATAGAAAGGACATGGGCATATAGGGAAAACGAACGGCGGCCATGGTCCGTCGCAAATGCTTTTGACGTTCCTCTGGCATGTGATTGAGCCAACGCAACACAGCCAGAAATACCTCAATTTCCGAGTTAACACCAATCGAGTCGAGGGAAATTAATTCCACCAACTCATCCACTGTCAGTTCCAAGAAAGTTTTATGGCCAACCAGGGCCAGGAAATACGCTCTTATCCGGGACAACATCACACCTCTCAATTCATTTAGCTGAGGCAATTTTCTTGCCTTCATATACACTTCCATGACAATCTTCTCACTCAAATCCTTGTCCGACAACACTTTCCAGCAATCGTCTTCCAGTAAATCAATTTTCAATTTTTTGGCCACCAGCAGTATAGGAAGTATATCTCCAATAGCTGGTAGTTCACGAAAACGCATCCAATGATAGGCCAACTCGAAACCTTTTGCTGGCACTTCCTCTGGGTTGAATTTAAACTCGCGAACACGCCAATCCCTGTCCGCAAAGTACATCGAATAACACCTCAACAGAACGTGGTTACATTTAATGGTGAAGTCTTCCCCGATCCGAACGCTATTAGTTGCTCTGCGATTCTCGTTTATCATATCCTGGACTAAATCAATAATTTTGTCCTTTGGGGGCTTATTTGGGATCTTAATATTTCTGTTTGGCTTATATGGAGAATACGAAAAAAAAGGAAGCTCTGGCACCTGAATGTCCTGGGGATTAACAAATTCTGCATCCGTGAAGGCCTTCCACTTCCGAATTGCAGCATCTGTTTCCGTATCTGTGCCAATTTCTTTTAAGTCAATTTCATTTGAAGACGATGGCAAGATTTTTACAGTCGGCGATTTGATTTCATCCCCTATTATTAATGTACTTAAATCATCTGTACTATTCAAATTAATTTCAGATATTTCACTTCCGGAAAACCCATGCAATTTCCACTTCCAAGTGTCTTTTAAGTCACTTTCATTTGAAGACGATGGCAAGAACCAACAATCATCCTGCACAGTGGGATGATCCGATTCTGCTGCGCTTGATGTACTTGAGTCATCTTTACTATTCAAATTAATTTCAGATGTTTCACTTCCGGAAAACCCATCCAATTTCCACTTCCGAGTTTCAGCATCTTTTTCCGTATCTGTGCCAATTTCTTTTAAGTCACTTTTTTTTGAAGACGATGGCAAGATTTTTACAGTCGGCGATTTGATTTGATCCTCCAGCACAATGGGATGATCCGCTTCTGCTGTGCTTAATGTACTTAAGTCATCTTTGCTATTCAAATTAATTTCAGGTATTTCACTTCCGGAAAACCCATCCAATTTCCACTTCCGAGTTTCAGCATCTTTTTCCGTATCTGTGCCAATTTCTTTTAAGTCACTTTTTTTAGAAGACGATGGCAAGATTTTTACAGTCGGCGATTTGATTTGATCCTCCAGCACAATGGGATGATCCGCTTCTGCTGTGCTTAATGTACTTGAGTCATCTTTACTATTCAAATTAATTTCAGGTATTTCACTTACGGAAAACCCATCCATTCTGTTAAGAAATAGGAAAAAGAAATTAAAAGTGTTTGATTTCTGACTCTTAGCTAGGTAATGATTTGAGAGTTCCAGTTTCTGAGAAATATTTAAATGACTTTTAAGTTCTATGGCTACTATTTGAAATAGTTTATCTCTTCAGGACAAATCTCCTTACTTATATCAAGATTATAAACACACACACCATTTGCATTAGTGTTAACGTTGACTTGCAATCTGATTTTCCAATGTTTACCATTTTTCAAGCTGTCAGTCACAGACACACACAAAGATTCGGTCGTCAGTCGTCTGGAGATGTGTTACCTTTTGCATTTTGGCAAACTTCCTCCCCCTTTGGCAACAATAAAAAGACAAACATATTGACAGCTCAATACCATTACCGAATGTAATGTTTAAATAAAAAATTTGCATTAATTTAGCTGGAAGACGACATGAATTTCTTCCCCTGTGGCACACTGAATTCACCCCTCAATTTTTGCTCCATGATTTGGCGCCCAATCAGCGAAACGTCAAATGTCCTACCCAACATATGTTCCAGTCAAATTTTGCACGATTTATAAATATTTCGCTCCTTTTTTGTTGTTGTTGTCGCGACCATAGTGAAAGTGTCCTGGTGTGCCCGAAATGATTTGGGCGTTGAAATGCCATCATCATCAACATCAACTTGGAACTCTGTTCCACCCACTTGGAGCGTAAAAATTAATGATGTTTTACATAGTTCGGCTGGGAATTGTCGCACATGTGTGACTGACTGACTAGCGAAGTGACATTTTTATATCCGTTTGCAATTTTTAAGCTGTGGCAAAAAATTGAAAAAATGTTTTTCTTTTCTTTTGACGCGTAAATTGACACGACTTTGCTTTCTCCTCGTTTATGTAAGAAAAATATCCCAGCTCGTTATGCTAATATCCTTTTCAGAGTAAAGAGTTTTTGATTAATGATGTCTAGTGAAAATATGAAAGAATCACATCTGGCATACCTTTATTAGTTTGGAAAAAAAAAGAAATTTGTAAACCAAGTTATGGATATATTTTCTCCCTTTCTTTTTTTTGGGGACTCTCCACTTTCATTTGGTTTCTAGGCCTCACATTACAGACTCTCTCAATATTTAATCAATTTTGAGAGGTAAAAAGTCAAACAATAAGACCAAGCTAAGGGTCGGTTTGTAGGCTTAATCAGAAAATCAAACAATTGACATTCAATATGGTCTAATTTTTTACGCTGCCATTAAACAAATTATTGACATGGCAATGGGGAAGGCAAAATTAGACATGGCAGACAGTCCGTCAGTTATTTTTGTAAATTCCCCAAAGGAATTGAACAAAAACATATCAATAAACCAAACAACAACAGGGCAGAACAAATAGCAAAGGAAAATCTATAACTGGGTAATTGAAAATTTTTCAATGAAATTTGATCTAGCAATTTGGGGTTAGACTGTACTTTTGACATGGAAAGTTTTCTCAACTGCATTTGACAGGAGATTTCCTTTTTTTTTTGTCTCCTGATATAGAAATAATTCAAATAAATTTCCTGTTAAATAAGTGAGAAATTATGGCAAAAGTCCTTTTTGTGTGTCTGTCCTGTTTCCGCATAATTAAGTGCACTCAAAAGGTGTTTTGTGTGCGGGGAATTCTCCTCAAAAAAAAAGGAAAAAAATCTGCTATACATTTACATAATGCAGACAGTTGCTGAGGATTTATAGCGTGTGTGTGTTGGTTGCTTCTCAAGTGCCGCAAATTAATTCAAATGAAATGCGTTTGCTATAAATCTAGAACAAATTTCAGGACTTAATCCTCTGACATTTTTTTTTTTTGGCTTCTTTCTCTCAGTCCTTCTCTGTCCATTGTTCGGTCTAATTTCATGCAATTTCGTCACCTTCTGTTGAGCTGGTACTGGGAGCTGGCTTTTGATTGGCGCTAATCACAAAAGTGTCAACGACCAGGCAAGAGAAGGAAACTGCGTTTGCTTCATTTCCGCTTTTAATCACCCCCCAGGACCAGGAACAGACATAAGACCTGAGTCCCAGGGTCCCATGGTCTTTTGTTCCCCAGAAATCAGACCAAACACTTGGGCAAAACTAATTTCCCGTTAATGAGGGTCGCTCGTCCTTCGTCTGTCGAGGCTGTTGCTTTCTATTTTTTCGTTTGTACTTTGATTAAGCATTTTGCTTAACTCACACATGCGTCTCATTAATAATTTTTTCGCAGCCACGAATCGAGATTAATTTACGCCTGGACAGAATCTGACGTGTGCCTGTCATAGGGAAAAATTCAGAAAAAAAAACGGTTCGGCGTAAAAAGTCTTCTTTTATCTTCATTATTGGGTTGGGGAGGGAGGGAACGACTGGTGTCTAACATGCAAAGATCTGCTGAGGCATTAAATTGTTATTAATTGAAAGTCAAAAGTGTGTAAAAGATATTTTAATTGGATTGTTTTCTTATTATTGAGATGTGAACAAAATTGTTAATCTCTTTTCAAATTTAACTTTCATTACATAAATAAATGAAATTTGTGTGGGAGAATATAGATATAATACTTGTAGAACGAAGTTTCGTCTTAGAAAATGTTGTTAGTTTGAGGATTTATCTTGGGTGGAAGGACACCACCAAAAGAAATCGAAATATCGATATTTTGGAGAATGTCCAGACCCTACAGACTACCGCTAGATCCTCCTATGCGTATAAGCTTACAATCTTTTTTTGATCTTTGTTTATGCAATGTGAGAAACTTTTTGGCATTTTCCCACACTTTCTAAAAGATTTAGCATATTGTCAATAAAGGATTCAAATTCCTTGCCCATCATTCGAAAAAACGTGCTAATACTTATATATGAAATTTTTACTATTCATAAGCAAAAATTCCTCACATGTGTGACTTATCTTTTCTATGGGTTAACACAATCTAATCGGATCTCAAGTGTATTCGACTGGAAACTGACAACATTTCAATAATTTTTATTACCCAACGAGAGTTATGCATTGTCAGGACATATACATTCATAAGTATAAGGACATCAATTCAATGCCTAAACACAATATGTGTGTGTGAGGGCAAAACAATTTCAATTTGCCCTAAAAAGCCACCCAAAAGAAATACACATATAGAATGAGCATAGAAAACCTTTTCATTGTTATCTTGTGTTTATTAAATTGTTGAATACGCCGCTCTCCAAAGGGGCGAAAGGGGTGTTTGTCAGTTGGGTAAAGGACATGAACCCGGGTTCGATTTCTGGCCACCTTTGTTAATCGTCAAGCTGACAATAAATCTTGTCAGGACAGACGAATCTGGCTAGTGAATGGAATACTAGAAATGGAGAAATTGAATTGCGTATGAAATGTAATTTCTATTCCCGACATGGACTAAATGTATATATACCTGAATGGATCTACATGCAAACCATTATCGCAATCATTCTTACATGCTCTCCATGCCAAAAAAAAAATGGCAAAAATATTTCATAAATTGAATTGTTTTGCCTTGGTCCTCGAACAACAAATTTGATTTTGACTTGTTCTATACCCTTACAAAAAGTAGTTTTGTTATAGCTACAACTGGAGAACTAATATATATCATGGCTAATCGCAAATATGTTATAATATAGGTATACATAAAATTGTCTTTGTAATCATATAATCGGGAGAGATCATAATAAGAATATTGTGGTTTTTAACAGAGGTAAATATGTAAAAGCGTCTACAAACTTCTGTGTACAGTTGAATTGGAAGCAAAAGGCCTCTAGTTCTTGTTTGTCTTTTTAGTCAAATGGTAGAGAAATGTTAGCTGTTGACTACACACACGACTATCTATGATTTATAACACATTTAGTGGTGACAGGACGACCCCGGCGACTATTGTCTGCCTTTGAAAATGAAATTAAAGTGACAACCAAAAACTTGGACTCTGATTGGACTCTTGGTTTAGTGGCGAATTTCCCAGCATTGCATTTGGTTTTGCTGAAAACTGAAAACTGCCTTGTGGCATTATCAAATTATGCTTTCAACAGATTATGGCTTTTTAAATATGATAAATGATACGAATGGCTGGAATGTTGTTACGGTTGGCACACAAAAAACCAACACCCAAAACCGCAAAATCTTTAGTCCTGCTCCTGACAACCCAAAACCACGCCCATTTTAAAAGAAAATCGAAAGTAGAAACAGGCGAATTGAATTTAAATTTGCTGATTATGTACTGAGTGTTGAACTCAAGTAGTGCGAATAATGGTTATATTGAGCCATAAAAGAAATTAAGTCAAACATTATTTTTATGCCTCGACCCCTTGGAAACCCTCCCCTTTAATACTTTAGAATGGGGAAAAAACAACTTTCACCACCTTTTGAACTTTTTAGCAAATATTATTGATACATCGGCGGCTTCTCAATGGTTTGTAAACGATTTCTGAAGAGCTTCTTCTTCGTCACAGGGTGCCACATAGACTCATTCTCCTTCTCGTTGTCGTCCTTACAGATTAGATCCTGCAACGCATATTACACATTATATTTTGAAACAGATTTTCAAGTGTTATTCTAGGGGGATGAGTATGCGATTGAGGTTGGGGAGGAGGGGCTTACAGATGATTTTCCACGGCTTTATAAAAATTTTCCAACAATCAGCACCGCGGGCGTCTGTCCTCATCAGGAGGAAATTGTAAAAATTTTTATAATTTAAAAACGATTATTACTTTGTCAAGGCTGCAACAGAGGGGGGTTGGGTGACAGGCACTGAAACTGTATGAAAATCAATGCATAAATTACAAAAGCTGATCTTTATTGTTATTCAAATCATTTGGCAGCTGCACATTGCTGCCGGTGCTTTCGGTTGTCATTTGGTTGGCGCTTAAAAAAAATGATAATGATTGACTGGCCCAACATGGAATCCCCAGTTCAAAGCTGTCAATAATTCCCACCATGTGCTAGGGATTTACTTAATTTTTTTTTTTGTTGTTACTGTCTTGCCAAAGGCAAAAACATTAAAAAACATCAACAAAAAATGGAAAAGGAGACGCGGGCGATTGGCAGTCAAGCTGACGATTTCCCAAGCGAATTGCCATAATCCAATCTGAGACGTCATGTAATTAGGTTGCAAGTCCTCAACGAAATGTATGCTTTTTTCTAAAATTTAATTCGTCTTTTGAATCAAGGCATTAAACTTAACACCTTTGTTCAAAATTTGATACAATATTTAATCCAACAAATCTAAGAGAAAATTAAGAGATTTTCTTCACACTCTCACTATTACAACTAAAGGATAAATTCTATTTCGTTTTAAAACAGCACAAAATGCAGAAAGTTCAGATTCTTCTAGCCTAGAAAACTAAAGGCTAAACTAAATAATTGTATCATGTGAGGGGATATTCCCTCAAATCATTTGAATCATTTAGATAAATTAAATTAAATTATTTAGAACTCAAGAGTTGCCCATTTTATATTCCATTTCAGTTTACATAGTTCCTTTGAACTATGAAGAACCTTGTCCTTCTTTATGTATATGTGTCTTTTTTTAACTACTTCTCCCTCCTCACCATTCACATTCTTAGCGTATTCAAAAACTATTCAAAATTAATTGCAAAATTTCTTTGTTAGCGGCACACAAAAGAACCTTGAACAACCTTAACAAACCTTAAACGAATGTTGTATCCAATATTCATGTTACCGCTAAGTATGAGCCTTCAATTTCCACATTCATTTTCCCATTCCAATTGTTTTACTTAACTTAATATGTATTTTCACAAGGAGCACTGATAATTTAATGTAAACTTTTGCGGTCACGTGTCGGCGGCCACCGCCTCAATATGTAAGTAAATCAAAGTAAATTACAACCACACACATACACATACAGGCACACATGGCCCATGGGCAATATGAGTATCAACCCACATCACCCCATAAACAGAAAGCGAGTTAGAGAAAAGGTTCACAAGTGTTTTGACATTTAAACACGTTTTGTATTCGAAATGACCAGCCAAGGGCAGGGGGCAATGGGCAGGGGCAGGGATCGGTTGCATAGGGTCTATTACCAAGGGAGCTCTTACACTTGTGCAAATGCTTGGGAAAACTGTGAGAACCCAATCTACCCTGTGAAAATATGAAAGATTTTCCACACACACGCACGCAAACTCACACATTTATCAAGTGGGTATCATATGTAAATTTTATTTGTAATTTGGTAAATTTTGTTCAATAAATAAATAAATACAAAAGGCTTTTTAATAATAGGCTATCAAACGTCCTTAACCTCGGGCTGTGGCTGCCACATTGGCGGCTTGTTGAGCAATTCCCAATCCCTGAATGGTGGCATCTCGAGTGTGTTGGCCAATGCGTTCCTAAAGAAGTTGTCAGTTAGTTAGTTTTTATCTAGCAGAAATCCCATTTGATTGGTCTTTAACTTACAATTTTCTTGCCAATCTTCTTGAGCCAACCAGCTTCGGATTGTCCCATGCTAATGGCCAGGATAAGGGCAACAAAGATGAAGATCTTGTAGAAGTTCATGATGATATTTTCTTTTGCTGGATTGCAAGATTGAGTTCTTGTTGCTGATATTGCTGCGGAGCGACTGATGACTTGACTATTCAAGCTGTTGGGTTTATATACTTTGATGATGCTGATAAGACTGACTAACGAGGGGACTTTTCTCGTTCTGTGCGCGTTGATTGGAAAAGAAATCCCCTTTTATCAGGTGAGGAATGTGGGCTTTTTATTTGATCAGCTTTCTTTTTTCTATCTCTTGCTATCATTAATTGACTTTGGTGAATACCAACTTAAACACAACTGTACTTCTTTAAACATGGCTCACATATCATCCACCACCATTGCCAAAAAGAAAACAAAAATTTGTATCTTTAATTTCTAACCATGAAAAAGACAACAAATGAATTAATTCCAATGAGGAGAAGCGAATGAGGGGTGGTGTTTTGTGATACAGTTGAGTGGGATGCGAGTATTGTCAGGATATGCCACTAATTTCCTTAACAAGTAAAAACGCTTTATGCTATGTGGGTCCTGACTTTACCCCGTCCTTCGTTGCCTCTCTATCTTTCTCTCCACTTCTGTTGCCGGTGCTCGTTTCCGGTTCTGTGGCTCGACTCCTTGTTACTGGCTTTTGGTAAAATGTAAATAAAATCGCTTGAATTAACCGCTGACTGACAGCAACAAGCGGCAGGAGACTTTTGTGCGCTTCCATGTCATATTTGCCACAGCAGAAACCGGCATAATGCGACACATCCTTACAACAAGTTTCAGGAAATAGAGTGCATAAGACAATAAATACCTAAACTGGTTTCAGCATAATAGACAAGAGATTTAAGACAAACAAAAATACCAACAATACACAAATAAGAAAGCCAAAAAGAAGTAAGCACGGATTAAAAGTGGGTATGAGGACAAAGAAACTACGATAAAGAAAATAGACAAAGAAAGGTAAAATATGAAATGGAAAGAACAGGGAAAAAGGGCTCCCATTCAGGAAATAGTTTTAGTCTAATAAAAAAATGAATCTACTAGTATCAGTTTAGTTTAGTTTTTAATAATATATTTATATATAATTAAATAAACTTTCATTTAAAATTAATAAAAAGTGAACTTAGATCAATCTGAAATTTTTTTAAAGTTCTTTTTGTGCAATGCTATCATAATTTTGGCTGGTGATAGAAAAGCTTTAAATAATTTCGTATTGTAATTTTAATTATAAGAAGTAATAAATTATGTTTTTCAAATAATTTAATTTTGCTCTGAATTTAATATTTACATCTAAACTATTAAACGAATTTTGTCAATAAATAAAATTAATTTAAGGCACATCCTTGAGCTCTTAACCCCGGGCTGTAGCAGCGACATTTGCAGCCTGTTGAGCGATTCCCAATCCCTGAATGGTGGCATCTCGAGTGTGCTGGCCAACGCGTTCCTAGAAAGAAAAGAATTGTTAGTTCATTTAGTAAAATATTTCCACTTTGTTTTGCTTTTAACTTACAATTTTCTTGCCGATCTTCTTAAGCCAACCAGCTTCAGATTGACCAAAGCTAATGGCCAGGATGAGGGCAACAAAGATGAAGATCTTGTAGAAGTTCATGACGATATTTCCTTGTTGTTGGATTGAGCTGTTGCTGCTGCTGTTGCCAATGAGTGACTGATGACTTGACTACCCAGATCTCTGCTCTTATATACAACTTAAATCTGATAAGAAATGATTTTGCGGGGACTTTCGCTGGCAAACTACATATACGAATGCACTAAAATCACCAAAGGGAAATCCCATGAGTATTTGCAAAAATGTGAATGAAAATCGAAAAAGAACATGTAGTGAATGAAGACAATGAAAGGCCAAGTCACTTGTTCAATAATACTACATTATTTTATGCATAAAAAAGTTAAAGTTTCTCAATATTTGGATTTGCACTCTAAATACTCATTTGCATATCTTGGGGCTTAAATAGATATTAAATTAGATACTTTAATAGATTTGTAAAGAACGTGTCAATATATCAGACAGCTTCAAAATTATATAATTTCAAGCAGAATTATTCTCAAAATACTTGCCCTTGTTGCTTTCTTTTTCGTAATGTATTCTTCATTTATTTATTTTTATTAGCATAACATCGTTATTTTCAAACTAATCGTTTAGGTTGTTGAGACATTTAGATATAGTTTTCAAAATTACCGAAATTTTTCAAATTTGCTCATATTTTTAAAGTCAGCTGCATTACAATTTTGCAAAAGTTAAGAACTTATTGTTAGAGAAATTTAGATACATGTTTAATCTATTTAAAACTTTTATCTATTCTGGTTTTCTTAGGCTTCATTTTGGTAAATTGTTTAACTGATTTGAAATACTTTTTTTCTCTTAGTCGTGCTTGTAATTTTGGACTAGATTTATGCAAAATACAAAGAACTTTTGCTAAACCAAATATTTGTTTTCAAGGTATTAATACAGATTAAAAACTTGCATTTCACTAAGAGAAATAATGCATGCGTTTTTAAACAAATCAGTTGAATTGCAATTTGGAAAATTAATTAGGCCTTCTTTTTTTAAAAATCATGGTGTATAAGAATGACAGCCATTCCATTTAAAATAAAAGTACACAGTAACAAATATTTTAAAAGATATGTGTATAATAGGGTTTATTTTTAATCTCAATTACTCATTCACATCTAGACTATTTAGTAGCAAATTTAAACCTAATAATAAATAGGAAAATGGCAGGACACATTTGGAATTTTCAACCTCGGGCTGTGGCGGCAACATTAGCAGCTTGTTGGGCGATTCCTAGGACCTGGATGGAGGCATCTCTAGTGTGCTGGCCAATGCGTTCCTAGGGAGAAAACAAATTTTAGTTAATTTCTAAATTAGTTCCTTTGGATTTTGTCTTTTACTTACAATTTTCTTGCCAATTTTCCTAAGCCAACCAGCTTCGGATTGACCCATGCTAATGGCCAGGATAAGGGCAACGAAGATGAAAATCTTGTAAAAGTTCATGATGATATATGTATATTATATATATTGTATATTTATTTATTGAGAGATTAAGCTTTTGCTGCTGCTGCTGTTGCCAATGAGCGACTGATGTCTGAACTACACAAGTCGTTCTCATTTTATACCGCGTTCTGTGGATCTTATAAAGAGCATTCTGTTGATGAAAGGGGATTTTTCTTTCGCCAAAGATGCTGCAGAGTAATTTTACTTTATTGTGCAAGAAAAAGAAAACCAAAAGGCAAATGGTTTATATTGAACTGAAGAATAAGACAATTATAGAATAACGAGAATTTTATATATTTAGATTGGATTTATTTATTATGAAATATGAAAATATTTATGGGCAAACCTAACTGATCATTTCCGTGAAACATATTACAAAATTTATGTATGTATGTACATATGTATGTTGGTTTAACTATTTCATGTTAAAAATTTGAAATCAATAAAAATGTTTGTTATATTTACTTTTAATTATTTTGACGTTTTAAAGTTTGAAATAAATAAATTTCAAGGTTTTTTTGTGTGCACTAAGAATAAGAAACAACCAAATTTTATAAGTAGTATTTATAAATCAAAATATTGCCAACAATTCTAGAGTATTTAAGTTGTCAAAATATGTGCAAGAAATACTTATATATAAACAGCATAAACATATTCCCCAATGTAAATTAAAGTGACTAACTAATGTTATTTGATTTAAGGCTTTATACAAATTCACAGCCCAAAAAAACTATTTGTTAGAGAAATATTTGTGCATATGTATATATTCTAAAGCTTAGTGGCCTCAGTAGCATCTTTAATAGACAGTTATATATTTCATATATTAGATAAGTATACATATTTAAAAAATACTATAGATATAAATTTTTAGTTTCTTACATTTTAAAAGCTTAATTTAAAATGTCTATAGTGTTCAAATACTAAAACAAAGCTATAAAATATTTATCTCAATGCTTATTTGAGATAGCAAATATGGCTTATACAAGTTTCCGATAAACTGGCAAGACGGTTCAGTTCTTTGGGCCGCTCTACACAGCCTTGTTTATGGCTACTGAACTTGGCAGAAACCAAGTGGGGATTTTTTTTCCTCTTAGAGCTTCCCATATGCTCTGTGGGATTCACATAATGAACATGTATTCCATTAGGGCGTGGGCCCAGAGGCAGAGAATGATCGGGGGAGGCATGAGGAAGAGGCACAAAGCAACAGGCAATCGAATTGATAACTACGAGTCGCTGATAAAGAACAGCTCTACACAAAAGGCAGGCAATTTAAAACCAATAAAAAAACAGCAACAACAATTGAGACTATATTGCAAATATGTAACCCAGATGATCAGTCATGCTTATGTCATTATATGTGTAGACATGTGTGCGTTTAGCTTAGAGAGCGACAGAGAGATGAAATTCATTCATAAATTGATTCGTAGTAAAATGTTTGGGTAGAGTACAAATTGACTAATAAGCCGAGTGATTTATCTGTCGTGTTGTCGGGCAAAACCTTGTTTGGTGATTAAGACAGGTAATTAAAACATTCTGTTGTTTTTGTTTGAAGGCTTTGAAAGAACTTTATGGTATTTCCTGTAGATTTTAACTTCTCTATGAGGAATGGGTACTTTTTTTGAATTCTTGGCTTTTGGGTGTCTGCGAAAAGAAATCCCATTATGAGACAATTTAGATTGGGATTTATATTTTTTAATTGTTTCACTGTCCTTATAAAGATAGCAAATGTACACAATTCTAATTCGATGGTGATTTACACTTGAAAACTTAAGAATGTCACTGAATGGGTTTAAATTTGAGGAAATATAATCTGTATGCATGTAATTACAGTTCCATTTTAAAAAAGAAACTAACGAATAGTTCTTGGAAAAGATTTCGATTGTTTTATCTTGAAAAATAAACCATAAGGAACAATCTGAGAAGCAAATGTCCGAATCTGTAATCTGAAAGATAGTTGACACTTATAATAACAAATATTTTATATACTTATTAAGTTAAGCCCATTTTAAGATGATAATCTGTCATAAAATTTTATTGCATAGCAGAAAATATTAACAGAGTATCTTTAAGATAAGAGATTCTAACAAGGCCATATTAATTCAATTAATCAAAACTATTTAATGTATATTTTTTTTTCCAAGTTTTGATAAGTATCAATAGTTAGTGAAACAAAGGTAAAAAATCCCTTCTTTATTTCAAACTTTTATTAATTTTTGGTTTAGCTAAGCTAATTAAGAACTTCATAAGTATTAAATTGGTGAACAGTAGATAACACGCAAATTAAAGGTTTTAATAATTTGTGAAATCTGAAAAGTGGTTTTCAATAAATTTTAATGACAATTTAATTCAGTTTTCAAAGTAATTTAATAATTATATATTTTTAAAGCATTTCAATTTAGATTAACGAATACATTTTGTAATAAATAATACAATATAATAAGTCTTTAGCCTCTTGCTGTAGCAGCAACATTGGCAGCTTGTTGAGCGATTCCCAATCCCTGAATGGTGGCATCTCGAGTGTGCTGGCCGACGCGTTCCTAGAGAGAAAACAATTGCTAGTTAATATTTTGAAAAATATTAGATGGATTTTTCAAAAACTTACAATTTTCTTGCCAATCTTTTTGAGCCAACCAGCCTCGGATTGACCCATGCTAATGGCCAGGATGAGGGCAACAAAGATGAAGATCTTGTAGAAATTCATGATGATAATTCCTTTTTGTTGGATTGAAAGATTGAGCAGGTGATGCTAATATTGCTGCCAATGAGTGACTGATGACTTGAACACCTAAGCTGCTGCTCTTATATACAACCTGAATCTGATAAGAAACGATCTGTTCATGTGTGGGGATTTTGTTTGTCATTTGAAAAGGGACTTTACATTTACATTTGCTAAGCGGTAATAATCTTATCTCTGAATATCTGTTTCCTCTCCCTGAATATTTATTTGTAGAAATAAACTAGCTTTATTGACACCTCCAATTGACGACCCTTTAAAAAGTTGCATAACTATTTCATCTACTGAATTGTCAACTTTACTATTAACATCATAAATCGGTTTTAAAAAAACTAGAAACATTAAGAGTTGTTTACATTTTTAAGTGACATAATCAGAAATTCTGTTTTACTTACAACTCAGTATAAGTTTGCAAACTTAATTATTTCATTTCTGTCTTCACTTCATTTAAATATTCAAACAAAACGCGCGCATTTTATTTCTCGGTGGCGCCCC
Source organism: Drosophila paulistorum (assembly GCA_018152135.1). Taxonomy (NCBI): domain Eukaryota; kingdom Metazoa; phylum Arthropoda; class Insecta; order Diptera; family Drosophilidae; genus Drosophila; species Drosophila paulistorum. Next base: position 9,585,716 of record JAECXG010000805.1, on the reverse strand, counting down.
CTCAACATTAATTTGTGAAACTATTACTCGTCCTCTTAGGACTTTTACTCTTACCCTTAGGACTATTACTCGCACCCGTAGGACCCTACAGTGGTTCACAGCTTATTTGACCCACCTCACATTTCAAACTTTAGAGCAACATATTAACAAAAATTAATTTAAACTTCTTTATTTATTATATTTAATTTCAATTTTAAGACATGATTAACAAACAAAAAATAACAATTGTTTGTATAAATTCAGTGGCAGAAAACTACAAATTAATCAACAATGATATTTTTACCAAAAACTTAAAAAAAAAATGTTTAATTAATAACAAAAGTAATATTAAATATGTATTATTGCCTTAATGGCATTTGAATATATTATCTATGTACTACTAGTACTTTTTACAATTATTTACATTAATTTTGTGGCCTCGTATTCGAGGAAAGCCGCAATGCCAGAGACAGACTTTGATTCCACATTTCGGAATCATGGTATAATTTTTAATTTTATTTGTCATTACTTTATTTTTATTAAATATATTGACTTTTAAATATTAAAAGACCCAGTTACATCGAAATATATCAAATTTTTATATCACACATATATATATCAAAACTTATAAAACATTATCTAAATGTACAAAAGTTGCGAAAAGGTTATATTACATCGATTTAAATTTTGGAATTTTTTCAACGTAACAGCAATTTAATAAATGTTCTATTCCCTTTTTATACCCTTTTATGATCGGACTATTATATCATATAGCTCTAGAAGAAACATTTTTGCAAAAATTGGAGTATCTCCATGAAATTTACCATTACGATAGTATTGGATATAAAATCTCAGATCACAAAATTTGAATTGATCGGATAAATAGAACACAAGTTACAGTCAATATAAAACACATAGACGCAGCGCAACACGAACTGTATGTGTATGCGTGTTGTGGTTTGCTTAGGGAATGATGGAAGAAGAAGAAAAAATTTTAGTAAAAAGAGAAATAATTTGAATGTTTTGTTTGTGTTTTGATGAATTGAGTTGCAGGGAAAGAAATTTCAAAATGAAAAAATATTATTGCCAAGGACTGCAAAATAGCATATTTCGAATTTATAGTTTGTAAATAATTTCGCATTTAAATTTCAAATATCATATTGTATCAATAAGAATACCCTGAAATACTTTAAAATATATTATAATTTTCTATATTTAAAATTTAATTAGAGATTGGTTATTATTTTTCGAAAAATAATAATAATTTTTTCAGCTTTTCAGCTTTTTAAGTAGATACAAAATTTTTATTAATCAACTTTAATTAATTTAAAATTTAAAATTGTGTTTTTTCGCCGGCAAAGTGTGACCAATTTTTCGATATAATGTTCTTATCGATACTTTTTCGAAGAAAGTTCGTTCTCTTTTGTATGATGTTCGACTCCAAGGTTGCGTGTTCGACTCCTTTGTTGCATGTTCGACTCCTTTGCTCGAGTTCGACTCTTTTACCTGATGTTGGTACTTTTTTTTCACAAATTTTACTCTTTTGTTCGAAGTTGGGGACTCTTTTGCATGAACTGTACTCTTTTGTTGCATGTTGGATGCTTGCTTCAAGTTGCGACAGACCCCCAATTGGTGTAGCATACTTTGGGGGATTCTTACAAAGGAAATTTTTAATAAATTTCGTTATGTTTTCGTTATGTTTTTGTTTTAAAAGAGATAATATTGGAGAATTACTGCCACTATCAAAAAATATTAAGTAAAATCGGAAAATGGCGCCATCAATTTGTTAATATTTTCTGAGGCTGTCTTTAAAACGCAAACAATACGATTAGGCCTGGCTTATACTTAATTTATCTTAATTTTTTTTATCCCGCCAAACTCCAATCGATAACCGATTTATGTTTTATCGATACAGCTGTGGCATCGAATATATCGACTATATCGATATAAGTGTGTTCTTATCGATACTCTTGCAACCCTGGAAATCGAAAAAAATGGAGTTCTCTCTTTTGGTCGACGGACGTACTCTTTTGTGTGATGTTCGACTCTATTGTCGGAGTTCGACTCTTTTGCTCGATTGGATGGTCGGAGTTCGACTCCTTTGCTCGAGTTCGACTCTTTTGCTCGACAGCGTGGTTGGAGTTCGACTCTTTTGCTCGACTGCGTGGTTGGAGTTCGACTCCTTTGCTCGAGTTCGACTCTTTTACCTGATGTTGGTACTTTTTTTTCACGATTTTTACTCTTTTGTTCGAAGTTGGGGTCTCTTTTGTATGAACTACACTCTTTTGTTGCATGTTGGATGCTTCCATCGAGTTGTGCCCCCCCTACAGAGGGGGGGCAGAGCAACATTAATATGTTTAAAAATTAATTTAAATTCTTCATTTATTATATTTAATTTCAATTTTAAGACATGATTAACAAAAACTAAAAAAAATAACAATGGTATGTATAAATTCAGTGGCAGAAACCTACAAATTAATCAACAACGATATTTTTACCAAAAATGGTAAAAAAAAGGTTCATTAATAACAACAATAACTGCCTTAATTCATACAAATTCAAAAAAATGGTTAATTGATTTGATTTTTTTGATTAGTGCACAAAATAAAATCATTGCACTTATTTGAAATATTTGGTAGCCCGCCCGAGCCAACGCAAGTGTGACCAGTCTTTCGATATAATCCCAAATTTCGAGATTATCGATATTATCGATACAGTTTTTACAAATCGAAAATGGAGTTCTTTTTTTGCGTGGTGCGTTTTCGACACGTTGTCCGACAGAATTGCTGCTGGTTATTTTTGCATTTAAAGTGCAAATAAATTGATTAAACGGTAGGTGGAAATACTGCAGCATGCCGTGGATGAAGTGGATGTCATTTATCAAGAAGTTGCGGGCGGATTTTGTGTAAAGTCGGCGTCAATGGTGGTTGCACGAGTGCGGACCTAACCTCAAAGTTGACATCGCATGGCATGCATGGTCTTTATTTTTTTGATATGGATTGGATTGATGAATTGGAAACACTGAATTGTTTACAAACCATTTCAGATGGCTATTGGCTCCAAGATTATTAAGCCCGGCGGCTCGGACCCCGATGAGTTTGAGAAGTCGATTGCCCAGGCTCTGCTTGAGCTGGAGGCAAACAGCGATCTGAAGCCCTACCTCCGTGATTTGCACATTACCCGTGCTCGCGAGATTGAGTTCGGCAGCAAGAAGGTGAGTCTGTTGGATAGCAATTAATTATGTGAATAGCTTTTATTGATTATTCGTTTTGCTGCAACTACTCGTCGTCCAATAGGCCGTCATCATCTACGTGCCCATTCCACAGCAGAAGGTGTTCCAGAAAATCCAAATTATTCTGGTCCGCGAGTTGGAGAAGAAGTTCTCTGGCAAGCATGTGGTTGTCATTGGTGAGCGCAGAATCCTGCCTAAGCCTACCCGCAAGGCCCGCAATCCTCTGAAACAGAAGCGTCCACGCTCCCGCACTCTGACTGCTGTGTACGATGCCATTCTTGAGGATCTGGTCTTCCCAGCTGAGATTGTTGGCAAGCGTATCCGCGTCAAGCTGGACGGCTCCCAGCTGGTTAAGGTGCACTTGGACAAGAACCAACAGACCACCATTGAACACAAAGTAAGTGAAGCGAAATCTCGTATTTACCCCGTTGTGTCCTCGTGATTCTTGCGGTTGTTATGATTTGCCAAACTCCGTGATTTTCACTGAGGACGCAGAGTATCAGTTGCGCCCATAACTCGTTACTGTGGTCCATTCAAACGCCTGCCAGCGGGTCCACATCTCCATATATGGGCCACATTCATTTACATTGATATCAATTGACCGTTCTTGTGTTATTCGCTGAACTCATTTACCTAGTTCAGCGATTGTCAAACAGAACGCAGAAAAAAGCATTACTCCACGATGTTAAGCTCCTTACTACCAGAGCTTTTACATTACTACAAATCCCTTGCGACAAAATGACCTTGTGATATATAAAAGATTTAAATAATACAAAATATGAGGAGTGATCGAGGAAGCAGTATGTAGGTTTAAGAGAAACTGTCTGTGTTGATTTCTTATGACAAATTTGTGACTAAATTCAGTATCGTTCTTGTGTTATTTGCCGAAATCTTTTCTCTAGTTCGGTGATTGTCAAACAGAACGCAGAATAAAGCATTACTCCACGATGTTCAGCTCATTACTACCAGAGCTTTTACATTACTACAAATCCCTTGCGACAAAATGACCTTGTGATATATAAAAGATTTAAATAAGACAAAATATGAGGAGTGATCGAGGAAGCAGTATGTAGGTTTAAGAGAAACTGTCTGTGTTGATTTCTTACGACAAATTTGTGACTAAATTCAGTATCGTTCTTGTGTTATTTGCCGAAATCTTTTCTCTAGTTCGGTGATTGTCAAACAGAACGCAGAAAAAAGCATTACTCCACGATGTTGAGCTCATTACTACCAGAGCTTTTACATTACTACAAATCCCTTGCGACAAAATGACCTTGTGATATATAAAAGATTTAAATAAGACAAAATATGAGGAGTGATCGAGGAAGCAGTATGTAGGTTTAAGAGAAACTGTCTGTGTTGATTTCTTATGACAAATTTGTGACTAAATTCAGTATCGTTCTTGTGTTATTTGCCGAAATCTTTCTTCTAGTTCGGTGATTGTCAAACAGAACGCAGAATAAAGCATTACTCCACGATGTTGAGCTCATTACTACCAGAGCTTTTACATTACTACAAATCCCTTGCGACATATACATTATCTCAGACCCAAGCCCCGCCCATTTGCCTCTCGAATACTGATTTTTATTCCTAGTACTTTGGGACTTCCTATATTGGCGGCATAGTAATCCAATCAGCTGTTGCAATATATGCTGCAATCTTAGTCTTTGATGTGGCATGTGAACAGAAGATTGTACACCCAATTTCTTGATCAAGCAATTATCGTAATGTGTTATTCACCGATCAATGAGGTTTCGATTTGCGAATAAAGCTAGCGAAAAGGATGCATTATTTTCAGCGTTAGTTCTCTTGTGTTAATTATATATCACACAGTTAATTATATACTAAAGAACATTAACCCGCCCTTGACCATTTGACACTATAGTTCGGAGGGGTCGGCGCGGACTCAATTCAAATTCGATTTTCGTTTTTGTGTGGTGGGCGTAAAGCAGTAGTCCCAAAGTGAGAAACACTTTCATGCTGATAAGTATGTGCCAAAGTGATTCCTTGGTTGACGCTGTTGAACGTTATTCGCCGAATGTTCAATTATAATTCGGCGATTTTCAAAGAAAACGTAAAATAAAGCAAGTACTCCACAATGTTGAGCTCATTACTGCCAGAGCTTCTACATTACTATAGGTGCGTCTCTTGCGACAAAAGAACTTTTGATATTTAAAAAGACGAAATATAAGAAGTGGCTTAGGATCCAGGATGAAGGTTTAAGGTTCCCTGGGTAAATTGGCTTTGTGTTGAGTTTAGTATCGTTCTTGTGTTATTCGCTGAACTCATTTACCTAGCTCAGCGATTGTCAAACAGAACGCAGAATAAAGCATTACTCCACGATGTTGATCTCATTACTACCAGAGCTTTTACATTACTACAAATCCCTTGCGACATATACATCATCTCAGACCCAAGCCCCGCCCATTTGCCTCCCGAATACTGATTTTTATTCATAGTACTTTGGGACTTCCTATATTGGCGGCATAGTAATCCAATCATCTGTTGCAATATATGCTGCAAGTCTTTGATGTGGCATATTAACAGTAGATTGTACATCCAATTTCTTGATTTTACACTTATCCTTTTTGTGTTATTCACCGATCAATGAGGTTTCCATTTACGTTTTATGCATTATTTTTAAAGCTAGAACTCTTGTTTTAATTAAGTAAATATATCAAAAGGTTAAATATATATTAAAGACACTTCCCCGCCCTCGATTGACCATTTGACACTATAATTCGGAGGGGTCGGCACGGATTCAATTCAAATCGGATTTTCGTTTTTGTGTGCGTGTAAAGCAGAAGTCCCGAAGTGAGAAACACTTTCAATCTGCCAAAGTGTTTCCGTGGTTGACGCTGCTGAAGCCACCCGAGTCCTGGCGATTGACCGTGCTCTCTACCACTCTTAGAATACTTGATATAGTGCTTGAATTTCTAAATGGGCGGCAGAGAAAATAATCCCACTTGCCTTTCGGCATATCCGAGGCTGCATAACTTTTAATGTTGTGTACAATTAATTGGGACAGGTATCGCAATATATGCCATTGATTGAAGGAGAAGTTTAAAATTTGGAACTAATCTGTTTAACTTTACATTTTTTTTTGTTACAGGTCGATACCTTCACATCGGTCTACAAGAAGCTGACTGGTCGCGATGTTACCTTTGAATTCCCCGACAACTATCTGAATGTCTAAGAATTTCTGCTTGATTATTGCGCCGGTTTAGTTCATCAAGGAAAATAAAGGAAGGACTCACATCTGTATTCTGTCGTACAGAATAAATGTTATTTTTTACATGAGCTGCAGAACGTAACATCAAATAAAGAAAACAAAATAATGTAAACATTTTTTAAAAATTTAACAAATGCTGCTCAAGTATTTAAGTCATGGACAATCTAATTGTGCGGGATGTTTCAAATGTCGTTTGATTAAGTGCAATCCCCTAAAACGGAACCATATGTTACATGGAGAAGGGCGTTAAGTAATTAAAGAATGCGTAACATTTGTAACTTGTTCAATTTGATTCCCACATCCCATTGTCTGATTCTTCTGTATGCCCAAAAGGCTTGTGGTAACGAAGCATAAAATCCTTTCCCCCGCACACATGTGCAAAAAGGGGTTAATCTTTGTGTGTTGCATCTAGTTTTCCACTTGGTTCGTCTCATTTACATACACACATGCTTATGTAATTACAGGACAAGTTTTCAATAATCACATGTGGTGTGTTTGTTCCCCCTTTAGGATGAGGGTAACTGAGGTGATTGCTGGTGTTCAGGGTGGATGCAAAAATGAGATTAGTGGGTGCTTTTTGTTCTTTTCCGCGGCTTGATTTATGAGACTGCGACTTGGATAAGAGAAAGTGAAAGGCTTGCTTGTTATATTACAATGTGTCATTAGGACATTTTTCCTAATTTAATGTAATCAGATTAATTATTAAAATATTTTACTAAAGGCGTTCAATCAGAACTTACAGAAGAGATTGTAACCAATTAATTTGAAAGAAGTTTGAATGTAGCGCCAAGGTATGCAACACTGCAAAAGTCCATCATTTTTCAACACTGAATAGAAGCTTTTACATTTTGAAGCTTTATTTAAACAAAAATACGTTTCAAAAATTGCATATTCATTTATTTGTTTAGGAAAATCATTTGAACGTAAAGAAAGAAAATTTGTTAAATTTTTAATGTAAACTACAGATCAATTATTTTCAATTCACTTCAAATTGATTGCCATTTGTGATTATTTTTCACAACTTTTTTTGTTTGCTTGTTTGCAGTTACTTTACGACTTGTATTAATCGTAACACAATAACCGCCCCCAAAAACTAATACATATTTTAGTATATTGCAATTTTCACATTCAATTAGTGTCAACAAGCAAAGCACGCAATAGAATAATTTCGAAATGTTATATACCCTAGGCAGACGTCCCAAAGACAATCACAAACAGGACACGAAATATGAAGGAAATGGACATGCAGCTTTAAGGTCAACACAAAAAACAAAAATGTATTTCTTTGAATTAGTCCCAATTGTGGCCACAACACATATGATAGACCACCACGGGGAGAGGGGAGGGGAGAGATTTCCCTTCAATGGGCAGACAGGCGACAGCCATTTGTGCACGCCTTCCAATTGTTTTATTTATTGTTGTTTTTTGTATGGCAATTGTTTGACTGATGGCTGGGAATTTCTAGCCAGGCGGTTCGATGACATGCTAGCTTAGAGTTTGGTGGACTGGGTGGGCGAGGATTACAATTGTTGTTGTTGTAGTGGTGTAGGGGTAACTTTTGTATCTGCAAATTTTTATCTAAATTACCCAGCCATTGGGTCTGTTCATTATTAATGTCTAGTAATTGCAGGATATTGGCATACATACATTAGGATTAAATGACCTTGAATTGTAGAAATTAACGCCTTCGATTTGTAACTAAACAAAATGGTAGACTTATTTGATTTTTTGGTTTTTTTTTATGATGTCATAGTTTAAATATAATAACAATTGCTTTGGGTCTTAATTTCTGATTAATAAATATTTGTACGATTAAAATAAAGTTATTCCATGGGAAATAAAATGTAATTTCTTTAAAACACTCTCTCACACCGCGGATTCTGGATTCTGGCAGCCACTTTGTATGTAAATTTTATGACGTTCACATAGTTATTATCCCTACAAACTGTTGCCACAGCATTTGACAGAGTGCTATGGGGGTGGTGGGTGGGTGGGTGGTTGGTTGGTTAGTTGGCTGTCCTTATGACAAATTATGTCATCACATGTTGCTCGAAAGTATGGATTTAACTATGTATTGGCGTCACTATGGTCTATAGTATGAGTCATTATTAAAGTAAACAACAAAAAAAAAAAAAATGAAATGCCAGTTTAATCTTGTAGAAAAACTTTTATCAATATTTCGCCAATAGACTTTTGATTCTTACTTCAAAAAATATTAGTAGTACAAAAATTCCAGTGGTAGTTAATCAGACTTATATATATATATACATATAATTAATTATATATATATATATATATATATAGATGTTGTGTTTGTCCTAATTTCCCGGAGAACTAAACCGACAAAGACGTGAAATATAGTCTGCAATACGACAACGGAGAGTGACATTAAGCATGTATATTTGAAGTCTTGATACGCTTAATAAAGCTGCCCGTAGATCTTCGGGAAGAGAATCGATAAAAAATATTACGTTCCTGCCTGCAACAAGGGTTTTTTTACGGTATGTCACACTGTACACTTTTAAACTCCTCATCAAAATATTTGTCTCGGTTTTTTACTAAGTTGAATTCTGTCATTAAAATAATTTAGTGTGAGTCTGAATGAGATGGTTGAATAATGCAAACTCTTCCTAATTAAGTTACTTAGTGTGAATTAGAATTACTTCTGTTACCAAAGTCACGTAGTGGCCATTTGTTGCATGTTGCAGTCAAAAAAGGTTTAATACCTTCAAAGTGTCTATCGTTTAAGTAAACGTTGACTTATCATTTGATTGCGACTCATTATATAACACCCAAATTCTCTCTGACTGTGCCTTAATTTCGTCATGTTCGAGATAAGAGGTTCAATTTTGTTATGACTGGCTTATCAGAGTTGGCTTATCAGACGGCATATTGCCGGTGCCTTGGGGTTGTAGGCACAAATAGACGGCTTCTGTATGAATACGAATTGCCTACTGTCTGCGGCGAGTGCAGTCATTGGCAGTTTAGATTTAGACCAAGTGAACAGACTGATTTCTTAAAACGAAGTTTGCCTGATAAGCAAAGCTACTCGTTGTGATGATCGCATACATTTATATTGCTATAGAGCGCTCTCTTGTTAAGTGCTGCTCATATATTTTCTATATTTATCACTAAAATTGCTATTGCATCATTCAATTTTCTGTTGCTGCCTCAAAATCAACATCAAATGTTTTCTACTCATTCATCAGAAATTCAGAATCTTTAAAGAAAAATCTCAAAAAATAAGGAAATAATTCACACGCGATAGTCGAAAAGTTTCCGTAATTTGTCATCGAAAATCTTAAGCTATATTTGTATATACATTATATATATTTTTTTTGTTGTGGTTTGTTATCAACAGTAAAAAGAATTTTTTGTTTGCGGCGATTAATGTCAACATTCGGTTTCCGTTTAGAGAAAAAGAAGATATTATATTTTTGTATGTATCTGTATTCCCCTACCATATCGACAACATCCATAATCTCGCCCACCAATCGTAAGGTAAAAAATAACCAGACAGAAAAAATGTATTTTATTTTTTTTTTTGCTTTGCGAGAGAGATAAAAGAGGAAACGATGATAATGATACTGCGTGTAGACCGATGGAGCAGTATATTATAAGGTGGGAAGGGGAGCCTACTATTGGGGAATGAGCAACAAACAAATAGAGAGAGAAAGAGCGAAACAGAGAGAGAGGGAATCACGCTACTCTCTGAACAAAAAGTGGGTTAATGAGTGCCAGTCATAGACCTAAGGGAACTTGGCCGATATTTACGAGCGGTTTGGGATCTCACGATGACAAAATTGCCGGCTTTGACTTCGGGTTTCCAGACATCGACTGTTGCTATTGCTGTTGCTCCCGCTGCTGACGTCGACAGCGCTGCCAACGTAGACACCTACTCGTATTTTGATACCCTACAACTGGCAAGGGATATAAGTACATGTGTATGTTTGCTCCACAAGAACTCTTTTTGGCTAGTTGAACACAAAAAGTAGGCTTTAAAAATAAAGAATTTTTAAATCAATATCTTATTTTTAAGGATATTAGACTTGAAAAGAATGATATTTAAGGCAAAATCGTTAATTCAAAGGATATTTTCCTTTTATTTGAAAAATATATCAATGACTACCATTATTTATTAGGCTGTATACTTGTAGACTGTATTTTAGATCTTTCAAAGTTTTCAACAGTTTTTTAGTCTTCCATTAAAGAGAATCTTTGGGGTCGATCTAATTCCATTGAACATCATGGTTGGTTAGTTTTTCGAATTCTCAGAGCGGAAACTTTGGTTCGTAGCATAAGCATTGACTTTGAACTAGAGAATACAAGTTGTTGTTGTTGCTTGTGTTCTGTTTACGGAATGTGTGAGCACAACAGAAAATGGTAAACAAACATGTGGAAAGAAATGACTGAGGTGAAGCGAGAAGGGGAGGACCTTAACAAAATGGTAGATAATAGCCATAGAGCGGCGAACGTAACAACCAACATATAAAAGTGAAATAAAAATTGAATAGGCAACCGCTCCACACTCCCTCCACTCCAGTCTGCTCCGCACCGAACGCTTCGCCATCGACAACGTCGCATCGCAGTCGCCGTCACCGTCACCGTCGCCATCGCCGTCGTTGCCCTCTCCAGAACTAACGCCAACGCCAGAAAGCTAGAACTCTTTGGATGTAAATGTCGACCGGCTGTGGCGGGCGTTGTTAGTCATTTGAGTTCGTTCGCTTGGTCAACACAAAACTATATAACTGGAACTAAAAATTAACGCGACGAATCCAAAAACATATGAGAATTTCCAACGAGCGTCGAGAATCAATTTCTAAAACAATTTCCAAACATCGTTTCCAACCAAAGTGCGTTCAAATAACTATTTGTATTTAAAAAACAAAAAAAAAAAAAAAGAAATATATGTATAAAAATTGAAAGTTTTTGTGTAAAATCTACAAGACCAAAGTATTTTGTCATCTCGCGAAATATGTGAGATATTTTTTTTTTAAGAAGAAGAAAACGCGCGCCTAACACATTTATTCTGACGTCAGCAAAACAGAATTCATTGAAGCGGCTAATAAAACATATAATACATAAATATGTACATAAATACATATATATACATACATATATATACATATAAGTAGATATGCCATTGGGAAAATAATTGTGCAGCGAATTGTAGGGAATAGTTTCACATGCGAATTCCAACCCAAATTGTTTGCCCATTTCTGTCATTACCAAGCGTCAAATTAGGGTGACATATTCACACACACTCACACATACTTGAGGGTTTTTCCCTACTTGCTAACCACAAACAACACACACTAAGAAAGTTAATTTTTCATCGAGGACTTGCATATATTACACAGGTCAACAAAATATGCTGGGTTTTGAAACCAAAAATCTGATCTTTTTTGCGGTAATGGTTGTTCGAGTCTAAATTTAAAAGCTAAAGATTTGATTAGAAAACATAAACCAGCTAAGCATTTAAATAAACATTATCAATTTAATGAATAGATATAAAAACAGGTTTTACCCGATTTTCATAATTAATTTTTATAGTATTCTAATTGTTAGATTGAAAGTCAATAAATGTATGATATCATAATCCTTTTTACTAGTTATTAGTTTGTTTGGTCTTTGGTTCCAAAACACTTGCCTGCAAGTGTAATCCTTTGATAATTTGATTGCCATTACACTCGGTGACCTGAAATTACAATAAAAACATATTCTAAAAGAACTGACCTCGTTTATATACTCTAAGAAAATATACATATATGTATATATTAGCTTAAAAGAATGATTAGAGTGGGAAAGTACTTCAACTATTAGAATTTTATTGGGAATTCATATTGTTATATTAATATATCAATTTCTCTAGTCTAGTCTCTACTCTTCTAATGTTATTTCAAATTTCAAATGGTTTCTTTTCAAAAAATTTCACATGAAACTATTTCAAATAGCGCCCAGGTAATTAAAGTTTTCTAATTGAGATTAAGCAGGTTGCCCTACTTACCTATTAAATAATAGAATGTTGTAGTTGCTGCTATAAGTAGACGCTATAATAGAATTTAATCTATTGTGATTATCGTTGGCCAAATGGCCAACATTTACACACCTTAATATGAGCATTTAGTTTATTTTAATCGAGCATTAAATTCACACATTTGGATGCGTTCAATCGAAAATTTCCAACATTTATGCTATGGCGGAAACGTGCTTACTATCAGGCAATTAGCCATGTTTAAAACTCAATCAAAATTCAAAAGAAATGAAAGAAAAACTACAAAAAAGCAAAACAAAATATAAAAACTATAAGAAAATCTAAACATATATCAATGGGCGGTCGATTTTATCGTTCACAGCAACACGGAGAGAGAGAAGATGAGGGTAGCAAGGAGAAAAAACTTAACGAATGCCAATAAAATGCTTGCGTTGCTCTTATTGTTTATTATTATTTATTATTAAGCGTAATGAATTGTTTTATATTTCCATTTCGACAATCTACAATATGTTGCCAGCCTGTTGAGAACAATAATAATAGATTTTGTTATTTTAAAATATACTACGAATTCTAGAATACCCTATCTTTTAAGCGAATCGGTCACAATTTGACAAAATATATCCAAAAATTCTTTCAATTTGGTTTAGACCCTAAGGGATTTTGAAGAATTGGTTAAACTAAGAAATACTGCATATTCAAATTAGTCAAAACGTTCCCAAATATCCTTATACAGGCAAAGGCCTTTTCTTTTAAAGATTCATTCAATTTTCATCATCAATCAACGTATCCCTTTATCCTTATACCAAATGTCGATAAAACTACAACCAAAAAACGTACAATTTTCATTGCCGTTGTAAATTTCAAATATTGATATTGGCATCCTTGAGGTTCGAAGCAAAGTTAATCCATCTATAAATCAAGCAACAAGGTACTTGAGATTTGAAATTCTTAGAGTCCTTAAAAGTCGGTCCCCTAGCCTATATAATTCCATTTAATATACCCACTAGACTTTTAAATGGTTATATACAGGGTATAAAGGCAAAAAAAAACAAAAAATATATAAATATTTTTTTATATTGAAATTAATTTATGCATGTTTGTTATAGACTTTGCCCACCCTTTATATAATTTTTCTCTTTCTGTCTAACATATTTCTTTCTCGCTCGTGAATCAATCGAGTCGCGTGCTTTGGCCAAATGAAAATGTTGATCAATTCTTATGACAGCGTTCGTCAGAAACTCATTCGTACCATTACTACAATACTCTGTCATTCTTTTTGGCCCTTATCATTAGTCCGTGTGCGTGGTTACAATTTTCCTAATTAAAAGTCAAAACTCATGTAAAACGGGGCGTGTTTTACTCTCGCCATGGGGAGCAGACTAAAATATGTATTGTATCCAACTATTTTATCGATATGCAAATGATGAGCAAGAGCAAACATCGTTCTTTTGGCGCTCGCCATTTTAAATAGTATTTCACATATATGCGAACTCGTTGTCTTGTCTTTACTCTAACTATCTTATCTGTCATTTTTAAGGGGACTACTTTGCCATCAATTGCTTACATAAGGCATATGATGAACCCTTCTTCGACGAGCCGTGCTATTAGTCACTCATCTTTGAACACCTGGCTGTTTTACCTGCAGAATGAATCATGACTGCGGGGTTAAGCCTATCAAAAACAATCAAATATTACTGATTACTTATCAGTAGTAGTCAATATATATAATATTTTTGTTGAATGAAGCCTATACATAGGTTGTCTTCAGCTAGGCCCAGACACGGCTGTGCCGTGTCACCAAATGTGTGCCAGGTGTCCAAAAGAACTCTTATCATTACGATTGGACCACAATATGAAATGGCAAAACAAATTGTTTTATGTTTTTTTCCATTATGATTTTTTTTCATTGAACGATAAGAAATGGCATACGAGTGAAAATACTCGTAGTGCAATTTAAAAGGGGGATTTTTATTTTAGTTTTAGGAATTTGGCATGACTTGCCAGATTTTGTGCAGATTCCAAAAAGATTATATATCTTATAAAATTCTTAAGATATAACTATACATTCTGTTACCCTCTTTTGTAACGTGTAATTCTGATATTTCTAAAAGCTATAAATGTGTATTTTTTGTTCAGTGGAACTGCTGCAATACAGTCCAAAAGGAGGGGGTCCCAGATAAGCCATTATATTAACTAGGGTTCCAACTAACATTTTTATGATTACAACCCGGGCACTTCATACTGCGATAAGTTTAGCCAGAGAGGCCACCATTTTGGTTTTATTTCAAAGATAAGACTGCCAAACAGATATTGCCCAGAAAACGTTAAAACATAAATAAGTGGGTACACTATGCCACAATTCACAGTTCTGTTAATCAAAAGTGTAAACTGTATTCGAGTGTCTGGCATGAATTTCACGTGAGAGGGCCTCATCAGATTTCACACCAATTTTACATATTCAATGATCAAAAAGAGTATATAATATGTTTATAATTCGCATTATAATAGTCTTATAGTTTAATTAGCAACTGGTTAATGTTGCTTCTGCTGATTCATATTCGTTTCTCCCTCTGTTTGGATTGCAGTTAAACCATCAAACAAAACACGATGTGCCTTTCCTCACCCATCCCTGGCCAGACGACAAATGGCAAGGGAGGTACTAATACTCCTGAGGTCTCGGCCACAAACGGTGGTCCATGCAGCCTGGGAGAGGGTTGCAGCTCCAGAACTAATGGAGATCTAAAACGCAGAGGTCGCCATACAAAAGTGGATCAACCCACAACAGAAGCTACAGAACAAAATACCAAAGATGAGGATAATTTAGGTTATAAGGAGGAGAATGCTGTCTATAAGGAGAATAACGCAAAGCTAGACACAAAGCACCAAAAGGCAAAAGTGAATGAGGAGGAAGAGGAAGAGTTTAAGCCACAGATCAGATGGCCTGATCTAATTGCTCAGACATTTCTACACAGCGGTGCCCTCTATGGAGCCTACCTGCTATTCTATGCAAAATTCTACACATTCCTATGGGGTAAGTATGTACTTGCCTTATTGCCCCATTGTAATTATCGTATGGCGGCAGGTTCTCGTCTCAATGTCGCGTCACAGTTGTCTCTCGTAATTAGTTAAAACAATATGTGGACTATCAGTTAGCAATCGTGAACTAGCAACTGGCTAAATGCAGTAAAGTTGGTCAAAACAATGTGCTAAACCAAAAATGTTGATAAAAGTATATTTTTAATTTATTACAGATTACTATTTCCATTTAGACCGAAATTGTCGATTTAATGCAAAGGCACGTCGTCATCCTAAATTGTATTTATATATGTATAGTAGATTAATAAATATGAATTCCATATTTGCACAACTAGTATGACAAAAAAAACTTATCTGCAAAAAAAAATTGCATTACTCAGACTTCTGAGTACAACCTTTATTATAGATGACTTCTTAATTATTTTCTAGTCTTTCCTGATTTTACATTTGTGGATACAGAAAATCCATTTGAGTTTCTTGTAATATCAAAATCAAGTTTAAGAACTTCCTTTTCAAGTTTTCTAAATATCTTCCACAAGCAGTTTGAGCATCTCATTCAAGTACATCCTTTTCTAGTTCTTTGTGCATCTTCTTCTGGTAAATATAGCTCCACCTGTATTTGAAACAACTTTCTAAAGTATTAAAAACTCTCTTTCCAAACGATATAAAAAACGAATGTAACTTAAAAATCATTTTTCTTTCATTAAACCTATCCAATAGTCGAATGCTTACAAAAAATTATAAACAAATATAACCGTTGATATTAATGGATCTATCTAAAATATCTTTCCATTCTGTTTACCTCGCCATTCATCCAAATCAATAAATGGTTTGATTTATTTTTTTGTATCACTTGGCGGAGACTCCATATTACTCCTAAAGTCCAAAATCAAAGTCTAGAAAATGTGTCATGAAAAGAGAGAGAGTTTACACAGTATAGACTAGAATTAGAATATATAAAATATTTTCCATTTACAAGTGGCCAATATGAACTTTGACTGGGCATCAATTAAGTTTAACGAATGTTCCAATTGCTTGCGTTAAATTTCGAATAATGATCGAGAGATTGTCAGAGAGATACACATATTGGACAATGAACTAGGTGACGCATTAAACTACCAGAAAATGCCACCTATATTTGTTTTTGTTTCTTATGTATGTATATGTATATGTATATAGAATCTAGTATTATGTCATGCATAGAGTAAAATCAAGCAGCAACAAGTCATCAGCCAGAGCAGCTATAAGTACATACATAAATACAATGCTATTCAACTGTTATTTTGATATTTATTTTCAGTGGTGGTGACCATTTGGGTCTCGGGCATTGGCATCACGGCGGGAGCCCATCGTCTATGGTCTCACAAGTCGTACAATGCATCGTTGGCTCTACGCATACTATTGGCCTTTGCTTTCTCTATATCGGGACAGGTAGGTTTTAAAATAGTTAATAATTTTTCCCTTTTCATGCTTACTCACACTACTTTTTTTGATCATCCATTTATCCATTTATAGCGCGATGCCTACACGTGGGCATTAGATCATAGAATACATCACAAATTCTCAGAGACAGATGCCGATCCGCATAATGCGAAACGTGGATTCTTTTTTGCCCATGTGGGTTGGTTATTCCTCACACCGCATCCGAAGGTGGCTGCCAAGCGTGATGTCATTGATATGTCCGATTTGGAGGCCGATCCGGTGGTCATGTTCCAACGGAAATATAATGTACCCCTCTTTGCTCTCTGTTCGATAATTATTCCTGTTCTTGTACCTTGGTATTTCTGGCAAGAGGATCTCTGGATGTCATTTTGGATTAATTTTAATATGCGATTTACTTGGACTCTAAATGTGGCCTTCTTTGTGAATAGTGTGGCGCATATGTATGGCAAAAGGCCGTATGATAAGTAAGTCTTAACTAATCCACACAATAACCTACAAGACTCATGAGCGATTTTTGTTTTCTTAGGAATATTATGTCAAGAGAGGCTCCCATTGTCTCCCTTCTGGCCATGGGCGAAGGTTGGCATAACTATCATCATGTATTCCCCTGGGATTACAAGACTGGAGAATTTGGTTCATATACCTTGAATGTGACCACAGGTTTCATTGACTTGTGCGCACGTTTGGGCTTGGCCAGTGGACGTAAGTTGTAATTTCTTCAACTTATTCAACTAATTAATCTCCGTTGTTTTATTTTTGTTTTTGACGCTAGGTAAAGTTGTATCTCCCGATATGATTAAGCGACGTGCAGCTAAATGCGGCGATGGGACACGTTTCCTTAGTGATGATTATGCACACAAGGATCAAGTTTGGGGTTTTGGCGATAGGGATTTGCCACGTGAAGATCTAGCCGAGCTGGCCAAAATGCAAAATTGAGTGAAGGACGCGGCCCCATTATTGTTTTGACTAAATGTAGTATTAAGTTGAATTTTTGGCACCCTCCAATATCCCGCCTCCCCCTCATAACCACCTCTCATACCTCCAGCATATATCCATCACACTTCATTTATGCGTTCGCCTATGTTGCTTCTATTTGTTACTTACCTGAGAGCAATAAACTATTACAGGGTGCGTACGGTATTTGAGGACAAAGTGATAATGAAACTAAAAAGCTTATATTTCGAACAAAATTTAATGAATCTTCACGAAATTTTTACACAATATTTATTGGTTATATATCTATAAATTTATTCATTAAAATTTCCATTGGCTGCTATAACCTTCTCGATCCGGGACCTAAAACGATTGCAAGCCCGAATCAAATGATCCTTATTCATATTGACCATAACGGTATTAATTGCAGTCTTTAGAGAAGAAACAGTGTTATGAGGATGTTTATTGGTTTCACGCTCAACTACGCCCCATACGTAATAATCCAGGGGATTAAGGTCTGGGGAACTGGGCGGCCATAAGTTCGGGGTTATGTGGTCATGGAAATTCTCACCCATCCAATCTTGTGTTGCCATTGCCTTGTGTGATGGAGCAGAGTCTTGCTGAAAGATGTATGGGCTATCTCCACGGACACTTTCAATCCAGGGTTTCACAACTGTCTCCAGGACCTCGATATAAGCAGCAGAATTCACTCGAAGTCCTTGAGAGAAGAAGTGTGGTGGCATGACATGTCCTTTGTTGCTCACAACACCTAAAACCATAACAGTGGTTGGAAATTTAGTGTGCATGACCACTGGTACCTCTGTAGGATTGGAACATAGCCATCTATCGTTCCTGCGGTTAATCTTCTGGTCCTGGTCAAAATTTTTTTCGTCAGAAAAAAACCATAACATCTCCGCCGCTTCAGGGTGTTTAATTTTATTAAGAAGTCGTTTTGAACGGATAACTCGCTGCTCTCGTGTTTTCTCCGACATAAACTGTCCTCTTCGCATAACATAGGACTTATACCGGAGATCTTCATGGGCAACTCGACGGATAAGACCGTCAGAAACATTAAGATCCTTTGCCAGGGCCCTTATTGACTTTGAAGGGTCCTCATCAATAATCGCTTGCACTTTTTGAACAAATTCCTCCGATCGGATGGTGTCAGAACGTTTCTCGTGTTTTTTGCGTTTTGAAACAGGCTCTGCGTTGCCCCCTGATGCTTCCAACTCACAGCGAACCTTATAAACAAAAGAACGGGCGCACTTAAGAAAATTCGATATTTCTAAATCGGTGTGATTTGCACATAATGCGACAATAACTGCGTGTCTTTTCATTTGTTGAGTTAAGTTGTACTCGTCCATGTCTTATTTAAAAAAAATTAACTGTAAAAAAACTAATTTCGGAAAGATATAGTAACATATGTACATGTCCTCAAATACCATGCGCACCCTGTATGTATTGCGTCTGTATATAAGTATTCACGAAAAAAAAAAAAACCAAAAACAAACTTTATATGTAATCAAATTGAATTAATTTGGAATTGTAAGTTGCCTTATGCATATGCACGAGGCTACTGAACGAAGCTTTTGTGATTCTAAAATGTCTACCAACGTTTAGTACCTTCTTGAATTGGATAAGAAACGGACGTTTCCTTTAATAATTATGGATACAAAGACTGAAATTAGTACTGAGACGAAGGACTCAACGTCCTTGCCAGCGGATGACTATAAGAAACGTGATGCCATTTGGCCGTTGGTTTTATTCTATATACATATGAATATTCTTGCTATCGGCGGGGCTTACATTCTCCTAACAAGCGCCCTGTGGTCTACAATATTATTCAGTGAGTTCATGTGAAGTCAAGTAGTCGAAGCTGCTGTATATGAAATTGGCATGAGCTAATCGATTGTACTTGTCCTTTGAACTGATCCTCACGCTCTGTACTTAAATGGATTTTTCCCCCCTCAGCAACTCTTTTGGCCTTGCTTGGCATATTGGGCGTGACAGTGGGCGTACATAGATTATGGGCCCATCGTACTTTCACAGCATCTTCACCGTTGCGTTTGTTTCTAATGCTCTGCCAAACAACGGCTGGTCAGGTGAGGGAAGCTTTCAGTTCAGTGAGCTTTTAGTCGAGACTTTAACCCAATGTGTGGTATTTTTCTTGTTGCTCTTCAGGGTCCCATCTACAGTGTCGTCCAGGCACATCGTTTACACCACCAAAAATTTCAACAAGATGCGGATCCGTTCTTCAGCAAGCAAGGATTCCTGTTTGCCCAAGTGAGAAGTGGTCTCTTCAAGTATTCCGCTGAGCAGGAGCAGCTATTGCAAGAGGTGGATATGACAGATCTGGATAATGATGCCATTGTCATGTTCCAAAAGCGGTATAGAAACCCCACATACTTATACTGTATATATGTTCTGATCATTCAACTCCTTTAGTTACTATGTCCTGCTCTACACAGTGCTGAATGTATTGCTTTCGGTTAATACACCCTTTCAATACTTTGGCGATTCGCTATCGTCGTCCATGTTGGTTGGATTTTGGTTACGCACTCTCATCGTCCACAATGTGGGCAATCTTGTGCATACATCGCACTTTGTCTGGAGCATATACAAAGATTTTAAGCCCACCGATTCGAATAGCATATTCTTCATTACCAAAAGCTATTGGCCTCAATATCATTATCTCCTGCCGCAGGACTATCAAAGCGGAGAGTTTGGTGACTATGGTTCGGGTTTGGGTGCTGCTGTCATAAGAGTTTTTGCTGCTCTGGATTGGGCAAAGGATTTGCGTACCATTAGCTCTGTGGCCGTACGAATGGGCCTAACCAATGCCGTCGAGACGGGCAGACCGATTGTCGAATGTATTCAGGAACAGGTGCAACTCGAGAAGAATGCATTGCCAGACAATCATTTTTTAAATCGCGAAAAGTTTATGTAAATATTGCCACATAGAGCGGTTAGGGTTTAAAATTATACGTGAAATACCACTGAAAGTCGTAAAAATAAATTAACAAACGCCAACTGAACCTAATTATTGGTCAAGCTCAGAAAAAAGAGGGTTTCCTTTCGGTTTTTTTTTCAGCTGCTTAAGAGTTTAGCAAATAAAGGTAGAGTTTCGGCTACGTCACCTTTTTGGACGTTGGAGTTGAACTTAGTTTTTGTAGTTGGGCCACCACAATGCACAAAATGCGTAGGGCGGACCCTCATTCATGTGTGTGTGTGTGTGACAAAAGAGGAGAACAACAACGAATACGAGAAAACAAACAAGCTATGAAATCACTATCAACATAATTATATATTCCAAATATATGTATATATGTACATATGTCTGTGCGTTTTCGAACTTTGTCAATGCTAAAAGGGCAACAAGTCACACACACACACAAATACACACAGACACTGAGTAAATATATGTATATATTGGCCATGCTTCAACTCTTTCTCTCTCTCGATTCCCGCGAAGGTAAAGATGTTGTTTATACATGCCAATGAATTTCGCAATCATTTCATTTGGTTGTCCCCAAAAACAAAAAAGAAAAATAAACTCCCAATCCAATAGACAGCTTCATCATTTTAGGTTAGCCAAGTTTAATGTGTCGCACTCAATAAAATTATCACTAATACGCAATGTGTACGTAGTGCCCCTCAGGCACTTGATTGATAAGTCAATATTGACCCACAATTTGGGGGGACCTGAACAGAAGCCTGGCTGGCAAAACAGATGCCTCTGTCAATCGAAATTCATTCTATGCTCCTGCCTAACTCCGGCTGTAAGACAGCATTCAAATATTGACTAATTAAACACTTTGGATCAAAGTGTAAGCTTGACTTGCGACTAATCATGCTGAAGGCACTTAAAACTTTAATTCAACAAATGCAAACTCTCAACTCTGCTTCAAGCTAAAAAGAAAATATATACATAACTTTTGCCCATCGTACTTATGTCTGTCTATATTCTTTACAATATTTTTAAGTTTATATCGAAGATATTGCTTTTGATTACACAGCCAATATGTTAATATTAAGATAGACTTTAAACCACTTTAAAACATTTGTAAATAGGTTACAAGTATTACAGTACGCAATCTGTTTTGACTTACGTATAAATGAATTTGTTTTCAAAGTATAAACAAAATAATATTAAGTCATTTTTTTTTAATGAAACTTACCTTGGGTAAAGACTATATACGATTAGAGAAATTACCTGTAAATAACTTTTAGATTTATTTATATATTATCACGTTAAAAAGATACGGAAGACTTAGAAATAATATCTCATTTGTTAACCAACTGATTGTGAGTTCTGGAATACTCTAGTAGCCTCTTGAGTAGATTTTGAATGACATTATGCAATAATTTTTTTGTTTTTTTTTTTAAATACGAGATATTTCTATTTCTCTAGCAACAACATGAATCTAGTAGTAGATTGAGAAAATAACATAAACCGGTTAAGGGTACTGTATATATGTACATTGTATATACATACATACATATATATTTGTCAGATTCACACAAACTGACTCATAGATACATTTATAAGTTGTAGTTATTTACCTTTTGCCACTGCGATTTGTCTGTCTAGCTGTCTAGTGTGTCTGCCATCTGGGGGCCAGTTTCGGCACTTGTACCAATTCCTAATGACTATGAAGTGAAGTGATTACTAATGAATTTGCTAGACTAAAAGCCCAAGTTTTGCCTTTTGCCGTTTGCCTTATACCTTTTGTTTGTGGCAGCCACAAAAATAAAAAATACATGTTTGCATGTATTTACATTTCACGCTACATTTAAGTTGAGTTTTTTGTTGCAAATTGCAGTCGCGTTCTACGTTTAGCTTTTTGTTATGTTAATTTATTTTTCATAAACCATACGAGGGATAGACATCTGAAGGTCTTGAAGGTGTTTGTATGTACTTATGTATGTGTGAGATGAAGTATCTTAGGCCCAGTCCGTCTGTCCAATGCAAAATGTGCGAGCTTGTAATTCGGCTAGAGTTTTTGGTAGTATGTGAAACTGAAGATCGGATGTGGCTCTCCACAGAAGGAAGGTAAATACTCGCAGCATTACCAACTAATCGCCCAACAAATTGTTTTTTTAATACGATTTGTATGAATGGCATTTGTTTGTCCAGCAAAAAGAGGGAAATCATTTGCCAGTTTCGTTTGGCTTTTGTTTATGGCTTTTTTGGGGGACTTTTGCAAAGAATTTTTCATCTCATAAAAAATGCTGACATTGCTAAAAAAAAAAAGAAACCAAACGTTGATCAACAATTGGAAGCTGCGCAATTGTACAAAAGCTATTGGCCAAATATGGGAAGGGTATTTTGTCTTTGTTTGTTTTGGTCTTGTTGTCTGTCAAGTCGTTATGATTGTTTGCATAATTGGCTAAACAAAATTGTCGCAGCTAAAAGCCATAACACTTCAAAGGCTTTTCCGTCGCGTGACATTAAATTGCAGCCCAAGACCTAAAAAAAAAATATATACTAAATTAATCTAGATGGGTGGTTAGTGTTTTATTTTTTGTTACTTTCGGAAAAAGAGAGAGACACTGAGATATTAAGAAACGGAGTAAGAGTGGTGAGAGAGCCGAGCTTCATTTAAGTATGATTTTGAGTTAGTTTTTATATATTTTTAGGTTTGTAGCTTTTTAATTAAGTTTGGCTTAAGTTTCGGTTTTTTTTTGGTTTTGTCTCTGTGGTGTTATGTAAAGAGAAAGCAACTGCCTGTCCGTCTGTCTTTCTGCCTGCCGCTGTGTGGTTGAACTTCATGATCATCGAACGGTTTTTGACTTTGGTCAACAAGAAAACGAAGCCAACGATGAGAGACAGAGAGAAATATAAAACACAACAACAAGAACTGTGTAAACCCAATTTTAAGTATATATGCAAAAGGAGAGATTAATTTATTTAGTATGCAAATATACATATTTAAATGTGATCCAGCAGAATATTGAGCAAAAAGCCCTCGAACTTTTCCTCACAGGGCTCTCACATTCACTCTCCCTTTTCTCTCCCTGTTGCCAAATAGAAATCGTTATCTTTGCCCACAGCAAAACCAGATTTTGGCCATCATCTAAATTTTAGCATATCAAAATGCTTTTACAATGACAATTCTTTAGAATCTAACGGTGGCACAGTTTTTTTTTTTTTGCTCTTTTATTCTCTATTAGCATACCCGTTTGGTATTATTTTTTGCTCTTGGCAACTGCAGTTTCCCTTAGGAAGACAGTTTTAAATGGTTTCAATTTGAGGTGATTTATATCTATTTTAATGTATAAAATTTAACAGGTAATAGCGAACAAAACTCAAGGAAACTTTAACACAACAATTTTCGAAATTTTTTAAAAATATATCGACTAATTAATACCTGGCATACAAATAGATGAAGCTTTAAGATATCAACGAATTTTTGTTGAGGAATTAACTTGATATTGTCAGGAAGTAAACGACAGGAAGTAAACGATGGAAGTAATTGGCAGGATTGAAGTTAGGGGGGCCACCAATTTTTAGTGTTTAAATTTTTTGAGTTAAATTGAATTGAAATATATGAATTATTAAAAACAAAAATTTTAAGAAATTTAAATAAATTCCTGAATATATATATATAATTTAAGACATTTCCATCTGCTCCGACCTGGCTAATCCCTTGAAAGATCTAGTAATTCATTAAACACTAAACAATTACTCGGTCTAACTGCTTTACGTGAAGATTCATTACTAGGGTAAAAAATAACCAACTTTTTGAGGATTTATTTTTGTCAAACAGCGCTCCTTGGATAATGAAATCCAAAATGGCACATATCCTAACATACTAGTTTTGATTTCAGAGTAAAACTAATTTAATTTCTACTATTTTTTTTGTTTTTTGATTCGATAAAGTTCTCGTTCTCTTAACAGAATTAGTTGTTTTAAGTGTTAGTCAATGTTTTAAATAGAAAATTTCATTTGAACATTTGAAGTGTTATGAAATAAACTTTCCTTTTATGCTCAAAAAAATCAAATATCAACAGTGAAATAGGTTTGAAAAACAGCATTAAAATTAAAGTACTTACCATAAAAGTCAAAAGGCACTATTGGATAAAGCATTACGAGTATTTCGCCAACAACAAAAATAATTGACATATAAATAAATTTGTTTTACATTTTGCATAGACACAACTGTGTAGATTTTTCAATGATATTTCACATATACATACATATAATAGATCAGCACAGAAAATATTTTAGTCAGTCTTTTGTGGTTACCTGTGACGTATGACCTTTGACTTTGTGATTACTTGTAATGAGTTTTTTTTGGCCAAAGCCTCTTTCTCAATAATATTGAGATGCTGCTCCACCTGATACACCTGTAAAAGATATTCAAGCGTAAAATTGTAATGGGTAGAGGCGCTGACGCTGCTGCTGCTGCCTGCCTGCCTGCCATTGTGAGTACCTTATCCATAGTGATGTTCTGCCGAAGTGTAAGCCGAAGCTCAGGTGCTCGATGCCGAAACTATTACAGGTGCTCGTTGTGCGCTCAGGTGTGCCTGTGTGTTTCTGTGTATGTGTATGTGCGTGCTGTAGCTGCTGCTGCTGCTGCTGTTGCTGTGGCATAATCTTGGCCTTCTTTTTGGTCTTTTCTTTACCTTTGTGTGTGCTTCGCTTCTCCATCGCCGACGCTGCCGCTGCCGCTTCTCGGCTTCGTCGTCATTCAGTCAGTTAGTCAGTCAGTCAGATTGTCTGTCTCTGCAGCAAACGGCAGGTACGAATTTTTACTTTTGGCTACGATCATTTGTCTACGGAACGTCGCCGCGTTGAGTTCGTTAGACACAGCAGCGCGGAAATTGCAATTCCAACACCAACATCAAACCAAAGCTTCAAAGGGCTCCGCGTTGTTGTTGACTCTGAGGTGTTGAGTGTGTTAAAGAAAAAAACACAAAACAAAAGAAGAGAGTGAAACAAAAAGTACAACTTCGACCGACAGACCAAAAGAAAAGTGAAGCCATCAAGCGGAGTCTCCTCCGTCTAGTCACCAAAGTACTTCAACAGCAATTAAAATTATTTTGTGTTGTAAATCTGTGAAGAAAGTTCGGAGTGCCAGTTACGAAACTCGGTTTCCGTCTGGCTTGTTGTTTTCTGCTGTGAATTTAGTGTGTGAATCCAAACGAAAAGAAAAATCCGAAAAATGGGCCACCTGTCCACTACGGAGCGTGTGTGCACAACAACACCAATGCCCAGCACCGGCGAGGGAAGTCCCACATCATCGTTAACGCGTCGCGCCAAAATGGCCAATAGCGAGGGGCAAAATCGTCGCGGCGAGGACTCATCACCTGAGTCACCTGTCACACGTTCGAAAATCTCATCGACTAAGCTCTCCAACGCTTCGACAACAAAACCAACAACGTCAGCAACAACGTCGACAACAACAAAATTGGAGAAATTCGAGATGCCCAAGGATCTGGTTGCCCATGTGCCAAAAGATAAAATCAATTTGGATGACTATATACGCACATTTAAGGGTGACAAAGTGTTAGGCTATCAATTCGATGCACCCCTCAAGTGGGACAAAGTCATTCAAATATCGTTATTACATATTGTAGCAGTTGTTACATTGCTATTATATCCTTTGGAACGACTCAATGTTTGCTCAACAATTTTTTGTAAGTATGAGGAGACAAAAACGCGAAAAGAAAAGAGTCTTCAACTGTCTATTATATAAGACCTTGGTGGGGTCCCTCTCTAATATGACATGTGTATTAGATTGAGAAATTTATGTGTGTCTGAGTGTGCGTCTTTTTGGACAAAGAAACCCACAGAAAGACAGAGATGTGTCGGAAATAGCCGATGCTGGATGATGTCGATAATAATGATAATCATGATGATGGTGATGATGATGATGATTATGTTGATTTCATATTTTCTTTTGGTTGCGTTATTCGTCTACATTTTGGGGCACACCTACGGCAATTATTTGCAATTTAGCGTGGTAAACCTCTTGGCATTTTCAACGCCCTGCAACTGGTGGCAATAGTAGAAGTTACAACATGTTGTTGCCCCTTGTTATTGACATTTAATTAATCGCTACTTAACATGCCCTTTCTTCATATCATTTACCCCTTCGTATAACTTCAAAAACTCTTGGTTTTGTTTACTCAATGTTGAAATATCTTGCATTGTCTTTACTTTTCTTTTCTTTCTTATTTTCACTTTTGCTTTGCTTACTTCATGTCGTACTTTATTTTTTGTTTCTTTTTTTTGTTGAGGGGGGGATTGAAATCTGTTTCTCAATGCAATTTCAGCATAAATAATTTCAACTGACACAAAAATATGAAAACGAAACGTATGTAAAAGAAATGAAAACGAGCAACAATACAAAATTCAGTTGACACATTTAAACAAAACTGAAAAATTGGAGCTTTTCGACTTGAGGCTAAATTACAAAGCCATGAAGGTTACTTACTTACTTAAGCTAGAAATAAATGGAATACATATTATTATTATTTGCGAAGGAAAAAGAAAAAACTACAAAAAAAAAAAAAAAAAACTGAAACCAAGTACAAGATATGCTTACTTGTTTTCTACATCCGACAAAAAATAAACAAAACAAAACAAAATATATATCTCATTTTGCTCTAGACGATTTATGACCATACCTCATGCAAGACAATTTCATATTGAAGATTGCCGTCGTTGACATTGAGACGAATGGTTTTTCCTCCTCTTCGCCGCATCCAGGCGAGGGAAATACCACAGAAACGGAGTTTCTCATTCCAATCAAGTACTTTTTTTGGTTGGTTCCTCCTGTAAAATGCTATAAATTTTAATATTTATTGCTCATTGTGTAAGTCATTTTTTTTGTGAAGGATCCTGGGATGCATTCCTCCTGCTGTCAGTCTGTCTGTCTCCGTGGTCTATGTATGTAGATCCCAGAGAGACTTGACCGATCGGCCGCCCTTTTATGGGGCGTCGAGCTCGTAAATATTTTGGCAAATTACTGGCTGTACGTGCGTGGTTTTTTTTGATGCCCAGGCATCGCAAATTATCGTCATTTAGTTTTGTGTTAAACATCGAAAAAGAGTTTAAACATGTTGATTAAATCGCAGCGAAGAAGTTTTGTGGTGGAGCGGGGGGAAAAAATTACATAAGCCTTTACGTTCGGCGCTAATGAAGCTTGAAATACAATCGTAAAAAAAACAAACCTCAAAAACCAAACAATTTATATAAGTGGGGGGAGATGTGTGATTTATTCATCCATAGTTTGTTCAACTTAATATCAGCATAGTCATTTAAAGAAACAAGAAGGGGATTTTTTTCCTTAGAAATACAAAAAAACCTGATTTTTCAAGAGACCTAGAAACTAAACACTCATAGTTTCCTGTCCTATTTTTTTGAGAAATGAAATGAAATGCTATTTTAATGAAATAACAAAATTAAAGCAACAAATATTATGTACTTATATCAACCTTCGGCTGTCGCAGGCAAATTGCATGTCATTTATTCTAATATTATTCCAAGTACTTACTCTATATATATACTTTGCTATGCATTTATTTTCTTCTACTTTGCGCCTTAACTGAACTTGACCTTCCATTCTAAAAACAAAAAAGAAACCATCTCTTTATTTGAATTGCTAATGATTTAATTTTCTTTTTTGCTATCAATATTCAATTAATCGAATGATTCGTTGATGCATCTTATCAATATCATAGATACCTGGAACTAAAGTACATTTGAGTCAAACTTTAAAAGAAACTTGCGACCGAAACTGGTTTCTGAAGCAATCCCAAATACAATTTTTTTTATTTCGTATGTGTATGGTTGAAGGTTAATCTTTCATTCAATCGATCGATGTTGTGTTTTAACACCTTGACGGACATAGAGACAAATAGTCAGGCAGCCAGTGAGGCAGACAGTCAGCCACACAGGTAGGCACTAAATCCCGCCTAAGAAATCGTTAACTTTTCATTAGTCGCCATCGATTGTGAAACAAAAAACAAAAAAAGATCTATTGTGGCTGAGATGGAAATGGCTTTTGGTTTTTATGATTGCTATTTGTCATTAGTAGATCGAGTGCGGAAAACCCAAATCGATAAGTTGCAAATTGTTGTCGGTTGTTAATTGCATTTAATGGTGACAATCACTCGAAAACCTATGTAAATTCTCATTATTGAAATTCATCTTCACGTATGAATCGATTGCAATCATTAAGAATTATGTGATTGCTAGGAGGAAATAAAAATAGTAAGGAATGCCAAGTTGACAGTAGAAGTTTTTTTTCATCCATCCTCCGTCTCTTCCTTTCTCGCTCTCTCTCTCTCTCTCTTGGCATATGATTTTCAATTTGTATATTGATAAAATTAGCATTATAGCTCGAATAGCTCAATTTCCGTAATATGTAATTTGTGTTTTTGTAGCCAAATCTTCATCATTTCTTCTTCTTCTTTATTTGTCATATTTAATTAGCACGATTTTTTTTGGTTTTTATAACTAAACATTTATTTATGTCTATCTTGTCTTTTGTAGCCTTCTTTGTTGGCGGAATAGCTGGCTTTGGGGTCACAGCCGGGGCCCATCGTTTTTGGACACATCGCAGCTATAAGGCTAATTTACCTCTCCGAATTATTCTGATGCTCTCCTACTGTGTGGCTGGACAGGTAAAGATTGTCGTCGTTTTCATTAATGTAACTTGCAGATTTAAACTGTATGTTTTAGGCCTTTTTTACACATCTTTTTTGTTGTCGGATTGTTGATGTTGGTAGTTGGGTTGTAAATGCAATTAACATTAATTGCATCATTAAATATAACAACTTAATGCTTTTGTTGAAGCAACAATACGAACAACTAAAAAACAAAAAACACTGACAATTTTCAACTGAGCAGACAATAGATAGGTACATAGAAGTATAGTCGGCACTTTATGCATCTGTCAGATACATTTATCATATTTAATGGCAGCAGCGATTAAGCACAAGTTAAATTGTGACGCTTTATTGTTGTAAACTTGTTGGTTATTTCTTGTTTCTATGAAGTGTTAAGAGCATGAATCTTGTACTAACATAAAGTAATTGGAATCGTAATTTGATTTTATTGTAGAACACTCTATATGATTGGGTACGTGATCATCGGGTGCATCATAAGTATTCGGAGACCAATGCCGATCCTCATAATGCCAATCGTGGCTTCTTCTTCTCCCATGTGGGTTGGCTGATGATGCTGAAACATCCGGAAGTCTTGCGACGTGGCCGCCAAATTGATATGGATGATATATTGGCCGATCCGGTGGTGCAATTCCATCAAAAGTACTTTATACCCTTGAAAATGGCATTTTGCTTTGTATTGCCCACCCTGATTCCAGTCTATTTCTTTGGCGAAGAGTGGGGTTTGGCCTTTGCCCAGCAATGCCTGTTCCGTTATGTCAGCAGTTTGAACTTTACCTGGTCGGTGAATAGTGCAGCCCATTTGTGGGGATCGCGTCCCTATGACAAGTGAGTAGATCCGGAAAAAATGGAATCAGTACATGTTTTTAATTGTGATTTTACTTCTTGCAGACGCATCATGCCCAGCGAAAACATTTATGTTTCGGTTTTGGCCATGGGCGAGGGCTGGCACAACTATCATCATGTCTTCCCCTGGGACTACAAGGCAGCTGAATTGGGCAACTATCATGTCAACTTTACTACCATGGTTCTGGATGCCTTCAACAAACTGGGCTGGGCATGGAATATGAAGCAGCCATCCAAGGAGCTAGTTCGTCGCACTCTGGAGAAATATGGCGATGGCTCTCATGCATCGGCGAGAGCAGCTGGAGCGGATGGCGCCAGTGCTGTGGCCGCTCAAATGGTTGGTCATCTTCATTATGCCGAAGTTCCGGATCCCGAGATGGAATACGATGCCGAGTCAAGCAGCACAGAGAGCGCCAAACTGGATGAAAACGAGAATGAGAGCGAACGGCAGAAGAAGACCAAGAAAATTGCCATTTAGGCGGATGTCCCCTGGATATAATGTCTATTTACTTAAATTTTTCGGGGGGGTCTCAGAAAGCGGGAGAAAAATTCGTAATTATGTATGAACAGCATAATTCTACGTTTAATCATAACATATTAACTCTTATTTAATGCGTCTGGCTGTACGACATATCTAAGCATCCGTAACTGCGAACGTTTTTGTATCTGTATCTGTATCTGTAACTTACACTTTTGCTTATATGGCACACAAACGCGAGGGCGGGGCATAGTCGTTAATAATATATCTATTATTTCTACACATAAACACACACACAAACACCCACACACTTACACACTCACAACACAATACACAGACAGACACAACCACAAAAATTCATATATTCATTTGTCTAGGTTTAGGTATTTAGCAGTCTACCATGGTACGATATTTAGATTTAGATTACAAAGAACAAAATAAAATTAAAAACGAATAAAAAACAATGAGCAAAATAAATATTACATAAATATTTTTTTAAATAATTTAAAAATGAATACAATTGACTTTCGTATACGAGGCAACAAAGGGAGAGGCCTAAATCACTGGACAACCCATCTACTGAAGATTGAAAAGAAGTCCGCATGATTGGTTATGTAAGATTAAAGGCAAATACTGATAAGCTTTGATAGTAATAGATTTAATATTAGTAGCAGATCAAATTCTTGGAAAAGATTTAACTTCAAATGCCACTCATCTTTCCCTGGATACACTTAAGAATTCCAGATTCAAATCTGACTGATTTCTAATTAGAATATTATAAAGAGCAAATACAGAAAATGTTAACTAAATAGTAAAAGAGCTACAAAACCTGCCTAAAGTCACAAAGTTTGAGAGTCATTGAAAAGACTTCCAGCTCCCATCTTGGGAGGCAACTAAAAGTCTTTACTCTCATTAATATGGATACACTGTAGACTATCCTGACAATGGAAACACTTAATCTCGATGATTGATGTGCTTGGCAGATGTATAATATTTGTCATTACTTTTTCTTTGAGCATCTTTGAATGTTTTATGAATTTTGATTTTGAAAGTAATTTCACAGTAAAGCAGGGATTTGAATAGTTAGTTTGAACACCTACGTTTTAACAACTCGAACGAATTGGGCAACTTGAAATACACTAGAAATGCATCTACTTATCCCACACACAAAAAAAAACCTTTTAACCTTTTTAGTAAAGTTTCGAGTTTCCCTCTTGTTGTGTGACGAAATGTGACTCAAATGCAAATGATGAAAATCGCGCCAAAAAGTTTAAGTTTCTCATGATCATGTTTTGTCATTGCAATGCATTTTGGATGTAGGCAGAAGGAAACTGTATACTAATAATATGAGCTACTAAGTCAGTTAACTGGTTTCGTTTTGCGCTCAACTTTGGTCTACGTGACCAAAGTTGCATGTGCACGATCTCTCGATGTCTCGTACAGTTGCAGCCCGGCAGGAACAGATGCCAGGAAGAATCGACTCATCACCTAGGCTAGTAATTGTCTTTTTAATCGATTTTCTCAAGCAGCATATAAAAAAAAGGGCTCATGTGTACATGTTGTTTGGCACGTACGCCGTTGCATAGAATCTGAAATCAGAACCTTGAAAAGGTTCACTTGAGCTTTATTATTACGAGTATTAAGGGGAATTCCTGACTCCCAGCTCCCATCTTGGGAGGCAACTGATGAAGTGCACAAGCGAAGCAATTCATCGTCATGCCTCCACCATTAAGCATTGTTGGTTTTTTTTGTGTCTTCGTTTTTGTATTGTTTTCTACTGGAATATAGTAAACTATGCGTAGGCTTGTCCACTCATCGCCTCGCACAATTTGTGCGTAAGAAGGTCAAGTGCTTTGCCAATATCAATATTTGTGCAATGACCAAAAAGAGAGAAAAAAACGAGGTAATAACTTATAGTCCCCATCATAGTCATAACTCATTAAGATTGTAACTAAGCTGGGCCTAGGCCTAGACGCAGCTCAGTGAGTTTATGTGACCAAATGTCGTTTAATTAGTGACGATTCAGCACACACATACACTCAAAGTCAAACCCTAGCCCCAAACCCAAACGAGGGGCCTCGTTGCCCCCTTAATTCTTTGCCTTAGCTAGTTAATTAAAGACCCGTGATCAGCGCTTGATGAGCAATATAATAATCTAGTGCAGTCAGTAACTCAGTGACCTTATTTTTATCCACACATTACGAAATATTCAACTGAAATCGTGAATAAAAAAAAAAATCTCTTCTACTACTAGAAGTTGCCTTAAACTTGACTATAAAAAGTTGCAATGAAATTTAACCTCACAGAGTTTAGTAAATTAAATTGAATATTAATATTTTCCAATTCAATTTGATTTAGCGAAATTAAGGTCTGGGCAGGACAGATCTTAATCTTAAACGTTAGAAATCCTCCATTATTTTTTTAAATATAATAAAACTTATAAGATCCCTTTAAATGAAAACCAAAAACGAATGGCAAAGAATTTGAAATTTTATAATACTAAATTTTCTATTTCCAAGGATGAACAGAGCTCAAGTCGAAACCAATATGATAATGAAGTCATAGGTGGATCTAAAACTGTTAGTATGCAACAGTCTGGAAAAGTGTTTATTAATTGCATCGTCTGCAATTCGTCGACACGACTTTGGTATACCATGTACCAAGTATGACAACTATCTCAAATTGGAAAGACTAAACTTATATTGACTTATTTTTGAAGTGCCATATACTAGACTTCTATGAAGAAAAAGCGAACATTTTCTAATTTTAATGCTTGAGAAAGAAATTCAGTTTCCTTGGGCTGGTTGACGCTGATCATGAATTTTGTACTTTGTTATATACATTTTAAGGGAGAAAATTACATAGTATCCTTTGCGAATCACCTTGCTAAGAGGAGAATTGGAGACCTAAAAGGTCGGTCGGATTAAACGCTTTCTTTTGCCTTTTACATACATTTTGACGTCATTGATATACCAAATTATACTATAAATGAATGAATGATATATTCCAAAGAATTTGATTATATTCCTTTTAGTATAGGTAAACAAAGAAAACAGACTGAATCCATTAAGTGCAAAATAAAATTAGTATTCGTAAGGCCAATTCTTTCTATATATGTAATATAAATCTAAAGCTTATCATGCAATTTGAAAGGCATACAAAATTTGTGGCGAGCTGCTTCAATGGCTGGAGAAGACACCCAAAATTAATTATCTGAAGACTTATAAATCTTATAGATACTCGTGCGGATGGTTGGTAGGGGCATTGCCCGTTTTGGTAAAAACGAAAATTTGCCTAATATATTACGCCGCCAAATATTTAGAGACACCTCAAATTGAATTGCGTTGGCAAAGTCAAATGATCGCGGTATTTGTGCATTTGGGGTCAAAAGTAGAGCGCAATTCCGTCATGCATATTTGCATACGCCGTGCAAATTTGAAATGCATTTGGAAAGTTAATTGTTATAAATTAATGAAAGAACACCTTTGATTCTTGAAACTTTGTAGCCTCCCATTAAATATTTCGAATTCATTTTCGAAGTCAGAAGACACAAATCGCAAAGAAACCGACACAAACAAGATGGCCGGATACAAATACAAAAAGCCAAGTTTGGTAACTCATTGTTTTCGTTTTTTACTATTTCGGTTTAGGCCTTTTTGGCATATTTGCATAATTTTTCATGTGGGGGGATGGCAGCAAGTTAACGAATATGGTCAAAATCCATATAGGCCCTTTAACCCATTGGTCTACGTAGGCGAATCTTGGCACGCGGTTGGTGACAGAAACGAAAACTCACTATAATGATCATTTTGATGATCTTTCACTTCGTTTCGTGCGACTATTGTTAATGCAAGGGTTTAATTAACTTTTCAAGTAACTCATTACCCTCTCCCCCACCCACTACAATGTACTATTAAGACAATGAGCTTTGTTTTTGTCATTTAATGATGGAAACGGGCAACGCAAAATTCCATTTTCATTTTCCAAACAGAAATGCGATAAACCGTTAATAACCTTGCCATAACGTTTATAGTTTTTTGTTTGTTTTTGGGTGACGAAAATTTTGTAAAATTGACTTACTCGTAATTTGCGTAACATTGGCAAACGGAAACTGAAAGCGGGAAAGAGAAACCCATAACTAGCACATAGCTAAAGCTGAAGCTGGAGCTGCACAGATGGATATAACGATGTCTATGTCTATGGCGATGGAGTTGATGCGGAGCACCGGGTTGCCAGCCATGGCTAATTGGATGGCCAAATGGCCGATTCGATCGTGTCATCGATAAATAAAAACAAAACACAAACAAACGTCGTTCCGATCGGGAGACCCGACCCCACAACAGCCCCAACAACTCAAACTGGTATTTCTTTAGTTTTTTTTTTTCTGTGTTAGTTTTGGTTTGATATTTTTTTCCTTTCTTTCATTTTTTTTCAATATTTGGTATATCTATGCAATTATGAATGTTGATTTTGAAAGGGCGTTTTGTAATTTGTGTGTGAGACAGAGAGATTGTCTTTCTTAATGACGGGTACATGCATTCTTACGAGAAGTTTGATATGGAGAGAAGTCATTCTGATATGCTTAAACTTATTTTGATCAAATACAGAAATTTTCTCTCGCAACATATAATTTTTCACAAACACTTAAAATAGCTTAAGTTTTACTTTAATTCCATTAGTATTTGTAAAAGGAAATTCTATCAAGATTAATTAGTCAACTATGGATTGGGTTTTCCATTAAATTGAAATAGTTTTTCAGAATATAAAATTATATTATGTTCATGTTCAATTGCCCATAGTGAGCAAGGGTATAAAATCTTCGGACTTGAGTGGACATAATCGATTGTTCCTCCCTCTGTCTTTGCTTGGCATTTCTAAGATGCTGGCGCCGGATGCTCCATGCTCGTACATACATACATACATACATATATCCACATTATGTACGACTTTTTTAGTAGATATATATCATTACTTCATGTGATTTATTTGTTGTGCTATTTGATTGTGTGTTGGGCCTACCGCCATTGAAATTGATTTCTTTTTCATATCGTTTGATGTATTTAATCAAAGCCGTTTCGTGGTTCCATTTTCATTGTCTCTTTTGCAATGCTGTTAAGAAACTCGTTTCGGTCAGTCAAGAAAACGAAAATAAAAAGCAAATCGAAAAAAAAAAACAAAATTTAGTTCAAACTGCGGATGACTTGCGTGAATGCTTTGAATATAGTAAATAAGATATCGGCGAAATGGGAAAACCAAAACGGGAAACCAACAGATTGAAGACGATAAGGAAGTTTTAACACACTCTGGTTAACGAAACAAAATTAATTAATTTGAAATTGTTTACAAATAATTCAATCCAATCGATCTACGATGACTCCGTTTCTATATTCTTAACACATTTATGCTTTTTAAACACCCTTTGGGAAAGAGTATTCAAAAATATGGATATGTACCTATAAACAGTTTGCTGTTTGTTTCTTGTTGTTGTCAAGCTATGTACGCATTATATGGATATTTACACGGCTGCCCATAAGGCAGCGACTGGTTTTCAACACCACAAATGATCGAAAGCATTTTTGAAGCCTCTGTGTTTCACGTGCTGCTTCATTGTATGTCTCTTTGCTCCATCTGCAAAAGTTGCCAGTAATTTGCAAATCATTTTTCCATAATTGCGAAAAGAAAAAAATTACCGCGAAAACCCTTGATGTGTGTAAAGTAAATGGTATCCCACACATATTCACATACACATAAGCAGTTGGCTTGTTAAAAAAATGAAAAATAATAATGGAATTGCCATAACAATTTTGACATTTGTCCCCCTTTAGCGGCTAATGCAAGCCAGAGTATCTTTTGCGCAAGATCCAGGCCGGTTTTCCTCAGTTTTTTTTTTTTGTTGTTTTCGTTTGTCAAGTCTCTCTTGTCTTTGGATAATGGCATTTTTGTAAATTGCTCCGCCATTTCCGGCATGCAGGTAATGCCCGGTTGGTTTAGCTTTAATTTAGGTCTGACCTTATAAATTGTTGTCTTTAATAAATATTTTCTATTAACTTTAATGCTAGATATTCCTTATGCCAAATATGGGTGATTGTTTCACAAACTCGTCGAGTTTGTTTTGGAATAGTTCAGAAGTTACTGGAGTGCCAGGCGTCCAGAGTGGATCCCTCACTACATATTCAACCCAAATTTTTGCATACAACTGCTGTAGCAATTCTTTTACATTAATTGCAGCCGTGTCAGTGTTTAGCACAAATCTATACAGAGAATAGACATACATATATGAACTTAGTTTGCCAGAAAGATTATATTCAATTCACTTA
This sequence comes from Drosophila paulistorum, assembly GCA_018152135.1. NCBI lineage: Eukaryota > Metazoa > Arthropoda > Insecta > Diptera > Drosophilidae > Drosophila > Drosophila paulistorum. The sequence continues at coordinate 9,548,585 of JAECXG010000805.1, read as the reverse complement.
CTTTAGGCCAGAGGGCGTTTCCAGATAGTGTAGGGCATAGCGATTGGTTTTATAATATAGAAAACCCTCCCGTGGATCATGGGGCGATATCTTGCTCACGAAGGATTTGATGGAGAACAGCATGCCATAGGTAAGTTTCGCTTCCTAAAATAGAATAGAAGTCACTCTTAAACAAATCATTCTGAATTTGGAGAATCATAAGAATCCCTCAGAATCTCAGCAGTCCATTATTGAACTTATTATCAGCTATTTTATGCGATTTATTACTTATATTACCTCTTCCCGGGTTATACCCGATTTCTTTGTCCGATTCCATTCCACGTAATACATAAGCGTGCCGAATTTGTCGAATATATACATATTAAATATCGTCATTTTGCTAGACTTTCCAAAACATCTGCATTTGTTTATATTTTCTTCAATAATAACAACACGGTGTGTTATCGATAACTCGATTACCCATGTAGATAACTATTTACATGTGGTGATTTATATGATATCGTTTTAGTAGATAGATTTTTAAAATTTATTAAATTATTTATTATTTATTTACCACTAATTTGGAAAAGATACAATTTGTTTGACTTTTTTTTGTTGACTTTTAAACGAATAATTTTAGGATTCTTCATTTGCTTTGCTGTTTTCCTCTATTGATGCTGCCTCTTAGTAGATTCCATTAGAATTGGATTCTGGGACCTGTTCCATCGTCGCCCATTTTGTTGGTTCTGCTAATTGTTTTGAAAACTGAGGAATTTCCATTTCCAGAATGTTGTATCTTTTCTAGCCATGCACTGCTAGTTCCACTCCATTCAATTTCGTAACTATGTATTTAAAGTCTCTGGCTTAAGTATCTTACTGATGCAATTATTCAGCTCCACAATAAAAGGATATTGGGTTTTCTCGGTTTTTGTTAGAATCGCTTAGGCTTTATTAGTATTAATATAATATTGTATTATTGTTTAGAGGTTGTCGAAAAATGGAAAACTTACATGAATTCCAAAGTCTCTTTATGAATTGGCTTCATTTTATTGATTGGAATTTCTGCGACTTGATTTATATCTATTGGGGGTATTGTTGCCCGATTGGATCGCTAAAAATTAAAGTATATATTAATGTTTTATAAGTTATCAATATAGATGTCTTACGAGTTCTCTGATTTCTCTGGTTTTGATTCTCCCTCTCCGAATGACTGCGATTGCTGGATGTCGAGTATTGAGCAGATTTTGCAAACTGATTTCCAGAGCTAGGGGGAGTAGATCGATATGAAGGTGTTGATGGTCCTGCTGCAGTGGTGTATGGTTTCCTCTCGTGGCCTCGCAAATTTTCATTTTGCTCATTGTTATACTGCCTCCTAGCGCTAGAGGGACGATCTTTGGTGCTACGTCGACTTTTTGTAGGTCTACCATCATCATTAATACTGGAACCCCTAGTTCGGCGGGATCTATTATCATCTTGATACATGGGAGGCTGTCTTGTGTCTCGATTAGATGTATGATCACTCTCATTATAGGTGGATTGGCGATTATATTGCCTGTTTTCATAACGATTTCCACCTCTAGCTTCTCTTGCCAAGGCTTGGTGGGACACCGAACTTAAATGGCCAAGTGGAGTGTTTGCACCAGACATTTCTGTTCCCCGGCTGCTAATTGCTTGGGGAGCCACAACAGGTAACATCCTGTTGTGACTGTAATGTGGCGAGGATTGGCCACTCGAAAAGGTAGTGTAGGTGGCAATGTTCCTTAACCCCTTTTGATTACCTGAGCGAAAAAAACTTAAACCATTTCGATTCCAATATGTATTCATATGACTACCAACCACCGTAAACCTCTTGATCCGAATTGTTGGTGGATGTATTGATGAAGGGTGGTAAACGTGCTGAAGATTGAGCATCTCGAACATTTCGTCCATTGTAGTAGTCAGTCGTTACAGTATTAGCTGAACGCCTTTGGCTCAATTCCGGAAAATATGTGTCCCACTAAACAACAGCAGATTGCCGTATGAATTACTTTAACCAAAGAAATTCATTGTAAGCTTACCATATAGAATATGCCAAAGGCTATTGCAATGGCTAAGAGTAGCACTCCAGTGAATTTGGTAAACTGCATCAGCAGAAAAAAACATAGACCCACAATGACTTCAACATGATGGACACCGATAAAGTCTAGGATCTGTCGCACATCTGTAATCCTCATCGACTGCATAACTCCGACCGCAGTGTTGATTCCATCGCAACTCCTTTGGAATACATCCACCATCTTGTCTTGATGTCTGTCGGATTCCCACAATCTCATGCGTATTTAGGCGACAACCATGGAATTGATTGCGGCACTGAATGAAGACATATTTTTTAAAAAATTGTGCAGAAAATGAGATTTCAAATGAGACGTTTCCTAAGCCTCTTTTTAGTTGGTGTTTGATTTTTAAATAAATATTTACTTGTCATTCTGACATTTATATAATAAACTAGATTATAATATAAATAAATGAAGTCAAAATTAGTCTTTATAGCACATTAAAAGTAAAAGGAATCTTCTAATTACCATTCTTCATTTGAATTTGTAACTTTTTACACGTGTAGACTAGAATTTGGGCAGTTATCGATAGTTTTTCATTTTCGATTCCTCAATAAGGAGATAACTGATAACAATAAATAACCAGCTTTTCTGTCTTCTGTCATAAAAAAAAACATTTTAAATAAATCTTAATTCCCATTCAATGATAAGAAGGACAATGGCGGAGTTTGATGTCAAAGCCGGCTTGCAGCTTGCCCTTAAGCGTATTGACGAAGTCCTTGCGAATCGGCCAAAGGTAAGTTGCTTACCTCTTAAAGCATGTAGTTATATCTGATTTCGAATATTCCACTAGGAAATTCAAACGCCTAAGCCCATCTTGGTGGCGGTAAGCAAGACAAAACCTCCCGAAGCAATTATTGAAGCCTATGAAGCTGGCCAACGTGATTTTGGCGAAAACTATGTCCAGGAGCTGGTCGAAAAGAGTCAACATCCGGATATTCGAAGTAAATGTCCAGAGATAAGGTGGCATTTTATTGGCCACTTGCAAAACAACAAAATCAACAAGGTGGTTTAAAAGGCATCCAGATTACAGAGACATTCAACTGATTCTTATATTATTATTTAGGTTTTATCGCTACCAAATCTGCACATGATCCAAACAGTAGATAGTGAGAAATTGGCAACAAGATTAGATGCAGCTTGGGCCAAGCTGGACCCAAAGCCAGAGCAACCTCTGCGTGTTCTCATTCAGATTAATACCAGCCAAGAGGATGGTAGGTCCTGAAATACGAATCCCTTTAAATAGTTATAATACTGTCTACTTGCAGTTAAAAGTGGCATTGAGATTACTAAGGCGCCATCACTGTATCAGTACATCAAGACAAATCTTAGGAACCTTCAGCTGATGGGCATAATGACCATTGGAGCCTATGGTTTTGATTACAGTAATGGACCCAACCCGGACTTTGTTTCGCTAATAAATGTGCAGCGATCTATATGCGAAGCTAACAATTTGAATACCGAATCCGTTCTGGTCTCCATGGGCATGTCGAATGATTATGATAAAGCTGTATGTCTCAATGCGAAAAGATTACTCAGATTTTAGTCATATTCTCTCTCTCTCTCTCTATATATATATATATATCACTTTATTCTCTGCTTAGATTGAGATGGGCAGCACGGTTGTACGCATTGGTACATCTATTTTTGGACATCGTGCCGCAAAGAACTAAAGGAAACGGAATGCTGTGTAAATGAAGAGAGAATGAACGAGAGTGGGAGATGTTTTCTGTATTTATTTTATCTAGCACAATGCTTGTATATACATACATATAGCTTTAGAGATTCATACAGTTGTTTCTCAATGACGTTCATGCCGCCAATGCTGGTGGAATTAACAGATGAAATGCTTCCAAGTTCGTGTATATACCAGGTGGAAATTTCTATATACATACACCACATATCGGTCTGTTCTATGTTATGTTGTAAATACAGAAAAATGGAAAATGAGTTGGCTTTTATAATTAGACTAGACTCGTAGATAAACAAATGTTGCGTTTAGATTGTTTATGCCAATATACTACATTAAGATGTTACATATATAAATTCCTGTATCTATATGTATATATAGATAAATGTGCAAAAATTATAAATTGATGTATATACATAATTATTGATATATGCATATGACCTAACTTTTCAATGGCTACCTTGGAAAATTCAATTCAAACGCCGACATATACATTATTTTGTGTTCTTTTTTGTTTGTTTTTTCTTTGTTTTTTGCATTACTCTGAACTATTTTCAAGAAATTCTGCATACAATTAATGTACAACTTGTAGTTGTGGGAATAATTTTTCTGTATTTTTGTTATTGTTTTTGTTTTTCAAATTTTGGCTTATTGCCAAAACGTCGCCTGGTTATTTGCCAAATTCTAAAACGCTTTGAAAACTTTTCGCTAAAAATCATTTTCGATAAAGCATGAATAGAACTTATTCAGTTGAATTCAATTTCTATTATGTCTGATCGATAAATTATGAATGCATTTTAGCAATTGGAATTGCAATTTATTTGTTCGATGACAAGATTTTCATGAATGAAGAAATGTCAAAAAATAAATAAAATGTTCTTATGTATGTATATTTCTTTAATTTGAAATAGACATAATTACAACTGCAAGAAATGGAATAAAATATCCTAATTATTTATTATTAATTTATTCTTCTTTATGAATAAATTATTAAAACCTTGTCAAAGCTGTTTCTTCGAGGTCTTTGAAATGTTGGCCGATGATTTTATCATTTAAGGTAAATTTTAAAGTGTACAAACTTTTAATAATAGGGAGAAATTAACTAAATTTATTCTATTTCAAATGCATGGTGAACTTGAGTTCGATTTCCGACAACCTTTTAATTATCCCCATTAATGCAATACTGAAAACTAGTTCCAATGGGGATAATGGAAAGTATTTTGGCTTAACGATTCATTTTTTCTTAAATACTCTCACAATATTAGGCAAATTGTACATAATAGTGCATAAAATTTAAACAAATTCAGTGAAGGCAACTCAATTAAAGGTTTTAGTTTTTATTTTGGCAACGTTCAATTAAAGGATTTTCAATCTCAAATAAAATCTACAACTAAACTTAAAATTGTTAAATCTGATTGCTAAAAAAACTTTTGACTAACAGTATTTAAGGAAATTTTGAATATTTTATCAGATAGCATATAAAAGGTGATAATATCTAATAATTGCTGTTCAGATGTTGCTACAGACTTATTAACTATTATCGATTTGGAAACTATGTTTATAGCCTTGAAAAAAGGGTATGTTCATTTTGGTCAGAAGTGTGCAATGCATAGAAGGAAGCATCTCCGACCATATAAAGTATATATATTTTTGATCAGCACGACGAGACGAGTTTAAATAGCCATGTCCGTACGTCCGTCTGGATATTAAACCTATAAACCACTGTACCAAATTTGATCAAGATCGGGTGACTATATCATATAGCTCCCATAGGAACGATCGGTCAAAAACAGTGACTTTTGTCAATAACTTCGTTACTTTTGATGCGATTGCTTTCAAATTTAACATATATTAGTTTAATATATCTGTTAATGACTATACCGAATTTGATAAAGATCGGGTGACTACATCATATAGCTCCCATAGGAACGATCGGTGGAAAACAATTACTTTGATCAATATCGGCCGTTCTTTCGCAAACATTAGCCTTTTTAGATAAAACGTTTTTCATTTGATGGCTATAGGTAAGGAGAGAGTTACCAAAAAAGTTGCAAGGGTATACATACAAACTTTGACGCGGTCGAAGGGACGCCCCGGCCCTCTGGTTTTTAGTATAAAAAGATTTAAATTTAAATTTGATTAAAATGAAAAGCAAAACATAGAAAAGCATTTCAAAGCATTCAAGAGAATGGTAATCTCAAGATGTCATAATAAAAATAAAAAATTTTTTTATAAAAATCCTTCAATATCAATATGGTAAATCGAACCATATTACAAGATTATGTATATAGTCCTTTATATCAATTAGAGAATTATTTATATACATAGGTTAAGGAATCTTTTTTTTATGTTATGGCTTCATTTTACAAATCTAAGTCCCTGATGCCTTATTTTATTTGAAAAAAGGGGAATTATTTTTAATGTATCATAAAGTTCATTTAACTTTTCTTTTATTTTTTTAAACATCCAAGTAAATCCAAAAATTTCCCCTCATTCTTTGTTATGCAATATCGTTTATAAATAAAGCTGTTTATTCCACATTCGTGGGTGAAATAAAGCTGGCCAAATATCAGATTCGTTGGATATTTATGCTATAGAATCTCTTTATGTATAGAGATATGGAATTCTCTGCCGCTCTTTATATTGCACAACAACATGAGAAAGATTTTTGAAACTAAAAGAATAGAAAAAAGCCAAAACGTTCGTAAAGGCAACAATCCAACAAAATATAGTTGAGTGAGTATATAGACAAGGCCCACAGATATATGTATGTATGTACATGTATACATTTAGATATGTACATACATACTTATATCAAGGGAAATGTAGGTGATTTTAGAGCAAGAGGACACCTTTACTCAAGAGCAAAGATGAATAAAGCAAAACAAAAAGAAAAAACAAGCAAAAACTGAACATTAGTTGGAAATGTATCTACAATAAACTAGAGAGAGATAGAGAGAAAGAGGGGACGAGAACCAAATTCATTTCACTAAAATAAATTTTGAAATATTCAACTATATAGGCAACACAGTCAGCCTACAACACACAGAACATTTCTCTGACGTTAAAATTAGATCGTTATATGTCGTATTTAGTGGGTCGGGTGGCGGGAGGCGCAGTGGGGCAAGGGTCATGAGTAAACAACCCGTCACACCACCCAACGCCTGGGCGGACCCAGCCTTGCAGATACTAAAAAAGGCATCACGAATACACATATGCCATCCAATATATGTGGGGGATATAGATACAGACAGAATATAGCGAAAGCTAACAGCCGAATGCCAACCGAACGACCCGGCCGATCCCGATGGCGGCAAGAAGAAGCTCACCGTGAAAGATCTTAAAACATCATTGTCTTGGCGATAAAATCAGCCAGAGATTCAGTGTGCTCTGACCGCTCGACTCGTTTAGACAACACATCAAAGTTCAGCACCATGGTAAGGACAACGGAATACTCCTGCAACTGCAATCATTTAAAATAGCATATGGATATATGTGGAAAGGACTCGGATCTCAAAAAAAAAAAAAAAAACGATAGTGTGCAGTGAAAATCAGAATATAGAACAATGACTAATCGAGAATCCTGTTTGAAATTCTCAATCAAAAAAATAAATATGTGAATTTTTGATAAAGTAATAACGAATGGAAGGAATTGAATAAGTGACCCGTTTGTGAGTGCCATTGCGAGTATGTATGCGTGTGTGTGTGAAAACTATTTTTAAAAATGAAGCAATTTTGTGTGAAGAGCTTTTTCGGTTTTCGAAATTCTTTCCCGTATGGCACGCATAGACACAGAAATTCTATAAATGGATCGATCGGTGGTACGCGTCAGTAATGTAATCCGATACGACGGATTACGTAATTCGGTCACAGGCAACGCAATGTACATACATACGTGATAGCCTAACGGGTTTTTTCTCTGACTTCAACTTTAATGATCTTAATCGTGGATTACTAGTAAACGAATTGGCATTTAAACGAAACCCTCTTTTTCTTTTCCATATTCTCCACATTAACCATCATCCCATAGGCCGATGAGAAGAAGAAGGTTAAGAAGAAGAAGACCAAGGAAGAGGGTGGTACTTCCGAAACCGCTTCTGAGGCCGCATCTGAGGCAGCAACCCCAGCACCAGCTGCAACCCCTGCCCCAGCTGCTTCTGCTACTGGATCGAAGAGAGCGTCAGGCGGCTCTCGCGGATCCAGGAAGTCTAAGCGTGCCGGCTCTTCGGTGTTCTCTGTCTTCTCCCAGAAGCAGATTGCCGAATTCAAGGAAGTAAGTAGAGAATATAGAAACCTAATGATAGAGCTAAGTCAGTTCCAAGCATGTCATATCCTTCACCTTCACCCACAACCACAATCCGTCATCCTTAAAAAAAAAAGAAAAACAAATGCACAAGTCAACGACCAAAATCACCAACCCACTCTCTGTCTCTTTCTCTCTCTCTCTCTTTCCAAATCGTCGCGCGTACTTAATTCATTAATTAGGCTTTCCAACTAATGGATGCCGACAAGGACGGTATTATTGGCAAGAACGATTTGCGTGCTGCCTTCGACTCCGTCGGCAAAATCGCCAACGACAAGGAGTTGGATGCCATGTTGGGCGAGGCCTCTGGTCCAATTAACTTCACCCAATTGCTGACCTTGTTCGCCAACCGTATGGCCACGTCCGGTGCCAACGATGAAGACGAAGTTGTTATTGCTGCCTTCAAAACATTCGATAACGATGGTCTCATCGATGGTGATAAATTCCGCGATATGCTCATGAACTTCGGTGACAAATTCACCATGAAGGAAGTCGATGATGCCTACGATCAGTTGGTTATTGATGACAAGAACCAAATCGATACCGCTGCCCTGATCGAAATGCTCACCGGCAAGGGTGACGAAGAGGAGGAGGAGGCCGCCTAAGCTACCAATCAGCAGCCCCGTAAAAACACATATCCTAACTTCTAACTCAGCATCCATATTACAAAACAACAACAACAATTACAAGAAACAAATTCAAACCAAAAAAACACATACAAATCTTTTTAAATCGTCGATAAAAAACATAAATAATAAACGTAATTAAAAGAAATGCTCGTTTTACATATGTAAATTTCAATATTTATATATATGTATATACCATACATATTATACTATATATCGTATAATCTCTTATTATTTTCATTTTTTTTTTTTTATTTTTGTTAACATCAACAAAATAATACTCTAAAACTTCTTCAACAAAAAACAACAACAAGAACAACATTTTTGGTAGCCCATTAACTACCCACATATCATTTTTTAGGGATACTTACCAAAAAAAGAAAAAGAACACATCAGGAAACACGTCAAATAGTCATCATGACATTATAGTTTTCTAGTTGATTTACTTTTAAATTTTACACGTAAAATTTATTTATTTATTTTTAAAAATCCATATGAAAAAAAGAAAAGAAAAATCAACAAAAAACTTTTAAAAAAACAACAAAAAAGTTCATATGTTTATTTTGAATCGCTGTTGATCGATAATGAATGACGATGATGATGATGAACCACAAGCAAATTTTAATATATATATCGAGATGTCGATCGGTCTAGGAGGCTAGGCCGCATCTGAAGGTCAGTGGGTTAGCTTTAGGTTGGATTATTTAGGCCTAGCGCCCACGCAACATATCAGTTTTTCTTTAGTTTTGTTCTAATGGTGTTATATATATATTCTTACATATATATATATATATACATACAAACTTATATATATATATAAATATATATACAAAATATTTATATATTGTTTACAGAATTTCGTAGAGAGAGAGGCAAATAAATAAATAAAATATTTCCTTTTAAGCACATTTATCTGAGAGCCAAAAAAAAAAAAATAATAATAATAATACAAACCAAAACACAAATATTTAATCATCATATATACATATATTTTATCTATCTATCAATCTATTTGATCTATCTTAACTATGAATCGTTCGTTAAACAATTATTTCAAATATATATTTTTGCAAAGTTATCGAGAGTTAGGCTAAAGGAAAGAAGAAAACAAAAACCAAAATCAAACTATTAACCAATAACAAAGAAACCAAAACAAACATTAAGTTCATTCACTCAAATTGTTTTTATGCGAATTTACGAAAAACCAAACCCAAACAAAAAAAAAAAGAAACAAACAAAACACATTTTAAACAAACTTTCTGCTTATATGAACAACAACAAAAACAACTATTAAATATATGTTTCGAACAATGGTGTCGAGAATTGATTATTAAAATGCGAAAAAGTTGAGTAAGCGTTTTAATACAACATTAAATATATATATATATATTTATGCATCGATCTGCTCTATGGCCAACTAACAGAGATGAGATCTAAAAATGTGGAATTATGCATATAGAGGGTAAGAGAGGTGGCATATCTGGTAAATTTAGCCAACATTGCTAACTACACTTTATACTAACTATGTACCACAAAGGAATATTACACTCAACACACACACACACACACACACACGAAATCACTCACTCACACACACTTTCAATTCAAATTCAAAGTTGTTAAAATGCAAAATCTTTACTTCAGTATGAATTAAGTTATATGGCAAGAAGAAAACAAAAAGAACCGATCAGAAAACACATCAAACTGTTTTTATATAACACTTTAATAATGATGATGATGATGATGACGATGACTTGAAATAAAGCATACGCACAGTCGTCTTGAAAAGAAAAAATGAGCTGATTTTGGTTATACATATGGTCTATACATATATCTGTGGGTGGAAGAAGAAGGTTGAGTAGGCAGCCCCCCTTTGAATCTATCTACGTCTATGATTTGGAGTGTCTTACACTAGGCCGGAAACCAGTTGGTAGTAGCAAAACAAAAGAGCCGCTAAACCAAGTTATCAAAGCAAATGGGCCAACAACGCCATAGCCAAACTCACCATACTCTGGCCTGGCGGAGAGAGACAACCTTCAGTCGGACCAGTTTTTAGTTGGGGCTTGACTTGGGCCAACGAGTGCGCACGCAGGCGCAGTAAAATGTGAAAGTGTGCAACGCTTACAAATTGGTTTTGTAAATACTTGTATATACCTACTTTTTGTTGGTTAAGAAATTGTTGCTTGAAAATGGGAAAAACCAGGGTTCTTGGTTTACATACCACAAGGCTGCTATGCGTCATCAACATCATCACGGTGTACGGCATTGCATCATCTTTGAATGGAGGTAAGTTTTTACTTTTTTCATCATTTACACAAGGAAATCCTACTTGGCATCAATTTGGCCATTGTATGCAAATCAAATGTGAAAAGCAGCAGAAAATGCAATTTTCCTTTCATGCGAAAACGAAAGTGATTTTTTGTTGCCTATGCTGCCTCTAACTATTCACCACATTCCTCTCTAATTTCACTTGGCTCTCTGTCAGCTGATGCTCAGCATCTGATTGCCTACATCTCTCAGCATGGGCTGCATGGTGAGCTGACGTTTCGTCAAATGAACTCAACCACGGTCGAGATCAAGGCAAACCTGGAGGCCACTTTACAATATCCCGATCAGGTATGGAGCTGGTCCGTACGTCGTTTTCCAGTCGATTATACCAACATAGATCCCGATGAACGCTGCCATCTAGAGCGTTTGGGTGGTCAGGTGGTTAGCTTCGATGAGGATTTGGAGTACTTGGTATTGCCGGGTAATGAGACAGCCACTTGGCATCGTAATATGCAGTTAATTGGTGATCAAGGCATTTGGGGCAAGTCACTGCTGCTTACCGAGATTAGTTCTAATGCTCGAATTTGTGCCACCATTACGACTATTCAGAATTCCGTGGAACATATGGCCGAGGCACGTTTCAATTCCCCTGTGGCGGGCTCCGTTTATTTTCGTTGGCTTGCTCCTGCAGATGGCGCTAGCGGAGATACACTAATCTACTCTGATCTGTATCATATCAGAGAACAGCCTGCGGGCAGTCAGAACAGTCGTCCCCTTACGCAACATCATTGGAAGATATTTGTCACAGATATTTTCAAGCACGATCATCATCGCACCGAGGATAATTGCAATTTCCTGCAGCTGGTATTTGATCCTCAGGGAAGTGGTCCAGGACAGGGCATAGGCGATTTGGATGCTCGCCTGGGACGCATTGGCGTGGCCACGAATGCTTTGCGTTCTCCTCATCCCAATGTCTTCCGAGATGCTCAATTAGCTTTGCTACCTTCGGACTTGACCATTCCACATCGAACACTTTATTTGGTGCTCTATGACAATCATCATCCAGATACATACATGGCATGCACCAAAATAAGACACGTTCAGACTTTGACTTACAAGTGAGTGATTTACATTAAGATTCCATGAATATTCATTTCTAACTTTAACCCTTCACAGAACGTTCTTAAACTCTGGCGGAGTCAAGGGTGAAGTCACCTTTACACAACGCTCGAAATTTGATCCCACATTCCTTAACTTTACACTGGGAGCACCTCTGTCCCAGCACGTGAGTCGCAAGTTTGCCGAAGATGTGGCCCATTTTCGTATTCATAGTTTGCCGCCAGTGCCCCAACATTTGGGCAAGACCGAATATTGTCAGTCGACGGGCGATATGCATAATCCTAGGAATCTGCAAGAGCATATTCCTCCGTCTGGCTATGGCACACAAGAGCAATATGCTATTGGCGATCTCACTGGCAAACTGCAGGGACGCAACAAACACTATTGGCATCAGTATGTCCTTCCTGGCACCAGTTCCGAGTTGAGTGGCCTCTATTGGGATTTGTATTTACCATTGCAAGGACGGCATAGCATTGCCCAGCGTAGTCTGGTGATCTATACATACAATCGAACTGATGTCGAGAATATAACGCAAAGCATTTGGGGTTGTTCCACAATAAATCAATATCAGAAGAACGGCGTATACCAGCAGGCAATGTTTACGGCGCAGGTGAGGCGAAGTTAAGATCTTGTCTTTGCGAATATTTCATTTCCTTTTTCGTTTTATTAGGTTCTTTTCCGTTATCCCGTGGTTGGACGCGTCATTCTCCGCCAAGCGGAGGAACAACCCTGGCAAGATACAACTGTTCTCTTCGAATATCTAATTCAAGCGGATGGTTCCACTCAAAACAGCACTCACGATCATCGTTGGGCCATTCATAATAATGCGCCTGGAAAAGACTTTTACGACTGGCAGCAGCGCTGTCTGTCCGCCGGCAATGTCTACAATCCCTTCAAAGTGGAGTGGGGCAATCGAAGTGTGGATGACTTTTGTCAATCCCACTTGCCTGCCATGTGTCGCATGGGTGCTTTGGACTCTCGTTTGGGTAGCCTCACCATAGCTGGTGGCAAGCGTGTAGCTCAACAATTGAGTCGTCGCATGTTTATAGATGCGAATCTGCCGCTTTCCGGCAGACATAGCATTCTCGGCAAGTCGCTGGTCATATACGATGACAATGGACCCAAGGCCAGGGGCGAGCGTTTGGCTTGCTCCAGCCTCATAGGTCACTATAGGCGCAAGGTGGTGGCCAAGGAATGGTATGCAAATGGAGATGACCTATCGGTCAGTGGCAAACTGGAGATTGTTCAGCAATCGGAATACGATATAAGCAATGTGGAGGTGCAGCTGAAAGGGCTACAGGAGAATGGAGGCTACCATATACACATGGTATCTACATATAACCGAATTTATTTGAAATTATCTGAATCTAAGATTCCATTTTATTACAGACTCCAGTCGAAGCCAATTTGGCGTTTCCATGCGAGGCGACTACTCTGTATGGCCACTGGAATCCTTTTAATGTGAATCCCAAATCCTCGCCACCTGCTAAACAAGGCACGACCGATCAGTATGAAATGGGAGATCTGAGTGGAAAATATGGTGGCCTCAATGGGCTAACACAATACGAGGAGGCCTACAATGATACCAACTTGCCACTTTTCGGCTACAATAGCATCATAGGGCGCTCCGTGGTGATACATAAACAAAAGAGGAATGCCCGCTGGGCCTGCAGCACTCTGGAGCGCGGTTATAGCCCCAGTGAGGCACGAGAACTGCGTGCCATTGCCTCATTTCATCATCCCACTGGCTATGCCTATGGTTATATCAAGATGACCCAACTAATCCACAACGATGGATCTCAATCGGAGACAGTGATCGAGGTGAAGTTGCGACATCCGGGCAAAAATGATCGCAATTCGACAAGGAATCACAATTGGCAAATCTATGTGAATCCTGTTGGTGTAGATGCCGCCGTTAAGCCAACAATTACCCGTTGTGTGGCTGGAGGATATGTCTGGAATCCCTATTATACACAGCTTGCCGATCCGCTAAATGTAAATAATTGTCTATCTCTAGTACAAGTTATTTCATTAATCTTTCTGATTTCCAGCTCGATCTCTATGAACAAGAGTGTGGACCAGATAACCCACTGCGTTGCTATGTTGGCGATGTAGGAGCACGCTTGGGAACCATAGATTTGGGTGGTGAACGTGTTGTTCTTACAGATTCAAATTTTCCGCTGGAATCTCCTGTGGGGGCCATTGGTAGATCCATTGTCATTTTTGGACCCGAACATTCACATGAACGATTCGCCTGCGCCAATATAGAACCCGATCACAATGTCATTAAGTACATAAACCTACAGAAGCCACCACGTTTTGTTGTGTAAGTTTAGCTAAGCAATTTAATTTCAAAAAATATTGAGTGTTATACTTTTAGTGCCCAATTTTTGGATGAGTTGCGTTCGGTAATGGGCATACCAGAATGGATGTTGGATGTGGATGCCCGTAAAACAAAAGAATTGCATGGCGGTGCCTGCATACAAATGATTATACATTTTAAAGGACCCTTAGCCCATCGTCTGGAGTTGGATATGTCTCGTCTGATTGCAGCCGGTAGATTAGATGCTCCTAGTCTCTTTATTCCGGGTTATGTGAATACCAAACGCAAATCAACAATTTCCTATCGCACTTGTGGTGTCCGAGATCCAAATGAAAAGCGTAAGCAAAGACATTCTTATTAAAAACAGTTTGATAATGATAGTTACTATGGATTTTACCTTGTTGCAGGCACCAAGTCCTCTTCGAAAGGAAGATTCTCAATCTCGTCTAGTGTATCACAAACAGAGCCAAAGCTTTATGTATTAGCCATGATAGTCATCACATTAGTTTTAAGAGAACTTTTGTAAATATATAAATACATTTTTCGAATTTAGATAACAGAATTTAGCAACAAGTGGCTCAAGTTATTCTCGATAAACTACCCCCAAAATTGGGATTTCTTTTACGGGTCGCTCTGCGCATGCGTTTTATTCACATCGATTTTTCACCATTTATCGGGGGTACTTTTTTTCCTCTCGTTAGTCGTCTGATCTGAACTAAAAAACTTAGGGTGGTGTCCAACTAATCATGCATTTGATTGCCTTGACTATATGCCTAAGTCTAGTGTTAAGCTGCACTGCAACAATAAGCGGTCCTTATCTGCTCTGGGGCCATGAGAAGGTGAATAAATTGCAACCCGAGGCCCTAGTCGAAGCAAACACAAAGGAACTGCCGTTGATGCAACTCTTCAAGGATGCCAAGGCAATTGTGATTTTTGTGCGCAACTCGACGAATCGACTGGAGGGCACCAAGTACCCCAGATTTCAGAACCTGGTCAAGACCAATGCCTGGTCTTATTTGCCTCAACGTAATCTTGCTGCTGAGCCATTCAACTATAATGCCAACATTGAGGTGTGTATACTAGCAAAGGAAATACAAATGTTGCCCAATCAATGTGAAACATTTTATTTATAGGTCATAAATCTGTCTGGACACAATGAAGAAGATGATGCTGAGCTCTTGACCAGCTACAACGACGCTTTGAGTATCTATGGTCATGGTGAAGTCTTGGGCATTCTAGCCAGTCGCGAAGAGGACGCTCACTATTTGGCCAAACGGGACCTGAAGGGTGATGAGGAGGTCAAGCCCACTGGCGCAACAACTGAAACCGAGGAGACTGAAGCAAGTTTCATCTATGTGGCCGAAGGCAATAAGGCAGTACTCCATGTGACAGGTCCTCCCGAACTGCGCCTAGGCAACGAAATCATACTCCTGGAGGAGCACACCAAGCAAACCACCTTCGATGATCAACATGCCAAGGGCTATGGGCGTCTAAGCATTTCATTTAGGTACAACGGCGATAAGTGTATGTTACGTTTCAAGTTCTCTCTATCGCGTGGCACTTGGCATTTGCGTAATGTCGAAGTGGAGTACAAGGAGTACAAGGACGTCTTGGTGGCCCGTGGTGATGAGTACACTTTGCCATCGGCTCCATTGGGTTTCTCCTATCGCTGCTCAGCGAACAATTTAACATTCATCAATCCAAACAAAAATGAGACACTGCGTAGTCTGCATCTAGTCGATTATCAAGTTCAACCCTGGCTCAATGGTGGCAAGCAATTCGGAGATGTCTACGATTGTGTTGGCTTCATCACGGCTCCAATTCTGGCTGGCCTATTTGTGGTAACGCTTCTGATTGGCATCCTTGGCCTGGGAATAACAGCAATGTTAAGCATGCATACGCCAAATCGTTTCGAAAGTTCTCGCAACAAACAATTAACCTTTACCGTTCAGGAGTAAAAATCCATTAATTTAATAGTAAACTCAATTGACAATTGTTGCAAAATGTTCACGTTGATTACCTATACGCCAGTTAATCCACTGGCTCTACTCACATTGGCCATTGAGTTCTTCCTCATCCATTTGCTCTTTGTGCTTGTTGTACTCTACATCTATGTACTTTGGTATTACTAAATACAATGTTCTATATGCATTTCAATAAAGTTAGCAATAATTGCCATTTAAATACAAGGTTGGTTTAGGTTGCTGATATGTCGGAACTAAAAAAGCTTCAATAACGTTTATTAAATATTCTTTTAATTTATATATATTTATAATAATTACCAAAGAGCAGTAGCAACGACTATAAATAATAATAATTACTCTGGGGTCACTGACAACTTAAGACAAACTCAAATTTGCTTCATAACTATAATCTAAACTCGTTACCATTTCTTTTTTTATTATTAAAATAAAAAAAAAATGTGAAAAAAATGCGTTCATATCCAATAAAGCCAAACTCAACCATAATGAAAACGTCTTTGCTGAAATTGGTCGTCTTGGCTGCCAATAAGTTGAACATGAAAATTAAATTAATAATTAAAAAATAAGAGAAAAAAAAAATAAGTCGCTAAAGACAGCTTTAAAAGACTCTCAGCATAAACTGATTGAATTTTTGAATCGCAAAAAGTCATATCTGAAATTGCTTAATTTATGATTGCTTAAAAGAAAAGTGAAAATAGTTAAAAGAAGAATTTCTTTTTAGGCTGCCAAAATCAAAAAAAAAAAAAACCCACAAAATTAAAATTAAATAAAGAAAGAAGGATGGTAACCGGTTTAGTTGGCTTTGGCTGGAAATTCTGGTTATCAGTCATCGTTTACTTTTATTTCTATATGCATGTATATTTTTGGCTATCAACAACCTATTGAGTTACTTTCTTTGGCGGCATAGGCAAATGTGGACAATTAGAGATGCGTGATAGAGCTGGAATTGCAGCAGACGAAGAGTTACTCGCCTCTGACTGTGATTTATGCATAATTAAGTCACGCCAATTGGTCGTTTGAGCATGAGTTTTGTTTTATTTCTACGTGTGTTTGTTTTTCTCTATTTTCTACGAAATTTTGCGTGTGTGTGTGTGTGTGTTTTTTTTGGGGCCCGGCCGGTTTTGGTTACAATTTCTACGACTGCTGGCTGTGGGCCACCCACTTTTTCTTGGCCATAGATTTGTCTCTCCCCTACCCCAAAAACTTATATATATGCAGCATCCGTTGAGGCGATAAGCATCAGTATTAGCATCAGATCGTACTGTCTATATGCCCATATGTACATACATAAATGTTTTATTGTTATTTTGTGAAGGTTAAAAAGTGGGTCAAATTCGATGATTGCGTTCACTTTTCCATCTTACTTACTTTTACTGTCAACCCAAATGAACCCAGTTGCATGGCAGTTCACTGACTTAAACAGCATCCAAGACCAAACAAGAAAAAGATGTGTATACACGAGCAGAGAAAAAGCAAAAGTTGCACCTGATTCTGTAATAAGAATTCTCGCATTTGGGCGTTTTTGGCCAGCTTGGAAAGTCACTTTTCTTTTCTGGCTGCTCTTGCTCTTGCCGCTGTTGCTGCTGCTGTTGCAGTTGTTTTCATTTGTGAAAGTTGTGGTCCAAACGACCACGTCTCGTTGCCTGTCAAAGGAGTCGCTATTAGTCGCTCGACGGCAACACAACTTATCAGCCACATGATGTCTATGTCGACGACATTTGAGCCTTGGCAATTGGGGAATCGGAATTGGTAGATTTTCTCCCGCTATTTATTTTTGTTTTTTTTTTTCTTCGTTTGAATCTATGGGCTATTTGTGTTAATATTTCACGATTTATTGCAAATTTATTTTCATGTCTACATGGTTTTGCTACCATAATCGTAACTTACGGCTAAACCAATCAACCAATCAGCCACTTGGCCAACACTTTCTTGAGACATCTTTTGATTATATAATCACAACTTTGAATGGAAATCAATAAATGCAGCATTAAATTGCTTTATACAATCGGAAGCGCAATAAAGAATGCAATTTGTGGCAAGAAAACTTAATCAGTTCAACAAAGCAGAGGAAATAAGTATTATATGATTTGATCTGAAAAAAATTAACTGCATACGCCAGGTTCATGGTACAAAAGCCAAAGAGGAAAAGGGCGGAAAAATAAAGCCCCTTTTGGGATTAAGTTAATAAATTTTTAAGTTATAACTGAGAGGAATTAACCCAATCTAAAGGTTTTAATTATGGGAAAGATTCCCAGTTGATGTTATGAAATATTTGGAGACTCTAATAGTTTCATCTCAAAAAGGTCTCATTGACAATTTTTCTGGGTTAACTTTGATTGATTCTATTGTCAACTTTTTTACTTCAGTGCACTGTCTAGTCATGGCCTTGCATTAAGCTAAACTAATCAAATCAATCGATTTCACAAAGTGGCCATTTGACTGCTGCAGCCAAGTCATTGTCATTTCACGTTTATTTCTTATAATAATTACTTTACTCAATATTTGTGTTAAAATTTTATGATTATTGCAAAAAAAAAAAATAAACGCAAAACAGAGATTCAACAGCAATGGTGATTTTTCCGCGAAAGAGAAATCGCCAATTGCCAAGGAGTTGGCCATATGTCAATTGCAGGATGACGAGGGATGAGAGGGGGGTGAGCGTGAAGGAAAAGTGCCAGTAAACAAAAAGTGAGTTGATGCCATCACCAGTAACTAAGTCAAAGACGGTGAAAATAAAATAATATAAAACACACACACAAAAAAAACAAGCAAATCGAAGAAAATACGTCAACTGAAAATGGAAAATTGGAAAGACAAAACACAAAAAAAAATAAAAAACTAAAGTCATTTCGCACATGAACATGAAGTGTTGTCAAAGCATTTTGAAACTTGGGCAAAAATGACAATTTTTATGCGTTTAGTAAATCAAACAGTTAATTACTCGATTTGCCAAGAGATTTGCGAAATGCGAAAAGCAACAACAACACAGGGAATACAGATAACAACAAAAAAAACTGGTTGCTCTCCTTTTTGTTTTAACAATTTCAGTGTGTGTGTTAGTATGTTTGTCTTACCATTAGCAATTGTTGCAACAGAGTGAAATGCGTTGGCGAACGAAAAGTGAAATGTGCGTTTTAGAAAGGAAGATCTTACGCCACTAGTTAGTATTTCCTCGTAGTACTTACATACATACATACATATGACTCCAAATGGTTAACAACAACCTTGACTTATTAACACCTTATTTAGGGCCAAGATTGCAGATAGATATGGTGTATATATGTTTTTTTTTATGAATCTCGTCATATGGCATTAGTTTGTACTCGCGCACTCTTATGTCTATTATGAAACTTAACGCCCTGTTAAACCGTCTAAATGCAAATGGCAACCCTGGCGCAAATAAATGGAGAGTCCCCCCACTTCACCCCGTCCATTAGCCATAGGTCTCTTGGTTTAATTGTTTTTTACTTTGCTTTGGCTTAGAGTTTGTAAAGCAGTCATCCAATTGCTTACGATTAACGTGTAAATAGCACGTGAAAATGTTGCAATTTTCTCAGTTTTTCATATGAAGAGGCACAGCAGAGACCCACCACTACTTCGCGGTTCCTAGGTTCGAGGCTGAGGCACCTGACAATGAGCGACTCCTAATCGGCTACTTTGCATCTTTGTTAATTCTTTGTTGAGATGGGTGGAGGTTTTTTGTGTTTAGCATTTTGCTTTTGTTTTCGACTTTTCACAGCCGCGTCGAGTGAAATTAAGTTGGCAATTAAGACTAATTGGCTAACTGGCTGGCTGCCAATGTGCTACCACAATAGTTTGCAACGGGAAGTGGGTAGAGTGACCCACCCATCTAACCATTTCAGACATTAGATAGAAATGGTTTCACTGATATGATATGTACTTTTCAATTATTCAAATTTAACATTCGAGAGTTATCCCATTGGCAAACTCCCTCAAAAATTTCAATTGAAGAAAGTTTCAACAACATAACAGCCAACGATATGATTAGTTGTAGTCACCTGAAACCGCACATACTAACCCGAATAGCTGAAGAAGTTGAAATCGATGACATTAAGCTTCTACCATGTTGCTGCTTCAACAAACTCTCCCTCCCCCCTATCAATTAAAATAACAATTGGCAAGTGGCAAGGTAAGGCAAAAAGCAGCTGTAAGTGGCTTGCACTTTTCGCTCAAAGCTCTAAATGATTAAACATGAAGAAAAACAAACAAACAACGGGCATTAGTTGGCTAGATTTGGGTGCGCTCAATTCAAGAGGAACCAAACAAAGTAGTATTCGACTAAGAGAGTCTCTCTAAAATTAAATTTAATAAAATGAATGGCAACTTAAGATTTGTTAAGTAATAATTTAGGTAATAATTTACCATAAAAGTTATAGACTTATAAACTAATGTATATATTCAGTTTTCCTTCATTTTCATACAGATCCTATTTCTGTTTATTAATACTAATACTTAGTTTTTTAAGGTTGATAAAATCCAACATGAAGATTTGTAAACCAAACTCAGCTAGCGAAGCTTGTATAGCCTAGAGATGTCCTAGAGCTGGCGTAAAGCAGTCCCAAATCTGGCCTGGAGCTGACTAACCATCGATATAATTAAATCAATTTAGTTATTTGATTTGATTGATTTTAAATATGTCCAAAATGTTGTCTTTTACTTCATTTGTTTTCCCATTCCATAATTAGTTATACTAACCAAAGTTAATTCTTATTTAAATATACTCATATAAACTCTAATCAAAACGAATATCTATTCCTTCCAGTTACCTTTTTAACTTGTTGTTTACAGGGTATATGAAATTGGCTTTCAGCTAAGGCAACAGCTGCGCCGATGTTGACGTCGACGCCGCTCAATCTTAATCTTCTACCGTGTGCGGCTGCGCTCCGCCTCTGCCTCTGTCCCTCTTTCTCTCTCTCTATCTCCTGCACTTTTGGCTGGGCTCTCTCAGGTTTACCTGTTTGGAGTTTTTGGTCATGACATTCGTTCAGTCTCTTTCAGACTTTTACCGCGTTCGGTTGTCTTTTGGCCTCCATAGTTGTGGATCGTATCGGTGTTGCTGTTGTTGTGGTTTTTGATTGTTGAGGGCGCGTGCGCAACTGCCACCAGCAAACGGTAAAAACAGTCAAAAGGGAGAACGTTTAACTTGGCTCGAAGAAGAATCTTTCCCGTGGCATTTGCCATACAAATGTTAGAAAAGTTAATGAAGTGCAAAAATGTTTGTCATTGCATTACAATTGCCCACCAGTTACAGCTACAGCTGAACACGGCTACAGCGAACGAAGGCGCCTCAGCAACGCTTTGATTTGCGCTGCAATTTGACCCGTCGTGTCCCCTTTTGTTGTTGTTTTTTGGTTTTGGTAACGCTTTCGGTTGTAAAGTGAAAATTGTACAGCATCCGCCAAGCGGAAAAAAAATAACGCGCGCGCATCTCTGTGTGACTTTCCGTGTGCTAAAACAAGAAGACCCCGACTAACTTAACCTCCTTGTACTCCTGCTGACTAGTTGTTGGCGACTATTTTGGATTATACTGGCATACTTACTTGCCAGCGGAATGTAAGTGACATGGAAAGTAACATTTAAACTCAATGTAGCTGAGAAAAGAATTACGCGAATTTCCAAGAACACATAAATAATTGACAACAAAATAATTGTTGCTGCTTCTTAGCAGAAGACTCCAAGCAGTTTTAAAAAATTCAGAAAATTTAGTTTTCAAATTGTCCATAAATTAACTTGGATCAAAAGCCAATGAGCTTCCCTATAAGGTGGAACAAAGTCCATATAAGCAGATACATTAAACAAGATTCATTTTAGAAATAGAACCCAAGGAAGGCAGTAAAAGGGGCTTAAGCAAAAAGTTAATAATCGCACGAACCTTTGTGACCACCTGGTCAACATTAACATAAGAAG
This sequence comes from Drosophila paulistorum, assembly GCA_018152135.1. NCBI lineage: Eukaryota > Metazoa > Arthropoda > Insecta > Diptera > Drosophilidae > Drosophila > Drosophila paulistorum. The sequence continues at coordinate 9,526,274 of JAECXG010000805.1, read as the reverse complement.
ATTGTAAGGATTACAGATTTTAAATTATTTACAATTCGGGTTAATACGGATTTATATGTTTGAAAATTTCTAAAAACAAGTATTTGTGGGTTATATAAATGACAGGTCAAGCACTTGAGCTATACTAAACTAAGCTAATTTTTCATAAAACTCCATCAGCTTCTGTAAATTCTAAAATATGTATAAAAAATGTATATTTCATAATAACAATCAACGTTTAAAAATACAAATTTTGACATAATCTATTAAGTTATTGTAATTCAAAAGAAAAGAGTCATTAAAATGTAGGTTTAGTTGTTAAGTTTGTGCAGAGATGAAGTTTTCTACAGCTAAATGGTTTCATTTTTGATTAAAGCTTTAAATTAGTAATTAATTTTGTTAAGGGTAATGCCATTCTTACCATATGGCTGACTACTCCCATGAAAATTACAGTTCACTATGACATAAAACTGTCTTTTATGAGGGGGTATTAACCCCATAAATTATAAAAATAAACTTAAATATGGAGCGAGAAACTATAATAATAACATATGCAAAAATTAGAAATAAATATAAAAAACATCTGTGAAATCTTTTAATTGATTTCCAAATCTGTAATTAAGCAGCTCAGACTATTGAGGTGGGTTGGGTGAGCACTTGTAGAAAATTCAAATTCATTCAAATTAGTTGTTTCCCAGAGACAAATAACTTTATTCATCATTCGGGCGAGTCCAATTAGCAAAGAAACTTGGTCTGGCCCTAAAAAAGATATATGTTTACATTTCTTTGCTTTTGTTACTCTTGGAGTTTTGGTGTTTGTCTCTATTCCTATTCTAATTGAATGAAATTAACCCACTTCTGGGAATGTTGTAAAAACGATGTATGTATGTATGTATATGCCTATAACTCTTATGCATAGGTTTAGTATGTATTGTAGCGGTCACCTAGCGCGTTGTCTCATTTCATTATAATAATTGAGGTGCGTTGGTTGGTTCTGGGCAAGAAAAACAAAACAAAAAAAGAAGTTAATATGAATAAGATTGTTTGTTGCCCCGTCAAATTATGATGAGATCTTAGCCCAACTGAGAAAGCCAACGGCAATAGACTAGAAAAGTAAAATATATAGGTAAACTCTAGCCGGAGGCTGTTGGGTCCAACCTCCAAAGGCTTTTGTTTTAGGCTAATCTTTTACGATGTGAAATCAATCAATATAATAATAATAATAATGATAAAAAAAAGAAGAAAAAGGGGCAGAGGCTAAACATTTACAATATGTTAATTTTGCATTGTAAGTCAAGAAGCACTGTTCTTTTCAAAATTAAACAGTTAGAATCGCCTTTTGTAATCAAAAAATTTAGACCGCGAAAATCTTAAACAAATTTCTTGTTTGGCAATAAATTTTTGGCCAACTTGAAAAGCGTTTCACATTGTCTCTAGACAACAACAGCGACACCTCGGCTATTTTGTTGTTGTTTTTTTCTTTCTTCTAGGTTTTGTTTGGGTCAAGTTTTTGGTGTTCAAGTTGATTAAGGCGCTCTCTTTGGTTTACGATCTTAGCGGCAGACTCTTTTTATGTTGATTATTATTTTTGCTTTTTTTTTTTGGCCATTTGCTCCCGTCTTCCCGGTAATTGCAACAGGTGTGTATGTGAGTGTCTATACATATGTGGTGTGTGTATATTGGAGTGTTTTTTGATTGCTACCCAACATGGCATAGTGGCAGATTGTTAATAGTAATAAAAATCTTAATGGCAACCGCACGCCAGTTTCTGCCAGAGCTCGTTATAGAAAACCATTATGACAGTCAGAGTAATGCTAGTATGTAACTAACGATAGCAGCGACAGTTGCCACCAAGCTGCACTGGGGACGGAAATCTGGGAGAAAACTAACTGAACATACACGCAAAAAAGTTACAAATCACAGGGTGTTGAAACGAACCTTAAACACTCTTTAACTAAGCATTACATTTACATCATTGGCATCACAAGTGATAAAAGACTTCCATTCATTTCCATTCACCAGCTATGACCTCATGCTGATCTTTAGTTCTTTAGACATTCAAAACAAAATATCTTATTTAGAACTCAGCTTGATCGTTAAAGACAATTGATTTACTGCTCTATGAATAGTTAAGTGGTTGCTGGGAATTTCGTAGAATAGATGTGACTTAAAAGTTAACATCCAGCAGAAACATATGTGGAATATATAGTTTTAAGGAATAGTTTCAATTAAATTGTTATTGAGAGTCCGTTTAAAGATCGTTCTCAAATGCTTGCAATAGTCAAGTTTGTAGATAGATTCCGTTATGGATTTATGAAACGGTTGTCAGGTTTTCTATGTGAGAGTATTTCAATTGCATGCAGAACAGCAGACCGAAGGGGCAATTAGAAGTTTGTTGGCCTGGCTGAAAACTAACATAGAACATTCAGCAACAACAATAACATCCAGCCACCACCTCATAACGAATTGTTGTAATCATAATCATATATACATATAAAAAAAAGTTGTGTTTGTCTTCTGGTTTACAACAACAAATCATTTTCACATCTCGACATTTCTATTTCTTCTCTCTCTCCTCTCTTCTTGACGCCAGGCAAAAGGTTCATTAAACCATTGTGGTCTAAGGCCCGAGAGTGTGACTAAAAGACACCACAAAAGTTCCAGCTCGAAAGTCTCAGTTCAGCTCAGGTCTATTTTGTTTGGTTCTATTGCGGTTACATACACAAGATAGACGATAGACCAACAGACGACAGACGACAAAGTTGGCTTCCGTTCTCAGATTTTGTCATCGGCTTACATAATGTGAGCACTTGGCTCAGCCAAGCGCATCCCGGGTCCGGCCGTACATACATATATATGGATATCATAGACACGTTTCTATGGCTGCTCTTGTCAAGCCCTCAAACTCCCTTTCAATTCTTTTAAGCCAAAGAGTCTCGGTGTCGATGTTGCTGGGTGTGCAGAGTGTTGGCCCATAATTGTGTTGGCTTGTAACTTGTATACTATAATCGCCCTTTCTTTTTACCTAACTGTTGCAATCTGTTTTGTTTTCTCTCGTTCGGTTTTAATTTTTTTGTGTGTTGTCATGTTCATGTTTCCACTTCGTACATGATCTAAGCAAAATTTCAAAGATTTGTTAATTTGCATGTGCGCAAAATACTCGAACATGTGGGAATAATGCAGAGCTGATCCTGTATAGATTATGGCAAATCTCTTTCCCACAGTTGCACTTACAATTAATTAGAAGTTGACGCCCGAAACGACAGCAATTTGTATTATGCACATATAGGTATGTCTATGTAAGTAAGTATCGTATTTATGCTTGGTAATGGGCGCATTTTTTTCTCACACTGGCACACCTACTTGTCTGGCATTCCTCTCCTTACCAGGTGACCATAATACATAACGGACAAAGGTATATATTGCCAAAGCGCATTTAGAACGAAACCAAAAACAAGTGACTTGAGGTCCAATTAAGGCGTCTACCTGCCCGTTAAGCCGGTCTAACAATGCCGGTAATGCACCACGTTGGGGTCTCTATGTCTGTGAACTCTTTTGGGTGGGTCACCATCATCGAGAACAACAGCAACAATACCAGTATCTGCTCCACCCGGCTCTGCTTGGTTGCTTTTACTATATTAAACAAACCAAGAATTGTTGGTAAACATTAAAAATGTTTAATTCTTAAGAACACAAACATAATTCTCTCTGGTTGGCAAGACCGCAAGGGGATTCAATGTTTGACTGGTTGGTGGGTTCAGCCTCAGTGCTCAACAACACGCTCGATTCTCATGTAAATGCAAAAGACATGAAAGGCACCTGAATTGACTTGCACGATATGAATGTGCCAGACTCTCAAGTAAGGATTAAAAATCAAGTCTATAAGAAAAATTTGGTATTGGGAAAGGGACAAAGTGACTACATAATATTTGAGGAGTGGAATATTTGCATAGATAGTAATTTAAAATCAAAATCTATGTGATAATTGTAGAATATTAATTGCGAGTCTTTGTTTTCCGACATCCAAGGAAAAAATAATAAATTTCTCGTCTTATACTTTTGTCTTTGTGTACAAATTGGCTTGTTGCTTTGTTGAAATGTCAGCAATGGGTTAAATGCCGCTTGAGAGTTGTTGGCACTCTTGAACATATTGCAAATATTTAGCATTACCTGAAAGAAAGTCTTTGGCGTGGCTTTGTGACTTTGTTTTCCTAGTTGTCATATTTTTAAAAATGGAAAAAAAAACTCCCACATTGTGGCACTTCCTAGATGTGTGTGTATGTGTAAGTCTACAACTGTATGCACTAAGTTATGATAAATTATGTGTTTGTTGATAGTCCCCCAACCGATATCAATGTGTGGTGAAAGTGAACGCATGCGAATTCTTGATGAAATGAAATTTCCTCTTTGATTAACAATTGTGCCATTGTATTATTTCAGAAGATCATCACAAGCATATCACAATCAACAATCAGTACGCACTGTGTACGAGACACAAACACAATTGGCAACGCATCATCATCACCATGGAGCCGAATCTGAATCCGCATCCGAGTGCTAATATGCTGTAAGCTATCTACCGCCTACTCATCGCATCCGCATCTGTAAAAAGTCCATTTCATTTAAATATACACACTCTGACAACAACAAAAAAGTAACTCGAAATCGTATTCGCCTTGGGAAAACAGAAAACAATTGCTGCTGAAGAATCATCAGGACGCTATTTATCAAAATCAATTGAACTCCCAGCCGCATTCACTATCAATGGCGGATAGTCGGGAACGCATACGAGGTCCTTCGCGGGATGGCAGAGAGTTCTTGACAAGTCCTCGCCAAGTGCTACGTCGTTTGATGCTTCTATCGGAGGGTCGCCAATATCGGGAGGCTGCTGGCGTGGTGGGTCGACTGGGTCCTTCGGTTTTGCGTTCTGTAATCGCTGAGCTTCCCCTTGACTTATTGCTAGAACATTTGCCACATAGTGCCTATTTGCTAGAGTCGTTCTTTTCTCGGTGAGTTTGTTGCATTTGGGGGTATATTCATTTCCCATTTTTATTGATCGTTCTCGTTTCAGTCTCATTACACTAAATACCACACCCAAACCGGAAGTGCCCAGTGAAACAGTTGCCTTTCAGCTAGTACGCCTCTTTGCCAATCCTCACGAGTCTGGACTACGTCAGCGTTGTACTAAACTGTTGCAGGCTTTGGCTCAATATGAACCCAGTCTGCGTCAGACTCTAAGGGAACGTCGTCGGAGTTTTGACAATGCCGTTCAGGGTCTTGGAGTTCATGGCTTGACCACAGATGCTTCTGGTCAATTGATTTCCCTGCATGTTGCTTTGAAGACAGAGTTACAACGACATGTGGACACCTATAAAATGGCCATACATAAGCTGGAAGAGTTAAGCATGGTGACGGTCAATCAGGATCCGGCTCATTCCTCGCATCAGCGTCTCTTGGCTATCAATTATGGCGACATACAGCAGCGTTTGATTGACAACAAGACTCTGTTGACTATGCTGGATAAGCCGGCATTGAAACAGCTCTACACTCTTGTGGAGAATCTCAGCACTCGTGTTGAGAACGACAAAGATGTGCTCTCCTGCGTGGGTCAGGTGAAGCGTCTAGATGCCCAGGCCCATGTGGAGAAGCGGCCAGCCGCCGGTCTACTCATGAACTTCTCACGCGGCTGTGAGGTAGTACTCCATATGATGGGGCCGGAGAGCGTCCCACCCAGTCCTGTGGCCATGAATAAGACAACCACAAATGGGGGCAGTAGCTGCAGTGATGGCTATCATTCAGATGATTCGGCCAGCGATGATGGCAGGTAAGTGAAGAGCAGCCTACTTGGCCTAGTTAAGCGTTTTTTGTGGGGTCACACCCACACATTAGACGAAATCTCTCTCACACTTACTCTTATTGGTATTTCTGCTTTCTATGTACAGTGAAATGGTGTCACTCTATCGAAATTTGTATATCGAGAATCGAGCTGATGCCCTGGAGGCGTTGGACAGTTTGCCCCAATTGAAACATGTGCACAGTCTGAAGGGTAAAATACTCTTCTCCATGATTGTGGTAAGTTTTAACAATTGCGACTCTAAAACTGTAAACGTTAGGAATCTATAAAAATCTCATACCCAGTTCGAGCTAATTAAAAATTATTAAAAAAGAGTTTTAATATTAAATAAGACCAATTTAGCTCAGTGGCTCCTAAACTGCAGGTGCTTCAAAACTGTAACATGGCTGAAGAAGACTTTCAAACCAAGCATAAAATCTCGCATTTGTATTAGAAAACTGATTAAGATTGTAAGATACAATTTTTCTGGATGGCTCTAAAACTGTAGTTGCTTCAAACTGTTAAATCATTCAAAAGGGCTTTCAAAACCAAGTATAAAATGACACAGTTGATTTTCCAAATTATGACTTTCAATTTTCAAGACGAGCCCAATGGCTAGGCAATATTCGAAATGTTCAATGCCCACCTAAATTGATGCTTCAGATCCAGTCAGGTAGCAAAATTGTTATTGCAAAATATCAATTTGCATCGCCTTCATTGAATGTTATATAGAAGAAAACGAACGCTCAAGTCGAGGAAAGTGAATCGCCACCGCGGGCTAAATGAGTGAGAAATTACGTTGGCAATGAATCTATCCATCGATGGTATCTTAAGACCTCTAAGACCTGTTGTCTGTGTGGTTGTCTATGCGGATAAATAACTTTCGATGGCACAAAAGATGAATGACACCGCTCACAATTGGCCAGATCTCACAAACTTAGCTTAGGCTTGAACACAGAGTGGGCTGGTTATTGGCAGACTCGTTAATGATTATATTTTTGTTTTTTTTTTTTGTAGCTTTCTTTTCGCCTATGCCATGGTATGCGGGAACGTAAAGTGCTCGAAGTGCGACGAGTTCTCAACTGTGCACTGGATAGCAGTAATGAGAGTACTTTGGCATTGGATCGAGCTGTGCGGCATCATCTGCATGAGACCATCGATAGTTTTCCACTGGGAGAGATTGAACGTTCTGTCTTTAATCAGGTATTGTCGACATTACATGAGTATCCCTGCCTGGAGACGTGTCCACCCTTGACGCATTTCGTGAGTGCCTGTGTGCGTTTGGCTTGGCGTATGATCAACCAGAAGGCTCCCTATTATTTGGACACAGATTTCAATTTGGGTATGAATACTAAATTAACTGCAGAGTTTTTGTGAGATATTCTTATTAACTTTTCTAGGATTTCTACGTCCCGAGAAACATGAACGCCATTCACAATCAGATCGACGTTCGGATCTGATAAAGGCATTCCTCTGGCCTGCTCTTATGCAAAATAATCAGTGTGCCTTTAAAGCCGTCGTGGCCACTTAGAGAATGATTTTCTTTTATATTAGCATTACCTACACATAAATACATATGTACTTATACATTAACACTTTGTACAATAAAAACTTTAACTTTAACCTTAACCATGCGACTAAACTAAGCATAGACTATGGGCTTTAATCTCACACACTGACTCCGCTGCTTATTGGTGCAAAGTAGCGGATGTTCCGCATAGAACTCCACTATATGACTGGGTGATGCGAAATGTCGTTCATTGGCTTTTACTTGCCCAATGCCATACAGATGACGATGGTCATGAATTTGTCGTACAAACAAATGATAAAACTCATTGGCCGCATAGATGCTTACAATATATTTAATACAAAGATCGGCAGCCTTGAAAGGTCGCACCAGACAAGAGCCATCTTCACGGCCCTCGAGCATATGCTCGGCCATGGTTCGATCAACGGTGAAATAGTATGGCTCTGTCTCAATACGGCGATCCTCAATTTCCACATAGTTGGCATCGGCATCATCTGTTGGCAAAGAGAAATGTCGAGTAAATGAATATAGTCCAACCATCGTTTTGGTGTCTTTTTTTCTCAGCGAGAACTTCTCACCCACTATGACATAATCATGTTGTGCCACTCGTTCACGTTCGGCATCGGCATCGTCATTAACTTGATCCAGAACTTGTTTCATCGATTCAATATCAAGCGCCTCAACAACGTCATCACTTGACTGTCTCTGATAGTCCGAGCAACAAAAACAAGAACCACAATGACGACAACTTCGTTCCGTTAAATTGCTAAAGAAGCGTGCAAAAAGATTTTGCACGACTGTCCAATAAACACGGGCACACCAGCAGCACATGGTAGAGCCGTATACCGATCTAAATCAATCGAAGTAATACACATGCGCCATATCTTACACCACAGGCGCCAGCCCAAAGAAGACTGAACAACCCAAAACAAACCCAACCCACAGACAAGCCGGCCCTCGCGCTCTCTCTCCATCTCTCTCTATCTCTGTTTATTAATTAAAATGTGTTTAGTGCTTAGCTCAGCTGTGAAATAAATACAAATGCCCATATGTAAATGTCATATGTGTATCTCTATGTATACATATGTATGTATATATATGAGGGATATGCTATATAAAAACTTGGCATTTGTATGGAAGGGTAATTCAACACTCGAAATTTTATTTTATGAAAAAGTGCAACCAAGTGCATATCTCACCCGCTCGAACTCATCCCTTGCCATTCCCCGATACCCGATTAGCATTGACACTATCTTTACGAGTTACTCATCGCATTCGATGGTGCTTCTTTCTGTCTCGTTTGTCGTCTCGTTTGTTGCGCTTCTTGAATTACTTTAAAGAACTCGAAAATCTTATATTACATACAAATGCTCTCATAATCGAGACATCTTGGAGCCAAAATGTGCCTAAAGCGCACCCGCGATTCATCCAGACTGAAACTTTATATAATTTTGTCATTTTTACACTTATTCTTTGCTGCCGACCTTGAGCATATAATGTGGGGTTAAGCAAAAGTTAATCAACAAGAAGCAAAAACATTAAAAATAAATATTCATATCAACACCATGTGAAGATTGCAACAAAAAACGAAATCTGAATGCACTCTGGGAATATGCGAGACCTTATTGTGGTATTTGCAGATTCTGAATAAATAACGGAAATGGAAAAAAAGAAAGATTTGTGAATGCAACAAGTAAACAAACCATGCAAACAAGGAATAAGATAAATGAAGAATTACTCCACCGAAAGAAAAGATGCGTAAAGATTATAAAAATTTAAGTAATTCACGGTCCATTTATTAATATCACATACTAATTGTAGATAATTAAGTAAGAAGTTTTTGAAATTGCCAACATCAAATTTGACATAATTGCGTGTTTAACCGAAAAATTTATGTATTGTCTTGGCAAGGTTACGTTTAAAGTTAAAGAATTCAAGAAGATTGAAAACGTTCTCTGTTTTAATGATAATCAAGTTTTGTGATTCGTTGAAAATGAAATTAAACAAATATTATATTTAAATTGTCAAAGCTTAACATGGCCAAAACAAAATACATTCTTAACAATTAAAAGTTGAGCAAACTTTGTCAACAATTCAATTGAATTTTCTAACACTTTAGCTTAGACATAAACCTAAAAAGCTTTTCATGTTGGTGAATTTGACTAGGGCAAAGCTTTGCCGCGTCGGTTTGCCGAGCAATAAACATAGAAGAATATTTGAAATTTAATTATGAAAATGCCATAAACCATGTGCGACGACTAGTTAATCGATTTCCATACAAAAATTTTCCGCCTTTAGCCGAAAATGGGCGTTTAAATGGCCACCCAATAGGGGGCACGTGGCACTTGGTGGCAGGGCAAACTGCTTGTCTCATTAAATCCGTTAAGACGGCAATATGTATGAATATTACGTATACGCCACTTGGTCGATTGCAGCTGTGCTATGGAGCACTATTGAGCAGCAATAGCAATTAGAATTAAAAGCATAAAAATGAAAACCAAATCGGATTCGAATTTGGACAAAGAATCACAGCGAGTTATTTTGTTTAGGTTTGTTTGCTCATTTAAAGCAATCGACTATTTGCTTATCAAATAGACAAACAGAACAGAGAGGCAACTCTGCAAGCTTGTCACGTGCGTCAAATGTCAATAAAAATGATATTTTCAGTATACAATATGAAAGCATTAATAACAACACAATACAATACAATACGATATGATACGATACAACTGAACTGACGATCGCGCACAGTAGCAAGCAATTAATATGCGGCCAACAAAAAAAATTTTTTTTTTGTTTCTGTTGATGAACTGCTAACAAGTTGGCGGATATGAGGGCCAATGCCAGGGGCACGGAACAGGGCATTTAACGCTGACAGCGCTCATAAAACAACAAAATGGCACAAGAAATTGATTTTGGCCATATAATTGACAGGGAACTGCGTGCACTTGGACACATTCACATCCGTGTATCGCCCTTTATGGGACAATGGAATCCCCAATGTCAACCTAGCGAAATGGGACGCCTCTGACGAAGACTCGATCTCACTCCTGTCACGGGGTCAACTGCTTGGGCCATCAATTTCAATCGATTTCGATTGATTGAAAGTGCCGTCAGCTTATGCCGCCACAAACCATTCATTAAAAAGTCAAAGAACTGTGAAAGAAAAACGAATATAAATCTATACGCAATTTCATTTATATCTCAATTATGTTTTGGCCCTGAATATGTGTAACAAAAATAGCAGAAAATAATTCTCTCTCTGTCTCTCGTTGTCAAATACCTCCGCTGGCAACATTTTTTTATTATATGAAACATATTTTATGTTGCCTTACGTCTCAGTTGATTTTTATGATTATTTCCGCCTAGAACTTCAGTGTGATGTCGTTTAGCCTGGAGCAGCCATAGAATTGCAATTCAAAAACGAAAAACTCACCACAAACTCAACACGAAACATGCCAGGTTTCGGGGGGCTTGTCGCCTGATACACGAACCATGCGAAAACCATTACGTTTCCGATTCTGAATCGAGCCAAAGCGTTCCGTTCGCGCATTTTGCCATTGAGCGTTGGCCAGCGCGGAAGATTTTTCCGCCTTGAACGCGGTTAAAACATCAGAAAATCAAAGCCAAATATAAAATTTGTAACACTACCAGTAAAATACACAAGCAAAAATATGATCCTAAATCGAGTGCCATAATTAATATATCGTATATTTTGTCAATGAATTGTTCAAAACTAAAAGTTTTCCATCAAATCAAAATTTTATTGCCAACGAAATCGACAAAAAGTGTCAATTGAATTAGCGCTTCACAATTTCTCAGAAACCAGCCAATCAAAGGAAGAGACTTGGTCAAAGTGCAACAAGTGGTGGGCATCCCATAAACTGGGGCAACATTAAGTAAAAGACGTGAAAAAACATATAGAAATATATTATAAATATATATACTCAATCAAGTGATTTGTGACAGTTTAAGTGAATTTCTTAATAATTAATTGGCAACAGTTTTTAAATTAAAAGGTAATCAAATTTGAAGATTTTATAATTTTCTTCTTTTGACTGTTTAGCTAAACAATTTGCGGTTTGGATGTTTATGATTATACTAAATGATTATTTGTTGAACATTTGTGTAAATAATTTTTTTGTTATTGCTTATGTATGTATGTATATGTATGTATATGCTGGGAATCAATAAAATACACACACGGATAAGCAAAACATAAGTTTATGTTATCCGCTGAGCATTTAAATTTATTTACATACACAAAAAACTTATCAACTTTCACCTGTTGCTGCCCTTTTTCTTTTAATACACTTTTGGGCAGTTGTTTGTCTATTTGTCTGGTCAATTTAGGTGAGATTAGATTTCAATTCGAGAGAATAGAATTTAGTTTTCCATTCTTTTATTTTTGGGATATTTATTTGGAGTGTAGATAAATTTTAAATTTGATTTTCTTTTCGTATTATAATTTGGCTACTAAGTTTTGAAGTGTTCAATGAAATAATCAATCATATTCTGAATTTAGCAAGAGCATTTAAAAAAGTGCGTCACACCCAAAAATTGTTAGCCATTCCTTAAGTTTATTTGTTTATTATTAAACAATTATTAATTGCCATATCCGTTGCCATCATCATGCTTTCCATCAATCCATCTACTAATGGTTCATTTATACATTTTGTAAATCAAACAAATTAGCCAAATTGAATGCAACTCACACACACACGCACACACATACACACCTCACCTGTTCGACTGCCTCTCGCCCATGCCCTTCAAAGTGCATTTTGTTTGTAGTTTTACTGTCCCGCTGTTTGAATTATGGCAAAATTGATAAATATTTGTTTCGTTTATTATTGCATTGCTCGAAACAAATCGAGCGAATCTTGACCGCTCGACAATTGACGGTATCTATGGGGTTTACGGCTTGTGAAAACCGCAAAAACTCACGGCATCTGGTGCATGGAAAATCTTTGAGGGGACAATGGCGATCCGAGACGAGACGTGGCGAGTTAAAGCGAGTCGAGTCTTTTCTTGATTGCGCCTTTGTGTATAAATTAATTAAATTAAAAGTTTCCGGTTAAGCCTTCAAATGCCAATTGAGGCAAAAGTGAATTTTCATGAATGTTTATGGAATTATAGAGAATCGGCGACATGCAACCATGCAACCTACATGCAGAGAATATTCCACTATCCTAGCTAAACAGTTCAAGGTTATTCACACCCTTTATCCACTTAACTCAGAATATTTTCCGACTATTGTCCATGGAACCATTTTCTGAGTTTATAGTTAAATTAAATAGAAAAGGGCAATAGCCAGAGTTCTGCAATTAAAAAGTATTCAATATAGGAAATCAATTTTCTGGGAAGAGTAAACTTTGATACTTCAAACTGCTTGCAAAACCAATCAGCAAGGCAAATTTAGTCGATTTCAAAATTACAATAGTTTTTTAAATATTCTCTAAGACCACAATGTTTTTAAAGAATTCCGAATCATGATTAAGCAAGTAAATTATGTTATCAGTAAACATTTCGTAGTATAACCACAAGCAAATTCTTTATTCAATACTTAAGATGTTTATTTTAAGACGTTAACTTAGCAAGTGTGATATATGCAAAAATGAGTTGGGTAAATGTAATTCCTTTCGTCGGAAAGTCTGCTTCCTCTACAGACCATTGAGTTACTAACTTGATTACCTGTTCACAATCGTTGTTGGTATTTAGGTTCATTTATGTATATATGTATTTGTGGCACGTTTCTCAATGCCGGAGGAAGACCCTTTGATTTCGGGCGCTTCAGTAACATATGTGCAACGATGCGTATGCGCAACGTTCATTAGGCTGGCACAACGTGGCACCCAAAACACGGCTCAATCCACATATATATAGTATATTTCCATCTCGAATTGCTTCTATAAATACTTGCTGGTACATTTCGTAAAACGACGTCAACACTTGCCAAAATTCAAGTCAGCAAAATATTGCGAGAGTTGCCAAAATCAATACAAGCATGGAGTTCGTTGGTGGACAAATCTGATTTCGAATTGATTATTTGAATTAAAAGTAAGTCACGAAACACCGTAAACAACAAAATTGAATATTTTAGCATGTATCCCTCAAAACATGAAGATAAGGTGGCAAAAGACGACGACGGGGTGGCATAAATGGCTCCAATTAGCATCCAATTAGAAAATAATGTGGCGCTAATTATTTCCGCAAATTTGGTGTCTGCATTGATTTTCACTGGAAAGTCCATAAACAATAGCTGAAAACTGTCGCAGATTTATGTGTTGTTTTCAACCCACACCAGTCGAAGACCCACCTCACCCAATAAGGCTGCTAATTTACCAACCCCATTCCAAACCACCAACCACTTACTCAGCCCCATCGTTTTTTCTACTTGTGTGCAGTTAATGTGCAGTTGACCTTGATGTCAACAAAAGACCAAGTGTCAATATTTTGACAGCCAACCGACAAGGCGAGAGACGAGCCAAAGGGTCGAATGCCTTCGTCGTCTGCACATGATGAATATGTTGGCTACATGCCGCAAATCCCCAATGGTTATGGATGAATTTGACTTTGTCTAGGGTCGGACAGGTGGGGTAGGGTAGGTGTAGGTGTATGGCTGTGGGCGTGGCTCACGTAATGTTGACATCACTTGGCCATTTAATGGCACCCTTTATGGCTATTTTCTTTTTTACAGCATGATAATAAAGAGCTCTTACATTCAGTTGAGTGGAGTTGACGATAATTGAGGGTCAATTTAAGACTCAAATGGATGTGGAATATGTCCTGCAATCAAGTGATAAACATCAGCACATCAGTAGAGTGTAAATCTTGGCTCATTGATAATATTGAAAATTGAAATGCATATGTAGTAAAAATGCAAAACGATATTTACGTTGTCTGCTAATAAGATGTTTCAAAAGGAGTAAAGCGTTTTTAATTTTATGCATTTTGTTAATACAACATTAACCACATTCTCCTTCTTTATCTCATTGATGAACTATTTAATTCCTATCTCTTAGTAGATTGGCAAAAGTTCGCCTAAACTCCTTATATAATTTGTCCAGCAAATTCGAAATTCGAATTATTGTTTCACTGACCTTGACGGTCGCTAAACACGTTCACATGTAGTACAATTACATCCTCAAGCCACCACCCACCATGGCAATTACATTTGTTGAACTTGTGAGACAGCTGTTGGAAGGCAAAACTCTCAATTTGTCGTTGCCTTGGCACTCGGCACGCGCAACAAACCATATACCAATTGCATTAAATTTGCATTGATCAAAAGTAAATAGAAATAGAGTGTGCCAGAGAGTCTCCCTTGACAACCAACCTCCTTGGCCATTCCCCGCAATACTCTTCTATTTTTTGCCTTCTATCGTTTCTGTCCATAACTTTCCATTTGTCTGAGCATATAAACATTCATAATGCAATTGCTGTTGCAGCTTCCAGGCATGGATTAGTCCCCTGAAATTATGGCTCTGCCTTTTCTATGGAAACTGTTGCCTGTGCGAGTGAGGATATTGCCATGACTGGCATCTTAAGTGGATTACTTGAAATGAGTGGGGCTAAAGGATATTGAAAGTCTGTTCTGTCTATGTAATGTCCCCCCTACATTTCCCAGATGACAGCGGTCTCATGCCAAAAGTTATGAGAAATTATTAAATATCAAATACAAAAATAGATGAAAGAATCAAGGAAATCAACATACACATTCCTCTCTGTATGTATGTGTGTGTGTTGTTTGTATCTATTTATTCCTAGGTACATACATATATGTCATCGGCACATCATTGCCAGGGTCAACTAAGCATTCTATTCTGCACGTGGTATTTTTTGAGTGAAATCAGTGGACTGTATGTATATGGGTACTGTGAGCAACAAAATTTGCCTATAAAGTGTCGTCAATGTGCACACGATGCACATTAAATTCTGTCTCGTGGGCCTGGCGAGTGCCCCATTTGACGATGTTGTAGTAACTGTTTGCCGTTTCAGTCTATTTTGCATAATTAATAAATTCCAAACGATGGCAACATGCATTAATTATGCCAAGTCCATTGAGAAAATGGAAAACATCGTTAAATGCTGCAATCAGATCTTGAAATAAATATTACAGTCATCATTGGGTTAAGCTCAAGTGATAATTCAGCCTTTTGGCACCATCAGCAGCAGATAGCCCAGATATGGTGTACATATGAAAATATTGTTTATTGATTAATATCATTAAAGCCCCCTTGGGCTATATGTATAATATATTTATATGTTCTCGCGTATGTGTGTATGGTATGTCATAGATAGATCATTCATTCATTGTATCTAATTAATGACTCACAACTTGCTTGCGGTCCGACAAGAAAAACCGTATCGAAAATGTCGGCAATTTAAAGTCTGTGTCGAGAGGTATAGAAACAAGTTCAGCTGTTTTGGGATTATACGAGTGTTTTCTAGTTTTATTCACACAAGGGAGCTATATAATACCGATTTAATATCATGAGAGGTTCTCTTTATTTGGTTGGCAAAGAAGATACAAAAGAAAAATAGTATTAGACAAAATCTAATTTTAAATAATATCAAGAACCTTTTCAAAGTTAAAAGTATAAGGTATAAGATTGACAGTAAATTGTCAGAGTCAAGCCAAATTGGTGTGCCTTATGACGTCTAATATTTTCACATTACCCTTGAGAAGGAGAAGCGGTCCAAGAAAATTTCACAAAATCCCATCTTAGGGGAAAAGGTGAATTTCAAAATCTTTCTAAGTAAATATAAACTAATCACAGAAAAGCAAAATAACTGATATTTTTATATATTTTCCACGTTGAATTTAAATACACATATGAATGTTATTAGTCTTCAAACAATTTGAGTCCAAGTCTCACGTACAGATAGAGGACAGAGGGGACCAATCTCTCTGACAAGGGAGGTGGAGAGTGTTTAATTTGCGTTAAAATCCGCTCACGTAATAAATAAACGTCCCCTTTGCAGTAATTATATACCAATATGTAGAGACATAACTATAGCCTACTTATTTCTGTTCCAAAGACCAAGTCTGGATAAAATGTTAGCCATGGCTTACCTGACCACTTGCACGTCGTCGCTTGACAATCCTTTTGCCACTGCGAACGTCATTGGCCAAAAGCGTCAAAATGTGAAATTAAATAAAATTCTAAATTGTTTTTTTTTTTTTTGCTTTTTATAAGTCCTCACTTTTTTGCTTCTGCCTTATAAATGCGCACTATAAACGCCCGTTGTTTGCTAGTGGCCATTTATAGAATTGATGTTATAAAAAACAAAAAAAGAATAGATATACATATGGAAATAAAATTATATTAAGCAATCTAATGGAAGACTGGGATCGTTTAAATGCAAATGCTGCCTCCTAGTATTAAAAAGTATTTAATGATGGCTTGGTTAGAGATGGGTTTTCCATGGAAATAGGTGGAAGAGAGGGGGACGGGACTCTTGTTTCTTGTTACGCAGCCTGCATTAATTTACGTGCAACTTTGTTGCGTTCACAAACCTCCGGCGAGATGACGACACAATGCGAATCACATCCGCCGGAAATGAGCAACTTCTGTTCTGGGTGGTCTTAAGTTGGCCAGCTAAAAAGCAAACACAAAGTTTTTGTTGCTATTTGCCCTTCTTTGAGATGTTGCTGTTATTATTGTTTTAAGAGCCTGACACTTATTAAGTTTCAACAAAGTGCCCACTTGTTGGCCTCTCTGTGTAGCGGGTTTAACTACAATAGCTAAGTAACCCAGAAAAGGGATAAGAATAAAGGACGATGATGCTCTACGAATGGTCACGTAGTTTTTTTTTCTTGTTTTTCGTTTTTTTGACTGCCCTTAATGACGGCCCCACACATCATTAGTTGGCTTCGCTACGTCTCCAGTTACGGCAATTGACTGAGCTGGAGGCCTGCTTTTTGGAGGGTATTGTAATTAAATTTAATTGCCAGCCTTGATGATGAACACGATTTCTGACTTATGAGAGTGGAAAATTGGCAGTGACATCTTGGAAAAGTAAGTCGAATTTGTTGCACGACAAACCAGCAAAAATAATGAGAGAATTAAAAGGAAATCCAATTTAAGCCAAGTATTATCAAAATAAAGTGTTTAGGAAGTAACTCGGAAAGAATAAGAAAGCTCTAATTATAAGTCAAGGGACTTAGAAAGGATATGATGGCTTCCAAATTACTGTTAACTAAAAGATCTGACTTAAAGAAAATTTAAAGATTCGGAAATAAAAAAGGCTTTCGATTTTTGTATTCATCTAATTTCACACAATATACTGCTTTAGATGCCATTGAAAAATTTTTCGAGTTTTCGGCTTACTGTAATAATTTTTCTGCATCTTGGGAATGTACTGTTGACAGGGGCTTACGTGCTGGGTTGACGTGGACATTGGCATTTTCAGGCAGTTCCATTCACATAAGACGACAATGCTGATGCTGCTGCGTAGAATATAATCCCAAGAGGGATAACATCAACGGGAATGCTAAAGGAAGGGGTGGTGGGGAGGGGGTCAAATGTAACGAGCTGCGTGTCATTGCGCCAAAATCAACAGAAATGCAAACGATGTGTGCTGTCGTCAGTTTGTCGACAAGGATACATCCATATGTAGGGCATGTCTGTGTGTGTGTGTGTGTGAGTGGGTCTGGGAATGCGAGTGTTTGGTTTTATACCCTCACCTTGCTGCCATTTTTGACCAATGCCAGTAAGGAGACAATGACAATGAAATGCCAATCTGCCAAGCTGTTGTAAAACAAGCAAACATCAATAGAATCTTTATTGGTTTTATAAATATTTGCTGGTTGGTTTTTATGTTACTCTCTTGGCATCCTTACTCACACTCTCTCCCCCAAACGGGTTACCCCTTTAAAACTCACATAAAACTCCACCAGCTGCTTATGCAAAGTCATGACATTGTTTCATGTCCTTGACAG
Organism: Drosophila paulistorum; assembly: GCA_018152135.1. Classification (NCBI taxonomy): domain Eukaryota; kingdom Metazoa; phylum Arthropoda; class Insecta; order Diptera; family Drosophilidae; genus Drosophila; species Drosophila paulistorum. The sequence goes on along the minus strand of JAECXG010000805.1, from coordinate 9,507,986 downwards.
GGTACTTTTTTTATATTAAGCAGCTTTAAAAACTTTTGCTTCTCTTTATTTTGGCCTCCTTATTGTTTAATCTCAAACTGGACTGGGATTCGCTTTGAGTCGGATGGATTTGGTTGCCTAGTCAGGCCTGGCCTTACTTTTTGACTCTTCATGCGTAAGCCGAATTCAATCACAGATGCCAGGAATCTTTTAATGGGCACACTTCTAGGCAAAAAAACAACAAAGCAAAGTGAACCACAGTGAGCCAAAGACAAACGACAACGGCATAGGGCAAAAATGAAGGGCGATTTGCGCCTTTATGGTTTCCATTGAATAGAAAATGAAATTAAGTTCGCAGCTAGACAAACCGAGGGAATTGGGACTTGAGTTAATGGAGGAAAGCTGGGCTACAGCATCACTTCAACCATGAAATATTACCCATACGCACCCCTGTACAGAAGTCACAAGACTTTTTGCCTCTCGTCTGAAGGCGGAGGGAGTCTTGAGATTGCCAGCCCAACATACGACAATAAAAGTAATAATGCCCAAATATGATGAAATAGTTGGCCAATAAGGAGATAAGAGTGGGACTCCTTACTATGGAACAACCCCAGATGATGCTAGCAATTATTTTTGTCAGCCAAGAATACGAAATATTGTGAAATGGTCAACACAATTTTCTAAGGCTGGTTTGTCTAGAAGTTGATTGATTTGACAGGGATTTCCACCCAACCATCACTAATATGTATATACTGATACGATTTACTGTGACCAGTAAACTAGGACATATTGCTTGTTTTTTTCACAACCACAGGGAGACAGCCTGGGGCCGAAATGAAAAATGAAAACGAAAATACCCATATGCATAGGAAAGACATGAGTTGCGGTAGATAACAAACTCATAACATTTAATTACCTACAATTTACTTATATGTTTACACCAAAAACAACAAAAAACAATGTATGTATATGTATATATAGAGGGTGAGAGATAAGACAGGGTGTTGAGTTAATCGGCCGAGCAAGCGAATTGCTGAGCGATTGCGTTCTCTGTCGGTAGCCGCTGGACTATGTGCATAGTTGTATGGTGGAAATCATCCTTTTGCATAGTTGCCCGGTGATTATTCACCTGGGCCTGTGTTTTTTTTGTTTTTTTTTTTTTGCGTAACTCTGCTGTCGTATTTATCTAATGTCGTTGGTGTCTGGCACCTCATTTTTATTCGTCAACATGCCAGTGCTTTGACATGGGAAGTTCATCATATGTCTATGGGTGGTTTTTGTGCAAATTGGTTTGGGGTTATGGTTAACGGGCACTCTTTGTTTAACAGCCCCCTAACAAATTTAACAGAGTTGCAACATTGCATTTGGTAAAGCCAAACCAATACATACATACACGTGATTGAAACATGCTAGATAAATAAAATTGATTCACATCAAATCCATGTAAGCAATGATGTAATACACTTCCGATTCTGATATTGGCAAATGCTAAATCGATAAGCTAAGCTGTGACGTAGGCAAATTTGAGCTATTTATTGTTTGTTTTGCTCAATTGCAGCTATATTTAGTTGACAAAAAAAAGGGGTTTCCAATCATAACAATAATACGATGAAAAGTCCAACAATAACAGTTAAAAAAGCTGAAAGAGATTCTATGTAGTTCCAAATTCAGAAGTTCAGTTAATGGTCTTTATACGATTTCTTAGTTATATGAATGGTTATTGATTTGGTTCTAAGATTATATTCTTATATAGGAATGGAAAGAGAAGACTCTAATCCATTCCTAATATGCTTCATAATCATTAAGACGAAAACCTTTGCCTTATAAGACAAACAAACTAATTCAAATAAACTTGCCATCCATTACTTACTTAACCCCAATGATTAATTGTTATAGAAAAGAATAATTGCAGTGATTGATTTTGTACTTTCTTTACTGTGTGGACAAATGGAATGCAAAGCTCAAATAAGATTAAAGCATATAATAGAGAAGAAAAAATTTCCTTTTTGGCAAATTTATTTGCCTTTTTTCATTTGGCTTAGCCAGAAAAGAAAAAACACAAATCATCATGGTGAGGAAAATGGGAAAAATGTGCATTCGCAGCTCGCAGCTGTAATTAAACGTGTGAAGCGACTATGAGTTAGCAATATAGAATAAGAAAACATAAAAACGCAACGAAGACAAATGGCCAAAGCAGAACCTAGTCAAGAGTGTTGGTTGGTTGTTTTTGGGGGGAGGTTACTTAGCCCTAGGGTTTATATTCTTTTGCTGCAATTAAAAGCCGCACTTTTGAACATTTAAAACAGATGGAAAATGTGGGAACACACCAAACAGAGAAAACCAGAGCAACACACCCATAACCAAAGTAGGGGCAACAGATTAGGTATGTCTGGGGGTGGTCTCTCTCTCTCACTGCTTTTATCCTCGTTATCGCTTAAGCTATTTTTTATAGTCCGCACTCTTGTGCCAGATAGTGGTCATGTTATAGAAACGCATTTTTATCAACTTGCAAGCAGCTCGAATGTCGCTCTGGAGAGCATCGCATACAATATATGTGTTTGTGGGGGATTATGGGTGGCATAAGACGCAAAGATAAATGCAGCGAGCAGAAAACAGAAACTTGTTTTTCCCCCTAACATAGAAAAGAACTTAAGGGCCACTTGATTTTGGCTGTCATGCAATTCTTATCGACTGTATAAGAAATATGTTACACATTTACAATGTGTCCGCGAAAAGTAAAAGAATTTGCCGTACATCTCGACGTATGAGTAATGTGATTTGATAAAACAAATCAGCTCAGTTTTTAATTGTATTTGCCCATCACGTACGCGCTGGGTGCAAAGAAGAACAAACAAAAAATACATGGAATAATTTGTCCTAGCCTTAGACAAACAAATCATATTCGTTAGTTGAAAGTCCATTGAACTAATGAGACTCTTTTTTGTGACTAAACATAATTCATTGTAGTTAAAATGGAAATGTCGTCTCATAATATTTCACAGTTTTCTAAAACACTAATTGAAAATGAAGTGAACGCAACTCCCTTTATCGACAAAGCTATATATCTCTAACTAAATATAGAGATTTATGCATAGACATTTTTTATCGTTGTTGGGGGCGTTAGTAAACTTGATATGCAAATTGGAAATTTCAAAATGAAATCATATTTTATTTCAGCTTTATAGCTATAAGGTATCTTAAAGTCGTAGCCTCTACTTAAAGTAAGGTTACCGTTTTGGTATTTTTTTGAAATTTCTCTCACGCAGACTCGCTGTTATCAAGTGCAAAACATGACCAAGAGGCTAATTGTATATTGCAAATTAATTAAATCAATATAGCAACACAGTGGGGTTTGGTGTCCTCCAATAGCAACGAAACCCAATTCCAATTCCAATTGGCCATTTGTTGATTGGCTCGAAATGCAAATGTGGCCTGTTGCTGCTTTGTCTGAAAAAGCTTCAGAGTTGAATGAATTAATTAGGCAAAAGCCAATTAAGCGGAACAACTTACGCAAAAAAAAAACAGAAAATGTCATTCACAACGACACGCAAGTAAAGGTCCTCCGGGGAGTTCAAAGACGGCCAGAATGAGGACAAAGGCAACAAGTCAGACAACAAGAACGGGGTCAAAGAATGGGCGAGCAATTGGGGGTTTCGTTTGAGACCGAAAACATAAATTCCATTGCCAATAACTTGGGCGCTAAGTGAGTGTGGCCCCCATAAGGGTCGTAGACTGAATTACGGCGTTAATTTGACATGGCTAAAGTTAAAGAGAAGAAATTATGGCACTTTAAGTGCTCTTTCATTTACATACCAAACTGATGACTCGCAACGAATTGATAAGGTTAAAGGCGGCTTGGGGTTTGGCCAATTAAATGGAAAAGGTTTTCATGTCTTGCCGTACGGTGTCATAGCTTAATGATTGATGCAATATCAAAGGCAAATGATTGAGCACTCACAACATAGAGTCGCTCCCCGCCCCCATTTTCAAAATAACACATGGCAGTTTCCGTTTATGAAAGTCACAGACAGCCGGAAGCCAAGAGAGAACTATTAAATGCGGCATTCACACGCTTTTTGATAACCCATCATGACTTCCTGCTGCTTGTGACACAGCTAGAGGCCATAGACCAACTACAAAGTCCCAATACCATTGTCATACAGTGAGCACGAGTCCTGCTGCTGTTGCCATTCATAACTATTATCCTGTGTTCTGTTCAGCTCGGGTTGCGGTAAACAAGCCATATCCTGGTCCCTTGGAATCAGAGGGGTAACTGGTTATTTATTGAGTGTCTGTATGCCTTCTGCCCCGTATTTCAAGTTCGATTGTCTGCCAATTGATTTTGTTGCTGCCTTTTGGCTAGTGTTTACTTTTGCAGCTTGTTGTATGTATTATTGTGTTGCACGCGAGCGAGATACGAACGAAACGAGATACTTGATATTTGGCAGGAAAAAAGGGGGGAAAAACAACTCAATCGATATACTCTTTGAAACACATAATAAATGATGATTTTGAAAGAAACTTTACAAACATTTTTTTATTTTTACTTGAAGTTTCAACAACTTTCTAAAAACTTTAGCTTTGATGGAATTTCTATATATTTTTCTTTGCTGATAAGCTATTGCAACAAAACTAGTTGCTGTAGTATTAGGGTTAGGGTATTCATAATTCACTGGGTTGAAATCAATTGATTACTCCTGTTTTTAGTCACTTGCTGTCAACGTTATCGATATTGAGCTGTGTTGGTCATATTTTTGGCAAATATTTATCAATTTATTGCACTAAAAAACTGCTACAATTAAGTGCGCCTGTGTCCATGTGTGTGTGTGTGTGTGTGTGCGTGTGTGCGACAAACGTGCCGAACATTGATTAATATTCCTCCTGGACTTTTCTGTTTTTCCCTTTTTTTGTATTCAGCAGCAAAATAACACACGTTTTACCCGTGAGAAAGAGAGAGAAGGAGACCATAGAAAAACCACATAAAGTAAGCATCTGAAAAGGATACAAAATAAAACAGAACTTGAACAACAATAGTCCAAGAGCTTGGGAACATGGCGTGCCCATGTGTGACTAAATTATTCCTGTCTGTGGCACCAATCAAATCGAGTCAATTAAGAAATTCACGAGCCAGAGAACAATTTAATTGAAATTGTTTGAATTATAACGCGTAGCATTTGTTGGGGGTCAATCAGTTTGTCAGTTCACCGGTTGCTCCGGTTTTTAATGCTCAATTATGTCCGAGTTTCGTTTCTTCTCGTACACGGACTATGCCTTCACCACGAATCGTTCGCAGAATCTGGTTAATCTGCCGTTCTCACCATTCCACGCTGCAGCCACCACAAAAGAGGAGGCAGTGTCCGATAATCCCAGCACCGAATTGAACATTCCCTATACAGTCTTTGAGATCTTAGTGGCCATTGTTAGCATAATTGGCAATGTCCTGGTGATCATAGTATTCCGGCGTGAACGCAAACTGCGCCGCAGGACTAATTACTATATTGTCTCGCTGGCCATGGCTGATTTCTTGGTGGGCTCACTTGGTGTGCCATTTGCGATATTGGCTTCTATTGGATTGCCACACAATCTGCATGCCTGCCTCTTCACCGTCTCGCTGCTTGTGGTTCTGTGTACCATATCGATATTCTGCTTGGTCGCCGTCTCCGTGGATCGTTACTGGGCGATTCTCTACCCGATGGCCTACTCTCGTAATGTACGCACCCGGACAGCAATAGGTAAGTGCAAATATATCTACATACATATATTGTTAGCAGCAATTGTTAAGAGTCACAATTGTGCCTTTGTTTTAGTTTGTCTTCCTCCTTTCTTGTTCACAATGGCCAATAAAGTGCACATTGTTCTAGTTTTGTTTGAGTTGTGGTTTAAAAGCAAAAAGCCAAATCCTTTGCAGCAAAATGGCTAGCAGACATACATTACTGAATGGGAAAAGTGCTTTTTAAAGACTAGGTTTTAGATAAAACATAAATATGAAATATATCATAATGAAATTTTTAAGTTAGCCAATTCTTGGAAAATTCTAATGTAAAAAGAATCTCGAGGGTATTTGTACATATTAAATTTTTATTAAAATAGTAATAATTAAAATAAACAAAATAGCAAGTATGTAGCTATTAACTCACCCAAGTAATATCAGCGATCAGCTGTCGGCATCTGATGCCCGCCCCCGCTGCTGAAGTTTCTTTTAAATGCTCTCTCACAGAACCTCTCATTTTCTATCAGCCTCGCTTAGTCACTCTCACTGAAATTAACTAGCATATGAGAGTGGGAGATGAGAAGTGGAAGAGAGCGTAAAAATTGCACGTGCTTTCTGATCAAAAGAGTGAGAGAGCGAGTGAGTGAGTACATGTGTGGGAGTGTAAAAAAAATGCAATGATAGAGTGTGAGCTGCAAAGAGGAAGAATGAAATTTAGCTTATTGTTAGTCGTGGAAATTTCTTCTAAAATGGATTAATACAGTTATATTCAATTCGGGAATTAAATTTTTTTTATTTGGAAGCTGATTACAAATAGTAGAAATATGAAATCAAAACAAAAGTAGGAGAACAGAGCTGACCTATAACTTATATATATTATGAATGTACAATGTACATACATACATACATATGTATACATATGTATATATGTAATTATCTTTTGCAAGGTTAGAAAAAAAGGTAAGAGCAAATGTAAATAAAACGTGGAGGTAACAGATTTTAATGCAGTAATTGTAGATGTGTATGTACATATGTACATACATATGTAGGTATGTATGTCTATCAATTTCTTTTTGAAGGAACATCACATGTTTTTTTTTTGCCGAGTCATTTGCGTCATTTTAGTCGGTTGAAAGCAGTTCAATGACCAATCTAGGACAACAAAGCCAAACAAATGGAGTCCGACTGCAGAAACAAGTGATGCACATTTGCAGAATGACCCCCTCACATCAGAAGTTGAGTCATTAGACAGATACATACATAGATAAAACAGTCGAGTGTGTACTATCGTATGATGCCGCCCTCTTTCTCCCTAATGGTTAGGGTTGATGTCAGTCTGCCCTTTACTTAGTTTGTTTATCTGGTTTTTAGTCATCATCTCCATGTGCTGGGTAGCTGGCAGCATTGTTGGATTTTTGCCACTTTTTGGCTGGCATGCCGATGTGGGCCCAAATCAGGAATGCCTTTTCGTTGAAGTGATGGATTATGACTATCTGGTCTTTTTGTATTTCGCCACAATCATAACACCAGCTCTGCTCATGTTGGCATTTTACACACACATCTATCGGGTAATAATTAAGCAGGTGAGTGTATTAAAATCAGTTACCAGGCACATAAATAGATATTAACTTTGTTATTTCATAACTGAAGGTACGCCAAATAGTGACAATGAACCCAGCCTCGGATCTTAGCCGACGATCATCGACGGCTCCGATGCAAGTGACCACTCCTGGAAGAGGAGGACATACTGGGACTATGCTACGTGTTCTGGGAGCTGCCCGCAAACGAGATGTAAAGGCCACACAGAATCTATCGATCATTGTTCTATTCTTTATGATATGCTGGATTCCATTGTACACCATCAATTGCATCAAGGCATTCTGTCCAAATTGCTATGTACATCCCAAGTTGACGCTCTTCTGCATTATACTCTCTCACCTGAACTCGGCGGTGAATCCTGTGCTTTATGCCTATCACCTGAAGGACTTTCGTGCCGCATTAAAGAATCTTCTGTTGAAGATGATGGGAGTGGATATTGATCAGCAGGCAGATGCCATTCATCGCTTCTCAATGGCCAGTCAGCATCGTCTACAGTCCATGGACTCCAACATGCGCTCTACGCAGCCGCGCTTGTATGTGGGTGAGTGTGAGTGCGCGTCGTCTTTACGAAACTATCTGCCCTATTCTAAATGCTCCCTTTCGCTCCCCTTACAGATTCGCCCATCTGGCTAAGGCAACAGCAGGAGGCTTTAAAGAATAATCAGCTTCTGCCGAAGTGTGGCGTAGTCCAGCCATGTTTCAATAATATCAATCAAACTGTGGCCGCTGTGGCTTCTGTTACCACCGAAATGGAGCGAGAGATGTGGAACATTATGGAGGCATCCAGTGGAGCTGAGGTGGGCGAAGTTAGCTATGAGTTTCCCCGTACCAAAAGGGATAGCGATCATGATAGCAGTATATCGATTCCACAGCCAGCAAATCCAACACTCACAGGTCAAGGACACAAGGAGCAGGAACGTTGCGATAGTGCCTTCTCCTATGACAACCAAAACTACTCAATTAGTGGAGATGGCGATGACGATGATGGCAACGATGACGATGTGGAATTTGAGGATGTATTTGTTCCGCCCACTGGCAATTATCCAGGTGTCGATCCTGTTGAGCTGCGACGTTCCCTCGCCTATGTTATGCGGGAAAAGCTTCGCTCCGATGACACCGACTATCGCCAGCAACAATCTGTCCAGCTTCATGAAAGCGACGAATTGAATGTGACTAATTCAGATTTAAAACAGGAGCGACCTAGGCCCAGGCCTTGTTCCACACAAATCTCACCGACGAATGGTCCATTGCCTCCGCAGTTGAGGGCCAAACTCTTGTCCGGTCAGTCCAACAGTGCCCACTGCCTGCCGACCGAGGCAAATGGGACTGTCTTTGTCATAGACAGCGAATCGAATGCGTTGTCACTTGGCCAAAAGTCCAAGTACCGAAAATCCAGGGCTCCCACTCGAAACTCGCTAAAGAAGAGCCGTTCATGTAATTGCAATAACGGTGCCAAAGTTCCAGGCCATGGTCATATGGCCAATACCTCTAATAATAATCTCAGCGATCAGCAATCGCCTCATCATGAGAGTTTCTTTCAGTCAGTGGGCAACTTTGTGCAACATTCCAATCTCTTTCATCTGTTTCAACCGCATGAGAAGGCAACTACGGCAACTGAAGCTCCAATACTGCTCACATCCGACCCTGCAGCGGCCACGACCGCCCCTCTAGTGGCCAGTGAGGAATTCATATCGGCATCAGCTCCATCTACACCGTCCCATATTACAGCTGCCAGTGTCCAGAGTTGACCAGAGCCTCAGCCTCAAAATTAGGCAAATACTCACAAAGTCAAAGCTTTTATTTTATGTTAGTGTTGCTATCTCGTTGGCTCTCGCTTGAGTCCTAGGTTATAGTCACTTTATTAGATGCAGGATTCAGATTTTGATTTAGATTTTAGGGCTATAGCTAAATATGTCTGTGTGTATGTGTGTGTGTTTTGTGTGCGTGCGTTCTTTGTATGCATAAGTGCAATTCGATCAGCCAATTTAGTGAAATTTGCGCATTTATTTAAATGTAATTGTAAATATTTTGTTAAATAGAAGTTTTAGTGTTATTCCCATATATGTATATGTATGTATATGTTGTATGTATGTATGTATTTATGTACCTATACTTGAACGTCTGTGAAAACCAAATAAATTAATGAATTTCAAAGTTAATTAATGTTAAATAAAAATAAAAAGTTAAATAAATACTTAAAAATGAAATAAATTAATTAAAAGAAATGTTTTATTTAAAAATCATTATAGAATTCAAACTTCGATTAAAATTACCGCCTAACAGTCGCATGAGTTGGCAGTTTCATTCAAAAAGCTTTTATAGCTTTCCCTGTGCTATAGCTATCCAACAAGTACAAAAATGTCTGCAGATACTTTTGAAAGCTTTTGACGTTTGGGAGGTGTTTTTCTCGACTAAAAACCACAGCAAGCTTATTCTAATAAACATATTTCAATTTAAAATAAACGCAAAGAATTTCTGTAAAACAATTTCATATATCTTTTGTAAAGGTCTTTCGATATAGCTATGAGTTTACTGACCTTCAGAGTTTTAAATACGTTAAACACTTATTCGTACCGGGAGATAGGTGTCATAAGGCCAATCACCATTCAAAATATCGAGATTGAAGAGAGAGATTATCGAAACAAAGTGCTTTCCAGCTCCATCACCATGAACAACAACCAAAATCGTAGTTCCCGCGACGTAACGCTGGACGTATTCACTGGCGTTATTTCGCAAGTTTTTCTCGGTAAATTCACAGCTGTTTTTCCAAAGCTTTTCAAGTGCCAATGGAAGACATATGAAGGTCAGAAGAAGGTTAGTTCATCAGTAGATTGCATTCGAGGTGGGTGTGTTTGCGAAATAGCGGCGATTTTTCTTTCAAATCTATCTATATCTGTGCACATATAACATTTGCTTATCAAAATTTCCAGTAATTGGAGTTTAACTATATTTCCTTTCTTATTTTCCCGGCCGGCAAATAGTTTTACGCGGACTTCAATACAGACAACAGCAGCATGAGCGGACGCAAATTCTGTGTGGGTGGCAACTGGAAGTTGAACGGTGACCAAAAGTCAATCACCGAAATCTGCAAGACTCTGAGCGGAGCCTCCCTGGATCCCAATACCGAGGTGGTCATTGGCGCCCCTGCCATCTATCTGATGTTCGCCCGCAACTTGCTGCCATGCAGCATTGGCGTTGCCGGCCAGAATGCCTACAAGGTGGCCAAGGGAGCCTTCACTGGTGAAATCTCTCCCGCCATGTTGAAGGACATTGGTGCCGATTGGGTCATCCTGGGTCACTCCGAGCGTCGTGCCATCTTCAAGGAATCCGATGAATTGATTGCCGAGAAGGCCGAGCATGCCCTGGCCGAGGGACTTAAGGTGATTGCCTGCATTGGTGAGACCTTGGAGGAGCGTGAGGCTGGTAAGACCAACGAGGTTGTTGCCCGCCAGATGTGCGCCTATGCCAAGAAGGTGCGTGACTGGACCAACGTTGTGGTGGCCTACGAGCCAGTGTGGGCCATTGGTACCGGCAAGACTGCCACACCCGATCAGGTAAGTTCCTCTTAATTGCCACAAAATATATGCAAATTTATTGAATTTTCATTCTATTTCTTTAGGCCCAAGAAGTGCACGCCTATCTGCGCCAATGGTTGACTGAGAATGTCTCCAAGGAAGTGGCCGCTTCGCTTCGCATTCAATACGGTGGCTCTGTGACTGCTGCCAATGCCAAGGAGCTGGCCAAGAAGCCCGATATTGATGGTTTCCTTGTGGGCGGTGCTTCATTGAAGCCAGAATTCATTGAGATTATCAATGCCAGGCAGTAAATTATCAATCCGCCGAAGAACAACTGCCGGGAGGAACAACTCCCAATTGCATTAAGCGTTCACTCACACATCTACACCTCGTTGTTACCGCCGGAATGTATGTTTCAATAGAAACATGTAGTGCTAAATTCTTAGTTCAGTTGGAAAAAACAAAAAAATTTAAGAAAAATCGCTATTGTTAATCGTACAATTTATAACCATGTGTAACTCATATTATTCTGGCAATAATTACACACATTATATATTTAATTAAATAGGATCATGCGAGTTTCATTCATACTATTAATTTATAATTGCCACCCAAAAATAAATGTTAAATTTTTGATGGAAAGTTTATCAAGCGAAGTGAACTTTGAATTGAGACTAAGTAGCCTTTGGCTAGATTATCTTTATATTTCATAAATGTATTTTTAGTTCACACAGCTTTTCGTCATACACAAATGCACATCGCTCTTATATTAGCTATATATTTTGAGTTCTTGTATAATTTTTGAAATTTACCTAAAGTTTAACCAAATTACCAAACAAAAAAAAGTGATAAGAAAATTGAAATATTTATACTTAAACTAATCTATACGATGGCATCGGAACTGCAGACGTATAAGTTTGACGTTGTAATACCAAAGACAAATTTACCGCCACCAAAAGAAGAAGACACATCCTCCGAGTATGTGTTCTCAGTGCGTATATTTAAGGATTTTGTCGATTTGCCCTTTGATCGTATGTGGGCAGAGGACTTTGCCGTTGCGCCTTTGGGCCAGATTTTGTCCACACCTTGTGAGCTCATCGGTTCACTGACTTCCAAGGGTGTTTGTGTCACATTAAGGAACAAACAGGGACTACTTGGTTCAGGAACTACGGCTTTGACACCCCTTGTTTTGCGCCAATTGACTGATCCGAGTTTTGAAGTAATCCAAACGATTGATATGAATATTCTTCATCATGGCAAGAATGTGGATACGATCCAAATGAAGCTTAAGTTTAGCTCAGAGCATCCAGATGTAGAGTAAGTGAAATGTCCTTTGCTTTGCAGAAAAGCTTAGCAATTTCTCTTCTGGTTTTAGCCCTGAACATCATTGTCCATATGATGTCTGCCGCACTGTGGACAAATCGCTGCATCCAAAGGATGTAGTATTTACCCTAGGACGCTCATGCAAGTGCCCGACTACATCATGTATTACGGACCAGCGGCTCATGTCTGGTATAAACGCTCCATTTAAGTGCGTTCATGCGCCGAATACTCCACAGGGAGGCTGGAGCTGCTGCCTAACGGGTGGCGAAGCTCCACCTCCTCCTCCGCCGGAGCAGGATAAGCGGAGTGAACGTAATTTGTTGAAAGAACTGCTCGAAGACCTTGACTTGGATCGCATTCGTGTTCCTACTCCGCCGCCTACACATGCAGCAGGCAAAAAATGGCGCAAGAAGAGCAAAAAGCGAACGGCAGCATCGTCGGAGGATGGGTCAGACGACAGCTTCAACCTGTCGGGCGGCTATGTCAATGTAGATGAGGATGAACGTCGAAAAGCGTTAGGTTCATATCCAATAGAGGAGCCCAAACTGACACAGGCAAGTCACCAAGCTCCCACATTGTGCCTCCTCTGCAAATCCGATGTTAGTTGGCTGCCCAAGTTAGCCGCTTGCCCCTATTGTGGCTATAGAAACTATAATGCCGAGTCCGAAGAAGAGCTTTATGATGAGAATGCCACAGCGAAACAAATACTAGATGTTCACATACGGGAGGATAGGGGACGCAGTCCCTTCGAGGAAGAGGATGATTCCTGTAGTGAGAATAATGATGCAAATAAAACTGACCCCAAGAACTGCGGCTGTATTACTGATCGACCCTGTACTCGCTGTCGCATTCGTAAGTTGTGCGAGAACATTTTCAAGGAGAAGGACGTGAACTTCAAGTCCACACCGGCGGAACAAGATGAGCCCCAAAAAGAGACCAACGAATTGGAGAAGAAGGAGTCAACTATATCGCAACGACGCTCGCATCTTATTAAGATCTTCAATGAAATGCGAAATGTATATGACACAAACAAAAAAAAAACGTCTCAGGGTGATTTGCTTGATGAGCAGATGCGACAAGAGCTGATGGCTCATTGCGTGCATGCCAACGGTAAATCAGTTAAGTTATCGCGGGCACGCCAACGAGCTCTTAACAAGACTTTGAAAGAGATTGACAGGGCCTATCCTAGTCCACGAAAACCAAAGAAGGCTAGCGGCAAGAGTAAATGGCGACCGCCGAGCAAGAAGTAAGTTGATTGTAAAAGTTAACTGCGATAGTCTCTTACCTCTGAGTTTTTTTCTAGGTATGCCTTTTGGAACTCGAAAAAGAGCCATCACGTTTCCCGAATAGGCCACAACACATGCATCAGTGACGGCAGCTACACGGGTTATCGTAAGATTCCTTGCCACATGGGCTGGATGTGGACTAAGAGTTCGATGTCACGTTTCAAGAAGTGGAAGCCTGGAGCAATTTGCAAGCCCATTAGAGGGCTTATGTCATACTTTCTTAAGGATTTCCCAGTTGACACCATTTGCCTCTCGCGCTATCATTGCCGTTCGAAGAAGAGTCGCAAAGAAAGTGATGCAAATGAAAGTGAAGAAACTTTAGAGCAACATCCCACTTTGCACATCAGTAAGAAGAATGGTGAATATATTATAACCTTGCGCCCACTTAAGGACCCCAAAGCATTGGCAGTGTGCGCCAATCCGTATGCAGATATGAAGCCTGTGGTTTTTCGCATAACCAAGGATCCGAAGGCCGTGAAAATGCGTGAATTGAAAACTGGGCTACAAGACAGGGGATTCCCGCCATGTACCTGCCAAAAGCCAATCGTTTCCTGCCACTGTCGTAGCCATGTAGATAAAGAGCGTTTGGTGTACGCTTTTAAAATAATGTGTGACCAATTGGGCTTGCCAAATACAAGCGATAGTTTTATTTATTCTAACGAAGATGGCGAGGACGACGACGATGCAGATAGTGAGCAGGAATATGAGTTTGGTGTTACCCCACCGGCAGGACTCGTCAAACCCGAACGGTTGCACCATGCGGATCACACGAATGCCGAAACTCAGTATATGGAAGATGATTGGGCCATGCCATCGATGTTCCCGCATCCGCCCAATCCCTATGTACAGTATGGAGCCTGTGTGGTTGGTGAACGAAGAGGACCCTTCAATTGGATCTATGGCAAGGGTAGGGTGCACAGCACACCACCGAAACCAGCGCAACGGAATAAGCCAAAAAAGGCGGACAAGGGTAAGAAACGACTAAAGGGTGGCTATGTGAGTGAGCAAGTAGCCGAAGCATTTGTGCGGAAACAAAGTGTCGAGAGAATTCCATCGACAAGTTTGTACACGAAAAGGAAATGGCATAAGTCATCATCGCCAGAGGCGACTTCTATAACTGACATAACCACATATTCTCACTTACGACAGTGACACATTAAACATGCTACACTTTCACAAATTAACAGTGAATTTCGAACTCTACGAATAAACTTAATTTTGAATTTCATAAATCAAAGGCGGCTGTGACTTTAATTTCAGCAGTTTGGCTGGTTGTTCTATGGGATCGGGTGCTATTTTATTCATTCTCTATTGAATGTTCAGGGCATTCGCATCTAGGCAAGGCAAGGGCCCTTAAAAATTTTTTATATACTTGTGATATTTTTCGTTGTCCGAATTAATAACTCTTGTATATAAAATTAATTGTGCAAAACAAATTTAAAAAAGAAAACAATTAAGTTTCGGCTAAAACATTTAACTCACTATGGAAAGAAATGAGAATAAGGCACAAAACAAGAATCAAAACCGTAAGAAAAATGGGAACAATAACCAGAGTAAACAAAATAATAACCGAAAGAAGGATGAGGACACCAACAGCAGCAAGGAGGATAGAGATAAGCAAATAAAAGAGCAAGAGCAAAAGATGAAAGAACATAAGGAGAAAGAACAAAAGAAAGAAAGCCGTAAGGATAGAGAACGTCAGATTTGCCTATTGACCAATAAGCTGGCGCGCGATAAGAAGGATTACATGTTGTGCTCGACAAGACAATATAATTTGGATAAGGATAGGTATAGTAAAAAGGAAACAGATATGTGCTGCTCATCTTGTCCGCCAAGGGATGCAGGCTCGGATGAAGTCCGCTGCCCTGGGCCGGGCAAGAAGGTCAAGCCTAACAAGGAGAATATGCGCTGCTTTACAGCAAACATGATCTGCCAGAAGTTATACATACCCGGACGTGACTTTGAATGCCAGGATAAGTTGAAGATAATGGTCGACATTTGCAAGGGTTGCAAACCCGTTTTGAAGGCAGATCGTATCAATGTGAATTGTCTGCCCCAGGAGCCAAGCAAATGTTTTGCAATGGAGGCCGAGTGTCTCCAACAACGTCTCGAAGAGGGCATCTTGTTGACGGTCATCTATCAGAACAGGGAGATTGGTAAGCATACGTCTTCTGACATTATATTACTCGTTACTTCTACCTCTGTTTAGGTCATGGCTGCTACGTTCTACCCGAATCCTGTATACTACGGTTAATGAATACGCTTGGTGAGGTTACCCATACTGCCAATGTGGAGCTCACCTGCCATGGATGCACCGTGGGCATGTGTACTGTCCACCTTGGCCTCCAGATGCGGTGTCAAGAACTTAAATTGTAAGTAGCGCCAATAATGGAGCTCGAAATGCCGCTGCCTAAATGCGATAGCACCTGAAATTCAATAGAGTAAAAGAGTCGATCGAGATTCGTTCCGAGGGCGGGATGGACCTATGCATGGACTCAATGAGCTTTCCTTCTTCATCAACGGATCCGTGTGAGGGTTTTATGGCCAACGAGGAGGACTTTATCTCCGAAGGATTGGATAGCGGTTGTCATGAATTATTTGGCGATTTTGGAATAGAGGACAACTTTGATACAGAAAATGTAAGTTCCAAGAGCATTTCTTTTTGAATTTTAGGATAAAACCATTAACTAGGTACAACCTGATAAACTTGTGGATATGGCGGGGCCATATTGTTATTACGAACCACAAAATGCCGATGATGGATGTCTGGCCATGGAAGCGAGTCAACAGTTTTCACCCAATCATCAAACAATCTATGGCGATGGATGTACCAATAAGATGCATACAACAATATCAGTGCCCCAACTGACACAGACTTGCGTAAATACCAGCCGCTTTTGCCATGTGTGTAAGGAGGATGTCTCATGGTTGCCCAAGATAGCAGCTTGTCCCCACTGCGGCTACAAGCCCGTGCCCTTATTCAATGAGAAGCCCTATGATGAAAATGCAACTGCCGACGATCTATTGCATTGCTGCTTAGAACAACAAAGCGAGGGAGCCTTAAGCGCTGACTCTGTGCGGGGACAACAGATGTACGAAGTCAACTCTTCAGAGGCTTTTCAGAACTTATTACGAAACTATGAAAATCTTAAGCAGAGTATTAAAAGGGCTAAGAATGGAGAGCAAAAGAAGTCTCAAGGCATTACCAGCTCTTCTAATAAGGGACCGACTGCACCTGCAGAACAGAATATGGCTGCTGTTTTTACAGAGTTAAAAAATATGTTTAAGCTGAAAGATGGTGACACACAGGCTAAGATACAAGAAATTTGCCAAGAGGCCCAACAATTTTCCTCAAAAACACATCAGAAAAAAGGATCAAAAAATCGCGACCAAAGCGAGGCTTCTGTGCAGAAGAAGAAACAACGAAGACAGCGCAAAAAACCAAATTTCAAATCGAAGGTGTACGCCATGACCCCTCGGTCAGCTAGATGTTCCAAAAACAATCATGAACTTAATTTTGATGGCCCCACCGTGCCAGCGCATATGGGTTGGCTATGGACTTCGAATCCTTTGGCCAAGAAACGAGGTTGGCGTCCCGGATCCATACGTCGTTCCACCAGGGAGCTGATGCGCTACTTTCTTAGAGATTTCCCTATGGACACCATACCAGTTTCAAAATACATGTCATACTATAAGCAAAAGCAGCCCCCACCATCGGACATTAAGGAAAAGGCAGAGGAGCTTGTCCAGAAGCCAACGCTGTATATCGAGAAGAAAAATGATGAATATATCATCACGCTTCATCCTTTAAAATCGCCTGGAATTTTGGAGCATTCAGCCAATCCATATGTGAACATGAAACCTGTGCAGTTCCGTATTGTTAAGAATCCGCTGCTTAAGGAAATTCGCGATCTGAAGCGTTGTCTGAAAGGTATGGGTTTCAAGAAATGCACATGCCACAGGCCTGTGATAGCCTGCTTTTGCCGTAGTTTTATTGAGAAGAAGCAACTGATTGACAAACTGCAAAAGGAGTGCGAGCAACGGGAAATGGAAAGCGTCGAGAATGCACTCGTACTCTCGGATACCTCGGATAGTGAGGCTGAGTTTGAATTCGGTGTGACACCGCCAGCTGGTTTAATCCATCCCGAACGCCTGAAAAAGACCACTCACCACATCATTAACGCTGCGACTCAATACGACGAGAATGACTGGATTACGCCGTCGATGTTTCCGCATCCACCCAATCGCTTTATGCAGTATGGAGCCTGTGTGGTTGGAGAGCGGAAAAAGGAATTCAACTGGATCTATGGCAAGGGTAAAGTACATGAGGAACCAAAGCTTCCACCGATGCGCAACAAACCAAAAAAGAAGGAGTCGAAAAAGAAATTGGCTGCACGTCAAGAAGGTGGCTTTGCCATGGAAGCTTCAACTAGTGGCTTACGACGTTCCCAAAGACCATTGGTTTGCGACACACATTCCGATTATCCCCTAAGTGAGAAACGTATGAGACGTTTGGATCAAGCTGCTTACCCACCCACTGATCCAAAACGCTATCAAAAGCAGAGACAAGTTAGGTTCGCTGCCGCCAACTCGTTCAACTCAAATGAACTTCCATAGTCCTATTTATGGACTACATCATACAAATTTTAGTTATCTTTTGAAATGTAATCTAAAGTTAGAATATTTTAGTAAATGCGTTAAATTTTCAAACCACATATGCATGTCTCTAGCTTTATTACTCAATTCATGTTTGTCACTTTGCCGGCTTGTTTGTTTATCTAACCTTTGTCATTTGGTTAACTACGATGATATAACCTAAACCTCACTCCAATTCTCTAACAGAAATATGCAAATTTTACGGGCCACAGACGTTGGGAAATGTTTTTCTAATACGACATTCGTCTTGGTCCGCTGACTTGGCCTTATGGTGATTATTTGTTTTGATTTTGTTTTCTCAATTTTTACATCGCTTCAGACAGGATTCGGTGAACACATCCTGTTGGTTTGAAGTGGTTTTTGCGTAGTTTCGCATGTTACAATTCAATCAATTTGTTTCCCAGTCGAATTTTGCGAAGCGTTAAAGTCGTGTTTATATTGTGTTCAGTGCGTTTTGATTAAATGAATATCATATCTTGATTGCAGACGCATTGAGCATGTAATTCACACAATGCCGCCTCCAGACGCTACAAAGCACTTGACAATTGTCGGCATCGCGCTCAGACGCAATCCGATTGTTCAGCAGACAACATGTGTTCCGTGCACTTTTTTGGCTCTTTGGCCATTTTGTTGCTACTAGGAAATGGCGGTGAAAGCGAGAGTCCCAATCACAGTGACTATTATTTTGGCAATGCGAGCATGAAACTCATTCGTTTTCGTGACTTTGAGCCACGCCAGCAAAGCGATAAGCATTTGGTCCGTGAGGAGCGTGAGGGTCGTGGATTTCATTTCCATGCTAGTGGCCAGGATGTTAGTGTGGAACTGGAATTTATTGTGCCATTCTTCAGAGTCCCGGTGAAGCGCAGCATGAATTTCGCCCGAAATGCTTTCCAGAGTATACTAAATCTCCGAACTGGAGCGCTTATTAATACCGCAGTGATTGTGGCAGCAGGTGCCATCATAGCTGCAGTTGTACGCTTGATTTTGGCTCCGCTAGTAATTACATCTCTAAATAATGGCGGCTATGTCTTGAAATCGGATAAAACCATCAAAAGGGGAAGTGAGTACATACAGAATGATAAGTTTACTCGGATCAGCAAAGTAATGGTGTTATTTGTTCAGTGCGAGGCCTAACTGATGCAGTGGAGACCCAATTGGAAGAGCACAATATTGATATGACAGCTTGTATGCAGCGTTATATATGCCATTATCTGCAGGACAGTTCATCCTCCACTTCTGTAAGGCTTATCCATGTGTTGGCCAAGTGAGTTTAACATTCTTGATTCATACACAACTTAAATGGACTTACATATATATTTTTATCCAGCTCGCAATGGTTAAATGTCTATCTGAATGGCACAGCGGTTTATAATGCCATCAAGGTTGCCCGAGGCAATATAAATTGTGATTATATTTATCGAAGTTGTCGCTGGTCATCCATGGCAATCCACACGATAAAAGAGAGAAATTGGCTAAAATCATTATGGCCACATTTTTTGCAATATTATAATGGTTAATTAAGTATTATTTTATTGCTATTATATTTATTATATTTATATTTATTTATTGGTTTATATTAAGTATCTTCTTGTATGAAATAAACAAATAACGTATAAATTGAGGTGAATTTTCTTGTTAAAATTCAGATATGCAGTTAGCTAAAACAACTACTTAAAGTCTAACCTCAGTTCTTTCCTAGCTGAGATTGCATAAAAACGTTTGAATACAACATTTTTTTATAATGAAAATGAACATCTTTTTCATTGGTTATCGGAAAATTCAATTAGTTTTCTTTTACCCCAGGAATTTCGATCTTTCTTTTTCTTTTTTAACTACCGGAACTGCTAGCTAATTTGTCATTAAAATGATCTTGCGCCTTTTTACATTGTTTACCCAACTGTCTGTTTTACCTTAATTATTTTCACACCTTTCAAAAGAAAAGAGTGACTGAATTTAGTTATGTCATGCCAACATTTTGCTACCTTTTTGTACTACACGAGACAAGAAGGAAAATTATCATTGCCAAAAGGCAGCCAAGCGTCGCAATGCAACAGAAGCAAGTGACAAATTTAAGTCAGTGAAAAAGAAATTTCAAATGTTTGCCAACTCTAAAGCGAAACACAACAACCAGTTAATACGGAAATATGAAGCTGTTGTATGTGATGAGTGCACTTTTTGCCAGTAGTGTTGTGATTTGGGCAGCCAGTGGAGAGGAATCGATGTCAGGATCAGCCTCCGGTGAGTATGAAGAGGAAACTTTGAAAACTTCGAGGCAGCGACTTAGCCTGCAGCAGCAATACCAACAACAACAGCACCATCAGCGACCTCAGCAACATAATCACAATCAAGGATTCAAATTGGTGTCCTTCGATGCGGTTAACAAAGATATAGCTCTTGGTTTGGATTATCTAGTGCCGTTTGTTGAGGTGCCCATCAAACGCAAACGCAATGCTCCTCCTAGGGTAAGTCAACCAATTGGAATATAAAGATGGACTTTATTAGTCATTGTAATCTTTCAAGCCCTTACTTGTCATTAACTCTGCTGCCTTGGTAAGCTGTGGTTTGGTTGCTGCTGGTGGTCTTCTGGTGGGTCATCTAATACGAAGCATTGGCTTGGAGTCGATTGTACCAGATAAACCACCACAAAATATGAACCATATGAATGGAAATACTACTAGACCGCAGTCTGTTGAAGAAATGTTGTCAACAACAGAGGCGGATTTGAATGTTACATCTCGTGGCTCTTTTGACCAAGAACAAAGCTTTTTCAAACTCTTCGATCAAGTTAAATTAGTATATCGCAATAACACTGGCCAAAGAATGGGTAAATTTAGACGTTTAATTATATTAATTAATCCTTAATTAAAATTCCATCTTGGCAGAACTCAGTTTGCCGAGTGCTTTGAATACAGTGGAGCAGACTCTAGACGAAAATGACTTAAACCTTTTCGTTTGTATGCTCAAAGCTATTTGCTCGGTGACCTACAAGGCTGGGAATCAGGTGCGTAATGGACTGGCTACAGATGTGGAGCATGTTCTGGATGGAGCCACCAATTGGTCTTGGTTGTTGGCCTGGTTGGAGCAATCACCCCTACGTGAAGCCATACAGGCAGGCAAAGTCTCTAACCAGCAACACTGTCAGGATAAATATCCTCGTTGCAAATGGAATGCTCCAGAAGAACAGCTAATGCAACTTGTGCAAAATAATGTGCAGTTCAATTGAAAATTTTGTGCATTTTAATCCATTAACAAGATAAATCAGATTTTAATCGTTAGATTATTTAATTAAATTTAAAATAAGCTTTTTAGAACTTTCATGTAGATACGTAGACAACATGTAAAATACACGTAGATATCATGTCGATAATTTATATTTTGCAATTTGAAATCAAAGCGCGTTTTTTTCATAATCACTTTGTATACTTCCTTATACAGATATCTTGCTAAGATTCTTTCCATGAACCTCTGTGAGGAGGAGGACTAAGATCCACATTAAGTTCCTGTTCAAACTCTAAATGTTCAAACTGAAAAATGTTGTAGCCAAATCTATAAGATTCTCGAGAGGATTGATAAAACATATGTTCGGCTTTTCTTTCTGTCTAATTTTAGTAAAAAACATATAAAACTCTCAGTACGAAGCTAACTACTAAAGTAAATTATTTCGAAAAATAAGAATAGACTCTTTAATTGATTTGAAAACAAATTAACACCTCAAAACCTCACCAGCCAGGAGATTGAGGTGGTGTCGGGTACACAAAGTGGTTCATGATTGCCTACAAATTTGCACTTGACGCAGGGACGGCAGCAGTCTGAATGATATTTAGTATATAATAAATATTCAGCTCTGTGTATCTGAATGGATCGCACAACACTGTCCACGGGCTGGCGAGCTGGAGCAACTAGAGCCGATTATTCAATTATCTCAGCTACTTTTGGCAGCCGCCACACTGTCATTCACAATTGAGTGCGTCATAAATTATGATCTTGCTGGTGACCCCTTACAAAATGTATGACGGAAGAGAAGTAGTAAATACTACCGCATAGGAACCCACAGTAGGCAGAGAGTTCAATAGCAGTTCATAGCTCATTTGTTTATCATTACTGCTGTTTTTAATACATAGTTGCTACTAATTATTTATAACCATGACTAAATTTACTAAGAGTGTAAAGAAAAGACTACCAAATACTAAGCGTGGCAAGCAAATCTTAAAGAATGATACTGAAGTGCTTCAATCCAAGCGATGTGTGCGCATCTGTTTGTTAGGTAATCTGTTTGAAGGTGTCTGTCTGACAGTATCGAGCACCTTTTATCCTACCCATAGAGTTCTATTAGAGGCTATGACAAATGCTTTGTGGCCACATGTACCAATTAGTTCGGGGATTAGCCATCTCTTTCGTACCTATGGCAGTTTGATTTCATCGATTAATGACTTTCAGAATGGCGACATCATTGTCTGCTGTTGTCTGTATGAAGCTTTTGTGAATATTGACTACATGGTGAATAAAAACTATTTAAGAATGTTGGGACAGATATTGAGCAGGCGAAGTCAACCAATAAATATGGGTAGTCCGCTACCAAAGGATTTACCGCAGGCTATTCGCCTCCTTATCGATGTAAGTAAGCCAATATCGTGTTGAAGGGCCAAGACAAGGTCAAGCGAGACATAAAATATTTGATAACCAGAGGGCCGGGGCTAACTTCGAACGCGTCAATGTTTGTATACCCTTGCAACTTTTTTAGTAACTCTTTCCTTACCTAAACCCATCAAAGGAAAAAACGTTTTATCTAAAAAGGCTAATGTTTGCGAAAGAACGGCCTACAATCTTCGGAAATAACGAAGATATTGATCAAAGTCACTGTTTTCCACCGATCGTTCCTATGGGAGCTATATGATATAGTGACCCGATCTTCATCAAATTCGGCATAGTCATTAACAGATATATTAAACTATCAAATGTTAAATTTGAAAGCAATCGCATCACAAGTAACGAAAGTTATTGACAAAAGTCACTGTTTTTGAGCGATCGTTCCTATAGGATATAGTCACCCGATTGATTAAATTTGGCACAGTGGTTTATAGGTGTAATAGACTGACCAATATTAAATTTCACGACAATAGGTGAGAAAATTACGAAGTTATTGAGAAAAGTCACTGTTCGTGACTTTGCCGTTTGTATGGGAGCTATATGATATAGTGGTCCGATCCGGCTGAATCCGAGATATACAAACTGTGCAGTATATACAAGCCTACGTGCAGCTCTGTAGCTCTTACAGTCTAGGAGGAGTTCGCGTCGATCCAGACGGACGGACGGACGGACGGACATGGTTATTTGAATTCGTCTCGTCGTGCTGATCAAGAATATATATACTTTTTATAGTCGTAGATGCTTCCTTCTATGCGTTGCACACTTCTGACCAAAATTAATATACTGTTTTTGCAAGGGTTTAAAAATAGTTGAGAAGCAGAATATGGATGAGATAACAAGCAGTGATTGCATAGAGATTATCATGCGAATATTATTCAAATGATTTATAGCGTTGAGCAACTATATATTTAACAACTATATAATTAAAGAGTGTCTGGATAGCGATATCTCAAAACTAATGTCTCAATACGGACCATTTACGGAAAAAATGACTCGTCAGATCTTAAGAAATGTAACTTCAGGACTAATGCATTTGCATCAACTGAAAATAATTCATCGTAATTGGAAAAATCATCATCTGATGGTATTTGACCAGAAATATCAGTGTTAAAGATCTCTGATTTTGGACTGGCCACATACTATTTTGGAAAGAAAATCTATCAATGCTGTGGCACAAGAAACTTTGTGCCTCCAGAGACGGTCAAACATAGTGGCTATAACTTTGGCATCGACATCTGGGGCTTAGGAGTAACTCTTTTCTATATGATATGTAATGAGTATCCTTTTGGCAATAACACAACTAATTCGTATGAAATTTTTATGTCTACCCTTCATTCCTCCCATTGCTTGCCGTGGTCAAAAAGATCTCAATTGAGTAACGAAATTAAAATATGTATAAACGGAATGCTGAATAAGACACCCGCACTTCGACTTTCTTCTCAAAATATAAATAGTCAATAGAGCTTACCTTTTGTGGATAAAATTTATAGTTTTCCTGTCTCAAATTAATTGGTGCAAAATAAAAAAATAATAAAAATTAATTACGCATAGCGTTGCTTTCACACAACAAAGATACACGATAGATGACAATTAATTATTTACATAGTGCAACCAGAAACCGCGTGAGCAACTGGTAAACAAAACAAAAAATAAAATGATATCACGTATACGACGCTTCGGACTACAAATGTGTGTAAAATGTAGTAATGTAAAAGTAGATAAAATAAAGTTTTTATACTCATTTAAACAAAATATAATTCTTCCTATAAATAAATCTTTTTGTCGTTGTTTTATTGTCAAACAAAAGACATTTCATCAGCGTATTAAAACAGTCTGACCTTAACACACACACTCAATCACAAAACACACACACACCATCTAAATATATTATTTATTACGTATACGCCACCCTTGTATATTGACAAAGTCTCAAGGTCGCCTGCATTTAAAGAGTCTGCCTGTTTCCCCAATTCTTTGTATCCACATCGAAAAAAGTGATATAGGCATTAAGTTCAGATAAACAACAGCTCCTCAGCTTATCGCGCTTATCTTCCGCTTCATTTTCAATTTAAAAATCATTTCAATTGAACAATTTTATCTGCTCAACTCGGATCTGCATCTGTATATTTTGTATCTGTGTTTGTATTGCTTTAGTAGATAAATGTATGCGTAACTGTAAATTATATCTGCTACGAGAGAGATAGAGAGAGCAAGAGAGAGAGAGAGAGAGAGTGAGTGAGAATCTGCAGCTCTGCCAATGTGGCAAAAGTTGCCATTGTGTGATTGTGTGCCTCCGAGTGTAACTGAGCTCATTTACAGCAGTGCTTTTATTTCTTGTTATTTTTTGTTCACTATTTTTCATATTTTTCCCCATTTTGTTTAGTTTGAAAAGTATTTTCTTGCTGTCAAGCAACTCGAGTCAGCGGCGGTCATTTGATCCGGGACTGACTGACTTCTGTGCCATCGTCGAAATTAGTGGCAAGTGTCATCGGTGTGGACTCTGTGTCGGCATTTTCGCATTATTTTGCCCTGTGATCTCTCGGCCAGTCGTCTCAGTTTTGATCTGACGCGCATTCAAAAACCAAGCTAATAATGTTCCACGAGTTCTCGTAAAATGATATTCGCATAAATTGTATTTATTTCCGAAAAGAATACAAACAAAAATATAACGAAATGACTATTTAGATTGTTAAACATATGCTAAAGTTGCCGTTCTTTGACTTTTTGCATACAATAACAAAAAGGAGCGAGAAAATCGACAAACAAATGTTTGGATTTTTAAGGTGTCAATTAATTGAAGATATCTGAGTGCTCATAAAAAGGTGCTAAAAAATTACTTTTTTTTATCTGAAACGTGGCCAAAAAAAATTGATTTTCAGCTTTAATGGTGCGTGTGATTGGTTTTTTTTTTTCCTTCTCTTCGATGTTGTTGGTGTTTTTATTTATGTATTTTTAACTGGCTTATTGGGTTTAAATTTGACTTCAAATTAGATAACAACAATGAAGCAAGAAACAGTAGCTAAAATGAGAAAGGCGAATAGACAATATTGATTTTTTATACAACTTAAATAACTAAAATTTCATTTTATTTTTTATTGAAATGTTGTGGCTGGTCATTAAATTTAAAATGTAATTTTCAATGCCACTAATTTAGTCAAGTACGTCTACCTTTATATTTGATTTCTCAATTCCTTGTGTCCACATCGATAAAATTTTTATAGGCAAATTAATCCCTTAAGATTGAAGGACTAGGGTTTTTTCCAATTTTCCACTGAGTGAAAGTTCTAATAGTTTTGATGCCCAAACCATTTAGATAGACTTGAAAGTTAATTACTTAATTATGGATTTATGATTTACATTTATTAGCTGATAAAAGTCATCGCAAAAGCTGCTAAAATCAATTCAACGAATCAAATTTCAAACCCTGAAGAGATATTTCAAATTCATTTTAAACCTTTTGATAATGAATATACATATATACATATATATAGCTTGTTTATTATAAACGAAAACAAAACAAAACTAGAAACATACAAGATTTTTTTTTCGCACTTGGGTTGCACTTATCACAAGTTTGTGCTGACGCCAAGTGGCTGCTTAGATACAATTTTAGCCTTAAGTAGAGTACTTCAAGTGAGCCTCCTCCTGACACACACTGACAATTCACAGATGCGTTTCAATTTAACGCCAACACCAACAACGGCAACAACAATGGGAACAACAACTGTGGCCTCGCCCACTGACACATCGACACAGCCTCTGAAGAGGCCGCCTATCGAAACGGATCCCGATTCATTGGATAGTGTGATCAGTAATCCAAAGTCATATCCCATCACCATAGTGCCAAATCGTCCCACCAGTTTCTATGGTCTGAGCTCAACAAATGGCAAAGCCTTCCAGCGTCAGCCTAGTTGCAGGTGAGTAAGTGAGTTGGGCGGGGAGTGCCATTAGATGGCACTAAATGGTTTAGTCAATAAGTTATTATTTTTATTTAGCTAGTTTAGCTCTAATTACAAATTCAAACTTTATTCGCTCTGACGTTTGCTTCGTTTATACTGAAATCGATCAGTCTGACTTTAGTCGAGTTTTGTGCGCATAGTGAAACGTATTTAAATTAAGTGTTCCACTATGCAGGTTCCCTTGAGCGATGTTCAGGTATTACATGATCCTGCCGATGGCGAGACTGTGGCCGGTGACAAAGACGAGACATTTACCCATATGAGGGAATGGAAGCGTCAGTATATGAGAGGCATATCGCATACACCCTCACAAGCTGGCGTCTATTATGAGGCTCTCAAGGGATCCAGCCACTCACTGGCCAAAGGGTGCGCATACATAATATATATGAATAAGAAGCATCTGGTATATAAATATGTGTGATATAGAAAGACTATAAAGATTGGCTTATTGCCTTACCAGCGCTAATTAGTTTGTCAACGTTTTTGACATTCAACTTGAACTTGATGATGGCGCTCCATCAAAAGAAACTGCGGGCTTGCACTTGAGTTTTTACGGCGTGTGACGTTTATACGATAGTCAATATCATGATATAAGATTATTTAGTTTAAAGACTGAGTGAGTTCTCTGCAATTTTATACTGTTACATCCTGACTAAATGTCTACGTCAACTATTATTTGATACATTGCATAAACTTAGTCACACGCCCATTACATTTGTTTTATTTTCCTGATAAGCTAAAGTATCTATGTGTGTGTCTGTGTGTGCTTACTACTCGTATGTATTTGGTTTTAAATGCTCTGTTTGCGGTTGTAATTGTAATATGGCACCGTCTACGACTTTACATTTTGCATAACTTAGCTGCCATTATCTAAATGTCGCCGGTGAATTGCTCATTAGGGCTGACTAAATGGCAATTGTGCGAATATTGTGCACATAAATCAAATGTCAAAACTAATTCTCACACTTTCTCACAGTTTATCAGATAAATGTATGTAAGTGTGTAAACATTTATCGGCCCATTTCCTGCCCTACTAGGAAAAACGGCGGCACACGATTCATGAAACGGCATCTTCAAAATCTTGGCCTTATTGAGTGGGCGGTGGAGAAACAATTGACAATTAAGTCAAAGCCGCACACACACAAACACACACAAAATGATTCATTTACTGAGGTCAACATATTGTTAAGTCAAGTGCCAAATTCTATTAAGGGGTATTTAATAATCGAATCAGCTCAATGTCAATTAATCGGCTAAAACGAATTGCATCTGAGCATTGCATTCGATTGCTTTCAAGTGTGGGTGACAACTAGAGTCAATAAATAACTGAAAAAGCTTAAAGCAAATCCCTATTAATCAAACAATTAACTTGGCGTCTGCAGTCAAGTGGTGAATTTGTGTGGTAGCCGATTTCTGTCGACGGCCTTTCGACATTGACTTTAATCGTGTGCGAAGCTAATTAGATGCAATTCTCACTTCAGCATAAATGCTTTCATTTCGTGCATCTCTCAATTTACACAATTAAACAAAAAGAGAATGACATTTTGCTGCACTCTATTTACTTAGAAGTGTCTGGGTAACCAATTTAAATTGCCGCGGGCAAACCAAATGACATTGGTTTTAATAATAATTTATTAAGTCAACACATACATAAGTAAAAAAAATTAAGTCCTAAGCTTAAGAAGGTGTCCTAAAGAAAACTCTTTGTAGAAAAGTGTTCATGTTGAAAAACTAGTTCTAAAAGTAGTTTAAATTAATTTGAATTTAATGGCTGTTACCTAGAATTTTGTAGCAAATTTTCGAATAAAGCACTAAAAGGATATTCTTGTCTACAGATTTTTACATAACATGGCTCCAAAACTTTTTCTTAGACTAGTTTACAAATTCCTTTAAGATCCTTGTTGTGATCAAAAGGTCAAACTACAAATTATTATTATTATTATATATTATTATTATTATTATTAAATTATAGGATATAGTTGTAAAGTATCAACCTAACTATATTTTACAAGCACTGGCAACTAAGTGCTTTAGGCTTAGACGATAACTTCATCCAAACACTAGCCTGGGATTTGAACCCGGATCCTCGTTGTTCAGGGCCACTTAGAAAATGCATCTACCGAGGACTGCACTTAACTACAAATTGATTCAAATTTTTCTTGAACTTCGTGTCTTGTCTTTTGTGTTAAAAATTGAAGCCTACTTTTAGGCTTAGTTTTTTTAGGCCCATGCATTTTACTTTAAATTTCCTTATTCTGGTGTGTTTTTTGTAGATCTCGAAACTTTCGACCGGGTAGCATGCGCCGGATACGGAGAAGGGCGGTGTTTAAGAACGGCGACTGCAATGTGGTACAAAAGCATTTGCAACGACGTCGTGTTCGATTCCTTCAGGACATGTACACAACTATGGTGGACTGGCAATGGCGTTGGACTTTGCTGGCTTTTGCTTTAAGTTTCATACTCTCATGGCTTTTCTTTGCTCTGATTTGGTGGCTAATTATTTACACACATGGTGATCTGGAGGAATTACATTTACCCGATAATCAGGGTGAGTTTTTACATTCACTTTAATAAATATTCCACTTTCAATTGTATTTTGCTCTCTGCAGAGGAATCGGGTTGGGCGCCTTGTGTTTCGGCAATTGATGGCTTCACTTCCTGCTTTTTATTCTCCATCGAGACGCAGCATACAATTGGCTACGGTGTGCGAACCACCTCACCCGAGTGTCCAGAGGCCATTTTTATGATGTGCTTCCAGTCGATCTATGGTGTAATGTCTTCAGCCTTTATGGCTGGCATTGTGTTTGCCAAAATGACAAGAGCCAAGCAACGTGCCCAGACATTGCTCTTCTCCAAGCACGCCGTCATATGTCAGCGTGATGGTTGTCTCTCGCTAATGTTCCGGGTGGGTGATATGCGAAAGTCTCACATTATTGGTGCAGGAGTTCGTGCTCAGCTCATACGGACCAGGAGCACGAAGGAGGGTGAAGTGATGACGCAATATTTTACGGAGCTAGAGATTGGAACTGATGATTCTGGCTCTGATCTGTTCTTTATTTGGCCCATGGTCATTGAACATAAAATCGATGAGAACTCTCCGCTATATAATATGAATGCCACCGATATGCTACAAGATAAATTCGAAATTGTCGTGATACTCGAAGGCACTGTGGAGTCGACGGGTCAGTCCACACAAGCCAGATCGAGCTATATTAATACAGAGATTCTGTGGGGTCATCGCTTTGATCCTGTGGTGCTGTACAATAAGGACTTGCAGGCCTATGAGATTGATTATGGACGCTTCAATGAGACAACACAAGTGGATACCCCTCTATGCAGTGCCCGGGAACTGAACGAAATCTACAAAATTCAAGAGGGTTTCCGCACACCAGGTGAGATATCGATTGCCTTTTGAGTGTTGATGCAGTGTTTGACAGCTTTTGTTCTCGTTTAGTAGAAACAACCTTCACCATGCGTCAGCTGTCCCACAATCATTCCGATCAGGCCTCCTAAAATGCTTATGTCTTTGTCCAATATGTTTTGTTTGCTTTAGTCTGTAATTCAAATCGCTGTAAGTTCATCCATGTTAAAGCATCATCGTCAGATATAAATTTTTCTCTTTATTAAGCTTCCCCATCAACCACATCATATCAGCATTCCAACAGTGACTCCAGCAGCCTGAGCCATCAGTCCGGATCTGGCTATAGTCGACGCTGGCGCTGGCAACTATCGATGCCCTTGCACGGCAACACTTAACAAAAAAAAAAAAAAAACTAATTTTTGCTTACGTATATGTAAAAGTTAATAAACGTTCGAGTCTTATAGTTTACCTAAAAATTATATATCCAGGGATTGCAGCAATACATATATAAATGACACATAATTACCTCTCTGGCTTTTGCCTGGTAGCAATTGCACTTATTTTCGTAACGTCTGGTGCCCAACCCACTCATTAGGCATCATTAATAACCCGAGTGTATCAATGCAAAAGGTGCCAAAAACACATAAAAAAGTCAACACTCGGCAACAAGTTCTCGACTTGGCCTATTGAGTTGGCAGTGTGGGAGCCGTAAAATTTATTAAACCGTTGGCCGGCGCCTGCAAAAAAACAGCAAACCAAAGAAAAAATAAGAATTAAAATTAAGGAAAACATTCATATCCTTTTTAATTGAAATTGAATCAATAACTCTTATTTGCGCAAACTAATCAACACTAAATTATAACACTCGCAAACAACTCGAATATTTATTATCACATTTATCAATGCTCCAGAGAGCTCGCGCGCCCCGAATTTGCCGAATTTGAAATGTGGGTGTGGGTCATATAAATGGTCGATGTAGGTAGGTACAATCGTTTGCCAGGTATGTGTGTGGCTCCATGCTTATGGCTTGGTCATAAATACAATGCCAAATTTCAGCAACTCTATTTCACTAAACGAAAAATAAAAAAAAAAAATATAAATGTAATGCCCAAACTGAAATCAAGAAGGTAAGCCAATATACTATTATAACGAAGATAAGATACTCTAACTCTACGAATTACATAACTAGATTGTTCTTGGCTATGCTCGTTTTTGAAAACTTTTGAAAATTTCGAAACTCTTTTAAATGATAAAAAATTATCATTTCGAAACATTAAACAAAGAAATAATTTATCAGTTAAATATTTTAATTCTAATCTAATTATTTACGACAAAACGAAAATGCAAACTATTTTGTGAATTTTTGTGAAATAAAATGAATCATGCTATCACATTCTTTGTCATTCTCATATACATACATATACATACATATGTACATAGCCATCGCCAGGGTATGGTGAACCAAAATCAAAATGAATGTTTTCTGGCTACCAAAAGGCAAGGGGTGTTAACCCGTTGAGTGCTTGAATGTGTCCTTAACCCAGTTTCGGCAGCAGAACATGTCAGCGGCCACAGCAGCTGAGACAGAAACTGAAACCGAAACCGAGCTTTATGTTTAATTACTTGTTAAATGTTTGTCGTTAATTTTTCAATTTTTTTCTTGCTGCACTCTTTTTTTTTGGTTTTGTTATCAGCTCGCATATGCCTAAAAGGTCCATTAGCAAAATGCACCCACAAGTGGAGGTGGTAGGTATGCGTCTTGGGAAATTGAAATTGGAATGAATCAGGCATACATCAGCCAAGACAAAGCAGAGCAGTTCAGGTAGGCAGGCAGTCTTTTAGACTCATAGTTCAGCATTTGGAGCTGAATTTTGTGGTAGTGACTGGCTTGGCTTGAACGT
This sequence comes from Drosophila paulistorum, assembly GCA_018152135.1. Classification (NCBI taxonomy): domain Eukaryota; kingdom Metazoa; phylum Arthropoda; class Insecta; order Diptera; family Drosophilidae; genus Drosophila; species Drosophila paulistorum. Next base: position 9,476,050 of record JAECXG010000805.1, on the reverse strand, counting down.
GCCTGGTCACTCTGCATGTGGCACGGATTGGGAAACAAAAGGCGTCACCCTTAATGGCCCCAGAAAAACCTGAACTCAAAGACCAAAATCAAATAATTTGTTACAATAAGCAGTTTTGCAATAGTTTTCGACGAATTTTGTCTTATGACATAAGAAGAAGAAGAAGTTGCTTCGTTTAATCGCTTCTTTGATTAAGTTCTCATTGCATTGGCATGGGAACAATACTGACACACACACACACAGAACATATCGTATAGCATATCGTGGCTAGCAACTCCTTTGCATAATGCCATTTAATCTTGGCCAATGTTGAGGGTAATTTTCAATTTTACTTATGCCAAAGCGGCCACGACGCTCCTTGTTATTGATATTGCCATTGTTGTAGTTGTTGGTACTGCCATTCAAATTGCATTCAAATCAATTACATTCGAACTAAACATAATTCATGTGGTATGGGTTAATACAACAAATTACAACTGACATTTAAGCAGAAAACAACAAAACCAAAGCATAAAATGGACAATTTAACATGAGAGCGAGAAGGAGCAACGCGAAACTTACCCATATCGACAAAAAAAAAAATACAATATACAGAAAATAAGCTCAACAAAGCCTGCAATGGTGGCGGCGTGTCTTGAAGCTGCCAGGCATCATATGCAGCCAAAATATATACGAAAATAAAATTTACAAAAACCCAAAATGTGAGGAAAAAGAAAAAAAATTAAGGCGCACACCAAATTGCAGGCACTCTTGCTTGAAGTTGATGTTGAAGTGACCTTCAGTGGCCACAACCAAAATGAAAATGAACAAAATAAAGAAAAATAAAACAAAAAACAAAATAAAAGTGCAGCCCCACAACAATAAAATTCTTTTCTCACGATTGTTGACTTTAACACTTACAGCGTCTCGAAAAATTACGAGTGCGAGTTGCATATTCACTGTCATTGCCCAGTAAAGCCTCAAGAGGCCTGTTTTTTTCTCAATCTGTTTTTGTTTTATTTCTTGGCTTGGTTTATTATTTTTTTTTTTGTTTTTTGTTTTACTGTTTCTTCTGGTCTTGTTTTGCTTAACAATGAAAATGAGCTACTGTGCTGGGCTGGAGACAAAATTTGTTGGTAAACATCTCATCTCCGTGACTCTGTGGGCTTCCTGCTCCACATGCATTTCAATGGAATCGAAATCGAGAGGCCTCCAAAAACTTTGTCGCAAAGATAAATGTTCTGAAACATTTTTGGTTGCTCATTTTCGTGTTGTTTGCTGATTTTTACTTAATTTTATGTGCTTTGCATACTTCTCTTCTTTGGGCATTAAAATTTTACCTGCGTGCCGAGCTCATTTATTTGTTGCAGTTTTTATCGATTTAATGCGTTTTGTAGTTGGTTTTTGCAATTAAGAGAAATTTATGTTACAGCAAGTTCGTCGCTTAAGTCTTTTGTTTGCGGGTCGCGCGCAATGGCACGTAAATTGCCAAAAACAAAAAAAAACCAAGTATTTCCTACTTAGCGTAGGCAGAGAGTTAATCCCCCCTCTGTCACTCCCTTTATCATCCCATTGACTCATTTCTGTCAAGTGGAATTTGCTATCCTTGCGGCAAGTTTATTTTCATTTATTTTCATTTAATCCGAGCCGCGTTGGTGGCATGCATACATAATGCATAATTACCGGTTTCACTTTTTTTAAATATTTTTTTTCTCTTGCACAGTGATTATCTTGGCATACCTTTGGCGTGGCGTTGCCATTGCGGTTATTTTATTTTTATTTTTATTGCCGACTCGTATGGTTTCTTGATTTTTAATTTTTATGATGTGTTAATGGATATTTTTGTGACATGACCTCCTGGCGTGTTGTTCGTCAAGACAACTTCTGCCTGTCCAGAGATATTTAGCTCATAACCGCATCGAACTCTGTGTGGGGATGCACGAAAGACACAAAACACGAAAAAGAAGACGATGAGAGTGATGTGTAGAGCGAAAAAGAAACCTACCCAAACATTATGCAATTTGAGGCTCTGTAATTGAAGCTATTTAAACCTCGTTACAAGGCAAGGACACGAAGGCAGGGACAAGGGCAAGCTCATCAGCCTGTGGATGCCAATCAAGCAGAGAAGGCTCAAAAGTTGAAATGAGTTCAAAACTAGTGAATAATAAAGGAGGAAACATGCTAAGAAATCTTTTGTAAAATACCATTTAAGCAACGCATTTCAAATTGTTTTTAAAACTTTTGACGATTTTCTGATGGCATTTGAGTTGGCGTTGGCTGGAGTTCATCCATTTGCTCAATCATCAGAATTAAGTGCGTTTCACAATGAAATGTGACCCAGTTTACTATCAAGATGCTACGTTTTTCTGTTTCCTTTCAGTCTCTTCTTAATTTTTGCTGCTGCTAGGGGCAGAAGGTAAAGGGGTGAATCAGTTCAAGTTGTCGCTCAAATTACACGCACATTGGCTCCGGCTTCACAGTGCTGATTACAGGGCCCTGGGCATACAATTTGCATCAATAAAACTTGCAAGTCTGGCCCAAAAACCCAGACGCATGACTGCTGCTGCTGGTGCTGCTGCTGTAGGTCAGTTTGCAAAAAGACGTTCATCTTGCTCTCAGAGTTGGCGTTGATTTGTTGCCTGCTTCTGCATTTGGCTTCAATCAAGTGACGATGGGCGCAAACGAGGCGAGATGGAGACGGATTCCTTTTGTGGCCCATCCTAACGCACGCCCCGTTTACTTTCATCTGATGCCGCCGCTGCTGCCGCTGCTGCTGCTGCCGCTGCATTATCCCACTACCCAAATTGAGTATCTTATCGGATAAGAATTCGCTGTTGATGACCGGCCGAATGGCCACGGTTTGCTTGATGGGCCATTTGACCAGCCAATAATTACTTTCTCCGTCTGTTATTGATTTCAAAATTGCGGCATAATTTTATTACGCATCATTAAGATAAAGCAGATTTGCAAATTGTTTATGGCTACGAAAAGTCCCACGAATTGTGAAATCATTTTCATATGTAATAAAACTTTCCCAAAAAGTTCCCAAATTATGTGCAAATGTGAAAGGTTCTTTGATCATTTTCGTTTACTGAGAATTATGTTCATATATGTTCACATATGAAGATGAATAAAAAGTACAACAAAAAAAAAACACAAATGGGCGGTGAGCTAAACATCATTTGAATGTGGAAAGGCTTTTGCCTTATATAAATTAATAAATGTTTGCTAATGATTTCTGAAGATCAAGATAAATTAACAAAAACTTTCAAAGTGAATTAAGGTTGGCGAATCGAAAACAAAAGACACAACTATAGGAATGGGTCAAAAATGTTTGGAGAAATGTTATTTTCCGAAACAGAACAGACATATCCAAAACATAAATAAAAATAAAAAAAGTTAATCATTTAAACAAGAAAGAGTCCTTAATGAATTCCTTGCCCATTTGTATCTAAGCCTTGTTGTGTATTCTTTAAAATGTTTACAGTTTATTCTAATTAAGTCTATATTAATTGCATATATTTCATGAGGCTAAAGCAATTTCAAGCACATCAAAATCTCATTTGCAGCTAAAGGTTGCAAGAGGTTCTTGCCCTTTTATATATGTATATATGTACAATATATATATACATATATGCATTCGAATGTCGCTTTTATATATATATATATGTATACATTTTTCATATTATTGTACAATTTCTTTTGTGTCAGTTGAGGTTTAGTAAATTAACTTCACTTCACATCAAAAAACCGCCAAAATACAAATTCACAAAGCAAAAAAAACTGCAGCTTCCTTACACAGATGCACACACAAACACACACACAATCATACACATTTGGATGCATTTCAAGATCTCTGAAGTGTGATTTCTGACAGTTTGGACGTCAACTTTAAAGTGAGATCTGTCATAAAAGAGGCGATCAGAGATCCGAGTCGTGCCGCTTTTTTCCGCCTGATTTTTGATTTCTCAACAAAAAAAAAGAAGGAGAAAAACAGCAACTGCCCAAAAATGTATGCAGATTTTTAATTAAGGCGCGTTATCAACAAAAGCAAAAAGCCAAAAACTAAAAAGAAAACAAAATGCGAAAACAACTCAAAATTGAAACCGGTTGACCCGATAGCCAATTTGATCTGGTTCTCCAGCCATGGAGTGGCACTTCCTTAATTGGAGCAAGCATAACAACAAGTGCAGCGCTAATTTATTATGTTATTTAATAAATATAATTAATAAAGAAAAATATAAAAACAAAAACCCCTTAAGGAGGAAAACGAGTGTAACCTGAGGAAACTGAAAACGCAGCTCATTTGTTGTTCGCTTGGAAATTACTTAATAATTTCCATCAAAAATAATTAATTTCAATATTATTCAGTCAAGGGAATTGCCCTCGAGGAGATGAACGTGTCATCCACAGAACGATGAGACGTCACAACGACAAAGGCAACAGCAAAGGCAATGGCAATGGCAACGGCAACGGCGTGTTAAGACTTAACCCTTGCGGTGCTTTAAGCGAAAATTGACTGTTGCGACATAAAAATGCTTATTACTTACAGCCAAACAGAACATGAAGTACGCCCCAAAGGCGATTCACTTACTTCTTTTACATACAACGAAAAGATGTATAGGCATCTCCCGTCTCCCCATCTTCTGCAGATATTCTGCCATGTCCATGTCATGTTGCTCCTGCTGGTTCTTTTAGCTGTTTTTGTGTCTTTTCTGTTTTTTTTCTTATTTTAGCAACTTAAATCAATTGCGGCACTCGTATGTAAGACTATATACATATACATACGTATGCTACCCGAGTCTCAAAAGCTGATATAGTCTTGAGAGTCTTGTGCCGCGTTCGTTATGGTTGAGTAATTTCATTTTTTGGCGGCTTTTGTCCTTATTGGCAAATGACTTGAAGCTTCTTCTTGAAAGCTTGGTCAGAGGTTCCTCTTGCTCCCTTCTGCTAAGGTCTTGGGGTTTTTTTTTTTAGCTTTTTATGGCATTTATGCTACTTATGCAGCGGCTGGCTGCTGCATCTGTGTGCCTGTAATGTGCGTCTGTGTCAGTGCCTGACTGTGGCCAGTCAGAATGACCGTAATTAATCAATTTGCGCAAAGTGGCAGCAGCAGCAGTATTGGCTAAAGGAGGGGAAATGGTTTTGCCAATGTCCGTGTAATAACAATGAAAACAGCATGGGATTGGTACTGCAGCAGAGCAGACTTGACTGTCGACCTAAACTCATACCCATACTCATACACGTGTATATCTGCACACCATAAATTATGTTCGCGCAGGGTTAAGCGCATTATTTAAGCATTCATCACGCGCTGCGCGGCGGAGCACAGTATCCAGTTCGAGTCGTTGACTGCAGCTCCATACATATTCGCATATGCATCCCCAATCCCATTTCCAGTTCCCAGTTTTAGTCCCTTGGCCGTGTAATAATTTTTGAAATTTATGTAAACAGTGTTGATTATGGATGAGTTATGTAGCATGTTCTACCATTTTGTTTTGTTCGCACTGCCAAGCGCGGTTAATTTTCAGCTTGTTGTTGTGTAGCTTCCCTTTATTATGTTTTTTTCTCTTCTTCCTTGTTTTATGCAAACATATATGTATTTCTTCTTGGTTTATCAGTGCAGCAGCCCAACTTGAGTCATCGCCCAAGTTGATGTCTTTATTAGGCCGGGTCTCTGCTGTCAAAATGATGAAACGAAACAATGAAATGTCATCTAAGGCCGGATTGTGTTTTAGCAGTTTTTTGATTGCAGTTTATGATATGAAAAATCAGGCAATTCACATCTATATATCTATAGATTATAGAAAGTTTAACTTCAATAAGTTAATATAAAACTATTGCCAAAATAGTTTTTAAAGCTTTTTCTCACCAATGTACATATGTATGTATAACAACTCTGGCAAAATATAAGCAACAGTATTGCCACAAGCTTTAATAAAGATGACATCACTGACACTTAAATGCAATGACAGAATATAACAATCAGACATAATAACACAGGTATAGGGCTTTTGTTGATACAAATGCATCGTATAAATATTTAAAGAGGTTTGGTTTCAATATTTGTTTAAATTTTGCCTTAGCTGTTTAAATTTTATTAGGGTTTAGCCTAAGAATTTTTATAATCAAACTGCCTATGTTGCTTCTGTCAAATCGTTGGAGTTGAATTGTTAATTTTAGTGACTAAAATTGTTCAGTATATAATCGACATTTGAGAATTTGCTTAAATGTGCATATATTTTCTAAATATAAAATTTTGTGAGGCGTTTGAGAACTGTTACGAGGCAAAGTCCTGTCGGTTAAACTGTGCAACTATGTGCGATAATCCGTGCATATTCTGTTTAGATGAGCAGCGGAATCCGCGCCACATCCGATGTGGACATTCTTTTTGCACGGATTGCTTTGAGCACTATCTGAAGCTTGGTCTGGATTCCCGGTGTCCACTTTGTCGGCTAGATTTTCGGGGCGATGGCGCAGACGATTCTCGCAGCTTTATCACAAGCAACCAGGGAAGGCGACAGGAGCCGGCAATAGGACTAGGCGATGTTTATACGAATTTCGATTATCAGAATGATATTTTGATGCTGACCCTTAGCGAGCAGGAGTGCCGACTATTTGAAGAACTTCACCAGGAGGTACTGCAAAGGCTTACCAACGATGGTTGAGCTGATACCTGCAATGGTTCTGTTTATCTTCTTTATATTTCTATAAGAATATGTGTTCATATTTATTCACTCATCATCAGCATTGAAAGAATTATATTTCAATTCAACTCCAAGAACGGGTCCCTTGCCTAAGGTTCTTTTAATTTAAGGTTTTAATCAAATTAACACCAAAACTATTCGATTGAGTCACATTTGAGCAAAACTCTACTCTTTGGACTCCATCTAATAGCCAGGCAATTTGGCCAACATGCTTACGAGTCGAATAGACGCTGATAAATCGTTAATCTTCCTTTTGCAGATGAACAGCTAATGATGGCAATTAACAAACAGGCACATTGGATAAATGGTGTTGCAAAAATGGTTTATTAAATGTTTACTCATGGCCAAGCCCAGACCAGCCCAGCTGAGACTACAGATATATTTTTTATCTCACGAATCATTTTTACCATTGCCCATTTTGACAGCGCTTTGAGTCAACAACATTGCGGCCAGCATGCAAATAGATACACAGATACAAATCTTTAAACGCGGCCACATTATGCAATTGCAATCGCTGGCAGGCTCGACAGAAAACTATCTCATGGATTTGCGCAATTTGTCATCCTGGACATCGCGGTGCATAGGCATCGGCTGTATGGAAAATCGGTGGTATGGATATAGTTATTGGGCATTGGGTATGGGGGTATTGGCCATGGGTTAAGTGCGTGTGCGGGCGTGGCCGTTGAACAGTTTTATTGATAAGGCTTGCCAGCCTAGCTTCGATTTGGTCATTTAGCTTTTGCCAATTATTAATGCCTGTTGTCGCCGGATTGCGTGTAATTTGTGGCAGTTGTTTACCGCTGCAGAAACAGAAACAGCGGCAAATTGTAATGCGATATATGGGCTACCAAATTTATTGGTCACTTTACGATTCATCGCTATGGTTGTTGCTGTTGTTGTTGAACTACATCCATGCATAGGCGCTTACAAGTGATTCAACAAGCTGGCAAACATTTTTATCATCTTCGATAAGCTCGCTTGTTGTACAGTTGTGCTCAGTTGAACTTAGCTTTCATCGCTGGGCTCTCCACACCGTCTGGATTTCCCAGTTTGTTCGAGTTATTTCAAAGTTATCTGAAGTCATTTGTCAAATTGCTAAACTGACATTAAAGCCTGATAAATCCCAAATTTGACATTTTCCCGCCGATGATCGATGCATTTTTTCTCTGTCGGGTTTTATTTTTCTCCTCCTTTTTTGGGAGTTTTTTTTTTTTTTTTGGTGTTGTGTGTTTTTTTTTTCTGCAGGGGAGTGCAAGCTGGTGACATTTTTGCGCCAATTTCGGTCGGTGGGCCATCAGTTAAGGCTTCCCCGCCGACTCTTTCGCTCCGTTCGCATTTTTCGCTTTCAATTTTGTATTTTGTCTCTTTGCCTTTTTGCATGCGTGGGAGTTGCACGAATTGTGTCGTTAAATAATGTCTCCCCTTTAGTAAACGGAGAGAAGCAGACGAAATCCTGCACGAGACAGAAACTTGTTTTTTAGAGCGCGGAAGCAACTGGAGCAGTTGCAGTCTAAGCCTCAGCCTTAGACTTTTGGGTGGCCAACCCGAGCCTTGCCGGCCTTGTATTTGATGTTGACGTTGCAGCCGCCGCTTTGTTTAATTGATAGACGACGACAAAGACGATGGCGACGGCGACGACTACGACGACCCACGTTCCAGGCAGGCCCAAACGATGCGGCACGCGATGCTTTGGCCTCGTTGGTGTCTCTCTCTCCCCCTCTCTTTTTGCTAGCCGACCAGTGGCAGAAAACCCATCGAACTCAAACTGTGCTGCGCATGCGCATGCAACAAATGCGACGGCGTTGACAGATTGATGCCCCCAAACAGACCAAGTCCAAGTCGGGGCCCCCGCTTCATTATTCAAATTGCCCAAGTATATTACAGCGTGTCTCTCTGTGTGTATGTGTGACTTACTTTGTTGTTGTCTGTGTCTCAGTTTGTGTGTGTTTGCGCGGAATTTATCAAAGTCTTTGCCTGTATATACCAATTGAAGAAATGGGAAGCTTATAGAGGGGACAGGAATAGGAATCGGGAGTTGGAGTAGTATATTTGTAGAGTTGTTGCTTTTCTTGCGTGGGCGTTTAATGTTCGTTTTGTGTGTTTGTTTTAAATTCCCTACTAAATGATAGATCGTAGGGTTACTTCGCACCAAACCTGATTGGAAACTCACAAAAACTTTGGTCTAATAAAGCTCTTGAAAATTATCATAATATTAGAACGTTAATTGAACGTTAATCGTTTAAATATATCAGTCTAATCTTGATTTTGCTAGTTTAATTGCTAATAGAAATTAAACGGTCTCAGATAACTAAGCTAGATTGGTCTGAACAGAGACTGTTTAATATCACCTTGACTTAAGTATCTACACTTCATTACTGGGTATCTAATAGTCTAAATGGATGGCAAAAGTATACCCGAATTTTGCAGGTCAGTTAGGATACATTTTGCAGACAGAGCAACTTTCCTTTTGGCTAAAGGGCAGGCGCATTACATCTGTGGCTGTAACAACCAACACAATTGGGTGCGGTACCTATGCAGCTATTCTCATAAATATGTATATACATATGTATCTATGAATGGCCAAAGTTGTAGTTATATACATACATATGTACATACATATACAAAACATATGCTGGCTGGGAGTAATTAAAGCAGTTTAACATATCTCAGTTTTGGCCAGTTTTTGGAGCTGTCACAACATCAACAAGCCTTCATTCATGCACAGAGACAGCCACCAGGCATCCAGTTAGCAAAGTCAGTCAGTCAGTCAGTTAGTCAGTCATTTGGCCAAAAAGTTGCCATAAATCAACTCATTTGAAATGCATCAAAGGCAGCAATCAGAAACAGAAATAAACTGCAACAAACAAAAATAAGTTTTCTTTTTTTTTTTTTGGTAGAAAAACTCAAAATCAAAATGCAGTCAGTTACACAAATATTTTTACACGTAGTTGCGATTTCCAATTGGAATTGACAATTGTGGGGGCGGGGCAGCAGCAGCAATTGTCCAAGCAAACCAAAAATCAAGGCGTGTTTGCACAATGTGTGAAAACAGGATCAAAGTCCTGCCTAAACATTTGTCAACTGTTTGCCATTTATATAATCAATAGAAGAAACAAGGTGGCAAAGAGTGGTGTGGGGATTGGGTCTGACTTGGCTTGTGTCATGAATATGCACCAATTAAACATTTTGTCTGCATGCAGTGAACATGCATCAATCAAATGCCAATGGCCCAGAGGACAAACATTTGTCGCAGACTGCAATGCAATCTAAGCAAGCCGGTGCCAGCGAGGGTTGATTCTAAAGATGCTAAAACCAGAAACAAGTGTGGGAGGTAATTTCAGTTAGGCAAGATGCAAGCACCTATACTCCTATGTACTCCATACTCCATTCTATTTATTTCTTTTTAAAGTATTTCTAACCAATAGCCAGATTAAAAATCCATTCGAAAAGTAAGACAAAACCCTCGTTTTGGCTGTATATGCAAATTTCTCGAGTAGTAGCAGCAAGAGTCAGTGTACTTTTATGACAACGGGCCGACTCCTTTTTGGTTTTTTGTCGAATATTTAGCAATTGTGGGCGTGGGGAGTTTTTGAGATTATTAGCATCGCTTTGGTCATTGCTTAATTGATTTGGTTGTTGGCCATGTTAATTGACAGCACGCACGGATGTAACATTGCGATAGCGACTCTGACACAAGCCAAAAAACAACAAACCGAAAAAATGTTGCAGTTAGCTTTAAACTCGAACAGTCAGTCAGAGTTGTCAGTTGGTCAGTTGTCAAGCCATCGATCGACTGCATCGACCATAGTTGGGACTGGGATTTGTAGGCTTACCAGTATGTGGGCCGATCGTTAATGTTGTCGGGGCCATTGTAAAATTTCACTTATCTCACTCACTAGCTTAAGCAGAGCAAACAATTAAATACTTTTTTGCGCACGAGTTATAAATATGAATGTCAAGATGCCAGCCAGCCAGCCAGGGATGTCGTGAGCGCTTTGACCCACATGCAACTGCCAGCAATTTGCCACCTAAATGGAAAATTATGAGCACCAGCATTTCTCTGCCTGCTGCTGCCAGCCTTGCTGCCTGCCATACGATAAGAGAAGCAAATGTGATTCCTTAACGTTCCCACAATTGCCAAAGTCAACAACATCAGCAGCGGCAACAAAAGCAACCAAAGCAACAGAGCAACAGAGCAACATAGCAACATTTTCGTTATAATTTCTATTATTTTCCCTTTTGGCATAATTGCAGACAATTTACTTAACGATCAATAGCGTCAAACGGCAAGACGGTTAAAAATTTATTAGCTCCCGCAGCTTTTTGGCAGGCTCAGTCAGGCTGGGGCTCAGATTCAGGCTTCAATTCATGTGTTGCTGGTTGGCCTTATGGCAACAAAACTCACAACGTTGCTGCCAGCAGTCAAATATTGCAGTTGCATCCGCGTGAGAGTTCAGTTCAGGTTTCTCCAAACATATCCCGCCCTCCTGCCCCTTTGAAAAAGTTTACTTTGAGCTAATGCGAATTGCCTTTTTGTTGCCATAAAACATTTATTTAAAATAGAGCAACATTTTCTTTATTTTTTTTCTCTTTTCTTAATTTTTACCACAGGCGACCACCAAGAGAAAATTTCTTAAGGATGTGAGAAATATATGATCGTTGTTCATATTTTAATTACGCGACTTTATCACGTAATTTTGCTGTGGTTGTCTTCGTCGTCGAAGGAACCAGTTTAGGAAACAAAAGTGGATTACTTTACCTCATCTTGAAGGGGGATAAACGTTAGCCTAACTTTTCATTAAAATCTTTTTAAATATTTATGGCTATTAAATGCAATTTAAGGAAAGTTAAATTACTATTTGATTGGACAAAACGCCGAGTTAGGGGATTGTCTGTTAAAATGAACATTGAACTTATACAAAAGGACTAATGGAAAACATTTTTGTTAACTATTTAGCAGTCAAAAACTGTGAGAACAATTTGAAAATCATATTTCCGTTTATCCCTAGCAAACGAGCAATAAATTTTTGTAAATTTTCGCCAATAAAGAAACGTAATGATCATGTTAATGATCGAACTGTGTTGGAGGCGGTTAAGGGGCGCGAATAGACGGAACACTGCTGGACACCCACTGTTGATTATTTTCGTCCAACGATGAAAATCTATGCGGTGGTCAGAAATATTGTTGCTGTTGTTGTTGTTGTTGTTAGTGGTTTTGTTTATGTGCTGCTGATTATGAGCGGGCGGCGTCGCTAGCAAGCACATAATCGCTGAGATGTTGGCTTATTTTGATGTTTCAACAACGTCGAACTCTGGGGTCAGAGCCAGACAACGACGCATCGTAAATCATTCATAGAGGGGGAAGGGTGGGTGGCAGCAAGTACACCAAAGTGAACCAGCGACAGCTAAAGCCATAGCCACAGAAACACAAGCAACAACATCGTGAAATTTGTTGCCTTTGCTAGCACACAACAAATTGATTTTAGTCACGATACTGTCAATTAGCTAGCCATGGGTCAGCATCGGCAGCTGGCTAAGCCTGCAACTCCCAGCGAGGTGTTGATGCCGGCGAACTTTGTTGGCTGCCCGCTGACCCAAGACGGAGCGTTGCAACCGCAGCTGGCTGTATGCCTCATCCTCATCCTCATCCTCATCCTTATCCTCATCGACATCCACAAAAAGCCATCGTCATCGCCATTGCAATCGCCATCGTTGGTCGCCATCGTCATCATCGTTTAGCTGCGATTAAGGCTGCAAAAATTATTGTTATAGTTGCCTGCCAGGGCTGCCAAACTTGGCTACTTTATTAAATCAAAGCTATGCTACACGGTATCCGAATCGAATTTAGGGAGGTATATAAGCTCAAACTCATAATCACGACATTTCCTTTGAGCACCTAATAACAATAAGAAGACCGACAAACAAATATTAAAGGTATTTAATTTGAAATTGGAGAAAGAATACTTCAACCTAATGTGCAAATGTCATAAAAATTAATTTATAAATTTACCGATATTAATAATTTGATATTGATTATTATTATTATATTTTTATATTGATTACTTTCGAATGGTGAGTGGAATATGGCTATAGAAATTTCTTTGCTGGATAATAATTGCTTTTAACTGAAAGGGTAGAAAATCAAGTTTACATATTGAGTATGCGGACGGGTCGGTCTCCTGCCATAATGCTCAGTTGTTTCTTAGCCAATATACTTCTTATGACCAATACTGGGAATTTGGTAAGTCGATAAGCTTTCGGATTGGCTGGCAATTTAACTGGCTTTTCACATGATTATCACGTGAGTTGATGCCTCGATGACCCCACACGCTGTTCATATTTATGACCAGTTGATGGCCATTGATTTTGATATGCAAGTCGGCTCGTTTGCTCGTTTTGTTCGCTTGCCATATATATAATGGACTTTAAGTTATGGCCACAATTTGCCAGCCTTTCGCCTTTCGATCTAATTGAGTGATTTCTGGAATGCCCAAAGGTTTTTGTTTTGTTTTCCTTAATAAAGCTGAAAATAGAAAAAAGAAATTTCCTAATTAACTTTTAAGCATTGTTTATTTGGCTTTTGGTGTTTTTGTTTTCCGATTTGGTTTTTGGAAATTGTTGAAATGCCTGGGCGATAATTAAAGAGCCCAAGCTACGACAAAAGACAACTAAGACGACGACGACTACTGCAATTCTAAGACAGACTTAAGGCTTGATTTCCTTTTGCGACTTGGGCTCAACTAAAAAGTCCGGGCCAAGTCGAGTCGAATGAAGTGAAGTAAAGTAAAGTGAAGTGAACTGAAGTGGAGTGGTGGAGTTGAGTCGAGGCGTACCTGTTAAAAGATACTTTGAACCTGTTGTACAGTTAGAGTTACAATTTGCAACGGCCCAGTCGTTGTTTGTATCGATGGCGATGCACTTGAAAATCGTGATTTCACCTTTGTGTAGCAAGCCAAGGCAAGGCGACTGCAACTGCAACTGCAACCGAAACTGCAATAGCAATAGAAATAGCAAAAACCAAAAAAAGAAAAAAAAAACAGCCAACAACTGAACAAAGTCTTCTAAATGGCAAAGTAAACTGATTTACAATCAAAGGCAATGAAGCGCGCAAAGAGTTGCAAGTTTCGAGCTCATTTTTCTGTTTTCTTCTTCGTCTCCTTTGTAGTTTTTTCAGTTCCGTTCAATTCGTAGTCCTAGCCGTCCCGTTGCCATCAGCAGAGCAAAATCAATTGAAGTAATTACGAAATGAAGGCACGAACTAATAAACTTGGTCGTTCCAGGCATTTGTAGCTACTCGATTGGGTCGTCGTCGTCGTCGACGGCAGCGACGGCGCAGCTGCAGCGGTTGCTGTTGTCTTAACAAGCGAATGGCCAATTGGGTCTGCACCGCGCCCAAAAACTCTCAATTTACAGTTAGTTTAAATTAATTAAACGAAAATGCACTTAATTAGAAGACCAAGACAATTTCCCCCTGAACAAAAAAAAAAAAAAAAAAATGGCAAGAGGAACGAACCCTCTGCCTTTGGCTATCCTCAGACAATCCGCAACAAGTCACAGCAAGTGCATGACTTTTGCTGAACTCCCGGTTCCGAGAGCGAAACGAAATCAGGCCAGGCCTCAGAGATCAGACAAATCTGCGCTCAACTAAGCCGATGGACAGGCGCAATCGATCGAACGTCAAAAACTGGGGCCAGGCATCAAAAGAAATATGACTTTTCATTTAAGTCAGGTCAAGACGCCCCAAAAAAACAGTAAAAAAAAAAATTATTTTGTTTTTGACCCCAACGACGACTTGAAATGAAAACGAAAATGAAATGAAAAAGCGCCATTTGGAGGGCATCAAGCATTACGGACCAGGGCATCGGGCATCTATAGATTCCCCTTCCACTCTCCCTCCTCTCATCCAGCAAGTTGATCGTGCTGGGTCTGGCAGTCAATTTGTTTGCCAGAGTTTTTATTGTTTTATATTTGATGTTGTTGTTATTATTGTTATTATTGTTGTTTCTGTTTTGTGGACGGCGGCGTTGAGTTGCTCTAATCGATGCGCACAGATCAAAAAACAAAAAACCGTCCAACAAAACAAAAAGATGCGCCACACCCGCATCGTAGACCGAAATTAAAGCCATTGTCTGGAACTTTGGGTCAAGTGCTGACAGCGACGATGACGACGATTGCGAGGCAACGCAATGCCAAATCGAACTCCGTAAGAGATAAAGTTCGACGCGTGCTCAATTTAATCAGATTTAAGGCGAACTTTAGTTTTCATTATTCAGCGAAATTGTGAAAATAGAAGTCCAGTGATTCGGACCATCTTTGCCATGCCTTGCCTCACCTTGCCGTCCAATTGATTGGCAAAAGTAATTCAATCCTAGTTTAAATGAGCCACTCAGTCAAATCTGTTGCCCTTGCCAACGCCCACAAAATGGGAGAAAGTCGGTTCCGAAACGTGAGACCATTTTGACACTCAGCCAAGTGGACTCTACACTCACCCTGCTCGATCTCCCTTCAAATGGCGCCCCGAAAATCGTTTTCAATTAAAGTCAAACGTGCTGGAAATCAAATTAAATGCCACAAAGGCAACAGCAGCAGCCGCAACACAAAAAAAAAGCGCGCGCTCAAAAAATTTTGATTATTTGTACAACTCAAATTAGAAGGAAAGTCGCCAAAGCCAGGCAAAAGTAATCAACCTCATCATCACCTTTTGTGGCTTTACTTCTATGGCGTGCGGCCAAAGTAGGTTGACCAGCCGCGGCTGCCGCTGCTGACCCACAACCGCACCACAGCTACCAGGAGACGAGGAGTCACAGTCAAAGTCGAAGTTAGTATGGTGACTGCATTTTGCCGTTGTCTTGTTGCATGCCCCATGCAAGATGAAAGCATACCGTGTGGCTCATGTTCGGGCCAAACAGCAACTGAGTGCCAAAGTAATTAGTCTGATGGCAAATAATTTGGGCAGGCTTGCGGTTCCGCATTGTCAGCTTATTAGGCCTATGATAGACTCGACTCGACTCGACTCTGCACTCCGCATTCGCTTAACTTAATTGATTAACATTCAAGCCATAGAAGAGAGGAAAAAAAAGCACCAGTAACCAAGCAGAAGAAATAAATGCCACACAATTTTCAAATGCACTTCAAACTGCTACATCATCGCGCTGACCCAAGTCGCTTCATCATCAAAGCGAATCCAAATAACAATAAATAAGCTCTAAAAATAAATCTAGCCAACAAATTTTTTGTGCGTTGCCGCCAAATGCTGTCGACGCCATCGCCATCAATCAGGGGCAAGAGCCGGGCAGAAGATCCAAAAAAGCTGAGGCACAGCTAGGAGATAGGGCAACAAAATGAAACTTGGCAAAGCCAAAGGCGTTTTACAGTTTCATCTGCGAGTTCAGCTAACTATAAATAGACAAAATAAGAGAAAAAAAGTCAAGTGAATAACCCGCACTAAAAACACAGAGGCGCTTTATATAATAACTGATGCATGAACAAGTTAGCGAATTTTAAATACTCTAGTATTACTCTTCATTATAAATCTATTTAATGGAGTTTACTTTCTTGATTCTAGTAACGGAAGCCTTTCGAAGAGAATCACTCAGAATAAAATATTTATTTCAATACATTTCGAAATTTATATATTTTTCAATGTCTGATCTACTTCTGATGGAAGTGTATTCAGTAAGAGTATATAGGTATGGCAGATAGTAGTTACTTGAATGATTTCTCTTACCGAAATCCATCACAATATCTTTTCATTTTCTTCAGCATATGTAGATACAATTGGTGCTGTTGGACCCCCTCCCGGCAGTTGATTCGTCTTTATTCACAATTGAGCTTAGACGATTTTTATGGCACTGAGTCTTAGATGGCTGTCTTCGACAAAGCTTTTTTGTCCGGATATGTATGTACATACATTAAGACTGTTTGAAGGCGTGGGACGGGGGGAGGGAGTAATTAAAAATCACACAAGTTTTAAAGTGTGCCCCGCCTGATCGGAGTCAGGTAGTGATATTGGTATTGGTTGTGGCGATTCTTTAATTGAACACCTCAAAATGATGCGCACGTAAGGCAACTTAACGACTCGAACAATACGAAAATGCCATGAACATGTTTGCCATATAATCCTCCTTCTTCGAAACCTAATGAGGGCAGACTCTGCTGCTGCTGCAGCTGCAGCATGCAACAGCCACAACGCCTTAACACGCCCCCTACCCATGCCCATTCCCATTCCCATTACCATCCACATCCCCAAAACAAGTGAAGCCGATACCGAAGCCGAAGTTTGCACAAGAAATTAAACTTGAAATCAAGTCGCAAGTCGCACATGTCCGTGTATCAGTTTGTGCATCTACTTGCCCTTAAGTAAAGTAAAGTATCTTGTTGCAACTTCATTTCGTGGCATGGCCCCAAAATATTTTTGCGCTTTTGCGACCGCAACAACAACATGCATGTTGCATATTTTAGCCTTGTTGTTGCTCTTTGTAAAGGAGAACACGGAGACAGAGACAGAGTTGAAGATGGAGATGCAGATCCTGCCATGCCCTCACTGAAATTATTTTTTCTCCCTCTTCGTTTCGTGTAGATTTCCTTTTTTTTTGGTTTTTAGTTTTCGGTTTTCGGTTTTCGCTTTTGTTTTATTTTTGGTTTTTGGGTGTTTTTATGTTCTTATAATGCGACTTATCAGATTTTTTTCGTAGCTGACAATGGCCGAAAAGTGCCTCATGGCAACGTCCGCGAAGGTTGCACAACAGATACTTCACGGAATGGGGGTTCCTTACACACAAACACACACTCTGGGAGCTGCGGTTTTTAATGCATATAATGTTGTTCGTGTTGTTGTTGTTGTTGGTCAGTATTAAATTTGCTTTTCCCTTTATGGGCCATAAACATTTTTATATACACCACGCGTCTGGGTTCTTTAATATACAAAATGATTTTTTATTTTGATGATTTTCAATAAAATTAAATTGAAAATAAAAATAAAATAAATTTTTATGTTATTATTATTTTGACGCTACGGCTACGGCTACATGGCATGTCCATGTCGATGTAGCCCCAAAGAAAGATTATTAAAGTTGAGATAACAGAGTGAAAAATGTTTTCAACCAAAGGTGGAGACCCACATCAATATAATATAAACTGTATGTCTTAATAAAAGCAATTTACTTTAAAAATAACCAAAAATTCAAAGAAAAATATGTTTTCTTGTAATATTTTCAATGTGTTTGTGAAAAACAAAAACATTTCAAGAAATCACACCTTGGCTTAGGTGACTTTTCGAAACCAACTCACACGAAGATTTTCTTAAGAAGAAGCGACATTGTTAAAAACATCTTGTTCAATAATTTTACTTTTAAGGATTAATAAAAAAAATTGTCATCCTTAGAATGCTTAAAACAACATTCCAAGCCTGTAATAAAAAGTCATTTATGTTGGCCAAGTTATAGCCTTTAAAATGCTTACCATGCCGAAAAGTTTCCCATGTCTTTTAATTTCTTCCTCTTGAACTGTTTCTTCTGCTTCATCTCTTTTTCTTTTACTGTTGCTTTGGCTTTTATCCTCTAACTTGTTCCCGCACTTTGTTGTTGCTGTTGTATTTATACATATATATATTTCAATGTTTGGTGTTTTGCGCTTGTCAAATATTTGCAAATCGCTTTGACATCTGGTTCGACAACTTGTTATCGTCCGCCCGGGCCGACTCGGGCTCGCACATATTTCGTTTTTAATAAATTGTACCACAATTTGATATGGCAATCTCTCCCCCAGCCCCTTTGGGGCCCGCCCCGCCCTGGCACCCAGAGCTGACTGCAGGCCTCCTTGGCTGCCTGCAGCTATTGCAGCTGTCATGGCAAAATATAAAAATACAACAACAAAAAAACCGAAACTCTTTGATTAGGCGTGGAAAAATATTGTCCGAAAGCACTTTAATCGTTTTGATTAAAAGCCAGCAAGCCTAATTAGTTGGAAATTGGAACCGGTCTTGGGAGTTTTCGAGTGCAGAAGGAAAAAAAACGGAAAACCTTTTCGTCAATATGTTTTGTGGTCTCTGTGGCATGGCCAATTTAACAAACGAAATAATTCATAGAAACATAAATCGCGATATGCCTGCCAGTACCTGCCTTTGCCAGCCCCTCTCTCTCTCACCACCTCCCACATCCTGGGCATTGTAAGCGCCTTCTACACTCTGGGCCCCAAATTGGCCGTCAATAGTGGCCAATTGCTTATATACATTTATTTTTATTTTTTTTCGTGAATTAAACAAATACGAAATGCAACGACACGCCTATTGTTGTAAATATCTTTGCGTTTTGTATTTTGTTCTGATTAATTTTTTTGTCTGCCGCTCGACAGAAACGTTCAAAACTTCAACACATTTGGCGATAAGCATCGATCGAGGCGAAACAAAAAACTACAATAAATAGGTTTATATAGAAAATGAGAAATAACAAAAAAATCAACAATTGAACGACATTGGCAAATATGGACGATTAGCAACCAAAGCATTTCATTTGTAAACCTTTTTGTTGCGCTAAACACGTGCTCCCAAAACAGTTTGCAATAAGAATATGGTGCAAAGCATTTTCAGTGGGTGGTTTAATTTTTTTTAAATTAAGGCAAAATATCAATTAAGCCAATAAGCAATTTATGTTATTATTATGTATCAATAACTTGTCAATTAACCCTCGCATCACTGGCTCTCATACACATATAGGAGGAAAAAAACGTGCCAGTGCACCCATGACTAGCCGTGCACAACAACAACAACAACAGTAACAGCAAATGCCTTTTAATTGAAAATGTTGATTGAACTCAAGTTCGTTGCTTAAGTCTTTCGTTTGACTTTTCCATAAAAATGAGTTGAGCTGCCTCCTGCCTCCTCGGCGACTTGCAGCCCCTTATCGACTTGTGTTTTACAGCGTGACACCAAATTGTTGTAGTAATTAATAATAGCAGACAACAACAACAAATTATGTTTTTAATAACTGTAAATTTGTAGTTGTAAAAATTTACGATTTAATTGCTAAGCGTTTGAATTTATTATGAGAGTGCTAAGTTGTATTTGTATCCATGTTTGTTACGCTTTGAATAAGACCAACATATTATGTGAGCCACAATGTGTGTGAGTGTTGGTGTGGTTTGATCCAATTTCTGACCTTAAGAAGAGACCACCCGAAAGTATATGTATTTGAACCAGACCTTGGCTTCTACGAGCCCCCCCAACCATGATCAAGACCATGGTTGGTGGCCTCCATTTTCATCCTTCATTTTAATCATTCAATCGAAGTTTCAATTGCTGCATTTGACTCGAGTCGTGTTCATCTTTTTGTACTGTCGTTGTCGTCGACATTTTGTTTAAACTACAATTACTTATTTAATCATAATTTTGTTCGCGTTTCAACAATCATCAATCATCAAATGCAATTGCCGACAGCGCACGGGCAGAATTTCTGCGACGACTGGGCCAACTGTCAGTCTGACAGATTGCCACAGCAGAGAGACGAGGAAGAGTTAGAAAACGAGACAGAGAGAGAGAGAGAAAGAAAGAGAGAGAGAGAGAGATAGATAGAAAGAGAGGAAAAGCGAAAAGAGGAAAACCTGTGTTGGCCAGGCCAAACAGTGGAATGCCAAGGCATGCGGTTGCTGCCGCTGCTACAGCTGTTTAGTGTGCGCGCGCAAAAAAAAAAAGTAGCATCAGCGGCAGAACGCCACAATTATCTAGTCAGCAGTCAGTCAGTCAATCGGCTCGTTGAACTTGCAGTCGCTGTGATCGCACAAATCAATCGATCACGTTTTATAATGCCGCTACAGACTTGCCTGGAAATGGAAAAAAAAAAAAACAAGAAGGAAAAACAAAGAAATGCCAATGCAAAAGGTTGCTTAGACATTTTGTTTACCCATCAAAAGGTTTAACAAATGCTAGTGTTAACTTAGTCTGGCCTTATATACCCTTAGCCGCAGGAGAATCAAAAGGAAAGATTGAAACTCACAACTGAATGAACTTTCCAAACGGGCAGCGTCAGCAGCAGCAGCTTGAAGCTAGCTTCAGTTCCAGCCGCAGTATCGCTCAACGGCCTCAGCTTGGCTAGATGGATTGATTGATTGCCTGAAACAGTTAGCAGACATTGTCTGGCTTGGCTTATTGCTATTTATGATCTTGATCTATGGATCGAGGGCAAAAGCACATGCGGCGACGACGTCGTCGAGCAGCCAGTGCACATGTTGATAATCAGCACGAAGCTGATAATGATGCCAGAGCTCTGGCCTTGATTGCTGCCGTTACTGCTGCTGCTCTTTTTTTTCATCCTTCAATCATGTTGGAGTACTACTTAAATGCCTGCTAACCGCCACCTAGATTTTGATTGAAAAACATTTTCCGAAATTGTTACACACAACGAACCACAAAAAAAAAAAAACAAAATAAAAAAATGAGTAGAAAAAAACCTTTAAGGGTAACATTGGAAACAAGAAATATCCAGGGTTCGGGTTAAAGAGCTGTTGGTGTTAAGTGCATGATAATCGATTAGAGTCGGTGTTTCTCGACTCCATATTTCGTTTCTATTTTTTCGTAGTTTTATTATTTTTTTTCTTGGCATGGTGTTGGCGTTAAACGGCTAAACGCCAAAATTGCCTATTTATGGACCATTGCAGTTTAGTTTTTTTTTTTTGTTTCCTTTTGCTGGCAGTTGTTATGTGGCAGGCAGGAAACCATTTATTTGCATGTGAAGCATAGAAAGTATCTATTAGACTGCCGACAAATAAAACAACATTAAAATGCATTGCATCAACTCAAAGACTAGCAAAAAAATAAAAAAAAAATCACCAAAAAACATTAATACAAAAAATTGAATGAATTAAATTCAACCGGAGTGAAAAACTTCAAACTGGTTAACATATTTTGCCACTTTTTACAGTATTTTAATTACAAGCCTAAAAAAAAAACCCAACTCCCGCACCCTCTGCCCACAAAAAAAGACGGCAAAGTCAAAAAGAACTTCTTGTGTCGGCAATCAATGAAAAGTCAATAAAAGTCGCCATTCAAACATTCACGCACACACACATACAAGAGATACATACATACACTATACTAACGAACGTGTTAAGTAGCATTTTATGAGATCATTTGAGATGACGCTGCAGGTGCACCCAAATACTGACACCAGCTCAACACCCAGTTTTAGCCTGAATTCGTATTCCGAGCTTGCAATTTCGAGTAGAGCATGCTAATTACAACATGTCACCAAGTGGCGGCACCAATTTGGAGTAGTTAACTTTTTTGGCCTTTAGCTTGCATAAATTTCAAGTTCCACAAAGTTTATGTTTATGCTAAATACAAGTCAATCGACATATTCACAGAATTAACCACAAGAAAAGAGTTCTTAAATATGCAAAGTAAAATGTATAAAGTTCAAAAGTGAAATCTAAAAATATTTCTTAATGGTTATAATAGAGAAATAGAACCTTATTTTGTTCTGAGCATTTTGCATTTTCTGGCAACTACTTCAAATCATCGCCTTTTTGAGGGTCAGTATTCGAATATAGTCCAATACACACTACATATGGACTACATAACACTTTTTAGCAGAGTCTGAGCCATGGTCCATTCCAGTCTTTGCCCGAAACAATACACTAATGATTTATTTAATGCACATTCAGCATTTTGTAGCTGCCCGACCCATAAATATACATATATTCACATATAGAAAAAAAAAACAAAATCAAAAATCTTACAAAACAAAAACCACTCTGAGATTGCCCACTGGGCTAGCTGGGTGGGCGTCATCAGAGTGACTAGAGCCGCACCCCTCTGCGTAGCATTGGCAGTGACCCAGCCGGATTCGGAATCGGTGAACGGAGACGGAGCCAGGCTAAGTTGGTTGCGTACTCCGTATATCATTGGCTGCGTATCTGCGCCGCGGGTGCAAAACGAAATCGACATTTAATGCGCTACCACACAATTGTTTAAGGGGGAAAGGGGGGGTGCAAAACGAAAGAGACCGAGAGAGGGGGATGTCTTTTTTTTTTTGCTGCTGTTGTTGTTGTTATTGGTGGGGCGGCCTGTCTGTTTCCGTTTGCGTTCCAGCTAGACATTGCCATGATATCGCATATTTCAATCAATTTGCTTATTGCTGTCTTTTTGCTCTTGGGGCATTCCCGTTAGTACAATAGACCATAAATGTGCGCTCAACATCGATATGACTGTGTGTGTGTGTGTGTGTGTGTGTGTGTGTGGAGGACGCAGGGGAAGAACTTGAATCCTAACACAAATTTCACCACCACGCGACCAACGACAGAAAATATATTCCGACGAATCCTCCATTTGCTAGTTGAAAGCGTGAGATGCGACCAAATGCAAATTTTAGGCACGACGGCAATGCCATGACAGACACTTGTCAACGTTTTTTAAGTTTTCGATGCTGCCATTTTGTTCTTGGCCAAAAGGAAGAAAAAAAAACTATGCAAATATATGTCAGGACCCGATGGCGATGACGGCAATGACGACCACGCGATGATGATCATCATAATGATGATGATGACGTTGATGGCAAAGTCGTCATGTCAAGTTCTCGACAACAACAAATGAAGATCAACAACGCTGGCTTATTTATTTTATACATTCAAATGCCGCATTGTAAAACACATTCCCGTCGTCGTCCTACCTTAACTGAAATTACCAAAGTTTTAGTCAAGCGACACTCAAAAAAAAAATCAAAAACAATTGGGAAAAATTATCTTATAATTTGCAAAACAATGAAAAGTAACCATCACTAATCGTTTCTTAGCAGGCCAATAACTGCAAAAAAGGACTAAGGATAAATACTAAATAAAAATATCTAACTATGTATTTTTCCAAGTGCATTTAGAAGAGGTAAATCCAAACGAAAGACACTCCGATTCATGCAGAGACTCGTAGTACTTGGCCCAAGAAACTCACAATGAACGTGAAGTCGTCGGCAATGGCAAACACATTTTTCGCGCCCCAAAAAGTGTTGGAGGCGTTTTGTTGTCCACTTAGAGACATGGGGGCCGTCTGTCTGAATGGTTGTTGTTTGCTGCCAAAAGAGATAGAAAGAGAGAGAGAGAGAAGAGGTAAATAAGTAGAAGCCAAAAAAAGGGGGGCAGAAGGTGATGGGGTTGGGGCTGGTAGCCACTAAGCATCTTAGGCACACGTCAGACTGTCGCTTCTGTCGGCGGCATCGTGTGTTGCATTTGCTTTGCCTCTCTGACTGCCTTTTGTTGCCTTTTGGCGCCTTTTGCTAGTGTTGGTGTTGGTGTTGCTTGTTGTTGTCGGTGCATGTTGGTGTTGTTGCTACTCACCCGGCTGCTGTTGTTGTTGATTGTGGCATTTTGATTGATTTCTTTTGACTTTTTGGCAGCAGCCGCAAATATTTGGTAATCCTGGCAGGCGAACAAGCCGCTTCATCAGCAATTTTAATGCATATTTTAACACCTCGAGTATTGACGGAGAATTGGAATTTAGCTGTTGCATGTACAATGTAAAGCCGATTGATGAATTTTCTTCTTTGGTATTTTAATGCCAAGCTTGCCACTTTCTAAACGAGCACACACACACACGCAGACACACACAAAAATACAAAATAATGGAGAAAATAAATAAAAACTATTGGAAAAATATATACATACAAAAAAGGCAGGCAACAAATAAACGGTTGACATCTGGAGGTTTATTTGCTTTACGTACGCTTCAGTTCTTTTTATTTTTTTTTCTTTTTGTTGAAAAGTTGTTCATGCAAATTGACCATAAACTTGATTTCGGCTCTCAGCATTCAGCAACAATTTGTCAAATAATTCTGGAACTTTTTCAGTTTTTATTTTTGCTTTGTGGCTTTTGTTGCTTGCGTATTAAGGTCAACGTCAGTGTTTAATTGAACACCTGGACAAGCGGCAATGACAACGGCTATGTTGGTGATGGTGGAGGAGGTTTATGTCTCCATGAATGTAGATGTGGCCACTAGGCCAACTGGGCGGTCCAAAAAGTAAGTAAATGACTCATAAGACAAAATGTGGCGGAACTTGAAAAAAAAAATTTGAAAATTTTTGGCAACCATAGGCGACAAAATAAATTCAACACTTACCTTAATAAGGAAAAACGGTAGCAAATGCATCAATAATGAGGCTCTCTACGAATTTCAGGGGTAGATTAATGAATAAGGAAAATATAAAACCACGTCTTTACTAGTGGAAAATTTGTGGTCAAATGATTTCCAGTTGATAGTGGATTTGTAGAATAAAATGATAAGAATATCGATAATCGTAAAGTGTTTTCCAACACAGAATTTGGTCACAGTCATTTAGTCTATGCCAATAAACATTAATTGTACTATGACTTTCACTGTGCTTCATTCTTCTCAGGACTACATATGTACATCTAAAGCAAACGACTGGCACAAATGAATATACTTTTATTTTGGCGTAGAGTATAAAGATTGTAAAGTACATACAAAATTAACTAAAACGATAGTATTACATTTCTGTATTTCTTCATAATATTATGGTTTATGTCTGATGTTTACCTAGATCAGAGTTCATTCGATTGCTTGATGTTACAAAAAAAAAAAAAATTGTTAGCTTCTCGACATTGCATAAATTGAGATGTCTAATAAGTATTGCAACATTTCCATTCCCCCAATTGACAGCTTTTTGCCATAGTATGCACATCTTCAGTTGTCAATTACAAAATTTATTTTGTACACTTTGATGCAGGTGTTGGGTTAGTTTTTCTTAGCCAAACAAAAGCACAATCAAACGACCGAATGAACCAAAAAGGAAAAAATAAAACAGTGCAAAATCGTGAAATCAAATTTGTTCACGTTGTTTGGCAGTCGGGTTGTCTATTAGAGATCTCTTCGTTTTTATGTTAATCAAAACGGGCCAAAACAAGTCAGACAGATCTTGCAGCATTGTCCTATCATCAGAGTGTAAAAGACAGACATTTGCATTTGCCAGAGACCCCTCAAAACTCCCTTTTTGGGGGACTGGGCCACAAGTAAGCCAGTTCTTTTGGCTGCTGTGTGCTTTGCCAAGTTTTTCTTTACATAATTTAGTGTGTTGTGTTTTTGTTTGTTGTGTCTGTGACTGCGAAATAAGTATTCGTCGTGTTACTTCTCTTCCTGGTGAGTAATTTGCATTTATTTTAACAGAAAGTATCAAGGTAAGTGTGAATTCTATGGCGTCGCTTTGCTCTCGACTTACAAACTATCCAGAAATATGCTGACCCAGTGTAGCATTAGTTCCACAACGAATACTGCGAAGGCCATCATTAGGCCGACACCGCATAACCAACGAGCAAATCGATAGTCCTCCAAGCGCAATGCTCGCAAATGATAAATAGTACTGTAGTCCTTAATCTGCATATGACCGGCCTTGACCATGTCATAGAAACTATGCGTCAACCAATAATCCAATAAGCCTGACTGATATATTTCCATAATGTACAGTCTTATGGTATCTCTGAAAACACAATTCTCAGAGATGATTAAGCTGTAAGGGGTGAATCCGTTGAAGCAGAGATTCTCCGAATATCGAAATACAGGATGAGTGAAATATCTTTGATGGGTTTCCATAATATGCCACTTAATTTTCGTTATGGTGTAGGCCCAAGTGGTATTGAAAAAATTGCGCCTAATGTACAATTCTTTGGGATTGTTGGTCAACTGAAAGACAGACGCATATTTAGCACGAAAATCTCCAGGCATTCCATCAAATTCCGCCTGCATTCCGAAAATTCGAAGACCGGAAGCCAGTAACTCGTTGAAACTATTAATTGTAGGTCTCTGCGGTCTTTCAATCAACATTGAAAAGAACTGAGCGATATAGGCATTCATTACAAACAAAATAACTAAGCTGATGATCAGACACCAGAGCCATTTCAGTCGCTGGCAATATGATTCGAGGAAAGTAAATGTCAGACAGACGACAAATATGAAGGAGATTGCTTCACAGCTCAGTACTCGTTGGATCACTTCTAGTAGGGTAATGGGACGTTCCACAGGCAACATGGTGCACCAGCTGGCATAAAACACTGGATACGTATATCGATATAAGTCCCTTAAACTATACCGATGGAAAAACATTGTGAGCAGTCCCAAATCTAAGCTATCATTGCTAGTTAAGACCAACATATTATCGCGTAAATGTTCCAGAGAGCGCCTAGATGCCGGAGCTGGTCGGGTTACAATGATATTAGCCCCCAGTTTATCAGCGAAATTTTGCGTGAAATCCCAAAGAAATCCAGCCATTTTTAGTTGACCTTGCTCATCCGCATATTCAAATGTATTTGGTTCTGAAAAGTCCGGCATCACTCGCAACTGATAGCCACGAATGGCTTCTAATTCTTTGCGATAAAGTTGAAATCCAGATGTATGCCTAGTCGAAAGATTTCGTTTGATCAGAATAAACTTTGGAAATGCCACGAAGCTGTAAATTATAAGTGATTTGTCAGAACATCCTTGAAAATAAACAACGACATGTAACATGCTCTGCTGGAGAGACAATCTTAACACTCTGGAGGCCAAATAGTCTTCGCTAGATTCGGGGGCACCTACTAACTCAATAAACACTTTTACATGTCTTTGAAGTGTTAGGGACTTTGAAAGCCTCACTAAATCCTCATGAAAATATTCTTCTTCTGATAAACATGCTAGCACAAATATATCACTATTTTGCTTCTCTTTCAAATCCGCATAGGGCGATGAGGTGTGCCAAACAAACTGTGGATTGGATGATAAATTTCGTTGCTGTAGCCAGTGCCAATTGCAGTTCAATCGGGATGGATTGTAATAGAATATGGTTGTATGGCCAGGCAAAATAACCTGCAAGACCAATTCGAACAACCCAAGGGGTAAACTCACACTGAAGTTGGCCAACATGACGACTAACACGAAGTAACTGACTGAGTTGGGGAAAAAACATAAAGTTTTGCCTCGTCTGCTATTTGTATAAGCAATCAAATCGTTTATCGCCGACTAATTGCTATGGGGTTATGGCTATTTCATGAGCTAATGCATTCATGAGTATGTACACATTGACTTACCTTAAATCACTTTAAAAATATCAAAGAAGCTAATTTCGGCAATGCCGAAGTTTTTTTACCCTTGCAGTCCTTGGCAATATTTTTTTTACATTTTGAAATTTGTTTCCCTGCAACTCAATTCACCAATACACAAACAAAACGTTCAAATTATTTCTCTTTTTACTACAAATTTTTCCATCATTCCCTAAGCAAAGCACAACACGCATACACATACAGTTCGTGTAGCGCTGCGTCTGTGTGTGTGTATGCATGTGCTCTGTTTGATTTGCTGATGACGTAGTAGGGGGCAAACAGCGCTGCCGGCAGCGCTTGAACCGATTTGTACTGACTGTAACTTGTGTTCTATTTATCCGATCAAACTCAAATTTTGGGATCTGATATTTTATATCAAATACTATCATATTGGTATTTCATGGCGATACTCCAATTTTTGCAAAACTGTTTGTTCTAGAGCTATATGATATAGTAGTCCGATCCTGACATACTTTATCTCACCCGGGTAATAAAAAGCAACCAAAAAAAATTTCATCCCGATAGCTCTTAAGATGGCTGAGTAAAACCCAAACGCACCGACGGACAGACGGACATGGCTATATCGACTCAGCTTCTCATGCTGATCAACAATATATATACTTTATGGGGTCGGAAACGTCTCCTTCTGTGCGGTACAAACATCTGACCAATTTTGTAATACTCTCTGCAAGGGTATAAAAAAAACACACACAGACACAAAACAGAAAAAAAATTCCAATTCCTGAGAGACCCAAACTGCCGGCCAATACAAAGTATGACAAACATAAATTCCTGACCTTTTAACTCGAACACGAGGTTACCCAATCCTTTTCAGACCCATATCCAACTGCAGCTGTAGAATTTTTTGAAGCGAAAATATTTTAAGCAGTTGTAGGTTTTATTATTATATACCCTTGCTGAATATTTTTATGCATTTCCAACTGCTAATACATATATTGCAAGAGAAATTTATGTGAAAAATAAACAAATACATATTAATATGTTTATTATAATTGAAGAAAATAACAATTTCACAATTAAAAAAACAGTTTTTTAGACCAATTGTAGAAAATTTAGATATACATAATTAAAATTCAAAGTCTTTGGTAAATTTGAGATAAATTTTCCGACCATTTTGAAGGTAGTTGCAAGGGTATACACAAATGTTATATTATTAAAGTTTAGACTGAAACTCTGCGCTTTTTGCGTTTTTATACCATACACCCATAGGGTGAAATGGTATATTAAAGTCGCCAAAATGTATGTAACAGGCAGAAGGAAGCTTTTCCGACCCCATAAAGTATATATATTCTTGATCGGGATCAACAGCCGAGTCGATATAGACATGTCCGTCCGTCCGTCCGTCCGTCCGTACGTCCGTCCGTCTGTCCGTATGAACACGTAGATCTCAGAGACTATAAGAGCTAGAGTCACCAAATTTGGTACGTAGACTCGTGTATAACCTACGGTGGTCAAGTTTATTTCAAATTTTTGCCACGCCCCCCTCCGCCCACGGAATTTAAACAAATTTGATTTTCTTAAAGACTATAATAGCTAAAGACATCAAATTTGGTATGATTAATCCTTTAGAAGGCGCGCACAAATTTGTTGCAAAAAAATTTGCCACGCCCCCCTCCGCCCACGAAATTTAAACAAATTTGATTTTCTTAAAGACTATAATAGCTAGAGACACCAAATTTGGTATGTGTATTTGCTTAATAAATGCGCATATACTGTATATGCAACGATTTTGCCACGCCCCTTTCCGCCTCCGTAATTTGTGAAAACTCGATTATCTCACGTAATTTTCTACCTTTTGTAATCAAATTTAGCACACTTGAATTTGATACTAATACCCAGCAAACTACCAAATTTGATCAAAATCGGACAAAAAATAGCCATAGTTATGCATATAAACGTTTTTCCATAAGGCCGTAGTTGGCCGTTGGCTGGTGGGGGCGCTAGGGTGCTCGTATACTTGAGTGAGGGAGATTCTAAGATATGCTTGTAATAAAAAGCATGTGAAAATGCATTTGTTTAATAAATTTAAAATATTTGCTTTACTGGTGTATGGTATACCTAAGTCGGCGAGACGACTTACTTACTTCATTTTTTTTTTGTTTTTGGTTTCGCAGAGTTAAAACAGAGTGTTTTATATGAGACATAAAGTTTTATAGCAGACTTAACTCTGTGGCTGCCTCCGCTGATCCTTCATCTGGCATCTGAGCAATTCTGGCGCTCAACTGTCTTATCCCCCCTCTTACCAAAGAAAAACCAAACTGACGTTGAAGGAGAAAGTTATGTCGACTACCGACGACCACTCCTGTATTTCTGCCCATTACATTTCGGGGTCTGTTGCGTATTTTCTTTTTCGTTGACCTTCTCCAGACAGATCTTTTTTAATAATTTGTTGCAAATTATAAACATCACTAAAAACTCATGACGGGGGAAAAGGCGGCTGGCATAATGTCAGCACTTTTCTGCGACACCAAAAGCACGATTTCGAAATTGTCTCACATATCGTGCTGTCGATCTTTCTCCAGCCGCTTCCCTGGATATATGTATATTGTAGATACATGCATGGATAGCTATATGTATATACATATAGACAATATACCTACTTACTCTCCACTCGGTCACGGTCACATAATTCATGGATCGTGTTGTGAGAACGATTTGTCAACAAATCGTGGTGCTTCTTAGGTGCAATAAATTGCTCTTACCATGGCATTTGTTGCCATATTATGGGACTCATCTGTATCGCATGATGATTAAAAGGTTTTCTTTACTCTATTTTCGTTTTAATAAAAATATAAAGATACAGAAATCTCATCGATCGAGCCATCTAAGTGAATATTTGGGAAGCTATTGTTAGTTCAATTTGCAATTGTTGAATATGGCAAAGGAGCAGCTAAGAATTGGCATCTTATTGCTTTTGTGGCAGGTGCAATGTCAAATTTGTGGCAATTGCTTAGCACTCCTACTACACTAACACAAAAAGGCCATGTTGGCTCATAATAGGAAATTTTGGGCAATTCTTCGAGAGTAGTAGTAAGTTAGTAACATTTTGTTTGGTTTTATGTTAATCAAACAGAGCCAACTTACTAACTAACTATCTTATTCACTTTGGTACTAGGCCACAATTTGTTTAGCTTAAGCATGTTCTCTTCCCTATTTGCTGTCTTGGTTTTACATAATTTGGCGAATTTCTTGTGGTTTTTATTTGTATGCCAACCTGAAATGAGTCTTCGTGGTGCTCCTCTTCGTTGTCAGTGTCGTGTCGCTGCGGTGTCTTCCTAGTAGGCAATTTGCATTTATTTTTATTTGCCATAGACGGTGAGGTGTAAGACAGTAGTAGTCGTGGGCAGCTTAGACAGTATTCCCCAATGGCGAACAATATTGTTAACAGGACTCTGAACAAACCACAAAAAAAAAAGAAAAAACAAAACAAAAAAAACATTTGTCAGCGTCACGAAGAAAAAAAAACATAACGTCGTTTATCGTTGGCGTTTCAACATTTGTGCAAAGGGTTCGAGAGGGCCCTGCACCAGATATTAGTACGTCACAGTAAATAAATTTCACCCTAAGTAATTTTCTACCGTGATAATTAAATACTTACAACGCCACAGCTAACTGGTAATCAGATTGTCTGCAAACATGGCCAGGCTAATTAACAAATGAAGTTCTGAATGTTTGACATGTTGATTGCTGATATCCGATACGGATGATTAGTGACTCGTCACTACTAAGGTCTTATTATTTGAAAACTTTCGGTTATTTAATATTGAGTTTTAGCTTTTACAAATTGTCTAAGTAAACATTAATATAGTAAACAATAAGTTCTAAGAAAAACACCACCAACCCAACTGAGAGACAAAATCCATACAACACAGCAACATAAATCCATTCTTTCCAATGCAAAGCCTGAGCCCTTAGAGGTATACTTAAGTCGGCAAGACGCAGACGATTGGCTTCCATCATGTCATACAGTGACTGACGATTCCAGAAACGTATTAACCCATATTCACTAAGACGAATGATAAACTCATGCAGATTGTCGCGGTACAGACAGTTCTCGTTCATCAGAAGCGCAAACAGTGACAGTTTCTGGACACAAAGATTCGTTGAGTAACGAAACAGCGGTTTCTTGAAGTAATTCTGCTGCTCTTTATATAAGGCCCACTTAACGGAGCTAACCGTGTAGCCATACGTAGCATTAAAAGAGCTGCGATGCTGCATAAATGTTGTAAAACGGTCCTGAAGGGAGAACGATGAGGCATATGTTATTTTCATTTCATCCGGATACAGAAAGGACTCTGAACGTAGACCCATGATGCGTATACCAGCTTCATTTAGTTGATCAAAGTTTTCAATACGATTGTGTTGCAACGGGCTAATAAATAACGCCGAAAGTTGTGACAGCATCGCGGAAAGTAAAAGAAGATGCATTAACGGCAAAAGTATTCGATACAGTCGTGATCCACGGAGTCCTTGACCAGCCAGACAGCGATAAAAGGAATATAGGATAAGAATATAAAGATATGTCCACGGTGTCTGCATTACTTTGGCCATTGCTTCATGAGTGCTAAGTAATCGCTCCACTGGCAACATGGTACACCAGCTTCCAATGAATATCGGATAACCGTATTCATGATATGTCCTGCCGTGAGTTCGAATTAAAGGACGAAGGCTGGCAGCTATATCCAACGTGTCATTTTGAACATACTGCAGCATTCGAGCGTAGGTGACGATGTTATTAGTCTCCATCGCCGACTGAAGAGTAGCATTTAAGTGCCGGGCAAATTCCATCATCATTCGCCAAATCATTCCACTCACCACAAGTTCTCCATTGGCGTTGGCGTATGCAATTGTAAGTGGTTCCGATAGATCGGGCAAAGTACGTATGTTATACCCGTGGAGGTTGTTTAATTTATATGGAAAAAGTTTAAGGGCATTGTGATAAGTCAACGAAAGCAACTGAAATATCGGAAATGGTTGAAAAGCAAATATCTGGCCAGATCTCGAAAAGTCAATGGCCGTTAATATAACATTTGCCATGTGCAGCTCCCAACATCTTTTTAGTATATTTCCAGCCAAATTCTTCATTGAGTCTTTAATCTGCATCCTATCATCACAGATGTCTAACCAGATGGGAACGTGCCTCATATGATTTAGCATAATACTGAGGATCCTAAGAGTGAGTTCGTAATTTTCTCCCTTTACGCAAGAGAGGACTAATATATCCATATCCTGACTCGCCTTCAAGTAGGGTGGGTATGTCGTCTGATCCCAGACTATAAAGGTATTTCTATTGTCTTTCAGAAAATCGTCACCATAACAGTTCCAAAAATCCTCCCTATGGTAAACCAATGTTCGGAAACTTAATTCTTTTTTTAGATGCTTCCAAATCTGTTGAAGTTTTGAGGCCTTGAGTGGCCAGCAACCTACGGATTGATTCCAATTCCACATAGCTCAAAGGAATGACTAACGACTCGGCCAGGAGGTGTGTTACTCTTATATTCATTCGGATTTTAGTTTAATTTTAGAGTGACAGCATTTATAAGGTCGGGCTTGCAGAACCTCAATATATTATTCATTAAGTGTGCAAACAATAAACGTGTTGACACTTTGGTCAAAAGTTGTGCGCCAGAAGGTAAACAGACAGAATCGGGGTTCTAAGACAAGAAGAAACACGAAGACGACGACGACGATAATTAAATGGCATAATGAGTATTTGGACAGCTAGAGATGCAAATGAAAGATTACGCATAAAATTCTATTTAATTGCAACAACACCAGCAACTATTGCTAGTATTTGGGTTGCTTGTAATTAAGAATTACGCCACAACCATAGAAATATTAATGAAATACGTCCTATTGAAATTTAACGGACGTTGACGATACTATGCGCAGTACGTTCAAGTGGCCCCTACGACACCAGGACAAAGCCTGTTACGCACGAGCCCAAGCAGATGACTGCCCACCTCCCACCCGACCGACCGAGGGGTGCAGCCGTATAACGCACGGCACGAATCGCGTGGACAAATACACAATAGAAAAAACAGACAAACAAATAACTAAATAATACTATAGCTATCTATTAACTAAATGGGATAGGATAGAAGTTTTAATCATGTTAATAGAAAACTCTGAACCGATTACAGGGAATAGAAGGTTGTAATCAGAGCAGAGGACCCTAAAAGGTTCATGCAGGGCATAATTAGAAGAACAACGACTTAGGGATAAGGGAATCAAAGGATGTCTACTCCGTCTACATGGTACCGACAGATTTACCTGAGCTAATAACTCAGGCGAGTCGATATCACCAATTAGGAGCTTGTGCATAAAAATAACACCAAGCATAATTCTACGGTTAGTTAGGGAAGGAAGGTTAATCAAGAGAAGTCTACTAGAATACGAAGGCAAATTCACATTGCGATCCCAGCTTAAGCCACGAAGAGCAAATAGCAAGAACTGCTTTTGAACGGATTCAAGTCGAATCTGGTGCGACTCATATTGAGGTGACCAAATGCAAGATCCGTACTCTAAAATAGGACGGACAAGCGAAGTAAAAAGAACTTTAGTTGTATAGGGGTCATCAAATTCTTTTGACCATCTTTTAATGAAACCCAGGACACTCATGGCCTTTGCGACCGTGGTGGAAATATGGGTGTTGAAATTTAACTTATGGTCCATAAGTACGCCCAAATCATTTATATTATTTAGACGTTCTAAAGGACTGTTGTTTAGAAAATAAGTGACCAGTTGAGGAGAGTTACGAAAAAAAGTCATTACCTTACATTTGGTAGTGTTAAGATTTAGTAAATTAAACTGACACCAGGATTGAAAGTTTTTAAGATTAGCTTGTAGCCGACTAAATGAATCTATATCTTTATAAGTAAGACAAAGCTTGACATCGTCGGCATACATAAGCACACGCGAATGAACAATGACTGATGGAAGATCGTTAATGAACAGTGTGAAAAGCAGAGGGCCAAGATGACTACCTTGAGGTACACCAGAAGTCACAGGAATGGAATCGGAAAAAGAAGACTTAAAAAGTACCTTCTGTTTTCTATTTGTTAAATATTCTCGAACCCAAGAAAGGAAAAGGGGTGGAAACCCAATGTCGCTCAGCTTAGAAAGTAATAGGGTATGATTTACGGAATCAAAGGCTTGGCTGAAGTCAGTGTATATGACATCAGTTTGTTTACCATTTTTGAACCCCTTGATAATTATTGATGTAAATTCTAAAAGGTTAGTGGTTGTAGATCTACGTTTCGCAAACCCATGTTGGGATGGCGAAATAATAGAGCTGCAAAAATGTTGCAATTGAGAAGTTATAATTTTCTCAAAAGCTTTCGGAATAGCGGACAATTTTGAGATACCTCTATAATTAGAGGCTTCGGACTTTTTGCCATTTTTATGCAGAGGAATGATATACGACTCCTTCCAAATAGATGGAAAAGAGGAAGATTCGACAGACAATAGAAACAATTTTAAAATGGGTTTACATAATGCGTTTGCACAGAACCTGAGTACACATCCAGGAAGACCATCTGGCCCCGGAGAATAAACAGGTTTAACTAATTTAAGTTCGCTAAGAATAGAACTTTCATCAAACACTGGATTGAAAATGCAATTAGCCTTTTCTAAATGATAAGGATACGGACTTGCTCGATATTCCGTTGAGGAATAAGTTGTTTTGAAAAAACTCGCAAACATATCGGCAATTGCCTGATCAGTGCTCGCTTTTTATACCCTTGCAAAAAGGGTATATTAATTTTGGTCAGAAGTGTGCAACGCATAGAACGAAACATCTCCGACCATATAAAGTATATATATTCTTGATCAGCACGACGAGACGAGTTCAAATAACCATGTCCGTCCGTCCGTCCGTCCGTCCGTCCGTCCGTCCGTCCGTCCGTCCGTCCGTCCGTCCGTCCGTCTGGATCGATGCGAACTCCTCCTAGACCGTTAGAGCTACAGAGCTGAAATTTTGCATGTAGGCTTGTATATACTGCAGGGTTTGTATATCTCAGATTCAGCCGGATCGGACCACTATATCATATAGCTCCCATACAAACGTCAAAGTCACGAACAGTGACTTTTCTCAATAACTTCGTTACTTTTTAAGCTATTGTCGTGAAATGTAATATAAGTAAGTTTATTGTAACTATAAACGACTGTGCCAAATTTGGTCAAGATCGGGTGACTATATCATATAGCTCCCATACAAACGTCAAAGTCACGAACAGTGATTTTTCTCAATAACTTCGTTACTTTTTAAGCTATTGTCGTGAAATTTAATATAAGTAAGTTTATTGTAACTATAAACGACTGTGCCAAATTTGGTCAAGATCGGGTGACTATATAATATACCTCCCATAGGAACAATCCGTCGAAAACAGTGACTTTTGTCAATAACTTCGTTACTTTTAATGCGTTTGCTTTCAAATTAAACATTTGACAGTTAAATAAATCTGTTAATGACTGTGCCGAATTTGGTAAAGATCGGGTAACTATATCATATAGCTCCCATAGGAACGATCGGTGGAAAACAGTGACTTTCATCAGAAAGTTCGTTATATCCTATGCTAAGATTGAAGGCCGTTCTTTCGCAAACATTACCCTTTTTAGATAAAACAGTTAGTTTAGATAAAAGAGTTACTAAAAAACTTGCAAGGGTATACAAACTTTGACGCGGTCGAAGTTAGCCCCGGCCTTCTGGTTTATTTTGAAAAGACAAAAAAGATGGGTGCACAGAGGACTTACGTTTAAAATTGACAAAATTATAAAATTGTTTAGGGTCATAAGAAAACTGAAGCTTACACCGCTGAAGATAATTCTTATAGCATTGTGTGTTAAGCATCATGAATTTTGAACGAGCGACTGTATACAGAGCATAATCTGATGAACGACGTGTTTTTTGAAACTTCTTATAATATCGTGTCTTCACATTTTTCAAATTGGATAACTCACGAGAGAACCAGGGAGGTTTGTTAAGCCGCTCCTGCCTACCAAGAGGCACACAAATATCAAAGAGTGAATTCAGAGTATCATAAAAGAAGCGAATAGCTGAGTTCATATCTCTACAATTGTACAGATAAGACCAATCGGTAGTAGTAATGTTTTCATTAAGGCTGACAAAGTCAGTCTTACGAAAGCACCTAGTTAGAGGTAACTGATTTGAACCAAGTAATGGTGAAAGCAAGGGCAGATCAATTTTTAAATTTAATGTAGGATGAAATTTGTCTTCTGGAAGAACAAATGGGTCGATCCTAGAAACCTCACAATAAGAAGAATCCAATACAAGAATAAGATCTAACAATTTTCCATTAGAATTTAAGACAGGATTGACTTGGGATAAAGATAAGCCTAGAAGGCCATCAATAAAGTCATGTGACACAGAGGGCAGCAACATGGTAGATTCATCTGTTAGTGACCATGCTAAAGCAGGTAAATTAAAATCACCTACAACTATGAGCATGTCTTGACTGGAAACTAAAGAGGAGACAAACTGAATTGCCTCTAAATGATTTAAATATACCACCATGTCTGACAATGGTGGAATATAGGAACAAGTAATGAAAGCATTAAATGATTTAAAATTTACTTTAACACCGACAAACTCAATCTCCTGGGTACTAGAAAATTGAATCATTTCAGATGATAAAGCAGCATCAACAGCTATCAGAACGCCACCACCTATGCGAGAAATCCGGTCACGTCTGAATATAGAAAAGTTTGTGGAAAGAACCGATGCATCAGCAATATCAGGTTTTAGCCACGTCTCTGTAAATGCTAGAATGTTATGCTCAAAAGAAAGACTATCTACATAGAGATTAGGAAGTTTAGATTTCAGTCCTCTAACGTTCTGGTAACCCAGGTTAAGGGACGAAGCTAGTTTTTTGACACACCAGCAGATGCTGATGTGGCAGGAATAGTATTAGTTGTTGTTGTTGGCAAGCGAATCGGTTGCCGATTTTTCTTTTTTACAGTATATTCCTTAACTATTATATGTTTCGGCCAAAAATCTTCTCGACATATAGTGTCGAAGATATTGGCAGAAACACTAATTTTAAAGGACGAAATGTCCCGAGAATAAGAAAATTTAAACTTCTCCACCGCAATATTCGAGACGTTAACCTTCTTCCGAATATAGGCTATTACATCATCAGATGTGACAACAGGGTCTAGCCTAGAATGTTTATGTTTTAATTCTAGACATTGATTTTACAAATTATCTAGCCAAACATTAATATAGTGAACAAACATCACAAACAGCCAACATTAATAAGTTCTATTAAAAATAAAAACACAACTTCAATTGATAAAACCATTAGTAATAGCCATTCAGCCCTTACAGGTCTCCTTAAATCCGCAAGACGCAAACGTTTAGCTTAGAGAGTCATTGGCTATTCCAGAATTGCAGAAAATTATGCTCACTTAACTGGAGGATGAAATCGGATCATTTGAGTAACGAAACAACGGTTTCTTGAAGTATTCCTGTTGCTCCTGGTACAAAGACCATTTAATAGTGGTAACTGTGTATCCACACGACGTATTTAGCGATCTGCGATGCTCCAAGAATGTATTAAAATCGATGAAGCATTTGTAATTTTCATTTCATCGGGAGACCAACAAAATTTTGAACGCAGCCCCATAATAATCAATCAATCAAAACATTCCACGCAACACAAGTTCCGCGTTGGCATAGCGGTGTACAATTGTATATGATTCAGATAGATCGAGTAAAGTTCGTATATAATAGCCGTAAATGTTGATTAATGTATACGGAAAAAGTTGAACTGCAATGGGATAAATTGTATGTAATGGCCGGTAGTATAAAATTTGCCAAGCGAAGCTCTCAACATTCGAATTTTAAATCTTCACAGATGTCCAGCCAGATTGGTAAATGCATCATATTATTTAGCATAATACCAAGGCTTCCAAGGATGACCTATATATAGATGTCTTGAAAATTTAAGTAAAATCGTAGACTATAAAGGTAGTTACATTTTCCTTCAGATATTAATTACCCAAGCTGTTCCATGAAACCTTCTTATGGTAAATTAATGCTCGAAATCTTAATTCCTTCATCATTCCTTTATGTAGATTCGAATTTTAATCTAATTTAATGGTGTCAGAACTTTTAAGGACTCACTTGTAGACCGTCGATTTATTACTATTAGCAAACATGAAAGAAATGTGTCTGAAATCAAATCGTTCTACGGCTTTTAAACAAATGATGCTTAACAAATGCTTAATTGGCCTGACCTACCGCCAAACTGACACCCAATGAAGTAAGTAAGTCATCTCGCCGACTTAGATATACCATACACCAGTAAAACAAATATTTCAAATTTATAATGCACACAAATGCCTTTACGTTTTCTTTACAAATTCCGTTCACATGCATCCTCGCGCCCAACCCGATTTTCATCAAATTTGGTATTTTGCTGGGTATTAGTATCAAATTTAAGTGTGAAAAATTTGATTGCACAAGGTAGAAAATGACGTGAGATAATCGAGTTTTTTCAAATACGGGGGCGAAAAGGGGAGTGGCAAAATCTTTATACATACAAAATGTGCGCATTTACTAAGCAAATATACATACATACCAAATATGGTGTCTCTAGCTAGAATAGTTTTTGACATAAACGTTTTTATACCCTTGCAAAAAGGGTATATTAATTTTGGTCAGAAGTGTGCAACGCATAGAAGGAAGCATCTCCGACCATATAAAGTATATATATTCTTGATCAGCACGACGAGACGAGTTCAAATAACCATGTCCGTCCGTCCGTCCGTCCGTCCGTCCGTCCGTCCGTCTGTCCGTCCGTCTGGATCGATGCGAACTCCTCCTAGACCGTAAGAGCTACAGAGCTGAAATTTTGCACGTAGGCTTGTATATACTGCAGGATTTGTATATCTCGGATTCAGTCGGATCGGACCACTATATCATATAGCTCCCATACAAACGGCAAAGTCACGAACAGTGACTTTTCTCAATAACTTCGTTATTTTATAAGCAATTGCCATAAAAGTTGGTATTGGTTAGTTTTGTGTTCTCATTAATAATTGTGCCAAATTTGATCAAGATCGGGTGACTATATCATATAGCTCCCATACAAACGGCAAAGTCACGAACAGTGACTTTTCCCAATAACTTCGTTACCTTTTAAGCTATTGTCGTGAAATTTAATATAAGTAAGTTTATTGTAACTATAAACCACTGTGCCAAATTTGATCAAGATCGGGTGACTATATCATATAGCTCCCATAGGAACGATCGGTCGAAAACAGCGACTTTTGTCAATAACTTCGTTACTTTTAATGCGTTTGCTTTCAAATTAAACATTTGATAGTTAAATATACCTGTTAATGACTGTGCCGAATTTGGTAAAGATCGGGTAACTATATCATATAGCTCCCATAGGAAGGATCGGTGGAAAACAGTGACTTTCATCAGAAAGTTCGTTATATCCTAGGCTAAGATTGAAGTCCGTTCTTTCGCAAACATTACCCTTTTTAGATAAAACAGTTAGTTTAGATAAAAGAGTTACTAACAAACTTGCAAGGGTATACAAACTTTGACGCGGTCGAAGTTAGCCCCGGCCCTCTGGTTTTGAATTGCGGGGGCGGAAAGGACCGTGGCAAAAATTTGAAATAAAAAACTCTACATACTACATGAGCCTACATACCAAATTTGGTGGCTCTAGCTTTTATAGTCTCCGAGATCTAGGTGTTCATACGGAATATATATATTCATCAAGAATATATATACTTTATGGAGTCGGAAATTCTTCCTTTTGCCTGTTACATACATTTTGGCTACTTTAATATACCATTTCACCCTATGGGTGTATGGTATAAAAACGACCCGGACCGCCATTTGAGAAGAAAGCCGGGTGACAATGGTCGGAAGTGGTTCGGACACCGGGACCACATCTACGACGATTTTGGTTAAAAAACAAAATTAGATCCGTAAAACTATGAGAGTTGGCCTTTTTAACTACTTAAAACCGCTTGTTTGGTTACTCTTTTCTTACCCATAGCCATCAAAGTTTAAAAACGTTTTATCTAAAAAGTCTAATGTTTGAGAAAGAACGGCCTACAATCTTAGCATAGGAAATAACGAAGTTATTGATCACAGTCACTGTTTTCCACCGATCGTTCCTCTGGGCGCTATATGATATCGTCACCCGATGTTTATCAAGTTCGACACAGTCGTTTAGAGGTGTTATAAACTCAGCAATATTGAATTTCACGACAGTAGCTCAGAAAGTCACGAAGTCATTGAGAAAAGTCAATTAACATACCCTTTTTGCAAGGGTATACAAAAGAAAAACGTATTTTGTCTTGCAGTATTTCAAGTATTCCAATAAAATTTTGCAACTAATTCTTGGTGTTAATTTATATCGGTTTAACAAATTTTTATTTATGTTCTTTGGGCTTATTAGTTTAAAGCAGTTGTTTTCTTAGTTGCATAGATTAAAAAACTTACGTTTTTATAAATTATCCAGAAAAACACTAAGATAGTAAACAATAAGTTCAATTACAAACACCGCTACTCCAATTAATAGTCCAATTCCATATAAGGCAGAGACATAAACCCATTCGTCCCAACTTATAGGCTGAGCTTTTAGTGGTGTACTAAGATCGACAAGACGAAGACGATTAGCCTCCACCATGTCAAAGAGAGACAGATGATCCCAGAATTGTAGTAAACCATACTCACTAAGGTAAATGGTGAACTTATGCAGTTCTTCTCGGTATAGACAGTTCTCTTGCATAACAAGTGCAAACATCGCCAGTTTCTGGACACAAAGATCAGTTGAGTAACGAAATAGAGGTTTTTGAAAGTATTTTTGTTGTTCCTGATACAAAGACCATTTAAGGGATGTCACCGTGTATCCATACGTTGTATTAAAGGAGTTGCGATGTTGCATAAGTATGGGAAACAAGCTCTGGAGAATAAAAGATGCGGAATATGTTATTCTCATTTCCGTGGGATATCGTAAGGACTCCTTACGCATGCCCATTATGCGGATACCAGCCTCATTTAATTGATCAAAGTTTTCAATACGATTATGCTGCAACGGGCTAATAAATAAGGCCGAAAGATGAGCCAGGAATATGGAAATTAAAATTAGACATTTAATCGGCAAAATTAGTCGAAAGAGACGTGATCTAAAGAATCTTCTTCCAGCTAGACAATGATGAACACCATAAATGATAAGAATGTAAAGATAAGTCCAGGGGGACTGCATTACTTTAGATAGTGCTTCGTGAGTGCTAATTACACGCTCTATTGGCAACATGGTGCACCAGCTTCCTACAAAAAGCGGGTAGCTGAATTCGTCAAACGCCCTGCTCCTGTATTGAACTATTGGGCAAAGGCTGGCAGCTATGTCTAAAGACTCACTTTGCACATACTGGACCATATGTTCAAAAGAAACGATGCTATCTGGTTCCACGGTTAGATGTAGAGTAGCGTTTAAATGTCGGGCGAATTCAATCAGTACTCGCCAAACCATTCCAGTCACCACAAGTTCTCCATTGGCATTGGGATATACGATTGTAAGCGGTTCCGAACGATCGGGTAAAGTACGTATATTATACCCGTGAAGGTCGTTTAATTTGTACGGAAAAAGTTGAAGGGCATTGTGATAAGTCAACGACAGAAGTTCAAATATTGGAAATGGTTGATAAGCATATATCTGGCCAGAAATTAAAAAATCACTGTTCGTTAGTATAACATTTGCCATATGCAGCTCCCAACATCTTTTTAGTATACTTGCAGCCAAATTCTTGAAAGATCCCTTAAACGGCATCGCAACATCACAGATGTCCAGCCAGATGGGAACGTGCCTCATTTGATTTAGCATAATACTGAGGGTTCCAAGAATAAGCGCATAATTTGCTTCTCCTACGCAAGAAAGGACTAAAATATCCATATCTAGACTCGCTTTCGAGTAGGGTGGATTTGACGTCTGATCCCAGACTATAAAGGTAGTTGAATTGTCCTTCAGCAATTCGTCGCCCAAGATGTTCCATGAAGCCTTTTTATAGTAAACCAATGTGCGAAATTTCAATTCTCTCTTCAAATGCCTCCAAATCTGCTGAAGTTTCGTGACTTGATGTTGCAAAGAGCCTAAGGATTGATTAGTGTTCCACATAGCTCATAGAAGTGACTGTCTAGCAAAACAGAACTTTTGCGTTCTTATATCTTTTTTATAATATTTACCAAAATATTACAGAGTCAGCATTTTTAAGGACTATGGCGATACATAGTTTATCTATTATGTGAATCTAAAAGGAGAATATGTGAAATCAAAATTGTTTTTTTCCTCTGAGCACAATTATTGGCTCATTGGCCTGGCATACTTCGTAATAAACAAACAATTATCAGACAGAAAGCTTGGTGACAAAAGGTTAAAAAAAAGAGTTCGAAGACCTCGACCCTCGTCGTCGATTAAAATACAAAATGTATATGTTGAATGGACACTCAGCACCAAACACCACCACTCCGCTATAGATCATTTGCCATAATCAAGGATTTATATCTTTTATTGAATATTATTAAGTGACACTAAGTTGTTGACTTTTCTTTACAAATTATCCAGAAAAAGATTAAAATAATAAATGGAAAGTTCTACTAAAAATATCATTATTCCAATCGACAGTCCAATTCCATATAACGCAGAGACATAAAGCCATTCGTCCCAGCTTATAGGTTGGGCCTTCAATGGCATACTCAGATCAGCAAGTCCAAGAAGATTTGCTTCCAGCATATCCGAGAAAATATGTTGATTCCAGAATTGCAGAAACCCG
This sequence comes from Drosophila paulistorum, assembly GCA_018152135.1. NCBI lineage: Eukaryota > Metazoa > Arthropoda > Insecta > Diptera > Drosophilidae > Drosophila > Drosophila paulistorum. Next base: position 9,432,460 of record JAECXG010000805.1, on the reverse strand, counting down.
TGCTCACTAAGGTAAAGTGTGAACTTGTGCAATTCTTCTCGGTACAAACAGTTTTCGTTCATCAAAAGCGCAAAAAACGTCAGTTTTTGCATACAAAGATCCTTAGAGTAACGGAACAGCGGTTTTTTGAAGTAATTCTGTTGCCCCTGAAACAAGAGCCATTTCATTGAGGTAAGGGTGTATCCATATGATGTATTAAATGAGCTTCGAAGCTGCATAAGTGTATAGAAATCGTCTGTGAGCACGATCGATGAGGCATATTTAATTTTCATTTCATTGGGGTACCAGCGGAACTCCGCTTTCATCCCCATAATGCGTAAACCAGCCTCATTTAGTTGATCATAAGTATCAATGACATTGTGTTGCACTGGGCTAATAAAAAAGGCCGAAAGATGCGCCAGGAATAAAGAAAGTAAACTAAGATGAGTTAACGGCATAACTATTCGAAAGAGCCGTGATCTAAAAAATCTTTTTCCAGCCAGACAACGATGAACAGCATAAATAATAAGAAGATAAAAATATGTCCAGGCCGATTGCATTACTTTGCCTACAGCTTCATGGCTACTAAGAATCCGCTCTATTGGCAGCATGGTGCACCAGCTTCCGATGTCCATTGGGTAGGCGTATTCAAAAAAAGCCCTGTTCGGGTATTGAACTATGACGTTAACACTAGCAGCTATGTCCATTGATCCGTTTTGCACATACTGCTGCAGGCGACCGTAACCAATATACTCACGTGGTTCTATGATTAACTGAAGAGTTCCGTTTAAATGTCGGGCGAATTCCATCAACATCTGCCAAATCATTCCACTCATCACAAGTTTCCCGCTGGCATCGCGGTGTGCAATTGTAAATGGTTCATTTAGATCGGGTATAGTTCGGATATTATAGCCGTAAAGGTTGCTTAATTTATATGGAAAAAGTTGAAGGGCATTGTGATAAGTCAACGACAACAAATGAAAAATGGGAAATGGCTGATAAGCATAGATCTGTCCAGATCTTAAAAATTCACTCGGTGTTAGTATAACATTTGCCATACGCAGCTCCCAGCATCGGTTTAGTATATTTTCAGCCAAACTTATGAATGGTTCCATAATCGCCATCCCATCATCGCAGATGTCCAACCAGATGGGAACGTGCCTCATATAATTTAGCTTAGAACTGAGGGTTCTAAGGTTGACCTCATACTCTCTTGGCCTTACACAAGATAGGACTAATATATCGATATCTTGACTCATCTTTAAGTTGGGTATATTTTTCGTCTGATCCCAAACTATAGAGGTTGTAGTGTAATCCTTTAAGAAATCATCACTCAAGCAGTTACAGGAATCCTCCTTTAAGTAAATCAATGTCCGGAAATTCAATTCTTCCTTCAGACTCCTCCAAATCTCCTGCAGTTTGGGGGCCTGTTTACGGCGGGGGTCCGAGGATTCACTCCAGTTCCACATAGTTCAAATTAGTGACTAACCATTCACTCAGGAGGTGTGTGTCCCTTAAATAGTTTCCGATTTGAATTTTGGTTTTTATAGTGTCAGTATTTTTAAGGACTGACTTGCAGAACTCCTATCTACGACTCATTTAGTATGCAAATAAGGAAGGAAAGCATTTGAAAGCAAAAGTCGTTGTTTCCTCCAAACACAATAATTGCTTGTTTCGGTCTGACCTGCCGGCAACTGACCCACAAGAGTGGCCAACAAACCCACCACCATCAGACAAACAAACGTGTTGACAATGGTCAAAAGTTACAAGCCAAAAGTGTATAAGATGCAGCTGGGGGTTTAAAGACCACGACGAAGACCAAGAGACACTTGCATGCTATCAAAATGAATTGTTTGTTTTCTTAGGCTGTGCATATCCCATAGACACCCACCACCAAATGCAGCATGTAGATACAGGTGAAGATGCACAAGACTAGCAGCTATGACCATGTCATCATAATCGTCATCAGCGGCAGAAGCATCATCATCATCATTGTTGTTGTTATTGTCATTGTAGTTGTGCTGTTCCTCCGCCTCCATTTCCATTTCCAGCTTCATCTGCAGCTTCATCTCTGCCCAACTGGCTGGCTGGCCGGCTGGCTGGCACTTGTTTTATCGTCATTTTACAAGCATTTTTCATAAATTACAGTTTATTGTTGTTTGATAAACGGTCAGCGGTGGGCGCTACTTGTATTTTGTCTGAGCATCCCCATCCACATACCCAAAAGCCATACCAGCAAACGACACGCAAATAAAATTCAAACAAGAAATTATTGTAGTTTTTATTGTATTAACATCATTGTCATCATCATCAGCATCGTTGTGCCGCGACGTCGTCGCCGTCGTCGTCGTTGTCTTCTACGTGGTCATCGTTGGCGTCTGGCTCTTGATAAGTTAAGCGTTGACATCTTTATGTGCGTGTGTGGGCATTAAACAAGAAGCAAACAAAACCAATATCCATACCCATGCCCATACTTATGCCAACCGACAGACTAACCAACCGACCAACCGATTGACTGACCAAGAAGGAGCCAAGCATCTCGTAAAAAGCACATAAAGCCCAATTGGAGGCTCCGTGTTGATGGGAATTACAAATTCATGATGAGTTTTCTTTTTCGTTATATGTTTGAGAACTTTTTCAGTGTAACAGTAATAGATAATAAACATGGACATGCAGAACGAGGTCAGTTTTGACTATTTCTATTTTTGACTAAATAAACATAAGTAAATGAGAATTATACAAAATATTAAAATCATCTTAATTCTTTCAAACGATAAGGAAGTGTTACCAGACTCAAGGACCTGATAGCCTCTAACAGTCTTTAAATAAAACAATACTTAACTAGACACATGAATCGAGTCGATTTAAGAGCTTAGATTTCAATTAAAACTACATCTAAATTTTATAGATCAATATTAAATTAGAACTCGGGTTTTCTGCTTTAAATGGAATTTTAATGCACTTTATTTTTTTTATGAATTTCACATACCACTCTCGCTTTTGGCCAGCCAAATAGTTTTCTTGGCGAGTAGAAAACAAAACCAAAATATATGTATATAAAAATATCGACGTATATACATATATAAGAAGGAAAAAAAAAAACAAACTCACCCACTTATGATTTGCGATTCAAACTTCTCCTCAGGCTTTTGACGCGCAAATTACCAATGCAAATATGCATTGGCCAGACACAGCATGGAGAGTCTATCGAGTCTGTCGAGTGGGGGAGAGTGCCAGGGAAACATTTGCATAATTTAATGGCCGCAAATTCCACTTAAACAACTTAATTAGATTTAACCAAAAAAGAAAATAAACTAAAGAGGCTTATTTAAAGGCACTTAAATAAACAAAATCTGAATCAAAAAATCAAAAGTAAATGGACAAAAAAAAAAATAGGTGTCCCTTCGGGCTATCTGTGAATTATTTATGAACCATTTTGAGTTCATACTAATCGACCAAGTGACTGAATGAATGACTTATCTATCTCTCTCCCTCTCTCTCTGTCTCTCTCTGTTTGGACCAGGCCAGGCCCATTGATCTGGCCAGATCATAGCAAAACTGGCCACAAAATGCAACGCCCGCCATTTAGTTTAACTGCCAACTACGACTGGGACATAGGAGACCGTTCGTCTCTCTAATGGCAGCTAATCTAGTTAACAGTTTTTCAATTATAGGCGATTTTGTCTAGCTGATAATAAATGCGATAAAACATATTTCAAAGCCGACATTTTGTGGTCGCCATGACGCCAATTGGTTAGATTACATCAGAGTGGGATTCAGAGGCGATTCAGGCGACTCGAACGCTGGCCGATAGTCGGGCGTATTTCGGTTGCAATTGTACAAGTAACCACTTCCATGTGAATGATCTTGTGGTGGCTATTGGAAAGAAAAGGAACGGTCAGGGGGCCAGCATGTTTTTTTCGTTTCTGTGATTAGCCCTGTAAAATCACTAATTGATTTAGCCCAAAAAATATGTAATTAAAAACTTAATTAACCATCATCATTTGATATACATACATTGATTCATTCGTTATTCATAAAAAAGGGCCGCCCTTTGATTTCATGGCTCTTTAATTATAAATTCTGCTTCATTTCCCAATTCGATTCATTGCGTATTGAGAAATCGTTCATAACTAAGGCCTAAAGGCGGCATTAGATGGTTACAACAATCTATTTCTTCCCATTTTTTTCAATTGTTTCCCCCTTCTGTTTATTCCTATTTTTTGTATGTCTCTCCGTTTTTTTTTTTGGCAACAAATAAAATTAATGAGCATGAAGCTGGCAATAGACAAGAAAACTGTTGCACTGGTAACCCAGTTCAAGTGGATTTGCAAATGTCAGTGAGGCATTTTTTGATAAATGTACCGCATGGCAACGAAACGGCAACAACAACAGGCAACTGGCAATGGCAATAGACCAACCGGAGGCACCATGAGCAAAGGGGTAACTTATTCAAATCCAAACGAAAATGAAAATGTTGATCCAGCCCCTCCCGAAAGGTTGCCGTCACAGTCACATCATAATGATGCCCTCAATCCGTGTCAGAGTTGGTAACATGGAGGGCATAGGGATGCGGAGGGAGCGCCAGTCAGAGTCGACCGTCCTTAAACAAAGTCGTGCGCCGTCAACAAGGAATATGTCAGAGGCTGAGGTTGCTCCAATCTCAGTGGCTCGACGTGTGCCTGTTTAGCAAACATGGACCTCGTACCCCGTCGTCGTCGGCGGCGGAAAGCGCCTTTGACGAGAAGTCAAAAAATTTTAAACAAATTGAAGACTTTGTTGTATTTCATACTCTTACGATGTGTTGAATAACCACTGCAGAATATCCAGTGTGGGATTTCGCATTTAGAATGGAATTGAGAAAGAGAGTATAGCAAAGTCGGTGGTATTGACATTATGTATTGCTCTAACTCTTTTGTCGGCGTGACAGCTTTGGGCCAAATAAAAATTTTGCAAACTAATGTCGAAAATACAACATCGACTTTGGCTTACCTTGGCTTGGTCCAGTCACAAATTCGCATATGATCACAGTTTGAGTTTTTTTTTTTTTTTTTTTTTGAGAGCCAAAGGCGCTTCTGCTGTGCCACATTGCGAAAACTGCGAAATCCACAGAACCTCTTGCAACAATAAAAAAAAATATATATAAATGGAGCTTATTAGACTAGATTCAGTCATTGCCTCATTCCATTTGCATATTTGTTTGGTAACGCTTCGCTAACTCGGATGAGCTACATATAATTGAGGGGAAGTTATGGAAAAGTAATTAAAATAAAATTGGGGCGTGGCGTGCTTAGTTTGCGGTTGGTAATTAAATTAATTATAATAGACCACTGAATGAGTTTGCAACAACATTTCATAATGCTGGGTGATGATGATCCTTCCAATTAAGTTTAAGCCACATGAATCATTGTATGAATAAAGAGCCAAACGGATTGATTTCGATTCGAACAAATTCTTATCTTATATTATGCAGGAAACTGCCAGGTGATGGCATGAAAACATCTGATGTAATCGTAAATAAGAGTATTGGCAAATGATATTCTCAATTTTAATTTAAATATTTTAGCAAAATCATTATAAAAATGTTGAAATCAAATCAGCATCAACACTTAAACACTTTTCACCTCCCTCTACTGCTTTCTTCATTCATTCATTCACTCACTCACTCTCGGTGTGTTTTTATTTGTTTTGTAGCAGAGCTCCTGAGCTGGCAGCTGTTGCTGCTGCTGCTGAAATGTATACGAAGTTTGCATTGCTTTTCACTCTTCTCGCCAGTTTAAATAACAAAACCAGGAAGTCTATGACAATTATAAATCATCTTCGTCTTGGCAAATTTACAGCTGTCATGATGAGCACTTCACTTGCCAGTTTCAAGCGGCCGCGGCCGTAGCAGCAGCGGCTCAGCAACTTGCTCATTATACTAACTGCAATGGCAAACGGCCAGCAGCAACATCAACACCAACACCCACTTTTAGAGTCCAAGTCAAAGTGTTAGGGCCATAAAATGGGGGCAAGTCAAGCGCACAGCGTTAAATGATCATCCCAAACACTTTGTCCATGCTAAAACAGGGCGTTTCAAATGATGATGAAGGCAGCTGTTGATGAAATTTGCCTCGTTTCTTACATACAGACACACACACACACACACACACATAAAACACTAAAATAAAGATTTGCATTCAAAATTTTGTTTGGACATGCAGCGAAAGGTTCTGGAAATTAGAAAAGCGTGTGGTTGCAATTTCTCTCCACCTTCCTGGTGTCCTCATCTGCTCTTCCTCCTGCTCCTACTCCTCCTTCTGTTGCATCTAGCATCCCCAAATGATATTTTCACATGTTTGCCTCGGCTGCAGGTCGTTGTGTCGACTCGATGTTGTTGCTATTATCGTCGCTCTGCCCCTGCGTCTATTAAAATGCTATTTTGACTGGAGTAGTTTAGTTGAACAACGAAGTAAAGTCGCCGTCGCCGTTGCGCGTTGCCGGCGCAGTCGCCGTCATCATCATTTCGAGTGCTGAAAAGCATTTTTATGTTCTCGTGGCGTCAAGTGCTGCAAAAACAAAACCAAAAAGCAAAAAAAAAAACACTTAAATAAAAAACTAAGAGAAAAAAATAAGGAAAAGTATATATGTATATAAAAAAACGTTAGAAATTTTACGCGGCCAAAGCCCAAAGAGGAACAATGCTGATGATAATAGTAACAACAACAACAACAGTCAACAGCAACTGCAACTGCAACTGCGCGGCGTGCAAATAATGCAATTTGTGCAATGCGCCATCTCAAAACGTGGGAGTCAAAAAGTTGTAGAGTTTGCCAGTGCGAGAAGCTTGCCCGGTTGACTGCCTGATCTGCCTGTGTCTATGCCCGAGCCTGAGCCTGAGCCTCTGCCTCATCTTAGTAGCTTCCCCACTGTGAGCCCAGCCAAAGACTTAAACTACTGTCAGTCAGTTAGTCAGTTTCGCTGTTGCTGTGTGGCCAACATTGCTTGATTGCATTCTTTGTGGCCAAGACGGTGGACAGGTGGGGGATTGTGGGGGGTGCTGCTGTTGCCACCGCCACCGCCGCAAAACAAATAAGTGCATTTAGTGTTTAACAAATGTTCGCTTTTGCGCTGATGGCGATGTTGATAAGAGAGCCAGGTAAAAATGAAATAACTGAGCTAAGCATGATGCTGCCGTTGATGATGACAACTGCAATGACAATGACAATTGATAATCTAGTTAGTTAGTTGGTTAGTTATGATGATGAGAAGCGATGATGATTATTGTGTGACAGTAAAACATTTAGCGGATTAAAGTTTTGAATAAAATGTCATATAAATCAGCAATAAAAAGAATACATGTAATAAATAATAAGGGCTTTGAGCTGCAATCATCAAACTGTTTGAAATTGATAAATCTTAGAAGAAAGTGTTGGAGAAAAACTATCATAAATTTGGACCGCTTAGACTTACTTTTAAATAGCTTTGATGAACTCTCTTAAAATTATCAAATTTGTTATATTGTTTTAGAATCTTTATATATTTTAGAAAGTATTCTAAAATAAAATGCTTAAACCAGCTTAATGTATATTTAATTTTGTATAGATATTTATTGATATATCTGTGTTTAATTACCATTAATAAATACCATTCCAAAAGCAATCGGGCTTACCGTAATATTTTGATATTCTTTATAGTTTTAGTTATACATATATACATAGTTCTTAATTTTATAAAGATATATCATAATTCTGTTTATGAATTCTAAAATCAAATTAAAGCGCATTGAAACGGCGACCATAAAGAAACTAAGATGAAAATATTGTTTAACGCCCACATCAAATGGCAAATGGCGAAAAATTTCACCCAAGAAACGCAAACACACTTGAAAAGTTGCAGTCGCACTGGACCAAGTGGATGTGGAGCAAGATCCGCTTGAAGTTGCTGCCGCTGGCAGATAAATGAGCCGCTTGAGTCCAGGCTCCGGAGATATCGCGCGGGTGTCGTTTGTTTTTTCTTACTTTGCTGCATGAATGGAGAGACCGACCAGGTGAAGCTGACGCTGAAGCTGAACTGGAGAGTTGGAGAGTTTTCATTTAAATTAAATTAGAGCCGCCAACTCTCTAACTGTAACAATGAGTGATGCACGCACTAAAAGCTGACAGCCAGAATGGCCATTGGGCCATTGGGATGGACAGGAGAACGTGCGGGTGGGCGGACGATCGTTGTAGTAATCGTCGGAAAACAAAGTGGCCCACTCATCAGTTGGTCAATGCGTGGACATAAATCAGAGAATCAGGAAAGATGTCCTCTTAAAAGACACTGTCAAGTTTTGTTAGTAATTGTAATTAGCAATAGAAGCCGGTTCGGTTCACTTGCTAATGACCAAAGCGGTAATCATGATGAATTGAGATGGCGATGAAGATCGAGATGGAGATGACGATGGTGGTATACACTTTTGGCATGCCAAAGACAACGTCGTCAACAACGACGACGAGTACGCCTACACAACATCAATACTGTCTATTATAGTGTCAAGTAATTCGTCATGGCATGTGGCAGGTCCAGTCTTAGTCTCTCTCAGTCCGGCTGCAGTTCCGTTTACTCATGCAAATTAGAACAGGTTGGAAAAACACACGATGCTGACATTGCTGACAAACGGATTTGCCATGCACCTGCCATATGGATATTTAGTTTGGCTCTGACTCTGACTGTGACCCCAAACTGTGGGCTTTCACATCTAATCGAGCACTTTCAAGTTCAAAGACAAATGGCTAGGCATTCGATTCGATTTACTTTTAATTTATAATTTTTGCAAACCTTTTGAACTCAACTTTAAAATGGAAGCAAAGAAGAAATAAAATTGTCCATGGTCTCCGCCTTGTGGATGTAATTTGTGGATGCAATTTCATTTTGTAGTCAGTTCCGCATCATTGAGTTACACTGAAAGAAAAAAAAGCATATGTACTTGCCTATATAAACTTTACAAGTGAAAGATTATGCTTAAAATCCTTAAAGCAATATAAACAAAAAAGACATAACATTGATGGGGTTGTTAATTCAGATACATATTTTTCGTTTATGGTTTTTCAGAATATTCTACCCTTGGGATACATTTCCTCTCACTGTCATTTCTTACGGTGCTTTCGAACAGTGAGCAATAAAAGTAAAATAGTGCAAATAAAATCAGGTCAAATGGCATTCACAATAGTGGTAAGAAGGCAGCACAAGCAGCAGCAGAAGCAGCACGTACAGTTGGGCCATTTTTGGGCAGACGATCTTGGGCACTCCTTTCTCGAATTTGACCCTGGCTAGCAGCATTTAAATCGCAGCTTAATTGACTTTTGTGCCACAGCTGCGTATCCCCACAGGCAAAAAGGCAAACGGCAAACAGCAAACGGCGAATATTACAACTGGCCACGGGGAACGGGAATCAGTTTTAGCTAGACCTGGGACTTGTTCGAAATGGAGTCAAGTGTGTCGTTGTCAAGCCAATGTGGACAAGACATCAATCATCACTGAAATTAAAAAAACCCAACAGAAATAAAATATCATTTAAGTTGTGTGATGGCAAAGGTGGGCCAAATGGGAGGCGCGGAGTAAAGAAAATATATGTGCTGCAGGATCGTTGTCTCATAAATAATGCAAGAGCTGAGCCAGAGAACTGGCAACGAAAATGTCACATTAAACAGGCAATATTAAAGCTGAAAAGCAGATGACACCGAAATCATGTTAGGCGGCACTTGAATGAGTATCAAACGGCAGCTGCCATAAACACACAAACATACTGTCCACAGAGTGGATGATAGTCAGGAGTAGGGGCGGATGGGATGGGATGCAGTCGATAGTGCAGTTCCAGTTGCTGTTGCGGCCGACATCGACAGTCGTTTTACACTTGTCGCCGACATTGACCAAAGTTGGCAATTGCCGCGCCACTTTTATGTGGTGGCCACCGCCTGGGGACCCGGGGACACAGAGTATCTACTGTCTACATATAACTTGGAGACCTTACAGCGGACGCATCAAATACTTGGATAGGTGCAAACGCCGCACGTCAATTGCTGCATTAGGCGGTGGCGATACCGATACCGATTCGGGCCACAAGCCCAAAACCCAAACCAAACAAGTTGTCAATGGCGCGTTATTTATGACAATGTTCCGAAAGATGTTTCTGTTACCCTTCAGTTTGGGGATTACCTACCACCAGAAGCTCAGAGCTCAGCTCTCATCCCATTTTAGCCGCTCCTTGTGCTCAACACTTGTTTATGTTAATGCAGACCCTGACAGGAATGCCGCATTCAAGTGTCTGTCAATTGACATCGTTAATAGAGTTCCATGGCGGCGGCGGTGGTTGCGTTGGCAGTCCCGATCATGCCGAAGGAAGACTTAGCCAGGCCAAGATTCAAGCTGGAAGCTTCACACTGACCAAAAGTGGCGGGCGTGTGACAATTAAATTGTCAACTGACGTAGCCGCTGACGTGTGGCAAGTGTTTTTTTCTTCTGTTTCTATAGACTAACAGATAATGGTAAAACTAATAGAAACGCTGTGACCCAACTAACTGCTAGTAACTTATCAAGAAAAACTTTAGGTCTATAAATTTGCAGAATTTATAAAACAAATTACGGAGATGCGATTAGCTTAATGAGAATACCCAGTATTCTATTGTATTCCCAAATTTTTGTATTAATTTTAAATATTTAGAGAAAATATTCTTATAAAATTTCCTACCCTTGGAGTTTGCTTTAAGGGCCCTTGTTGTATATAAAGGGTCGATTGTGCTTTAATTACCTTACATTTCAATTAAAGTTATTATAGAAATAATTATATTAAGGCCCTGTCCACTATATCCATATTTTATTCCTAAGTAATATTTCAATAATCACAAATTGTTTAACAATTAGTGTTCATATTAAATGCAACTTAAAAATTTTGCTTTAAATTTTAACTTCCTTCGAATTTACACCCTTCCTTTCCTTAGTAAGTCTTTTGGTTGCTTTTTTTTCCTTGGGTTTTCAATTATGATTTTAATCGAGTAACCTGCCCCAGCCTTTACATCTCTCTGCCCATTTTTTTCTCACAAGAAAATTACAAATTTTTTTAGTTGCTGGCCTCTTTTGCTGATAAATGAGCCTTGATATGGTTTTTATGTCTTTTTTTAAAGGTTTTTTTTTCGTACAAAATGAAAATTCATATAATTTTATTCAATTTCTTATCAGCAATATATTTGGCCCTAAGCTAATGCTGTGATACGTTGAAACTAAGGGAGATTTAATGTATGGTCTGTCTCTCTTAAGACAGAATCGTGCTCTTAGCCAAGTGGTTGCCATTCCAGTCGTCAGTTTTTATTGGTCAAATGCTGATCGGCAACTGATAGTATAGCCAACTGGAAATGAACCGCTAGCAGGCAGCCAAACAGGCAGCAGCACTAACTCAAACTGGAAAGTCAACAACAAACAGAAAAGTTCAACAATATGGCCAAGAGAGAGAACCGATCCAGAGAGACAACAGAGAGAGAGCCAAAGAGACATAGACTGAGAGAGAGAACAAGAGAGATCGTTGATAAACGAAGCAACGAACGACGCTGGCAGCGATCACAACAGGTTTTGGCGATTTTAGCGGCTTTTTTTCAGCCGTTGCTCCAGGTTGGCGGCGTTCGTGTATGGAGAGCGACCGCTTAGCCTGTTGCCTGTTGCTTGTTTTTAGCTGGACTGTATTACTCGGTCAGTCGGTCTTTGAGAGGTTGTTGCTATTTTGCCAGGTTTTGTTTTGCTTTTTTTCCAGTTGTTTCGCTTGCTCGGAGATTTTTTGCACTTCGTTGGTAAATTTGTTGTTGCTGCTGCTGCTGCACCGGCAATTGCACTCAGCTGCTGTTGCTGCTGCTGCTGCCGCTGCTCAGTTGTTGCAACTTTTTGAGGCTGAAGCTGAACTGCAATTTTCCAACCTCTTGCAGTTTCTGTGCGACTTTCTTGCGGGACTGTTTGAGCTTTGCCTTGGCGCGCGTTGCAAAAACGCACACAAAAAAAAAAGAAAACAAAACAAGTAAGCGAGAAAAAAAGAGAAATAAATAACTCGAAACGATTTGGCTCGCGCGTGTTTTGCTTTAGTCGCGTGCGCGTTTTTAGTGCGTTTTGGGTGCGTTTTTTGTGTTCAATTTCAATTCAAAACGATTGGCCAACGAACTACATTATAAGATTGCTTGATTGTTTTTTCCCTCTTTTTTCATTTTGGAAAATTAAAACAATCTTTGGTTTATATTGTTTAGCTACCTTAAAAATAGTAATAAAGTCAGCTAAGCCAACAGTAAAAAACGATTTTGGGCTGCCATAAAACCAAATTAATATATACATATGCACACATATATACACACACACACTAACGCACACACACGCATACGAAACAAAATGTAATTTAAATAAAAGACAGAAGGAAAGAAAAAAAACAAACAAGTTTTCATTCAAAACCCAACAAATTAAATTAAATTAATTTTAATTACTCACCAACAAAAAAAAAATCACATCAAAAGCGTACAGTAAAATGTATCAGTGGAATAAATATATATAAAAAATAAAATATATATATATATAAATAAAAAACATGTTGCAATAAAAGTTTAACGATACAGAAATAAAGATACAAGTTTAAAAAAAAAAAAAAAAAAAAAACCGCGCGCGCTTAACAAAAGACTTAGGCAACGAACTTGCTGCTGTTATTTGTGGTATATATTTTGTGTAGAGTGATTCGAGCAAATGCATTCGCTATATATGAAACAGCAGCTACCGCAGCAGCAGCAGCTATAGCTGCCAGATAACGGCGCTTCGAGCGCCTTCAAATTACCAAGTGATAGCAGTAACAGCAACGACAACAACACCAACAATAACACAACAAACTAATTGACAACTCAAATCCTGCCTAACAGCAGCCACAGAAACAGCATCAGCAACAGGCAACGACAACACAATTGCTGAACAACTTGGGGAGACTTCAGCATCAGTTTCAATCAAATCGCAGCAGCAGCGCCAACCCCAGCCAAAACGACAATTGCAAAGTGTGCCTCCAAATGTATATTTCAAATGCATTTTACAACAGCCGCAATAGACACAACAACAACAACAAAAAAACCGAAATAAATTTACATAAATATTTCACTTGCTAGTGTTTTTGTTTCTTTTGCCTTGCAACGACATCCATATCCGCGTTGCAGAGATTGAGACTTGGGATAGTTAAATTTCTATTTCTCTCTGTGTGTGTGTGTATATTTCCACTACAAGTGCTGCTGCTGCCGCCGTTGCTGATATTTCTTCTTCTTCTACTTCTTTGGCTGTGGCTTCTTCCTCTTTTTGTGTTTTTTGTTCCAGCCTGCGGTAAGTCTACTTCTAACCATTTTGTAACCATTTAAGATGACCGTGCTTTAGTTTTTTTTTCTTAATGCTTTTCTAATTGCATTTTATGTGTTTAGTTGACTTTGCCGCATGTGCAGACCTGGTTTAAGCAACAAAAGATTTATCAATTAGCACACGCAGCAATTTCAATTACAATTAAGGAGCGTCCATAAAACCGTTAGTTAAAAGTTTTTTTTTCTAACAACAATTAATTGCAATGATTTAACAGTGCCAGACAGATTGATGAGACAGAGACGGAAATAAAAGCAAAGCGAAGCAGCATTAACCACTTTGGCGGCTGCTGTCATTTCCTTAGTTTATTTTCCAAGTAAACAAAACAAAAAAAAAAAAAAAAAAATTAAGTCAGACCCCCAACAATGATTATCAGTTCAGTTGAGCAATGTAAATGAAAACATTCAACACTCAAACAATTGATTGCATAAAACTAAACAAAAAATGGTTTTATAATGCAATCTATTGGAAAAATGTTCATAATTAATTATTTTTTTCAAGTAGAAAAATTGTAAAAAAAAAAGTTTCTCGAGTAATTTTATTTATTACAAATTATAATTGCTTAGAGAAATGTATAGAACTTTGGTCAAATTGGATGATTAGACATTTCTAAATCGCAACATATAACTTATGGTATAGAAAATTGAGTTAGAAAGTAAAGTAGGTAACTCTTTCTTTACAAGCAAAGGAAGTATATATAAAGGAAATTCTGTGATTTTGTTCAACCTTTAAATCGTATATCCAACAAAAAAAGGTAAACATTTCTTTTAAAAAGTTTTCCCATAGAATTAATCAAAATTAAACATTGTTTTGATTACAAACAAATTGTCACTTGATCAGCTAGAGCACTCAATAGTCATTTTTATTCACTCAAATTATAACAAATTCAATTGAGAAAAGAAGGGAAAAAAATTTTAATTAACTTTAAGGAAATTGCTAATGAAATACAAAACACAGAGGATAGGAAAAAAGTTGTATATTTACAAATAAATATGCAAAGAATTATTTAATTCTCACACAATTGCACAAAGCGCTAAGTCACGAGATACGTTTGCCAATTGGGCGTTAGCTTGCATAAAAAAAGTGTATGACCAACAACTACAACATTAACAATAATGCTAACAACAACAATAACTGCAATTGTTTAATTGCCGCTAACTGACAAAAGAAATTGCCAAGCGACAAATGAGTGCAAGAAATGTGTTTTTTTTTTTTTGTTGCCAAAGCGATTCTTGGTAGCTACAGACTGACTTGTCTTGTTAATTGCTCCATGCTGAACGGGGGGCGTGGTGCGCGGCGATGCAGTGCGTTGCGGTGTCGAGGCATTTTGGATGAGTCAACAAGAAATTGTCTTAATAGCCGCTGTTACCGTTGGAAGACTTTTGCTCTTTTTTCTTTTCCTCTATATCCATCTAATTAATATTTTTTTCCCTCCCCTCTTTTTTGCCATTATTTATCAGAGAACTTTGTTTTGTGTCTCGCCAACAATTAAACTTGACTGATTCAGTTGGTAACGCGTTGCATTTGATTTGTAATGAGTCTATTGTTGTTGTTGTTGCTGCTGCTGCCATTATGGTTGGCGTCATTAAATATGTTGTCTAGTCCAGTCAAATGCCTGACGTTTAGCTGCCGTGTTTTGTTTTTTTTTTCCAACTAACATATTTTACCCTTTGTTTTAGACGGAATTAATGACGCACTTTATGACATTTAAGCCATGTGCTACCGAAATGATGTCATCGTTCCGTTCATCTGTCATCAATTGTCAACTGGGGGACAGCAAATGTCACTTTACATCACCAATGTGTGTGCTATTGGAAATGAATCATTTATCGCAGGGCGCAATAAGCCTGGTCAAGTTTGTTACTTAAGTCTTTTGTTTCGCCACTGGGTTTGGGCGTCAGCATTCTCTGCATATTTTGCTTACATTTGGCCAATGATTACCGCAACAATCTGCAAAAAAAAACCAACCCTCCCTCCCACCAAACCCCCAACACCAGCTGTAATGAGCCATGCGCAAATATTTCGTCTATTACCCAACCAAGCTGAAAACGCAACAACACCAACAATACCAACAATGGCCAAAATCGATGAGCATAAGACGTTAGTCTTTTTCTGTATATATATATATTTTTTTCTGTATGCATACATTTTGTGAGTTTGAGTTTTCTTTTATTTTAGTTGCTTGTCTGCATGTCTCTTTGTATGTGCCACAAATGTGAAGAGTTTTCACTAATTTCAAGCAGCAGCAGAAACAGCAGCGAAACAAAACACGCGAATGAAACAACAGCAAACAGCAGCAGCAAACAACAACAATAACAACAACAATCATCGATGTTGCTGCATAAATAAAAGTAAATTTAATGACAAGCAAAATATTTCTTGTCATGCCTATCAGATTACAAGATTTCTATATGAACTCGCAGACGAATTCAGCATTTTGCATGTGTTTGCAATGTCTGTCTGTATGTGTGTGTGTTTGTCGTTAAAACATGATTACTGGCTCAGAGACAAGGAGACAAACATACTTACAGTTACATATAACACGGCACATGACAAAGCCGTTAGTGTCATTTGAATGCGATTGTTGCCAAGTGTCTAATGTGATGTAAAGTGATGTGATGTGACGACGATGTCATGCCACAGCGCATGTCCACAAAGAGAGGTATACCAAGTCTATCCGAAGCCGTTAACAGCCTCCAGAAGTTGTCTAGGCAACTTTAGCTAAACCAAAAAATATATCCTTAAAACTATTTCCTAGAGATAGAGAGAGACATAAAGACGACTTGAGCTAAATATTATACGCATCTATTCCCACAGAAACTTAAACTTAAAAATTTAGTCTTAATGCCTGCTGAAAATCAATTTCACACATTTCAATACAAATCGAAATCAAAGAAACGACGCATGAAATCGCTAATTGTGCGAATGGGAAGGAAGGGTCGTACCGAGCACAGTTTAGCCCTGCCCAGCCCAACCCAATGGAGGGTCCCCCTACCCCCAGCCCTAGCCCCACCGACAAAAAAAAAAAAAAAAACCGTAGGCTGCCTCAATTAAAATCGTAGCGAATTCCCAAAGTAACAAAGAGAATTTAATTACACCGCATGTGGTGTATAACATCCATTGCCGACCCTTGAAAATGGTTATTTTTTCCATCATCTTCGTCTACGCGGTGTTTTATCGGAACCTTGGTCCATGTAATCAAGTGAGAAAATGTCGAGCCTAATGAATTTTGTTTTGTTTGCGCCCTTTTACAAGTTTTTTTTAATAGGCAATTTGGGCGTGCTACTTACTATTTTTGTGTGTACAAACTAAATCGAAAAAAAAGAATAAAACAAAAATTAAAATGGAAATAAAAATATTAATAAGTAGCTGAAATGGCATAATGATGTCTCTATTCGGTTGGCATCATTTTGAAAGGCATGTATAAGTTCAGGAGGAGGTCACAAATGCTGAATAACGAAAATCGATTTTTTTTTTGCATTTTTTTGGCAAATGTTTTGCATAATTATCGATATATGACTAAGACAAGCCGAGCATACATAGTATGTGTATTGCGATAAGATTGAGAAACTAATAAATACAATAAGTAGAGACAAATGCCAAATGCTAATTAATCGCTGCGATGCGCTGTTAATTGGCAGCCGTGAATAATACTCACCCATCGATTTATGCTGGGTTAAAAAAAAAAACAAAAATACAATACCTACTACATTTTTTGTTGTTGTCTTTTTCATTTTTATCAATACAAACTCATCGAGCAATGGAGCTTGTGGAGATGATGAGGATGAGGCGGTGGTTGGTAGTGGTGGTGGATATATCGACTGGTTTTATGTTTTTCATTCGGTATATGGCATTCGGCATTCTGTGTTATTTAAATGGATAATTTGCTTAATTAATTTTAAAACTAAAACACTTCGCATTCATCATTTTAATTAGCCAGGCCTTTAATTTATAAATAATTTATAAATATTGATTTGACAAAGATATGCTGACTGCCTCTGTCTCTGCTTTTGCATCTGTCTCTGTCTCGTGTTGGCTTGGCGGCAATAAAAATCTTTGAGCAATTAATTAATAAAACGCAGCCTCGTGCCTCATGTGTGTGTCTATGTGTGTGAGTGGAAGGAAGCGCTTGAAGCATAAATCTTTTTTGTCTTTTTGTTTCGTATTTTTTGATACAGGCGACATCTATTAATTTAATCTTTGGGGGCAATTGCAACAACAAAAGATGCATAATAAACGAAAATAAAAGCATAGAAAATTTGTTTGATTCGATTTTTACTATTCAACAAAAAACCACAAAAAAAAACGAAAAACAAAAGCCATAAAATTCCGAATCACAGAAATATTTTAGTTTTCTTTTTTTTTTTTGTTGTTGTTTTTGTTTCCCCCCATTTTGGTTTGTAGTTTTATTTTATTTTTATTTTTGCATTGCTCGATTTGCATATTTCTCGTAGGTGGTTCAATGAACTTGCTTAGAGCAGAGATTGCTACGGAACGTGGAGTGAAGCGGTGGGGAGAGCATGTCTGGCGGGGGCGTCGCAACATTTGATGAGGCGACACTTCTCTCAGCTTGATTCGGCGTTTCGCCTACGCGTTAATTTGAGAAATTTGCAAACATTTGCATGAAATCAAATGAAAAACAAAGACAAACAAAACAAAAAGAGTCACAAAAACAAAGCAAACAAATATTTAATCAAGTGTCTATAAGATGGATTAGATCTCAACCAGTTGTGGACACCACCACAACATTTTTATTTTTTTATTTTTGTTTACATCTCTTGCTATACACACCAAAAGATATTAACAAAGCGAAGGCACGTGTCTAAGATCCTTAAGGTAGTCTTTCTTTTATTTACAATTACATAAATCCATCATAAAATCAATTCGTTGCGCTTGAATTTCCCAAAAGCCAAGTTACCACTCTGATCCATTCAAATTATCTTTAGTAGGTAGTCCTATAAGTCGGCTTAGTATATTTAATAGATTACTTGATTCTCTTATAGTTCAGGTTTTTGCATACAATAGCATTTTTTGGTTTGAAAATGTTTAACTGTCAATCAGTCAGTCTTTATATTGAACAATTATATTGTGTTTTTTAACAACCAAGCTTTGAAAACATTTCAATTTACAAGTTTTTCCTCATCGGTCATAAACATTCTCTCTCTCTCTTTGTTTTTTTGTTTTTTGTGTTGTTGTTTGGAAATGAAATAAATTAACGAATAGTCTTAACAAATCGATAATGTCATGCCAACAACAATTGCAAACATTTTCTATTAAGGCATTTTCCATATGCTAACGAGCTAGCCAATTGCAGACAATTTTAATTTTCCTCTTCGTTTTTCTGATTTTTCATTTAATTGCTATGAAGTGCGCAATGATTTGGCAGATAAACCCAAAATTTGCAATTGCCATTCCAATTGCAAAGGTAATAACAACAACAGCAACAACAAAACAGCAGCCAATTGATAACAATTTCTTAATTTATATTTTCCACACAAAACTCTTTGTGACTAAAGGGGTAGAGAGAAGGAAGGGTTCCCATGTGTTGATAGTCTTGATGGTTTTATTACTGGCTATTGGCATATGAAAAAAAAACGGGAAATACATTGACAGCAATTAACTTGTGATTAGCATTGTTCAGTAAATGGTTTAGGTAAGACCAAACCTATTATTATTAAGTAACTAACTATTATGCACATTTAACAGCAGCAACAACCTTCAGTTATAAATTTATAGGTTTCAGTTCAATTCGATTCTTGCTACGCACTTGCTTTTCCAATATATTGAGAGACAGATATACTCCATATATACATATGTATATTGTAATCTAAAATGCTAATTAAGCTGCCGGCATTATTTAGCATACCATTTTCGTTGTTGCCGCATGCAAAACGCACTTTACGCACGAGAGTGAGATGCAGGAGTTGTATGTGTCTCTCTCTGTGTGTGTGTGTGCATGGAGGCTGACCAGCTGGATTCAAACTCGCATATGCATTAATTAATAAATGTCGTGATGTCGCTTTTGAAGTGTCTGTCATTATGAGATCAATTAATAGGAAAAAAATTCTAGATCAAGGTGAAAATTTACAAAAATGTCGCACACACACACAAACAGGCACGCAGAACACGGACACGAGACAAGCGGACTCCAATCAACACTCATTTGATATATAGGCTTCGATATTTCTATTTGGGTTTCTGCCTTTAATTGCCAGACTGTCAGGCTGCACGATGTTAACATGACTAAAAATAAATTACATCACCTATAAATGGCCAAAGCTCTCTCGGTTTCTGGCCCGAACATCAAAGCAAATCAATCATTTCAAGCCTTAAAAACTCTATTTTAACTCAACAAACTGCTGCACACAGTAAAAATTTCTTCATATCATCAATTTAACAAACCAAAAGTTTTTCCCAATTTGTTAACTGGACCAAATCTGAAGTCTATATGATTGAAAACGCTGCTCCACGCACTCTAGTGAACAGATTAACTAAAAGTCAAAGATTAGATCAATAATTTGTCTGACAATTTGTTATATGTAGTTGTTGCCCCCAAAAGAGACTGGAAAAGTGTCAAAATTGATATCAGCTTAAGATAATTTTTAAACTTACTAAAAGAGTAAATTAATAAATAAATGTATTAAGAAATTATTTCTTAATAACAATACATATAAATTTTTATATTAGTTGAGTTTCTGTTTTTTGGTTAATTAATGTTTTTTAAACTTTTATGTGTATTACATATTTCAATTATTTTAGTTTACAATTTAATAAGTTATTTCTGACAGTGCATAATAAATTTAGTTTTCAATTTAAAAAACGCATTTTTCGCCGCCTAGTTGTTGTTTTGTTTTTATTTTGCCTGTTTGGCTGTTATAATTAATGTTGTTGATATAGAAAATGTTGTTATTATTGTTGTTGCTGCTGCTGCTGCTGGTGGTGGTGGTGGTGGTGGCAGTGGTGTTGGTGTTGTTGCAGTTGCTTTGAGTTTCATGTTAGTTACAAAGTTGCTCGCTTGTGGGCTGAGTGGTTTTATGTTACACAAAATAAAAAAATATTTTGCACTATTCAGCAAGAGTAACAACTGCCATACGCAATGAAAACAAAAAATTTGCCTTGCAAATCAAACAACTTTGTACAACTAAAAACAGAGAAAAAAACAAAAACCAAATCAATAAACTGAAAAAAAATAACAAACTTTATATTTGAACTTGATTTTGGCGCGCGGCATGACAAAAGTCACGAGGCGGGGGAGGGTCAAGTACAAACAACGATAGCTTGACCAAATGCAGCTGCAACTTGTGCGTGAGAACTAGCTGGGGCAGAGCAACAACAACTCTAACATTGTTGCCTTATATCTATCAAGATTTTCAATTTTTGCATTAGCCTGTGTACTTGAAAAAAAGAAATAAAAAATAAGAGAAACAAAAAAAATTGACGCCGCACGGCAAGCACGCATTTGTTTCACTTGAAGTTTCTGCTGCTGCTGACGTTGTTGGTGTTGTTGTTGTTGTTATTGGTGCTGGTTAATAAATTTCAAGATACTTATCAATTAGCATACGAATTACATGCCTTGCAATCATAAATAATGCGTAAGATTTTTGTTTTTGTTGTGTTTGTTGCACTTTGAAGAGAGGAGAATTGATGCATAAATTTTGATTGCTTTGCTGGTGGTTAATTTTGTTTATATACATACTTACTATTTATACATATACATATATCTGTATATATATGTATGTTGGCATGTAGTTGGGTAAATGTTTGTTAGTTTTTAGATTTGTAATTTATAAGCATTTCTACACACTTTGACTCTTAGGTGCGTGTTTGATTTAGCTTTGGATTAGAAAACAACAAATAAACAACAAATCATGCGGCACGAAACGAATGACTTAGACAACGAACTTGCTGGCATGATCAAGAAGTTATGTATATAGACTCGAAAACCAAAGTCAGATTCAGTCTGAGGAATCGAAATATTCAGACTATCATACTACTACTCATTGTTATGCTCGACACTTTTGCGCTATATTTACAAATTGGGCCAATAAAATGAACACCAGTAACAGACGGAGACAGAGACAGAGAGGGAGAGAGAGAGAGAGAGAGAGAGAGAGAAAGACAGAGCATAAGGAAGACCAGAAATGTAAGACTATAAAAATTAACTGGAACTTAAAAAAACAGAAGGAAACCAAAAACGAAACAACTGCTGATGAATTTTTATGCATGTTTTGTTGTTATTGTTGTTGTACATATATTGGTTTATATGACGGTCATATAAAAAAAAACTCAATCTCTTGGATAGAAGTCAACGATTTTTTAATGAAACAAACGCTAGACCAGCTTGGCTACAAATAGTGATGAATGTGTGTGTGGGGGGAAGAGGGCAAATGGGAGGTTAGGCTATTAAAATGCCCAGCAAATAAATCAAACACGATATCTATCTGTAGTCAGATATACTTGATTACCGATCGCTGATCAGGCTTACAAATCCGCCCGCTTCGTTAGCGAGCAACAACAGGAACAACATCAGAAACAACAACAATAACATAAGTAACAACCTGCTGAGCAGCATCAAAGGCAAAAGAGAAAAAAATTTAAAAGAAGAAATATATTTAAGTATATATATCGATATACCTATTTATTGTCAATGGAGCGGTAATCCCTAAAGCAGCAAAATGAAAATGTTTGGCAAGGGATTAGTAACATGGTAAAAAGATAGATGGAGAGAGCTGTAAGCTGACGGCCCAGAGGCACGCGCTAAAAGACGTTTAGGAATGATAAATCGTAAGAGATCGAGAGAATGAGCAAGAAAGAGCAATAGAGGCAAAACAGAGGTAAGAGTCGGAGAGGAGGGCAAGTTCAGTCATCTCTCTCTCTCACACATACTTCGAGTCATACTTTTTACTTTTTCATATTTTACTTTTATTTATCTGCTGCTCCAGATCTGGAATCTGGCAATCGACGCGACACTTTGGATTCATGATTTATGCGTATTTATACCACTTTTTGTTGTTGTTGTTGTTGTCGTTACCCATTGCCGTTGCCCGTTGATGTCGTTGTCAGGCATTTAACGTGATCTGCTCTGTGTGTTGAGGCAATTACGCCCACTATTTGGATACCGATTTCGATTTCGTTCAATATTCGACTTCAATATTTGTGGTGATTTATATTGGAATTTCCCATATCTATACATATTGGCTTCATGCATGTGTTGGCTTGACTCAAATTTGTCATGTGCTCAATGTCCACATACATATATATTTTTTTTCTCATGTTAATATTCTGCTAATTAAAAGTCCATTACAACGACGAGAGAAAGACAGGGAGAGAGAGAGAGAGAGAAAAAGGAGATAAAACATTAGCAAGCCGCCAACCAGTTGAGTCAGACTCATCCAGCATTAACAGTTCCTAATTGGCCACATGCCGGGCGTTTTAGCTCATTGCGGCTGCTCGTCCCTAAACATTTAGCTGTATTTTTTTTTTATTTTCGTTAATTTGTGAAAATTGCTAAACGCTGGCTATCGCATCTACACTGACAGAAAATGTTACTAAAAATTTAAGCAGCTCCATTATTTCGAAAAGATCTTTTAAATTTTTGGCTTTGCCTCTCAATCTAAGAGTGAATATCTGCAACTTCTTTGAGTGTATCCTTATCTTGAATTCTGTTTTTATATGATGCTTTAGTCTGCTAACTGCATTGGTTAGTTGGTTGGTTGGTTGGTTGGATCATTGTAAGCTGGTCTTGTGGCTTTTATGATTTTTTTTCTTTGAAATTTAAGTCACGCTTTTGGCAATTAAGTGCCCCCAACACCAAGCAACTTGGCCAAGCTGTGACTACTACTGTGTGGCCTGTGGCCGCCCTCGACAGGTGACTACTGCCACAACTGGGCTGCTCTCCAGCTCTGCTCTGCCTTGCTCTGCAGTGGCCTCCGAAAAGGGGGAGTTTGTTTGCCCCTCTCGATCTCTCTGTCGTTCCTTGTCGCTGTGTGTTTGCTATGTGCAGTGTTTCAGTGTATGCCACTTGGTTTTTGGGTGACATGAGTCGCATTTGCAATTATTTTGCGGCTCATTAAACTTTTAAACACGTCGTTCACGTAGTGACGCGTCTGTCAGACGGCTGCCATGTAGTCAGGCACCCCCCTTTCGGCCTGCGATATCTGTCTAACCGCCTCTTCGAAACTCCCCATCCCCATCCCATTCCCATCTTGCGCTTGCCTGTGAAAATGTCATAAAAATCTCTAGGGAGTTTTGTTTGCTGAATTTTTGCTTTGATTTTTCTCTCAACCATTTTTCGCTTGCGAAACGAAAAACCAAAAAACAAACAGAAGAAAAAAATAAATAAATAAATAACAGAAAAAGATTTCTTTTTTATCGTGCAAGTTTGTTGTCTGGTTTTCATTTTATGATTATTATTTTTTTAAGATTTCTGCAATCAAACATTTACACTTTCAGGCATAAAAACAGAGAAGGACTTTGGCAACGAACTTACTTGGCGTATTGTAGTTTTTGTTGCCATAATTTATTTGGTTTTGTTTTACCGTCAAATGCTATTAACTGCACTTTAAATTAAATATTAAACAAAGAAATTTAGTTCATATATTTTTTCTTGTATGCTTTTGCCTTTATAACATTTCAATTAATTTAACTTTTGTCTCCTTCGTGCATGGTTCGGTCAAGACTTCAATGTCAGGCCGCATTAAAGTGTCGCCTGTTGCCTGTTGTCTGGCTTTTGCCAAGTTTTAATTTTGTGGTTCAAGTACGTTTCCAGCAAATTCCATTTCATGGTCATTTGCATGGAAATCGCCATCGCCATCGTCGTCGTCGTCGTCGTCGACGTAGTCGTTGTTGTCGTCATCGTCTTCCGTTGTCAATAACGATTTTCATCATAGTCCTCATCCTGTCTCATCTGAATTGGATTCAGGCATTGAAAGTGGAATGCGAACCAGTTTTTTGTGTTCCCCTTTGTGTGTTTCCACACAGACAGGCAGATAGACAGACGGACAGACAGACACTCGGGACACAGTCTATGGATATGGGGCCAACGTTTAGTGTGGTCTGCAGTTTTCGCCAACTAATGAAATATATGCAAAAATAATCACAGTCACAACTAGAAAATAGAAACATTTGCCGTTGTCCGTTATCGGATTTGTTTTCATCAGGCATTCTATTATTATTTTAATTTGGCACCACCATCTCATCTCATCTCATCACAACTCAACTCATCTGAAGTCGTCTCATTTGGTTTGATTTGGTTTGGGGCCTGAACGGTTTGTCCCCAAACTATGCATAATTTATGAGCATCGCTTGGCTTGCATCGCTTTATTATGCTAATTCTGGGCAAAGTAATTTGTTTATTTGGTCTCTTGGCCGCATGGACTTAGTGTCATAATTAAGCGACTAATTGATTTGTTCCAGACATTCGTTCAATCTACCAATCCAACAAACGCCACAGATCTATGAATTGTGATTAAGCCAAGGTGCCAACAGGCACATTAATCAATCATCCAGATATAAAAGTATTTCTGCAATACCATTACCACCATTAATGCAATCGTAATGAATTTGGCAAGAGGCCAGCCAAACTAAAAAAAAATCGCCAAACGGAAATGCCATAAATAAGGAGAGCAATGGCCAACAAGATAAGAGACAAAGTTGCACAGTGATTTGAATGTATGGAAATAACACAGTTCCAACTTTAACTAAATAAAGTGAACTTTTAAGAAAATGGTGTTCTGAAAACGAATTTCTCTGTTTTGTTTGCCAATATGGAAATATGTATTGTGAAAAGACTGTGCGTCGTGGGGTCTGGTCTGGCAGCGTCAACTATCGGTTTATGCCCCACGAGAGGTCGTCGAGCCACAGATCCGGCTTTGTGGTCGTCAAACATTTTCGCGGTGAACTGAGGGGACTTTTAAGTTATGACCACAACTGGAACTAGAGCTGGGGGTCTTGGATATATTGGGGTATTGCGGACCGAAGCCAATGCTTGTTACAAATACTTTAAAGCACTTAATAATATGCAGAGTCTAGTCTATTATTGTTATTGCTGCACATAAAACTTAGCAATTGGCATTATTAACGCCATAGGCTTGGGTCGTTTTAGTATATTTCTTCTCGCATTTGTGTCTGTGTTT
This sequence comes from Drosophila paulistorum, assembly GCA_018152135.1. Taxonomy (NCBI): domain Eukaryota; kingdom Metazoa; phylum Arthropoda; class Insecta; order Diptera; family Drosophilidae; genus Drosophila; species Drosophila paulistorum. Next base: position 9,406,976 of record JAECXG010000805.1, on the reverse strand, counting down.
CTGTGTGTGTGTGTGTGTGTGTGTGTGTGTGTGTGTGGGAATGTACAGGAAAAAGTCACAACAACAAAAACAAATTTTTTTTGGCATAAACACAAATGATGCTGATTGATTGAGGTCCGCTCACGAACGATTTTCGCTATGGTGGCCTGTTCACACCTGGCTAAAAGCATTAATAAACACTCGAATTAAATGCACTCTAATTAACCAAACTGAATATACACACCTCTAAATGAATGTCGGCATCGGTGTGTGTGTGTGAATACACATTTGGCACGCAAACTGTGACGATTTTGTCATGAAGTTTACTTTATGAGCTAATCAAATACGAAGTATTCGAAATACTCGTAAATTTTTTGTCTTCTTTAATGAGTTAATAAAGTGCGTGCTCTGCTCTAACTCAAGCGAAACGTGAAATGAATAATGGAATTGGTTGCGGTGGTCTATATAGATATACGATTACGATTACATTTGCCCCACTACACATATCATCTAATGAGCAAAGTGAAAAAGATTTGCGTGACTTGCCAATGTTTTTGTCTCTGTGATATGTTTTTTTTTTTTTTTGCATTGCATTGCATCTATCGAAGGTGATTGCCAATTTACTATATTTATGAAGTTAAATGTTAAACACATTAGTTAAATATAGATATTTTGCAAGAATTAAGAAACAATTGTGTGTTGTGAAAATTGTATAGGAATAGTTAATCGATTTTAGTTAATCTTTCGATTTCATAACAATTCAAAAGTGTCCTCTTTTATGTTGACTTACAAAACTTGTGAGCAGATGCAAAGTTGAAAACTTTTGGCATATAAATATTCTCCATGCAATAATATCTTACTTAGATGATGACGGATTTGGATTTCCGCCATGACAATCTTTTTTTGGTTGACTTTCTTTCAAGTATGCCGACACAAGCGCCAAAACGCCAACGCTGAAGCGACTTAGACTTGCGTACAACGCGACGTATGCGCATTTTTAATTGCTCGCAACATGTTGCAGCACAAAGATTGGCAACATTTTGTTTTCTTCATGTTTGTGTTGTTGTTGTTGCTTGCGGCCTGGCAAATTAAAATTGACATTTTTGAACAGCTTGTCGCAGCGTTAATTTCAAAATGGTTCACCATTTTTGGGATTTGTCAGGCGTTTTGCTTTATGAATTATCAATAAAGAGTTTTTATGCAGTTTTTAAGTTGCAATTGGTATTTGAGGCCGCTGACGCCGCCCCTTGGTGACATCAAAACGAACGTGAATTGCTATAGACGGAGAGTCTCTCTCTCTCTCTCTCTCTGCCTCCTTCTCACTGTCTATGTGCAACGCAGGAAATACTTATACCTTGAGAGTCCAGTTGTCTGTGTGTGTGTGTGTGTGTTTGCTCCATATAAGGTCTAAATATTTGCCAAATCACACGCCAGCAACCGCAGACAATGCCGCGTTGTTGTCCAGAGACTTTTCTGAGTGGCTGTTGTTTTTTGTTGTTGTGTTTGCTGGTCACGATTTTAACATTTTTGCGCATAGGCAGAGAACGCGCGCGCGCACCCCAAAATTTTCAACGTTTGCCCATTAATTTTCATTGAAAACGTTTTCATATTTTCTGCCACAGTTTTTCTGGTTGTTGTTGTTGCTGTTGCTGTTGCCACAATATTTTCATTGTAGTGTTTTGGCATATATTTATGTGCCGTAAAAAATGCGATCAAGATTGCCAAGACTGAAGGACCGAGAGGTGACTCCAAGTCCAAATCGTCGTAACTTCCAAATCTCATGCTCAACTTTGCACTTCAATTGCAGTGGTTGTTATTGTTGTTGTTCTTGCTGGTGTTACTATTGTTGTTGTTGTTGTTGCATTTGGGGGCGCTGGCTGCAAATTAATGGATTCATTCAACATTTTGGCAGCTGGCTGCAACAAAAAGTAAAACCCCAAAAACCAAAAAAAAAACGAAGTTCAATGTTTATGTTAACAAGTTTGCACCTATGAGCCCCATTTGAGAGCAAGCGATTGAAAGGCGAATGAGCCGCAGAGGTTGAATCAAAGACAGAGTCTTATATTAATTGAATTTCTTGTTTAATTTATCAATTAGAGAGTTTTGACTTTTTAATTAAATGCTTTTAATGCTGACCAAATTCAAGTTGTTGCCCACAAACAAAGAAACCACAAATTGTCTTGCTTTTAAATATCGTTGGCTATTTTAGCGAATTTTCTGCCTGTTTTTTTGTTTTTTCTTCTTTTTATGTTTTTTGAGGTGTGGACCTGGGCGAGTCTATGGAAACAAATGCTAATTATATGGCTACTGAGTACGTCAAAAGAGTCTTATTGATTCTCTTTATAGCCAGGGATTGTGGGACAGGCAGGAACAAGAACCTCTTTTTTGCCCACTTGGCCAAATTGGCAAGGTCTCTCCCTGTTCGCTCTCTCTCTCTACCTGCGTTCCTCTACATCTATCTCTTTAAATTTGTGTGTCTTAGTCTGTATTTCTTTTGTTGCCTTCATGGCAGCAACAGCCACGCCCCTTTAATTGCCACCTAGCATTTAAGTTAACTAACTGTTCATAAATAGTTATGGCATACACGGGTCCAACTCTGGCTGCGCCCACAAAATCTCTTAAAGTTTGCCGCACTCATTGTGCAGTCCGCAGCCAAAACCCGGCAGTTTTTTGTTTCTGTTTCTTTATTTCTTAGTTTTGCGTTTTGTTGCTTACCCCTCTTTTTTTCATTCTGTTTTACCATTGTTAACGCTGCAAATTTATTTTCCCACTCTCAGCTTCACCTGAGTGGTAGGTAGTTGTTGTTGCTGTTGGTTTTTGTTTTTAGTTGTTGTTTCCTTCTGTTTTCTACTTTAGCTGCCATTGCAGCATACATACAACAACAAAAATTAGTTAATTTAGCGCATTTTGTTTAATTTTAACTTCAAGTTGCTGCCAATTTGATTTGCAACTCTGCCGCTGATTGCTTTATTAACCGTTAATTTTGGCTACGTCCTTGGGGCTAAGACAGCAACTACATTAACAACAGGCACGTGGGCATTTGCCTCATAAAAGAAAGCACAAGATCTAAAAATTGTAAATGGAATGAAAAGAATAGAAAACCATGAACACATATCAATCACTCGCCCAACTGCCTAATCAAATAAGATTTACGATTTTCACATTTAGACCATATTTGTGAAATAGTTTAAACTGTTGAATGAATACCATAAAATGGCCAATAGCAAATTGCTAAATTATTTAGTATATAATTAACTTGGATCTAATTTTAATTGTTAGTTGTTTTTTTTCAAATCCCAATTGCAATGTATTTCAACTGATTTATAGATATTTAAATTAGAATTAATTGTTAAATGATTGAATAACAAAATGATAGAATTTCTTTATAAAAATGTTGAGATAAATAACTATAGACACGCATAACTTACTACGAAATTTACCTTTCAATTGCCTTTATATACTTTTTCTTCAATAGCTTTTCGGTCTGAATTGACTATGACATTTTGATTCCGGTTCCCATAGCTGCAGCTCGACTATATATTTACAGTTTTCTCTGTTGTATGTAATTAAATTATGAGTTTGCTATGGAAAATAAACTGTCCCAAAAAAAAACAACAAAATCGTTTCCCACTTAAATAAATTTTCTGATTTGCCATGGAAAGGGCAGTGCCAAGTCAGGCTCCCAGGCATAAATCTTACCAAGCCACACACACTCACGCACACACAAAGAGACATTCAGAGGGATCCAGGCATAGAGTCAGGTAGGCAAACACTAAGGGGAACCCCCGCAATGGGAATTGGGCGGTGGCGTTTCCATTCATGCGTGGTCTATCGTATGGATTCATTCAGAGGTGTCGCTGTTGAGATCATTTATGCAAATGTGCAACGTCAAGCACAAGAGTTGAGCACGCCCCACACACACACACACTATTCAGAGGGCGTTTCAACGTGAGTCTAAACGCTCTATGAGATTCTTATGGGAATCATTCATATGCTATAGTCGTTGTTTAAACGCTCAAAATGCAAAAAAAAAAATACTCTTAAATGCACCCACAGTGCGGGGCATTAGCATAAATTAAGCCACTTGTGTCCGATTGTGAGTGTCATGTCCATTTGTCAATCATGGCGAACATGCAAATCAATCAGACAATCGACTTGAACAAGTTCGTTATTCGTCATACACAAAACGGACAGTTGGCCACAATTTATGGGCCACTTAACGGCAACAATAACAAGTATCAAAACTAAACATTTACGAGAAATCTTCGAAAATCTTTAATGCCGTTGTTGAAGTCGTTGCCGTCGTGTTGCCCAATGGAAATTGTAAAGATGCGTTAAACACATTTGTTTTTATATTTATTTATAGCCATTGAGTGGTGTTTGGCTTTATGAAATCATCTCCCATCTCCATCATCATCATTACAATCATCATCATCATCGTTATTATCATGACAAAAAAGTGAATGGGTTTTATGTCGTAGATCAAATCCCATCACAACGGATCACATCAACATGCATATGGTCAAGTAAACTGTCCACAATTATGAATCTTTACACCTTTGGCCCCCAACAAGCATTATTGTCTATTTCTTTTGGGTGGTTTACGAGTCACTCTTTATGAGCCACACACGCTGCCCTGATTCCAGTCTGTCTTGGCCATCTATTTAAAAAGTGTTGACACTTTTTTTCTAATAAGCGATAAAAATATCAATAAGCGATCGTAAAACATAAAAATACAGTGATCAAAGAACATTTGCCAAAAATAAAAAATATAAAGATACATGGTTCATTTTTTAGGTGTGGCATTTCCGTTCGTAAAGGAACAACCTGTTGAGGTGTGAAAAGCCATTAAATCAGTCACTTAAGCCGGATACAAAAGGAACTTTGGAACATATTGTTATAGGCTTTAAAGCTTATAGTTATCAATGAACTTTAAAACATTTTGTGCAAAGATCAGCATAAATATAAGACATCGAACAACCAAAATTTCATCAATAAACTAGATGTTCATTCACAAAAAAAAATAGTTTGACACGTTTTTGCTTCTTTTACTATCAAGAAATTTGCAAAAGTATCATTTCACCACTTTCTACTAAGAAAACGAGCTATGGAAGTTAACTTCGGCCTTGCCGAAGTTTATATACCCTTGCAGTTCTTTATTATATTTAATTCGATAAGAAAAGTGAAATTTCATACATCAACAGCATTAGTTGTCGTATTATGAATATGCTCAAATATTTTTCAAACTACTGAATTCAAAACACATTTAATGATTATTTAACAATATATGATATAGTAGTCCGATCCCGATGATTTTCATACTTTATCTCACACAGGTAATAAAGAGTCTCCAAAAAAAATTTCAACCCGATATCTCTTAAGATGGCTGAGTAAAACGCATACTTCAAACTACTGAATTCAAAACACATTTAATGATTATTAAACAATATATGATATAGTAGTCCGATCCCGATGATTTTCATACTTTATCTCACACAGGTAATAAAGAGTCTCCAAAAAAAATTTCAACCCGATATCTCTTAAGATGGCTGAGTAAAACGCATACGCACAGACGGACGGACAGACGGACAGACGGACAGACGGACATGGCTATATCGACTCAGCTTCTCAAGCTGATCAAGAATATATATACTTTATGGGGTCGGAAACGTCTCCTTCTGTGCGTTACAAACATCTGATCAATTTTATAATACCCTCTGCAAGGGTATAATAAAACGAATATTGCATAAACAGTTGACCATTTCTGAAACGTAAGATACACAAAATTTGAATCTAAAGGCTGATTTTCAATATAATGTTATACCTATATCTATCCCAAAGAACTCTTACCTTAATTAATGAGCCCCAAAATAATACTAAGTTTTATTGTTTGGGATTTGTTATGCTTCCAATTGCCTCTTAAATTTCCCAATTATCTATCCCAAAGAACTCTTACCTTAATTAATGAGCCCCAAAATAATACTAAGTTTTATTGTTTGGGATTTGTAATGCTTCCAATTGCCTCTTAAATTTTCAAATTTTGGAAAGGATAGGAATCTAAAAACTCTTTTGTCAACCACATAAGTTCTTCTTCTTGTTTAAATGATAACAGACATATAAATACTTTTGATTGGCAAAAATATTTGAGCTCTACTTATTTCAAAAAGTAAAGAAAACTGATTTTACTTTAAAAAATCTGAAATACTTCTTCTCCAAAAAGAAACCATTTTTTTAGAGACTTCATCATCAAACTTATTAGGAACCTAAATTACCAGGCCTAAATTCAACATGATTACTAGAAACTTTCAATTGTTAATTTAACTGCATTATATATACAATTTCTTATTTATATTTTCTTGGAAATCATTGGTTAAAGACTCTTCAAATAACATTGTGGTATATTAATCAAGACATTCAGTTCATAAACTGTCGAGACACGCCCACTTTAAGTTTCATTACAATTTCGGAAACCACATAAATCCCCGTCTTTACAAACTTAGATTGAGAGCAACCAAACCCATTGACAATTCACATAAAGAGTGCAGAAACACAAAATCATTTTGCCATTTTGGCAATTCGGCAATTCGGAGCATTGCAAATAAATGTTGAAATACTTTACAAAAAGCAATAACACCAACAGCAACAACAACAATAACTAAACGACTGCTTTTTTTATAGTTTTTCAATTGATTTTAGAGTTTTTTTTATATATTTTTATTTTTGTGGTTGGCTTTGCAGAGTAATAAATAAAACTGCGTACCGCGTATTATACAATAATAAATCTCAAAGAGTGTTCAAGTCTCTCAGAAAATAAAACACACATATATATAGATAGATATGTATATACCTATATATATACAAACTAAAGTGGGCGTGCTGCGTGTGTCGATGTTGTAGTTGTTTTTGTCACTGCACTTTGCACATTAAAATGCCGCACATGCGTGCCAAAGTGTTGCAAGCAGGATGTGGGACGTGGTGGAGGATCGCGAAGGCGATTAGAGGGAACGCCAATATTGAGCAATTCCCCCCAAAAGCGACAAAACATTTTTCCACACATATATGTACATACATACAATCTTGGGTCGAGACTCTCCCATTTGGCCCCGCAAAGAGCTGATTAGACCCAAAAAAATAGACACAGTCAATTGCCATCAAAACGTGAGTGGATTGTTGTTCCTCCCATCCGTCGTGGTTCAACTTTTTTCGTTGGTGTAATTAATATTGCAGTTTTATTAATAATAAATTCACTTTAAATGCATGTTTCCTCGCACATTAAAAGCGCATAAATTAAAAATCAACACCCAAATGCGTCAACGCAGCCTGCGTGTGCTGGCACCAATGGTCAAGCTCATGGCTCGCTGGCACACCAAGGAGGGCGATCGGTTTGAGCTTATGAAGCGGGACTGAGTCGTCGTGACCATCACTCATACGCAATGAAGACATTTATATGGCAAAAGCCGTTTAGCACCCGGCATCTTTAGCTTTAGCTTCTTCCTCTTCTTCTGTTGCTTCTGTGGCGCCATCGCATCTTTGTCAGGTTTGGCTGCCAGTTGAAGTTATAGTTAGACGGGAAAAACTATGCAAGAGAAAGACGATCGAATGGCAGGTTCAATGGTTTTTTTTCTTTTTGGCAGTGGCAGCGGTGCCATTAATAATGGGGGCAACAACCAAGCTAAAGAACATAAATCGCCCATAGAAATTTCCTTAATTAATTTGATAATTTATAGTAGAGCTTGGTTGTTCTTTATGGCTTTGCCTAATTGGGACTAAATAGCATAATTGTTTTCAATTTTTTACCAATCACACCTTTCTAAAACTAAATCACTAAAGATTATCTAAATTTAAGTGCATCCAACTGGATTGTTGGACTTAATTACACATAAAAGAACAAAACAAAAAACCTTAAATGTAAGTGTGTTTAAATTTAAATAAAAGAATTAGTTTCATTTCAATGTTGGTCCCCATGGACATTGTTAGTACATTTTTATTTCTCCGCCTTTGGTTTAGCATCTCACGCATTTGTTGTCCAGCTCGAGTCTCGAGTTTGTCTTTGCCTTATCTTGGACAATATTTTTATTTTTCATTAAATTTTTTTTATTTTTTACTGGTGGTCGCACGCAATGGGCGTTGCCAGGCACCTGTTGCATTGCATTGCACGAGCAACAGTTGCACTTGTCGCCGACTGAAATCAGAGCAAAGCAGAGACTGGGACTAAGACTGAGACTGGGGCAGTGGCAAGTGTAGTCCGATGACAGCATCTTGGGCAGGCGACTTGTGCGTTGGCTTTTCGATGTTAAACATGTTAATTCGTGCGTTGCATAAAACTAGAGAAAAAAATGGTGGCAGCAGCCCGTTACATGGCAGTCCGTTGGAGTTGCTGCTGCTCCTTACTTTATGTAATTGCAAACTAAACACTTTCTGTTACGATTGCCGTCGTCGTCTACGTCGACGTTGCCATCATCGTTCATTTATGTCTAATTAAAATTTTCGCTGAATGCCGGGCGTGCCAACGGCCAAGAGAAGTTGGTCTAGTTTGCTTGATTGTTGGTAGAGATGTGAGCGTGAGTGGCTAAAGAAGACAATGGCTTTAAAGAACCAATTCTAGTTGTGATGTAAAGTGCTTTTAATTGTTCATAGTGGAACCAATTTTGTTGTGATGTAAAGTGCTTTTAATTGTTCATAGTTAATCATTATAAAACAAATAATTACTTTATTATATACAAATCGATTCGTGATAGAACTATATTATAAACTAAACTAAATTTTAATATGTATTTCATACTAAAATTAAGAATGTTTACTTTTTCAAGGATTTATGTGTAAGATAAGCACGATTTCAACTTTTATGAATAGACTATAATTTAGTTTTATTAACTTATAATAGGCGTTGGCTTTAATTTATTAATGAGAGTTTTAATGAGACATTTTCAACTATTTGTTTACTTATTTTGCAGCTGTTTTTTTTTGTTACTTATTGCTCATTTGGATCCGGCATTTCCTGTGCATACAACAAATTCCTTCCTGCTCGGAGACTGAACTAAGTAAGTCAATAAATCTATGCAAAACTGATTATAAATCATATGACAACCAGTGAGTAAAGCGTTTTTAATTACAACTTTGCCACACTGAACCATTTACTGCATTTGTTGTTATTGCTGTTGTTGTTAAATGTTATTATTGCTGTTGTCGTTGTTGTTTTTGTTGTTGTTGTTGTCATAATAAGCCGCCTTAATTTGGCTTAATTTGCGGGCAGACACAGGGTCGTATGAGTAACATTTAATTGCATGCCAAAAGCAAAACAAAGGCAACACTTGAAAGAATTTCAAACACAAAATTGCTCATTACCACCGACCATTCCTTGGAAAATAGCAACAGCAACACCAACAACAGGCTACACTTGGCACCAGCAGCAACAACAAGCATTTGGCCATAATAACAATAATAATAATTAAAAACCAATTTTTCGAGCTCAAGTATCTAAGCCATAAAACAACAAGAAACTGGGCTATAAACACACATACAGTTAGTTAGTATATTGTATAAATTTGCTTAGTCAAGCGGCAAAAAAGTAACGCCCGAAAAATAATACACACACACACACACACACACACACACAGACATCCAGAAATGGGCGCAGCAAATTCAACCCCCAAAAGCAAAAATAAAGAATAAATGCACCTAAATTATATTGCAATTAATAATTTAGCAATAAAACTCTTGCACTCCCCACAAGAATTATAACAAAAATTATTAACAATTAAGCTTTAGCACTTAAGCAGATGCCAAAATACCAACCAAATAGCAGCAACAACAAATCACCAAAAAATCTGTTTGAAAATTGCTTTGGCTTTTGTTGCTGTCGTTTGCTGCTGCCACCGATGTTAAGCAACAATTAAGCAATTTTCATAATTACAAACAATGACCAATTTTTTGACACGCTCGCAAAGCGCGCAAAAAATTTGTTTTTTTTTTATTTTTTACTTTTTGTTAACCAGCGGCAAATGCTGCTGACGTCGAGGCTGGCGTTGACGTCGACGTCGCCAATGCTTAATCGGTGGAGAGCTTAAGAGGGGAACCAATACTTAGACCACTCAATCAACTGGCTAGAGGGATTAAATAAATATGGGAAAATCCCCAACAGTAACAGGAAATTGTTAAAATTTTAAAAGCCCTTTAAAAGGATTATTATTGCAATAAAGAAAGGATCAATATACTAGACGATTTTTGAATGTCATAAAAAAGTTTTATAGGAAATTATATACAGCAATTTTAAATGAAGAAGGGTAAATGGGTAAAGGGTATTTAAATGTCAAAATATTTGAATTTGATTTTTGAATGCTCTTTACAAGAATTATACGAAATTTCAAATAAAGAAATGATTAAAATACTAGTCAATTTTGGAATCCTTTGCAGATATTAACTTTATAAAATTTATTTCAACTAATTGTATATATGAAATATACTTCCTCTCGTTCAATGTAAACTTTCCATTAGTTTGCTTTATAAACCATGTAAAATATTGGCCAATAGGTTAACACGTTTTTGGTTTTTGAACTTTGATTCTGATTTTCTCGGCTTCCAATGAACAAATTTAAAAATTTGTGCAAATTACATGACTGGTCAAGGTCGTAATGCCAGCTTTTACCGTGTTTTATTCAGGTGTATTTTAACCTCTCTGGCTGTATAATTGTTTAGCACATTCTTTCTTAAATACCTATATATTATTATATACGCACGTGTGTACTCTTTGAAGAAGTTGTACATCTAGGAAGTCAAGGAGAAACTGCAAACCACAAATTTTTAATTTACTACCAGCAATCTTTGTGAGGCCAATCGAAAGTTTTGGTTTTTGCACTTAATTCGTGGTGTATTTTGGTCAAAAAGATGCTAAGGTAGTGGCAAATTCTGTATATAACTCTGCAACATTCGAATAAGTTTTCGTCTATCAAAAATTAAATTGATTCTAAAGAGTTTCATAAAACTGAGTAAAAACATGTCTAAGAAAATTTATAACGATACATTCACTTAAGCCCTTACAAAACCAGGCAGATAGTTTAGTTTATTGCCAAACATATATACATACATACGTCATGCAATATTCGGAGAATAATATAAATGCAGCTTCTATTTATGTATGTAACCATTTGACTTTTGCTAAATAATAATTCCAGAGTACGATCATATTTTATGTTCACATCATATACGAGTATTGGCAAATCTATTGATGTTTTTAGCTTTTTATGGGTATAGATATAAATTTTACAAGTTAAATCAATTGGACAAAAAGTAAGTTGTTAGCGAATTGAATATATGCAACAACGACAACTAGTTACCGTATTTTGCACAATGACAACCTGTGGCTGTAACGCGCACTCACATGTTAATGCCGATTGGTTGTACTTGTAGGTAGCTTCCAGCTGACGACAATCACGTGCCGCTTGCTAAAATGCAATTGCCATTGCATTTGCTTTTTTCTATTGCACCCGAGCCAAATGTGCAAACCAAAACAATCTGCCAGAGGCTGAAAGATACAGACAGAGGGAAAGAGAAAAAAATAGATTTAACTGGCAATTTTACACCGATTTATATAATCAGCAGCGACACAAAACGTGCCAACATATACGCCAGTAATTTCCTGCCTTAGGCCAAACTACAATAAAACAATTTGTATTTTCGGAAACAACAGCCCAGAATGACAACAAAAGGTTAGACAACAATTTCAATTTCTCAGTTTTATGCGTGCTTGCAAGTATTGAGCAACTGCAATTGAAACTGCCTACTATGACAATTGCCTTGATATACGAGACATCCCACCCGCAATTAATGTATAATAATTGCAAATTGAAACCCAGCAGAAAACAAAGACAACAACAAAAAAAAAATTAATAACAAAACTCGCCAGCGACTCAAATTGCAACAAATGCGGCAAGTGTTGCAAATGCAAACCAAACCGAAACACACAAAAACTAAATAAAACAAAAACAAAAAACCCAAGTGCTTTGGGTTGGTTAAGAGTCCACCACCAACAACAAGAGACGAGAGATATTAAACAATAATTGTAACTGTAAAGTGAGCTTAACGTGAGTGCATCAAAGCATAATTTTCTTGCAACAGACAACAGACATCGTCGACGTCTAAGTCTCAGTCGCCATAAGATGGACAAGCCAAAGCGTAGTCTACAAAAAACTAGAAGCAACAACGGGCAAGAAAGAAAAAAAAAACAAGAGCTACAAATTTCATTCACAGACGAGCAGCCGGAGTCGCAGTCGCAGTCATAGACATAGAGTCGGAGTCGGAGACGGAGTCAAGAAACTTTGGACTAGTACGTAAAGCATACCGCCTTATAATTAGAGCAGAAATTCTGACGTTTCTATTTCAATTTTCCAACAAACAAACGCCACGCAAAACTGCCACGCCAAGTGACGTTTTGATTGAGTGATTGGCAACAAGTTGAAGTTGGCGACGGAGACGGGCATGGAGTTGCTGGGGGAGTTGTATGGGATGGGTTGCAGGGGTTGGAGGGAGGACCCGGTAGCCAACCAGGCAGCAAGTGTTTGCCCACTGCGGTTGTCTATCTGTCTGTCTGTCTCTCTGTTGGTCGATCCGTCGGTGGTGGTGGTTACAAATATCTGCATACCACTGAATGAAAATCATTTTTTGTTTTTTCCTTTATTTTTTCTGCCACTATCCTCTTGTGAAAGAAGGTCTCGAGTTACCTTCGATTGCAGTCGCACTCCAAATCCGGGCTGGTAATTTAAGCAGTGGAGAAATTTTTTTTCTTTTTTTAATGCAACAGGCAACAACCAGGCAGCTGCTGCTACTGCTAACCCCCCTTAAACCTAAAGACAGACTCTGTTTAAAACCTCAACGAACGAACGATCAGTGATCGTGTCCAACATTTATAATTATCACAAGACAATTTGCAAAAATGTTGTAGGTTCGAGTTCGAGTTCGAGTTCCGAGGTGGTGGTGGCACACCCACTTTTATGCCATACGGGTTTCCAAGTGGTAATTGCTCCAATTTGAATACGTAATAAAAATAAAATAACTACAACTATAATAGCAACAATATGCTTAGCTATCGCGAATAAGCACTAAATCGATTAGCAATCTAACGCGCCCATTGTGTGGTCGTATCAAATAGATCAGTCCGGACTTGAACAAGTCAGGCAACGTAGCCGACGACGACGACGACAACGACGACGAGACGTTTGTCTACCAGAATCAAAATCAGAAACAGATTCAGAATTTTAGACTCAACTTCAAGCTGACTTGCCGGATACTGCTGCCGCTGCTGCTACTGAGGTTGCTGCTCAATCTCAATGTGAAGGTCAGTAGGTGGCGGCCGGCAACGGCAACAACCGCAACAATCAATTAGTCTGAATGCCTAAAACGGTAAAAACCATATGTGTAATGTAATGCATAGTTTGTTCAGCCAAGAAAAGGTGTGTTCCACGATGTTGACTTAATCACATCTATTTCCAGTCCAAGCACCAAGATCAAGGGTAAAACTAACAAAAGGCTTGGAACTAAAATTATGAACAAGAGATTCAACTACAATTTGTTGAAGAATCGAAAATGAAACCGAAGAGCGAGATGAAAGAATTTGAGATTATTTAAATTTCATCAAATTTGAGTACTCTAGTAAACTATGTTAAGTAAACATATTTGTTTCAAATGATTCTTTCCTTCAGTTTTTAAGTCATTCATTTTATTTTGTCATAAACTTGTCTAAACATCTGAGACTAAACATCTGAGACACAATAAGAAGAGAAGCCAATTGAGAAAAGTTCTAAAAATAGACCGAGGTAAAGTCACAATAAAGAATAACCAATTGAGAATAGTTTATAAAATAAAAAACACATCAATAATATTGAAACGCTTTTAAATAAATCCTTGACCATATAAACTTTTAGCCTAAAAAGGCAACCAAAAAGTCAACTGATTGGTTGAATGATGGTTTAATAAATGCTCCATTTTATAAATGTCCAGTTTGAATCGTTTGGATTAATGTCGCCTTAGCTAATGGCACATTCCAAGACAAAGCCTTAAGCCAACTGAGTTGTAATGCTTAATTGCTTTCTTTTCATAATAAAGATGATGATGATGAAGATAATGATGTTGATGATGATGTAGAGCTTCTCATCCCACGCATTACGGTTCCTCATGTGTACTCATTCTGCTCCAGTTTGATTTGATTTGAGTTGTGGTTTTGACCAAAAACTGTTTTGACAGTTTGCAGTTATATGTATATATATGATATATACGAGTTTTGCTTGATGCGCTGTCCCAGTGATGAGTTCATTAAGTGTAACCATAATTGAGCTTTAAATGTAAAACAAAATTGAAACTTATGAATGGGCGTGCATTTTGACAGGCTAGCTGACTAGATGGCTGACTGACAGCCTGACACTGATGGCCCAGTGAAATTGATATGACGAAAGTAGGCAAAACCCACTCCCATTCTCCTATTCCACTTCACTTCACTCCATTAGATGGCTGGCCGTTGGTATTTCCTGCTCAATAACTTTAAGTTGCAGCTTAAGTGTATTGTGTTTTATCTAATTAAAATGAATAACACAACAACAACAAAAAACGAACTATAAAGGAAATAAACCGGAGGAAAAACAAGGGCTTGGCCTTGATAAGAATTTAATGGACACAATATGTTTGGCTCCTCTGGCGGTGAAATCTCTGATATTTGATGCTAAAACTGCAATTGCAAACGAAACGGAAGAGAAACAAAAGAAAAATTAGTATAACCTACCTACCTATATTTTCCTTTGATCTGACAATGATGATATTGATTTTCATGTGGCGGGGCGGTGGGGCTCCAGAGGTAGAGAGGTGCGCGTGGCAAATCAACTTCAAATTCAAATCGATACGAATCGCAACGACGTATTCGAAATGAAATAGATCCGCTTTAATATCGGTAATTAGGACCACACCTATGTATGCTGATATCGATATTCAAAGTGATTTTTATTACAGAACTCAATACAGAGAGGAAGAGAAAGAGAGAGAGAGAGAGAGACTCGAATCTCAGTTGGTTGGTTGGTTTTATGTTTATGGCTGCCTTTGGCCGAAACTCGATTAGTTTCAATTTGTTGTTATTGTTATGAGTTGATGTTAGATATTCATACTACTACTCCACTACCTGTCCATATAAATAGAGATACTATATACATATATACTTATATGGAGGTATATCTACATATTTATTTGATATTTGCATGCTGTTTTATTGAACCGCAACCTCGCCGCAATTACGTGAAATTTTTTAAACTCGAGAATCGATACCAACTGACCTTAAACTTGTCGGGCGGCTTTTGTTAGACCAGCAAAAAAAAAAAAACAAATTTAAATAAACTATCCAGCGGTCAACTTCTAGCCATGTGCAATTAGTTTTTCCTATGTATGTATTTTTTGTTTTTCTTTTTTATTTTTTGTGTTGAAAGTTTTTGGTTTTTGTTTCTGTTATGTTGTTGTTGTTTTCTCGTCGTGAGCAGCAGGTGGTCCTATGGTGCACCGCCGCCAAAAGCTAATTGTGTTTTTCTCACATTTGCAGTTGAGTTTTGAGAAGTTGAAGCTGGAGCTAAAGCTAAAGCTGGACTGTATCTGGTGTCTATCCGTGAGATACATTGGGCGCACACATGTCCGCTCATATGTGAGCTTAAAACAAACACACAATAAATTGCCTGCGCACAGCATGTCGCCTTCCATCCATTTTCATTTGATTTGGCGGTGCTCTAAGGTGGTTGGTGGTGCTGTGTGGTTGCAGTGGTTCTTACTTACTTATTTCCATTTGTTCGGTTTTGTTCACTTTTGCATGCTGTAAATTAAGCCACGCTAAAGCTAAATGCTTCAAGTATATTCCTCAATATCCCAATCCCCATTTCACTTAGTCTTGTAGCTTTCATTTTAATAGAGGAAATCGTTAGGATCTAGTCGTTATGTGTATGTGTGTATATATGTATATAAATGCTTGTTAGCGATTTTATGTTAAAGGGAATTAAAAAGTCTAAGGAGGATCTAAAGACGATGTTTAGCCATGTTTCTTCGTTATGCAAATAAAGCAGAAAATTAAATTTCATAAAAACTAAAACAATTAATCTCTACGAATTGAAGAGAAGAAGCCTCAATTAAGTTTTAAATCAATGTGTCTATCCTTTTGATAGAATCGTAATATCCTCATATTTTCTATTTCTCTATGAATTTCACTGTAGTTTCACTTTTACTACATTGCACATACAATAAAATAGAGAGAATATTACTATGAGATGTTTTTTTTTTTAATTTCTCAAATGAGAACTTGTTGCATTCTGCTGTCATTAGAGCCATCTCATTCATATTCTCAGCAGCTACTGGTATTTATTTGTTTTTTGTTGTTGCCGCCCCTTCATTCCTGCATTCGCTGCCACTTTCTGTCATCAGATCTGGGTAGTTATCTCACATTTATATCCGTTGACTGGCTGGTTGGCATATCATCGCTTTATCACTATATGACTACCAGATTTTATTTCTTGTCACACAGCCGGCAGGATAACCGGTTCGATTCAGGCTTCATTAGCCATCATCGTCATCATCATCATCAACATCAAAGCCATGGCCTAGGCGATGCAACTGAAAGCCATGGCGAAAAACGCATATGACATGATCGTTATACTTCTGTCTGATGGAAATAGTCAGAGAAGGCCGCCACAGCCCAATAGATTCCCCAGAGTTTTCTCATGGCGATTTCCACTTGTATTTTTTTTTTGTATTTTCACCTGGCTCCTGTTGGCCTAATGAAGTCTATGGAAATTAAATCGTAAAATGAAAATTATGGCCAAGCAGAAAATTAAAATAAATAAGCAAACATTGGCCAGCAGGTGCATTGCCCAAGCACCTAGTTTAATGGAAAAGCCATCACGGAAAATGGTAACGCTCTCAAGCAGATAAACAGTTAGAAAAGCCATAGGAGTGCGAATGGTTGGACCACATGTGGGCCGAACTACGAGATGCAAATGGAATTGGACTTGGGGAGAAGAGCTGCAGTACATTTGTAGTGGGCGAGCAAAGGGGATTCAGTTGCTAGGAGGGAGGAGGTGTAGGCGTAGAAGAAAAAGTCGAAGACGGTTCGTGCAGATATGCATATGTATGGGTATACATAAATATGAACATGCAATGCAGTTAGCTAACTGTTGAACTGCCAGTCATCAAGTCATCCCATCATCTCATCCTCTGAAGCCTTTTTTTCTCTCTCTTTCTGTCTGCAGAATTATTTTATGGCTTTTTTTCCTCTCACAATTTGTTGATCTTCTTGGCCGCTTCATTGTTGGCCTAGTGCAAACAAAGTAACCCAGTCGGACACAGCTCGGACTCGGGCTGTGATTGCCGCCAAGCAGTCTGTTGACTGCTTACTACTATTTTCAATACCAAATTGGTGGCAACCAGCAAAAGCAAAAAGTAAACGTCAATGTTGCTGCGGTGGCTGCTGCTGTTGTTGGCTCGCTCATATTAGGCTTAAATGCCACATTGTCATTGAGCAAACACTTTGAACTGAAGCCAAGTCCAAACGCTAAGAGCACACAAAACGAGCATATATTCATACATAAGGAAGTGAGTCATTATCTATCAAGGCGAAATGTGTATACTCTAATGCGAAAATCTATGGAAATTATATATCAATTTTGTATAAGAATAGATCTGATATTAGTTATTATTGTCCATCTCCGAAACCTTTTAAACAAATGTTCTACATTTAGTAGGGTACATTAAGTAAATTCCGTTAGAAATTCATCAATGATATATATTCAATCAACAAGTTAGAGTATATTTTTCACACACTTTTGACTTATTTATGCATAATTTGTAGTAAAAAAATTCAAGGTGACAACCTTAATAAATAATAATTTCATATGCCATATATTAATAACTAAATAATCTTCAGTTGATTGCATTAACTAGTAATAACAATCAATTAAACACACTATATAAATCAACAACAGTTCTTAAAGATAAGAAAGAGCATCAGCAATTGGTAGGTTCAATTGTAGGGTATGCTTCCGGATGCGTATATTTACCTATATGACCCCCCAAGCAGTAGCCCGAAGAGCTGGAAGTGTCTCCAGCTATGGAACAGCTGTCCCCTATCCCGGTTTTTGTCTGTTGTTTGTTTGGCCTAAGCGTTAATGCGTACAGCAAATACAAGTTTCGACCACACACACACACACACCCTGAGAGAGAGAAGGAGAGTGAGACGGGAGCTGGTCAACAGCAACCGTTAGCTACTTACTTTATTCATTGCCAGTGGCTTTTGCTAATTGGGCAGAAACAAACTTAGCCATGTATGTAGCATGGAGATTGTGCCTCATTGATTTTGTTTTTTTTTTGCTGCTGTTTGGCTGTTAGAAATTCTCAAGTAATTATGAAAGTTTCACTTTTCCAATGGGTATGTGGCGTGTGCCTATGCAAAAAGAAGACAAACAAAATGACAAAACGCGAAATTATTTTCATTTTTTTTCATTTTTGGGTTTTTTCTTATTTGTTAGCTAAATGCCATTTTTGGATATGGCAAATTGTTTGCCTAGTTAGCTATGGCTTCAAAAGTTGTAAATTAATAGGCGAAAATACGTGAAATTGACAAAGAGACAACAGAGAAACCAAGTAGAAGGAGAGAGATTCAGAAAGAGACGTAGAGATGGGGTAACGCCCATTGCTGGACTTTCAATCAAATGCCCGAAAATGGTTAACATAAATTGCTGGCCAATGCCATTAGATGTGACATTTTTACTCCTGTAGCACTTACAAAACAATAAACATTCGTTTTACCATACCATACCAACCATGACAGAGATTTGTTGCAACAACAACTATAACAACATGGCAATCCTGTCAATTGGCCATTTCGAAATTTATGCAGTTGAGAACATATTTTTTGTCCCTCCACCCCCTTATTTCTGTGGAACGTTGTACGCCCAAAAGACGACCTGCAAGTTCGTTTGGGTGTGACAATGTGAAATCCAGGCAGCACTCGACACTCCAAGTCAATTTTAATTATGTGTATTATTGGGGTTGTTGCCTGCCCAAAAACGGCACAGACAAGATCGACAGAAAGTTTTTTTTTTGAGTCCGCATGTAGTTGAAGCCGGACCCATTGGCCAAATACCACTTTAGTATTTGTGGTTGTATTTGCGTGTCGTTTGTCAATTGACTTGGCCAAAGGGGAATGTGTTGAGGAACCGAAGCTTAAGCTGAAGCTCAACTTCAATTCATATATATTTTGAAATTGTTTATTTGATTTTCAATTTATTTTTGGCATATTTCTAAATGAAAGTTAGGCCCACACGATCCCTAATAACTACAATATGCCGATAGTTACTTATTATTTTGGCGCCACTTATTCAATGTTAGGCGAAATTATATATCTCAGTTTAGAGACTATGCAAAAATATTCAATTAAGTTTCCCTGAATTGTTCGTGTTCATGTTGCAGCGCACTTGTTTTTAGTTTTTGTTTTTTTTTTTTGTTTACCATGTCACATGCTTTTTTGGCCGTGCCCAAACGCCCTCTGTGGTTGTGGTATTTCTTTTGTTGTGCTGCATTTTGGGTGGGTGTCGGATTCAACACTTTCGCTGTTGGTTACGGTTTGTCAATTGCACCAAATTGCATTGATTTGTGTGGGAATGCGGCGTTAATTTGATTTGATTAATCAGAGTGCATGCTGAGATTTCACTTTAGTTTACAGCAGATGCAGATTTTATGGGGACAAACAACTGACTAAAACGTCGTCGTCGTCGTTGTATGGTTTTGGCCTTAGTTTTGTGGCTTAGACATGTGCCAGTGGGGTCGTGCCCAAGCCTCTGACTTTATGTATGGCCAATAATTCACTCAGGCGGCCTAACGGTTTATTAGCATAAATAAAAATAAAATTGATATGTTTGAACTATTTCCTGCAGCAATGCGCGCTACAATTTTCGTACATGACAACCGAACAAGCGAATGCAACAAGAACATAGCAACCTGCAGCCAGGCCTTAGACTAAAACCAAAACGAGCTGCGACTTAGTTTTAGTCAGTTGTGATGGCAAAAACAACAGAAGAAGGGAGGGGGGCACCCATCGACATGGAGTCTCAAACTCTCTACTAGTCTGCCGCAGCGGAATTGGTAGCCAAGCAACAAAATGTTGCGATGTCAGCAGCAGCAGCAGCCAGGCAGGCAGGCAACTCGACGAAGGCGGCAACGACTCATGCAAATGGGCTACGACTAGTAAAAAGGAGAGCAGAGACTGGTTGGGGGTGGTGTCGGTGATCAGGGTGTAGAAACTACCATCGTATCTAATGGTTATATAAATTTGGCACTTCATGTAGTCCCCTGGCTGTAGTAAGTTTGTATGTTGCTAGTTAGTTTCCTCTATTGCCGTTGTTGTTGCAAGTCGCACAACCATTGCCTTGATTCAGAAAAAAAAAAAACAATATTGTAGTAAATAAGGAGAAACAGGAAAAGGCTGGGTTCGGACATGTAGATCATGTATTGAAGATTGCCACAAGCAGGTCTCCATGGAGGTTGAAATTCAATTTAAAATCATATTAAACACATACAATAGCAACACTTTGGCCATAACTTATCGTCGAACAGATGAAAAGGATCACCTAACGCTATTTCTGCAACATATTTTGTATAATGAGTATTCCTTTTTACTGAAATAGTTTATTTCTTTGTGATTCCTCCACATAAAAAGTCTTTTGAGACTTTCGAAAATTCTGTGTCAATTTATTGTGAAATTATACCATTTGCCTAGATTAAGTCTTGACTAACTTATGGGCAACAATATGACGGATTTTCCATATCGAACGATTTCTCTGCTTCTACTCATGACATTTATGCCACGCCCCATAACACAAAACAACAACAAATATTATAATAAAGTTTTTGTTGATATTCACATTTTTCTAGTCTCCACCTGTTGAGTGACATGTTAATTTTTACAAGCCCAGAGCTAGAGTGGGACAACAACAAAAGCGACAAGCGACACGCACATTCGCCAATCTCTAGAGCCCGTCATCATGCAATGGAAACGCCCCTTGTCCATGCTATTGGACTAGTTCAATAAAGTTATCATTTATGCAAATTTTTTTGACAGCTTTTCAAAAACAAAAAAAAAACAATAAGAAAAAAACACCGAAATCAAAAAAAAACAAAACACCAAAAAATTCAAAAAAAAAAAAAAAAACTTAACCACTGGAAATCGATTTAGTTTCGGTTTCCATTTTACTGATTAAAAATACTTCAAATTATTGATTTGCATATATGTGTTGATCGATTGGAAGAAAAAACCTGCTAATGAATCGCCACAATCTTGGCTAATAGCATGGCCAATAACAACGAGTGTGGCCGGGTCTAACGGCTAAGAGCAACTAATATGCAGTTAACCCACAAAGTGCCCAAGCAAAAACAATGAGCACGAGCTATTATTAAAAACCAAAAAATGATTAAATAATGAAAAAGAAAACCAACAACCACGACGCACCACACATAACGGACAATGAGCCGCCTAGGCCGAAGCTAAGATCAGCTCAGCTCAGCTCGGGTTCGGGCCAAAAGCTATTCAAAGTGTAATTGATGATGAAGAAAGAGATCGATCATACCATATGCTCGCATATCAATCACGACCACGACAAAATGTAAACACACACACACACACACACAGAGAGTCAGGCCTACCTAGCGCATGCGTAACGTGTGGCATCAGAGAGGTGCCCCTAAGCCACAAAGAAGCAAAAAATGCCACATAAATATTGTCTATTGGTTTGGGGCGTGTAAAAATGTTTAACCTGGCTCACCATGCGTATGAGTAATGTTCAAAGTGCTGCAAAAAAAAATACTAAGCAAAATAAGTGTAATAAGGCCCCGGCATTCCATTGGAAACGAGTTTCGTATTAATTGGCCTTTTCATAGCTGAATATTTGTTTTGGTTTCTATTTTAATACCCTCGCAAAAATAAAGTATACTCCATTTGGCTAAAAGTTTTGCCATACAAACATAATTTCCGTTTCCACATAAATTATTTCTATGATGGGAAAAGATTCTCGAACAGCCAAAAGTTTAAATTATTTTAATATGCAGGCTTAAGACTAACCATTCGATTGTTGGCGTAAGAGACAGCAGTAGCTCTTGGTTATTAGTGAATCGACAGACTATATCGTTAGAGTATAGAATCTAAGGCATTGAAGAAGTCAGCCCTCTGGTCGTCTTCTGTATGGCTTTTGTGCGGGTTCAATGGATTGTTCTACTTTCGTAAGCCAAGGCAAGTTGCTGCTCTTCTTTCAATCATTCAAATTTTTGTGCTCTTTTTTTTTTTTTTTTTGCGCCAAAAGGCAAATATTTTTTCTTGAGGCTCTCCAGTTGGTCTAGACCCAATTTCCAGAGTCCAAGCACTTTTTATTTGCTTTATCATTTTTAAATTTCTTTATTGTTTGTTGTGATTAATTTTTTATTTTTACGTTTTTTTTTTCGTTTTTTATTGTGTATCTAAATCGGGTTTTTTCGCCGTTTTTGTTACGCTTGCTTAACGTCTGTGGTAAGTCAAAAGCTTCCGTTGTTAAACGTTTTGAATTAAGAATCTGAATGAATGAAAAAAAAAAAAATCGTGGCCCAAAACAAATTGGATCAAATTGGAACCTTGACCAACGGAAATGAATATAAAAAGCATTTGCATGAGTTCAAAACTTTCTTTTTAGGGGCGTTTACGATTGACACTGACTTACGATAGATATTTTCGTTCAGCAATTGAAACTATAAAATGAAAAAATAAATATCCAATTTCATTTTGAATTAGATCTAGCCGAGCTTTCAGTACAATTAAAACACTTTGATTTTAACACATAATTAGACAATGTGAAAATCGTAAAATTCCAAAATAGGCTTAACAAATGTCAGACAATAAATCTTCCGTTTTTATCCAATTGCACTAGATACACTGACTGTATATACATATACAGATACATATACATGTATGTGGAAAAACACTTGTTGATGTTACTGATGTTGTTGTTGTGGTTGTTGTTGCTGTTGTCGGCTTGTCTTGTCTCATTTGACCTTTATTTCAAAAAAGAAGACAACAGAGGAAAAAAAGCTACAGACAGACACACACACACATAGTTAACAAGCCACAACAACAATGTCTGCATTTGCCGTCTGCAATTGCGGGAGAGAGCAAAAAGAACCAGTTGGCCATTGATCTTAGCCCCTTGTTGTTAATGCCCCCTGTCCCCCAGCTCAATCGACACCTAGACAGCCTCCTATGTAGCTGCAGCCTGTCATTGTCGGCCTTGTTGCAATTGCCACAGCAGAAACAAGTCTAAAAACGAAAAAATCAAAGCCATGAATGGATTACCAATTTATATACCTACTATGTTTTCTTTAGTTGAAGTTTTAATTTGGCCAAACAAGTAACTTGATAAATTTTGAATATCACACTTAAATTTCATAAGCAATTTTGGATGAAAACAAATTAAACTATTTAACATGCGGCCATGTGGTCTGATATACCTTTGGCTTTGGCTATACAGAGACAAAAAGATTACTGGGTAATCGTCTGGTTGCACAGACAACAAAAACAAAAACAAAAAAGAGCCGTTAAAGTCATTTTGCATCATTAGTATGATATGTGCGATTGTATGGGTGTTGATTTCAGATTGTGTTTTGGCTCTCTCATTCTTCTAGCTCATCCACATGCATTGCCATTTTGCCGGCTTTGTGTGTGAGAATTACAAATGCTCATGTAAATAAACGTATAGAGCCGGGTCGCCAGAGAAGTTTTTGCCTTGCCTGCTTGGCTCACATATTTTTTAACATTTAATATCCACCTTGACTTTGATAGGCCATAATGCCGCATCGTATGAATGTGCTATGGTCGGTCGATTGGCTCGCTGGCTCGATTATTGGCCATGATCGTAAATTAGCCACAGTTAGTAGTGACCCAGGGTGGTTACATTGGCATATTTCATGTGCTAAATGCATCATTAGGCACATTGATTTACGGCCAGAGAAATAGCAACAAATTGTTAGATAGAAAGAGACACTAGAGAGTTTAGCTTAAAATGCAAATCTTAAATCAAATGATATCAACTAAAAGGCAAATTCAATTAAAATTTTTAAAAATAATTCACATAATACCGAAAAAAGCCGAGCTGAAACAATTTAATTAAATATTTTTTTCCATTGCAAAAATGGTAGCAAACCAATCGGTCGCCTCAAGCCTCATGTTGCGACTGCTGCGGTTGCTGCTGCAGTTGCCATTTGTGTTTTGTGTCCAATTTTTTTGGCCAGCAGCAATTGGTTTTTTTTTAGTTTCATTTTGGTCAAAACGAGATCTCAGCAAGTGGCACGCAATGGCTACCTGATGCGTATCGAGCGGCATTTTAAATGAAGCGATTAAAATCGAACGCCTGCAAAAGCTATACGAAAATTTCACCTCACTTAGATAGATAGTTAGTTAGATATACTAACTCGACACACAAACTGTATCTTTTAATTTAATCATTTTTCTCACAGTTGCATTTGAAATTAAACTTCCAAGGAGCTGCCAGCAAAATAGGCCCAAATTATTTTGAATGGAAATGATGACATCATTTTCAAAAGATTTCCGCATCTTCTTTAGTTCCACTCACCGCACCACCACCATTACCACTTAGGAGCTGTTAGTGTGTGCTTCATTAGAATAAGCTAACAATCAAGTGAAGAATGCGTGTTCGGAACACCCACACAGTTGGATAAACAGTGAGCAATTAGAGCCAAGTTATGATATGTACACTTGGCAAAAAATAAAAAAGACTGGGAATTAATTACTGATCGTACAGCTTGAAAGCCCTCATAACTCTTTTGTGGCCATACATTTTCTTAGAGTATGTGAACTTGTTGCTACTGATTGTGAGTGTGCTATATTAATGAGACACACTCCTGTCGAATTGGTCGGTATGTTCTTCGATTGTCATTGATTTACGCCACTAATTGTTATTCATAGCACCGTTGGTGGTCAACTTCAAACCCCCGATGCCCCCCATTCCATTACCATAGACAACCTCTTCACCTACCAACTTCATTCAAAGCGGTACGCAGACATTTGACAAAAGACACTTTGACTTGTTCTAAATCGCGTGCTCTGATGGCAAAACATAAATCAGCCGCAGCCCTCGGTTGGAACAAACCAATAACAAATATAGCAAAAACTAATGATTTGTTTTGGGGGCCCTGAAATAGCTTCTGTATGTATGTATATCTCTGGCCAGCGGCTTTATAGTTCGTTACGTTTTTATGGCTCGCCTACGCAAAATGGTTTTTATATATTTTTCTTTTTTTTTGTTTGTTTTGTCTTTGGCTTAGATTTGTCTCACGTCAGCATAAATTTGTCTTAATTGATTTTAAATTTCGTATCTGTATCTCTCTTTTCTTGAAATTGGCCCAATAACATGGTCAGAAACATTTAATACTAAAACAAGAAATTATTTATACATACCAACATCGGTGGAAATAGTATACGGATATATGTATGTATGTATATAAATTTTTCCGCTTTTATGGTATCGCATAGCTAATGAGCCAATTGACTTACGACGAGACGCTAAATCGGTTTGAAAAGGCTGCTCAGTTGTCGATTTTGATGGACCATGAATATGCATGCTCAAATTGTTAATTGAATTAACGAGTCCAAATATCGTTGTTTCTGTAATTAATTTTAAAAATATTCAAATATTCCGTTTTCTATCTCGAACAGAAAGAAAAAAAACATTCCTTAAGCAATAGTTTATTTGTTTATATCTTTTGTTTTGAAATTTTGACAAATGTCTTTGCACTTAAGTGCCTTGACTTACGTTGGTGTAAGAATTAGATAATCTCACTGAGCTTAAGCTAGCTATATTAGTAAATAAATGTTACTAATGGGTCTTTGGAAACGATTTAAAGAATTTTAAAAAGGAATTAATGAAAGGCTTTAATTGGTTTACGTTTTCGAAGAGCAACAAAGATATAGATACCGGAAACATTTAAAAAAAATGAAAATTGTTGTAAATCCAGCTAGATAACTTTCAACTTTTCTATGTATTTATCCATCTATCTATGAATCTGTCTATTAATCCAACTATCTTTCGGTTTTTTTTATCTATCTATGTATATATATATAAATTTAAATATGTTTATCCATCTATCTACTCATTGATATATCCCTTCGTCTAAAAGTCCATCTATTCACCCTTCGGTCTATTAAGATCTTTCATCTCTTCTATCTTATTACTTAATATTAAAGGCCAAATTTAGTGTCAGTACAGACAAATGATAAGATTTTCCTTTTGGATCCGATTATTAAAGTAGATATCTCTGCATTCCATCATAATAAACATCTTTAAAATTTCCCTCTCTGGACTTTCTTTTCACACCTCGCTCACATGTAAACAAATAAAAAATTTTCCGTAAAATTCTCACATTTGTTAAGGTTGTGTTCATTAATTTGTTTGTTTGTTATTTTTATGACACCTACTCCCAGATAACAAAGTAGTACCATAAGTATTATGGTAGTAGTGTCTTTTGGGGGCAAACTCTTGGTACATAACACAATGTGTATGTAAATGAACTTTTGGTTTAGTTTTATTTATTTTTATTTAATTGTGTATAATTTATATTTATTTATTTAAATGACGTCGACGGTGTGTGGACATTTTAAGCAGCAAATTATCAAATGAAATTGCATCATAAATAACCCAAACGAAATGTGAATATTATGAGCAAGATCAACCTGTAAGTTGTGTCGGCTCTGATGTCTAATGGCCTAATGGAACCTCAACACACACAGATCGTTGTTCGCTTAATGGCCTGAATTATTTACCGATTTTAATGCCAAATAATGTCAGCATCTCAAAAAATTCAACATCTCAACATTTCAGTCTCTCAGTCACAGTCAGAGTCAGAGTCAAGTCAAAAGTGAGAGACAACGATTGCTGCTGCTGCTGCGCCTTTTTAGGGTGTTTATTATTATGGTTAATACTCGTACTTTTGCGGCATGTCATTGCTTTTATTTAAAACAAATCGTAAATGTTTAAATGCCGCATAGTTTTCAAAAGTCTTTTTAACAACGGTGGCTATCGGTGGCATTCGGTGGCTCGTTTTCTTGGCTTCCCCAGATGCTGTTGTTGTTTTGCTTTTGGGTGTGTCCCCACGGCCCCAAATCTTATGAAAATAAATAACCACAAAAAAATAAAAACACACACACACCAGACTCAATCTCCATTTGAACAAAATTTGAATGCGTTAAATATTGTATGTGGAGCAGTTTGATTTGAAAATACAATAAAATGTGGAGAGGGGAAGAAAACAGAGACCGAGAAAGAAAAAAAATGGCTCCATGTAAAGAAAACCACAATGAAATAACAAATGCGATCTGAAAAACCAGCAACAATAACAATAATAATAATAATATCTACTCTTTTTTTTGTTTTTCTCATCTAAGGTGGCTACTTAAATAAACACACACAAACACAGACATAAAAATGAAAACTAGCGGGCATCGAGTTAACAAAAATAAACTCCTTCTTTGAGATATTTTAATCATAATAATAGACAATAGCTGACAAGAGCCTTTGTTCAAAATGTCAGAGTTAATAAAGGCGCCAAAAAAATGTATTTTAAATGTTTTTTAATGACGTGGAGATCATAGGGCCCCAGCAAAAAAAAAATAAAAAAACAAGCTTAAGCAATTTGAGTTTAGCTAGCCACGCATTTCATGTACCACCACCAAACAAACACAATGACAGCCAAATTTGAGTTCACTATATACATACATATACCCAAAAACCCTTTATTTCGACAGTTCTTTTTGTCGGCTTTCGATACTGTCTATCTACATATAGGAAAAAAGTTTATGAAAATGCTTAGAAAAATGTAGAAACAATTGTACAAAATTCTTGATCAGCATCAGCAATTTGACAATTGAAAGTCTTTTTTTTTTTGACATTGGAGTTGGACTTATGAGCCAGTAAAATCCAAACAATCCAAATCCAAATGATAGAGGCTATACCTTGACTTATTAAAGGGTATCCTGAGATCAACACACTCACATACACAATTTTTCGTTATTTTATGTATGTGAAATCGACACCTACAACAAAATGGCATCACGTACAAATTTCGCATGCACGATTTTACACTGTTTCTTGATATCTATCCAACACCTGCACAAACTGAATGGGAGATGAGACAAGTCTACACTACTAGTCTGACTCTATTGCAATGGAAAATGGTTTTTATGCTGAAGCTGAACCGCAAAAAAAAAAAAAACTGCCCCGCCATCATATTCAAATATCCAAGCCAGCCAGGCAAAGTCTTCTTCTGCTTCACTCTTCTCATCAATTTCAGGCAGAAATTGCATTGATATTTACAACTTGCAGCTGGGGACTGACAGTCGTCAAGTTGAAATGGTTTAAAGCCCCGTCAAAAGAGTACATCAATGTTTGTATGATGCAATAAATATGCGAATGGTAAAGTGTAAAGTGTTTTTTTTTTCTCTTTTTTTGGCCTAAATGCAAAATCTAGCCAAAGAAATTATCAAGGCGTTGTAGATGATTAAAGCTAAAAGCACGACATTTCCGTTTTAATCAACCACCCGCTACCAACAAAATTAACTCAATTTACAAAAGCGCCAAAATGGCAACAGACAGAAAAAATAAAACACAAAAAACAACAAAAAATATTAACTGAATTTGAGAGAAGAAAGATTGAATGGTAGTCGTGAGATATAAATAGCTTAAAAAATAATGTGCCACATTGTGATACACTAACCAATAATTTAGAAAAAATAATTTCCAAGTGTTTTCAAGAAATTATTCTTTCATATTTGTTAAGACCTAGGAAGTTGGTGAGAAATTTAGTTGAAGATAATTCCATGAACAAAGTGCATACACAAATGCAATATGCCTTTTCTGTGAGTGAGTGTAGATGAGACAGGCAGCGAGTAAACATAAAAATTAACTTTAGAAAACGGCATTTCATGGCTCAATGAAAATGCCAGCTGAGGAACTAATAAACCTCAGCGCCATCGGCAGCATCGACACCAACAATAGCCACAAAACCAAAACCAGGCACACCAACCACAAGAACAGCAACATGAAAATATAGTTCAAAAGCATTATGAGATTGCCTTCAATAAATTGCAAATAATTTCGACCTCATTTCAAGACTAGGCTCGGCCAGTCTTCTACACGGTCATGGGCAGAGAGACAGACTGTGTTCATACGCCACGCCTCATCCTAACATGAACCACAACCTGAACAACGCAATCAACGCCTTGGCAAATAGTAATAATAATAACACTGCGTGATATAATTTTTTAAGATACCTTTAGATCGACTCTACATATGTATGTATATCTATAGCTATGACTTGAGAGTACGTACATATACATATATAGATTTTTGAGACCACGCACTGACACAAAATATAGTGCAACGTCATAAATTTTCTTTTTCGACTTCTTTTTTTTTAATTAAAATGCTATCAAATGTCAAGTTTAGAGACTGGAGCGCCGGCTGCAAAGTAAAGTAAAGTAAACACTTGTCATCTTGACAGGCCAAACAAAGCGTGACAGACGAATGGACGAATGGATAGATGGATGAATGGTTGAATGGATGGATGAATGGATGGATGGATGGACAGAAGGGTGGAGAAGGGAGGTAGGCCCCTAACGAGGGTCATTCAATGCTTTTGGCTTTAAAGTTGGAGTTGCATTTGCATAGGATACCCACACAACTAAACGAGCACACATACACACACACACACACACACACACACAGAGAAACTTACATACTTGCCATGTGGGCACACATTGGGCACTTGGTGGTCGGTACTTGGTCATGTTTAAGTAATTGCGCGCGTGCGTGGTGGCAAACAATTGACATACACTGTATATACACAGAGCTTTGCATATTTTAATACCCTTTGGCCAAAAAGAGGTACATTTAATTTGTAAGTCTTTGCTGCCTTGTTCTTTTGACCTTCTCTTACCGAAATGAGGACAAGGATCAAAAGAGACAAATGAATGGTAACTCCTCTAAAATCAAAGGGATTTAGATATTTAAAGTGTATCAAAGATGTTATTAATGAGATAAGAAAACGTTAACTTACCTCTACAAAGAACTTTAATTTGGCTCAATTGGCTAGAGTATAGAAACTACCGGGGAATTTGCAGTCGGCCTGGCCCTCTAGCTTGTCTTTTATTTGTCACGCTGTATATAAGAGTGTGTGTGAGTCTTTGTGTGTACCTTATGTCGCTTTGATAGTTTGGCAGCGATAAGCGCGACATGTCAGCGTCAACTTTAGATTGGAGCAACAGACAAATATACATATGTATATGTAAGTATATATTTTGTCAGCTCAAATGGTGTACATAATAGCCTAAAGATAAGATTGTAATGGGACGATTTAGGCGACTCATAAATCATTGGCATGGAAATTGCTTTTCCATGATAAACAACTTGTTGCTGTTTCTGCTGCTGCGCTGCTGCTGCTACTGCCGCTTGCTACTTCCGCAAGGCAAAGAAACTTGCAAACTAAGCCATTTTAAGCAGCACTTTTCACTTTCCGCTAAACACTCGACATCCGTCGAAATGGCAGACACTAGCCCATAGATGCGGGATCCGGGTAAAACGACTGAGAGACAGGGAGAGAGGAGATCACAAGAGGTAGTTGGTCTAAATGGTGAAAAGTTCATTTCGTAAATAAACAAACAAAAAATAAACTCATTTTCATAACCGACGACGCGTCTGTCTGTCCGTCCGGCATAATGAATGTGCAGGTTTTGGTTATTTTTTTCTTCTTTTTCTTCCTCTTCTTTTTGTTTTGAATTTCTGTACTTGCTCTGGTATGCGCTTCCTGCGCATATCCAACTAAAACTAAATAGTTTGATGTTAAATAAATTATCAGACAAATTAAAGACAGAGCCGCAGAACGAATAGGGTCAAAGCAATTTAAATGGAGTAGTATATAAGTTGCTATCTTTGACTTTTTTTTAAAAAATATTTATTTTAACTAAAATTAAGTTAAATACTAAACTAAAAGTAAACTCACATCAAATTTTCATTGCTTCATTGTTTAAAGTGAATCTTTTCTCATGCTAAATGTTGCCCCCGAAAATATTACTAATCAACAACGAGATATATTTTCATAATCTAGTGTGATTACTAAATTATCTGCTAAGCCAAAAACAATTTTATATCCATTTGCATGTACGAGTATATGTACACGAGCCAAGTGCGAAACTTATCCTAACGACTTCACCACCACCCCACCGCCATCATCCATATCTTGTCTTTATTTATTGTTACACATTTATGCGGCTATTTTTTATTTCATGTGCGTCATGCAGCAGGCAGGCACAGCCTTATACAAATTTCTTACTCCACTGTAGTAATATGATTGATTGCCCCGTTGACCTGAAAACGTAGCAAACTAATAGTTACACTCAACAATGGGCGCAAATGGAACACTCAAAATGGGTCAAGCGGGCCCCATTGGTCCAGGCCAGACGCCAACAGGGGTAGGGGATTGGGGGAGCGACAATGTCAGACAGGCTCAAGAGAGGAAAAAAACACACTAAGTATAGGGAGACAAAAATAGTAACTCGAGTGGGCGCTGCATACCAGAGAGATCAGAAATCGACAGACTGGATCACTCTAGACGGTAGCCAAAACTGCAAGAGGGGAGGGTGAGATGTCTTTCTGAATGGGTAAGAGGGGTATTTTTCCAGGTAGCTGGATTTGACCATGACGTGGCTTTATTTGGCATTTCGGCAGTCCCACAGTTGACGAAAGCGGCAAGTTAATGAGCTGCCCTCTTTGTTATTCTTATTATTACTACATATTTTCTCTCCGTCTATCCATCTACCCTTCTCCCTTGCTCGCTTACTTTTCATATGTGTATGTGTATTTCTTTTTCAATTTCAATTTCACTTTTTCTACATGTAGAAGAAGTCGCATAGCTTTGTCATGCTCCGAAAACAAAAGACTTAAGCAACAAACTTGGCTCCAGCCATGGGTAATTAAAAAACCGTTAATATATCAAGTCTCTGGTGTCAAATCAAACATAAAAAATACAACCAAAAATTATCCATACAAAAATCATAAATTGAAAATTCATCGAAAAGAAATGTGAGAAAAACGCAGCAAGCGGTGTAGCAAGTTGTAAAATGCAAATTTGATTTAACAGAAGAGATACACACAGATATGACAACTAATAACCCCTTTAAACGAATGAACGAACGAACGTTCGAACTTCAACCAAAATCTAGCGTTAAGTGCTCAATGGCCACCAAACGGCATTAAGCCATAAAATAAAAAGAAAAGAAAAGAAATGGCCAAGAGGAAAAAACGAAACGAAACGAAATGATGGAGTTCAAAATGCATATTGATTGACGTTGAAATGCTTTAAATGGAGCAGAGGCAGGTGCAACTTGTTGTTGCCGTTGTTGTTGTTACCGGCTAATAAGTGGCATGAATTAGTGAACGCTTATGGGGGTCAGGGCATCATCGTCGTTACCGTAGTCAGAGAAGTCTCTCAATGAACTGTTTACTAGAGCCGAAAAGCCTTTTAAGCAAAAGCGCTCTCAGCTCAGCTCAGCTCCCTCCATTGGGGGGGGACATTGAATGGGAATCGTAAATTTGAAGTCATTGACTAAAAGCATTTGATAAATTAGAAAATTTCAAGATTTCGAGCGTTAAATTGTATGAAAACAAATCTATCAATGGTCTCAGCCACATTGTAATTGTGTGTGAGAAAACATGCGTTGCGACTTGACCATTGGAAAGTTTGCCACATTCAGGGCGTGTCTGTAAAGCCTTTCCCCAACCATCTAACAAACAAAGAGAATCTGGCTAACAATTCTTTTGCCATAGCAAAGGTCAGCAGGCTTCAATTCTGCCCGAGCGAATTAACAAAATTTTGTTTTATTTTCGCACAATTCTATTCAGAAAAACCACTCATAAAACTGATTAGTTTATGAGGCGCAACGAAACAAAATGCTGACAGTTTTATTTATATCAAGAGAGCAGAGCAGAGACCCTTACAAAAATTATTTTACAAAAGCCAAAAAAAAGCTAAAAATAATCTGCTAGACAAAAGACTTGAGCAACAAACGGACATAAAAATAATTGACAAATATATTAAAGAGCATAAATCAGAATAACTAATAGAGCGCGAAGAGACAACACACAGATCTATACGCACACACACACACACACACACACACACATAAAATTCAAAAGCGTTTTCATTGATTTTTCGCTGGCAGAGAAGTCAGCGTTCACGAAAAGAAATATAAATATATATGTATATACATACAACAAAAAATAAAAACCTAAGCAACTTTTATTATCATTACCGCTATGCTGGGTCTCTGTCTCTGTCTCAGTCTCAATCTCAGTCTCTGTCGTTGTCCAGCCAGCTTCGTGGTCACGCTCTCAGCAACGACAGCACCAGCACCAGCAGCAGCAGCGTTGCCTGTTTGGCCAGCAACTTCTTGGACAAGAGCTGGCCTGGCCAAGAGCAAGATTTAGTTCAGTTTCAAGTGTTTGAGCGTTGCGTGCGCGCCACAACAAGCGGAGAGCGGAGATATTTCTATAGCGTTTCGTATCGTATTCGGTTGCCGTTGACTTCCGTAAAGTGTTTTTGTTCGTTGTTTTCAACCTTTTCTTTGCCGTCGGACAAAATTCACGATCTTTGTGTCGCGATTCCTGGCGCTCATGCTTTAGCTGTCGCCCACAATCAACCAAATGCCAAAACGGAAACCCCGCCAACGGAACGGAAGCTGTCATGGCATATTTTTTAATTAACAAGCCTCGATGCTTTTGAAATTAGTTTCCTACAGAAGAATATTTTGGCAGTGAGAAAATTTCTAAAACAACAACAGAAAAAAAAAAAAAGTGTATTAATAAATCTGAAGAATTATGTCTCATATGATAAGATGAAAATGAAATGTGTGTGAGAGAGTGCGAGTGGGAGTGTTTTGGTGTTTTTTCTAACAATTGAAAGTAATAAATAAGGCCCATAATGGGCTGAGCCTCCGAAACACACAAAAGGCATGGAAAACTAGTAGAAAATACATACATACATATATACACATTATACAATATATATATTATATATATATATATAAGCCAACGTGAACTCCATATACGGATTTATTAGCCTATTAAAATTGGATAAACTTTCCGACAACTTTAGAAATTCAAACTGGTAAGTGCAAGGCGGTTTGCCTAGCCGCCTTTGCCTTTGTTCGGCAGCATCTCATGCATGCTAAACAGGCAAACATTTCTATCGTTTTGCAATAATAACATAAAACCCAAAAATATTTATTTATTTATATATATATATATATGTATGTATATATACATAGATAGATATCTTCTATAGTATAGATTTTTATTTTTTCTTTTCTTTGTTTTGTGCACAATGATGATGATAAAATCATATAGTCTGTGTTATCGCAAAAATAAATTTTAATTTTATAGTTGCCGTTTTGTGACGCACAAAGAACAAACGGAGAAACAAACGAAAATTTCTTCAAAGTATTGCAAAACATACATATTTACTTATAAATATTTATATTAAGATACAGACAAACCAACTAATATTGCTGTCTTTAAATCCTGTCAATTTCGTTTAGTTTTCGGGTTTGGGTTTTTGTCTAATTTTCTGCACAAACATTGCCAATTTGTAGGTTGAGGCGCCGGTTCGCAAAATTAGTCACTCTCCATGGGCATGCGCCCGGCTAGCAATAATTATACACTAATTTAGCGTATAATTAGCTAATTAGAACTGCGCAGCAAAAGCCGCAAAAAAACACCAAAAACTCAAAACGTACCAAAAAATATAATACAAAAAGAAGAAACAAAAAAAATCTTCCGGCAACACCTTCTGTGCAAAAAAACTGTTGCGAAAATAGAAACTTGAGGTACCAGAAAAAAAATATCTAGACCCTTGACAAGCCGCAGCAAAAAAGCTATTAATCAAAGTTTTTTTCTTATATATATTTGGTTTGCTGTAAATAATAATGACTTCATAATTGAAATTTTGCGACTTGCCAAAAATGTGTTAAATATAATATATAAAAATGATGATGAAGAAAGTTTTTTCGCTACCACTAGCCATAAATACGTAATATACATACTTATATAGACGAAACTTACACACATACATACATATTGTAGATAAACTTAAAAACTGGCCAATAAACTTGTAAAGAACAAGAAGAAAACCAGCTGCTGCATAATAAATTAGCAATCAATGAATATTAAGCAGCCTTATTTATTTTAAATTGAATAAATAAATAATGAATAATGAACTAAAAACAAAAAAAAAAAAAAAAAAAAGTATATAAAACTTGAAGATAGCCCAACATCAGCAACATCGGCTTGACATGAGCAACAGCAGCACAAACAACACAAATTGAATAATGTCCAAAATCTGAGCAGACTAGAAAAAAAAACTAAAAATCAATTTAGATAAGATCCCCAAAATAATCGGAGCAACATAATGTTTCTCTAAACGGCCTAAACGGTTAAAGGCTCTGGCGCTAAAGTCTCCAACTAAATTAAACTAAAAAAGAAATATAAATAAATGCGAAAACATTTAAAGCGAAAAAGCAAGAAAAAACTCTTTAATGGCATTTAAATTAAAAGAAACTAATAAAAAAAAAACAACAACAACAACGAGAGAAAAAACCCAAGCCATTAAAAATTATTATAGTGAAACCTGGTGACGAAGTTCACAACTGAAAATCAACAGCACATTCAGTGATGCCAAACAATGTGCCAAATGCAAACAAAAGACTTAAGCAACAATCGGGCTCGACCCACCTGTGGCTGAAGGGAGATAACATTTTTGGATAACTACATTATTATTCTGAATTAACTCTTAATCAAAAGCGCTTCAAAGAAGGGGGAAGGGTTTAAAAACAAGAACTCCTCGACGAGCGAGTGAAAACAAACAAAAAACTTAGGCAACAAATTGTCCAAATTTTGAGTTTGCAATAAGTTATTTTAAATACTTTCTTCTTAAGGACTAATGAAATTTTGGCTTTATTTAAAACCAATAAGATGGTCAAAGTTTCGAAATATCTTTTTAGGAACTATTCAAGACTAAGTTTTTAGTTTGCCATTAAAATTTTGTGTTAATCTAAGCCCAAGACCCCGTTCGGACCAACTTTTTATGGTCAGAGATGTTTATTCCTGTGCAGTGGACACTCCTACCCAAAATTGCTATAAACTTGTTTGCCTGGGTACCTTACCTTTTGATTTTCGGTTACATTATTTCGTTCTCATAATTATTCAAAGCTGCAGTCAATGGAACTTACACTTTTTAACACATACGCATACACGAATTACTCAAACATGTATGTATGTGGGTGATTATAAACAAAAAACTCATTTCTTTAATTAGTTCTTGGAGTTTCTAGCAATTCACTTAATGAACAAAAAAAAAAAAAGAAAAATACACACAGTGACGTCTCCAATAAATATAAACGGTGATCTTTATCCTTTTGAGACTCCTTTGGCGGAAGCATGAAAAAATAACTTGGCGCCTAAACAAAAAGAAAATTAACAATAGACAGTGTTGCAGAATCCTAAAAGTAGAACTGATCAATTTGTGGAAACCCGCCGAAACTCGCTAGATTTTGGCTTTGTGGCTAGTACCGACAGCACTCAGACAAATAACGGATATAAAATATTTGAAATTATTGATAAATTTTATTTATTTTATTCGTATTTCGTTTTTTTAATAATCATGTCATATTTTTAAACATTATGAGTTTGAAATTAGGTGAAAGGGACCAAAAACATGGATTAAAAACTTTTTGAAATATTGGTTGATTGGTTGAAATAAATGTATATTCCTTATAGCCAGACATTATTATTTACTAATGAAAGTGAAATTTAACAATTTCTATTTCAGTATTTTGTATCTAATCTCTGAATCTTTATTACAAAATTGTTTTCAATTTTCTGTAGCATTTTATTAGAAAATTGCCGGTTCTCTCATAGAAATTAGCAGCTCATTTGTCTCATTAAGTTTAGCTAAAAGATTTTCCTCAATTAACGGCAAATATTTGCCTAAAAGAATGAAATAAAAAAAACGAAGCTGTTAATTTGTTGCCATTGGCTTCAATGTGAAATCTAAATTCATTGACTGATTGATTTCGTTTTAAGAGTTAGTGAGTTTTACTATGAGTCCGTTTGTGTGTGTACGTGTGAGCGTGTTTGTTGCTTATGTTTTTTTACACAAAAAAATTTCATTTTCTAATGTTTAATATTAATAATTAAAACTTGATGCCCGTGTTAAAGTGCCAAAGGCATCACGTGAAGAGCTGCACAGATATGCAAATTTGATCTTTTGTGTTGTGTTTTTTTTTTTTTTTTTTTAGTTATGTTCATAATTTTCTATGAAAAATGTTACCACTTGGCAGTTGTTTGGTGTTGCTGTTGATGCTGTTGGTATTGGTGTTGGTGTTGTTGTTGTTTTCTCACATAAATTTGCCCAAAGGGGCAAAGAAAATTTCACTCAAATGAAACCGGAAGCATGGAATAGACCAAAAAGACTTGGCCTTTGCCTTCTCTAAGGGGTTCATTCGTTTAAGTTTTTTTTTTGCGGGCGTTTATCAAATAGAAATTTTAATATACCTTCACCTACATGTACATAAATGTATATGTATTTATTGTATATAGCTAGGTACATATGTATGTATATAAAAAAACACGCACACATTTTGCACACAACATTTTTTTCTCACTTTCGCATGAGATTTTGTGTGTTTCCCTCTGATTTTTTTTTTTTTTTTTTTATTCGTCTTTGGCTCTTTTTTTGTTGTTGTACCTATTCCACGCTCCTCATGTCAGACACTTTGTCAAAATAGCATTTGTTACGCTGTCAGTGCCAGCCACCAACGCACTGGACAACAACAATAACAACAACAGCAGCAACAACAACAACAACCATAGTAATAACGAGCGTTATCCAAGCATCATCATTATCAACTTTTAACCATCGGTTTATGTTGTTTGCCACCGAAATGATTTAATTTTGACAGACCTTTTTTCTTCAAGTCTCTTTCTCGACTTTTATGTGTGGGAGTTTTTGGCTTTTAATTTAAATTTTTTTCCTTTTTGTGTATGTGTGTGTGTCTGTTGTTGGTCGCCTATTTTTGGTCATAATTTTTGTCGTTGTCGTTGTTGGCACGCATTACTTCTGCTGCTGTTGTTGGTTTAATTTTATTTGATATGCATTACCAGGTTGGCTTTCGTCTTTGTGTTATTTCTGCTTCTTCTGTTTCTTCTACAACAACTTCTCCTCTTTTTTGGCATTAAGTGCTTGTAAATTGGGTCAGTGGGAAGTTACACTCAAGTCGTTGATCGTGGTGGTTGTCGTTGTTGTTGTTGCTGTACTCCACATCATCGTCATGTGTCATAAATTATTTGTTACCTTTATATGTAGCCGAGCATGCTGAGAATTTTTCACAGAGCTCTATTTGATTTTCATTTTATGTTTATTTATTTATTTACCTTAAATTACTTGCATATAAATTTTCCATCATCATATTTCTTGTTGTTTGTTGTCTTTACTAGAATGGAATGCAAAATATGATTACAAACAAAACACGTTGACAGAAATGCACTAGTTTTTTTTTAGTGTCTCCAGTTTCCGGGTGAGAAATGCTAAACATTGTTTAGCATAGTTGATTCAGACAGATAGCAGGTTAAACTTCCTCTTGTAATCATAATATAGAAATTTGGGGTCAATGTACAATAGTACATAAAATCTCTCTATATAGACAAGAAGCTGTTAGCTTCATAAAAAATCTTCATTTAATATCAAATGACCAATTTCAATCTAATTTGGAACGAAATGTTTGAATTATAGAAACTTATAAGTTTTTAAACCTGTTTAGTGTGTGTTGGCATTGCAATAAATAAACCAAAATTGGAATTGTTTATAACTAAATAAGTCGTTTTTATAAGTTATAACTCATCAATTATGTTATCAAAATTGCAATTTAAATTTGCAAAGCTAGTAAAAAAATAAATTTCTTTCTCATGGTTTAATTCACATGACAGATTGCCTTTCATGGATTTGTGCAACTTTTTAATCAATTTTTGTGTAAATAAATGTTTATTTTTTAATGATTTATTTGCTTTTATGTACAAAACCTATTCCTTACGATATTTTAAATACTTTGTTCCAATTTCAATTAATTAAACAAATACGTGTAAATCTTTTTTAATTACTTCTGACGCAATCGCATTATCTACTAGGATATATCGAACAAAAACCCATAAACAAATTTATTTCAGTCAATATAAACATTTCAACTTGTTCTTCAACTTTAGCTTTATATCGCTTAGCTTTGGCTCATTGCACCAGCTTTTGGCTTTCGGCATATTTGTAAGCTCCACAGGTCGCTTTTCATCCGTTTTCCATTTTCCATTTGATGTTATGGTTGTTGTTGTTGTTGCTGCTGCTGCAGTTGTTGTTTTCCTTTGGCAGTCAGGAAGCAAATGCGCAATCTGAAGTGACTTTGGCTGTCTGCTGTCTAGACTCTAGACACTCTTAGATTTTGGCTTGCAATCGCAAACGCACACACAAACCAACAACAACAATATAACCGACAGCTGCAACGTCCATGATGTTGATGATGAGCAGAACAAGTGCAGCGAACAGCAGGCATCAGGTACTAGCCAAATGGATAAGAGTGGAGGTTGGAGGATTGAGGACAGAGAGGATGCCGATTCCACTGCCGATCGGATGGATCTTAGAGGGACTTGTGTGCATTTTGCGGTGCTTTGGCTTGATTTTTATTGACACAAGTCGTTGGCTGGTTGGTTGACTGTCTGACTGCCTGGTTGGTTGTTTAGTTGTTTGGCATGGCCTGGCACACATTTTGCATATTTTATGAGTTCGTGTCGATGTCGTTTTGTGCAATGAGCTTTTCGTTGCTCTTTGCATAATTATTTGTGCTACGATTTTTGTGTTTGTGGATTTTGTTGTTTCCAAATTCTATGTACCTACTTACCTACTAGTAGTACAGGCCAAGAGGCAGCAGCTACTGTTGACTTAGAGCTCTGTTTATGATATTGCGCTTTGATTTTGTTGTGTTACCCATCTGTAAATATTCCACTACAAGTTGCATGTATAAATACAGTAACTATGTCTACATATGTATGTGTATGTATACCCAAGGGACACCTGACCCACTTGCTATTGGTAAATGAAGAACAACCATTAATGTGGCAATATAAACAAATCAAAGACTACATCGATGATGAAGAGAATGAGAAGTTAGAGATCCCCTGCCAAATGGGTTTTTTGTTTTTTTTTTGGTTTCCACTGAAAATGTTTAAATGAAGATTTCGCTTGTTAACATTAATAATAACTTGTAATTTGCAGTCGACTCAACAAATGAGCGACTGAGATGGCATTAGTTCAGGAAGAAGAAAAAACTAATTACAACATTTTTCACATATGTAAATATAAATACAAAAAAAAATAATATTTTAAGAAACAACAACACCGTGCCCGGACCCAGCATATTGCAAATGAGAAGGAAAATAGAAAAAAAGAAACTGAAAAGCAAAAAAAAAAAGAAGAAAAAAAACATTCACACTTTGAAGATCTTCCGCTTGGCTTCTTCTCTCTGTGTGTTGTTAATTTTTGTTCATTAAGTTGGTAAATGGGCAAGTTTAATGCCTGAGTGTTTCATTGTGTTTATGTGTGCGTGTGTGTGTGAAGGCACAAAAATTAATTAAACATTTATCAAAATCAACGCCGCATCTATACTACAAACTTGAAACTTGGATCTCTGTGATGACATTTAAGCATTTTTATGATTTCCATTGTTATACACTTGCCAAATGAAATGCTAGGAGCAGTCATCACTTTCCACTACTGCTATATCTTGTTCTAATTGGCTATCCTTATCAATATATTCTTTTAATCCTTTTCTTTAGACTATTACCTGTTGCTCTCAAGATCTTCTCAATATTAAATTTTCTCGAGAATGATAAGCTCTATCTTATCTGTGGTTTAACTTTCGGGTTTTATAATCGTTCGAAAGTCATAAGTAATTTTAAAATAGTTGGCAATTGTTTCTTCAATTTCCATTAAGGTCATTCGTTCTATTTATGAGTTTAACAAATCGTATGTCTATATATGTTCATATGGTTTGCCTAAAAGTTTCGTTAAGTTTGTTAAAGTTTGGTTTAGGAAAGTGTATAAATTTTGCGGCTTAGTTAAAGTTCAATCGAGCCTGAGATTTTTTTTTTTTACTTTTTTAGTTATTTAGCTTTATTTTTATTTCTGTCATTGTCATTGCACTTATTGCCT
Source organism: Drosophila paulistorum (assembly GCA_018152135.1). Taxonomy (NCBI): domain Eukaryota; kingdom Metazoa; phylum Arthropoda; class Insecta; order Diptera; family Drosophilidae; genus Drosophila; species Drosophila paulistorum. Next base: position 9,365,603 of record JAECXG010000805.1, on the reverse strand, counting down.
TATTAACTTGGTTTAGTCAAAGTGTGCCGAAAAATAACAAAAACCACAAAACAAAAAAATATATATACGTACAATATACATACATATATGTTTGTATACAAAAAGTAAACTAAAAAACAAAAGCACAACTGACTCTGTACCGAAAATGATGCCACATACCAAGATTCGGACATCAGTTAACTGTCTTTTTGAAATGAAAAATGTTCAAAATGGTGGGAGATGGGGGGGCAAAAGAGACACAGGGAGAAAAAGAGAGAGAGAGAGGAAGGGACAGAGAGGTAGGGAAACACTTTGTGACGTTCTTTTTTACTTGAATCTTCACCTCCCCCAACCTCTGTTGGCATCACTTTTAGTTTTTGGTTTTTTGACTTTTGTTGCTTGCTGTGTGAGTTGAGGGGAGGCCTCGTTTTTTACCCGCCTTGGGATGCGATGCGATGGCTATGGTTGGTCTTAAGTCTTGGCCCAGCACTTGAAATTGCACTTGAGTGTTGTAAATATTTTTTAAAGCTGCCTGCCTTCCACTCAAGTTGGAAACGAATCTCGAATGCCCTGGCCAAGGCAGATGAGGCAAATCTTTGCCGCTTGTCGCCTTATGGGATTGATAAGCAAGGCTTATTATAAAGACAGCGGCGGTATAGTTGTTTTGATGTTGCTCAAGAGGGTGTTCGGGGTGGTCGTCATAAGCATATCAATGTACAATGTACAAGATGTATAATTATGATGAAAAGGGTAACTTACTCATGAGAGAAAGAAACGCAAGATCAGGTGAAACTCCAATAATTCTGTATAATCCATTCGAATAGAAAACAAAAACTTAAATATGTATGCTGATACTTATAAAGTTAACTGTTGTCAGAGATATTCTCTTTCAAGTTTTATCTCTTGGTCACTCATACTTTAAGATAATTTCCTTAGACACTCTGATCCTCTTAAATCTTTGCATCCTTAATCAGATTTATGCCTATTCTCCAAAAGTTATCCTTGGTCACGTTTTAGCCTGTTGATCATCACGGCTGACCATGGATCCCCGCTTATTTAAAGAGCATTCCATCCTACCATAAAGAAAATGTTATGTATTTCTTTGGTTTTACTTTTAACTGGACTGGTCTTTTTGGTCTCTTTTTTGTTTTGGCTCTTGTTTCTGTTGTAACTCTTCTGCGATGTTTTTGGTTTTTTTTTTTTTGGCAATTTGGGTTACATTGGCTGCTGTCTGAAAAATTATCTGGCACTTATATTCACGCTTAATTGGCATTTTTTATGAAACTCGAGAGCGTGCTGAAAAGTCCAACATAAGATACATACATTCATGCACTTTTGGACTCCTCACTTGCCATCTATCTTAACCCCTCACCTCTCTTTGCCATCTTTCACTGACACTCTGTCTCTGTCTTTTAATTTTTGTGGTCGACAATGACACTGGCACTCAAAACCAAAGGGAACACAAAAAAAAAAAAAGATTACATACATATAAAAAGAAAAAGAGAAAAATCAATTTAATGAGCAAAACATGTAATAAATTTTAATGCCAGACCAAAAAATGAATTATTCTTTTTGTATAGCAAAGAAAACAAAAAATTTGGGTCACATATTATTAATTTTTCTTTTTCGATCTTGATCAGGAAATAACTTAATGCAAAAAAAAAAAAAAACTATGCTAATTTTAGGTTTATTAATTGAATTTTTATTAATACGATATCGAAGCAATTTATTTGGTATTCGATCTTTTTGGCAAGGCGAAAACAGGTTTTTATCTCTCTTGACCTTTTCTTTGTGTTTTATGTTTGATTCTAAAAATGTTTTCCTTTTCGTTATTGAATTTGTTTACCCTGCACATACTTGATGGGGTGACAAAGGGGTATATTATTGTCAAGAGATGAAAAAAATGAATCAAAAGACACAAAAGGAGACTTGAAAGCAGACACTGCAAATTTATGTAGAAGAAATTTATAATTTGTAATAAACATCGGTAATTTTTCTAATACAGGGTAACTGCAAATCGATGCCATTGAATAAAATATAACAAATATTTCTAACAACAAAATAAAATGTAAGACCAATCAAAATAATAAATAAAGCAAAAGCCTAGTTAGCTCCGGTTTTGGTGTCTAATCAAAATGACTGATGAGCTTGCTCCATAAACTAGTTCGACTCGGCTTCAGATAAGCCATGAATGATGAACAGATACCATGGGTCGGGAGAGAGGGGTGGGGGTAGGATGGTATATTATGTATGTGGGGGCGTCTTAGTAGCATTATAAGTAGATAGAAATTTTTTCCATTTGCTTAATTTTTTGTGTTTAATTTTAAATGCAAATCGAATTTTTTGGTCGCGCCACAAAACTCGTATATTTAAATTAGACTAATACGTCGTCTGCCTCTTGCCTTTTGTTTTTAACTATTTTTTTGTTTTATTGATTTCTATTCGATGGGACGTACTTGTTGTTGTTGTGTCCAATGTGCAGATAACCCGTTCTTCTATATCAACACACACACACACATAGTTAGATAGATGCGCTTCATAAAAAACGACAGAAATTAATGAATGAGTTGCCCACCGATCACATTATGTGATATTATATAGTAGGTATATACATACATACTAGTGTATAATATAAATACTTAAACTTATAAGTTGCTTGCATCATTGACAAATTGTTTGACAAAAAACAAAAGTATGTGTATTTTTGTTTTTTCTTGTTTTTTTGAATGGTTTGTGGATGAGTTTTCGCTTTGTGTGATAAATGATTTTTGAATGGCAGTTCGATTATGCTACACGTACATCTGTTTAGAGTCAAAACATGGTTGAATAAATGACTTCCGGAATGAATGGGTTTTGAATGATTATCGGAACAAAAACAAAACAACTGTTAGCTAACGATATATAAAAAATATATATTTAAAAATCAATTAAATAAAAGAATCAAATTAAGACCAATTTGAATACGAAGAAATCCTTTAATTCAAAAACCAGACTTGACTCGATAGGTAGGAAGATATATGGGTACTACTAACTACTAAATAAAGTTTAAGGAATTTATTTACTTAGCTTTGTTGGATTGTTATGACTTGTATATCCATAAAAATTTTGACAAAGTATTTTTGTATACCTTTTAATGTTTTTTTTTTTTTTTTTTGCTTAGGCCTTCACCTGAAACATTAACGAGATTCGTCTTGGTGCGTTTGCCAGTTAGCCAATGGCTCAATAAATTTTCACCAGTAGTACATAAAAATTTGTCACATAAATTACAATTTGCGTGTGCCCCTGTTGCCTGTCCAACAACGTGTTGCTTGTTGATGTGCTGCTGCTGCAGTTACTCGATGTTGTTGTTGTTGGCATTTTCAAATGAATTTGTACAAACCGTCTGAACGTTTCGACCCTAATTGCCTTTGAGTGTGTTGTCCCGATCAAGAGAGGAACACTAATTGTGCGTACAAGTGGCAACTACAACTATGAATATCTCAATTTGCATGTGGATGATGATGATGAGGAGGAGTTGGAGTTGGAATTGGAATTGGAGTTGGTGGTGGTTGGTTAGGAAGATGCCATCGATCCGGGCAGAGGGACACACACCGTTAGAGCATTTTGGCATTCTAGGCAATTAGCCTGGCAGTGTTCAATACCATCGAAAAGACTTACAATTTTCGCGAAATGGAGCGCAGGCATAAATGTCAGCTTGAATTTGGCATGCAATTAAAAAAGAAAATCCAAATAAAACGACGAGCTGAAGCTCGGGCAGACGATCGGACGTTCAGTTGGTCATAGAGAGGTTTGACAGGCCAGGACATTTATGGGCTAACAGAGATCCGGAGAGGGAACAACTTTATTTACATCTTAATTTGCAAGACTTGGAAGATGAATGACTTTAGCAGCTGGTTCGAGGCGATAAGCGCTACGAAACGAATAGTGATAGAGTCGAAGGAAAGTAAAGTAGGCGACTTTCTAAATATCATAAAAGCCAAAAACAACATTTATCGAATGCAAATTTTTGTCTAGATCTCGCCATTTATATGGATTTCAGTTTTCATTCTCAGCTAGATAGCTTTGCCTAATTAATCATTGTCATTTATTGATCAAATTTTGGAAGTAATAATTACTATACATTCGATACATGCAACATTTTTGGGCCTTTTCATAAGTGCAATTAGTACACAGGCTTATACCCAGTAGTTGAGTAACTTTTAATTGATAGAATTTAAGATTTTCTAATATTTAATTGGCCTATTTTATTAGAAATTTAGCTTAGAAATTTGCATATGTCTTACTTTCAAAGTTATTTCGTTTCAAATTGGTCAACGTTAACAAAGGGTATCAAAAATGTTGCCATAAAATGTTTGTACAGTTGCCTTTTCTGCTGCGGTAGCTTAAAAATGAACAAATTATGCAAAAAACTATATTAAAAAACAAAAAAAATTAAAATACAAAAAAAACAGTCAAAACTAATAGCAAAACCTAAAACTCATATTGGATTTTATTTTATTTCTTGTCTCGTATCTTTATGCCGCTCAGCCATTGGTCTACGTCTACTGAATGTTGGCTCATTAGCATGTTTGGCACACGCCCCACCGTAGCAACGGCAGCAGCACACGCCCCAGCTCCAACCCCAACAGGTTGAGAGAGTGAGATGGTGATGATGATGATGATGATGATGACTATGATGATAATGATAATGGGCACAAACGTTAGGCATAGGCAAGTCTCAGTTTAAAAACAACAAACATAAAGTTACAAGAGGAACAACAACAAGCGATTGAGTTATCTTTTAAGCTAGATTACTGGTAGTCAGACTAACTGTCTAGTGGTCTTTGCTGTCTGGCTAGCTTTGGCAATAAATCAAAATTATTATCCACACATTTGACTTTTTAAGGCAGTGCATGCATTTCACCCATTTATGGCAATGGGTTCGTTCGTTCCTTTCCTGGTCGTTTTGGCTAAAGCTTCAGCTAAAGCAAAAGCTAACAAACGGCCTTTAAAAGAATGCCATAGTCAGAGAGACCAGAAGTTATATGTACACAGTGGCGAACGCGATCTTTCTTTACACACACACACTCATATGGAGAGTCCAACAACGATTTGGTGGAGTCAACACATTTGAATATGACGCACGAGTATGCTCCGCTTGGCCAGGCAACAGACCAGGTCTAGGGTGTGTTGGCCAGTGTCCAGCTTTGGTTATTTGCGGTTTTTGCTTTTGGTTTTTTAGCTTGAGCACGCTTGATTTTCGATGGGCGATGGGCGATAGATAAGAAATTTATAGTTTCGGTTTAAAAGGCATTAGAGTGTAATATATTTTGAGTTTGGCATCGTATCTAAACATATTCCTACTTACTCCAAGTCTCGTTTGGCACGTATTTATATCGACTATACTGCATTGTTGTTGTTGTTGTTGCTATGCCCGATCGGTCTCTAACTGCGCCTCATATCGCCGTGGGTGTGTAAATCTATATGCAAATATTTGCATGCCCAACGAAAGACTTAGGCAACGAACTGGCTGTGATCAGCCTCTTAAATGGGGTTGGAAACAGAAAAACTACAAGACAAGACAAAAACAAAATATATATAATAATAATAATAATCGTTGAACTGTCATAACGTTATGCTAGTCAGAAGACAGTGGCTTAGACGTATGTTTAAGTATAATGTAAAAAAAAGGGTAAGCGACTAACTAAAACTGATTTATTTAATTAAAAACTGCTTAGCATTTTATTCTATATGCAAGTTGTTTTTTGTTTTTGCAAGATTATTAAGCCAGTTAGGCAAATTGTTTTTAAAGGTATTATTAAAATATTTATTACAAGTAAACTTTCACGTCTTTACTTTATATAGTGACATTAACCTAAAACAGAGAGCAACATTTTTATACTAACTTATTAAATCAAAGCAATTTTAAGCAATGAATCCGTTAAAAGTGTAACATTTTCTCAATTTTTATAGTCTTGCTTTTAATTTTGGAAAGTAAACACGATTGTTTTTTTTTTTTTTTGAAAATATGTAGGTACCTGCTAAACTGCATAACAGTAAAAAGTTTACTATCAAATTTTCCATTATAGGAAAGGTTTTTGTAATTTAAAATACTCTAAGAACTTGTAGGCCGACCTAAAGTAAGGTCTTAAAATCTTTCACACACTTAAAAAATGTCCATAAGGAAACTACTTCCCGTTTTAAAAGCCTCTTTAAAATGTTTACTTGGCCTAACATTTCCCTGTATAAATAAGTACTTGCTTTCCATGGCGTTGACTATTTTTTTATAGACTTGTGTCTAATTACAGACAGCTCAAGATCTGGTAGATGTTCATTTTGGCAAATATTACATGCAAACGAAAATAATTTACACTCCTCTGTTATAATCTCTAATTTAAAAAAATATTCCCACACCCATGAGGTTTACGATTACGATTAATCCGCTGAGTTCATAATAATTAGCTTTGGATCAACATTACATATAATATACATCTGCATATACTCATATATATCTGACTGGCGCGACAAACTCTTGAAAATTCATTTCTATGCAAATTTCTTGTATCCATTTCTGTATTTTTTCTTGTTTTTGTGTTTTTCTCTTCTGGAGTTTCACTTTCAATTTGTAGTTTTGTATACTTTGCTTTTTTTTTTTTTGGGTGCTTTTGTCGCGTTTGTTTGGTCTATTGTCTGACTATATATACCTATATACACGGTTAGATAGGTACGTATGTATAGGCTTTAGAGGAGTTTCTTTTGTCTAGGCAGCTGAAATTGTTTTATATGGTAAAATGCAATTTGTGCAACTTGTGCAAAAGCGACAAACAGCAACAGCATCCTTTGCTTCATATTGAAAGTGAACTGAAGTCTCTTACAATATTAGTTGCCGTTGTTGTTGTTTGACTCTGTGAAATTTGCATATTTGAGCGCAGCTGTTTTGTTTTTATCATACCCATACAAAAAAGGGTATATTAATTTTGATCAGAAGTGTGTTATATTCTTGTTGTGCATAAGCTGATATGCCCATACATATGTCCATTTGATAGCTAATGGATGCAAACTTATTGCCCAATTGAGATAGACTATGATAAGTGGATGGATCTGAACACTATAACATAAACAGTAAGGGTATATGAAATTCGGTGCAATCAAAGCTAGTTTCTGTTATATTGGGAAAATACTTGTAATAAATAAGAATACCATAAGAATACTTTAATACAGTTAAGACGCATTGTTTTAAAGTGAAAATTTCTTAGAAATGTTATTGATTCGTCTATTTGTTTGTTTCCTTCTTTAAGCAAGGCACTTGAAATTGTTTTATATGGTAAAATTCAATTTGTGCAACTTGTGCAAAAGCAACAAACAGCAACATCCTTTGCTTTATATTGAAAGTGAAGTGAAGTCTCTTGGCATATTTGTTGCTGGTTGTTGTTTTACTCTGTGAAATTTGCATATTTGAGCGCAGCTGTTTTTTTCTACGTTTTTTTCCAGGCTTTTCTTCACTTGCCTACTTGTTTGTTTGTTGTTGTTGTTGCTGCTGTTGTCTTCTATGGCATTAATTTTGGCTTCTGGTTGTTGTCGTCGTAGTTGCCGTCATTGCACGCTGCTACTGCTTCTGCACGGCAGCAACATGCTCTTTTCTTATATTGTTGTTGTTGTTGTCGTTAATGTTGTGCAGCATTTGTCGTTGCTGCTGCTGTTTTTGTTGTTGTTGTTGCCACATTCTGCATCTCAAGCGGTTTGTAATTAATGGTTAATTAATTGAAACGAAGTAGCTGACAATCTTAATGATCCGTAATTTGTTATTATGGTAATTTATACAAGCAACACCAACACAATGAAGATTTTTCTGTTGCTGCTGCTGCTGAGATTGCTCTTGTAAGACATATACAAATAAAAATTCATTAGCCTGTGATATTGACTGCGTTTCGTTGTCTAATTGCAGTCACGAGCAATTTATGTAGCCCAAGCTAAAGAATGAATTATTTAAAGATCAAATATCCATATATGTATGTATGTACGTATGATCAAACGCCCTCAGATGTTGGGCTATAATCATAAATTGTACTTACTTAATGTAGAATCAAAACAAAAATAAAAGAAAAGATGAAAAATGAAAACAAACAAAAACAACAGGCAGCAGCCTGACATCATCTTCCCCCAAGAGCCCCGCAAAAACTCTTTTCTTCTACCAGGAAGATGCTGTTGCTCACGACACACAACCAACAAAATTTGCATCTTGACGAATTTAATGATGATGATGAAAAAGCGAAGAAAACAAATTGTTTGGGCAACAAGGGTGGCAGGAGGATAGGCAGGGAGGTTGGTAGGTAGGTAGGGAAAGCATTTTGATCAAGCCAAAACAGAAACCACTTCAAGAAGCCCACGGTAAGATTGCTGTTGGGATGTGGGAGTGTTGCTGATGTGCAGCAACGGCAGCAACAATTTATGAAGATGCCTATTGGGTGGCATTGCGGAATGTTTGACGTTGCCTGTCTCCGGGTCTCATGTCAAGCACTGTATGTGCATAGGTTTGCATTTGTGTTTGTGTGTGTGTGTGTGTGTGTGTGTGTATTGTCTGTGTAAAGAGTGAAAATATTTTCATTGCACTTTGACATGACAGCAAAACAAATTGCTAAAAACATGACCGTTTAAATGCCTCTAATGAATGGCAGCCTCAGCCTTCAAACCAAACAAAACCAAATAGCCAAAATCTATGTGTGTTTGTATGTTTAAGGGAGCGTCCAAACTGCTTTTGTCTTGTGTCTTATTAGCCAGAATTCTTGATCTTTTGTTTGGCTGCCAAGTGGCGCCTGCAGCGATCACGTCACAGACAACAGCAACAGTAACGGAAAAACGGCAAGAATAACAGCAACAATCACGATTTCCTTGGTTTCAATGTCTTTCAGCTGCAAAATCAATAAAGTTATCATGATTTCTATGGCAGAGGCGTCACTCACTGAATGCTTTAATTTCTATATCACTCTCTATCAAAAAATGTTTGCTGTCAAAATTTATTTGACTGAGGTGAACGCCCACCGACAAAACAAAAAAAGACAAAAAAATACAAAGAAAAAAATCTCAAAAACTCAATTAACATGTCACGCTTAGACAGCGAATGCAGTTCTATTTGTCGTATATATATACATACATTTGTATATATATATCAGTTATAATTGAAAGTACAACAACAATATAGACTGCCGAAAATTCGTGAGCTACTGTTTTTTTTTCTTGCAAGAAGCAAAATCTGAAATAAAAAAAAACACGGCAAAATTAACTTGTTAAAATGCAAATTTTTGTTGGCTTGGGGTGGTTTATTTTGGCCTTGTTATTAGACAATTCCCTGAATTGATTTTGATAAATGACTAACGATTGTTAATAATGCCATATTTTTTTTGTGATTTTTCTAATTTTTTTTTTTTTGGGTTGGGTTCTGGCAATTGATGTTTGAGTTCTGTCTCATGTTAATTAACACATTAATCAATTTTGTGTTGCTGCTGCCGTGAAAGTCATCCGCCTTTGGTGTACAAACACACACATACATATGCATACAAACATATTTTCTCTTTGCTCCTGTTCTGAGCGTGGGCTGCCCCAGATGGACATGTTCTGATACAAGTTTCATAGCAAATTTGAAATTTATTGTGGCATGTTTGGTGCCGCACAAACCACGGGACAGTTGCAGCAGCAGCATCATCAGTAACTGGCAGCAGCACCCACAAGCAAGGCCGTTAGCCAGGCCAACATGGCACTTTCTTGGCCTTATTTGGTGCACAAGTATTTATGCAGATTTTTGCCAGCCATGTGGGTGGCAACACTTTCTATTAGACACACATTTTTATTAAGATGCAAATTGCAAGACTTTTTGAAAAAATTTTACTGGGCCTTTGCGAAATTGGCTAAATATTTAATTGAATTTCAGTTTTACGTTTAGTTCAGCTTTAATTGCTTTATGATCTGTCGCCTGGCTTAATGTAATAATAGTTTTTTATGATCCAAAACATAAAAATGCAAGTAAGTCGTTGCACCTACACCAGCAGCAGCAACAGCAATAACACCCAGCAACAATTGCAGTTAGACAGTTGACAACAGAAGACAACAGGCCAATCAGCAACATCTTCGTTTGCCGCGTTTGCTTTTATGGCTTTTTGTCATTAATCAAAATGGAATTGAAATGCTTGGCGTGTACATCACACAATGATGTTGTTCCTACCGTTGTTGTTGTTGTGGTTATTGCCGTTGTAGAAGCAGCGCCCATTTGGAGTTTGCCAAAAGATCGTCTCGAGTTGATAAAAACTCTGCTCAAACTCTAACTCTGACTCTGGCTATGGCCAAAATGATTAATACATCTTGATGCGATTTGGTTTGTAACACGGACGCAATAAAAAAGAAAAAAAAACGTGCCTCCTTTGATTGACAATGGCAACAACAACAACAGCAACAGCTAGCAGAAGAGGAAAACAGAGTTTGCAGATGCCCGCACGTTGATTACTTCATTAGGCGGGGTTTTTATTTTCCTTTAGATTTTATTTCTATACATTTTCTTTTGAGAAAGTTGCAGAACTGCAAAGACCACAAGCCATTTGATTCAATTATGCATTTGCATGCAATTGAAACATAAGCCAACTACATAAGCTAGTAAGCTGCAACGGCAGCTGCTGCAATTGCTTATCAGCCGCTTCAACAACTCAACTTTTGAGTTGAGCTATTGGTCAATTGGTCAGCAGCCGTTTTGGCCATCCGGTTGGTCACTTGGTGGGCGATAATTATCTGGTTGAAAAATGATCGACTGGCTTATAGTTTGTTAACCTGTCTGCCTATAGAGCAGACACGGTCTCACTTCGCTAACGATGACAATTTGCAATAAAAGAGAAATATATATATGTACATACATATATGCCTTTTTCACTGCATTTATCTCCTTGCAGCTGCATGTTGCACTATTAGCTTCCGTGCGTTTCTGATGCGTTTTACGAGCTGTATTCAAATGTCTTTCCAAAATTGATTTATCAGACAAGAAATCCAAAAATTTTATGGCAAAGTAAAATGATTACGCTTTGAAAATGAAATCTCATTTTATGCTTTTTTTTTTTTGCAAATTAAACAATTTCCTTACATAATTATCACATTGTTTGCAGTGTGGTCAGTGCGTATACGCAATACCCCAGAACGCCCCATCGTTTATCTTAATAAGTACCTATATTACTTTATTTCTTTTTTTATCATGACAAACTGCCGGCACTTTCTCATCTCATTGATGGCTCCATTTTGGCCAATCGGGGCCAGAAAGTAATTTGATTGCTCCATGCCTACGTGAATAAAATGAATCTCAGTCTGAGACTCTCAGTCTGGCTCTACTTCAGGTTTTACCGTATTGTCGTCTTTTAGCTTCTTTCTTTCTTCCCTCCCTCTCTTTTAAACAAAAAATTTCGCTACAATTGTTGAATTATTTTAATTGATTGAGTAAGAAAAATCATTGAGCAAGTGGGAGGGTGTGAGTGGTGGCAGGGGATCGAGCCCACTACTGACTGGTTTTCATCTATAGCCTATTGGTAATTGAAACTTGTTAGTGAAGACATTAAAAAATCGTTTAGCACGGTATTTGGGTTAAAAATGCGTGGAAAATCGTGCAACAACAACAACAAAGTCAATTCAAGCCAGGAAAACTGAAAAATAGAAGAGAGAGAAAAAAAGAAGCAACAACCACTCAAACGTTAAAGCGTGTGATTTTCTTGAAAAAAAAACAAGCCAGGAGTGTTGAGTTTAAGTTTGAGTTTGGTTAAGGAAAATTGTGTAACCACAATATAAAAATTCCTGCACATAAACTAATCTTCGGTGATGATGACGATGGCAATGCTAGCGGCACCTTTTGACTACCGAGTTGCATTTTCTTTTTAAGCCCTCCCTCTCTCTCCCTCCCCCTTCGAATCATCTGTTGTTTAACACCCACCACATGAGAGAGGCTAAGCAATGAAACTATACTGAAAATTTCATAATTTCCTTGATTTTTTAAGAGAGAAATTTGCATAGAAATTTTGCATGCTTAGACCGCAGATAATGAATAAATAATTTCCATTTGGCTGCAAGGAAAGGAAAAAAAAGACTTTTGTGGTAATTAAAAGAACACGATTGCAAAATTTAGATTTATGGCCTTTAAACAGGCTTCACCAAGCATATCTTGAAATAACCAATAATCCTTTACGAAACGAAAAAAAAGTTATGTGTTTTTTTTTTGGCTTCGTTTGCTTGGCTAAGATGATGCCGCCTCAAGCTGTTTGCATTGGTCAAAAAGCGCTAACAATTTCTACGATTACGATTGCGATTACCATAAAGAAATGAAATGCAGCCGCTTGTCCAATGCATCTTCATCTAAACCTTTGTATATGTATGTATCTCTCTCTCTCTCTTTCTCACACCATTCTCTCTTGGTTTCTCTTTCGCTTGAGAAGAAGATGCATGTACTGGGCACATGCACACACGTCCATGATTGGCCTCCAGTTATATGAGCACGTCTCTGGCTCCAACTCCAACTCGAATATAAACTCCAACTGGCTGACTGGCTGGCTGACTGTCTGTCTACCTGCCCGCCTTGCAACTTTCTTTCCAAATCACAATAATCGTGGCCAAATTAGTCAATATTTGAGCGCCAAAATACTGCAAAACAAAAGCTTATTATATTATTTCATATATTTATTTTTGATGTAGCACACAGAGGAGGTATAAAGTAATTTTTGTTTGTTACAAGTCTTTTTTATACCCTTGCAGAGGGTATTATAAAATTGGTCAGATGTTTGTAACGCACAGAAGGAGACGTTTCCGACCCCATAAAGTATATATATTCTTGATCAGCTTGAGAAGCTGAGTCGATATAGCCATGTCCGTCTGTCCGTCTGTCCGTCCGTCTGTGCGTATGCGTTTTACTCAGCCATCTTAAGAGATATCGGGTTGAAATTTTTTTTGGAGACTCTTTATTACCTGTGTGAGATAAAGTATGAAAATCATCGGGATCGGACTACTATATCATATATTGTTTAATAATCATTAAATGTGTTTTGAATTCAGTAGTTTGAAAAATATTTGAGCATATTCATAATACGACAACTAATGCTGTTGATGTATGAAATTTCACTTTTCTTATCGAATTAAATATAATAAAGAACTGCAAGGGTATATAAACTTCGGCAAGGCCGAAGTTAACTTCCATAGCTCGTTTTTATTTGCGGTTGTTTTTGCATTTTAAACATGATGATTAAGTAAACTACTAGTCCGTAGTTGCCAGCGATTACGCAGAGTTTTATTTACTTCTTCTGAGTTTTTTTTCTTTTTTCTTTTTTTGGGTGAAATTTCATTGCCTTGGTTTTTGGTTGTGCCAGATGATTGGAGTCGATAGCGTACACTAGCCAAACGAGCTCACTTTAAGAGCCTTGAATTGCTGCCACAGACTGCCACCAACTTGCAGACTCTAATGGCCTGCCGTTGTTGCCGTTGTCTTCTTTTTTTTGGCTGCCGCACTTTAATGTATTTTAGGTGATCAGGTGTTGCCTCCTTCTTTGCAGCAGCCCATGACTTCTTTGCATTTCAAGTTTGATTTATTTTTCAGATTGCAGCAGCATCTCTTTAAAGTTTTCTAGTCTCTGAATCTAAAATATTTTTTCTTTTATTTTTCTCATTTGCCCTTATCTAAAGTATGCAAACCGAGAAGAAGGGGAAAAAAAGAACGAAAATTTCTTAGCACTAAAATTTGTTAAGTCATTCCTATTTGTGGTTCTCACGATTGCCACACTAAATTCATATGCAATGAACCTCTAGGGTTAGGCTATACGGTAGCTGAGAGAGTTTTTTTTTTTTTTTTTTTTTTTGTAGCTATTCTAAATGCCTGTCTTGTTTTTCGGCATTGCCAAATCTATGCAAATTATTTATAGTATTTGATATAGGTGTATATAGACAAAAAAAAAAAAGAAGCAAACAAAAAACACAATCCATGGCATTGCCATGACAGGTTCTTGTCCGAGTCCGAGCAGTTAGTGTGTGTGTGTGCGCCTTGAAGAGATTTACGAGCCGAGCACGCCAAATGTGTTTACACTTTGTCACCCTTCTGTCAGTTTGATTTATTCATTTTGAGATAAAGCCAGGCCAAAAGCTAAAAAGCTGACCAAATTAAAATGCAAGTATGACTGGAATGCAGGTGGATGGATGGATGGATGAAATGATATGAATGAGTAAGTGATCGTGTGATTGACTTATGTGATCAGCAGACAACTTGATTGAAATAATTCGCAGCGTTTGTTGCAAATGAAACTACTTATTAATCAGCAAAGCAAACGCGATATGAAAAAATAATAAACCTTTGCCAATATTAACTCAATTCATTGAGAAACAAGAGAGAAAGTCATCTGATTATAATAAACCTACATATAAAGATGGCTTATTAGACAGTTAACTTTGAGTTTCGCTTTACTTATAAAGTTCTCTTTTCTCTATTTTTGTTGTTCCAGCAGATTTTTGTTCAGGACTCGAACCGTAAGAGATTTTATAATTTACGTGGAAGCTTTTAAGGCGCTGCTCTGGCGCTGCATATACAACAACAACAAATGATTGGCACTGACGATATGTCCGCATCGACTGGCATGGATATAAGTGAATCCTTTCGTGCCGAGGATCTCTCAAAGACAGATTTCTTTGATTTTGTCACAGCGCCCGATATGGGCATTGGCATTGGTGTGGGTGTTGGTGTTGGTGTCGGTGTGGGTGTCGATGTGGGCGTCACCCTTCATCATCATCATCATCACCAACAGCAGCAACATCATCAGCAACAAGCACAGCACCCACAGACACAACTTAGTCACAATCACGGTCAAGTCACAGCACAAAACCCGCAACAGGCTCTATGCGGAGTGGGTGGAGCAAGAACCACCAGCAGTATGATACATGATGGCGGAGGTGGTGGAGGCACCACAGGTGGTGGTGGTGGTGGAGGTGGTGCTGGGGTAGTTAACGGTAACGGAAATGTACCAATGGCAAATCGAAATGGCAACAGTGCCAACAATGGCAACGATCCCACACTACAAGGCTATGAGGTAAGTTCAGAGAGAGAGAGAGAAAGAGAGAGAGAGAGAGATACAATCTTCATTAATCCAATCTGTATTCTGTTTCTGCTTATTCATTGCAGTTCTGGCATCAAGACAAGGATAATAGCCGTCTAGATTCTAGTTCCATTTTCGAGGATCTGGATCGCTATTGTTGGCAGGAACAGCCAATTGGAACGAATGCCAGCACTCAGCCAAGTCGTACATCACCGCAGCATCAACAACAACAACAACATCAGGCTAACACCAATCCCAGCAATTCATCGGCTGCTTCAAGTGCGGCGGGCAGTAGCAGCGATACCATTAGCAGCCTAGATACCACCGATGGCCAGATCTATACCCTGACAGTATTAAATGGAGGCGAGCCCTGGCTAAAACGCACTGAGACGGAACAGTTGCCCAGCTCCCTCGACTTGGACAGTTTATTGGGCAGTTTTCCGGGCTATATTAAGTCTGAGTATCCCTATGATGATAGCGGCTTCAGCACCGATTGCAAAGATGTCAATGGCGTTGCAACAGGAGGTGGTGGATCATCAGCTGGCCAAGATGGTGCCAATGGTGTTGGTGGTCTTAGCAGTATTTCCCAGGTCCAGGGACAAACGCTGCCCTCACTGGTAACTGCCATTTCGATAGCGGGTGGCAATGATTTGGGTCAGCAATTGGCTCAATTCCAAAACAACAACAACGATTGGCATATGGCTGATCACAATGCGGATGCAGAACAGAGTACGGCGGAATCTCTGCTACGCAGTGCTTTGCAAGGCAAGGGCTACGGCAAGGGCGTGAATATGGGCAATGGTCTGATCATGCCAGTGGTCAAGGATGATGATATGAGACGTCTATTATCCTTTACACCTGATGATGCGGCTGATGCTTTGGGATTTGCCGATTCTACGCTAAATGCTGCACAAATGTTTGACGATGCTCACGTGATGAGTGGTGGAAGTAGTCATTTAAGTGTAAACACCAATCATAACCAGCAGCAGCAGCAACAGCAGCAGCAGCAGCAACAACAACAACAACATAATGGCAATGCCAGCATTATTGTTGACGATATGTTCCTAAGCCTGGAGAATGCTTTCAGTGATGATTTTGAGAAGATCAAACGCATAGCCAATGAGGTGCAACAATTCTGCACAGCGACACCGACAGTGCCCGTCAGTGGAGCAGGCGGCGGAGGTGGAGGTGGAGGAGACTATTCCAATGCCAGTGATGCCAATGCAATAATGATGCAAATATCAACGAGTCCATCTTTAGCAGTAGGAAGTACAAATCAATTGCAGCCGCCACCACCACAGCCACTTAAGCCGGAGGTATCCACATCAACATCACCGACAGGTCCTTGCATTAATAATAATTCACGTCTTGGTGGTGTTACCAAACCCAAAAAGCAGTACAAACGCAACAGCAGCGGCAATAATTCAAGCAACAACAACAATAACTCGAATGCTGTCAATAACAACAACAACAGTGGTAGCAGCGGGAGTAATGTTCTTGGCGTTGTCTTGCCTAGCGGCAGCAGTGGAGGCAGTTCATCCTCCAGCGGCAGTGCCAGCAGTACCAGCAATAGTCCACCTGCCAATTCGAGCAGCAGCAGCAGCAGTGGCGGCGGAGGCAGTAGTTCCACTGGTAGTCAGCGTAAAGAACGTTCCCTGCACTATTGTTCCATCTGCTCGAAGGGTTTCAAGGACAAATATTCGGTCAATGTGCACATACGCACTCACACAGGTGAGAAGCCCTTTGCCTGCTCCCTATGTGGTAAGAGTTTCCGGCAAAAGGCCCACCTTGCCAAACACTATCAAACGCACATGACCCAAAAGAATAGTGGCAGCATAATCAAAGGCAGTTCCTCAAAACAGCAACGAGGCAGTGGCAACGGTGGCAACGGCGGAGGTGGTGGCGGCGGCGGTGGTGGCGGTGGCGGTGCAGCTGGAGCTGGTGGAGGATCATCAATATCTGTTCCATCATCGGCAACAACAGTGGGAGCCACTTTGGCACAACAACGACAGCTGAATATTGGACCCCCCAGCCTGCCTGTGATGATAAGTAATCCGAATACACCACCGGGCATCGGTGGTGTTGTCCTACCACCGGCCAATGGTCTTCTAGCCAATCGGTAATGCAGGTTCACATTAACTCCAAAAAAAAACAACAAAATATCCTAACTTCATAAACACAAATGAAAACAAAACCAACAACCAATAAACTATTTCTTGTTCCTTACTCACAAAAAAAGAAAAAAACCATTTACAACCTTATGATTACTACTCGAAATACTCTTTGGGTGGCCATCCCCCTGTACCACACATGGTCAGCGGCCACGCCCCTCGAATTTATGTCATTGATGAATTCCTATTTCTACAGCTTTCTGTGCAATTCCTATATACATACATACCATAATACACAGCGAAACTCTTTTTTTATATAAACAAATACTCAATTAATTGTACATTTAATAGCACACACACACCCACACACACTCAAATTAATTTTAAATGTGCCAAATTTTATTAAAACATTTTCTATCCATATCATAAACGAAGCTAATGAAGCAAATTCTACGCGTGGTGATATCAAAATGAGGCCAAACGCTTCCTCTGTAAAACAAATGACAATATCAATTTTTTGTATAAGATATCTAGATTAAATATATAAAAAAAAAAAATTAAGTAAATGTATATTTAAAAATTAATTTTTGCTACATTTTGTAATCCTTATAAAGTATTTTGTTAATATATTTTAATTAGATGCATTGCCCTACCGCTACTCCACAAAAATTAGTGTAAATCTGTTTATTTAGTGTATATACTTAACTATAGTATTAGTTCAAGCAATAAAAAACAAAATAAAAAACAAAACAAAACACTAGCCAATCTCTCTGCAGAGTTTCGAAAGTTTGTTCAAGTGAAATTAAATTCTCAATATCATCATCTCATAATCATTTTATATAACTAGCATAGCGGCAAGTGTTTTCCGGTTTTAACTTTAGTTCTTTAAAAAAAATCAACAACAACAAATTAGCATTAAAATCCATATCATCTATAACTCTAGAGTTTTGAAGTTGAAAATATATTGAATGCAACTTGCCATTAATTTTTTGTATTTGCTAAACAAACAAAAAAAGGAATCATAATTACCCTTAAGCAAAAACAAACTAATTAGTTAGCTGGTAAATGTAATTTATAGTTAAACTGCCAATTACTTTTTGTGATAGTTTTTAATTGAAAATATATATATATCTTCTATGGTGTTTGGGTTATAGAACTATATATACTATAGGCATATGTATAGTAAGTTGATTTGTTATATAAACTGTAGAATTTTTGCAATACGAGTATTTTCTAATTTATTGAATTTTTGATTTTAGTTTAAGTAATATATGTATATATACAAAAACTTTAAATTTAGGCACATTCAAGAATCAGATTTTTAGTTAACTGTTTGTTAGTTATTATTTATGCACACACACAAAGCAAACACACTCAAACACATCCCCATTTGAAGTTAAGTTTTTTAATACTTTTATTTTTAATATTGCAACGCATTCAAAAGAAAAATAAAATAAAAGAAATATAAATAAAGAAAAATACAAACAATATAAAGAAGCTGAGGGAAGCATCTGTTTTTTTCATTATTATTATTGAAAAAGTGACGGCCTTTTGGGTTAATTAGTTTGCTCGTTACTGGATGAGGATGAACGATGATCTCCACCTCGTCTTCGTGGTTGATGTTGTCGGGTGCATAGAAATAATTTTCTCCCATAAAGGAAGTGCATGAAAGCCCATGCAGCTGCTCATGTCAAGAACGGCAGCAAGAGAAGATGCAACAAGGCGGCACTTGTCAGTCAAAATCAAAGTGAACAGCAGCAACATCATTTGCCGCAGCTTAGGTCGGTGAGAGGATCAACAAATGCAGCACGCATGTGCCAAACGCTGGTAAAACTGGCCAACCATCAGTGGAGATTAGAGAAAATTTTTCACTCCAAACGAATCGCGGCAAGCAACTCAAGTTGGATCTAGAGTTGGAGTTGGAGTCGGCAAGTCATTTGAGATCGAAACATGTCGATTAGGGAATTTCAAGAGGCGCCAGTTGCCGTTGCACAGGTGGCTGTTGCGTCTGTTCATCGTGTCGTGGCACCTTGGGGGAGCCTGTTATGCTCCTACTGTTTAACAAAAAAAAAAAACAGGCTAACCAAACAAGCACGCGTCTTAATTGCATTTGATGTTGAACTTTGAGCCACAAAGCCACAGAGCAAATATTTGCAAATTTGAAAATCGAAGAAAAACGCAAAAAAAAAAAAAGAAAAGAAAAGTCAACAACCATCATAAACATCATCAAACAATCCTTTTTCTTATCCTTATGATCTTCATTTCGTATGATTATGATTTGCGCAATGACAAGACAAGAGTTTAGTCATTATAAGTCATAACTAACAAATGTACATATATACAAAATTTATATTCGATGCAAATTTATAGCATTTATTTAGCATATGTAGTATTTTAACATTAGTTGATCTCTGTTAAAGTGGTTTTGTGATCATTTTTAATTGCCATCTGCGTTTCAGACGATGCCACACAATCTCCATAAGCCATACGGAAGTGGAAAGTATCGCCATAAATGCAAAACCATACCAAATATATTGTAAGTCCATTAATTGCATGGCCCGAAATTCTCGATGCGGACTTAGATCAACAAAAGCCAATTCACCTGACTTAATCAGTTCGGTGAAACCCATTTTACGCCAATGCGATGGCAAACCATTTGCATCTAATTCCATTATTAAATTCATTATCGGTTCCATATAAATAGAATTCTCATGGACTGGAAAACCAAATGGTATATTATTGAAGAAACAGAAATCATTACGCAAACGAAAGAGGGGCTTGGTAAAGACCTTTTGCTGTTCATTGACAATCACCCATTTGGTGCTGGTCATCATATAACCGAAATTCGTATCGAATGAATCGCGAAATTTTAGATACCGACTAAAAATGGGCTCGACCAGAAACATATGTTCATATTTACGAAATTGCTGCAGGCGTCCAATCAATTCGCCATACTCGGGCTTAAAGGCAAGAACTTTGATATGGGCAGCCATTACATCATCATAGCTGAGATAGGGCATCTGTTTGGGGGCAGTTGTCACATAGGTGGAGAAATAGGAATTGTACCAGGCTGTGATGAGAATGCCCAATACACAGATTTGCAGATAAATGCCACGCACCAAAATGGGAGCTCTAAATACTTCACAAAATGATTGCCCCAAAACTCCACGCAAACAAGAATCGTGTAGAAAAAACTCATATTTATACACCGGATAGCCATGAAGACGCAAAGAGCTGGCCAATAGACAAGAGATACCAATCATGGTGGCCAAAGCAAGAAGAAATGCCTGCAATTCGAATACTCTTGTGTAATATTGTGGAGTTGGGACATCTGCCTCAACGGGTAGCATCATGCACCAGTTCATCTGCTCATACGGATACGAATAACCGAAAGGCGGTATCGTGGGAAATGTCAATGCCATGGACATTTCCACAGTGAGATTGCGTACAGCGGCAACCGTTTCCTGGGATGGGGCAAAGGCATTACCCTTAGCTGGCAGCGGTTGATAAAATTGACAATTGTATTTACGCTGAAAGGCATCCATAAAGTGACCAACTGCACCCTCGTATACAAATTGTCCCAATTTATTGTAGTAGGCTATAACTCTGGGCGTACTACCACCAACTATAATTGGCAATCTAAAGCCATGTAAGTTCTTCAATCGTTCCGGAAATATGGCCATAGATGACCCCGTTACGTATTGCCTCTGCTCCAGTTGAAGAGTCGGAAAGTTACTATAACCATAAAGAGTATTGGTCGTCTTCATTGAAACAAAAAATGAATTAACACTTATATAGATATAACTCAACATTCGATTGCTTACTCACCTCAAAGTCCTCAAGCAAGGCTAATGCATTAAGTAACTTCATTTTCCAGCAATGAGTAAATAATTCATATAAAATCGTTTCATCTCTTGCCAATTCCATTGAAATCAGAAATAACACTCTTGATGTCGTCATATGCCTCAGGTTTGCCACCAAAGCATTAAAGAGCTTCAACGACTCCTCTAACTTCCAATCACCCAGGTAGACCAAAGATATCAAATTTTTGCTCATTTTATCATGCAAAAAGTATGATACGTTGGCATCGAGTTGAAGCACCGGTAGCTGCAGTTCACCCAGTACTAAATCCCTTGACCAACTGCTACTATTACCACTTGAATTTGTGTTCTCCATCAAGAGCATATAATGAAAGTCCGACTGTTGTTTTATGTCCAATAATAAATTTTGGATTGTGCCACCATTTGTCATCCAGATCGGACAAAGGCAAAGGATTAGCCAAGGACAAGCCATCACCATTGACGAAGGACAACTGCACGACACTGATTAATGTTGCTGAACATTTAAAGGGTTGCTAATGAGAGTCCAACGGAGTGGCTAATGCGTACTGCCAATTAGCCAGTCCATGTTAACAAGACTCAAACATCATCAACATACACAAAAAGACAAGAGCAAAAAAAAATGTAGCTTTATTAATCCCAAGAGACTTTTAAGGACAAAAAAAATAATAATAAAATAATATATCAAAGAAGCTAACTTCGGCTATGCCAAAGTTTATATACCCTTGCAGTCCTGGGCAATAACAATAATTTTGAAATTTCTTTCCCTGCAACTCAATTCATCAATACACAAACAAAACATTCAAATTATTACTCTTTTTACTACAATTTTTTCTTCTTCTTGCAACATTCCCTAAGCAAAGCACCGCACGCATACACATACAGTGCTGCGTATGAGTGTTTATGCATGTGCTTTGTTGATTTGATGATGACGTAGTACCGATATATATTGACTGTGTTCTATTTATCCGATCAGATTCAAATTTTGGGATCTGAGGTTTTATATTGGTAAAAAAAAAAATTTTGCAAAAATATTTCTTAAAGAACTATATGATATAGTAATCCGATCCCGATGATTTTAACACTTTATCTCACCCGGGTAAAGAAAGCACCCAAAAAAAATTTCATCCCGATAGCTTTTAAGATGGCTGAGTAAAACGCGTACGCACAGACGAACGGACAGACGGACATGGCTATATCGACTCAGCTTCTCATGCTGATCTAGAATTTATATACTTTATGGGGTCGGAAACGTCTCCTTTTGTGCGTTACAATCATCTGACCAATTTTATAATACCCTCTGGAAGGGTATAAAAATAAATAACATGGCCCTTTATTTAATTACTGGACGCTTCGATAATTACCAAATATGTGTGTTAAAGACTAATGAATATAAATATTTATAACCAATCAAGAGCTTTTCTATATCAATGATTATTTATTCTTATTATATACTAATTACAAACTTTTAAACTATCTTAAACAAAATACAGCCATATAACAAATGTCAATAGTTTAATAAATTCTGATTTATTGAAAATAATAAAGTAGGCAAACAAGAAACTTTATTATTTAAACATTCTTATTTGATTTTTGTTCAATTATGTTTCGAATAAATTGCCAAAATAACTCCAATAAGAGCACTACAAAAGCCAAAGTAACCATTGATCCACCAACGAACCAAACATACTCCAAGTCCTGTAGTTGCATGGGACGAAATATTTTTGGTTTACCCAAATCCAATAGACTCAATTTGCCTGCCTCAATCATCTCTGTAAAGGCCATGCGCTTCCAATGTTCCAATAGTCCCAAGGCCGTAATCTCTAAAATCAAACGCTCGAATGGCTCACGGAAAACACTATTATCGACAATGGGAAATGCAATAGGAATGGTGTGATAGAAGCAAAGATTCTCTTGCAAGGTGAAAAGCTGTGAACTGAATACCTTCTGTTGTTCCGTAATAAGATTCCATTTCTCCAAGGGCATCATATAGCCGTATTCGGTATTGAATGAGTCTCGCAGTTGTAGAAATACTTCGTAGTTCGATATGAATTTGAAAATTGAAGAGTACTTAACAATTGTCTCCGTGTATTGAAGGAGCACTTGATATTCCGGTGTCCAAACGACAACTTTTGTCTTGGAATTAAGAATGCTTTCATAGCTGGTGAATGGCGGAAGACGCGGTGGACTTGTCACATAGGTGGAGTAATATGAATTATACCAAGATGTGATCAGTATGCCCAGTACACAGATTTGCAGATAAATGGCGCGTACTAAGATCGGAGGTCTAAATGGCTCACTGAAAGTCTGTCCAAGTACTCCTCTGAAACAGGCATCATGCAAAAGAAACTGTGCTAAATTAACGCGATAGCCATGAATTCGCAAAGCCACAGAAAGGGTGATTGAAATGACTATCATGGCGGTGAGGGTTAATAGAAAAGCGGATGGATTAAATACTTTGGCATAGAGTTCACTTTGAGGCACCTGTGCCGGAACTGGCATCATCAGGCACCAGCTCAGCAGCTCAAAGGGATACATAAAGCCTGTTATAGGCAAGGATGGTAGAGAAGCAGCTAAAGCAAATTCTACGCTACCATTACGCACTGCTCCAATGACTTCTCGAGCTGGTGGAATAGAGGATTCATTTACTGGCATTGGTTGAACCAAATGGCAATTGTACTTTTGCTCGAAACACGTCATTAGATGACCCACAAGGCCGGCATAGACCAAATGACCATTCGGCTGGCGGCGAACAATTAGACGTGGGGTAGAGCCACCCACTACAATGGGCAATTGATAGCCGTTGAGGTCATCCAATCGGGGCTTAACTATGCGAGTTATAACCTCATTGTCCAGGCGTCGTTCTACAAATTGTAGCACAGGGAATGGTGAGTAACTATAGATGAGTCCAGTTTCCTGTCAAATAGAAAAACATACACAAAGTAAACAATAATTATATTTATATTTAACAATTAAAAATATGATATCATTATATTCCATTAATTGTCTTTGTCTATTGATATTAGCAGCTTACGCTGAAAAACCACCCAGGCCAAGTAAATAAGTATGTACATCTCGCTCTACTCAACTCTAATTAGTTATTTCCTCTAGGATTTTGCTCTTTCATGGCCAATGCTGGTCCTTGTGATTCTCAAATCAAAATGTATGCTTATGACTCAACAATTGATAGCTGCATGGATTTTATTTACAGCGGTTGTGGCGGTAATCCCAATCGTTTCCAAACTGAAAAGGAATGTCAAACGGTTTGCAATGCAGACATCTTTATTGAAGAAAAGGTCGTTTCTTTACCTCCAGGCAAAAGAAGATTTGTTATTGAATTCATAAAGCCTGAGCCACGAGACATTAATCTAGATCATACATGTGCCATTACAAATCCCATGTGAGAATAGATAGTTACCTCGAAATTCTTGAATATAATTAGCACATTGAGTAGTCTATGCTGCCAGGACCACCTAAGCAGAGTTTCCATCATTGAATTATCGTAGACTTTATCCACTACGATTAACAAGGGTTGAGTATTTAGCATTTTAAGATTTAAACGAATCAAGTCCAATAAGACTTCATCTTCTTCATCATGAATACAAGCGACGCTTAATAAACTCCTTTTGTGATTGACTTGTAACTCATAATTGAGGATAGTTGTTTCCTTATTGATTTGTATTACAGGTAATGGTAAATCCCACAATAGTTCAATCAATCTGATGTCAGAGTTTTGAATGATTAGAGCATAATCGAATGATTGTTGTTGGTTCAATTGTTGTAGCAAAATCTTAACTGCTCCATCCCAACTTGAAATGGGAATTAAGAGTATTTGCAAGATAAATTGCAATAACCACAATCTCATATTGACCACTTAGAATGCACTTCTGGCCGCAAGTGGCCCCTTCAAAGTTCTATTTATACTCTTCAGCAATTGTAATTGGCCCTAGCTTACTACCCAAGGGAATGCTGACCAGTTCTGATTTATGGCACAATGCATGCTATTTTATTTTTATTTATTTTCCTTTTTTTTTACCAAGACCTAATTTAGCTCCATTAGTAGCCTAGAATCAGCATATTGGCGATTCTCAGAATAGAACTCGCCCACGGCGCAAAGGTTTGAATAGTCCGCATCGCGATTCTTGCAATTGGCTCCTGGTTGCCTGGCTGGTTTATATATGGGTTTTTTCATCAAATTGACCGTTGAGAAGGTACAACTCAATAGAAAATTATTGAAACGATCAGCTTTATATTTGATAGCAGCACAGCCCATGTGAGTATTGTGTTCATTCATCAGGAGAGCTGGTCGAAAGACAGATCTGTCAATAATAAAAATACATATGTTAGAAACTTCAATTAAAATTGCAATATTCCTTTGCTTACCTGCCATCGGCACGTTCGTTTAGGAAATAGGCTTGCTTTCTGGTCACGTAGCGACTATCAAGTATCCATGATCCAATGATATCCTGCATTACAGTCAGCTCATCGCGTCTGTCACCCGGATATGAATGATGCATCGAGATGCTACCAATATTGGGAAAATTCGGTGATGTCATACAGGGTCGTGGTAATTCCGTGCAACGCAACACATCGAAATTAGCAAACTGAGCCAACTCATTGGACCAGGATATGCGTGCCATGCGACCGGCTGGCAAAAAGTTTGGTAATCCAGCAGCCACTTTATTGCGAAAATCATTGATCATGAATACCAAATCGTTTTGATAACTTGTCATTGGCACCACTCTAGCATTTCGATCGCATGTTGGGCTTAAAGTCTAATAATACAGAATAGAAATTCTTAATAAACAAAAAATATACTAAGCTTAAGAATACACTTACGCCTGGATTCTGGCAGACCAAATTGTTTAAGTGACAAAATGGTAAATTACAGTAGGCAGCTGCTGGAAACGAAAATCCCCATAGACTAGTCAAGGAACAAGTAATCAATAGAAGTAATTGCAAAAACATTTTGTTACTTAATAGGGACATAAACGGACTAAACTGCGGCTTAAAACTTACTCTGTATTTATGATGCGACTGCCTTTTATATGAAAATTGGCAAAGGTGTTTTAAGAATAAAACAGCTGACGATTAGAACAAATTGACTTAGCTGTCTTGGAAATGCTTTTGTTAATAATTCTATAAATAAATATTAGCTCAAATAGCAGAAATACTTTGAATATAAATCATATCATTGCTGATTATGAGTAAGTGAAGTAGAAGCACCAAAACAAAAACTTTATAATCATTATAACGACCAAAAGACAAGTCAAAAAATCTCGCCCAATGACAGACAAGACAGTTTTTAATGATGACTCTCATTATTTTTTGATTATTTTTATGTTTTTCTCTTTTTCTTTTTTATTATTTCTTATTTTTTTTGTTTTGGTTGTTACAACTTTTGGTGCACTTCACTCGATTTGGCAGATGCATCAGCACTTGACCCGCACCACACAGACTCCATTCATACATCCATCCATCCATCGCCATGACCATTTGCGAAGCCAATGCCCAAGTTCCCCAGTGTCCCAGGCTTGTTAACCGCCAAATTGAGTTGACGTTGACGTAATACTGCTGCCACTTGAGTTGCTATCACACATTGTGTATATATACATACATATATCTATGTGTATATGTATATTTGATTATTGCTGATGAAGTGTCATGTCTCTCCCTCTCTCTCGCTCTTTCTTTGAAGTTTGAGTCGGTCGGTCAATTAGCTGTACAGTCAATGATTGGCAATGACAGAGTTGAAAGCTTTAAATACTTTATGGTTGCCTTTATGTCTGATTAGCTGGCGCAACACCCTCATAAAGAGCTACTAAGTAATATATTTTTAAACGAACTTAAAGTATTTAATTGCCAAAACCATATAAATCATGTAGTCCTCATGACTCATAACCGATTGATATGTTTTAAAGACAAACATTAAAGCTTATTAAGCCTTCACTTTAACTTAGCATTGCCTTTCTAGCAAATCAACAGCATATCCTCAGCATGGTTCCTTGGGCTAAAATATATATCTGTGTATGTGGGTCTGTGTGTGTGTTGTGTAAAGATTTAAAGGATTCTACGATGGGAAAGTATGGGATCCTATCGATTTTGTTTTTTGTTATTTAAGACTGGACATGTTGCCAAAGATCATGCCCCCATTTCGTATACAGCTCCTGGCAACTAACTTAGAAAATCCACAATTAGAGTTGCAATGCAAGTGTTTTGGTGGCTCATTCGATGGCCAGTTATTGTTGCAAGCCACGAGACATGCACGAGCCAAACTTGCATATCCAACAATAACAACAAAAAGTAGACAAAAAATACTGCAAATAAAACTATGAGGTAGCGGTAGCCGTAGAGTCGATTTTATACGTGTAACAGTGTGAATACTCTTGCTCACTTAGGTACAGCAGATCCAAGCTCAATTTTATGTTCACAAAGTTGGTCTTATTTTCTTTTTGTGTTCTTTAAATGTAAACATTTTCTTAGCCACTTAACTACATAACTACATCAGATTCTTCTTCAGAGAATATTCGAATAAACGATGACACTATAGAAGTTTAAAATATATTATAATAGAGATGAGAACGACAAAAAAGTAGGTTTATTTTCTCTACTTAGCACAACTTCACGATAGACAAATCCCGAGACGTGAAGTGGATTTGGAAAGCCCCCTAAAATCTGCATATATAAGTACATAAATATACATACATACATACAGTTTATAGTATAAACTTTATACATTTTGTATAAAAAACTTATTATGCAGCTGTAAAGTGGACCTGGTGTAAAACATTCTAAAATATATCTAAAATATATCTAAAATATATATAAAATATATATAAAATATATATAAAATATATCTAAAATATATCTAAAATATATCTAAAATATATCTTAAATATATTGAGAGAATTAAAAAAATGCAATCTTTCGTTTAGTAAGGTACATTTTTTTCAACGAATATATTTATGTAGATACTTCTGACATAATCGCCCATACTTTCTTCTATGAATGGCAAAACTTTATTATAACTAAATATACCCATTATGCTAGAGTATAAAACAAAAAATGAGAAAAGATTATATGCATATGGTTTGAATATACAGTAGCCCATTTTTGGGGTTCTCTACAACAATGGAATAGTTTTGGCTTGAAAAGCGAAAGATATAGAAAATGGTGAAAATGGGCAAAAGGCCAAAAGCGGAGTCGACTGACAAAATATTTTTGTATATATGATAAATGGCACAGTTTAAAGTAAGTCGAGCACTTGCAATTGTCCAAGCACAATGTAAATTTTCCCCCAAAGAAAACCACTGACCATTTGGGAGTGTGGTTTTTCATTTTGTTTGCTGCTTTTGTTTTGATCGAAATTTTTTTGGGTGTTTCTCGCTTTGTTGGTGTCGGTTATGGCCACTAATAGGGGCCATAGTCATAATCGAAAGCCAGGCCATACTAATCTTCTGGCATTTTTAGCTAGGTCGCCATAGGATCGAGGCATTGATTTATGAAAGGGTTTCTCATAATTTACCACAAATATGGTCATCATTTTTGGCTTTTACTTTTTTTTGTTTTGTTTTATCATTATTCGAAGTTCGGGGGCTGCTAATGAAACGGGGGCTCAACTTGTTGCGATTATCGTTTGTTTCCTAGCAATCAGCGGACTAAACGTATCATACTCCCCTTTAGAGAGACAGAGACTAGGACCAGAGACTATAATCATCATCAACATTACCCGGCCTGGTCAGCAGGTATGGCAATGTGGAGCAATCGGCAATCACGTCCTGGCCACGGCTTGAACGGTGCATTCGTTTGCGTTAGCTGGCCGCTGGCCCACCGTTCCAGCCACGCTTCAATAAATGTCACTCCTCAAGCTTTGCATCTAAAAATTGATGACAATAATTTGTTGCATTTGGCCCCGAGGGGGTGTGTCCGACTGGCCAGCCAGCTAGCCTGCTAGCCAGCAAATTGTCTTGGCAGACAGTTGGCTCTGAGCTGTCTCTGGCCGCTGCCGTTTTCAAAACAATTTATACAAAGTGTCGCAGTTTTTGGCGCTTTGCATTTGTTGCTGACAGACTCGGCCGGATCTATTCCCCCAACCTGATGTCTCCTGTGCTCCCCTGCCCACACCTGATACCTCCTACCCCTTGCAATGCTTTGCACTTTGCGGCGAAATAAAAATGAAACATAAATTTCGTCATTTTGTCACAAGTCGTTAGGTATTTTTAGTGATGGTCACGTGATTTAAAAGGTAAACTCACGAATTACCTGAGTTTATTTAATTTTAGTAGAAAAATCATAGAATTGTTAACCATAGGAGCTCTCAGTTACAACTTTATCATTAACACGATTTCATCTCTAAATTCCACATACCCTAAGTTCGATGGCGAGGGAGGCGACAAGGCGGCGACCAACTGCTGCTGCTGCTGCCGTTGATTGCAAAGCACTTTTATTTCGCGCCCGAATTGTTTTTTCACAATACCATGAAAATCAACACTTGGTCCCGGTACCGCATCGCTTCGCTTTGATTTGATTCCGATTGCGCATTTTTCAATTTGATAAATTTATTGAGTTTCTCCAGTGAGAAATACGAAACAAATCGCCAGCGAGATGGCTGAGCAAACGATAAGCAAGAGTTCAGGTAATTTAATACGAAAATATAATGACTACGAAAAGTTCTCCAATTTGGGGCGGCTGCTGCTGCTCCTTCATGGTCATTGCCACAGTAGTTTGACTCCGACAGGCTCCTGCTTCTGCTATCGTCTTGTAAATGGCATCAATTGCGACCTTTTGGCATTCTTATGGAAACATTTCGCTAATGAAACCGATACCTCAAGTGTCAGAGCTGGTCCAAGCTGGCCTGTGGTCGTCTGATAGCAGCTCCCGTGTATGTCTATATGTATATACCACATTCTAGTTGCAACTTATGGCAGCCATAAAAATGTTAAGCACAAAACATTTGCCACATTGCCACCTTTTCGGTTATAGGTACATACATACATATACCCAAAAAGCAGAAATGGAGCACGCACGTGGCAGGCTCGATCCTCTCCGAACGAAATTGGATGCTGCTTTAACTACTGATGGCTATGACTACTGGGTAGGGGGCTTCTCTATAGGTAACGCAGCTGCAACTATGCGGAAGCTACTTAAGCAATCATAATCTGAATAACAACTCTTAAACTCCAAAGTCATAGTAAGGAAAGGAATGGCTTAGTTTTAAATTAAAATTTACTATATATGGTAACATTGATCACTCAATTTTCTTTTTCCCCCACAACCCCCATCCGGTTGTTCCCAGCAAATGAAATTTCTTACCACAAATAAGTACATCCCAAATGGCAAACAAATGGCAGATGTGTCACGGAAAAATTCCACATAAATTTCGTGGGGGAAAGAAAGCCAAACAATCTACCCACCCACCAACTGTTTTAATTAAGCCGCCATGCAAATGAGTTTGCCAAGAGTGCGAAGAGTCGGAAAGCGGGTAGAGAAAGAGAGAGATAGACAGAGAGGGCGTTAGGCGTTTTCAAGATTGGTCTTTTGCTATGCCGATTAATTGCAATGCAAAAAATTGGCTCACGGAATTTCCATACAAAATGCGGGACAAGTGAAAGCCAAAGAGGAATCAGGGCCGGTGGCTTCTTTATTTTTATGGCATCAATGGCAAGATAAAGATCCAGATGGCCGAGAGAGACTACAACTACTGCATCGCGATCGATTGAAGGCAGGGCAAACAGCCATGGCCCAGCGAAAAAGCCAAATCACTTAACAATCAACTTGCAGCTGCGACACTTTTGCACTAAAAAAAAAAAAATAAAAACAACACACAGATAGGCTAAAAAAAAATGCAAAACCCGTTTGACAGCGATCGATGACGGGCACAGAGACCCAGTCCCAGTACCAAAGTCAGTCAACGTCGCCGTCACCGTCAGCGTCGCAGTTGCAGTTAAAGTCTGTCTATCTCCTAGTGTGTTAGATTAATTTCCAAAGGCTGTCATTAAAATTCCAGTGCACTGCAATTTATATGCCACACACATGCCAATGTACTTCGTCTAGGCATCGTGCAATTTTTAATAAAAACAGATTCATATTTATTATACACACACTCACACACACACACATCATAGAAGAGGTAAAATAAACTGAAGGAAAACTGCCATCGAACTAACCACGCGTCGCTCGTTAGGCCTCCGTTTTGTCCAAGACAACACAACACAAGAGACAACATCATCAACATTTGCGACTGTTGAAATTTGCATGACAAACTCAAACTCATCCATCAATCATAGACCAATGTCTCCACAGTTTATGGGTTGCAGTTGTAAAAACTCGTTAGGACCCCAATGGCCGCAAAACAATTTCACTTTTAATTATACGGCACGCGTTAATCCCTCGAGTCGATTTATATAATACCATAGCCTCCCCTCTACCCCATCCCAGCCTATCGACTAGTTTACACGTTGAGACTTAATCGTGATGAAGAAATATTTTTTTGGTTTTGGTATAAACAGCAGGATTTCGTACAAAAGAAATTTGTTACAGTACAAATGGCGCCCAACGTGGGGCCCAAATACAATTTTGAGAAAGTGAAATTCTATTGCAATGTCGAATATTTTTTCAATAAGTTACATTAAGTAACGCCCAACAAATGCTGGGAATGTTTCCCATGGTTCATCATGTAATCGAACTGCCAACTCACTTCGTATATACTACTATGACGTACATACATAGATGTCGGCAGATAGAGAATCATAACCGCTTAACGCACAATTTTCACTTGTCTTTTGCATAATTTAGACAACCTGGATGAGATGAAACGACTGCCTTGAGGGGTAACTTTGTTGTTGGCACGGGCGGCGCCACAAAATCAATTTTCAGCCACGCATCTTTCCAAGTCAAGTGCGTCATCACAGAGAGATGGAGTCGGAGTTGGAGTTGGCAATGGATGGCGGGAGGTAGAGCGTGTTAGAGTGAGTATGGCGATTGAGTGACTTAGTGGGGCGGTTGTGTGTAAAAGAGATGGAGATGGAGTGCACGCAGCGCCACTTGTCGTCGCTCGTTAGCGTCATCGTAAATAATTTTAGCAGTTGCGAAATCTATGCAAATTTATGACTGTCAGCAGAGCTGGACACCCGATCACGGCATAAGGCATATAGCATACGGCATATTGGTATACGGCATCGTTTCCTTGTTGATAACGAAATGACCATAATGGCCATTAGAAGCAGTTGCTGTTGTTGCTGGTTTGCCTTTTGTTGTTGTTGTTGTTGCAGCACACGAATCATGTCCCCATGTTCCAGGTAAGCATTTTGGGCCCGCTGTGCCACGAAATGCATTTCAACTCCTATTTCTCTTTTTTGTGTTTCTGGTCAACCACCAAAAACAAAAAAGCAGAAAAAAAACAAAAATAATTGTAAATCGCTGGATTTATGACCAAAAACACAAGCACGAATTATGACGCCGGCCACAGGTGGAAATCGCATGCTGATTTCTACTTGATTTGCTTGCCATATAATTGCAAATTGTATTTGTTTAAACACGTACAATATACTAGATGTATGTATGTAGGTATAGAGTTTGGCAAAGGCCTGCTAGCCTATAAGATATAAGCAACATTGCATGCTGCTTATATATATGTATATATGTACATATGTAGATATATAAATGTTGCTTATCCATTGGCTAGCCCGCCCACACTAAACACTTCAACCAACAAACGCAACATGGAGCAGACATGAAGCTTTGAATGATTGCTTGACATGTTTTCTTTGGAGCTCTCCTTTGGAGCTCTCAGTATGCAGCATCATCTCATCTCTTCCTCCTCATCCTATGCCACATCAGGTCTATAATTTCGTGTTGTTCACAAATTATTTTCATTAATTTCTGCTTTCTTGATTTTTCTCTTGTTTTTATGTGTCTTATAATGAATTAATTCCATAGCGGATAAGTGAATAATTTAAAGCATTAACCAAAATTAAATATTTCGTGTAGGTTGATTTGCTTAGTTTGGCTTGGCTTTTAATCTTTCATTTGTGAAACACTTGAATACAAATTTATACATATTTAAGCCCTAGAAAAGAGTGAAACTCTTGCTCATGAAATGCTTTTCATAATCATTTAGAATTAGGCAATATCAAACAGAGAATTTTGTACTGTGAAAACTAACCCAAATTTGTCTACTCTTAGTTTATTACTTACTCTCAGGAACATATCCAGGTGGGTGGCCACAGATTTTGGACCCTTTCCAAATTCGAAACTTTGGACTCCGTGTTATTAAACATAGGCGTTTCACTGAAAAATTGGAACAGTTTCTTCTTTCTTATCGATCATTAACACAACAAGCTTTATCACGCCATAAATGGCCTATTTTGACTTTGAATTTTTACACATTTTTCGATTAGCTGCTTACCTATTTACCATACCCCACTCTATAAAGAGTGGGAACTTTGCGCCCTAAGTAATACAATAAGCAGTTAAAAATTTGTGTTTTAAAGCGTACAAAGAAATTTTAGATTGTTATTATTCATGGGGAATTAGTGAGTTACAAATCATTCCAAAAATTATTAATTTGTCAAACACAAGTATTTCTGGGGCGTATTGCATACTTTCAGGGGCAATGTATCATAAGTGTGCTTTTTTATATAATAAGTCACAAATATATATATTAAAGGTACAATTTAATAAAAATATATCTTCGGTTAATTACAGCTCGAATCCATATTTATGTATTACAGTGAACATTAAATATTGATTTATTTACCCGACAGGCAATAATTTATAATAAGTACGTGTATATACACTTTATATACAGTCTAATAGATTGGCCATCATTAATGTGACAATTGGCATGCTTTCAATTTGATTTCAATTTTTGATCGTAACCGAAGCGAATTCAGTGGCAAAAGCCCCACAAAGTGGTAAATGACAAAGAGCGAGAGAGAGAGAGCGGGCAAGGAGAAGTGGTAAAGGCTCAACAAGTAACTTGAAAGCGACAAAAAGAACAACAAGATCGAATCAATAACAGTGGAAACAACAATAACTACTACTACAACTACAATAATAATGACGATAACAACAAGAAAACACTGACAAAAAACGTTGTCAATTGATTTTATGCACTATTTCAATTGACCTCACAACGGTAGCCAAAAAAAAAAAAAAACCAGAAAACAGATATAACATTCGATTTAAAGCCAGTGCAGAAAATGAAACGAATTAACAGTTTGATGTAACTGTGATTTTGTTTTCGAATTTTAGTTATGTTGTTGTTGCTGTTGTTATTGTTGTTGTTGCTGCTGTTGTGCTGCCTACACACGCCCTCAACGAAGCAAATTCAAAGAAATGCTTATCGTGCTTCATAGAAATCCAGCAAACAGCCAAAGACTGCAACAAAACATGAAATTGAAAATGCCAAAACGCTAAGAGACAACAACTAACCATCCGCCTACCCGCCCCCTCCCAACTAAACCGCCTAAACGCCTCCCTGCTATATCCCCCTTTGGTTTCTCTTAAATCCCCTTCAATATAGAGTTTATAGTAAAACTGTAACGAAACCCGATTGAACCCACCATGGGTGGCTTTGCTTTTTTTTTTGGCTTGCTAGGCCAGCAACAGGCGACCAATGGACCGATCTACTGACAGACCATGGAACA
Organism: Drosophila paulistorum; assembly: GCA_018152135.1. Classification (NCBI taxonomy): domain Eukaryota; kingdom Metazoa; phylum Arthropoda; class Insecta; order Diptera; family Drosophilidae; genus Drosophila; species Drosophila paulistorum. The sequence continues at coordinate 9,330,960 of JAECXG010000805.1, read as the reverse complement.
TTGGACAATAACATGTAAGAAAGAAGAAAAAAACAAAACCAAAAAAATTTCATTGCTGGTGTGGTTTTTGTGCTTATTTTGTTGTTGTTGCTGTATTTGCTGCTCTATGCCCTGGCCACGACTTGGCAACAACAACAGCTACAACCAAAAAATCTCTGCCAAAATATCGCTAGCGGGCAGCTAGCGGGCCCAGCCCAAGCACATCCTCACGAGCAACAACTACGACGACGACGACAACAAAAGCCCAAAAAGAAAAAAATGACGGGGGAGGGAGGAAGGGGGTCGAAAAAAAAGAAATAATTAATATGCCTCAAAAATATCCCGGCCACTTTGTATGACAGGGGTATAAAAGACTTTGGGATGCAGCTGCATCCATGGACATTGGCCGCCGGCAACAGCAGCAGCAGCAACAGAAACGGCAGCAATGGCTATGGCAACGGCAACAGCAACGACAACAGCAACGTCAGCAGCAGCCACAGCAGCACTTTAACTAACGGCTTCTGTGCTTGTTGTGCTGCCGTTTCCGCATCTTGCTGCTGCTCGGTGTCGCTACAGAATGTGCACGATTTTCCTTCAGATTCAATTTCAAGTGCAGCAGCAGCAGCAATGGCAGCAGCGTCATCAGCAACAGGCCGCCAAGCGCCGCTATTAAGTCGACGACAACAACAAGCAATAACCCTAACCGACAGAGCCGCCAGGCTTTCGACTTCTCTCTTTCAGTGTTTGCCACTGTCTGCCGCTTCTTTACCGAGATTTCTATCTTTGATCTCTTACTCCACATGAAGCTGGCTGCTATTGCTGCTGCTGTCTGCTTGTTAAATTGCTCATTTAAACCATAACGAAACGCTTTGCTGGTCTACTAAGTCCAAGTCTGGCCTAGACTATAGCATATACCGACGCTTGTTCTTCCTAGAACACTTGTCTTTGGGGTCGATAGCGCAGTGCAAATTGACCAAATGCCCCACGACTTGCCCAAGGCACTTTTAATTACCATAAAAAAAGAGAAAAAATTTATACTGTTTTTCTTGCCTAAATATCGAAAAACCATTTAAGCACTCCCATCAAATGTCACGGCAATTGTTCGCGTCATAAGCCTGCGTCATTATAAATTATAAGCCTTTTGCAATTGGAATTTATCGGTGACATTGCGATAACGAGCATTGTCTAAGCCCGATTATTGGGTGGGGGGCAGAGAGTTGTAGGGGGCGGGGGCAAGAGAGACAGCTTCTCAAGACAAGCCGACATACGCAATTATATTTGATATGTTTATGGCGTATACTGTATTTATCTTTTTGCCATGTTGACGTAGAGGTCTCTGTGTGTGTTTGTGTGTGTGCGAAAGTTTATCGTCTTATTTGTTTTCTTTTCTCCTTTTTTTAATGTGTAGAAATTAAAAGAATTTTGCCCATAATTAGGAAGATTGTTAGGCCTTATGTCAGCTTAGGCACTCTGACATTATTCAGGAAGCTAAAACTAATTAAGCCATAAATAATATGATCAAATCGTTAACTTCAATAAGTGTGTTAAGAAGTTCTCAGTAAGCTGAGAGCTTCCATGGGAAATCATTAAAAAAAATTATTTTATAGGCACACGGTTTAATTAGGTTAAAGAAATAAGGAAATTGGAAACTAAGGATGTTAGACAAAATCTAAAGTTTAGCTGACATTGTGATTTTCTTTAGAGTGGAGACTAAAAAATGTTCCACAGAAGTTGAAGCAAGTTCATGAAAATTTTTTTTTCTTTTGGCAATAGTTTTCAACTCTCTATTAATTAATGTTATAGGCCAATTGACAAGTAGATATATTCAATTAGTTGTAGCCAGTTACCCATTCTCATACAATCTCCATCACCTGCGGGGCACACTTTTGGTATTCAAATGTTTTGGCCATAGCAACAATGTCAATGGGGTGCATGTGCATGCCAAATTGATGTCACAGAAACCAAATCATAAATCAAGCAAATTATAGTTATTATTGCATACGAAATCAAAGAGATATAAATACATACAAACAGTATACATATATGTGTGTATATAGAAATATATAGAGATATCTAGGTACATACATAAGAACAAGCGCCGCCGCCAGATAGCTCTCTTTCTATCTCTTTCTCTAAGAAAAAAGGCCATAAATCATGACAATAGTATTGGCGTTGCTGTTGGCCAGCAGCAGCAGCAGCAGCAACAGCATTCGGCATTCGATATCCACATCGACATCGGCATCCTCCATGCTTGACTGGACAATCATAATAATCACAGCCAGGCCGACACACAGCAAACAGCAAGTAAACCAGGCAACAAAAGCTAGTTACTATGTCTATGTCAAACCGATATGCAACTGATAAAAACAGAAAAGAAATAAGCAAAGAAAAAACCTTACAGAAAATAATAAACTTTAAAAAAAAATTTCTAAAAGATATAAGAAATACACTAAAAGAATTGATGCCGCTGGATACGGACAAACATAACGAAAAGCTTATTGATAAATAATATTGTTCCTTAAATGTAATCAAGAAAGTATTAGAAAATGTTTGGTAATCTTAATAGTCAACTTGCCCAGTTTTCCATTTGAAATTTTTGTCAATAGTTTTGTTAGAAGAGCATTTTATGATCGTTGTTTTTTTTTACAAGTTTTCTTCTACACTTTGATTGTTGTTTTCTGTTGTTTCTTCTCTCTTTCTATCTATATCTACCTCACTCACTTAGCTAGGAAAATTGACAATTGCGCACCTGCTTCATTTTCTACTTATTGCTGCTCCTTTGGCAAAGAGGCAGCAACAGCAGCGGCAACAGCGGCAACAATGAATGCCACTGCCATGGCCATCGTCTGGTTAATGGCATTTAACGGTCACCAAATGTCTGCTTTGTAGCAGTAAACTTTGTGCTTAAAGCAAAACTTTCCCAAAACAAAACAACAACAACGAAAACACACACAACCAAACAAACAAAACGCCAAAAACTTTTTTCAAAGGCTTCATACAAAGTTGTTTATAGTTTTCCTACAGCCAAAAAAGAACAGGAGTGGACAAAGATATTCAAGAAAATTATTATTTATGAATTTGTTTTTTAAATATTTTTGCCTCAAACAGGCAAGACCATTTATTTATCTAGTATAATCTCCTGATAACAGGTATCTACAAAAACTTGTCAAATAAATGGAGTTATGCGATGGAATACGATAAACAACTTTCAGAATAATTAATTTTCTTTTATTTTTCCATATAAACCTTCGACAAGATATTTTCTACTTTATCTGAATATGACTATTATTATAAGTTCTGTCAAAATTTTAAAATATTGTCGTTTAATTAGGCACTTGGTCAGGTTTTTTACTTGTATATGGTCATCAAGCTTAAAGATACCATGTCACTAAAAAGTGGACTCAAGTATGCAAAGCGATGAAGGATATTAATTTTAAACAAGACCATTGAAATATTAACCATTGTGTACTACATAAAATGGAGTAAGAACTAACTAAGCAATCAAAAGTTTTTTTTTTGCCTCAAAAGACACATGGTCCCTTATGCCTTGACAAACAGTTTTTTTTCTCTAATACGCAGATAAGTTTAAATGCTCACTTTCACCTCAAAAGTTGCCTTCTATACAGATATAATAAGAATTATAAAATTCACTTAAAAGTATCGAAAATAAAAACGTTATGATACACTAAAAGACTTTATTTGTCACGGCCATTTCTAAATGTACACATATTGGTTTCTGATAAAATTCAACAAGGTAATTGCTTCTTTTTATACCCTTGCAGAGGGTATTATACAATTGGTCAGATGTTTGTAACGCACAGAAGGACACGTTTACGACCCCATGAAGTATATATATTCTTGATCAGCATGAGAAGCTGACTCGATATAGCCATGTCCGTCTGACCGTCCGACTGTGCGTACGCGTTTTACTCAGCCACCTTAAGAGCTATCGGGATGAAATTTTATTTGGGGTCTTTTTATTACCCGGGTGAGACAAAGTATGAAAATCTTTGGGATCGGACTACTATATGATAAAGCTCTAGAACAAACATTTTTGCAAAAATTGGAGTATCCCCATGACGCAGCGCAACACGAACTGTATGTGTATGTGTTGTGCTTTGCTTAGGGAATGATGGAAGAAGAAGAAAAAATTTGAATGTTTTGTTTGTGTGTTGATGAATTGAGTTGCAGGGAAAGACATTTCAAAATGTAAACAAATTATTGCCAAGGACTGCAAGGGTATAAACAACGTTTGCTTCTTTGATATTTAAAAAAAAACTAACCCACAAATAAAATATAACAAAAACTGTACATTGTTGTGTGGAATATCAAATCTTGAGCCGTCTGAGAAAAAGGTTTAATAACAATTAAAAAGGTTGCCAAAAACAACCAAGTGTAGAATTTTCAAACATTGTACAAAACTATTATGTAGAATATAAAAAATTAAACAATTAAAGAAATCGGTTCAGTATTTTGCGAGAAATTATGGGCACCTATTTGAAAAACTTAAGAAAAACGTGCTTAAAGTTTAAGCAACCACCTCAATTCCAAATGTATACATACATATATCCCCTTAATCTTCAAAAGAAGATAATTTTAAATGCAGCAAACAAAAAAGATAAACCGGCTGTTCTATTCTCAGACTTTGCTAAAGAAGTTCTGCAGATCTGTCAAAAACATCGTTAACTAAAGAGATACTTTCTTTTAAATCAGATTTAATAATTTTATTTTTTTCGGTCTCGATCAAACTATTAGATTGTAGCCGTTTATTATTTATTATTTACTTTCCCATCGCCTTCTTTATGCCAAGTCCAGCCCTGTTTTAACATGGTTATTGTTGTAACTGATATTTGCATTATGCAAAAGTTATTTATAAATATTTCATAAATTGCGAGGCAAGCATTTGCTCTAATTGTATGCTAATAAACAAAAATAAATCAAAGGCCAACAACAATGAATTATGGGTTTTGGTTAAATTTTTACGACTAATGCAGCTGTTTCGGTATTCTTTTGTAGAGATTCTAATTAAATATGTTATGGAAAAATGAGAAAACAGAACTATGCTTATGAGGCATATCATTTGGCCATCACATTTAGGCCAATTAAGCAGCAAGGCTTAAGCTTAAGTTTTAGCCTGACCAAAAAAGATCAATGAGTATTTGTTGATGAAGTTGTTTTGATAAAAGTTAGCCCTGCCTTTTCGAAAACGTGCGCAATTTATCTAAATCAGTGCAGGGAAAGAAAATACTTGACAATTGGCATGGCATGGTCGTTTGGCTACTAACTGGTCTCCCAAAAGATAAACATCATAAATGCATTGAAATGTCATTGCCGAACTTCTGATATCACTGTTGCCGCCCGTCCAGAAAAAGGAAGCTGGCCAAATGCAGTATAGTGTACTAAAAACAAACAAAACAACTAAAAACGATTGGCGATAATGCACCGATGCACCCATATCCATGCCCATCGATGGCCAATGAGGCTTGGCCGGACAAACGGAGACAGCAGTCACAGGGATAGAGGAATAGAAAAGATAGATAAATGCCGTTACCCTTTATGCAATTACCAAGTACGTGCAATTGCCGAAGCTTAATTCGAAACACATAACCAGGGGGCTGGCAAGGCACTTGTTTTAAGAGAGTAGCCAACCAAACAACCACTCGAACTTGGACTGATGATTATTTATCACCGACGTCGCGTCGTCGTGAGTCGTGCGACAATGACACGAGACCCACTCGACAAAGTCGAAGTACAAAGACCAAAAGCAAAACCAAGACCCAGATCCCGACTTTTTTGTTTTTTTTTGCTCTGGCACATCGTTAGCAACATTTTGTCTGCAACAAGTGACTTTAAACTCCAACTGGATACCCAGACACAGAGACCTGACACTGACTGGGCACTCAATCTTTCAATGCCTTCAATCAGGGCGACGGCAAAACATCCACAGCTAACGTCAATGTCAAATGCGCATCATCATTTTCCTTTGACGTTCTGTGAGAACGAAATTAGCTTCTCATAATCAAAATAAAGTCAAATACCGCTACACTGAAAGAAAAAAGGGGGGATTGAAAAGTATATACATATGTATTTCAATCATTCATTAGATGTCATTAATTAATTAAAGATTTTAAATTAGTTTCGTTGTCATGCCATGCTTCTATAAATCTGTTGATAGGCAAATCAAAACTTGTGATTTTCATTTGCTCTCAAATTACTTTGGGTTTCCCCTTCTCGTTGAGTATATAAATAAGAAAACTTGGTCAATATTTGCCATTAGTCAGTCAATATAATCGATTGGGATGCGTCCACTGTGGACTATTTTGGTGATTTGCTCTCTCTGGACTTTAAACGAAACGGGTCATATAGACTATGTTGGAGATTATATTATAAGAAATGGTAAACCTATCGGATGCAACTAACCAAATATAACCAAATTAGTTTTTTATTACAGAGCTTTGTTTATTCGTTCCTTCTTATGGTATATGTAAGGGCAGATTTCGCGCATTTGGTTATGATTATAGATCAAATCGTTGCATATTATTTTTCTATAGGTATATATTACAAAAATCCTTTTAATCTTTTGTTTTTATATTTACCAATTTTTAATTAGCGGATGTGGCGGTAATGCGAATCGATTTCAAACTGAGAATGAATGCCGTAGACTTTGTCGATATGATCAGGAAGATGAGGGCACTGTACCCAATTATGATTATTCCAGTTCAAGTACAACCGAAGACTATTATGATATACAACCGACAATGGAAATGGATGCTTATCCAGATAAATAGTACGCATATATAATTGAATTGACAAATAGGTAGAATGCCTTTTTCTCTTTATTGCGGGAAATCTTCTTCTGCAGTCTGTCCGAGGCATGACAATCAGCAGAATATCATATTCAAAACTTGATATGTACATAAATAGACAATAATTACATATAACATTTTATAAGGAATACAAATTGGGGGAGTTGGGGAATGTAGATTAGTCCACTCTATGTGGATGGTTCCAGGGTATGGTGGTTAATTTAACTATCCAGTCGGTCCAGATGCGCTCTTGTCAGCCTTGCGATCTTGTCCTGTACTTATAGGATTATAAGTTCAGTATGAAGTTGTGCAATTGTTGTTAACAGGCTTGCATCTGTCACAATTCTGTTTTGTTTGTTTTGGAATTACTCTATTATTTTTCTACTGGACATACCAGCAGTGCCCCCCGATCGGAACTCCATTGGTCCATACTGGCATAAGAATGGCCTTATATATCTGAGTTTTTGGGGTTGATTTGGTTTCCACCAGCCAGAGGAAGTTCTTCAATCTTCCGTCCAGTATTTCTATTTTATCTAGGATGTAAGGTCTCCAAGTAAGCCACCGGTTCAGCTTTAGGCCAAGGTATTTTGTGATTCTTATTTCCATTAGTGATTATTATTAATTTACAATTCAACACCCTAAATGTTTAATGATGATTACATTAGTAGTAAAGAACGCGCGTAATTAAGAACAGAATTATGAATTTAAAGACCTAAAAACCTTCAACCGTTGCCATTACCTTATTCCTGCCATTATAACTTAATGTACTTTAAAAGGAAGTTAAAAATTTGTTCTGTTTAGTTTGCAAGTAATAAAGAAATTTATTTCTCCTGCACTTAAATCACTCACCTGTAAATATTTACACACATAAATCTACTTAAAGAACTCATATGATCTATGCGGAAATGTTCTGTATATTACCTAAACGCCCCCCTCATATGTATGTACGATTCAGCGGAACTAAACTATTAACGCCCCTTAAAAATCAAAAATATTTAAAGAAAAATATAATAGTAACAACCATAACGATGAGGGGCGGGAAGGAGGGTAGGGAGGCAATATTGTTGTATGTACATTCTAATGACTTTATTATAAGCAATGCAGGGCAATACCATAACTTGTGGCTGCTGCCTGGCTGCACCCACCAAAAAAAAAAATGACGTCAGGGTGCGCCGTCGTCGACGGCAACGCGGCGGCGGCGGCGGCTTTGCCTCAAATGGCTTTCAAGCTGAAATCTATACCTGGGAATGGGCCTGGGCCATGACTGTATATCAGTTGACTTTTTACTCCAGCGTTGACAATTATTTATGGTAATAAACAGTTCCGCTAGTGTCTTGACTTGTTGGCTTGTCTTTAGATCCCCAAGTCATATCATATCATTGATACATATGTACCTTGTACATACATACATATGTACATACATAGATCGATACATATACATATGTACATATGTATCTCTGTGCAGTTAGTAAATATCGAAATCGAAACAAAAATAAATAAATGAACCCACATAATGTGCCTCTAATTGCCGACACAAGCAATGTGTTACAATTTCTATAAAATTTTATGGCTTCAACTAAAAGTTGAGCATGCAAATTGCAGTCAGAAATTAGAGATGATTATTAAAAGAGCTAAAAAGTCACGAGTTAGGGTAATAATGATATATAAAAGATCCCAATAGTTGAGAAAACTTGCCTAATTGAAATGGTTACACGAAAATATACAAGAGTCAAGGCTGTAATTATTCATATCTAGGCCTAAGATACACTTTGCTCACAGATTCTTTTTCCTAATAGTCAACTAATGGTTCATAGGAAAATTACAATTTGTAACCAGGAAAAATCCCAAAGTAGTAGGCAAAACTGTCTGAATCTGTGGAAATAAACTTGAATAGACTCACGTGAACATCACTAACAATGGGTTTTGTTTGGTGTGTTGCAGGGCAATTTGTTGTATAGGCAATGGCTGCAGGAACGCTAACCGCAGTTTCATTTTCATTGTCGGCCAAAATGGCAAACAAATGGCCAGTGTCTCATTAATGCCACACAATGGAGTTGGTCAAAAAGCAGCAACAACAACAAACAACACCAACAACAACAGCAACTACAATAAGACAAACGTAGTCCAAAATATGCAACATTCATCAATCACACCACAGCCAACAAAACCCAGAGAGGAATGAGAATGAGTTCACGCGCTGCACTTGAGGTCGTATGGACAGCGAACAACGGATACGGATTCAGATTGATTTGCTTTGGCGCATTTTCAAGTCAATTACACATTTTTGTGGCATTTGCGGCAATTGAGTATGAAAACTCATGTGGTGGGTCGTAGGTGTTGGTCGTCTGTCTGTTTCGCTATGTTTATTTATTTCTAGTGTATGTGTGTTTGTATATGTATACTCTGTGGCATGCCACAACAACGCCGCATGTGTCCGCCCACAATGCAAGCGGTGGTCAAACCAAAACACAGCCTTACAAGTGAGTCACGTTGCCAGTCATGTAGAGTCATAATTCACGTCCATGTCACTGAACAACAACATCTGCTCACACGGCTCGAGAGGCATTTAGAGGGTCAAACTAAGGGTTAAATACCACACTAGCTCTTATCAGTGAACAGCTGTTCGGTCTAAAGCTTCTTCAATAACACAGCGAGAAAAGCTTCTGATAAGAAAGCTTTCATAATTTCTCTTTTTCGTTAAAACGCATGTGTAAAATGTGTAAGAGACTGAGACTTCCCTCTCTTTCCGATGAGTAAATGCTGTAATATCGAAATAATATATAAAGAAAAAAATACAAAAGACAATTATTTGCATTACTCATTGAGACTGAATAAAGCCAGCTGATTAAGCTATATCATTGCATTTATCGGACTAACTTGGATTTTATATTAAATTTCCTTTAATTCTCAACCCAAGAAATGCCAGCTAAATTTTTCATTTGATTTGACTGTTTTAAATAATAGCTTCAACAGGTATATTTATGTCCTCTATATATAGAACAAGAGCATTTTTCAAAACGAAGTATTTGTGGGTTAAAGACATTTATTTTCGTTTAATATTTTTATGTCTTAGAAGAATTTTTCTGCGTATATACGTATATAGAAAGCTTATTTTTTTAAAGAATTTTTCAGAATATTGAAACAATATATGTCATAAGAATTCATTAAGAACTAAGACTGAAAATGAAGACGACCAAAAAAATATATTATATTAATTTTTTATGTTTTCTTTTGAACATAAGGGATTATTTATAATAAATAATAATACATATGTACATACGTATTGCATATATGTATACAATTTAGTTTTAAGGCTTATATTTTGAACATCATTCAATATATATAATAATAAATAATAACACGTCATATTTCAACTTAAACGGTTCGTATGTCTTTATATCACGAAATATATCAATAAATGGTTATAACCATAAAAATTTTATATGATTTCGACATGGCATATGATTTCGTTTGCTATCAGATTTTCTCTTCTCACAATGAACTATCAGAACCTTTGGCAATAATTTTTTGTTTACATATAGGTAATTGTTAGTTCTTATTAAATTTCATGAAAATATTGTGAAAAATTGTATCGGTAAGATATATTTCTATATTATTTACTTGAAGTTAAACAAAACAAAGGCGTTCCCTTTGCCTGATGCATTCTTGGTCAGTGACAGCAGCTAAATAACATAAACTAGGTGCAACTATTTTTAACAGATATTATTCTCTTTCTATTTTCAAATTCATTCAATCTTTCTTCCTCTCTCAAACTCTCTCTCTATTTCTCTCTTGATTTGAAGTCGCTCTGAATCTGTCAGTTTCGCACATCAAAATATGTAAACAAAAGCATTATTATCGTCTATATAAACACAAACAACAACGTTTCATTCCCAACACTTGACTCTCTTGTCTCTCTCTCTCTCTCTCTCTTTTTGTCCCTTTGCTCTTTCGCCCGCACAAAATCATCAAGTGAAAGCGTCGAGCATTGTATCGAAAAGAAACTTTCATTGGGTTCCCACCAGATACTACACTGCAATAACACAGAGCCAAAGTGCACGGCGCATAGAGAGCCGAATAGCTTTAAACAAGGCGGATGAACGGAAGAGCGGGAGAGCGGACGGAACAGAAATTCTTACGGCATCCACAAATCCCAGAGACTATATACCCAGAGTCGGATTTGGAGTCGTCGCCAACGGTTGTAACGCAGTTGTCGTCGTCGTCGCAGTTTTGCCATCAACCACAAAATATAAAAAAAAAATTAATAAAAATAATTCAAATGGAAATGTTGTGTGACCGAGGCAGCTCAAAGTGAATGAATGAAATGGAATTTATTAAATTAAACAAGACGTGAAAACTGTAGAAAACGAACGGAAGTGAAAAGTTTATGTCTATCTATCTATCTATGTATATAGTCATCACACTTATATTTACTTATATATAAATATATATATATGTATATATGAACATTTCCAAATAAATCTAAACGCACACAAAAAGGTATGAAAACGAATTGTTTTTGTCTTGAAGCTGAAAATGTATCTGATTGAGTGGCGTATGCGTGTGTGTGTGTGTGTGTGTATGATGTGTGTATATGGCAGTACACGCCTTTTAAATTTACTATATGAAAATGCCAATAAGAAATGATGTGTGTGTGTGTTGAAATTTGTTCTGTATCCGGAAATATGAAAACGTCAAGCTGTCTGGAAAATTAAATGACAATTTTCCTACGCACTAAGCCTCACTCCTCTAGCTGCCCACCCTTCATCTTATTTGTAAAGTAGGAAGTCTGGCTCTATGCCAGTGGCCTCGGGTCAATATCCTTTGACCCAATTATGTGGCAACTATATACTTATAAATGCAAAAATAATATAAAAAACATAACTAGCCAATTGACATTATTGTTGTTGTCCGACAACTGACAACTCAACTCTGTTTATAATGTCCCTCAATTTCCCTTTTTGTCCTTTTGTATTGGAGTCTAAATGGATAGCCAAGTTAAGCCTCACCTTCCTCTTCTGCTGCATATACATCTACGGCACGCCTCAGACTTGTGTGATGGCAAAAAAAAAAAACGTTGTAGTAAATGTAAGGGTTTGGGCAGGGAGTAGTAGAGTTTACTGCAGGCAGTAAAGGATACTTTGGAGCATGCGAGTATAGAGTATATACATACATATATGCAGAGGCAGTGAGCCCAGTTTGGTGGTGGGCGCGGCATTTAGCAGAGCAAGCGCACTCTCTCTCGCTCGCTCGCTCTCGTTTCTCTCCCTCAGTGATTTGCTCTTACAACAAGGTCTGGTTGTGGACTCTCCTTTACGTTAAAAAGGACATGCCTAACCTACCTTTGGCTGAATTTTATAGTAGTCTGATAAATACAAATATATGTATGTATATACATACAGAGTAAAGCAGTGTGTGTTTATCAGTGTCTTTGTGAGAGAGCGCGCGTGTATTTAAGCAGGTGATTATCTGTTGCAGTTGTGTTGTATTTATCTCATTGAAGACAAAAGTGACAGGATGGCAAGCTTTTAGGCGCCACATAACATGTGATATCCCTAAACGACAGGACCATGGGATAATTTCTGAAATGCTCATTCAAATTAAATGAAATTAAAAATTTTTTTACAAATAGTCAACAAATTATATTTTAAAGTTCCTAAAATTTTTTGAATATATAAGAAATATATTTCATTGTAATTATTACCAAGAAGAAGATTAATAAACTGGTATAAAAAAACTTAAAGAAATATTACTCCTTTACGTTATAAAGATTGTATACAATGAGTCTTGTTCATAGATATTCTTATAGTTAAAATCCAAAGTTTTCATTTATTAAGCCATAGACGAGATGATTCAGAAATCTATTTCCTTACATGGCGGTGCAACGTATGATAAAAAAAAAACCAAAAATCATATCCGCTTTAAGAGCTCAATGCGCTTGTTCACGTCTCCAGCTCACTTAACATATAACAATAATAAATACTGACCTGATGTTTAAGTATACTTACCAATAAATACATACATACGTAGAAGCATATAAGTACTTTGATTTTAATGTTAACTTTGTTTTTATAGCCCATTTGAAAACTTTATATTATAAACCTTAACTTGGTTAACTAACCTATAATACTGCAAAAAAAAATGATTCTATATATTCTTATAACTTTCATTTTCAAACTGACCTCGAGCCTGTAGAAAAAAGAATGCTTGATAAAACAAAATTAAGCCAAGTCTAAACATATATTCATATATGTAGAATCTGTAATCTGCGGTTATGCTTGCCATTGTACGTATTATATATGTACATATAACGTACTCAGTCGAAAACGTCACGTACATATCAAAGATACTTCAACGCGTGAAAAACACTTCATCAGGAGTAAAGCAACCCACCAACCACCCAGCCACCTATTTCCCAACCTCTTATGGTCTGGTCTCTTCATCCAGGGTGTCTCATTGTGCAATTTTTTTTAATGTCAGCAGCCTACAAGTCGATTCTGATGTCTGTGGTAGAGTGGCATAGGTTGGTTGGGTAAGAGGGTGATGGGTGTTCTTACTGAAATGAAAAGCTGGCGAAAAGTCATTAGAGCTAAGAGAAGAAAAGAGAAAAAAGGCCCACCCCCCTTTGTCAGAAAAAGCCAAAGGCGTTTTAATGAAGCCCACTTGACACTCATAATTCATTTGCAGCGAATCAACTTAAGGCAAAAACGATTAAAATTATGACAAGAAAAAAAACACAAACTCCATTAAATTGCGACCTTTTCCCTTTATCGCCCTTTATTCCACTTAGGTATTCAGACATTATACAATATAGTACGACGTCATGGGCAAGGATCAGGAGTTCCTGGAGGCAGCACGAAATGGTAATATCAGTCACATTGAAAAGGTCCTGACACAGAAGGCCAAACGGGCGGGTCCTTTGGCCAGCTTACGTCGTGGAACTGGTGTGAATGTTCAGGATAGTGGCGGCTATTCGGCCCTGCATCATGCCTGTCTGAATGGACACGAGGATATAGTCCGTTTGCTGTTGGCTCACGAGGCATCTCCCAATCTACCCGACTCGAGAGGTTCTTCTCCGCTGCATCTGGCCGCATGGGCTGGCGAAAAAGAGATTGTTAGGTTACTGCTCACGCATCCGTATCGTCCGGCGAATGCTAATTTACAGACCATTGAGCAGGAAACACCATTACATTGTGCCGCCCAGCATGGACACACAGGAGCATTGGCCCTGCTGCTGGCCCACGATGCCAATCCTGGTATGCGCAACTCTAGGGGAGAGACCCCCTTGGACTTGGCTGCTCAATATGGCCGGCTACAGGCAGTGCAAATGTTAATACGGTCACAGCCCAAGCTGATTGCGCATCTCAGTCCAGCTGCAGTGGAGAGTGGATCGGGCACTGGTACACCATCATCTTCATCGCCATTGTCATCGTCGCCCGTACGCAACATTTTTCCGCACACTTGTCTGCATTTAGCCAGCCGGAATGGCCATCAGAATGTGGTCGAGGTACTCTTATCGGCTGGAGTCAGTGTCAATCTACTAACACCCTCGGGAACAGCCCTCCATGAGGCAGCTTTGTGTGGCAAGGAGAATGTGGTGCGAACTCTATTAAGGGCCGGCATTGATTTATCCGCAACGGACAATGAGGGACGCACTGCATTGGATATATTGAGAGAGTTTCCACCGCATGTAACCAAACATATTGTAGCTGTGATAAATAGTACGTATGAGTAATATTTCTGCTAATGCTAGAGAGATTTAACATTTTATTCTTTTCCAGACTTTCGCAATCAAATGGATACCGATGAGGGCGATGAGGTCATCTATAGGCAACACATGCCAGGCCCTGCATCGGGGCGTAGCCAAAGCAGCAAATATAATCAATCTCAGCAGCCGCAGCAGCAGCATCATAGCAATCATTATCACTTTAATTCCAACAATCATTTGCTCAATCACTCGCACTCAATGCAACAATCTGGCTATAGCAAACAACGCCTATCAGCTGGCAATGGTGGACACTTCAATGGTGGCAAATCTCTGGACAGTGCCCTCCAGCCTACTGACGATAGAATATATCAGGATCTCAATGCTCATTCGCCGCTACATGGTCAGAGTGATCCCATGGGTGGCGGTGTCAGTCCTTCATCTTCATTGAGCAGTTTCGAGCCAGCTTCTGTGTCGCCCAGATCTCGTTGTTCTACTGGCGCCCCGGGAGGACAACCCCTGCACATGAGCACTTTCGCTCCGGCTGGTCCACCAAAGAAACCTCCGCGTCGCAATCTAGCTGTCTCGCCTACTCATGCCGGTTCTGGACAGCATTTTAGCTACAGTTCACCCTCTAGTCAGAGTCAGAGTCATGGACATGGGGGTCAAGCGATGTTACGTCGTCCACCATCATCCACGGACAGTCCCTATTCGCATCAGAGTCATGGCAGTGTGGGTGGCATGAGCTTCGATGAAACACAGCTGAGGGAGAGGCAACGTAGTGATCGTCTCTATGCCAGTGCCAGACAGAGTACACGATCCGCCACAGTGGGTGGCATGAGCCTTAGTTCTAGCAGTGAGTAGCCACTCAAAATTCTCAATCAAGTGTTTTTGACAATCTCTTCCAATTCTTTAGATGATATGCTGGATCGTCAGTGCAGCAGTTCGGACTTGAATAGTGAGACAAGTGTGCCAAATTCCAGTGGCGAATCGCCAGCCCCCACTTCGAATGCCACAAATTCAATGAAAAGACCTATTCCAGCACCACGTAACTCCACGACCACAAAACTTTCGAAGGAGCTACTCAAATCCTGTGAGAATGCCGCACTCAAATCGTATAATCCAAATCGAAAACTGAAACGCAATCGTAACAGTGGGTTAGTAGAAAATAAATAACATTTGCGATATGAATTTTAGTTATGTTTTCTTCTTATTGTAGTTCGTCTAGTGTGGTTGAGAAATCCAATGGCGATGGCGATGAGAACTGCGATGCCAAACAGCAAATTCCTAGCAGTCCCACACACTATAAGCAGCCGCCCACACCAGATCATCCGCCGCCCAGTTCTAGTCAGGCAGAGCGAACAATCCATGAGACAATTCGTCCTCTCAGTCAGGAGTACAAAAGGCATTCAGCCCTATTGCAGTTACAGGCGGCCCAACAGCTGATGATCGAGACGGGATCATCGCCATCGAAACTATTGCCAACACTAAGTACGCCTGGCTATGATTACGATGATACTGTGACCGTTGTTCCCCGTTGTCCCGCTCCATCATCAGGTTCGCTTAGTTCAAGTATATCTCTGTGCTCCGATCACAGTTTGTCCCACTCAACGGATTATGTTGAGGAGTTTGTGAGCGATGTTCCATTTGCTGGCCTGCTCAAGGGCGCCTCAGTGCAGGCAAAGAATGACAGGGAAGTTGCGGAGCTAGTGAAACAACCACAACCTGGACGTGCGCGTCCTCCAATTCCAATTAAGCCAATGATACCAGAACGAAAATTCAGCAAACTATCACCAACCACACCCACCCAACAATTGCAGCAGCAGCCACAACCACCTGTTGAGATCACTGCCGAGGCCAATGGTAACCCACAGATGCAAGATGCAACTCTTCGCAAGTCTTCCACTTCGAAATCATCATCGCCTGCCAAATCGGCAGGCCGTTCTCCGGCCAAGTCACCGGCCAAATCACCTGCTGGCAGTGCCCATTCGGGTGGTCGCAATTCCAATTTAAATCTACTTAGTCCCTTCAATGCGGAAGAGGCACGTAAAAAGATATCCGAAATTATTGAGAATTTTGGCAGTGGTATTCTCAATACCAATATAACACCCACACATGATATTGAATTGGATTTCGAGGACATGGAAGTACCGCCAGAGCGCAAGGAATTGGCAATTCGTCTACGTCAAGCTGGATTGCTACATCTCGAGCGTATGCTTTTCGAGAATGGCTATGATAACTATAAATTTATGGTAAGTTAAGAAAACTGAACAAAAAACATGATAAACGATCAGCAGAATAATTGAAATTATTTCAGAATAATGTGTTTGAGGAACCAGACATTCCCCTGCTACACATTCCAGAGCGTGATGCTCCCAAACTGCAACGGTTTGTCCAGACCTTACCTCCAGCCGAATTTCAGCCACAAGTTCAGACACCACACAGCAGGACACAGCAGGAGAATAAACATCAAAGTGGTGTGGCCACCTTACAGCAATGGCTCAATAGCATTGCTTTGCCGGAATATTTGGAATTTTTCAAGTAAGTTTCTCCCCAAACCAACAAAAGATTAGCTGAAAATAATTCAAAAATCTCCTCGATCTTTAGCAAGCATCTGTACAATAGCATTGAAAGTGTTTCCGATGTCTGGGATGTGGAACTGCAAACTGTGTTGGAAATCAATAAACTGGGTCACCGAAGACGTATACTACAATCTCTGGCCTTTATGAGACAAATGCGGGATTGTGAATCGAAGTCCCTGAAGACGCCTCTGGGTGAGAACAACGAAACCAATCAAATGACAACGAACGGCAATGCCAACACCAATAATGGCAATGGCAATAACAGGGATGGCGATAAAACTAGTGCAAAAACTTCTGGCAATGTGGTGCATCATCGAAATTCCATAACAGGTTATCGCAAAAATCGGTAAGATATGGCCAGAAAGCAAACTTTCAAACGTTCTTAATGTAAATAAATTATTATTTTGTCATGCAGTCCTGCACCACAGCCACCAACTGCACCATCTCCACTACAAAAACCTGTGAACTCAACTCAACCACTTCATATACGGGCACCCTCCGATCTCCTATTGGGTTTGCCTGCCAACTTACGCACCACCGAATGGCGCCATTCGGCCCAAACACTGCTCAATGAGCACATTAAATACGAGGTCCAGGTAAGTTTATATCCAATTTATGTTAGCGGATTCTAACTTATATTATTTTGTAGTATCTCGGCTCAACGGTTGTGAAAGAATTGCGTGGCACAGAGTCCACAAAAAAATCAATACAAAAACTCAAAACCTCGGAGGAAAGTCAAAAAACTGGAGCTCCCCTCTCGCTGGCCATATGTCATCGTGGTGTTGAATTTATCGATGTGATCAGCAAAGTGAGCTATTAATCAATATCTTAAAGTTGCGAATCAAATTACAATAACATTTCTTTGTAGAAAATTATTTGTGAACATGAGATTCAAAATATAAATTGCGCCTGCCAGGATTCAGAGGATCTACGTCATTTTGCCTACATTACCAAGGAGCAAGATTTGCATTATTGTCATGTCTTTAAAGTGGAAAGCACAGTAAGTAGATCCCACAGAGCTCTAATATCATAGACAGAAAATTCATTGTAATTTCATTTTAGGATCTGGCCAGCGAGATAATCTTAACTCTCGGACAGGCTTTCGAGGTTGCCTATCAATTGGCGCTGCGCGATGGAATTGCCACAACGCCAGCGCTTATCCTCGACAATGGCATGCTTCAGGGTGAATTTTGTGGTGGCAAATAGAGCCAAGATGGGGCCACAGTTGCGGCCCAAACATCGTTAACAAAAACCCAGACTTTGACTACATCCAGATCGAATCATAATCGCAGTCGCAGCCTATGCGCTAAACTATATTGCCTAGCCAATTATGGGGCATTGTTCAAGTTGTAAGTAGTTTAAACGAAACTCAAAAATCTAGTCTTTGAGCATTTGACTTTTTTATACAGACGGTTTTTTGTATGGCCAAAAAAAAAAAAAAACAAATAGACAGAAACAAAGAAACAAACAAAATAGAACAAAAAGACTTTTCACAGAAGGCACAATTTTTGAAATGAAACGCACTTAAAACTAAAAAAAAATTTAATTATATAATATACATATATAGAAAATGTATGCTTTTTAAATTTTTTTTCCGGTCTAAAGCGAAAATATACTTCCAAGAGTTAAGACAAAGCACAATTTTCATTTTGCCATAAATAAGTTGATTATATATACAGCCATATGTATACCTATATCATTTAAAAAGCATTTGAATTTTTATCACAAAAAAAAGAATTGCATTTACATATTTAATGAGAATATTAAAAAACAAAAGAACAAAAATAAACAAAATGTTTTAGCAAATTTTAGCGACGATGGAAAAACAAATCAAATTTAAAGATACCAATATTGGCCCGTAAATAATTTTATTGATGTTGAAGCTATACATATATAATAAAAATATATAGAGTATATACAAAAGAAATGCTAAAATCATATCCCACAACAATTTATAACTGAATTGGCTATATATACAAAACTAACTCTAAAGTAAATAACTATATTAATATATTTAATATCTATGCGTGTTGTTACATAATTTTAATTTAACATATTACAAAGCAAACGAAATCAAATAAAAGAAAAGCATCGAGTTATAAGCAATTTGTGCTTACAAAATAATAATAATAATTGTACGATGAGAACGAGAATTCCTTATGTTTCTGCAAATGTGTTTTACAAGAAAAGAAAATTTTTACAAATAATTTTTAACTAGTCTATTAGTTGTTGTAAAGAACAAAAGGAAAAAAAATGCAAAAATTAAAACTATCAATTAAAAAAAGTTTTAGTTTAGGGCAAGGCCTTAAAGTTGTTATACGAGTATCATTTGTTTTTAGTTAAAAATTGTGTATTATTTTGATTTTATTTTTTTTTTTTTTTATGAAATGTATAATATTTCTAAGAAAATTAAATCTATCGATGTATGCAAAATGCTTTAAATGTTAGCCTGCTTATGGTACAACAAAACATTTTCATAAGTACCTATCCATACCCCCATCTCTCAATCCCCCTTAACTATGGATCTACATAAAATACAAACAAACAAAAAATCAATTAAAATCATCCCAGCATTTTTCTCTAGACAATTCCAAAGTTTATAAATTACTAAATTGATTTTGAATAAAACTATATATATATATATACATAATACATACATAGATACCATAGCCGATGAAATTTCAAACACAATCTATATACATAAACCAGTAAAAACCTATAAACCTAGATAAAAGTTAAACCCAAAAATTGTGAAAAATCGAAATCTACAAACAACAAGAAAAATAAATAATACAAAATAAAAACAAAAATACTAAATAAATACATAATTAAATGAAGTTATAAGTTACCTTATTTGCTTGGGGTCAGGCCACCATTTAAACGCCTCTGGGATGTCAATTAAGTTGGACTTTCCCACAACAAGCCTAAGACTAGGCGGCCAACTTGGGAGAGATCAGTTACACACACACACAAACACACACAGATAAATAGAGAAGACCAAAAGCTAGCCAGCGCTTAATGTGAGCCGGTTTTAGCGATTTCTTGTTGGTTTATATACTTTTCCCCCTCTCAATTTATTTCTTTCTCCTTTTTTATAAGGCTAAATGCGTTAAACATTTGATCATGCGAATATTAATTGGCAATGTGGCCAAAACACCAAACTCACTAATGTTGCCGGCAGCAAGTTGACCATGCGTCAAATCCACACACATAGACACACACGAACACTCGGTCAATACCATCTCAATATTTGCCGCTTTAGCCATGAGTCAAGCCAGCCAGAATGACGACGCATCGTTTTGAGCGACGATATGCCGTAGTCAACCCGCTGACCATTGGCTATCATCGTCATCATAGTCAAAGCCATCATATAAAGTGGTGGATACGTGACACGAGGGGCAACTAATCCTTAATATTGCGAAAGAACTTTTGTAATCTCTCTTAGGCTCTCCTTACATTGGTAAATATTGTTTTCCCTATTTATATCACTCATACCACATGTTGTTCTTTAGATAAGAGATAATTAAATTTTACTCTAGCTGGGGTAGCTTGTCCATATGGGGGAGAAATTGAGCATTTTAAATTGAAAGTCGTTCTTGGATATTGAAACTTAACTAAATTCATAGTTAAGTTATTGTTTTTTGGGAAGGTTTTGTATCGCATTTGAACTATTTGTTGTTATGGAATTTATGACAGATCTCAAAAATTGATAAATAACAAGATATTTAGGCTTGTTAATGGATTTATATTCCAAAAATCAAAATTAGTAGTCAAATATTTTGAAGTCAAAGTAGTTATCAACTTTGCTTATAATGATTTGCAATTTCAAATCGCGTAAAAAGGATTTGAAAACAAAAAAAAATATATATATAATTATTTGAAAATCATATATTTTATTTATTTCCATCCTATCAGCTATTGTAGGATCCAAAAATCTTTGGAAAATATCATCGCTTAATATCTTTTGTGAAAATCTTTATATGTAATCTAATGTTAACGAATTATTTCGCACTCGAATGGGATATCATTTCCGGTTGATTTGGACCCATCTCTAGGCAAACTGCTTTGTCTGATGATGCCAGCAAGTTGTGGTTAACGGTTTAAATTATTGTCTCTGACTCGCGTGCAATTTGTGGCGCGCAGCTTATCACAATTTCATTATTATTATTATTACTATTATTATTATTATGGCTGTTGCTGCTCCTGCTCCTACTGCTGCTGCTGAGATATCTCTGTACATATGAATAGTCGCCATTCTCATCTTTGTCTGGCATTGCATTGCCATGTCTTTGATGCGTTTATTTGTAATTGAAATTGCGTGACTTTATTCTTTGATTTCGCCAATTGCTATTGCAAGCGAACACAACCTGTAAACTTTGCACATTTTCCAGCTGATTTATGCTCTAACGGCGCAATAAAAACAGAGAAAACAACAAAAATGAACGCTCTTTTCTACGTATTTTGGCGAGCTTTCATTTGAACAAAAGAGACCAAGCGCATTTCTTGGTGCTGTTCACCTGTTCCAAATGTGAGCAAGCAGCTGAATGTTTGCCTACTACACATATACATTATGTGTGTATGAGTGGGTGTATGCGTGTCTGTGTAGTTGTAAGCTTAACAATGAAATTGTGCACAATCATTTGTTCAATGACCGCAGACACTAAAAGCTCTGCAACTACCCAGCTACTACAGCCAATGCTGAGAGCCTGTTCAATTTGTACCAAAAAACCGTCACATGCCAACAAATTGCATGAAACAGGTGCAAAGCACACTTTAGTACTACACAAAGTATGCCAATCTAGACCATCGCCCCTCACTTTGGAGCGGTAGGGTGGGGCAAACACAATCAATTTGAAAAGCAGTCGTACACAGTCATCATAGAATCATCTGCACAATATGTCTCTGACTGAAGTTTATAATTTTCTACATTTATATAAAAAAAAACAGAAAAATTCAGCAAATTTGAATTTAAACCCTAAAGGAATTAAATACTAGTTGGACAGTTTAACTGACATTTTTATACCTTGAAAATGGATGAATTTATCCACTCTTGATTTGGATTCGAGTGGAACGTGTAAATGAATATTTAATACGTTTTTTGAGTAATTAAGTAATCAAAATTAATTTTGCAACCCTCCAAAATGTTTTCTAAATTGCCTGCTCCTTTTCTTCCCTTTTGTCAGATTCCTGCTGCAGGCAAAACATTTTAAAAGACTTTGCAGGAAAATACTCATCGCCCTCGTGACGCAATAAGCAACTTGCACAAATTATATTAATTTTATAGTGAATAAATTTTATTGAACTACAAATGGTTACTCTTTGGTTTCCTATCAGCAAATGTATGTAAAATAAAAAAGAATGAGAAAAAGAGAGGTAAAAAATAACTCATTGTAATCCGATTTAAATCAAAAATGCCCTTTCAACGGGAATTTAAATTCAGCTTCTACTTCGGTTAAAAACAAATAAGGCTTTAGAAAAAAATGAATACAAAATTTTTGTTTTCAGCTGGTTCCAAATTGGATTATGAGGATAAATTAAAGATTTATGGTACACATTTTATGTTAGATTAACAACGTTGTCTAAAGATTCAAGAGTGAATTGTCACTTTTTTTTTAATTTTGGGTATGTATTTTTTTTTTTTTTTTTTCAGTTCCGTTTCTGGGCTTTGTATCAAAAATCAGCTAAAGATATGTTTACAAATACAAAGAATAACCAACTCAAAATAATAAATTAATTCATTCAAACTGTTAATTAACAATAATAATAATATTATATTAATATTATAAAAAATCAGAATTAAAGAACAAAGGTTTCATTTATTAAATCTTTTGCCAGCAGATATTGAATTTATATCTTAATTATAGATATTAAAAAACCAAAAATTATTATTAATATTAATAAAATCGAATTTTTGTTTTTTTGATGTTTCGAATGTACAGAGTTTTATATTCAATTTTCATAACGATATTGATGGTATTTTAGGTTTTATAGATTCTTAGCAGGCGCAGTCGGCGATGAGTTTTTCTCAAAACAGTTTTTTCGGAATCGGTCAGCACCAATTTTTTGTATGTCTGAAACTAATTGGTTTTTTCATTTCTGATAATCCAGTCCAAAGAGATTAAAATATTGTTAAATGCATACAGAATTTATGTAAAAATTTTTAAATTATACATTAAAAGGGCTTTTCAGGAGCTATTTTGAGCTTCCTGACTAGATATACCCCCTTAAGTCTTTGTTAATGCTTTTTCTTGTTTTTTCTTTTAATATCAGTTTAATAACACTCAGAATCAGAATCGAATAATCACTATTCTCTTTCACATACTATTTGTTTTTGTAGTCTACATTCAAATTTAGTGTTTGTTTATCACTTTCCAAATAAACCCTATATATAAGGTTTCTCTTCCACAGGAGCGGCCTTCTTACTCTTAGTGCAAAACTTCATGCAGTCTTGCTCTTTAAAGAAACGATTTCGATTGCCACCACAATTGGAGTAAGTGAATTTTTCACAACGTTTGCGATAAATATTGAAAAACCACATTTGTCGTTGACCCTGACAATTGCCATATTCTGGGCGAGATGAGCATATCTCTGGAAAAGAATGTCCGTTGAAAGAGTTTATTAAATCTAGGAAAAAATCATACTTACTTGTTGTTAAGTCCCGTGACTGTGTTGCATACAAAATCAAAGACAAAAGTGTAATAATCGAGAGAATAAACTTCATTCTGTAACCTGAATGTGTTTCAGTGTAATGCAAAAAGTAGACTAATATATATTTCGGCTGGTTAGACTCATTTTTATTGTTGCGAACAGCGATTGAATTAGATTGACATATGTTTTGTCTGTAATGACTAACCGATTAGAAAACTGCAGTTGTGGCATTTATACAGCCTGATTTACATTAGCCCGACAATTGTTGCAGCGGTTTTGTCAAATTAAAAACCATGCAGTACTCGGCACATTGAGGTTTGGTAAAGAAACGATTCCGATTGCCAGCACAATTGGAATAGATGAAGGTTTCGCACCGATTTCGATAGACATTAAAATACCACATTTTGCGTTGTCCACTGCATTTACCATATATTGGTTTTTTAAAACAAATATCTATAAAACAAAACAAAAGATCTCAAATTCAAATTCACACTTTATTAGTTTACTTACTTTTACGAATTTGATATTCCTTTTTTTTGTAAAATTCTTCATCAATATCCACTTGACCTTGTATTAAAGACAATACCATAATGAACAAAAGGAGAATAATGGAAACCACTAGGAAGCGCATGTTGGAAGAAAGAACTCTGAAAGCTAACTGAAGAATTTGGATTAGTCCACTCCAATATATATAGTAGCCATAACGTATGACACCCAGATGAAAGTGACAAATGTTTTAAGGGGAAAGTTTGATAAGCTAATTATATAATGGCCAACGGTTTTTGATTTCAGTTTAGTGCAGGGAGAATCTGTGTTGTTGCAATTGAATTGCTCAATCTTTAATCAATGGCCAAGAGTTATGTGAACTGGTTGCCTGATGGAGGTAGTTGTTGGCCAGTTAGCAAGCGAATTCAATTAAATTTCTCAATAAATTACAAGTGTGCAAAACGCACGCGCTTCACTTAGTCAGTATATACAAGTAGATAGATAGATGCATAGAAGAAATATTAAAAACTACGAACTGGTCTACGGTCTGTGGCCTGGAGTTTTGTGATATAAACCGGTACTTAGTAGCACCCCAAATACATGATTACGTAAAAAAAAAACAAGCCCAAACGATAAAACAAATATTTAAAACGATGCATATCTACAGGCAATTTCATTGCTTCTATTGCATTCTGGATATTCATATGTATATATAGCTTTCAATGAAAATGAAAACTTTACACACAACAACAGCAACAAGCTAACTGAAATTCTAGATCAAGGCCAAGTCAGTCTTACTAGCCAATATATTGCACATTGATATCACGCAACATGCGTAGACAACAACAAGAAATTGAAGGTAAACTTGTTTTAACTCCAAAAAGGAGGATGTCGACTCATAATAATCTGGGCCAAAAGGAAGCATTTGCTTCCAATGCTTGCAATAAATTGTCATGCAATATGCACATTTTGTCACATTTGAATTGTAATAAAAAAAAATAAAAAAAATAGAAACCAAATAAATCAAAAATGCATTTGTGAATAACAAGACAAAACACTTAACAGAGTGACGAATTCAAAATTTTCGGGGCGGCACCCCAATTATCTATGAAAATACGATTGTATATATTGAAATACGAGTAAATGTGTATATTTTCCAGTGTTTTTTGTGATTGTGCCGTTCGATAACATTTCATAAAGATTTGACTTTTGGTGTTGAAGGTCACAGTGCATTGATTAAGATATTTTTCCATATACCCCATAAAATAAAAGGGTATATAAAGACTGTTGCAAAGGACATGGAAAACAGAATAAAAATGGATTAAATTAAAAGATCTTTGCATAATCAATATACAGTCGACTCTCGTTAATTCAAACCTGCGATAATTCGAACCTCTCTGTAATTCGAAGTTATCACGAGTCCCCTACAAAACCTCTTGATATTCGAACCATTTAATATTTCGAACTCTCGATAATTCGATATAATTTAAAAGTCCCTTGAATTTCGATGAATAAAAGATTTTAAGCTCTTTTTGGCGAAAAATTTAAATTTAGGCATAATAAAAAAGATAAAAGATCATATGATTATTTGTTAGTCGTTTTGCTTTTCTTGTTTATTTACGAGTTTTATTATTAAATTTTAAATTTTTTGAAGCCTCTTTGAAATCTATAGATGGATTATTTTCTACCTATTTAATCTTCAGGGAACTTCTTGTGACTCAGCAATTGGAATACTGACGAGATTTATGTCATTTGCAATTTATTTCTGACTATAACTTCATCAAACTGTGTTATAGATACGATCAGATAATAAAGTCGAAAGTTACCCAAATATCCTAGCGTTCCAAAATTTTTTGTTAAGGTACACTATAATGGCCAAAGCAGAGAAATGGGGGAAAATCTGCTGTTAGGACATTTGTATCAGAAATACACAAATTTGTATCCCCTCACAAAATCTTCCTCTGGATGCACTACTGGAATTTAAAAAAAAAATTAATTTTCAATATATTTTTGTGTCAGCCTTAATGACTCAATCAATAAGATATCTTTTTATTGGCTATTCTTAAATTTTTACAGGGTACATTAAAGGTCGTTAAGTTAAAAATGCAATAAAGTGCTGAAAAACTGAAGCGAACAAAAAATATTAAATAAATAAATGTAGTGACAAAATAATATGATATAAAATATCTTTGAAGTTGTTATTTCAACCTTCAATCAAAAAAAAAATATTTATATATATATATTAAATGAATTATAGATAAATACAGTTAAAGTATTATATCAACTTTAATTTTCAGGCCAGCGGCAAAACTTGAATTCACTTTACAATTGCCCCCAATCGAAGTATTTCTATTGCTGCCAACTACTATTAAATTATTGATTGCACATAATTTTATTTATTTAAATGTAGCAAACTCATTACAATTATCATTATGGGTTCTGTTTTTTTCACCCTTAGGGGGAGGACTAGCCAACCATGTCAAGGCTGAGACAGGGATAGTAGATCTTGATCTGATATTGATGAAAAGAAAAAAAACCAAAATGAATATCACACTTAAATTGCACGCAAATTTGAAACCCCAAACGCATGGAAAATTGTGCAATTATGGCTAATAAAAATGTTTATAAACGTTACCCCGATGACTTCTGCTATTGAAGCGATATGAATCACCATAAATCTGAAAGCGGTATAAATATTTATCGCAATTTTATAATCATGAGCAGTCAAAAAGTCACAGTTTGAGACGAGGACCAAGACGGCCAAGGGAGGCGAGAACGAAATCGGAGTTGAAGTCTCTACGAACTGACCGCAACAAGCTTCGCATGCGTGAGAATTGTACGCAACGTAAAATAGATACGATCCTTATTTATTTGTTTGGTGTACAGTGGAATAGACACAATTAAACATAGTTAAAAATTAAAAAAAAAAACCACTATCATTTCACAAGAAAATTGTAAAGAAATCCATCCATGTAAGAAGCCTTCCAAAAATTGTGTAATTTATATTCTTTATGTTTCTTTTTCGAAACAATTAACATTTTGGAACAAGTTGATGTAGTTACCAATTATGGCTTTGTAGATTGGATGAATATTGTGTTGCTTATTTAGCTCATAACCGACCAAATGATTCGCTTTAAAATGTGTAAATAAATATAAATAAATAAATTTTAGGATATATACCTTTATTGTCGGTATAAAACAATTGTTTGTAACGCAGAAAAGGATAAGTTTCAGACTCCATAAACTATACATATATATTCTTGATCAGCGAGTCAATGTAGTCGGGTGAGTAAGGAATTTATAAAAAATCTTACAAAATACAAAAATATTTCGAATACAACTTATTCAAGGAATTAACAATTTTCAAATGGTATGCCATACAGAGATATATTTTTTTCGGGGTAGCCAATGTTAGCTTCCTTCTATGAAGGCATATAAAAAGTTGTATTCTCCAAATTATTGCATACTTTAGGGGGAATGGCTCAACATCTTTACAGCCCTAGATCCATCATTGGTTTTTACTATTGGAGTAATTTGTAAAACTACTAAAACTTTATAATAACAATTCTAGTAGTCTCTTTGAGTTACTTTTGACTAATTATAAAAACAAAAGAAAAAGAAGAACAAGAAATTTAGGAAACTTGTTTTGTAAATAATACCTATTACTTAATTTAAATAAATTTGATTTAATTTTCAACATTTTCTCCACAGTGTAGTTTTTTTTTTATTTGCTGTTAAATATTTAGTCTTCACATGCCAGCCTAAAGCTCCAGTGATTCGAATACAGCTGATAAAAAGGTCGACGCGGTCTTAGAGAGTGGGTTAATTAGTTAGCTTCCATGGCAGGACAGTTGGTTTCTCTTGACCATTGCAATTGTTTCTGAAAACTGCATAAATATGCATAATGCATAGGATGGGTAATTGCCCAAAAACTTGACCTTAAAAACTGGGTCCGTATGTCCAGCATATGCAGCTCTGCTCTGCTCCTGTGCACGTCATGGTTAATTGGGCATTCAAATGTCAAGTTCAATTTTGGTCCACATTAGCGTTACCTATAAAAGGGCCTGAATTCGTTGTGTGCTGCATAAAATGAGATTTATTGTTGAATTTTTTCTGGTCAGCCTGAAGGGCGGGCCGAAGGGGGAATTGCAACATTCAATCCAATTGCAAAACTGTTGCTGGTGGCAATGTTACAATTTCGAAACCAAAAACGACAATCGTCCAGAAATATTTGAATAATTTTTAGCACAAACCTTCGTAACGTTTATTAAAATTGGTGTGCCATTAGCCAAATCTTAAGCAAAAAAAAAGTAATATAAGCAAAAAAAATCATTTTTTTATTTTAGACATTTCATTTTCATTCTGATGACTTTGACAGCCAGCTTCCGCTTTTTGGGCTAAGACCAGCTCAAATTGGACTAGTTTTTTATCAGTAAAGAAACATAAAATAAAAGTGAAAAACGGCAATTAATTTCAATTAAAAATGAGCAACTTTAAAATATTTTAAGTGCAGGCAAAAACAAAATCACCAAGCTCTAAATCATACGCTTTATATATTAATTTATATACTTTTAAATAAGTTTACCGACTTTGACAAGAAGTTGGAAAGTAAACCAATATACTTATGAAAACATATATAAAAGTCTAAAGTTTTTATTACTTTGTAAGAGTATAGACACTTCGTCTTGTTTCATTATTAAACTCAAATATTAAGTTTTCTTTTTTGTTTTATTGGACATAAATCAACGATAAGTAAATTAAAAGCCATAAATTTGTCAATTAAATTGTAATTTGTGCAAATTGATTGAAGCGAAAATCAAGTGAACTACCCAAATAAACATAAATCAATAAAATCAATTGAAAAATTTGATTAGATTTAAAACAAAACCAGAGTGCCGGGGCTAACTTCGACCGCGTCAAAGTTTGTATACCCTTGCAACTTTTTTAGTAACTCTTTTCTTACCTAAACCCATCAAAGGAAAAAACGTTTTATCTAAAAAGTCTAATGTTTGCGAAAGAGCGGCCTACAATCTTCGGAAATAACGAAGATATTGATCAAAGTCACTGTTTTCCACCGATCGTTCCTATGGGAGCTATATGATATAGCGACCCGATCTTCATCGAATTCGGGATAGTCATTAACAGATATATTAAACTAACAAATGTTAAATTTGAAAGCAATCGCATCAAAAGTAACGAAGTTATTCACAAAAGTCACTGTTTTTGACCGATCGCTCCTATCCTATGGGAGCTATCACCTCTGTAGCTCTTACGGTCTAGGAGGAGTTCGCGTCGATCCAGACGGACGGACGGCCGGACATGGTTATTTGAACTCGTCTCGTCTTGCTGATCAAGAATATATATACTTTATATGGTCGGCCAATATAATATACCCTTTTTGCAAGGGTATAAAAATGGGTTTGAACATTGCTGGGATTTATTTTGAGAACTAGCAAAATAGAATTAAGAAATTGTTATAGATTAAATAAGAAATTTTAGTTGTAATATTCCTTTACTAAATTTGATTAAAGTTTCTTTTTAGGAAAGAAAAAATTAGTTGCCATTTCTTTCATTCGCCATTTTTGATGGTATTACTTTTCCTTTGGCAGTAGTAGTAATAGTAGTTATCATAGTGACAGCTTAAGGTGTTAAACTTTAACAAAATGCTAACAATCAAATTGCATTAGCCAAGTTATTCAGTTGGCCAAGACATGCATAGTCTCTAAGGAGTCTCAAGCCGAATAAATTTGCCTATGGCTACAACCTACGCATTGTGGCCAATAAATTTGTTGAGCAGTTGAGAAAAAGTGTGAAGGTCTTTGGTGAAGTGAACTTTTAACCCTGATATTGCTGTTTGCTGTCTCTCGTAGTTGTTGTTGTTGCTGTTACTGCTGCTAACCAACTGTGCAACAGGTGATTAATTATGCTGACATTAAATCGGCTAATAGAAATATATCTCGTTGGGTTTTTGGAAAATGATGTTGACGTGATTGTAATTGAAGTTGTTGTTGATGCCGTTGATGCCTATAACCCTGCCTGGAAAATTGCCTTTTCCACTGCGTGCTGTGCAGTTTATTGCAAAAAAAAAATACAAAAAAAACAACCTGTGTTTTTTTATGATAATTGATGGGTGAAATAAAAAATCCATGATAATGTTTTGGGTGAAATGTGCCTATGAGAAAATACATTTTGTCAGAGTTCATTAATCAAATCTGATAATTGGCGATTGTTTAAATTTAGTATTTACTTTCACATAGTTATCTTACATTGCCTTGAGAAAGTTCTTGGATGGATTTGTTCAACCAATTAATTGCATTTTCTCGTACTCGAAGCATCAAAATAATCAACTACTCGAACGCAAACGTCAACATATTTAAATCAATTACAAACAGCAATTTGCCGGAGCAAAAACCTACCCACCGTCTATCACTTTGTCTCTCTCTCTCTATCTCTCTTTTTCTAATCAAGGCATGCGTTTGTATTACAGATGGTTGGGTGGATGAGGAGTGGGGGGATTGAACCACCAAATCACTTGGATGCCTCGGTTTGCTTGCTTATATTAAGTACGCGCGAATTAATGTGTTGCCAGAGTCACTACATCTTGGTGTTGGTGTTCAGGCCGTTGTTGGCGTTTGTTGCTGTTGCTGGTGCCATTGCCGTTGAGTCCAAGAATTTAACAGCCAAAGCGCCGCCGATATGCTGGAAGAGACTAACCTAACCAGGCGTCGCGTAATTTACGTCGATTTCATGTTGCTGGTGTGCTTTAATTTCACAGCAGCAACAGACGCAGCCGCAGCAGCAGCAACAGCCGCAGCCACAGCAGCAACATCAGCAACACAGACACAAAAATGTCGCAATACAATAATGAAAAAGCAAGAAAAATCATGTCGGTATGCAGGTTAGGTTGTTATTTCTTCGTCGTTTAGTTTTCCTCTACTTCGACAAACTGAAGAGGCCGCTAAAGATGAGACAGCAAAAGTCTTTTGAAAAGGCGCCTGCGTGCCATGAAATATGGTGCTAGCAACATGTTTGTAGTTGCTGCTAGTGTTGTTGTTGTTGCATGTTTTTCGAGGAGCAGGAAGTCGTTGTACATTTTGCCTTTGCCACATTTATGAGTTACGCTTCAGCCGCATGTGGCATGCCATGAGACACTTGTTCCCACAAAAAAAAAAAAAACCAAACAAAACAGGATACCATCATTGGGTAATCAATGTGCTCGCCTTTAGCAAAAGTGATCTGTCAAACAAGTTATATTAGATAATTGTTGGCTAGAATTGATCTGACAAAATGAAATGATAACAAGTGGCTAAGCAGGACCTTCTGCTGCAACATACGAAAACAAAAATATCTACCCAATTGTTTAATTATGTGCCACTCGTTTGCTGTCTAGGCCAGGCCAGCCGGGCCGGGCCGGGCCAAATGATGTCATTAGTGTTTGCCATACTGGTAACAAACGTTGCGGACAACTCGACACGCAATATGGTATTAAGAAATTAAGTGGCAGCAGTTAACAACTCGAAGGTTTTGCAACATGTTGCCAACTCCGCCCTGCGGCCAGTATGTAATCTACTTTCAAGTGGATCAATAGCAACATCATCATACCAATTGGATAACGATTACAAAAAAAAAACCATAGAGCTAGGTGGGTGAGGTGATTTCCCCTCCCTCCAACCCGTCCCCTAGCATACCAATTATAAAGTATTGGCAATTGACTTTGATCAGTGAGAGAGAGAGAGGGGGGGAGAGAACAGACCACATGATTTATGCATCGAACCATTTAAAGTTCGTGGCGGTTCCATAAACAAATTGTCGCCGTGTTGCTCTAAATGGCCATCTATTTTTTTTTTTTCTCTCTTATTTTTTCTTGCCATGAAATTGAGCTGTAATTGAAATTGCACTCAGGATGTGAAACGTTTTTTGGCCATCTTGCAATTTATTGCCAATACAAAATTTCACAATTAAAACAAAAAAACCAAAAAAAAAAAACCGAGCCACATCATTAGTTTTTGGGCTCTAAAAGAAAATCGCACACACTTATATGGCCATTGTAGATGTGCATATGTCTGTGTTTTTCTGTGTTTTTTGGCTCCTACCTTGCAAATAATAGTGTATATTTTTTGATAGGGTATATCAAGTATAGGCAATATTGTATACAAGTAGATGTAGTAGATAGTAGTAGATAGTAGTAGATAGGGCACGCATGGATGAAAGGTCAAATTTGTTTTTAGATAATCTTTGATTAGAGGTTAAAATATAAATATATAGAAAGAAGATTTTTTAAAGTTTATCGAAACAAAATTAACAAAAAATTAAGTGAATAACAGAAGCATTAATAGTAAGGAGAATGAGAATGAATTGAAACTCAAAATTAATTTGTCTATTTGAATATTTTTCAATCAACAATTGATCTTCAAATCTATCATGGCTTATTAGTCAAATAGACAAAAAAATTTACCTTTACCTCTTCCATTCCATCCTTTATACTGTTTGCCCTTATGTCAATAAGTAGCTCTGAAATTGGCTTATCCTTTAATACAATTATTATTTATAGCCGGGGTATTTCAAAGTCGAACATAAACACAATGGCCAGCATTCTTTAGAGTTGTTTGTTACGATTTTCGAAAAAAAACATTTTTTTCAACATGTTTGGTTTGTTGATAATTTGTAGGCAGCAACTTTGTTGCTGTCTCAATCAAATGTTGCAGCAACATACATAAAGACCGAACTAAGCTTTATGGTCAAGAGTTCCTGAACCTGTATGTTTGTAATAATATTTTTCTTTTTATTTTTTTTAGGCCAGAGCCAAAAAGTAACTAATTTTTGGCACAGCCTTTAACTCTAATTACATACTCTGAGCCATTTGAGAAAATCATTTTCTTGCAGCACACATACAGACACAGAGACAGGTGATCAGACTGGAAGGGGCCCAGGTAAAAATATCATTGTCAAATGTGCTTTTAATTGATGTAGACAGGCCCCATACACATTGGACAGCCCAACTGGACACTCGATCTCAAACAAGCTAACATTAGCAATAAAATATCTAATTGGCGTCTCTCTTAGCCAGACAAGAAATGAAAATTTTCATTTACAACTTGGCTGATTCGTATGCTTTGGTCGCTTTGCTTTGGTTGGTAATCGAGACTTTTGTTTCATTTGTAGGAGATTTGATTTTTTGCTTTTGGCAATTGTCTTGGGGGTCTCATTCGCTCTCTCCCTCTACATGGTCTCTATATAATTTGTGGCCCGTGGTCTTGCTCTTGATGTGTGTGTGTGTGTGTGTCTTGTTACACTTTATAAGGCGTGATTTATGCCAGCAAGTTACAAAATTTATTTCATTTTTAATGAGTAATTTACACAAAATTGCATTAATTTGCGCGCCCAAAGCGCAAAGCGACAGATAAACAGACAACAGAAACACACACAAACAAACAGGCTAAAATACAAACAAACAGACAGACAGAAAAAAAGTGAGACAAGTCATGGCAAATTTCTGACATTTCCTTGATTTATGTATCAATTTTGGTATTCGACTTCAAATTGATTAAACACGCCGCTAGAAAAAAAAAAAAAACATAAAATGAATAAATATCTTAAGAATCTGTTGTAATCGATCTTTAGAATGTGTCAAGTGGATATAATAATTGTAAAATTTTATTAAAAATATTTGCCAAAAATTCTCCCAAGATATTTCCATGCACAAAATGTTGCCAATTAACCATAAGCCAAAAATGTTGCATCAACAGTTTTCCATATGGGACAAAGAGATCACAAAAAAAAGTAGTTGCAATCCTTTTACGAATTGGAGATGATTTAGTGGCCGTGCCGACGATGCCGCCACAGGCTTCCTGGCCCTGGCCATATAGAAACACACACATTTTAATTAATATGTACAAGCGTCACCTAATGAGGCGTGTAGTAAGCGCCAAAGACGACGTGATCAACACACACACACACTGGGGTCTCTTTGGTATTTTTGGTATTTACAACAACACCCTGAAGTCCCCCAGCACCAGCATCAGAAACAGAAACAGCCATTCCCATCACTCCTATGCCAATAGACAAGACGGCATTTCCATTGCCATTTCCATTTTGTCTGTAAAAATGGTGCGAATACAAATGCCTGCAATAGGTAGGCCTAAATTATGGTAAAAACACCTCTACCTAAGGCCATGATTTATATTTGTTGTAAATTAAGAAATTAAAATGTTTTTATGGACCAGCAAGACAAACCAGACAGACACACAAACAGACATTCTATATGAGGAAGGGGAAGCACAAATTAATTGCCAAAATGTTGTTGATAAGATTATTTTGTTCATCCAATCCAATATATGTTGGTAAGTAAGTAAATAAATACCCTGCCTCTGTCTCTCTCTCTCTCTCTCGCTCTCTCTCTCTCTCTCTATGCTCTTTACCCTCAAACCGCTTGACTAAGTTTTCTTAATTAAAAATTTGTTGCATGCCAACAATTTTAGTTGCAGCACAAAAATATTAATGTGGCTTTGTAATTGGTTTTTCTCAAGTCCAAGTCACGTTAAGTCAATTAAGAGAAATGATTTTTTGTTGCTGTTGTATTGTTTTTTGGTTTTCTGTTACTATAAATATGTGAGTGGGTGCATGGAGGAGCAGTTTGTTGTTGCATAACCACCCACAACAACAGCAACAACAACAAAATATTGCAGTTAGCAGTTGGAATATAATTTGTATTCTGATTTCAACAAGCTAAACGTGTGATAAATACACAAGTTATGTCTAGTCTGTCTAGCTAAAACTAGTTAATTGACAAATTAATGTATGCACAAGTTATTAGGCTTTGATCAGGGTTAAGTATTGTAAGTAAAAACTTTGTTGTCGAAATTAAAAAAGCATTTCTCAAATACATAAATTTTACATATTTGAGGGTATTCCAATTCCATCATTAAAAACATATACCTAATTATCCTTTAACCAATCGCACAAGATCAGAAAGAAACATCTTTTTGTGTGATGATGTCTAATAAATTAATAAATATATTAACATGTTATATATAAATTTTATTGTATTGTATACTTATAAGAATTTTTGTAGTTTTGAACATAACCATTCAGTATTTGAAAGATTGTTTCAGCAGAATTCACTTTGATGAGTAATTTTTAAGCCCTTTTATTGATTGATAATCATAATCATTCGACTAATTGCAGACTCAAAAATATGCTAAAAATCAGATTTATATAAACTACAATAAACACGTAAGACTATATTCGTGTATGATTAAAAATCTGACACCAAAAGGAGTAAAAACTGTTTAAAGGAACAATATAGGAGTCATACATGATCAGAAAATAAGCTCATTTATGATTATTATATATATTATTATATAGTTCAAATAACATTAAAAAAAACTTGCAAAATCTGAATCACTGATATCAATTTAAACGCAAAACTAACTTCTGTCTTGTCTAATAATTAAACATCATTTTGAAAAGGGGAAACTTTTAACTGAGTTCTTTCAAGTTCTTCAGAGAAATTTTACTGTATGGGTAAAGCAAAAATTGTTCAACTAAAAGTATAAAGAATTTAAACTATATTGAATGTTAAAAGAAGTGAAGTTCAGTTGCTTTACAGGCACACGTTTTCCTTGATTTGAAATAAAAATTTTGATAAAATTCTTCATATTTCGACAGTTGTAATTTTGAATGATATATTTGAAGCATTATAATAAGTCTAGCACTATAGCCACCCCTTAGACTGATCCATCAACTAGCCACCATTTCTAGTAACTAGGCATCTTTTTGTAATGGGCAACCTGTAATTGGGTTCTTGCAACATTGAAGACGCATCGCACATCTATGTTTGTGTGTGAATGTGTGCCTGTGTGTGTGCGCGCAACTCCATGGCCATGAGCATGAGCACTTGTTTCCCATCCATTTATTGTCCAAATTTGGTTAGTTAGCTGCCACTAAATGCCTAGAATCAGCTCGTTAAACGTTTTTATATTGTGCAATTGTGCACGATAAACTCGACCAAAAATGTAACTAATGAAGTGTTATGAAAGATCGCTCATAAATCGTTTCGAATTAAATGGCATATATGCATTTATTGTTTTGTGTTGTTACCCTGGCAAGTTGGCAACATGTTGCCAAATAGTTGACAACATCTCGAAAGCGGATCAGGGACAGCAAAGACACTCTCTCTCCATCTCTTTTTATCTCCTTCTGTCTCTTGCTTGATTTTGCTTACGCATTCATTCTGAAATGAAAATCCCTACCACTTCGTCCAGTTCCAGACCAAAGGCAAAGCACAGCTCTCGGTGCATACACGTGGACAAATATTTCTTGCCGAGTGCTTCAAAGAGTAGGTCACGTTTCACTCCAATGGTTGGCATTCTGACAATATTTCTGAGTTAATCAATTTACACAGAATTATACGGATCAATTAAGATTTGCGGCTTTTTATTTTATTTCAACAATTTTGCCACTTGTTTTAATTTCTGTTCGAGCTGAAGAGGAGGCAATTATTTGTTGTGATCCGGTTGCTAACAGTGTTGGCTAATTCAGATTCCACAGATTCGGTCCATTGACCTTGCAACACTGGTCAAATTCTTCATGACAATTATTATTAAAAGCGGAGGTTTTTCAAAATTACCGCCAATGTCCGCCACATTTTTTGCAACACACATAGTGTTGACCACTTGACACTTCCCAACACTGCAGAAAGAAAACAAGAATTGCCACCACAAAGAGGAATACGAATCTAGCATAAAGAGGAATACGAATCTAGCATAAAGAGGAATACGAATCTAGCATAAAGAAGAATACGAATCTAGCATAAAGAGGAATACGAATCTAGCATAAAGAGGAATACGAATCTAGCATAAAGAGGAATACGAATCAAGCCTGAAAATCATGCATGAATCCAACACCTTGAACTTCCAAAGGCTTCGGCCACCATGCTCAATTTCGCATTTAAATTTTCAGGGCGTTAAGGCCACAGTAGATTTTAATTTTTTTTGCGCATATCATACATATATGCATTCGATTCACGACTACTTGTGGGCACGGTCAAAGGATTCGGATAGATGCGTTTAAATAACATTTTGTCAAATACTTGTCAAGTCTGTAAAGTATTTTTAGGATTTGCCCGTGTCTTTTATAGTTCCACTCTATCCAATTTTTATGGGAATGTTGCATAAGGTTTAGTTTAATTATTGGCCTTTTGAATAAACTCTAGGGCGTTACCGACAATATGTTATATAAACTACTAGGGGGAATTTTTCGCCAAAAGTGCACAGAAGTGGCAATTAAAGAAAGGACGACCAAAGTCGTTTATTTCTGCTGGGAAGAGACAGTTGCCACTGAAAAAATATATGTAAGGTTTCCTTAGATCTTGGTTGAGAATGTTTTCTATTTTTACAGGTGACAAGAAAGGCTCCCAACATCCTTACACGCTAAAAAGCTCAAATCAAAAGTTCAATGTGTTCTCTCTTTTTACCCATTACCCTCTAATTGCTAAGGGAAAAGCATATTAATTCTGTCTATGCCGAGCGTCCAAAGATCTCATTAAGTGGAAGAATGGTTAAGTAAATGTCAAAACTTGCTTATAGGGTATTAAGCAAACCGACTAAAAATCAAACAAAGCAAACGTTTTGCTTATCACTCGATTCTTTCTCTCACATTTCACTGGGATGAGAAGGCAAAAACCCTAAACAAAAGCGAAACAAAGCGCAGAGAATACAATCGTTTGAACTGCCGCAAAGTAAAGAAGATGTTGCTGTGGTGTACACCGTTGCTGCTTATCTGGATTATACCCTCCAGAGCAGCAAGTTTCTGCACCAAATCCGATCAGTGTCCCATTGGTGATAACCTCGGGTCTCCACCCGCCATTGCCGAGGCTCGCTATGATCACACACGTATCTATCAGGTGGAACTGTCGAATCAAACTCATGTCGAGCTATTCCAGAAACTTGAGGAGGCCTCCGATTCCTGCTCCTTCATGGGTCATGCTCGAGCTGTTGGTCAGAAACTGACTATTATGGTGACCTCACACAAGGTGGCCGATTTTGATGATCTGCTGCATAGCTATAATGTAAGCCATCGCATATTAAATTACAATTTCCAAGACCTGATTGATGAAAACTATCGCGATGTGGCGCCAGAGAGCACAGGGCCCGAGCAATTCAATTGGAGGCAGTATTTTCCTTTGGAAAATATCTATAAATGGATGGAAATGCTGGCCCAACAGAGACCTGAGGTGGTCACTATGCTGGATATGGGAACAAGTACACAAGGTCTGCCCATTCGAGGATTACGCATCGCCTTTGGTCGTGAGAATGTAACCAGTGTGTTTGTGGAAAGTGGCATACATGCTAGAGAATGGATTGCCCCGGCCACAGCCACATATATAATCGATCAATTGCTAAATTCCCCTGATCCTCGAGTGCAAGAAATGGCCCGTTCGCACAATTGGCTAATCTTTCCCAGTGTAAATCCCGATGGCTATCGTTATACCTTCAAGGGCGATCGCATGTGGCGTAAGAATCGTGCTCTCTTCGGCATATGCCGTGGTGTGGATCTCAATCGTAATTTTCCTTTCCACTGGAATGTCACCGGAGCCAGCGGAGATCCTTGTCGCTATGATTATTCAGGTCCATCAGCCGGCAGTGAAGTGGAAACCCAACGCATTATCAAATTCCTAGAGGATAACAACCAAACGCATCGCATACGTACATTTATAGCCCTCCATAGCTATTCGCAACTCATTATGTTTCCCTATGGCCATAGCCCGAAACGTGTCGAGAACTATGCAGATCTCAAAGCAATTGGCCAACTGGCTGCGCAGAGAATCAAAGATCTTAGCGGACGTATATATAAAAGCGGCAGCATCTATGAGACCATCTATCCATCTAGTGGTGGCTCAAAGGATTGGGCTCATGGACATCTACAAATACCGATTACATTCTCATATGAGCTGCGTGGTCCACCCGACAGCGAACAGTTGTTCATTCTGTCGGCCAAAGAGATTGAGCCCGCTGCCAGTGAGGCATTCGCATCGCTGCAAACGATCGTGGAGGAGGCTGGCAAACGTGGTTATTACCAATTGATATAGAGAGCACCAGCCGCAGCTGAACCACCATCTCTAGCTCCAGCTTTAGCTCCAACTCCAACTCCTCGAATAACTATAATGATGATGATAAATGTCGTCTGGCCTGGC
Organism: Drosophila paulistorum; assembly: GCA_018152135.1. Classification (NCBI taxonomy): domain Eukaryota; kingdom Metazoa; phylum Arthropoda; class Insecta; order Diptera; family Drosophilidae; genus Drosophila; species Drosophila paulistorum. Next base: position 9,291,561 of record JAECXG010000805.1, on the reverse strand, counting down.
AGTTCACATGAAAAACACATTACGCGCGCCAGCGTTTTCCTAATGTTAAATAATGATGGCAAAATCATGACACAAAACCTCATAATACACATATAATGTTGGTAAATCAAAAGATGAAGAAAAAAAAACACAAATATAGTCAAAAAGACCTTAAAGTCGTCATAGAAATATGCCAGATTGTCATTGTACTTTTTTCTTTGTGTGTGTGTGTGTGTGTGTGTGTGTATGTGTGTGTGTGGGAGGGTGATGGGGCATGAGTATGCCTCTAAATGGAAGGATCAACACCGACTTGACATTCAAAGAATTCTCCAAAAGGTTTGCTCAATCCGTAACGTAGTCGTGGCCAAAAACTTCTTAACTAGAAATTGTTTCCAAAAAAAGTTGGAAAAGGTTCGATTTTTAACCTATATATGTACATATTTTTATAATGATGCTTCAGCAGAAATTATTGACTAACATTTTTTAACAGCTGGAAAATTCTAAGCGATGCTCAGACCAAAACTGTTAAGAATCACTCTGATTATAAGGAAATAATATCCTTATAATTTAACATTAATTAGTTACCTATATGATAAAAGGGAGTTCTAGAATTTTTCTAAATTTAGAGTATTAAACTCTGCGATCTCATGGATAGATTCAATTTACCTTTTTTGGCCAGAACGTCAAGTTATGAACCTGCAGACATTGCAGACTTGTTGACGGCAATGGCAACATGTATTTTCTTTGTTTTTTACTTCTTTCTGTTATTGCCATTATAATATATAGTTAGTTAGGAGAACTGCTAACACACACACACACACACATGAAACTTTGCCTAATCATGTAATGTTGCTCCCGCACACACAAATGTTGCCAAGCAATGTTGCTGATCATGATGATGATGATGATATTGATGATGTTGGAAGCGCATATTCACGATCTAATTTATTTACAAATTTGTGTTGAAATCTCATACGTACATATACCACATTCGAAATCGTGTTTTCTTTTTCAAAGATTCTTTGCTATGATTTATGCTAGTGTTGAAATGCCAAAACAAGAGTAGAGAAACAAATTTCTCACAGTGTTCACAAATAGCTAAAGTTTATCTTCTTTTTCCTTTTTTATATAACTCTAATTGACTGGGTCATAAGAAGAAGGCGGAGTAGGAGGAGCAGGGAAGTCAAACCAGGAACAGAGTCGAGCTTTGAGCCAAGCTAATTTAGATTTATTGGACAAATCGCAACTTGATGCGTGATGCCGCCAAGTTGGTATCACCTTCTCCTCCTCCTCCTCCTTTTGCTCAGTGTCAGCCTCCGCCTTCATCTCTTTTCTTTCGTGCCCATCTACAGCACCTGGCTTGAGGTGTTAGATGTGGCAATTTGTCATCGGCATAGGATCGTGTACTACAGCTGCGATTTAAGGCTCACGATGAAGTAAAAGCCAAAAGTCGTCTCGCACATGGTTAACTCCTGCCGCATCATCCACAGAAAACGGAGAGAGAGAGTATAATCTTGAAAATGTTGATTAATTTCATACGATTGTCCGAGTCCCAAATAAACATATCAACCCATAAGCAAGTCAAACTTATCAGCGGACACTCTGGACACGCAAACCGAAGGACAACCTCATAAATCAACCAGCAACAATAACAACAACACACATACATAAAAATAAATTTAAGCACTTTTAATCGCTGATTTCCGCTTCATGAGAAATGAAAATCCGGTTTCACTTTGCTCAAAGTTTACATTGCTTCAATTTCAATGGAAACCAAATAAATAAAACCTGAGAAAACTCAATTTAACGACTTTATAAAAACCCTAAAAGTTTTTGAATGTAGGATCAATTATACATAGAGATCAATGATGAAATAATACTTGGCTGTTGTCAGTTCTTAAGATGTTCACAAAATGCATCATAATTGGCATATTCTGTATTTGTTATGCCTCTTTTTCAATATCAATTTTGATATCTTACAGAAGTTCTTCTAGTGATCGGTCAATAGGATGCAATGGATTTCAATGCTAGCCAAGCTTTTAAATATTTTTTGTCTATATAATCTAATCTCTGACAAGGAGAAGAACACATAGTTAGTATCAAAAAGTTTCTGATCTTGAAGCAACCAAGTAATACACAAGTAAAATAAAATCATTTGTCATCGTCAATATGAAGAATACTATTGGCCTACGGTATGGTCATGCTACTCATTGAAAAATTTATCAATACCTATCATCAATAATCCATATTCTTGCTTTAACGAAAAGTTTTGTTGCATTCGAGCACTATTGAAAGATAATAAGTGTTGAGTTAACTAAGCAAACTTTACAAGTTCGTTGGAAACTTCATTGTTTTCAATTAGAATAAAGATTACAGGTCTATTTTGGAATTGATCATTCATATGTATGAAACAGAAACCAAATCTTATAATTCTACATATTAAGTAAAGGAAAGGAAAATATAAAACTTTGCAGTTTATATTGTCTTTTCTAAAGTGTAAGATAGAATATTCTCTATAGTTATTTAAAACGCTAAGGCCTTCTAGACATTGAACACATAACCAATTTGCAATTCTATGCCAACACAAACGAAAAAATATCACAAGACCAATTCATCATTCACATTTTAGGGAACATTATAGTTGTAATCCTTGGGATTAGTTTCTGTAAGTATTTACTTATAGTCCTCACGTGAAAAACAAAGGATTATAGAACTTATGAACCAAAAATATATGGAAAAATCTAAAACTTTTATTCTACAATCCAGGCATAAGCGAAATTTGAACATTTTTCTCTCTGCTACACACAAAATACAATTATCGGCAGCACTGAACAAAACTAACAATTTGGTTTTAGTTTTATTGTTGAATTTAAAGGTTTGGTTTGGTTATGGTTTTTGTTTGTGGATGTATTTAATAAACAACATGCTGTTGTTACTCTTCACTTTGTTTTTTGTCGTTTTAAATTTGTTTACACGGTAAAACTAAGTTTACAGAACTTTGCCCTCGGACAGATCATCCAGGGGCTTGCTGGGTGGCGGGATCTTGTACTCCGTCTCTGGGGTCTCATAGATCTTCTCCTCCTTGGGCTCCACAACCGACACATTGTCGGGCAATGGCTTCTTGGGACCAATCTTGTTCTTGGGATCGTAGGGCAACATAATCTTGACCTTGATACCCAGCACACCTTGACGCAGCAGCACGTGACGAGTGGCAGTCTCAACGTAGTCGTTGCATGGATCACCAGAGTGAATCATCAAGCCATCGACGAACTTCATTGACTTGGCACGCTGACCACGCAGCTTGCCGGAGACAACGACCTCACAGCCCTTGGCACCAGACTCCATGATGAAACGGAGCACACCATAGCAGGCACGACGCACGGCCAGACCTCCGGTCAGCTTGTAGCGCAGCGACTCAGCCTGGGCAATGGCGCACAGGCCACGGGTGGCAACCTTCTCGGCGTACAGCTCAATGCGGCCGGTTTCAAAGTTGAAACGCTTCTGGACCATGGCGGTCAATTCGCGAATGCGACGACCCTTCTCGCCCAACACCTGTTGGGTCTTGGTGGCCATGATGATGATCTCAGTGCGGGATGGTGTCACACGCACCTCGACACCGGAGTAACCATCCTCGGCGAGCTCACGAGTCAGGAACTCGTTCAATTCGGCCTTGAAGATGCCATCGGAGACGAACTGCAAAATGAAAAATGATTCCACATTAGCGAATATTCAAAGAATGGGAAAACATTTCACGAGATCCGGGCGCTGGCGCTCCCCATGCGCTGCTTCTGCTGTCATGTTGGGACGCTCGCGGTTTGAGGTTATCTCGAAGACAGTGCACAGTTGAATGTTATTTTCCTCGGTTGTATCACTTCAATTCATTTATTTCCACCACACACGGATGCAGGGAGTAAGGCTCTTTATATTTCATTGCAATTTTCGTTTATTTACCTTACGTTTCTTTGAAATTGTGAGGTTCATGTTCACTTTATACGCCTCTCGAGGAACGTGGTCAAAAAGAAAGAAAGGCCGCCTGCTTTACCGATAGCATGGCTGTCTGTCAGCGCCCTGCTTTACCATCGCAGGGTTGATTTGAGAACCCGTATTTGAGAGAGTGAGCTCAATTTGAGCACTTGCTCCTTAGCACTTCGACTGTCCTTATCAATTTCCCCAATTCCTTAGCACCTCGGAAATCCTAAGGGCTAAGGTCTGAGTCGAACCGAAACGCACCAACGTCGAACCAATAAGTCAAACAAATTTGACAACATCGAACTGCAGTTTTGAAAGCATTGAAATCGAGCTACAGTTTAAAAATCATTGAAAACTAACTGCAGTTTTAAAAGCATTGAAAATGATGTTAAAAAAAAATTGGACAATTTTGACCTGTCATTTAGACCTTTTGACAAAATGAGCTTATTGTCCATTTAGGATAGATCGCAAATAAAAGTAAACATACAAAAAATTTAATCGTTTTTCACTATAAATATTAGTTAACAAGTATGAATGATTGTGAGTCTAAGCATTCATTAATAACCAAGCCGTTAGTTTACATGCGACCAAACCTAATATAAATTATTGACAAAACTTTAGCTTGACAAAAAATAAAAATGACATCCACTGAGCGGCTCAATGCATGTACGAATTTATGTGGGTATATGTACATACATACATAAAAAGCAACCCACAATCAAACCTCAGCCCCCGCCCCCGCAATCTGGTGCCAGTCGGTACAATCATTTCCAGCTTAAGCTGGTCAGTGACGTCACCGGGGTGGGTGTCGATTTAAATCTGTGGTTGGCCAAATATGGTCTGGGCTGATTGTTGTTGGCATTGATTCAATGCCGATGTAGAGAAATCTCTAATTTTAACAGATGTTCAGATTTTTGTGGCAAGAGAAAATTTCTGCCGAGTGAATCTTGGAATTTCTTGGAAAACGTAATGGATTTGTGTAAGGATTTCTGCTAATTCATTTTGCCCGGCCTAAAATGGCAAAGTTTCATACCAGCTGCAATTAACATAACCTCAAACAATGTACATACACATACTTGTATGTATGTGTGTGTGGGCTTATTTACACCTTTTATGCATGTGCATTTCCTGCCGGTTTCTTGAAAATTCGATAGCAGCTGCCGGCCGCAAGCCGGTTTACCTAGGCCTCAATCATCCCTAATTTATATACACTCACATACACACAAACTTATGTACATATGTGCGTGTGTGTGTATTCAGAAGTGAAGTCATCATCATGGCATGATTTTCTAGCTGAGTTGGCCTCAAAAACGATGAGTCATTCATGCCACAGCGAAAAACTAAATCCATAAAAGTACTATATATGTACATACATATGTATATACAAGTGTATGCGCATAGAACTGCAAGTTTTCTCCACTTGTGTACAGTGCCGTCAAAAACTTGCCACATGCAGAGCGAGCGCAATGCTTTCCCCACAATTTAAAAATAGAAAGCTATCCATTGGAATGGAGCCGAGAAGTTCAGTGAACTTCCGCTGTAATTTCGAGATGCATAGAGCTGTGGAGATTGGATGGGGGAAATATGGATAGTAAAAAGACAAAAATATTCTTAAGATCTTTCACTGCTTTTAAATCGGCTCATTTTTATTTCCTCGAACATTGAACTCTGACTGTGTGTGTTGTGTGTATAGGTAGTCGACTACCAGAACAAAATACTTGTAGTGTAGAAACAGTGAACATTTGTTTTTGTAAAATGAAGCGTAATCATTAGTTTCGACGTATCTCCACGCCCACTAATGTCGCTTCGACCCATTAATCTTGCGGGGATCTCTAGTACTCCTCAGCACCCTCACCCTCGCCATCGCCAGAGTCCATGCCAACCTCCTCGTAATCCTTCTCGAGGGCAGCCAAATCCTCACGAGCTTCGGAGAATTCACCTTCCTCCATACCCTCACCCACATACCAGTGGACGAAGGCACGCTTGGCGTACATCAAATCGAACTTGTGATCCAAACGAGCCCAGGCCTCGGCAATGGCGGTGGTGTTGGACAACATGCAGACAGCGCGTTGAACCTTGGCCAAATCGCCACCAGGCACCACAGTGGGGGGCTGGTAGTTGATGCCAACCTTGAAGCCAGTGGGACACCAGTCGACGAACTGAATGGTACGCTTGGTCTTGATGGTGGCAATAGCGGCATTCACATCCTTGGGCACAACATCACCACGGTACAACATGCAGCAGGCCATGTACTTGCCGTGACGGGGATCGCACTTGACCATCTGGTTGGCTGGCTCGAAACAGGCGTTGGTGATCTCAGCCACCGACAACTGCTCGTGGTAGGCCTTCTCAGCAGAGATGACTGGAGCGTAGGTGACCAATGGGAAATGGATACGTGGGTAGGGCACCAAGTTGGTCTGGAATTCAGTCAGATCCACATTGAGGGCACCATCGAAACGGAGAGAGGCGGTGATTGAGGACACAATTTGGCCAATCAAACGATTCAAGTTGGTGTATGTGGGACGTTCAATATCCAAGTTGCGGCGGCAAATGTCGTAGATGGCCTCGTTGTCGACCATGAACGCGCAGTCGGAGTGCTCCAGAGTGGTGTGGGTGGTCAGAATTGAGTTGTAGGGCTCAACCACAGCGGTGGAGACCTGGGGGGCTGGGTAGATGGCAAACTCCAGCTTGGACTTCTTACCGTAGTCGACGGAGAGACGCTCCATCAACAGGGAGGTGAAACCAGAGCCAGTACCGCCACCGAAGGAGTGGAAGATAAGGAAGCCCTGGAGACCAGTGCACTGATCAGCCAATTTACGGATGCGGTCCAAGACCAGATCAACAATTTCCTTGCCAATGGTGTAATGACCACGGGCGTAGTTGTTGGCAGCATCCTCCTTGCCAGTGATCAATTGCTCGGGATGGAACAACTGACGGTATGTACCAGTACGGACCTCATCGACCACAGTAGGTTCCAGATCGACGAAAACGGCACGGGGAACGTGCTTGCCGGCTCCAGTCTCGCTGAAGAAGGTGTTGAACGAATCGTCGCCACCGCCCACAGTCTTGTCAGAGGGCATCTGACCATCGGGCTGGATTCCATGCTCCAGGCAGTACAACTCCCAGCAGGCATTACCAATCTGGACACCAGCTTGGCCAACATGGATAGAGATACATTCACGCTGTAAATTAGATGAAAAAAAAATTCATGAAAATCGATGGCTCCTATATATACACGAAAAAAAAAAAATCAATAAGCCGCGCCCTACTGCATTGCGGACCTGAATGCGGCATCGTCATGTGCGCGAGCGAGACAACCGTATGATTTCCTATTTTCTTAAATGAAATTGCCGACACGTTGCAAATCTTTTCCTTAATTGCAAGAAGTTAAAAGAAAAAAAGAAAGTTACCAGAATGACTTGCAAATTTGAACAATTTCCCAAATCACATCTAGGTTCTTCCTATTTTTCCTCACCTTCTTCCAGTTTTCTTCACATGACGTCATCCCATGATGCCATCAAGTCGGCCATTTTGTGTGCCTCAGATTGTTTTTTTCTTGTTAAACCCTTTTTTTTTTATTAGTACTTACCATATTGAAGTGTTTTTTTTACTTTTTCACTCGCGACAAACAGGAATAAAAATATTCACAATTATTTTTTTAGAGCAGTTGAATACGACTGTATCGGCTTGTGTCTGCGTTCAATTGTGCCGGCTATGAGGCTTTCACAAACGTAGTACAATTCGAAATAATGAAATTTTCCGCCCGGCCTGCTTTATATACCCTCGGTGACGCCTGGTTTTCCACGCCTGCTTTTCGAACGAACAAAAAGTGTTGCTAAGCAATTTGAAATACAGGCTCAAACACATTCGAACTCGGCTGTTAACACGCTGTTTAAATACTGGGAGCATGAAGAATAGTGGGTTCTGAAAAATAATAAAATATTAGTGTTAAGCAACACTACTTATTACTCTCACCCTTAGGACTGTTTACTCGCACCTTTAGAACTATTATTCTCACCCTTAGGACTATTACTCTCACCCTTAGGACTGTTTACTCGCACCCTTAGGACTTTTACCCGCACCCTTAGGACTATTACTCGCACCTTTAGAACTATTACTCTCACCCTTAGGACTGTTTACTCGCACCCTTAGGACTATCAGTTCGAAACATCGCCATCGAAAAATTTACATCGATTCTATCGCGAAATTCTAGCCGATCGCAAGCTAAAACAGGATTTTCTACGCCGCTGCTGCACTTTAAAGCTGTGATATCCAACCTAGTGATATCCATGGGAATCGTAGAACAAATGCATCCTTACTGGCTGGAGAAACCGCTCTACAGCAATGCGGAAAGACAATACTACGAGAGCGCTGCAAAGACCATCACTTTGGTTAGAATAATTACAATTAAAGCAAGCGACGACTTATCAACTTTCCCAATCATAATTTTATTATTATTATTGTTTTACATCCAGGTAGTTGCCGAGTCAGCAATAAAAAAGACCAAAACCAAAAGGATAACCAAAGCCATGGCAGAGAAGGAGAAGGAAATTGAAACCCAGGAGAACACTCCGCAAAGTCAGCAAAGTAGTTTTCTATATGTAAGTGAATCTTGAATATTTAGTAAACAAGCTATAGACAATCGCTTTGGTGGCTTTAGTTGAATCCGCTGACTATGGAGGCAAACTTCTTTCTTCAAACCCTTGAGGATGTTAATCGTACTCACGGCAATCAGCTGCAATTGGATCCACATTTGACCAAGCAATTGGAACGCATTGTGGTGGGAATTGAAAAATATTTAGATGGTAATCCCACCTACATTGGGGCCAATGAAACTAACGGTGAAACGGGCAACACAGAGAGTGGTGTGAACTTTGTCCTGCCTGCAGAGCTGTCCAAGATCAAGCGTACGTTCAGTTGCACTGCCTGCACAAATCGGATAGTGGGCACCACCATAAGCAAGGCAGTGGCCCATTTGGCCGAAAGACATCCGAATCCCAATCCCAATAATCAACCACAAAATCCGACACAACATCCAACGCGACAGGAGAAGAAACGCGCCCAGGTGGAGGCGCGTGCCAAGCTGAATATTCAGTTGCCCAAGAGTGAGTAGTGAAAAAGTGCCAAGTGCACTGCTTATCCATCTTATCTTTGCAGAGGCCAAGGCTCTGATTTTAGGTGAGATGACAAATGTATTCAAGGACAAGTATCCTGTAGCTGATAAATTAAAAGTCATACCGGAGTACGATCAAATTGAACAGGATCTGTGTTTGCTGCTGGCTCCTGTGTTTCCAAAGCAGCAAATGCGAGTTTATAAATTTGGTTCTCGCATCACGGGCATAGGCACTCGCTCCTCTGATCTGGATGTATTTGTGGATATTGGTTAGTCGAATTTTTTAAATTGAGTGATTCAATTTATGCATTTACCGTCTGACCGTTTATTAGGAAACACTTTTCACATCTTTGAACATCGCGCCTCAAAGACGACCATTGCCAAATTGCGAACAATGCGACTAAAATTCGTCAACAGTAACCATTGGCGGATTATCAGTGTGATAGAACAGGCTCGGGTTCCCATTATAAAAACTTGCCATCTGCCCACTGGCATTGAGTGTGACATTTGTCTAAATAGTTTGGGTTTTTGTAATACAAATTTACTTAAATATCTTTTTGAATTGCAGCACCTTGGTAAGTTTATTTCAATTGACTAGCTTCCCAAAGTGCAATCAATACGAATCTTATTTAGCTCAATATATGTGTATCTACGTGAAGAACTGGTTGGAACGTTGCAAACTTACGGAGCAAATAACTACTTATAGCATCACCCTAATGTTGATTTACTTTTTGCAATTGGAAAAGCTTTTGCCCCCCATAATTCTTTTGCAAGATGATCAGGGCTTTAAGCAGATGGTTGGACGTAAGTGAAAACTCTAAAAAAACTCTAATTTCCCTTTTAACAAGGCGTTTGTTTTGGACTTCAGCTTGGATTGTGAACTTTGCACAAAAATCATTAAGTGAACTTGGTTTACAATGTGTGGAAGTCACAGTGCCGGTTGTCAAAAACTATTTAAAGGCTTTCTTTAGTTACTATGCCACATTTAAGTATGATCGTTTTTTGGTTTGCCCATATTATGGTACACCAGATGTCGATTTATTGCTCATTGAAAAGAGTCTGCCGGAGCGGTAAGTGAATGTAATACATTCACTTTCAATAAATTTATTTCATGATTCATCTTTTGTTTCAGCTATTTAAAGTACGCCCAAGAGAATCCCGACTGTACCTTACAATTGCGTAAGCCGATGGTTGTCCATGATCCCATACAGTTGAATCATAATGTAACCAAAGCAGTGACTCGAAATGGACTTCAAACGTTTGTTGATTATTGTCAGCAAACCGCAGCTTTGCTGGGAGACTCTGGGCATAATTGGCGCCAGCGAAATGCTTAAGAATGCATCGACCTACAGTTCTATTTCTTTAGCTTTAATCAACTGAAAATATTACCATCTTTCGTAATTTATAGGTTCAACAATGAGAAAAAAAAACTTCGTATGGCCAATTAAGTTTTTAAGCAATACGTTTTGAATATTTATAGTACGAAATCCTGCAATATACACTTTACTTTACTTTAAACATGTAAAATTAATCAAATATTTTCTAAAAGATCTGGTAAATCATAAAAACTCAATTAAATAGAATAATCATTAGCTTGTGCGGAGCATTGTAAACCATGTTATAACAAAAAAATAAAAAACGAATAAAGAATAGAATGCAATAGAGAGTCAAAGCTTGATTTTTCTATAACTGGTCTTAGAAAGTCCTACAATGTCCCTTGTGACAAAAACTAGTAATAAACAATTTGATTTTTGTGAATTCGATTTGAGAGCTGATTCTGATTCGGTTTTTGCCCATCACCTTCAGATTTTGTTTAATTAGGGGATTATTGTAAAATATGGACGCAAAAGTATACTATAGAATCTTTAAACCATAGGGCCGGGTCAAAGTTTGTATACGCTTGCAACTGTTTTGGTAACTCTCTTCTTACCCGTAGCCACCAAAGTGAAAAAACAAGGCTAATGTTTGCGAAAGAACGGCCTACAATCTTAGCATAGGAAATAACGAAGATATTGATCAAAGTCACTACCACGGATTGTTCCTATGGGAGCTATATGATATAGTCACTCGATCTTTATCAAATTTGTCACAGTCGTTTATAGGTCTAATAAACAATAAACAATTTCACGACAATAGCTTAGAAAATAACGAAGTTATTGAGAAAAGTCACTGTTCGTTGCGTTTGTACGTCAGCTATATGATATAGTGGTCCGATTCGGCTGAATCCGTGATATACATCCTGTGCACTATATACAAGGCTACATGCAAAATTCCAGCTCTACCTCTTACGGCCTAGAAGGAGTTTGCGTTGATCCACACGGACGGACGGACATGGCTATATGAACTCGACTCGTCGTGCTGATCAAGAATATGTATACTTTATATGGTCGGAGATGCTTCCTTCTATGCGTTGCACTCTCACCGAAATTAATATACCCTTTTTGCAAGGGTATTAAAAGGGTCAAATGGTACAAAGATGGTAAAGTTGTGAATCAATCATTTGCTAAAGATTTTATTTGTTACACTTCATTTTATTTAAAAATTGATGGTTTCAATTTTATCATCATCATTAACATCGTCATCTCTTTTGTGTGTTAAAGCATATTTGTTTTTTTTCGTTTTGTTTTGTGTGTATATAAATAAATACCGCATTGCATTGTATTTGCTTGTAATTGGTATGTTTTGACTTTTAAACAATATTTTTATGTCAAATCACCAAGTGTAATTTGTATTTTTTCCTTTTTTTTTGTTTGCAATTGATATATGTACCATTAATTGTTAAGTCCAAATGGTAGAAGAAACTTAAAACTAGGGATGGTTGGTTGTGTTCGTGGTTTGTTGTGTGTGTGTTAGGCTAAGATTTCTAGACTAAGAACTAGATACAGCTTATTTAAATTAATTTTTAGATCTTCATGTCATTAATGTAAGAGTCCAGTTCGGCATCAAGTTCCTCGGCAGTTGGCGCGGCCTTGCGCTCACGGCGAGGATTAGTACCGCCGCCGGGTTTGCCACCAGCATTATTGCCTGGACGACGAAAGCCACCACGGCCGCCTGTTTGACCACCTTTATGAAAGGAAATGTATCAAATATTTAATAAATTCTGCGCCAAAGGTGTAGCAATTTACAACTTACCACCACGCTTATAGGGACTAGTGTTTGGCCCACCGACGCGACGCTTAACATCAGCTGCACCCACTGGTCGGGTAAGTGCGGTTACGTCAGAAACGGCAAGCTGTATGGTCATCGGGCGGCCATCCAAGGGCACACCGTGGTATTGTTTAATGGCCTTCAAAGCGTCTGAACGACGCTCAAAAATCACATCAGCAGTGCCTAAAATAAGATACGGTCAATTAGCCTCAGATGTCGGGGGTTATAAACTGTGTTATATCTTACCCAAGGATCTGCCTGAACGATCGTAATGTACGGCCGCCTTCTTCATAGGCCCAAAATCGTTGAACAGTTCCTTGATATCCATATTTGAAACGCCATAATCCAAATTGCCCACAATCAATCGTGTGGGACCCGGCAAACTGCTGCCGCCAGCCGCAGCCCTGCGTTTAGGTCCATCGTACATATCATGCTTCCAAGCGCTGTTCACATCACCCTAGAGAGTTGAGGAGGGGGGTAGTAGTTGCAGTAGAAGATTTGATCTTGGTTGGTTGTTGTTTCTTGTTTGTAGAAGTATATATTGAGCCTCATGAGGACGAACGCGGCCATTCTAAAGATTTGGATTCTCATTTTGGAGTAGGATTAGGAGGGAAAGAAAATAAACTTAGACAACGAAATGTGTTTTTTCTTTTGACTTGGTTTTTACAGAAATGGAACTTTATATCTCGTTGGGGTCACTTTAGTCGCTTTAGCTCTACCGTTAATCCATTTCCCGCCATTTTGTTTACCCGCCGGGTCGGACATTATTCCCTTATTTAACACAATAGCGTTCTCTTTTGTTGATCTTTTTCTCCAATCTTTGGGCTTTGTTTGTCCTTGTGAATGCATTGGATATGTTTTTTTTTTGTTTATTTGCTGTTTATCAAATTACCCGTGCAAACTTCGCTTTCTGTACGACGCCACCCGCAGCCGGGGCTCCGCGTCGACCTTTGGCAACGCCTCCAGCACCAGATGCTGCACCCTTGCGAGGTGGAACAGAAGCACCAGCGGCCCCGCCTCCACGACGCCCACCGGCGGCTGGGAAACGGGCACCAGCGCCAGGACGGCGTCCAGCGGGTCCGCCACCGCGGCCACCCTGTGGTTTTTTCTGCGACCGAGTCGACTTGATTATGTCGTCAAGGCTCATTTCAATTTTATCCACCATTTTTTTTATTATTTATTTAGTTAGCTGTAAAACGAGATCCTTATCAACGATGACTGTGACCTGACTTTTTCTAATTTGTGATTCTATTCCTAAAAAATTAAGCGCGTGGTTTAATTTCACAAACAAAATTTTTTCACAAATTTCAATATGGCGACGGCGACTTTGAGGAAAAACAGTGTTGAGTAGAGCTGGAGAACATCGATAGCATCGATTTATTTGTCTCATATTTTTATCCGGCCTTATCCGGATTGTGCCTGATGCGTGCTCTTACATATATGTGATAAAAGTATGCGTTGTCAAAATAGTCTAAATTTGTTTGACTTGCTAACCAAGTTTCAAGATAGCACACAAATTTCACTTTTTGCCATAAAATCGTCGATTGGTCCCATTGTAGAGTGATGGCAAAGTTTTTAAGCGATACGGCAGCACTGCTTTCATTTTAAAAGGGCAAAAAAGTTACGGCGAGAGAGCCAAAAAGTTACGGCGAAGACTTTATCTCATAAACATTCCGAAAAATAACAGATAAACGTAAACGCTTTTAAATTGAAATAAATATGTTTATTTTGGCAATAACTGGTGGCATTGCCACAGGTAAGAGTACCGTGAGCAAGGTATTTGAACGCAATGGAGTACCTGTGATTGATGCTGACAAAATAGCCAGAGAGAGTAAGTCAAGCCCAGCGGATGTGTCTAATTAAATGCAATTTACAACAAACATTGACATTAATTAATGACTATGTAAATTGTTCTAGTTGTGGAACCAGGGCAACCTTGTTGGCACAAAATACGGGCCGTCTTTGGGGATGCTGTTCTTTTGCCCAGTAAGGAGCTGAATCGGGCGGCCTTGGGGAAGATGATATTCGAGGATAAGGAGCTGCGGGGCAAACTTAACAAGATCACTCATCCGGTTATACATCGTACTATATTTTGGCGTGTGTGCAAGCTCCTAATCAGTGGAAAACCCTGGATAGTGCTCGATTTGCCCTTGCTATTTGAAACTGGTATCCTGTTTGATTTCATACACAAAATTGTCACAGTTTCCTGGTAAAATCATCACCATGTTCATATATGTGGCAATGCCATTATGCCGACATTTATCTCCTTTCTTATAGTGATTCGGAGAAGCAATTGCAACGCTTGATTGCCCGTAATGAACTAACCGAGTCAGAGGCTCGTCATCGTGTGCATTCTCAAATGCCCCTGGAGAAGAAATGTGAGAAATCGCATTTTGTTATTGACAATAATGGTTCTGTGAAGGATACTGAAGAATCAGCACTGCGCATCTTTAACATGATGCAAGAGTCCAAGCAGCATTGGTATAATCGGCTACGTTTCTTCGGATTAATACTCATGATCGGATTTAGCATCTTTTTGATTAGCCGATTTTTTCTGAATGGTGGTTGGCCAAAATCGTGGAGCTTTTGAATCATAGATATTCATTCCGTGGGCTCCCCAAAGATGTATAATCCTATACATACATTTCTGTCTGGTGTATGTGCAATTGTAACCAAATTAATGCTTGTAGTCAATATAGAATTACACAATAAACAAATCGTATTAAATTGCTTTTATAGTTAAAATCTAATCAATAAATAAAATAATTGTAATCTGTGAAGTAAATTATCTCTTGAAATGGACGAAATTTAAATAGATTCAATAACGAAGACTTTGATATTTAATGTTGTTTTTTTTTGTTTTTAATTTATTTTGTCGTTTGTTTTAGAATACGAATACATAGTACATCTTTAGAAAACACGAGAGTATAATTCACATTTTGATACAAATGTTAGAGGTTGACCCACTTTACAGAAGGTTTACTTTAGTTTGTTTTTGGGACACATTTTTAAGTACAAACTTTAAATTAATTAGGTTTTTATTTTTCACAGTAAGTAGATGGTAAAAAGTTAATTTAATTAGGGCGGAATCTCGATGATGCACTTAAAGTTCAAACAATTGCGTTAGACGTTAATACAAAACACGAAACAAAGAGCGGGAAGAGAGCAATTATATATTTATATATCTGAATAATAAGGCTATATTTAGGGTATTTATGTGTATTAAGCGATTTATATATATAAATGTATGTTTAATGGATGGTTGGCTGTGGTCTAGGATGAGGACTGAGGATGAGTCATTAAATGCTTGTCTTCATTTGGCTGTTGCTTCACCTCGTGTCTCTACCAGAAGCCTCCCGACGAATATCCGCCGGGTGGAACACGTCCACGGGACTCGCCATTCGACGCCGGTGCCTTGTTATCCTTGGCCTGACTGACTGCAGGTGGCTTGGTTGCCTCATCCTCTTTTTGAACGGTGATCTCATCGCGTAACTGTTCCACCTTCTTGTTGGGATCAGTGGATCCCATACAGGCATTCAAATTGGAAGAGTTCTGTTGATTGTATTTGGGGCGCGGGCCATTGACAGAGACCTCGGGTTCCGAGAAGATATTAGTGTGTCCGCCGCCTGGTGGCTTAAGGACACGGCTCGATGGGCGACTTGAGGTGTTCATGCCAATTTTCAATTCGGTGGATGTCATTTTGATTTAACTGGAATGAAGACACATGTATATACATATGAGTATGAGAACCTTGTATACGTGCGGAATGAAACAAAAATATATAGTCACGTCACGCCACGGCAGTACAATGGATTCAGGGACAGTCGGTACTACCAAATGCGGAGAAAAGACAGAGGGAACCGCAATGGGGGATATGAGAACATACATACAAAATGGAAATGAGCAAACTAAAAATACAATGGGAGCCGTAGAGAGGGATTATTGTTGTCGATAAGTTCCTTTCCTGCATGTTCTATTTATCTTTGCTACCCCATTCAACGAAAACTGGGCCAAATACAATGACAAACAGGGTGATTAAATACATTTATAAACTGATAATAAATGACGTTTTGTCGTATTTTGCAAAAATATTATCGCCCCATTATGAAAACTACTGACTACTCCACTGTTTTTTCCCCTCCAAAACTCTCACCCTACTCTTTTCCTAAAATTTATCACCTCTTCTATCTATTTTTTTTTTTTTTTTGCAGGTTATCGTTCATTTTTTGTACACTTTTCCGTTAACTGTAATTGCGTGTTTTTTTTTTGCTGTGTCGCACTTTCTCGGTGTTGTTTTTGCTGTTGTTGTTGGCTTTTTTGGTGTCAAGCCTCATTACAGTGGGTCAGAGCCGTGAGAAAATATTGGCAAATAAAATAAGGTTTCAAAAGACCCAGACTCAATTGTTTATTTTAAATTTATGTTGGCGTTTAGACAGAAAAGAAAACGCATAACACAAGGGGAGCAGAAAGAAACAGGGATATAAAACCCATGATGAGTCATCATTCTTTGGGGAGGGTCTGGCTCCAAATCATTTTGCTCTTGGGGATAGAAGAGAGTGAGTGCTAGTGTAGGGCAAAAGTAAAAACAAAGCAACAAGAGGAGGAATGACCGCAAAAAGTCAAAGATCTCTTAATAGTCGTGGCCATTTACCTCGTCGTCGTCGTCTCAGTTTTCCCATAGTTAAGTTAAATGGCAAACATTTTCCATCATAGCTAAAAGCAAACAATTGTAGAGCATAAACAACCGTAGCACAACAACAATTAAGACTCTTTTGCAGGGTAAAGGGCATATTAGTTTCATTAAAATGAATGCAAATGGCCAATGGTGTGGCTTTTTATATTTACATTTGTAAACTTTTATCAATTGTATGTTGCCAAATTGTTACTAGTTCCATTTCATCTAATATTAATTGGATTAAGAGAAGGGTATTTGGAATTCGGTGCTTTTAACGGACTGTATGTATGTGCTTGTACCTTCTGGGCATAAATCACATTAGCTATGACTTTTATGTATTTGTAGTTATGAGTAATGAACAATCGGGATATAACTTGAAATTACTTCACCCATTTCCCTTCACTCTCTTTCGCAATGCTCTCCTCTTTCGTAGGTAAATTCCATATTTTGTTACGGCTAATTCGCCATTAGGCCAAAAGACGAGGCATATATGGAAATCAAGTTTAACCAGTGATTGGTTTTAGCCTACTTGTTTTAGTGAGAGGCTATAACCGAATTTAAAACAATGCGACGACGATGCACAGTCTAATAAATTTTGGTCAAAGTGATGTCAATTTAGCATCCGATTCCATTTAGCCTTTTTTCGTTTTTGTTTATTTTACCAATGCGATATAATTTCTATCGTACCTGTTTTCTTATATACTTGATTTTTATCGCTTAGTAATGACATGTGAAATGCACATTTCTGTTGACGCTTTGCCGTTTATTTTACGCAAATGCATATAGCCACTTTTTGTTTTGTTCAACTAACTGTTGCGCATCGCTGATTTTGCGGCTGAAACGTCACTTCCTACAACAGAAACAACAACAAAAATGCGCGCGACGCCTGTCTAAAATTCGGTTTAAACTGACTTTAGCTAGTTTTTAAGGTGGACCAATGCAATGTGAGTGACGAAAAGGCAGCCAAAAGCAGCAACCTAAAACAGACAACATATGGGACAATCCAGGGATTACCGGGGGAAATGTGTTTTATTTTTATGCATATGGCAGCTGGTGCCAAATACAATATTTTTCAAAGCAGCTGCACTCCATTTAAACACATACACACAAACACATAGACACAGCGCTTGCGCTTCTTCACTCTACCCCATGCTCAGCTCCCCATCTCCCTGACCAAGCCCATCAAATAAACCGTTTGGTCAGCCTCACAAAATTCCATCACACAAGTGGGAAAAATGATGATGAATTATTGATTTCTCATCAGCCGTCTTCGCCTATCCATTAATGATCGTTGTTGACTTGAATAGTTTACATAGCGCTAAACATTTACCTGAGTTTATTTGATCGGAAAACTAATGTTAAATACTTTTAGTCAAAAGTGCTAAATTCGCGGAGACGCACAACCTTCTTCGCCAATGGACAGTTAATTTTTGAATTTTTTCGCCTCGCTGATGAACATTCGCTTCAGTAGCAAGAACAGTGTTGGAGAACCATTTGGCTGAGGCGAAATATTTGATTTGTTGGTAAACATTTACTTCAAATAATAGAGGCCAAAACAGCCTTAAGGTTCATTAGCAGGACCTTCATTGCTTTATTATTACTGTTTTTGTGTAATTAAAAAAATATTATTTCTATTTTTAGCGGGATTCCGGCTGAAAAAATGTGTCCAATTTTGAGAGTGCTGCCAGATGGTAAATTTTGAATACAGCTGATTCTCATTTACGCGGGCTTTTTGAAATTTTTGTGTGTACTATTCTCATTTCATGAAACCAAGTTGTGTACAAAAATAATCTCGCTTACAAATGCCCACAATGGCATGTTCGAACTTAAACTCCAATTTAAACACAGTTCAAACAACGCGCCAAAAAACAACAACGGAGTGGCAACGCTATAATCCAATAAATATCGCTTTAGCCGATTTTTCCACTTTTCAACACTAAAATTTCGAGTAGCTTAAGTAAATAATAATACAGTCGGGTGGGTTTTACAAAAAATCAAAAAAAGTAATGTATTACTATTAATTAGGGTAATGCACACTCTGCATTAAGTAATGTATTACTATTAATTAGGGTAATGCGCACTCTGCATTAATTTAGCAATCTTTGACTTGTTTCAGGCATGAAATAATCACACACACATGAAATAATACCACACGCACACATGGGTGAAAGTATGGGGCACTAAAATGGCATTTTCTGTTTTGTTTTTTATTTTTATCTCGACTAGGAAAATGAAGAGGAACGCCGCCAGCAATAACCTCTCGAAGATAACCAAAACAGTAAAAAAGGAGATTAAATTGACACCTCAGACAGATTCCGATGATGAGGACGATTATTGTGAAGCAAAAGTTAGCACAGAGGAGGAAATTCAAAAATTACAAAATCAAATGGATTTGGTTTTAAATAATCAAATAAAAATTATAGCTAAATTGAAAGAATTGACGAATGCGCCGGTAACGAGTAATACGATATCCCAATTATTTCCAATAACTACAGTGGAACAATTCGAAGAAGTCAATGCCGAAATGGCCGATCCAAATAACAAATATGTAATTACTTCACGAATTGTGAATTAACAGTTCTAATATATTGATTTATTTTGATTTCACAGTTCCCCATTATGCGAGAAATATTGAAGCCTAATGGCCAGATGCGTGCTGGCGGAATGAAAAAACATTTGCATCGCATAATCCATGCTGATTTGATTTTTGAATATAACTTTACTGGTGTTCATAATAAAAAATCGTTCAGAGATAACGAACATTTTAATCGAGCTTTATATGGTAATAATATATTTTAGTTTTTGTGTAACACTCATGTTAATCCACACTATTTATAATTTGTAGAAATTAATCGGCACGAAGGCTATACGGAAGCGGAATATGTCAAAGAAATGCGCGAAGTTTTTCAAACATACAAAAATCGGAGACACAAAAGAGCCAGTGATTTAAGAAAAAAAAATCAAGAGACTGCTCACTTGGAACCTGAAGTCTTTTTCGAAGAAGTTATCTGCCCAGATATTGAATAAAAAGGCGACAAATTTATATTTAAGTTAGGAAAAATGTCACGTGTATATATTTTCATATAGGAGACTTGAGTAACTAATTACCTATTATTTGTATTCCTTAGTTCAATAAAGATGTATTTTTATTACAATGAGATACATATGTATTAAATGTTAAGCCACTAAAGTAGATTATATTTTATAAAATGAGTAACAGAGCCCATACTTTTCGGTTCTCAGCCCTTCAGACACTTAAGTTAGATTGTGTGAACAACATTTGTTTGCCTTTAAGATCGCGTGCCGAATTGATAACAATTCCATTTAGCTATCAAAGACAAAATGATATTTTCTATCGCTTAGTTTCTCTCCGGCACTCAACGGTTGTGCTACGTACGTCTCTCCGGTGCTAGTTGCGATCTTCTAGAATGCGTGCTCAGAGTGGTAGAATTTGGGCTCAATTGCACGATGGTGTGTAAATCGATTGATTAATAACCCCTAAGGTTAATCCTCTTTACTGATATCATTTTATGGCAATGTTTTCGTTAATTTTATATAGGCAAATTTGAAGTACGTGGTATAACGGAAGCAGATTTGGAAGAGGCTCTTGATGTAAGTATGCAAATCTATTGAAATTAATCAAGTGGGTTACAAAATTGCCAACAGTCAATTTAGACAATTTAGAAAGCGAAGCAAGCGGCTACACCAAGTCAAAGTTTGGTTCTCAAACTGGCGTGGCGTCGGTGGTGTAATGGTTAGCATAGTTGCCTTCCAAGCAGTTGACCCGGGTTCGATTCCCGGCCGACGCAGCTGTACCTTTTTTTTTAATTTGAATTTTATGTAGATATTTTTTTTTTAGGTTCTTGATAGATCATTTTTTATTAATGAGTCTGTTTGTGTTGCCTGTGAAATTGGCTTACCCAATGCTGTCCAAGCTAGAAAAGAATTGCGGAAGCTCTGCAAAATAACTGCCCAGGACGGAGTATCCTTGCTAGTTAAGGAAACAGAGAGCGGTCGGGTTGTTGCAGTCTCTTTTAATAAATTGCAGGTGAGCTTCTGTAATTTTTGTATTTATTTTGGGAATTAAATAAATTCTCTCTTTGTTTCAGTTTACCCCACCACCCGGTGAAGATTATTTCTTCCTTAAATTTAGTAAAGAGCAAGTTCATAGCAGTCAAGCTAAGTGTTTAATGAATTTTATGATCGAAACGGATGGAAGAATAGATGTGTGCTCGATGCTAAATATGGATTGCTTTTTGGAATTAATGTTTTTGGCCACACTGCCCGGGTTTGAGCGTTTGGGACTTGGACGAAACTTGGCTAAATGCACTATTGAGTTAACTAGAGAATTATCGCAGGGTCTAGGCTTGGACGATATTAATGATAAGCTGCGTAAATATCGCCCAGCAGCTGTAACAGCCCTCTGGACGTCTAGATTTTCTCAAAAACTTGGCAAGGACACTGGTTTTCAGGTTTTGAATACAGTTCCTTTCACAGAATTTTCATATAATGGCAAACGTTTCGATGAGCGAATCGATCCCATGCATAAATTCTGCGAACATGTCGCATATAAATTGTAAACAAAATGTTTTCATACAATAAAAAAGTATAAACATAAAAAGGAAATTTATAAAAAAAAGTTACCTGCGTCGGCCGGGAATCGAACCCGGGTCAACTGCTTGGAAGGCAACTATGCTAACCATTACACCACCGACGCGCTGAATGCCAACGAACCAAATATTTCGTTTATACAAGTAACTGCAAAAATGCAAACAATTTTTTTTGCAAACTAACAAACTATTTGAGGAACGAGTTTATCTAGATTTGTGGTTAGTCAATAATGAAACTTCATAATAATCTTCTATGTTTTGTTCCGCATATAAAATCTTTTATTGAAAACGTGATGAGAGAATAGATGCTCGTACTTGTGTAAACTAATATACATTATGACCTACACCTGCACTGTGTGGAATTTTATGCAGCGAACGATGTTAGAAAGTCTTCGAAACTTTTTTAAATTGCTATCTGATTATAAGTTACCGAAAACAATGGTAAAGGAAGAGCACTTTTAATTGTTTGTCCTTATGTTTTAAGAAGATTCTTAGGCGGACATATTGATTTAAAACTTATTCATTTATTTATAAAAATATAACTTTTATTTCTCTTATTCCTCTGGTCTCTCTGGATTTCGCCAAAAAAAAAACTCTTATCTTCATTTGACCAATTAATTTAAGGTTTTAAAAATTGGCCAAAATGTTGGCTCTCCTCAAACGCTTTCAAAAGTTAATGTATCTGAACCCTTGCTATGGATTGATCCCCTATCCATTTTAATTGCAATTTCAATTTTTTTTAAACTTTTCAAATGAGATTAAAAATTATTCCAGACAGCTCGTCGAGGCATGCACTCAAGAGGATTTCCTTCTGTTGTCGTCCCTTTTAATGCCTAGTGTCAACAATAGTGCAGGAAGGTCGGATAGAAACCGTGTGATAAGCACTCACCGATCTGTACAATACATTTGGGTTTTTAATTAGAATTGAAAAAAATAGAAACGAAAACTACATTGAGTGTAGGGAAACCCTTCGACAGGCAATTGCGTGTAATGATATCGGGATGTATTTCGCTTAGGGTTGGTCCTGGGTGGTTATGCATGATTGTGTTTTATGACGTGTGCAGAATTGTTGGTTTAGAATAGGTTATTACCAATATACAGCAATTTGGTCGGCGATTTAATTATATTTTTGAAAATACTTTGGTTAATAAAAACTATGAAATAGTGTAACAAAGACCAAGAAGAAGTAGGTGGTACCTACGTAAATATTCAGAAAACATTATTTACTATAAAACGAAAGACAAGTTTAAATAGAATTATTCAATCTATTATGGCAAACTTAACTAGAATTCTTCCTGCACCTAGGATATAAAGTCTTTAACCCATTTCAATATACAATTTGTTACTCGGCCGGGTAGAACTTGATAAAATTGAAAACTAATTTGTTTATACAGCTGCACAAAACGAGCAGCGACGGCAACGATAACAACAGAAAGACAAAAGAAGGAGGGAACATGATGGAGAGGGTGTGGGGAAATAAAAGAGGATAGTGGATGGGAGAGAAGGAAGGACAAAAACAATTTGTTTATCATGGTAGCCTTAGTGAGCTTGTCTGTTGCCTGATGATGAGCCAATGCACAGAAAAAGGACAACAAACAGTGCACAGTGGTTGAATTTCCATTGCTTTGTTGATTCTTACCGTAAACTCTAAAAAATACCCAACAATTTTTATTTCGAAATTGGCGCTCACTTAAATCAAATTTGTCCCTTTTTTTAAATTTTCGAATTCAATATTAGTCAAAAATTTCAACTTTAACATTTACATATTGTTTTATTTTCATTGTATTCATTTTATTCATTGTAACAGGTCAGCGTCTGTTGAGGACTCAGCAAAATAGGGATTAGTTAATTGTGAATTGGCTAAAAAAATAAAATTAGGGGCAATACCCATTACCTTACATGAGGACTATGTACATATATCCAACTGAATTATGATGGCAACATGACGTTTCAAAATCTCTTGCAAATTATTATTGAACTCTTCACTTGATTCTAAACAAATTATCCCATAATGGGATAATCAATTTAGGTATCGAAACTTTTAACAAATGTGAAGACCAATTCAAACCAGAGGGCCGGGGTTAACTTCGACCGCGTCGAAGTTTGTATACCCTTGGAACTGTTTTGGTAATTCTTTCCTTACCCATAGCCATCAAAGTGTAAAATCGTTTTATCCAAAAAGTCTAATGTTTGCGAAAGAACGGCCATCAATCTTAGCATAGGATATAACGAACTTTTTGATGAAAGTCACTGTTTTCCACCGATCGTTTCTATGGGAGCTATATGATATAGTTACTCGATCTTTACCAAATTCGGCACAGTCATTAACAGGTATATTTAACTATTAAATGTTTAATTTGAAAGCAATCGCATTAAAAGTAACGAAGGTATTGACAAAAGTCACTGTTTTCGACCGATCGTTCCTATGGGAGGTATATGATATAGTCACCACATTTGGCACAGTCGTTTATAGCTAGAATAAACTTACTTCTATTAAATTTCACGACAATAGCTTAAAAAGTAACGAAGTTATTGAGAAAAGTCACTGTTCGTGACTTTGACGTTTGTATGGAAGCTATATGATATAGTGGTCCGGCTGAATCCGAGATATACAACGCCTGCAGTATATACAAGCCTACGTGCAAAATTTCAGCTCTGTAGCTCTTACGGTCTCGGAGGAGTTCGCGTTGATCCAGACGGACGGATGGACGGACGGACATGGCTATTTGAACTCGTCTCGTCGTGCTGATCAATAATATATATACTTTATATGGTCTGAGATGCTTCGTTCTATGCGTTGCACACTTCTGACCAAAATTAATATACCCTTTTTGCAAGGGTATAAAAATTTAATTTTTAACATTATAGCATAAAACATGTTGTGAGTCCGACCACTGTACGTTGAAGAGTGAGTGAGAGAGATTGGAAGGGGATAGAAACCGTGATGAGGCAACAAACACATGCATACAAACATATATTTTGACACCCCTGTCACCACTTTTACTAGCAGGAATCCCAAAAAAATATGCAGCAAATATTGCACACACAGCATTCGGCAAGTTTTTAATGGAGTTGTTCTTCGTTTGCTCTTCGGTAAGCCTAGACAAGGCAAATATTTGCTTTTAGTCTCTGGGACCTAATGCTTAAAAATTATGCTGGTTGACAAATTCTTTTTAAATTCAGATTTGTGACTTGCTTATTTAAAGATATTTGTCTTGGAGAATGTAGTAAAAACAATCCATTAATTAGACTTTGTATTTTGTTTCGATAAAATAATCAGTTCGGGGAAAATTTGCAGCTGTAAGTTGCTACGATTGTATTTGAGTTCTAAAATCCTTTTTATTCAATTCATCGCAGCACTATATGAACATTGCACCTTGCATTGTCGAACAGTTGGACAATAATTCTGCTTAACCAGATAAATCCGTCAACCAAATCAAAGAACCACTTCAATGTGTATTTGTTCACAATGGAAAAAAAAATCAACCCACTTAATCAGACCTTATTAATCTGCATAGTGTCACAAGTTTGAAAAAAAATTTAAAAAATTTTAAATTATCTATTTTTAAATAAAATAATATATTGTTATTGATTCCTTGGTAGGTATTGGTGGAATTGAATTATTTATTCTCTACTGAAAAACGAAGTGATACTCTAAGCTAAAATTATAAGCCTAAAGTTGACTAGATCTTATTGTGCGAATCCACAAGACTTACTTCTTACTTCTTTAATAATCTTGACAGTGTTTATGAGATTTATGTCTATTTTTGTTTCCTTAATTATCTATAAACATGTACATTACATTTATAGCCGCCGAAGACGATCCCTTAATGAGATTTAAAATATTTTGATAAACCAATAAATAAAAAAATTATGTTTTTATTCATCGAACTCAACAAAAAGGTGTAAAATATATACAATAACTATATTCCTATAAATATCATAATTTTAAGCAGTCCATCCTCAAATTGATTACTGAATTTTATGCGGGTTCTACGGATTGAAATAATGATTTATATACTTACAATAAGGATACTATTAGTAAAGAAAATAGTCTTATTGACTATTGTCAGTAAGAAAAAAAATTGCACACTCTGCTTCGATCCTCCTCCTAATTTATCTGATACTTGCCAAAATAGTTAAATTTAATAATCGCTAATTTTTATGAAATGTTTACAAAAAGTTCTGGTACTTCCTTCATCGTCAAATAAGAATCATGATTCCAGTGTACATCTGAACCACTGTCTCTAACCATCCATTATTCCATACCCATACCCATCTAGCCAACAAGTTTTCAAGCTTAATAAGCTTATAACACCCCCACCCCAAAAGTAAAAAAAAACTTGCAAAATTCAACCCTGTTGGATTTGGAAGCATTATTCGTATTGGTGGAAACTTTGTCTCTATCCGAAGTCAGCCAATGGCGCTGCCCGTTATTCACACTACATAGATAGGAAGCCAACCCCCTTGATGTACACAAATTCAGGCACACATACAAACATACGGTCTTATCAGAAATGTCCTGCGCTTCAACTTTTGGCCCGGGCATTCACATTCGTTTTGCAGCCGTTCGCGTGCTCGGTACGAAAGTCGCGCTTCTAACTACTCGGAAGGATCACCGCGGTAGCCGGGGTGGTCGATTAAAACTCGATACTTAAATGCAGTGCTTAACTATTTCATAAAATCAATGGTGAATGTGCAATTGGAATGTGTTTTTACAAAGAATAAAATACAAAATTTTAAATCTGTGAGAAAATTTAAATAACCGCAAGTAGATATATATTGATAAATATAGTCAAGTGCTTAAAGCCAAACAAATTATTGGATAACATCAAATGTGAATCAAGGTGAGTAACAGTTGGAATGAGGTTGAACTATGTTCAAAGCCATAACAAGATATAGTTGTTTTTTTTTTGTCAAAATGTTTAAAAAAGTTATGGTTTTTATTTTCTATTGAGCACTTTTGTAAAGTTATTATCTAAAAATATTGAAAATATGGGGAATAGAATAGAATGTGAATCTTGATCCTGATAGACAGGATAGCATAGACCACCTAGTTAGTTTCCCGGTGAAAACCATTAAATTGGTAGCCTAAAACCTCTAAGAAGTTTACATTTTAGATTCCTTCGGTATACAAAAAAAAAAAAAAAGAATTCGTTTATGGCCCACACATTTCTTAAAATTTTATACACAAAAATGAATCTAAATCTAAAATCAAAACACTATATTAAACTGGTTTAGGCGCTGGATTTTTTAAAAAGTGTGTAAAATATTAATAATAATTTCGTTTTGAGAAAAAAAACCCATGCACTGGTAATATAAAGTTCTAATGCTGTATACATACATATGTATCTCCAAGGAGTCTCCCTTAACCTTATTTTGATCTTTCAGTCGTTTAGTCATAAGATTTGTCATGTTTTTACAGTCCAAATTATTGAAACCTTTTCCATCTGGCTACATATCTACATATTTTCAACATGAATTCTTTATCTTATCTTATCTGAAAAATATGTATGTTGATTATCAATTGAACAAGTACAACATCAATAGCAGCTGAACAAAAAAATATAATGAAAGCCCCCATTTATCCATAATTGTTTAAACAACTTATTTTCAGAAAATCACAAGTCAATCACATTAGGAACACGTGTTGACACTTGCTTTCTATACCACCAATTGCTACTCATCTGACACGTGCTGGGCACGCGTCCTCTATTAACCGACAGCAATTATGTTTTCCATGGATAATTTTGACTTGGAGGCTACTATGGCCCGTCATTTTTTTGAGGGATCACAGGCAACAAATGGCTCCACCTCTAGTTCGGAATACTTCTTTGGCGATGAACACAGCTCGGAGAGCGATGAAGACGAGGATGATGCATATAGCAGTGGATTCAACAGTGATCAGGAGAATACTGAGAAGACGTATGATATAAAGAATTTCTTAGTCTGTTAGATCAGTAACACTTTTCTCGGTAGGCGTCGTAGTCATAAGCCCCGTCGTTTGAAATGTGCCTCACAGATGGCACAGCAAAGGCAGGCGGCCAATCTTCGGGAACGTCGTCGAATGCAGAGTATCAATGAAGCCTTTGAAGGACTGCGAACTCATATTCCAACATTACCCTATGAAAAGCGTTTAAGCAAGGTGAGTTTAGAATGCATATTACTTATTTTGTTGGGTTTTTAAAATGGTTAAGACCGTTTAAGATAGCTGTAGATCAGTTGGTTATCTGAAATTACTAGACTTCTTCATTTATTTCAGCTCTTTCAGATTATTTTGGCACACGCTTTAACGATTTTATGTATATTTCAATCATCTTACAGGTCGACACACTAAAATTGGCCATCAGCTATATAACATTTCTCAGTGAAATGGTAAAGAAGGATAAAAATGGTAATGAACCAGGACTCAGCTTGCAGCGTAACTATCAAAAGGAACCGCCCAAGAAAATTATACTTAAGGATCGCAGTAAGTTGTTAATCAATCAAATAATATATACATATAGTGGGCGGTTCTACCAGGTTCCCGTTCAAGGTCCACATTTAATAACATAATTCACTCGTTGGACGGCTAGTTGCATATTTAAAGGCCATCATGGTGGGCATGGTCATGGGCATCCGATGAGTTAGAAATGAGGGTTATAAGCTAGTGCCGGGGGATGATGCTGGGTCTTCTTTTACGTTCGCCAAAGTGTAACTAATTAGAATTTTCACACTTCTCGCTTTGCGTTCGGTTTGCGTGACTGTTTCAGTTTTGAGATACATAGAGAGAAATTGTTTCTGCCGTCGCATCGATCACATCATGGCTGGAAAAACACATGGCCTGAGATACGTATGACGGGAGGGAGCGAGAGAGAAAGAGAAGGACTTCGGTTTTCCTGAGCTCGTGGCTGAGGGGGAAAACGTAATGACAATGAGAGATTAAGGGTTTCCGTATCCTGGCTCATAAAAGTAGCTTTAGTTACGGTTTTTTGGTTAATAATTTTTCTATTCAAAATGTATATGACAATGCAGAAAGAAAACTGATCCTATGCATCTGCATAACTAATAGTCCCGAGCACTTAGATAAAGGGTTACTCGAGAGCGGGTTTTCAATGATATACTGTAAAAAAAACAAATTTTTGTATAAATTCTACATTTTTTTCTAAACCCTGGGTGTCAAAATAGAAATTAGGAACTGAATATATGTTACATTTAACGATAATGTAAATAATAGTCCCAAAGGAATAGATGTAGTTATTCTGAAATTTAGAGCTTGGGATTAGCCAACAACAACATGTTAATTGTAGTATCTGGAATTGTGAATTCTTTTCTTTCGTTCTTATTTTATTTAGTTGTTCCTATGAAATGTATTGAATAAAGTCTCTAGACTAAACGTTTTGTATTCATATGATATCATCATATTGTTTTTTTATATTATTCCAAAAGATCGCCGAATAGTATCTAAATAGTCATCCACTGTAGTTTTAAATTTGTAAAATTACACGTTAGACGTTTAAACGATAATCAATTTGGTAATATTTTTCCTTTGGTCTCTATTAATCGTGATATATGTATAGGTTTCCAATCCGGTTGGATCAGATATGAACAATGCTTATGTTATAATCAGTTTTCCAGATTTTTAGTACTTTTATTAAGATTTCTTCCAATAAAGTATAAATATAGATGATTTGATTTATAATAAGATTTATTTTTATAATCGGCATCAAATCGAGATCCTCGTCGGCTACCTTCGTGATTCAATCTATCAATATAGAACAGTGAAGCTAGTTTTGTTGATTGATAGATAGATACATACAAATTTAATAGTATGCATTAATAGTTTATTATCATAGGCTAAACATTACGAAAAAATAAATAATAGCCGGATATAGGACTATGAAAAAGGGGAACTTCGCCTCTTAAGTTTGCAATAGGCTGGAAAAGTATTGTTTTAATTGTTTTAAACAAGTTTATAACTTTTCGTGTGATTTATAAACAATGTTTGCTTAGAGGATTATTTTTTATCTATTCCAAAATTTTTAAATATATTTCAAAAAGCGAATTGCATAATTCAATGGCAAATATCGATCCACAGCCTTCATAACAAAACACTAGAGTAACGAATATAGTCATTCGACTTTCATGAAATATAGTAAAGTTATACTTCTAACGATATAATATAAATATTAAAAAGCAAATTAGGTTTTCGGAACGGTAGTGCACTTAATAATATTTATTTTGAGAGTTCTCCAACACTATCAAACAATCTGAAAAATTAGAGCTATAAAATCTCTGGGCATTTGTCTCAAATGTCTCTTATTGAATATCCAGGGGTGCCTAAGAATAACAATTCCAGCAATTGAACTGAATGTTGCAGAATTAACTAAAGTTAATGCCATTTGTTAAAAAGATACATACTTGTGATTAACTTTTGGAATGATATTCGAGTTTATGTGTTCTTTAATGCTTTTCATTCAAGTAAAAGAATTTATGAATCAATTGTTTCTGGGGAAACATTGTATATAATCTATCCATCTTTTTAACAAATCCCCAACAAAATGAACATGCAGATATATAATTTTGTCTGTGATTAGAATCCCAATATAACAGACACCTTGCTCGATTCCCGCAACAGTTCTCTGACATGTATGTACCCATTTCCTATCCTACATGTTTGTACCTGACATTGGACAAGGGGGAGAAAGAAATAGTAACAACAAAGATCCAATCGACATAATCATAGCGTGAGAAATTCGTTACACTCCAGCAGATGTGCTAGACCTATGAATGTATGTACTACGGACAACGAAAACGTTGCCATCGAGCAGTAGGAACTACTCCATCATCATTGCTTAAAGGGCAAATGTGGATGTGGCCAAAGAGCAAAAGCGTTTTCATGCTTGACGGGCATTAAAAATGTTTTCAGCAAAAACAAAATAATACAAAAATAGATAAAAATCGCAACAAAAACGAAAATAAGGAAAAACGAAACGCCCCCATTAAGGCTGGAATTGGGTGGTAGAAGGAGAAGAAGTGCAGCAATGGGAATGGGATTCCATGGCACGCGCCTGGCATATGTTCACACCAAACTTTACCAAGATGACGTCGCGGATGATGAGAGAGAGAGAGCGAGAGGTAGGAAGCTGTTTTGTGTGGGTGGTTGGGTGGTTGAATATTTGAGCAACACCCGCATCAGGCACTCGAAACTTGTGAGTGCTACAAATTGCCCATTGTCGTTTTGGTACGGTTTTTTGGTCCTGGTGTTGCTGATTGGAGGAGTGTTCATAAAGGGGGAAGGTTTTCGGTTTTGGTTATTCTTGTTTTTTTTTTTGTTGTTGCTGTGCTTTTGTTTGCACAAGGCAAATGGCGGTTGTAGGAAAAACACACACAGAACCCAGCATGACGGCAGCTGCAACAACAACAACAACGGAAAAAAGGAATACGGAAATCTCTACCCACTGTCCTGAACCCTTTGCCCATCATTTGTGTTTGCTTTGCTTCTCTAGAACTGGACATGTTTTTCGATGGGCTTGTAATGTGACCGCTAATGGCATTTGCTCAGTTTTTGGCAACAATTTTAATTGTTTGGGCGGAGCATTGCAACTTGACTTATTGATTAATGCCATACAACTTATTTGGGTATTCATAGAAGATAAACAATGCACTGATTATTCAGAGGCCGAATAGGTTTATGAAGAAGAATCATTGAAGAATTTGAACAGCCCCAAAAACCACTTCGTACATATGTTACTTGTTATTAGAAATCTATTATAATTAATTGTATAAACTAAACTTTTAATTACTTACCTTGTTCTTACTTGATGGTAAAGCACGAATTCGAAGATCCAACTATAATTTAAAACTTTTCTTTAATTTAAGTCGACATTCCAGTCCAGTTCAGAAAACTGTTGTACCATAATGACTAGTAGAAATTCTAAAAAATTGACTAACAGAATTTTGTTAAACTTAAATTATAACTATATGAAATCATCTTCTCAACGCTTTTTCTATGACCATTTCAGCCGGCGGCGTTTCGCATTCTTTATCCTGGTATCGCAAGGGTGATCGGTATCCTGGCAGCAAACTCTATGCACGCACCTGGACACCGGAGGATCCTCGTTTACCAATTGGCAGTCAGCCTCTATATAATAATAGCAATTTGAATCATAATCAAAATAGTAATCAAGGCAGTGACGATTTCAATGGAAGTACTGACCTCTCCGAGGCTGGATCGGCTGCTGGAGCTACTGCCATGTATTAAGGAAAATATATATAACCGAGCAAGTCGAATGAAACTAGTCAACGGCAACATTCTAGTGGCATCTCTCTAACTTATATATATATACTTAGTAGTATAATCAAATTTAAAATTTATATTTAAAACGAAAAAAAAAACAATGTTCTGTGGTATTTAATTGCTCTAAGTTTGCTAATATCTAAATGTTATAAATTAGTGGGTTAGTTAAAATGAATATCAAAAATAAAAATTTGA
Organism: Drosophila paulistorum; assembly: GCA_018152135.1. Classification (NCBI taxonomy): domain Eukaryota; kingdom Metazoa; phylum Arthropoda; class Insecta; order Diptera; family Drosophilidae; genus Drosophila; species Drosophila paulistorum. The sequence continues at coordinate 9,259,594 of JAECXG010000805.1, read as the reverse complement.
AAAACCAAATAAAAAAACATGAAAAATAGTTTAGTAAATTGTTTGCTAATTGTAGTTCAACTGTTGAGGGTAAAAGGGTCCAAATTATAGAGTTATCAGTATTGAACACCTGGCCTGTGTCCCCTGATATCATTTCGAACCAAAAAAAAAAAAAAAAAATAAACACAACAACAAAAATAACAGCCACATATCATAAAGCACAAGTGCAATTCAGTTTAAGTCTGCTTTATTTTTTGAGGGTGGTTTTCGGCCTACAGTTCAATAAGTGCAACTAGAAAATTATTTCCGGTCTTCCGACATGCAAGAGAATTGTTTTTGTTGTTTTTTTTCGTTATAAAATATGAAAAATTATGTTTTATTTTTTTAAGCGTTATACTTTTCTTCACCATGCCATTTAAAAGATCATTACGACTGTCACAAAAACGAACATTAGTTGATGTCCTCATGGGGCAGCTGTTGTCCTTGGGTGAGTTAGCGCGTGCCTCCCTGGACAATTTTGATGTTTATCAGCCAATTAGGATTAGACGGCAGCGGTTATTCAATCCGGGGGGTGTCAGCAATTGTTTGTTAGTTGAGAGTGATGTGATTGAGAGACTGATGATTTGATAAATCAATTTGATTTTCATCATATGTAAATTTATGATGCGGTCAAACATTTTAATTAACTTGCAAAATTCACGACAGCTGCAAGACTGGCTATGCCCACAGGAGATTCCGATAGGATTCTGATTAAACGATAATATAACAGGGATTCTTGGGTAACCCAAAACAATGAAAAATTCTTTAAAGTTACCAACCCATGACTTGAATGATTAATATAGAAATGCGCACAATATTTCAGGAAAAGTTTTTGACTAAAGTCGAATTAACAATAATTAGATTCACCTAAAGTATCAACTTCAACTATTAATAAAGGTAACATTCGCTTTTTGTTATCTATTTAAGTACAAAATTGAGTAAAGATACTACAACGAATCAATAAATATAGGAGCTAGGCGGATCGGATCATGGAGGAATCTAAGCGGTGTGGATACCCACAAAATGTCAATAATTCGCAAACTTTTTTTTTTTTTTCAATAAAATGTCATACTGACAAACTGCCTTTGTCGATCACTGAAATGATTAAGCCGAAAGTCTGGATTTTTTAATGGAACCCACCCCGAAAATATTTTCTGGTATTATCCTCTTTATGATATTAAAGACCGATCGCAGCCAACTTTGTTAATCAATAATATAGTTCAACTCTAACTGCTGTAAACAGGAGGACAGACGGACATATGTAGATCGATTCGGTTTATAATGCTGGCCTAACCTAATGCAGCTAACTGATAATACCCTTTGCAAGAGTAAATATAAATACATGGAATTTCAACTACAACCGGTTATAATAAAAGATATGCAAGGTCGTTTTGAGTATTGGCTTTGATATATGTATATATTTTTATGCAGAAACAGAACAGACGATTATAACATTTGGTCACCTCTTATTCCTGTTGCACTTTAATAATGATAGATCCCTCATCAAATCCAAGGGCCAAGTCCACATTATTGAAGTGGTTGGCAATGGTCCATAGACGTTTAAAACCATAATCAACACATGATTCCAGGTGATGTATTTGTTTTTCCATGTCCAAGCGCCAAATCCTTAAAGTGCCATCTTCGGATCCGGTTAAAACAATAGGTAATCCCTTGTGAACAGCTACAGCTGTAACGTTGTCGCTATGACCCTCAAGTGTTTGAACACATGACTTGGTCTTTTGATCCCAAATTTTTATCACATAATCATCACCACCAGATATTAAGAACGTTTCAGTTGCGGTATGATAGTAATTTACACAATTTACGCCCTTCTTGTGACCTTCAAGTGTCAAATTGGCTACGTTAGAGTCCAATTGCCAGGTCTTGACAGTTTTATCCAAGGAAGCGGAGGCAAAAGTGTTGAGATCCTTGGGATTAAAGGCAATCTGCATCACATAATGCGAATGGCCTTCAAAAACTTGATCGCAAGACCATTCCTTGTCCCAGTTCCATAGTTTAATGAGACTGTCGTCTAATGGATTGGTTAAAATTTAATATATGTACTTCACTTATGTCACTCTTTCCACTTACCACTGCATGTCAAGAGCAACGGTAGTTCAGGATGAACAATTATGCTGCGCACAAAGTCCGAGTGTCCTTCAAATGAGTGTATCGGTGCTAGTGTCTTGATATCATAGATTCGTATTATTCCATCATCCGAGCCGGTTACGATCCAATTTTTGCGCTCAATAAATCTAGCGCAACGTACGGGCTTAGCACACACTTCGAAATCTTTGACAATTTGTTGAGTTTGATAGTTAATTATCAGCACGTGGCCATTGTGTAGAGCACACAACATCCACGGTTCCGCCGACGGGTGACACAAAAGGTCAATGCACTTGACGCGATCTGAGGGAACACTCAGGTGCTGTTTAATGTTTAATTTAAGAGACATTATTTTTTTGTTTTTAATATGTGAATGCTTTGAAAAGCTTTACGGGTTTGATGGATCTCTGGCTCAGTATCACAGAATTTATACTACAACAAGCAACTAGAGAATGATGAAATATTCATTAAAAATTGTGGATTTGATGTGATACATATTTGCTGCCAGACTGCGAGGGTGGCGTTTGGGGCTTTAAATTGTTATCAACTTATCTTATTGTAAATGAATGAAATGACTCACTTAGCTAGACGAATACCAGAAGCTATGACGACACTTAAAAACCCCCCGGGAAATGTTGGACTTAATTCATTTTTATTCATATCAAATTTTAAAAATGTTTTTTGTTAATTTGCTCGATATATATGTATGTAGGTACCTAAATATGTTTATTAAACCTTTATGTTACTACCTCTTTGATTTTAATGCAATTCTTTTTTTTTTTAACAGAACAATATATTAAATGTATTTTGAAATGTTTATTTTTGTTCTTATTCTATTTTGAAACCCATATTTTGTTAACAGGTTTCGATTCCATATTCCATTTAAAACTACATACATATATTAAGTTAACAATTTGATGAAGAAAAATATCAAAGAAGCTAACTTCGGCAATGCCGAAGTTTATATACCCTTGCAGTCCTTGGCAACTCAATTAATCAAATCACAAACAAAACATTCAAATTATTAATCTTTTTACTATAATTTTTTCTTCTGCTTCCCCCCATTGCCTAAGCAAACCAAGGCACGCATACACCGTATAGTAGGCAGCAAGCAGCGATGTTGGTAGGCGATTTATAATGCCTGTAACTTGTGTTCTATTTATCCGATCAGATTAAAATTTGGGATCTGATGTTTTATATCCAATACTGTCACATGAGTAAATTTCATAGCGATGCTCCACCTTCATTTACTTTTCGTATAAAACTATAAAATATAGTGGTCCGATCCTAAGGATTTTCATACTTGATCTGCCCCAGATAATAACCAGAAAGCCGGGATTAACTTCGGCCGTGCCGAAGTTTGTATACCCTTGCAAATTTATTCGGTCTGTAAAAACTAAACACAAAACTGACAAATACCAACTTTCATGACAATAGCTATGAAAATAATGAAGTTATTGAGAAAGTCACTGTTCGTGACTTTGCCGTTTGTATGGGAGCTATATGATATGGTCACTCGATCTTAATCAAATTTGGCACAATTATTAATAAGAACACAAAACTGACAAATACCAACTTTCATGACAATAGCTATGAAAATAATGAAGTTATTGAGAAAGTCACTGTTCGTGACTTTGACGTTTGTATGGGAGCTATATGTTATAGCAGTCCGATCTTGATCAAATTTGGCACAATTATTAATAAGAACACCAAACTGACAAATACCAACTTTTATGACAATTGCTAATAAAATAACGAAGTTATTGAGAAAAGTCACTGTTCGTGACTTTGACGTTTGTATGGGAGCTATATGATATAGTGGTCCGATCCGGCTGAATCCGAGATATACGACGCCTGCAGTATATACAAGCCTACGTGCAAAATTTCAGCTCTGTAGCTCTTACGGTCTCGGAGGAGTTCGCGTTGATCCAGACGGACGGACGGACGGACATGGCTATTTGAACTCGTCTCGTCGTGCTGATCAAGAATATATATACTTTATATGGGCGGAAATGCTTCGTTCTATGCGTTGCACACTTCTGACCAAAATTAATATACCCTTTTTGCAAGGGTATAAAAAGCACATAAAAATATTTTAGAGAGATAGCGTTTAAGATGGCTGGTTAAAACGAATACGCACCGACGGACATGGCTATATCAACTCAGCTTCTCATGCTGATTAAGAATATATACCTATACTTTTAATATTATTAATCATAGAAATACAAAATGAATAAAAACAAATCTACTATTTACAAATTTTTAAAACTAATGTACCTAATTACAATTTAGGCCAATTGCCACCTCATACACTAAAAATTGAACTATGCCCACCTCGGCACATAGCTCCTTTCCTACAAATGGCATCTGACTTATGGCACTACGGCCATATGCCTCCAATTTGTCATTTGAATGGTGCTCGACGGTGAAGCTGCTTATGTTGCCATCCAAAGCAAATACCCTGTCGAACACCTTTTCTCTCAAAGGGAGAAACCATATATTTTGGACACTTGCCTTGTGGACAAAGGGGAGGGAGTGGTGCCAGAACTCATCAATATTGAGGCTGTATGGCACCGACTCCCTCATTTGGCATAGCACATCTGGGTCAAAGTAGGCCCCATTGACTAGCTTTTTAATCTGGCCCTCCATGTGGCCACGAAATTCTTTTGGACATTGTCCTTCAAATTACCCAAATTAAATAAAAAAGTCTATTCTTATAGGAAAAAGACATTTTTTTATTTTATTCTTTAGTTTCCTTTTAAACGGTTGTTTATAAAAGCTTCTTTTTAAATTTAAAAGCTCTAAAGCTATTAGAGACGCTATAGCCATCATGTTTTTTAACACTTTTTAAAAACACTTCTTTTTAAATACATTTTTGTTTATAAGTGCTGCCAAAATGTTTAAATGCAAAACTTGTGGATTTCAAACAAATTTACAAAAATGTTTCAAACGCCACTTGTCGACGCACAAGGACCCTATAGTTGCACCTTTTGCAGCTTCAGAACGTTTAATAAGCGTTATTTGCCTACACATGTCTCACGCAAGCACACTTTGGCAGGTGCTCCCCAGTGCTGTGTACTTCCAAATCTCTTACCGTAAGATACATATGTGCACTTTGATAAATGCACATTTACAGACAATTGCGGAAACTCCTCAAATACACAAGACGAGAATTGGTCAACTGGAGCGCTCCTCCAATGTATTTCTTGTTATTGTTTTTTTAAGTTTAAAATTTTAAACCAGACATTGTATAATTTCATTTCGCGTTTTCTTTGCCCACTGTTTGAAATTTGAAATTGAATAGTCAGCGCTGGTCACACTGAAACCAAAAAATATAGATTTTTCAATCTAAATTTTTTTCTGCACTGAGAGAAAACATAGGTTATGTTTTTTGGAAGTAAATAGCTATGATTTTAACATGCAACCGGTGCTTCATGCGATTGGTTTCTGATGATTCAATAAGCTCGTAAAGAAAGATCTCGCCAGTAAGTTTTTTCAAAAGGACATTATCAATTTTTGGTCTAGCTATAATTTCAGCGTCATCCTTAAGAATTCGGCTATTTCCTCCTTTTGGGCAATTCAGAATCAAGCTAGATTTATGGCTATGCAAATATTTGAAATTGAGAAGTCAGCGATGGTCGCACTGAAACCACAAAACAGCTGATATCAGTAGCGCACGCTTTTTGGTTTGTTTGATTTTGATTTCTTATAAACATGAGGTTTGCTCAAATAATTGTGGGTCCTGCGGGTAGTGGAAAGGTAAGTTTTATGGTATTATATATACACATTTAATCTGTAATAGTTGCCGGGAATCCACAGTCCACATACTGCAGTTACATGCAACAACATGCAATGGATAGTAAAAGGAACATCCAAGTAGTAAATCTCGACCCGGCAGCCGAACATTTCAATTATACACCCTTAACGGATATAAGGGAACTGATTCATCTGGATGATGCCATGGAGGATGAGGAATTACATTACGGGCCCAATGGTGGGCTAATATTTTGCCTAGAGTTTCTTATTGAAAATCAGGACTGGCTTAAGGATCAGCTATGTGGAGGTGAGAACGAGCTAATGGTTGGCGAACCAGATGATGATTATATACTCTTCGATATGCCGGGGCAAATTGAATTGTTTACCCACTTGAAGATGGGCAAACAGTTGGTCCAGTTGCTTGAGTCTTGGAATTTTCGCACTTGTGTGGTCTTTTGCCTGGACTCTCAATTTATGGTGGATGGAGCTAAATTTATATCGGGAACTATGGCCGCTTTGAGTGTTATGGCCAATATGGAGCAGCCACATGTGAATGTATTGACCAAAGTGGATCTGTTAAGCACGGAGGCACGTAAACAGTTGGACTTATATCTTGAGCCAGATGCCCATAATCTGATGGGTGAATTAACTATTGGCACAGCATTTGGTGAAAAGTATCGAAAGCTAACTGAAGCTATTGGAACGCTAATTGAGGATTTCAGGTATGTTATTCAAATTCTCTTAGAATACAATTATTAGGGTTATTTTTCAAACCATTCGGATTACATTGGAGTCATATTATTGTGACTATAAGGTGATCAATTCCTTTACATCAGCCATAATACTCCAACTTTATGCCTTTCATTTGATTTGATTTTTGTTCACATAATATAATTTTAAAATTTTTTATTATATTTTTGATATCTACAAAGTGATATCTATGATATCTACAAAGATGACTTTAATGCACAATTAACGAGTTACATATGCATGTAAAACATGGTTTTAAACCTAAATTGACTTATAATTCATGCCTTGGGTTGTTTACGAGTGGGATGAAACGGATGATTCATTTCTGATAAATCTGGTGGATTCTGCTCAAAAGCTTTAATTTCCTGCATTCCACTGTTGGCTATCTCCCACAATTGTGGAAATTCCTCCTTGAAGGTGAAATACCATCGTTGAACCAATGGATATGGTGATAAATCAAAATCAATTGCCTCCAAACACAATGTGGCTGATATGAGAGCAAAATCGGCAATTGTTACATTATCACCGGCTGCATATTTAGTGCCCAAGCGATTCAAATATGTTTCAAGTACATCTAAGGCATTTTCCACACGCTTCAGAGACATGGGTGTTCGCTCGTAGTCAAAGAAAATGGGCGCCATGCTATGGGCTGAAATGGGATTGTAATAGAAACCCATATTAAAGCACAGTCGCTGATTGATCAGGGCACGTAGATTGACATCCTGCGGATAGATTGTTGAATTGGGCGCGTATTTATCGCAAAGATATTGCATAATGGCAATACTTTCAGACAGAAAGAAACCATTATCGTCCAGCACAGGAATCTCCTTTTGGGGATTCATCTAGACAAAACAAGGTAGAATTTAGTTTGTTCCACACATTTGATTAAACCGACACTTTTTGCTTACTTTGGCATAATCCTCAGTGCGATGTTCCAGGGCACAAAAGTCCACATTGATCAGTTCATATTGTATGTCCAAAGCCTTTAAAGTCATTCGAACGGCCAGAGATGGTGGACCATCGGATACGGCGTATAATTTCATCGTAAAAATTGGTCTGTCGGTTAAGAAAATGAATTAACTTTAGAATTTTATTCAAATTGTGTTTTTTGTTTGGATATTTTTGTTTTCTGTCTCGTTTAACCGGTTTCCGTAAGCGCAAAAAGTGAAAGTGTCTTTAAAAAATTGTCGTCACGCCAACTCGCAAGACTTGTATTTGAGGTTTTTCTTTTTCTTCTATTTTTGTTTTTGATTTTTTCAGTATGAGCTATTTTTGTGTTGGCTTTTCTTGTGTATGTGTATGTATGAATTTGAACTGCTTTTTTTATTTTTCTTTACTAATAATAATCCACACAATCGGAAAATTATGAACTAAACTCGTTAAGAGTCGAAAAACTACTGTGGGATATTTTTTCTATGCATCTATTTATTACATGTTTTTCTTGTTATACAAATGTCGAACTTGGAATACCCTTTACAATTTGATTAGAGCCAACTAAATCTTTAAATTTTTAAATGAAAATATTGTTAAATTGATAAATTTACTTACGTAACAGTTCCATAGTTATCCATCTCATCAGGTGTTGCTTCTTCCACCACTTCAATAATGGAATCTGTGGCATCCTCCATATTAACATAGTCGTCCATCATATGTAATTCATCTTGGAATTCCTCTTCCTCTTGATCCCCAACAGGAGCTTCTTCACATTCACCTTCTTCATGCGTCATACGTTCTGATCGATCGTAATCCTCAACGGATTGCTCCTGCTTGCACATAAATGCAACTGAATTAGGGCTAGATGCACTGTCACCGCTAACACGTGGCTTCTTGTTGACCAAAATATCCGGATTTATGTTGGACACATTCAAACGCTCAATGGATAAATCACCATATTCCTGTTTAATCTCATCCAATGATTTTCCCATGAAATGCAAAGGACGAAACTTAATTTGCTTATTTGACTTTTTGTTGATTTCATTAAAGTACCGACGCTTTATATCATTTTCGCTAATAGGATGACTGTGGGTGTTATAGACACGTAACACACGAATTGAGCCATCTTTTTGGGTGGATGTCGAAATTCGACTTTTGCAATTAACCTGAGCATCGCGACTTTTGATGCATACCCAATAGTTGCGTGAGATTAGACCTCGATTTTTTGCATGATATATATAGCCATCGACGCATAACATTTCACCTCCTTTGGCTGAACGTACAGTCCAGATTTTGGTAAGATCCATGTCTGGAAACACTTGACCATCCGGATTAGGGACAGATGTGTTATCGCGTCGGCGACGTATATTCGTTAACTCGGGCAGATGTGGCGAGGATTTTTCTTTTAAAGTATTCGGTCGTATTTCAATTTTGGCGCTTATAGTATTATCCGATGTGTCCTTCATGTATTCTACAATCAAGTTGGATTTCGAGTCATGGGGCTCCACTCTAATGGACCCATCCATATTGATGACTTTTTTCATTACAACATTTTGTACTTGCTGTTCTTCCTGTTCCTGATTTTCAAAGTGATCGGAATCTTGATCTTGATATTCATTTACGTGAGCTGGGCTATCATTTGGATTCGATTTACATTTGAATGATGCCTTGTAAGAGGGACCTGAAATTGTATATTTCTCCAGTCGCTTCAATCGTACTGAAATTTCGTTTACATCAGCTTTATGAGTATGTTCGCCATTTATTCTTAGGACCACAGGACCATTTGGTTGTGGGTCCAAAGTTACTCTAACATGACATGTCCTTTGCTTATCGCGACGCATAATGCATGTGAAGAACATATGCCCATTCGATCGACTTTGGGCATCAAAATGATATAAATATTTGTTAATGCACAAAACTTTGCGACCCTTGGCTGATGGTAAAAAGGTGAATTTTGTTAGATCCGTTTCGGTCATGGGATTGTGATCGTCTGGTGTTATGTAATCTTCAATTACTCTTAAAGCTGGGGGCCATTTCTCTTCAATATCCAGGAATTCTTCCTCGCCATCCTGATCTTCTTGTTCTACAACTACCTCATCGACCACATTGTCATTGTCTAGACCCTCCTCTTCATCCTGGTTACCAATATAATCTTCATAGGTCTCTTCACAATCTTCTATAATAATTGATTCCAAATCATCGGCTACCCGTTGATTAAAGACGTCTTGGTGCTGAAGTTGCTGCTGATCAAAGAGTATAGCTGGATCAAAATATTCCAAATTCTGACATTCTAGTAACACATCATTGGTCTGCTCATCCTCAACCAAAACGATTTGGTGCTTTTCAAACATGTGCATCAATTTTGTGGCCGAGTAATGTGGATGTATGTGTACATCTGATTCCTCAAAGGCATGCAATCGGTGGGCCCCTGCCAAAGTGACTTCTGTGCATATCTTTGCAGCGCACTCAATGTCACGATTACGTACACAAGTCCATGCACACATGTCACCCATATAAGATTTACCACTCAAATAATATAAATGTCCATCAATGCAGACCATTACACGCCCATCGCGACGGCGTAGCATGTAAACACGATCCTTTTCCTGCAAAGGAGTATTTAGCATTAGTCAGTAGTTGCTCTTTAAGCGGGTACAAACCTCAAAATCCAAATGAAAGCTGGAATTCGTTCTTGAACCCTCCTCCCCATCCGCCGATATCCATTCGGGTCCAGACAATCCCGCTGTGGCCCGCTCATAGATTCGTGCTCTCTTAGGCTGGGTAGCACTGTACGCATCGTTCATTTTCATTAGAGATAAACGCTTGCGTTGTATTACTTTTTGAATCTCATGGTCACTGCACCGCTCATGACAGTGGGCCAGAACCACATCCGTCACAATGTGACGCCCCTTGTCGATGGGATTCGGCAGTAGAGTGCAAATCCGGGATTTGCATGGTGTATGCTTATCTTTTCGACGATTGCAGAGCCAGCGATATGAATTACCTTTACCAATTCGATCGAAATGATACAAAAAATTGTCCACGCAGAGCATATCAACACCTTTGGCGGAACGCACGACTGACACTTTGGACAAGTCCATGCCATAGCTTTGGATCAAGTTCGATTCCATGGATTTTGAATTTGGACACTTCTGCGGGTTGATATTTTTTTTTTTTTGGTTTTTTTTCAGGGTTTTTGGGTTTTTGCGTTTTGCCCGAATAACAGTGTTGGCCGGTCAATTTCTTGGGATTTTTTGGCGCCTTTTTGTTCAGTTGTCGGTTAACTTCGAAATACACAAGGCCTCGGGTTTGCACATTGCTTAACAAAGTGTTATATACACAAGCGTTTGAACTTAATACACGTTTGCAATTGTATTTTTAATAAGGACAATTACATTTACAACGAGTCTATGAAAAAAAATGCTTTTGTTTTTGCCATTCCAGGGCTGGGAAAAACTGAGCTGCCACTTTGTTTCACTATTTATTAAATTTATTAATTACTTATTTTTATTTTCACAGTTTGGTGCGTTTTTTTCCCCTCGACGCGCAAGATGAGGAGAGTGTGGGCGATTTATTATTGCAAATAGACAGCATATTGCAATATGGCGAAGATGCCGATGTGCAAGTTCGGGACTTCGATGATCCAGATGCTGACGAGAAAGAGGAGTGATATGTTAATATTTCTTTTATTTTCTTAAGGTTAAAAATAAGTTTAATAAATTTACAAAAACTACTGAAAGGTGATCAAATTAATTTTAAATGATTATAGTGTAGCCCTGAATTTTTGGCGTTGCCACTGAAGTTTAATTTGCTTGGGCGTAATTCGGTGCATGTCATATGGCCACACTGCGGCCAAATTTTAAATTTAATTTTATGTTGTTTATGTTTTAAAATGCAAAATTCGTTGAATCCCAAAGAACCAAGCGGGAGTGGGTCTTCCCAGGAGGACATAAGTCTGCGACTGGCCGCTTTAAATCAGTGGCAGGATGAACAGAAACGTCTACTTCAGGAGCGTCAGCAGACCCAGCGTCAAATGCTTGGATTGGAGCAACGAAATATGTATAAAATGTTGGGGCTTCTTAACAAGGATCCAGACACTAAAATTGGAGATGGTGATGAGCGAGAACAGTCGGAAAAGGAAGAATCTTTTGGAAAGCCGGAAATGGCAAATACAAATGAAAGCCAGCTAAACCTAGAACCACAACCAAAGCGTCCGTTCCTGAAACGCGGGGAAGGCTTGAAGCAGCGTTTTAAAATTAGTCCTGATGAACTGCGGCTAAACAATTTACCCCGCTACAAATTTGCCAATGCCCATCCTCAATTCCGGAGAACTATGCCAGTTGCTAAAAAGAGTAGTTTAAAGAAGCCTGCACCTGTTCGCAAAGAATCAGCTCCGCCGCCCCTAGATCTCCAGGAGCAGCAGTTCCAGCAGTTACTAATAAAATCTAAGAATTTTTGTCAATCTACGCCTGATCTCAAGTCCATTACTTCCTCCGCCTCCCACTCTACTCACTCCACTAATTCGTCAGCCAAAGTTCGCTTTGCGGAACAAACGGCGGATGATGAGATGACGGAATCCTCAGATTCAAGTCCGTTGGTGGGAATAAAATGGGCTCAGGTTTTGGATACGCAAAATATCAAACCCATGCCACTTATACAAAGAAGATCGGCACAAATACGAGTCGAGGACGACTCTAATGTTAGCATTTTTGAGTTACTTGAGCAAAAGGCCACAGAGGGTAATATTGATATGAACTCCAGTTGCATTAGAACCTTTATGGCACGAAAAGATCAGCGTCAACGAGAAGACTTAAAAAATGAATCAGATCAGATAATACTTACACAACAAATGAGGCATCTTCGCCTTCAGCCAGAGATCAAAGAAATTTTTCAGGATAAAGATGAAGACCAGGAGACGGAGCAGCAACAGGAGGAGGAGGACGACGATGAGGAGGATTCAACATTGACTACTCACCAAAGAGGAAAACCCCAAGTTCGGGTCCGCTTCTCAGACTCGAATGACACCCACTCGTATTCCAATGAATCTACTTTGACCGACAATGTACAACTTTTCGAACAATTCAAATCAGCCCTTTTCCAAGCACTTGAGAACAAAAAGCAACCATCTGGAAGCTCTCAGGAACAGGAAGATCTTCAATCTAAAGCAACTTTGGTACGCCAGCGACTTGAAGAATTGGAGCAGGAGATAGCTACATTTAAAGCACAAAATTTGCAGCTTCTTCGTCTTAAACAAGAACATGAATTGAATCAAGCCAAATGTCAGGAGGAACATCAAGAAGCCATGGATCGGGTTCATGATGAGAAAATTCAAGCTGAAATCTATTTACACGACGAACGCATGAAAATCGAAGAAGAACGTCGCAAGTTCGATCAACAAATGCGTCTCCAAAAGAGCAGTGCTCATTCCAATAATAAGAAAGAAATATCGGCCCTCAAACAGGAAGTGGAGCAGCTGCAGCTTCAGCTTAAACAGAAGGAGCAGCAACATGTTTCAGCCCAAGCTCGTTTACGTGCCCAATTAAGGGCCAGCGAGCGAGAGCAGAAAACCTATCGCGATGAGATCGAACTATTGCACAGAGAGAACAAACGTCTGGAGCAGGAGCTTATCAAGATTGGTCGTGAAAATAACACCAAAATGTTGCAAGAGATCAATAGAAATATAGCCAGATTAGCGCCAAAAGTGGTAAGAAATTAAATAATAGGTTGAAATTCTATTATAAATTTAAAACTTCACTTTTCAGCTACCTACAAATACCATTACTCAGGTCCTTGATGAGAATGGCAGGCGGACGAAATCCCTGGACGGCGTGCCATCCAAAACCCCGAACAAATCCAATTCTAAGCCACGTCGATCGTGGAGCAGAAGTAAAAAGAAACCAGAATTGGAGGAAAGTGAAGATGCATCAAGCAATTCTGATAACTTCGATGAAGATGATAGGGTTGTCACACCGCAGGCTGCCAAACAGCAAGAACCAACAGCTTCAAAAAAGTCAGAAGCTAATACAGATTCCAGTCCACTCAGCGCTTTGAAACGTGAGATTGTCAATGCGGATGGAAGTCGAGATATTTGGTATCCAAATGGCAACCTAAAGAAAATTAGTGCCGATGGCATGACCATAAGAATGCTATATTTTAATAAGGACATCAAGGAGACAGACATTCGCGAGGGCACCATTAAATATTATTATAATGAGACCAATACCTGGCACACAACATATTTAGATGGATTAGAAATTCTTGAATTTCCAAATGGCCAAACTGAACATCGTCATAAAAATGGCACCATTGAGATACATTTTCCCAATAACTCAATTAAAGTGGTAGACCCTAGTGATACGGAAAAACTTGAAGAATGGCGTTACGCCGATGGCACACATTTAGTTCAGTTGAGAAGTGGCGATAAGATACTTAATCTACCGAATGGACAAAAAGAGATACACACCAAATTGAATAAACGTCGAGAATATCCAGATGGTACTGTCAAGCTAGTTTATCCCGATGGAAGCCAAGAGACACGCTATTCAAATGGTCGCGTGCGACTCAAAGATAAAGATGGCAAACTGATAATGGATACGGACTATGCCAAGTATTAGCTAAATGGAATTGAATTGTTAAATGTAGAATTACAGCACTTAATGAGATTAAGTTCTAAGATGTAGATAATATTCTGATATATTCATAAATTATAAAGTTATGTTAAAGCATGAAATTAAACACAAAGATTTTGTAAAGAAGGATATATTAAAACGAGGAGAACAGAAAATGCTTTCTATTTACATTTAAAGGTATATATAATTTATACTACATGTATTTACTGCTCAGCTTGTTCTTGTTGACTTTGGGTCGCCTTTAAACGTTGCTCAATATATTTAGGATCCTGTTGGAACAGCTTCGAGGCAAATTGTATCATTTGCGGATATGAAAACTCCGCCTTGGCCCGGAGACCCCATTGAAAGTACACCTTGGGATCATCATATGCACTCAACTCTGAACGCTCTCTCTTTAGGTAATGCTGACGCACAAATGTCTCCTCAATTTGCTTCTTTAGATCATTGCCAAAGTATCCATGTTCCTCATCCATTCGAATGTTTAGTATGGCCAACATATCATATAATTTCTGATCCTCAATCCTATTGCCACGCAGAAATATGTAAAGCAAAATAATGAGCAGTAGAGTAAATTGTGGACGCTGTGATTCCGTCAGCTCATATATGGACACCATGGGCGAAGTGGCCACGCAAATGTAGACTTTGTTTTGTGGAGTGGATGTATCCAAAAGCCGGAAAGAAATGCCAAATCGACGTTTCAGCTCCTCTACCACAAGAGGAAGATGTTGTCTTAGCATATCCTTGCCCCCAGCTACAACGTACATGTCCTTCTCTTTAATGGCAACTTTTTCAGCAGAATGATCCAAAATAAATTTCACTATACTCTTTACTTCTTCGCCAACTTGCTGCTGTTCTTCATGTTGAGATTGCGGAACCCTTTGACTATTCCGGGAAGATCTAGAAGTACTAGCCATTTTGTGGTTATCCAAAACTAAAAAACAGAAATTTGACAAAACTTCTTTTTAAAATTGTTTAAAAACTGTTTCTCGAATAACAAACTAAAACCGCCTCTATTAGAGGTGGGAAATGCATCGATTTCTCTATCGATAGTATCGAATCTATTGTTCGTTTGAAAATTTGTCATTTTTAGAATTAGGTACCCTAGAATCCTTCGAAGTGAATATCGGAATCTTGCAACAAAATAGCTGTTCAACATTATTGGGTAATAGTTTGATTTACCTTGAAGTATCTAAATGAAATTATTGAATTAATTGTTTTATAACACAACAAGTGTATCTCGCGGGGGGAGACTATCGATAGAGTCCCAGCTCTAGCCTCCTTGTTGCGATCCAATAATTATCGGCATGGCAGGGTTTCCACACCTCTCCATTTGAAGAATAGCGGTAGTGTTGCAAAGAAACATTAAGCCATTTGGCGCCAATCGATCTGTTTTTTTGAAAAAAAGTTAGTGCTGCAAAGTTAAAAATCTGTGTTGCAAATTTTGTTTCCCAAAATCTTTTTACTTATTTATCTATCTATTTTTTGTACGCTAATATTATAATTAAACAGTTTTCAGATAAAGATATAGAATCTGCAACAAATTTTGTTTCAGCTACAGTTATAAGTAAAATTATAAGTTTTCAAATTAATGGAACGCCGTTGTAGAATTTTAAAAAAAAAGTAAACAAATTTTTTATTATTAACCTTAAGAAAAAAAGTCTATTTTTATTTCTCCTTGTTTGGAAAAATAGCGGAAAAACGGAAATAACTGAAGGCTACTGAAATTCACAACAATAATGTTGTGTTGTTGGCCAAATTTGATAACAAATAAATACTATAACTAAATAAATACTATAATACTATAACTCGAAGACAGGAGCACAAACAATCAACTTTGATAAGAATCTTTGCTTTTAAAGATAGTTATTTACAATAATAACAAATTATAAGAGATTTCAAGCAAAAAAGACTTTGACTTATTCAGTAAAAACACGTCAAAAATTCTTATACATACATACAAATATTAAATCGGATAGAAAATTAGCAAGGGTGTGCGAATTTCGTTCAATTTTTATTTAGACCGCCTTTTTGGTGTCAATGCAATGCTCGCAATTATCTCGTCAATGCATCCACCAAGTGTGCCAAGTGGTTAGGACCTATTCAAGTGTGTCCTTAGATATTGATTTATGGTTTTTATCGTTTGTGTCTCTGTCAGATGCTCATTTTGCAGAATTGACTCAGTCACATTTGATGTGTATTTGAAATCGTAATTTTGCATAGCAGATTGCGGGTATTTTGATCTTTTTCGCTTAAATTGGTTAAAAATACCGGTAAGCAGCAGGAAGCAAACAACTTTCAAACTAAAAACCCAAAAAAAAAAAAAATATATGTATATAAAACAAAAATAGATGCAACATGCGAATGGCACACAACGAAACGGGTAACATTCGCCATCAACAAATTAAGAAAAATAAATAAAAAAAAAGTAAAATTATAACAAAGTGGAAATCGGCAAAAGTTCCGAACAAGTGCTTTGAAAAAAACAAAGTGTGCAGCTCAAACGAAAAAAGTAAATTTTTTGTTTAAAGGAAGCAGAGTCCAAAAGTTTGACGGTCACTTTTAATTGATTTGTTCGACCATTGTTGAAACTAAAAACAAAAGCAAATACATAACAAAAGGCAAAGTCTTTAAACTGTCAGAACTACTAAGAATGGATATCCGTTTTAGTTATGCCTGAGATAAAGTTATCATTTCAAAAGGAATTTGCATACGATTATTTAAACAAAAAAAAAAAAAAAAAACTAGAAAAAAAACTAAGTGAAATTCATCATTTAGAAACATATGCGCTGCTCATTGTCAATGTTTTGAACTTTCTATATACATACATACATACGTACCCACATTTACCCCACATTTTGCTTGGAGATGATTGTACAAACATCATACTAAACTGCTTTCAAAATTTTGCGCTTTGTAATGTAAACTTTGCCAAGATTTTTTTTTTTCATTTTTATAGCTGGCTGGCTAATTGTAGTTAGTCTCAAAGTTGATGAAGAAAAGTTTATGTTATTTTTTGTTTCTTTTGAAAAGAAAGTCAAGGTCTTTCTCTAGAGACAGCGAGAGACTTAAGCAACTTGAACTTGTCATACGACTTTTTCGTATATTTGGTTGGGCGAGATGAGGCTGGGAAGAGCCATTAAAATTAGCGAGTGCCATAAAGCAAGTCATTTAGAATTTTCATAATAAACACAAAAACTCATGACCAACCAGTTTTCGTTTTGGTTTTTTTTTTTCGTTTTGCTTTGCTTATGCTCAAAAACTATTGATAAATTATTAACGAAATAGCAATAGAAAAATGAAAGAAACAATTATAGGCGTTAAGAAACAAAAAATGATATTCCCATGTGAAAGTTAAAAATACTCTACACAACAAGTACTTCGAGTATGTTAAAAGAATATGAAGGAATAAATATGAAATTTCCATTAGGCAGTTTTAAATAAAGTATTAGGATAACAGACTTTTACAGAAGCTGAAGAATACCTTTTATGGTTAGGAAGGAATGTTCATTATTTTAACCTCTGTGGATCTGCCACAAAGGTTGCTTTTAACATGAATCCAATATTACAAAACGAATTATGATCATTTAAAAATTAATAGAATACAACCTTTCTTAATTAACCGCCTTATGCTTTTCTATTACAACTACAAAACCAGTTTTTTATATTCATATACGTATCTTAATCTTGATCTTTGGCTAAAGCTTTGTCAAAAATCTATATTGCAGATTTCTTTAATCTATTCTTGCTTTCTTCCTTTTTTATTTTGTGATTTGTTTTTTTCTAGTTTTAAAAAATTTACATATTGGCGCAAATATTCTGGTTTACGGTATTGTTTTGGGTGCTTGAAAGTGGTCTACCTTCAGCTCTTGTCCAACGAGTCTCGAGTGCTGGAGTGCTTGAGTGCTAAGAGTGTGTGACTGCGATTCCGATTGGTATTGCTCATTGATGCTAAACACACGCGCTACAACATGAAATAGCCGGCATTTCGATTAGATTAACAAAAATATGAATTCTGTTTCTTCTTGTTCTTCTTCTGCATCTTGTTTCTTAAATGTCAAATTAGCAACAACAGCTTGAGCATGTTCTAAAGTTCAAACAAATGACTTGGGCTAGAAACTTGCCTTCGACGAATTCTCCTCTTTTTTGTTTTTTACTAATTAGTAGCTTTTTTTTGAATGCTGACCTAAATGATTTGTTTCCTTTGACCTTTAACACTTAATAAATTTTTATAAAAGCTGATAATCAAATTAAGCGCCTATCAACCGATATTTTTCTTATTCCCCTTAAATGGAGAAACATTTCAAACAATATGAGTAACAATTTAAACATTTGAGGGTTAAGTTCGCTCGTGCATGGAAAATCACGTATACGCACGAGGGACTTAAAGTAGGCAGAGACTGACGACATAACCCCTAACCCTGGGAGTGGAGTCTCATGTTGAATTGGTAGGCAATTGAGTAAGCAATTAATCGCTAAGCGGATCTAAAAGATGAAGCAAATGCAACTAATAAGTATAAAACATAACAAAAAGAAATACTAATTGCATGGAGAAATATGAGAAAATTTTGTAGGTTCCATTGCATAGGTATAACGGTATTAAGTGCCACGGCTAATTAGAGTAACCAATAATATAGACTATATCATAATGATAGATGTCAATTTCGAATAGCTTGAAATTTCTGGGTATTTTCATAACGAAGTTTTGTTCCCTGTGACCAAACTCATGGTAAAGATTTGAAAACTGTAACTGTATCAAAGCACAACTTAATCAACTTAACCTAATCACCTGATTAATATTTATATATTTGCTTAAACGCAAATCGTATGCTAAATCTTTTGATTTATGGTAGTGGATATTTTCTGCATGTTTTTACTTTTGTTGTTTTGAAGGTCAATCACAAAAGAAGAAGCAAAACATAAAATAGTATTAAACATTTTACAGTTTATTTATATCTCTATATAACTCTGTTGTCTTTCAAAGTTTGGCTTGAATTTCAATTTATAATGACCTCTTCAAGATGCACGATCTCATCTCGTTTGAGATGTTCTTTTGTAAAAAGGTTTAATAAGTTTCATTTTTCGTTTCTTATGCTCAACTTGAAAACATTAATAATTAATTCGTTTTCTACCGTTCGACTCCAAATTAATGGAGGGAACTTCTCGATGTTTTTTTTTAGCCTTTTCACTAGAAATTCCCATTGGATGAATCATTTTTTAGGTGTACGACAAATAAATGTTTACTTGATAAAATTGTCAATTGGTTTTGGAATTTTTTTATAGATTTTGTGACGTTTTTTTAGTACTTGCTGAAGGTCGTTGTCGATCAACACAAAATCTGATTCACAATTCACTTAGTATGCAACTGGCAAAGCAGCCTTGAGAGAGCACAAAAAAGAGAAGCAAAAAATTAACAAAATCCAAATTGTTGCATAAATCTTTTAACCTGCTTCCTGTCCCGCTCTTTCTCTGTGTGTGTGAGAAAAACTTTCACAAGATACTTTATATTGAGTTTGTTTTTCTCCTTTATTATTTTGTTTTTTTTTTTGTCGCCAAAAGGCACTTTTTTTAATAATTGTTATTTCGGTGTCGTGTTAAATACATTTATGCATAAATTTATTTTGATGAAATTTTATGCAGTGTGCGAAGATATTTAAGTTTTAAAGAGTCAGTCATGGTCAGGGCCATTTGGAATGTGTCAACGACAGGCCATAAAACTCAAATCATATAGGAGAAAAACGAGATTGATTCATTTGCAAAACATGTCATAAACTAAATTAGTTAATTAGATAGTGTCAATTAACTCGATCGGCAATAATTATTTTTTGACTGATTTGTAATTTTAATTTGAATGAAATAGATGAAATCTTCCAAATACAGAAATTTTTACTTACTTGTGATTTTTCTATTAGCTTATAATTTGTATACATATATGAAAAAGAAATCAAAGAAGATAAATTGACTTCATAGTTCATATACCCAGTTTCCTTGCTCAAAATTTTTTTTTTTTATAGATTACTCTATATTTTTTTGCATTATAAGATATCTCTCGGCAAAGGAGGCTTATCGATGGATCGTGTCTTGCAGGGTGTCGGACAGGTTGCCCTTGTTATAAAATATTTGATTTGTTTTATAAAATCCTCTGTAAGGAATCTATTTTGATGGATGGGGGTTTCAACAATATATTTAAAGTTAAAAAATCCTGAGCACCGTGTCAAAGCCCGAAAATCATGGTGTGTTGAAATTCCTGATATGTTGCTGTTTTTCGGTTTAGTCATATTTATAAGATAAATGATATTATACATAGGTCGTATTGTGTATAAGGGATTATTGAAAAAATAGCCACTAAAAATTTCCATAGCATTTCTTCATGACTAGAATAAGTCCTTAGCTTTTATTGTAACTTTTGAAGTATTTACAACCAAGTAAAAGGTCTAAACTAACATTGCTGAGTTTTATATTCTGTGAACAGTCTAATTAGTCATACGTTTGGAATTTTGATATTTTTGTGAACACATTTAATAATTTATGTCAATCCACTTATCTAATTAATTGTTTACAATTGTACCCAGAAGGTCTTAGTCACCCTGACTATGTTTCACAATTGTACAAAATGAAGCGCTTTTCGGAAAAAGCGTCCCTGGTAAGGAGTCTCTTTTTGAAAATTTCCCCCAAATTTACATAATTTTGAAGGTGGAGACTATATATATTTTATCATTTGATTCACAGATAAAATTTATTATGGATTTTGACCTTTTTCGACAAATGACAAGTCATTTTTTTAATACTACCATTTAATAACCATTTGATCATTATTGTGTTAAAGCCAAAGGAACATACATATAAACAATTATCATATACTGAACCCATTTATACGTAAAAACCACATTTTGCATGCAAATACCAAATTTAACAAACATTCAGAATAAAACAAATATATTATATAAACAATAAACCGAAAATTCACTTGGTAACCTTTTTTCTTTATGTTTTATTTCGAGTTTCTTTAAGTCGTTTCCAGAAATTCATATCAAGATTATTCAAGGAAATGCCCAAAAGCTTAATGCAATCTTATGTCTTATGATGTCATATCTACGAAATAAAATTTATTTTGAGATTTTTTTCTTGCTTTTTAGGGACAATTTTCTGTTTATCTGACTACAAGCGCAGTGGCATTTTTTATATTTTATTTTTGAACGCATTTCATTAGCGGTTTTATATAAAACTTCGTTATATTATGTATGTATGTATGTAGACAAATTGATATACATATGAATGCTGATATGTATGTAGGGTATATGTATATATGTTTCTGTCTGCATTCACAACCGGTGTGGCAGCGGCTCTTGGCTATCTCTTGTTGCCGGCTCTCTTTAGTGTTGACCGGGGTTTTGTTTATTTGGTTTTGTTTTTTTTTTTATATATATATGTATGTATGTGCATACACATATAAATTTACCTGTATACATATACATATATATTCACCAACATGTCTGCCTATTTAAAATGCATTTTTTTTCGTCTTCTTCGTTTTCGTTTCATGTATTGCATTTACTTTACTTTTACTTTCATATGCAACTGGTTTGCTGGCATGAATGGGGAAGTGTGTGTGTGTGTGTATTGGTGTGAGTGTGTCTATGCATTGGTGTGAGTGTGTGTCTGCCAGTGTGCGAGTTTGGTGTCTGGGGCGAGTCTCCAAGTCTTGAACAAATGAAATTGTTTGCAAAGTGATTGTCAATCATTTTTTGCTGGCATGTCGCTTAACTGCTCCAACAGCTACAACAATGACAACTGCTTCAGCCACATTCGTTAGGGTTTGTGGCATTTGTTTTGTTCAATTAAGAGACATTTAATGTTTATATACGCAAAGATTACTTAAGCATTATTAAAGTTAGTACAAATATTAATAGTTTGAAGGCTTACTGTTGAAAGACATTTCTCCCAGTATCAGTTGCATAAATCTATTATTATACTTATAATTTGACATATTGATTGTTTTCTTTGATGAATATTGCAAGTTCGATGTATGAAGTCTATAAAATTAATGAAAAATGTAATGGACACCTAGTAGAGAATACTTAGGTCTCTGACAAAAAAGGCAATTGGCCTAAACGCTAATGAATTACTTCCTTATTGATTAACATCGAAAGAGGTTTTTATTTTTTGGATGGGCCTGCAAAAAGCTAATTGTAAGAAAAAAGTTCTTTATTGCTTTAACAGATAACAAATTGAATTCCCAACTATTTTTAGCGTTGAAGATATGGTATGGCCATTACAAGTATGGATTCTTTAGCAAAGCCTGCTAATGATAGAACTTGGTGGTTCTTGAGATAGCTATATAGACAACCTGCTCACCTTTTGTGCTGCCTAACAAATAAATTAGCAAGATTTATTGACCTGAAGCTCAGCTAAAACTCAGTTTTTGATTAACTTCAATAAGGTCGAAATCTAGACAAATAACAATATCTCGTAAGTTCTTTGAGGGCTCAGAATGAAAATGGTGTCAAAAATATTTTATTTTCGACATTTTACATAAAGTGTAATTTTATGGAAGCGACATGAAATTTTGGGGTATATTGCTTACATTCAGTTAATACAACACATGTATGTATTTACTAGTTGGAAAGTTATTTTATTGTTTAAAATTTATATAAAGTAAAAAAAGAAACATTGTTTTCAAATTTTAGGGTTAAGTTAGTTTATAGAAGATATTTAACAAACTATACAAACTTTAGCAAACGTTTCTTGAAGTGAATCGCTTGACATAGTCACGGGCAGTCAGTTTCTGTCACTTGGTACGGAGTTCCTCCCTAAATCAGTATTAATATGTATAAAATGTGGTTAAAATCAAATCAACTGCAAATCAAAATTGAATAGTTCAATGTGCAAGTTTATTTCGACCAATTCGTATGTAGTCTATTAATATTCGGCATATTTGTCAGTTAATTTAATTTTGAATTGACATGAATCGGAAATGTGTAATATTGTAATTAATATTAATAAGTTTATTTGGACATTTTAAAATTACTGATATAAATTTAGTGTTTGCACATGTTTCCCAGCTAGTTGCCTCTAGTTTTTGGGCGAAAGTTTTTACCCTGATCTGCATAGAAATAACTTAAAATTTGAATTAAAATCATTTCCACATTACATAAAAACGCAAGCAACAACAATTTGATTTCAAATGCCATTGCATGTGTTTCGTTATTTTATTTTTTCGTTTGGTTTTTATACCCTTGCAAAAAGGGTATATTAATTTTGGTCAGAAGTGTGCAACGCATAGAAGGAAGCATCTCCGACCATATAAAGTATATATATTCTTGATCAGCACGACGAGACGAGTTTAAATAACCATGTCCGTCCGTCCGTCCGTCCGTCCGTCCGTCCGTCCGTCCGTCCGTCCGTCCGTCTGTCCGTCCGTCTGGATCGATGCGAACTCCTCCTAGACCGTAAGAGCTACAGAGCTGAAATTTTGCACGTAGGCTTGTATATACTGCAGGGTTTGTATATCTCGGATTCAGTCGGATCGGACCACTATATCATATAGCTCCCATACAAACGGCAAAGTCACGAACAGTGACTTTTCTCAATAACTTCGTTATTTTATCAGCAATTGCCATAAAAGTTGGTGTTGGTCAGTTTTGTGTTCTTATTAATAATTGTGCCAAATTTGATCAAGATCGGGTGACTATATCATATAGCTCCCATACAAACGGCAAAGTCACGAACAGTGACTTTTCTCAATAACTTCGTTACTTTTTAAGCTATTGTCGTGAAATTTAATATAAGTGAGTTTATTGCAACTATAAACCACTGTGCCAAATTTGATCAAGAGCGGGTGACTATATCATATAGCTCCCATAGGAACGATCGGTCAAAAACAGTGACTTTTGTCAATAACTTCGTTACTTTTGATGCGATTGCTTTCAAATTTAACATTTGTCAGTTTAATATATCTGTTAATGACTGTGCCGAATTTGGTAAAGATCGGGTAACTATATCATATAGCTCCCATAGGAAGGATCGGTGGAAAACAGTGACTTTCATCAGAAAGTTCGTTATATCCTATGCTAAGATTGAAGGCCGTTCTTTCGCAAACATTACCCTTTTTAGATAAAACAGTTAGTTTAGATAAAAGAGTTACTAACAAACTTGCAAGGGTATACAAACTTTGACGCGGTCGAAGTTAGCCCCGGCCCTCTGGTTTTTTTTTTGTGATGTCTTCATTTCACATGAAAAATTTGCGCATCAAATCACGTGGATTTCAACAAAAATCAAAGCCAAAAGAAAACGAAACACAACAAACACACAAAAATGATATAAACTCTGTCCCAGACCTCAAAAAACACACACAAGAAGATAATTTACCTATAAAACATACTGAAATGAAGTTGGATTGTTTAATGTTTCCTTATTTGATCATTAAAAGTATTTATGGCTTGGATAATTTGTACTTACTTGCGAAATTGATGTGTTATATGATATAACTTTCATCTATAAATATTGTTTATACTTTTAATATTATATATAAACTCATTAAATTTGAAATGTTAATTATTTGTCTTAAACTAAATTGACTTTTAGTTAATTAATATATTATACCAGATTCTTAAATTTACTTTGTTCTTTCTTCTTCATAGTTAGAAATGGTATATTAAATTCACTAAGACATTTAATAAGACTAAACTCTGAAATGCATATAGCTAGCTTCAATCTTAATATAACAACCAAGGAAATAAAACGTGAAATAAAGGCACCAAAATGTGTGTAACAGGAAGAAAAAAGCGTATCCAACCTTTTATACTTTCCACTCCTCTATTCTTAATCAGGATCAAAAGTCAAGATGATCTGGTCAAGGCTGTCTATTCGTTCGTCTGGCACTCCGTCTGTATTAATATTAAGTTTCCAGAGACTAAAACAGCTGTAACCAAAACATTTTTGGGATTTTAATTTCGTTCGATGTGAATTGAAAATAGGTTCCGAAATGCAAAAACTTATAGTAAATAAAATATTTAGTTTGAAAGGCTAAATGTTGGAGTGGGCCAAATATCATGGAATATTTTTGAACTCTTTTTTTTACAACAAACAATGAAATTAACAGTCATAATGAGAACTTAACCGAACTGGACCATTATTGGCAAACAAATTTACAAAAAATGCTTTTTGATCAGGTCGATAAAAATAGAGGCCTTGCCCATTAGAGGCGCCAATGTGTTCATCATGATACATGTATGTATGTATTACCTGTAAAAAGAATCTAAAAATTTATATATTTTATAAATTTGAAATTACTGCTTCACTATATATGTATACCGGACCCGGAGCAACTTCCTACGTATGTACATATTAATGTACATGAAACATAATATGCAATCAGCTAGAAAAATAACTTCCTCATTGCCAACATGTGCACTCATAATTGTATACCTAATTGGCAATGAGTTCCAGACTAATGTGTCTGGGCAAACAATTCGTCTGTCTCAAAGTAATGTCAATGTAATCATGTATGGCGCCCTCAAGAAGTCAGTCCTTTCAATCTACTAAGTACCTATTATTTCTACTGTTGTAACGCTCTGTATTTGCATGTTCTTTTAACTATTTGCTGAATGGCTCTGGAATTAAAATCATTTTTCTGACACCTGTGTTCTTGGCCACCAAAATGGACAGATTCAAGCAGCTGCGCTTGCGGTTATTTTTTGTACTTCTTTTTTTTTGCACAATTTTTATAAATATTACTCCATTCAAAAAATGAGTGCATAAAGTTGGCTTAGTTTTGTTTATTATTCTATAGCAAAGAGATAAGCTCCAGGCAGAAAGACCAACGAACGAACAAACACAAAAACCATGGCAAACAATGGGTTGTCATGCAACTTTTGGGTGCACACTTGGCCAAGTTTGTGCAACAAGGTAAAAAGTGAGTTTTGGTTTTTTTTTTTAACTTTTTTTGTTGTTGTTTTGTTTTACCAAAAACAACCGCAATAACTGCAACAACAATAACATCTATAACAGTCGGCGACTTCACAATATTTCCATAATTTCTGATGCCTTTTGACGTCTTTTCTAAATTTGTATATACCCTTCTAAAAAAGGTCATATACATTATGAAATGCATTTTGTTAAGCATACAAGTTTCGACAGTTAAAAGAAAATTAACTGTTGCATGAGGAATTGCATGTTTCAAAGTTTCAGTTGAATTAGCAAAGGGCATACAAATATTTACATGAAATAAATATATATGCAACATAAGCCCATCCTGTATGTCTTTAACTCTTAATATATTTCCATTGACTGATGAAGTCTTGATTCTTGGATTTTGGTATTCGTGTTTGATGTGAGCTGACGGTTTGGGTTAAATGGGTGCGTCGTCTTCATATGAGACATTGAATTGATATTTGCATTGATGGTATTTGAAGGCGAGGGAAAAATAAGAAATCATTGCTATTCTTTATTTTGGGGAGCAGTTCGGCTTTTAAGAGAGATAAAATACCTTGAATATGACTTCTGATTATGAGTGTGTGTGTGTGTTTATTAATGGGAATGAACGAAATGAATTCAATAGTTTTTGGCTGTTCTTATAGACTGTACTTAAGTCACTTTCTGCTGAGATTACTTTTAAGTTAATCCATAATGTGGGTAATAATTAATTAAAGCAACTAGATTTAAAATGGAAGGGTAATATCTTCTAATGAAAGAACTAGAATTTTTATAACAAATTGCTGTTAAATTAAATTACATACAATTATTAAACCCTGTTAATCAGTGAGTTTACAAAATAATTTAAAAACAGGTATTTTGCAAAATGTT
Source organism: Drosophila paulistorum (assembly GCA_018152135.1). Taxonomy (NCBI): domain Eukaryota; kingdom Metazoa; phylum Arthropoda; class Insecta; order Diptera; family Drosophilidae; genus Drosophila; species Drosophila paulistorum. The sequence continues at coordinate 9,232,601 of JAECXG010000805.1, read as the reverse complement.
GAGTTAGTTTGTGCTAAAAAAGTTCAAGAATACTTTATATTTCAAAGATAAAACTGCAAGAATTTTGTTTAATCAGTCTCAGAACTTTTAAGAAGACAAAAACAATCACATATCTGAGTTTCTAAAGAGATGGGTAATGATTCCTTGAGTTATAGGATAACCGATAAAAAGAGACACTTAAGCCAAGCTTTCCCGACTTTAACGACATAGTAAATATTAAGTTCCCTAAACAATCAAGAAAGCCATAGTTAAGTTGATGGAAAAGTCTTTCGTGAAACCTTCCTTAAAACGACATGATTTTCTCGGTTTAGTCTGCAATATGTTTCGTTTTGTTGTATTACTTTTTTCAGTTGTGTTTTTAACAAGTCGAAGCCAACATACAAACGATGTCGAAATACATTTCATACATGAAAATTCGAAAAATTACAGTTTTAATATATTATGTTTGGTATTTCTTTCAAGGCTTAAATTCCATCCTATGCGAGTTTGGCCTGAGTTGGCCTTTTGTGATCTTTACCGTTGAGTATCCAATGAAACCAAACCAAACAAACAAATAAACGTTAAAAAAAGAAGAAAACAGAAAACCGAAAAATACTATGTATGTAGGCGTAATGCCAAATGCTGGGTAAAGACCCAGTAAAGGCCTTAAGACCTTAGATTGAGTCGTTGGCTATTCAATAGTCGAAGTTCGTTGAAGTCACTTGTCAAGAAATTGCAAGAAGTTGCCTTGCCAGACAAAATTTCCGTAAATGCAATCATGGTCGTTGTCCAACTTTAAATCACTTTTCTGACTTCTTCTTAAAATGAACACCCACAATCTAGCTGAGAGTCTGACTAGATAGCGACACAGAGGGAGAGAGAAAGAGAGTGGGAGAGCAACTATTATGTCAATGGATCTCTCACTTGTTGCTGGCTCAGCTGACGAAACTCAACTCAAACCGCAACTCAAACCCGTTTTACCAACTTGGCCCAGACAAACGTGGCCAAAGTGTGGTGAGTTTCTAGACATGATCACGGACCATGGATTCCCCTATGGCCCTATTGCCATCATTGAGCTCAGTTGGTGGACGTGCTTCAAGCGCATCGGTTGCCGTGTGCGGTAAAAAATAAATAATTAGGTATTCAAACGAATATATACTAACAAATTTCTATTAACGTGGCCCGCCGAGTGCCAGTTAATGAAAAAGCTTAAAAACAAACCTTTGCCGGGTTGGTGCCAAATCAAATAATATCATTTTGAAAGTGTCTTTGTGTTTTTTTCGTAGACAAATAACCATGAGAGTGTTAAATCAAGCTAATCCCAACAAGAGATAAAAAGAAAAATTCCATTCAAAATACCAAAAAAACAAGTTTTTTGTCTGCCTCCTCCGCCTCTCTCTTTATGGCTCATTTTTTCCTTTTCTCTCTTTCTTTCTCTCTCTGTTTCGATTTGTTTGCTTTTTGCCATTTCTCTGTAAAAGGAGTGAGAGTGAAATTGAAATGTGAAATGTCAATGCAAATTGGCCCATAAAACACAGTAAAATAAAAAAGTTTATAATTTTTACAAAATGACATCATGAAGTTCATGTTTTACATTGCTTAGATCTTAATCAAATTGGCACATAACTGTTTATATTTTGCGGTTTTCTAGTTAACCAAAACAAACAAACAAAAATACTAAGTATATACAAATTTTGTTGTTGTTTCTTTGCCACAAAAACCGCTTTCAAGTTGCAGTTGCAATTCCGATTGTTGCCCGCAACCGGTTCAAATATTTTAGCCAATGCAATTTGGGTCTAAGGTTTGTTTTTTTTTTTTTTGTTTTTGTGTTGTTGCATGATCATTGAGTTGCCGCCGCCTAGCATATTTTTCCAGTTTTATTAGCTTAGGTTTTTTTTTTGCATTTTTTCACATCTGTAAGAATTGTGAGAAAAATATATTTTAAATGTATAGTTGCATTTACAACAAAGAAAGTCTAGGAATGTGGCTTGCACATTGGAAGCAATACAGTTTACGTAATTTTTGGTAAAAATTTCTTAAACAAAAAACTTAGGCAACGAACTTTTTATTTATTACCTTTCAATTAGTTTGGCTCGTAATCATAATAAAAAATGCTAATATTTTTACACTATAATTAACCAACACAACTTAAAGACGTAGACTCTTTGACAAACTCAAAAGTAGGTTAAGACTTGGTTTTATTTTTATACCATACACCCATAGGGTGAAATGGTATATTAAAGTCGCCAAAATGTATGTAACAGGCAGAAGGAAGCTTTTCCGACCCCATAAAGTATATATATTCTTGATCGGGATCAACAGCCGAGTCGATATAGACATGTCCGTCCGTCCGTCCGTCCGTCCGTCCGTCCGTCCGTCCGTCCGTCTGTCCGTATGAACACGTAGATCTCAGAGACTATAAGAGCTAGAGTCACCAAATTTGGTACGTAGACTCGTGTATAACCTACGGTGGTCAAGTTTATTTCAAATTTTTGCCACGCCCCCCTCCGCCCACGGAATTTAAACAAATTTGATTTTCTTAAAGACTATAATAGCTAAAGACATCAAATTTGGTATGATTAATCCTTTAGAAGGCGCGCACAAATTTGTTGCAAAAAAAATTTGCCACGCCCCCCTCCGCCCACGAAATTTAAACAAATTTGATTTTCTTAAAGACTATAATAGCTAGAGACACCAAATTTGGTATGTGTATTTGCTTAATAAATGCGCATATACTGTATATGCAACGATTTTGCCACGCCCCTTTCCGCCCCCGTAATTTGTGAAAACTCGATTATCTCACGTAATTTTCTACCTTTTGTAATCAAATTTAGCACACTTGAATTTGATACTAATACCCAGCAAACTACCAAATTTGATCAATATCGGACAAAAAATAGCCAAGTTATGCATATAAACGTTTTTCCATAAGGCCGTAGTTGGCCGTTGGCTGGTGGGGGCGCTAGGGTGCTCGTATACTTGAGTGAGGGAGATTCTAAGATATGCTTGTAATAAAAACCATGTGAAAATGCATTTGTTTAATAAATTTAAAATATTTGCTTTACTGGTGTATGGTATACCTAAGTCGGCGAGACGACTTACTTACTTCATTTTATTTATGTTTTCTAATACATAGTTTGAGTCACCAAAAATATTGCTCTTTCAGTCATATACATCAAAAATATTTATTTGGAGAGGAATCCAAATTAATTAGAGTGAACTTATACATATTATGTTAAACACGATTTTCTTAGTTTATTGTTTTATTGTAAGTCATCAATCAATTAAAGATTATTGAAGTAGACAATATATATTTCAACAAAAGATCCATCTTTCTATTGGTTTTTTTTTTTTTTTTTTGGCAATTGTTGTAACTTTTACCCACACATACAGTTTTGGCAAATCATTCATCAAGAGATTAGCCGACTTTCATTCCAAATATCCCGCATCTGATAATATATCCAGTTCAGCAAAGAAAACCAAAAATCATTATTTAACTTAACTTTCAACAGGAAATGACAGCATTTAGGTTAACAAATAAATGACAGGCACCAAAACGACAGCAACAAAATAAATGTCAAAAACTGGAGGAAAAAAAACGCAAAATATAAAACGAAACGAAAAAGAAACCTAAACAAATTAGTAAGCCAAAAAACATAACAAAAAAAGTTGTACTTTATTTTGTACTTTTTTTACTTTAGAGAGAATTTAAGAAAAAAACAAGTGTAAAAAGGTGTGAGAAAATTTTGGATATTTAAATTATTGTGCAACTAAAATGCAAGCCGGTAGAAGAAGAAAAGAAGCTCGAGGCCATTCAAAGGCAACAGAAATGACGAAGACGATATTTGGAAGGCAACTTTGGCTGGTTGGTCTCTGTGGATTATTGCTGTTTGGCATTCAAATTGATCTTGCCAGGTCTGCGCCTGCAGGCGAGGATGATGGAGCGGCCTTCATCATTACAACAACCAACAATCCAACATTGGATACAACAACAGCAGCAACACAAGAGACTGAAGTCTCTGCGCCAACAGCAACCTCAACAACAACAGCCGCAGCAGCAGCAATTGGCATAGAACAAAGCAGCAGCAGCAGCACCAGCACGAGCAGTGAGGCATCTGTGGATAGTTCAACGACTTCAGTTCTAGAAACAACAACACCAACACCGACAATACCAACAACAAGCAACAAATTGAATGAGACCCAAGTTGAGGCTAAAGCTGGTGAGTTATAAAAACCCAAAGCGAAGATTATAGACGAACCGCTTTTCCGTCCGACACTTTAATCTCTTACTCGATTTCCTCTCTCTCTCTCTCTCTCTCACGCTCTGTCTTTTCCTTTGCATATGTATAACAGCCTTCTCCTCCTTCACCACCCATTCCAATATCTTTCTTCTTCTTTTTGTTGGCCTCTCTTACTAGAGGCCATAATCAAATTTTCGTTCTTTGAGTTACCAATTAACGCCCGCCCTTCATTTCTTTTTTTCCCCATTTTCGAACATTTTCTCCCCATAATTATTTGTTAAAATGGAGCAAACGAAAAAAAGTAAAGAAATTTATTTTAGATTAATCATACATAAAAGAGAATATGGAAGTTTCCTGTTGAATTATTTTGTTACACTAATTATGCGCGGTAGAAATCAAAGTGAAAATTTTAGTTAACCAAAGAATTTCTAACCAAATGTTTTGTTTTTGCTTTGCCAATTTGAACTTATTGAAGCATAAATACATATAAGTAATTATTATGACAATTGTGACAAACCATTGAGAGGAAAGTACAAACTTTTACTTTAATTAGATTCACTCGTCAATTGTCAATTGTGGATAATAATTGATTCTTCATGATGGTCTTCGCCTTTTTCTCGGGTATGTTAAAAAAGGATAAAAAAAGAAAATAGTTTAAGAACAGGAAAGTTTTGTTTTAATCTCCAAAAGTGAAATAGAAAATTTAGTTTCTTTAGAAAGTCTCAACATACATATTCTATCTTTGCATTATTTTATTTGATTTCAACACGTGCCGTCAGTGGTTCTTATAAAATGTAATCTTAAGATTAGAAAGAGTGAAAGGTACTGGAAAATGTCTGAAATCTAGGTTACCAGTTTAATTAACTGGATCGTTGGCTTTTTTGATTTATTTTATAGGCAAATAATTAGTTTGAATGTAATTTTTAGGGCTTGAATGTCAGACAGTACATGGAAATGCCTCACGTTTCGAACTAGTTTTTAAGAGCTCGTTAAAGCTACTATGAGGTATTTCTATTGTGGTTTTCGATTGTATGATGATGACTCGATAAAACAAAGACCCTTAAGGGGGCCACACACAGAGCCGCCGATTCTGTCGACTTGGGAGTGCATCCTAGACAAAAGAAGTTGAAAAATTAATGGGAATTTTTGCTCTTAAAGGGCAAATCGCATAACGTTTATGCTTAATTGTCTTCTATAAACAAAATTTCAGTAATTCTATGACAATGAAGCCAACCCTTTCTTGTGACTCATAGCTCCAACCTGTCCTCTATTGTCGGTTTATGAATTGTACAAATTTTTTTGTACACCAACATGAAAACACTTTTTACGGGGGCTAATTAAAATTGGGTGTATAAAATGTTTTTGATAAAAACAAAAGACACAATAGACAATTAATCATTCATCACCCACTATAAAACTAATTTGAAGACGCCTTGAAATGTGTTTAAGAAAGAGTTGCATTTCATTTTTTAAATCCATTTAAGCTATTCATCTAATTGAGCGGATATGTGGGCATATCATTTATTATTAAAATGAATAATCCGTCCATAAATTTATAAAACTTATTGACTAATTTTAGACCGGACTAGACAGTCGTTTAACTGGTTTGGCCTTATATTGGTTTGGTTCAATCAAAAACTAAAACTAGTCTGAAAGTGCAGCGATTTAATGTCATTAGATCAAATAAATAAACCTATTACACTGGTTAGCAAAAATTTCAAGTTCAAAGAAGAGTTAATCCGGTTCGAAAATTATGTAAGAAATCACTAGAAGGTGTGGAAGAAAAGGAAATCGTAATTATATTGACCTAAGAACTATTAAGCGAAAGTTGATACTGCTGTGATAATTATTGCAAAACTTATTTCTATTTCGTGGACTTTAAATAACTTTAGTTGCATTTTTAAATATAAATATTTTGTTTGTTTTTCGTTTAATCTTGATGTGTTTGTTTAGGACAAACTAAAACAGTTTCCAGTTGTTTTGTTCGAGGGTGTTTGTAATGGATTTGCCCGCTAAAAACCTAATTAGCAAATTGCAAAAAACTACACATTTTTTGTTGGCTTGCTAAACTAGTTGTTGTTGGGAAAACCAAAAATATAGTCAAACAATTAGCAAATCAAGTACAAAAGAAAATTCAACAACAGCAATACACACACACAAACACTAATATGTTGGAAAATTGCAAGCAAATATTTTGCAGACCATGGTCAGATTAGAGCAGTTAAGTATTTAGACTTGAATATGAAATACAAATACTTCAATTATGTGGAGAAAAAATGAGTTTGCGGCTTTGTTTGTATTGTTATTTTGGTTAAATGTCCAGAAAATTGTTTACTAATTTATGACCTTGCAGAGCGTTAAATGGAATGCAGAAAAAATTAAATAATGCAAGTCAGGGCCTAAATGCTATGAAAATTGCTTGCCAAAAAGTATTTAGTATATAAGTATATATATATTTTTATAGTCGTATATATATATAGCAGAAGGTCTCGTGGTTAAAAGTATAAAACTCAATAACGTGCCAACCTCAATTAAATATTTTGGTTACTTTCTTCAAGGAAAACGTTAACATAATAAATAAAACCAAAAAAATTATTGTTGAATTTACATATATTTTTTTTGAAAACACTTTTTTAAGCACGAAATCGTGATGGAAACTTGGAAATTGGAACTTTTCATGTTGATGAAATGTTCAAGATGAAATAACAAATGATTGAATACAAAATTTAATCAAAATATACACCTACATTTATGTTTGTATATTTATATAAGAAATATTAATTTTTATTTTCACACACTGAGCTTAGTCAGACATAAGTCATATGAGAAGCATCCAAGTTTGTTGCTTAAGTCTTTTGTTTTCGCACCCATGAGAGTGAAATCTTTTTTTGGTTTTGTTTGCTTTATCTATATATGTATGTCTGTGCATGCATTTGTGTGTGTGTGTGTGTGTGTGTGTGAGGCGGTGCCATGTGTAGGCATAAGTAAATGAGAAATTCTACAGAAAAACTTAGGCACTCAGGCAGGCAGGCAGCCAAGTTTGTGTCTTAAGTCTTTTGTTGTGCGTTTTCTCAGAGTTTCAAGGATAAACCGATGTTTCTTTTAAGAAGTGTGTGAGAATTGAATGATAAATGAAATTGAAAGTATATTTTTAGTCTCTCTTAAGAAGTTTGTATGGTAAAGTGTTTGAGTCATGCTTATTTCGTAAGAGAATTTACGATTTGTTAGTTCTTGATTGCCCTAAGTACAATAGTTCTCGATTTTTATGAATTTAACTATTAATTGAGTGGATTTTGTCAAATTTATTTTTACTGTAAAGAAGTGAAGCATTAAACTTTCTTTAAAGAACTTATTCCAATAATAGAATATTGATCAAATAGTTGTACAATTTTTGCTTGTAATAGCAGACAACCTTCTTAAAAGTCACTCATATCATTTGCCATGTATGTATATAAAATTTCTTTTCGCTAACATATGAAAGACATTGTTGTGTGTTTGTGAGAGGAATAGCCGGATTTTGATATTTTGTTGTATATTTTCGCCCACCTTTCGCTACGCAAAGTTCATGCACGATTAGCGATCCGTTAAAATGAACCTATGCGATAAGTAAAAGTAGCTTAAAAATATATGAAAAAAAAGCCAACCAACCAACATCTCTTTTCAGCGAGCTCAACAACATAAACTATTGTTAATTGGAGGTTGGGATTCCTATTATTATGTTTTTTTTTTGTGGAGTTTTGCTGTCTGTGTACACATTGACACATTGGCTCAGGGTGATCCGTGAAAGTGCGGTTAACACCCAAAATATAAAATTTTTTGTCTACAAAAAAACTCAAACTAATATACAATAAAAAATTTGGGCTTTGAACTTTGTGTGGGGATTTTTTCACCATTTTCCTTATTAACGACAACTTTCTCTCGACAGGGAAAACCCGATCGTAAAATAGGCAATAGGAACTCAATTGTAATTGTGTCAGGAACCTCTTTGATTAAAACTTGTTATGATCGAAATTAGGCCTCATTCTGTTTCTGGCCGGTCTAGTCTTCCATTAGATAATTTTATGGATAGAAATGTGTGCGTGCAGTGAGAAAGAAATGTAGCACAGGAAAAATTTTAAGTCAATGTGCAACTGCAACTAATTAATGTATTTTAATTGCTGAAACTGTGAGTTTGTGTGCGTGTGTCTAAATATGTATTTAGGTGTTTATGTAATTAACTGTGTCATTGAACGGGCCAGCACAGAAAGAGATAAAGTGAAAAACAGGAAATTGCTACTCAGAATGCTTGGCAGAGCAAGAGAATGAAGAACCAAATACGGAAAGAGTATGCTAATGAATCTAATAATGAACACTTGAGAATTGTTCTAATAGATAAAAGGCAGTAGCGTTTTACATGTTAATGGATATAAAAGGAAAGGAAATACTACATAATGAGCTTTAAATGATTACGATTTTAGTAATGGAATCATTTGGAAACAATTTATTTAGCATATATAAGATATTGATTTAATGTTTGTATGTAAAAGTTTAATGATACTATAAAAGTTAGAAAAACAGTTAATAACAATTACATTTTCGGTTTCCTGAAACAGTTCTGAATCAATGAGTTTTCATTGAGTTAAATATGTGCTGTCAGATGTCAGACTTCAAATGTCTGTTTGGGAAACGTACATCAAAACTGCTAAGGATTTGTTTCAAAATATACAAAATACTGCTTTAAATCACATTTGATGTGATATCGGATATTATATTTTTAATTTAAAAAAATCTAGGCCACCTACCATTTTAGGTTAATGTCTTCTCTGTGCCCCTACCGAAAAGTCAACTTAATGCTCTTTTCTATCATAAATTGATCTTATGTAGATGATTTTTTGTAACCAAAATTAGTTTTTTTTCCTCTGCTTTGTTATCTGCCCTTTAATATCAACTCTCAGGCTAATGACACACAAAATGTGTGTAAGAAATGACCCAGAGGCAACAAAATACCTCAACGCCATTAAAAGCCGACAACAACAGCCATAATAAAGCAAAAACGCAACGTGTAGAGACATCATTTGACCTTTTTTAACCCGAAAGTTCATGTGCTAACAAAAAAAAAAAATGAGATAGAGGGAAAATATTTGAAAATAACAAAGAAAAGCAAATGCAGTCAGGTTTGTAAGAGGGACATAAGGTGGCAACGTGTATTGGCATCGTCAGCGGCTATTGATATCTAATCCTAAGGAGAAACATGTTTCCAATTGAAGCCTCAAGGCGCGTGTCATCGTCCAAGACAAAGACAATCAAAATAATCATACAAACGGGCACTTAACTTTATATTTTACAATTGGTAATTGTTGCCGTTAGTTTATCTGTGTGGCGTATGTATGTATGTCTTTGTCTGGTTAAATGTATCTCAACTCAATGCAATGACACCTTGCTTTTCATTTTGCACAAGTGAATGCTCGAAGAGTTGTTGTTGTCGGTTGCTACTGCTTGGCCGGCCATGAAATCGAATTGGAGCTGCAAATGTTTTCATTTTGTATGAATAGAGAAAAAAAACTAACAAGACAACGAAATGACTCCAACTCTTGCATGTGAGAGGGTTTCATGTGTGTGTATGTGTGTGCAGTTGTGGCAAGTGCGTTTGAAGGTCAATTGAATGGCACAACTGGGGGCTAACTGACTCACCTTCTAACATAAGACTAAACATATTTGTGATCTAGCAATTAAAAGTTTACCTAAATGTACATATATAAAGATCCAACTTTATCTAAATAAATTATCCAAATGTGAAATGAATTGAAAAATGCAGCTTTGACAGCTTCATGCTGTTGAAATTCTCACCTAGATTTGTTGTGGCTATTAAGTCTGAATTCTTTAGCAAAGTCAATACAACAATAGACAATACTGTAGAACTGCTTGTGGTTTTAAATCTTATGTATTCCTAAGATTTATTGACCCCAAGTGTGCTAAACTCCAGTTTAGACTACTGCATTATCATTTATTAAGTTGTTGCCAGTTATCTGAGACTGGTGCCAAGTTTATTTTTCTTGGTATCTGTTTACTAATGTAGTGGCGGCTCTTTTGAGCCACTTATTAGATTAACTCGTGTCTTGAGCGCTACTTGCTAGTCGTTTTTGAGTCTTGAGCAGCGACAGAGGCTGAATCCTATTATTTCCTAGATAGCTTGATATGTTGCGTATTCATTTTATTCTTAAATATTTTGAGAAATTCAATATAAAAGGTCTAAGTTATTCCCCAAGATTGAATCTCATACCTTTAAGTTTCATTCAAGTTGTTAGGCTGGAATTTGTATCCAGATAAATTGTTAATATTCCATTTTTTAATTAAGTACAAGTAAACTGTTTAATTTTGAAGCTGTGTTTTTAAGGTGTATGTGAGCCTTTTAGTAAAGTCGTCTGTCAAGAGTGATTTTAATGCACGTATCATTAAATTTTTGCTTTTGTCTAACGATAGACCGCAAATGCTCTAAAAAAATATAATTACAAATGCTTATTGTAACTCAAAGTTTCTTAGATTTATATTCTTATATTATATTCTTTTATATATTTATACATGATTTCAGGTAAGACGGTTATCATAAATAGAATAAGAATAGGATATGGAGGCCTTAATTCCTGCCAAAGGTTGACAAGAATTAAGAGATCATTGCCAGTTTTGAATCTATGTTAGCTTAGGTTCAACAAATATTCTAAATTCCTTTTAATTTAACCTAAATCTAATTTTGCATCATAGTCCCACTAGTTTATGCAATGCGATACTCAAATGATAGGTAATCTATATATATATGTTTATAGCTCTTTGGGTTTCAGTTTTAGAAATTTTTAACAATCATTTTATAATTATTTTTTTTTTAAATCCAACCTGTTGATCAGTTTGTTAATCAGAAAAGAAGTCAAGATTTTGTTACCTATTGATAAAGATATTCGCCAAAATACTTCAATATTTTAAGCTTAAAGCCAAAATTTCGCAGACATTAAAAATAAAACAATCACTAACAAGGCCATCAACATATAGATATAAACATATCTGTCTATATGTATATTTCTGTTGTGTTTGTCTGTCAATGCAGTCAACCGGAAGCCTCGTAATGATCATTACCTATGGTAACCATCATTTCGATGGGTTTTGTAATGCGCCAAAAAAAAGTGTCGCCAAGCGAAATGTATTTTCATATCCAATTTCAAATTTGGGCAATGTAACGGTCATGACTCTCCACCTGTCAGTTGGGTCTCTCTATCTTTCTCTGCTTGTATGTGGCATGAATTCGAAAACAACAAATAAATAATTATGCGATTTGTTTATGCGCTGCAGTCATCTGTGGTCCGGTTTTACTTTTTTGATTCAACTTCAAATATTACGCAATTTTTTGGTTTAGGAGAGTGTTAATTTTCGTTTTTTTTTGGTTTTCATTTTTGTTGATTTTGATTTAATTAAACTTTAAAGTTGCTCACCAGGTTCATTTCTATTGTGTTTGTTTTATTGTTAGAAATTTGTTGTTAATGAAATTTGTGTGACATGATATGTAAATTTAAAAAAAGTTAAAGTTAAAATGTTTTCAGGTTGTCTGTTTTTTGTTTTTCTTTTTTGTGAGGCTACACTTAGCGATCTTTGCTCTTCATTATGTACTTAATTTTCAACTGCTCCCCTCAACAACAATTTTCATTAACTTTTGCACACTCCATCATTGCCATTGAAGCAGCATTGGTTGGTTGGTTGAATATTTTTCCATGTACATCGTCCATATGGATCTCTCTCTGACTCATGCCAAGCCAACAGTCAACAGAATGAAGAAACACCCGCAAGCTGCAGGCATGCAACTTGACGAGCCTCTTCACATAAAATGCTACCCCATGGGGACCGGCATTTACCAAGTCTGTGTCCGTTCAAGACAAGTCAAGAGTCTAGGTCTAGACTGAGACGGCGGGCTGGTTGTCCCGGCTGCGGAAAGACGGAGGGCGGCTGACTGTCATGCATGCCTGATAATAAGCATAAAAGCAAACCCTAGTCTGGGGTACTGGATACAGAGTTCTGGGTACTTGTTGTTGCCTTTCTGTAGTCAGCATCAGAGTCAGCCATATACCATCAGGGGCGTAGCCGGAAATAGTTCTACTATATTATATCATCATACTAAAAGTTGCTCCAATGAAACTTTTAAGAAAGAGATTTATGACATGATTTTAGTTAAATTTTAAGAAATTTTTATGTGGTCTTGATTAGGAAAATCTATTTAGTTAGCGAACTTTTTCGGCTACTCTTTGATAGTCCTTAAGGGCAAATATGGAGCTTAATACTCTAGTTAATCTATAAAGTAATGAAGAGTACTTAAAAATTTATATTTAATACTGTTCAACTCAGCAATCCTCTTGAGGATACCCATGTTCCTATGCCAACGTACGCCAATTTAGCGCTAAAAAAATTTTAAAAAAGAAAGAAATCGCCTAAGTTCGTTAGCCAACTTCTCTATATGTGCTTACTTATGTGTATTTGTAGATGTGTTTGTGTATGTGTTTTATGTTTTTACTCTTTGCTTTTATTGTTGTTGTCCCAGACCAGAACTTTGGTATTTTTTTTTTTTTGCTTGTGGTCTTTTTGTTCGTTTTTGTTTAGGGTTACTGACATGAACCTTGAATTTCAGTTCGTTATGCTGCCTGCAGCTTCAGCTGCAGTTGTTATTGTTGCTGTTGTTGTTGTTGTTGTCACGGTTAGCCGTTTATAAACCTCCAACTCCAAACTCCAACACTGACTAAAAGGAGTCCCCTAGACGTCGTGTAGAAAAAGGCTTCAAGCCAGTTGGTTCCTTTTGTTTTGTCTGTTTTTACTTGGCGCACAATTTGTCTTTTTACTGTCATTGATTTTCATTTTTCACTCGTCGCATTCGTCGTGTTGAGTGCAAAAGGTAATGCTAGGGAATGTTAATTATAAACGGATAGATATAGCGACGTATGTTGGTAGGGCTTTAAACTCTTTCGGTGGCCTAGAACTAACAGTAATTGAAGTCTCTTTAAAAACAAAAGACTTAGACAACGAACTTGTAATATACTTAACATTATGATATATGTACATAGACAGATATATTAGGCAAAAAAAGCAACGGAAAATGGAAAACTACGTGAAAAAATCGACACAAATTTTTTTTATTTGCTCATTTGTGGTTTTTCTCAGTCACCGCACGTTTTGCGGCTTAAATGAAGAAAAGCTCAAACCCCCAAAGAGTTTGCGAAAAATGGTGTGGGTGTAGATGTCGGTGCAGAGGTGGAGACGGATCCATAAATGATGTGTTTAGAATTGACAAGCTGCCAAGCGTTGCAGACCTCCTAACCGGATGTCTTTGTTATGGACAGTTATGGTAATAAGTTCTTGCATGGAATTTACGTTCTCCATTTCTTCGTGCATATTGCTTCGTACAAAATGCAAATGGTATGCCAAAAATGACTGTTCTCAAGCTTTAAGTCTTATTCTCTCTAGATATAGTTGTCTGATCCAGCTTAATACGATATATTTAAAAGTTTATAGGAGATCTAAACAGACGGGCAAGCGGACGTAATTTCTTTCACAAAAGTATGACAAAATATTATGTCTATTATGTGTGAAATTATACTATTTAGGCTTAAATTGTTATTATGCTCAATGTTGTGTTTCTTATATTAACGCTACTCATAAACTTTTACAGCCACCAATATGAGGAAATTATTTCATCTAAATTATATTTAATGGCTTTTGGATGATTTCTTTATTTAAAATAAAAAGAGAAGTTACACAAAATATTAGTAATGGATAAAATATAGCTAATAATAGCTATTGACTCATACTTGTGAGGTAAATAAACTCATTCTTCTTCTTACGAGCTGGCCTAGATTTACGATTTAAGATTCACAACATTTTTGTTTTGCTGTATTTTCTTTGCGCAATTCTAGCGGAAATAACACTAATCGTATTGAAAATATCTCACGCGTCTCATCAACATTCGCAATTCGCATCAGCTATGCCATCATTGAAACGTAATTTTTGTGAGTTGGTTATTTTTTTTTTTTTTTGAGTTTTGTTTTCTTTTTTTCTTTGTGGCTACAGCATCAATTCCTCAAAATCTGCAAGGTATTCATTAAGCTGCTGATGCTGCTGAATCACCAGCAGAAACTGTTCTTGGAAATATATACATATATATACTATATATCGAGAAACACACAAACATACATAGATGCCGCCGGGCCCAAGTCCAGACCGCGTCGGTTTTGTTGTTTTTTTTTTTTTTGATATAACATTTTGTTCTCTTCTTCTTTCTACCATTTTTGAACTTGTAAAGAGCTTTTAGGTAGGGTCTAAAAGACCACAGAGTCTTTGTAGTTCTTGTTGTTGTTCTTCTTGTTTCGTGTTCCTCTCAGTTTCTTCGTTGTTTTTTTCCTTAGTGTTATATAATTACATTTATATAGTCGGACTGATGTCATAAATAACATGATGACTTTTAGTTGAGGAACCTTTTCGTGTTGGGCTTGTCTTCACACACACAAAAAAAAAAAAAAGAAAAACTACTTGGCCCAAGAGACGACTAATTCATAGTTTCTGTCAGAAGCTAGCAATTGTCATAATTTAGATCAAAATCTTTTAAATGATTTGTAAGAGAATCCATCGATCATTAATTTATAACAATTGTTTGAGTTTCACGTCACATTTCCATTCAAAATCCTTCATTGATTATTAAAAATATGACATAATGATGCGGGTTGCTTCAAAATTATGATTTAGAATCCCTTCCGCATGTGGTTTTTGTTTCAAATTATTATCGAAATAAGATTAAATATAGCTCAGAGTAAACCCTTTCGATAGATAAATCTTCCAGTTGCTTTAAGAAGGATTTTTATTATATAATTAAAAGTAAAAAAAAAAGTTCTTATTTTTAACATTCCAATAACTTCAATCTCTTTACAGAAATAAACACAACATTACCACCATCGTTATCGTCATCATCATCGATTGCCCAAGAGGAAACCACTTTACGGTCAACAAGCATTGAACCAATTACCTCCACTGAGCCCACAACAACACCAAGACTTGAAAACGAAGAGTCCACCTCGCAGCAGTCACCAACAGCAGATGCATCACATATACAGCATATACCTCTAAGAGATGAGCATGCAGAGGGCAGCAGCACCACTGAACATCAACAACACGAGGAGCAACAGCAACAGAATGAGCTGCTATTGAATCAAATTTCCAATGAGAATGATGATGATGTCAAGGATTTGAATAATTTTCGACATCCGGCCACGCTTATAACGGCCAACAATTCCGATGAGACTGAGACAGAACCAAGTTCATTTAATGAAAAGGAAAGTGAAAAGACAACAGCAGCAGCAGAAGCAGCAACAAGCACTACAACAACAACAAGCACTCCAACAGCGGCAACGGAATCGTCCATTCAAAATGAGCATGAAGAAGATCCGTATCATGTTCATATACTGTCCGAGAATCATGATCGCCTGGCCGAACATGAAGATTATCAAATGGTTTCAAGCACCACTGAAGAGTCACTAACATCGACAACAAGCACAACAACAACCACAACCAGTGAGTCTGGTATTGTTGTTAGCCTGGAGAATAAGGCTACAGCCGAGCCAGATACCATAACAACAACAACAACAACCACATCGAGAGCACGTGCCATGCATATGAATGAGCAGGCCGAAGAAGAAGCAGCTACCACCAATGTACCAGACAGTGAATCAGGTCCAGTGATTAACATTGTTGAAGGACAACATCAATACCCACACCAACACCAGGAGGAGGCCAGCAGCAGTACTACAACCTCAACCACAACGACAACCACAACGGAGCCATCACCATTTGTGGCTTTTGCTGGTGAGGGACGTTCAGCGGGTGGCAATGACGACAATGATGCAGTGGAGCTTTTCCATCAGCTACAAAATTCAACCACTCACGGGGCTCTCATGGATCTCAGCGATGTCAGCATGGATGAGGATAGCAGCAACTCGAATGCAACATCCACAACAACATCTACGACAACCGCTCAACCGGAAACGGAAATGCCAAAAATTGTTGAAGTCACTGTCAGTGGAGATACCATGCAACGCGAATGTCAAGCCCAGGATAAGACCTATAAGGTATGTATATAAGAGGCAAGAATGAAAATGTAGAAAATTTATAGACCTAGTTATTTTGACTTTTCCTATATCTGAATTCCCAAAACTTTTTAGATGATATGAATTTTGAATGACAATGATATTTACTTGGGGGCTAGACATGTGAAAATGTTGATGGCTTACAATAATCAAGGATTTTACATGTTTTATCAAATTTGAGCAAATTTTGATCAAACTGACCAAGATTATAATACCCTCGACAATTTAGTTTACTGCCAAATTGACCATTTTAAAGCAAAAATTTCTCTGTCTTAAGAATTCAAGAAAAATATTTCAAGATTTCACCAAAAATAAGTATTGCAATAAATTATAAATGTAGTTTATTGCATTAGGGCATTATGCTTCCAATCTTCCTTAAAGTGTCACCCTAGTATAGCCCATTAGAGTTGAATACATTGAGAATGTATAAAACTAGCTTTAGTTCTTTGGCAGATATCATCACTCATAGATGCTTGCTTAGTTTGTTAAAATTTTATTTGATTATTTATGCAGTTTGTAGAGAAAGTTCCTTTTTATTTACTTGTTTGCATCTGCCTACCCAAAAAAAATTAATAATCAGCTTGCACTTCCTGGCACGCAACTTCAACTCCAATTTGCCTTGTCGTCACTTGGATTGCATAACGTTTGTCCCCACTTCCCCGGGTCCGGATTGCTTTTAAAGCCAAACCGGTCAACCCAAACTGAAGCTTTGTGGCAACAGCTGCCTCTATGTAGATATTGTATGCAGTTGTGTATGTATATTTTTGGTAGGCATTTCCCTGAATGCCTTTTTCGATCATTTTTTTTGTTTTCTCACTCCCAACTCTGTCAACATATTTGCTCGATCGAGCAGCAATTATGCAAATATTTGCCCACCTTAAAATCAAGAAAAATGCCCAACAAATTGCTGCTGATCTCTGATTGATGTTGACATCCATTGTAGGCATGCAGCAATCATTGTCAATTATGAGAATACATTTGATGATTAGAAGAACTATCCAACCTAGGGAATGCAATACGAATATTTCGTCTAATTAATAAATTGCTACACGCCTCTTGGGTAGGTCTGTCCAGTTGTCTGCCCAACCATGACGTGTTCATCAAATATTGCACCAAAAAGAAAAAAGAGAAAAAACAAAGTAAGCCACAAGTGGAGGCACGAAATGGCGCCCAGTCATTGCACAGTAGACTTTAAGGAATGCCTCCCTCCCAACATTTAACTCCCTGCCATGCCGTTGCAGCTGGGACTTACTCACAAATTCACTGACCGACTGACTAACTGACCAACCCATATTGTCTTAGCAGAGCTCCAATTGTTGCTCCGTTGGTGCTGCGTTTGTGTGTGTGTTGGTCTTGATCGGGTGTTGATTTTGTTTTAATTATACAGACAACTTGCCGTTTTCTTTTCATTTTCTAATACCCTTTAAAGATTAAGCTATATAAGCTCTACAAGATGTTACCATATACTTGTACAAATATTCTGGTATGCTGAGGATAAATGTTATAGATATATAGTCCCTGAAGTTTTTTAAACGTTAAAAAAGAAATTAAGACGATCATATAACAATTTTTGGACACACACTACAAAGTTTTTGAATATTTATAGTTTCTTAAAATTATTTATATTTTTTGTTTTATTACCTTTAAGTAAATAAGTTAGTTTTATATCTTTTAGATGGAATTTCATTAGAAAAAAATCTTTCCGATACAAATACTAATTGAAATTGAGCATCGATTGGGTTAAAGTATCTATTTCATTATCTATTTCAAAGAGTATTCACTTCTTCGGTGTTGTCAATTGGAATATAATTTTATTAATATCTTTTTGCATCGGTTTTCATAATCGTTCAGAGGGGAGTTTAGTTTGCGGTTTTTGCTGTCGATATGAAATAATGTTTTGCTTTCACTTTTAATGAATTGTTGTCTACCCCAGTCTACCCCCCGTTGCCCCTTTTTGGCGTCCCGTTCCCGTTTACCCAGTTATTTCTTTTATAAATTGCAATCGATTGACGGCAAGCCACGTGCAACATGCCAACCCGCATGCCGCAAATGTTTTTTTTTTTTTTTTGTTTTGTTTAAGTGAGCAGCCAAATGGTCTTAAAAAAGAAGGAAAAGTGTTCAGTTTATGGTCAATTTAAAGTAAGATAATGTGTTAAGGTGGGCGACGTAATGGCCAGTGGGCACAGTTTCCCAGTTTTTGTTTTTTACGACACTTACCGAAATGTTCTCAAGAAATGAGCTCATTAAGGCCTCAGAGAACAGACAATTTACATAAACGAGGGGCGTTAAAAGACTAACCTTATACAAAGATTTTTTAATTAACAAAGAAACTGAAAAGAACAAAAGACTGCAAAGTGGAAAAACAAAAGACTTTAGCCACGAACTTGCTGCTATATGATTGTGGCTATCTTGTGTGGGTGGTACTTGAATAAGCCAGTTTAACACGGCGCTTTGACATATTTGGTTATTGGAGCACTCGACGCTCTCAAAAGCAGGAAATCATTATCAAGCCAATGCGAAATGATTGATGAGGCTCCTCCACTCCAACTCTTAGTTGTTCACTCACCGAATTGACGTAATTTACTGTGCAAATAACTTCAATCCGCAATGTCTCACACAAAGTACACAAATATTTTTACTCGCTTGTCGTGAATGAAGAATGACAAAACTAGCACACTGGGTCGAAAATTTTTTTTCTCATTATCTGTCAATTGGTAATTTGACTTAACTTTAGCAAATATCTTAATGATTATTATAACGATGGGTGAAATGCAAGGAATTGAGCAAAGGGAAAGTTGCTACTAAATTTTATATACTAATCATTTATTTATTCTTTCTTTTTAGCATGGCGAGAACATGGATCGCGACTGTGATGAACGTTGCACCTGTAATCGTGGCGAATGGATTTGTGAGCCACGTTGCAAGGGTCTCAGCTATCCAAAGGGCAGTCAACGCAGTATGGCCAATCCGAATTGCCATGAACGCCTAGTCGATGAAGACGAGTGTTGTCGCATAATGGAATGCAATGAGCCATTGCTAGAACCAACATTAACCACAGCAGTACAGGAAGCTGGCATAGTACATTCCAATGAAACAACTGATATTGAAGGTAGGAATTAGACTCTAAATATGGGGGGAGGATGAGATTTGAGAGCTTGTAGTTTTATGGATGCTTTTGCTTTAACGCTTTTCTATGTTGTTCTCGTTATGCATTCCATAAATCGCCTGCAATTTCCATACATAAATGACATGCAAACAAACACACACACATTGAAATGACATGCATATTCATTGCATCCACATCCAGCCACACCCAAGCCAAAATTCAATGACTGCCATTATCAGGGTGAAACCTATAAATTCCGCGAGCGTCTTGAGATTGGCTGTGAGGAGATCTGTCATTGCGAAGAAGCTGGCAAGATGAATTGTCGCCCTAGATGTCCGGAGAAAAATCATACGCGTGCCGATAAGTGTGTCTATGTCAAGGATCCCAAAGATGTGTGTTGTCAATTGGAGTTGTGTGATGTCACCCTGGATGATCATGAACAGCAGCATGGGCAACAAAATGGCCTGGATGATCAGCAGCATTTGCTATTTAATCTACAAGAGCAGGCCCGTGATGCAGGTTCTGCACACGCGGAGCCAACATGTTCCTTTAAGGGCGCTACCTATGAAGTGGGTCAACAGTTCAATGATGGCTGCGAACAGCTGTGCATCTGCAATGAACGTGGCATCCATTGTGCCAAAGTAGAATGTCCCTCTAATTTCGGTCTCGATGTCTTAAATCCACATTGCATCAAATGGGAAACGGTGCCTGCTAACTTTGTTCCAAGTCCGCCCCATTGTTGTCCCGAGAGCATGCGTTGTGTCGACAATGGCACTTGCACCTATCAGGGCATGGAATTTGAGAATTGGTCACCCATACCAGCCAATCTGACAGGTAAGAGGATAGGACACATGAATCATTCGAATCATTGCCATGCGAAGTCATCACTTTCACTCCACAATACATTATATCTTTTTTAAGGTTGTGAACAGAATTGCTTCTGTGATAATGGTAAGGTCGAGTGTCGTCCGGCTTGTCCTCCGGTTTTGGCTTTACCACCATCGGATTTGCCCTGCGAACCATCGCTGGCTCGTCTATTGCCCATACCCGATGATGAGTGCTGCAAGCATTGGGCTTGTGCTCCGCTCATACCCAAAATTGGTGCTGCCGGCCACGATGAGCACGAACCTGATGAACACCATACTGAGATACAAAACAATGGTAAATATGGTAAAGGAAAAACGTTAATTGGGCTACCATTCTCAGGGTCTCAGCATGGGCACAGCCAAGATTTCAACAAAATTTTAATTAACATAAACTATATAAATTGGGTTTGAATTTTTAAGCCACATTCATGCATGTTAGATAATTTGGATCTTACTATTCTTTAAATTGGTTAAACTAATTATTTTATATTGAGTCTTAAAATCAAAAATTAATCAAGAATTCTTGATTTAGTAGATGATTTTAAGATTGTTTAGAATATTGGAAAATAATTCTTTTGAAATGTCTTTATTATGGTTATTTGAATTATTTTAAAATAGTTTCTGAAATCATTTTGGCAAAGTGTTTAGTAGCCTTATTAGAATATTCCTTAATACCCCTTATTAGAATATTTTATATTTCTATCACCTATAAAACATAATTTTTCACTCGTCATTGTATCACCTCATCTATCTGAATGCAGTATCGTTTTCTAATTTGTTTTTTGTTTCTTTTTCTTATTATTATTAATCATCATTTTCTTGCGCTTTTGCAATTTATCTTTCTGAACCGTTTACTCTTACTTTTACTCTTATCTTGTCTCACTCTGTTTTTTCTGCTGACTGGCGCTGACATGCTATTAAATATTTTGTTTTTACTTTGTTTTTTTTTATATATTTATTTTCTACGCTCATCAAATAAAATACAATATTCACGCTATGCATTTGTAAATAATCAAACAAAAAAAAAAAACCATTCAACATGCAACCGATAACAGAAACAACAACAACAAAAACACCAACGACAGCGACAGCAACAACAACTACAACAGCAACTATGACGACTGCAACTAGCAAAATGCCAAAACCATCGGAATATGAGAAGAAACCTTCAACTGGTGCCTTCTATCCTACCCTGGATGGCAAGCCACCGAAAATTGGCAGCAGCAGCGGAATCTTTGAGAAACCTCACAAAAAGGCACAACAACAACAGCAACAACAACAGAATGATATTAAATACGATGTTCATGAGGATCAGCATGAGGATAATGGTGCTCCATTGCCACCCCATGGTGGCTTTGTGCCGTTGCAGTTGGGTGGACACAATTACAATGACTATCAGCAACATCAGTTGCAACAGCAACAGCAACAGCATCAGCAGCAGCAACAACAGCATCTTGGCCCTTATGGCTTTTATAACCCAGTGAAGCCAGCCTATGATAGTTACAATCCTTATGAACCCTATGATATAAATCCCAATGGCATACCTCAGGGTAAGCCACCGCCAGCGCCAACTAGTCAATCGGATTTGTTTAACATTTTGGGAGCCGAACAACCAGCACGACCAGGACCTGGACCAGTTCTGTCGGGTCAAAAGGATAATCATAATCTACAGCCGCATGTTAGGATTGAGCAGATTCTACAACATTTACAACAAAGTGTTCCGGGCGGACAGCCACCACCTCCGCCGACATCACAACAGCAGCAGCAGCAACAACATCCTGGTCACTATGTACCCATTGTTCATAGTGGATTGCCCCCACCGCCGCCAGCACATGGCATTGCAATTGTCGACGGCCAACCAGTGGCCTATGAGAGTTATCCAGTTATACCTGGTTTGGGTGTGCCATCGCCAACGCATCAACATCCACATCACCAGCAACAGCAACATCAGCTAACAGTACCGCCCAGTTCCAGCACCACATCTGGCCTATCCACTCAGGCCAGTGAGCATAGTCTCCATCAAAGTCAAAATCAGGATAAACTACCCAAACAGCAATCAGGTTGAAAATAAATTACAATTTATGTTTCGTAGTTGACTTTAGAAATCTCTGTTATTCTCTACAACAACCACAATTTAGAACACTGTGACAGGGCTTACTGTACTAACTGTGACCAAAACAACAAACACACCCACAATACAACAACAACAAAAAAAGAAAAACATTGAGACACTATCATCCCCACACACAACCCACAACAGTCAATTTTATTTATCATTTACGCTTTATCATGCTTTTCCAAAAACCCAAATTTGATAACAATTCCTAAAAATATTTTTATATCTAAATCTACTAACATTCTTAATTTTAGACAGGAGATAAGCAATACATTTGGTTCTCGAGGCAAAAAATAACTTCGGCTGGGTCGAATTTTAGCTACAATACATCTACATATAGCAATCAAAACAGATTAGTAATCGATCGGAAATATCTCTCTCATTTATACCACAAATGGAAAAGACAACAATGCAAAACAAGACACATCTGTCTCTTTCACGCGAATAACTCTTAAAAGAATTATCATTTTACCGCCTAATTCTATAAATAAAGTTGTCCGATCGATCCAAGTCTGAAATACATCAGAATAATGATAAATATATAGTTTTCTACCCATATCCTAAAAAACTGAGAGACTAGTTTCAATAGAATCAGACCAATCGCCAGACGGATTCCTATCCTCCTGGACACTCAATACATTTATTACACCTTCTGCAAAAGTATCAAAAGAACATTCCAAAAGACAAAATCAATTGATATACCTTTTCTTTTTCTTTGTACTTAGTTCTGGAGCTGAATATGAAATATTGCTTATCTCTCTTTTGATTTCATTATATGAGATTCTAATATTTAATTTTGTTTTCGTTTTTAGGCTTGAACAACTTGCAACCCGATATCGAAGTGCATACTCTGGAGGCCATCGATCCGCGTACCATACGCATTGTGTTCACTGTACCTCAGGTCTATGTGAATTTGCATGGACGTGTTGAGTTGCGTTATACAAATGGCCCTGGCAACGACACATCCAACTGGGATCAACAGATCTTTGCCCCGCCGGAAGATCTTATAGCCACCTCACAAATGGAATTCGATTTACCCGGACTGGAACCGAATTCTTTATATAAAGTGAAAATTACATTAATCTTACGCGATTTGAATTCACAGCCAACTAGCAGCGTTTTTACTGTAAAAATGCCAGCAGAACGTACAATCACACCGCCACCACAGATATCGGACTATAGACCCGATTTCCAGGATATATTCAAAACCGTTGAGGATCCTGAACTGAATGTGAGCGAAACAAATGCCACTTGGTTGCAATTGACATGGAAGAAATTGGGTGATGAGCAAATGGAATATGTGGATGGAGTTCAATTGCGTTACAAGGAACTAACTGGCATGATCTATTCCTCTTCCCCGTTGATACACCGCACTCTGACCAGCTATACCATACAGAACTTGCAGCCGGATACGGCATATGAGATCGGCTTGTATTACATACCATTTGCCGGTCATGGCGCCGAGTTGAGGGCTGGCCATATGATCAAAGTGCGCACAGCGCCCAAGGTAGATGTCTATGGCTTCGATGTCACCGTGAATGTGACTAAAGTGAAAACACAAAGCGTTGAGATCTCATGGAATGGTGTACCATATCCGGAGGATAAGTTCGTTCACATCTACCGGGCTATCTATCAGAGTGATGCTGGCAAAGAGGATTCCAGTGTATTCAAGGTAGCCAAGAGAGACAGCACCACGGGCACGCTGATAATGGATCTAAAACCAGGCACCAAATATCGCCTCTGGTTGGAAATGTATCTCACCAATGGCAATACAAAGAAGAGTAATGTAGTGAATTTCATTACCAAGCCAGGAGGTCCAGCGACACCAGGAAAAACTGGTGAGTGACGAGAATGATTAGTTGATATGAATTATAGAGTAATCTTATATGTAATTTCAAGTCTTGCTAATTTTTGAAAGGATTTGTTTAGGTTTTAAGATGTTTGGTAATTTGATCAAGTCTAAATTATTTTTATGGCGTTTTCAATCCTTGGAACATCTTTTTAAGTCATGGAATTTCTATTTTTCTTCTTGTAGGCAAACTTCTAACTGCCGGCACGGATCAACCAGTGGGCGATTATTATGGACCTCTGGTTGTGGTCTCAGTTGTGGCTGCCTTGGCCATTATGTCCACCTTGGCCTTATTGTTAATTATCACCCGGAGACGTGTTCATCAAACTGCATCTATAACACCGCCACGCAAAAGTGATGCGGCCTACGATAATCCCTCATATAAAGTAGAGATCCAACAAGAAACAATGAGTAAGTTTTGCAAAAATAATATCCCAATTGTAAATACTAAATAATAAATTTATCTTTTTCTTTGCCAGATCTGTAATTGGCCTTAAAAGCAACGCTCGCCCAAAACTAGTTAAAACAAACAAAAAATATATTTTCTTGTAAATATTTAAAAGTGAAAAGAGGAAGAACAAAACTTTAACTCAGTGTCAGTAAAAATAATCAAAACAATACATAAAAAAATTATAGAAACGAAAGAAAAAAAACATATACATAAATTGGCCGCCATGTTGTATGTAGGGGTTAAGTAAGTCTTTAAACAATATGAATATAAATAAAAAAAAATTTTATGTGTGTGTATATATATAGAGAGAGAGTGAGACGGAGAAACTCCAAGCAATACCCAAAATTGGCCTTAAAAACAAAACAATTGAATGATTATCGGAAAAAATATCGAGTAGTTAGTTTTACTTGTAAATTTTAGCTTTACACTATATAATTATAATACAAAATCGAACGTCTCTCTATTAGGGCTCAGCGAAAAGAAAGATCAACAGCTTTCCTTTAGTATAATGGAGGCGTTCTCGCAAGTAACAGTCCATAAATATTTAAATTAGTTTTTAAAACGTACAGAGAGATATGCAAAACAAAAACAAGAAAAACAAACAAATAATGTATGTACTATGTATGAAAACAAATAAACAATAATAAAATAACTATTTGCAATATCTTTTAATCAATATTTAGATGGTGTTAAACTTAAGTAGGCTTAGCTGAAAAAATTTCATTGAGATAACTAAATTTAGATCCCTACTACTCCTTAATAATAATAGATGGTGCAATAAGATGGGAATAAAATTTACATAAAAATGCTGAATTGCAACTGTGAACAAGCTAAAAGTGCTGAAGGTCTTTAAGTGATTATTTTTTGTTGCAGCTTCAAAATGCTCAGAGCTTCAATGTGTATCCTTCCAGCATTATTTTGCAGTCAAGTAATCTCTATGCAATGTAGCGGAGATTCCTAAAGTTACCGTCCAATCGTTGTCTACCACAAAATTCATGGACTCATCCAAAGAGGAAGTACTTGCTTTACATGTTCAAAGTGAGATTGAAATTGATCCTCATACTGCTAGATTGGCTCCATCGAAAACTGTGACATTTTTAACGCATCATTTTGTATTACTTTACTACACGAAAATCTTGTTTTTTGCACAAAATTAGGTCGATTAGTGCAATTTATTTTAGTTACAAATTTGTTTAAAATTTTTGTAGGTCTACTCCATCTGCACACTATAAACCAAAGTATTGATTGCTTTTAGAATTATTTTCTTTCACAACTGCCACACAAAATATGTATTCATATAGTTTTAATTGCCTCTAGTCGTCGGATAATACTCGAATCAGCTAATATTATTGAACTTAAACGGCAAATAAATGAACAGGTGGGTACACCTGAAACAGCTTTCGTGCTACACACTTTTAACATTGCATAATTTTAGGCTAAATTTACATAAACTAATTAGCTTCGTTTGAATGGTCAATACTCTAGTTGTAAATAATCAACGTCAAGATCTTCTTTCTAAGGAGAATCTAATTTGAATTTATTATTTAAAAATATCAAATACACTATTATTTTGTTTTTTGTTTCAATGTAAGTAAAGTGTATTCAAATCGAAATTTGTTAAATCTAATAAAGATCCTTGGGTAACAAGGATGCTATATATGAAACCATTATATCGTCTAATGCCACGACAATACTCCTTGAATTCGAGGTCATTGAACTTCGTTCGAAATTGCTACATTTATTGTTGCAACAAGAACAATAGGTATAATAGCATTCGATGCCAGTCCCCCAATAACTTGACTACTTAAAAAATTGGTCTGATGATGAGGGTGTAAGTTTTGAGTTAACTCACCGATATTAAAAAATGTTTAATATTTTCTATATATTTTTTATCTTTTTGCATCAAGTGCAGTTTCAAAATAAGACAAAACAATCATTAGCTGTGGATATGAGAGTCGTGTAATAAAATACGGCAAAGCCTCCATTACAAAAATATATCATTTGTTCCATTTATTATTATAATTAGTATTATTGTTTTCTTTTTTTTTTTTTGACTTTTTTACACAACATTAACTGTTTTAATAGTAAATGACTTTTCGATCGTTTATTATTATGTTTATTTCACATCTTTCTATTTCTAATAAACTTTCAATTTTGTTATTCATTTTTTTTTTTTTTTTTGCTTGCAGCACCAACAATAGATATAGTAATTATATAAATATATATATATATATATATATATATATGTATATACAAAAATGCACAACTATGATTTTGCGATTTCGGATTGAAGAATTTAAAATTCAAACATATTTTCCTTATGCTTTAAATGCTAATTTTTTTGTTTTTATAGATCTATACAAAAATTCTTACAGCAAAAATATTTTCAAATTTCGGTTAAGGAGGAAGGAAGAATATTTGTGATTAAAAAAATTAATTATTGTACACATTTATGAATTTAAGTGGTAGAAGAACTGTTTCTATGTGTGTGTGTTTCTGTGTGGACACTACAGCAAAAGGGGGGCGTGGCTGTGGAAACATAAATAAACAGTTTCCTTTCTCCCTCCTTTTAAACTGTGAACACCTCGGGTGTTGTGTACGCGTGTGTGAGTGAGTTTTAGTTTGATTCTTTTACATTTGTATCTACTTTCTGCAGTTGATTTTAACATGTAATCACTGTTTAGCCTCCGTTCTTTGACATTAAGTTTACATTATTAATGATAATCTGTGGGCAGGATTTGTTGTGAATTATTTGGTGATGCTAGAGGCTGCTTCGCTATTGCTGTTACTACATTGCTCAATCACACTGTTCCCTTCGGCATCGCTGCTAGAGGTTGAACTGCTGTGATCGTCATCATCTCCGTTGATGTCTTCATCATCATCATTGTCGCTGTCATCATCTTCGTCATCAACGGAGTAAACAATTTCATTTTCAATTAATCGCATATCCATATCCATTGATTCAAATGAATCGGTTATAACGCTATCATCATCAGTCGTTGTCTCGTCCTCCTGCCCCGATGTATCATTATCTGCATCCAAATCATCAGCTCCTGGTACCTGTAGTTCTAGTTGTTCCTGCTGCTGCGCCGAAGGATTGGCATCTAAGCGCATCTCCTGCATCAGTTCCTTGATCAATTCAGTCTCAATCTCATTGATGCCCAAATCCAAATGCCGTTTGCTTACGTCCATGAGCACATTTTTCACATTGCGAGCTAATAAGCGCAGATGATCGTCTGTACATATCTCCGTATTGCTAACATAGCGTATATAATCCTCTATATAAAGGCTATTAAAGGTATCGCGGCTCGGTTCACTAGTGGCAAATTGTTGATGGGTCAGTAGTAATTGATTAATCAACCAATTTCTTCCTCCCTTGAGCACCTCAATGGCATCGCGTACACATTGGCGTCCGAGTTCGAAGTTTCTATACAATGGATAGGTTATCACGCGACGCAAAAAGGCCACCACAACATCCCTGTAGTTGTCAAATTGTTCGAAATAGCAAATTAGTGGACACAAGATACAACGCGTCCAGCCGGATTCGCAGGTTGGATCATTATTAGTGGTCCTCACGTCATAGCATATGGCCAGCATAATACTAATGAGGCCGCAATCAATCTCGTTGTGCTGTAGGCGACTGTAAACTGGCTCTTCCTCCTGCTTCTGTTGGCAACGGCTTAAATTGTGCAATAAGTGCGCCTGCTCCTGGGTCATGGAAGTCTCCAAGATTTTCGCCCTATAGCGCAGAGGATTTTGATGACCCGACGGCACTTGCAATTCAACGAAATTCATTTTGTATTGCTCCCGCGAGAAGCGTTTCATTTCGTCCACAAGTCGATCTAAGCGACGTTGAAATGGGCTAAGGCGCTGCGGTTCAGCTATCCGACAAGTGGATTTATCCAGCTACAAATAGAAAGGGATAGAATAAAATCAATCCCTGATTTACCTTTTTTTTACTCACTTCGCTGGCTTCCAACGGCCCACTGTATTTGCTGGCGAATCCATAGCCAAATTGATTGGTCAGCTTATAGGCACGCTCAATGTGTCCATTGAGAAGCAATTGGCACTGATCGGTGATACGTTTAAATTTCCATTCCTGAACGACGGTCTCCTTGTCCAGTTTGCCCAACGTCCAGTCTGACAAAAACGGGACTTGTAGGGCACCTATATATTCCTTGCGCACGGTCTTTGGCTTGGGAGTTGCTCCACCGCCTCCGCCGCCACCAAGCGAAGTCTCACCACCAATGGCACTACCATCGACAGCTGTCGGCGAGGAAGGCAAGATACGCAGGGCAATCTGATAGCAGTTCTCTTGTGTATCAAAATTTATATGCAGCGTTTTCAGCTCTTTCAGATCGAATGTGCGCCGACTGTGGAATCTGAGATTTAAACATGATTGATTTATAAAAAGGGTGTTCCATGGATAACGATGCTAATGGTGACTCACTTAAAAAGCTTGACATCTGCATAAAAGTACAAATCATGCGAGTCAATAAATATATCGCAGTTCCTAATGCGATCGACATGTGCTGTCGGTTCTTCCGTGCCTGGCTGCGACTGGTGCTCCTTTTCGCTGGCATGTGGATCTCGTATCACCAAATGGCATGTGTTCTCCTCGAAAGTGTGTGTAATTTCTCCATTCAACATTTTTTAATTGTTATTTATTTATTTGCTAAAAAATCTAGACTACTAAACTTGCGAACATAAACACAACATTAGCTTCTGGAGCCGTTCTCTTCAGTACAATTTTCTTCGGTCAGCCAGTTTGTTTTTATTCCCATTAACTTTAACGCTTTAATTTTTAATTTTTATGTAAATATAAATATAAAATAAATATAATATTTTTTTGTTTATCGCAATGTTTTTCTTTTTTTTTCGACAGAGGGCGATTTAAAACGCGAAAACAATATTTTTAGCGGGACTATAGCTGAAAGTAGCTATTTGCGGCCAAAGTGTGGCCGAATATCACGACATATTAAGCACATGTCACTGCCAGATACAAAATTTCTGGGCGGGAAATGGATAAAAATAGTTCTTAAATGTATGAGGTTTTTAATGCAAATGAGGTCATTTTGAAATTTCAACGCATTTTTTGCGAAATCCTTACGTGATGGATAAAAATTACCCCCAAATTACCAAAGAGAAATTTGTTATGAAATAAGTAAGGTGTCGAAATGCTTTAAAAAGAGAACCTCCTTCGAATACCCTTTCCGAACCACACCGAACTCCGCGTGTTTTTCTCACGCGATTTTTGGACAGTGTTGCCAGTGTCTAGTGGGAAAATAGCTAAATTGGCAGCACTGCAAATTGGTCTCAAAGGAAATTTATAATTTCCCCGATTTTCGATAACCTCCTCTATTTCGATTTCTTGCTCGATTCTCGATATTTTGCTCGGTTCTCGATATTTTACTCGATTTTTGCTCTATTTTCCAAGCAATCAATAATATCTATCTTTAAGCAAAAAAAAAAAAAAAAAAACTAACGCGTTGCAGCTTTAGCACCGGTTTACACAGAGCTCATTGCAAACGCGACAATTAACAGCTATTTCGTAGAGCGTGCTGCTAGAAAATCAAACAAAATCACACCCACATTTGTTGAAATATAGTGAAAAATTCTTGTGGTCCCTGGTCTTTTTTCTTGTGTGTCTTACAATTTTCAATCAATTCTTTTGCTCCCGCAGCGCCTGTGTGTGTGTGAACGAGAGTGCGTGTGTGTTTGTGTGTGTGTGAGTGAGTGTTTTTCGTGTCCGCTCCTTGGGTGCATAATTAAATTAATCAAATAAATTAAGAGGAGAGAGGAATAAGAAACAACAGCATTCATCATGACTATGGCTGGGCAAACAATCAACGACAGGCTGCTGGCTGCCCGTCACAGCCTTGCGGGCCAAGGACTCGCCAAGTCTGTGTGCAAGGCCACAACTGAGGAATGCATTGGGCCGAAGAAGAAGCATTTGGATTGTAAGTTCACAAAAACACCCACAATAAAAAAAAAAAGAACTGTTCATTAACATAACGGCACCAAAGCAAAAACCTATAAAAACAACAACCAAAAAGGCAATTACAAGTTTTTCCTTTGCCTTTTGGCACACTGAGCAAAACAAGTTTACCAACAGCTGTTTTAATTAAATGATAATTTGTTGAACTTAGCAGTCTGAAAAATTTTGCTTTCATTTCCCATGCTCTTCCTCCTTTTGTTTCTTCCTTCTTTCTGTAGATTTATGCTTGGCATCCACAAGGTGCCGTTAACCAGCAGACTAAGTGCTCTCAATTTACCTGTGTCTCAGCTGCTTTGTCATTCATGTTTCAACCTTTCCACCAATACTCTCTCCCGCTTTTTCTCTCTATGTTACTTACTCTCACTCTGATTAGCTTTTCTCTTTCTAATGTTACGTCACTTTCTCACGGCTGTAATGCTTTGTAACGCCTACTATAAGCCGCAATGTGTTTGTTGTTGTTGTTGTTGTCTTATCATTGCCTCGATGTCATTGTCTCTTTAATTTATGCACACGTTTTTTTACACTCTCCCACTCTTTCCACCTATTTCCTATTTTAATGACTTATTACAATTTCTGATTGGATTTTGGGAGACACTATAATCAGACGATGATTTTGATGATATTCCTTTTCTTATTAGCTTCTTTTGTGTTGACCTGTTTCTTTGCAAAAAAATAAGAAAAAGAGTAGAGAAAAAGTTTTGCCTTTGCATGACTCATCAGAAACTGTTGACCAATTCCATTTAGCCATTTTGTGGTCCACGTACATACAAACGAATGTACATATGCAGTCACTGTGACCGACCCCCCTCCCGTCAGCTGGCATTCTTTTCCCTTTTGCCAAAAACAAACTTTATGCTCTAGTAAAGAAAAGGTTCTGTCGGTTTTAAATCAAACTAAACTTAATCAATCAAAAGTTAAATTTCTTTAAAAAGTTTTTCTTGTCTATTTTCTTTTTTCCATACCCTGTACCACTTACAATTAGACTTGCATTGAGGTAGTAAAGTCAAGAACTAAAATTATATACTTGATTAAATAAACTTTACTTTCTTGTCATTTAAACTGTTATTTAGTTAAGTGCCAAATAAATAGTACTGCGAAATGCAATACTATCGGTCATAAATAAAAGTTGGGGTAGGCATGAGATGAGTAATGGCGGCAACTTATAGTTGTTTATTACGAATTCCTAAGCTAAGGGGTATTTAAATGTCGAAGCCGAAGCCCCAAAGTAGATTTCAGTGTTTACATGCCCACAGCAGGTAGATTTGTGAGGAAACCTTTTTTTTGGTTTCTTCTCAAATGTATTTTGGTCTTCTCGCGCTTCTTTTCCTAACGAATTTCGGCTTAGGCTTTAAAGAGAAGAAATGTAAAAACAAAGAAAGAAAACCTGTTAAGATTCTCCTCATTAAAATTAGCCAAGATGATTACGATGCTTTAAAGCAAATGAATGAATGAGAGAACTTGGTAATAAATATATTGTGTTTCCCCGACACTTCGTGATTAAATCAATGCCGTTAAATAGTTTAATAAAAGTTTTTTTCGAGGAGTTTATGGAACTTTTTCTAAAAAAATTATCAATTATCAATTATCAGTATTTATTAAAGTATTCTAATAATAATATGCACATATGAAATATGTATAATATTTAACTTTTTCGCAGAATCCAAAGTTCAATTTATTTTTTAACGGACCAAAAATAAATATATAAAGTACACAAATTGTATTTTTTCTCGTACTTCTTTATTTTTGGAACAAAAAAAACCTTTGCAAACCTCATAAAAAGAGTTATCAACGTTTCTTTTGTGTTCTCTAATAATATTTCTGTACAATAAACTGATATGAATCAGAAATGTGCATATGAGCTTGAAGATTATTATATACATATGTATGAAAACTGAACGCCCCCTTAAATTTGCAACTTAATTACTGTTTGGTTACACACATTTTCCACTGGACAGCAATGTCAGTTTTTATCAGGCTAAAGTTTTTCCGCCACATATAATAAGATACTTAGTTTGTCAGTATGTATATATTGCAGCTTGGATATTTACATGCCGGGAGCGACGAATAACATGAAACGTACATATCAGAATTCCAAATTGAAATTGTGTTTGTTGTCCGAGAAAACGATAAGCCCTCAAGCAACCAGCCGCTAAATAATGACCGGACCCGACTACTGATAAGAACTCTCTCTCTCTCTCTCTCTCTCTCTCTCTCTCTCTTTCTTCTCCTCAGACTCACAATCTCACTTTCTCTCAAATTGTGATACGACATATTCTAAATTCATTTTCGCTTATTTTCATTGCAGATTTGGTGCATTGCACAAACGAACCGAATGTCTCGATTCCACATTTGGCCAATTTACTTATCGAACGTTCACAGAACGCCAATTGGGTGGTTGTCTACAAGTCCTTGATAACCACACATCATTTGATGGCATATGGCAATGAGGTTTGTATAAAAATCAGAAAATCTGTATATAAAATTTATATTTATATATTTATTATTACAAAAGTTATTTTGTGAGTTGCTTTCAATAATAAATATTTATTAGAAAATTGTGAACCATTTATGAATTTATCTCTCATTTTTATATAGTTAATGGAAATCGTAGATTCTTTAGATCTTTGTTTGTAAATATTAAAAAGAAAACAAATACACCCAAGACCTCTCAACAGTTCTCCTAAGATAAGCTGTCATCACTCCATCTGTCCCTATCATATGCTGATCCGCCCCTTTCATACATCGAAATTGGGGGCGTCTTCTAAAAGTTATTTGACCAGTTGGATGAAAAATTTGTGTAAATATGTCTTAGCACTTTGGACAGCTTCTTACACTTTCATTAGACATATGGCGGTTACTTTGTTTGTCGTTTTTAATCATTTCATTTCTTTTACTGGGAGAGGGCGTACATTTTTACAGAAAAAGGTCACGTACACGCTTTTGTTTTTTTAGTCATACTATTATTTTTTGTTGTTCTTATATACATGTGTGCGTGTTCATTTGATTGGACTTGCTTCGCATTATTTTCTTTTGCCTTTTGTTTTACTTATACAATATTTGTTTAGTTATTTGCTTGGGTTGTTGACTTTGATTTGGCGCTACATAATTGCATATTTCCTTTGTTGTCGTAAAGTCGAAGTAAAAGTCAAGTCAAGTCAAATCGAGCGTTTGCGAGAATGCTCTTTGGGTCATTGCTGGGTTTTCCATTTCATTTATGTAATTGTGAATAAGGGAGAGCATTGAGTATCAATGAAAACATTTCGTAACAAAAAGATCAATTGATTCAGAATGAAAGAGATGGACAATTCTTGATTTATGCATAAGAAAAAACTCCGAGTTGGCTTATCAAATATTTGGGTTTACTAAATGATCTTTCGATTAAAATTAAATTTAATGAATGAAATAACTTCAGCTTACAGCGTTCATTTCAAGTCATTCAAAATACATGTTTATGTATGAATGTACATACATATGTCCACGAAAATAGCTGTTCAGTAGATGCTAACGAAGATTACAAAATTTTTCACATATTCCTTTGTATAGATACAGTTTTTTGAGTTTGGTTTTGTTCAATGGTATATAGGTATAGGGAAACCAAAAAAATTCGATTAATTTTATTAATTTGAAGATCGTTTTTCACATTTTTGTGAAATTTGGCTGTTCACAAAAATTCGTTTAGTTGGGAAAAAAGTAAATAACAAGTTTACAAATCTGTCAGTAGTAAGTGTACTTAATTAGATAATTATGGGGTAATATTATTTGCAATACTCTACCGCGAAGACGGAGTAGATCCCAAACCTTGGAAATCAAGGTTAAACCTATAAAAAAATCCAAATTTTAGTTGGATGTTCTGCAAAGATGATCTCTGCTGCTGCCCTAGATTACCAAAAAACCCGAAAAAAAAAAATTCCATATGAATCTTCATATTGCAAAGTAGCGTAATATTCTCGGGCCAGAAGTCTGCAAAGTAGTCTTGTTTGGTGGTGCAGGGTCTAAACAGTATGTACGTCGCCCAGAATATACGGAATACCACCCGAAGGACCCGCTAAAACGCTAAACGCTAACCAATATGATTGGGCTTGTTTCTCATATAAACGACTTGTTTCTCATATAAGATTCATGGGAATATGAATCGAACTACAGTGGTGCTCATAGACTTAAGCCACAATACTTCAATCGAGAATTTAGACGAAAATGAAGAAAAGTTTTTGTTTCACACCTCCAATTTTTTGTGTCACATTAGTTCTATATATCAGTGTTATAATAGAAGAATAACCAAGTTATGAAAATATATATTCAACGAAAAACTTTAAAAATCTGAGACACAAAATTGCCTGCTCACATACTTAAGCCACCTTGAGCTAAAATCGTCAAACTTGTGATTTTTCGTGGAAAGTTGTGCTAGTTATTTTCTAAACTAAAAATAATGAATACTAAATCGTTTCCCAAAACAATTTGACCGCTATGGCTTAAGAAAGAATACAAATCCGGCCAAAAGGAAGATAATATGGTAATATTACGAAAAAAAACACAAGTATTCTACAAATTTGTAAGATTTTACATTTTTCGCGTGGGAAAGTCAGTAATGTCATTGCACTTTATAAGAAACATGGAACCTGTGAAAAAATTCCACGTGAAAAGCCCAAAAAAACACTTTAAACGATGATAGACGGATTGCCGAAATCAGTAAAGCCGATCTTTTCTTGACTTAGTCGTAAATCAGAGCTCAAATGGTGGCAGATTATGGCGTGAATGTGTCAGCTCAGACCATAAGAAGGCGGCTAAATGAGTTCGGGTTATATGGACACATTGCCCAAAAAAAACCATTGCTCTCCATTAAATATGTTAAAAATCACCTATAATTTGCCAGAGAGCATATTCAAAAAGGTCCCAATTTTTGGAACATGATTGTTTGGAGCGACGAATCCAAGTTTAATGTCTTTGAAGTGATGGTATACCATATGTAGGTAGTCCTCCCAACAAACAATTGGACCCCAAATCCACAAGGAAGACCATTAAACATGGTGGCGATTCGATTATGATCTGGGGCTGTTTCACCTCATCGGGCGGAGGTCCCCTAGTGAAGATAGAAGGCATTTTGAATGGCGAAATGTACAGGGACATCCTTATTAACAATTTATCTGGAGACTATGCCGATAATTTGCCACTTTCCTGGATATTTCAACAGGACAACGACCCGAAACACTGCAGCAAGAAACTCAAGTCGGGGCTTTAACAAGAGACAATCAATGTTTTTCAATGGATACAGCATGGCCCCGACTTTAATCCTGTAGAGAACTTGTAGGGAATTCTTAAACAAGTCGTTGGCCAAAAAAAAAACATCGCAAAAAACCGATTTGTGGCGAATTTTGCAAGAGGAGTGGAAGAAAATCACCCCTCAACAGTGCGCACGTCTTGTGGACTCAATGCCAAAGAGTTGCTCCACTGTTCTTTAGCAGAAAGGTCATCCAACTGAATTCTAAAGTAAATTTATCAAAATTATAAGGAATATTGACAAAATTTTAACTTTTTCAACCATTTTATTCCAGGTGGCTTAAGTATGTGAGCAGGCAATTTTGGAGATAGTCTCAGATTTTTAAAGTTTTTCGTTGAATATATATTTTCATAACTTGGTTATTCTTCTATTATAACACTGATATATAGAACTAATGTGACACAAAAAATTGGAGGTGTGAAACAAAAACTTTTCTTCATTTTCGTCTAAATTCTCGATTGAAGTATTGTGGCTTAAGTCTATGAGCACCACTGTATCTACGTGAACATCATGAAGATGGTTAAGCTCTCCTATA
Organism: Drosophila paulistorum; assembly: GCA_018152135.1. Lineage (NCBI taxonomy): Eukaryota > Metazoa > Arthropoda > Insecta > Diptera > Drosophilidae > Drosophila > Drosophila paulistorum. Next base: position 9,196,045 of record JAECXG010000805.1, on the reverse strand, counting down.
TCCTATATATAGATGGAATATGCCCATAAAATGGATATATCCCAATTACAACGACCCAAAACATAGAAACAAGCAAGGGTGTTTTCAATTCGAAGGAATCGATGTAATGCTAGAGCCAGCTCAGTCGCCGGATTGGTAACCCAATAAAAATGTATGGGGAAACATTCAGAGAAGCGTCACAAAGAAAAAACCGTCCAATAAAGCTTAAAATTGCGAAGTTGCCCAAGAAATATGGCAACAGGTCCCAGTTCAGCTTTCATGGATTCGATGCGGCCCAGGTGATAACCCGCTATTGCCAATAATTGGTTCAGGACTAACAATAAGTATTAAGTCCTAAGAACCAAAGGTGACCAGAATTTGAAGTTTCAAATAATATGGAATCGACAGATTTTAATTCTTAGATGTCACTGCTATTTTTATGAACAGCTCAAAATGCCCTTATTTTACTATCTTGCTCATTTCTGAAAATGGGGGACTTTTCGTTTAGTCCAAAATGGTAATAAATTTTATTCTATATAAATATAGATTATGAATTTAAAAAATATTGGTGCATTTGTGGTCTTTTTAAAATGATTTATCAACTTTGAAGTCAAAGCTTAAGGGTGCTGCTATTTTGTTGAACACAACTGTACGTATATACAAAATGCATACGATGTATCCCAAACTAATAGGTCCATCTCAAAACTTTAGTAAGAAAACTGTACGTGTTTCTGCAAAAAGGTCAAACACGGGATCCCAAAAACACAAAAAAACGAACAGTGTTGAAATTTGATATTTTTATACCATACACCCATAGGGTGAAATGGTATATTAAAGTCGTATATTAATGGTATATTAAAGTCGCCAAAATGTATGTAACAGGCAGCTTTTCCGACCCCATAAAGTATATATATTCTTGATCGGGATCAACAGCCGAGTCGATATAGACATGTCCGTCTGTCCGTCCGTCCGTCCGTCCGAACACGTAGATCTCAGAGACTATAAGAGCTAGAGTCACCAAATTTGGTACGTAGACTCGTGTATTACCTACGGTGGTCAAGTTTATTTCAAATTTTTGCCCCCCTCCGCCCACGAAATTTAAACAAATTTGATTTTCTTAAAGACTATAATAGCTAAAGACATCAAATTTGGTATGATTAATCCTTTAGTAAGCGCGCACAAATTTGTTGCAAAAAAAATTTGCCACGCCCCCCTCCGCCCACGAAATTTAATCAAATTTGATTTTCTTAAAGACTATAATAGCTAGAGGCACCAAATTTGGTATGTGTATTTGTTTAATAAATGCGCATATATTGTATATGCAGCGATTTTGCCACGCCCCTTTCCGCCCCCGTAATTTGGAAAAACTCGATTATCTCACGTAATTTTCTACCTTTTGTAATCAAATTTGGCACACTTGAATTTGATACTAATACCCAGCAAAACACCAAATTTGATCAAAATCGGACAAAAAACAACCAAGTTATGCATATAAACGTTTTTCCATAAGGCCGTAGTTGGTCGTTGGCTGGTGGGGGCGCTAGGGTGCTCGTATACTTGAGTGAGGGAGTTTCTAAGATATGCTTGTAATAAAAAGCATGTGAAAATGCATTTGTTTAATAAATTTAAAATATTTGCTTTACTGGTGTATGGTATACCTAAGTCGGCGAGACGACTTACTTTCTTCATTTGATATCGTCAAAGTATTGACTACCTTTGGAGTTATCTTAGTCACGGCTAAGAAGCTCCACAACTTCTCTGTCTAAATTCGTGATTTAAATTAGTTTTTGCATCTCATAGATATCTTTTTATTATTTTGGCTTGTAATCTTAGTTCAAATACTAATAGAATACTATTATGGTAATGTGGGATTAAGACAATAAGAAATAACAGAATAAGAACTGGGAAATTTTTTTTAAAAATCATAAGTCCTAATAATAAATCTTTATATTTCTGCAACGTTTAAAATTTCTCACACAATTCGTAGAGTTTTCCATTTCAATTTGAAGTCGCGTGAGTGGCCGCTCTTTTGTAGCTTTTATCTCAAATAAGATGGTTCCGGTTCTTCTTCTGACTTGATCCGATTTGTTTAACAAATAATTATATTTTTCTTCCGAAATTCCTGTAAGCAAACGCGGAGATGTCTGTATTAATTTGTGCAGGATCTTTTCAATTCATCTATTAAAATGGGACATCTGTTTTGCCATTAAAGCCGACAAATTTGAAATAATTACTAATAAAATAAGTTTGAAGACATATAAGAAAGTTATCATCTAAAAATAAATTGCACTTAATTACTTTAGCCAAACCGTACTTACTTTTTGTAGTAAATGAATCCATCTTTTCAATAATTTAATTAATTAAGACAACTTCAATATAATAATAATTTGAAGAGGTTGTTTGGTCGTTTCTCCCATTCTAAGAGATCTTTTGTAGATTAAAAATGTGATTATTATTTATTAAACCTATACATTATGATATTAATTTTAATTAATAATATAACTTTCTTATTCATTACTTTATATCTGTTCTCTTAATTCTTACAGAGATTTATGCAATATCTGGCATCGAGCAATTCAACATTCAATCTCAGCTCCTTTTTGGATAAAGGAACTGTGCAAGGTACAAAACTTTTGAAGTTTTTTTTTTTTATTTTATTCAATTCATATCCTATATTAATATAACCCCCAAAAAATAAAGAAACCCTAAATTGATATTCGATGCTTTCTAATAATAACCCCTGTCTCCTCTCACCCCAAAAATGAAAAATATCATAAAACTAATGCTTACTTATCATTCTATATCTATATCTATTCTGATTCTTCTCTGATGAATGCTGCTGCGCGTGTGTTTGGCTTTAATCATTTGACTTTATTTTGTTTTTTTTTTTATAATTAATACACTTTTTAAATAATATTAATATGGCGCTGCTTACTTACACTCATTCTCAACTATAAAAAATCACATTTAAATATTATTTATAAATTAAAATAATGTCGTATCAATAAATCGAATCAAATACAGATGGTGGCATGGGAGTTCCAGGTGGCAGAATGGGTGAGTATTAAGTAAATAGAATTGAAAAAAAAAAACAGAAAAAAACCAACATAGAAATGGAAATTTTTGGTGATAGTTTTGGCAAAATTTGTAAGGTTATGGTTTTGTTTTAATTTAAACGAATACTAATAACATTTAATTATCATTTGGCATTATAAATTTTGTAGAACTAACCAAAAAAATACGAAAAAACAATTAACTAAACTTAACTATGTGTATGTGTGTGTGTGTATACGTGATGAATCTTTAACAAATCTAATAAAACTATATACCAAAACCTTCCAATAGGTTACGATATGTCTCCATTCATAAGACGATATGCCAAATATTTGAATGAAAAATCGCTTTCCTATCGAGCCATGGCATTTGATTTTTGCAAAGTCAAGCGTGGGTAAGTATTTGATATATAAGAAATAATCTAATTTATGCATTTTATATCTAATAATCAATGCGTTGTTTCTTATAGCAAAGAGGAGGGCTCATTGCGGAGCATGAATGCCGAAAAACTCTTAAAGACATTGCCAGTTTTGCAGGCACAATTGGATGCACTTTTAGAGTTTGATTGCCAATCAAATGATTTATCCAATGGTATAATCAAAGTAATTTCATTAAATCTAAGCATAATACATTCATTCTTTGCAGGTGTTATTAACATGAGTTTCATGCTACTCTTTCGCGATCTCATACGTCTGTTTGCCTGCTATAATGATGGCATCATTAATTTGCTGGAAAAGTATTTCGATATGAACAAGAAGCATGCACGCGATGCATTGGATTTGTATAAGAAGTTCTTGGTGCGCATGGATCGTGTGGGTGAATTCTTAAAGGTGGCCGAGGTAAATTAACGAATCCGAGGATTATTTCTATGTGAAACTCACTCAAAACTATATTTAACAGAATGTTGGCATTGATAAGGGCGATATACCCGATTTGACCAAGGCGCCCAGCTCTTTGTTAGATGCTTTAGAGCAGCACTTGGCCGCTCTAGAAGGACGTAGGGTATCTGCGGCCAATACGCCCACACAATCATCAAGGTAAACCTAAAGAGGAAAATCAAATGAATCGCACCAAAGACACATTACTGTTTACGATATTTTGGTGTTGTTTTAAGTTTAGACTTATTCTATTATTCATTCATATGTTTGAGAATTTAACCCTTTGTTGACCACTTTTGAACAGTAAGTTTTGTCTGTTTTTAACGGATAGTTCATTTGATTTGTTGACATTTAAGATAAAATACTGTTTACTCCCCACTTTTATTTCTTTTGGGTCTATGTGGGGCTTTAATAATGCTTACTCTATTTGAGATCTTATCTTATCCTGATTTGAGACCAAAATTCGTATTAAAAATATTGAACATTATCAACATCATTTTATTTCAAATTGAAGTGTTAGTTATTGCAAATACAGTAGAATCCGGTTATAACCGGAGGCCCTGTCATATAAGTTTGTATTGTGACCAACCATTCACTCATCGAACTTTGGTCGCTATAACAGAAAGGACGTCAAAGGCCGAGTCGTTATAACTGGATTCTACTGTAGTTCAAAATAAATAAAGTATAAAACCTTCAAAAGGTTAACATTTGTTTACCCCAGATTTAAGATTCATTGTATGCTAATTACCATAAAAGAGTCATTTGCATCTTATAATCCAAAATATTTGCTACCCGGTCAAAAATGGGTTAAAGAAATTTTCAATTTGTGTTGTTCTTTTCATGTTTTAAATAATTTTTTTAATTACATCTTATTTCATTATATTTTCACTTGGAATGGTAGAGATTTTGATTTCACATTGTGATTATATTATACCCTTGTTTATTGTGTTTTAGTTTATCTTATGTTTAGATTTGTTATTTGATTAAATGTTTTCGTTTTATTTTATGTTTCTTACCGTTTGCGTTAATTTTACATCATTTGGCCAGTAGCAATCAACGCAATGTAAAATCCGCTGTATCTGCGCTTTCTTCTACCAGCTCGGCATTTGGAACAGCAGCTGCTTCGAGTAAATTTGATGCCACCAATGGCATTGATGAACAGCTAAAAGCCCAGATTTTGGCCGAAGAGGAAGCCGCCATGAACCAATACAAAGTAAGTGAGAATAAGTTTGTATTATTTGCATATTTATTTCCATTACTTTCCCCTTTCTTTGTGCTTGCCATAGTCCAAGGTATCATCGCCCACTAGTAGCGGTGCTGGTGGCTCTAGCGCTGCACTAACAAATCCTTTTCTGTCGTCACCGCCAGCCTCGCAGGCTGGTCAGCCGATAGTTGATCTGTTTGGTGCTGCGTCTGGGCAGCCAGCCGCTGCTAATGCAGCGGCCACACAAGGCTCTGGCACGGCCACAAAAGCCTCTGATGATTTGCTGCAGTTGGGCAATCCATTTGCCGATATGTTCGAGGGGAATGCTGCAGCTGGAGGAGGTGTCGCTGGATCAGGTGCTGCATTAAATGCTAATAATTTATGGATGCATAATAATGGTAGCATGTTTATAATTTTCTTTATGATTTCCATTTAAGTTCCTTTTTTTTTTTAATCCTTCAAGCTGTGTATATCTAAATAGCGATAAGTGTAGTTAAATTATGTGAAGTGTTGTCCTAATTGTGGTCAGACCTGAAAAAAGTGATAAAACCCAAAAGAGGGGAAAGCACCAGCCCAAAGTTTTCAACCACCACCAACCACCCACCCACAGTCTATACCTCCTTACCCTCGCACACACTCTCTTTCGTCCTCTCTCTCACACTTTGTAGACATTTTATAATATTTTCTCATATAGGTTTATCAATATCATAATTCCCTAAAAATTTTTTTATTATTAAGAATTAATTTTTTTTTTTTCTTTATTTTTTGGTTATTTTAATTTAATGGCTTAAGTAATTTGATTTCATAATTTTTGAATTTGTTTTATATTGTCTAATGTATTTATTACTCTTCATTTTCATCGCTGTTTTTCCCACCCCACTCTCTCTCTCTCTCTCTCTCTCTCTATTTCTCTCTCCATATATATACCAAATACCAAAAATCAAACGAAAATAGGTTTCAATGGCTCAGCTGCTGCTGCAACAAATGCCTTCGTTTCCGATAGTAATTTCACATCCGTTTTCGGTAACACGGAACCGGCAGGTAAGTTCCTCTCCTTAAACATTAAACATAAAACAATCAACTCACACAAACTAACTGCAAGCTCTGAATTAATATATCAATTAAACAATTAATACACTTTTGCGAAGGTTTACTAATAACTAAAAAATTGGAGGCTTTTACTAAGCTAAAAACAATTTTTGTTAAATATTTCTTTAACTTGGCAAAAGTTTTATTTTTCATTTATTTCTTGTTAGCACATTTTCGCATGACTTAATTTAATACAGAATAGTTAAAAGATTCTAAAACAAAAGCTAGTTCTGATGTATGTGTGTCTTGTTAATTAACTTTTCTTCCTACTTGTTATTAATATCCATATAATTTTTTTTCAATTGTTTTTTTTTTGTTTATAGTTTAAATTGTTCAATAAGTCAAGGCATTTGTTCTACCAAAGTTATCCACAGCTTAGATTTACTTACTAGAGGCATTTACTTCTATTTGCTTTAGATGCTAATAGAATTAAATATATAAAAGAATCTCTTAAGTGAAGTCGTTTGTACCTTGTTTTGAGCAGGAGAGGTCCTGTTTATTTTACTATATTACTATAGTATTAATAACTCTGTGAACTCGGATAGACCGTTGCGATTTATTGAACGATTCTATAAGATAAATCTTTGTATTAATTAATTTTAATTTTTAACTCTTCCACAATTATTTTATCCGCCTTATACATACTCTCTATACGTGTGCCCTACAAATCTATATATTTGTGTTGCAATTGGAATAATCCCATCATAAATCAGCCTCCCAGCCCTTGGCAAATCCCTTTTTTGATGATATTATGGTGCAGCAGCAACAGCAAGTACAACAGCAACAACAGCAAATGATGTTCTATGTGCAACAACAGCAACAACAGTCATTACAATTGCAACAGTATCAGCAACAGCAGCAGCAGCAACAACAACAACATCAGCTACAACACCAACAAACGATATTAGCAAATACGGCACATTTTCCAGCAGGTGAATGTTTTTCCAGCCGTACCAAAAGAAATTTTCTGCTGTCCCTGTTGTTGCAACCAAAGACGAATGCAATGCAATTTCATTCAGTCAATCACTTGCTTCTTATAGCCCGAAAAGACACTCGCTTTTGCCTACCACCGCGTACAACAGCAGCAACAATAGCCACGTCTTTCTATGCATATGTATATGTACATATATATATATATATCTTTTTAAAGTGTAGTTGTGTATGGGTATATATACATTTTCCCATATATGAATGTACGTATATATATGTATATCACTTTCATTCAAATGTTTCAACTGAAACCGAATCTCAGCCTCTCTATTGCCTTTTTTGAAAAGTTGCTCCAAGTTGTTCTTCATCGTACCATGTCCCTTTGTTAAAGTCTTATTTCTTTTATATATTTAAATTGTTCTTTGTAAATAATTGTAATTATTTTTTGTGTACAAAATGGTGTGATTGTGTAATGCGTCTGCATGTATATGTGTTTTCCATTTTGTGTAACTAAATTGTGTTCAATATTTTTTTTCTTTTTTGTTATTTGTTTGGAGTCATTTAGTTTAGAAAGCAATTCAAATTATACAGTTTTAAGTAGTTTTATTCCACATGCTTTGAATCAAACACGTGAACCATTTGTTTAATTTTTCGAATGTTTTAGATTCTTTAGTTTGAAGTTTTTAAGACTAATACAACACTTGGGGTTATAAGCTCCCATCTTTTGGTCTGAGCCATTGTTAAAATCTTTTGGTGCTGGTATCAAATCTTATAAATATACTTTGGGCAATGTTTTTGTACTGAAATCTTCATCGGTGTTTCTATTTTGGAATTTTTAAAGAAAAATAGCCTAAAACTCAAATATATAAGAGATACTTTAAATATATAAGATACTTTGAAGCATTACTAGAACTTCACTCGTTTCAACAAAGTGACAAGAAAGTCAAGAGCTACCTCTTGAATTTGTGAGTCAATGGCTTATTACAACTCAAAAACCAGAGGACTATAAAAACTAAGTTGCACTTGGTGTAATAATAATTATATTTACCGGAAAGTAGAATTGATATTTCCGAATACTTGGTTGTGTTCCTGTCTTAATTGAACTGTAGTCCATTAACTTTCCTTTGCCCTTTGCGATGCTCGTTTCATTCGTTAACTGAGTTTTTTTGTCAGAGTTATTTGCTTTAAGAATCTATTTATGTACTTTTGGCGTAAATCGGTTAAAACTGTTTCAATGAAAGTGTTTATATGAGTTGCATTTAATAACTTGTTATAAGTATTAATAAGTACATCATAATAAATATTTAAAAACAAAGAAAGTTTTTGCGAAAAGAAGAAAGACCTTAACTTTTAAATTAGATGCCTTTTAGCTAAATTTAGATACATTTTGCCTAACTTTTTGCTAGTTTGTATGGCATGCGTCTTCTTTTGTGGTATTTGCTTGCTAAGTTTAATTGCTTTTGTTGAAACTAATTGAAATTTGTTTTTTTTTGTATTGTTGCCTCACTGAAACACATATAAATAAACATTAACTAATAATCCCAATACATAACTCATATTAACTGACTAATATATATATATATACATATATATATTATACATATATAAAAAGGGTATTTGCATATATTTATTTATTTTTGTACATGTTTTTTCTCTTTCTCTTTTTTTGTGTGTATTCTTATTTACTTTACATGAAAACTCACATTTGTCTCATGTTGGTGGCACAAAATATAATACAAAAACAAAACAAAAACCAATTCATATATATTTCATATATGTATATGCATATCAAATGTTTATATATTACAATTATTATGGCATTACAAAACAAAAAAAAAAAAACAATCCGATGAAAATATTACGGTTTCAAAACGCAAATTTTAAATAAATTTAATGGGCTTCTCATTGGCTTCATTCTGTGTATTTGTGTATTTTGTGTATAAATGTCTGCTAAACCGAAAAACAAACAATCAATCAATGCAATCAAAAAATGGTGAAATGGCTACAACAACAACAACAACAACGTTAAACAATAACTAAACAAACATAAAAAAAACAAAAACAAAAGGCTTCGATGCTTTGGGTGATGTCTTGAAACCGGCTACAGCCAATAGCAACAACAGCACGAGCAACAACAGCAATCAAATGAATATTGTCGCTACAGGTTATCAACATCCGAATAGCAACAATTCAGTGCTGACATTGCAACAACAACAGCAGCAACAATTCCTTAAGCAACAACAACAACATCAGCAGCAGCAACTACCGCATCAGCAGCAGCAACAGCAACCAACAACTGGCAAGATTATAACTGGCGATTTGGATAGTTCACTAATGTCATTAGTTGATAATTTAAATATTAATAAAACTGCAAGTGCAAAGTGAGTAAAAACTACAAGAACAACAAAACCAACAACAAAGAACAGAAAAAACTAAAGCGATTAACTAATATGACTTACTAACTACCCCTACACTGTAACGCGTTTAACTAAAAGTGACGAAATAAGATTGTACAAAACATGAAGAGAGTACAAAGTCATAACATCAATTTGCATATAAATAAACCTAGGGATGCAGTAATATTGTATCGATAAATGTAGTAAATATTTCCATGAAATCGGAATACCAAAATAGTCGCTCCTCTGGTTCAAGCTGTTGATTTTTGTCTACATAAATAAACGATTTGAGTGCAATTTCAATTTAAATGGTTTAAGCTTAATTGTAAGCAAACAAATTGTCAATTCCGATATCGATGTTTTGAAGATATCGGTGAATTAAATATCGATACATTAACGATTTCTGCATCCTTAAATTGTTCGTTTTCCCCAAAGTAGAGAACTTTGTTTCATCCATTTTCCAAGCTTAAGAATCCATCACAAGTCATGTTCCTCACCACATTCTCCCAACAAATCCTTGTACATAGCCCACCAAAACTCCTCCAAATTAATGTAATGTCAAATTTCCATTCCATTGCCATTCTCCACTATCCACTATTAATCATTTCTCCACAAATTGTGCATAATATTTAGTTTGAAAAGCAAACAAGTCCAAAATTTCTAACTCTTAGTACCAAAAGAAAACAAAAAACCAAACAATGCCATTTCGTTTCTCTTAAAATCATTACTCTCTTACCCCATTATATATCTCACATAGACCCGTGCAATGGAATTCACCTAAAAATACAGCGAAACCAGGTGCTAATTGGACACCACAACCAATGGCGGCTACAACTGGTGCTGGCTATCGTCCAATGGTGAGTTTTGAACTCTAACTCTAACCTCTACCTACTTCTTCTTCTACTACTACTACTACTACTACCACTACTACAACAAACTACGAAAATGTAAAAAAAGCAAATTACGATAAATCAAGAAAAGTACAAATTTACTCGCAGTGTAAATCGAATTCGTTTACCGAAACAATTTCTTATATTAACAAATTTTGTGCCCAAAACAAATGAGAAGAAGAAAAATCAAATTTAAAACAGCAAAAAACAAAAGAAATGCCCAAAACAAATGACAAGTTTATTAGTTTGTTTTGTTTTTAAATATACAATTTTTAGTTTATTTTTTCTTTATATATATATTATTGAATCATCCTTCACTAGCACACACACACACACTTACACTTAAGGCTCACCAACAACAATTCATGTATAAATACTCTTTTACGTTTCCTTTCTGTTGTATAATTTCCAAACAAATGCACCAACAACCTGAACTACTTGGTTAATCACTGATATTTGGCTGTCAATCTATTTAATTGCTTGCAAAACGATTTTAAATTTTTTTCCAAAAGTCAATTTCTTGTTTGTTTTATTTGAAATCTAAATGTTGTATTTGAAATTTTCCAGATGCCAAGTCTTTGCAGGTTGTTTTTAACCACGTCAACAAATGTCTGCCAAGTGGAATGAATCGATTTTAATATATGCCCAGTTGCAATTTTTCTTCTAGGGACTAAAATTCAAAAATAAGAATTGAATCTGTATATGCACTTTGACTATTTGGTTTGTTGTAATTGGTTGTAATTGTAATCCCTTCGCATTCGTTTTCTAAGCAATTTGTCCGCTTTTTTGAAACCGACATCGAAATCAGAACACGTCTGATTAACTTTCTTTTTCAAATAATTTCTGTAGATCTTCCTTTTCTGTAGAAAATATGTGGGACTGATTAAGATTTAAAATTCCATTTGGTACATCAGTTGATTGGTTAAGGCTCTATATAATTATGTTATTATTCACTCACAACTCCCTCGAAAACAAAACAACAACGTGAAGAGTGAGCACCACTAGGGCTAACTGTTGTAGAACACCTCGCTAGACAATGAACACTGCTCAGGCCAGACTGAAAACAATCGAAAAACCAATCACATTATAATTTTAATTTATTTTTCTCATTTTTTTGTTTCATAATACCTTACTTTAGCCTTATGTCTACTTGAATTGTATAAAATATCTCACTTACTTTCTTTTCTTTATTTTATGTTTTCGCTTTTCTATATATCTATATATGCATAAATATATATATGTGTATCTCGACTATCCCACCATCGGCATACTGCAAAACACAAAACTGAAAACTCCAAATCATACAAAAACAAAATCTATCTATATTGACAACTCACACCGCTGACTTGTGTTTGTTTGTTCCAACAAAATCAAATATATATATCTATGCACATAAATATATATAATAAAATATATACATATATCTTTATATATGTGTGTAATCGGTAGGCACATGGCATGACAGTAAGTCCTGCGCCAATCACAATCAATCATCCGTATATACATGCTAGTTATCCTGTTATGCCAAATTATATGCAGGTAAGAAAATGAAAATGACGTAACAAATCCAATGAAATGAACAATAAGAAAATTATAACAACTTTTACGAAAACTAAAAACAAAAGAAAATACAGTAAAAATTCTCAATTCTTTGAGTTGCTCTTTAATTTTTTTCAACTTTTACTTTGGAAATTGAATTGATTCTTTCGGTTTTTTTTTGTCTCCTCCTAGATTTCCATTGAACCTAACGAGTTTTTCGATTTTTTATTTCCACATTGAAATATATATTTTAAGAATGTTATTAACCTTTAATCATAGAGCCTATCACAACTACTATACTACTACTACTATTACTACTACTACTAGACCTACGAAGTTTAATCGTATAATGAGACTTATACGCCTAAATCAATTATTTTCAAAAATATATTTGTATATATTTACTTTGGTTCTGGTCATTTTGTTAAACCATCGATTTTATAATTTCTTGTATATTTTTAGTTGGTTTTCGTTCGGTTTTTAAATGTGTGTAGAAATTTCTTCCTTTCCCAACTCCCTCGCCCTCACTTGCTCTATCTCTAGTTCTGTGTGCCTTTCTCTATCACTCTCACTAAACTTCCGAAAACCAACTCCACAGCGGTACTCTTACTCTACCGCCACCGCAGCCGACCCCTTTCCCCCCAGCTCAGTTGTATCTTTCTATCTGACTGCCAACTATATAAAAGAAAACAAAAAGAACAATTGTTGTAGCATTGCGTCTGTCCTAGACTTAAGTATTTGAGTCCCTTGCATGATTTATAATTTTTCATTTTGAATTTTTGAACAAGTTTTTGAAAGTATAAAATGAATAATTGAGTCCATGGATTTTTATAGGGCATGCCGGTGATGGGACAACTGCAACAGCAAGCCCCTTTGACTGGGGTGCCACCGACGACAATGATGACGGGGCCAACGCCGCCGCCGCACAGTAATCCAATCCAACCGTTATCGGCGGCCACCACGGGGATAATGCAACCGATGCAACCCACACATAATGGCAGTGGTGGCAAAAGTGTACCCTTAGATCCATTTGGAGCGTTATAAGATGTCAAGCAACAACACCCACCACACCCCCACATACCAACAACAACAACAAACACTTTAACACACACATAAGCACACACACACACACAAAAAGAAAACCTCATCAAACATAATGATATATATGAATAATGAAAATTATAATGCTACAACAAATTTATTGGAAAAAAACGAAAACAAATTCTATAATAATGTTAAACACAAAACAAATTGCTATATACATACATAAATATATATATATACTATATATTTATATTATTACAACAAAAGCAAAAAAAAAACCATAAGTTTGACTATTTATGTATACACCAATTTATATACTATATATATATATTAATGAGAACGAAAAGAAAGTAGTTTGAAGACGCAAGCAAGCAAATGAAAATTTTCCATAATATAGCTAAACGAAATGGTAGTCTATGTGAAATATCTAGCGATCTATCTATAACTGTAAGAAAAAACTTGCAAAAATCTGTAGTTGTGTCCTATGCCAATCATCACTATCAAAAGAAAAGTGTGAAACGAAATCTGTTCGCTGTTTTTCCACACACACACACTGTCAAACTGAACGAAGGGCGAAACGATTGGTTCATGTGTGAGTTGCTTTAATAATTTGCAATATTTTAATCCGTCTATATAAGCCGAAGTAAATCATGTAACTCTTTATATATATATATATATATATATATATATTGATTTTGTTCCCTCCTCCCTATGTTATTTATAGCCTATTTTTTGTGGCATACTCTCAAAATTTGTTAAATTTATTTTGTAATGTGCATTCCATGGTAGCAACAAATTGTTTAATTGATTAGTTTTGTTTTTGTTCTTTGTCCAAAATTTAATTTGCGTAAACGGCAAAAGAAAAATCGTTTTTTGTAAGATTTTAAGTATTAGAAAAAATTGATTACTGAAATTATAAATGCATTCATCTAACAAAAACACTGTATACATACTATAATTATATACAATTATATATAAATATATATATTTATATTAAATGTTATTGAGAGAATATCATACAACGTATATTGAATATTGTTGTATTTAGCCATTTATTTAAAACTGTCCTAAAGAAACAACAACACAAAATACGTAGTTCATTTTTAATTATCATTTCGATATGTGTATGTAAATAAAAGCCGAGTTTTTCCACACTCTCAGCTGTTTAAATAAAATTACAAAATATATACATATATGAAAGTTATATTCATTTTGATTGGCTTTTTAATTTTATTTGGTTCACAAAACTGGAAAATGGTTTCCCGAATTTGATTTATGCTCCAACAAGTAGGCAACACATTTCAGTATCTAAACTGAAAGCCGCAAAGCATGCAATACAATTTTAGACACCGACTCACACTGAATTAATAGTAATAATAAAAGCAAACAATCATCAAAGGAATTTGTTCAATAATGCTAAAGCGAATCCCCTAAATCAATGTACATTTTAGCTAAATTATACACTGACAAAGAGAAATTAGAGAAACGTTTTACGACAATATTTAGACGCCAGAGTTTGAGCTAAACAAAACAAGTCATACTATTACTATACATACCTACATATACATATATATGTATATCTATTGGGATCTAATCATGCATCTACCTTGAATAATATTAAAATTGTAATTTGAGAACTTGCACAAACCAAGGCGACCACTTGTTGATGTTTCATATAAAACTAAACAAACGAAAATTTAGCAAGAAAAACTAAAACCTAACCAAAAACAAAAGAAAAAAACAAAGCTTAAAGTGTTGGCATACCAAATTTATATATATATGGAACTTGTAGATACATTTAAGACGTGCAATAAAACACATACACATTTAAAATAATTATACCACAAAAAGCAAAAATCAGCCCTTTACTTTTTCAAATCAAAATGAAATGTTAAATTGTTTCCATGTACTTAGTTTTATATATATACTACAAAAAAACAAAGAACATATATATGTTATTTGAAAGTTCTATAAATTAAGTACCAAAAAAAACATAATATTTTGCCATGAACTTTTGAGAGAAATTAAATTAAATTTTAATTGAAACACAAGCACTCAAGCTCTCATCGCCACATAAGTAAGTAAAATAAACATACTATCCTGTAATTGTATAAAACAGAAGAAACAACAAAACCGAAAGAAACCGATAATGAAATGTTAGTGCAAAATAAATGTGTAAAATAAAATGCTTTTTTTCTGAAATTATGGTTTGTATGAAATGAGTAAAATATTGAAAAGTGTATTAGTTATTACTTATAAAGTCTAATAAGTAATTAACATATGATTTTATTTCAGAACTGTAAAAGAAGAAGCTTTGCAAAAGGCGTTCGAATTATTATCCACTATTTGGACGTATCGCCTGTTATATTGGAAAATGACCTTTGCTTTGAATCTGATTTATTGAAACGTAAGGCCATCGATGATTAAAAATTTGACCCTAAAAGGAGTCGAAACTGATTTCAAGAAGAAGTCATTATTCATAAAAGTCAATTATGATCTTTTAATGAGCTCATTTTTAACTACTTTAATCAGTATTGGCAAACGTTTCGTATAATATCCGATATATTAGAATGAGCTGGTTCGAGAGTTTGAGTTCTCCTCTCGATTTCTGTCACACCTTATCTTGAATTCTTGTCTAAGGAATTTCTAATTCCCACACATAAAATATTGAGTAGTCTTGCTTATTATTAACATAGCAATTGTCTAATTTCGTATATAGATACATATATATAATAAAAATAGGGCTTAAGAATATAAATAAAGAAAATGCCTTGCAGTTTGCGTGAAAAGGGTATATCATCCCTGACCAAAAGCGACAAAGAGAAGGATGTCCTTGCACCGAAACCAGTGCATCCGCGTGCCTTGCGTTTTCATGGCTTATTTGGTATGTCCTATGTTCGTCAACATTTGATGGTGGATGAAAGATGGACACCGAATTCGTTAACTGAACAATTCAAGGGAATGACCGATTTGTTAAGTAAGTAGTTACTGCAATAATACTGTACGATGGTAATTAAAATTTTAAAATTTGTCTAAACTAAAGCTCGTCGAGTGGTATTCAAATCGCACGAGTCGAAGGCTAATCGTTTGCGTTATTTTCGCGAGAATAAACGATTGAAGTTGCAATGTCGCGATGGAAGGACCAAACTGCAGAACATCATTGCCAATGATAATACACATAAAATACGCAATTTTCTTATTAACCATAGGGATATGCAGCGTTTATACCAGAAAATGCCCATACATCTTGTGGTCGACAATATAAATCAGCGAACATTTGTCCTGCGTAAAGAGAGAGACCGTTTGGAATTTCGCTTGGATCAACTGAAAAAACACTACAAAGATTTGCTGGTAGCTAAAACTAGAGAGTTAATTCCTAAATTTAATTCTTATAGATATAGTATTATAATCCATAGCTAGAGCGTGCGATGTTGGAGAATCGTATCAAGTATCAAAATGAATTCGTATTGGATGAAGAACTCAAATCTCGTGTGTTTTTGAAAAAAATTGAAAACTCTAATGTTAGATTGAAGGCCATAAAGACTATTAATAATACCTATAAGAAAATGATACAAGTTCTCTTACATGATGAGATATTTTATGAGCCTATCCTCCGATCTCTCAGCTCTGATATGGAAGATCAAGTGAACTTTATTAAGCATATTCTTTATCTTGGAATGCCAGCTATAGCAAAATTCAAGGAGCTCAATGAAGAATACCGTCACATGGAGGAGAAATCTCGTAAAAATTTACAAGCCAAATTGCAAATGTTGTCCGCACTGAGAAAGCCTGCGAACTCGCCAAGTCAGATACACACAAAGGCCAAGGAGGAGCAAGCTCCAACCACAAATCTGAAGCGATATGTACGTGAAACGCAGAGCATGATGATTCTAAAGTTGGAACTCAAATCAATCGAAAAGACCATTAAGGAGGTGAAATTTGTGACCCTTTGCTCTCAGGCCAGAGAGATATATCCACGGTGAGAGTTAAATGAGTTAGCAATTATGTCGTTCCCATTTCATTAACTTGATTTTCAGTATGAAGAGCCAGGTGGATAACAATGATAAGCTCCATCGTATGATTGTCAACGATGTCTTGGCCCACGAGATGCTGGAAACTAAAATGAAATGCGCTAGTGTTCTTAAGGGTGTTTTGGTTAACAATCTTTCGGAAGAAGAGATCAAGTAATTATTTTAAATATACGTATAGACTACGATTTATACAATTTCCTTTTAGTCGGCAGGAACGTATCAAGGACTTAAAGAAAATATTGCACAAAGATGAACAATTCGAACAAGAGACTCTACAGCATCTCAAGAATCGTGCTGACGCCTATGTCATGCTGAGGTTGGAAATGATCAATTTAAATGGATTTTTAATGCTTAATATTTTATTTGACATATAGATTAAGCATTTGGAATCTGGTGGAAATACTGCGTCATGTGGATCGTCAACCCAAACTCATACGTTCCCAGTATCCAAATTCGTATTTAAAATTGCCATTACTGAAATTCGAAATGCTTAACATGAGAGCTGCTGCTCCAGAGATTTTTGAAGAAAACAGTTGAGTTTCATCGATCTTTAGATAGATATATTAATTTATATATCTTTCCATTTGTTAGTTGACAACATAATGCACATAGTGAAGCGAAAGATCTATAAGCTAATGAAGGGTTATACTGTGGAACTGAAGCCGGCGACCATTAGGCGCAATGTGGAGGAATATCATGCCGATTTCTTGGCCAGCTTGGATATGTATGAGCACGCCAGTCCAGATGAGCAACAGCAGGCAGTGCCTGAAGAAGATCTCCTGCAGGAGAACAAAACGATGGCCAATGTACCAAATCGCAAACAGATTAAAGCCCAAAGTGCCAAACTGGTGGAAGAGTTATCTAAGCGAGAGGATTAATATTAGTTTAAGCGTTTTTAGTTAGATGATTGCTAATGTAAAGGTTTTACCCCCAAATAACTTTTTCTTCTTTCCTGTCTCGGTGCATTTCAAAATATAAACAAAATTTGCGGTAATCATTTTGACATTTGATTTCCTTATTAAGACAACAAAAGTCGGTTATTAGATCAAAATATTTTTATGATTTGGTACACAAGTGACGAAAGTCAGTAACCACAAATGGACGCTTTTAGGGCCAACTCATTTGCCACAGATCATACAATATTTTCAACTAATTCCAACACTCTCTGTGCCTAATTTGTCTCTGTTGTTGTGTTGCTTTCCAGGCCACAATGACACCAAACAAACAAACCAAAAAAAAAGGGGTAGAAAAAAGCGAAAAATAAGCAAAGTCTGAAGATATTGTATGAATAAACATGGTCTGGTCTGCGCTCTTGCATAACCTCATTTGGAGAGGGGCTTATGTGGTGGCATCGGCATCGGCATCGCCATCGCCGGTAAAGTTGCTACCATTAGCCAGCTCGCGTGTTCCTGAGTCGAGTCTGAGTCGGAGCCGGGGGAGTCGGCATGATATCGTGTACGCAGATATAACATCACAGATAGGCAGGCAGGCAAGTGCACTTACTCATGTACACCGATTCCGAATCAAGTGGAAGCATGTGCTTCAACTGACAAAAAAAACAGACGAATAAAAACCCATCTCCCGTCTCAAATTTTTTGGTTTTTTCGCTATATAGTCGGTTTTTTTTTGGGGGCTTGGTGTTTTGACTGTCTGCGGTTTCATTTCAGTTCGAAATAAAGTTGTTACATTTTTATGACAACATGAGTGACCTTTTTGGACAGCATCACAATCATTTTGGAGTGGCAATTGAATGACAGAGATTATTATTGTTGTTTGTAACCCTTTTGTTTGCTTTGCTGAGAGGAAATGGCTTGACTTATGGAGTGGCCAGGAAATGATTAATGACTTTATTGATAACGATAAAAAAAATGGATAAAAAGAATTAAAGTATGCAAATCTCGCATAAAAGAAAAATATGTATGAAACTAAAATTGTTAATCTAAAAATCTGAATATAAAGTTGATCATTGAAAAGACACAGAAGGGTTATGTACGTGTGTAAACAATGTGGAATTGATTCACCATTATTACTATTATTGGGGCAAGTTTTCTGATTTGTATCGTTTTATCTGAATATTTAGACAGTCTATTAACCTCTTTGGAGAAAAAAAGCACTAATTGTCTAAGCAATGTCATAACATTATTTGAAAATGATTTGCAGGACTACTACAGTTCTCAACTGATTAATTGAGAAGTTGGCTTAAATAACTTAAAACATTATGTTTACAGTTGTGTTGCCATTGTTTTTATTTATTGGTAATTTAACTAGATCTCCGCGTTGGGCAAAACACGCGATAAAAGTAAAAGTCGGCAAAAACTAAAATCGACTATAAACCCATCTCCGACGGAGTCCGAAAAATATTGGAACAACTAAAATTAAAAACTTAGTTTTATTTATTTTGGAGAGAGGGGGAGAGTTCGCACCAAAAGGTTTTGAGAAAATAAAAATTGCTTATGCAAAGGTAGACAGATCAAAAACTTTTACTTGAAACTCAGTGCCGGATTATCAAATTATTATTAAAAGGAAACGAAAAATGCCTAAGAAAAACTGTAACCCTAATTTAGTTGATTCTTGGAGTATTTAAACATTTATTTCATTACTTTCGAGCTAGACTAGGGTTTTGCTTTTTATAAAAATACCCAAGTGTTTTACCATATTAATATATACCAAAAGCAGATTGACCAACACCTTATGTTTAAAAAAATATAAAAAACCATTCGTAATCTGTAAGTGTGCTAGTTTTTTACCGATTTTCATTAATGTTCTAATTTTTGCTTTGGAATGTTAGAGGGTCACTTTCTATAATTTCTTGCATTAAGCCTCCTATCCCCTAATCCCTTTAAGCGTGGCATCAAAAACTGACTGGGAAGATTCCTAACAACAAGCTAGAACAACAACTAGAAAATCAGAAAAATGGTTATTTATGTCTGAATCTAGGGGTTTGATATAAATTGAATTCAAATAATCATCAAATGGATAGACGGTCCATGGGGATTGTCTGGACTCCCTACAAAGTATCGATATTTTTTTCCCCTTGTTTTTACGCCAACAATATTCATAAAATTGTGGTTGGTGAATTTTAATAAATTCTCAAACTGTCAAAACGTTATATCGAAAATTACTGAATTTTCAAAGCCAATAATCTAAAATTTCTGATCGGACACCCCTTAAAATATTTTCTAGATCCTTTCAACCATACACATTTAACCTACATAAGTACTTAACCATTAACTTCAATAGATTTCCACAAGGTCGCCCACACACACAAGATATGCTAATTAGTTTTTGAATGCTCTTTGACCATAATAATGCTTAGAGTAAATTCTTATTTTCCTCCCATTTCTTAAGGTAAGGCCAAGCAATAAAATAAATACCTAATAGCGTGATTTCTAAAGAGTTTCAGATGAATTGAAAACTGTTTTCGTCCGCACTTTACACACACAGACACACAATAAACACACACAAGCCAAACACATAAATAACTCTCCTCCACAATTATGTGATGAGGCAATGAAGAGCAATAATTCTTCATAACAATTGTGTTGGCACTGCCACAGCTACCGAAAAGAAAATCCCAAAAACCAAACCGAAACAAGCCAAGGAAAACCATAGGGCGTCGCGTCCACCGAAAGCCAAAGTTGAATGCAATGCAATCCCGAAAAGCGAGGCAAAGGCAAACCAAACGTTTGCAGCAATTTTCGAGATCAATTATATGAGAAGGTAAGACCAAGACATCGCCAGATTCCGCTCTTAGCCTCAGCTGCAGTCTTAGATTCATCGCCGTCGTCATCGTCATAACTACCAAACGCTTCCATTGTTCACGATTTATTAATTTTTTCGTTGGCCGTTTGCTATTTATTATGGATCCCCCCAAGCTCTCCTCCATCCAGTACTCCTCCGTATACCAACATACTTAGTATGGGTGAGGGGATTGCATTTCTTTCTCTTGGCATTTAAGCTAGAAGTGGCTTTTTATTGTTTTCAAATTAAAAATTTCAAATGTCTGTGGACCAATTCAATTAAAAGTAAATTTATCAAATACAAAGCGCGTGTTTTTCATATTTATTATAGTTAATTAATCAATGCAAATAAGGAAATATATGTATGTACATATATGTATATGTGCTTTTGTAGATTAGACCAATTGAGCAACATTTATAATTAAAAACGAGCTATGGAAGTTAACTTCGGCCTTGCCGAAGTTTATATACCCTTGCAGTTCTTTATTATATTTAATTCGATAAGAAAAGTGAAATTTCATACATCAACAGCATTAGTTGTCGTATTATGAATATGCTCAAATATTTTTCAAACTACTGAATTCAAAACACATTTAATGATTATTTAACAATATATGATATAGTAGTCCGATCCCGATGATTTTCATACTTTATCTCACACAGGTAATAAAGAGTCTCCAAAAAAAATTTCAACCCGATATCTCTTAAGATGGCTGAGTAAAACGCATTTTCAAAACACATTTAATGATTATTTAACAATATATGATATAGTAGTCCGATCCCGATGATTTTCATACTTTATCTCACACAGGTAATAAAGAGTCTCCAAAAAAAATTTCAACCCGATATCTCTTAAGATGGCTGAGTAAAACGCATACTTCAAACTACTGAATTCAAAACACATTTAATGATTATTAAACAATATATGATATAGTAGTCCGATCCCGATGATTTTCATACTTTATCTCACACAGGTAATAAAGAGTCTCCAAAAAAAATTTCAACCCGATATCTCTTAAGGTGGCTGAGTAAAACGCATACGCACAGACGGACGGACAGACGGACAGACGGACAGACGGACATGGCTATATCGACTCAGCTTCTCAAGCTGATCAAGAATATATATACTTTATGGGGTCGGAAACGTCTCCTTCTGTGCGTTACAAACATCTGATCAATTTTATAATACCCTCTGCAAGGGTATAATAACCAAGTATCAATCAATTTGTTATAGAGGTGGCTTCTGGCCCTGATCAATTTCGTTGGCTAATTACCATTGATTTGAAATAAAAACAAAAATAAGTTTTTTACTACTACATGAACATCTTTAAAATGTACCACATTTTAGTTAGTAAGAGCCGACATTCAGTTACCCTGTCCCATGAAAGTACGACAATGAAAAACATAGTTTTTATACCCTTGCAAGAAGGGTATATTAATTTTGGTCAGAAGTGTGCAACGCATAGATGGAAGCATCTCCGACTTTATAAAGTATATATATTCTTGATCAGCACGACGGGACGAATTCAAATAGCCATGTCCGTCCGTCCGTCCGTTCGTCCGCCCATCCGTCCGTCCGTCTGAATCGACGCGAACTCCTCCTAGACCGTTAGAGCTACAGAGCTGAAATTGCATGTAGGCTTTTATATACTGCACAGTTTGTATATCTCGGATTCAGCCGGATCGGACCACTATATCGTATAGCTCCCATACAAACGGCAAAGTCACGAAAAGTGACTTTTCTCAATAACTTCGTTGTCGTGAAATTTAATATTGGTGAGTTTGTTACATCTATAAACTGTGCCAAATTAGATCAGGATCGGGTTACTATATCATATAGCTCCCATAGCAACGGTCGCTCGAAAACTCTGACTTTTGTACATAACTTCGTTACTTTTGATGCGATAGCATTCAAATTAAACATTTGTTAATGACTGTGCCGAATTTGATAAAGATCGGGTGACTATATCACATAGCTCCCATAGGAACGATCAGTGGAAAACAGTAACTTTGATCAATAACTTCGTTATTTCCTGTGCTAAGTAGTCCGTTCTTTAGCAAAAATTAGTCTTTTTTAGATAAAACTTTTTCACTTTGGTGGCTATAGCTAAGGAAGGAGTTACCTAAAAAGTTGCAAGGGCACACAAACTTTGACGCGGTCGAAGTTAGCCCCGGTCCTCTGGTTTTTTATTTACTCCTTTACATTTTCTGGATTAAAAATGTGTTCAAAATATAAACTTTTGAACTTTTGAATCTCAAAATATCTAGCAATATCTCCTATCTAATGTAAGTCACTTAAATATACCCCATTTCGAGTGCAGGGTATCAAAACTCCAACTGTTTGCAAGTAGTCAAAACCTATTTAACCCGCCACTTTGCACTATTGGCTCAAACCTATACCAAAAGACGGTGGCTCCGTCCGCCTGCAGTTCCTGTAGCGATCTCTCAAACGGTTGCAACATTTCCAGAAGTGCCACAGCCCCTTAGCCCCATCCACAGTAACAATTCAGTTGATAATTATGAACCTTCTTGGCTTGGCGGCAGTTTTCTGTTGTCTGTTTGAAAATTATTCGTTTGTAGTAGCCTCAGCCTCAGCCTCAACCTCAGATTTAGCCTTAATCCAAGTTACAGAAGAAGTCGAACTTTTTTTTCGGTCGTGGCAACAATAACAATTGGTAGTCAGTCAACTTAACGCGGTCTAGCGAAACTAGCCAATTTTTGTTTTGTCGTGGCCATAGGTTTTTTTCCATTTTTTTTTTACAATTTGTAAAACGAAGACGTACCAAGAAACAAAAAAAAAAAAAAAAAAAAAACAAAATAAAGGAAGGAAAGCAAAGTCAAATTTACATATTACAACGATTTGTTAGTACCCTTTCTAGACAGTAGCGAAAATCGGCAGTAAGTAATGCCTTTTAATTCGTTTTTATTATTCCTAAAAAACCGAATTTTTCAGTCCTATTTTCGAGTGGTATTCAAAGTTCAAAACATTTTCGTTTCGTCTACTAGTCAGCTTATAGGTTTGCCAAACATAATTAGAACTTAGGTTAAAATATGTATAAATAATTTTTCAATTTTTTTGAGTATAAGGGAAAATTAAAGAATAAAATTAATTTAAACACAATTTTTAAACTTTTTATTTATTTGCCGCTAATTGAGAGCCATAATCAAAGGAGACAAAAATTACTGTCGCATATTTGAGCTGATATCGAAAGCAAGAACTTCCTTGATTATCTATTTTTTTTCAATTCTATGTCTTATCATTCCACTCTTTATGTGGGTTGCCTTTGTATGTTTAGTGTATTCAAAAGGTAGGTAGGATTTACTGTATTGTTTGGCGGCACCCTAGGAAATTATCTTGTCAATGGTCAGAGCTGAGCAGAGCTTCAATTGCGATCCACGTCCAGGCTGACTGGCTGGTTCACTAACTGGTTGGTTGGCTGGCCAAAACTCCACTGTGGCTTGGCGTATGGACAGTAGCTAGCAGAGTTCCCGTTCCCAGCAGTCTCCCTTTTAGATGGGTCCGTTTTGTATTTTTCTTCTTCTTTTGGTTTTAAGGTGTGTTCATGTGCTCTCTAGCCATGCCGAGTCCCATATTTCTTCTTCATTTGTTAACATAATTTACATATGGTTATATAAGAGCATTAGCATTGCAAAATTCATCACTCGAAGTCGTTGAGGCATGTTTTATTTAATTGCCTTGAGAGGGGTAGGGAAAGCAGTGAAAGAAAAGAAAGACATGTTAACTGAGGAACATCAATTTCTCTAAAGGCAATTGGCCATTATTGTTTTTTTGTTCCGTATATTTCGACTTGGTCATTGGGTGGGTAACTTATTTTAACTAATTTAACAACAGCAGGGAGCCAATTAAGGGTATGCAGTTGTAATACTTTTGTTTTTATATTTTTTAAGGTAGTTAAATTCTTACGGAAATTTTCTTGCTACTTCCTTATAGCCAGTCTTATAAAAATACTAAATAAAATTACATACCTTTCAATTTACTTCAAAGCACTTTAACTGATTCACGATTCTTCTCAGACAATGTAGATACTGCCCCTGGAAGTGATAAAAATCTTCAAATCTTTAAATCTTCACGAAAAGCAAACAGAAACAGAAGTTTTCTTTGAGGTGTATAATGAGTTAATTGAGGCATTGAAGACATACATACCTCCCCCATTGCCAACCCCTCCTCCTCCACACAATTGCCCTTTGTGTGTGTTTTTGGTGTAAACCAAATGAAATGAAGTGTATAATGTTGGCATTATCGCGCTTCAAGTCTGCCAACAACAAGAGGAGACAAAATCCAGCCAGTTGCAGTTGCGGTTGAAGGGCAGGTCATGTCGTGGGTGTGGGCCTGATAACTAACTGCAGCTGTATAATTATATAAGAGATAAAGCATAAATTTGCATAGACTAACCAGCAATGGCAGCTGGTAAAGTTTAAAAACAATTGCATAATTACAACAATAACAGTTAACTTTTGTTGGTTTTTTTTTTTGGCATTTGTTTTGCCATTGGCATGTGGGCGTTAGTTTTTTACTGGCAGCTTTTGTGTTGATTTTGTATAAAATTTAATTAAAGTAATCAGTTATTCACACACACACACACACACACTTGCACACACAGTTGACTCTCCTGAGAACAAATTCATATTTATAGAAGATACAAATTACAAAATCACAAATTTTCATTAACGGTCAGATTCGTTTTGTGGATTTCGCTAATGATCCAGCAACACGAATCGAAACGTGCAACATTCTCTTATCTATGATTTGTTGTTGCCTCTTGTACCTTCATCTGAATATTTATGAGTCTTGTTTGGCAGTCTTAATTAGCCAGTTGTAGGATGCGGATGAATCTTCTCTTTTCTTTTGGTCTTAGCTATATTGCATGTAAATGGAAAAAAAAAATACAGTTAAGGCCAAGTCCTATCATGGGAATATTTTTATTATTACTGTTTTGACAAAACTTGTTCTCTGTTTGGCTAGAACCCAAGATTAGTTCTCCAAACGTTGCATGTTTATAATATTTTAATTTAACCAACTTACCTACTCTTTAAATTGCATAATCTTCTCTCCTTTGTCTTTTACGTTTTGTCGTTTTGCCGATTGCTGACACAGATTTATTTATAGCTTAGATTTGTCAACTTTTGTTCTCTCTTTGACAATAAAGCCGGTTTTTATTTTGGGGGCCAAAGAAATTGGCTAAAATTTTTGGGTGTGACTAACAAAAAAAATTGGATCCAAACTCAATCATACATAGTTATGATATGCAAATTATTTCGTTTTACCTTCAGAAATGCATTAGAATTTAATTTGCAAACCGTCAATCAGCAGACCACTTAATCTTTGAACGTCTTAAAGAGAAATGGAAATTTTAAAAATTTCGTTCTCACAAAGATCATCAAATACGCTTTAATGCCGCCAATAGAAAAGAGTTTAGATCTAAATTGAATTTCGCCATAAAGAAAAAAAAAACAGTTTCATGGTTTTGTATTTAATTGTAATGTCTTCTGTTTCTGGCTGAGTATCTGAAATTATAAATTCTGTAATTATTTTAAATATGTTGACTGCTGCTGGTCCCAGTCCCCTTTCAACTGCAATCGCATTCAGCAGCCATCATAAGTATAAGTATGTAAATTATTTTTTTTTTCCATTTTGGTTTTTACTCGTTTTAGGGCGTCGTATATAAGGGATTCTTGATGGCCATTGGGAATGTTGGGTAAACATTCCAGAGTTTGAATGATCAAAAAAGCAGTCATCACGATTTCCACGGATGAATTTGGATGGGTAAACCCGGGACAATGTCACATCTTTCTTTGAAAAAGGCAAAGCCCAGTGGCAATTATACATCAAGTAACGAAACTATTGGACTAGGGACCCAATACATCGGAACGAACGAATACGGCGTATAAAACGAGCATAATATAAAATTGAGAATCTATCCCAATTGATCAATTTAGGTTATTCTGTTAATTTAATCTGCAAAAATGTAATGGTTACAGGCATAAGGATATATAGAAGTAGATTTATACTGACCCAAAAAACTCACTAATTTATTATTTTTACTTGTTTGTCACTTCGTTGACTTTATCCAATACTCCTTGCATTCCGGTAGCTTCTTCTGTAGAGTTCTTATAAAAGGTGGCATTCAATACCCTTTCCATTGGCTGCTTAGTGGTTAAATCGCTGGGCCCAAGCGATTTATTCACACGATAACAATGGAATAATGCACGTCCCCATTGTGGCACAATTTGTCGGATTTGTTCGTCTAGCTGCAAAGAATCTATCGACTCAGACTTGGAACTAGCCACCACGACATTTGGGCGCTGCACTTTGAGGGCCGAACGCCGCCTATAGCTGGCTTGCTGCAGATGCCTCCAGTCGTCTATTATAAAGAACACGGCAGACACAACGAGCAGCGCAATCATGAACAGCACCAGAAAGCACAGAAGATCCTGAACCAAGTGTTTGAGACGTTCCACTGACCTTTCCTGGGAAGGAGCTGGTACATCAATGGGATGTTGTTGTTTCTCAGATTTAGGTAGATCCATGAGTTACCCTGAAACACAAACTTCAGGATTGGAGGATAAAAGGACCAAAAACTTGAAACTTTTAGAATTTTGCACTTATTTCCATTTATGAATTTATTTGTGAAATTTAGTAGACGAAACGTTGTTAACTGTTCGAGCTGTGGAACTGTAATGAATTTACTCAGAACCCGGTCGACCTACATGGACAAAAATTGTGACTTTTAAAAGCAATGCCAACTAAGATTTTGATTATTTTAAATTTTATTTTCATCTCTCGTTTTTTTCATTGGATTCCACTTCTCATGATGAGCAGCAACTTTCTCAACTTTCAAATTGAAATTGGTATAATTGAAACTCTTTAACGGCATTTTAGAGCCCCATCAACATGGGCTCTTTGATGTGATTGAATTATTGGACACTTAAATGGGCGGCTTACAACAAGAAATCCAAGAAAAAAATAGCGTGAAAAAAGACTTTTTGCACTTTGGCACCTTGAAGGCATTCAACATCAACACTTTTGGTCATTGGGGCCCATTTCTCTGCCCTGTTGCCTCGTCCCATTCACCCTTTCGCCAAAAATGGGAGCCATACATACTTGCCTAGCCATGGCGGCTTCTCTTTCTGTTGATGTTAATGAAGATGTTGCCATGTCTGATGTCTGGCACTTCATTAGTCAGGAAGTGTTACACATGAGACATGATACTCTCGGAGCACAGAGGAGCGGTAGACAGCGGGAAAGAAGGGAGGGGGCATGTTAAGGAAATTGAACCTTAATTTGATTAAACCATAGGAGAAAAAACCGAAGAAAAGTATTATGCAAAGAATTACTGCATAATATTTGTTATTTAATGCTAAGTGCTAGAAAATTTTATCTTAAACATTTCTACTACATCTATGTAATTCGTGTGGACCAAAGAAGTTAAAAGTTTACTAAAATTAATGAATTAAACAAATGCATTTATCAATAGGATAAATGATCAAAGGATTATACAAAAATGGTTTGCCAAAATTAAATTTAAACCAAACGGCCAGGCTAACTTTGGCCTTGCCGATGTTTGTATACCTTGAAAGCGAAAAACCGTTTTATCTAAAAAGAAGAATTACTGCCAATGAATGGACTTCAAAATCAAGCTGAGTCAGTTATAAAATGCTTTTATTTGGCATATTAATATTACAGGTATCTGTAATTGATCAAATTTGCAAAATTTATTTAAATTTACTGAGGGGTGAGGGTTCTTTGCGATAATTTGAAGCAAACTTGATCTACCACCACACTATACGAGTCCACATGTCAATTTCGGTGACAGGCATGGCTAGATCGAGTGTACCATAGATACTGATCAAAAATATTTAATTCACCCTTTGCATGGTATAAAACAGAAAGCCTACCTATCCAAACTTTATGTATACTATCACCGTATTGGAAGAAATCTATCTAATCTATTAATACTATTTTAACTATTTTTGCACATTCTTTAAATTCAAAGGATTTAAATTACAAATAAAATGTAGTATAAAAAACAGAACTCCTTATGTTTAGAATTCCTTCAAAATCAATATAAATATTAAATAATAGAAGGGTTCCAGCAAATAAAAAATATTTTGTTGCATACTTTGAGGATCTGATCAAACTTTTTTATAATTTTAATTAATATTTACCCTTTTAAATATTTAAAGCCAACATGACATGCAAAATAATGGGACGGTAAATAGCTTGTAATAATAAGGTTTTTTTTGGGGTTTTTTTTTGGAAAAGCACAAAAAAAAAGTGCTGGGCATTCTTTAAAGATGTGCGTAATGTTGAGGTCACTTCCACATAAACAGTTTGGGCATGGGATGATGTTGTTGGGGTCGTTATATACTTGTTGTGTAAGCCTTGTGTGTCCTAGTCTAAGCCCTAATATTTCTATATGGTCTCTACGTGTGATTATGATTTGGCTAAATGTTGCTAGTGTTGACTTGTTGGTGCCATCTATTGCAGTGTCCAATATTATTCCTAGGTTGTTGAATATTTTTGCTTCTAAGAAATTTGTTGATACATACATATATTTTCTTTATTCCTTGCTATTTGGTATAAAGTGTGAAATAAGGCTGACTTCAAGAGTTGGAGAACTCCCATTAGGTCGATTGTGTAACTAATTTAAGATGAATATTTCTTTTATATCAGCAATTAAATCAATAATTTGCCATTCACGAACAATTTACAATCAACTAAATCATCTCGTATGGCAATAATAAAACGTAACCCTATTCCTGAACGGGAGGGAGAAAGGGAGTGGAAGAGGGTTATGTCATTGTACTTAAAATGCCTTTTGTTCAGCTCTTTAAATGGAACTGATAAGCGAAGTCAGACCAGTCACTTACCCGAATTCAGAGGGAGAGAAACCAAACTGAAATCCAACAATGACATTACATAATCCCAACAGCAGGCACAATAACCTACAAAACCCACAACCTCGACAACTAACCCAAGAGTGAACCCAAAAGTGAATCAACGTAATACAGTTTACAGTTTACAGCTTCTAAGCGAGAAAATCTCTATGTTGTGTGTGGGAAATTGCGGCAACGACAAATAAATTACAAGTAAAACGCTTAAGGTCAAGCGATTTGTGTAGAAAATGAGGCATATAGAAAATATATTGTCTTAACTGAGCGAAGAAGATGCCAGACAAACTGAATTTTTTGATAACCGCAAAAAGAAAAGGAAACATAGCTGGGGGTCAAATGGCGTTGAAGTAACGAGTCGCGAGTCTAAAAACTGAAGTTGGATCATCGACTCTGGCTTCGACTTCGATTTGGAAGTTGGAGTTGGAGTTCAACACGTGCAGCAGCACCCAAAGAAAATTGAGTGCCACTTTAGAAGGCCATTTCAACGGCAGCAGCAGTATAAATCAAAAGAATTGCAGTTAAATTTAATTGAGGCTAGGTCGGGTTTGGTCGGTCTATGCTATGATTTGGGTGCTAGAGTTAGTGGATTGCCGAAATTGTGTCTTTAGGTCTGACATTAGCTTCACGTCCATCTTAGGGAGTGCCCACGAGAGGGCGATCAAGTATTAATTCGTGTGCGAGGCATTTTACCATGATGATGATCATCGAATTAAATTCACATTAGTTCTGCTTGTGTGAAAATTGACAGCAACAAAAGATTCTGATCAAATCTAAACTATGTGAAAATTGCAAACCATGAAGGAAATGGATTGATTGCGAACTACATTTTAGTTATGACCTTGAGAGAGCTTATAATATGGTAGATTTAGCAAGTTTTAAAATTATATGAAAGTTTTAACATATATTTTAGGTGTTCTTCAAAAGGTAAAATAGAAAATATAAAAATAGGGTATTGCTGTCTTTAGGAATTTTCTATGGTCAATTAAGAAAAACTGTATAAACGAAATTGTCAGGACATACCTAAATATCCTTATAATGACAAAAAAAAAAAACATATAGTTAGAGATTAATATAATTTTTTAGACATTTCTTGAATATTATCTATTTTCATATTTATTTAGTTTGGATACAGGAAGTGTGACACTATGAAACTTTTGATTACAAGAAACTTTTGATTACCGTTATTTACTTATATCAAAAACTGTCGGAGCTGTGGGCAAAGAACTTGGAGGTTTAAATTTTTTATTTATTTTTGACGTTTGTTAAATATGCAAAATTAAGATTTCATTATTATAAAACGAAGATTTTAGAGCTGACACCAAAACAATTTGGAGAATTTATACTGCACAGAATAAAGAAGAGAGTTATAGAGATATGATGATATTGGAATTGCGATACAAGTTCAACAACTTTTGATACGTAAAATCTTGGAATTTGTTTTTGTTTTTTTTGTTGATTTTTTTTTTTTTTTGTTATTTTGATAAAAGAGTTAAAGTTGATATAGTGTGAATTTTATTAGTGTTTAGCAGGAAGTGATAGTTCTATATTTGTTTTAAAAGATTATATCGAAATGAATCACAGCAATTTTAAAAGATAAATAAATTTTCTGTTTTTTAGGTACGTCTTTAAAAAATATAATTGCTTGGTTTTCTTTATTTATGATTCAGTAGATTTAAGCTGCAATTTCTTTCTGTCAGTTGAATCGTTTTCGGTTCGTTTTTATGACTGTCGAGCAAATAAAATACTAACCACAGTATATAATTGAAAAATTTAACAACTATAAGCAAATTTATGCATTTCTTTTCTTTTTTTTTGCATTGCTTGTTGATTCAACTTTACGGATTTTGTAATTTTTGTTGGCGTGCACATTTTTGGATGTTGTTCGTTCCCAAAACACACAAAATAAAAACAGGAGGAGATGATAGAAATAATATAACATGAGGCAAGGGGCAAGTAACGTGATTTCCGGAAGTTGAAGCGCAGGCGCAAATGTCGTCGTTGTTGCTGTCGAATTGATTGTTGTTGTTGTTGCTGTTGTTGCTGCTGCCAAGAAGAAGCTAAGCCTGAAGAAAGTCGTGCCACAACAGCTGCAAACGGCAACGGCAGCCCATGCCCAAAAAAACCAGCCAACCAGCCAACTTGCCATCCTGCTGTCTTCGTGCGAATAATGTCATTTGTGTTTGTTTTATAACCAAAATAAAACCCACACAAAAAAAGGGAACAACCTCTACAACAACAGCAACAAGAGATTATCACTAACTTGCCAACTGGCATAAGACAATAAAGAAAGATAAACACAAAAATCAAATAGAAATTAACATGCCATTAACATTCAAATCGTTACAGGTCAATCCATGCCAAAGGCCACCAAATGATGGGAATTTCAACTAGGTCTACATATATAAAAAGAGTTCTCTACCAACTTCTTTCAATCCAAATAATAGAGTATCCTAATGTTGGCAACTTGCCAGCCTAGTACGAGTACTAGGAATTTACTCAGTTGTCTTTAGCTGTCAGTTGTCCGCCAACTGTGTGTCAAATTGCCTTCAACAGTTGAGCCAATCCACAACACCGAAGGGACCACCACAAGCTTCAAGGAAATTAACTAAACCACGAACAAACAACCAAAAAAAAAAAAAAAAAAAAAAAAAATTAAATAAAAAATTTAAGCCTCTTTGTTTGAGCAAACACCTGTCTGTCTGGCACTTGCAGTTTAACGTAATTTGAATTTCATTTACTTAGTTTAATTTTTATTTCATCCACAGAAAATATACTTCCTGGACAAATTAAATGTAATTTTTGTTTAAAGAATGTTAAGAATATTTTGTTGAAGAAACTTACACACACATTAAGTTGACCTTAGGGATGATCTATTACTTAATTAAAGGATAAAATTACAGACGAATCTGGAAAATAGTTTTGGCAAAGTTGTTTCGAATGAAAGCATTTTTTTAGAATGAGGAAATTGCAAAACCTCTTTTAGATTTACTTTTTGGGGTTATAAAGAGTTCATCTCTTTCATCTCTTTCTCAGAATCAAAATTGATTGGAAATTTTGACTTTTCGGCCCTGATCCCCCTAAATCCTTCTCTGGCTTCATTTATTTAAACTTTCTTTATATTGAGTCGAAACGGAAAGTTGTAGAAATTATCAATGAACATGCAAAGTTTGTAATAAACCCAAAGGCACAACACTTTTGTCTCTCACCTTTCTTAATTCTTTTATTAATAATCATTGATCAAGCATTATTGAAATAGAAATTTCATATGGTCATGACCCTCTAAACCTATCAAAACATTAGCTTTGGTCAGCAGTAAAAGTTATATATTTTTAGAGATAGTTTTTTGCATTATATTTAAACAATTTCATCATTTAAAATTGTTTGCATTAGTTTTTTCTAAAAAGCAGCAAAATTCTTTTAAGAACTTGAAGAAACTTTCACGCCTAATACCTGGTTGAAAATTGCCTCAAACCAACTACTATTAATCATACCTTTTCAAAGTCTTTCCATATACCTCTTTTTTCAGGGTCAACCATTATGTAAGCTCTTCAATAGAATAAGAAAGTTGCGTCAGCTACTTTTTTTTCTACATCTTCACAAAAGACTTAATAATAATTAATTCCCCTTTAAGTTTTTAAGAATTTATTTGTGTCTTTTGCCTTTCAGAAAATAATCTTACACAATAATTATAGAAATAAAGCTGTCGTGTCCAACATAAATTAGAAAATAGAAAGATTTGCAGACAAATTATGTATGTATGTATGTATGTATATGGCCAATGGTGTTTTTGGACTCAACCATCGTTCTTAGCAGCTTTGATCATGGCTAATTTTATGGCATGTGTGGCGAAATTTCGTTTGCTCAACAATAAAATTAATGTTCTAACATAAATTTCGATTTTAAAGGCCAAGACGTGTAAAATATTATATTATATTCAGCTAGAGTTTGCCACTCTTAATGACCTTTCAAAATGTCTGAAGACAGAGAGACAGGCAGACAGACAGACAAATAGACAGAGAGTCTATCTTGAGCTGGAGATGCTGGCATAAGTAAATTAATTATATTATTGGCAGAAGCCTTACAAATTAAATGCTTTAATGACGGGAAGTGCTAATTAAAGTTTCACATTTTATTGTGTGTGTGTGTGCAATTTTAATGAATTTTTGTACAAAATTTTAATTAATTGCCATTTATTTTTGACACTGGCAACCAGTTCTAATCTTCTTAGTTTATGGTCTAGAAGGTTGTCTCAATTTATTGTAATTTCTGTGTACTGTATACACACTACCTAAGTTTACTTATAGTACAATTTTTTTTGACTAGCTCTTGAAGTCTTCAACTTCACTTTACTTCACTTTGATTCAGATTGGGCTTAGCACTTGACCTTTCCAATTAATCACGGCTAATTTATACAACTCCAAATAGATTCGAGTTTTTTTTCGTCGGCTTTTGAATTTTATTCAAAACTAACGGTAGCTCTTGACTGACAGATGCTAGTTTTTCATATTCATGGCCCATGAGTCGTTTTGTTTATCTCACAAATTTTCACACCAAAAGTCTGGTTTTTGGTTGTTTTTTTTTTTTTTTTTTTGAATATTTATGTTGTGGACTCCGTTTTCATTTTATTTATATTTGATCGTTAGGTTAAGTCTAAGTTAATTTTTGAGATGAGATGCAAATTTATTTTCTGAATAAATTTTATATTTGTATGTTGCTAAAAGGTTCAATCAACTTTGTGCTAAATAGCTTAATAATAAATAAATGTTAAATGCAATCGATTTAAAATTTCCATAGATACAACTTTAAATTGGCCGATATTTTAGTAAAGTACTTTTAATTTCCAGCACATTTTTTTAAGTCACCTACGCTTTCATATAAATACATATGTAGATATAAAATATTATTAATGGACAAAATGAGCTTAAATTTGCCAAAAACTCCATTATTTATTATAATGGCCATCATTTCTCAGACGATTAATGACAACTTGTTTTGGTTTCCATCTATTAGTTTTAAAACTCGTCTGTATTAATATTTGAAATAAAGTAACTTTTAAAATTCGGAGATAAGAAATTGTAAATATATTTAAACCTTTCTTCAGCTTGGCTAATAAGAGAGTATTTTGGAAAACTAATTGTTGATTTTTTTACATTATGCACAAATTTTCTACTTATCATGTACATATGAGCCTAATAAAATCAATCTCTTGTATAACAGTAAAAATAGAAATGAAATCTTTAAGCTCCGGTTACCGATTCACAAAAAATTAGAGCATGTAAATATATTTCAAATCACAATTTTACAATTAACAATAAGCCAAAAAAAAAACGACAAACAATGGCAAAATCATGCACAATATATAATGAATAAACCATATGCCATGACACAATACATAAATTGAAAGCAAAAAACGTTAATTTCTTTACTTTTCTTTTCAATTGCGGAATCATATTCCTTGCCATCAATGTAGATCAATGGGATTGTGGCCCAAAAAAATGAAATCATAAGTGTAACAATTGTGAACAATTTGGCTACTGTAAGAGCCAAGACAAAAGATGACATTTTGCAGTTAAACAACAACTCTGCAAATTGCCTTCCTATACATGGCTCCTATAGCAGTTTTAATACCCTTACAAATTGGATCTCTTAGCAGTTCATTGCGAGAACTAATTTTCTACAAATTTGATATATTTCAGTTGGTCATAATTTGAGCAATTGCTAAATTCTTAAAAAGTTGCTAATCATTAGTAAGGGTAGTTTGTGTTTAGCAACAAGCTTTTGTTTAAGTTTAATGTACTCTATGGTAAGTGCAAAATTATTGCTCTTTTTTTGGGGAGTCATACAGAGGGAGCCATCGGCTGAATTCGAGTGGGTCAAGACAATCGGAGCCCAGCAGAAATTGGTAAATAATTTGGAGTCAGTGGTAACCACAAATCAAATAAACAATGTACAATTGATCTTATTAGATGTCGATTGTTTTGAAGGGGGGGACGGAATATGCTCTCATAACTATTGGCCACACACCAGGCAAATGATTTTCACATTTTTCCCTTTCTTTACCATCTTTTTTTTTAAACTTCCGGCAAGTCATTGACAGGGTTGAGATGGCGTTGGCGGGTAGGAGGAGTTGTGATATTGGGGAGGGAGGAGTGTGTTTATCAACGTTAATCGCACAACTGCAATTAGCTGCCTTACACTTAAGTGCAACAACAAATTGTTACAAATTTCCGCTTGTCAAGACCAAGTCATACATACATACATACACGAAGTAGTAAGTACATGTTCCAATTTTTGAGAAAAACGTGTGAAAATGATGAAATAGCATTTTCATCTTCATATTTTCCAGGCTCGAAATGGAAGCCAGCTAACCCAAATTGTGAACTTAAGTGGGTTTTTGTGGACTTTCTGACTGAGATCTGTGTGAGATTTGTGTGTCCTGTCATAAAAACTCAAACAATTTGAAATGCAGAAGGCAACAAAAAAACTTGCAAAGAAGAGGCAAATGTAAATAAATTTTTGTTTGAATTTATGAGTCTTTGTTTGCTTTTCGTTGCGAATTCATTAATTCTTCATTCATTCAAAAATTCATAATCATAAAAAACGTTTCCTTCTCTCACTCTGTTTCTCTCTCACTCTTTCCATCTACCTGGGCAACTTCTCGTGTTGCAGTTGCAGTTTATTTTGGCTTATCAGACAAGTCGCTGACTGCCACGAGTTGAAGTTGAAGTTATTTCTTTCTTTTCGGTTACTTTTTTTGTATCATTGTGTAATAAAAAGTTTTATAATCGGCAAGTTGAACTTTCATTTTAAGTTTGATAAAGTGCAGCAGATAGATATTCGAAATCGTAATTGATTGGGTTCAAAAGGTTTACAATTTCTGCCTCAAGTCCTTAAAGATGCGATTCGTTTGGAGTATTTCAAAGTTAGACCCTTAAGTCTATCATATATTCAAATTACAGCATAGTTTCCTTCCATAAACAAGATCAGTGATCGAGCAGCAGCTTACGGTTAACTTAATAAAATTCATAATTAAAATTACGGTTGGTAGTAAATGGTCTGAAATCTGTAATAGAGCGCCAAAATGAGTTAGTTTTTGTAACTTATGCAATAAACACTTTGGGCATGGTCATCTTCATTGAGTTTCACACGGCGACACATCCATGCGACAACAACAATTATCGGATATGTCTGTCTCAGTGCGTCATCAATTTGCCTTTGGTTTCGGGCAGAAACAGACCCAAGACAATGAAGCCAAAGAAACACACACCAGCCGACATATACATGGTAACATTTAAGCCATAATCATAGATCATGATGGGGTAGATTTTCAACGACACGAAGATAAAGGAACTGAAAGTGGCCATGCTCAGGGAGGCCCCAATAGAGCGTATCTAATCAAAGAAGAAAAACAAAACAAACAAAACGTAAAAACTTTGATGATTGAGGGGAAGTTCCCCGAAACTCACCTTGGCCGGAAGAAGCTCTATGATAATAACAAAAAGTAGGGCTATGACACCCAACGAAGCTATTATAGCTACAAAGCACATTAACAGCAAAGATAGCCATTCATTTTGGGATAGAAATTCGGGCGAGGCAGTGTCTTTGAGTATAGCAATTCCTAGCTCACCTAACCCCATGCCAAGAATTGATGTTAGCAGGAGGATTCGTCTACCCAAACGATCCACAAGGCCGACAGCACATAATACGCCCAACACCTGGGCAGCTCCCACAATAATAGAACAGTTATTGGGATTCAATTGGGTCTCTAGTTCGTTGAATATATGAGAGGTATAGCTGAATATAGCAAAACTGCCCGATAACTGATTGCAAATGATTAGCACAAATATCAGTCCAAAGACTTTCATCGTTGGCAGGTTAACTGAAGAGTAAAAAGATAACGTTAGAGATAATGACAGAAATTGGCCAGAGACAGAATAAACTTACAGAAATCTCTCGGTGTTATCTTCTGGGTTATACCTCCACCAAGCACCTGAAGACGAAATGTCTCAAATTCAATTTTAGCTGCATCATTCTCATTGGATTCCTTATCAGAAGTGGCGGAAGATAATGATGATAGATTCTTGTAAAAGTAGTACGATATTCTGGCTTGCTCATCCCGCCCTTGTCTCAGCAAGTATTGTGGAGTCTCCGATAATCCTATGATGGCCAATATATAAATGACGGGAAGACAAATAATAATACAGGGCATCAGATAGTAGGAGAGATACGAGGCACAGGCAAAACCAATCATCGTTCCAATGCTAATGTAGACCATGGTAAGTGAGGATAGAGCACCTCGAACACTAAGAATCACAAATTATTGATAAGATAACATCTTACTTTCACGTAAGGGTACTACTAATTAACATGTTCGTTTACCAATTAATAGGCTTTACTGATTTGTGCTCACCTATTATCTGCTATTTCTGCTACAAATATCGGAAATACAACATAACACCCGCCACTAGAGATGCCGGCTAAAAAGCGGCCGATATACAGATAAGTCACATCTTTGGCGGTGTATGTAAGGATCCAAAAAATCTATATAAACAAAATGATTCACTGTATTAAACATTGTTATCGTTGACTATATAGATTAGTTTACCATATTTGGTATGGCAACGATGAAAAGGCAGATTTTGCGTCCCAGGCGATCGATTAATAAACCAAAAATTAAATCACCCACCAGCGAGCCCAGTCCAATCACTGATCCTACCCTGTGTGGCCGAAATCATGTAGATAAATTAGTAATAGTTATTTCACTAGACCCTATCTAACTTACCAAGAGGCCTGGACTACGGTTAGAGGATCACCAAAGGGATTATTATCGGACAGCAAAGTTAATGTAGGTGACAGCCATCCAATGCCTATGCCATCAGTGAGGGTCATGATGTGGACTAGATCAATGTATGGTATAATGGTTTATTTAAATTTCACTCGGATCCAGACAATTTGGTCACCTGCCATCGTGGCTATGAGCTGCCAACGGTAACGCCTGTTGAATACATTTAATTTGTGCTCTTGCATTTGATTCATTTCAATGACTTGTTTATTGAACGGTCGTTTGTCTACTGAGAATGGCAACAATAGCTTGTTGAAGTTGTTGAATCAAAAATCAATCAATTCCCTCTACCATTTAATTTTTTCATTATTTTTTACTATTCTACGTATGTTTTTCAGCATATTCATTAACAAAGTAAGTACAAATGAATGAAAGATAAGATTATTGAGCATTTCACAATGGGAGTCTCACAATTCCCCACTTGAAACGAATGTGTGAAGAAGGCCATGAAATTTCCATATTGAAGCCTAATCTAGGCATGACTTTTGAAAGCGACTATCTATTTAGAGCATTAAAGTTTAGAACGAATTCCCTAAACACCCTGTAATGAGAAGACTTTATTATATAACTCAATCGTATTCTTTTTACTGGGCTTACAGTTTCCTAGTTTTCAAGATTATTAAGATAATTAAATTAATTACATTGTTGCAAGGTAGAAGCCCAGAATAAATAGTACATTTTATTTTTCAGATTTAGCATTTAGTCTTAAAATAAATATTTGTTATAATTTAATTGTAAATGGGGATAAGATTTTGTTGGTTAATGAAAGATAATACATGGGTCATATCTTTGTGAAAACATTTTGAGTATACCTTTTACTTTTAGTAAACAACAATTATACATGTTTGGCCTTATGGTATTGAAGTTAGTCTGAATATATTCACTAGTGTCTGTGCAATTTATCCAACGTTTTTCCTATATATAACATAAAT
The DNA here is from genome assembly GCA_018152135.1 of Drosophila paulistorum. NCBI lineage: Eukaryota > Metazoa > Arthropoda > Insecta > Diptera > Drosophilidae > Drosophila > Drosophila paulistorum. Next base: position 9,156,581 of record JAECXG010000805.1, on the reverse strand, counting down.
ACATATATGTAAACAATAAAAGATAACCCTATACCTGAAACTATTCACTCACTTATGTTTGAACTCATATCAATCACAAGATCACAGTTCAAAAAGGGAAAAAAGACTTTCTCCAAACAAAATTAAATTTCTATTTAACAAAAGGTCCCTACTACTTCCCCTTCCTCTTTTTCGACAAGTATTAAATTCAATACAAGCCGCAAAAACGTCTGAAAATTGAATTAGGTTCAAAAGTTCAGGATGAGATTTTCAGTCAGTAAGTAGGCGAATGAGTGAGTGAGTGTGTGAGTGAGTGAGCATCTGCGTCTTATGCAATGAGCATTTTGGGCATGGCCTAGGGGCAAGTCATCTTCATGGAGTTTCACACGACGACACATCCATGCGACAACAACAATTATCGGATATGTCTGGCTCAGTGCGTCATCAATTTGCCTTTGGTTTCGGGCAGAAACAGACCCAAGACAATGAAGCCAAAGAAACACACACCAGCCGACATATACATGGTAACATTTAAGCCATAATCATAGATCATGATGGGGTAGATTTTCAACGACACAAAGATAAAGGAACTGAAAGTGGCCATGCTCAGGGAAGTCCCAATAGAGCGTATCTAAAAATGGAAAAAAAAATACAATATTAAAAACTATCAGTAACAAAACTGAAGATTTCCTAACTCACCTTGGCCGGCAAAAGCTCTATGATAATAATGAAAATCAAGGCTATTACACCGATTGAGGCTATAATAGCCACAAAACACATCAAAAGCACTGACAGCCAATCATTTTGTGATAGAAATTCGTACGAAGCAAAGTCTTTAAGGAATGCAATTCCTAGTTCGCCTAAGCCCATGCCCCCCATTGAGGTCAGCAGAAGAATTCGTCTACCCAAGCGATCCACGAGTCCAACAGCACACGATATGCCAAACAACTGGGCAGCTCCCACAATTATTGTACAGGTATTCGGATCCAATTTAGTATGCAGTTCATTGAAGATGTGCGAGGTGTAGTTAAACAATGCAAAACTGCCCGATAACTGATTGCAAATGAGTAGCACAAATATCAGTCCAAAGACTTTCATCGTTGGCAGGTTAACTGAAGAGCAAAAAGATAACGTTAGAGATAATGACAGAAATTGGCCAGAGACAGAATAAACTTACAGAAATCTCTCGGTGTTATCTTCTGGGTTATACCTCCACCAAGCACCTGAAGACGAAATGTCTCAAATTCAATTTTAGCTGCATCATTCTCATTGGATTCCTTATCAGAAGTGGCGGAAGATGATGATGATAGATTCTTGTAAAAGTAATACGACTTTTTGGCTTGCTCATCACGCCCATGTCTCAGCAAGTATTGTGGTGTCTCAGCTAGTCCGATGATGGCCAGTGCATATATTACGGGAAGACAAATGATAATACATGGCATCAGATAGTAGGAAAGATACGAGGCACAGGCAAAGCCAACCATCATGCCTAAGCTAACATACATCATGGCCATTGAAGAAAGTGCTCCGCGGATGCTAATTAAATGAAATCAAGTGATTACAAAACAAAAAATGACTAAGTTCTTAAATTATAATTGTTTGTCTGTTCAAAATTCAAGGAGAAAGGGGAAGAAAACCTAAACTTCGGTCGAACACACAACTTTATCAGGAAAGCACGTAGCACTTGAAACTAGATTGTCTATCTGATAGTATTTGTTAAGTATTCGATGAATTAATTGCTGTCATATATTAATATTTACCAATTTTTTCTAGGTAATTTATTCTGGTAAGTATGGCTCACCTATTATCGGCAATTTCCGCAATAAATATGGGTAAAACAACGTAACACCCACCGCCAGACATTCCGGCTAAGAAACGGCCGGCGTACAGATATGTCACATCTTGCGCCGTATAGATAAGAATCCAATAAATCTAGATTAGAATACAGAACAATTTAAGAAAACAAAAATGAGAAATGAGTCAAGCATTCATAAGGAATTCCCCATTTATGACTTACCATATTGGGTATGGCCAAGAAGTACATACAAAATTTGCGACCCAGACGATCAAGTAGTAAGCCAAAAACTAAATTACCCGTCAGTGAGCCTAGGCCAATCAATGAACCTACCCTGAAAGAGCCAACAATAAAAGTTTTTATAGACCCAGCAATGACGTTTTCTAGCTTAAAATAAAGTATTTGATTTACCACTATCGGTTAATAAGTTATTTTTAAACTCACCAAGAGGCCTGCTGTATGGTTAGGGGATCACCTATTGGACTATTTTCGGATCCCAGTAATCTCAGTGTTGGCGACAGCCATCCAACTCCTATGCCATGAGTCAAAGTCATAATGTGCACTACAATAGGATAAATCGTTCCATAAGTTGCAATTCTATGCATTTATCTACAATGACCTACCTGTCATAGTGGCTATAAGCTGCCATCGGTATCGTCTATTGAATATACTCAATTTATGTGTCGAGATTGGATCGTATACCATTTTTTTTTTAAGTTAAAAAAAGCAACTGAAAGTGTCTATTGGATGGTCGTGTGCCTACTGAGAGGTTCAGTGATGGTTCACAGAGGTTTTTAAAGCAAATCACGTTCGTATTATCGCCCCCAATCGCACTTACCTTTTATTTTGGTGTTCTTAGCGTAATCGTTAATAAAAAAATGTTTTGATGAGATTAGATAAGTTATAGTGGGTACATTAGATTGGACTCCATGAACTTATGTATATACAAATTATTACTGGCTGCTGATGCAAATGATTATAAGTTTTAAGGGGTTCCTAATCAATTTCAAAGAAATCGCCAATTAACTGGAAAGACTATTTTAATTAGCAAATGTTTGTCAATATTATTGGACGAGTTTTTTCTGTGTTTGACAAAAGAACCCAAAAAAGATAGCATTTGTTTTGAAGTTGACGGTCAACAAGATATGTTATCTTCCTTCTTAATCTGTCTTCCTACATTTGTAAAAGTTTACAATTCTTATCTAGGCTTTAATTTTTTAAGAGCATACTTTTTGCGACTGAAATTCATATTTATATGTATGTAACAAGTTGCAATTAAAAAAGAAACTAAGACAGCTTTTAAGCATAAATGTAAACAATGTGACTAAGTGCCTGACACCTTAGTAGCACTAGATAATCTCATGTTAAATATACTTCGCTATGGCCGAAGATTTTCTTTACTGATGAAATAAGAATGTTATCTCAGTGACAATTTGCACAAATATTTGTTTTCTCAGCAAATTATGAAAATGACAGCATGACAACAAGTTGTGAAGTTGTGAGGAAAGGAAAACAAAAGATATCAATTTGTGACATCTGCCGCTCAGAGTTCGGGATCGTGGCTGTGATCAAGTTATTATCTCTCAGCTCTCAACGAGTTATATCGATCTGACTATAATGATGGGTTCCTGGTGCTACCAAGCTTACATAAATCTAAAATGCAGAAATCCAACTCTGCATAAGGTTTCCTTCGTGATTCCTTTTTTTCCCCCTTTTTTTTCAGTCAGAGTTCATGCCCTGTGGTTTGTTGTGCAGTTTGTAAAATGCTCAATAAAAAAAAGGAAATAATACTACAGAAAAAAAGGAGAAAAATGTGCAAGTATTTTTCTTTTTTTGCAGTGCAATGGAAACCATTCGCAGACGTGATCAATGATCATCATTTTATGTCGAAGAAGTTGGTAAATTTAAATATCAGGTTTTTTTTGAGTTTGGAGTTGTAGTTACCTACTCGTATCTGCTTTCATCATTAGCACACAATTGTTTGATTATTTTTGAAGATGTCTCTCTGTCTCTGGGCAGACAAATTGCCCCACAATAATAAAACACAGACTTTGGCTATTTATTTCAATTTGGTTTCACTTGTTGAACTTGTTTGATGAACATTCCACTGGGATGATTCCTTAAAGCAGGCCACAAAAAGAAGAAAAAGAACTCTTTACTGAGATTTCTGGTTTCTGATTTCAAGTTGAACTAATGATACTCTGATTCATTTGCTATTTATGGTTAAGTTTTCGATGTTAACTTGAAGATTAAATCGAAAAAACTTGTTGTGTTCATACAAAATTAACTTTGTGGTTTATGTCTATGTACTCAAGTTTTCAATTTAAATGTTTATTTTTCACATATTTGAATTAGAATTAACTTATGCATATTCTTTGTCATTCGTGCTGATTAAATTATAGATATAAAAATATGGTATTGTATTTTCATACTTGGCCAATTCAACAAATAGAAATTATTTCAAAAATATTTAAACTCTTAAGATTTATATTCTGAAGTGTCTTATGTTATATACTGAGGAATTTATCGAGGATAAGATTCATAGATGTCATCAAATAAAAATTGTCTCTTTGTACCATACGGCCACCGGCTCAAATGGTACATTAAAGTCGCAAAAATCTAGCCATGTCCATCCGTAAATTAATTAAAACTGATTTTCTTGAATATTTTTAAAGAATTAAAGGCACCAAACCTTTTATGTATGTAAACTTGTTTAGTATGGGCTCAAATAATGTTAACTTATATTTAATTAGTATTACTAAATTCTTAAGAATTTTATTAAAATAGGTTTAAGAATATTCAACTTACACACATAATCTTATTTTAATAGGCGGCCCAGAAGGGCGGAGTAGGCACTAGAGTGTAATAGTGGCGAGGCATGTAAAAAGAATTTAATAGACACACATACATACAATTTAATAGACATTTGGTCTTCCAAATCTAAAATATTTTTCCATTTGGTACATGGTATACCGATGTCGGGAAGATGACATACTTACTTCATTTTTGTATTCCATATAAAATATTTCAAAATGTTATTTTTTGCCAAAAACAAATATTTATGCTATAAATCAAATTTTTGGTGAATTTATCTTAAACACAAATCATGACAAATTTGGGTTGGGTAAATGTGAACATTTTTTTTTGTGTACAAAAGGTAGGCAATTCCAATGAACTACTTGTTTAGGAAAGTATGAAAGAGAAAACGATGTCATGATTCTACATATTCATAAAAAATTTCAAGGATTTTCTTTCGAAAATTGCTATAAAGCACAACTCCAGCTCATGGCCATAACTAATTCTAAATAAAAGTTTAAATTATACGATTTCTGTTGTGTATGGCAATAAATTGGGCAACAACCTTAAAAGGTCGTTTCTGAGATGTTACCCAAAAAAATGCAGCAAGAGCAGCAGCAAAGTGTCAAATCATCGCAAGTATCTCTAAGAAGCCATCTGAACCCTATATTTAACCTAAAACTATCCATCAAAAAAAAAAAAAAAAAAAGAAAAAAAGAGCAGTAAAGAAGTAACTGCCTTTTGGCCTGAATGAAGTAAAATTGAAAAACCATTTAAATGCCGTTAATTTTATTGCCGCCCGGTTGCTCTATGTGGCCCGATTGCCACACAAGAGTTCGAAAACAAAAGCGAGAAGCCAACCGAAATACGTAATGCAAGCGATAATTATTGCCTACAGGCCACCCCAAAAAGAAAACCCAAAAAAAATAGATGCCAAAAAAATTACAAAAAGTTTGCCGCCAAGGCATCGTTTGTCGTTGCCGTCGTCAAAGAAGATTTGCATAGAAAACGTGCGAGTTTTGCTTCGCTACTGTTGGTACGAGTATCTTGTAGATACTTCTGTAAGTATCTTTTTTTGCACACACACACACACACACACACACACACACACACACACACACACACACACAAACACACACAGCACGCCAACGCTGTCAACGTGCTCACAGCAGGCATGAGAACAATCAAATTGCTCAGCTAACAATTTGTTAGCTGATTGCTAGTGATATTTTCTATATAAATATATTTTATTATTATTCACTTTTTTTATACATAGCTATTATTGCTTATGCTATCGATTAAGCCATTCATTATGTTAGCATGCAATGGCAACTCGGTGACTCTTAATGAGAACTTTAAAAACTCAATGTCATTTTAAAACTGATCAAAAGTTTGCCATTAAAATCACCTTAAGCCAGGCACTTTTGCCTCTTTTAATGGAATCCAATCTCAAATTTCGTGGGAATATTTGGTAGGCGAAAACTGCATAATGATGCGCAGATAAAGTAGCCAAGTATTGGGTCGCTTTATGCAATCGACTCTATCAAATCATAGTAAAAAAAAAAAAAAAAAACAGCACTGTCCACTGTCCTCTCTCTGTCGATATTTTCAGCAATCTTCCTTTTATTTGCTATTTAATTCGTTAACCAAGAAACGCCTCAAGTCAGCTGTAATTTTTAATTTCGCCTTCGAGTTCACGAAATAACCAAACAAAAATCCAAATGCTTAATCCTTATTATTAGCTGAATTAACAAACCAACGAGTCTCTAAGTCTGCCTACGAAAAATATGCAATCAACTTCATTTCTAAACTAGTTTTTATCACTAGAGAAATAAAAACCAATTTGATTTTCATTTTAAATAGATTAATAACTGAAAATATGGGAGACCACAAAAATAAATACAAAATTCAGTTTATGAATTGCCACCAAATTGAATTGAAGTAAATTAAGTCCAAATATTTGTATCAAAACTCCCTTTTTAAAAATAACTATTTAATCTGCGTCCTCAATATTTCATTCAATTACCCCAATACAATAACCAACTAAAAGCTATTAATGAACACTCTAAAACATTTTTATTTTAGAATTTAAGAACGAAAAATCAATATCTCAAAATTTTTGCATATACAAATAAATTTGCATCTTTTTTCACTCAGGTTTTTTTATGGAACTCAGTTCCTGGGGTTTTACATTGATATGTAAATTTAAAAACAGACTACTAAGTTTTTTGTCTATTTAAATCTACTTGAGAAACTTCTACCTCAATCGGGTATAATTGCAGATTTCTTAAGTTGCTACGCTCGTTAAGATTTAAGCAAGACGACTCAGAAATACGTTACATTTTTGAATTGTCTTCTGTTAACTAACAGAATGTTAACTGACTGGCTGAGTGTCTCCCGAGCATCGGCAACTTTGCCGAGGCATGCTTTTGGTTTCTTCTCTTTTTTTTGCCTTCTTTTTTTGTTGTTAGTCTCTGTCTTTGTGCGTTTTCGCTAACAAACAAAGCCAAAAGCAACAACAAAAAGAGTTGTTATTTTTGTTGTTTTATTGTTGTCTTTTTTCGTATGTTGGAGTCTTTGGAGCTGCCGTCTCGACAGCCTCAACTACTAAAGTTGGATGCCGCATTTGCCAATTGAAACATTCAAATGTGAATATCGTACGGGTGAAGACGTCTTCTCTGCTGGTCTTCCGTCTGGCTCTTCAATATTTGTAAAAATCAAAAGGAATTTTATTGTGCTACAAATCCAAATTAAACACAATATATTGTATATATACATAAAATAATATTCAAAGTGTATCAGAGAAAAAAGAATTTACTTTTTTTGTGTTAAAAAAAAATAATAATAAAAAGGGATTCAAGCGAATAACAAATCAAATTACGGAGACTCTAGAATATCTAAAAAGCTTAAGGAGTTTAAATAAATAAATTGTTTTTAATATATATACAAAAATAATAAACAAAATATGTGTTGAAAACCATTAATGGATTGTTGAAAACATTTTGTGCTCAAAACATCAAAATCACTTTTAGATTTTCAATGAATCTTACATTCTTTGTTTCCTCAATTTATTTTTATTCCTAAAATTTTGTGCTAAACTTAAAGTGATTTTGTATGTTTGGCATAAATCGTGAGTTTTGTGCATTAAAAACCAAAAAAGTTGCCTCTCTCTCTCTCTCCCTGTCTCTGTGTAGAAAAAAAACGACAAGTAAAATAAAGATAAAGCAACATTATAACTAATATTCACGATTAGGCACAGCAACAAAACTCAAATAAACTACGAAAACTTCAACTCTTCGAACAACAATTTTGGTTCGCTTCAATCACGAAATTGAAAGCACCCAAACAAAAATATACAAGTACAGAAAAAAAAGGAAGTTACTTGCCCAGCTGGCTGAATTATAATTGCCAACTTACTGATCTATAAACTGACATTCAATGCGACTGCCTCTGCTTAAAGGTGAGTGAATGTGATCAACAATTCGAATCTTCATCATCTCATCATGATCATCGTAAACATCTCATTGCTGGATGGCCACCTTAACAAAATGCCAAACGCATTTCATACGCATGAATGAGCAAAAAATTGTGTCTTAGTTGTCGATTACATGGCGATTTGTTGCCTTTCACAAAAAACACCAACACCAATGGCAATAGCATCATCGGTTGGCTTGTTAGATTTATTGGCATACCAGCTTCTACTTAATTTTATTATCTTACTGTTTTCTGGACATATGCAGGCAAATGCTGGCTTGAGACTTCAATTTTTGAAAGGTTTTTTTTTTTATTTATATTAAAAAGTTGTGCAATGTGTTTTATATATGTTTATTGTTTTTGGAGATCTTTACAACTTTGGTTCCAACATGAAAGAAGATGCTTAACTTACAATAAGTAGTTTCATATTCAAATTTACTTTAATTCATCAACATTATAGAATGACATAATCATCTAAGTCAAATTGCATGTCTAAATATCTATTTTGAATGATAATTATTTTCATTAAACATTTAAAATATAATAAATTCCATTTAGTCAAATTTAAAATAATTTTCCCCCTAAAGGGAAAAATATAAATTGTCTTCTTTTTAATAGAATCATTATCAAAATTTTATTAAAAATTCAAATTTCCACATAACTAAGTAGCTAAATAATTATGAATTTATTCTTTTGTCCTTTATTTCTCATAGGTTTCTCATTTTAAACAGACACTTAACGACTTAATTATTTTATTATATATTTTTCATTTGCTTCAAAGCCATTACAATTAAAATGCTATAGCTCTTGAAATTCATTAACTAACAAAAAAAACCACAAAATTAATTAACAATTTTGATCAATTTTCGATTCTGAAAAAATTATAAAATTTGCATTCGCCTGAGGAAATTTTCTTATGCTGGCTGGCTGCTGCCGTTGATGATTAATTGAAAATTGTCGGTTAGCTCGATCAAAATTGAGGGTTTCAGAATGGTTCAAGGATTCCGACGAAAATATTTCAAATTGCTGCAGCTGCTTAAACATTTTCTTGGTTAGATAATTTCAAATTGCAACGAGGAGAGAGAAAAATCACAGAAAGTAGTGCAGGGAAAAATAAGTTAGGAAATGCCCAAGTTAAATGTCAAGAGGTTGCACATAGTAAGACAAAAGAAAAAGAAGAAAATGAAAAAGTGTGGGAGGGCGGTGGTAAGGGAAGAAAGAAAAGACAAATTTGGGCCAAATGTGTGACTTAACTGTTGTCTTTCACATAAAAATAAAAAAAATACGAAACAGAGCCCACAAAAAAGCCGAAGCGAAGGTGTTTTCCTTGTCTAAGTAAAAGGAGGTTAAAGTTTACTGGGCAACCAAAGGCAAAGGAAAAATAAAATGAAACAATATAATTTTTGCTTACTTGTTGTTGCTGTTGTTGTTGTGGTTGTTGTTGTTGTGGGTGATGGTATTGTCTGCAGATGTTCAGGAGAGAGAAAGAGAAAAGTTCAAAATGCTGAAAGAAATGGCAAATAAATTAAAAAGTCATTCAAGCAACAAAAGCAACACAATATACTGACTCCCCCGAACCAAAAAAGGAGCTTCAACTGATTGTGACTTGATGTTGCTTTTGCAGATGTATTTCTTGTTATTGTTGTTGTTATTGTTGTTATTGTATCCAGTATTCATTCAAGTGTTGATGCGTTAACTAGCCGCTGCGTGAGCTTCGCTGAAAAGCCAATGAGCCAGAGACATACATAGCCAGAGTCCAAGGCAGAGCCCAAAAAGACGTAGCTGGAGCTTAAGTAAAAGTATCTCAAAGATGCGAAAGATACATTTCGGAAAGCCTCAAGTAACCTTACAATTGCTTTAGCTGTTGCTGTCGATGTTGTAGTTGTAGTTGTTGCTCGGCTGCTGTTGTTTTTGTAACCCATCTTTAGTGATTAATGAAGTGTAAATAATGTACATGTTTTCTGTGTTTTTTTCTCTTCTCGTGTTTTTTTTATTCATCATGAAGATTTCATCATATTCTAAGCGTAAGAGCTTAGTTTTCTGTTGTGGCTTGTGTTGGCTGCTTCTGTTTTGTTATTAGCTATGACGACTTTGACAAAGAACTTGCTCAAACTAAACAACAGCAAGAATCAGCAACAACAACGACAACATTTAACAAAATCATCACCTTTAGTTTTTTGATTCACTATTTGTGTGTTTTATTTTTGTTTTTTCTTTTTTTTTTTAGTTGTCATTATAGTCAAATGTCAGCTGTGTGCACTTTGGTACTATATAAATCATTTGTCAATTTTTTTTGGTAACTAAAACAAAAGACTTAAGCAACGAACTTGAACTTTATTTACGTTTCCAGTAGTTCAGTTCGCTTAGGTTTCTATGCTAAAAAAAAAAGTATAATGTGTTTTGGTTAAAACATTTTCTGTAATTTACAAAACTTAATCAAAATTAAAATTATATCAAATAAATATTTATAAGCCAGCTCCTGCAAAGCCTTTTAAAGTATTTATTGGAGTTAGAAATGTTTAATATGTAGTAGTAAGTAGAGTGATGTATTAAATTTTCTTAAATTCTCACGATGTAGTTAGGAGTCACTCGCATAATATTCTTAAATCCGCGACACCGTTTTCCACATTGATGCATCTTTTTATACAATTTTCGTGCGTTAAACTGTTCAATTACCTCACGACTTAAAATATGATGATTATATTCATTAAACAACTAAATGCCATGACTAAGGTTCTACAATTGCAGACAACCACAAGCAAATGTAAAGACAAAAATCATTCATCAAGCCACGTGCGTTGCGAATTGCGCGTAGAGAGGGTCTTCGGTTTTTTTTTTAGTGGACAACCAAAAAGCCAAAACAACTCCATCTCCAAGACTCTAAGACATAAGGCTAAATGTCATGCCAATATACTGACCTCCATGGCCTCTTCTCTTGATATGTTACCGCCATTTTAGGGCTGACATTTTGATCTTTATTCAATGGTTATTTATATATCCACATGAATGACTAATAATCCATATAAAAGAATGAATAAATAAATGCCAAGCGGGAAAAATAAAATTAAGCAAACAAATAATAAAACTAGAGTTTTAAACTCTCAATTATCGATATTCCACAAAAGCGAAAACATTCGTTTAGCAACAAAAGAAAGATAAATAAATAACAACAAAAGACTAAGGTAGAAAACAAGTTTTATATTATTTATTATTTTACAGTTAGTATTTTTTTTTAAAGATATTTCGATTCCAAAACTCGTTTGTGAGCATAACTTTTTGTTACGATTTATCAGGATCCAAAATTAAACTGATGATATCATTCTAATATGGTTTAATAAAGTTATAGCAAAAGGATTTAAGTATGATATTTATTTTCTAGATATCAATGAAGAGTGTGCCTATATATATGATTATAGTAGGCCAGACTTCCTTTTACCTAGCTGTCAATTTGTCAATTCGTCTTTGAACCTGTCAATGACTACTTAAGTAGTCAACAGTTTCAACAAATTTTATTTGGCCATATCTCATATCAAAAGCAAATTTCAACAACACAGCCAATTAGAAACGCCTACCCCACACTCAAAACAACAAAATCAATAAATCAAATGAAGAAATATCAAACAAATAATTCCGCCTTTAATTCCTTGATATGCTCCACTCAGACTTATGGCATTATGCTCATGTGAATCAAGCACAATTGAAAGGAAGGCAGCCAAAAGTGAACACAAAGCAGACAGAAAATATTAATATGACAAGAGCTTTTAGCCATCATAACCATGTTTCATTTTTAATTCTTCGTTTTGTTTTGGTTGTTTTGGGAACTTGTTGCCGCTTACAAAAAAAAAGGCAAAGCAATCAAATATGTTTATTTATGCCAAAGTCAAGTTCGTTGCTTCAGTCTTTTGTTTTGATAGTGTTCCGTTTTAAGCTTTCAGAAGGAAAAAATGATCAGAATGTAAATAAAAATCAATGCTTAACAAGATTTTTATTATCATCAATGTGAGTCGTTTTACCGATATATGTACAAAAATAAAAAGCTGGCCTAAAATAAAGGATATGAAACGTCCAAATGCATTTGGCAGGATAATTATGACCTTGGTCTTAGGACTGATTCAACTTTAGCTCTACAAATAGTTGTTCTATTATTATACAACTTATTGTTGGAATATCGACAAGGTAATAAAAATATTGCTATAACAATAAAGACATCGAATCAACGATTATTAATAAACAAACCATCTCAGACAACAAGGGGCTTAAACTCAGAATTTTAACATAATTTTAAAGAGCCTGAATTTATATTCCTTTGGCGTATGGAAATGAGACCGGAATTGGACACAAATTCTTTAACAAAATCAAAGATAATATTTTATAAACCTCATAAAAATTTTATAACAGAATCTGATTAGAAATTAGTCCGAATTAAGTTTCGAGTTGTTGGAAACAAAAAGTTATCAAGATGCTTATTCAAAATAAGAGATGAATACTAACATTTCATAAATTTGGCGTTCGTATAGTTATAAGAATACACTAAATAAATAATTGATATTTGATGACTTTATTTTGTTTAGCCTATTTTCCAATTACTCAATCTTTAACCTACAAAGAAATATTGTTTTTTGAAAATTTAATTTTCCTTGTAATTTCCGCTTAGTTTTTGTTATTTTCCGCTACTGACACACACACATACAATACATAAAATACAAACAAAGACAACGAACAATGTGAAACGAAATTATAACAAAGCAAAAGCAAAACAAAAAGAAGAAAAGATGAAAAATCAAGAGTGACTTTCATTTACGTGGGTAACAGCAGCAAAATCCAAACCAACAAGAAACAATTACTTCATACAATAAGCGACTAATTCGCAGCTTCATTTTGATATACAAACACATATACCTACATACACACAAACATAAATACACTCAGATGTCTGTCTCTATCTGTGTTTATATGTAAGCCAAAAGTGCATAAAAAGATGACTGCAGGCAACGGGAGATACCGGGGATTAATCATAAAAAGGCCATCAAAAGATGGTGATGATGATGTTGAAGATGAGGATGAGGATGAGGAAAAGTGCCGAAAGAAACGACACAAAAGAAACAAAGTTCGGTTCATTGTTCGTTGCTTCTAATTATATTATTAATCAACAGTAGCCTGATTATTTAATCAGGTGACATAAATATGCCATAAGTGCGATAAGAAAATATAAAAGAAAAGTTGACCCAAACAGAGACTGAACAATAACAAAAGAAAGAATCAAAGCAATGGCAAAATGCAACAATTTTCAGACAACTGAGGCAACTCTCCACCGGCAACTGGTAATAGAGTCAACAGCAATTAGTTGTTAATTGCCAGACGTCGGCTTGGTACTCTTTTGTTGCCGTTGTTGTTGTTGTTGCTAGTTTGGCTTCTGCAATTGTCTGTCGGCCGCGTTAGAGCTTGGCAGTGCAGATTGCCTCATATCAATTGAAACTTGTCTGGATATTCAGCGTTGATATTGCGGCTTTTGTTTGTTATCTCAATAAACAATAAAATTTGCACTTCATAATGCAAAAATATACATATCATTGATTTTTGGAATGTCAATTGTTTAAAGTGGATTTAACATGGGTATCACATATTATTTAGTTCGTTATTTATTAATAAATATTCAAAGAATGAAACCACTATAAGAATAAACAAATCTAGTAGTAAATTAAATGATTTTAGTTTTCATTTCTAGTATTTTGGAGTAACTTCCAAGTACAATACAAATATTCGCAATAATAAATCTTAATTAATTTATTTGAAATTTTTATTGAAATATTTCCCGCTTGGATGATATCAAGCGTTAAAAAACTTTAACACACGTAAATTTATGCTAATTTCTTAAATTAATTACCTAAAAGTCAAAATAGCAGTCGCCATTTGGCTAAACTACTCTATTCATACATATATATATTTTTTATATTTGCACAAATATATATATCGAGCAAAGAGAGAGAAAAAAAAAACGAAACACACAAGTCCAAATTAAAATGTTAAGCATTTATAAACAAAAGCTCAACGCACAGCAATTTGCGTTTTAGCATTTAAAATGAATTGTGCGAAAACTGCCATTAAAAATGCATCAACTCGAGTCAAAACTCTTTTTTCCCAGGCTTCAAATTTGTTTGTTTTGAAAGTCCAGTGCCATTGTGGAGTATTTTTGTTTATTTTACTTTATAGTCAAATATTTGGCAATGCACCTAACCAAATGTTTACTGTGTTTAATCTTCTCTGCTAGGAAACAAAAAACCATAAACAATTAAAAGCATATTTCATATTGGCACATACCCAGAGATAAGCATCATCTGTTGAGCTCAGCTCTTAATTGTGACTTTTGCGAGTATTTGCTCAAACTTTCCCAAATTACAAATAAATTGTTTGAAAATTTTTGGGTATTTTTTTTAGCATAATTTAATTATGGGTTTTTTAATGATCAAATGGGATCCAGGTAACACGAAAGTTATCCAATTAAAAGGAGAGCAATGTTAACAGTTACTGTTGGAGTCGGAAAAGTATTAGTTAGTTGATATTGCGAATGCTATTTCACCCAAATTTATATTTAGAACAATTCAATTAATTGGTCCAACGACAAAATACAATAGATCGTATACTTATGTATAGTTTTCTAGTATTTTTAATTAAAAATTTTAGTGTCTTGCATCAAGTAGTTATCCAGCAGAAGACGAAAGAGAAGAAGAGGCTTATGAAAAGTTCATCTGAAGAACCTCTAACTAAAGTGTGAATATGCATTAGACAAGCCCAAAAACCACGTAAATTTTGCAATAACAAAACTTTTGTTTTTTTTCTTTCTTAAGTTTTGTTGTTGTTGTTATTGTTGTTGTTGGTGGAACTTGAAGACGGGGAGCAGCGGAGATTGGTGTCTGAAGATACAACCAAAAGGCACCCAAAAGCCAGACATGATGGCAACTATGCGTTGACCTACGTGCTGAAGATGCAGACGGACAGACAGACAGACAAACAGAAAGACAGACACTCAGACAGTTTTTATGGCAGTTATTGTTGTTGTTGCTTTTGCTGCCACTTGTAGTACAACTTTGAGGCAACTTCACAGTTTTTTTTCGGACATTAAGTACATGCATACATAGCCCAAAGGGGAGCGGGTAACCAAAACTGATTGCATTTACATAGCCGCCAGAGTTCGACGTGCTAATAGATTTTGAGGTCAAATGCAATAGGCAAAAGTTTTTTTACACAGTTTTGGGTGTTTTAGTTTTTTTTGATACAATTTTCGTTAAGAATTCTTGTGCATTTCCGTGGCAATGTTTTTGTTTGTTTCTCTACTCATTTGCAATTTGAATTGGAATTTTTTGTTGGCTGTTAGGTTTTTGTTTTTGTATTATTTTGGTTTGACTTTTTAACGCTTCGTGGTAGTCCCGCTGTCAACTGGGTTCACACTTGAAGCCATGTCCAACCAAATGAAGATAGAGACCGCCCATTGAGTTATTTTGTCTGCCGATTTGTAAAAGAGCAAACTAAATATTTGGCGTTAAATGTGCAAGATGATTTTGAATTTTTTGTGTGTTTCGTTTTGTTTGCGGCTTTGCGCTTCAGGAATTCTTCATGCAAGAGCTGCCTCGAGGGGGCAGTTCCATTTTCATTTCCATTTTCATTTGTTAACCTCAACCCCTTCCAGCTAGCTTCTTTGCTACTTAATTATAACTTTGATGGGCTTGTTATTTCAGCATTTTGTTTACCAAGCCAGATCCCATAAAGGTTATATATACATAAGAAGGGTTTGAACCTAGCATATAGTACCTGGATAATTATAGTTTTGCTTTGGTCATAACCGAATGCTTCTGAGTTGTTTTGGCACCGGTCTTATTCCGCCAGATCTATTAGAGTTAAGTTAACGCCTATCCCATTTCTCTTTATTAATATTTATTCGATTTCGAAAAAAAAAAACAGAAATAATGATCCATAAAAAGATCATGAGCATATAAAGAAACCTGATTTTTTTCTCATATGTATAATCAAAAGACTTAAACAACAAACTTGATTTAATTTGCTGCATTGGAATAAACAAAAGTTGAATGAAAGCATTATCTCATGAGTAAATATAAATTGCTAACTCATTTTTTATGGTTTTTGCAATCAAAATCTAGAAAAACAAATACAGACAATTATTTCTTTATCGTGTTTGCAATCATTATACTTATAAAGATGCGTTCTTATTATAGCAAATGCTGATTCTCAAGTGTTTAAACACTTTCTAGAATCTTTCTTTATAAAAAATTTAATTTTGAGTTTCGCATCTGTTAATGAAACTGTTTTATAAATGTTATAAACTCATTGAGATATTAAAAATGGTATTAAATCGAAATTTTTAAGAATTTATACTTTGTAATTGGGTAAACTTTTGTTGAGCTTAACCTTTTCCCCTCTTATCTTCGATCTGAAATTGCCGGCATATGAAGTAAAATTTCTCTCCCACCATTAGGCAAATGACCAAATATATATATATATATATTTATGCACAAAAACCGCACCTGCGATGGCTAAAAAAAGTCAGAAAAAACTATCACCAAACCCAAATCAAGTTTCGTTGTTTGAAGATGCGGCAAAAGTTTTTTTATGCAATTTTTCCTCTGGCAACTGTGGTGATTCCTGTTGGCAATGGACAAGCCTGGCTCTGTGTCTGTTTTTGCCATTTCATAATCAAGCTGAGAAGTGCACAAATTTCACATGCATTTTCCATATAAAGGTGAAATTGCTGTGCTTCTTAAGCGGTAATACTTAACCCAGAAGGCCACACAAAAAGGTTCAACACAAATACCACGAGAGATAACAAAAGCCAGAAGAAGAGTCTCAAGTTAAGTAAATAAATCAAATCTACAAATAACACGTATACGACATGTGGTTGGCATACGGTTTAACAGTGGTATTTTTTTTCTTCTATTTTGTGGGTGAGATAAAGGGGTTGCCTTAGTTTTTGTTTCAACACCAACTGAAGCATCCATCGAATGCTTCCTTCATGTAACCGGTAAAGGTTAAGCGGCAACTTGACAAAAAGGTTAAAACGATTTGAGCAGACAGACAGTCAGAGGCAGTCAAGACACATACATACATACATACCTCGAGTACGGCGATGAACTAGGCAATCTCTTCAAGCATCCAACCATCGAACTCAACTGTTGTCATCCTGTGCCCATCTTCAGTCCCTCTTTCTCGACTCCTCTCTCTCTCTCTCTCCCACCTGTCTGCCTCCTAGTTGTCGGTATGTGTTAAAGGCGGAACCAAAAAGCGTTTGATGTAGACCCTCTCCAAGGAAAAACTGCAACCTCAGGTCCAACACGTTGACTTGGCGCTAGCTTATTATTATTTGTGTTTTTTTTTGTTGTTGGCGGTTTTGTTTTTCTTGTTGCCAATTGTTTTTGCCACCTGCTGTTAGTGTCGAGCTGTTGCCATGGCCCGTGGCTTGCAGTTGACATTTTTTGTTGATTTTTTTACCGTTGCGCCTTTGATAATGATTCAGCAGCATAACTCTTAACTTCCTTATTTGTCATTGTTGAAGTTGATATTTTTGTTTTCGTTTTTGTGTCATCTTTCTTTTTTGATTATGTTTTGAATTTTCTTAGCTTAAATGATTAATATAATGTCATAGGCATGACCAGGTATATACAAATAATATTGATAATAATTAATACACACATTTTCTAGTAGGAAGCATTTGAATCATTCAGGAATACGGAA
This sequence comes from Drosophila paulistorum, assembly GCA_018152135.1. NCBI lineage: Eukaryota > Metazoa > Arthropoda > Insecta > Diptera > Drosophilidae > Drosophila > Drosophila paulistorum. The sequence continues at coordinate 9,138,796 of JAECXG010000805.1, read as the reverse complement.
ATTTAAATGTTAATGTTTAAACGATTAACATGAACGAGAAAAAAAGGAAAAGATGACTACAAGCATTAAAGTAATGGATTAAAGGAATATTCTAATTAGTCATTTTACTAATTAAACTTTAAATTTCTTTCAAGACATGATACTAAATCAATTTTGAATAAAAATTCTTGGCCAGCAGTTAAATATTTCTTGCCATGTTTACTTTGTTGTGCGTTTTAAAAAACTTTCTTTTAGCTAAACATTTTGATGGACCTTAGAAAGTACATAAATTGTACGGAAAAAGCATTGTTATTTATATTAAGCACATTGATTATTTATTACGCTTCTCTTTTCATTGTCTTCTTTCAAAGATGCCATCGATTAAGTTTAGTGATCAATTTGCTTATTTGCAAATTGATTTGAATCGCCGCTATTAAAGAACCTTGGCAATGACAAAAACTCAAATCGCAAATGGCAAATTGCAAAACGTGAATGAAAAGAAACCCAAACTCAACCAACTCAAAGAGCCAGTACATAGCTCTTGAACTTTAAACCAATGTTTTGCCTAATAATGTTTATTAAAAATTTCCATTTGTTCATGAAATTTGACTTATGTCAGCTTGATATCGGGTCGTTTTCTGTACCATTACAACAGAGTCATTTTTTCCCCCTTTTTTTCTGATGATGAAATTGAAATTTTGGGTGTGAGAATATTTTAGGCGAAAACTCAATTTAACCAAGGCAATCAACTTATTTAAATAATTCAACAAAACACAAACAAAAAATTTAAAGTCAGAGAGAACAATGCATAAAGGGAGGAGAAGAAGAAGAAGAAATAGCTGCTGTTGCGGCATTATTTGCCACCTCACCACCCCCACCCCGTCATCCCCATCACTTTAGTTTAATTTATTTGGACATTAAATAACTTTAGAGTTTTTTTTTTGCTGTTCGATTTGCTATTGAAAATGCAAACAAAAGATAAAAATTACGAAACAACTAGAAAATAATTTGCATACCCCGTATCGATTTTATGAAAGTGTATATAGAAGTTTTCAAGGATTTACAAAACGATCGATTAGAATTAAACGATTCAGTTGAAGTCATAGATTTAGATCAACTTAAAGTGTTAATAATATTTTCTAGAGTTGTCCCTTTTTCTAGTAGAGTTATGAATTACATTTTACTGTGCCACTGGTTATGAATAAGCCGGTTGTCGGCTGGTGCCAAATTGATATTGTTTGTTTGTCGTTGCAAGAAAGAGAAAAATTGTCCAAACAATTATATGGAATTATGCAAAATACGCAGAAACTACGGGAACAACAACAACAGCAGCTGCAGTAAACGAACTGACGGAAACGAGGAATATGGTCAAAGTGAATGGAATGACTGACTGACTTACTGAATGACTGACTGACTGAAAGCAGCTGTTGCTGCTGCTGCTGCTTTGGTTCCTTTATCAACTTTTACCTCTGGTCTCTTCTTTCGTTTTCGGTCAATTGAATAATTTATTGCTCATACGCCCTGTGGGTACATCTACATATAATATACAAGACTTGGTTTCCCTTACCTGAGCCATCTGTCGACGTCTTTTCAATTATGTAATTCAATGCGAAGTGCATTGACAACTTGGCGCTCTGCTGTCTTCAATTTATTATTGTTTCTTGTTTTTGTTTTGTCTTTTCCTCTCTGTATAATTTCTATTACTTAATCTATGTTGAGACTTGCCCTGTACGTGTACTAGAGGTACCTGATGGTGGCTGTGGCTGTGTTGTGTTTTTGGCCATAATTATTGTGTGTTTCTTATTTGTTTTTTTTTTGTTCGTTCGTTGTTCATTTTTGGCATCCCACGAGTTTGTGCAATAAATATTCATAATTTTGTTAATCTAAGCAACAACTATTTCTTTTGTTTACTTTAAGGCAATTTGGGTAACAAAATGCGATGGACACAATTCAGTTTGCTGTGTGGTAAGTTTCAAATTAAATATTTAATTTTTTGTATTTAATTTAGCTAAATAATTAAAGAAAACTGCCTAAAAAATTGAGAAATAATAAGCAATAAAATCTAACTCAAGCCAGGGAAGAGGCGCTTCCCTTTTAACATTGTTGAGTTTCGAAATTTTGCTTTTGTTGTTCTGTAAAAACTCCTTTGACCGGGTTCCGTTGGGTTGAAAAATATAATAATAAGAGACACGTCTGTGTCGGTTGACTGGAGTTTTTGTATTGATTCTTTATTCCAAATTATTCTTTTGCTTAGGCTAATTTTACATATATATTCTTATGCTGCGACTTATGCGACAGCTACAAAAGAGAGGGAGAGTGTCAGTACATACATACATACATACTGTTGGAGCGCATGCATCAAAGTGCTTGGTCAGCGGTCACACGCTGGCCTGGCTCTAGCTCATGTTACGCTTGTGCATACAGTGCTTATGTGAATATATGTATGTGCATATACAAATGTACATACATATATGTTCATGCTTAATTGTATGTTTACTTGAATATGTTTATGTGAATACTTCAATGTATACATATGAACATATTCAAGTGCACAATTATATTTTAATGCGTATATGTTTAATTGTTTATACTTGCAACAAAGTGTTACAAGTTGAGCTCATTGTGTTGAGTTATTAGTTGTATGAACATACTACACCTCCCCTTTTTAGAGAATAACGTAATATTATGTAGTTATTGTAATGATTATTTATATAGAAAGGTAAAATAAAAGGTAAAGTAAAGGTGTATCTTAGGAAAGTTTTTTTTTTTTTTTTTTTTTGTTTGTGTCTCTTTAGGCAAATTTTCTTTCTCTTGTTTTTCGAAATTGCGTGAATTTGTTTTCAATAATAGATGAATCCATAAAGATTTTTGTTTTTTTTTTTTTTGTAAAAATTACTTAAGTATCATGATAATTATTATTTTTTTTTTTTTTTTCGGTTGATCATTCCGAAAATGGTTTTAGTCTGTTTTTATGAACCTTTTGGTATTTATTCTTATTATCTGCTATTAATATATTGTCATTTTCTTCTATACTCACTACCTTATAAGGCCCTATATATTTAGCATCTAGTTTATGACCTATTTCTTTTCTTAATAAAACTTTATCTCCTATGTTTAAATTGAAATCGGCAATATGTTTGTCGTAGTATTTTTTATTACTTAACTTATGGTTTTCTAACATTATCCTAGCTCTTTTATATGCTATTTCTATTCTAAACTTTATTTCCTTAGAGTAGTCGTCTAAATTGTATATTGGATCTATTCTATCGATTTTGTTAAAATCTATGAACTGATTTGGTAGTCTTCCAAATACTAGTTCGTATGGACAATATTCATGCACTGCCGAGGGTGTTGTGTTGTAACAATAAGTGAAATATTGTATCCAAGCATCCCAATCGGACTTATCTGCTGATATGTATGAACGAATATATTCATTGAATGTTCTATGACTTCGTTCTATTGTCCCTAAGGTCTGGTGGTGGTATGCTGTAGATGTCAGATTTTTAATCTTCATGTACTTGCATATATCTGTTATAATTTGGTTTTTATACTCAGTTCCCATGTCCGTAATGAGTGTTTTCATTGGACCGTACTGTAGTATACAATTTTCGAATATAGCTTTAGCTACATTACTTGCACTCTTAGATGCAACTGGAATGGCTATTAGGTATTTTGTCAGATCGCATATCAATGTGACAATATACTCATTTTCATTATCTGATTTTGGTAGTGGACCTATTGTGTCCACTATAACCTTATCAAAAGCCTTCGCTGGTGTTTCTGTTATTATCATGGGAGTCTTCGTATGTGTCGTCGTTTTTGACACCTGGCATTTATGACATCTCCTTATGTACTCTTTGATATGGCGTCCCATATTTTTCCAATAGTAGTGTCTTTTGATTTTTGCCAGCGTTCTGGTAATGCCAGTATGACCTCCTTGAATTGGATCATCATGATATGTAGACAGTATTGCTTCTTTTTCTTTTTCATTTTCTATTAGGGTCACCGGCTGGAGTAGCGCTACTCTTAATGTTTTCAATATAGTATTGCCCATATTTTTAAAAGAATCTATTGAAATAATTTCAAAGATCTTTTCGCTCGGTGCCAGTTTTAGTTGGCTGATTTCAAGTATACCGGCTTGCATTTCAAGCCTTTGGAAGAACTGACCTAAGTCGAGAATTCCATTGGTATACAAATCGCTAACTTCAATTCTTGCCATAACTTTCTTTCCATGTTTCAGTGAACATTTAGATTCTGTTATTCGCAAGGTCACTACTTTTCGTACCTCGTCATTATTGATGACTTCGTATACGTTGGGCCTAGAAGCATTTTGAAGTTTTTGCCTTGGCAAAAGGTCTTCTTTATTAACTGCGCAGTTTTTCTGTCTACTTTGTTGCCTGGTAGTGACTTTCAGGACTTTTATACTCATATCTTTTAATTCGGATATAGTTATCCGCGATAAGGCGTCTGCCACAAAATTGTCTTTACCTCGCAAATACTCTACTGTAAAGTCGTACTCTTCCAATTCTAGCCGCATGCGTGTTAGTTTTGAACTCGGGTTGACCATGGAGAATAAATATGTTAATGGTCTATGGTCTGTTCGCACTGTGAAGTGTTTTCCATATATATATGGTCGAAAATGTGTTATTGCCCAATGTATTGCTGCTAGCTCTTGTTCTGTAGTACTCTTGTTGCTTTCACCTTTAGTGAACGCTCTTGATGCATATGAAACTGGAAGCTGGAGTCCATTATAGTTTTGTGTTAAAACTGCTCCACATGCTTGTTTGCTTGCATCCGTGATTATGCAAAATTCTTTGCTGAAATCTGGGTACTGCAATAGATTAGGTTGAACGAGCTTTTCTTTTAAGTATTGGAATGCATTTTCGCATTCTGCTGTCCATTCGAAGGGAACATTCTTTTTACATAATCTTGTTATGTGCCGGGAGTATTCGGCGAAATTTTTTATGAAACGTCTATAATAATTGCAAAATGCAACGAAACGTCTAGCACTATCTGCATCATGTGGGACTGGATAATTCTTGATGACGTCAAATTTTGTGTCGTCTGGCAAGATTCCTTTGTCTGTGCATTTGTGACCTAGGAATGTCACCTCATGCATAAAAAATGAGCATTTTTCTGGATGCAGTTTTAGATTGTTTTTTCTGCAAAGTTTAAAAACATCTACTAAATTTTTAATCATATGTTGTTCAGAACAACCAATAACGATTAAATCATCCATATAGAGAAAAGCTTGGCTGGGCTCAAGCCCTGAGAATGCTATTGTCATCATTCTTTGAAATGAATTAGGTGCTATTTTTAGACCGAAAGGTAATCGCGTGAAGCGATATGAGCCATTGCTCGTTGAAAAAGACGTTATATCTCTTGATTTTTCTTCTAGTTCTATTTGATGAAAACCTGACATTAAATCAAGGCAAGAAAAATATTTTGCTCTTCCCAATTGATCAAGAATATTATCAATTCTGGGGAGCGGAAACTTGTCTGACAGCAATTTTTTGTTTATTTGACGATAGTCAATTACTAATCGCCAGTTTTTTTCTTTAGATCCCGAAAGTGTTTTCTTTGGGACTAGTAAGAGTGGGCTATTATAAGGCGAAACAGACGGTTCAACAATACCCTGTTCAATTAACTTTCCAACTTGTCGCTGGATCTCGTCTATTTGGCTATGCGGGCTCCGGTAATTTTTCACATATACCGGTTCATCATCCTTAAGTCTTAAATTTTGTTTATAAAAATTATTTGTTGTGATCGGTTCGGTGTCAAGTCCGAACACATCACTATACTCAGTGCATAATTTTTCGAGTTTGTCTTTGAATAGTGTTGGGAAATTTTTCTTCAATTTATGAATTACAGATTCTTTTCTTAAATCTTTGGTATTTTGAACTATATCGTAGTTCGAAAGTGATTCAAATTTTAAATTGTTAAAGCCTACTAGTTGGCAGTTATCTGTGGTATTTAAGAATCGGACATAAGTACTTTGGGCTGTTGCAATAGTGTTTGCAACATAAACGCCCGGTTTAATTTCCTGATTCGGAATTAAAATGTTACCTTCTGCTGAAGATAGTTCTATTTTGCGTACCACTTGGGATCTTGCTGGTAGAAGTGCTGAGTTATTACCAGAATTGAATGTTATTGGAACGTAAATTGGGTACTTTAATGTTTGTGGTCTAAGTATAAACCAATCTTCTGAATTGCTGTAATCTATTTTGCAATTAAAAGTTTTTATGAAATCTAATCCTATTATTCCATCGCATGGGATTGCGAAATCTGCATGAAGCAGATGAAATTCGTATGGAATAATATATTTACTTGTCTGCAATTCTATTGAGACCAGGCCTTTGGAATTTATTACTCCTTCTCCTATGCCTCGAATGTCTACAGTTTTGTTTACTTTGATGTCATGAAATACATCAGAATTTTCTTTTATTATTGAAATATCTGCACCGGTGTCAATTAAGAATGTTATTTTCTTATTGGTTTCAACATTCTTAAATGATACGAAATTATTAAGACTTAGGTTGATAGAGTATACTTTATTTTTTAACTCTGAGCATTTGGAGGAGCTTGTCCGTTTCCCTGGTCGCTTTGGGTAATTCGGACATTTGTATTGTTATAACCATTTTGTTGGTTATTTGTGTTTTGTCTATTATTATTTTGTTGTCCACCTCCACGGCCGCCTCTTCGGTAGCGTGAATTATTTCGGCCTCGTTGGGCTCTGTGGGCATCGTTATTGCTCCAGCTCGAATTGTTGTTGTTCCAATTCGAGTTGTTTCTCCAGTTACCATTATTATTGTAGCGGCGTCTACCGCGGTCATTATGCTGGGCATAAAAAATGGTATTATTTTGGGAACTTCCCGTGGAGCCCGACTCTACTGAAAGAGTGGTAAATCTAGTGATGGCTTCTTTGGCTGAATCAAAGTTTCCCGATTCCATTAGTAGCTGGACTCTTTGACTTTTGGTATGACTTACCATAGCATTTACTGCCACTTTGGTAGTGTATTTTATAGCCTGTTCATTTGGAAGACCATCCGAAATATACGCGCCTTTTAGGGCGTCGGTCAACTCAGTAATCTCTTTTGTGTATGAAACACAGTTATTAGGGTTTCTCTGCAGATTTTTAATCTTTGCTGTTAAAAGATCCACTGATTCACCCTTAAAGATTGTTGACAGTTTTTGTATAACTTCGTCAATCGTTGTTTCCGAGCTTAGCGTATTACCCGCTTGACCTTTCAATTTTGATTTTATTATTTCGATGGCTACTGCTTCATGCGTTTCTTTTATGGTATCAAGTACGCGAAGTGCCCCAATGAAACCTTGTAGGTTTTTAATGTCACCATCGAAGAATGGTAGCAGCCTTGTGGCTGTGTTTATGAATTCTACCACTGTTTGAGTCATTTTGTTGCTTCCTTTTGGAATTGCTGGTTTATTATGACTTATAATTGACTGATCAGAGCTCACTGGTGGTTTTTCTTGACCTCTTTCATCATCGGCCATTAGTTGCGTTTCTTCTTCCAGCACTATTGAAGTTTCCAAATCAGTTGTTTGTTTAAATTCAATATTGTGTCTGTTTAGCACAGCTATTGCTTTTTGTTTGCAATCACTGTAGAACGCATTTGCGGCTGTTTTTTGCCCTTCCTTTAGTTTGCTATAGTGCTCAGTTAATACTGCCCTAATAGCTTGGAGCTTCTCGGTTATTATTTTCGTGTGTTTGGTTACTGTGTCTTGGGATGTTTCTCTGTTTTGCGAGAGGCACTTACAAGATTTAGTTAATTCTTGTGCGTGTATTCTAGCTTTTCCAATTATATCATCCCAAGTAACCATAGTTTGTTAAAAATAACAAAATTTTCGAAAATGTTTATGTTTATTTATTTTTTTTTTTATTATTATTCTGTATCTATTATTTCTACATCTGAGTCTGTACTCGATTCTGATATGTCTATCAGCGCGATCGAGTCCTTAAAAAGTTCGTGGACCCATCCGGGCACGTCTTTATGTAAAGGAGTCTTAGCTAACAATCTACTATAAGCTACTTTTATGGATTTTTCCATAAGATCTACAATATTTTTTGTAAATTTGTAGTTGTGGGCTATCCAATACCTTATTTCCTTGTATTTGTGATTTGTTTCGCCTGATTGTATCAGGAAATCGAGGAAAGGTAAGTATTTTTGTAGCCTTTTTGTTTCTATCTTATCCATATTCTACACTAACTTGTTAGGCCTATTAATATGGATGTACGTATATAAAAAAAATCAAGGAGGCTTACTGCCTCGGTTCCTCCATTCGGTAGAAACGATATGTGCCTGCTGCATTGGAAAAGCAACATACATATGGTACTGTGAGGATGAAACTCATCTGTACCCTAGTGCTTCCTTGAACTGGGAATTCTTCTCCCGTTATATTTAGGTAAGCTGACTTAATTTGTACCAAGTTTATTGAGTTCTGTGGTGAATTGATATGCTCATTTCTAAAAACCTCAATTAAATCTTGGACAATACTGGGATGCCTAGCGTTTATTTTTCCAAAATAATTATCAAGAGTGGCCATTGTTTTCCAGAATTATTATTATTTTTTTTTTTTATTGTTATTCGCGTGTGTGCATATGTATTCTTAGACCTTATCTAGGTCATTAGCTTGGCTTATGGCTCTTTTGGTTACACATTTATTGTGTAATAGATAAGCTTTATATAAAATATATGCGCACATTATTACGACGATTATTAATAACAATATGTTCGTTAATCTCAAGTCAGTATTTGATGATTCGATTTTATTTATTACATTAGCAGTGGAGTCCACTGATTTTGTTTCTATTAACCCCATTGTGGGTATAAGAGATATATCATCAAATTTACTTATGGAATTATCGAACATATGGGGTTTATATAAAAAAAATTTTTTTTTTTTTTTGTGTATAATTCTAATAATAATCTCACTGACTAACGATCCTATATGAGACTATTTTAATTTAGCAGGATGAAAATGAATATGACAAATACGGGAAAAAAATAGGGAACAAAAGCCCATAAAAACATCTCAAAACCTTTTGTTTAAAAGTTACTAAAAAAAATTTTTTTTTTTTTAAGTATTTCAAGCTTCGTTCTTATTTGCTTGAATACGAATTATAATTATAAAAATTTATATTTGAATTAAAAAAAAAAATTGTTATGGATTCATGAATTTTTATGAAATTTTATTTAAAAAAAATTATTAAATTTTTTTTTTTTATACGACAAAAGAAAAAAAAATTTTATCTCAACTGTGTCTTGCACAGCGAGCCAGAGACGTGGAAAAAATTATAGAGCATGTGGTTGGCTCACAATTCAGATTTACATTTCATTTGTTATTGTTATTTAGAAATAAAAAAATTTTATATAAAAAAAAATTCTCCAACCACATTGTTAGTAATAGCCTAGCAGAAAGTTAGTAAGTTCGCAAGTTGCACTTTCGTGCTTCAACTTGCTATTAGGCTTATAATTATTATTAAATTAAAGGCAAGTTAAGGCTTGCGCATTTCTGCGGCCCCCTTGCGTTTCTTCGCTCTTTGGCGAAGTTCAGTTTTCAGGGTCTCGATACGCTCTATGCAGCGTTGTCGGTCTTCTTCGTTGGTGCTGGCCTTTAGTAAATCCTGCTGCAGTCTTTTCTGGGTGAGCAGGCGTCTCACCTCACCGCCTCGTTTCGTCTTTTTGGGGATTCTCGTCTGCTGCCGGGCTCTGTACTCCTCTATTGTTAGTGGCCGTGGTCCATCGTTGGGATACAACTCTAGCGCTTCTTCTAGCGTCAGTGCATCCCTTTGCTCGACAGGAGCAGATTCCGCAAAGGGAATATCTTCACTGTTGTTCATTTATTTTTCTTTTCGTCTCCGGCTAGCTTCTAGCATCAGCTGGTCGTCGCCGGTTGGCACGCTGATGCTCCATCGATGGCGTAAAAAGCGGCCTGCTTTTCACGCTTGTAGTCTCAGCTGAATATGGGCATCGGTTATTGCTTGTAATATTTTTTTTTTTTTTTGAATATTTGTTTCTGGGTGAGCTTGAGATTGTGGCTTTTTTTTTTTGTGTGACTTTAAGAAGTCAAGTTCTTTTTGCAGTTTTTGTGCTACTTGGCTTGAATATAATAGCCACTTAATGTGCTATTCTTTTCTTTATTTGATTTTGCACTTCTCCTTTCTTTGCCATTTCTCAACTCTACTCACTCAGAATATTCTTTTGTATGGTTTTCATCCGATTTTCCAAGTTCCTTTTCCCTCCAACGCAGCTGTACTTTTGGTTGTTTTTTTTTTCTTATTACATTGCCATCTAGTCCAGAACAATGTCCGGATAACTACTTTTGTGCTTAGTGGGTCCTGTCACGGTCGCCATGTAAAAACTCCTTTGACCGGGTTCCGTTGGGTTGAAAAATATAATAATAAGAGACACGTCTGTGTCGGTTGACTGGAGTTTTTGTATTGATTCTTTATTCCAAATTATTCTTTTGCTTAGGCTAATTTTACATATATATTCTTATGCTGCGACTTATGCGACAGCTACAAAAGAGAGGGAGAGTGTCAGTACATACATACATACATACTGTTGGAGCGCATGCATCAAAGTGCTTGGTCAGCGGTCACACGCTGGCCTGGCTCTAGCTCATGTTACGCTTGTGCATACAGTGCTTATGTGAATATATGTATGTGCATATACAAATGTACATACATATATGTTCATGCTTAATTGTATGTTTACTTGAATATGTTTATGTGAATACTTCAATGTATACATATGAACATATTCAAGTGCACAATTATATTTTAATGCGTATATGTTTAATTGTTTATACTTGCAACAAAGTGTTACAAGTTGAGCTCATTGTGTTGAGTTATTAGTTGTATGAACATACTACAGTTCAACATTTCTATTTAAAGACTTTTGTTTATGGAAATCTTTAGAGACTGTTGAGTTGACTGAACCATCTTTAGACGAAATTGCTTTTCTCGCTACAAAATTGCTTTTCCCTTGTATGCTTAATGAGCCGCCAATGAAATTTCGCGCAATTAAAGTGATTCTTCTTTAGTTTCTTTGTTTGTTTGCTTAGAACCATCAGCATCATCATTACCTCTTTCGATTCTTGTTCTTTTTACTATTGCTGTGGATTCATTACTTGTAGACCTTGACTTTTCCCCCAACCTCCTTCCCCACCACCCCATTTGAAGTGCAAGATGTTGCCAAATTACTTGCCATTGGCAACTCATTGGCAGAGACTTAACTGACAAGTTAACTGACCTCCGGACGGGCCCCAAAACCAAAAACCACTTGCAATAATTAAATTTTAAAACCATAAAAACAATTAAAATGTACAAAGAGCAAGAAAGAAAACTAAGCTCTTGCTGATGAACTACAACTTAAACAGGGGACATTAGATGAAGATGACACCATAGCCACATTCACATCAACAGCCACATTTACATCTATATGAGTATATTCAGATGCGAGGAGGTTATTCAATAAACAAATAACCACAAAAAATGCCACTCAAGGTCCACTTGCTGCAGCAGCATAATCACCGTGATTAAATGAATCACCATGGATAACCAGAAATAAAAATGAGAAATAACAAAAATTAAATTAAATTAAAAAATCTCAAACGTTATGTAGGATTATGAACCTTTTGATACCTTTTACTTCGCTTAGAATAACAAAAACTATAAAGACAATGAGGTGAACAAATTACTAGATAAAGTTGATATGCCTGTATTGTTGTCACTTAACCAAATTATGCAGATTCATGTTGGTGTGGTATCCACCTTTCGTTTACAGGGTATAAAATAAATACAATTCATGAAGATTCACACACACACACACAGGGTGTTGGTGCTTTGTGAAATTAAACAATTGACTATAATTTATAACCGCTGATTGGCAGCAGCTTAAAGAAAAGCCATAAGCTGCAATACCAATTTGCCGTTAGGCTCGACCAGAAACCCACAGATCGTGACCACATCAACGGGTGGGCTGGGAGCTGGGTGCTGGGACAGGGGCAAGTTAAGTATGCCAACTTAATTTGTGGCAGCCGCATAATTAGGCTTACAGTTGGGTCAAAAGAAATTTTATTTTTTTGTTGATTTTATTTGATTAATTGAAGCTAACCATTTGACGGCCAATTGCGGTCTCCCCGCCAGCCATCTTCCATTAGTCTATAGCCAAAGATTACCTATAAAAAAGCAACTTTTGGCCTCACTTTTTTTTTCGTTTTGTCGCACGCCAAACTACTCACGCAACCGGCAAAAAAAAACAAAAACGCAAGAAGAAAAAAAACAAAGGCACATTAACGCCATCTTAAAGCCATTGCGCCCACGCCAATCTGATCCGTCTATCCATACGCATGTGGCAAATGCGTCAACTTGACGCAGTTGGGTTGTCAAGGGAGCGAGAGACTTTGTTCCGTTAGATGAGATGGATTATGGGAAAATATCAAATGAAATCTATTATGAATCGGACAAGGTCAAGGGCGAATGAATTTCGTAAATAAATTTATCTATGAGAAATTGTAGCAAATTTTTAAAATAATATAAATTAAAGTAAAGTCTAAAAATGAGTCCATAAGTTTTGTGAACTATTTCAAGACTTTCTGCAGTTTAAAAGAAGAAGATTCTCAAATTAATTATTCTTGCAGTAGCTGTAATGTAAGCGAAATAATTAGCAGTGAATAAAGTTTAAATTAATTAATGAAAATAAAAACCACTTAGTAAATTACCTTATTATATCTGATTAATTGATTCGAAAGCGCTTTCTATAGTGGGAAATGCTTTAATCTTTTTAAACTTACGACTATCGTTAATACATACAAGAGTACAAGAACTGATCAGGGATCTCAGAAAAGTCAGTGCAGTTCAGCAATGAACTTTTTCCTTCACTAAAAAGTTAGTCAGTAAAGTAAACTAGTTTATTACGAATATTTGTGGAGTTAGTCTTTCAGTTTTTAAGCCGTTTCATTCATAGTTCGAAATCGGTCTGGTTACATCACAATATCCTTTAGCATAGGGTTGGGAGAAATAGTTATATAACATACGTAAGTATATCCAATATATTTGCGATTCTGTGAATGTGGGTGGTTTAACCAATTTCCTCTTACTTTATTAATAATTTGTAATTTAATTTTTGTAGCGATAATCGTACTGGCATTTCTAGGCTATACAAATGCAGAGGGCAAAGTAAGTGCGATATATTATTTTCTTTAATAAATTTACTTAAACAGTTTCGTTTTTGCTTTAGTATCGCACTCCAGCACGAATATTGGCCAAGCAAACGGGGGCCACGCAATTCGAGGAGGAGCGCTACGAGACGCATACAAATTGCAACGAGCACAAACATCATCTGAAGAAACGCGCCTCTGATGAGGATGTGGACTACGAAGTGTATCAAGGTGTTGTGGGACGACCTGGCATAGATTTTCCCATTTATCCACGCATACCAAAAACATCATTCAGTTGTCGCTCATATGGCAATGGTTATTTTGCTGACATGGAAACAGATTGTCAGGTGACAGATGCATAAAATGATAGGGGAAAATTCCATCAATTAACTTTACAATTCTATTTGCAGGTCTTTCACATCTGTGAAGAGGGGCGCAAGATTTCGTTCCTCTGTCCAAATGGAACAATTTTCCAACAAAGTGAACTCACCTGCGATTGGTGGTTTAAAGTGAATTGTCTGGGCTCATCTGGTTACTATGCCGAGAGTGCTGAAATCCTCAATAAGCAACGAGTCCACCGAGTGCGTCCTTCGGTGCCAGTACAAGGGTTTAATATAGTGGGTGGAGGACTAAATATCAAACCCAAAGTTGCAGGTCAAGGAAGATCCGGATCTCCTGGTAGTTCTGGGTCACGTGGCAAATCTGATAGACGAATTGATTCTACTGAAGATGTGGTTCCCTCATCGGTGGAGACTGTGGACTTTGACGACGTCTCGGGTGAGAAGCAACGCAAAGTTTTGCCAGTTATCGATAACAATAGCAACGATCAAGAGACTCAAATAACAGCAGAGAGTTCGTCATTTGTCAGTGGTTCGGGCAAGAGGCGAAATGGCGGAGCTAACGGTGGTGCTGGACATAATGCCAATAGTCACGATGAGGGATCCGGTTCGGTGGTTAAGCCTCTGCGCAGCAGAAATTCCCAGGAGCGTATTGGCTTGCCACGAGTTGAGTCCACAGAGCGAGCCCGAAATGGTCAAAGAGGTCAGCAACGCTATAAAGACCTGCCAAATGAAGAGTCAAGTAAGGAGAAGGAGAGAGAGAAGGAAAAAGAGAAAGACAAATTGGAGTTCTTTGAGGCGCATTCCTCCACACGTAGCATTCAACACACCACACCCCGTCGCCTGGAGCCAAGCAAATCCACTCCCTTCTACACGCCCACAGTGCCTAGCGTCAGCAAATCCAAAGCCACCGAGGGGAAACTCAATTATATAAAGGGAGGACAAGCAACTACACCTAACCCCAATCGTTTTGGTGCCTCTGGCTCGAGTTTCCTACTGGAATCTTTGCCGAAGGTGAAGCCCACTGCTTCTGCGAGCCTGGATTTGGATAATACATCGTTTAAGCCCGTGGTTATTGGTATGCGTCATCACTACGATGTGGCCAGCTCCGGCGAGTTTCGCAAGCCCACAGAGAGTCGAGAGTATTTGCCCACCACCGCCGTTCCGGCAACAAGCAGTGGACCCACATATCTGCCAAAGAGCGGCATTGCACCTCGAGGAAATCCCGCAGCAGCCGCTGGAGGTGATGTTTTACTCTTTGCCCCCAATCCTGTAAAGGAAGAATCGGTTTACCGCAATGTTCAGGATATGCTTAAGACTATGAATCTACTCAAAGATCAATTCGAAGATGTGGAGCTCAGTGGGCAGGCAGCACAACCAGCCAGGGCGGGCTTGGAAATTCCCCCCTCTTCCGGCCCAGATGCTTTGGTCTCTTTGGCCAAGTATTTTGCCCAGGAGCATAACGACACCGGCAATGCCCTGAATAATGTGGAAAAGCCGGAAAAGAATGGTCTGAAAACCAAACTTTCGGTGAAACCTCCCACAGTGGCTGCACTTCCTCCTCTGCCCACCGCTAAGCCGTCAGATACCACAGCCATATTAACCACCTCGGAGCAGCCTCCAGCCATCAGTGAGAATGCCGATGATATTAAGCACAGCCTGTTAAGACCTCAAACTGTGCAGAAATATACGAATCTATTTGGTCTAAAATCACCGCAGGGCAGAGATCAGGGAAAAGCAGACATCAGTGAAGGATTGCTCTCCAATCAGACACCAAAAGCTGACGGCGCTGGTACGTACCAGCAGTTCCCACAAATTGGCAGCACTGGCTCTACCATTGCATCACTGGCCGAGCAGCCCGAGTCGCGTAAAATAGCCCAGATCTTCTCGAATGCGCTAACAAGTTATCTTGATAATCCCAGCAACTTCCGGGCTGAGTTAGCTGCTCAGGCACGACCAACAGAACCACCACAAATGACTCCCAATTTCGAAGTGGTGACCACAACAGATTCGTCGCTCTTCAGTGCTGGCACAGCCAAATATTATTTGCCAACCAAATCTCTGCCAGAGTCAACCACTCCATCTAGCATAGCAAAGGAAATAAATCACACGTTTGACTCAACCACCACAGCGGAGCCGGACTTCATCACCAGCACCACCACGAGCAGTGGCAACGATATAACCACAAATCGAGGAAACGAATTGGAATTGGAGCTCTCGGCTGAGTTGTCGCCACCCAGTCCAGACTCGGGTGAGGGTGATGAGTTCCTGCAGCAGCAGCAGACGCAATCGTTTATTAAATCACGCAACGATCTGCTGAAGGATGCCAAGCCACAGAAACTGATAACCACCCATAAGCCCACAGAGAATCCTTGGTCTTTGAAATCACAAACGGATTTCTTGGATCCGCTGACTATCAATGATGGTCTAATGAAGGAACAAAGGTTGACCACCTCAACAACAAGCACGCCATTTACTTATCAGTCTAGACATAGCCTGGGCCCAAGCCCCACAACTTCCACGCCCTCCAGATACGAGTGGGAGGATATTTTCCGTAGCTATGACATACCCAGAGATGCCTTGCCATCGAGCAGTGGCCTACAAAGGATAGCTAATAAGCTGTTTGGCGGTCTAAACGAACAGGAGGCACTGCATCTGCGAAATGTGATGGCCAAGGCGGAGCACGATCGTCAGGTATTGAGTCTGCTGCTTCTGCTCATCCAAACCTGTGACGATCACAATGGACAGGCCCTGGAGAGATCAAGGAAACATCTGTTAAATGCGCTCATTGACATCGATAGCAAAGTGCCGAAATCTTCACGACAGAGATTAGCAACAACGACAACACGTATCCCGGTAACAACTTACCGAAGGGGTAGTGATTCCTTTACCACAAGCACTCCCGGCTATATAACCACCACCGAGTTACCACTCGTTGGCTCGACAACCATCAGTCCGTCGGGAAGCTATGAGGAGACAACTAAATTTGAAATTCATGTCCAGGATATCGATGATGACTCCTCCATCACAACAACTTCCACAGTTGCTTCCCCATCTCGCTCAGGGGGAGGCTCCAATTCCCTCTCCGCCACCAATTCGGATCGTCGCGCCTTGGAGCTGCTCAAGTCATTATATTCGCTGGCGTCGAAATTTAGCACTAGGCGATAGATAATCCAAATGGGTTCCTAACGGTTCATAACAAAACACAAAGTGCGTAACTTTAAGCTGCAAGGACACGAAGAGCACGCTTCACAATTTGATAGTGTCTCAAAGGCAGCATTCAAGCCTAACTTTTAGTCAACTCTCTTCTCCATCTTCTTCTTCTACTTCCAGTCTTCCTGTTTGCAGTTGTGTACTTTAATCTAGTTAGATTAAATATCCTTTGATACTTATACTTCTTGCCGTTTTACCCTTTTGTTGTAATTGTAATATCTTTTAGCCAATGCAATTTGTTTTGCCACTATTTTAGCTTGTAAATATGTCAAACGAAAAGGAATACTCGATCCCTACCCCAAACGAAAAAAAAATCCCCTCTACCCCTCCAAGTTACAGTATTAGCTTGGATAATCTATTATACATACGTATTATATAATGATGGTATAATCGAGATTGTTTTCAAATTAGTTTCATATTGTTAGTCTTAATACTTTCAGTATCCGACAATTATCATATGGGAGTTCTATATCTCTCTTACTTTGCCACTGAACACCTACTTTTTACTCTTTTTTTGTAAATATTTATTTAAATTTAAATAAATTACATGAATAAAACATAATTAAATAATAATCTACCTCGAACAGCTGTTTTCTTATTAGAAGCTGCGATTATTTAGACAGTTTTTTGCTTGAAATAAAATTGAAAGGCAAGAGGACTCTGACTTTTTGAAATCTAGCTCTTTAGAAGATTTAAACAAGGGTATAAAAAGACACTTAAATTATTTTCAAATGGTTCAACTTAAATGTAGTTTTTTGGTTATTAAACTGGTAATGTATCTTTCGAAAATCTTTCTTTTCTTTGATTAGATAACAACGCACGGTGTTAAAAATTTCGCTAAGTTTTTATGTATTTCAGTGGACATTTCATTTTTTGTCATTAATTTATCCTTCTATTCCTTAACCCTTGAATGCATCATATACAAATTTGACACCAAAACGGTAATAATGCTTTTATGCAAAGCTTGGAAAGATTGGAGTATATTGACAAATCGCTTTTAAAAGTTTGTTAAGAGACGCCGTGTTCCTAGAAAATAAAGAACAAATTTAGTTTCAGTTAGTTTGTTTCATCGCCATTTTTTTATTGGTTATGTGCAAATTTTATGCATTTAAGGGCTAAACTACTCAGGATCTTAAGTCCAATAGCATATATCGCACTTAAATATAATATATGTATGTATATGTATATGAACATCTTGCCCTACCTCGATTATCACAAATATAAGGTTTTACGTCCAAGAACTTCCTCAGAAACTAAAGAAATTTAATTAAATTCCCCACTTTTTGCAGACGATTTCAAAAAGGTTTCTTAAGGCGATCAATTCTATAAGTTCTATTTGATTTTTAATTGATAGCTTTATTGTCAGTAAATTTGTATATGAAATTTGTATTGTATTGATCTTTCAACCAATCTTAAACATTTGTATAAATACGACTAAGTAAATTAGCAAATTGTATTATATCAATGAGTTCATGTTGTGTCAATTAACTTTCAAGAAGCAAGAATTATAGAATGCAAAATGTACGCAATTTCATAAAAGCGAGAATACCGCGTTAGAGTTAAAAACGATTCTGTTAAACGAGGGAACGTTTTTGATTTGGTAAGTGATTTCATTTATTTGTCAGAAAATCGTAAATCATAAGATATCTTTTTCAATTACAATAAAAATAAAAATAAATATTTAAAGCCCCAGAAATGGAATACACATTTTATATTTCCTTTATTAATGTATTTGAATCTGTAGAACTTGTAGTGCCTATGATGCCATTTTTCGGACTATATAATAATTTAATTGATAGTGCAGGTGGCCTTAGACCCTAGAACATTGTTTGGCATGTGCAACTGCTAAACTGCATCTTCAGGGATTGAAAAAATGTAATGGTTTTCATGAAAAATATGTACATTAATTTTGAGCTACATGCGTAAATTTTGAAATATTTTAGGGTATCTTCTTGAAGAAAATCTGAGATAAATATTATTTTGAAGCAATGCCATAAATTAAAGTATGACTCTAATGATTTTTTTATTCTTGTGAAATTCATAAACTGAAATGGTTCAAAAAATTAACATTTTATACATAGTAAATGTGTGATCCAACTTAAATTATTCAAAACCAATTTTGTCTATTATAAAATCCTTGACACTAAAATGAGTTGTCACGTTGGATAACTTCAATCCATAAATCTTGTCAAAACGCCCCATTTGAAGAAGGCCAAAACCAAGAAGAGCCAAATGGCCATAAAATGCACATGTAATGAGGCGAAATTTAAATATTTTTGTCATTTTCCAAACGATAGACAAAAGTTAGAACGTCATGCTCAAGGGCAAATTATAAAAACAAAATCAGATTGCACTTGAATTGGCCAATAATATTTAATTAAATTACATTCTAGTTATATTGTTTAGGGTGATCCGACGATAGGTTCTCGGCTCGCTCGGTGATATATGTAATTCTGACAATGGGATAATCCAGTGTCATAAATCAGCAAGACAAAACTAACTGACGAAGCTTGTGTTTTGAGTCTGGGACTGGGTCTGGCTCTGGGTCTCAGCCTCAGCCTCTGCCTCTAGCTCTGGTCCGAACCAGCTGACACATAAATATCGTAAAGATGCAACTGCGCTTTTAGCATCGGTTTGGAATTTTGGTATAAATTTCTATAGCTCATTGAAGTCAGTTTGCAGTTGGTTACGAATTGTTGACCAGTGGAAATAGTGAAAAGGATTAACTCAAAACGATTTGTTACTCGAAAACAAACGAAATACGAAAGGACTAATTTTCAAAGTTGTTGAAAATGAAGCAATTTCAATATTGCTTTAGTATCTTGGCAGGTAAGTTGCCTTTGTTATTTTCGTTGTTACCGCTGATGTTGCCCAACAATCATTCAGGGTCGCTTTGAGGTGGGATGAGGGCAGACTCAGAGATATAGAAAGAGAGAAGCCAGTCCAGCGCAACTGCCTCATTATTATTAGGCACTTCCTTTTCTAGGGAGGGCGTCTTGTCTGTCTAAGTTTTTGCTACCTTGCATATTTACGATGCAATGCGTTATTCGATGTTTGCAGTGCGTTGAAATTGTTGCCAATTGCCCCAGCACAGTGGGGCAAAAATGAGGAACAAGAAATCTACCACATCTCTCTTAGAACAGGTTGAATGTAATCAAATCCCGCACCAGTGTTAGCCCTGTGCATCTTGTGTAGGAAACTGATAAATAAAGATCGCTAATGCAGAACCGTTCGTCCGTCTACCTTCAAGCCACGCGTGCTATCAGTGCCAAGAATCAAACATAGTCAGACAACAACCACAGAATAGATGTGTGTATGTGTGTACTTGGCCTTAAAACAATTGTAGGCCCAAGTCTTTTTGCTGTCGATGCGATGAGATTGGTTCATTACGATTCAAATCGTCGACTACACCACTTTAGACGGACCAAAGATATTCGATAGATTTTGGTTTAAAAATAGTTAATTTAATGTGCTACCAAACGTTTCTTCCAGTGCTGTTCCTGCTGTGGGGCGGAAGTGCAGGTCAGGTGCAAGTCCAGGTAAATCCAATGGATTCGACTTGAGATATTTTTTTTAAACTTTGAATTTCTTTTTAGGCACAGTCTGGTTACAATTATGTGCGCCCAGATCTGAGCAATACTGGCGGGGTTACGGCTGGTGGTCGTCTAGCCTCACCAGGCACAGCTCCCATAACGTATCCCACCGCAGCTGCAGCAACAGGGCCAGATTCACCAGCCACCACAGCTTATGGGGCGGGATTATATCCATCTCCGGCTGTGGGCTTTACACCCAGCGGTCAGGCCACAACTGCATTTGGAGCACCTGCTTCCATACCAGTTGCAAGTACGAGTCGCAGACCGCAGCCTCCGCCGCCAGGCATTTCCTCCGCCCCTCGTGGCGGACCCTACGGACCACAGCCCAGTCAATATGGGGCGATAGCACGTAATACTGGAACCACAACTGTTGGCGAACAACCCGACTATTCCGACAATGAGGGCGACTATTCAGCCATTCCCGGTGTGCCGGGCGTGGATTATCCCATTTATGCCCAAGTGCCACGAACCAATTTCGATTGCTCACAACAGGCTCTACCAGGATATTATGCTGATATTGAAGCCCAGTGTCAGGTCTTTCATATCTGCGCTCTAAATCGTACTTATTCCTTCCTCTGTCCCAATGGCACAGTATTCAGTCAGGAGACACTGGTCTGCGTCTGGTGGAATCAATATGATTGTATTTCGGCTCCAAATCTCTATGCCAACAATGCATATATCTATGACTATTCAGAACGGGCTACAGGTGGTCAAAACTATAGATCTGGAGCTACTGCAGTGACTGCCGCGCCAACAGGTTTTATTGGAACACAACTTCCATCAGGCAGAAATTCCTTTGCTTCACCGACTCCCGCGGCCGCCATACCATCATCCCAGTCTCCTTACGGTGCCGCATCTGTAATACGCCCAGGAACTGCAAATCGGCTGACACCATCAAATGCTGCAGTTGGTTTATTAGCTGCCACAGCCGCCGGTGTCCAACTGCCCAATGAACAACAACAGCAGCAACGAACAGTCGCAGGATTTGTCCAGCAACCGCAACAGCAATTGCAGCAATCGGTCGTGCAGACTGGCAATCGAGAATATCTGCCACCGGCCAATGCTGGACAACGTCTTCGAGTAGGCGGCGGCACAACTTCAGCATAATCCACAGAATGAATATTGTTACCGGATCAACTTTTGCATCGTCCACGTTAGGAGCTCCAAACACACCGACACACACACATACTCTTTTCAAGTATTAGTTAGTATATATTTTCCACCAATTCATCGTTTATATAAATATATATATGTATAAACCATTACGAGTTTAACTTGAAATCAAATTGGTTTCTTTTTGAAGATGGGTTAAAGCTAACTTCTGGATCTGTCAATTTTAATATGTACAAAGATTAGTTATTATGATTTTTTAACTTTATTTCAGCGCACTTAGAAAATCCAACTGCAATCCTTGTTTCGATGTCTTAACTTTGGCATCTTTTAACAATTTCTTATATTCCTGTTTAAAGTTAGGCTGCAGATACATTTCTTTACCCCGCTTTAGTTTGGGTTCACCAGATTTAGGTAATGGTATTGTTGGATTGAAGGCCATTTGGGTGCTGTCATATTGAGCGAATAGCTCGTGTGCATTTCTAAAAGGGGGAAAAAACAAAAAACAGATATAAGAGAAGTTATCAGTTTGTAAGGAAAACACTACTTACAGTTTGCCTATTTCAGTGGGCAATGCTCCTTCCCCAGATGCTGGGACGCCATTAGCAATGTGATTGGCCATTCTGCGCACTGTGGGATGATAGTGACGCATCAGCAGAGACAACTCATACAGAGCCGTACTGGCCGCATTGCAATATTCAGGATCGTCCAATTCAGGATCATAACGTCCAGACCCAATACTCGCATCCGTATCAAGCAAAGCATCCAAGACTGAGGTAAGCTGAAAGGTTTGCTTGATAGTTCCCAGAGTGGCCAGTGCACCGTGATGAAGTAGATGTAAACTTCCGGTCAACAGTCGCTTGACAAATGCCATCAGCCGCTGCTGGCTCATATTGCGCCTGCGCTTGACCAGAACTTCATCCAAAGTTCGCAGTATAATGGTGAAATCTTCATGATTTTTACCAGCATTCACAACCAACATATTGCGATAAAAGTGCTGATAGAAACGTATGGGATCGATGTTCAAGACTTCACCCTGGCCGGACAGGATAACGAAAATCGTTTGAATGCAATGCAGTTGTTCACGATAACCCAATTCAGGTTGATCCTCCAGAATGCGATTTAGAACATCAATAAGATCGGCAAAGAACTCCAAATTAATAACATGGGCAAACCTTTTAAATAGAAATAATAATGCAAATTAGAATATTGAAAACGAGTCTAGTTTATAGATAACACTTACTCGGCCAGTCCTTCTAAGATGGCACTCAACACTCGCGATGTAGGATCATTCTTTAGAACACGAAAATATATGGTAAACACCATTTTAATGATTTCGGTCATTTTATGGAGTTTGGTTTGCTTATTTTCCTCGGCGCGAGTCTCCTCTAACTCTTTGTTAACTTCGGTCAACTTTTTTCGACGTTTTCGCTCCTTTTTAGAGAGACTCAGCAAACGTTGACGATGATTCTCTAATTTCTTTTGCTTCAACTCATTCTCCTTTTCGGCATCCAAATTAACATTCTTGATCTTCAGACTCATTAGGCAAGTAATGCACTCCACATGGACATTATTCTGTTTGGTCTTGATCAAGTGATTAATTCGACGCACCACAAACAGAGTCATCTCCAGGCGCTTATCTGTGGCAAACAGTGAGCGAAATGTCTGATTGACAATGCTTCGTATTGACTGATAGTTACAATTCAACATATAGACTAGTAATTGGGCTATATTCTGAACATAGTTGAAATATGGATGTGCCAACAGTAACTCGCTCAGACATTGTACGGCCACAACGGCCAATTTCACCGATTGTGGAGTCCGTTTGCCACCGCGCTTATTGACATCAGCCGTAAGTTTCTCTAATTTTTGTAGGAACTTCTTAAATTGCTGGAGCAGAGCATTCTCAAATGTGACTCGCTGTAGAGTAGCTTTTCGTACTGTTTGCATTTTGGTATCCACTTGGCCCACACGATATTCTGGTAAAATATCCTTGAAAATTTCCGTAATGGATACCATAGCCAATTTGCGGACTACTAGAAGATTGACAGACCCTGCATTTTTTTCCTCCATGAGGTCATAGAGGGCATGAAAATTGCGCATTTTATCCTCGGGTTTCTCCATTAGACCAGAACAAATGATACCAATCCGATATTTCTGTCGTTCAATCTCCTGTTGACGGGCTATTAGCAAATCTGTAGTGGATATGAGTTTTTTCTTGCTCGGAACAGCAACAGATCCTGCACCGGCGACATCATTGACCACATCATCATCGCTGTCCTCATAAGCAGATGGCTGATCCTCATCATCATCTTCTTCCTCTTGCTCCTCTTCATCTTCCAATCTTTTCCTTTTCGGTTGACTAACATAGTCCACTTCGGTTGATCGCGTTATAATCTCACCCTCTCTGGATTTAATGGGCAAGAGATTCACTCGAATTTTCTGCGTTAGTTCCTCTTGTTTGCTGGCCTTGGCATAATCCATTTCCAAGCCAATCGATCTCTCTTGTTGCACATGATCTTCAACATTTTTGACTTTCCTTTTGCGTTTTCTCTCATTCAACAAAGCCAAATCATCGCCATCCAGCATATCGGCCACATTGTCCAGCATTTGTTCACTTCCTCCTCCAAACTCATCATCATCATCATCTTCATGGTCTTTTAAACCCAGAGATGCCAATTTATTATATTTCTTCCGCTGTGCCAAATTATCCTTTTTCCTGGCCTTCTGTGAGAATATATTCTGGCCTTGTTCACGCTTCGAGCTCAGTTGATCACGTTTTTGTTTCTGTTTTTGCTGTTGTTGTTTGGTCAGCGGCGTCTTCTTCGACTTTAAATGTGCCGCTCGTTTCACCGCGCTGATTTTTACCTTTTTCTGCAAAGAACAAAACTATTACATCAATTTACACTTTAATTAATGCTTTAATACGTACTGTACCCATTTTAATTCAAAAATTTAAAAACAATTTAATTTAACGCGGAGCACATGGGAACCATAGGACCAGTGCTGGCAACTGTTTGGAAATACAAGCGACAGCTGGTCTCCGGCTTGTGGAGCTGCCAACCTGTTAGACTACTGCCGATATAGCTACTTCACAGTTGCCTTTGCCATGTTGTTTTGGCTATAAAATCGCTAAGCCGGCATATCACCTGAAAAAGTAAACAAATTATTTGGAAATTTATCATTACTATTTTCACTGAAAAATGTCTGATTCTGATGAAGATTACATGTCGGATAAGTTTTTGGCGGGGTAAGCAACACTCAGAGACCTTTTGCGAAATCTCTTTATGAATGTTTTTCTTACTACAGGTTGGAGGAACAGCGTCCCAGTTTGGTGAACTCTCGTGCCAATAAACGCCGAATCGAAGTTGAAAAAACTAAAGAAGATCATCGGAAACGGCAACGTGAGCAAGCCTCAATGTCCAAGAACGTTAACAATGAGCGACTGCAAGAGGATTTGAGTCGTCCAATATCCGAGGATAACAAGGGGTTTCAATTGCTTGCAAAAATGGGATATAAAGCTGGTTCCAGTCTGGGCAAAGCGGAAAAGAATGCCCGCACCGAACCCATAGGAATAACCATTAAAAATGATCGCGCAGGTTTGGGTAGAGAAAAGGCCATTGCCGATCTTGCTGCCAAACGACTGGAGCTGAGAAGAGCACATCTTTTGGAAAAAGCTGGAATACAAAGTGGTGAGGAAATTACCACCGAAGCATACAGACGAAGAGCCACACAAAAAGCAGAGGAAAGAAAGCTTCTATTTGATGTAAAACGATGTCAGCAAACGTGTGAATCTTTGGATCTGCAGGCAGGGATCCAACAGCCAGATTTACCATGTTTTTGGCCACCAAAACCACAAGAAGAAAAGGAATCGGATGAAGAGGAGGACGAAGCTGAAGACACTGAAGACGAGGAATTTTACACTCCAGTTGAACAACTGGACATGCTCACCTCTTACCTTCGCACCTCCTACAATTTTTGTTACTGGTGTGGGACCCATTATGAAAGCAGTGAAGATTTAGTTAGCAATTGTCCTGGGACCACAAAGGATGATCACTAGAAATATCATTGTTGTTAGGAGGAAATATGTATGTAATTATAAGTGAATCGATTTATGTAAATAGATAAAATTGGAAATTAATAATTAGCTTCGCATTTATTGAGCAGTCGAAATATACCAGCACACTGAAAGAGATTGAGTCGCGGTGCAAATCATCAAAATCCAGGGAGAAGTTGCTGGAGCGGGTGTTTGATATGTTTGGCACCATCACCAGCTTCAGTGTCCAGAGATCGTAGTGCTGTCAGTCAGATGCCTCTTATGGAGCAGGAGCCTTTGTGCCGACGCTGGAATAGGTTACTTTACCAAAGGATAATACTAATTAATAACAATAATAATACAGCTGAATCCGTTTATAACGAATCCACATAGTAAGTCTTCGCTTATAGCGACTATATTTTTTATATCAACCGGATATTACGACATTCCGGAATAAAATTCAGCAAAAATTCATATAGAAATGTGTTCATCAATTAGTAGTTAATGTTACTTACCATTCTCCAATGATTTAAAAAGATTACGACTTTACTCTATTCGTTTGGGTTAGAGCTCTAAAAAAAACAGCTACCGATTTAAAAGAAAGAATTGGAAGAATATGTTCTTATTAGCAGTTTCATATCTCGTTTCATGCTATACGCTATTGTTTTTCTTTTGAAACCTATTATGAACCATATAACTTATAATCGGATTCTACTGTATTAATAATAAGTGCTGAAATGCTTCAAAGAGCCAAAGCCCCCCACGATACCCTACCAATTCGCCGATATGCTGGTGCTGCCAGACTGTTCCAGTGAGTCACTGTGAAAACCGTGTTATCGACTAATCGACTGCAATTTTATCCGATCGCAATTGATATATTGCGATTGTATTCGATAATCAAAAATAACCTCTGCTGGCTGGGCGAAAAATACAATAACATTTGCAAAAAATTAACAAAAAAATTAATGAAAATGTCGCTATTTAGGAAGCCAAAGAAAATTCAACGGCGGGTGTTTTCCAGCAATGTCGATGAAGATGAGGACGAAGCCGCAGCTATTGCGGACTCGGATTGTGTTGCGTGAGTTTTATTTTTCGAGCGTGGGATTTCTTTGACGGCCCGGCACTTCTTGGGGATCGTGGAGGCTAAAAAATGCGACACGCATTAAGGATTCGCTTCAAATTTGTTTTAAATTTCATTTCAGCTCAACCGAAGACTATAGAGCCGACAGTGTTCCATCCAACAGACGCGAAAAGGAGAGATCAAGGAACAAAACGAAAAACCAAGAGGATAAGCCAAAGGCTTTGTTAAGTTTTGCAGATGATGGTAGGAAAATGCCGCATCAATTTATCCAGTAGGACTTTATTGACCCCTTTATCCCACCGTTTAGAAGACGATGGTGATGTATTTCAGGTGCGGAAATCATCGCATAGCAAAAAGGTGATGCGTATGCTGGATAAGGAGAGACGGAAGAAGAAGCGCGAGGAACGCACCGGTGGAGGAGGGATTGGTGGGACGAGTGCTGGAAGCGGTGACGGGCAACATCTGCAGGAAAATGGTAGTACACATCATGCTCAACGTTTAGAGTCGTCCGGGGACAGTGTCAATGTTTTGGGTTCTTCTTCGGCGGCGTCTGCAAATTCTTCCTCTAGTAGATATAATAAGAGTAAAAAAAGTGATAATGATATGATCCAAACCGAAATACGCACAGACGACTTTGTGGTAAGGTTATTATTATTCAATTTTTCCTACACCAAAAAAAAAAAAAACAAAACCAATCAAAAAAAAAAAAATTAAACAAAAATCAAGAAAATTTCAATGAATTCTCTCATATATATATATATGTGCATAATATGCGCTGTAGAAATATATATAGATATATATATATTTGTTCAACTCGTTTGTAGATAAAGTAAAAGTTTACTTTTGGGTTTTATTTTGTGATCCTATGTGATCCACATTAATATATACTTAAGTTTAATTTTAATTTGTTTTTCAGTAGTATTTACACCATACAACATAAACAATTTAAAATGTATTTAGCGTAGTGTAACAGGGAATGCAACCGAAACAATAATCTATAATGTACAGATCGTTAAATTGAAGCTTGGATTTGTTTCAATTGTATTCTGTGTATATAGGCATGTTCCGTAACCCGTCATAACCGTAACCATATATATGAATGGTTTATATCAACCCCTTCTAATATATATTTTTTCCCCCCTTTAGTTGGTTGTCAAGAAATCGGAAACACCAGAAGCCATTTTGAATGGACGTGCCGCCCTCTGTGCTGGCCGAGATGATTTGAGCGACAATGATGAAGAAAGCACGGCTGAGGATCAGGATAGATCGACACGACATCGATTCTCCAAGCCAGAGCATTTGAAGCAAATGCTCGAAAGCGGTTCCATACCCGATGCAGCTATGATACATGCAGCTCGCAAGCGACGCCAGCGGGCCAGGGAACAGGGTAAACAAGAATTGAGTTTGAAAGAAGTGAAAGTGGTTGTGTAATCCTTGAGATTACTTTCAGGTGCTGCTGATTATATTCCAGTAGAGGAACCGAAGGAGCCAAATAAACTAAGCACTCGCCTGCCCTGCGAAGATGTCGAGGGAGATCAATCGGATGATGAGGAGCGAATGGATATGAACGATATCACAGGGCGCAAGGAGCGTGAAGAACGCCGCGAACAGTTTTATGCCGTTGAGAATGATTGTATGTAGAGGGGAGGTTGGGGTAGTCGGTTATTCGCAGACGATGCTCTCAAGCTGACAATACTTAAATAATAATTGCAATCGATTCAGCTAATTTTATATATATTTTATATTACTAATCCTTTAGTGACCGAGGAAGATTCCGATCATGAGATGCATGAATGGGAGAACCAACAAATACGCAAAGGAGTCACGGGGGCACAATTGGTACATGCTCAACACGAGACTGTGCTCTCACGGTTCATGATCAAGCCCGCCATTTCGGCAGGCGGTTTAGACGATGAGGAGGCAATGGGCCTGCAACCACAGTCCACATCCAGTTTACTGGAACAAGCTTATGCCAAGAGGTCTCTGGAGAAATCTCGCTCTGTGAATAAAGTCAGAAATGTGGAAAAGGAGAAAAAGACAGCAGCGTTGCGTACACCGCAGGAGATGCGAACGGCTCTGCAGACTCGACTTCAGGAGCTTAAAGAACGATCCGATGACCACAAGGCCAGCATGGCTAGAATTGAATTGGAGTTGAAATCACTAAAATTACAACAATTGGAATGCCAGCAAAATGCACCCACAGCCGCAGCCAAATATAAATTCTATCAAGAGGTTAAATGCTATGTCAATGATCTAGTCGACTGCCTGGCCGAGAAGACACCGCACATTCAAGATCTGGAGAAGCGTACACTTCAGCAATATGGGAAATATCAACGCTACTTGGTCAATCGTCGGCGACAGGATGTTCGAGATCAGGCTAAAGAAATGGCCGAAGCTTCAAGTGAGTATTGAGTGACCTTTACTCTTCGAATTACTCTCATTTCTGTCTCAAACTTTAGAACCCATTTCGTCATGTGCTCGCCGTACACCGGAATATGAGGAGCAAGTTCGGCGAGCGGCAGAACGTGAGGGTCGTCGCACACGCCGACGCTGTGAGCGAGAACGTCAGGATTTGCTTTCATCTCATCTCGATGGCATGTCCAGCGATGATGAAGTTCCGGATCAGCAGCAGGAACAACATCTACAGGCGACTGTACAAATAAAATCGCAGTCCATGGAGGCTTTCGACGACGTTAATGATGAGTTTTATAAAATTGAACTGGTATTGCTTAAGTTCTATGCCTGGCGCAAGACCGATATGCCCTCGTATCAAGATGCCTTTGTTAGTCTATGCCTGCCAAAGATATTAACTCCGCTGGTGCGACATGAACTGCAGCTTTGGTCACCTCTGCTGGATGAGTATGCCGATCTGGAGACAATGCATTGGTATCAATCCTGCATGCTATATGCCTGCCAAGCGGATGAGACTTTGGAGCAATTGAAAAACGATCCCGATGTAAATCTGGTTCCGCTGTTAATAGAGAGAATTATTTTGCCCAAGGTTACATGTAAGTTTAGTTGACTTTTTAAAGAGATCAGATAATATCACTATAATATATTATCTTTCTAGCTCTAGTCACCGAATGTTGGGATCCCCTCTCTACAACACAAACCTTGCGACTGGTAGGCTTTATCAATCGTTTGGGTCGGGAATTCCCATTGAGTGCAGCAACAAATAAGCAGCTCACGAAGCTATTTGAGTCAATTATGGAGCGCATGCGTCTTGCTCTTGAGAACGATGTCTTTATACCAATCTTTCCCAAACAGTAAGTGCTCAAAGTGGCTGTTTTTTCACCTTTTCTAATTAATTCTTCGTTTTTTAGAGTTCAAGAGGCCAAAACCTCATTTTTTCAGCGTCAATTCTGCAGCGGTCTGAAACTTTTTCGCAATTTTCTGAGCTGGCAGGGTATACTGGCGGATAAACCACTAAGGGAGTTGGCCATTGGAGCCCTACTCAATCGCTATCTTCTGATGGCGTTGCGTGTATGTTCGCCCAATGATGCCATTAACAAGGCTTACATCATAGTGAATACTTTGCCAACAGTATGGATATTGCCCAACAGTGAAACTCTGCGGAATTTAGAATTATTCATCAACTATATACGACAGACTTTGGATAGCTGTGATGCCAACAATCCTATATATATGTAAGCAATGAAATTAATCTTAAATATTCAACCGATCGTTAACGATTCTAATTTTTTTTCAGGCAATCTTGTGACAAGGCTAGGGAAATTCTACAAAGACTACATAGCACTTAAAACAAACAAACATCGTTATACAAATATCCGAATTAAGCAATCCAAAATATTACTACATTTTTTTTGTATATATAAATTTTAATACTGCTCAAACTAAAACAAACAAACAAAATGGAAAATAAGATAGAATTCGATCCTAATTTGTTGTAGACTTTAGGCTTTAAAAGTGATAAATTCTGGAACCTTCAAGTTTTTTAACTTTATTAGTTGATTTAAATGGCAATAAAAATAATTATTTATAAACAAATGAATCAATTTTAACAATTTCGACCATAACCAATTGGAAAGCTTTTCGGAAAATCTTTAATCGGCCTTTGATACGGAAGCACGGGAAAAGTTTTGTGCCAATTCAACAACTTTTGACTGCAGCCCCTGCAATTGTTCATGAGCCAATTTTGATTCGGCACTTTCCGGCGAAGCTTGTAGGACTTTGAGCACCAAATCTAAAAACCATAGAATTAGCATCATTATTTCCTTGAATACTTGAACATATACGTACCGTGATAGCTTATAAGCAGGGCATTCTGTTGGTCATCTAGTGATCCTCGAATATACTGCAATATTGCCGACACGAATTTGCCCGACGCATGCAATATGCAACCGCTTATGCTGGTAAATAGTATTAAAGCAGCCAAATGAAGGATCAGAGCTGGTTCCTGATTTTCCAGCAATTGTTGTTGCAGTTTCTGTTTATGATTCGCAATCAGGAGACGATCCTTTTTCTTATCAACTTTTTTGATAATCATGCTGCAGACTTTCAAGACGGATTCCGTTGCCAGTTCAAAGTCATCGATTGATTTGTTCAGAGCTTTATTTTGTTCTACCAGCACCGCACGATATTGAGCATCTAAAATCGGGATAATACATTAAATAGGATAATTAATTAAGTTCTTAGACCATTTACCGCATTCTTGAGCTAGTTTATTGCGTTGATCGACATTCAAGTTGTTATTTTTAACAGTCAAATTGCATTCACTGGCCACATAGAGAGCTAGTTCATTGCATATCTCATTTCCCAGAGATTTAAGCAGATATTTAACCAATTGCGCTTGTGTATCCTGTGGCAATAGTTTCAGACCCTTTTCGTAGAGACGTATATCAACTAGAAGGGTATTGACACGCTCTTGAATTGAGGCATGTGTTTGACGACGGTTCGTTTGTGGAGTGGCCTCATACAGTTCCTGGGCCTTGGCCAAGGCCGACTGATTCAGTTGTCTGAAAAATTGGAAATTTAGTTTTCGAAGCGAAAGCAACTCGTTCATCTTTTAACTCACTGCAAATAGAGTTTTGCGATTGGTTTGGCTAAATGCTCTATGCCTTCCTCCTCTAAAACAGGAAATATTAGCTTGACTACATCCTCACACTTTACCAAGTCCAATGGTTTTACTGATTTTTTATTGCTGCCACCGCCGCCGCCACGCTGGAAATCATCATCATCATCATCACTATGCTGTGCAGCAGCCGCTGCGCGTCCACGTTGATGTTTTTTGGTGGATTTGGTTTTTGTTTCACGTCCCTGGGCTCCACCACCTGCCTTGCCCGAAGCTGCCTTTTTGCGACGTTCGTCCCGCTTGTCTGGTTTGCCATCCTCATCGTCGTCCAGTTGATTGGATGCATTGTTACCCTTCTGAGCCAGCGTCTTGTCCACTATATATTGCTGATAAATACCACTGTCAATAGCTGACTTGCCCTGAGACAAAGCCAATTCCTGACAGGGTTGAATCAACTCATTAAGATAAGGCTGGGAAAAGACTTTAAAAAGCAATTAAGATTAAAGTATTTCATTAAATTCTAATCACTTACCAATGCCATCAAGATAGACCAAGGAACTAAGATGACTCTGCTTTGGTCCTGCTGTTAGAGTGTGAAATACCTCCTCTATATCCTCGACAGACAAATTACTAGGCAAAATGGTCGATAAATCCAGATATTGCTTGGTAGCATTGCATTCGTTAAGGGCAGTGACCACAGTGAGATCAACCAAACGCTGTTGCAAGGCAATCCGTTTCAGGAAATACAATTCCTCCTGCGGAAGTTGCTTCAATATATACGATTTCGGATCCGAGATGCCCAGCTTGTTAATAGCTTCATATTCAATGAATCCGTTTTGTTTGAAAAACGATTGAACCCACTCCGATTGCGTTTTGGCATAGATATGAGGTACATATTGGGCATTGGATAATTTAGAAGTCACCTGACCCGCAGGGGAGATCTCATCCAGTAATGAATGGAAAATCTTCTCCTGGACATTGATTTGCTGGAGTAGGGTCGCGACATTCGTGGGTCTAGTAATGGCATTAAGAGCACCTCGAATCTTGGCCTTGCAACGCTGTATATACGCCTGAGTAAAGAATACTCGGGGATTTGTGGTATCTTGACGTCCCTTAATAGTTTTGCCCAAATGCTTTTCCACCACTTGCTGTTGCAGAAAATCTGATGGCAAATCAAACTGAGATGCCAAATCCGATATTGAAATCTCCCCACGAAGTGCCAATTTCTCATTAATCTCCTGCGCAATGTGACTAATATAGTCCTCATCGATCAGTTGGCCCAATATAAGATGAATTTGTGGATTCTCCTCCGCTATACGCTCAGCTAGAGTCTCAATTCTCGATAGATCCACATTCAGGGTTTTGCTGACCTCTACGAGATTAGCACGTCCACCGTTCGTATAAAG
Source organism: Drosophila paulistorum (assembly GCA_018152135.1). NCBI lineage: Eukaryota > Metazoa > Arthropoda > Insecta > Diptera > Drosophilidae > Drosophila > Drosophila paulistorum. The sequence goes on along the minus strand of JAECXG010000805.1, from coordinate 9,105,826 downwards.
TTCGTCTTGTATTTCCCGCTCCAGATGATCCGGGGTAATGTACTCTTTACCATCATTGGTGAACACCACATCCAGAAGTTGCTTCTCTAACAAAAGTGCAACAATCTCCACGCAGTTCCGTTCAGACAATCTATTACGGACAGAGAGGGGCGAAATGATACAACATCTTTTGGCTTACGCAAAAAAGGACTCACTGCTGGAGCGTTGATGTCAGTTGGGCCTTTTGAAAGTCAGCTGCCAAACGTTTAATCTCATCCCAATCGCTTCCCATTTTCTTTTTTTGACAAATATGGATTGTGAAATTATTTTGGATTAGTTGTAAACGTCAACAAAAATAATCAGCTGTGACACCTTGGCTTTTTATGGACGGAAATGCTTAGAGACACTAGCTGCTCTCTCTCTATTTACTTAAGCTACTTGGGCTCAAAACGCGCTTAAACTACATAAATTTGGTATCAGACGAAAGAGAAATTCCACGAGCACGACCTCAGGTGCACCTTCGCTATTTATTTCGTAGTTTTTGCGTAATTAACAAAAAGAAATTTGTGTTTTTAGAGGGATTATAGCTAAAAGTAGCTGTTGGCGGCTACAAAAAGCTGTCAAATTTTGAGATAGTGTTGCCAGATGCCAAATTTCGGAAACTCAAACACGCGGGCTTTTTGAAACTTGTTCGAACTATTCTCAACAAACAAAAATATTTTTAAGTTAACAATATTTCTTGCTTTTATAGAGCAAATATATTTCAGAATACAGAATTTCTGGCAGACGCATATTCCTCGCTTTTATAATTCACAGTAAAATATTTGGCTGCCAGAGCAGTCAAACAACGCGCCAACTAAAACAACAGACTGGCAACACCAAAATCCATAAAAAAATGAATTTGCCAACACTATAATCTAGCTTTGACCGATTTTCCACTTTTCAACACTGAAATCTCGAGTAGCTTAAGTAAATATTTACCAAAACTGTTAGTGTGACCGTACTCCATGCCGAGGAGATTTCGAACTTTATTGTTAAAATTATTTATTAAAAGTTAACTCGTTGCCATGGGTCTTAAAGGTTGTGAAGTGCTTTTGGATAATCCCTGGAACACCTACTATGCTGGACAAACAATCAATGGACAGGTGAAAATCACCTTTGATTCGCCAAAGAAAGTTCGAGGTATAAATTCCAATTATGTAGAAATTAAATATAGACAAAGACAACCAAGTCTAAGTAATAATAATTAAACAAACAACAACAGCAAGAACAATTCAAAGTTGCATCTTATCGTTAGTCATTCAAATGACGACATACAAAGAGAAGAACAACTGTTTCAAGTGGGTGGGGTTTTTGCCGGCATAAAGGAAAAATCCACCCACTGGCTGCAGTTTTCTTCATTTTATTGAGTGTAGGTCAGGGTCATTGAACCCGTTGTGTAGATAAGAGAAACTATATCTTTGAAGTGCAAGTGAAACTAATCAATCCAATTCAATTGTTGCCCCCTGCCTATTAGGCCAATCTAATATAAAGGGAAGGGGAAGGTTGATGCTGCCGTTCGATGATGTCATCTGTTGGGCATTCATGTCAAGCGTCAACAGTAGCGTAAATTACCCTATGTTTATGGAGTGCCATAGACTGAGGTATATTACTTGCTCTTCCGTATGAATAGGTCAAAAATGTACAACTTCTTCAAAAAGTTACTACGTGACTTAAATAGTTGCCCAACCGCAAGTGGTTTTTTTTTCAAATGCACTTGTAGAAATACGTTATCTAAATAGTTAAATTGTGAAAAATGATTTAATTACTTGTTATTGTTCATTGAAAGGCGATAAAATCAGAACTAATGTTCGAAAACTGAACCCACTGAGTACATAATTTTTGGGGTACTTTTTTAATAAATCAATGAAAAGAATTTATTCTTAGTTGTTTTTATATTTAATGTCTGTTAACGAAAAAATTAAATGCATCTTCATTTAAATATAAAGGGTATTTACTGGACGATCAGCTAGATTCAATAATAATAGATCAGATTTATTAATAGATAAAAACGAGACAGCTGATGGCACGAGTGAACACTTTGAGAACACTTTTTATTTATTTACTACTCTTATTCGAAAACTATTTCAGGCATTATCATACGCTTTTTGGGCGAGGCCAATACGGAATGGACGGAAGAACGTAATGTCACCACCAGTGAGGGTAAAACTGAGAATGAGATAACAAATTTGAAAGGACACGAGGAGTATTTCAAGATCCAATATTATTTGCTGGGTGGCAAAAATAGTAAGTTCGTCTATATATTAAATGAAAAACCTATATGAACTTATCATAATCTGAATTGGTTTTTCTAGGCTCTGAAACTGAACTACCACCTGGTACCCATACGTATCCATTCACTTGCGCCTTGCCACCAAATTTGCCTTCATCCTTTGAGGGTGAATTTGGCCATGTACGGTACACCATTAAGGTCACATTGGATCGGCCATGGAAGTTCGATCAGGATATGAAAATGGCTTTTACAGTAATTGCTCCTGAAGACTTGAATCTCAATCCTCGTGTAAAGGAACCATTTCGTCTGGAACTGGAGAAATCGTTCTGCTGTTTCTGTTGTCGCAGTGGCCCTTTGGCTGTAATCACTAGTGTACCACAAACGGGCTATGTTTCGGGTCAAATCTTGCCCATCACTTGTGAGGTGGATAATACTAGCAATGTGAATCTCACTGCCGTGAAATTCGAGCTACGCAAACTGGTTACCTTCCATACTAATCAACCAAGGAGTGAGAAACGTGAATCGAAGGTGGTTATAGCTCAACTATGTGTTGGACCAGTCAATGGCGGAGAATCTCGAACGTTTAGCCAGCAACTGGAGATTCCAGCACTGCCGCCAACGAATCTTCTTAACTGCGGCATTATTGCCTTGGATTATGATGTGCATGTCGAGTGCGAAGTGAGTGGAGCTCATCGTAATCTTTCGGGTAAAATACCCATAACATTGGGCACTATTCCATTGGCTGGTGTTAAGCCACCAACAATGCAACAGACAGATGTTCCTAGCGAGGATCCTTCACTACTTCCCACTCAACCGGTTAGCCCAGTTAGTCCAGTCGTTGGTGGAGCCGGAGACCCAGGCGTAGGTGGGGCCTTGGGATGGAATGTGGCTGACAGTGCTGCCGGTGGTGCAGGCAGTCTATATCCCAATATACGTAAGACATATCAAATTAACCAAATTATTGATCTCTATATTAAAATTCAATACAATATACTTACAGCGCCACCCCAATTCGTTGAGACCCAGTACCGGGCGCCAACTATAGCTCGTGGCGATGATTCAGAGCATACACAAATGATCGGTGATGGGGCCTTTGCACCGCGCTATCCTACCTTTCAGTTCAACAATGCTACAGCTCCCTCAATGAACTCTTAGAATGGGAATCTCAAGGTCTAAAATCTATAAGTGTGCTACGTCTTGTTATATATGTTTTGTATTTGTTTAATTTATCGCATTTGGTTAATGGAATCCGTAAGACAGAAGCTTTACCGTCCGTAAACCGAAAGCTTCCAATTATCTACACATATTTACGCACAACTCAATAGTCAAAATTGTATTTCTTATTGTCATCAATTATAGTGCCTACGATAATCTTCGTAATAAACGATATATTGTATACTCGTAACAAAGGTAACACGTGTATCTATCTATCAATAATATAAAGCCATTGTGTACTAGTTAATAAGAGTATATTTTGGCACCTCTCACATTATATAATTTTGATTTCTCGGTTTAAAAATTCGCGTTAAGATTTGCTTGTTCGCACATAATTTCTAAGGCGACTTTGGCTTCTCATTAGCAAGTTTCATACAGTCTTCTTTAAGCTTTTCCCCAGCTTCTTTCTGGGCCTGTCGTTTACATATTTGCGAACCTTGACCATTGGCAGCGTTCTTGTTGGCTTTAGCTTTTTCGGACATTGCCCTACATTTCTTTTCCTCGGCCTCTTTTCTGCATTTTTCCTTCTCCGCCAGAGCTTGGCATTTCTTGCGAAGGGCCTTCATACGTTCCATCTTAGATTCCCGTTTCCTGTTTTTTTGTCCTTTCTTTCCCTTATCTTTCTTTGTCTCTTTACCTTTGCCCTTGTTGCACTTTTCTTTTTGGGCCAAGGCTTGGCACTGTTTTTCTAACTTGGCAGCTTCTTCCTCCTTGGCCATGGCAGCGCATTTCTCTTTTTGGGCTAAATCATCGCACTGCTTCTTAAACTCGTCTTCTCCGTTGTTTTGTTTACATTGGTCGTTCTTTTTGCCTTTCTTATCACTTTCTTTGCACTTTTCTGCCTGGGCCAATTCATCACACTTCGCCTTCTCCGCCAATTCTTTGCATTTCTTTTGCAATTCTTTGATCTTATTCTTTTCTGCTTCCTTTTTGCACTTGTCCTTGGACTTGGCCTTGTCTTTGCCTTTCTTACTCAATTTATCGCACTTTTCCTTTTGTGCCAAGGCAGCACATTTCTCTTTTTGGGCCAATTCATCGCACTGCTTCTTAAGCTCGTCTTCACCGTTTTCTTGTTTACATTTTTCGTTCTTTTTACCCTTGCCTTTCTTACCATTTCCTTTGCACTTTTCTGCCTGGGCCAATTCGTCACATTTCGCTTTTTCCGCCAATTCCTTGCATTTCTTTTGCAGTTCTTTGTTTCTATTCTTCTTTTCTGCTCCCTTCTTTTTGCACTTGTCCTTGGACTTGGCCTTGTCCTTGCCTTTCTTATTCAATTTATCGCACTTTTCCTTTTGTGCCAAGGCAGCACATTTCTCTTTTTGGGCCAATTCATCGCACTGCTTCTTAAGCTCGTCTTCACCGTTTTCTTGTTTACATTTTTCGTTCTTTTTACCCTTGCCTTTCTTACCATTTCCTTTGCACTTTTCTGCCTGGGCCAATTCGTCACATTTCGCTTTTTCCGCCAACTCCTTGCATTTCTTTTGCAGTTCTTTGTTTCTATTTTTCTTTTCTGCTCCCTTCTTTTTGCACTTGTCCTTGCCTTTTTTATTCAATTTATCGCACTTTTCCTTTTGTGCCAAGGCAGCACATTTCTCTTTTTGCGCCAATTCATCGCACTGCTTCTTAAGCTCGTCTTCACCGTTTTCTTGTTTACATTTTTCGTTCTTTTTACCCTTGCCTTTCTTACCATTTTCTTTGCACTTTTCTGCTTGGGCCAATTCGTCACATTTCGCTTTTTCCGCCAATTCTTTGCATTTCTTTTGCAGGTCTTTGTTTCTATTTTTCTTTTCTGCTCCCTTCTTTTTGCACTTGTCCTTGGACTTAGCCTTGTCTTTACCTTTCTTACTCAATTTATCGCACTTTTCCTTCTGAGCCAAGGCAGCACATTTCTCCTTTTGGGCCAATTCGTCGCATTGTTTTTTAAGCTTGTCTTCACCATTCTTTCCTTTACATTTCTTGCCGTTTCCATTGCCATTGTCCTCGCTGTTTCCTTTTTCTTTTTTGCCTTTGCACTTTTCGATCTGAGCCAACTTGTCACATTGTTCTTTCTCAGCCAATTCTTTGCATTTCTTTTTCAATTTATCGCCTTTTGCCTTTTTCTTTGACTGCTTCTCGGCGACTTTCATACAAAACTTTTTCATTTTTTTAATTTCTTCTTCTTTGGCCAATTCAGCGCACTTTTCTTTTTCTGCTAGTTCCTTGCATTTCTTTTTTAGCTTATCGGCTTTATCCTTCTTAGATTTACGTTTCTTGCCTTTGCCTTTCTTATTTTTGTTGAACTTTTCGCATTCCTCTTTTTCGGCTAGTTCTTTGCATTGTTTCCTTAGTTTATCATCTTTTCCTTCACCTTCTTTCTTGTCCTTACCTTTACCTTTACTAGATCCCTCATCATCACATTCCTCGCTGCTGGCAGTTTCCCTTTGATAATTTCCTCTGTCCTTCTCTGTTACATCAGGGTCCTTCTCCATGTCCATGAATTTTATGATTAGTTCCTTACCTCTTTTGGAAAGATCCACTTCCATCTTGTCCTCGAGACGTCTGACTCTTTCGATTTCAAGCTCTTCGAGGTAATCACTATTTAACGGTTTAGGATAATTGTCAGTCCCATCTGTTTGCTGAGAAGGAGTTTGAGAGACTTTTTGGGTTTCGTGATTGGTAATGAGTTGCTTAAAAGGAATTCTGCCTGATAAAACTTGAGGATAGCTAAAAATGGAAAAGAGGGCTTGCAGACTTCGGAAAATGCCCCTAGGGGCATTGGGCTTGGGTATATCCCCCATACCAACGATAATATGTTTTATAAAATCTGTCAACTCTTGAGAGCTGGCCACTACACCGGATAAGCCATGACCATCTTTCAAAACGATATGTGCATTGTGCTTCGGGCAATGCGCATCCGCACCACGTTTTTCCCCACAATCAACAGCCAACATAACTTCTATAATGAGATGGATGATTCTTTAAGATTCAGAGTTTTGATTATAGAACAATGGAATACCTACCAACTTGTGATATTGTCGATAACTGACGTTTCTCCGAAAAGAATGAATTTCTATGGCGCTTGAGTGCTACCAATTTGGACTCGGCTTGACAGCATCGTTCTATATCCGTACAAAGATTGGCCTTAAACTGTATCATGGGCTGCATGCAGCAATTGCAGGCACGGATGTAGGCCTCCGTGTTATTGCTCAAACTTAACGCGGATCTCCGAAACATTTTGATTGCCGAAATATGTCCTAAAGCTTTTTTATAATTTTAATTTTTTCTGAGTTTTATTACTGGAAATTTTGTTATTTGTCCAAAAAATAAAACTAAAGGCAGACTGAACTCATGTCTTTATGCCTATTCGTTGCCTACAACTGAGAATGATATTTGACAAAGAGAGGGTATTGGATACTTGATAATTTCATGTGTTGTCAAGGCTAACCAGATGTAGTGAAATTAATGCGAACTAAATAGAAAAGATATTCATTTCGATTAATCATAAATAATTATCGCAGTGATAGTACAAGTGCTTACAGAGTAATGAAGGAACATTAACCTAACCTAGGTAATACCATCACAAAACTCCATCAGCGCGAGAGTAATGTTCTAATTTGTTATGACTGCAAAGTGGAAAATTCTGGACTTATAACGCTAAATTTTCAGAAACTTTGAAAATCACGAAGATCGGCATTACCAATAATCAGGCATATTCAAATTCCCTCGTACTATTATATAATTAGAAATTCGTATTCCTAGAATTGCTGCAAGAGACTTTAATGAATAGTAAAACCAAGATTATTTCCTAATTTTAAGATTGGCATATTGGTTTAATACATATTGTAATATTATCTATTAAAGCACCGAATTTTAATAAAATCGAACTAAAAATAGCATGGCCATGAGGGTGAAGTTGACCGATGGCAGCTGGCGGCGTAGGGTGCTCGTGTGCTCGTGAGAGTGAGCGAGACAGCGTGGCAAAGTGTTTAAGCCTTAAATTCGTCGCTTAATTTCAATTTTTGCGATTTTTAAAAACTTGATTCAATGAAATACACTTTTTTATTTATTGCTTTGAGTTAGTTATTGTAAGTGTCCTAAATTTTGAGAACTTAGCCTAAGACTTTTTTATACCCTTGCAGAGGGTATTATAAAATTGTTTAGATGTTTGTAACGCACAGAAGCAGCCGTTTCCGACCCCATAAAGTATATATTCTTGATCAGCATGAGAAGCTGAGTCGATATAGCCATGTCCGTCCGTCGGTGCGTATGCGTTTTACTCAGCCATCTTAGGAGCTATTTTTGAGGGCTTTTTATTACCTGGGTAATATAAAGGGGGTAACGACATATCTCCGCCGCTAGAAAAACGACATATCTCCGCGCGAAATTATGTCGTTTCAGAACGACATATGTCCGCGCGGAGATATGTCGTTTTTCTAACGGCGGAGATATGACGTTTTGAAACGACATATCTCCGCGCAGATCACCGGCGATGATATGTCGTTTTACAACATCATATCTTCGCCGTTTAAAAAGCGACATATGTATCTCCGCCAGAAAAATGTACTGGGTGGAGATATGTCGCTATGCCAGATAAAGTATAAAAATCATCGGGATCGGACTACTATATCATATAGTTCTAGAAGAAACATTTTTGCAGAAATTGGAGTATCCCCATGAAATTTACCAATATGATAGTATTGGATATAAACCCTCAGATTCCAAAATTTGAATCTGATCGGATAAATAGAACACAAGTTAGAGTCAATATAAATCGGTTCAAGCGCTGCCGGCAGCACTGCTTGCTGCCTACTACGTCATCATCTAATCAACAGGGCACTTGCATATGCAGACGCAACGCTACACGAACTGTATGTCTATGCGTGCCGTGCTTTGCTTAGGGAATGATGGAAGAAGAAAAAATTGAAGTGAATATCAAACAAAGAAGGTAACTTCGGCTATGCCATAGTTTATATACCCTTGCAATCCTTGCCAATAATATTTTTACATTTTGAAATTTCTTTCCTGCAACTCAATTCATCAATACACAAACAAATCATTCAAATATTTTTTATTGTGCATTTATTTGAACGAGACACAATTTCTTAAATTTTGAATATTGGCAATATACCATTAAACCTTTGAAGAGATTGTCGAGTAAAACTAAGAAAAACAGTATACTGGAAATTTTAAAATTGGCCTCAGAATCAAATTTGTGGGCCAATTCCTAATTTGAACTTTGTACGTAAATCTTGGAGTTTTATGAAATCGATTCTGAAGTACTGTATTTCATACATTTGGACTTATAAACTAAAAATAGTGCTTCCCCTTCTGCATGGTATACGAAAGTCGGGGAGACGACTATCTTCTCTTACTATGTCAAATTCTAAAGTGTAAGCTAATTATTTCGTAATATGGTCTAACTAATGGATCAAAAAACACTACTGCTAGGTATAACTGTGTCGGCTTTTCCACTTAAAAGAGATATATTTGTATCTATATATTGAATTACATTGGCGTATTTATTTACTTATGTATATATTTATTCTTTTTTAAGTGCTAATATTAATTATTTTAATCTGAAAAATACACAGAAAATTTTTGAAATATTTGCTTTTGATTTTTCCAATATCAGTGCTCTGAGATCTTCTCATCATTATAATCATCATCATCGGTCGTTATCAGTGATTCAGTTTGACCTTTCCACAAGTATGAGCGCCAATTTGTACAGTTTGCCTTAATCATTGAGTTTGTCTATTTGGATTTCGTTGTAGTGGCCGCTGCCGTCGCCGCATCTGGAAATATGTAAAACTGTCCCCGAAATCTATTAGAGAGATATGGTCATGACCTACAAATAACCTAAAGTTGCCTCTCACTAATCACATTTGCCGTAGTCAATGTGCTATCAAAGTTAAAGTTTCCACTGAGAACCTTATCAAGCTTCACGGGGTGGTAAAAAATAATGTATTTTTTAATTGACGCCAAAAGCAAATTCTTTATTTTTGGGTTCAGAGAGGGAGCTAATCAATACGCACACAGCAGAAATCTAATAACCTCGATATGACCTTGACTAATCATTCAAGAGTAGTAAAAATAAATACGTATAGTGCGTTTACCGGCTCCTCTCCCTCTCCGTCTCGTTCTCTCTATACCTTACTCATTCTCTGTCAATCAGTTGTGGGGCCCTAATTTCAAAGCAGTTCCGATACATACCCAAACCATACGGGTTAAACGCTGCCAAGTGCTGGTGAATCTTGGTTTTCCGCCATCCTCATTTGATTTTGCCATTTCACGGATCTTCTGCTTATCTTTTAGCGATCCACATATAATCTGACTATGTTCTATATCCTCCACGATATTTTTCGTTGTATCGCTTGAAATTTCCTCGTTTACTTCGAGGGATGGCACGCTATCGTCCTTTTCTTCTAGGCTAGAGATGTCGTTCTTTTGCTCAGCTGTTTCGCGCGCCTTACGAATGTTTTTGGCCCCAAGTCCTTGTTCGTCCAAGGCTGGCGAAATATATACTTCACCCATAATGGGTTCTTGTTCCAGGTTTTTCGCTTTCAATTCGCTCTTAACTTTTCCAGTATCACTAAAGTGCGAACCACTAAAAGTGGCCATGGTACGTCTACCAGTATTGCCCTTCTTTTTGCCAACACTCAAGATCTTGTCAATAAAGTACTGAACCAAACTGGACTTTTCTGCTTTTATTGGTGCATTGTCTTCAGGATTTTGTGAAACCAATTTAACACCCAGTTCACCATCATCGAGTTGAGGGGTAGATTTCGTTGACTTTCCTTGTTTTGCAGCTTTTCGATTCTTTCTAGCTTTGATTTCCTCTATGGAGGAGAAGAAAAGTTGCTTGTGTTTAAGAATTCATAATCGCAGACTTACCTTCTGTGTATAGAGCTTCCTCCGGTATAAAAAGTGTATCCGAAGAGTCTTCTTCTGCCTCTTCTGAGTCTTCCTTCTTATTCTTGTTTCTCGCTTCATTGCGCATTTTAACAAAGTTTGTGGATACTGTTTCAAGATTGAATTTGGTGGTGTCATTGTCTTGGCTCTTAGTATTCTCCTCTGGGTTTTCTAGAGAACTTTTGGACTTCTCTGATGTGGCCTTAAGCAAGTCTTTATTAGATTTTGATTGTTTAGTTGACTTAATACTTGGCTCTTCTGTATTGATCTTGAACTTATCATCCTCATTTTGATCAAACATTGCCACAATATCAGCAGTGGCTAAATCAATCTGTTCATTGGTCCTAGTAGAGAATGCTATTGATTTGTTGGTCCTTTGGGAAGAATTATTTTCAAGAGAAGTCTCAGTTGAAGGTGTTGTTATTGGTTTCGATGAATTGGTTTTAAATTGATTAGCTACAATTGGTTTTGAATCGTTTCTTATTTTATTCTCTAAAGGTTCGGGAGTCTCTATCTTAGCATAGAGTTCTTGAATTGTCTTTGGAGATGCAGATTCGTTGATTTTTGATGTCTTGTTTACTTCAGTAATACTATCTGTTGGTTCGGGGCTCTGCATCTTTGAATAGAGTTTGCTAACTTTAGAATTGATCTCCGATTCCACTTCGATATTTTCAGAACTATATTCGTTCAACAACTTTGAATAAAGTTTTTTAACATCAGAATTTATCACAGATTCTACATTGCTATTTTCAGAACTAGATTCGTTCTGCATTTTTGAATAGAGTTTTTTAAGATCAGATTTTACATTGCTTGTTATTTCTGCACTTGTTGATATATTTTCAGAACTAGATTCGTTCTGCATCTTTGAATAGAGTTTTTGAATATCTGATTCCACTCTGCTTGTTGATTTATTTTCAGATCTAGTGTCGTCTACTTCAACATTTTCCTTTTTATTGGATGTTTTTGTTGCATTTTCAGCAATTTTTGAGACAGCATTTTGTAATTCACATACTGCTTCGCAGATAGGTTTGGTTTTAATCTCAATTTTCTTAGACATTTTGCTTGGATTAATGCTTTCGTGTTTCTCTTCATTTTTAGTTATGGAACCGAAAACATCTTCAAATTTTTCGTTGTGCTCTTTGGCTTGGGAAAATACTGAGGTAGCTTTGACGTCAATAGTCTCTTGATCAGCCTTAATGGTAGTAGGAGTTGATAGAGTATATTCGCCAGATCTGAATTTGTTTTCGGCCTCGATTTGGCTTTTCAGGACCTCAAAGTTTGCATCTCTTATATCTGTAGTAGGAACAGGCTTAGCATCTGATTTATTCTCAGATTTGGCCTTCATTGATTTTAAATCATCTCTGAATTTGGTATCAGCCTCGATTTGCTTTTGCAACATCTCAAAACTGGAAACTCTAAAATCAAAGTTAGGAGCAGGATTGGGAAAATTTGTGTACTCAGAGATTAGCTTCATTGTATGAGGATCATTTTCCGCGTTTGATAGTTCCGCTTGAATTATATTGTAGCTCTGTCCCAGCTCTGGTATAAGTTGTTGGTCCTTTCGAGTTTCAGACGATTCCATTTCATTCGAAGAGTCTGCCGCCTGACATGTGACTTGAAGAGGATCTTTGGGTTGAACCTCGACTGGATTCATTTGACCTGGCAATGGTAATTCTGGTAGAAACTCAAATGGTGACTCATGCTTACGCTCCATTGGTATTTCCGGGATGGGATTAACCTTTGATGGCGATGTCTTATCACACTCAATGAATGAGGTTTTCAGACCACTGGTCTCTGGACCACTTATTACGGTGGGATTCTCGACATTGGGGTTATTTTTCTTACTGATATTCTGACGTACTTCGATAGGTTTCACTTGCCGCAAACGCGTCGCACGAACCTTGGCCTTATCGTCAACGGTTGCACCTCCTCGGCTGTCACCTTTACCATCATCAGCATTTGTATCCTGATGCTTTTCACGACGCTGATGCTGTATGCTTGAGGCTAGCGACATCGAACCAGGACGATATGAAACATACAAAAACCCCAATGATCTGCGATACGCAGTATAACGACCAAATATAATACCAGACATTATTATTATCTTGTCTCTTAAGTGCAACTTGAGTGCAAAATGTTGCAAGAATCGCACAAAATTTTGGTTAAATCAAATGAGCCAAACCAAAAAAAAAAAAAAACTTTTACAATGTGCAAAATTATTTAATTTTTGTACATGGTCGAGAATAAAGATTTATTATCTCTACCTGAAATAAGTGATTGAATGATACTACAATGATTACTACACAAATAAACATACAAGTTTTACTCCTACAGAAACTACATTAAATATTATTAAAATTTGACAGGATTGTTGGTGTTACGCGGTGTAACATGGATCATCACCTTTATGGCTCCGCCAAGGCCATGTCGAGATGTTTCAAAAGCTTTGGCCGTCTCTTTAATATCAAAATGATGGGTAACCAACCGCTTGACATTCACTTTGCCCGATGCCACCAGAGCCAAAGCAGCAGAGTAACTACAAGAAAACAATTTTTCAATTTCAGTTAAGTTAATCTAAAATACAAGTCCAATCAGTTTGAAACTCACTCATTGCAGTAACGGAATATGCCACGTATGTCCACTTCACGGGCCAGCGCATTGATCAATGGCAACTTAACTTCCGGTGCTCCCATTCCAACTACAACAACTACGCCACCCGAACGTGTCGCCTAAATGGAGAAGAAAGCTATTGTTAACAAGAACAACATTGTTTAGATTCTTCTCTTACCAAAATTGCCAATCGAACACTGCTCTCTGCTCCACAGCAATCGATGGTCACATCCGGTTGAGCACTCATTTTTTGTGTCACTATTTTAACCGTATCCTCGGCACTTTGTTCCTTGGTCAAGAGCAAAGTGTGCGTGGCGCCGAGCTCTTTGGCCACATCTAAACGGCTTTGTACCAGATCTGTAATCAATATTTCAGAAGCCCCCATCGATTGGGCAGTCTGAAAGATAGATAAGAGCAAAGTAAAGATATTTAAAGACCAGCAGCAGGTTTAGAAGGACATTTCCTAGTACAAAATAATTAAGAAACTCATAGATTCGGTTCATTCAGTAGGGGACCGTTGAGATTAGAGTTTCTTATCACTTTGGAATAAATAGGTCTCGTGTTGTCTTTGATAATTGTAATCTATTTTCACTCACCAACAACGTCACCAATCCAATAGGTCCGGCTCCCAAAATGGCAACCTTTGATCCCAAGCCCACACCGCCACGACGACAGGCGTGCACACCCACCGAGAGTGGTTCCAGCAACGCTCCCTCCTCCATGCTCACATGATCGGGCAGTTTGAAGCAAAAGTCAGCAGCATGTTTGTAATAGCGAGTGAGATTGCCATCGTAGGGGGGAGTGGCACAGAATACGATATCGGGGCAAAGATGATATCTGCCCTGCTTGCAGTGATCACAATAACGACAGGGTACACCAGGTTCGATGGCCACACGGTCGCCCACTTTCACATTCGTGACCTTCTTGCCGATTTTAGCCACCACACCAGCAGCTTCGTGGCCAATGATCATGGGTTTGGTTAAAACGAAAGGACCAATGCGTCCGTGTTGCAGATAATGAACATCAGAACCGCAAATGCCAACACTATCCATGGCAAGAAGGACCTCTGCAGAGGACATATAGAGGATAGTTAAATGGAGGGCTAAATGTTTTCGAGTGTCTGCTTACCTTCGTCGCCAATTTCCGGTATGGGACGCTGCTCCAAACGCAGATCCTCAATACCGTGTAGCACTGCTGTCAAATTATCCTTGGCCATTTTGAATTTAGTTTATACAAAGTTAAACCTTAAGCTTTGAATGCCAATGGGGAACTGAATTTGAATTTCAAAAACGATTTCTCTCAATGCCTACGCCCAGTCAATTGCGGCATTATCAACAAAGTGCTTTTGCGTGTGTGTGTGTGTACAGGAATTGAGATTAGAGTGGGGCACACCAACACTTTTGTAGGTGTCTAGCAAATCACTTTTTATTCACACACCCCCCTTTTTGTTTTTATTTATAGTTCTAACATAAAGCGGTCAAGTCTTATCGCTGCACTTGAGAACAGCTGTTGTAAAGAGTACGATCCCGATTCCCAATGTTATAATAGAATAAATCGGTTTATTTGGTTGGTTTGTTTATTTTTTTTTTTTTTTTTTTGTTTACTTTGCAGATTATTTGACTTTAACCTTGATTTTTATAAGCTGATAAAGGTGTAAAACTAGTGTGGAATATCTACGCCCAAATGTTTCATAGTGATTATAAATATTTGATCAAGCTTTTAAAAATAATTAGGAAACAAGAGAAAACAGAGTTGGGATTTCGAAGTTTGCAGAAATTCTACGTCACCCAATTATGGTTAACAAATGACTGTAATGCAAAAGAAATCTCAACCTTAAGAGTTTGAACTATATCTACAATAAGAGAGGAAAATGAAAGATTAGAAAAGAATATAAAAAAAAAACTAATTAATTTTGTAAATCTGTCTTTCTAAAATGAAATATTACACTTTGTGAAAAAATTGCATGCTTTCTAATCGTTATTTTGTAAGTATACAACCTGAACAACTTTCATCAGTGAAGAGGGAACATGATCACTAAACATGTTCCCATTTTAATCACTCACTTGTTCACCCTGAGACTCATTGACTCACTTGTTCAGTGTTTCTCACGCTGCAAAAAATGTTACAACCTTATCTTGAACTAGAACTTATACCAATCAATAAACAATAAACGATATCATGATAGCAAATTGTACTTTCCGAAAATGTTGTCTTTTTATTGAATAAAAACATAAGCTCAAAGATTTTGTCTGTTTAATAGATCTCATTAAATTAAGCCCGTAAGCCCACTTAATAAGACAGGCGATCGAAAATTGGGCGAGCAACAAGCAACAAATCAGTGAACAATCGAATAAGTGGGTAAACTGTTTAAGGGTTGCACTGCTTTAAAGCGCAGTAAAATACATGCCAGCAGTTAAATTTCAACATCAAATATACTTACCTATATATGTATGTATAGAAAAATTGTATTATGTTTTGTTTTGGTAGAAGGTAAAATAATTTATTATTTATTCATTTTAATATTAAAAGCTAGAATAATATGTTGAGAAGATTCTATAGAAGTTTCTGCGTGGGACAGTTGCCAAATAGGTTGCAATTATTATGTAAATTAAGGCTTTAGTAAATAGAATTCTTATATAAATGCATAAACACAGTGAATTCGTATTGTAATATTCTTTAATTTATTAATATTTCTTGTTATGAACTCAAAGAATCATCTTGCCACATTTTCTTTGACCAGCTGAAGACATATTCTTTGGACATTCTCATGTAAAACTGATGTCAATTTTCGGTTGTGTCACTGTGGGACATTTAACAGAACATCAAAAAATGTTTGTTGTCATAAATTAGTAGAAGCATAGTTGTTGGTGCTTCTCCCCCTTCCCTCCCTCCGACAGCAACACACCCACTCCCACTCTTTTTCCACCCATTTTACTTCCCATCCCATCTCTATTTGGTCTTTCTAGTAATTTTTTGCAAACAAATTTTAGTCCACTTCTGCTTTATGGCAAATTAATGGAGCGACATGTTGGCCGCCCGTGTTCATGGGGAATGGAACTCCGAACTGAACTGAACGGAAACTGCATTCGAGCCTAGCAGGTGGCCATACCCCAGCTACTGTCACTACTACTAGGAGGACTACTACTACTGGTTCACACATTCCGTATGGAACAAGGGTTTTTATTTTTGCTGCTGTCTGTTGTCGATTTTATGCTGTGTTTGGTGTTGCTTTCTTTTTTTTCCTCGTTTTGTTATATGCTTTTTGCCCAGTCGAGGCTAACATATTGGACATTTATTATTTTCGTGAGTGTTTTTGCTCGTCCTGTAAATTATGGGCATGTGTGTGGGTGTGGGAGGTGCTGGAAATGGGTGGGGATGCTGATGCTGATGTAGATGGGAACGAAGGGTGGCACCCAAAAACAAATTGCTGGAAATGCCACGATTGTCAGGGAGCTGTAAAACGCTTAGCCCCGGTCACAGATTAGATCTCTAGAATCGGTTAGTTCTTTTGTTTTTTTTTTTTTTGTTGGCTAGGTTAAACTTTGGCAAAAAAACGGGGTTCATTGAAGAGTCGGGGATGGGGATGGAGAACGCGGCAGGTTTTCTGGGCGTGTTAAATTAATAATTGCATAAATTTTACATGTGCTGTGCTGTGTGTTGCATGAGTTATGGTCGGCGCAGCATAAATCGCGCATATAATGTGCACACTGGCCGTGCGAGTATTTATGACTGTGACTGTAAATCATCAAACCATAAACGCACTTGCACTTGCTGCACAGCCTCTTCTCGATGAATGTATGGACTACACTCATTCATTCATTCACTCACACCCACTGGACCAGTCATAGTGGATCCGATCGTGGGTGTTTCGCCATGGATATATCCAATTCTATATTATCTACTTTCTATGGTTCATCAAATATGATAACATAGATTTATTTTTACAAATTAAATGCTTAATTTATGACAAAGAATAAAAAAGAACAAAAAAATCCAACAACATATTGGCGATTAGTTTTGGCTAAGGTCATCAATAATTATGATTAAGTTTTTCTTTCATAATTTTAAATTAATACATTTTTTGCGGATGTTATCATATTTTGTTTTTTATTTAATGTTTTAAATTTTTTTATTATTCTATATATAATTTTAATAGTCCATCAGTCAGTTATATGATTATGAGTATAAAGATAAAATACTTCAACTATATTTAAATGATTTGTTTTTGGTTTTTTATTATTTTTTGCATTATTTTAGAGGCATTTAAAGAAAATTAATGTAGTTTTCACTGTTTCATATATCAGCCTAATATAACTTTCTTTGAAATCCAGATAAAACCAGCTGAAAAAATGTTTAGTGGAATAATTTATACTCATATATTCTATATGTTATAGTTGTTGATTTGTCACCATTCTGACTCAAAACGAAGCGTATATTTTTTTTCAATTTCAAGTTTCATTGCAATAGCTTAAAAAAAGTAAAAGTAAGAGAATAGTTTTGATTTATGGAGATCTACAGACAGATCAATAGAGCTATCATTAGCTTTACTATACCCACATGCATAGTTATTTTTCTTTTCCTTGCATTTGAAGAATATATCTCACAATTTTGCCCATCGACACTTGGCTTCTCCAAAATTCTACGTCAGTTAATCTTAAAGTAATTCAATGCCACAAAAGTATACAATCATGGTTTTATGAATCACTGCTATATGAATTTTAAAAACCGGTCAAAAATTGACACTATTACAGGTTCACAAAGTTAGAGTTATTTGAGGATATTTGAGATTTTTAAAATTTCTTTTGTAAAAAACTTAATTTTTACGAAATCGTAATTTCTCAGAAAATAGGAAATTTTAGTTTTTGAGGTTTTGATGCAAACTACTAATAAATAAACTGAAATACAAATTTAAACCATTTTAAAAATAAATCCCCTCTCAAATATTTTTTCCTATAAAAATATAGGAACAATCGCGATAAAAACTGGCCTGATGTTCGATTTCGATTGATTTTTCAGAATTGGATTCGACATTTCTTCTCGCTTTGCGAGCCAAATTACTCGATTTAAAATCGCTGCCCTTTAATCAGTGGAGTTACACCTGATTAATATGTTTTTAATTTTTCTTCAATATGATTAAATATTTACTATATCTATCAACAAATTCAATTATTTTATTAACTAACAAGAATTATTCTTAATCATAAAGTTAAGTGGGAAAAGAACGTAACCGACATCGAAATTAAATTGATCGTTATTGTTTCCGAATGTTTATACAGACGTACATATGTAAGTAGAACTTAGCTTCGAAAACGAAAACGATTGACATTTCACAAGGAATTAAGAACAGCAAGTTCAATAACGGTATAGAATACCTGTCGATTTACTTTTAAAAACGAGCCTGAACATATATGTGGGAAATGGAATTGGGAGAGAGCAATCCGAAGTGATAGAAGAGAGGAGACAAACGCGTAGTGGCCGAACATTCTAGTAGTTGAGAGAGAGCAGGGCATACGATCATTATATAAGTTGAGAGAGAGCTTGTTAAAGAGGCCGCGGGTCATTCGCAAAGAGACTGTCATCTAAATCGCACGTCAAGGTCCATAAGAAGTCCAGTGTTATTTTTTATAAGTACATATGTTTAAAATCTTAACAATATATTGAACTCGATTGTCATCAAACAATTCAAGTATTAAATAATAAATAAATATAGTAACGATCAATAAATCAGACACTACATTTTTGGGGGCTCGCCCGAAATATTGTTTAAAGAAATTAACATACATATAACACCGCGTGAGTGAAAGAGACAACAAATAAAGTTCTACGAAGTGACAAAGCAAAAACCGTTTGTGTCGGCATCATTGTGTAAGAGCAAGCGAGATAGGCTGTGCTAGATTTCTTGCGTAAAATCGTTGATGCCCAAATACGTTACGAAGCAGACACTACATGCACGAGCACGTTTGGTAACGGACGGCGATCAGTGAATCTTTCTAGAACAGTCTAGAAACATTTGGACAGAGCGAATCGAGGCAAAACGTCAGCAGAGGCAGAGGCAACTCGTTGGCAGAGGCGAAGCTGGACGTAGCGTGAGGCAAAACGTAAGCAGAGGCAGAGGCAACCCGTTGGCAGAGGTGAAGCTGGACGTAGCGCGAGGTTAAACGTCAGCAGAGGCAGGTGCAACCCGTTGGCAGAGGCAAAGCTGGACGTAGCGTGAAGTGAAACGTAAGCAGAGGCAGGTGCAACCCGTTGGCAGAGGCAAAGCTGGACGTAGCGTGAAGTGAAACGTAAGCAGAGGCAGAGGCAACCCGTTGGCAGAGGCAAAGCTGGACGCGGCAAGAGACAAAACGTTAGAAGAGGCCAGACAATCCGCTAGAAGAATTTAAACAAAGACTTCGTGGGACAGGAGCGGAGTTGGGTAAATTTTTGGGGACTATATGTAGGTAGTTCTAACCTTTATTGAATTTACTAAAACTAACCTTAGCAATAATTATTGGTATCGAACAAAAGAAAAGATTGTAATATGGAGCTTGACGAGGTTATGGCATTGCGAGTCGCAGATTTGCGAAACAAGTTGGCCGAATTGAACCTTAGCACAGTGGGAAGAAAACGTGAATTACAGAATAGACTTCTTACTCATTACAATATTCAAGACCAGGATAGCGAAGATGAAGTTGAATCAGTAGTTACAGCTACAGGCGAACTGCCTACAAATAATTTTGGTCGATCTTGGTACACCTTAAAAGATGTTGAGGGCAGTGTATCCTATTTTTCCGGCTCAGGTAGTCCCGATATTGATTTGTGGGTGCAAGAGATAGAAGAGTGTGCTATTACAGTACAATGGGACAAGCTACAGACCTTTATATACGCCAAACAGTTGTTAGCTGCGGCAGCTAAATCATTTATTCGGAGTCAACATGGTATACACAATTGGGAGATATTAAAAACAGCATTGCGCAAGGAATTTGGTTCGAAACGATCAGCAGCTGAGATTCATAGAATATTATCGCAACGTTCTCAGAAAAGAGAGGAGACTTTACATGAATATTTGTATGCTTTAATGGAAATTGCCAAACCAGTGAATTTGGACGATGAGAGCTTGATAGAATACTTTGTAAAGGGCATTCCAGACTCACAAGTAAATAAAGCTATTCTATTTCAAGCCAGGAATCTAGAGCAACTGAAATTTCAAATAGAAACGTATCAGAAAGTGCGTGCTTCACACAAGTCGTTAAACAAGTTTGAGGCTCAGTCAGGAAAAAAGATTAATCAGGGTACAATAATAGATACATCTAAGAATCGAAAATGCTACGGATGCGGTGATACATCACATATCAGACGAGACTGTCCAAAGAACGATCAAAAGTGTTTTAAATGTGGTAAAGTAGGACATCGAATGGCCCAGTGCAAACCAGAAAATGCAATTAAATACGAGAGAAATACAAACGTGGTAGAAAATGAAGATGTAGTAATACAGCCGTCAAGCGAATTTACTCCGTCAGGGTTAGAACTTAAAGACGTCGTATATTCTAACGTTATATTTAAAGGACTTGTAGATACTGGCGCTGGTTTATGTCTTATGCGAAGAAAAATTTATTTTATGATTGGATCGAAACCGTTATTAGGCGGAGCTAGACACTTAACAGGAATTGGCGACAGTAAGGTGTTGACTTTCGGTAGTTGTAAAATACCAGTGAAAGTGGATGGTTTAGTTATGAACATAGAATTCCATGTAGTGCCAGATCAGGACATAAGTTTTGATGCTATACTAGGTCGAACGATATTGAACACTGTCAATATAAGTGTAACAGCAAATGGATCTATGTTTGCTATTCGCAACGATATAGAAGTTTGTCACACTCATAGTATACCAAAGAGAGAACAAAATGAGTCAGATACTCAGTGGGCGGGAGAGATTGGAAATATCTTCATCACAAATATTGAAGAGAGTGATAAGAGTCCGGACATAAATCTTTCGCATTTGAACCACTTGATAAAAGGGGAAGTAGAGAAATTAATTCGAAACTACCAACCAAAAAGAAATGCAAACGCACCAGTAAGCATGAAAATTATATTGAGCGACGAAATACCTGTCTATCAGCACCCGAGGCGTTTAGCCCTTTGTGACCAGGAAATCGTTGACAAACAAATTCAAGAATGGCTAGCAGAGAAAATAATTAAAACCAGTACTTCTGAGTACGCGTCTCCAGTTGTCTTAGTCTCGAAAAAGAATGGTCAGAAGCGTTTATGCTGTGACACAGGAAATTAAATGAAAAGATACTTCGTGATAACTTTCCCATGGCTCATATGGACAGCGTTTTAGAAAAGTTGCAAGGTGCCAATATGTTTTCAACTTTAGACTTAACAAACGGATTTTTCCATGTACCGGTAGTAGAAAGCTCTCAGAAATACACTTCTTTTGTTACTCAGAGTGGACAATATGAATTCCTGTATGTTCCTTTCGGTATTTCTAATTCACCAGCTGTATTTACAAGATTCATAATGGTTGTGTTACGAGATTTGATTAAAGCAAATGATTGTGTAGTCTACATGGACGACATCATCATTCCAAGTGCAGGTATAGATGATGGTTTGGCCAAGCTAAAACGCGTACTAGACGTGTCAGCAAAAAACGGGTTACGGATTAATTGGAGTAAATGTCAGATGCTGCAACGAAAAGTTCTATTTTTAGGGTATGATGTAGAAAATGGTACCATAACGCCGAGCAAAGAAAAGATTAGAGCTGTTTCGAATTTTCCCATCCCAAGTAGCAAAAAGGGGTTACAAAGATTTTTGGGTCTAACTTCCTATTTTAGAAAATTTATTGAGAATTATGCAGTAATCGCGAAGCCGTTGTCCGATTTAATGCGTAAGGATTCGAAGTTTGAATTTAAAGATATACACAAACTCGCTTTCGAAGAACTAAGAGCTGCGTTGACTAAAGAACCCGTCCTTAAATTGTTTAACCCGAAATTGCAAACTGAAATACATGCGGATGCTTCTAAATACGGATTTGGGGCAGCTTTGTTACAAAAGCAATCAGAGGATAATTCATTTCATCCCGTTGAATATATGAGTCGTAAGACAAAATTGTGTGAAGAAAGGTATCATTCTTACGAACTCGAAGTGCTTGCTATAATTGGAGCACTAACCAAATGGCGTGTTTATGTCCTAGGATCTCGATTCACCATAGTTACTGATTGTAACGCATTCGCTATGACTATGAAGAAGAAAGATGTTCCTTTGAGAGTTGCTCGTTGGGCTATGTATCTTCAAGATTTTGATTATGTTATTGTACATCGATCAGGTACTCAAATGAGGCACGTCGATGCGTTGAGTCGTTTCGCATGTTTTATGCTTGTTGAGGACACTATTAAACATCGATTAAAAGAAGCTCAGTTGCAAGATGAGTGGACCAAGGCAGTAAGGACGCTAGTCGAAAAGGAATGTTATAAAGACTTCTATATAGATAACGAAATCCTCTTTAAAGACCCTAATTGTGAGTTGATTGTAGTACCTTCGGCAATGGAACATGAGATTATTAGACTTGCGCATACCCAGGGCCATTTTTCCGTCAAGAAAACGCAAGATTTGATCGAGAAATCATACTATATTCCCGAATTGAGAGATAAGGTTATTCGTGTGGTACATAGTTGTGTGGAGTGTATTGTTGTTAATGCAAAGGCTGGCAAAAGAGAGGGATATCTAACTTCAATAGAAAAGGGTGACAAACCACTTTGTTCTTACCATATTGATCACGTCGGACCAATGGAACTTACGAATAAACGGTATAATTACTTGTTGGTTATAATAGATGGTTTTTCTAAGTACGTTTGGTTGTATCCCACCAGGAGCACAGGCGTAGATGAAGTGATACGGTGCTTAGAAGTTCAAGCGACAAATTTTGGGAACCCAGTACGATTGATATCTG
Source organism: Drosophila paulistorum (assembly GCA_018152135.1). Classification (NCBI taxonomy): domain Eukaryota; kingdom Metazoa; phylum Arthropoda; class Insecta; order Diptera; family Drosophilidae; genus Drosophila; species Drosophila paulistorum. Next base: position 9,082,934 of record JAECXG010000805.1, on the reverse strand, counting down.
ATAGAGGCGCGGCTTTTACTTCACATATCTTCAAAAAGTATTGCGAGGATAACGACATCGTGCATTTATTGATTACCACCGGAGTACCGCGAGGAAATGGGCAGGTTGAAAGGATTCACAAGATTGTTATTCCAATGTTAGCTAAAATGAGTTTAGATAATCCAGCTTCATGGTATAAACACGTAGGGAAAGTTCAGCAAATCATCAACGATACGGCACCTAGAAGTACTAAGATCGCTCCCTTTAAGATCCTAACTGGTATTGACATGCGTAGATCAGAGGATGTCGACCTTAATAAACTACTCGATGATCTTCTAATCGAAGAACTAGCAGAACATAGGAAGAAAATACGAATGGAGGCAGTTGAAAATATAAAACAAATTCAAGAGGAGAACAAGAAGTCAGCTAATCTAAAGAGAAAAGAGGGAAAACGATTCAAAATAAATGATTTGGTTGCTATTAAGCGTACCCAATATGGCGTTGGTCTGAAACTTAAAGGAAAGTATTTAGGACCATATAAGGTAACGGCGATTAAAAATCATGGAAGATATGAAGTAGAGAAAGTCGGACAAGCGGAAGGGCCTAATAGGACATCAACTGTATCGGAATATATGAAATTGTGGGGACCGTCATTCGGGTCGAATGTACTGTCAGGAGGGCCGAATGTGGGAAATGGAATTGGGAGAGAGCAATCCGAAGTGATAGAAGAGAGGAGACTAACGCGTAGTGGCCGAACATTCTAGTAGTTGAGAGAGAGCAGGGCATACGATCATTATATAAGTTGAGAGAGAGCTTGTTAAAGAGGCCGCGGGTCATTCGCAAAGAGACTGTCATCTAAATCGCACGTCAAGGTCCATAAGAAGTCCAGTGTTATTTTTTATAAGTACATATGTTTAAAATCTTAACAATATATTGAACTCGATTGTCATCAAACAATTCAAATATTAAATAATAAATAAATATAGTAACGATCAATAAATCAGACACTACATATATGTATTTTGGAAAAGTATGAAGCAGACCTTATTCGTACACATTCCTTAATACATAACTAAAATTTAATTCAATATGAATAACAATACGTTAAAGAGCTAATATTGCGTATTTCTACCATAAGACATAGTAGCACAGTTTTCGTGCTTTACAATGTTGGCTCTTAATTTAAATTTCACGCTGGTATTTAAAAAAATTATTAGAGTTCGTAATAGTATTACGATTTTGTACCACAAATTTTGTTAACTTAGCCTAAGCTCTTTATTTTTTCTGAAGCATTTTAATGCAACTCTTCCTATTGAGAAGATCCGGGGTAAGGTATAGGAAAACTATTTGTAAGGCAATTTTCAAAATTTTACTTAATTAAATATGCATTTTTTATGCCATTTTTGGGGTTTTAGTTTGAGATTTACACTACTCATTGATTCAAAAGGATTATTTTTGTTTAACTATTAAAGAGATTTAATAAAATCCTCGTCGAATAAGATAACTCTGATTTCCTGTCCTGCCCATAGAATTGGATTGCTATTTGGATATAAATATAAGCAGTGAGACAAGCAGTACAAAGCAGTTTAACAAACCCCCTATAAAAGGTTGTAAAGCAATTTTGGACCATATTTTTACAGGGTATTTTTTTGTGTAAATCAACGACCATTGGATTGAAAATGAGGGACAATTTTCATTTGTTTTTTTAGTCGGAGCCGACGCTTGCACGCTCCGTTTTGCAATTTAATTTTTTTATTTTTTTGCCGAAATGCACTCATGATAAACGAGCAAATTTAATGAAGTTGCATAATTGTTGAAATACGATGAAATAAAATAAATGAGTTTTTTTGTTTTTTTTTTTAAATAAATAATGAATTGCAAAATAAAGAATAAAATTTAAGCAGCACCAAACATTTAAGCTAACCCCGAAGGAGAAAAAAAAAAGGACAATGGGAAGGAAGAAACATTGGCGTCATCGTGTTGTCGTTTCTGAAGGCATTCATCTTCCTAGTGCTAGCCAGCAGAGCGGAAGTGCCAGCAGGCAGGATCACGCAGGATGTTTTTCTCCTTTGTACAACCAAAGAAATGCAATGCAAACTAAAAAAAAACAATTTAAATAAAAAATGAATTTCTCATTTCGATTGCAAGTGGGTGAGAGGTTTTATTTGCAGATTGGAATATGGAGTACTTCCGGTTTCCGGTAAAAGTGCACTAAACTTTCGTCTTGCCAGCATACAGCATGAGAGAAGTGCAAACTTCAGCATGTGAGAGCTTAGCCAAGTTGCTCAAGTTTTTGCCTTGGCAAGGATGCAGGGGACACAATGCACACACACACACACATAGATGAATGCGCAGAATGTTCTTGCTCGTCGTCAGAATTTTTAGCTACTGCAACTTTTTTTTATCCTTCTCACCGCAGCAGACACTTTGTCTGGGTAGTGGCCATAAATCTCTTAACCCGCGTCCTGTGTGTGTGTGTTTGTGTGTGTGTATAGAAAATGAAATAATTTTTGTGAAACATCAAAGTGTTGCGAGTTTACAGGACACCAGCTGAGAGTAATGACTCTCTGCTGTTGTCCATATTTTCGTGTCTTTCCCTTTTCCTCTCTCATCTTCTCTATCGGTCGACCCATCCATCCATCACCATCTGTGGCATCCATTTAAAAATTAAAGATGAGCAACGGAAGTCCTGACCAGGAAGTGTATTAACAAAGCAAGAAGCGGAAAACCTATTTACTGATCGCATATCAATGTTTGCTCGATTGGTCGATTTGAAAATGTTTAACTTAATTTATGGCTATAAAGGATTCCAATTCTAGACTTTTTCATTTACAATTACTTTTGTGGATTTTATTATAGCAAAAAAGAATCAAAAAGTGAAACTGGAAAAGAAATGTAATTATGATCTGCTAAGATTCCGCATTCCAATGACCAGATTCCAATTAGATGCATTCATCTCCAGGTACAAAGGGAAAAACAACCCCTAAACGTATTTCCTCCCTCCATATGTTCCTTATAATTCTCAAGTACTTATTTGTCAAAAGTGTGAAATAAATGCAACCATTTCTTAAGTAGTTTTCGTTCTTGCTTCGGCAGAACATATACTAAAATTGGAACGATACAGAGAAGATTAGCATGGCCCCTGCGCAAGGATGACACGCAAAATCGTGAAGCGTTCCACATTTTTTTGTCAAAATTCTTTTGAGATACTTTTAAAATTTTAGTTATATTTAAATTGTATGATATTTTTTTTTCTTAAGGTTCTTAAGTCGCCGGTGTAGAATGTGGAAGTTTAATTTTGTCATCAGTAAAAAAATCATAATGAAAATAATTTTTATATATTTTTTTGAAAGTATTACTCACAAAAAGACTTTTTTATTTATTTTCTTCAGTCTTTCTCACTCTCAGTCTAACAAGTTAGAGTAATATTAATTAAGCAGAAATGGAAAAATAATTTCTTTCCGAGAAAAAAAACTTATAGAACAGCTGATGAAAAGCTTGCTTGAGAGTATTTTTTTTTCCAAATAAAGAGACTAATTTTAAAACGATCGAAGTATTGATATGATATTATATGCTATTTACTAGTTCTTATTCTTAACCTTTTAAGCCTTGCGCGGTTCTCAAATAATTATAATTTATTTAATAAAAAACGAATAGGTTTTTAAAATGATTGAAAATTTATTTATGTTAGAAACTTTTTCCAAATAATTAAAAAAAATGATCAGTATTAATGATTTAGAAAAATTTTGCGAAACCGCGTTTAGATAGATCTGGTGGGCCTCACTTTGGAAGTTCTCGGAATGTTCTGAGTTAAATATTACTAATTAAGTTATATTTTAAAAAGAAGACATGGAGAAAAAGGCTTGGACCATAAATTTGTACAGAAATGTTAGTGGAGTTGATATTATTCTTACAATTAGTTATCAGCTTTATAGCTAGTATTTAACATTGAATTTAGCCGATTGTTACAAATTCGGTTTTGTTTGATTTATTTAACACATAAAAACCTGTAGCAGGTGATTTGAGTGATTGATTGCAAACCTTTCTTGAAGAGTCAATGTCACTCATCATTGGGTGGCAAGATCGGACTGACAAAACGGTAATAATCAGGGTTTGTTTGCAGGAGGTATTGGATTTGGAATGGATCATTCAATAGACACAAAAATGTAACCTTATATCACCTATCTCATTCATTTCCTATTTAAATATAGTTTCTAATTTAAATATATTTTCTTTCTCTATTCTAATAATGGAGAAGGGGCAGAGAATCCATGGAACACGCTGCCACACAACGGTCGACCAAGAACAGCACTCATTTTGACGCCATTTGCAGCCACAAGTTTAAGTGTCACAATTCACACGGCCGAGCAGCGCGTTTGGAGTCACATCAAAGTTGGTCAAAGATAATGGTTGGGGCTTGAGCCTGAGCTTGGACTTTATGCAATTTGTCAAATTGGGGACGACAATTGGCTGCAGTTTCTCCATTTCGAAGGGTTGGAATTGCCCAGCTTCTTATGGATTTTGCCTCAATGAAATAGGGAAAAAAAGAACGTGGCACTCAGTGAAATTGGCTCATTTGCATACGAAATTTAAATTAATGCAAAAACCGCCGTTGAAAATTCTCAAAAGTTTGGGCAAAACTTTGCTGCTGGCCGGACCAGCAGCAGGGCTGATCATAAATATTCGCACTGCTCCGCTGCTCGTTAGGGAGAAGAAGATGCTGTTTGGGCGAACGAAATGAACGCGACTTCCTTACTAACTACGCAAACGAAATCAAGTGTTTGGGGAGCAGCTGCCGCGGAAAATATGTGTGCGGTAGAGCACCACCAACTCCACCACCACCGCCACCTCAACCAGCACCATTCACCATTGCCTCAGCAGTGCATATTCCTTCTCATGCCTAAGTTGGTTCGTTGGTTTCGCTTTTGCCGCAGTTCCTTATATTTTCTTATTCCCTGGAGAAGTGTAGACCAGCAGCAGCAGCCATAGCCATAGCCATAGCCACAGCGAGAGCAACAGCAACAACATCTTACTTGCTTTTTAAAATGTCCAATAAAAATTGCCGACACATTTCGCCCATATTTCTTCGGAATCCCATATAAATCAAGCGCTGTAATCCCTCATGCTATCGCCGCGTCTTGGTCTTGGCAGACCGAAGGCGAAGATGGAGCAGATGAAGACGGAACATGGAAGATGGAAAATGGAAGATGTGAACGATGGGGAATTTTTGGTGGTTTTTTGGAGGGGTTTGTTCTCTTTGGCATTTTCGGTGAGTTTGGCAGTTTGGCAATAAGAAAGTTTTTCTCTTTTCCTTTTCGTTTCTTTTGCTTCTCCTTTTGCTTACTTTGTGGGTTGCTCTATGCTGCTTTTGTTTGCCTCTGGTCTGCTTCATCTACTCCTAGTCGTCCCATTTAGTAAGATGGTGCGTGTTTTGGCCAAACCAACAACAAGAGAAAAAATAAAAACGAATAAGAATAAGAGAAGAGACGAGGCACACTCCCAGGCCTCATTATAGGGTGGCTCCTGCGATTATTTGAAATTGCCAAAGTTTCCATTCATTTTGTGGGTGAGTTTCGGCATACGTAAATGGCAATATATATGTATTTTTATATAGATAAATCAATATGCTTGTATTACACATAATACATGTTCGGAATCGAAAATTCAAATGATCTATGAAAACATATTATTTAAAGGTTTAACTAAGAATTATTGTTATTCCCCTTTTTTACTCAGGAAAAAACTTATACATATATTAACCCAATAAAAAGTTTTTAAATCGAACATTCACGATATAAATACCATTGTTTTATTTGTTCATGAGTTTATTAGTAAAATCTTTTCTTACTAACATTAAAAAACATAAGATTAATATAAAAAACCAGCAACCTTCTTATTTAAATTTTCCAAATTATCATGTTTATTACATTTGTATGTATGTATATCGAAACGCGTAAGGCTAGTGATCGGATTTGAAAATGTTGTTGTTCATGTTTAATTTGAAAGCAATCGCGTCAAAAGTCACGAATATACTAATAAAAGTCACTGTTCGTGATTTTGCGATTGTATGGGAGCTATATGATACAGTGGTCCGATCCGGCTGACTCCGAGATATACAAACTGTGCAGTATATACAAGCCCACATGCAATTTCAACTCTGTAGCTCTTACGGTCGAGGATGAGTTTGCGCTGATCCAGACGGACGGACGGGCATGGCTATTTGAATATATATACTTTATATGGTCGAAGATGCGTTACACACTTCTGTTATCAGTTAGTTAAGTTTAGCGATGAAAATTTTTAAGTACAGTTTTAATTTTGAAACAAATTTTATTTAAATATTCGATTATTGTGTATTAGTTAATTAATTTATATAAATATAACTTTAGCTTATTTTCTTTTTCACTTTATGTATAAACAGTTCAGGGCTAGCTTCTAAAAATGTATGTAACTTTTAAAATTCTATAGGAAAATTATTTTACCATTCTCCATTTCCTGCCTCGTCACCACACTATATAAATTCGACATAGCTCCAATAAAAAACCTGCTACAATTCCTTAAATAAAAATAGAGCTTAAGTTTAATTGTATTTGCACGACTTCTCATTTATGCTTCTTTTTTCAAGTCTTCAAATTATTCTGTCAGTTGGGGTTCTCCATTCTAATGCACTATACATACATATATACATACATGCATACATACATACATACATATATATGTACATACATGTTATATGTATTTTGTTTTGTTTTGTTAGTTTTTTTCCGCTGTAGGACCGTTCAAGTAACACTAACATTAACACTAAAACTAAAACATTGAAACTAAACATGTAACAAAAAATCGTTTGTTAAAAAAATAAAGATGTTTATTTGACCATTTGGGTGATCCATAACGTTTAGGGAGGAGGGTATTGACTTGTTGAACCTCAAACAGAGGTTAAAAAAATATATAGATATAGGTATTTTTGGATCTTATATTCCTGCAACCTGGTTACTTTTGTCTGGCTTGTGTTTAATTCTAAAGCAGAAACTCTTAGTTTAGTCAACGAACTTAAGATCTTTTCTAACAAGTCAAATATGTAACAATTAGATGAATCAATTATTATTATTTTTTTTTTTTTTGTTAATTTTCTTTAATAATAAATTTGAACTTTATTTTATTTGGCAAGTTTAAGTGCTCAGCTAAAGTAATAATAAAATAAATTAAAAATCTCATTGTTCGTTTATTGCTTTAGTTCAAATATGAAACCTAAAAGTATGCAACGGATTTGTGCCAACTCCACCTCGAATCGATCTAAACTTATTCTACTGTCTGTTGCTTGCTTAGTTAATTATGTGATTCAATGCATCATATTTCATGAAAGAGAATGAAGAGAAAGACTGGTATGAAAAGGAGAGAAAGCAGTTGAGAGGGTCTTGGCTGACGCTAATGTGCCAGTTGCATGTGTGTCTGTGTGTTTGGCCCGCATGCTCTGTGTCCTCTGTCTTTCTGCAAATAAAATGTATGAAAACACGCGAGATATAATGCTCGCATATTGTTGAAATTTATTCTCTATAAATTTTATAAACCAAAAAAAGCAAAAGTGAGCATAATGAAATTTGTGCTGCTGAATTACCGGAGAGTACGAATACGGGTACGGATTGAATCCAAGGGCTAGAGGTTTTTCTTTTTTCTCTGTTTCGGTTGATACGAGTGGGTGGATAGAATGAAAATAATATTGTTGGTTGGTTGGCTGGATGGTTGGTTGGTTGATGCTGCCGAAAGGCAAAAGAACTATGTTTGGCAAGAGAGATAAAGCAATAAATTCTGTCAGAAATTTAATTTGATAATAAATCTTTGCTTCTAGCGCTACGGAATTTATTTGGCTTTGCACACACACATTCACTTTCGGTTGTTCATATAGAAATTCGTATTCGTGCGCACATAATAAAACAAAAACAACAAAAAAAAGGGGCGCAAAAAACGTGCGTGCATGCCAAGGATGAATGAGGATACCCGAACATGACACTTATGGATGTTCCACCAACACCACGCACACACACACATACACTCCGAACACCCACTCCCTTATACACTCACTCTGACACGTATCCGCTAGCCTCTTTATCCCTTTTACCATATTCGGGATACACCTAAGTACGTAAGGACCTTATGTGTATATCTGTGGGTCTGGGTCTGCCCTGTGAGTGTCTCCATTGGCACCACAAAATGGTTTCTAATCCCGGTCACTTTCCCTTTTTACTTTCCTTTTGGTTGGTCTGCCATTCGCCCTTATCACATTTTAAATTGCCCTTAGAGCATTGATAAGTTTAAATTGGGATACGATTTCAAAAAGGTGCATATATGAAAATCTTTATGATTCAGATCATTGAATTTAACAGAGTTTGATTTTAAAAAAATTTAGTTTATAAATAGTGATTTAGAGAATATTTTTAATCGCATAAAAATGTTTTTAACATTTAGAAGTCACTTCATTTTCATGCTGAATCAATATTTATGAACCTTAGATCTCAAAATCGGATACATATATGTATGTACTTTTATCTTTTTCAAAACAACTGAACAACGAGTAACCGGGTTCGAATCCTAGGCTAGTATATGGATGTAGTTTTTCTTCTAAGCTGAAGGCCTTAGTCTTGTAGTGCCAGTGCTTGTAAAATATAGTTAGGTTGATAGTTTACAACTATATCCTATACCTACAATAATAATACAAATAATAATCTTTTTCTAAATTAAAATAAGTATTAGATTTTAAAAGTACTGAAGACTCAAATTATTACCATTTTATAATTGATAATAATGACATTTTGGGGATTTCCAAACACAGAGACTCTGCTCTTGAATTTGTCCAGTTTAAGCCAAGGGTAGCAACCTTTTTATCCACAAAATAAATTCTATTATGATATATTCTATTTTTATTTTATTTTCGATTGATTTTGACTTTTACATCTTATGAAATCCCATGATAAATGCACTGGCACTCAAACTGCTGGACAACATTGTGCAGATTAGACGTCTGACCCCCATTTCATGATTACCTTTGACAACATTTGCTTATTGTTCAATATCGCAAATACAAATATGTTGTATAAAAGAAATATATTATGAAAATTTGAAAGGATTTGATATGGTAAAAGTTTTTTATTGTTCCCCTAAATACGAGCAGTTCGGCATTATCATAATAACTAGGTACTACGATTTGACGTAATTTTTGAATGCCTTAACAAATAAAGCCGAAAATACAAATTTTTGCTGACCTTAAAGCATTTCAAGCTGAAGGACACACACGCACAGGTGAGGCAGTGCTGAAACAAAACAAAGATTGACCTTGACTTTAGGCCAATTTTAATGTTCTACCGTTAGACATTAACATTATGCCGTACTTATTGCGGCACTCTTACTTTCCTTTTGCAAAACAGGTAAAAGAGAGTGATTAATTTTGAATGAAAGCAGCAGCAGCAGCAAAAGACGGCAGAACATTGTGCAATCGAAAGTGTCGAGCCATGGAGGGAAGATTGTTTCTTAGGCAGGCAACTCTCGGGATGAGGTCATTTATTGTTCGGAAAATATGCATTACACCCCAAGACGATGCCAAAATTTCGATAAGATAAGTATAAAGAGAAGCTGCCAACTAAAATGTCATAAATCTTAGCCAAGTTAAAAGCGGGCAGCAAAATAAAAGAAAACTAAAACCGAATCTGAAACGAAAGAGTTGTGTCGAGGTCCAAAAATACACTTGACATATCTCTCAGCTCGCTGTTTGCTCTCGACTGCGCTGATTTATTTTGCCGGTTTGCAGCAAAAGATTTTTCAGTTTCCTTCTTCGCATATATGTGTGATATGTGCGATGCAGTATAAAACAGAAGACAAATGGCGTCTTGGCGACTTTTGTTTGGTCATGGCGGTGATTTGTACAAATAACACAGAAATACTAAGTATGTATGTACGTATGAAGACGAAAAGAAAAATCTATCTCCCATTCTACACTAGTTCACCTCTACCGACTAGACTATGCATCGATAGCGTTCGTCTCCACCATCCACTATCCAAAAGCCTCACCATTCTCAACCTGAACCCTTATTTAATTCCCTTTCGGTAACCATAGATCAAGCATTTTGGTCATAAATTACCTTCACAAATCTCTAATTTGTTTTGCTCGAAATAAAAAGGTAACTACAATCCTTTTTGCCTTCATTTAAATCCCCTTTGTTGTCGCTGACTGTGAAAACATGCTGAGAGTATAAAGAATTTAAAGATTAGCCATTTTAGATTCACGTTTTGGATTCGAAACTTAAATCGATATCAATACTATACATAAAAAAAAGGATAAAGAAGTATCAAGATGAGGGAAAAGTATTACAAAAAAGGAAACACAAGTAAAAGTGTATTTTTTTAAAACGTATACATAAAATATTTATACTTTCTTACTATATTTAGTCTAACATCTATTACTCTTGCGACATCAGCCCTAATTAAATTTAATTCGTTTTTCAAACGATTTGTTTTACATTGACTCTCATAATGAACAAATAATAATTTTTAAAGCATTTCCATTTATAAATTTGATTCAATTTGTGAATGGATCTGAGCTTTGTGAAATATCGAATACTGGACTGCCAATACTACCAGACAAATAAATTAAAAATGTTGTACAAAATAAAATTATAAGAATATAACTTTTACAACGATTAGTAGATTAAAATTTCAAAAACTACACACATAAAAACTTATTTTTAATGTCTTTAAAACGAACACCAATAATACGATTTTTCTTTCTTACATACATGTATATCAAAGAAGAAATTTACCAGACAGAAAAATCTAACATAAGTCAACTTAAATTTTAAATAACTCTAAATAATTTTTAAATAATTCTTTGAAGTTATCATACTTGGGATAATCCTTAAATATTGTAAAAATAATATATTTGTTTATTAATGACTATATTAAAACTCCAATATTATGTAGTCGAAATGATAATGCAAGCGTATTTGTTATTTCGTAAACCATATAAAAGTGTCGTTTATAAAACATCTTTATACATGTTTATGCTCTCTGCTAGTGATCCTTGGATCAGGGTTAATATATATGACAATGGTCAAAAGTGATATTAACCATGCAAAACGCGTCGAAAGCAAACGAATTAAAAGACAATATCATCAATTATGTTATGGCAAAATGCAGTCAACTCAACAAAAGATGAACTTCTTAAATATTTGGGATTCTTTTTGTTTATTCCTTTTTGCAGAATTCCATTGAGCAAGTGCCGCCAACTGGTGAATGCAAGTTGGTGGGAATCGTGTCTGGCATTGCATATGATAAGCACCACTTGCCAGAGATCAGAGCAAATGCGTAAGACGGCAGTGGATTGCATACATAAGTTAAAGTGGATGTCAAGACGCGAGGTATCACAATGTGGCAAACAATGCGCCGACTTTGGATGGGCTTGGGTATGGGTGAGTTATGGGTTGTCACCTGTCTGTCTCAACTGTCAAATTGAAAGTGGATTGAACTTGCTTAAGGTAAATGTAATGACCCAATCGATGGCTTGGATAAGAATATCAATTAATGTCGAACGAATCTCAATTGAAAAACAAACCAACAAATGCAACAAAAAAAAAAAAAAGAAAAGAAAAATAAGAAATAGCTGAACAGGTATTTACTTTCAAGTTCAGATCCGGTATGTCTGGTTAGTTCTTCAATTCGTTTTTCTCGCTTTTTTTGTGTCTTTTAATGAAAATTAATTGCGCCACCAAAGTCGTGTGTTTTGGACGCATTTAATTGCATTTTTACACACTCTCAGACGGCACCTCAGTCGCACCTTTCCTTGGTTAATTTATCAAAATGCTGGGAATGTTGCCCACATACATACAAACTACACACACACCACATAAGCTCACATACATATGTACATACATACACCGAGATATGGAAGAGTATCTTCACATACCTCCATGCGGGAACAAGAACATGATTAATTTCTGACAAATGTGCGAGATGTGACACACCTTGGACCAAACAAGATGGCCGTATCTCCTGCTCTTGGTTGGGTTTCTACGAACCTTTGAGTCAAGAGGGAGAAAAAAAGACAACTAAAAGCAACCTTGCCCTGTGGCATCAGGTTGCACCATCAGACTGCACACACGCGCTTTTCGAAATGAAATGATCGATGTCCACCAGCTGGAGCCACAGACTCGTAGTGCAAGTGAGACCCAGAGACAGAGGGGACTTTGCCCCAACTCGTGTGAGGCATAGGCTTATAGAACAAACAACAACCAGAGAGGGAGAGAGAGAGAGTTATGAAATACTTAGAAGCTGCCCCTCGGGTTGAAGCTCCTTTACATTATTCTTTCTTGTCTTATCAAGTGAACTTGCCGTCCTCTAATTGCAATTTTCAAGATCGATGACTCAACCAATATGTTTGGTACTAAATATATTATTGTGTCTATTAATGAGAGCCAAAATTTGCAATTCAGAATAACATCATTATCAGTAATTCGGTGAATAATAAATTTTATTAATTCTTTTCATTCAAAAAAGGTATACTTGAAATTGACATATCTTTGTATAATGTGACTTGAATTCAACTAGGAAGTTTTTTCAGAATCCCCTTTTATAGTCATACTGTCGTGCTAATCTATAATATGGGTATTTAGAAAGAAGATCTTCAAAAAATATGGAAATTAGAGATACAGTAATGGCCACGTATTAATTTTCTCGGCATATCACTAATTTGATTTATAGCTTTACGATTTTAATAGTTTTTAATAGCATAAGCAGTTGTTCACCTGTTTTGCTAGGTGCAATTTAATGACGAATTATCCAAGGAAGGCTAAGCGATTATATTTTGCATGCGGCATTTCTATAAATCATGCATATCTTTCCTATTGATATAGAATTGATATATTGTATATTTCGAAATCATTAAGCTAGCCTAAGAACAAAATCAAGAATATTGCTCATGCGGTAGGTCTCATCTAGTGAGTACATGATAAGAATGGGTATTTTAGAAAATTAACACCAAGAATCGTTTTTTTAACTTGTTTAGAAAACCAACAGCAAATCGTGAGGTCTGCTATATATTTCTGCCCAATTCCAAGAGATATATGTATGTATGTATGGCTAATTTCAAGAAATGAAACCAAAATCAAGTCCGCAATCGCTTGAAACTACATTTGTTATCTGTTAAATAATGAAACTGAAACCGAAAAATTGGAACCAGAATTTAAATTTGTTGGCAGTATTAGTGGCAGTAAATGCAACTGATGTTAAGCTCAATATGGTGCGAAGCGTCGATCTAATTTGAAGTAACTGGGAAACGATTATAGCCATTTTGCCGTAGGTTTTTATATAGTTTTCAGGGAATATATTCCATTTCGCTAAATCCAATAACCAAAACTTTTTTTCGTATTGAAAAATATTAACCTTTTTAAAGCACCAATATTTTTTGTTTTAAATTGATCTTTATAAAAACTCATTACTTTTTTTAGGTGCAAGTTTTCTTTCACTAGATAAAACCAAATCAAACCAGAAGACAGCCATAGAATATAGTTCATACGATTTTGAACGAAATTGCAAGAATTATGGATCACTATGTGCGTAAAAGAACTAGGTAGTTTTTGGCGATAGTCGCTTGATGTAGTTCATCATTCGACAGGATAACATCAGCATAACATATGATTAAATATCACCACACTTCGAAATAATTATTATCGGCTTTAAAGATTCGAAGATCCATATTCTAAACTTATTCTTCTTCCAGAAGATGTATAGTTCAAAGTCAACACAAAAAGGTAATGTTCAGTTTATACTTAAACACAAAAATTATAAAAAAAGGATTTCCAATCCGTATGTTATATGCTGTTGACATTTTTTAGATTATTAAAAAAATAAATTGTCGAAACAAGTACAATAAAAACCGCCTAAATATTTTATTTTCACAATTGAATTAATTCAAAAATTAAAATTGTCGTAATTACCATTTAAACATTCCAACTGTTAAAAAGAGGATGGACAATACCTACAACATAAGTTGGCCAAAAAATAAGAATAATGGCACATTCGTTTATATATTCCTACATAGTATTATACATACAAACATTTGCAATGTCGCCAAAATGCGCCATCATTCTTTTGGTTAACCACTAAACGCGACTATAAAGATAAGCCGAAAATGGAGCATATAAAAATAGGTAACCCAAAAAAAGGAAAAAACTAAATGGCGGGACGCAGGTGGAACAGAGCAACAAGCAGTCATATAGATGGCCAAGATGGAGGATGAAAAGGGAAAATAACACGTATGTTTTCTTTGAATTGAGGTATGGGAGATATTCCGTGGGGTATATGGTCGAACCTTTTTTACCTCTTAATTGTTGCAACATTCTGCTGGGCCAACAATTATTTGATAAGCGGCTGCTCACATTTGAACAGTCTAAATGAGGAAAAAAATAAAACCCATAAATTAACTTGCCGCAAAATAAATTAAAAGAGATTGTAAAAGAGTAAAGGAGAAAACTGGCAAAATGTTTAAACAAAACTAACTAACTGCTGTGGGTGTTGGGTTTTTTGTGTAAGGAAGGGGTGGTAAAAACTTCTTGGGCAGAAGAAAATGTTCTGTCTGTTACTTGAGTTCATAAATTTTCACAAAAAGACAAAATAGAATTTAAAACAATGCAGTTGAAAAAAGAAGGAAAGGAATTGCAAAAGTAAATTAATGAATGTGTCTTGATGTGGGAGTTCTGGGGGAATAAGGATCAGAATTAGAACGAATATAGGTACATAAAGAAATTAAAATATTATGATAAAATATAATAATAATAATATCATTTTATTGTCTGAAGGATTAGAAGAAATTCACTTCTGTATGAAGCCAAAACCTGTAATCCTGGTTTTAAAATCAGGCCTAGTAGCTAGAAGTACCCTCTAATTCCAAAAAGCCTTTATGGTGTTTATGGTGTTGCATTGAAAGTAATATACATACGTTGGTCAAATTTATTACGATGTTTTCAAAATAGCCCAATTCATCTAAACCCGGTAGGAATTTAGTAATAATTGGTGTGAAAAATCTAAAATAAGTGAAAACTTAAGGAATTTTTAAAGGAAAATATAGAATTTTGGAAACAGGACGTTTCAGAAGGAACAACCGTATAAAATGAAGATAATACACGGAATTTAAGCTCTAAGAAATAATAGAATCTTGCACTGATTTTAAATATTAATTTTTTGTTGATAATTCTTATTGAATGGATAGATTAGATGGGATACTTATCCTTCTTGGATCAACCTGGTAACAAGAATTACAAATGGATCTTCATGAAATTTGTGTAGGCAATTTTTTCAAGTCAATTGCATTACATTTTTAGTGATCCAACTGACTTAATTAATTAATAAGCCGTCGGGCACTTAATCTTTAGCAATCCTCCTGCTGCTTTAAGCAACACCTCGGCAGGC
This sequence comes from Drosophila paulistorum, assembly GCA_018152135.1. Lineage (NCBI taxonomy): Eukaryota > Metazoa > Arthropoda > Insecta > Diptera > Drosophilidae > Drosophila > Drosophila paulistorum. Next base: position 9,067,505 of record JAECXG010000805.1, on the reverse strand, counting down.
TTATGGCGTACTGGGGGATCGGCTTTCATTTGGCTTGGCCAGTGAGTTTTGCTCCTCCAGTTTATCAATTAATCAAAATCGTCGCCGTGTGCAGTCCTTGGCAGTTCACCAGAATGCAGGATGGCGGAGAGGCGCAGGAGGAGTGGAGTTCGTGGAGTGAAAATAAAACCAAAAGAAATGTCGTTAACTTAAGTGTCCAATTAATTAAATTCGCATTTAACAGCCGCCAAGCTGCGAAAAGCCATTAAGATAGTTTGTCACAAACACATGAATGCCCCACCGATTTCACCTCATCCCCCACAACCGCCTATCTCCCTCTTTCTCTATCTCTCTTTCTCTCTCTCTCTATTTGACTTTCCCTTCGCACCAGCCTTCTCTTTACATTTAACCAAAAATGAAAACTTTGCTCCTTGAGGTTTCTTTTGGTGTTTTTGAGCCTTGGAAACTTCATCTTGTGATTGTTTCTTTTTTTAGGTTTCTTCTTATTTTAACTTGCCATAATTTGGGAGTGTGTGTGTGTTTGTGTTCGTCTCTATGTGAGCTTGTTGTATTGTGGCTGTCTCCTTTCTGGCCATGTTCAAGTTTTATTCGCAAGTTTATAAATTTGTGCTGCTGCCGACGCCTGCTCATGTGGTTTTTGGTCGGAGATGTCGGTTTACTACACTCTGGTCTGGTTTGGTCTACCCAGGCGATTTCACACTCAACTTGTTCCTAATAAGATTAATTTGCTGTGCATTCCGGGCCACGATCTTTGCAAGGAATTACCATTTTTTAAATGTTACCAACACGGTACAACAGACCGAAAGAAGCAGCTTATACTTGTAGTCAAATTAATTAGTTAACATAAAGTTTAAGTAAAGATGGGCAAATTCAAAATTAAAGAAGGGATTGCACTACATTTTAAAATAAGTACTAAACAGCTTGGTTTTAGAAAGTCGTCAATTAGTAAAATTGATGCCAGTTGAACACATTGATTTGGCTTATAAAAATTAAGAAGTTGACTAATTAAAAATTTATCGTTTTATATCAAGATTGCAATCGGTTCATTTCATATAAGTCAGAGCATTTTTTATTATTATTATTATTTAAGTATAGGATATAGTTGTAAACTATCAACCCAACTATATTTTTACAAGCCCAGGCAACTAAGGCCTTCGGCTTAGACGAAAACTACATCCTAGCCTGGAATTCGAACCCGGATCCTCGTTGTTCAGTTGACTAAATGACTGGGTCACTTAGACAACTCATCTACCGAGGACTGCAGACCATTTTTTAAGTAATACGAAGGTGGCCAAATGGCCAAGTAGTAATCATAATCTGGCCACAACCAATTTTCGAAAATGCGTGAACAACACTTAACTAAAATAATGCCCGAAATTTTCTGAAAATGCATGAATGTTTTGGTATGAGTGAGTCACAACCCGTCGATCACAATTCGTCTATTGAATAGATATGATTATAAAATCACAAACCACCATCTTTACGAAAAAAACTTCCGAACGAAATTCCTGTCGGAGTACAAGGTGAAATCTCTCTTTCTTGCAAAGGAACTCTGCTACAGCTGGCCTCAGATATAAAGTCGCGTGATCCAGATTTCAAGTAAAAAAACGCGTCTTCACGAAATCGACGTTACGAAAGAAAAGAATTCTTTTGCATTAAACACATAAAATTGCATGTACAATAAGTGCCTTAATTTGCTCCAAACCAATTTTCCGTGTATAAATATCGTAAAATTTCTATTAAGTCGCCTCGGAAGACTTTCTCTTTTCGTTTCTCTTCCTTTCAACTGTAACAGGTGATGTTTTCAGACTCGCATGTCGGTAGAGAAACGGTTTGGTGGGTGTTCAAGGAGAAACTTTTCTTCTGGCCACCTAGTTAAAAATCCTTAAAAAATGGCCTGATATGTATATTAGTCAAAAATTATAAAAAAATTTCTTGTGCTCTTAATCCCGTCTTTGAGAAAAGTGTTACAGACAGCTCAGTTATGGATCTAGAAGGAAACAATCTTTCCGTCAAGGAAAGGATGTTTTAAACTAAATCGTATAACTGAATATATATTGAATATATTGAAAATATTAAATATATTGAATATATTGAATATATTGAAAAAGCTACATTTGACAATAACACTGTGATAGTCGAAAAAAAAGACATGGCAAAATTCGATGGTTTCACCCTATTTCGGGTCTTGCGAATCGAACTGCATCATTAGTTTCTTAAGTTATCACGATGGTTTCATACAAAATTTTTTACGGAAGTTTTTCATCAAAGTTGCCATCTTTTCGAAAAGGGTCTTTTTTCCATTTGCTTCTAACTTCTTAAATATTCAGTTTGCCATGTTTTTTTTTTTTTGTTTGAAAAAAACTATCACAGTGTAATGGGCGTATTTTGATATTGTTTTATTGAGCATTAATTTATTGGACCCCCTCATCATTTTTTTCTTGATCGGTTGACGGAAACATCGTTTGTCTATACAAAAAGGATCTTTCTTATTTTTGTCATATGGCCATATTTTATTCAGAACTTGTTGGTATTTACCAACAGTTATTTAGTATATGATTAAAAATAATCATAAATATATATATAATCATATATGTTCAATTCTACTTATTTAAGTAGATCAATTCTACTTATTTAAGTAGAATTTAACATATATGATTATATACCTATATATGATTATTTTTAATCAAATACTAAATAACTGAAGTCAACGAACACGAATGTAAAATCCGTTTATTTATCTTAAGCTCTGTTTTCGAGATTTGAGCGAAAAACAAATTTTTGGGCACACAAATAAATTATATGTACCGATTTCGGTATCGTTCTTAACAATGACAAAAAATTTTTTTAAGCATAGTGGTGTCGGTGAGTATTTGTAACATAAAATCAACAATGTGTACTGGATGTTAATTGTCGATAAAACATTGTTTAAACTCTGCAGTTGTCCTACCTTAGCATTTTTAGACTTGAAAGGATTGTTAGCAAGGCTCTAGTGTTAAATTTAAAGTGATTGAGTATAAAACTTCCAATATCAATATTCAACTTGACTTGACTCAAAACTCTTCTAATGCATTTCATCACTTAATCAATCTGTCACGAAATCTGAGGGAAATTAATCAAATTGAGGATCACTTGTAATCTAAATTGAATTAAAAATTGCCCTTGACCATGGACATATGGAAAGTCCGATATACATACTTACAAAGCGTAATGATAAATGTGCCTAAATAGACGTTCTTATTCCTGGATGATTAATAAAGTAATTTTCAAGTTCAAATGCAACATAAAAAGGGCTCATAAAAAAACAAAGGAGCGAACGCATGCAACACTTTACCTCACTTTGGATTAGTCTTCACTCGATTTGGAGTTTTCACTCGACTGAGAATGGTCGTAAATCGCTGTTGAATGCTGCGAAATGTAAACGCCCATAAACAAAAACTGAGTGAGAATCAGAGAATCTGTTTTCTCAATGAACGCGCCACGTGTAGTCATAAATTCTCTGACAGAGTTGGTTAAGAGGAAGTGAGAGGCTTGGGGGTACTGGACCAGTTTTCGTTTTCTCTCCTCTAACAGGTTTCTCATTAATACTCAAAGAGGCGGAGCCTAGGAAGCAACAACAACATATGCTTGACACACAAAGCAGATTCTCTCAAAGAGGCAGCTAGACAGAGTGAGAGAGAGAGAGAGAGAGCGAGAGCCAGCGCCGACTCAGTTAGCTGCTGGAGGGTGTGTGTATGTGTGTAATATAGCAATAAACCATTCTCGGCAGCCATAAAGCAAACTGCTCAGCTGGCGTATGCTGCGCTGTCAGCGTCTCTGCCTCTGCCCGCCATGATGGCCGTCCGACTGCGACTGCGCTCGTAATTTTTCCCGTTTAATGGTTTGTTTACATCATAAATATGGCTGCAGAGCGACAGAGAACATGAGCGCGAAAGAGAGGGCTAACGCGTATGAGAACGAGAGAGAGAGAGAGACTCCTCTCCAAGAGAGAGCCGAGAGTCTGCGTAGTTGTTGGTCTTGAGATTTCAACAATTTTTGGCGCGCGTTTCGTTGTGCCTTAAAGACGGGAAAAGGGGCAGGCGGAGATCTGGAGATACTCGTCCAAAAGCCTGTGACGTCAGAGGGATAAAACATGCTCTTGATCACGATCACAGATAATTAGCTTTAGGCACGGGCCACAAATTATCGAAAATGAAAGGTGTTTAAGATCTAACAAATAATGCAAATGTGAATATTTTGATTGAAGTTGCAAATTTTTCTGACTTTTAATCCTATCTTATTCCTTGTACGAAACATTTCACATTCGAAGAACTCTCAAAAAATTTATTTTATTACGTAGGTAAAAATATTTTATATTAGTAGAACTCCGAATTTTATGTATAAAAATAAATTGGTTTTCCAGTGTATAAAGAATATATGTATGTATGGTTATAGCCTTATAGCGCTATGAACAACTGCACGACGCCTAATATCGAACCTTTTAAACGCTTTTATTGCGAAACCACTTTTCTTTCCACCTTTCTCAAAAACGACTATCAAATACGTTCAGCTCGAAAAGAGCTATAAGCTGAACTACTTTTCTTTGTCTTATTATACCCTTGCAAAAAGGGTATATTAATTTTGGTCAGAAGTGTGCAACGCACAGAAGGAAGCATCTCCGACCATATAAAGTAAATATATTCTTGATCAGCACGACGAGACGAGTTCAAATAACCATGTCCGTCCGTCTGGATCGATGCGAACTCCTCCAAGACCGTAAGAGCTACAGAGCTGAAATTTTGCACGTAGGCTTGTATATATTGCAGGGTTTGTATATCTCGGATTCAGTCGGATCGGACCACTATATCATATGGGAGCTATACAAACGTCAAAGTCACGAACAGTGACTTTTCTCAATAACTTCGTTACTTTTTAAGCTATTGTCGTGAAATTTAATATAAGTAAGTTTATTGTAACTGTAAACCAGTGTGCCGAATTTGATGAAGATCGGGTGACTATATCATATAGCTCCCATAGGAACGATCGGTGGAAAACAGTGACTTTGATTAATATCTTCGTTATTTCCGAAGATTGTAGGCCGTTCTTTCGCAAACATTAGCCTTTTTAGATAAAACGCTTTTTCCTGTGATGGCTATAGGTGAGGAAAGAGTTACTAAAAAAGATGCAAGGGTATACAAACTTTGACGCGGTCGAAGTTAGCCCCGGCCCTCTGGTTTTTTTAATATCTTCAAATAATTCTTGTTCAGCTCATTGTTGTAGTTTAACAGATTAAAATTTTTCTGGCAATTTGATGTCAGGTCACTCAGTCTATTTGTTTCCTGTTTCCTATTCCTTCTCACTATATCACAATATTTGTTTAATATTTAAAAATAAACAAATTCTTTAAATTTAATTTAAGAATTTATAAATATATGTTACAAAATGTAATGTTCTAACTTTCAATAGCTTTTCAACAGAAAATTTTACAAAACAGCTTAAACAGCAATCTAAATTAAATAAATATGAATACATACATACATATATGTTAATAAAATCCACTTTCATAAAAACAATATGCTGGTTATAACAATTATCCGCTTTTAACGTTAGATTCAAAGGTTTAGTTGGCTTCCATTAAATTATTAGTACTGGGGATCTAATCTGAATCTTATACTTTTGAAGATGAACACAAACTTAAGATGTTAATAATATATTACAGTCTTTTGCCTTTGTTAGTAATTGTTAAAATGAGAAATTTAGAATATGCCAACAAAGTTTCTCATATGATCAAATTGCCGACGGATTGACATGAGTGAGGTAGGTAATGTTGAGACATTTCTCTGCACTTCATTCAACGGCAGAAGCGAATGGACCTGTGTCCTGCCGGCGGCTGTGCGTGCATTAACATCATCATAAATATCAGCAGGAGCAGTATTTTGGAAGGGGCCCAACAAACCCAACGTCAACGAAACAAGCAACCAACCACTTGTGGCATTGCTCTTACTAATTTTCACTGCCCGAAAAATGGCACGCTCGATGGTCACACAATTACGGATGTAATAAAGTAATTTGCCGTAATTGCAATTGAGACCAGAACGAAGAACGAACCCACAACCCAGAGAATTGCGTGAACTGGGAACTAACTCAGAGGGCGACTTTGTCGATAGGCGTGAAAAACTTTGTCTTTCGACTGTCTGCCATTTCCATACTTTTCTTTCACTTACTTTTGCCTCTTGTCAACCCTTTTTTCTCCTTTTGTTTTGCCGAATGCAAAGTTTCAGCCTTGGATAATGTGTGACAATGTCTTGCCAGGGCACAGAGGGTGTCTTTTTAATTTCAGGTACTAGATACTACTTTTTTTTTGTTGCTTTTTGCATAGAAAACTACTTAATTATGGCTAGAGTAGAGTTAAGGACACGAAAGGGCCGAATGGGAGCGGAAAAGTGTGATGTCCATTCTATCCTTTCAGCAGGCGGTTAAGTTATGATGTCTTTATGACCGAAAATCCTTTTGTGTGTCCATGGTGTTGTGGTTAATGAGCAAGTTAATGCTTTATTATGATGATTATTATGCTGTGTTGTGTGTGTTCCAGAGCTTCATCATCTTCATCATCATCGTCATCATCACGAACAAGTGTTGAGTAATCCAAGAGGAAAAAAACAAACACATGAATTTCTGTTGTGGGCCTTACAGCAACACATAAAAATTAGTCTATAAAAACAAATAGTAGGCATATGGCTAGCAAGTGTCGACCCCCGTTGGATAAACAAGCGCCTCTTGACACCTCCACCCCTCCATAAACCTTCCCCATTCCGTCTCTGTGTGTGTGTGCACATATCACCTAACACCTCATTCTATTTGCGGTAGCAATGGGAGCCATAGAGTCTCTTAGTTTCCCTCAGTTTTGAATGTACTTGGGGCATGCTGCGAAAATTTCTACATGTTTTTCTTTCTAGTATTGTTTTTCAACATTTCTCACCATTCAGCCATAAGTAAATAAACAAAAAGAAGAATCCGATGATGAATAAACTCGTTTTTTATGGTATTTTTCATTTTTCGAATATTTTCCATCAACGATCTTAAGCATGTAGCATGTCGTTAAAAAAAACTTAGCATATGGAAGAAAATTAAAGCCAATGATGCAGAATATTACAAAAAATTTAGAGAAAATATATACCTACAGCTATATTCTCAAAACATGTAGTTAATTTCAAGTAGCTTATGATAACTAGACTACAAAATGTTGGGCTATAATATGATACTTGATAAAGGTTTCAAGAAATCAAAAATAATTAGCTGTTAATTAGAGCGAATTCTGGTGAATTTTGATCAAATATTACAATTTTATGAGTATTAAAGTGAAGTTAAAATTTGTGGTTTTGGAAAATCTAAAAATACATAAGCTCGGATGAAAATATTTAGCATGATAACTGAAATAAGAACCTAAACTTAATCTTGCACATAAATTTGCTTTAATAGATCAGATAAGACAATTAGCAAGTACAAGATATTTACAGACTATTTAAAACGTATGATTTTTTGTATTACCTATCTCCTGCTTTTTGTCGTCAACTCTACTTTCCCGTTCTCTTTATCTGGCTTTTCTGTATCTAAGTAAAGAGCTCTTGAGTCAATTCAATAATTATAAATCAATATTGGAATCAATTATGTAGATCCCTCTTACAATTATTAACTATCTGTAAACGATACACACATCCATTTGTATACACACACACCATACACACACAACAAAGTCAAACCACAACAAAAACAACAAAAAATATTCAAACAATTTTCAAGTGATGGCTCCCATTCAGCCTCCCTCTGCCCCTTTTCTAGCCGACTTAATTAAGTCACAAAATTTATGAGCTACTTTTCTGGGGTAGCCATGTGGGAGCACACAGAGCGAAAGAGAGAGCGATATGTACATACTGATATAGAGAAACATTTTCCCTCCTATTTACACCCTTCTTCTTTCTGCCAAACACTCTCCCTGCCTTTCTCTCTTTGAATTTTCCAATTGACACGCGTTTGCCCCACCATATACAAAACCGAAGAGAAAACGAAACAAGAAAAAGTGGCAAACTCTCGCAAATGAAGCCATTCGAATGACAATGATCGATTTTAACGATTTGTTTTGATATTTTTACGATTATTTGAAGTGGGGACAGCGGCTGTGTTTCGCTCTAGAGTGGGTAGCGGAGACCTACACACACACACACACACACACACACACACAAAACACACACAGGCACATCGTTTGCACAACATAAAATGGGACATAAAACAGATATAAGCAATGAAAATGCGAAGATGATGGGCCAACATTCAATTCAATTAATAATAAATTAGCTGCTACTCAAGAGATTGAGAATGGTATGAGGGAAGGATAGGGGGTGATTAAGAAATCTGAAATTAATATTTTAACCATTTTAATGCTCGGTTATATGGACATTTAATTACCTACCGCAGAGTTTAATGGAAACTCCTGCTGTTCATGGGAATCCTCATAGAAGTTATACATATGTATATAAACAATGCTATTATACAGAGGAGTGCATATAGATTAATTAATTGTTTCTATCTGGATGTTAGCTCAGAAACGTGGATTAGGTCTACACACCAATAGGGAAACTGAAAACTCTTCGTATTGGATATTTGAAAAACTTTTCCAAGTTTAAACTCTCTGATGGAAATTGTTTGCTTTGTTCATGGCTTAAAAACGAATATATCAAGGTACACACATACATATGTACATAGAATTTTCGGATAGTAGTTCTGATTTTCTCTGCTTCTAGTTACTTACTTTTGCTAGATCCTAAACTTCTTCAAAGATATCATAGTTCTATCAGTAAACATTTTTTCAAAAACGTATTATATTTAAAATATATTTTTCCCCATCCAAAAATTTGGGCATAATGAAAATCTAAGTCAAAATCAAATTTGAATGAATCGATTATAATTTATTTATTTCCATCAGAGAGTTTCAACTTGAATAATTCTTCCGAATATCCAATGCAAAGAGTTTTCAAAAAAAAAAAATAATAATTGTGATTAAATGTATTCGAAACATAGCAACTTATTCTCTTGCATTCAAGCCCATTCAACTCATTTTTGTTTCGGTGGATTGCTGTGCGACTGATTGGCACATCAGCGAACTTATTTACTCAAAGTCGGTATTCAAATTCATTCACTTCGTTTTAAACATTTTTAACTCAAACTAACTTTTCTGTCACATTTTTTCTCTAATATTTTTCTCTAATAAAGTTAGTTTACTATTTCCATCTTTATCACATTCAAAGATATATTCAAATTGTATTCGTTTCTGCACAATTAAATATTCAATTGGGACTCCATTAACAAAAACATATTTGTTATGCAGTGTTGCGATATTCGTTTTTAATAGAGTTGAACTATTTTGAGAGACTTTTTAGAGAATAGAATTTAAGAATATAATCAATCTTTAAGATTTCAGTTCTGGGACATAAAAATTTCGTCACAATTGTTGGATAGATGGCTGGTTTCTTTATTTACACTGGTTGGTGTTCTATACGCTTCTCGGCAGTTTTTGTTGTCATCTTTCGTCGACGATTTTCCGTTTGCATCATCATAAATCACAGTGCACCACATGGAAACTGGAAAAAAACGCTCAAAAACTAAGGAGAAAAAAAATTGAGAAATATTTTGTATATATGAATTTTTGTAAATATTTTTTTGGTGCATTGTTGTTGCTGTTTTATGGCATCTTTTGGTCCCTTTTTGCATATGCAAAACTACGCAATGTGAACGCAATTCGTTCCTTGGGCATATCTAGAGCAAAACATAATTTCGGCTCGTTGTTTTTATTTCCGCCGCCTCCTCCTGTGCGTTTTTATGATTTATGGCATTTTATTGCAGGATACTTAGAGACAACGGCAAGTGATGTGTCGTAGGAAGGAAACTTTTCTATCTAAGTTCTTCGTTCTGGTTTATAACATATGTTGAGATACGTTGTTGAAATTTTTTTTCAGAAATCAATTAAAAATTTAGTTCAGTTTATAGACAATTTTGTGAGCAAAAGTCACGTGCATACGCAACGAAAATAGAAATGGGAAAAGCCTAAAAGAAGAACCCTCAGCAAAATCTTCTTCATCCTCCACTTCCATCCCCTTGTGGCCATATGCCTGGCTCTTTGTCAAAACGCAAAATGGTGCATCTCCAAAATCATCTGCCGTTTGTATAGAATTGGAATTTGTATTGGGGTTGAGGATTGGAGATGGAAATGGAGATGATGCTACTGATGCTGGTGGTGATAGATATGTTATGCATGTGTGTGTTTTGTGTCCTTTGGCAGGAAGCGTCTTTCGATCTAAGCGTAACGGCTTTCAATTGGGCATGCCGTTCTCCTGCATCTCCATCACTACCACCACCACAACTTCTACCATCTCCAACTTCTGCCCATCCATCTACATCTTTAGCCGCCGCTGCTGCTGCTGCTGATAAGGCTCAAATCGAACGCAAATCGATTGCCATAGCCGTAGCTGAACATGATAAATGTTCGACTTATCCTCCTTTGCCAGTTGTCAGTTGCAAATGCATATATCCCCTCGACGAGCACCAAAAAGACTAAACGCACTCGAACACATGCGACTCCAGCTCTAGCGTTAGGTTTAGAAGGAGATTGTGAAGAGAAAGTCCAAAATCTATTCTCTACCGAGGGTTCTCGACATCAAATGAACCCATCGATTTTGATACTATTCGAAGTGTATGTAGCTAGAGATAATTTGAAGAGTTTGCTCATTATCAAGAAAGCCATTCATCAAGACCTTGTTGGAAACATTGGATACTTGAAAATGTACAAATATAATAATTACCGATTTAAAGAAAACAACCAATTTGACTTGGAAAATTTAAAATTTCAGAATCTTTTTATTGCCTCGTTTACTTTTTCTCTATAATCTTCTCCTTTTAATTTCCATTTTGGATTCGTTTTCTAAAATTTAATTGTATTTAACCTACAGCGTTTCTATTTTTCTTTTCTTGTTAAACTCTGTTTGACTCATTTGCTTTTCCATTTTCATATCCATCCTAGGGCTCTTAATTCTCTTTGTTTTTCTTTTACTTGGTTCCAGTAGAACCAAGAAACCTCTACCAATAAGATATTCCTATGTAATAAAAAAAATATCAAAGAAGCTAACTTCGGCAATGCCGAAGTTTATATACTCTTACAGTCCTTGGCAATAATATTTTTACATTTTGAAATTTCTTTCCCTGCAACTCAATTCATCAATACACAAACAAAATATTCAAATTATTACTCTTTTTACTACAATTTTTCTTCTTCTACCATCCAAAGCATCGCACGCATACACATACAGTTCGTGTAGCTTTGCGTCTGTGTGTGTGTATGCATGTGCTCTGTTTGATTTGCTGATGACGTAGTAGGCAGCAAGCAGCGCTGCCGGCAGCGCTTGAACCGATTTGTACTGACTGTAACTTGTGTTCTATTTATCCGATCAGGTTCATTTTATACCAAATTCTATTATATTGGTAAATTTCATGGGGATACTCCAATTTTTGCAAAAATTTTTGTTCTAGAGCTATATGATATAGTAGACCGATCCTCACAATTTTCATACTTTATCTCACACAGGTAATAAAGAGTCCCCAAAAAAAATTTCAACCCGATATCTCTTAAGATGGCTGAGTAAAACGCGTACGCACAGACGGTCGGACAGACGGACATGGCTATATCGACTCAGCTTCTCATGCTGATCAAGAATATATATACTTTCTGGGGTCGGAAACGACTCCTTCTGTGCGTTACAAACATCTGACCAATTTTATAATACCCTCTGCAAGGGTATAAAAAGAAAAAATATTCGGAATTAAAGTCAACTCTTTAAAGTTCAAACTATTTCACTGAACAATAAAGAACAAATATTAAGCTTGAATGCATTTTTGAACATCTCATCTCTGCATCGTATAGTCGACGCCTACGAATTACGGAAACGAAATAAATCGAGAGCGAAATGAATGGATACCAAAAGGATGAATGGGGCAAGACATAAAACAACAACAAAAGCAAATAAAACAACAACAAGAAAGTGCAACAAAAAATATTGAAACGAAAAATACAACTGACAAAATTTTATTTCGCTTTATTTGCAAAAAGCGGAGCACTCCATAAATTTTCGTGCGCTCAATATTGTTTCAGATCATAAATCATGGCTGCATTTGCGTACAGGCGGACAGATGGACTTGCATACATACGGACGGACATTTCAAACCAAACACACTCACACACACACGCATATAAACGCAGATAGATGGAGGGACACTCACTTGCACTCACTGGCCGCTACAGATGCAGGCAGCTGCTGCATTCGTGTGCGACAGAGATAGAGCGACCTTTAGACTCTCGGAGCACAGAGTCTGCAGCGGCACAGACACCGGCATCGACAAATGTTGAATGTATCCTATATATACTTATATATGTCGGTCTGTTGTTATGTATATATATTTGAGTGCATACCTTGTAGCTAACGTTGGGCTGCATCATCACAGGGGAAAAAACAAAAACAACTGCAATAACAACCACAGAGCCCAAGCAAAATCCCTGCCACAACAAGTAAGTATGAACAGTTTTTGTTTTTTGCATTTACAGGACATTATAAGCACAATAAATACCCAGTAAATTGAAGAAAGACGGATTACTCCAAAAAGTATGCTAATCAAAATTGTTTAAACCATTTCAGTAGCAATTTTATTCCACATCTTAGTGGAAATCATAAAAAAGGGAATGGATAAGGTAAGAAAATGAGATTGGGGAATATCTACAAATCTAGCAAATTAATTCAACAATTTGACGGCATGCTCTCTGATCTACGTGTTTTCTTTTTTATACAAAGGAAAATATCAAGGATAAGTGTCAATTTGTTTCGCAAACAAGAAGATCCAATAAAATGTGGGAAAAACGTTTGCAAATGAATGATCTCCCTGGACTTGATATGCCCACAAGGAGCTCCGTTCTCCATGCCAGGTACAACAATAGCCAACATGCAGTCATACGAGTGCATTTGGATAAAGTCGAGGCCGCTGCACTTGTGCCCTGCACATGCCTCCAACTTCTCTCTCTCTCTTTCTCCACTCGCCATCTCTTTTTCCCCCTGTTTACCCCGCTGACCTCTACCCTTCTCGCCACAAACCATTGAAGCGGCAATGCGTCGGCGGCCGGCATGCAAATGCACAGCGAAAGCAGTCCGCCAGAGATGCAGGAGGTTGTTGTTGGGGTAACAAGGGCAAGGGAGCAGAGTCCAGGGCATGGGGCATCGAAAAACTGAAGTGGTCTGCAAATTCACATTAACGCAAATTCCGTAAGTGAAGTATGTTGCATTTGCCGCACGTAAATTTAAAAAGCGCGGCAAACACAATAACAAAAACGTTTCTCTTATTGTTGCTGTTGCTGCTTTTGCTTTTGCTTATTTACAGAGATAGAGAGAGAGAGAGAGAGAGAGAGAGAGAGAGAGACAGAGAGTGAGGGGAGAGATCCGATTGAGGAAACGAGAGGAAGAGATATACATAGGGAACAAAAAGTCTCAACAACGAGAGCAACTGTGGAAATGGAAAATTGTGAATGTTGGGCTACAGCTGCATAGGCATTTGGTCTCTCACACACACACACACACATATATGTATATATATTTGAGATACATAAATCTTGTGGATGAGCGTGCAGCATTTGGTGGGTTTGGTTTGGGGTTTTCTTTTTCCTTACCCCTGCTCCCTGTTCGATAGGATGTAAAGTTTTGGGCGGCATTGCCAATGGGTTTGTTTCCAAAATGGGGAAGAGAAGAGAAAAGCAGCTGTGTCCTAAGCTTTAGTTCAACATTGAAGTGAATCTGAGACTAAGAAGGTAAATCCATTTCTTACGCTTAACTTTTGAGCACCTTTAAGTTTTTAACAGCAAAATTCCAAAGAAATTAATTGCAAATATCTTTAAACATGAGTCTGCTCATTTGTAAAAAGAATGAGTAATACTAATATTTTAAATTTACTTAATTAATTATGAACTATTAAATAAAAAAAAAAAATTTGACGAATATTAAGCTAATAGTTTTCAGAACGAAAACAAAACTTTGCTTTCACCAATTACTTTAGTTATAGTGTAACTAGCTTTGGAAAAAAAATTAATTACTGAGAATTAGGCATTATCTTCTATTAAAAAATGTTATACTTTTGTATATGATTACTTTAAGATAATCTAATTGTAATCTTTATTTGGGTGTCACTAGAAAATTTAAATTAAAGAATAAATAAAATATAGGGGTCCCATTACTCATACTACCTTAGAAGCCTTAAATAGTTATTATTATAATATTCAAAGCGGTTACTGGAAAAAGGTTGACCATTCATCTTATTTGATAGAAAGAAATTGTAAGGCAAATTAACATCTATATATTCCTGAAACAATCGTTTGGATAGAGGATACTATATATGTACACATGTAAGTGATTGAGTCAAGCTCTATTGCTTTTACTATTATTCATAGATAAACCAGACCGAACCCAGGCACTAAAATGCCGATATTGTGTATATCCTGTGGCTGAATTCCAAAAATTTGTGTTTTTTTTTATATAAAAACCAACCTTTTTGTCAATACCCACGCATTCATTCTTTTTCAGTTACCTTTAACAGATGTCGCTTTAACACGGATGGCAATCCATCTGCGTGGCACTAATAAAAGATTTCGCTAAATTGATACTGTCGATGGAGTAATTAAACTGCAATTTTTATGAGACATGCCGGACGGAGGACCGGGGCAGCCGTGGCTGGCGCTATCATAGATCGAATAAATTATTATTCGTCGTTGGACCAAAGCGGCGGCGACGCACACACAAAATGCACTCGGCCAGAAGCCAGGACCCGGCCGGATTTGTCCATTTCAGTGTATGAGTGTCTCCGTCTCCCTCTGTCCGTGTGTGTTTATGTGAGTGTGTGTGTGCATTTTGTTGGCTTCGATTTTTGGCTTGAAAAATTTCACCACGCATTTTTTTGCAATATTTTTTTTTGTACCTTTTTCACCTTTTCAATTTTCACATGTTCTTTTTTTGAGTTTTTTTTTTATGGCATTTTCATTTTACACTTTATACTCAGAGATTCAATCTGTTCGCCTACATAAACCTTTCGTCTCAATAAAAACTCTTGTTTTGCACACTCAAGTCCTTGAAGTTGTTAATTTTTATGACGTCATTACTCGCCTCGTAAAATTCAGTCAACAGTTGGTTGCTGAATTCTACTTCTACATCTCGTCTCGGTTGGGTCTGGTCTGGTCTGTCTTGGTTTGGTTTTGGTCTGGTCTGGCATGCCGTCGGCGAAGGCAGCGGCTTCGGGAGCGGCAATTGCAAAGGCAACAGGCGACAATGATTTTATGAACATGTTCTTTTGAGAATCTCCGGCGTGTTGCCTCTAAAAAGTTGGTAGCTTTATTTTGCAACCGGAATTTTTATTGTTATTGCTAACATTTATGAGTTTTACGAGATTTGTCTCGTTTGCCTGCTCAGTTGTCAGTTCTACCCAGTTAGAGAGTAAATAAATTAAAATTTCGAGGAACATTGATTGGATGTGTTCATTATCTCAATTGTGTGAGATTCTCTTTAGAAAATGCCACAAACGGACCAATGCTCTAACATAGCAGGAACTCATTGATTCGGATGATGGGACAAACTTCTTAGAAATCAAAGTTAATTTAATAATGATATGGATAAATATAGCAGGTTTATGTGTATGACTCAGTATTTTTGCTTGTTATCATATCACTCCATAACGTGCTTTTCTTTAGACGTAGTGAATTTATCTTAATCAATAATAATCTATCACATAATCACATTTTTAATGCATTTTTTTGGCATCGCATAAGTGTTAAAGTTATATCATTCTGCAGGATAATACATACCATGTTATCTTTAAAAAATTGAATAATTTAAAATAATTTTCAAAAATAAACCTTGTTCAATTTTTGGGGTATAAAACTGTAAAGAATCAATTTACTTACAGTGAGCATAAGTTAAAGCTAAATTGTAATTTTGTTTTAAATTTACTTAGAGCAAGATTAGTTTAGGCATGAAGCTACAAGTTGCCCAAAAATCAATAGTAAAGAGACCATAGATCAGTTAGATAATCTCGAATATCATTTGATTATATTAAGAAGCCCTTTTTTGTTGGTTTGAAGGGCGAGAACTTGTTAAACAGTCCTCGACTGAGTAACAAAGGTTTTTCATTTCTCCTTTTTGGGATGATTGTTTTTTTTTTCAAAGGGTCCGAACAACATGCATTCAACCAAGAAGATGCTCTAAAAGCTTCTTATATGTATTCTATTATGAGCTCAAACACTTCGAATTGAAGTTAACTCAATTTTCATCTTAATGAATTATTTCCATACCAACAAATAAGGCGAGTGTTTACATTCAATTTTCACAAAACACGGTCCTTTTATTGATGTATCCTGGTTGGGGTTTGAATACCTTTGAAACAGTTATGCGCCATGTTCTACTTATATTTTTATGGCTGCTCTTTGCAACTCAAAACCACAAAAGCCACCACCCACACTCATGCACACCAACCCCAAGGCAAATAGAGGCACACACATACCCACTCACACACATGTGTGAACTTGTATGTATAAATTTAAAACATGGATTCTTAATTAGTAGCAAATGTATCCCATTTGTTGTGTGTTCCTTCGTCATTTTTTACCGGTGGGTTGGCACCCTTGTTGATGCCCAAATTAGTTGAGAACTCAGAGGGCTTCTTCCAGTGCGTCTCATAATGCTCGCTAATTAATCCTGCTAGGATCGGATTTTCCCGACATAATTATATTTACAGCCATCGTCGCCGTCACAAAAAGGAAACGTGAATGGGGATCCGGGAACGCAGGGAGCGTCTCGCCCTTGGCTCGGATGCCCCAGCAGAGGTTTTATGATGTACCGTTATGGCTCTAAGGTATATCTAGCATGCTAGCAAGTTTCGTTTCGTGCAAAAGGATACACAAGGATATTAAATTAATTTTTAAGTGCGAGACGGCACGTTAAGACGAGGAGTGAAAAGATGTAACAAAGGAGCAAAAAATTAATGCGATTCTCTTGCTTGCGTCTATTGTCTGATGTTGAAACGAAACTTTAAGCTTTATCTTTCTTAGGACTATCTAACAGGGTGCTCCACAATATATAGCTAATTAAGAAATAACTAAACACACAACGAAGCAATCGAAAAAGGGATGTCATAATCCTATAAAGCCAGCCTGTGAACCGTTTTGTTTTAGCTTTTCGTGATTATCTTAATATGGAACCCCTGTATTTAATGAATTCTCATTCTGCCCTACCGTGTTTATAGTATTTTTCTTTAATTTTCCCTTGTATTTTTATTTTTTGGGTTGTTTTTTGTTTGTTGTTGCAAAAATAAATAATGCGTAAGTATATTTTGTGTATAAGTTTATTTTTCTTTGCTTTTCTGTTGCTTTATGGCTTTCCACGCGGGTGGCCAACAGTTGACGATGGAGAGATGAGCTAGGGAAGATATGGTGAGGATTATTTCATCTCTACTACACTCCCACACCCATCATACCAATGGCCGTGGCAACTGGCAAATTAGTTTCATGAATTTAATGGGCACCTCGTTCTCTCTCTCTCTCTCTCACTCTCTCTCTCTCTCTCTCTCTCTTTCTTTCCTTGGCTCAGATTCCGAGATCTTTACTTTTGACTATTTTTATTCGAGCTGAACATATCAGCAAATGCTATGATTAAGACAATGTCCCGCCGCCATGCTAAGAGTTCGAGCAACAACAATGTAAAGTTAAGTGATTACTTTTTTGCTGCAGGGAAACAGCAGCGGGAGGATGTGCTAGGACGACTAGAGCAGAGACTAAAAGTTCAACTCGTAAATTTATTAAGCAAAAACTTGAGCAGGAACTTTCGACAGACTGGGCAAGTTTTGTAATTGTATTCATTCAATGAAGTCCAATTTTATGCATTATTCATGAGTCTAACTCGGAACGAGCAAAGATTGAATTGAACTAAGAGGAAAGGCACCAAAAAATATGTACTTATATACATATAGCTATAGATAAGTTATACGTATCCTGAGAATTGAGATATCAATTCCCTTTCCAGATCCATTGCTTTTTAGTGATCTTCAGGCCAAGGAATCAACCTCTAAGCCATATTTATGTCGCATTGTTACACACACACACACACTGCTGAAATCAGCAGAATATCCTTTGCCAAAATCCTTACTCGCTGCTGCAATAGCCATAAAGCAATCAATCAAAGCGCAAATCGCTTTGGTGTCGCAAAGCACCGCTGGGCAAAGACTTTTCGCTTTAGGAATAATATTCATCATCATTGCAGGAACAAGAGTCGAAGCCAATGCCAGCCAGCTCCAACTCCCAAGTCCAAGTAATCGTCTTCATTTTCAGTCAGAGCTATAGTCGGAGACTCCTTTGATGCCTTGGCCACGACCATGACTCAGAGATATTGAGGCAAGCCAAACTGTAGATGGATGGAGAAGAGGCCAAGCATGCGAGCAAGAGTGAGTCTCTCATATTCTTACTCTCCAACTTGAGACTCTTTCCTTGTGCAATCTCTTGCTGCGTAATCGCATTCAAGTGCCCCGGCTCCATGTGTCCATATGTGAGGCGTGGTGTGGTGTGGCATAGGTGGGGGCCAGGCAATACCGTGCCGTGCCGTTGCCGTTGCTGTGCCGCATATAAATGTTTGATTTATGCATCCAAAATGCTTGACTCACAGCCAAAAAACGAATTCGATTGGCGGCACAGTGGTTGAAAATGCCTGGCAATTGTAGCACTTGGAATTGGTAATACATTTAGGATTCAAAATTAAAGTCATACCTTTAATAATAATAACGTCTATGCTTAATTAGACCTTCTTCTATAAAGTACTCAGCCATGGCCCTTAATGCGGTGACACCAACAGGATCTTCATTCTTTTCTTCTTATTTTTAGTTACTCAATAAATAATGGTCCAAGTAAGAACAGATCATAAATTTTTTTTTTTTTTGCGAATTTTCAGATCCAAATCAAAAAGTTATAGCATTTATTTACTATAGCATATTCTTCACTTAATTACTCATTTATTTGTATTGACTTATATTACCTGTCTTTGAATCACTGTGCGTGGGGCCACTGCAGCTGTTCTTGTTGTTGGTGTTGTTTCTGCAGTTGTTCTTGAAGTGGAGTCTCGTGGACTGGCATAGCTTGGCCGACTGTGACTATGACTGCATCATCATCATCGAGTGCAGTTGTAGTCATCGTCGTTTCCCATTTCCCATCGTAATGGCGGCACTTTGAGTCCTCCACCGGCACCAGGAGAGACCACTCTATAGAGCTTTATCCTGAGTAAAGCACAAAGCATCAGCATAGCACATTATCATTATAAGCCCCCCAAGTTCGCACTCTCTTAGTGTTCCCTATTCCGGCTGTTAAAAAACCATTCGAATGCAAGAAACGCATATCTTGCAATGGCTGCTGCTCCTGATGCAGCTTAAGCCGCCATCGGCTCTAAGCCATCTTGAAGCATCTTGTTAAACGCTAAACAACTTATTCTATAGTTTACTTTTTTATGGACCGAGCGTTGGTCTCTGCAGGGTCACACGAGGTGTGAGAATTTGGCACTTGAAGGAGTATCTCAATTCGCGGCGATTGGAAAATTAATGGTCTCGAGCGGCAACTTTATCTGCGACTTCGTTTAGGGGCATTCTGTTTTGACATCTTTAAAAAATAATATACATAAACAAAAATTTTATGAACTTCACTTTGAGGCCCGTCTATTATTCTCCTTTCGCCGTACTTGTTTTTGCTACCGCATCAGACTTCAAAATGCGACAAATTGCCTTTGCCCCACCCCGCCATCTTTGGGGGTTCCTGATTCTGCAGCGAAATTGAAATGAGGGCAAAACTTATAATTTGGATGCGTTCCAATGGTTTTGCTGAAGTAGAAAATAATCTCTGACTGTCTAACTGACAGAGTGACTTACCGACGTTTTGTCTGTTATTCGGTTGGCAAGGCAAAAATATATGCGGCAAAAAAAAAAAAAAAAATTAAAACCAGAAATGTTCTCATCTTCCTGTTCCCCTCTTGATTTTAGTTCACTTCTTTCTGTTTTTTGTTGTTGTTAGTTCCTTTCCGTTTGAAATTTATTTTTTACTTAAAACTTTCTGTTGTAAGGGCAATGAAAAATGGGGGAAAACAAACTTTTTTTTTGTGTTTGGTTGGCTTTTCAGCAAACGAATTCAGTTCTGCTTTGTGTGTTTTGTGGAAAAGTATCGGAATTGATTTCAGTTCGAGGGAAGTTTTTCGAACGGCTAATTTATGCCCAAGTTCCGCCATCTTAGCTAAATTTGGCATAACTATTGATGGTAAAAATTTATTTATTTTGAGGCCAAGTGAAATATATACAAAATATGTAAATTGTATAGATATGGTTATATCGAAGGACAGCTGATATACATATTAAGTTGGAGAATTTTATTTTGGTATCTCTTATGCAGGATAAAATTACTTGGATATATTTACATCTACTCTA
The DNA here is from genome assembly GCA_018152135.1 of Drosophila paulistorum. NCBI lineage: Eukaryota > Metazoa > Arthropoda > Insecta > Diptera > Drosophilidae > Drosophila > Drosophila paulistorum. The sequence continues at coordinate 9,046,949 of JAECXG010000805.1, read as the reverse complement.
CTTTCAAATTTTACCATATTAAAAAATTGCCTATATTTTAAAAAAGTTCATATTAAGTTTTTAAATTATGTTGACACCTGTTTTCATAAATGTTTGCCCAACTTTTCTTTCTATAAAAATCAAAATCCATGTTGTAATCCACTGTTTGGCCATGTTTCAATTTTTTCTGTTTTTTTTTTTTTTTTGTTATTGTTATTGATATTATAATCCCTTAAAAGTGTTGTAATAATCCAAACTAAGTATAATTTATATATTTGTGAAATTTATTATTTTGTAAATCAAATTATTTGCAAGAAAATGAAGAAACAAAAAAAACACGAATAACTAAAGTCAACAACCAAAAACGATGCCACAAAATATTATTCATTTGCTCAGAATGGCAAAAATAAAAACAAAAATAAAAATAGAGAAGCACAACAACAATTTTTAATAGTTTTAAGGGCAAAACCTATAAATAAAATGAAATCAATTGCCAGACACAAGAGGTTGAAGAGTATTGGAAAGGAATTTGGAGGGTAAAACAAAACAAAACAAAAGGCAAATAACCCAAAAATCGCAAATAATACGACATGTTATAGCAACAAAAACAACAACAACAGCAATAACAGCGACAACAATTGCTGCAGCAGCAACAACAATTGCAGTTACCAGCAATAAAATCGTTCGTTTCCGGCTACTGGAAATTTATTCTCTTTCTCGACCAACAACTGCAAATCGGCAAAAGCAAAGTGCAAACATTTTTGTTGTTGTTGTTTTTGTAGTTGCTGTTGTCTCTTGACTATTTGCTAAAGTCATTGCGGTGTTTGGACCGACTGCCACCTTAACCTCCTCCTCATCGACTTGTTCCATCTTTTGGCTGCACAGCAGCAGCAGCCACAACAACAACAAAAACAATTTTGGTAATAATATTCACATTTATGGATTTGTAAGTGGTTCCGCCTGACTTAACCTGCATCCTTCTCTCTTCGCTCTGCTTCGAAACTTTTGTTTGCCTTAAAGTTTCAATAAGGTTCAATCCTAATTTGAGGTCTTCACATAGTAGGAAAAGTTTTTTTTTTCCACTTTTGGAAAAAGGTTAAAAAGTCCTTGAAAGAGTTTTGGGAGGGCACATGAGATATTAAAAGATAAAGGTGATACAACAAATATTTCACACAACTTGCAATAAAGTATTATTTGGAGTGCTCTTCTGTTTAGATGAGTAATTTTTTCTTTGATTGTATAAAAACCATTGAATAGTTAATTTATGAGGCGTTACCTTAGATGATTCTTATGTACTTATGTTAGAAATTTTATGATTCCGAAGGAACACATCAGGTTAGGTTTAGCCAGTGGACATCTTTTTGTTAATAGCGGTCCCTTATAGACCGATTGTGGTCCGCAGTGTTGACTGATTTGAAGCGACCCTAGCAGAGGTTTTTATTTACTAGGATATTCGTAGTTGTACTAGAGTCAGGCCCGGACTGGGACCCTAAGGGCCCACCGGGCATACAAGTTGAAGAGCCCCCTATACTATATGCTTGAAAAATTATTTCCGAGGAAAATGAAAGTTACACATTTTTAGGTTTTACATAAAGTATGTTCGTTTATGTGAATAAAATAAAAACGACTTCTTACAAACAAACCAAAAAAGGGCCCTCCTACCTTGAGGGCCAACCGGGCAATTGCACGAAACTATTTGGGCTCACGTATGTAGAAAATCATACGACATTTAGTGTCTTAATGAATTTAAAACAAAAATACTTTGTTAAAGCACTTTTCTTGTCTATCCCCAATGAAACTTCATTTCAATGCAGTATTTAAGAATAAGTCTATTTTTTGAAAGAAGAATATTTCGAACACATGCAATATATAGTTTATTTTAGTGGGTATACATAGTTTTTAAGATACATTAAATCAAATTGATACAATTTTTTGCTATATACTATCATCTCTTTTCTACTTGTGATTAAAACAATTCCTAACAAAGCAAGTTTGTCAGACTAAAACACATATAAGTATGAATGTATATGTATGTTTATGTAGATATGTATATTATTTCGAATTAAATAATTACATTTGAGTTTCCAATCTTCAACTTTAATATGTGGAAAAAAAGGAATTATCTGAATTTCAACTTTTAACTTTTTGGGTTTGATGACTGTTCCCCACACACACACACCCTCCCATAAGTTCTTTTGCCACTCCATCCTTTAACCTAACTCTTCCATGTCTCAGGAGCTGGCTCAAGTACTTGTTTTAGTTGATTTTGTCGTTGTGTACATATTTATTTATGTTTGCACAAAATATTTGTCCTGTTGTTTCACATCTGCAATTTATTTGCCATCAGAACATTGAAAAACTGTTTATTCATGGCGCTGGCTTCTGGTTCTCACTCACTCTTTCAACTTGTCTCCTTCTATCTATCTCTGTTTTTGTCTCTGTCTCTGTCGTTGTGGCCATAACTCAAGTTGCGGGCACAATGTGATCATTGGATCGCATGATTTGGATTTATTCCCAACGCCCCATTGGACATATTGCCGGCATGTGTGCCATACCACTCCAAACACACACCCAAACACACACAAATACACATACAATCAGCTCATCTCAGCTCAACTCTCAAATGGCAACTGAAAATTAACATAATCGAAAAACGATTTCAACAACAAACACAAAAGGAAAAAAAATACAACCATTCCTTATGCACATTTTATTCTGTCAATTTCTGTGTGTTGTGTTGCATTTAATGCCAAATGCTGCTGACAGAATTAATTATTTCGCCACATAAATTCGTTTCTCTCCCCCATCTTCCACTCCCTGCTTTCTCTTGCCTTCTTTCTAGGGAAACAGGAAATCAAAAACGACTTCATTATAATGTCGAAACCGTTTCGATTTCGTATTTTCAGGATGATTTAATTCCTTAGATTTGAAACTGTGTATCTATCATCGTCCATGGATACGCTCGTCAATCGTATCTGTGGATTTGTCTGTTTCAGTCTGGTTAAATGGCTGTCAAGCATTTCGGCCATTTGCCTAGCCTGGTGTCGGAAAAGAAAATGAATTTTTGTAACCGCAAGTTTTTCTTTTATTTTTGTCTCCAATTTGAATTATATTCAAATGTACTATATCAAGATGTTGCATATGCGTCTGCAAATTTTAAATGCTATTTGTTTTTATATGCCTCCAATTTTTTTTTTCCAAATGAAATACGTTTTAATTTATGGCCATTTTCTGCGTACTTAAATTTTATAAACTTGTGTGCGTATTTTACTTTTTACATGCACTTGGCAGACATCACAAGAGCCAAGCCTCAGCAGCTGCATACACAGGGCTGGATTCAGGACTATAGTGTTTCATGAAATAATCATTAAAATGGTTCAAACATTTTAAGAAAAGCTTTTACAATAAAGTAATGGAAAAATCAAGAGAACACAGCAGTCGCAGTACTTCAAAAATGTCTTTTCTTTTCAGTTTCTTTTTAAGTGCTCAGACAGTGTAATGAATTGCGTTGTTAAGTTATGCATGTTGCATTTCCTTCACGGTATCGGTATCCATTAAATTTCATTAAAATAATTCGATTTGCTTTAAGCTTTCGAGTATTCTTCTCAAAAATGCGAAGCTCAAACTAAATCTTAATACTCAATTTACATATATATATATTTTATGCCAATTTATGTGTTTTACATTTTTAATCAAATTCAGTTTTTAAAATTCGAAATATTAAATTACTTCATTCTTAAAACTTGATACCTTTTATACACCTGTATATTTTTGTATATTTTTCCTGCAAACAGCCTTGAATGCCTTGAATGAGATTGCTGTTAACCTTATACGTGTTCTTATTCTTCCTTTGCCGATCTTCAAAATAGGTATATAACCACAAGATTGTTAGATATTTTAAGCGATTTTAAATTCTTACTATGTTTGTGTGACGAACCTTGCGGATTGGCTTTTATAAATTTTCGGCAAATTTGCGGAAAAATCGTACAAAAGAGCAAAAAATGCTCTTTTGTAGGAGTGAACAAAATTTTTACTAACAATAAGCTTTGCAATGCTGTTTTATTTCCAAAGTTTGAAGCAAATCGAATTATTTTCAATAGATGTAATGGATACCGATACTGTGAACGAAATTTAACATGCAGAACTTAGTTGTTTTTAATAATGCAATTTAGCATACTGTATAATGCCTTGTTTGACGTATGTATATACTTATGTAGAGGTGGAAAAGTATAAGAGTATAAAGTTAAATATGTTCCAGTTACTGCAAAACGTTACAATTTCACAGTGGGCTAAAATAAATATTTATTGTTATTCCATCATATTGATAGAAATTCAGAAAAAAATGATATTTTATCACAAAGTTTTGAAAAGCCTAATTGAATTTGAATGAAGAAAATGAATTTGAATGAATAAAGAATGAGGTAAGCGACTTCGGAGCTGCTCGTTTTTGTTTTGTTTTTATGCCCTTGCAGAGAGTGAAATCTAATGAAATTTTTATAATTCAGACAAAATCAGAAGCCCGGCGACTGCGTCAATGTTTGTATACCCCTTAAAATTTTTTGTTACTTTTTGCTTACCTATAGAAAGTGGAAAAACGTTTCATCAAAAAATCTACTGTTTGCTAAAGAACAGCCAACAATCTACAAAGTTACTGGTTAAACGCCAAAAAAAATTTTGGAACGCTTCACGATTTTGCATGACATCCTTGTGCCCTGCACCATCTTCTCTGCTAATCTTCTCTGTATCGTTCCAATTTTAGTATATGTTCTGCCGAAGCGAGAACAAAAACTACTGAGGAGAAAGTTGCATTTATTTCACACTTGTGACAAATAAACACTTAAGAATTATGGCGAGCAACGGCTTAGCTGCACTTTCCTGAGTGATCCCTCAATTGGTCCAATTGGTTTCCTATTCTTCTACAGTTGTGGTTAGAATTTTACAAATGTTAATGGTTTCCTAACAAACCAAAGAAAAATTATCGAAACACATTTAACATATACAAATTCTATACCAAAGTGTGAGTCACATTTTGACCAATATGAAACTACTTCTAATGAAGTTTCTTAGCCCAACCCAAACCAAGCAATCCAACCCACAAAAAAGCTAACCAAAACTGAAACCGAAACCGATTCCAAATTGCTGTTCACCATAAATTGCAAACGAAATCGAAAGGAAACCGTGAACATCGTAAACAACATTTGCAGTTTTCTTCGCTTCTTTTCTTGGGTTTTTCTTGTTTTTTTTTTCGTTTCCACAGTAATTTTCCGTATTTCATTCGCATACACTTCATTAACATCCATCCTCCCCCCGTTATGGCTGAAGCATCTTCGTCTCGTTGAAGAGTTTTGCAGTTGAATGGCTCTTGGAGGACAAACTCAATGCGAAAGAGTAGAAAAGGGAGGCATTCGGGATGGCTGCATCATTAGAGTTGTCGTTGAGCAGCGTCGAGCCTTTTCCCCGAAGAAAATTTACGTCCTTTTTTGGCAAAGACCTTTCCTCTAATTTCTTCAAGGATTCTGCATGTGTGTGAGTGGTGGGGCGATGGCTTTCGCATCAGCATCAGCGACAAGCGACACACAAAAAGTCCTTGGCCAATGACAGAAGCAGAAGCAGTAGCAGCAGCAGAAGCAGCGGCATCAGCAGCTAGCAGAAGGAGCAGGCTCGGGCGCTTGGTCTGAGACAGGAAAATGTTTTTTCACGATAAAAATGATGGATGACATCATAAATAACGTTGGAGTGCGCCCCGAACAGAGGGTTTCCAGTGGTTGTTTATTTCGATATAAATGAAATTCTTCTTTTTCTTTCTTTTCTTTTTCGTTGTTGTAATTTTTTTTTGCTGCCCAAAAATTTTGGCAAAGAAAAACATTTCACTGGCCACTCGTCTGTCTTACTCCTCCGACCTCACCATAGCAATAGCTCATGCAAACGCCGAAGTTTCAATACTCTATAAAATGGCAAATGTTTGCTGGAGCAATGAGGGGAGGCAAAATGAATTGGTTTTTGTAATCACATTTCACGTTGGTTGCTGATGAGAGGCTGGGGGCAGAATATTGCTCGATGTTTCCTGTCATAAATATCGAAAATTATTATTAATGTGCCAAAAGGAGGAAAAATGTTTGTTAGGCTTTCTCATGACTGTCGCTGAATGAGAAGTTTCTTGATAACCATGGGATGGATCCTGCTATTATTATTGTACTTAGTATCCTTAAAAGCTTTACGGTCTATATAGATATTTATAATATTCTAAAGTATTATGTAAAACGTGTTCATTCTAATTCAACATTTCATAACTAATTCATATTATTTAGAAAGGATCGAGCACATCAAAATAAACTATACTGAGATACTAATGTAAGATTGTTAGTTTTGGTTTTAGTTTCAACACTTAAACCATAAGCGAATCGATTCTGATATCAATTTTTGTAAACACAACAGAGATATACAGAATTTTTGTATAGATTCTTAATTTGTCTAATTTTTTTTTTTTTAATGTTTCTTCGATTTACAAGTCCTCAAATTTCTTAATCCCATTGTCCATCACTTTCTGAAGGACAAGGCTCAAGCTGTATAAAAGTGAAAGCTTGCCAAGATGTTTGCTTGTTTCTTTGTGCGGTGTGTGTGGGTGAGCTTTAATGATATCCTTATAGCCTGCTCAAATTTATGGCAAAGCCGCATAAATTTAGACAATTTTTTCACGCTTTCACCAGCACCAGGCCAAAAAAAGAAAGAAAAACGAAGCAGTAGAAGAAGGAAAACCTTATCGCATTTTTATTTTAATGGATTTTTTATCTGCTTTGGCTGCCGTTGCTGCTGATGATGACAATCCCTCTTCGAGGACATCAGTTTTTAAAGGAACACAGGGAGACGCAGAGAGAGTTTTTGGGTAAGATAGCCAAGCCACAACTGGCCAAATGTATCTGGCTAAGAACATTTTTCATTTCATTTAACTGACGGTATGGTTTGGTGGCAAACACGAAGAAATGGAAATGGGATTTAATAAGCCAACATTTATTTTAGACATTATTGATGGCGGTTTATTTATCGTACCGAAAGTCCCTGCGCCTTTCTATGTTCTCCATTTACGTTGCGTTTAGTTAGTAGTGGCTCTATTAATGCCAACCCTTCTCCTACTTATGCGGCAAAACTCAAAAGGATTAACTCACTCTATAGAGGAGCAAAGAGCGGGGAGTGAAACAAAAGGCAGAGAACAGGCCCAGACCCAGGCTCATACTACTGGCAAAAGTACCGAAAAAGATTCACAGCCGTCGCACAATGCACAAAGCTCCCTACACATCTTTCTCTGCCTTTTCCTGGTCCTCCCCGCCTTCCATTCTTTACTCTCCTAGTCATTGTCCAACGATTATTCAAAATGCAACTTGCTGCCATGTGTTTAGTGTGAATGTGTGCGAAAATCCCCGCAGCCATGTTGGCGTCTGAATTGTATACACTGGGAGAAAAGAGATACGTGTAGTTGAATTATTTCAAATTAGTCTAGATCTAATTTAGAACCTAGAAATTTCGAACTCTTGGTTCTCGTTTATAGTATCGAGGCTGTTCATCCAATTAATCTACAAATATTGGTTTTATTTGTTGAAATTCATATTCTCATATACAAACTAACACTAGAGTCGGTTGTCGAAAGAGAACTGCACTTTTATAAACACAATAAAATAAAATGAGTATGTTATATTTATCAAATACAGTCACATCAGGCTAAAAATTGTTATAAATTTAAAATATTTCCAAAACCGCTCTAAGAACTGGTATAAGTGTAATTTTGGGCTATACATATATATTTTTGAAAACCCGAAATATGGTTTATTCAATAATGTAATATTGGTAATCGTCCGGTTGCTTTTTTGGTGTTAAACAGTGTAATAAAATTAATTTCTTAGAATATGCTGAAAGAATTCAAAAACATAAAATTGACTTTTGAGCCGTAAACATTAAAATATTTCCGATTTTCGAATCAAAGTAGTTTTTAATAACAAAAATTCAAAACTGTATAAGACATTAATTTATTTACCAATTTTGTTGATGATATTTAGTAAGAGAATCAAAATATTATATTTAATGTAAAAGAGATAACTCTAAAACGGAGGGAAAGGTTTATAATTTAAAACTTATAGTATTAATAAATGTGATGTAAAGAACAAATTCAATTTGACCTTTACAAATATAACTTGTAATTCAATTAAACAAAGATATCTATTCGGATTTTTAAATTAAATTTTTAGGAAAATAACATTCACAGCTTGATGTAGTCAATTTTTTTAACAAAATATATAAAATTAGTAGTATTTAATGCCATCTCCAATTTATTCAGACAAAAAGTTCCAATGCCTCGTATGAAATTGTCTAAACTAACTCCCTTTTAGACAGATATGTATCCCCATTCAGACCCCAAATTAAGTCCTTTCAGAAATTAATATTTCGTGTAACTAACTGTCTATTTAATGGTAGGGGAGAGGGCCCAGTTGTGACTCAGGCCCAGTTATGACATTCTCAAATATTTTTGAAATGCGGTATTGAATGACAGTTTGAGCCCTGTAAATCATGTTTGTAAGACGTTCTGCAGTTTTTGGACAGACCCCAACGTTAATAATCGTATTGTATATACGCGTACCAAACATCGAAAATCTTGCGAAAAAGTTTTTTTTTCATTTTTTTCAAAGTACCAAAATTATGTGAAATTAACAGTGAAAAGATGAGTGTAATGCATAAAAATATTGTATTTGCCGTATATTTCGTGATTTTATAAAAATTTATGTGATTATGCAGTGTCTATAAAAAATATACATATAAACTTTAAACTATAAAAAGGCCGGGTTATGACTCAGCTGGGGGGCCCATTTTTTTTTTGCACTAGGATTATGTAAAATTTTCAAATTCCAACATTTTTGTTGTTGTTTAAAAACAAGGAAAGGAAATTTACATATTGAGACCAGTTTGTCCGAAAAAGCCTTCGAATCAATTGCAATGTATGCAAGCGTCCAGTTCTTTCGAAGTGCGCTAATATGCAAGCAAGTTATTTTACATGCAAAAACTGCGAAAGTGACATGGACGACGAGGAATAAAAATCGTTGTCATTTATGGCCATAGGAGTCCATTTTCTTTTGTGTTTTTCATTGATTTCGCCATTGAAGGCCCACATAATAAATAAACCATTAAATTACAACAATTGGTGTGACATTCCTTTCATATTTTCTTATATTCAGTGAATTTCTTAAGGTGAGTCATAACTGGGCCACTTTTTTTTTGGCCCCATAAAAGTTATCCAAATTAAATCTGTTCCAAAATTTTTTGAGTAACTCAAATAAACATACTTTCTTTGGAAAAAAGTTGCGTTTGGTTAATATTAAAATGTTAGTCTTCTTAACTTTTCAATTTCCGGAACTGAAGAAAAAATTTCCTGGTTTTTCAAAACCCGGGTCATAACTGGCCCTCTCCCCTACTTCTTTGTCTCAGTGTATGGTAAGCTTGATCTTGTGCTAGTCATCCGTTTTGAGTTGCCTCTAGCTACATGGCTTTGGATTTTGGTGCCATGCTTGCTGGCTGGCTCGTTGGTTCTCTAGTGTCTGCAATTGCCGCATGTAAATTCTTAAAGTAGTACTTAGCGCTATTATTTATTATATTCCAACACTTTCAACACCTCTCAACAAGTAACAAGGGGAGACGCAGAGGGCGGGACTCAGTTTTGCGAAGCTGCAGTTGCCGCTATTGTTGCATTGCCAATGTTTTTGCCACGTTTTTGGTGTTGCTGCCGTTGTAGCTACCGATGTTGCACCAACAACTCGGCATTATGTGTTTGAGGGAAATTTATGAATATGAGGGGAGAAAGAAAAAGGATTTCATTAAGGACTCAACTTATGAGAGAGCATGACGGGGAACTTTTCTTATATTTATCTACAAGTTTGTTGAATTTAACCATCCCCACCATTCCCAATGGCAAATGTCGCTTGCTAATTATTAATTTTATTTCGTTTTGGTCACATTCACAAGCGAATTTATTATATTCGGTAAATTAAAACAATACGGCCATGTAAATGCTCACAGAGGCGCACTTCCCCGGGCAGCCATTGTTGGATTGTTGGCTGCAGTACCATTCGGTGTAAGCCAATGCCAATCCCATCCCAAAAGTTGCCCTGGATCTATTCAAATGTAAATTTTTCATGCCATTTTCCAATTGTGTTTTTTTTCCATTTTTGTTTTTTGTGCTTTTTGAGGCGTTTGCTTAAAACGAATTGCCTGCCATATCCTTCCGCGTATTAATTTTGAAACCACAGAAAACTGAGGCCAATCCCAGCCAGGGTGGAGAATGCGAAGAAACAATTGTTGGAATTGGCTGCCTGTTGCCAGACAAACTCCGAATCAGAGTCACAATCGCTTGTAATTGTCGGTCGACGCGTTCGCTGCTGCCATGGTCGCTTTTAATAATTATTATAATTATTCTTGTTGAAATGATTATGGCGGTTGTAAGTGGCGGTACGAGTCCCTCCTCCTCCCCCTTGTCGTCAGTGTGTGTCACTCACCCCTCGAACGAATTATGTGGAGCATAAATCTTTTGGTGGTTTTCACAGTCGATGTGTCGCTGTTGTCGTCATTGTCATTGTCATCTGCTGGCTGTTGAAGTCATGTCTTTGATTCTGGAATTTTTCTCGACTTTAAAATAGACTTTAAAAATTTTAAAGGCATAATGGTGTAGGAAAGGATTGATGGAGACATTCTTTGGCACTATTAGACAATAGGTAGACATTCGTATTTAATGGATTTAATCAATCATATTTCACAGAAGATTGTTAAAATGATGAAAACTCGTAAAACTTGTAAATTTGATATTTTATGCAGATATGTAGTTATGTATGTAGTTGTGTAACTTCTTAATAGATTAAAAATAATTAAAGTGTTGATCTAAGGAACTTGGGGTTTTCTTAAATGAGTTTTACTTCAGATCTTCCACATTTCAGCTTCATATATTCACATTGGGAGGAAAATGGAATTAAAGATTGTTAATGGACTTTTTGGTCGACTTTGTTTCGTTAACATATAAATAAACCAGAGGGCCGGGGCTAACTTCGACCGCGCAGAAGTTTGTAAACCCTTGCAAGTTGTTTGGTACTAGTAAAACAAATATTTCAAATTTATAATAACAAATGCATTTACGTTTTTTTTTTTTTTAAATTCTGAGCTCATGCTTTTTACAAGCGTATCTCAGTACTCGCTACGGAAGCTTACGAGCACCCTAGCGCCCCCATCAGCCAACGGCCAACTGGAAAAACGTTTATATGCTTACGAGCACCCTAGCGCCCCCATCAGCCAAGGCCCAACTGGAAAAACGTTTATATACATGCTTGGCTATTTGTAATCCGATTTTGATCAAATTTGGTATTTTGCTGGGTATTAGTATTAAATTCAAGTATGCCAAATTTGTACAAAATAGAAAATTACGTGAGATAATCGAGTTTTTCCAAATTACGAGTTTAATTTATTAAGCAAATATACATACCAAATTTGGTGTATGTAGCTATTATAGTCTTTAAGAAAATCGGGTTTGTTTCAATTGCGTGGGCGGAGGGGGGTGTGGAAAAAATTTTTAGCAACAAATGTGTGCGCGCTTACTATATTAAACTAACAAATAATACCAAATTTGATGTCTTTAGCTATTATAGTCTTTAAGAAAATCAAATTTGTTTAAATTTAGCTCTTATAGTCTCTGAGATCTACGTGTTCATACGGACAGACGGACGGACAGACGAACAGACGGACGGACGTACAGACGGACGGACATGGCTAGATCGTCGGAAAAGCTGCCTTCTGCCTGTTACATACATTTTGGCGACTTTAATATACCATTTCACCCTGTGGGTGTATGGTATAAAAACGAAGTTATTGATCAAAGTCACTGTTTTCGACCGATCATTCCTATGGGAGCTATATGATATAGTCACCCAATCTTTATCAAATTCGGAACAGTCATTAACAGATATATTAAACTAAGAAATGTTTATTTTGAAAGCAATCGCGTCAAAATCTCTTGACCAAATTTGGCACAGTCGTTTATAGCTATAATGAACTCACTAATATTAAATTTCACGATAATAGTAGAGAAAATACGAAGTTATTGAGAAAAGTCATTGTTCGTGAATTTGCCATTTGTATATGATATAGTGCTCCGATCTGGCTGAATCCGAGAAATACAACCCCTGCAGTATATACAAGCCTACGTGCAAAATTTCAGCTCTGTAGCTCTTAGGTCTCATTTTAATTGAAAAATATCAAAGAAGCTAACTTCGGCAATGCCGAAGTTTATATACCCTTGCAGTCCTTAGCAATAATTTTTTTACATTTTGAAATTTCTTTCCTTGCAACTCAATTCATCAACACACAAACAAACAGGCCCGGACTGGGACCCTAAGGGCCCACCGGGCATTCAAGTTGAAGGGCCCCTATACTATATGCTTGAAAAATTATGTCGAGGAAAATGAAAGGTACACATTTTTAGGTTATACATCAAGTATGATCGTTTATGTGAATAAAACAAAAACGACTTCTTACAAACAAACAAACAATTTTATTTGCCTTTCTTTTTTCAACAATGCACTTCTACGTAAGGCGTAATTTTACTAGATTTTAAATCATCAAAAAGTCAAAAGATTTTGAAGTAAATTGCTCTGTAAGGTTAAGGCGTTAATAATTCGTTCATTTTCAATTTGATTCAAGTTTTTTTTTTTCAACTGCCAGAAGCAAGAAAGTTTCTAAATGGTTTTGCGTCAAACAGCTTCTCAATCTATTTTTGACATATTTTAACTTTAAATTTATTAAATAAATGCATTTTCACATGCTTTTTATTACAAGCATATTTTAGTATCTCGCTCACTCAAGCATACGAGCACCCTAGCGTCCCAACCAGCAAACGGACAACTCAGTTGGCATAACTGGGCTATTTTTAGTTCGATTTTGATCAAATTGGGTATTAGTATCAAATTTAAGTGCGCCAAATTTGATTCCACAGGTAAAAAATTACGGGAGATAGTTTATCAAATTTCGGAGGCGGAATGGGGCGTGGCAAAATCTTTATACATAGTAAATATACATTTACTAAGCAAATATACATACCAAATATGGTGCCTCTAGCTACAATAGTTTTCGAGCTAAAGGTTTTTTTTGAAATGCGAGGGCGAAAGGGGCAAAAATTTGAAATAAACTTGATCACTCTACATACTACACGAGCCTACATTTTAAATTTGGTGGCTCTATCTCTTATAGTCTCGAGATCTACGCGTTCATACGGACGGACAGACGGATATGACTATATCGATTCAGTTTCTCATGCTGATCAAGAATATATCTACTTTATGGGGTCGGAAACGTCTCTTTCTGTGCGTTACAAACTTCTGACCAATTTTATAATACCCTCTGCAAGGGTATAAAAATGTGAAAACCATTAATTATGGAAAAATGCCATAGACTTACCAAAGTATAGCTTTGGTAGAAAAATCTATAGAAAAATTATACAATTATATGATATTGAAGAGGCCCCTAAACGTCTAGGGCTCAGACCTTTTGTTTATTCTATATACGAACAGAAAATTTTTTACTTTGAACTTTGTGTTCTGGACCCTAGTTAAAATAAAATCAGTTCTCTGCTACACAATGTTTCTTCAATTTTGAAAACAATGTCTAAAGTTCCAGTAGTTTACAGCGCTTCTGAATTCCAGGGGCCCCAGCGTCCATCAGTTTATTACGTTTAAAAAATGATTCGTACTGAGAACTTCGTATGAAGGGCCCCTAGTGGCTAACTGGTATATTGCTACATTCAATTTAGGTTTTTCAAGAAAATTTTTTTATACTTTTTTCTTTTTAAAGAGCCCCAATCTTTTCCAGTCTTACAGAGCCTGTGAACGACAGGGGCCCCAGCGCCCATCGATTTATTATGGTACAAAAATAATTCTTACTGGGAACCTCGTACAAAGGGTCTTAGTGACAAAAACTGCTACTCTACTACATGACTTTACATCAAAAGGGGCCCCCTACCTTGAGGGCCCACCGGGCATTTGCCCGGTTGCCCGGTGGGCCAGTCCGGGCCTGCAAACAAAACATTCAAATTATTTCTCTTTTTACTACAAATTTTTCTTCCATCATTCCGTAAGCAAAGCACAACACGCATACAGATACATACAGTTCGTGTAGCGCTGCGTCTGTGTGTGTGTGTATGCATGTGCTCTGTTTGATTTGCTGATGACGTAAAACCGATTTGTATTGACTGTAACTTGTGTTCTATTTATCCGATCAGATTCAAATTTTGGGATCTGAGATTTTATATCAAATTCTATTATATTGGTAAATTTCATGGGGATACTCCAATTTTTGCAAAAATTTTTGTTCTAGAGCTATATGATATAGTAGTCCGATCCTGACAATTTTCATACTTTATTATCTCCCGGCTAAAAGTAGCTCAAATATGAAATTTCATTCCGATAGCTCTTAAGATGCCAGCATGAAGTTGATTTGCACAGACGGACGGACGGACGGACAGACAGACGGACATATCGACTCAGCTTCTCATGCTGATCAAGAATATATATACTTTATGGGGTCGGAAACGTCTCCTTCTGTGCGTTACAAACATCTCACCAATTTTATAATACCCTCTGCAAGGGTATAATAAAAGTATAAAGCGATTATGTTACTAGATCTTTGATCAACTATTATGTTCAAATTTAAGACTGCACTGAAATTTGTTGAGACAATTCTTGAGAAATTCTTTGAAACCTGCAAATAATTGTTCCTATATATGTAGATGGGTCATTAGTTTTTAAATTTTCTATATGATTATATGTTGAATGTTGAAGGTCAAAGTTATTTTGTGTTTTTGGACTTCTAATTATTTTAATTATCTCTCATATTTCATTGTCTAGTCGCACCATTCAGAATGAAATATCTATCAAAATGGTAATATATACATACCTTATGGAGAAATACATATACATTTATCAGTTTTAAGCCAAAATAGCAAATAGCAGTAAAAGTTGAAGTAACAGTTACGTCTCTAATATTTAAATACCTACCATATTGGCAATTCAATTACCACAAGAATTATCCCCAAGTTAAACTCTGGAACAGGGGCAACTTACTTAGAGTTAAATAACAAGAAAATGATTTTAGAAATGGTTGCTTATGCACTGCATGTATCTATCCTTTAGCCTCATACAACTGCATTGAGTTCTCCTTAAACCGAAATTCCTCTTCTCATCGGCTTAAATTCCTTAATCCCACCAAAGCAAATCACTGTAATAGGACACGCATTTTGCAATCCGTTCCGTTTTCGTGTCACGTTCCATTGCATCGAAGTAAGGATCAGGAATAGGCAGTCACAGCTTGCAATTGGCGCGTGTTTTGTGTGGCACATGCAGGGAGGAACTCCACGCTCCACACACATCTCACTCCAGTCCCTTCGGCCCGGTAATCCATTCCGTAGTATTCGCTTGCCCCACTGTCCAGCTAATGGCATTCGCGGACTCTCTCTCTTTGGCTGCTACCACACATTGCATTGGAGCATTTTGTCTTTTCCAAAAATTAATTTGGTGTTTCTGTTTCGACGGGGGAGGAAAAGGAGTTTGGCGGTGCTAGCTCTCTTCTGGCCAGGACATGATTATGTTGAACATTTCCAGTTGCGGACTTAGCTGTGTGGCGCTCATGTAGCTTCCTGCTGCTGCCTCGTTTCAATTAAAACACAAATCGACTACTGGAGTCCTGGAGAATGGCAAATAGTCAAATGGAATGTCGCCACTGCACTTAATGCATAAATTCTCTGCTGGACATGATAAATTTTTGATGATTTTCCCATTGACCGTAAATTGAATGCGATTTTTTGCATGTTCTTTGGCTCATTTCTGTAGTTAATCGATTCAAAAGTTTGTAATTAAAAACCTAATTAAAAACCAACTACAATTAAATGATTTCTTTGGGGGGTAAATGTGTTCTCATTACCTTTCTCATAAATGTATTTCTAAAGTTTCTTATAAACTATAACTTTTTTAATATTATTTATTAATATCCCAATTAACTATCAGTATTTAAAACTTGCTTTAAATTATCCTTAATATATTAATATGAATATATTAATTGTTTCTAAAAGTAGAAAACTCCATCGGTAGCCAGTGTTTTTTTTTTGCAAATTTTATAAATTTACTTTTATAAATTTTGATGTAAAGCTATTTTGCAGCTGCTTTCCGTCTGTTTTAAAATTGTTTAAACATTACGATACTTTGGGGAATTTCAATAACAAAACAAAATAGAAATGGGCTACAAAAAACAGAAAAGAAAACGTAACAGAAAAGTATGGGAAAGATAGGGAAAAATGTTTGCCACTGGTAGAGTAGAGGGCAACATCCAACATCCAATTATTTTTCGATTAGTTTCGCTATCATTCTTCAACAGCAACAAACAACATCTGAAACTCTGCTGAACCTTCCGAAAACTGAAAACGAACCCAAACACACTGAACTCATCCCCTAAACGAGGGTTGGACTGCCAATGCCTGGGATGGGGTATGGCCAAGAGCGGGGGTTGAGATTGAGGGCACGGTGGCAGGAGTAGCGCACACATTTGGTGAGCCGAATATAAATAAATAAAACATACAAAATGGAAATAAATCTAACTGAAAAGCCATAAAGCATTTTCAGCATTCGCAATTTAATATGTTCGAGGGTATTTTTCTTGCACGTAGAAGAAGATGAACAGCAGCAACAGCAACAACAACAAAAAGAGAAAACAAAACTAGAGAGGGGAAGAAAAGAAAAAAAATAAAACACCCACCACTGCTGGCACCACCACACAACCACCACCACCACCACCAGCAATGCCAGTGCCAACAAGATGCAAGATGGTGCCTCAAGGAACAGACAGACAGACAGACAAAAGGACAATTGGACAGTTGCTTGGCTAAAGGAAAAAGAAAAACGGAAAACGAGCGTCAGGATTCTCACATTGAAAATGCTGCAAGATGGAATGAAGCTGCGGCAGGAGAAGTTGTAGCTCTCTGTCTCTGCCTCTGCCACTGCCACTGCTAAGTGTGATATATTTCCTAAGATTATATAAAATGTTTTATTTGTTCTTGTTTGCTACTTTTCTTGACTCTTTCTTATAAGGTTTTTCCCGTCTTTTCTTTCGTTTTCTCTTGCCCCCCCTACCCACCACCTCTTTGTGCTATATTGTTTGCTTTTGTTTTCCAAGCAAATTGCGTGAGCTCTTCCTAGTGAAAAGCACCAAGGAAGAGCCATGTCCTGTCCACCAAGACATCCCCATGTGAAAGTGCTAAAAAAAAAAGGGATATTAGGTATGTGAGGAGAAACCCTCGCTGCCTCTTGCCGATTTTGAGGCGCCTCGCAACAAGCGAATGAATTATTTTTCCTTTGCCTCATCTAAATTCCAACTTGGTTAGTCTCTTCTCCAAAGAAAATTGCAAAACAAAATAAAACAGAAAAAACAACGAAACTTTAGGCATTTCGAAAAGCTGTAAAAATGAAAAGGCAAGGGGGAAAGTGAAGCAGATTCACGCCCTGAGTTCATGAACAGTGGGACCGAGTGCCGTAAAAACTGTAACAAAAATATAGAATCTTTTACAAAAAAGAATTTTATTGAACCCAATTTCATAGGGTCTCAGACATATAAAACTGCTTATCTTTAACCTGTTTTAAAAAATTATTTATAAATTAATGTGTAAGTATGTCTTTGCATTTGAACTTTTTGTAGAACTTCAAAGAAAGAAATTGTGAAGAAAGAATTTTTCATTAACCAAGTTCAAATTTGGTATAAAATCTTAAGTCTAGAAATTCTGAAAAAAAACATTGATTAAAAAATGTATTATTAGCTGTTAATACTGATGGCAACGAATACATTATGAACTGGTTAAATCATTAACATAATTTTAAGTTGAAACCACGGTGCCGCAACTGATAAAATGTGGGGGTCAACTCGAAACATAGCACTAGTCATTATGGGCCTCAAAGTTGTGACCAACGACAACAGATAGCCCAAAAGAACACCAGATGTGTCCAAGTTGAATTTTTAAGTGGCCAAGTGGCATTTTGACTCCATTCATTCATCTATCTATCCATTCACTACCCCAGTTTCTTGATTCCATGCTCCTATTTGTCCTTGCTGTCATCCCCGTAAGAAAAAATTAGCGAACATCTTTAATTTTACAGCGATGAGAAGACATTTCTTTGGAAATGATAATGGCGATGATGATGATGATGATGTTGCCAATGCTAGCAAATAACGGGCCATTTTTCCTACTTTATGCCAACTTAAGTGGGTGACAGTGGCGTTGTTTGAGGAGGGGCAACGATGGCAACGAGTGGATGGCCAGGGAGGAGAGATGGTTTGAAGATGAATGTGCCGCAGCTCTATAAATATGTATGGGATGCTATATATTAAAACCGACTCTGACTCCGTCTCCGAGTGTACTCTGACTTTTTGCACAGAGCAAAAACTAATTTCGAAAAATGCCAAAAGAAAACGCAACAGCAAAATGAAAATAAAAGAAAAACAACCAACCAGAGAAGCTGGAACCGCTCCGAAGCGAGAGCGGGAAAACAAGAAAAGGACATTTGTGCTGCCTCTGCGAGTTTCAAACCGAAAGAATGAAGCAAGAAAGGGAACGGCAGGATCCGACAACAAGGACGACTCGACTGACAGCTTGACTGGGCCTGAGACCGTGTCCGTGTCCGGGTCTGTCGCTTGTGCTCGTGTCCGGGTCGCAAGCTGCTGCCGTTTTTCCTCGTTCTTTCCGCCTTCACTCTTCATCCTTTATCCTGGTTGTGGGTACACGAGGGTAATATAACACAACAAAATGCAATAAAGCATTTTGTGGCAACTTGAAGATGCGAGGCAGCAGATGCTGATTAAAGGTGTGCGGTTCATGGGGGAGGAGACTCGAGTGGGTGGTGGTTTGGTCTTAGAGCAGACACATGCCTTCGCTAAAAGAAATGAGAAAACTCATTTGCCCGACCCCTCTCTCTCTCTCTCTCTCTCTCTCTCTCTCCCTATCTCTTGCCGAGAAAGTAGATGCATGTAGATGGAGTTGGCGGCGACTTTTCCCATCGGGGGTGGTTGCTTCTGGTCATGGGGATGAGGCACTAGCATTCCTGTCTCATTTAAATTGCGTGTGCATTTCGTCCGTGGCACTTCACACTTGAATACGAAAGCAGATAAAGTAATGCTAGAACTGAAAGTAATTGGGTGCCGTTCTTAATGAACGGTAACTCTGTCTCTGTCTTCGTCTCTGTATCTAGTTAAGCTAGTATGGTTGCCATAGATACAGAGATACCACCAAACGACAATTGCATAATTGGCTGTGAAAAAACACTGATCCCTAAATGGAGCTTTCGGTGGTGGAACTCACTGAACAAACTCATATGACAAATGAAAGGACATCTAATTAACAATTGTCACTTAATTAGAAGAAGCCTAGAACTATAACAAACATCCAAGAGCAAAAACAATCAGTAGCATCTATTAATTTAAATTTATATACTTAGAGTTAACACTTTTATGCATGAGATGCGTAAATTATTTTGTAAAATGTCTTCCAATATAGAGTTATTAGAATTTTTTGACAAAAACTGCTCTTTTAAATCTTTAAGTTGTCTTTAAGTAACTCACTTTCTTGACCATCAAATCAATTGCTTTCCTTTCTAGAATGGATTATATGATGGGAATGCCGAATTTCACCTATATATGTACCTATGTCTCATTCTCTCCGTAAAATTTAATTGGTAAATATTAAGAACCAAAAAGACAAAGACTTCTTTACGTCATTTATTTTGACAGTTTATATTAACGAAATACAAATATTTCAGACTATTTTACCCTTTTGCTAAAGCAATAATTTGTATACGCTTGCAAAAAGAGTACACATATGAACAACTAAGACAAATTTGATTAAGATCGGATGACAATATCATATAGCTCCAATAGGAACGATCGGTGGAAAACAATGGATTATATGATGGGAATTGATTATCGTTATTTCCTATGCTAAGATTGAAGGCCGTTTTTTCGCAAACATTACCCTTTTTAGATAAAACAGTTCAAATAAAAGAGTTACTAAAAAATTTGCAAGGGTATACTTACTTTGACGCGGTCGAAGTTAGCCCCGGCCCTCTGGTTTTTGTTTAACGGTTATCAATTGAAAGAAGTGTTCTTGCTTTATTTTTGGTGTTAATATTTTATTTGTGTTGTCTCAGCTTCGGCTTGAGTCAATGTTATCGAGCAGTCGGTGTTGGTCGTCTGTCCAAAGGATGCAGATGCTTTAGCCTACGCATGGTGGTGTTGACGGCCAAATCATAGGCTAGGGTATTCGGATGAGCATTGAAGCGGTCTCTATAGCGCGTGCTGTGTCGGCCTATTAGTTCAGCTATCGCGGATAGGCCCACGTCGTGGTGGAGAACAGAATTTCGCACATACCATTCTGGTTACTTACTTTAGGCTAACAATAAGTCTTAAAATAAAAATAAAATGAATATAAATATAAATATAATAAAACTGGAGCTGAATGGGTTTGATTATGAGGACTTGAATATTTGACTAGTTTACATATTTTCTCTTAATTCAAACGACATTTCTCTTTTGTAACTGTTCCCGTTTTCCTACCAAGAAAATATGTTAATTTAACCTTATACCTATGCCCCACCTCATTTCAGGCCTTCATTCCCTACAGTTGACAACTTAATTTGTATGTAGACCACGCCCATGCCTGGAGGTGCAATAAAAAGAATCAAATCTGTATTGATGTTGTTGTTGTTGCCTTATTAATATAGCGAAAGCTATATACCTCGTGATGGGAATACTCAATTGTCAGATCACACAAAATGCAGCGACAAGTGTGCAAATTGTTGCATTTGCATTTGCTCTAGCAAAACTGTTGTATGTTGCTTTGCTAGTATTGTGGTAGTTGTGGTTGTTGTTGTTATTCTTGGCAACCTTAACTCAAAATGTGTCCTCACATAGGCCAATTTTGGTCGGGCCCTATGCTTTCTATGGGTCTCCAGTTAATGACAGTTTCGACAGTTTCGGTTTTGATTGCCGACGTTTTGGCATACAAAAATAAAAATGTATAGGACGTTTCATCCAGCCAACGGACAAGAAGACGACGTCGTCGTCGATGACAATGACGACAATGACGATGATAATGATGATAGCAAAGGCAATCGGTTTGGATGTGGACGGATTGGAGCACGGTAATGTGGCTGTTGACACTAATTATAACTGGAATTGGCAGGGCTCAACTGAGTCTGAGTCTGACGATTGGTGGCCAAAATGCTTTTAAGCACAGAGACGGAGTCCGGATGGGAGGTTTTTATATTATGTATATACATACATATATATACAATTGAGAAAAACTTTGGGAAATTCAACATTCACAATATCAATCTTTCATATCTTTGATATGTTAAGTTAACTTATAAACTTCCAGATAATTCTTGACATCAGTTTTCAAACTTTTAAACACATTTCGTCCTTTGTTTTCGATACTTCTCTGTAGAGAAATTTACTCATATTCTTATTGATCTTTAGTATATGAAATAAACTTCAGTTTAAGATAGGAGAATTATTTAGGACCCCCAACTTTGAAGTCTACGCTTATGGTTCAGTTTGTTTTTTCTTTTTTGTGTTTTTTGGTTCTGTGTATTGCATTTCCACCTGCAACTCGGTCAGATTTTCATTATTTTCATGCTGCATTTAGCTCACGTTTTAATTAAGTCGTCGACGTTGTTGCCATCGTTGCTGTCGTTGCCGTCGTTGATGTTGCAGTTGCAGTTGTACACAGCAGTTGTTGATGTTGCTGTTGTCGTAGTCGGAGCCATCAGACTCGTAGCAGAAGCCAGAAGCTAAAGCCAATTGCAGTTTGCTCGTCCGGCTCTTGTCGGCACTTGCATGTAAATCTGCTCATCATTGTTGATGGCATATTACCTCCTGGTCCCCTTTTGGACACACCCTTGTCCACCCTCTCCAGCCCACCAGAAACCCCATCCTCCCATTATATTCACAATGAATGCGATTTGCAGTCGGTACATCTACTCAAAGTTACAGTCTTGCGGTTTCTTTATATGGATTTTCACTAGATACATTTCTGTGGTGTTTCGCTCAACACATCAGATTCGATTCGGAAAAATGTTGAACATGTCAAATTGCAAAAATGCTTTGGAATTTTTATTGTTTGCTTTGTTTTTAGTTTGTTTTTGCGCATCTCTTTTTACTTATTTCGTATACATATATTGTATAATCAGAGACCTACCGCACTCAGTTTTTGCTAAGCTTTGATCTTCTGGTTGAATTTATAAATAAAATAAAGATATAATCATCATAATGATCATGAGACCAGACAGACAAGTCTTCTAGTTGAAGACGTTCCGGGTTCCTTTGCCAATTACTTTTTTGGACGTGTTCGCCTCACTTCAATTTGTTTTACTTGCAATTAGAAATGAAAAAAAGAGAACAAAAAAAACCTTATACGTTTCGATGTGTCTAATATAAATAGGAAGAGTCAAAGTTTGTTATACCTGGGCACGTTCTATGCCATTCAAATGCAAATGTGCACTTCAATTTTGTTGGCTTATGACAGAATTCTGATGATTATTGAACAAAATAAATATACTTTTACAGATTGTTGTGTTGAGCATTATAAATAGATCGATTTGTCAACTAATCTTCAATTCAAACTTTTGAAGAATATTAAACTTAAATTTCATACAACAAATAATACTTTTTTTATCCCAAAAATGTGGTATTTTTCTACGAATTCAACATAATAAGTTTTATTTCTGTTTTGTTATTAATCAGTAGATTACCGGTTTTAAAAGTAGGTAATTCTTCCAAAACTATGCGAATTGAGTTTCGAACTACAGAATGAGTTGGTAAAAATTTTGTATAATTTATACTGTAGCCCTGGGCAAAATTTCCTTCCTTTGTTATACATATTCACTTATAAAATGTATATATGCAACTACATACAATACATTTTAGTGTAGAAAAATATGAAAAAGCCTTCTTGTACTCTTGAATGGGAAAGAAACTGGTTTCCGACCAATTCAAAACCAAAGTTCATTTGGATTTTCTTCAGGCTGGTTGCGCCAGTTCTTTTAATTAAATTAAGCTCTTACTGCACACATGGGTCTAGGCCAGATGATTTCTGACTTTATAGCTAAAGTCTTGTACTTTAAGGTAACTTCATTACATTTATTATACTATCGATTCAAAAAAAAAATAATTTAAAAACGATCCTGGATGAAATTCAAAGCCTTACAGCTTATCACCCAGTTCTGTCTTAGCCCCTTACAAAATAACGAATCATAACGAATTTAGACCTTTAAACACGTTGTTATTTTCCTTTCATTGGAGACTATCTTTTATTTTGGAATAACTGTAAAAGAAAGTTCATGTAGTTTTCATTTTTATCTAACTTCTTTCACTTGTACGATTTTTCATAGTTTCATTATTTATTTTACTCTATTTTTTGTCCCATTGATAAAAAATTTTTAATTTAATTCTTCAATTTTTTGTTTAAATTGAATAGAATTGCCTCGTTAAGATATTTGCAGTTTTTTTTCTTTTAGCTGAAATGGTTTTGTGCAGTGTCTTAATGGTATTCAATAAAACCAATAGATGCCTATTTCATCTCCTTCCCGAGTCTTTTGCTTCATCTAACCATACCAAAAGCATTTTCCTGGGACACAAGTGGAATACAAAAACTCTGGATAATTGCAAGTCTTGAGCAGAAAAAAGGCAAATTGATCTATACAAAATGGTAATCAAGAGGAAGGCAGAGGAAAATTGCAGATTGACATCTGTCTGATTTGCATCTAAGCAAAATAACTGAAAATCCAAAAACTGGGCACCAATCAAGGGAGAAAGTGAATTTGGGATTCCCGCATGGCTCTTTCAACAAGAATCCGCCATAAGCGATTAGGTTTGTTGGTCTCCAGGGAAAAGATGAAGAAAAACACACTTACATATGTATATAGTATACATATATATTTTAGTGTGACTTATAACAAACTTGTGCCCCAAGGTGATGAGGGTGAATTCTCTGTGTGTGTCAGCCAAACAGTCAGGAAAGTCAGTCATTCAGTCAGTCAGCCAGCGAATGTGTTGAAACATTTTGGAAATTGAGTGAAACCGATTTCCCTTAGGAATGTTTGGCAATGAGCTGAATGCCTTATCTTACCTCAAACTTTGGCTAAGTTGGATATCTGAAGGGAATCATCACAGGGCCAACCCACACAGTTGTTCTTGTTGCTGTTGTTCAAATGAAGAAAATGTGGTTACGGTTACGGTTTTTCTCTGTTTTTCCTTGCCTAGTTACTCCCTCCTAGCTGCGCCCTCTCCATGTGGCCGTTCTAAAAACTTGTTTGCTTTCCACTTGTTTTTTTTATGGAAATTTACCAAAAAAGGAAAAAAACTTTTTTGTAGGCATTTTGTTTATTTGGTTTTGGCGTGTGTGTGTGAGTGTTTGTGTGCAAGATTTTTCTCTACGAGAATGAAAAGTTTTGTCTTTTCCTCTACTCCTCCTTCTGCTCGCTGTTCTTGCTTTGCCATGTTCGTCTTGTTGTTTATTTTATCATTATCATTGGCAATTTCTTTTAAGTGGTGCCAATCTTTTTTCACTTCTTGTTATGCTCCCCAAAGTTCAGATGGGGATTATTTAGCTTTTTCCTTCAGATTGTGTGTCTGTTTGTGTAATTCCTGTGCGTTTGTGTGTGTGTGTGCAAATTTATTATGGCCATTCTATTCAATCGACAAATCGGAAGTGATTTTGAATTCATTATCATGCTAGCTGGGGTGGACACTCATAGTCAAGTTGTGCACGAAATTATTTGACTATTCAAGCACAGTGGTACAAGGGAGCAAAATGTATAAAAATATGTAATAAAAATTCGAAATGACATTGATATCTAACCCCTCTAATCACCTGAAGAAGTCTATATTATATTGCCACCTATTAAAATATTATTTCATTTTATTTTTAATAGAACTACCTTAAAGTTTAGACTAATATTTGTAATATTTGAATAGAAAGTGTTCGAAATTTGAAGCATATCGGTCTTGCATATCAAAATTGAACTTCTTTTGGAGTTTTTTGCTGCTACCTAAGCACTCTTTTTTTAATCAAAGATCCTTAAACAGGTCGGTTATAATAAAGTAGTTTTAGCTATAACACTAACATTTAAATTTCATAAAGCTAATTTGTCTCTTCTCGTTTCACTTGCAAACCTCAAAGTATTATCTATGATGATTTGCATGTTTATGGAACCTAAGCCACTGTCTCTGGGCTTTTTTATTTAGTTACTTAACTTGTATAAATTATTTTCCTTGATTTTAATGGACTTCCGTTGAATGTTTTTCTTTGGTGATTAAATTAACTTAAACAGATTTGACTAACGAAATTTGCTCATTGGGTTCAATAAAAATATTTTGACAAATCTTTAACCACACACATATAAATGCACTTTACAGTGGGTTCCAAGTAACCAGTAGCAGGTCAAAGGACAATATTAATTCAAAAGGGCTCATTGACCTCATAAATTACCCACACGCCCAGCTTCAGTTCAGTGCAGTTTCAGTTTCGGTTCAGTTTAAGTTGCAATGGCATTCACTTTTGGTGGTTGCTGGCAATTTCCAGACACTTGCACTTTCTCCTTGTCCTCATCCACCTCTCCGTTCTCCTCCGATTTGCCCTCCTCACTGTTTCTTGCACACTTAATGGACAATTAACCTTGATTCCTGGCGGCGTTCCGTTCCGTTCAGTTTAGTTCGTGACCTTGCACCACTGAAATTCTGGCCATGCGGCAAGGACAATTGCCACAATTATATTGCATTCACCCAGTTTTTGAATTCTTATGCATTATTACAACATGGATTCAGAGTATTTGTCCCATTGCTGAGCATTAATTAGGCTATGTCGGTCTGCGTCTGCCTGCCCACCACCTGATAATATGTTTCCTCTATTGTTCGACGGATGGAAAATCCAAAATGGCTTGATGAGACCGAAGTGGTTTGTACCTTACATTTGTTTTTTCCATTGTTCTTTGCGTTCAGGTGTGGTCTGAACTAATCAGTTACTTTCGCTTTTCATGGTCAGTTGGTTGCCTCAAGGTTGGACTAATACAATGACACATAAATTACTCGAAATACTGAAAATGCACAACAACGAGAAACTAAAAGTGATGATATTTTTAAAAGTAATAAAAACTAATTACCCAAATAATATTAATAACAAAACAAATTTTTTTCGTGAGCCTCACCCATTAAACCAATGAATGAAATTCTCGGCATATAATACAATCACAAAATTAAAAGACTTTCAAGAACTTTGGACTCTAACCTACAAACATTTTAGGCTCAGACAGTTTGTAGAATCTTTTGAATATTATTTATTAAGTGGTACCATGTAGTAGTGGGTTTATGCTTTCTTTTATTAAAAATTCTTTTTATACCCTTGCAAAAAGGGTATATTAATTTTGGTCAGAAGTGTGCAACGCATAGAACGAAGCATCTCAGACCATATAAAGTATATATATTCTTGATCAGCACGACGAGACGAGTTCAAATAGCCATGTCCGTCCGTCCGTCCGTCCGTCTGGATCAACGCAAACTCCTCCGAGACCGTAACAGCTACAGAGCTGAATTGCAAGTAGGCTTGTATATACTGCAGGCGTTGTATATCTCAGATTCAGCCGGATCGGACCACTATATCATATAGCTCCCATACAAACGGCAAAGTCACGAACAGTGACTTTCTCAATAACTTTATTAATTTTATAGCTATTGTCGTGAAATTAATATAAGTATGTTTATTGTAACTATAAACGACTGTGCCAAATTTGGTCAAGATCGGGTGACTATTTCATATACCTCCCATAGGAACGATCAGTCGAAAACAGTGACTTTTATCAATAACTTCGTTACTTTTAATGCGATTGCTTTCAATTTAACAGTTGCAAGGGTATACAAACTTCGACGCGGTCGAAGTTAACCCCGGCCCTCTGGTTTACTCTTATTTTGATGGACCGGTTCCCAAGCACCTACATTTGTACCTACATACACTTTAAATTTCCGATCTTCCTTTCGTTAACTTTTATTTGATTTAATTTGTATGGTTTTTATTTAATTCTAAAATCAATCTTAAATCTCTCAGAGATCAAATATAAGGCTTATTATGTGAATTTGGTTATTACATAATTTAATGAATAAAATGTTTCCCAGGGTGTGAAATAGTAGTCCAAATTTCTCTTAGCTAAAAAATATCAATTAAAAATAGGACGGACCGAGATAACCCGTGTACTCGATTTCCCGTGCTGATGAATAATACATATACATACATATATAAAAATTTAAGTAACGCATTCTCCTCAAATTGAGTTATAATGGACTTCAAATATTTTGAGACTTCGACATTCCGTGTAATACTGCACCAAAATGTGCAATGTAAAAGAAAATATATTAATTAATAAGATGCTTGCTAAAAATACTTAATTCATATTATCTACATATGTATTTACTTAATATATTTCACCAACACACACACTTTTGAATGTGAGCTAGAACGCTAGAACCCTTAAAGGACTTGCGCGATATTGTAATTTTTTTTATACCCTTGCAGAGGGTATTATAAAATTGGTCAGATGTTTGTAACGCACAGAAGGAGACGTTTCCGACCCCATAAAGTATATATATTCTTGATCAGCATGAGAAGCTGAGTCGATATAGCCATGTCCGTCTGTCCGTCTGACTGTCTGTCCGTCCGTCTGTGCGTATGCGTTTTCCTCAGCCATCTTAAGAGCTATCGTGATGAAATTTTTTATGGGCTTTTTTATTACGGGTAAGATAAAGTATGAAAATCAATTGGGATCGGACTACTATATCGTAGTGCTCTATAACAAACATACTATATCATATAGCTCTAGAACAAATAGTTTTGCAAAAATTGTAGTATCCCCATGAAATGAAATGGAACATAAGTTACAGTCAATATAAATAGTTTGAATATCAATATAGTAGTTTAAAAAATATTTGAACATTTTCATAATACGACAACTAATGCTGTTGATGTATGAAATTTCACTTTTGTTATCGGATTCAATATAATAAAGAACTGCAAGGGTATATAAACTTCGGCAAAGCCGAAGTTACCTTCTTTGATATTTTAAGCCAAAAATTCTTTTATTTCAGCTTTCTGCAGGATTTTCCAGTATATTGTCGAATGCCAGTAAATATTAACCAATAAAGACCAGAATCTAGTAGATAACCCACTGGAATGGTTTACATCACAGTACATTTTTTTGTAAAGGGACAATCTTCACACTACTTAGCAAATAAAATTAATATATATATAAAACTATCCCTATGCATTACGTACTTTTACAAAAAAGTATATCGTCTCAACACGTCCTAGTATTACTTTTAAATTAAGAGTTTTAATACAATAAGTTGAAAACTTATTTATTAAAACCCAAAAATTAATGTGAAAATATACAATAAAATATTCAAAAAATTTCAGATAAATATTTCTATAGTTCAACCTAAAATAATCTCTCTACTGCAAATAATTTTAACTTATTGTTAGAATTTAGTCATTATATTAATTCACTTTTCTTTTTTTTTCAGCTCAAAAAATTTAATAAAATGCCTCAATTATTGTGGCATAATCGTTAAGTTTTAATGAATTACCGTTAATTTGGCGCATTACGGTTCTATTTAGACATTGTCACATAACCACAGGGCAAGAGATAAATGGTCCTCATAATGAAAAGTGTAATGACGGACATTTATCAAAAATCGTTTGTTCACCCAAATGTTTGCGTATGTTTTGTATGTCTTGAGTATCTTAGGATCCCATTGGTATCTGCAATCTGCAGAATGACACAAAATTTGATAATTTTTATGCTGTTGTATCTTTTTGGTCATGAACATGAATCTTTTTTGGCAAAAAAAAGAAACAAAAAATCAGGAAAAAAAACAGCCACGAAGACACAAAAAAGCCGCAACACATAAAAAGTCAAAGCCAAAGTCAAGTATCTGTGTCTGCTTAGGGTGCGGGGGAGACGGAGAGGGGGACTATCATCTTCAAGTATTCCCGCTTATGGTCATAAATCTTTGTGTATATTGGACTTTTTTAGACGATATCAATGAAATTGTATCTCTTTATCCGCAATATTATAATATACGTGTGCGAATGCCACCACCTGCCCCCCGCCACAGTCAAACACCCTCCCTGCCTACCTCCCTTCGTACAATGCAGCAGTTGCTTCACGACATTATAAGATATTATTTATATTTATATGTATATACGTACATATATCGTATATTTTCATATATTCTTGCTCTTCTCGTTCCTTAAATTTCTTTAGTTTTCTCTACTTATTTTTCGTTTGCATCTTCTTTTGGCAAACAAAAGAATTTCAAATTTCACGTGCGGGTGGCAGAAGATAGATTGGTCTTGATTTCAAATTTATATGCGAAATTTAGCTTGTCTTACATGGACCAGTTTTTTCTTTTTTCGATCTCGAAGTGGCCACATGGCTCTCAGGACTTAAGTCCGGGCATATCCTTGGGCCTTTTAGTTGTAGGATGAAATTCCATTAGACAATGGGGGGACAATGGGGGTAAGGGCTGCTTAACACGGAAGATGGAGTGGGTTGTTAGTGCCGCCCACTCACCAAGAATAACAACAGCAACAACAACACCAAGACGAACAATTGAC
The DNA here is from genome assembly GCA_018152135.1 of Drosophila paulistorum. Taxonomy (NCBI): domain Eukaryota; kingdom Metazoa; phylum Arthropoda; class Insecta; order Diptera; family Drosophilidae; genus Drosophila; species Drosophila paulistorum. The sequence goes on along the minus strand of JAECXG010000805.1, from coordinate 9,017,203 downwards.
GACACCCAGAATCACAAATCATATAGATAAGAGCACACAAAGGAATTTATTTCTATTTTGGCATTTTTTTCTTTGCTTCTTGATTTTTTTTTGCTTCGTTGTCTCACTTTTGCCTACTAAAAATACTCTAACTATTAAAGGGCTTTGAAGAATTTTGATGGATGGAAGGATAGGATGGATGGATGAAGAAAGGGATAATACCTATATAATACGTACCATCTTATATTGGAATTTAGTGATAGAGAAATTCACTTATTTTGTTGACCTAATTTCTAAAAAGTCAAATAAAAAAACTAGTTTTAAAAATAATTAGAGAATGCTCGAATTAATTTTAAGATATTACACATAACTTCTTTTTGATCACTTTTAAAAGGAATTTCTAAAGAGTATTGAAAATTCATTAATATATATTTTTTTGTCTATTGTTAGGTTGTGTCCTTCTTCATCGATATTTTCGGCTATTTTCACCCCAAAGTTATTGCGTTTTAGATTTTCTTTTTTTGTTTTGTGTGTGTGTGTGTGTGTAGGTTGTTTCTCTTAGCTTTGCTACACCCTCACATCGAAAAGAAAGGAGAACAAGCGCCTTGGGTTGCTCTTCAAAGAGAGGGTCGCAGAGAGGTGGATGGAGGGAGGGGCGGGGCATGAAAACGCACGCACCGGAAGCGCCGATAGCGCCATGTGTCGAGTGCGTGCGTGCGTGCCAAGAGGGAGCCAGGGAAAGCCAAAAAAAAAGAGAGAGAGCGAGTGAGAGGGACAGAGTGCTTGGGCGTTGGGGAATTGTGGGTGTGGATATGAATGTGGGTGTGGGTGGTTGGGAGGTTTTGGGTTGGCTGAGTGTGTGTGTGTGTGCATGTTAGTGGCATCGCTTTGGGTGTGTTGCCACATCGTATTTCACCACCCAGAGCAAAAGTAAAGGGAGACCCACAGACAGAGAAAGAAAGAGAGCTCCAGATGTCGTTGTTGTTGCTATTGTTGCTGATGCTATTGTAGGCGGTTCCGCTTCTTTCATTTTAATGGCGCACACACGCATTTTGCTACTTTCGATCCCAAAGCTGTATATATGTATATATATATTAACGTCGTATTTTATTCTCACTCACTCTGTCTCTCTTTCTCTCTATCTGTCTCTCTTGGACTTGGACTCCCCTCCCAGGGGCCGTAATATTTTTCATAATCATATCATTAGAGAAAAGCCAATGGGCATAGTTTTTCCAATATTTTTCGCATTTTTTAAGATTTATTTGCTGATAAATAAATACGTAATAAATACATATGTATTAGCATTATGAAAAGCATTCAGTGTTTGAAATTTTTTCCCATAGAATTCGTGCCAATGTTTTTTGCATGCATTTGTGTAATCACTCAACATGATCAGGTGAGTCAATAAATAACTTCAATAGCAAAACGAACAGAAGGACTTGCATGGGCTGGGCCTGTGGGAGGGGGCGGTAGCCAAACAGAAGTCGCGCAAGAACCATGTGAAGTCGTCAGGTCGACAGAGCAGACAACAGACATTGGACAACTGGCAGCAGTCATGTGTATACATATGACAACATTTTATTGCTCGTTTATCATAATTTGTCTTTGGCTCTGAAGCTAATGCCTAACATCAATTGCTTACCTTATAAATAAGTAGTCCCTCGCACTGTCTGGTTAAGGGCGGTGCCGCAAATGCTGCATGGGCGTGGCCCTGCAGTTGCCTTATTTCGTGTTTAAATGTCAGCAATTTTGATTAAGCCAACAAAACGAAAGGGCACAGTGAATTTAACAACAAAAATGTTACATTTCTCTCAAAGTCCTTTGAAAATAATATAAATAAATATATAATTAAAAAAAAGAATATAAAAAAATTGGTTTCAACTAAATGAAAATTAGTTATATAAAATTAATCCATAATAAAAAGTTAAGATGTTGCCTTCAAAGATATCTAGATATTTATTTAATAATATTCTATTGCTTAAAAGAGCCACGCAGAATATTATCGGAAACCTGTTAACGGTTACACTTAAAAAATCTTAGAAGTCTTAAAGATTTCTTATCTGATTTACATTAGCAACATTTCTCAGCTCTAATCCATTACTAACATAACGATAACTTGCAGTAGGAATGTTCCGATATAGAGTCATGGGCCTTGCATCCCGAAAATTTACTCATATATTTCAAAAAAGCGTTATAAACATAGTCCAACATTTTGTTTAGTTTTATATATCATTATTTATTCATTCATTTTGTTTAGTTTTAGATCAAGATCCAAAATATCATATAGCCTCCAAGGCAAGGAAAACTTTTTTATTTCTTTTAGCAAACTGATTAATAAATACTGACTTTAAAATTAGGTATTATGTATATTGTAAACTACTTACATATATGAATAATAGTTAATATAAACAAATAATACAGACATATACATAGTTACCTAAAATTATATAAAATTTGATCGAAATCAGATTATTGTAGTATCGGGGGTAAATTGATACTTTGAAGACTTTTTAGGTTCGGTTTTTCGGTAAAATTTTTATCACTTTCACTAAAACTTGAAAGGGTATATAAATATTGCCATATTAGTTCCGCCGTCTGTCTTAAATATTGTTTTGGTTAAAAACTTTTCAATTCTATACCCAATTATTTCTTTAATTTCATTTTTTAAATTATTGTAAATTAATAAAATTTATTTTTTTTTTTTTGTCAATATAAATGGCAATTTCTTTATACATTTTTTTTTTTGCTAATTATTCGTTCTAAACTTAATTTTGTGCAAAACGTTTTGTTTGATGAGTTCTGCTTTTGTTATTTAAAATCAAATTGTTATGGGGCTCTGCATAGCTCCACCCCCCAAAAGGACAGTTAAAAAGTAAAAGGTAAATGTTGATAATTTGGCGGGCTGCGGGGTTTGCGGTATGTGCTTTTGTGTTTGTTTTTTTTGTTTTTTGTTTTTCGGTGCCGTCCTCTCTCCGCTTTTGTGGCAGATGGCAAAATCGAAGCGACATGCGAAACAATTCAAAGTTTCACGTCGTAAATTTCGAGGGCAACTTCATCGATCACTTTTTTGGGGGGGACTCTTGTTGCAGTTCTTCTTGTAGTTGTTGTTGCTGTTTGGTGGAGCTCACAGGTTGACTTATTTGCTTGAATTGCTGGAGAGACCTTTTAGTCACAGGACCAGGACCAGGTTCCAGGCACGCGCGCCTTGTTATTTTAGTTGGTTTTGTTGTTGTTGCTGTTGCAGTTTGTTGAAGCGGAAACGCAGACTGAGAACGAAGGGCATGTGAAAATATTTTCCAAGGTGAACGCCACTAAAATGAAAAAGAAAAAAGAAGGAAAGAGAAAAAAAACCGAAACCGTAAAGGACAACCAGCTGAGCCCATGGATCCCAGACCGAGACCCAGACCCAGTATTGAATGATTTAGAGGTGCACAGTTGTCAAAGAGCAGCGATGCGTATTGGAGGAGGACAGGAGGATTTTTTTTTGGGGGGAAAGACCATTCTTCCCACCCTCCATCTTAGTCTGAGTGGCTTTTAAAACCGATTCATCCCGCTTTTCCTTTTCAATATTTATTGCTTGACATAATTGAGTGTAAAATTGCCAGGAAGAAACTTTTACAAAAATACCCAAAAACTTATGGCTGCTAAAATTCGGAGAACAACGCCCCAAACTTTTATAGTTAATAAGTTAATTTGAAAGTAGCCAAACTTTAATAGTTAATACATATTATTTCTAAAAATAAATTTTCAATAATGGTAAAAACCTCTAAAACAAATTTAATTTGAACTATAATATTTGTCATTACGGTGAGTATTAATTTTTTTAGAACCAATTCATTATTTCAATTACTGGAATCACTGAAATGATACTTCGTATCTAAGCTCTTTTATTGCCTAATCGAAATCAAGTTTGACAATTCGTCGGATCTAACCACAATAGCATACAGCTTTTGAACAAAACATTCACCTAAAAACTCATTTTTTTGTGAAACACTATTTTAAATTCATAAGATGAAATTTAATTATATCACTTAGAAGTCGCTGGTTTTTTTAAGCCGCCAACGGCTGGTCTTTATCCATGGAATAATGAATCAGGATGGATATTTAAGCATATTGAAAGAAAATGTATAACAATCGGCGGAAAAACTGGACATTTCTGAGACCGTTAAGCTTTACCAGTTGAATGACCCGAAGTATAAAGCTTTTAAAGTAAAGTCGTGGTTTCTATACAACCGTCCAAAAGTATTGGATTCGCCGCCCCAATCGCCAGACCTCAACCCCATGGAGAATTTGTGGAGCGAATTGGTGTCCATACCTCAATGAAGAGGTAATAAAGTCGCCTATAATTTACCATATTTCGTTTTATTAATTTTACCTAATTCTAATAGAGTTACTTGGGTTAAAAGCTGAAAAAACGACTACTGATCCACTGTATAAATGGACTATTTTTTATCCGATTTGTATTGTCCATTGTTGCTAATTACCAACAATAACTTTAAATTACATTAAAAAAAAAAAAAAAAAACAAACATTAATAAGAAACATCTTAAAATATTTCTTATGGAAAACTTGAATATACAATTTAAGCAAACTGCTAGTTTTTAGCGATCTATTGCAGAAAGTCTGCATCATTCTTCTAATAAGTAAAACTCGCAAGTTTATGAAACAAAAGGTCATTGTATCCCAGCCAAATGATGTGCACCTTGTTATTTTGACATTATAGCCATGAATTGCCGTTGGCAATATTGTTTGATAGTCTCTTCTTCTTCTTGGCGGCGATGCGATACCTTGTGCATTTGAAGCGGCAAAAGGCCAAATGATTCCAAATGGTTTTGCGTTCGCTTCTTCACTCAAAGAGAAGAACGCTCAAAAACCAAAACCAGCGCAGCTCACTCGCTGCAACGGCGCTGCCAACTGGTTGCGGCGACGCCGACGACTGCGTAAATTTATGTGAGAAATATACCAATTGAAAAAAATAAAACGAGCAGAGCGCCGGCAGAGGCATTGCGCCACGACACATAAAGCAAAATAATGGCACATTCGTCACACTTAACGCGGCCGCAGCATGCCATCTTGCTTGCACTAACAGCTAGAAGGCTGACAGTGCTCTCTGTTGCACACACACACGCAACACATTCATCGTGTTCGGGTCCCGTCATCCATCTTGCCGAGACGCAAGCATTGCTGTTGTTGTTGTTTTTGGTTGTTGCTCTCCCGGCCAGCGCGATGAGAATGGTTTACGAGCGCGCGTCTCTCTGTCCGGACTCCTCCCTGTTTATACCGGCAGCAGAGGCGATGGCAGAAGCAGCGGCTCTGTCAGTGGTAGCGTCGGCGTCAGCAGCGACGGCTGCGGCAGCAGTGTGGCAAAGTCGGCCAAGTTTTCGTTATTGTGTGTGTGGATCGGGATCTGTCTTTTGCAGCAAGTATCCGCGGGGCGGGGGCGTCCACGGCCACTAACAGCTGTGCTAAACGAGAGACAGAGAGAGCACAGACAGACCCAAAAAAAAAATCAAGAGCGAGAGAGAGAGCAAGAGCAAGCTGAGTTCAAGTGGGGTGGTTCATGCATGTGCGTGTGTGCGTGTGCGTGAGCGTCTCGGTCCTGTATGTGTATTTGTGTGAGATTTCTACGGCCATGATTGTTTTGCCGTCGGCAAAAAGGATTCGGTTTCCATACTTTACGGCGGCCATCATTCTTTTCCCGTTTGTTTTCCCTGTTTGCCTATCTCTCTCATAGAATTTCCATCATCCATTCCAATTGTTAGGTGATAATGGGATTAGATTAGTTGAATATTTTCTATAAATGGAAATTACGAGGATCTAACAAATTCTTTTCGTTAATCAGAAACAGAAAAGAATTTTTAAGAAATCTCTAATAAGTTATAAAAATTATATTATTATCATTTAAAGCTGGAAATTAATATTCATTTCATTCAAGTACATATTTTAATTACTTTTATTATTTTTTGCGAAATTTAATAGAGTTCGGTTCGTACTCGAGTTTACTGGCTTTGACGTATTTGAAATTGTGTTTAAAGTGTATTTAAATAAATATTTATTAATATATTTTGAAACTAATAAGATTACTTAACTCAGAACTCGACATAATTTGTAAAAACCTAATAGCTCATATTGTAAAAAGTTTTAGATTTTGATAAATTCTGATTGAACATCAAAATATTTCAGGAATAAAGGAGTATAACTCAGTAAGGTTAAACTTATGTACATATATAGCATTTCATTGACAAAAAAAAAAAAAAATAATAAAGGAGATCTCATTTAAAAATAAAATCCTAAATTGATTTTTAATGTGCAATAAATAAGGCTAATCAAACTAAATTTGACAAATGGAATATAATATAGACCAAAACAATCTTACTCGCAACAAGAAGTCCCACTTTTGAAATAAAGGTATACTGATAATTTCTCAGAATGAATATTTCATTTATCGGCCATATGTTTCCTGTATAAAATAAGTTTAGATCCTATTCAAAAAAACTGATTCTTAAACGACCTGATAGATTGTTGCTTAAAAGAAAATCCATCTAAACTGATCAAAAAAGAAGTGAAATAAAACATACCAAATTTCGAATAAACCCGTCTAACAGACAAAAGTTTCCCATTTTAGATCAAATGGAATACGTTTTGAGGCCTGCAAAAACTGAGATTGAAAAGTTCCGCAAACAAGATATTTTAGGCCTGTATGAGCGACCGCAAACCATGGACGAATGTGGCCAAAAGAAGAAAAATTGATAGATTCCGCGCCTTCGATGGTTATTGGGTTCTCTGTTCGTGTGCGCTCTCTCTGGCTCTCTGTTTGTGGGCGAACTGTGAATTTTTGTAGCTCACTAACTCACTCACTGGCCTGGCGGCTACGCTCAGTGAGTGACTGAGAGGCAGAAGATACTTTATGAGGTTGACGCTGCAGAGCAGCTAACTTCGCAGTCGACTGCGACGTAAACGCAGCACATAAATAAAACTCTCTTCTGCGCTGTGCCTGAGCAGTTTCTTATAAGATTATTTATATACTCCTAGGCAGTCGCTGCTGCAGTTTGCGTTGACTGAAACTGAGACCGAGGCAGCAGCAGAAGCAGCAGTGGCAGCAGCAACAGCGACAGCGGCAGAGGCGTGTGTGGTGGCAGTTGGCGCACTTCTGGATTAATAAAGGAGTTCTCGCTTGGATTTTCACATGTATATGCTTTGAATTGAATGCTTTATGGGTTTAGTTTGATAGAAGTCGTAAAGAAATCAACATCACACACAATACACAGAGAATAAGGCACCGAGAGTCGAGTCGATTCGAGAGTGTTACACGTTGCGTTATTTTGTCGTATTGGCTGTCGCCGTCGCCGCCGTCGCTGCCATCATCGTCGTCGTCGTCGTCATCATCTGTGTAGTTGTTGTTGTTGTTGGAGGGTCCCCCGTCTCCACCCACCCATCAGCTCAATCAGAAAACGCTAGCATTCACAACAGCCAAGAGCTTCAGATTCAGATTCAGAGCTACCGCATCTTTTGGGGCAGCCCCATAAAACTATTTGCTGGCATTCGGTCGTCGGTTGTCGTAGACGCGCGTATCTCCCGGGTCCCAAAAAAAAAAAAAAAAACGAAAACAAAAAATAATAATGAACGTAAAGAAAACACACCAGACAATTGACAGCTCATAAAAACCATCAAAATCGTAAAAATCATAAAAATAATCATAACAATAATCGTAAAAAAATTAGAGCCTTTTACGGTGTGTCTCAGTTGTCCATTTGGACGGGCCCAGACAATTTTAACGATATTCTCCACAAGAAAGAGAGTAAGAGAGAAACTCATAAAGTGGAATATCGCGCGGGTTCGTTTTGTCTGGCAGGTGTCTGCCCCGCATACTTTTGTATAAATCAAAATCAAATTGTGCAATAAGCAACTAAAAATTGTTATTATTATTATTGTGTGTTCATAGTTCGCAAATTATAACGGGAATCGTTCGCTTTCTTTGTCGATCAAGATCCAAGCCAAATTCTATCATGTTTTAAGTGTAAACTAAACTATGATCTAAAAGAAATTAAGAGTTCCCACTCAACTTTTCTAGTCCCCCTCAAGCAATATTTACATACGAAACACAAAGCATTAATAATATAATCATAAAAACAAAACAAAAACAAAAAAAAAAGCCTAGACAGCAGCCAAAACAAAGTAAGAGAAAAAAAAGTAAAAAACAACGGAAAAAAGTTTTGTGAAACAAGAAAACAAGAAAGTTTCCCTTTGACTGCAGGCAAAGTTCTTGCGCACGTGCAAACGAGCAGCCGCAAGTTGAATTTTAAGACAAGAACGTAGAAGGACTATAAGAACTGCGAGGATAAGTCAGCACACGATTCTCGATTCGGATTTAAAAAGGTATGTGCCAGAGAGATTATGATTCAATTTGCATGTCATTAGTATGGGAATCGAAATAACGTTTCAAGGGAATATTGAAAACGGATCAAGTAACAAAAAAAACAATATTGAGAGAAAGATATTGGAGACTATATTATCAGATAACCGTTTGCAGCTATAATAATCATAAATTGTAAATGTTGCATAAATTTTAACTAACACAGACAAAACACAATCATTTTGAGAAAAATAAAGGCATATAAACCAGATAAACTGAACAATATCAATTCAAAGGAGACTTAACAAATGAGATAATATCGGAATAAGTTAACAAAATAAATGAATATAAGTAAAATTTATATAGTTTAAAAGCCAAGTGTAAAATGGATTTTGAATTTAGAATAAATAAAATACATTAAATACCTTTGAATTGTTGAACTGTTCTCCAAATCTCTCTTTCTATCAACTCTTAACTTTTGGAACTTTTGCGGCTGTATGTATGTGTGTTGGCATCACACAAGTTCAACACTTCATAACTCAAAAAGTGTTTTAGCATTTTGCATTTCGCATTGTGCGGGCTCAGGTCATCAGTCATTTGAGTTTGAGTTGCAAACTGCAAAACTGTTGACAGGCTTATTAGCCATTTGCATAAATTTAACCAAAAACCAGAAGAGGATTCTTCACCAAAGAACGACACTTAGATAGGCAGCTAGCGAGAGAGAGAGAGAAGCAGAAAGAAAAAATGAGACAGAGATACACAGAGAGTTGGAGAGAGAGAAGCCCACGAGTAATGGTCGCTTTGAACTTGGAATTTGGTTTTTGAATTATTGCACATATCCTGGGCAACATAGTTTCACTTCCTACTATATTCCCACTGATGATGGCAAAGGAATGAGAGGTCGAGATGAAGAGAAATGGGGAAGGTAGCGCCATTTGCATGCAGTCATTTCTCCATACACACTCGCACAAACAGAAACACACAAACTCACATGCACATACATACATAGATACATAGAAAATTTATGCGGCCATTGTTGCGGCGAGTTGTCCTTGTTGTTGTTGTCCTAGTTGTCTGGACCTTTTGCATATTTGTCGCACTCTCTGTCTACCTTCACTTCTCTTTCTCATTCCCGGTCTCACTCTCTGTCCATACCTATCTCATACTTTCTCAGTGCACTTGCGCCTCGAACATTTATATATAGTTATTTATTATTTGATATTTAAAAAACCATTCTTTATGCAAGAGTTTTTTGATTTGTTCAATAAGCTTTAATGAAGTCAATCCTTTGCCTTTGATTCACTTCTATTTTATGCTGTCTGAAAATGAAAATGAAATCATTTTCCCATAATTTATCGATTTAATCAGTTGGAAATGTTTCACTGCCCTGACAAAATCATAAACTCAAAATGCCTTTCGTTTACAATGCACAAAAACGTTTTTTCACCCACTCCTCTCCTACTCTCCATCTCTCGTTCTCTTTTTCTCCTCTCGATGATTTATGTTTGAGAAAAATGGAAAAATAAACCAAACAATATAGACAAAATCGGAATATCTACAGTGGTTAAATACACGTCAATAAATCGTTTATTGAATAACAGAAGCTGAAGAAACATTCATCAAATAATTATTACACAATATGTATATAGATAGTCTGAATACTTATTCTTCTTTCCTGACATCATCAAGATTTTCCGGAAAATAAAGCTGATGGATCAGAACTAAGTAAAGCTTGTCCCATCTATTCCGCTGAAATCCCTTTTCACAAATCGGTCGTTAGATTATTCATTACTCAATTCTTTACATTTTTTATAATATTCGATACCTTGTTTCTTACTTTATAACAATAGAGAGATTTGTGATTAATACAATTAAATTAGTAAGCAGCTTTAAAAGAACGTATTAGAACGTATTGTTACAAATGAAACTAACAAACTCACATAGATTCCAACATATACTTCTAGTTTTCATGTATAGATGCTAGGTAGAACCGAAATATATAATATAATAAAAGTCCACACAACATTTTCGTTGTTATTCTTAAAGTTCAAGGACTATTTGCAAAAAATTCTTAATTGCGTTATTTCGAACAATTTTTTGATGAATTTCGATGATTTATAGTATTTAGTTATCAGAAAGTAAATTATTTCCTTAAATGAGTATAGCTAATTGTTTACCAGGCAATCAATAGTTAAAACCACTTACCGCCACTTGCGTCGGCTTATCAGCCCCAACCTCTCTTTTTCTCTCTCATGGGAATCTTTTCCTTCTCAACCAGTCCGAGTTTGAAACCATTTTGAACACTCAATAAAACAAATAACTGAAGTGAAATCATTGTTAAAAACAAAAAATAAATATATAAAATAAAATACCAACAAAAAGAAGATGCCGTTGCTTGGCTGTGAAATTTGTTAACCTTTTTGGTGGTTTGAATTTTTGTTTCATTTGCTTTTGCATATGATTAATTAGCCGTTTCGTGTCGCCATCTATCAATAGGTTTTAAAATAAATTTTAATTTTAAATCCGCCACCAAAACCAAAAAGTGGAAAAAAAGAACTAAACAAGTTTTTATTTTCATTGTTGTTTTAAATTTTGGGTTTCGTTTTTGTTTTTTCTCCCTCTCTTTTGGTTATTGTTTTTATTGAGTTTAGTTTCAAATCTGATTAATGTTTTTACAAAAGACTTGTCGCCATATAAATAAATCTTTTCGTTTTTCAGATTTTTTTTTATGGCCTTTACCTTTGGAGTGTGAATTTGATTTAGAAAACGTAAAATATTTGACTATGAAATTGTATATGTTATTTGTTTTTTTTTCTTAAGGAAGTTGTTCGTCAATAGTTAAACAAAGTTATTAAATCATATTATACTATAAAATTTACCGATCCCTGAAATTAAAATTTTAAAGATGTTCATTTTTCTTGGGATTGTTATGATTTGGAATGGATAATCTACTTAAATTTATTTACAAAAATGTTCTTATGTAGCCGAATAACTAACACATTATCGAATATGCATTCTTGAAGAGAATCAAAAAGAATTGACTTTACCCACGCTAAAATGTAAAGGCTGACCATCATATCACCAATGAAACCGTTGAGAACCATACGTAAAAGTGAAAAAAGCATAGCTCAAATATCCAATCTTAGGTTTGAAACTCATAAAAAATACATTTTTAATATATAATTATATAGAATGAAAACTGTTACAATGAAAACTATTATTTGATGTTCTAATTTTATCTGATAAGTTGTAGCAAAAACCTTATACTGCATACCTATTGCTTTATTTTTCATTGTTTAGTTTGTTACTTTGGGTCAAAAGATGTCAATTCATAAAAATGTTTGTCAATATTCAATTGCATGTGTTGATAGAACTTGACATAACTTCTTTTGAAAATTTTTAGCAACTTTAGAGGTGTTTTCATTATTCCTCTCTCTTAGAAATTTAAGGATATGATAGAACGACTTCTACAATCACTTTGAACATTTTTTTCTAATGTCTTAGATTCTTGACTCTACTCTTTTTAATACTCTTAACTTGCAAGAGTATTCAAACTTCATTAGTTAGTCAAGTTTGCCCAATTCCTTGTATTGTTTCCGGCTTGTTTCCAATTGCATTAGTTGAAAATTCGATAAAACGCTTTTAAAAGAAAGCCCCAAATATTTTGGACGATTCTGCTGTGATTGCAGAAGTCAGCACTTGAACAGCATTTTTATTTATTTGCTTTTTATTTTTGTTTTTGCTTTGGAGGTTCAGTAGGGAATGAACGTCATCATAGTCGAGGCGGAGTCGTGTTGGGCCACAGCCGAAACTCAGCCCAGCGGGAAGCTCCTCGCAATGACATTGCAAATGAACGAACCGAAGCGGGTGACAATGATTTATGACAAAGAGATACGCGACAACTGGAAAGCAAAAACTCACAGAGTTAAACCAAAAAAAAAAAAAAAAAAAAAACACCGAAAAAATAGCAGTGATAGTTAAAAAAACACCAAGATTGGTGAAAAACAGAATGAAAATCTACCAAAAATCTACCTAGAAGTCCTTACAGGTTGAAGAAAAGGCACGTATTTTTTATGCCCAAAATGTCCTTGAAAATGAAAGTGAAAGAAATATTGAAAACCTGCTTGATGTATTTCTCTCTTGTTCTACACATGTCATAAAGAAATGTGACAGAAATCATTAGGAAGTCACCTGCCCATTTGCAGCGGTCCCTCTCCTGGTCTCTTGCCCTTGGTCTGAACTATTATGCAATCGGCATTTTTCTACGCTCATAAAAATTAATATGCGTCCTTCGCCTTGGCAATTTGGTTAAATGTTCGGTATCTTCTCGGCTTTAACTTGACTTTTGGCTTTGACTCGCATTTGGTCTCTGACTCTGACTTCTTGGCATCTACTTCTGTGTGTGTTCGTTTGCGCTGAAGGTTACCTGTTTTTACAGTTGGGATTGGCCCTACTTTTTTTATATTCTCTTTTTCATGCTCTACCTCTACGTGGTTCTTGGTCTTGGTCTTTGAAAATTATTATTTATGAGTTGGCATTGTTGGTCTCGGGGTTTTTCTGAAAGTGATCTGAAAAATCGCACTCAAGTCTCTCTCGGTTCGAATATTGCAGTTGAAGATTTTTACTTTCAGTTGAAAATGAAATTCATTTTTTCTCTGCATTCATCTCGTTTTTTCTGTTATTGTTTGTTGTTAATAAATCAAATATCATTTGTGTTTGCATTTAGGTTATAAATCAATTGAATTCTGTTTAGCCATTGTGCAAAGGATTAAGGAAAAAGAAGAAAATAAAAACGAAATGAAGGTAGAAGTGAGAGATTGGCACAATAAACTGGTTTTCAAGTATCAATTGGGCATATAAAAGAAGAAACTAAAATATTTTCTTTAGACTAAGGCAAAGGATTTAAGATTTATTCGATCCACTGATATATATAAATTAGATGTGTGATGTATATTAGATCTATTACTTTTCTGGATATCTCTGCTTGAGTTTCATTTGGGATATAATCCAAATGTCTGATTGGTTCTTTTAATACTCCCATTGAACTTTATTAATTTAAGGGCTCTGTCGGGTCAGGGTTTAATTTTCATGTCCTTATTGTTGTTTTTCTTATTTTTGGTAGACTCTTGAAATCTGTGGGAATTTTTTCTCTCTCTCTCTCTCTCTCTCTCTCCCACCATAAATCACATTTACTTCCAATATTTTCACAAAACCCATCAAAAAGGAGGACATTTTTTTTCATCTGTGATTTATTTGAAGTGTGCAAAGAAGTCAAAATTGTCATAAATCTTTGTTTTCCAACCAAAGTAAAACTTCCAAGTAACTACTACACAAAATTTTCTCAACGCGTGTCCTTATGTATAGTTACATACATACATATGTTGCGCAACATTTGCATATTGCCGCCATGGGAGATTTATGAATATGAAAAATATGATTTTCAGAAATTTTAACACACATTTTTTACAGCACATTTCTTTGTTTGTTGTTGTTTTCCTTTACAATTAGCAACGCTCTAGATTTTCAAGAGCGTTTCCTTTTTTTGACGTCTAATTGTTGTTGTTATTGTTGTGATATATATCTTAGAGAATGTTTTTATATGTATGTATCTGTATCTGCATCTGTTTAGCTTGGCTTCAGACGAATTTGCCGCTGGACATACAAACAGCAAAGAAAAAATAAATTCATTGTTCAAATGGCACGAGCAAAAAAGAATAAGAACAAAGTTTGGCGGCAAATTTGAACGCAAACAAAAGGCCAAACATACATGAATACAGACATAAGTATATATGTATGTACATATATGTGAGTTTATATTGTATAAAAACCTATATCTATGTCTGTATCTAAGCCAACTAGCGTAGCCATGGACAAGTCTGCGTTAAACATGAAATAAGCAAAAGCCGCCACACACGAAAATGTCGCAAAGAAAGGTCAGCAAAAGTTAAAAACAACACAATCAACCATAGAGTAAGGAAGAGCAGAAGAGGCAAAGCGACGAGAAAGGAAGAGACTAAAATGAAAAAAAAATAACAATGTCACACATGTCAAAGTTGTCGCGAAATGACACAAATGCGGTCCGGATTGCTCACTACTCTGACTACACACTGACCCCCAAAAGCCCCCAGCCAGTAGAGCGAGCAGTCGACCAGTCAGCGACAACCACGTCGCATTTTGTTGGAATCGTGTCAGTTTCAGCAAAAGAAACAAAAAACAACCGAAACACTAAAAACTTGTCTCGCAAAATTTCGTGGAAATTTCACAATTAAAACAAAATACAACAAAAAAAAAAACAAAGTCTTAGAAAAGCGCTAACCGGTGTATATACCTACATTTCGATATATACATATACATATATATACATATACATACGTACGTAAATCGTGTCAAACTTCAATCTTTCACGATAAGATTTTGCACTCACACAGAAAGTACCTACAACCTTTGGAGAGATCTAATCGATTTGAATGTAAATCATGTTAAGTTTACAAATAGCAAATCCAAAATAAAAGTCCATTTTGATATACCCATTGCATAGAAAATATTTACGGGAAGGAAACGATTCAAAACGATTCAATCGAAGAAGACAGTTTATCAGTATAAGAACCCATTGAATTTCGATAGGTCCTTCGTCAAGTAATTAGCTTTGGGTATTAAGTGCCGAATTAAGATAAAAATTATTCAAAACAATATAATATTAATTTGATGAACTTTCTACATTAATTTTTCAATTAGGTATATATTTTCTGTTTTACATATGAACTTTCATTGCATACATTTTAGCAACTTAATATAGAAACCACTTAATTCGATTTGGGCTATAACAATTTGTATAAAGAGGATTAAAAACGATCCATATTTAATTGGCATATTTAATAGAACCTTTATATACTTTGGTGAGTCAAAATATCAAGGACAGATCTGTTAAAAAGGTGCCATATAACATCTGAAAAGTAGCGTAACTCATAAACAGTTTTCTTCAGTTTTCAACTTCAACCGACTTTTTATAGATAAATATAATTAAGTGATTGTGTTTTTTAAATTCAATAAACAGATAATTTCAAATTCATACTTTCTATAAAGCTATAAAATTTTTAAAAAACCATACTACTCATTATTCTTGATATAATAAAAGACACTTGGCCAAAACTACTTGAAACCACATAAAAAGACAACCATCTTTTCTTTTCCTCAACCTGAACAACCTCAACCACCACCGCCACCCAAACTCAAACCCGAACCCCTCTTTTGGTCGAGCGAATCCAATAAAGCTTTCGACTTTGAAGGAAACCAATTTGTTCTGCCGTTTGATTTAAACGATTTTATGGCCGTCCTGTTGTTTTCACTCGACGCGCCCCTTAAGTATGCCACTCGTCTATAGAGGGTGATGGGGCAAGGACTCAGAGAGAGAAAGAGAGAGAGAGAGAGTCAACCCTCTGTGTATCTGTGAACAGTGGCAGTAGCAAATCCCGCCACGTATCCTTAGACCATCAGCCCCCACTCCAACACTATTCAGTCACCCTTCCCAATACAGTTTGGCAAATTTGCAGCATATGCAAGAAGGCAAAGCAAAAAAGGACAAGTTTTACTTTGTGTTTTCGCAAAAGACATTTGGTCAAATTCAAATTCATTTGCTAGGGGGTGGATGACTCTTAGCTGGCGGACAGGATGAGGACGCAATGTGGTGTGAATGGCAGCCGTAACGGTTTAATCTGTTTTAAATTATTTTCTGGGACAACCAACGTCACCGTGAACGTCGCCTTTTAATCCCCTAGTGAGGCGCGAAAGCTGCTTGATTTCGATTTCGATTCACCGATTACCAGTTTTGGCATACACATATGAGAACTGGACAAAATATGGATGTATGTATGTATAGTCGCATATACATATATTTTTCCTTTTTCATAATTTTTGTTTTTTTTATTTTGGTTATGAGCGAGCGTTGGTTGCCCTTTTAATCCCCATGACCGTGTTTCTCACCCATCTCACTCACTCCCTATACAAATTCGTAGTAGCATCTCTCTCACTCTTCTGCACAATTTGTGGTTACCCTGGCAACATTTTGGCATCAAGATTAATTTTAGACGAAACAAAAACCGAACCCCAAAAAAAGAGAAAAAAAAAACACGAAACGAAACGAAGAGGAAAGAAATAAGTCAAAATGATTAATGGGCTTAATTTTTGGTTCATCTTTGTTCATCTCTGCCTTGCTCTGTTTCATCTTTCTCTTCTTTCCTTATTCGTTGCTTTTCTTTTGTGTTGGTATTTTCCCTTTCCCTTTTTGTGTCAGTATCCTCACCCCCGCCCAAACAAAAAAAAAACCAACAAAAACCTAGTTTTATTTTCTTGCTGGTTATGTTTTCAAATTCATCATCAAAGATGGTTGAAAAGATATTCTCTACACACTATTGCCATCTCACTCCCTCTACCCGAAGCTGTACAGCTGTTAAAGAGCATCTTACCCTCCCTCCTCTCGACACTTCGGTCTATGGATGTATCTCACCCCCGAAATGTCAGCCATTGGAGTATTTGGGTAGAGATTAGACCTCAGCATTATGGCTGCCGCCGACGCCACCTTTTTTTGTTGTTGCCTTCCTTTCTCTCTTTTAAAGTGACTCTATATCCGATATGGCGAATATCATGACGATCAACATTTTGAAGGGGCTGTAAGTAATGATTTTCAGAATTTTTGGAAAGTTTAGTTTAAAACTAAGCTCTTTTGTTCAATTATGATATGAACAAAGGAAAAGTGATAAACGGAATGGACGAATTGGAGAATTCAGAGCCCGCTTAATATATTTATTATTCTGATATAAGTATGTACTTACATATAGTACAATGTAATTAATTCATAATATCAATTTTGGAAGACTCGACTAAATGAAAGTTATCACTGATTTGTCTTGGAGACTCAATAGTTCCCTTGGTTTTAGATGTGCACAATATTTGTTTGTCTAAAGTATAAATACTAAATTCTAGGACAAAACATTCTATATGTCGAAATCAGTAAAAACCAGAGGTCCGGGGCTAACTTCGACCGCGCCGAAGATTGTATACGCTTGCAACTTTTTTGGTAACTCTTTCCTAACCTATAGCCATCAAATAAAAAAACGTTTTATTTAAAAAGGCTAATGTTTGCGAAAGAACGGCCTACAATCTTAGCATAGGAAATAACAAAGATATTAATCAAAGTCACTGTTTTTGACCGATCGTTCCTATAAATTTGGCACATTCATTTATAGGTGTAACAAACTCACCAATATTAAATTCGTTACTGTTCGTGACTTTGCCGTTTGTATGGGAGCTATACGATATAGTGGTCCGATCCGAGATATACAAACTGTGCAGTATATACAAGCCTACATGCGAAATTTCAGCTCTGTAGCTCTAACTCTAGGAGGAGTTCGCGTCGGACATGGTTATTTGAACTCGTCTCGTTGTGCTGATCAAGAATATATATACTTTATATGGTCGGAGATGCTTCCTTCTATGCTTTGCACACTTCTGACCAAAATTAATATACCCTTTTTGCAAGGGTATAAATATGTTAGTAACTGATATCTGTAAATAAATTCCATCTTTAATCTATCGATATAAAAAAAAACAAGGATCCAAAAACAGTCCTAGAAACTAACTAGTTCGTATAAAAGTGTGGCAAACCTTTTAGATTTTTTGGTTTGCTGATTATGCGGCATGGTTTGTATATTGATCTTAAGTTTTTCCCTATCTTTTTCCGGTTTGATTGTAAGATTGATAGACTGATGTGCTGCAAAATATTAAATTTTCACTTCGGTCTTGCATTTTTCAATAGTAACTTTTCAAAATCGCACAGCAAAAGAATTTTATATTATTCAGTTATGAAGTTATCTCCCATCTAAATAGCAAAATGTTACAAACCCCTTATTTCAAGCATTTTGTTCTTCTAGCAGATTTGATGCTTAGATTCATATGCCCATGGATTAGATTTATTTAAAATACCAATTTTCAACACATTTGTTGGCAGCCTCCCATACGAATAATATTTTTATCTCAAACGATTTAGTTGCACACCATCTTCGTCTCTGATTCTCTGTGAGAACTCGAAGCGTAGCCAATTTTATAGCCTTATTAACATTGATAATCTCTGGACGCTGGCCAGGCTATAATAGCCAATGTCCACTCTGTACACAGAATTGGACGACTCATCGTCTAGTGACCCACGCAGAAAATAAAGAAAACTGCACAGTTTCGATTCGATGGAATCGAAGCACGAAGACGCGACACTTTTGGTTGCCAATTGCATAATTGGCCATTGGCTAGTTGTGGGCTAGTTGAAATGCGCAAGTGCAGACGGTTTGCTTTTTTTCTTATGGCGGATGCATTTTGCAGACGATTTGCTGGCGATAAGGTAAGCGCCTTGTTCTTTGGTCTGGGTCGGCAAACGGAGAGACGGGATACGGGATCGGGGTCTTGTCTGTGAGTATTTTCTAATCGCATTTATTGATTCAAAGGCGGACATCTGGCCCAGGTTTTGACGATTGGTGGGTGCTTGTTGCCCGTTGCAGACGCGGACTTCATAATTGCCACAAGTTGACGCACGTAGCACGTGTAGCTACGTGCCGGCATTAACCTCAGTCTTGTCAATGTATTTTTTCTTCATTTTTCGTCTTTTCTGTTTTTTTATTATATAATTTTATCACACTTTTATGACTTTTTTGCACCAAACGCGATTCTTCATAATTTTTTATAGCTTTTTTATTGCTATTTTTTTTCTGTCTCTCTGACTTGGGGTGCTGTTGTGGTTGTTTTTGTTGTAGATACCTTGCCACTTTGACTAATTGCACTGTGAGCTTGCCACATGAAGTTGTTGTTGCTGGTGTTGTTGTTGCTGCTGCTGTCAGTCAGTCTGTCCAACAATTTGTCATCTTCTCTGTCATGTCACAAATGGGCGTGTGTGTGTGTGTCTGTTTGGCTACATTTTTATTAGATTTTCATAGAAACGGTAGACAAAAGCTACTTTATAGAGTTGTTTGCTCTCTCGGACACTCGTTTATCACTTCCTTTGACAATTTACATGCAAATCAACTATGTGATGTGGGCATACGGTCAACAGCCTGAACAAATACCTAATCGAGGGTAGAACATGCGATATCTCTATAGAAGAATCCCCTCAAATTTCAAGTTGCAATGATTACGCGTTAAAATCTGAAATATTACTGGGTAACAGTTGAAGTACTGTTTTTAAATAGAAATATTAGTATAATTCCCTTCAATGACAGTTACAATTTAAACCAAACATTCAATTCCACATCCATGCCATGTCCTTGTTATAAAGGAATTCCGTTCCGGAATGTGATGCAAATTAAAATGATTGAAATATCTATAAAGTTGTCGCCTGTCCATAAAAATACCGAAAATGGCATAAAACTCAAATGAAATGATATCACAATCAATCAAATGCAGACAAACCAGTTGCATTCGAGAATTGTGGGGAGAAGAGCGAAAAGTCGACAAAATGTGCAGGCCAAAATTCATTCAAATGAGATATGCGATATTTTTGTTTTCGGTTTGTTGTGTTTGGTGTTTCTTTGCTGGCTGTTCTCAATCTCTTTCTACTTTTCTTTTGTGGTCTTTCTCTCTTTGGTTTATCTACACTTGATTATTCGTATGTTTCACTTACTGTCGGGGTCATAAATCTTGTAATCATAATAATTTGTTTCAATGCTAATGCCTTCAAAATATCTGAAAACTCAATAAATAACAAAACTACATGTTCGTGTGTGCTGTTAATGTCATACCATGAGATACTTCATATATCATTCCGCTGCGAAAAAGCCAAAAACGAACGAACGAGAATAAAATCAAAAACCGAAACCAGCCCAGGGTTCTCTTCCTCGCACACACACACATATCAGATAGAGTAGAGAGACCTGTGACTGTGACTTGTGCCACGATGTTTTCCTCCTTTTTTTTCGAAAATACGTTTTTTGTTGTGTTTTTTAACCTTTTTTTTTTGTGTGACGCAATGGGCCTGCAATGCAGACATGGGGCGTGGGGGAATTACTTGACTGCAGAACAAATTAATCCAAAATCAGAAAAGATGTCTTCAAGCTTCCTCTCGTTGCGGTTTGAGGTGCGGCTTTGGGCCAGATCTCTGAAATCGCTTGTTTCTGCCCCGCTCGCTTAAACAGTCTTCATCTCTGTCTCACTTGATATCCAATGGCAAAAACATCCAAATAACAACGGCGACGACAAGTATCAGGTGCAGCAGACTGGGAGAAAGAGAGAGAGAGAGAGAGGGGGCAGCGGTCTTGTTCGATATCCGATGAATAACTCAATTAATTTTGTGTCACCTGATTTATCACCTTTCGTGTTGGTTTGTTTTAATTTCAATTTTTTTCTGTCGATTTTTTATAAATGTTTTATATATTTTTTTGACTTGAAACAAATTTCTCTTTCATTTTCAATAACAAAAAAAATGCTGTAGGTGTTAATCCCTAGTCATAAGATACGATCCTTTTTGTTTTCAGGATTGAGACATAAACTCGTTTTACAGAAATTAAAATGTTTTTTCTTTTATCTCACTCGGAACATATTATTAGCTCAGGTTCAAGTAATTTGCATAAAATATACAAAAAAAAAGCCAGAGAAGTACCATTGAAGCCCTCCTCAGCTATTAAAACATTCCGTTTAACACTTCCTGCGACAACAACACGAATGACGAGCAAAAATAATGGCAAGTTTATACCCTGGGATGAATATCTAGAATGAGTATGTATATTACAAAGTCATGACGTTTAATATTGAGAAGTTCTTTTCGACGAACTAGTTCTTTTATGACGCTCTGAATGATTAATCTCAATATTTGAAGGTTCTTTACTTTCTGTTATAATTTATGTGAATTTTAATAGTCAATCTAAAATATTGTTGAAGTTATCAACAATAGATTTTATACAAAGTTTTATTGTAATTAAATTTCCGTGTATTAGGAACGCTTTAAACGTTTTTACATATGTCTTCAAGAAAAGCGTAACTGGCTCTCTTCAATTTTCGATTGGTACACAACCAGACATATGTATGTATCTCATCAGCTCACTTTATATTCTAAAATTTGTTTTAAAATTATAGGTGTAATTTTTGATTTATTTTCGAATTTATTTAAAATTGCATTCGGGATCATTTCTATAAATTTGTCCACCGTG
The DNA here is from genome assembly GCA_018152135.1 of Drosophila paulistorum. Classification (NCBI taxonomy): domain Eukaryota; kingdom Metazoa; phylum Arthropoda; class Insecta; order Diptera; family Drosophilidae; genus Drosophila; species Drosophila paulistorum. Next base: position 8,995,690 of record JAECXG010000805.1, on the reverse strand, counting down.
TTCTATTATTAAAACTTAAATATCTGTATAATTTAGTTTCTCACTTACCGATAATGGATAGTTAAAATAGTAATAGGATATAATTGAGTCTTCTCAATTAAATATAGTTTTAGCCCACTGTGTCACACTGTGCCGTTTTATGCTTGGGGACAACAAGTTTTATGTGTTTTCTTTTGCGTTTTTGTCAAGTCGCAAAACATCTTCAGCTGAACTGAAACTAGTTTCTCAATTAACCAAGGCGCACTCGCTTTCGCACTGTTTGCCAGTTGATTACACGCAGATCGGACCGATGGAACGCATCGAACATACCAAACATCCGTCCAATCCGTCAAGGCGTACGCCCAGTTTGTCGTTGTCGTTGCTCATCCATTGGCTGAAGTTTCGCCTGGATCGGATGTCTGGTGGACGAGCAAAAAAAAGGCATATTTATGGCTCGACTCTAATATGAATACACCCAAGAGACATTTCTCTTCTTCGCACTTGGAGGACGGTAACGTTGTGGAAAAAAAGGAAAAAACACCTAAACAGAGATTTTTCTAGCAGTTGGAAAATGGAAAATGGGGGAGCGAGAGAGCATTGCACTGAAAACGAAACGAAATGAAATAAGATGGAAAGAAAAATCTCTAAAAATAAACAAAAAACAAAAAAAAAAGGAAAGGAAAACGGAAAATTCTTGATCAACCATAAATCTTGGCACCCAGAGTCATCCATCTATCTCGCTTGGCGCGTTCCAACAACAACACCAAGAACAACATTCAGTGCCAAAACAAACACCAACAACAAAAAAAAAAACGAAATATGTATTAAAGTTATTTTCTAGGGTCTTCTTCCTACTACACCTCTGGCCCCATCCTCTCCCATTTTCTCTCTAGTCTTTGTCGCTTGTGTTTGTTTTTCTACAAAAATTAATTTTTCAAAAATAAAACATTCTTCTTAGTCTGCTTCTTTGGTTCTTTTTCTTTTGGTTGGGTGAAAGAATAAGCAAAACACGTGTGATTTTCCCTTAAAATTAAAGTTCTTAATTAAAAATTGAAAACAATTTTTCGTTGTTTGTAGACTCAATTCTATTAACTAGTTTATTGAACTCTTTGTTTTATATAAATACTCTTTTTCTACTACATTGCTTAATAAATTAATATTCATATCTTTTTGAGTTCGTTTATTAATGTAAAATTAGATTTGTTTAGTACCCGTCTAGTTACTTTAATGGCTAGTCGATTTACTCTAATTAACGATTTTCATTTATTTTATAGTTGAATAAAATTAGTTTGACATTTTTAGAATAAACTGTCTTTTATTTATTGACACATTTCTTTATTGAAAACAATTTCACAAATTTCACATTCATAAAACTCTAAAGAAACCATTTCAAGATTAACTTTTTAGACACTTTTGAAATAAACTTTTAGTTTCCTAGCTCCTTTATTGAAACTAGTTTCTTTTGTACAAAAGTTTTTATAACGTAAAGTTGTCATTGTACTCAAAATTTGCAGCTTATCCCAAAAAGATTTATTTTCTCTGGATTTTGTAAGGTTCCTAGGCCAAAAATTATGTTTGTTTAATGAAATAAATTAAGTTACTCTTAACTTCCTTTAACGAATAATGTGTTAAATCATATGAAAATGGAATGAAAAGACCAGAAATGGTGGGAATAAGTCACCAGAAGGACTCCGGAGGACCAGAGCGAGAGAGAGGGCCAAGAGCACAAAAGTAGGCAAAACGGAAGCCATAAATGAAATTAAAACAAAAGAGTATGGGGTGCTTGACTGCCACAGGCCTCACAGTGTGGCAAATAGGAATGAATTTCTCTAAGGACATCAAATTAGGGTCACTGGGTGTGTTGGGTCTATGTTATTTCCAGTATTTGGTGTTTTTTTTTTGTCGTTTTTGGGGATGCGAATTGCGTAACACAGAAACCCGCTAACACATAGATAGAAAATTGTTACCAAAGTTCAAATTGTGTTTCCCTTTTTTTTTTATTTTTGCTTAAAAGCGGCGGCGGCGCCCATTTTTGTTTTTCTGACCAACAAAACAGAGGAAAAAAATATTTGCTCCCGCTGTTTCTATCTCCCTCTGGGGTTGTCTCTTTCTAGACGATTCTGATACTCTTTGTTGTTTGTTTTTCTTTTAGCGTTTATTTCCATTTTGTTTTTTTTTTTGTTTCTTTTCGTTTTTCCCTCTTGTTTAGTTGCGAGCTGTCCCGCTGTTTTTCCCATTTTTTATATTACCACACCATTTATCATTTCCTTTTGCCAAAAACTCGCACAGAGGCCGAGAGAAAGAGACGGCTGACTAAGGCCATCTCCTTTCTATATTGTTTGTTTTCATTTTCGGCTATATACACATATATGTATATATTTGCATATATCGTTTGGTTTTCTTTATATACCTGCACAATTATGTATGTATCCAGGTAAATAAGGCAATTCTCAGTCAGCTTTAATTTATTTAATTTATTAAAAAGAAAAACCCGACAGAAAATCCCTGCTTGCTTCTATTTTGTGGATTTTATTTTGTTATTGTGCGTGTGAGTTGGCGGCAGCCACACCTCCTTTTCGCCCCTTGATTCCCCTCCTGATGTCTCCTGTTTTGTAACTTTTTTTCTACCGAACATGAAAATTTCTCAACAACGTTTTGTTTTTCGTTGCCAGTTGAGTTCGTTGGTTAACTTCGTTCTTGACATTTCCTGGCTCTGGGTATTGAATTTTTCGTTTTTTGGGGAGTTTTCATGTTGCCGGGTTATGGGGTTTCTGTGGGTCTGCGTGTTTGCATTTGACACATTTACACTCCCCACCGTAGCAGCTCTGCCTGACGCTGACATGATTTATTAATTACCAGCTAAAACATGAAACGAACTTGAGTTCTTAATTTTGCGACCTTTAAGCACTATGGATGAGGTCAAATTTGTTTGAGATAATGTGAAATGATAGGGATATTTTTGGAAGAATGAGTAAAACTACTCGATGGTTCGATAAAAACGAATCAAAACTGATGATTTTATTGGCTAATCGCAGACATGTGGGCAATTGGAAATATTATGCAAAAGTTGTATTAAACAACATTGAACATTCATCCCTTTCCAATGGAACTTCTATGTGGTTCAACTAACCCCACAACAATCAGCTGGCAAAGATTGTTGCCAAGGATATGGTGCTGTCTCGCCGACAATTCGGACCACACATTCACATGGCAGCAGCTGATAAATATCACCCTCGAGTCGTATACTAGAGCAGTTGGCAACCGAGCTCGCTCGGTTGCTCCGATGGAATGCCGGACGGAATGCTGGCGGGGCATAGACACACACACACAAACAGAGTAAAAGCCTCAGTCCTGGTTCTCTACTGCCATTCCGTCCTGCCTCATTCCAAGTGTTTTAATTATAAAAATGAGATATCGCAAAAAACTTGCAGGCAGACATCTTGGCCTGCAGCGTAGGGGTCACCACCATCACCACGACGAAGAAGAAGAGGAAGAAGCAACCCTCCAACTATGCGAAAGGCGCGTGGCACAAATGCCCTCGCCAAGTGAACTGCCTGCGGCAGGAAGCAGTCGAACCATGTGACTGACTTCGAGTCCTCGTTTGCTGTTCTTATCAAGGCAAACGCAACGAGTCTTATCAAAATGCCCGGACGGAGGCAGACAATTTAAATGCGAAGGCAAAGGCAAAGGCGAAGGCGAACTCGTCAATGGCAATGAGAGAGAAGGCAATGAAAGCATGTGTAGGGTAAAGGAACAGGCAGTCAGCAGTCAGGATGGAACGCTTCTAACTTCCACATTTGGCATTCACTTGGCATTCATTCATGCGTTGCACAATTCGCATTTTGCTCTTGATAAAACATCCAAGATAAGACCCCACAGACCCAAAGCTTTCACATATGAATATACACACATGTGAAGATATATATATCTGATTTCTCCACCCTCGATGATGAGAGAGTTTTGTGTTTTGTTTATTGAAGCAACTTTGGAACAGCTGAAGCTTTGCCGATTTCATCCTTGAACTAAAACTCTGTTATTTTATTCAAATAGAGTATCTAATGAAAGAAATCAATCGACTCAATTTATCTATAACAAATGGTTAAAAAATACCATGTATAAATAAAATTATTTAATGAATTTGCTGGCATCATTATCTTCACTTCACTTCAAACTAGTATTTCAAAACAAAAAGTCATACATTTTTGCTATTAATCATAGTTTAATAAACAAATATAATATAAAACTCTAATTTATTTCTTCTCTAATTTCAGGTAAGCGATTGTTTCCAAAGTATCTGCTCTTAATTTGGTGAGTTTGAACCATTTTTTTTGGCAAAAATTTATTTGCAATTTTTAAATTTTTCCATTCTTTATTTTTATTCCACCCCAAACGGTTTTGTTGAGCAAAAAAAAAAACAACTTCTGCATGTCAGTGCGAAAGTTTTTGCGCAGAATTTATGAGCGCAGTTAACGGGTAAGTTTTGACTGCCCTCGGTCAGAACTATAGCTCATGGCCTACACCCCATCTGCAACAGTCATGCAGTCACCCAGTCACCCAGCCGACTAGGTCGAGTTCGAGTTTATTAATTTAAAAAGGAAATTCTCGTTTAGTCACCTTTTGATTTAAGTTCCAACACTGTGAAAAGTGGAGAAAAGGAAAATATATGCAGTTCCTTGGGTTAGAAGTTCGTTATGTTGGCCAAGTCAAAAGAAAAATGCTAAGAAAAACATTGAAATATTTATAAACTAGAAGAATGACAGACAATTACTAGGCACAGTGGCTTGAACTATACGAAAATTTGCAATTTTCAAAATGTATTCGAATTTCAAATCATGATCAGAAGTTTTAAGCTTAAAGTAATTGATTTTATAAAGTTTTATTAGGGGTTTGAAATGAAGGTGACCAAATTAATTTAAATTATGAACTTTTTATTATAATAATTTTAAGCCCTAAGGGATTTCATTGTTTTCTTCTGTGTGCTTTAAACTCATGCAAGGACATGATATTAAGTTCATCATCTCACCGCACTTTTATACAAATACAAATATTTTGATGAATTCGGTTTGATTTATCCATTCATATGATACTTTTCTTTTTTTCGTCCCACTATACATATTTTCCATGTTAAATATTTCATTTGTAATTGGTTAGTGCGCGAAGTGAGTAAAATTTTGAATGTGGGCTGAGAATTGCGGTTCGACGTTTCTGTAGCTCTTGTGTTTGGTTTTCCCTTCTTTTTTTGTTTCTTTCTTTGGTCACGGCGAGTTCATTCAAACTCATTCACTCACTCGTTCAGCCCGTCGGCGCGCCAATTTAAATATGCAAAGTTTTTGCACTGAATGCAGCAAAAAATAACCCGCCGCCGCCGCCGTCGACGACTCCATCTCCATTTCCATATACTTCCTTGCATATTCCCTCTCCCTGACATCCATCTCAATCATGCGCAAAATGGGGGGAAAACTTTATTTTGTGGGCTGCAGCAAAGGGGGCGTTGCACTGTGTGCAGACAAAAGGGTCGGTCGGTCTGTCGGTGGGTCGGTCGGTTGAATGGTCTGTCTGACTATAACTGAGAGCAGAAGGTGGGAGTGGGTTTTTGGGGGTGTAAGGGTCTGGGTTCTCGGAGTTGTTTCACCCCCGCAGATTGCATGCAAATTGGTTAAAGTGTGAATTTATGTGAGAAATATTGTTTGCTCTTGTTATGCGCATACATATTGACACTCACCACAGACACACATACACACACACATACATACACAGGCACTCTCATTCACTCAGTAGTCAAGCAAAACACTCAAAGACGGCAAAATGATTTAAGTTCGTATGCAAATTGAAGTCAACTGACTGACATTTGGCTTTTTTTCTCTTTGCTTATTCGCTACGTGAATTATGTATTTTTATTCTAAGAAATGTCTTTTTTAAAGATTAGGTAAATTTTAAGAAATGGCAAACTAATTGATATGATACCCAGCCTAAGAGCTGAGTTTGGCATTGCTTTACAATTCTCACTCGCAATCTCTCCAAAGAAATATCAATCAAAGATTTCTTTTGTAGATTATGAAAAACCAGGATAAAGCCAGATGAGTTAATCATACATTTCAAATTACATATCGATATATAGTTTTTAATATTTTGGCTCATTGAATAACATAAAAATAATTTATTAAAAAAATATTGCATAAATTTACTAAAAAATCTCATTAAAATGTTAAAATATTTTCAAAATGCATTTTTGGCGATTCCTTCTATAGTTTTTTTGGGGATGGAATCTTTCCTCTCCCCGTCCCATTTTTGGGTGGTTCACATACATAAATCTCTTACATTTAATTTGTTTTCATATTTATTTGGAGTTTTTCCATTGCATAAAATTTTATATATGAACGAACGCTCGCTGGCTCGTATGTTTTTGCATATTTTCAGACTTGGCCATAAACACTCAATTAACGAATTCAGAATTAATTTTTCATACGAAAGGCAGAATATTTTTGTCCATGTCTGCAACAATTTCACAATTTTTGCAAATTGCAATGACCAAATTAACAGAAAATAAAATGAAACCAAATGGAAATGGCTATAGCTATGGCTATGGAAATAAAATGGGGGAAATGGCAATGGAAATCCATGTGCCGTCGGGTCGAGAAGCCGCATGGAAAATGCATTAAATTTATGTTCCTTCTCCTGTTTTTTTTTAGTTGGTCTTCTTTTTTCTCCTCTCTTTTATGCAATATTTTTGTGCTTTATTTTTGACTGAGGGGTGCAAGAGAAATGCGTAGAGTGCTCGGCGGTTTTTGTCCAGTCTATATAGTTTTATACGTTGTTTTTATTTTGGTCAACTCACGCCAATATAAAAAAATATGTTTTGTGGAGTTTGAGTTGAACCTTTAAACGGTCAATGAAGTTCATTATATATAGGATAGGCATATAACAGATAAGGCAAGGATTTATAGATGTTCAAACATATATTGATAGTGGAAAAAATAAAAAAAAAGGTCTAGAATTAAAGTTGTATTATATTTTGGCCTGGAGTTAGTACCAAGAGGTTTTACACAGGGTTTGTAAAATATTATCATTTAGATCTTCGAATAGCATTATCAATAACTTCTCTATAAACCTATCATCGCCATTCGCATTGCCCTTGAAGCAACTTGAACTTCATGGCAAAGGCAAGAAATTTTTCTCATTCTCTTGGGTCACAAACAAATTAAAAATGCAACACAAATTGCATTTGGTACCTGTGTAAAAGGGATTCCAATTCCATTTCCCTTATCTTCCTACCTGCCCTTCCCAACCTCTTGTATCCGCCATGGACTAGACATTGGAGTGCGAATGAAAAGTTGTTGATAAATGAACCAAGACAAGGGGAGAGAAACAGTTCAAGTTCTTACAATTGAATTAGGCTCCTGTAACAGAAGTCTTCTCCCTGGACATGCGATTCGAGGTGTTGAGGTGTTGTATTTGGCGTGTGGCCAAAATTGCATTTTTAATTAGAGCAAAGGCAACAAAAATAAAAAAGGAACTGAAAAAACACTAACTACAATTTTACCTTTAACAGGTGTTAAATAGTTAAACCCCCCTTCCGCCTCTCAATCTCTGGACATGCAACACAAGTTGCCATTGAGTTAGTTGAGAACTTTTTTCTCTCTTTTTTGGTGGTTGAAACGGGCAAACCCTCACAAACAATCAGCTGATCTGGACACAAAAAAAAAACAACAACAAATAAGTAGAAGAAAGAATGTTGTCCATTCTGTTCCTTGAATAATTTCCATTCTGTTCCTTGAAAAATTTTTAAAACAGTTAGAAATATAATAAATAAACTGAGCATATAAAAAAGAAACTAATTCAATGACTCCAAAAAAACTCAATTAAGTTTAATCTTTACTTAAAGATGCAAATTACGCTTTATATAAGTAATAAAGTTTTTACATTTTTTCAAGGATTTTGGTAATTCTAATTCTATTCAAATTTAAATAAACTTAGCATAAATTAATTGATGTTTAGTTTATTTCAATTTAAAATTGGCTAAATTAATGTCATTTGTAACTGTCAAACTTGAATTTTTCATCGAGTTTCCCAATGGGAATTCGGAAAAAATTAAATGGGGGAAGACAAACGAAAGCAGTGCAAAAGAATAAAAATACTGCGGAAAAGCGTAAAAAAAGGAAATGCAACAATATCATGGCAGACACTGGCACGAATTTCCCAATTCCCTGAGAGGGAAAGAGCAAAAGAGAGAGAGAGTGAAAGGGAGAGAAAGAAAGAGACCATGAGAGATGCGATGCAATGTCATTGCTCTTCACCCCTCCCTCGCTTCCTCTTGCATTTTTTTCTCTCTCCCCCCGTTGAGTGTGTGTGTTTACGAGTGTCTGTGTGTGTGTGTGTGTGTGTGTGTATGACCGCTTGGCTTTTGGGGTTAAGTGGACTCAGAATCAGAGAGACTCTTCCACATTCACATCATCCACCCACCCACAGCAGCTGCTGCTGCTTTTGCTGCTGTTGTTGCACGCCCTCTGACACACCTCCCCAGCCCCGCAGGCCCCTTTCCCCATGCTAACCTCTTGCTCTTTACGCCTCTCCTGCTGCGTCCTCTGACTCGCCATAATAAATAATTGCAAGCGGCGGCGGTGGCGGCAACATTTCGCATTGCACTTTTCCTGCAAGCAAAGCGAAAAACCAGCAACAACAACAAAAACACGTAGAGGAACACCCGCTGCCACCACATCTCCCCCTTCTGACCGGCTCTATCCAATTGGATACTCAGGGTCCGGGCTCCCACATGGCCCATGGCCAGCAACAAACTGTGCAACAGAATGAAGAGATTTTTATCGGCGATTCTCACTGATTTCATGGCAAATAAATCGCTCATTTTCGCTTAATTGGAAAATTATGGCCTTTTTTCGCTTACTCACAAGCGCGACAGAGACAAACAACGAAAAAGAGAGAGATAGATATGTGTGTGTGTCTGTGTGTTGTATGTGGATGGCTGGCTAATATTTGGCTGATTCGTGTGCCAAGTATTTGACATATAATTTAACGAAACAAGAATCGTATTTTTGGCTTGATATTTCATTTTCGCTCCTTTTTTAAATTTTAAGTTAAATTTTTCAATTTCATTTTAATATTTTTCAATGGTTAAAACTATTACTTACTTAAAACCTTAAAGAAATCCATTAAATTGGCAGCTTTATACTCTGAAGTTCGAGACATTAGTTTTATATATTTGTTTTAATCTGTCTATATTTTTGCAACCTTGTATCATTTGAAAAACAAACGAAATATCCAAAGCAATGAATTTATACACTTTACTTTCACTATTACTTGATACTAATCCATATGGAATTATTTTTACTTAGTTAGTTTTTAATAAATTTAATCTAAAGTGAATTTAGATAGTAACAAAACAGTCCTTAAATCGATATATTTATAGATGTTTAAGTCTCAGAGTCAAAGGTATTCTTCTTTGAAAAAATGGGTATATATTTCAAATTTAAAAATGTATATTTATATACTGTAGAATAAGAAAAGTTCTAAATAAATGCATTTATGACGATCTCTAAAGTCAAACAACTGTTCATCTTTAGGCTCAAACTGTTTATAACATTCTGGACAGAATTGTTATACAAAATGAAGCACAAACTATTGTTTATTTGGTCGAGAAGTCGTTAGTGCCTCGTCAGTAATAATTTAAATGGATGGTGAAGGTTTCACCTTGGTCAGCCCAAAATTTTCCTGGTCATCCGCCTCCATCACCCTCTTTCTCTGTGTTTTTTGTTTTTTTTTTTACCTCTCTTTCTGTTTCTTTCTCCAATTAAGGTTTTACGCAACATTTTTTTATAAATTATTTAAACGCAATTAACACACACAGCCTGCTGTGAAAACAAAAAATGAGAGAGAAAAGAACAGAAAAAACTTTTGTCAAATCAACTTCCTTCCGTGCTCGTTTGCGCACAAAATGAAAAATATCATATGAAATTAACCCTCCTGCACTCGGCCTGGTCTCCAACTCAACCCTTATGGAAAAATATACCCCGAAGAGAAATGCAAAAGAGAAAGAGAAAGAGCGAGGTTAAAAAGGGAAGCTCAGAGGCAGACAATGTGGCAACAAATTTGTATGTAAATGTATGCAAAAGTAATTAATCATAGTCGCACATGCACGCAAACTCGACACACACACAGAGACAGAGTCAGAGAAAGGCACTGCGGACTTTACACACAGACATGGACAGCCCCCCGCCCCAAAAAAAGGACTCGCACGAGTGTGTATCTCTGAGGTGCCAGGCAACTTGTTTAAAGGTTAACTTCATTTTGATTATGACAGAATTTTCTATTTAGTTTTCCTGGCATTTCCATCTACGTGTGGCGCTTTTCCCAACATTTGAGCAAAGGTCTCAAGTGTCTTTCGCACACATGTTTCCATCGAGCAAATGGATGAGTGTAATATTGAAACTTGAAACCGCAGCCAAAAAATCTAGAACCCAAAAATGAAAAAAGAATATACATATATCCTTTTGCTGGTTCAACAACATGTGGCATAGGCAGCGCGCCATCATGGGTGGTGATAGTAGTCTCGTTCCTGGTGGTGTTGGTGGTGGGTTAGGGGCGATAAGGTTGGCGGCCATCATGGTAACCGCTGCTTAGCGTCGACCGTCCCAAAACCCAGGCGATAGCGAACAGACAATGGCGATGCTGCTGCCTCTACCTCTTACTCTGCCAGTGCTTCTGGCTCTGAGTTTGGTGGTGGAAAATCTCAGTCCAGGGCCACCAGGCGACACATGTGCAAGTGATGAAGGGACACAAGATCGGGGGTAACCGAGGGGAGAGCAGCACTAGCTAAGGAAAATTGGTCAGAGGCGGCAAGAGTTAGCTGTTTTTTTCGGTTTTTTGCCCTCTATGTGTGAGTGTGTTCATTCTGGCCAACGTTCATAAATCATCGTTGAGACGACACCATGCTAAATTGGAACTTTTCCCATACTTTGAATGAATGAAAATATATTTTATATAAAAATTTACTTTCAACAAAGAATAAATATATAGAAAATTAAAATTAAATAAGTGAAATACTAAAACCAAGCTTTGAAAAAGTAGTAAAGTAATCGAGAGTTTTATACAAACTTTCAAATATAACAAATGAGTTAGCTGAGGAAAGGTTATGAATCCATATAGACCAATCTTTTAGTTTTCTTTAAAGTAAAGTTTTACTCAAATGAATATACGGTAATAATTATTCCAACACTAAAACTAATTGGAAATCAAAAGTAGATGAATTCCAATTGAATTCAGACAAAATATATTCAAATTCATTAAACTATTCGAAAAATTATTCACACATATTTTCATCTGAAAATATATCAAAGTAAGGATTAGGTCCTATTATATTCTCATTTGTATTATATAGACATATATGTATGTATCTCATGGCAGAACCCATCACGGCTTAATAATTAGTTTGATTCCCTTAGTTCAGCCTTTTTAACCACCGGATAAAACTAATTTTCGTAATTAAAAACGCATATAAAAACGGTTACAACCCAAATCACAAAGAATCTCTGTTCATGTTTCTGTTGATTTTTTTTCTACTCGAAATTAACACGATTTTTACACTTTGCTACCCTCAGAGTTTTTTGAGAGACGGTGGAAAAAAAAGGGGGAAAAGACACGAAGAGACCGAGGACAGTGAAGACTAGGGGGAACTGGGGTCTGCCGCTGCTGCTGTTGCTGTTGCCGCTGATGACGATGACTCCTGCGGCTATTCCTGTTACTGCAATCAGGCAGAAGGCAGCTGCCAGATCCTGCTCCCTGCCGTTGGCTTTTCCAGTTAGCCCAAAACCAGGAACCTGTCTCTCCCAGCTCCCTCAACCGTTTCAGTCTTTTATATATATAATAAATGAGCTTGGTGGGTTAAAGGCGTATTTCTGTCTAGTAAATTAGCAAAATACACGCACACACCATACGTACATATGAATGTATATATAAATATATATTTACACATATAAAATGAGTATATGTATACCTATGTATATAGGTGGGAAGGGCCATTGTTACACCCCTTTTTGGGTTTATAAACCATCGAGCTCACTCCCTCCCTGGTGAATGAAGGAAGCTCTAATGGGTTGCCGTGTTCTGATTGAGTTCAAAACATGCCTCCATCTTCTCTCTACACACACAAAGACACAAACATATGCACCATCTGTTGTCAAAGTGTATGTATGTGTGTGTGTATCCCCAGTTGTCTGCTTGTTAAGTTTAAATAATGCTTTTTGCCATTTCCTCTATGCCAAGGTCATTCAAAATTCAAACCAAGTTTCGCCTCAACATTTACAATGCACAATTTGCAACCGCCCACACATACACCTACACATACACCCACACCGACACACACACATACACAAAGATACTCTTTGATAATATTCTTGTTGTTGTTGGAATATTTTCCTACATTGTCTTTTACAAATATCTGCCGCATCATAAGTTGAACTTAAAATGAACTGACTTCATTGAGAAAGCATTCTCGGGCAACTTTAGGGCAAAATCGCAAAAGGCCAAGAGAGAGAGAGAGAGAGAGAGAGAGAGAGAGAGAGAGAGAACAGAGAACGAGAGACAATTGGAGAGTGAAAAAGAGATAGAGTTAGGGAGACAGTTGTAGCAGTTGTCGCACATGCAATTTATGGCAAATTCCAAGTCTCAATTGGCATCCCAGTATCATGCAAATGGAAATGGAAATGACCCCTCAAAAAGGGGGGGGACCGGAAATTGGGTTTGAAGTACAATATGAGAATTTAAAAGAATTTATTCCAATTTATTAAACTGTATTCGAACTGAAATCAAATTAAGGATTTCTTTAATAATTATTCATAATAATGAAAATGAAATTACCAAGCCAGACCGCAAATATGGTTGATTAATAAAATAAAATTGTGGAAACTTGTAAATTGTCAAGCAACGAAACAGGAAAAAAAATGCCACACGCATTGACAGAAAACACAAGTAATAACAATTAAAAAAAAAACAACAACATCAACAAAAACACAGAAACAAATGACAAAAACGTAAAGCCATAAAAAATAAAATTCCTTTTAATTTAATGTTTTGTGGCCAACACTTAATAAACAATAATCATCATCATCAACAACAACCACACGAAAGGGAGGTAAAGTTGGACTGAAACTAAACTAGGAACAAAAAGCTGGTCCGCTTACTTCTTTTTTTGACGACGACAACAACAACAACCAAATAAATTTTTTTGGCAACGAGATTTGCATTTTGATGAATTGCAGGCGAGAAAAATACCCAAAAAATATCCCAACGAAAAAAGATGGTCAAGTACAAAAGACACAAGGAGAGAGAGGGAGAATGAGAGGGAGACAGAGAGATACCTGTAAGTCATTTTTCGTGACACTATCTGTTGCGAGGAGGAGGATGGAATATAGGGGGGAATGGGGCGGGGAAAGGGAAGTGTCTACAAGAAGTGGCAAACAGCAACAACTCGTGTAGAGTCTTGTGTGACTTGAAATTTAAATTAACCTTTCGTTGTTGTTGTTGTTGGTGTTGGTTTTTTTTTTTTTGGTATCAGTCTGTTTTTTTGTGTTCTGCCTTGGGTAATTATTTTTTTCATTTTGCACAGAAAATAAATGTACTAGGGATAAACTAAATGATACCCTGTTTTAAAATTAAATATATTTAATTTCAGTCAAAAGAATTGAAAGATATTCAGAGAATCGCAATAGACTTATCTTTCCGTAATTTTTGACGAGCTGTGACTTACCTTACTTCTGAAAGGCATAATTTTCATACAAAAATTGAAAATCATTTGTGTTTTTCCTATTCAAGAAATTACAATTCACAAAAATCTTAGAAATAAAATTCTGAAATGCGCTGTTTAAGTATCGAACCGTTTTCAAGGATTCTTTTCCCAAAGTATCCTGCTGAAAAGCTCCTAAGATTGAGTGGAAAATTAAGAAAATTAAACTACAAGATTTGCAAGTTGTCTAGAATATAGTTTTAAAACGAAACGCTTTTATCTCATTTGAAGTTCCAGATTACTCTCTCAAGTCCAACCTTTTCTAATCGCAATAGATCCAAAATCACCTCTAATTACAGGGTATGTAAAACAAGAAGTAAAAAAATAAAAAAAATATCAGCAGTAGTGAGCAGAGTGAGTTATTGTGCAAATTAAAATGAACGATGTGTCGGTAAGGTCGCCTTTTGTTGTTGTCATAGAGCGCCAGAGTCCCAAAGACCCAGACCCAGACCCCAAACCCCTCCGTAACACACATCAAACTTGACTTCAATTTTTGTATTTTTTCGCTGTTGTAGTTTGTCGTACATGATGTGACTATGAGTTGATCGCAGTTGTTTCGGTCACTTCATGTCATGAATTTTGTTCAGCGATAAGAATCAACGAGCGGTCCAGATGAAAAAGCTTCAACCACGAAATATTGACTAAACGTTCCGCGTAGTTAAATGCCCGTTGAAGGGCTAGGCCAGAGAGTTAAGCGTTGGGTAAAAGGCAAAAAATCTCACTTACGACGTGTAACTGACAACGGTAAGTGATTACTTACTCACTGACTTACCACATGGTCAGTGGATTAAGGGGAAAAAAATGTTCCTATCTCATGGTAATCTAAATTCACAAGACAATGGCGGCAACCTTTTCATTTTTTATTGTGAGTCACTGTCACTTCTGCTGTCCAATTTCAATGAAGAAGTGAATGCCGTTATGTTGAGAGGAGTGATACATACATACACATAAATCTGCGATCAACTTTGATTTATAAGCGGATTCAATTGGTCGAATAGAGAAACAAGATAAAGTCAAGGTTTTCCATAGAATTATCTAAGATTATTTTAGCAAGCAGCTAGTTTAAAATACCATAAAAGGGATATTTTTGGTCTAAATATCTAGAGAAATGTCCTTTTTTAAGGAAGGATATGTGGGATAAAAGCTTTTCGTAATAAAAGCTCAGGATATTCTAGCTAACTCTCTCTGTAAAAAGCTTTTCCAGGACATTTATCAACAAGAAAAGCTTTAAGTCAAGAAATCTACTTGTATTAAAACTAACTTCATATTTTTAAAGAGTCCTTATAAAGAACTTTTTGATTTCAATAAAAGTCTAATAACTTCCTTCAATTTTAGTTGAATCCTTTAAATTATAAAAAAGTAGCAAGGCAAGATACACTTTCATCCACTAGTAAGGACATAAACAACTTGCCTGGAAGAAATGTCCTTTTTCCGTAAAGCTTTTCAGCTTCTACAATTCAAAGTATCAGCCAACTTCGGCCGCTTACCAACAGATGGCGACACCAAAATGTTCGACACCAAACGCCATTGAAATTGAAATTGAAATTGACATGCCACATGCCATTTAAAACATTTGAAAATAAACAAACTCCGCCCCTCTCCAACCACTCTCTACCTGTCCCTCTCTCACTCTCTCTCTTTTTGACTCTGTGTCTTGCCTTAATTCTTTGTCTATTTTTAAATTAGACTGCAAAATAAGTGGGTGTGTGTTTGTGTGTGTGTATAGCCACATTTCGGTGTCGACCTGCGCCTGCGCATGCAAATGCCGCTCATTAAACCGCGTGCGTTCGCGTTTTGTGTATAAATCAAACAAACAAAACGCACCGTACACTACGCTTTGGGCCACCCACGAATCACCGGAATATTGTACACCCTCAATTAATTAAGTATTTTGCGCACAAACGACGCATACGAAGCAGAAGACTCAAAATACGAAACGTTTTCGCCCGTTTTTACGATCGAAAAGCTTTTTACGGTTTTTGTTTTACGACTCTTGGCCATAAATTCAATTTGGCCAAATGACAAAAATATTTATGGATGTTTTGATAATGCTGGTCGTGAGTTGATTCGGGAAAATCTAATCAATCCTGACCAGGTCTGCCTGCCAGCCAGCCTGTCTGACTGTCAATCTGTCAATCCCCACGCTTCGACTTGAAACGTTAGCAGCAAAAAAGTATTTTGCTATCAAAACAAATAAGCAATCCAAATAAAAAGCGCAAAAATTATGCATATAAAAGACAGAGGGGGAGCCTAGGTGGTCTCATGGCCTCTGGCAGTTTTTATACCCTTGCAGAGGGTATTATAAAATTGATCAGATGTTTGTAACGCACAGAAGGAGACGTTTCCGACCCCATAAAGTATATATATTCTAGATCAGCTTGAGAAGCTGAGTCGATATAGCCATGTCCGTCTGTCCGTCTGTCCGTCTGTCCGTCTGTCCGTCCGTCTGTGCGTATGCGTTTTACTCAGCCATCTTAAGAGATATCGGGTTGAAATTTTTTTTGGAGACTCTTTATTACCTGTGTGAGATAAAGTACGAAAATCATCGGGATCGGACTACTATATCATATATTGTTTAATAATCATTAAATGTGTTTTGAATTCAGTAGTTTGAAGTATGCGTTTTACTCAGCCATCTTAAGAGATATCGGGTTGAAATTTTTTTTGGAGACTCTTTATTACCTGTGTGAGATAAAGTATGAAAATCATCGGGATCGGACTACTATATCATATATTGTTAAATAATCATTAAATGTGTTTTGAAAATGCGTTTTACTCAGCCATCTTAAGAGATATCGGGTTGAAATTTTGTTTGGAGACTCTTTATTACCTGTGTGAGATAAAGTATGAAAATCATCGGGATCGGACTACTATATCATATATTGTTAAATAATCATTAAATGTGTTTTGAATTCAGTAGTTTGAAAAATATTTGAGCATATTCATAATACGACAACTAATGCTGTTGATGTATGAAATTTCACTTTTCTTATCGAATTAAATATAATAAAGAACTGCAAGGGTATATAAACTTCGGCAAGGCCGAAGTTAACTTCCATAGCTCGTTTTTTTTCGATTTTTTTTTTTGGGTGCCAGCTGAGGCAGCAGAATTATTAAACGTTTTTGCATTCCAAAGGGTCTGTGGTATTGGAATAGGAATGTAGGTACCTACGTGCGCCAGAGCATGTACGATTAACGCTGGGGATGGATGGATGAGGTCATGGACGTAGACGAAATCTAAGATAGACTTGAGAAAAAGAAGACGCAAATGAAATTTACTGCAACATATACGAATGTATATATTCCCTTAAATTTTTACAGACACCATGCACCAAAGGGTACTTGAGGCAAAGGTTTCTTCATGTTTACGCCCTCTGGCGACTAATACTTGAACTATTTTCACGCTCTCTTAGACGATTTTAAAAACTGCAATCTGTAAATTTTAAAGCAGTTATAGAAATTGTAATTAATTTCAGAAAGTACCCTAGTGTTCTTCATAGTGTCGTTATCTCTACAGTTGTCTTGGTACCTATGTAATTAAGTCGGCTGAAAAGCCTCTAATCTAACCCAATTATTAGAAATTCATTAGTTATAGGATAAGTTAAGGACTTAAAAGTCTCAATATAAACCTATCTACTAACACTAAATATGTTTTTGTACAACAAAAGTTTGAGAATCTTTTCATTTGGCGTTCAGCCCCATATTACCCCTAGTATCACGCCCATGACTAAACCAAATGAGCACGATCATATACATAAATTTTGCTTTGATTTTCTGTTTGTTTGGATTGGACTCAAAATGGGATTTGGATGGAAATAGAAATGAATGTGTGGTGAGGAATTCACTTTCTTTTATTTTTGCAACAAAAATTTAAAATTAGTAAATTGATTTCACATAAAAAGTTCGCTAACCCGCAAAACCTTTGAATTTGCCGTTGAAAATGTAAATATGTATTACTTTTCACTTGGACCCTTATCATAAAACAACTCCCGTTGTTTCGTTATTATCTCTCAGCAATTATTTCGATATTTCCATTAAAGTCAATGGGGGTTAAAACACAGAAAAAGAAACACTCTACCGTTGCCATCTTTTGACATTTTCCCACCTTTTAATGTCAGCGCCTTGTGATCGTGCAAAGGCTTAGCACAAGGGAAGACCCAAAAAATGGGAAAAAACTGCAAAAACACAGACCTAAAGTGCCAAGTGTCAGTTTCCTGTTAGCCAGCTTCCAGTTTGCTGTTTTGCTGCCTTGAAGCTGTCATATCCTTTTGCGGTAAACCTTGCCTCACCAAAATCAACAGCAGCAGGAGGTGGAGGAAATTTGAGGATGCTTTGGATGCTCTTGTGCCTGCTCTCCACCCATTCATTTGCGCCAAATGTCATTATTGTTGCTCGTTTGTTGCTGCTGCTTACTGCCTGCCTCTTTTGTTGCAGTTGTTGTCGTCGTTGCCGAAGTTGCCGTGCGGAGTCTTTTGTAAAACTCCCTCGTTAAACAGATTATTTTCACACCTAAAGCAACTAAGTCTTCGACTTGGACTCTTGAGTCAGCCTCTGACTCTGTCTCGACTGCAACTTCCAATTTGGTATCCTCTACCATGGATACCTTGAATGCAGGAGACTTTGTTTTTTTCCTTCAGTTTTGCAGGCGTTAATAATGCAATTTCAATGCAATTCAAAGACTTTGCCTTCTTTTCTTCCTCTTTTTTCTTTTGGATAAAAGTGCGAATATGAAAGCGACAGCCGCTCCCGAGCTAGCGGCTTCTCCAAGGCGGAGTGACACATGTATGCACCTGGTTTAGACACGGAAATCGGAATCGAAATCGGATTCAAAGTGTAAGCCCATTGCCATTATTAACAATGACAATTGGGAAGAGGGAAGCATCAATGCTCTACGTCTCTTCCTCCTTCCCATCGGATTGTTATATCTGAGGCTATTAATTGCAATAACTTGACTTGTCCACAATTGAAAAGTTTCTAAAAAGACAAACACTGATATAAATATGAGACTTTGATAAACAAAAAATTCTTTGAATGTGCAAAAAATATTAATAAAATAGTTTATTTTTGTAGTATAATCAGGAAATTAATTACTTATATGTATATGCGATGCAGACATACAACGCTCAATACGTAGAAGTGGCACAGTGACCTGGAAGAGCGACCTCAGTTTGAAAATAATGACAAATAATATAATTTATAACTATAATAAATTAAAAGTTGCCAATATCGTGGCAAATCCTATTATAGTCACTGCACGGTTACAAAAAAGCTTATATAAGGTTCATAGTAGAACAGGTGGTGTATCATTGCAGGTCCTTCTAGCTGAAATAGAAGTATATCAATCAGGCTCAACTGCTCAGGAGTGTCAATCTCACCATTTATGACTTTATTGAGACAGTTTATCTCCTACATAATTCGTTTTTTATGGAAGGAAGGTTATTAGGTTAAAGTCTACTGCAATTGAAAAAAAGCTTTGCCATTGTCATCCCAATTGAAGTCGCAAAAAGTTAAAATAGTGTTTAGTACTAATTCTAAACGGGTTTAGTACAACTCAAATGCACGATCCGTTCCTTAATATAGGTCGAACCATAAAGGTAGTTACAGGGCTTTTTAAATTCTTTCGATCGTCGATTTTTGACGCCAACGCCAGAACGCTTTTACCTTCGCTTCATTGGGCTAAAACTAAATGAGCTCTTTTTTTCTCTGGAAATCCCATTTTAGAGATTAAAATTCAGATTTACTAGGTAACCAAACTTTATATACAAACTTAAATACTTAAGTACAATTTTTAGCTAAACGAAGTTTTCAATTTAGAATAATCTGGCAAAAAAATGGTAGATAGTGTTTCCTATATCTATTAATGCCTGATCAGTGATGATTCGTTTTTTTATGTTAATACATATAATCAAACTGTCAGATCAATATACATATTTTCTAATCATTTGTTAGAGATAATTGTTGTTTTTATAATAATGTTAAAAAACCTTTTTAACCTGTTTTATTATTAATACTCGCTAGAATTATTGTAGATAAAATATTTCATAAATAACCAAAACCTTCACGTGTTTAACCTTACACTACTAAACGTTAGAGGGCCAAATACTTACATCTTACATGTTTTGTGTCTTTTGCAGCCTTCTTGTGCAATTATTTGGATTACCCGCACAGCCGACATTTATGGATTACAAAACTGTTTGGGATGATAAAAGGTAAAGCAATTCAAACAACATTTAATTTAATTCGATCCGATCTGTTTAAAGTATAATTCAATTAACCCCCCCACCTCATTGATAACAAAGGGCAACAGGGAAAAATTGTTCGCAATTTATGTTGAACCAATGATCGCTGTTCGCCTGCTTCTCGAGCTGTCCTATTAATCCTAAGTGCTTCCTGTGATTTTATGCAAATTTTTAGCAGCAATTCAATGTACAAATGACAGTTGCCTGTGACATAAAACCCAAGCAACTTAAAGAAGATGTTGCATGCCAGGCGTACCAGCAACAGCAACAACAACAGGACCGAAAAACATTTTCATTTATTCATTGATAATGTAAAAAAAAGGGAAACATTGAAAGATACAGTGAGGTAGAGAGAAAGAGGCTTATGGGTAGGGGAAGTGAGTTAAAGAAACGACAAAGCGCATCGCAAAAAAGCGAAAAACATGCGACAAAAACAACATAATTTAAATTTTGCGCATGCATCAGCAACATGTTGCCAGCAACACAGACAAACACGCTAGCAACACAAAAGAGCAACAACAACAACACACAGCTCGTAATCCAGTAGCTGGCTCTGCTCCTGCATCCGGATTTTGCTTTGAATGAAAATGAAATTATCGCATTATTAACTATAAGGCTGCATCCCCAGAGGGCCAAAAGAGATGCAGACAAGGCCTAACAAGAGTTAGCCAGGCCAACTCACACACACACACACAACACAACAAAACGGAAGAATATCCATTCTACCCATCGCATTCTACAACCATTTCCCATTCTCCTAGGCATCTCAAGCCTAAGACCCAGGCATACTTAACAATAAAATGAATTGTTAATTCTCTTGCACTTTTTTTTTTGATTTTGTTTTTTTTTGTTGTTATGGGTTCGGCCCCCATTTGCAAGAACTCTTTTTGGTTATTGGGTAAGGGCGAAGGTGAGAGGAGGCATGCTGTTGCCTTTGCTCTTCGACTTGGTTTCGGTTGTAATGCTCAAGTGCCTTTCCTTTATCTGCGGCACAATCGGCCAGTACTGCAGCTGAGCGAGGCCAACTAACTGGCCCAATACAGTGGAAAAATCACATCTTAAATTTGTCCAATTTACAACTATTCAATTCGTAAAAGAGCCAAGAAACTAAAATTACAAGCTACAAATTAAGAAAGTTTAAAGAAAACAATTAATTATGCATATTTCGAATATATTAAGATCAACTTTGAAACAAAAAGATTAACAAATAGAGCTTGTTTAAACACTCCCTAGAACACGAATTACTATAATCAGCGGCTACTTCAACTTTTTTCCTTTTAAAAAACTGAACTAGAATTTAGTGCTACTCAAAACCAATGATTCGAACAATTTTTGGTAAATAAATATAAATTAGTTTTTATAGTTCTCAAACCACTGTCTATTCTTTTTTCTCATTGTGCTAGTCGGTTGGTTGCCTGGAAGCTCTAAACAGTTCTGGCGGTGGTTCTTAAGGCCCAAAGCCGAACTTGTTTTTTAGCTCAAAAGAAAAGTAAAACCGAAAAAAGAAACAAGAGCAACAAAAACAAAAGGGAAACAATTGTTTGCGCGCCAATTGTCTCTGTCCCACAGTCCACAGGTCTCCCGCTGGCCATTCACAATGGGAATGGGGATCTTGTGGTCACATTAGTGCACAGCACAGAACATAGTCGGGCCATGGATTGGGACTGGTCAGTGAGTATAGAAATGGAAGAGGGGGCTGGCGGGCCGGGGGACTCTCAAGCAAATGTCTTGTTCCATAGAATTTGAAACGGAAACATTGAACACTTTGTTTTGGTTCTTGTTTCACATTTTCCCTTCGTTTTATTCAACTCCTTCCTCCTTCTCCTCATGGATTGTGTGTGAGTTTGTTGTTTTTTTTTTTACGAGTATTTTTGTTGTTTTTGCCTGTCTGAGTTTTGGCGTTTGTAAGCGCGCGCATGCGTAAGCCTCTCAGTCTCTTAGTCGGTCGAACAGTCTGATGGCAAGTCACGCAATGTGTGAGATCGGTCTGGGGGATTTTTAGGTAAAGTCCATTGGATTTTCAGTCGAAAATTAACAAGCCTCAAAACACAATTTCCAGAGCATGCAAATTCGTTGTTTAAATACGTTAAGCAAAAAAGGAAAGGAAAAAACATTATGTCCATAAAATACAGGTAGCCGATGTTGCGATACTTCGCACTAGCCAAAGGCATACATAGCTTAAATGTAACTCAAACATTGTAATATAAAACTGTCCTCGTTAATAAAGATAAACGATCTATCGACAGGGAATAACACGTATAAACATTCTGCGGTTTAATAGATATACCTTTCTAACCAGCATTTGTAGAGGGTATCCAAAGTCGAAACAGAAACCGTATCCGCAGCGATAAATGAGTTACTCCCTGTCCGAGCATGTGCATGTCCAGCCAAGACTGGGATTGGGACTGAGACCGCGACTGGGATTCGGGCTCTTCTGGTCTCTGGACTTTGGCAATCTTTTTGCCCTGCAGCTAATCCAGGCAGGTGCTCATCGTCTCTCTGCAGGTTGCTCTGCAGCATTTCAACAGCCTTTCAAAATGCATTTTCTCAATCCATTCTCATATGTAAATTTATGCGCCCGGCACAAAAGGAGGACAGGCTGATGGTGCTAGAGGTGGTGCTGGAATAGAACTGGAGTTGGAGTTGGAGTTGATGTGCTGGAGGGGGCGTGAAAACAAAAATGATGTATGCTTTGGCTGGTTTGAAAATCAACTAATTGATCTCTAGCTAACATGATTCTTATCTCTCTCTTACTCTCTATCTGTCTGT
Source organism: Drosophila paulistorum (assembly GCA_018152135.1). NCBI lineage: Eukaryota > Metazoa > Arthropoda > Insecta > Diptera > Drosophilidae > Drosophila > Drosophila paulistorum. The sequence continues at coordinate 8,972,911 of JAECXG010000805.1, read as the reverse complement.
CTGTCTGTCCCTCGCTCTTTGAGAACTTAATTATTTTGCTGAGCAAGTCACGGGGGGATTGCCAATTTGGTTATCGATACCAACTGACAGCAGGAATATTGAATTCGAATTGGTATGCGAAGGTCAGAAGAACCAAAAAAACTAAAAAAAAAAGAAATAAAAAAAACTGAAACAAACACGTGTATGTACGATTTTGGTATTTTAATATGTTTGTGATCGAAAGTTGCGTTCATTGGCTATATTCTCTATATCCATATATAAGTCTCCTTAAAGTCGTGAGTTTAGTTGAGTTTTAGAAAATTGAGTTAAGATCCTTTCATTGTAAAATTTAATACAACAAAAAGTTTTAAATTTCCCTGATTGGAATATCATTTTGAACTTACCATACATGAATATTGGCCTAAGAATATTCAGTAATTTTTGAGTGGGGCCATTTTGCCAGTCCACACCTCCAATACCTCCCCTTAGACCCGACTATGACATAGTATCAGACATAAGGTAATATATATTTTAATATTTTGTTTAATATGCACAACTTTAGTTTCGTTTTGAATTAATTATTTCCATTTCAAAGTAAGGCGCTAAGTTATTGACAACATTTTGCAGTTAGTTTATTTTAATTTTGTTCAGTGTAGCAAAAATAATGCAAATTATGCGTAAATTTTTGCAATTTCGTTTCTTCGTGTGCTTAATTGGCCTAAAACTCATTACCTTTAAAGGGGTCATACGTGCCCAGTAGGGAATGAGACTTTTTGTTTTTGCTGTAGCGGGTTAGTTTTTAACCCATACGTATATTCTTACCGTTATGATATACTTATATGCAAGTCGGGTATTATGCTTGACCTTAAATACTTGAAATTCTTCAAAACAAATTCCAGATCCTGATACTCTTCTACTTCTTGGCCAAAACAATGTGTGACTTTCCAGTATGAGAGATGAGAAAAGAGAGCGTGAGAGATTTCCAGTGAGTTAATTTTGAATTTGGCGGGATTTTGTAGCAGCTGTGTCAGAAAGAGATAGCTTGATATATAGAATCAATGAAGAGAGATAATTGACACGTTAATGCAGGACTAAGAGAGTCAAGAGTTGAACAAAGCAAAGAGAAAACTCTCTTAAATAGCTCTCTCTCTCTCTCTCTCTCTCTCTCTTTGCGCAGCTGTTTCCAGTTATGAGTCTCTCCCACTCTGTCTCTCTCTCGTTCTCGTGTTCTCTTTCCGTGATGGTTGCCGCCGCCGCCATGTGGTGGTGTAAAAACTCCTTTGACCGGGTTCCGTTGGGTTGAAAAATATAATAATAAGAGACACGTCTGTGTCGGTTGACTGGAGTTTTTGTATTGCTTCTTTATTCCAAATTATTCTTTTGCTTAGGCTAATTTTACATATATATATTCTTATGCTGCGACTTATGCGACAGCTACAAAAGAGAGGGAGAGTGTCAGTACATACATACATACATACTGTTGGAGCGCATGCATCAAAGTGCTTGGTCAGCGGTCACACGCTGGCCTGGCTCTAGCTCATGTTACGCTTGTGCATACAGTGCTTATGTGAATATATGTATGTGCATATACAAATGTACATACATATATGTTCATGCTTAATTGTATGTTTACTTGAATATGTTTATGTGAATACTTCAATGTATACATATGAACATATTCAAGTGCACAATTATATTTTAATGCGTATATGTTTAATTGTTTATACTTGCAACAAAGTGTTACAAGTTGAGCTCATTGTGTTGAGTTATTAGTTGTATGAACATACTACACCTCCCCTTTTTAGAGAATAACGTAATATTATGTAGTTATTGTAATGATTATTTATATAGAAAGGTAAAATAAAAGGTAAAGTAAAGGTGTATCTTAGGAAAGTTTTTTTTTTTTTTTTTGTTTGTGTCTCTTTAGGCAAATTTTCTTTCTCTTGTTTTTCGAAATTGCGTGAATTTGTTTTCAATAATAGATGAATCCATAAAGATTTTTGTTTTTTTTTTTTTGTAAAAATTACTTAAGTATCATGATAATTATTATTTTTTTTTTTTTTCGGTTGATCATTCCGAAAATGGTTTTAGTCTGTTTTTATGAACCTTTTGGTATTTATTCTTATTATCTGCTATTAATATATTGTCATTTTCTTCTATACTCACTACCTTATAAGGCCCTATATATTTAGCATCTAGTTTATGACCTATTTCTTTTCTTAATAAAACTTTATCTCCTATGTTTAAATTGAAATCGGCAATATGTTTGTCGTAGTATTTTTTATTACTTAACTTATGGTTTTCTAACATTATCCTAGCTCTTTTATATGCTATTTCTATTCTAAACTTTATTTCCTTAGAGTAGTCGTCTAAATTGTATATTGGATCTATTCTATCGATTTTGTTAAAATCTATGAACTGATTTGGTAGTCTTCCAAATACTAGTTCGTATGGACAATATTCATGCACTGCCGAGGGTGTTGTGTTGTAACAATAAGTGAAATATTGTATCCAAGCATCCCAATCGGACTTATCTGCTGATATGTATGAACGAATATATTCATTGAATGTTCTATGACTTCGTTCTATTGTCCCTAAGGTCTGGTGGTGGTATGCTGTAGATGTCAGATTTTTAATCTTCATGTACTTGCATATATCTGTTATAATTTGGTTTTTATACTCAGTTCCCCTGTCCGTAATGAGTGTTTTCATTGGACCGTACTGTAGTATACAATTTTCGAATATAGCTTTAGCTACATTACTTGCACTCTTAGATGCAACTGGAATGGCTATTAGGTATTTTGTCAGATCGCATATCAATGTGACAATATACTCATTTTCATTATCTGATTTTGGTAGTGGACCTATTGTGTCCACTATAACCTTATCAAAAGCCTTCGCTGGTGTTTCTGTTATTATCATGGGAGTCTTCGTATGTGTCGTCGTTTTTGACACCTGGCATTTATGACATCTCCTTATGTACTCTTTGATATGGCGTCCCATATTTTTCCAATAGTAGTGTCTTTTGATTTTTGCCAGCGTTCTGGTAATGCCAGTATGACCTCCTTGAATTGGATCATCATGATATGTAGACAGTATTGCTTCTTTTTCTTTTTCATTTTCTATTAGGGTCACCGGCTGGAGTAGCGCTACTCTTAATGTTTTCAATATAGTATTGCCCATATTTTTAAAAGAATCTATTGAAATAATTTCAAAGATCTTTTCGCTCGGTGCCAGTTTTAGTTGGCTGATTTCAAGTATACCGGCTTGCATTTCAAGCCTTTGGAAGAACTGACCTAAGTCGAGAATTCCATTGGTATACAAATCGCTAACTTCAATTCTTGCCATAACTTTCTTTCCATGTTTCAGTGAACATTTAGATTCTGTTATTCGCAAGGTCACTACTTTTCGTACCTCGTCATTATTGATGACTTCGTATACGTTGGGCCTAGAAGCATTTTGAAGTTTTTGCCTTGGCAAAAGGTCTTCTTTATTAACTGCGCAGTTTTTCTGTCTACTTTGTTGCCTGGTAGTGACTTTCAGGACTTTTATACTCATATCTTTTAATTCGGATATAGTTATCCGCGATAAGGCGTCTGCCACAAAATTGTCTTTACCTCGCAAATACTCTACTGTAAAGTCGTACTCTTCCAATTCTAGCCGCATGCGTGTTAGTTTTGAACTCGGGTTGACCATGGAGAATAAATATGTTAATGGTCTATGGTCTGTTCGCACTGTGAAGTGTTTTCCATATATATATGGTCGAAAATGTGTTATTGCCCAATGTATTGCTGCTAGCTCTTGTTCTGTAGTACTCTTGTTGCTTTCACCTTTAGTGAACGCTCTTGATGCATATGAAACTGGAAGCTGGAGTCCATTATAGTTTTGTGTTAAAACTGCTCCACATGCTTGTTTGCTTGCATCCGTGATTATGCAAAATTCTTTGCTGAAATCTGGGTACTGCAATAGATTAGGTTGAACGAGCTTTTCTTTTAAGTATTGGAATGCATTTTCGCATTCTGCTGTCCATTCGAAGGGAACATTCTTTTTACATAATCTTGTTATGTGCCGGGAGTATTCGGCGAAATTTTTTATGAAACGTCTATAATAATTGCAAAATGCAACGAAACGTCTAGCACTATCTGCATCATGTGGGACTGGATAATTCTTGATGACGTCAAATTTTGTGTCGTCTGGCAAGATTCCTTTGTCTGTGCATTTGTGACCTAGGAATGTCACCTCATGCATAAAAAATGAGCATTTTTCTGGATGCAGTTTTAGATTGTTTTTTCTGCAAAGTTTAAAAACATCTACTAAATTTTTAATCATATGTTGTTCAGAACAACCAATAACGATTAAATCATCCATATAGAGAAAAGCTTGGCTGGGCTCAAGCCCTGAGAATGCTATTGTCATCATTCTTTGAAATGAATTAGGTGCTATTTTTAGACCGAAAGGTAATCGCGTGAAGCGATATGAGCCATTGCTCGTTGAAAAAGACGTTATATCTCTTGATTTTTCTTCTAGTTCTATTTGATGAAAACCTGACATTAAATCAAGGCAAGAAAAATATTTTGCTCTTCCCAATTGATCAAGAATATCATCAATTCTGGGGAGCGGAAACTTGTCTGACAGCAATTTTTTGTTTATTTGACGATAGTCAATTACTAATCGCCAGTTTTTTTCTTTAGATCCCGAAAGTGTTTTCTTTGGGACTAGTAAGAGTGGGCTATTATAAGGCGAAACAGACGGTTCAACAATACCCTGTTCAATTAACTTTCCAACTTGTCGCTGGATCTCATCTATTTGGCTATGCAGGCTCCGGTAATTTTTCACATATACCGGTTCATCATCCTTAAGTCTTAAATTTTGTTTATAAAAATTATTTGTTGTGATCGGTTCGGTGTCAAGTCCGAACACATCACTATACTCAGTGCATAATTTTTCGAGTTTGTCTTTGAATAGTGTTGGGAAATTTTTCTTCAATTTATGAATTACAGATTCTTTTCTTAAATCTTTGGTATTTTGAACTATATCGTAGTTCGAAAGTGATTCAAATTTTAAATTGTTAAAGCCTACTAGTTGGCAGTTATCTGTGGTATTTAAGAATCGGACATAAGTACTTTGGGCTGTTGCAATAGTGTTTGCAACATAAACGCCCGGTTTAATTTCCTGATTCGGAATTAAAATGTTACCTTCTGCTGAAGATAGTTCTATTTTGCGTACCACTTGGGATCTTGCTGGTAGAAGTGCTGAGTTATTACCAGAATTGAATGTTATTGGAACGTAAATTGGGTACTTTAATGTTTGTGGTCTAAGTATAAACCAATCTTCTGAATTGCTGTAATCTATTTTGCAATTAAAAGTTTTTATGAAATCTAATCCTATTATTCCATCGCATGGGATTGCGAAATCTGCATGAAGCAGATGAAATTCGTATGGAATAATATATTTACTTGTCTGCAATTCTATTGAGACCAGGCCTTTGGAATTTATTACTCCTTCTCCTATGCCTCGAATGTCTACAGTTTTGTTTACTTTGATGTCATGAAATACATCAGAATTTTCTTTTATTATTGAAATATCTGCACCGGTGTCAATTAAGAATGTTATTTTCTTATTGGTTTCAACATTCTTAAATGATACGAAATTATTAAGACTTAGGTTGATAGAGTATACTTTATTTTTTAACTCTGAGCATTTGGAGGAGCTTGTCCGTTTCCCTGGTCGCTTTGGGTAATTCGGACATTTGTATTGTTATAACCATTTTGTTGGTTATTTGTGTTTTGTCTATTATTATTTTGTTGTCCACCTCCACGGCCGCCTCTTCGGTAGCGTGAATTATTTCGGCCTCGTTGGGCTCTGTGGGCATCGTTATTGCTCCAGCTCGAATTGTTGTTGTTCCAATTCGAGTTGTTTCTCCAGTTACCATTATTATTGTAGCGGCGTCTACCGCGGTCATTATGCTGGGCATAAAAAATGGTATTATTTTGGGAACTTCCCGTGGAGCCCGACTCTACTGAAAGAGTGGTAAATCTAGTGATGGCTTCTTTGGCTGAATCAAAGTTTCCCGATTCCATTAGTAGCTGGACTCTTTGACTTTTGGTATGACTTACCATAGCATTTACTGCCACTTTGGTAGTGTATTTTATAGCCTGTTCATTTGGAAGACCATCCGAAATATACGCGCCTTTTAGGGCGTCGGTCAACTCAGTAATCTCTTTTGTGTATGAAACACAGTTATTAGGGTTTCTCTGCAGATTTTTAATCTTTGCTGTTAAAAGATCCACTGATTCACCCTTAAAGATTGTTGACAGTTTTTGTATAACTTCGTCAATCGTTGTTTCCGAGCTTAGCGTATTACCCGCTTGACCTTTCAATTTTGATTTTATTATTTCGATGGCTACTGCTTCATGCGTTTCTTTTATGGTATCAAGTACGCGAAGTGCCCCAATGAAACCTTGTAGGTTTTTAATGTCACCATCGAAGAATGGTAGCAGCCTTGTGGCTGTGTTTATGAATTCTACCACTGTTTGAGTCATTTTGTTGCTTCCTGTTGGAATTGCTGGTTTATTATGACTTATAATTGACTGATCAGAGCTCACTGGTGGTTTTTCTTGACCTCTTTCATCATCGGCCATTAGTTGCGTTTCTTCTTCCAGCACTATTGAAGTTTCCAAATCAGTTGTTTGTTTAAATTCAATATTGTGTCTGTTTAGCACAGCTATTGCTTTTTGTTTGCAATCACTGTAGAACGCATTTGCGGCTGTTTTTTGCCCTTCCTTTAGTTTGCTATAGTGCTCAGTTAATACTGCCCTAATAGCTTGGAGCTTCTCGGTTATTATTTTCGTGTGTTTGGTTACTGTGTCTTGGGATGTTTCTCTGTTTTGCGAGAGGCACTTACAAGATTTAGTTAATTCTTGTGCGTGTATTCTAGCTTTTCCAATTATATCATCCCAAGTAACCATAGTTTGTTAAAAATAACAAAATTTTCGAAAATGTTTATGTTTATTTATTTTTTTTTATTATTATTCTGTATCTATTATTTCTACATCTGAGTCTGTACTCGATTCTGATATGTCTATCAGCGCGATCGAGTCCTTAAAGAGTTCGTGGACCCATCCGGGCACGTCTTTATGTAAAGGAGTCTTAGCTAACAATCTACTATAAGCTACTTTTATGGATTTTTCCATAAGATCTACAATATTTTTTGTAAATTTGTAGTTGTGGGCTATCCAATACCTTATTTCCTTGTATTTGTGATTTGTTTCGCCTGATTGTATCAGGAAATCGAGGAAAGGTAAGTATTTTTGTAGCCTTTTTGTTTCTATCTTATCCATATTCTACACTAACTTGTTAGGCCTATTAATATGGATGTACGTATATAAAAAAATCATGGAGGCTTACTGCCTCGGTTCCTCCATTCGGTAGAAACGATATGTGCCTGCTGCGTTGGAAAAGCAACATACATATGGTACTGTGAGGATGAAACTCATCTGTACCCTAGTGCTTCCTTGAACTGGGAATTCTTCTCCCGTTATATTTAGGTAAGCTGACTTAATTTGTACCAAGTTTATTGAGTTCTGTGGTGAATTGATATGCTCATTTCTAAAAACCTCAATTAAATCTTGGACAATACTGGGATGCCTAGCGTTTATTTTTCCAAAATAATTATCAAGAGTGGCCATTGTTTTCCACATAAAAAAAAAATTATTATTTTTTTTTTTTTTTTTTTATTGTTATTCGCGTGTGTGCATATGTATTCTTAGACCTTATCTAGGTCATTAGCTTGGCTTATGGCTCTTTTGGTTACACATTTATTGTGTAATAGATAAGCTTTATATAAAATATATGCGCACATTATTACGACGATTATTAATAACAATATGTTCGTTAATCTCAAGTCAGTATTTGATGATTCGATTTTATTTATTACATTAGCAGTGGAGTCCACTGATTTTGTTTCTATTAACCCCATTGTGGGTATAAGAGATATATCATCAAATTTACTTATGGAATTATCGAACATATGGAGTTTATATAAAAAAAAATTTTTTTTTTTGTGTATAATTCTAATAATAATCTCACTGACTAACGATCCTATATGAGACTATTCTAATTTAGCAGGATGAAAATGAATATGACAAATACGGGAAAAAAAAAAAAATAGGGAACAAAAGCCCATAAAAACATCTCAAAACCTTTTGTTTAAAAGTTACTAAAAAAAAATTTTTTTTTTTTAAGTATTTCAAGCTTCGTTCTTATTTGCTTGAATACGAATTATAATTATAAAAATTTATATTTGAATTAAAAAAAAATTGTTATGGATTCATGAATTTTTATGAAATTTTATTTAAAAAAAAAAATTATTAAATTTTTTTTTTTATACGACAAAAGAAAAAAAAAATTTTATCTCAACTGTGTCTTGCACAGCGAGCCAGAGACGTGGAAAAATTATAGAGCATGTGGTTGGCTCACAATTCAGATTTACATTTCATTTGTTATTGTTATTTAGAAATAAAAAAAATTTTATATAAAAAAAATTCTCCAACCACATTGTTAGTAATAGCCTAGCAGAAAGTTAGTAAGTTCGCAAGTTGCACTTTCGTGCTTCAACTTGCTATTAGGCTTATAATTATTATTAAATTAAAGGCAAGTTAAGGCTTGCGCATTTCTGCGGCCCCCTTGCGTTTCTTCGCTCTTTGGCGAAGTTCAGTTTTCAGGGTCTCGATACGCTCTATGCAGCGTTGTCGGTCTTCTTCGTTGGTGCTGGCCTTTAGTAAATCCTGCTGCAGTCTTTTCTGGGTGAGCAGGCGTCTCACCTCACCGCCTCGTTTCGTCTTTTTGGGGATTCTCGTCTGCTGCCGGGCTCTGTACTCCTCTATTGTTAGTGGCCGTGGTCCATCGTTGGGATACAACTCTAGCGCTTCTTCTAGCGTCAGTGCATCCCTTTGCTCGACAGGAGCAGATTCCGCAAAGGGAATATCTTCACTGTTGTTCATTTATTTTTCTTTTCGTCTCCGGCTAGCTTCTAGCATCAGCTGGTCGTCGCCGGTTGGCACGCTGATGCTCCATCGATGGCGTAAAAAGCGGCCTGCTTTTCACGCTTGTAGTCTCAGCTGAATATGGGCATCGGTTATTGCTTGTAATATTTTTTTTTTTTTTTTTTGAATATTTGTTTCTGGGTGAGCTTGAGATTGTGGCTTTTTTTTTTGTGTGACTTTAAGAAGTCAAGTTCTTTTTGCAGTTTTTGTGCTACTTGGCTTGAATATAATAGCCACTTAATGTGCTATTCTTTTCTTTATTTGATTTTGCACTTCTCCTTTCTTTGCCATTTCTCAACTCTACTCACTCAGAATATTCTTTTGTATGGTTTTCATCCGATTTTCCAAGTTCCTTTTCCCTCCAACGCAGCTGTACTTTTGGTTGTTTTTTTTTTTCTTATTACATTGCCATCTAGTCCAGAACAATGTCCGGATAACTACTTTTGTGCTTAGTGGGTCCTGTCACGGTCGCCATGTAAAAACTCCTTTGACCGGGTTCCGTTGGGTTGAAAAATATAATAATAAGAGACACGTCTGTGTCGGTTGACTGGAGTTTTTGTATTGCTTCTTTATTCCAAATTATTCTTTTGCTTAGGCTAATTTTACATATATATATTCTTATGCTGCGACTTATGCGACAGCTACAAAAGAGAGGGAGAGTGTCAGTACATACATACATACATACTGTTGGAGCGCATGCATCAAAGTGCTTGGTCAGCGGTCACACGCTGGCCTGGCTCTAGCTCATGTTACGCTTGTGCATACAGTGCTTATGTGAATATATGTATGTGCATATACAAATGTACATACATATATGTTCATGCTTAATTGTATGTTTACTTGAATATGTTTATGTGAATACTTCAATGTATACATATGAACATATTCAAGTGCACAATTATATTTTAATGCGTATATGTTTAATTGTTTATACTTGCAACAAAGTGTTACAAGTTGAGCTCATTGTGTTGAGTTATTAGTTGTATGAACATACTACAGTGGTCGCACCAAGGACCAATTCCAGATGTTCGTTGGTGGATGATGATGAGCATTTGGCATTCGCCACTCAAAGTCATCTGACGCTTGCGTTTTTGTTTTTGTTCTTTCTTTCCTTTTTCTCCTTTCGATTGCCGTCGGCAAATCAATGGCCGCCCTTCCCCTCTATAGTTGTGTGAGTGAGTTGATTCTGTGTGTGTGTGTGTGTGTGTGTGTGTTTGTTTGTGTGTTCTCAAAGCCTATGGAAGTGCTTTATGACTAAGCAACGGATCGGCCATTATGCAAATTTCTCCATTACAATCAATCAGCAAAAAGCCTTTGGCTAGAAAATATTATATAGAAAATCGTAAAAGGATTTCCTTTTTATTTTCAAAAGTCTGGATTTAATTTTTTAAATCTTTGAAATCTTTTTGTGCGTTTTTAAGAGCCGACGGCATTTGAAAGTTGACCTAATTGATTAAAATGATTGGAAAAAACGTTAAGTTAGGTTAGTTAACTTTTCATTTATTCTGTTGTTAGTTATTAATTTGGATTTCATGACGATTTGCCTGCCAAAGACAATGAACGTGAACTATTTTGATAGTGAAATCAGCAATGAAAATGCAAAGTTTTTGGTTTATTGACTTTTGACCCATTCTCATTTGACCATTCTTTTTGACCACGTTGATACATATTGAACATAAAATATTTGCAGAATGTACGATACAACTATATGTATCTCCGAATAATGATTTCTATTCTATTTGATTTAATTGATTCTATTTTCTTAAATAATTCAAAATTTTCACATTCTAAAATATATTCAAAATTTTAAACATCTACTTAAATTTTTTAAATTATTCACATTTTGTAAAAAAGTAGTGTAGTTTTCACAAAAGTACTTGAAAAAGTTTTGGATATCTAAATCTTGGAAAAATTGTGTTTTGCGTAGAATTTTGTTGATAGGCTAGTTTACTATTTAACATTGTGCAGACTTTTGAATTCAAAATTTTCATTTCAAATGATTGATTTGCTACATACACCGACAACCTTGTATGTGCGTATGTCTAATGTGAATGCGTTTCTCCCCCTAAAATAATAATTCTCATATAATTATCTTTAGTTGAAGTTATCGCATAATCGAACTTGCTAAAGGCATTTATAATTTATGAAAAGCTTGGTCTGTAAAAATTAGTATGTCATCATTCAGGATCTCTGAAACATATTTTACATAATATAAGAAATACATATGTACATAAATTTCGTTAACTTCATTATAAAACAAACCTCTTAAAGATTACATTGTAAATTGAATTTCCAATTAAAACAGAATCAATTCCAAAACATTATTTCTTCTGATAAAAATAAGAGCATTTAGGATGCGGTTTCACATATTTTCATTGATTTAAAAAATGGTTCTTTTCTTTTTTTCTGTCTTGAGTTTGCTTCTTTTTAAGGGGAATTGGCACTTAAGTTACTCAAGTGGAAAAAAGTTTTTGTTTTTCGTTTACTCAATACAACTATAGAGAAGAACAAAAAATAAAACAACAAGCCCCCCATCTCTCTCTTTTGCTCTCTTTCGGCTTCTATCCATCCCGCATTTTCCCCCTCGTTGGCCTGTCAGCTGAATTTTGTTCTTGGATGTGGGGGATGGGTATATGCCCCATACTTCTGTATCTTCATCGTCTTATTGTCGATACCCTGCAGCAATGGGATGAAATAGTATATTCAAATTGTCGAGCTGCCCGTTTCGATTTCACATTCCTGCCGCAACAGTGTACATATTCGACTTAGGTATAGTCATAGCATCTGGCGACTTCTCAGAACATTCTAATCAATATTAATCATTAAATAAATATATAAGAGGTTGAGATAAGTTTGCGTTATTAATGAATTATTTAAAAATAAAGTACAGGGTATCTGCGAGTCGATTACTTTTCTGGACGTGCGAAATTGTATTATTTTTATTGCGTTGCAAAAGTTTTATTTATTTTTCGCTCTTTTTCCAATTCAATTGAAGGGGCACTGACAGCGGCAACACAAAATTTTCATTATGAAATTGGATCGTTGTCAATGCTTTGAGGGAGAGAATAAAGTCAGTTTCTATTTAGTAGTTGATTTTTGCTTCAATAATAACATCCATCTATTTAGTTGGACTTTGGGAAATTTGCTTGTTCATGGCCTGACACCTGTTTGGCTAGTTTTTCTTCATTTCTCCTCAAGTGAAAATAATGCTGGAGTAGGTAAAGAAGACTATGGGGAGGGATGGAGGGAGGGGTTTAGTAGCCTAGCTGCGGCTGAGTAACCACATAGCGCAGCAGTTCATAAATTAAAGTCTTTCATCTTCTCTTCTTCTTCTCCTGGTTGCCCCTACTGAAACTTTTTTGATGTGATAATTGCGGCTTTTGGCTTACTTTGTTCGCCATTTAATTGTTTGTAATTTGTGAGCATTTTTTCCATCTCTCTATCTCTCTCGATCTCAGTCTCACTCTGTCTCTTTCTTGCACTGTAGCAAGTTATATAGTTAGTAGTTTTCCCTTTTCATTTTCTTCAACGTTTTTAGCGAAATTGTTCAACAAATTCTCGCTGGCACGCATTGCTGCATACAAGGAGATAAATAAGAGGGCGAGCGGCAAGAGAGAAGAAGAAGTAGATGATGAAGATGGGATGCCCTTTAATCCATTGTTGTTGTTCGTTTACTTGGGTTTTTCCATTTCCACTTACATTACACATTGTTGTTGGGGTTTCGGGTGGCAAATTGCAATGAATGTTGTTATTTTAGCTTCACTTGCACCTTTACGCTTCGTGGTTTGTGTCTAAGCTTTGACGTGCACTTCCTTTTCATGTTTACGGAAGCGTGACGCAAAAGAAAAAACATTTTTGTTAAAAAACACAAAAAAAAATGGTAGAAAAAAGTAATATATATGTACTGGAAAATGAGGGTGCAAAAATTGTATAAGTAATGCAGATATTGAGCGTTAAAGGTCAGGGCTGAATTGTGGAATGGATTAGAATAAAGTACGTGAATTTTTTCAGTATTTTATTCAAAAATTACCTTTGCGTTGTCCTTTAAAATGTAAAGATTTGTTCAAAAAAAACTTTTTGAATCATTGGCATCAAAATAAAATAATTAAGATTTGTATACTTAAATACAAAAGACTCTGCGTATACTTTTCTGATTTATACGCCCTAAATAATATATATTTTATTATAGTTGAAAGGTTTATTAATTTGATAATTTAAGTCAGTGATGCATCTATTTAAATTCATTCGACAACCATGGTAATGAAAGGAAAGGTACTTTTCATCGGATATCATTTATGATGTTATTCTTCATTAGGGCTAATCTATTCATTAGACTTTAAGATAAAAGCTAATTGATGTAACTTAACTTAACTAACTTAAACGACAAAAAGAATTCTTCCATATTTCAATTTTTTCAAAAAGTTAAATATCTCTTTAATAATATATTGATTTCACATTGAATTGATTACCTGCATAATCCATTTATCCTTTCCTCAAATTGTAATCCATTTTCAATATTGGCAACATTCAAACACGTACAATTTTCGTTTATTTTCAAAGAATTTTCAATTGGGTTCTAAACTCTTTTTCTCTCTTTTTTATATCTAGAAGTAGCATTTAAGAAAATATTTGTGTTATTGAAAGTGGTTGGGGTACGCGAGGGGGTAAAGTTTGAAAATAAACAAAATATATATACCACTTCATGATGATTCTCAATCGGAATGGCAAACCCCTCGACAAGTCAAACTCAAAGTACTCCCCCAAGATGGGCTCCAGAGCGGCAATGCAAGGGAAAGCAAGGGGAGTAGCACAGTGGGTGGGATGAAGGCAACACAAAAATCTTTTTACGTCAGTTCTGCTTGTCTTGTTGCTTGGCATTTTCTTGCGTTGTTACCTTCAGAGTGAGCAGAGGCAGAGTGAGAGTGAGCGAGAGAGTCTTGCTGCGGCGGGAACTAAAGTGAAATGCTTGGCTGGGTTGCCCCCATTTCCCACTCTTCTCTCTCCCTCTACACTTCTTAGTATTCAGCCAACTCTGACACCGACTCGCCGGCAATTTCCTTGAGCGAAAAATACACGAAAACGAGAAACGAAAACGAATGAAACTTTTTGCGAAAAACGTTAAACGCAACTGTCCGTCCGTGAGTCTGTCCGTTCATCCTGCCTCCTGTTGTCTCTCTCTCTCTCGCCCCCTTGGTTCACCGTTTTGTGTCTGTTTTGTCCGTCTGTCCTGCCGTCCGTCTGTCTGTCTGTCTTTGGTCTGGCCTCAGCAGCAGCACTCGCTTCTGGTTCATCCTTCCGCCTGTCTTGCAGCAGTTTAGTATATAACAAGTCAGCGTCAGCTGCTCCTTGTGCCCCTCATTCCCTTCCCTACCATTACACCAGGCTTTCCGTCGCACCTCCCTGGTTGAGCTGTTCTTCTTGCCTCTACATTTGCCTTTGAATACTACTTCCATGTTCATTTTACAAGTAAAACGGAAATGACAGTTCCGCAGCGAGAACATCTTTCGCTCTTCGTCGTCGTTGGCGTGGTAGTCCTCCTCCGTTGCCGTTGCTGGTGCCACTTGGCCATGAAAAGTGAAAGAAACCTTTCTCCGCATAATAGTCTGTCAAAGTGGATGACTTTGACTACCCATTTCCACTTCCACATCCATTTCCATGGCCATCTTTAGCTCAGTTGAGGTTTAACTTTAACTTTTCCACAACTAATTTCTAATTATGAGGGCCTCGAATATCGAAGTGATTTATGGCCTTTGGAATAATGTCAAATATTTTGTTGCTGCTTACCAAGGGTAGAGTAGACCAGAGAAAGAGAACCCCACTTATCCCCACCATTCACACATTTCCATTGAATATTATCCAAAATAAAACTTGGCAACTTTTTTCCATTCGTTTGTTGCTGCATGATTTGATTTATATTTATTTCTTATATTCGTAAATATTATTCTTTGGCTCACCAGTGGAGCGACTGATTAGCGTAATTTTCTGCTTCGAGAGCAAACGTCAATATCCATATCGAAAAAGTTTGAATTTCCATTATTCTTATCCAGCATTAGCTCCTCTCGATCGATCCCCCAATGGCCTATTAATTTTAAATAATAAATGAAAAGGGGTTTTCCTTCTTTATAATATTTGATTAGTCAGAAGGCGGTAATTCTTCCTCGATTCCGAGGGGAAAAACTTAAAAAATCCCTTTCTTTTGTAAACTTTTCTAAATTTAGTTATTCGTTGTCTTTTCAAAATAAAACTAATTATGTCTCCAAGTACAGTTTTAAAACCTTCTGAGGTGACAATGGTTAAAAGTTTTTGATTCCTTTTAAAGTTTATCAAATTTGAAATTGAATCTTGTTTGAATATTTTATGTATACTTTTCATTTCATCATAACCACATTACACTGTAGTTTCGTACATTTTCAGTATGTATCAATTGTTCCAGGCACTGAAAAACACCCACACATGTTGCTCCACTTAGCTAAGCCTCAGCTTTTCTGCTAGTATCAGTGAGTGTGTGTGTGTGTGTATGAGTGCTAAGCAATTCCCCAAAGGCCATCATAGGACAGTACTACATACATATGTGCATATGTAGGATACTAGATTGGAGAGGATATGCCGAGGAGAAGGCGGAGGCGGAAAGGCAGCAAATGGCGATGTCAACGTCACGATGGCTGTGCGCCACTTCCAAGTAATTTGCAAAACTCTGACACTTTTTCTGTAGTTTTGCGACTTTGATTTATGTGCGTGTGCCATAAGAATTGTTTTTGTAATTCCCCATATCTCTTCCCATGGCTCTCTCTCACACTCTCTCATTCTCTGTATCTCTTTCTCAGTATTTGCTCTTCATCGATTTCGTTAATCAAGCAGAGGCAAAAGTGGAGGAAGTGAAAATATGCCTCACTATCGAAATGTATTTGCAATTGATAAACATAGTTAGTGGTGTGAAGGTCAAACTAGTTCAGAGGGTAGCAGCAAACTAATTCCCAAAAACAAAACGGAAACCAACTTCTCTTGAAACAAAAGTCTCTGTTATTCTATGGAAAAAGTCAAAAAGTCAACTTCTTCACATGTCCAAAACAAAAAAAGTCGCACACACAAAAATAATCCCAAAAACTTTTGCGCTCAAAAACATGAAAACGTTCCACACACAATGACAGGCAAGAAAGGAATGGTTAGGGGCTAAGAGGGGTTCGCCAGGCGACAGACAGGAGAGACAGGGACGGTTAGTGGGGCAGAGGCCGAGGGGCGGGGCGAAGACGTTGATCACAAAAAGGAAAATGTCAAAGTTCTTTTGCGGTCTCCGAGGTTCTTTAAATGTTCTTCGTAACAAAAACAAAATACATGAAAAACTCAACTCAAAAAAGAATTCTGCCTTTTTTTTTTGGAGCTTTCCTGTTGTTGTTGTTGTTGTTGTCTTCTTGTGTGTGTGTGTGCGTTTTTGTTTCTTGGAACCTCCGTTAAGGGAATTTAGCCCACAAGAACGCGATTTTTTCCATATGTATTCATATATGTATCTGTTGTTTTTTATGTTTCTACACACTGCGAATTGGCGGTAAAGTTTTTAGGCACAGGAAATGTCGATGAAAGTTACGCAAGTTGATTCTCAATTTGACTCAATCTAGTTTTGGTTTAAACCGAGCTAGACAAAGTTACCTAAACAGATGGAATTATTTCTTAAATGCAGACCAACTGCTTCAGAATCTTTTTAACAAAAGTCAATGCAATAAATTTTGATATATTTAATTCAAACTATATGTATTTGGGCCTTCAAACCAATTTGTCATGAAAAAGAGAATATTTTCCTTGAGTCTTCACTTAAGCTGTAAGCCCAATATAAAACTTTACATTTTGATCCTTAACCTTATTCCAATTTCTAGCAAGAATGAAATATATATACAAATGTTAAAGAAGATTTTAGATACTGATTGATTAAATATGATCAATTTCACATACATAAATAATTTTTTGGTCTAGAGATCAGCACCAGGGCCTGATCCAGGGCGGTAGGTCAATGTGTCCGGACCCACTAATTAGTTAAGAAGAAGATGTAAGAGCAACTGCTGATTGATCACTTTGGTGAAACACTACTTCTTATGTGGAGTTTTCAAGAAAGTTAAATAGTTTTACTTAAAATGAAACTATGCCAACATTTTACGTTTTCCTATCTACTTGACTTTTGCTTAAATCCTTAAATTTGACATACATGAACCGAAATTATTTTCTTTGTTTTTTATTGTGGCCTCCTGCTCCCTTCTGCTCTTCAACTTGGAGAGGAATTTTGCTTTTCTAGCAAAACAAATCCAGAAAAAACTATTATGTGTGGGTAAAATTTTAATGAAAAATCTTTTCTAGAATGCAGAAATCCACTTCAAAAGGCTGTGTTGCCCCTAACCGATACCGATGCTGGCATTTTCCGGGCATATTCTCTTTCCAGTTACTCGGTGACATGAATGCTGACAACGTGTCTTAGTTTGCACAAAACGAGCTCAAGAGATGCACACACACACACACTTGCCAGGACATGGATCCTTTTTCTCACTGTATGTGTGTGTGTGTGTGTCGACACTTTTGCCTTGGCTTGTCATGTAACAGGAATTTTAATTTAATTACACTTCTTCTCATTCTTCTCCTTGTGTCTGTATGTACCTCGAACTTATTTCGGGGCTGCCAAATTGTTTTTTTTTTGTCTTTGTGAATAAATATTCACATTAATAGATTAGCCTTGCCCCTTCGGCCCCTCTTTCATCACCACCTTTTTATACTTATGCATATAGAATCAATAAAATCCAGTCAGCATAAATCATTTACTGTTTCCTGCGATGTTTATCACAAATTAGGAAAATCTCCTCCTCCACATATTCATTCCATTCTGAAAATTCATTTTCAATATTCATAATTTTCTTGGGAGACGAAAGAATTTCGCCACAAGCAAAAATCAATAACTTCAAATTCCAAAAAAAAAAAAAAAAAAACATCAAACTTTTATCCTACAGGTATTTTTGCGTTGCTTTTGTCATATCAACAGACTACGGCTCTGAGAGTCTGGCTGTGGGTCCTTGTGCGGCATTCGGGTCCTTTTTTGGACTCTCCTTTCCGCAAGGCCATTGCCGTTCGTGCCAAAAAATAATTTCCTACTTTGCAGACGATGTAGATGCTGGAGAACTGGAGACGGAGACGAAGTCGACGATGGCAACTTGGGCGCACTTATTGTTATCAACGGCTGAAATATGGCATTTTAATTTTATTAGCTGCCTTTACATGCTGCACAATGATGGCGATGGCTATGACGATGTGGATGATGATAATGCTTACGATGTTGGCGAATGGTGACAATGAGAATGTTGCCAACAGCAGGCACAGTGGGCTAAAACTTTGTTTAAAGTTTAAATTCAGTAACTGACAGAAGTTTTTTTTTATAAGGAAAAAAGAAACATGAAACGTCAATAATGTGATATAAATCTTCTTAATCCCTGAAATAAAAGACTCAAAAATATATTCTTTATAATTTTTTAAAAGTCCAATTTATTGCCAACTGACTGACTGAACTCGAATTATAGTGGCATCATTTAGTTAAAATTATCAACTTGCTTATGATAATTGCAGATCGGGAGCTTTGCTGATAATATAAATAATTATATATGTACAGACAGCCTGTTCACACATTTTTAGAATCTTTATTGATCGACCTTGGCTTGGTTAATATTTATGCTGGGACGGTAAATAATGATTTATTCGTTTTTTTGTTTCAAGTCAAAAAGTCATCCACTTCTAATTACGTTAAGAGAGCATAAAATAAAACTCATAATGATTACAGTCCTTGTATTTAAGAGTTTCAAAATCTAGACAAATATAAAGTCCATAACTTCTTAAACAAATGTACGGATAGTTGGTGTTTATTGAAAAGCTTTAGATTTCCTTGGCCAACTTTTAGTTAAAATTATTTCATTTTCTAGTTCCATATTCTTTATTTTTCGATAATATATATACATATGTATATTTATTTAATTGATTCTTTGGCATTACTTAACTTAGTTTTATAGTTTGAAGATATGAAAGTTATGGTGCAGAGATATCGAAAGGAATTTCTTGAATTCGGAATAGCATTTTTCTTATCTATGTATATGAAAGATGTAAAGATCGAAATCATTCTATTGGCTCCCATTGTTCTTAGTTACTTGTTGTTGCCGTCAGCATCTGAATACTTGGATTTGATTGTGTGTGTGTGTGTTGTGGCCGGTCCTCAGCTGGAATGGGAATCAATGACGAAGCCTTCCCTCGCATCCAGTACCCATAATGTTCTTCATCGGTGCTCATCGGTGGCAACAAACTGCGCATGTTGGAAATACGCTAAGAGAATGATGTTGCCTTTCGCTCTTTCTCATCTCTCTAACCCCCAACGAATTGAAGAGTTATAGTGGCACTCGACTTGTATAGTGTTGCCTTAACCAAAAATGAAGTCATTTGGCCAAATTTTATGGGTATTTTCAAAAATGTCCTTATTATTATGTTTAAGCTACATTTCTAGGGACTCTTCCTGTATACATATATATATATATATATGTGTATCTCTCTCTCATCTCTCTTTAGGGTCGTCTTATTGGGAAATAATTTATGCTCTTCTTTTACACTTTGTTGTTGTTGTCTGCTAAGCGTTTTTCCTCTGTCTTTGTTTTTTTTTTTTGGGCCACTCGTAAAGCATCATCTGTTACTTTTTACACTACGAGACGGATGTTGGCTAGCTGGTCTCGTCTGATTTTGGCCTGGCCGAAAAGAAAATAAATTCATTTGGAGTGTTTTGGCTCCTAAGGCTGCCTCCGGCATACTTAGTTGGCAAATTCATGGCATCGAGTCGAGAAAAACAATAAAACAAACGAGGAAAAACTTTTCGTTGCGTGGCGTTTTGTATTTTGCCGACGGCAAAAATTCAATCCAAATTAATTTTCATTGACTTTCTGTTTTCGGTATTGTGCTCAAATAAGAATTAACAAAAATCCATTTCGAATATTCTCATGGAAATGCTTATTAAATGATCAAAGAAAACGAAGGCAGCCGCGCCGGTTACGAAATCGATATCGGTCTGGAACAACATGTTTGCCATAACGGAAATGAAATTATTGTGTACAATTATTTTGGAGAAACGTAAACTGCGCCTAAGAACGAAACGGAAAAAGTATCGCAAATAGCCCATAACCAAATAGGGCCCAAAAATCAAATATATATGAGTGATCTTCCACAAAGATTTCTGCCTCTACCATACATACACATATTTTTAACCAAATTTGGGGTTTCACATTCAACGGATTTCTGACATTTTGAGGTAAAATTTTGACAAGTCTATAAAAAGTTTTGTTTGTTTGTACATTTTCTTTTGTATAAGTATTATTTTGTTGAATTGTAGCAGCTGCTGGCCACTTGAAGGGGCCAAAACTTTGAACTTTACTTTATTCTGTGCTTGAAACTTGTTTCCAATTTTAACTGTTTGATAAACTGCAAAAATTGCTTGTTGTCGGTGGTTTTTGATGGACTTAGTTGATAAATTATGTGGTCAAATTTTTCTATGAGTTTTCTTTGAATATTTGGCCAAGGCTCTTGTAAAATTTTGCTGATAAAAAAGCATTTAAATATTAGAAAATTGGATTTGCCTATGAGACAGAGATTGGCCTCTAAATAAGACTTATTCCTTGGTCTTAGTATGCTTAATCGGTTTCCTTTTAATTTAATGCTCTGGCTTACCTGACTCCCGAGTCTTTTTCTGTAGGTGACAGTTTTTTCTCTTCCTTTTTAATTGCTACCCACATACATATTACTTTTGTGGTATACAACCGGCGCCCCGCATGTCATCGGCAACAACAAGAAGAACTGCAAAATTTACTGCATTTTTACAGTCGAACAACAACATCAACAACAACAGCAAAAAGAACAATAAAATATGTAACGCATGAGCTGACTGAAACGCACAAGAATTGAAAATCAGAGACAAACAGCGCAAAATACTTTTTTTTTTAAAACATGGCGCGAACATAATGTCCTGTGTCCTTGCCTGTCTTTCGAATTGTAGGTTTCCAGCTTTTTTTGCGCCCTCCTCTCTCTCGCACTCTCTCTTTGTTGTTGTTTTTTTATTTCTGCTTTTGCTTGGTTTGTTGTTTTTGCGAATTTCCCTTCTGCTGGAAAAATCGAACATTGATTTATGGCGTGTGTGTGGCAGAACAGGAGGAATTGTCGAGTATAGTACAAAATGAGGGGAGGCCCTGACAACGACTATGATGCTGATGAGCTCGAATTGTTTTTGATATGTCTGATACACACACACACACACACACACATTGGCACACACTCGCATCCGCACACACATCCGCAGACAGCTAGACAGACAGATGCAGGTCGGTTACATGGTTGCTGCTGTTCCCTCTCGTTGATGATGATTATTATTATTTGTGACAAACCCACAAGGAAGAAGAGCAGCAGCCACCAACCAGCATCATCATCATCGTCTTCTCTCTCCCTCTTTTATTTTGCATTCAGTTATGTTGCATTTGCAACGACAAACAGTAAAAGGAAAAAAGGTTGCAAAAAACATTGCAAATGCAATTCGTAGCGCATAAATTTAAAAAAAAAAAACGCGTGTCACATGTCGATTTTTGATTGTTCGCAAATTAATATACATATATACCTACAGATATACATATATACATATATATACATATGTGTATACCTCTCTATATATTCAAATTACGGGCAACAACTGGGCTTTGTTTCATTTGCGGCTTTTACTTTTTCTTTTTGTGGCAGTTGTTACAATTTTCATTGAATTGAAATCAACAATCGCGTCAATTTGTAGTCAAAGAATGAAAAATAAAATTTTTTTTAATATGCAGAATGTTAACAACAGTTTAAATGATTTTAAAATGATAACTATATGGAAAATAAATGCATAAAGGACTAAATAAAGTATCACCATTACTCGTATTAACGAGTAGTCGAATTTCTATTAGGTTTATCATCTATGTATGTAATAGTAGAGCTTCTACATATTAGGTGATATTTTATTTAAATACTAAACTATTGTTCAAATATATTAAGCGAAATTTCTAATGATATACGTTTAAACAATTAAGCTTTAAGTAATATTTAAGTTACTTTAGAAACTTGGGCTTTAGTTACACATGTAAAACATATTTTGATATAGAATATTTCATTTCGTATTGACTCCAACTTAAATATTCAGTCTTTTCTTCAGTTTATTTTCCTCTCCGTTTTCCTACCATCTCGAGCTTGATCTAGTTTAAAAAAAAAAAAACAGAACCATTTGCAATGGCTTTCAGTCATCACAAATTAGATCGCACCACTCTCCACCTGAAATCGTGTTTTCTCTAGCCGATCAATGAGAAATGATTGGTCTTTAGGCGAAACACGCGCTGGTTTTCAGTAATTGCAAGCAATTTGCCGCTCATTTCACTGTCATAAATATCTTTTTGCCAATGGTTTTCCACCAAAATCGAATACAGGCATACTGCCAATTGTAAATCACCTTCACACCCGGCAGACATTCAGCAATAACAACAACAACAACAACTAGACAGACAATTTTCTAACACACACATAGGCACACACATTGCCCCCAAGGTCACAAATTCACAACGTTTTTGCACTAGAAAATGTCGGTTAATAAATTATGTGTAAAACAACGTGTGAACTTACATAAATAATTTTCCTCTTTAAGCCTGTGCTGGTAAATGTGGAATAAAAGAAGGAGGTGAATGTTTAGGGGGAAGGGCAAGGCAGAGAAACGGCTAACTCCATAAGAACAACAATCGATTAAGGCTAGATAAAAATCAATTTGCGGCAATAATAAATTGCTCAACTACCAGGCATGATCGAAGCACAGAGAAAGATGACAGAGAGGAAGGGGAGAGATAGAAAGAACAAGGAAGATCGAGTGATGGAAGGGGGGGAAACAAGCACCTGTTCCCCGCCTACCGCCCACCTCAATTTAGGTACAATTCGCATACAAATTGTCTCCAAGCAACAGAAACCCAGCAAAATTTACAAACATTGTAATCATGGGTTAAATATCGCCAGACTGCAACTCCAACTCCAACTCCGGCTTCGACTTTAGCTCTACAACATTTAACTCCATCTCCAGCAACAACAACAACAAGCGCAACTCTACTACAATGACTGCAACCTTCATATGGCTGCAGCTGCTGCATCTTCTCGGCCAAGTATCTTTAGGTGAAAATCTTCTACTTCATGGATTAATGGATTAACCGCAGGCCTCGCGACTCAGTTGGAGTCGCCGTTGAAGCTCATCCACTTTGCACTTTACCTAAACTCACGATTCACAACTTAATCCCCTCTCAATAAAAAGCCGGTTTCATTACCAAAATCAAAAAGAAACCACAAAAAAAGGTGCAGCCAGCGGATTTCTTTTGCCTCCACCTCGTCTTGATGTTGCTGGCTGGCTGGCTAAATCGCCTAACGCCCCCTATGAAACTTTTTTTCTTTCGATTTTTGCACGACACGCCCACAAAAAGTTTATTTGTTGTTATTGCAACTGATTCATCGCAGCGAAACAAATGAATTCATTTGGCTAGACCTCGAAAATGTTTAAACTCTAATTGATCTGTAGCAAAAAGCAACAACATTGGGTAGTGGGCTTGGAGATTGTAGTGAAATGGAGAATTGGCTACTTAAAATAAGTTCTGTTTTAAACTAAAATATCTTAAACGCCAAATGAAGAAGTTAAATTGCAAATATTTGTTACCAACAATCTATCTTTATCTTCTCTCAAACGCCTTAATAAGCTAATACTGTAAGTTAACCACAATAAAGTATTAATTGCGAGCTAGAAAACGAAATGAACGTATTCTTTAGATTTTAAAGAATGAGTTAGGTTTGCTTATGAGAAGATTGCTAAGCAATGGCGGAAATCAGCGAAATTGGCTCCCAAAAGTATGCAATAGGCTGAAAAAATATTTTATTATACCCTTGCAGAGGGTGATGTTTGTAACGCACAGAAGGAGACGTTTCCGACCCCATAAAGTGTATATATCTTCATCAGCATGAGAAGCTGAGTCGATATAGCCATGTCCGTCGGTGCGTATGCGTTTTACTCAGCCATCTTAAGAGCTACCGGGATGAAATTTGTTTTGGGTGCTTTACCCGGGTAAGATAAAGTATGAGAATCATCGGGATCGGACTACTATATCTTATAGCTCTAGAACAAACATACTATATCATATAGCTCTAGAACAAACATTTTTGCAAAAATTGGAATATCCCCATGAAATTTATCAATTTAATAGTCTTGGATATAAAATCTCAGATCCCAAAATTTGAATCTGATCTAGGGTGCTCATATGCATGATTTAGCGAGATACTAAAATATGCTTGAAAAAAGCAAGTAAACAGAATTTTTTTAAAATAGGCAAATGCATTTGTTATAATAAATTCGAAATATTTGTTTTACTGGTGTATGGTATACCTAAGTCGGCGAGACGACTTACTTACTTCATTTATTTATTTTTTATTTACGGAGTCCTTCTATACAACAATTTTGAGTCCCCTTATAATCTTCAAATACCTATGTATTTTTGAGTTTTGAATTTGGCAATTGGTGCTAACAGATATCTGTGCTTTGTTCATACCGATTTCCTACGAATTAACTTGTAGATTTTTGTTTTTGGTAGAAGTTTTTGGTTAATTTAAGATTTTTATTCAAACTAGCACTTGTTTAAAGACTTTTTAATACAATTTCTATAGTTTATTTCTTTTAAATAAACTTAATAATGTTGTTTCTTAACAAATAAAGTAGAACTTTCTTCGAGTGTATAGGAAATTCAAAAGAAATTGTGTAGACAGCTCTTTAAAAATGTGAAAAATCATATTTCATCCCTAAAATCAAACCAATTATGAGTTACATGTATGCGTTTTCTTGGCGCCCATCTCAGGGGAGACCTTTTGACTCTTGTCTAACACAAAAAGTCTCCCACTCCGCTCTAAAGTCGCCACTGTGAGAGTTTACTGTACGAGTTGTGTGTACTTAAGACGATGTTTGTTAGATCTAATTTCCCCACAAGCAGCTTGTAATATCCTGTCTGAGTGTCTGTCTGTCTATCTGTCTAGTTTCACATGTGACGGAGGAAGTTCTTGTATGTAATCATGTTTTATGTGTGTGCGTGTGTATGTGTGGAGATTTTGAAACAATTTTCGTTGATTTTCCATATATTGCTGACGCAAATGAAACCCTCAAAAACTAACCCATTTTCTGATTGGGGGCGCACAAATGGGCGTGGCTAGAAGGGACTCTGAAATTTGAGGGTTGCTTGGGCTACGTTTTATATTTCTTTTTTTTTTTGGCGAGAATATTGACGCTCTTGCTGATGGTTCAGAGATGACGTTGACAGTTACATTGATTTATGGTTCCAGTTTTCTGCTGTTTCTTTTCATTTTCGCCCCTTGGTTTTTCATGAAATCTTATCTCTCTTTTTAACGAGAAAATTTCGTCCCTTGTTTTTCTTTTTCTGCTTGTTTGCTGTAGCTGCGGCGGCAATTAGTTAATTGAGTAGATTAACTAGCTTATCCGCTGGCTTTTTGTTTTGTATTTTCCTTTCTAGGTGCGTACTGACCAACTGACTTATCACTATGAAAAAATAAAAAGGGAAACGAAACACTTTTCCCGGTAAAGTTAAAAGCTCCCCTTCGTCCTTTCCCTCTCTCTTTTACTCATTTTGTTACTTCTTGATCCTCTATCCATTTGCTTTTTACGCAATCGACTGGGCCACACTCGTTCCCGTTGCCAATGCCGTTAAGGTGGTGTGCGGAGAGGGGTATGGGGTTTTAACGGGGCCTCGTGCTGGTCATGTCGAATGCGGTAAATGCATCGTCCATCCCAAAGTTTATGGTTAAAGGCGTTCAAGTAACCCAACAACGAGGGGCGGAACGCAGACCAGGCTATGGCTGGTAAAAAAAAGTGTGTAATGAATTATTACCCTCTGATAAAAATGCATGTCGACTTTGAGTTCTCTCTTCTCTTCTTTTTGCAGCTCTCGATATCGATGTTGCGGCTTTAAAGTGTGGAAACTTATAAAAAATATGTTACATACATATATGCCAATAGATGGTTCATTAAATCTTATATAGAAACGATTGCATTAAGTGGGAGAAGAATATTTATACGTTTTTATAAATGTTTAATGAGAACCATGAAGGAATATTCGGCTGAATAAATTGAGTTATTTTCAACATTTTGGAGGACATTTTGCCATTTACCCTATTTCAACACCCCGTAGATCCGCTACTGCTCTTAGAGCAAACACTTGTCGTTTTGTTATTCCAATAAGATATAACTAATAATTCTATGTTAAACTGCAATTATATAATTTTGCATAGTTATGCATCTAAACAAATTGTACAAATAATCAATTTTTTCTTCATCTTCTTGGTGTCATTGCAGGTAAACACGCAAACATTATTCCAACAGCTGCTTTGATGTCATCTCTCTCTCTCTCTTTGTCTGAGTGGCTTACTCACTTTGTTAAACTCAAGTAAGCTCAATTGCAGGGGGTTGGGGAGGGGATTGAGACAAAGAGATACAGACAACATATAGCCAAATACCTTAAATGTGCATGCAGCATTCCTTTGGGCCGCGCTGCCTTTACCTATATCTGATTTCTGTCAACATTAAAATTGCAGACTTGACAATGCAACAACAAGAGTTAGCCAGCAGCTAACTAAGTAACCCACAGATAGACTGACTGACAGACGGACAAACCAACACAGAGAGCTACAGAGAATTGAGAATTGAGCAGTATTTCTGGGCGATAACACAAAAGGCTAAAACGCCTCAAACTCGAAAAACTGCAGCCAAAGCCATTGAGTGGCAACAGAGATTATAAATTGAAATTGAGTTCATAAAACACGAATCAGCAAAACGTTTAACATCTTTATTTTTCGTTGCGAAATGCCACAGACACAGAGAATTGAGGGAATTGAGAAGCCAGGGCAGAGGCGAAACCACAAGCAGGCGACTCTTCATCTCCAATATCCAACATCCATATCCTCCTTCTCCTCCTGCTCCAGCTCCAAGGTGCGAGTTCGAATGCAATCAAACAAGCGCAAGTCAATTGCAGCTAAGGCAGTCTGCCAACTTCATCTCCCATCTCCCAACTCCAACTCCAAGTCCAAATCCGCCAGGCAAGTCCAAGTCCATGGCGAAATAAATAGACACACAGATCTACGCGCACAGACTGAAAGCAAAACGTGGCAGAAGAGACCCAGGGACAATACCTAAATGTCACCTTGGGCTGAGAACCGCCAAAAAAAAAAATAATGCAAAAAAAAAAAAATTCAACTTTACGGAAACTTCTGATTGAGCTTAGAGTGGTTTAGAAAGGGGTTGTGCATTAGTAATAATAACATACCCATTTCATTAGATATCTGCTATGTATAACTTCCAGAATCATTGTCATTATAATCTATTCTAAATTCGATTACGTCGATAGAAAATAAACCACTTCGGCTCTGGTTTTGGGTTTGAATTTTTGCCCACTGTTTGTACTATATATTCTCGATGGCCTTCTTGTTGATGCTGTGTGTGTTTGAGCACAGAGCACTGAATGCGGAATGTGCACGCGTTGAATTTCTTGTAGACGTGCGATAAAAATTTGCGACATTGCAACAGTTTGGCGTACGTGTGCACAAAGTGCCTGGACGAAAGAGGAGGAGGAGGTACATGCATATGGGGAAGAGGCAATGCGATTGCTTCTTCTTTTGCTTACCCACCTTCAACTTCAATAGCCTTGTGGAATGGAAGATGGAGCATTGCCAGCTGGCTGGCTCTTAGTACAAGCCGTCGAAGATGATGACATGCCTGTGATACTGTTAATCTGCGTGAATAAAAATGTAAATGAATTGAAGATTGCTAATGCCGCCAAGTCGGGGCAAGCATTATGAGCTATGATCCAAGCATTTGCCATCCACAGATGCCACTTAAAAGGAGAGGAGCAAAAACAAACAGCTTCGTCGAGTGACATGTGAGATTAGCTGCCCGGAGTTGGTAACATTTAATAAGCAGCGACAGGCAGGTGAACAACGGGCAGCATCTATGGTACCCGAGTGCATAATGATTGAAATTGAACCTTTTGCAGCTTAAAATAAGGCACCGAGTAAAAGCTAACGGCTAAAGCAGTTGTTTGTTTTTGCTGGTAAAACGCAGACAAACATGTTTTCAATCCAAAACCAAAAAACACAAAAAAAGGCGAAAAAATGCCATCAATAAAAGTCCAGCTTAACCCATAGAAGGCGAAGTATGTAAGAAAGGATCGAACTAATAATAGGAGGAAAAACATTATACACAAATTATTTATCTACATTCCCAATTTACTTATTAATACTTTTCGGTTACCCGAGAACCCTAATAGTTCATATTAAATATTAGTTTAGTTAACTCCAGAGATATATTACATTTAAAATCGTCTGAGTGCTCATAACTAAAGCTTAACCCCCTATGTTCTCAATTAGCAATCAACGCCTCTGACATGCACGTTGTTGTTGTTGTTGTTGTTGTTGTTGTTGCCACCTCTCAGCCAAATGGTCTTCTTCCGTGATGGCTTCGCTACGTACAGTGTTTGTCGATAAACCAAAGGCTAAGGTGATGGCGATGGCGATGACGATGACTCCTCCTGTTTCTCGTCCTCCTCCTGCTCATCATCATCTTGTTTACCTCATTCTCGTTCCGTGTGCGATTGACCATAGAGCATTATAATAAAAATTAAATCGCACAAAATAAAAACGTTTCAGACACCAAAGACAGACACAACGGACAAGCAACACGAACGTTGGTTCCATGTTTTGGGTAGATGAAAACGTAAAAATGGGCAAAAATCGAGAGTCACGAACATTGAAATATGTTCCGAAAAACCAGCTGATGAGGAGGACCAAGACGACTCCAAAGACCCAGAGAGAGAGAGAGAGTGACAGAAAGAGAGAGGGAAAGACGCGCGTTGTGTGATAAATGCGTGGAAAATGCAACAGCTGCCACCAGCAGCAGCTCTATGGCTAGGAAGGCAAAGGAATATGGTGAAACGAACGTAGAACTCGCTGTGTGTTGGTAAACAAATCATTTGAAAGGATTCTTCACACACAATCTATCTTCGTCGTGAGTACTACTTGTTCATGTTTTTTTCCCAAATTTTGCTGGCCTCCTGGACTGCAGGCAAATCTACCGGGAACCTGTTTTCCAAACAAAACAAAAACAGAAAGGACCTCAACTCCTTTTCAATTCAATAGCGAAAGTGCAGCAGTACACAAAAAGGGATTAGTCCCAGGATGCAAAAGAGAAAGTCGTTGCATTGTTGCAATTTCTTATGTCCAGTTAAGAAAAACTTATGCAATTGGTACAAGGACTACGTTTTCGTTACACTTTCACAGCAAGGACACTCAATTGTTGTGTATTTTTACCTAGACACTAAATCCAATTGTTCGAATAGGTCGGAATAATGTTATGCAATAGAATTGTCTAAATGGACAAGGTCAAGGAAACGGAAAGTGAAAAGCCTATACAGCAATTTTTATGACTTTCCATCCTTGTTTATTATTCTTAATCCCACTCTCTCTATGTGTAGTGGTTGGCCAAGTGTAGCAAGGTCAAAAATCTAAACCTTAAGTATCTACTTATCTCTCTCATGGTTATTAGCTTGATGATCAGTTTTTATGACTGCCTAATTTTTCGAAATTATGCAATTTTATTTAATGCCCAAATGTACATATGGTAGTCATATTTAGGAAAAATTAACAGAAATTACCATGCAAATTATGCAAGAGTGTGGAAAATATGAAAAATGAGCATGAAACGAAAATATTTTGTTTTTTTTTAGAAATAAGTAAAGGACGAATTTCGATGCATATCAAAGGACCCTGTGCATTTTACGATCATAATTAAGTAAAATTGAATTTTAAATGGAGGAAATGGAAAGAAAATGAATAGTAAAATATGCATTATAGTATAGCCAGCTAGATATTTCTGAAATGTTTGAATTAACTCTTAATTCAAACTTCTTCCTTTACTATAATTTCCTTATAGGACATTAAAGGTATGGATTTCTTTAAAAATTAATTTGAATGTTTCAGCAGAATGACAAAAGGCGACCTCCAGTCAAAATGTCAACACAGAGAAAACAAAACTCATAGAATGTGCACACAAAATGTCCAACAGAATAATAATTTATTGTCTATATATACAATTGCACGATGGAAAGGAATGAGGGGCACCACAAAACTCAAAGAGTGGAGGGAGTGGGTGGCAGAGCAATGCCAATTTCAATTATTTAATCAATAATATTAATTTTCGTATCATATTTTGTCACAGGCAATAAATGCAAAATTTGTAAAACAGAACAGGACAGGACAGGACAAGAGACAGAAGACAGGGGACATTGGACAAGGGACAAAGGACAGAAATGGGATGGACAATTTGCATTGGTGGACATTTCACTCATGTTCGCACACACACACACGGACATACATATGCATGTTCACACATTCGCACATTGCATTCAATTGTCCTGCTTCTGCTCCTGCTCTATTCCTGCCTGCTGCTGTTGGCATCCTCCACATGGCCATTGCACATGCATTTCATTTGCATTTTGTGCAGCGAATGCAATTTCATTTGTCATCCTGTTACCCATTCTCTTTCACCAGCAGCAACCTTTCTCTCTCCTCTCTCTCGCTCTGTCTCTCTTTCATTTTCCTGCTCTTACTACCTTTACTGTTTGGGTCTCTCTTTCTCCTTTTTTGGTTTGGTATTCAAAGCGAAATTAGCCACTTAAAATCTACCTTCACCTCCTCATTGGGCTGCTCCTCATCGCTTGGCCTGCTCTTTCATTAGCAACAATTACTCAGCCTGAGTGGTATGCAAAAGTTTTCGCATATAGAAAATTCAATTTTCATTTTCCACACTTTCACTTTAATGAATTGCATCCTTGATGGTGTTTTGCTGGTTGTTGTTTTTAATCAAATTGTCAATCGCTGTCGAGTCGCTTGCTGCCCTTTTTTCCATCTTATTTATGGCCAATAAACTTCAAACGTTGCATTGGAATTTTTTCATTTTATTGCCTTTTGGAATGGAAGGACACTGGCAAGACACAGAACAGCAAAATGAGGACAGAGCCAGGACGAGGACAGTTTGAATTTAATTTTGTGTAAATTGTGCAAATGAAACTTGACTTGAGTCCAGGAATTTATTCAAATTCTCATAGCATTTACATGTAGATTAGGCAAAGAAATTTTTCAGCGATGATTCAACTAAGAAGAATTGAAAGTTAGCGAAAACCAACGCCAGTGCTATAAACTACCCCAAAATCTTGTCTGGAGAAAAATCAACCCTTAGCCTTAATTAAATCTATAAGAACATGTTGATCGAATTATAAAACAGAAATATATCGAAATCAGGTACTCTATCAAATGGAATTGCTGCTGTTGATATATGTATATAGAGACTAATATGCAATATCACTTAGCTTTATTGTATATTTTATTTAAAATGGATAAGAATGTTAAACAGGAAATTCTTCCCGTTGTTAGCGGTTTCATTTTCTCTGATTGTCTCATTCAATGTGAAATCTTCAGCATGGACTCCTTCTCCTTGATCCATTGTCCTCCAACGTTTGCCTTCGCTTTTAATAAAATATTTCATAATTCCCTGCGCTGTTTTGCTGCTATTGACACTTGCTGATGGCATCTCTTGAACCTCATATACCCATCCCAACTTAGCTGGAGGTTGGCTGGTGTCTGACTGGTGGCTCCTGCTGTGCAGGCAAACGCGTAGGTGAAAGTTCCTTTGCTCATCCCACAATGAAAAAGTCTGCCAACCATAACCATAACCAGTTGGGTATCACCATCGTCGTCATCATCATCATCATCCTCTTCTGCAATGCCAGGAGCAGACGTTGTAGCCGTTGTCCTCGTTGGCGGCGGCGTCGACGACGTCGTCGTCGTAGTCGGCGGTTGGTTGAATTGATTTCAACGTTGATGGCGTTGACACAAAAAGCTTTTACGGCGCCCTCTGCGGTCTCGGTTACTCGGCATAAATGTATGTATGTACGTACGTGCATCCCCACGTTGACCACCTACGGCGCATTCTCATCCTGCAGTCAACATCCTTCCTTCAGTTGCCATTCTTCATCCTCTTCCTGTGTATCCCAGTGTATCCTGTGTGTTGCTGGTGACGCTCTCCACCATGATTTACATACAAAGTGAACATGCATGGCTTTTCTACCATCTCCTTCTCCCTTTTATTTCCCTTCTTTTTGCTTTTTTTTGTTGTTGCTGTTGCTGTTTTGTTGTTGGTCCTGTGGCGTTACTGCGGAAATTAAAGTTGTGACACCTTTTACCAAAAGATTTTCTTCAATTTTTCTCTCATTCATACATATGTATACATATGCAAAAAAAATAAAAAAAAAAGAGAGAAAAAAGGCAAGCAAAAAAATTGCTTAAGGTTCACAATTTTTGTTTTTATTTGTGCACTCTGCAAAATTGCAACCACCTTTTCATGTCCTAAAAGGATATTGCTGTTGCCCCCCAGCTGCGAGTTTCCCCCACTCTCTAGTCCCTTTCTCTTCACTCTAGTCGACGACTCTGACCAGTTCATTTTTGGCCTCGAAACCATTTACGCCTCTCTGTCCTGGCCTGCCTCTGAAAATGGGGAACGGGCAAGGGAAGGGAAGGCCCAGCATGTCTTCTCCTTTGGGCAACGTCAAAAAATATCCGCCCGTGTCTGCATCGAATTCAAGCAGCGGTTTATTATTATTTTTTCCTGCTGCTTACCCCCGCTCTCCGCCTTCTCATCATCATTCTGCTCTTCAATCTCCACCATTTTCCAGTAAACTTTTGTTCGATGCGAATGAATTTTGTAATGAATTTAATTAAAAATTTTGTTTGGCTCAACTGAGACTTCTTTTGTTATTCGCTTGGAAAATAAGTTCAAAATGAAAAGTCTGAAGAAATAAGACATTTTCTCATTTGGCTAAATATAAATTTTGATATTAAAAAATAACGAATCTTTTAATCCTGTTAAATTTGTGAGATGAAAAGCGTGTTAATTGCTTTCAACACAGAGAAACCCTAAAATGCCTATCAATAAAAATACTCATTTCCATTTCACAACGCTAATATCGAGATGCCATTTCTTGATAT
Source organism: Drosophila paulistorum (assembly GCA_018152135.1). NCBI lineage: Eukaryota > Metazoa > Arthropoda > Insecta > Diptera > Drosophilidae > Drosophila > Drosophila paulistorum. The sequence goes on along the minus strand of JAECXG010000805.1, from coordinate 8,939,705 downwards.
AATTATTCAAGTTTTAAATAGATCTTAAAGCAATTTTGGTTTTGGGTTATTCAAAGTTGACTATGTTTACCATACTAAATCGTTATTCGAAAACTCTCATCACTTTGGCGTAACAATTAACCAGCCATGACTCAATAAAAATCAACCCATCCCAATCAGCGTCGTAAAAACGAGCCCAAAACACAGACTCAGAGTAAACCAAACCAAATCAGGGAAAAGGAGAAGAGGCTAAGCACTTCATAATTGCCACATAAAACATAAAAGGCGTTAAATTATTTACTTAACCAAAGGGATCATCACACACCACACACACACTCAGATATTTTGGCATACTTTTTATTTTCCAGAGAGTCCGTGGAAAGAAAAGCTAAAGACACTCCACAACATAGCGAAAGATAAATGTCGACAAAACGATTTGTATCTAATTTTATGAGGTCATAAAAAGCAATCATTTTGCCATTTGGCCGCAAAGACCGCAGCTGGCTGGAGGCGGCCCATACCCAAAGCCCATGCCCAGACTAAGGCCCAGACCCAAATGGCAGTAAAACGGCATTTTATGGCCTCGTATTGTCGACGGGAACAGGAGAGATAGAGACAGCTAGAGTGAGAGTGAGAGAGAACAACGAGAGGGAGCGGAACTGAAACTGAATTTGATTCTTAACTGAGTTTGAGGTTTAAGTGAATTACATGAAATTGGCTGCTTATTGGCTTTTAATTGTTGCCTGCTTGCCCCAAAAAAACACACAAAAACGGGGCGTGGTTGAGGTCGGAAGTGAGGTAGGGTTCGTCTCCATAGCCGTTTCCATTTCCGTAGGTCAGTGCCAAAGTTTAACAGCGAAAAAATTTAAAACAAACGAAAATAAAATATGTTCTCTAGATAAACGTGTCACATAATTAATTAGCTACAATAAAATTTTCAACTAATTAGCACACAACAAAAAAGAAAAAAAGCGGGCAAACAAAAACAAAAGAGGAACGAAGAGGAAAACAGACAACAACTAACAACATTTCTTTTTTTTTTTTTTTGGGGGGGGTAAGTTGGATATTGTTTTAATTTTTGGTCTTGTGGGGGGTCAACGACGAGTTGACGTGAATGAAATAATAAATAAGCTGTAAAAATTTTAATTTAATGAGTTCACAAAGTAACAACAACAAAGTTAACAATTTTTCAAGGTTTCGATGGTAAAACGATAAGATTTTGTATGGATAAAAACGAAAATTCAAAAGAATATATGAAATTTAATAGAAAACAGCTGACATAACTCACCTTAAAGCTGATCGACAGAAATAGTTAAAACCTGCCCCTATATTCCCTGTTAAATTATAATTAATTTTCAGTATTCTTTGAAATCAATTTTTTAATAATTATTGAAAAATTAGGTCCATCTGTTTCCTCTACAGCTGCGAGCAGAGAGGCGCCAGACAAAACTTTTGAATGAAAATGAAGTTGCCCTTATACAAAAATATATACATCTCTAGATATACATATACATATGTATATACATACTATATAAATACACTGGTTCCTATGCAACAAAAGCCATATAATTTGGCTGCCAAAAAGCAAAACCGAAACTGAACCGATCCCAAAATGGTTGGTGCCGGGGCACTAGCTCCTCAATTTGGGACCATAAATCAATCGACGCCAGCTCCTTGTCCCTACGAATAATTTTTAACCCAAAAACATCTGTGTGAATGGGTGTCTCTGTGTGTGTGTGTGAGTGAGTTTTAGATCTTCTACATTTGCGTCTCATAAACATGTTGCAAAACACTTAAAATATGTTTAGTATATATTTAAAAAATGCTTCTTTAAAATAATAAACATCAGTTTCTCTTTGCTGTTTCATGTTTCTCGTCTCTGACAGCATCGAAAACTGTCAACTTTTCCCCATTTTCCATAGTATACATACATACATCTGTTTTGGTGTTGTCATAATTAAAAAGCACATTTATTGCTAAATAATTTCTAGCACTTCTGTTGTTTGTGTTTTTAAAACAAATTCCATTTGGCAGTGGACAAATAATTTGAAATCTTTACTTGGCATAATTTATGAAAACCTCTTTAAATAATGGACTTGGCTTGGGGGATTAGTTTGAAAAGCAAAAATTCACAGAAGTGAAATCTTTTTGTTTTTTTGACACTGACAATAAAATCTTTTCAAATGTGATGGCATCAGGCAAATATATTTATGAAAAATAAAAAAGGCTTAGAACAGCTTTAAAGGCCTTTGATATATAATAAAATTCCACTTTTTTGACTCAACTAAACGATCTCTGGCTAAGATCTTATAAACATAAAAACGGTTACCGAGTTTTTGAATGATAAAAATGATTGAATTGATTTGAATTGATGAATACAATTTTTAAATTGGAAAACAAAAGATATAAGATTAATACCTTTATAATTATATAAATTTAAAAATATTCAATCTACTTCTTATATTTCAACTACAATGTTAGGTGAAATAAAGGACAATATTTTAATTTTATTTAGTTTTACGAAAATTAAAGCTTATAATGGAAATACTCATCTACATATTCCTTACTCTGGTTGACAAAATATATTTATATTCCCTATCAAAATTCCATGGGCCGAAAGTAGTTTTTGTTTGCCGTTGTTTGTATGCCTCGTAAAATATTGTATTTGACCAACCAAAACCAAGCAAATTCCATCACGCATTCGCCTACACATGAATTCAATGTTGGAGAGTTATGAATGAGTCCTGTAATTAGTGCAATGAACAACAACATGATCCTTATCCACAAAAAAACTAGTGCTAACCGAAAGGAACAGAACATACGACGACAATAAAACTCAATTGGTGGCATAATATTTCCTTTTCTTTTGCTGCTGCTTTTGTTGGCTGGTTGGTTTTTGTTTAATTACGAATATATTTTTAAATGCTAACGAGAAATACAAAAATGGAAATGAAAAATGTTTGCACGCACATGTCATGTCAACTACAAACGCATAAAATTTATTCAAAACACGCAAATCAACAAAAGAATGGAACAACAACAAACACACACACACATTCACGAAACTCAAAACGAAAAGTTTGACCAAAAATTCAAATATTTGAAATAAAAGGAATGGCGCTTGCCTTTACATATGTATATATAATTATATATACATATATAAGCAAATACATACATCCATGTACATATACATATATACAAACCGACAAAAGTCGGTTCTTAAAAATGCCTGCAAGGTTGTTATTAGACGACTGCGGCGAGAAGAAGACCATACGAACAAAATCTCTGAACCAGACTTGAATGAAAGGTGCAATTTTTATGATTTATTGCCATTATTATTAAGGTAGGCAAAACGAAGGGAAAGTCCCAAAGTAAAGCAAAGCCAAGGCAAAGAATTTCTCAGCGTTAAATTATGCACAAAAAAACACCCAAAAAACAAAGAAAAAATGAATACCAAATACACAAAAGTGGCATAGAAACATTGCTAGTGGATAGACTCTCTCCTGTTCTTCTCCACCACCACTACCACTACCACCACCACCCACCCAGTCAGTTACTCCCTCGACGAACCTGTAATTTTCTAAGCCATCTTTGGCGGCGGCTTCTTTTACATTTGCTCCCGTTGTGGCCGTTCTCTTTCGTCACAGTGAAACAAAAGGAAATTAAAGCGAAAAATAGTGGAAAATATTAACATATGCAGACGTTCACACAATATATATTCACCCACACACTCGCACTCGCACACACACACACGCACACTGACAGGTGCCAAGGCATTGAACATCGTTTGGCAGATGCTTTTCCTTTTGCCCAATGGGGATGGAATGAGAGATAATGGCGGTGAATGGAAAAAAGTTGGAGATAATGTAGAAGATTCTGACCACCAGCTGGCATTTAATTTCCCCCTCACTCTATAATCGATAAACATTTACTTGAATCAATTGGTTAAATCTATTGATAATTCCACTGATAATATGCGCCCCAACTCATTTGAATGTGCTCTGGAAACGAAAGGCCTTCCACAAATGGCGTCATCGTCAACACAGTTGTAGCCGCTACTCGTAACTAGTCGTAAATTCGACCAGATTGATACCCCCCGCCGTCATCGAGGAACAGTATTACCAACTTCAAAATTGCAACGCCGGTGGTGCCTGCCAAGCGAAAAAATAACAACTGCAACTCCCAACATAACATGCAGTGGAGCAATCTGAACAAAAAGCAGCAAAAATATTTCCATTAGGATTAGATACTACTACATCAAAAGCGTAAACTATTTCTCAACTCATCAGTCAATAATGGCACACTGTTAGTAAACCTTGATGGAAATTTTTCGACTAAAAGGATAAGGGTAACCCACTGTCCCTCTAGTCGTTATTAGATGGATGATGGAATGACGCATGGCATAGTCAAAGGCAGAGACAGAGACAGAGCCAAAGCCAGACAGAGTTACGCATGGAGGGCATTTTCTGACTGACTACGAATGAATTTTAGATTTATATTGAACGATATGGTAATGTTGAGTATCTAACAGACGACGAGGCCATTTCGGACAGGTTGAGACACACACACATAACACACGAGTCAAAACTACACAAAATTGACGGGGGAAAAAAGCGCAGAAAAAAAAGAAACGGCGTAAAGGCTTAGGCGAGGGCGCTTTGGTCAACTTGAACGAGTGAGGCCACTGCTAATCGCTTGAAAAAAAAAAAAAAAAACACTGGTGGACCCAGACCAGAGAACGCAGCAGACACTGGAAACTGACTGACCACCAGATCATAGACGGCAGATAGCCGATGAAGGAGGTGATGGAGGTGGAACAGCTAATGTACATGTACGAGAAACTCTCTCTCCCTTTCACTCCTCGCTCCTTACCCATGGAGGGTGAACGGGTGGAGGGATAAAGAGGTGAACCTGTCGAGTTTAGTCCCGGCCAGGCCACGTTCGACCAATTCCCGGCAATTCTGCAGTCAAAGCGTTCGTATTTTGATTGATTTTAAATGATTATGGTTGACATTGATTTATGTGAGCCTCATGCATATATTGGGCCACAAGATGGCGATGCGGAATCGGAGACGGTGTCAGGCAACGTGTTCGTGTTGCTGTTGTTGTTGTTGTTGTTATTGTTGTTATTGCTCTTGCTGTGAAAGTTGGGCCAGTTTGGACAGTTCAACTCATTCGCACGCACCGCACAGGACATGGAACGTAACGTTTCTGTTTGTGACTTAGATGGTCTTAGAATATTCTATACGAAAGCATCAGCTCAATCTCCATGTTGAAGCTAAAGCTCTCCTTGGCCGCCGCCATCATCACACGCATCCCGCATCTCATTCAGGGCACGTCTCCTGACCTAATATAAGTAAAAACGCCCACAAAATTACCACAAGCTGTGCCCTGGTATGTGTGTGCTTCTGAGTGTGTGTGTGAGTGTGTTTGGGATTTGATTATGGGTTTTTATTTGGCTGATGGTCAGTTCTTTGTTATTCATTTTTTTGTTGTATTTTTTTGGCATTGGTAAATCTTTGTGCCGATTTTGGCAATTTTAATGAATCGATTTGAACTGGATCGCATAAGTTCCGGGAAGAAAACTAAATTGGATTAGCCTTTTGGGTCAGCAAGGGCCCTTTTATCCCTCTCTCTCGCTCTTTATTTCATCGTTGTTTTGACTGGTTATTCATAATATTCCAAAATGACTAGAAAGGCAATATTTTATAAGACTTCCTGTACCCATCGATTAATTTACAATGTGAAAATTTGTATTTAGTATATGAAAAGTTATGTGCAGTTATCGAAAGGGAAATAATTATTTCAAAAACAATTTAAATGCAGGGAAAATTATTATAGAAATAGTGAACTTTGCTATAAAAAAAGAGTAAATAACAAAATAGCGTAAAGCCTATTTTAAATTTTTGGCAATTTTTTTGAAACAATCACTGACTAAATCATTTAAAAAATGTTATAAAATATTGGTTAGGTTTTCTGTGAACATCTTTCTATGGAAGAATAGTTTAAAAATTTATAAAGTAATACATTTAATTAAGTGAACAAAACAGTCATTGAAAATGCATACAAGACACCCTTCTATTTTTTTTATCTCCAATTTAGTTTACCAAATATGAAAGGAAAAATTGTCAACCTTGCACATTGCGTCATTTCATGTCAAAGTTGTCGTTGTCTTCGAGTTCGTTTCCTTGGCTATTATTGTTGTTGTTGTCGGTGTTGTCACAATCAAAATCAACTCAAATCAAAATCGATGCGAAATGCAACGAAATATTTGTAACAACTTCATCTTGGCAATAAGCGAGATAAATTTGACTTGTAGGTGCGTAGCTTACAAGAAAATGTCATAAGAAAAACAGAAAGCAACAAAAAAAAAGGAACGAAACCGCGTGGAGAACCAGTTGGCCCCCGTCTCTGCCCCCTTTAAGAGGTAGAAACAATCAGAGGCGCAAAAACGCCGACAACAACGCAACAGGTTACCAAAGACCAAAAACTGTTTTCATACCCGACATCATCCTGTGCATGCGCACAGACCCAGACCGAAACTGAAACTCAGACTCAGTCTCAGTGTCTCAGACAGTGAGACAGTGAGGATGGAGGATGGAGGAGAATTGGTCCTACAAAACGTATATCATAAATACGCATAACTCGTGCGCAAAAACGTCAGACAAAAATGGCACAAAAGCAAACGGCAAAAACAAATGCCACGCAACAATGCACAGAGCAAAGCCAGCCAAATGTTGCATTAAATTCATTAGCCGAGCGACAAGAGCCAGCTCAAGACGGAGTCAAGAATCGCTGGCTATTGGTAGTAAGTGCACTAACAACAATTGAACGACGCGTCGCACACTGGTTTCTTTCTACGACACAATCAGAGGCACACGTACAATCTGCAGCAATGAACAATGGGTAACCAGGGGAGCAATTGCATGGAATTTGGATCAACAATTGAGTTATAACTGCCTGAGTCGTTCCTCATGTTAGCTGGCTGGTTGGTTGGCTGGCAGCCGACATTGTGGGACACATTTTGTTGTAAATTTAACCAAGATCAGATCACCAGGCAGCAGACAGCCACCTGATGAAGATGTCGAGAGAGCAAGATCAATGATCGGCAGCGCTTGGCGGCGAGTTCATAAATTTGTTTTATGAAGTGCGAGCGACATTTGTAACGAATGGCGATTGGAAATCGATTATGTTGCTTTTCCTTCGCAAAAGGCATTTGTAAGGGCAAGGGGAAGGGGAACGGGATGTTGATGGTTTGTGGATAAGATTATGTCCTGTAAAGAGGGGATTGGACAGCATATGATATCCTCTCGTATCTATGTTTGATTTTTTTTATATAGATACTCAAAATTAAAGTTAGTTTGACTTCTATAAATTGATTACAGGTTGCAGGTTTTTGCTTCTTTTTTTACTTTTAAGCCCTTTAATCTTTTGGGAAATACGTAGCTAGCCAAATAAACAACTTTGTCAGCAACAGCTTTTCAGTTTGAGCAAATAATTCATTAGAAAAAAAGTCCAAAAAACCAACAAATAGTATGAAACGGGAAAAAAGGAAAACGAAAACTCAACAAAAATGTTTTTTCCCCTCTACCTTTTAGACCAGAAATCGAAACTGTTTGCAAACATTTCTCCTTGCTCTTTGCCCCACACTCCCTTGCCTGACCATCTACACAATTCTATGGTTTTATTTTTATTTTTATTTTTTTGTCGCGAGAGCGACGATAGATGGTCCTGGTGGGGGTAAGGACCTAGTCCTAGCAACGGATACGCTCCCTGGCAGCCTTCCGAGTGAAAATAATCGAATTACTTTCAACAGAATAATTTCTAATTGAAAAATATTGTAACTCGTGTAACTCGGCAAGACAGGGCAGAAGGACGAACGCCCACTCAAAATGAAAGTTGACCAAAACCAAACAATTTCTGCAGGGTTGGTTTGCCATTTCTCCCATTTTCCTTTATTTTGTCTGTAAAAAGTTTTCTTTTCTAGGCATTTCCTTAACTCTCAATATTTTCATTACTGGAAAGGGCTAAAATAACAAGAGCACATTCGAAATGAGCGAAAGTAATTCAATTTCCTTTGTGCGTGTGACGAATTTTTAAGTGTTTTTCATGTCCTCTGATTTGATTTTATTTTTCCATTAATGATTTACTAATGCATTGTTTTTCATTTTCTTTTCGTTGCAGGTACAATAAATGTTCAAACTACAAACAACACGATGATTATTTTTAGGCATCAAGTGAAGTTTTATTCCTATTTATAATATTGAATTCTATTAATCTTATTATTCAAACATTTTCCATAGTCAGATAACTATCTACAATTTTTTTTTTAAATTCTTTATCATTTTTGGACAGATTGCATTGAATTTCCCAATGAATGGAAGTGAATTTCCAAATCTCTGCCAAATTTGACTTATTTTCTCATATAGAAAATTTGTATATGTAGACAAGTTTATTTGGAGATCATTCTACTTGAAAGATTTTTGTAATTTTTTAGATTACTTCAATATGTATGAATGTATTTTTCCGCTCATTTAATCTACGTAGTTCCTTAGATATTTGATAATCTCCTTAATACTTCTTCTAGTCAAATAATTGTTAAGGCCTCTTTTTGGATACTCTCCAAGCAATTCTCATGAGAAGAATAGGCTCCAACCATTAATGAAATATCTCTCAAGCGCAACCAATTAAATATTTTTGTATAAGACATACATACACAAACAAAACCCTGCCCAAAAAAAAAAAAAAAAAAAAAAACGCACCAAATTATTCATGAATAATTTTTTTTAAAACTTTTTCGTATCCGCCTTCATGTTTTTTTCTGCCACCAAAAAAGAAACAATAGAATTACCCAACTCAAAAGGCAAAAAAAAAAAAGCAAACCCTACAACACAGAAAAATGGAAACATTTTCCTATTTCCACTTTCGACTTGAGTGCGTAGAAAGAGCAGCTTAGCCAACAATTAACAAATTTTCATTTTCCGGTTTTCGCTGTTTTCAACTTGTTCTTATGAATATTAATCTGCTTCCATTTTGGTTTCTGAGGTAACCATTTTCTTTTCTTTCTGTGTTTGTTTAAGTAATCAATCTCTACTGGGATTTTTCAATCCTCCCCTTTTGCCCGAGTAGAGGCAGTCCACAGATTTCCGAAATCTCTCTTTCTCTCGCTAGCTGAACTGTATGTCTGTAAGTGAGTGAGTGAGTGAGCGAGTGAGTGACAGTTCGTCAGCTCGATTTTAGACACCCTGCCAGCCCCTGTTCGCCGCCATAATGACAGGCACTCATCCGTCATTGTCCCTGTTCGTGTAGCATGTCCATGTCGGCCTACAACTACGACTCCGAGCCAAAGTCATAGTCAGAGTTTTGAGTCCATGTTGTTCTCTTGCACTTCCCCTATTTCTTTTTTTCGGGTGGGGGGTGGTTTTCCATCTTGTTTTTTTTCTCACCACGCAGACAAAAGTGTCCAAAAATGCATATCGCACAAGACAAGTCAAAGCAACTGTTACAGAACAAGAACAGGAAAAAAACCAAAAAAAGATTTAAAAAAACCTACCGGAACACGTTTCTAAAATTGAAATTTTTCATTTTTTCCTTCATTTTGTCCCGTTTCTTCTCTGTAATCATTTCATGTACAGTTTTTGTGTCGCTTAGATTGGAACATGTGCGTTTTGCCAACACTCACTCGCAACAGCAACATCCGCGGCAGGACCATGTTGCAAGAGATGTTGCCGAGCCTGTCCATTTGCTTCTCCTGCCCGTTCCCTCTGTTGCCTTGCGTGTCCTTTTTTCCTGATGTCTCTGACACCAACTCCTCCCCGCGTTCTTTTCTTTCCTTCATTCATTTTTGTTGTGTGCTCCGAAAAAAATGTCGAAATTGATATTCGTTACAATGGAAAACATTTCAATTTCCACTTGATGTTTTTCAGTAACGTTTTCTCTCCCCGCTCTCCACTCTCTTGCTGTTCCTTCTACCAAGAGTTGGCAGTGTGTGAGGGCGTGGCATGGAAAAAATGAAATCATTAACACATGACGACAGGTGTGAGTTGTTATAGGTCCAAAATAGGGCCATATAATAAATTATACCTTTATTCCATTTGTGGTCTCTTCATCGAGTGATAATTGTTACTTTTTGAGTACAATATATTACCCGCAATTTATAAACAAAAATTATAACTATACATTGTGTTTTTTTTTAAATGGATGATCCTGTATGTATGATGCGAATCAGCATGCTGAAGTTGGGGATTGGCCATAAATCATAATTCACTTTAACTGATCCGATCATCTAGCTGGGCTAGAGACTTTCATATCAAAGTAGTTCGAAATCAAGATAGAACAGACTATTCAATGGTTTTTGTATTGAAAACTGATAAATTGGCGTATGGCTATATGTAAAATCGTTTGTTTTATATAACTTCAGTATAGTTAGATCAGTTTCTTTAGTTCAACAAAATAAAAAAAAAAGGCACAGAGAAACTAAGAAATTCAAGTTCTTAATACATGTTTTATTCAAATCATTTTTTTTATATGTTTCAATTTAAATTTTTGCTCTCTTTACCGTGTCTTTAGTTTTATTATCACCACATTTTTGTTGTTTTTTTGTCTATTTTTTGTTGTTTTACAATTCTATTAGCGTTAATTAATATTCAAATATTCAGTTTTTGCAAACCGCAAATGTGACCAAAAACGAAGTCATATTCATCATATAGCAGCAACAACCACCCGCACATTTCTGAGAGGAGAGTGTCTGTTGGAGAAGGTGTAGAAGAGCGGGGTGCAGGAAAGCTGTTGTCTGCCCCGAGGCTTTAGATAGGATTGGATGGGGGATGGGGGGACGAATACGACGACGAGTCCGGGTCTTTGGTTGCCTGGTGATGATTACAATGATGGGGCTGTTTGGTTTCCTTTTTGCTTATGTGGCCAGAGAGGGAATATCAGATGATGAGGAGGGCGGGTAGGGGAAAGGAAGAGAGCTTTTGTTTTGTGTGTGTTGCCTTTGAGTAAGTCTCCTACTCATGCTCTTCATCCTGCTCTCCTACTCCTACAACAAGACTGTTTCTGCTCCATCTCCAGTGATTCTGGAGCTGATTCTGACTCTGGGCTCGTTCGTTTGGTTGTTTTGTTTTTTTTTTTTTTTTGCTTTTTTGTTTTGTGGCTGGCGAGGCCTTGTCTCGCTTTTCGGTTGATAATTTTTTTTTTTGGGTTTTGTTTTTTGGCTTTTGTTTTGCCATGTGTGTGTGTGTGTGGATTTCATTTCATTTGATTTCCTATGGCGGCTGCTGCTGTTGTTGGCGACGCTGTGCGCCCATGTTTGTTCTTTTGACAGGCAGTCAACCCGTCGTCATTTCATTTGTTCAGCAGCGCGCACTCAGCCGATGCCCCGCACTAGCCCTCTCCTCTTTGTATGCGACACCACCACCACCACCACCAGCAGCAGTAGTAATAGCACCACCACCACGAGCAACGCCATCCCGCAGCCCTTACCCCGCAAAAACAGCAAAACGCCGTTTCCTTTCCCTTTTCAGTTTCATTTCCCGTGTGCAACCAAAGAGCCCAAAAACTCAAACTCAAACCCGAAACCCAGAAACCCAGAACCCAAACCCGAGAGTCAGAGTCAGAGTCAGAGACCTAGCCCGAGCTCTCGAGCCCGCCTGTCAGTCTAAAAACCGTGCCCGGCATTGGCGTCGGCGTCGTCGTCGTCGTCATCGTCGGCGTCGAGCGTCCTTCTCCCTTCCCCTTCCTTTTCTTCCTGACATTGCCGCTGTCCAGCCATTTTGATTTATGTGCGTTTCATTTCGTCGTTCAATACTCATATGCGATGCGGATTCGGATTCGGAATGTGTTGCGGATATGGGAGTTTTGGAATATCTTTTGCCAGTCAACTCGCTGGGATCTCACTGGGCTGTGAAAGTGGGTTGATGGGCTGATGGTTTGCTGCCCATTAGCGGAGTTCCTCGTTTTACAGTTGGCCTTTTTGCGGGAGGTTCTAATTTTGTTCTGCACATAACGCTTTTCTGATTCCCGTCTTTGTCAGGACTTTTGCCATTGCTGTTGGTACTCAGTTTGAAATTTCAATTGTTTTTGATTTTTCCCTCATTCTCTGTGTGCATTTCGAAAGTAACCTATGCATTCTATCCATTCAATTTTGCGGCTAATGATGGAGGGGTAGGTGGCTAATGCGGGGGTGACAATGCATTAGCACAGGGATGGGGGATAAACCAGAGCAGAGCAGAATAGAGCGTGTGTCCTTTGTGCAATCAAGAGAATTGCCGTTCGTTTAATGGATGTTAAATGTGCTCGAAACAGATGACGAAATAAATTAAATTAACAGTAGCAAGAAGCGAAAAACAGGCGCAAGGGAGGGTAGGAGGGAAATAGTAATTGTAAGAGATTTCTTTCTCAATATATTTCTGTATCTATACCTTTGGGAAAAACTATTAGAAATGGGGCAAATGTCAAGTATATAAATGAGAAAATTTTCGTCGAACAGAAAGACCCTTGGAGTTTTGACACTCTAAATAATATGTTTAGGTTTAGTTTACATCGTTTCATTTACCATAAACTACACAGACACATAATAAAAATAATAACACAGGACAACAAAATCGCACTTGTTCATTATAATAAACGATATATTTTATATAAACCGATCAAAAATAAAGTAAATAGATCGATATATCTGTCTGCATGAATATAGTTAATGTTATTTAGAAAATAATTTGAATTACTCTGCTTGACTTACCAATTTCTATTTGTGTCTATAATTAATTTAATGTTTAAGACAATTTTTCTCGAGTTTTTCAGGTTTCCAATTTCTATTTCATTACTATTAACAATTCTGTCTAATTTTTTGTCTCATAATTCATAATTTGAATGGAACAAATTACTAGATTTGTATCTTATCAATATGAGCTCTGACCATATTATCCAGTCCAAGAAAATTCTATATACTCAACTGTTGATTGGTTTTCTTCTTTTGTGTTGTTTTGTTTTGTTGCATATCAAATGCATTAAATAAAGTTATCAATGTCGAAGCGTACATATCGCTCCCTCACTCACTCTCGTTTTGCGCTAGTCAAATAAAAAGCAACATTTTAAAATTTATGGCTTCACGCAATTAGCGTTTCAATTATATGCAAAAGGGATATTGAAATGAATAAGAAAAAAATTAAAAACAGAAATTTAGAAAAAAAGCAACAACAGCCAGCTGGTCCGTTGGCATAATGAAGCCATAACAAAAAGTGGCAGGAGCCGGTGTAGGACTCGCAGTTAGAGAGTTGGGAATCGAAGCAGGAATTGGAGAGACTGGAGAGTCCTTTGGCCCGGCGGCAACTGACCAACCAAGCCGACGACAGTCTCGATGACTTCTACGTTTCCACGCTTTTCACTTTCAATTGTGGCTCAACTTTTTCACTATTTTTCTCTCGCTTCCTCCTTCTCTCTGTCCCTGAGACTCACTGCCAACAATTGCGCTGCCAAAAAGGCAATAAATCTTTTGCCGCATATAAAAAAACCAACAAAATTTTCGTGTTTTGTTGCGTGCGTTTGGCAAAGAAGGGTAAAAGTCGGTAAACCAAGAGGGAAAGGGTATAAAAGCAGCGGCATATTTGTATTTCATATGCATGGCGGTAATTTTTGTGATTATGTTGTTGCTGTTGTTGTCGCTTTACAAAATCAAGTTCAGCCTGTTCCCACCGAACAAAAAACCAACAACAGCAATAACCAAAAAAAAGGGTTTCCTGGTGTAAGAGAAATTCTTTTATAAAAAAAATATTATTATTATACATTCATGACAGCAATTATCGGCTCAAAATCAAAAGCCGTGTACATATATCAACTTTTTGTTTTAATAATTATTTCTAAATTTTATTTGCGTTTCAGTTATTCTCACAAAAGCTACAAAAAGTCTTATCGCTACGTGTTTTTAACTTTTTCAGTTCGGTTTTTATCAATCGTTTTTTATCGTTTCAATTTGTTGTTTAATTTAATTTTTTTCCAACCATACATACATATATTTTTATTCAATTAAATACTTTTTACTTAACTTTAACAACATCTTTCAACCAACAAGTTTCAACAAAAGCGCGCGCAACATTTTACTGGCAACATCTAGGCACAAATAATGTTGCCTTGGCAACAAATGTTTCCAACATGTTTACAGTGCCTTTAGCTGAATTGGCAATGGTTGCAAAATGTTTTGTAAATTCGTAGACTATACTTAAATCAGAAGACTTCTATTCAAGAAGTGTTCACTTGCAGTTGACAATTTCCACATATGTAAGTCAATTGGTTAATTGAAAATTCTCAATCAATTATCATATAAACATTTGCATTTACTCTTTTATAAATAAGACTCAGGAGAAGAATCAATCAATTAATCAATCAATATGGGTATATTTTTTAATAATTCACCAATTTTGATAGAGTTTTTTATACCTCTTTACTGCACATAAAAACTTTTAACTTATCTTAAAAACGATATAAACAAATTAATATTTTGATAAGCTCAATTCGAAATCAAAAGGATATAAAATATAGATCCACTTCTGATTACCACTCATAAAAAATCTTCTGATTCCTATTTCTAATATATGTATGTATGTATATGTATCTAAAATTCATTGGTTGTCTTACTTAATAGATTGAAAATATTAGTACTCAAAAATATAGATTTCTTTTACTCATTTTCACTAATTCGCTTTTAATGTGCATAAATTTGTAACCACTGTGCGTATGCGTGTGTGTGGTTGTTGCCCAAAAACAATGCCGCCATTTATCATTTTCTTTGTATCTGACTCGCTCTTACACATGGTCTCAAACGTGAGCATGCTACTCTCGCTCCATCTCTCTCCAACTCTCCCATTCTCTCGGCGGCAACATGTTGCCAGCAATAAAGTTGGTTGGCCGACTCGCGTCAGAGGAGCGCTTAAGCAGTTGTGAATGAATTAACGGGCCAAATAGACGTGTGTGCGCGCCGTTTTATGGTCGTATCGAATCACGGGTTTATTTATTTCAAACACAAAAATTTACGTAAATTTTATGAACAACAAATAGCAAACAGAAATGTAAACATTTCCGATTTGTGGGAAATAGGAAAACATTAAAGTGTGTGTGGCAATTGCAAAACAACAAAAATAAAATATTTATTAACTCATTCTTTCTCATTGCGTGTGTCTTCAATTTTGGCGCAAAAATGACATGGAAAATACGCAGAAAATGTGCCATGGTCTCTGATTACTGAATGGCAACAGCGCGCTGTCAAAATTCAACAAGAATCCAATTCGAAATATAAATGTAAAAATCAATTTCTTGTGAAAAAAAAACGAATTGTGCAAGCTTATCAATAATATGAACTCTCTGGCGGGCTCAGAGATGTCACCGGCATTGACTTGAGCGCGAGTTTTGTCTGCCAATTTCCTGATAAGACGTAGCCCATCACCACCACGCATATTGTGTGCTGATAACCCTCAAAATTGAAAAAGCAGACTCAGAAAAGAAATCATTAAAACAATCAAAAACAATCACACAAACAATAACACGGTACAACAAATTGATTTCAACCTGGAATATTGGAACAATATTTATATTGTGTTTATGGGTAGAAAACGCAAATCATCCCGTCAACATCTAAATTATTTGCGTTTGCATCTTCTCGTCCTTTCGTTTATCGTTCTAATTGTCGCCATCGTTGTCAAGTTGAGAGTTTTTTTAATTTTGCTTTTGTATCGTTTGCAAAATTTCAAAAAATACAAAAAATTTATAAGTGAAAAACTTTACAATAATAATATTAATACTTATAATAAACAATACAAGTTGCCTCATTTGATTTGATTTCGGAATAAGCGGAAAAATTGTGATTTGTCGATTTGTATGTAAATATTTTAAAATTTATAAATAAGTGTAAAAAAGAAATAAACGTCTACGTTTTAAAAAGAAGAAAATATTGTGATATTAAATAATAATAATAATTAAGACATACGCGTCGTGGAATTTACATATAAAAATATAAATATATCTCTATATATAACTATATGTGTATAGTGAAAGTATTCTACGTCTAAAACTAAGCAGCAAAGTTCACAACGGAAAATACATATATACATATATATATATATATATACATCGAGGCACATACACAAACACAACCAACCACACATCATATATAAAAACGTATATATATAAATTTATTGTAGTACATATATATTTTGGGCACCAATTTTATACGGAAGACAACAAGAATTATATCGATAAAAGACACGAATAACAATCACTGAACTAAGGTAAATATATTTAAACCAACCAAAATAGCTAAATAATTAAAAATATTTTTCTTCTTAAACATTTCGAAATATAGTTTGAAAATATTGGAAAAGAAAAGATTTATCGCGTTTTGGGCTGTCTTTAAGTGTCGTATTATCTCAATTTTTACCGTCTCCTTTCAAAACAATCTATCAAACTCCACCAAACCCAAAATTACAATTCAAAAATTATAAGAAACAATGGATAATAATGTTTCTATTTATTGTCTTGAACGTTTCTTAAAGCTTTTAAGAAAACCAAAATTTAAAAAAAGTTTGATAGTTAGCCAAATTCTTTAAAGGATTTTATTCTTTAAGGTTTTAAGATTTTTAAAAGCTAAACTTCAACAGGTTTGAGGAAATCACTAAAAACTAAGTTCAACAGTTTTACGGAAACAGTTTTTAGTTTTTAAAGAGATTTAGAAAAATACAAAAAAAATCCAACCTTGCATTTACGCCGGCTTGTAAATACGAAACGAGTAATCCAAAACATAGTCAGGCAAGTAAAAATGAATAGGATAGACATCAATCGATAAGTAATGCTTTTAAAGCCGAACTCATATTCAGGAATAAGAGTTCTCACTTGATGTTCTCACATTAAGTTATTTGATGGGAAAATAAAAGGGTGCTAAGATTGTTTGAATTATTTTGAAATATTATTACAAATATTTATTACAATTAGTTATTGCTCCTTTTTTTGGATTCTACAGAATAACTAACTAAATAAAACAATAGGAACAATACCAAGTACATCTCTGTTCTTAGATTCATTCGCCTTTGGATTTTGATAAGCAATCGACTCACAAATTAGAGACGTAAATCTATTCGTTTTTGGAACATGAAATTCTTTCTTCTCTAAACTCGAATACACGAATAAATTGATTTGTTAGAACTTACAAGAACCGAATGTCTTGTTTGGGCTTTTGAATATATTAATGCAATGCACTAATATGCATATTAAAATATAGCAAAGCTAGTTTGAAAGAATATCAACTTAGCCAGTTATATGTATAATAGATTGATATCAAATGTTATAACATATTTTAAATGTGTTAATAACACAGGAAATTTGAAAATTGTTTATTTTTGATATTAATTTGCTTGTGTTTTTTGTTTCGAAAGTTTATTTTTCTTTTGTATTTGTATTTGAGAATGATTTTATCTATTTTCAATTCGAATAACAATTGAGTTATCATTACAACAAATCATAAATTACCAGTTGCAGTTTGCTGCTAAAAAGCGAATAAATTTAAATGCTTGTAATTTTCATGTTTTATTCGCAATTATAGTTATTTAATTGCTATTATTGTTGCATAAATACTTGACTACTACTTGACTTGGCACATCATTATTACGGCAAAAGCCACACACAGGCAAACAAACAGATGGACAGACATACGGACGGACGGACAATCAGACACTCTCAGAGTAAACATATTCATATGACATGGACACTCACTCAATAGATTTAACAAAAGGAAAAAGTTTAAAAAAAAGCAAAAAATGATTTATGAACAAACACACGCAGCGAGAGAGAGAGAGAAATATAGAAACAGCTATAGTGGAAGAGAATGCCACAGAGAGAAAAAGAGAGAGAAGCAGGTTCGTATATATGCATGTGCATGTGCCCCAGTGTGCACTGCAGTTGTTCTCTTATCTTGCCATCAACATATAAATCGCTTCCATGGAGATGCGCTAATTATTTCATATGTCTCTCTTCATCTCCCTCTATCTGTCTATCTCCAGCTCTTTCTCGCTCAATTAAAAGCAGTTTTGCATTTTATGATTTTCATTTGTGTCATTTTGTTGCTGTTGCTGTTTTATTTTAAGAACAACTTGTTTGATTATTGAACCGCTTAACTGTTTAACCCGCGCGCGATTTGCAATTCGCGATTATCAGGCTAATTTGCTTTGTAAAATTGTAAATTGAAAAAGAGATTTATGAGCTGGCTTAATGATCTAATTAAATTGCAACTAGCCATAGCACAATTCATGGATTCTCATTTCACTTCATTTCACATCGAACGACAACATCTCGTTATGCATTTTGACACGCTTTTATGCTAATTCACTTTAATCGCATTCAAGTAACAATCCGCACTGCAGTTTATTACCAATTAAATGGTAAATAAAAATGTATTTTACATGTAATCAGTAGAAATTGTTAAGCAGAGTCTAAATCGGTCTTATATTAAAATTAACAAAGACCATTTATGGTCTATAATCTTCAATTGGGAACTTTCCGGAACTTTTTTACATAATTTATACAAAATTTTACTTTTCCCCACTTTTAAAATGTTATCAACATTACCATCAAAAGCTTTTGCCATCTGCAAGTTTAGTTTATAAATAGAACAAGTCTTAGAGGGAAAATAATTAAAATGAGTCACGATTGGAATACGAAATACTCTATACTATTCAGATAATGTTTGATTAAACCAATGCAGAAATTCTATACTGCTTTAGTTTTAAATAAAACCTTTTACAAGAATTATTCACTGTAACCATAATTTTATTTTGGGTTCAGCATATTATACCACGATATTTCACCAAGTCTTTCTCTGTATAGACACCCTATAAATATTATAAATTTATTTAAGTCCCCGCTTCCTGTTTAAATTAATTTGCATCACCCTCAGCTTTAGTTTTAATCTGTTTTTGTATCTTTGAAGTTTTTTAGCAGTTTGTGAAATTAATGACTCACAGATGTGTGTGAGTGTGTGTTTCTCTTCTTTTTTTTTTTTGCAAATCAATGGGAACTAGTTAGTTGTTCAGATCTGGGCCAGAGCAAGAGAAAAACAAAACAGAAAACCAAATAAAAATGTTCCCAAGCTTTGTTGATTAAGCACTGTGACATTTCTATCGTTGGAAATTAATGCCCGATTGATGACTGGCGATCGCCCGGCTACGATCGACGACAACAACGTCGACGATGTCGCCTGTCTTCCATATTAATGACTAGCGATGGCTTATCACACTCTCCGCTCAATTCGCAGATCATGAATTAATGCTAAATCTTGGCCAAGAAAAAGAGTTGATTTCAAGTGCAACATTGCATATTAGAGAGAGAAAGGGAGAGATTATCACGGCGACAGGTGACAATGACAGCTTCATTATAAAGCAATTAGTTCAATGACTGCTGTGTGTGTATTTGTCTGTATTCATGATAGGAGTTTGGAGTTTGGAATTAATTTTTAATAGGACAGCATAAACTGCAAGTGACAGGAGTAGAAACAAGAGTGGAGTAGATGACATCCACCCACAGCAACAACAAACTCCTTGCCTCCTGGACACAATGCACACACAATTCCCTGCCAGCCTGCCAGCTTGTCTGTCTCTTTTTGTCTTCTGTGCTATCTATCCCTTTTCCACTACCTATAAAGCTCAGTGCGTCGAGTGTATGTGTATGTGTGTGAGTGTGTTTGCCTGTTTTTCAATACAAAACAGCATGTTGAACAAGCAAACTGCAGCTTGGACTTGGGGAGCACGTTGGAAAATCTAACGAATATGTAAACGATATGCTAGAAAAATGTCAGTCAAACTGTCGCTTCCAACACACGCGCAGCTCAGCAACAACAACACCAGCAGCAGCAGCAACAACAACTACAACATTTAGTCACTTGATGCTTATATTGAAAATTGTTTTCTGCATTGCATTTTGCCAGTAGTTGCATCCGACATGAGTATGTACACTGGCAAAAAAAAGGCACATTTTATGCCCTATTTGAATCGTAAGACTAAATATCATATGTTTCTTACCTGCATCACTGTCTCGGCTTTCAAAGATTGCTATATAAATAGTTAAGCTTAGAGTATTTGTAGCTTCAGTTCCTCTTTTATTAGACCTCGTGGATTTATGGTATTTTTTCCAGTGTATTTTAAAGTTTTCACCTCAGCAGCGTTTTTTTTTTTTTGCAAAACTACAAGCAGAACCAGCTGTAGAGCTGCGGCCTGAGAGCCCCTCATAGCAGACGATGACGACGTCGAGTAAAAAATGGGGGGGGAAAAAAATCAGCACATTTATGGAAATTTATTCATAGAACTTATGAAACCGATAGACAACGGCAACAACAAAAAGCGGCTGTCTGACTCTGACTGGGTTGCAAAGTATACACAGAGCTCAGTATACTCAGAGAAAATATCCAGCACCAGTCGCCGCTGTTGGAGGTTGTGAGCCTGGTTTAGTTTCGTCCAACTGTATTATTTTTTTTTATGTTTTACAGCCTTGATGTTCTGGGAAGGGAGGGAGGGTGAAGGTTGATATGATAGCCACAGATTGTTTCATATATATATATTTCTATATAAAATTGTCTGTGCAAAATGTGAGATTTGTTTGTTTCGGGGGCAAAAGAATTGTTTGCTCACATCACAAAATGTGCTATGTATGTACATACGAGTGAGTAATTTGTTGATATGTTTATTTATGTTTTCTTTTTTTTACCGTTTTAAATGTTTTTCAGTCACTAATATATAAATGCAACTGAAAGTGCAGCGAAACGACATCACTGCGTTGGTCTGTTGGCTAATTAAGTTATTGGCTGGTTGCTGCTGCAACGTTGGCAACTTGTTGCCGGCATTTTGGCTTGACATTCGAGTGCAATTGACTTAATCCCTGGTAAGCTGTTGTCTGCCTCCAACTGCAGTTGTTGTCGGTACAAATAAGGCGAGTTTACAATAGTGCACCTCGGGGTCCGTACGTACAACGAGGCAGTCATCCGCTGAACGTAGATACAAAACGACACACTGCGAGTCTGTGTGTATGTGTGTGTAACCACATCCACTTGGCCTGCTGCTGTTGTTGCGTTGGCGGTTAACGCCAGTCGACTCCATTCCCTGTTTCTGTCCCTGTGCCGTTGTCTCTTTTGGCCTTTTCTGTCCCGGGCTGTGTCTCTGCCTTGTATGTTAATTTGTTTTTGGTATCTCCACTCACCCCCCATCTCTCCCTCTCTCTCG
This sequence comes from Drosophila paulistorum, assembly GCA_018152135.1. Classification (NCBI taxonomy): domain Eukaryota; kingdom Metazoa; phylum Arthropoda; class Insecta; order Diptera; family Drosophilidae; genus Drosophila; species Drosophila paulistorum. The sequence goes on along the minus strand of JAECXG010000805.1, from coordinate 8,918,475 downwards.
CTTTGTAAACTCTTCCTCCGTTTTGGTAGTGTCTACTTTGGGCGCGTGTCATCATTAACTTGGCTATGTGGGCTACCCTCTCTCACATGTGCTTGTTTTTGCCTATTGTTGGCTCATTTTATTTTCCTAGTCTTACATTGTCTTCTTGCATTAGCTTAACAATTGGTTAAAAATACCATTAAGACCAACTAAAAACGCTTTGACATTCCATATTATCATTCACAAGGAGTAAGTCCCTGTTCTATAGTTAACTTTGTCAGAAAAACAAAAATATCAATTAGAAAAGTTCTCTTACCAATTCAATTTTAAGCTAAAGATTTATCGAATATCTTTTATAGAATAATGTATTTGGATCTCGTCATGAAGTATTGAGGATGGTTTTTTAAAATATTTGGATAAAGGAAGCATCTATAATTTCTCACAATTTTTCACGATTTCTTTCAGGTTCGTCTGGTTTTTTGGACCCTCAATTTAAAAGGTCTTAACCTATCCCTAAAAATGGAGCATTGTGCTTTATTTTGCCAATCGGGAGCCATTTTGTAAACATCGATCAAGCCTTTTTGTGTTTCGTTGTGGTTTTCTGTGTTTTATTTTTCGCTTAGTGTCGCATAATTGCGGTTTTCCTTTGAACTGCAGCGCCTGCAATTTGCTTATCGCCATAAAATGATCTCAGATTGTTAATAGGGAGAGCTCCAAGCCGGGGAGTAGATCGGAGTGGGGGCTTCACGACCTGCATTGTTGCGGCTGTTGTTGCCGTTTGCTGTATTCAGTGTTCTGTTGCTGTTGTTGTTGGTGTTCGACTGGCGCTGTCGTCTTCAGTTTGCTCGAGAGTACATTTCAATTAATTAACATTCAGTTGCACATGCGCTGCGCGTACTTGCGGCAAAAGCGGATACCGAAAATTGCTGATTGCGACAGATAAACTCATTTACAGCGGTTAAATGCCACCGGCGGCGCACATTGCCAACACTTTCGGGCGGTCGTTGATTCAAAGGCAATGGAGATGAAGACGGCGACGGCAACGGCAACGACCACGATGATGGTAATGACAATGTAGATTCGGAGATGGAGACTCGTCTCACAGAGTTTCTGCCGGCATATCTATTGTACATTTCAAACTACGTACACGCCTATGCCACAAAGAAGCAATACACTGAGAAAATTTTGACGAACAGCCTTTCCAGGAAAACTGAACTGAACTTGTTTTACTGGTTTCGTTAAAATGTTTTCCTATTGTAAATACAGAGCCCTTTGTTACAAATCTCAACGCTTTGGTGTGATTTTACAATATTGACAAATTAAATTGAAAACTTAAGATGCATTTTCCTTTGGGACTTATTCTTTTCAGTGTATTTCTGTAAATGAGTCTCTGTGATTGACAACCAGGTCGAGACTCATTGATTGTAATCGCTGCACACGTTTTTCTCTGGCTACCTTTTCCAACTCTCTCTCTCTGTCTTTCTCTTTCTCCATCGAGCTCTCTTTTTTTTATATATATATAGTTTTCCCATGTTCGTGTCCATGGAGCTTGGCTCCTGGAAGTTGTCATGTTGCGAGATCTTTATCGGTCACATGACATTACAAATTTATGCCAAATAGTAGCCAACAACATTAGAAAAATTATTGTAATTAACGAAAAGAAGAAGAAATATTGGTAGCTTTATAAATACATATATGTATGTATTTATTTATGTGTGTTTGGGTGTGTGGCCAGGACAAGCCACACATGAAGTCAGCGAGCTTGGGTAAAAGAGTTGGAATTGGAAGTAGCAGTTGCAGTTGGTTGTGGTCTCGTCTGGTAATCCTTTGCACAAACAGCCAACGGCGACAGGCGACGCCAATATCCTGCACACACACACACATACACGGGCAGGCAGCTGAGAGCAAGCGAGAGAGATATAAACATGAAGGAGATTATGAAGGCAAATGCCCGTGTAAAATGTAAAATGTCTTAATGATAAACAAACAGAAAAGTTTTACGCCTGGTTAGGATACGCATAAAGTTTCCACACATCGTTGAAATCAGGCGAATCTAACACCCAAATACCTTCTAACCATTTTGCATTTGGGTTTTCCCACCCTTTTTCTCTTCTCTCTCTCTCTCTATTTGTGTACAAAATAAAAACGTAACTCGAATGTTGTGAACGTGGCGTATACGTAACATTTGCTTGCCTCTGTCAGAACAGTGGTAAAAAAGCTTCAAATGAAACAGGAACATCTTAATTATTATTATCATTTCCTAAAATCAAAATTGTATTTTAAAAATTCTTTAATTTGCCATTAACATATTTAATTTAATTTGTTTTAATAAACATATTTGGAGACATTTCTTCTATAAAAATATTCGTGAATTTACCTCTTTGCTTCTTATTTTTTGTTGTGGTATTCCAAAATGCAAATTTTACTTTTGTATATATATTTTATGTTTTATTTAATGTAACCACACTGCATATTATTATTTAGTTGCTATTGGAAAAACGTATGCACAAATTCTTTATAGACGAGTATAATTTTGTAATTTGGTTTTTGTTTTTTAGTTTTTTCTGTGTGTGTGTGTTGGTTGGTTACATTGAAATTGCATGCTGACACGCAAAGGCAAAAAGTTTGCCCCTGTTGTTGCTGTTGCTGTTGCCACTGTTGTTGGTGTAATGTCTTCTTATTATGCTGCGACACTAAACCCAGGGTCTGTTTTGGGTCTGGGTCTGGGCTGTGGTACGGTTAGGTTTGGTTTTTTTCTAGCTATTCGGTTTTGGATTGGCAAACAAAGTGTCTAAGCGCGCAAAATTTGTATAAAAAATAAAATATGGTTTTCTTATCAATGGATGGGATCGTGTATGCTCGGCTAATAACATGCAATTTCCACCAACAACACCATCACACACACACACACACACGCACACATGCTCAATTTTCCCAAAGTCGAAGCAAAGGAAGCAGGTGAAAAGTCTGCCATTTGCATGAACACAAACGGCAACCGACAGACCGACCGACCGACAACCCCCGTTGCGGAGGCTCTAAAAATAACACAAAAAAAAAAACAGCAGAAAGAAAAAAACACACACACATACCAAATGCGAAGGTGTTGAAAATTAGTAACTGTCGGTGGTCCGATACGTTATGAAATGATATATCTATATATGTAAGTATAGATAGGTAACAGGGCACCAAGTGGAACTATTCAGACACTGAATTGGGCGCACAAAGTGCTCTACTTTAATCAGTCATACGAAGGGGAAAAAAAATTTTGTTGCTAAATGTTCCACATTTATATACCCAGTTGGGTATCGAATGCTTTTTATTTATTTACTCAATGCTATTCGATATCGTTTTATCAATAACTTTGTATAATATAAACAAAAAGAAGCACATATATTCATTTCAAATTTTTTTTTTGGTGATACCCATCAAATAAACTTACAAAACTTCTTCGAAATATCGTTTCGATTCGAATATTATATCTATTATTTGCGAAGCACAACTATTAAAGAAAATCAACTTCGAATTACTTCAACTATTTTCAGTTGCCCTAATTAACTATATGGGAAAGATTGAATGCAATTTCGCAGTCGATTGCTCGATATTGCTCAATTGGTTTTTGAGGTTCATTTAATCAATTGTTAAGAAAAGCCAATTAAGAAAAAAGTCAATTGCAGGCCATAGTAAAGGCCGGAATTCCACAATTCCAGCAATTTAACAGGAACCAGCAAAGTGTTAATTGAATGACCATAAATATAAGCAGCAAACAAGCAAGTCAAGCAAGAAGGCAACAGAACGAGGCCTGAAGGAGGAGCAAAAATTACTTAATTAGTTGGCCAGATCCTTGCCAAGAAAACAGCCAAAGAAAAAAAGAGAGAGAAAAAAAAAACACAACTCAAGCAAAAGGCCAAGGCAAAAGTGTAAATTGAAATGAAATATTCATGCAGAGATTTCTTTATGCCCAAAAGAAGCGATGCGACTGTTGTTTTTTTTTCTCTCGCTCTTTTCTTGAAATGAAATCTCATTATCACCTTGTGGCATTCTTTGAATGCATTTTGGCTGCAGACCAGCTCCGCCATCGGAACCGACCAGATCTGGATGCTGGGTTGGGAAGTTGCTTCACTTCGAAGTCTGAGCTAATTATCGTAATTATTGCAAATTTACAAATTGATATGAAATTGATTAAAGCCCAATGACGACGACGACGGTCAGCAGGAGAAGAGAAAAAGGAGATGGAGGATATAACTGAGCGACAGGTAAAACCAGTTCTGCAAATAAAAATGAGCTTAAACTGATTTTGTTTATTTACAAAGAGAAGAATAAAACACACGAAAATCAGAAAACTATAAATTAAATGGCAACGCCATCACGACTGTACTTTCTACAGAGATCGCTCAATTTGTCCATAAAGAATATATACACATATTATGTGTGTTATATCCAAGTACATACATACATATAATACTCGTAATTCTCTTGGTGAGAACAAATTTTTCAATTAAGCCATTAATTCACTTCGCGCCACACAACATTCAGCACCACTCAGAGTCGAACTCACTTGCCATCGTTCATTCGCTCACACTCACAATCATCAGCCTCTTCATTCATTCTCTTCATCATCCTCTTCGTCGTCATCATGATTGTCGTTCCTTCTGTCCCATTATTTTATTAAGCTTTGCATCCAATAACAGAGTCTCTCTGTTTTTCCCTGTCTCTTGGTGTTTCTCCACAAATGCCTTCAGCTTCTCTTTGGCCGTCTTTTGTTGCACATTTGCTTGTTGTCCACTTTTACGCAAATTTTATTCATGTTTTTTTCCCCCGATCTTCCCGTTCTATCCCCGCACTCCTCTCTTGCCGTCCTGACTTCCTTTGTTTGCCACACATTGTAAAGTTGTCGTCACAAAAGTTGCTCCGCTTTCAACTTTTCTTTAAACCGCAAATGTCTCCGTCTTCTCTCTTCCTCGTTATTTTTTCAACTCTTTTGGCCTGCAATATTTTCGACATTGGATTGAGGATTAGGCAAATTGTCTTCAAATTAAATAAATTGTCTGAAAAATAGTTTTAAATTGGACGGGAAATAATGAAAGAAAGAATGATAAAATCTCAAATTATAACAAAACCAAGAAAAAAATGGCGTTTTGTCTTATGAATGAAATTGGGTTGGACTTAAATCTAAAGAATTTGAATCAGATTAGCTATTTCAGATAAAACTATAATTTTGTTTCAAACATTCCTTCAAATATATTTAAGAAACATCAATAAGTTTTTCACTTAAATACATTTTCAACATTTAACTAATTTAAAACTGTTTTCGCTTTATTTATTTACAGGTAAGAATTCAAGCCGAATGCCATAAGCCTAAAACCGCCAAAGTTGGAGAAAAACAACATGAAAAATGAAATGCGAACGTAAGCAAGAAAATTGTTAGCCTCCCCTTTTGAATAGTAAAACTTGCTTCAGACCTGAAACTTTTTTTTGCCACGCACTTGGCAAGCAGCGAATGGAATCAACCCCACAACCACACACGCTCACACACTCATACTCACACTCTCACACCCAAACACATATCAAACTTACCCCAAGGACGGGGTTGTTTTTCCATTTTGAGCCATGCGCCGCTAGTTAGGAAAATTGAGAAGAAATAACAACAACAGCAGCGACAGCGATTGAGACCGAGCGGCAAGCGGGGGGAGGAAAAAAACAAGAAAGAAAAACAGGAAAATATCCACCCGGCGTCTGCGATTACGATGGTCTAATGCCATTTTTAGTTTTCCATCCATATGGGCAGCTGCCCGGCTCGGGAAAACTAAGAGCCTGCGACCTGAGAACTCGTAACTGGACAAGCCTTATCAATGCCAATGCGAATAGCATTCTCCCATTCCACTTTAGTCCTCCAGTCCTGAGACCCGAGGCCAGTGCGTTGTGGCATCATTTGCTTTTTTGGGGGATGGGGGTGGACTGTGCTTTTGGCTTTTCATCATCGTCTTAGCTTGTTGCGTGGGTTATGGCCAACCAACTTATCGCCAACCAAACAGAAATCGACTTTTGTTTCGCTACTACTCCCCTGAGAGGCTTAGAGAAAAAAATCTCTGTATCTAGCGGGTGTTAAAGGGAGTTGGGAGGGGGAGTTTGGTTGACTCAGATTTTTTCCTTGCCATTTCAAACATATTGTTTTCCACCAAATAGTTTTTGCCTGCAAAACAGAAATAACAGCTAAAACGTCTTTATCGATTTAACAGTCATTGATTGTCATGGGTAAATAGATTTCCAACAAAACGAAGAACTTCAAAAGGATCATTTATAAGATTTACAAAATGAAATTTTTAGTTAGTTCTAAACATTATTTCGAAATTTTTTAGACATTTTCTAAATGTTTTTACTATTCAATTTCTTAGCAAACGTTAAAGCAATTAAATAAATGACAATGCAATCGAAATCGATATTATTTCTGATCTAGTGAAAACATATAGAAACTAGAACTGTCTCAGATTTAAAGTAAGATGTTTTTGCTTCTATTTGGAGCTATTAATTTTAGCCGCACTATTTAAAAAGAATTCCCAAGAGTTTGACTTAAATGAGTTATTAAATTTTCATCTTTTTTTTTGGTTTTTGTTGTCTACTCTTTGAAACTATATATAATTTAATTTAGTTGAAAATTTGTGATGCCACCATTTGTACTAATTAAACTAAATGGCTAAACTAAATGTGTCTGTGTGTGTGTGGCTGTGTGGGATATTTAATTAGCTGGTGCGTTGCCCAACCCCCTCGGCGGGTTTCATTACGGTGTTTGCAACACGTGTAACGTGGCCCAAAAGAGTGGCAAAAGGCCTCGGTCTGTCTGTCTGTCTGACTTTCTGTGTGTGTGTGTGCGTATAATCCCCATTGGGATTCAATGTTCCCAAGCTCCCAGTTTTCTGTGAATTATACGCAACAGCGAAAACTACTTTGGCCAAGGTGTCGCGGTGTTGGTGTCGGTGTCAGCTGCGCATTAGTACAAAATTTTATCCACCCATTTTTCCATTTGCCCAAATGCCTCTAATGGGCGTGTTGCCTTCAGTTTGTTTTTTTTTCTTTTCTGTTGGTTGACATTTTCCATGATGGCAGCTCGTCATGTTGCCAACTAATTTTCATGAAAGTTGACATAGGCAGCACATGTGAAATCCAAGCTAGAAATGGAACCGTGGTGTGGGTTGGTTTGTAGCCAAAGTGGAGGAGTTCGTTATTAGGGAAGTTTGGGAGTTTGGAGTCACCTAACAATGCCCAATGGAATTGTTTCATTTGTTGCCTTTTTGTTTTTGCTTCTGCTTCTGTTGTTGTTGTAGTTGTTGTTTTTGTGGCGTTGACTAAATTAACATTGACATGCCTTGTTTTTGTCGTTTGTATTTGGTTGGCTGCCACATTGGGAGATCTGTTTATGTATTTTGTTTTTTTTCGGGTTTGAGTTTTGGGTTAAAGGTTTAGCGACCGCAAATTGCATATATAAATTTCACATTTACCATTCATTTCTGTGGCGCCATATAATTATCATATCATAGTGGAGGAAACCAGAAGCCAGCAGGGGAGTAAAGAGAAAGGACAACCAGATGACTGGAGGTGCAGAGATGAGTTGGAGCTTAGCCATATCTCACACAAGAGAAAAAGGATTTTTATTTCACATTAAGGGGTAGGAAGGAAGTTATATTTGTGCTCAATTTGTCAGTGAATGAGACTTCTTCTATAAACTGATTACTTAAACTAACTAAATTACTCTTCTTGTTGAAATCATTCCTTTAAATTGTTCAAGCATTAGGTGTATTCGTTTTTAAGTATGATATTGGTATATAGCTTGAAGACTAAATATTTGATTCTTAGGAATCTTATATGGTTAAGTTTTTACCATCTAAAAGGTGATCTATAGATGGATGTAACTTCTATCTTTATGTCAATTTTGTTAAAATACATAGATTTTTAAAATAAATATGTCAAAAATATTTCCATTAATTCTTAAAAGTCTAATATCTTTAGAAATTCTATATAGAATGAATTAAAAGCATTTGATCTTACTTTAATATTGTCTTATTGGTATATATAATTTATTTTCAAAAGAAGAAAGATAAATGGGACAAAATGTTTCAATTAAATTGGGTTAATTATCTCTCATGATTTTTCCCGCTTTCCTTTAATTGCCCATATATCTTGTTATTGTTCATATATTTTCACTTTTATGGGTCGGTCTTGTTTTGAAAGAGAGAACACAGTAATCAATTGAATGAATGAAAAACTAAAAAAGAAACTTGTTCAAACTATATTGCCAATTAAAATGTAAACTTATTTTCCCCTTCTCTATATTTGTCTCCCTCTCTTTCCTTCGATTTGTGCTTTCCTCAAGTTGCAGTTAAGAAAAAATGTTGCTGTATTTGTGGAAAATATTCTTGTTGCAGTTGATTTCTCAGTCAAGTTCAGTTGCACATTTTATTTGCATTGTTGTTGCTATTTGTAGTTGCATTTGCAATAGTTGTTGTTGTTGCTATATCTCCCAAGGCATTTTACGCTTGTTGGCAGGCGGCGCCGACGCCAACGAGCCATTGCCAGACACAGAGACATCCAACCGAGAAGTAAATCGGATGAGGCAAAAAAGGGAGAAGGGGGACTAGGGTAAAGACAAAAGCCAAGTCAATTCAGTGGCAAGCACAGAAAGAGAGAGGGAGAGAGTTGTAGGGAGAAAGAGAGAGAGCAAGACTAAGGGGGGACGATGGGTGAACTTGCGACTGGGGCGGTCGCGTTTTCCATTTCGTTGAAGTGGAAAATATTTTGTAAATATTTTTGTGTGTCTGTATGTGTGTGTGTTTGTGTGTATTTTCCTTCTTGCCATCTCCTCCAGTTTTTTTGTTGTTGTTTTTTTCGGGGTTTTCTTCGTTGCTACTGCCTCCGCAGTTGTTATTTTTGTAAAGCTGTGAGTTTATTTTATTCTTTTTTATTCGGTTCTTGTTGTACTGTGTTCTGCTTGCCGCCCCTCTGCTGGCTTCGCCGCCCCCTCCCCCTTGTATTGCCACCTTGCCGCTGATGTTGGGCTTGTCTCTGTTTTGTATTTTTACAAATATTTTGTGTAATCTTTAAAGCAGACAATGATGACAGGCCACGACGATGGCGGCATTTTGTGTCACATCCTGAAGAGTCTTTCTGGCATTGTTGCCCTGACGGGGGTGGAGGAGGAAAAGATTGAGAGCTGGGGCCGGGAATTGTGGGCGACGTCGGTAACGGGGGAAGGAAGAGTAATGTCAAAGTATTTAAGCACGTGCGCACAGTGGAGCAGAAGGAATCATTGAATATATCCTGTATATATATTGCCTACAGTAAAAGCTGCCTAAATGGCAACAGGAGGCAAGAGTCGATGCAAATAGTAAAAATCAACACTTCCACTTTATCATTTTGTCTTATTCGTTTATGATTAAAAACAGGACTTAGTTAAGATCTAAATATTTATTTGTGATTTTCAATAGACAAGAAATTTAAATACATTAGCAATTCGGGAAAGACTTTTAAAGACACTATTCAGAAATGATTTTCATAAGATTTTTATTTGTTAAGAAATACGACAATCGATACAAGAAAAACTAAAAATTAGGAAATAGATTTATTAGTTGTTAGTTTTGCTTCGATTCTCCATCTTCTTCCACTTAGAGAATAGTTTTAGAACTCTAAGCCATCCATCTAGGGTATTCACTGCTGTGAGGCAAGTATCTTTGAGATACTTTTGGTATCTCTTTTGCTGAAATGGACTCATATTTCGCGACAGGCTGTTAGTCAGCAATTCAGTTGGTCTCGGGGTCCCAAAGTCACTGAGCCTGTCATGACATTCGCCTTCATACTTCCCTCCCCCTCTCCAGCGGACAAAAAGGGATATATACATATACAAATAGAAATATATGTGTGTGTAAGCAGAATATATATTTTTCCTTTTGTTTTTTTTTTACATAGCATCATTTTGCTCAGTGGAAAATAGAACAAAAGTTTCATTTTCTGTTATTTTTTTTTTGCCTTCCTTCTGATTCTTTTGCTGCTTTCATTCCCTTTTTGCTTGTGGCTGCTGTCACAAAAGTGTCAGGCGGCAAAGTTGAATGGGAATTGTTAAGGGGCAACGATTTGAATAAGTAAATATAAGCAGCAGTTGAAGTTGACAATTTCCAACAGCAAAAAACTTTCCGTTTCCATTTTGTAAAGTCATCAGTTTTCAAACCCAATTCGAATTCAGATTGTTTCGATAATTAATTAATTGCCGCATTGCAGTCGTTAATTAAACTGAACCATATGACAATTACGTGATGACTTCTAATGACATATAAAAAACAAAAACCCCCAAAAAAGAAAGACCTCCTTCCTCATAATTAAAGTGCGATCTTCTGAGCCACGTAGGCAAGGTTAATTGCTCTATTTTTGGCTAACAAAATTGTCTAATTTAATGGCCTTGATCTTAGCCATTTAGCAGGTAGCTGCTAACTGAAAGCGGATACCGCATACCAAGTTCAGGACCTACATCACCTTGAGGGTCTTTGCTGAGTCTTGCGTAATTCTTCTGAATTTGTTTCAATTCATGGTCTCTAGAGGTTCTTATGCAACATCTACTTTCACCTTTTAGCTCCTGCTGATTTTTGTCAACTCGGTGGGTAGTCGTTTCGATTAGAAATAGGCAGGTTCACTTTTCCCTATTTTTTCTTTATTTTGTTGTCTTTGCCAAAAGATATGACAGTGTTTTGGCTGAGCGGTAGGTCAAAGCAAATCGTGACTGAAATGGCTTATACCTCATTTTACTCTGTGAGCAAAACAAAAAACTAAATCTACATAAATATTCATTAGAAAAATTTTATAAAAATGTGTTTGAAAGATAACTCGATAAGATGATTTGTTTGATTTGGTTGTTTTAATTATTATGCCTATCTTGTAACAATTATTATTTCTTTCATAGGAACTGTGTTTTAAAAGAATAATATTATTTATAATAGATTTATATCACTAAAATCAACCTCATAGTGTTAGTTAAATTGTTTGCATTATCTAATTCGATTCCCTACGCTTATAAAGTAGATTTTGAATGCATTTTTCCCAGACTTTCGATTTATATGCAATATCCAACAGTTCTTTGCTTTCCTTTAAGTTTTATCATAAGATTTTAATCGACAGGCAAATTGTGACCCTGCCCACCTAGTTAATAACTCAACTGATAATTATTTGAATAATTGGGTTAAGCAAGTGAAAATGCTATTTTAAATCCAGTATTACTAGTTTCTGTACTTGTGAGCACCTTTTGACTCTTACATTCATTTGAATTTCACTTACAACACGCTATTAATATTACCTCTACTTCATTTATGACAACCGAATTAAAAGTTTCCCTTTAACAACAACAGCCAAAATAAAAGTAAAAAAAAAAAAGAAAATTTAATTACCACTTAAAAAAGACGAAACGACAAACTTGATTGCGAGATATTCAAGCGTTTGCAAATTGCTGACATTAGTTTTTTTTTTGTTTGTACTTTTCGGGTTCCTGTTTACTTTTGGCATGCTCGAACTGCACACGAAATTATAATTTTCACATGCAACTGCCTCGAGGCTCTGAGACTCGAGACTGCAAACGCACTTAACAATTCAATTGTGGAACAATATTTCAATTCGATTGAAGGACTTGATGGCGGGGGGAGTTAAATTTGCACTTAACAAGAGTAGCTCCAGTGACAACAAATGGAGATAAACTAGAGTTTTTGCTATGCCATTTCCACCATATTGCGTGCGAGGTGCGTGCGATGCGTGTTCTTGTAATGAAAGGATTTTTTTGTCTCATTACCCAATGTTGGACCGGCCATGTTGATTACTGATTTCTGCTGCTGCTGTTTGTTGTTTCTTGTGCCAATCAATTGCCAATAGTCGAGGCACATTGCATTTCATTTGTGCCCTGCCAATCATGAAATGGCAAACACATGCATCTGCTGAAGAGAAGTGTGGACGGACAGTAAACAGACAGCAACAGTTAAGATGGATGAGATGTTGCTGCCGATGATGGCAGAAGTCCTGCAGTGTTATCACGGCAGGGAAGGCAATCGTCTGTCCACTGCTCGATCCAGCCATCGATCGATGGATCGATCCATCCATAAGTTCGATATGATCGAACAAAACAAAAATCATGTATGTTGTGTGCGTGTAGATTGTCAACTTTTTAGGCATAATTACACAGAGCAATGGCTGCCATTATTTTGCGTGCAAGTGTATGAGTTTGTGTGTGTACGATCAGTAATCATTGTGATCATTAGCAATGCAGTGGAGGAAGTGGAGTTTTAATTGCGCTTACACGCAGCCCATATTCTTGCGAATCATGTCAATTCTCAGTGGAATAAGGACTTTGGTTTTCAATTCTAGTGATGATATCGTGAGTGGTTTCAAAGATATCGTTATGGTGTTGTTTGAAACATTTTCCAATAAGAACTTCCAACAGATTTTATTCAGCATTAGCTTTGGATATAATCTATTCTAGAATAGTATCGTCTCGAATGCAATATTCTGTCTTCTATGTGCAAATGTGTCAATTAGATTTATTATCAGTTTGTTGTTGTTGTTGTTTGTTCATGTACCATTTATGTCCATTTATTCCCAAATGGGCTAAAGCTCCTTTGTACAGTCAGTCACTCAGTCAGTTAGCCAGCTTATTGAGGCAGGTGCCAGCCAGGAGCCTATGTCCATTAGTAAATGCTAAGTATCGCCAATTAAATGTAAGAAAATGCCAAACATGATTGCAAAATCAACTTGCACCTTCGCCTCCTCATCCTCTTCTTTCTCCTGATGTTGCTTTTTCTTCTGGTCCTCCCTATTGCACTCCTTTCGAGCCTTGCCACCTTCAAGTCCATGGAAATTTCCAATTCAAATGCTGAAAAGTTTTATTTATGAACCGTCGACGACAATCGTCAAGCGGCTGACATTTTTATTATTATCCGAAGGGCCGCCAAAAAGCCGAGCCAGCTGCTGCTCTTAACCTGCTGCTAGCTACCACTTGGTCAGTATTCTCCCCCGCCCTTGGGTCCTACCATTACCTTATCGATATTTTCAGTGACTAGCCAAGCGTTGCCTGGCCAGCCGCGTTGACAAGCTCAATTTCCAATCGCAATAAAACGCAGCAAACAACAACAACAACAAGTCAGTGGAGGGAAAAGATAAATGTGAGAAAAATGCAATCACCCTTCTACCTTTTCAGTCTCTTCTTCAGTATTGTTTCTTCTCTCTGCCGCTTCTTGAGTTTGCCTCTTTTACTGCTCTTTCGTAAATCGCGTGGGCTTATCCTACAAGAACCTGCCTTGGCCTCTGCCTCCGCCCCTGCCTCAGAGACTGGCAGTGCCCTGTCTCTGCCACAGCATTTCGTTTTGGCTCTGTTTTTGCCTGAAATTTATAGTGGCAATAAAATTTTATTTGCTCTTTTAGTTGATGGCACAATAAACTCTTTTGGCATTTTGTTTTTCTCTTGGTCCTCACAACAGCACGTGCTTAAATTTTTTCTTCTTTACTTTTTTATAGTTAGTATATTAAAATATGAACATAAGCAAGCAATATTTCAAGGTCATTTAGGTAAAGGACGTTTCAATTGAAACAGTTTGAGTTCTTTATCTCCATTTTGATATCGCTGGCATTTTTTATTTGATATGATTAATGGCGAGCACAGCGAATCCGTTTATATTATGTACATACAAATTTTAATTTTTAAACCTTTTTCAATAGTTTTTTTTGTTATTAACTTCTTACTTATTTAATATGTAGTTTGCTGGTCTTATTGAAATTTATTCCCAAGAATTGCAAACGTCTGAAATAAAATTTGTATACGATAAACACGTTCGAATTTGATTGCAATAAACTGAATTCAGAATATATTGTAGATATATATGAAAATAATGTAATTTGACTGATTTAATAACTCTTTCGAATGTTTATTTACAAAAATATATCCTTTATAATATTAAGTTGGAGTGTTATGAAGACCTCTGAAATTTTTTAAAATGCTATTTTATATTTTCGTATTACAAAATTAAATTTAAATATAATTCATCTAAACTGAAGTTATTTTCAATTTATTAAGTTTTAGATGTTCATTTATATATTTACATATTTATATGTATATACATACATAGGTACTCACAAATTAAGGATAGACCAAAAGTCGATTTAAAATGTTTTGTTTGAAATTATTGTGAACTGTAAAACGAAGAGCATTTTAGTATATTTGAAAAATTGATTCGAATATGGAATTAATCAGCAACTTTTCAAATATAAAATACAGACTTGAACTGAATAAAAGTAAATTTCAAATAAATTTATAACTTTCTACTTGTTTGCCTTTTAGTCACTTTATTTCGATTTCCACGATTCGTTATACCTCTGAAAATTATAAAGAAACAAAACAAAAAAAACCTTGAAATAAGGTCTCGATCAAATCTGTTCCATTTGCTGCAAATGAATTTAAATTTGGAAAATCTAAAGCCAAGTATAGAGTTACAGTTAATTAAATCTGAATATACTGACGCTCTTTGAATTTTCAAGATTTTTCTCTTCCATTTAGTTTTTATATATTGTTTTCTTTTTCTTGTTGCAAAAGTTAGTCAAGCCAATTATTATTTAAATAAAATGCAAATTAGCAATTTAACTCTCATCCATCGTTTTGGAGGGGGGTCAGCGGAGCGTAACGTTTTTCAACTTGCTTTTAATTGAGAGACATAAGAGTCAGCCTCGCCTCGCATCTCTCCGCCTTCCCCTTCCCTGGATTCTTGCCACATGCCCCTAGAGATAAGACGCACTAACTACCTTTTTGTAAGTTTACCGTTGCCTTTTGTTTGTCTGCATTCATCCCCCTTCCCCACACTTCTTACCCCCTGCTGAGGATGATGATGCCCCGACGCTATCAAGAGCAGCACCAGCAGCAACAACAACAACTGACAGTTGACGGGCGACGCCTTCAACTATGCGACGGCAGCGGCCATGCAAAAAGGCAGCAGCGGCAGTCGGCAACGGCAGTCGGCAGCGGCAGTGACAGTCGGCAGTCGTAAATCAAAATGGTTGAAGAAAAGACAATCATCATTCATTTCATTTTCGCCCCTTCCACTTATGGCTGGTGCGAAAGAGACAGCGCATGCGTGGGAGTTGAAGGGAAATGGCTTCGAAAATGTGTTGATATTTCGATGGGCTGAACAAAAACAGCAACAAAATAGATTTCCGTGATGAATTGTCATCATCTTCGTCATCATAATCATCATCGCCATCAATGTTTGGCCATTTGCAAATTTCACACTTGGCAAATCAGCTGAGGCTACAAATGCAAACTGGTCTCTGTGAAAGTGGGCTGGGCTTAAAAACTATGGCCTCGCACTGTGGTTTGAACATGCACAAAATAGGCAAACTAAATCAAATCAAATATTCAAACAAAATTTTGACTTATGCAAAATTTTTAAAGTATTTTCATTGAATATAGACAAAAACACCATTACAAATTTAAAAAGTATTTAAAACAGGGAGCGAAAATAACTATTTTATCAAAGTGAATTTTCGAAAAAATTTTCGGTTCTATAATATGCCTTAGTGTTGAGTCCTAATTTAAAAAAAAAAATTTATAAATTACCAAACCCAAGCTTATGAAAAAATTTTAGTGCATTTCATAAATTAGCTCGTTTTAATATTATAGTTTTAACATATGCCAATCATTTAAAAAAATCAAACATCTTTGTAAAAAATTATTTATTTTGCAATACAATTGTCGGGCTTAGTTTCTTCTTATTTATTTGTCAAAATGTTCCACTGTAATTAATAGTTAATAATTATCTATGGAAGTTTATTTATCCAGAGTACATTTTTCTTTTTTTAAATGCGCCCGCCCAGCCAAAATGAGCACTTCGGCTTAGACCTTAGCACTTCCGGCTCACTTTTTGCTCACCCTTAGCACTTCCTGCTCATTTCTTACTCAGTTGCTCACTGTTTCCATCTGGATGGCGCCACTGGTTTTGAGGTATTTCTGTTGCCTGAATTCAGGCGGCTCTGAAAATGGAACTTCTGCCTAAAATCAGGCAATGCTTTTTATTATAGTAAAAGTATGCAACACTTATTTTTAGCCCAGAGCTTGGTCACCAAATCCTTGTAAATTGTTGCCTACTTTTTGAATAACAAAGGATTTTAAATATGATACACAAGTTATTTAGATAATATTTTAAAAGTTGGAAAAGCTATTTCTAATTTCCGAAAAAGACGTCCCAGCTTAAGATGTCTTATTCTGATGGCTATGCTTCTTATTATGCAATTAGCTAGTATTATCGATTTGCCAATGATTAGAGTTAGATAATGATAATTTGGAGGGAGTTTTTTCGCCGTTTACTTTGATTCAAATTTAAGAATTGTGCGCTTGAATAAATCACATGAGACATAAATCATATAATAAGCAACAACAACAACAATGCCAACGACAACAATAAGTGGCGAACAACAACATCAACAATGGGGGGAGAGGAGAGCACACACATCAGACATTATTATCATCTCGCTTGTGCTTGAATGAGTTTCTTTTGCTGTCTGTTTTCCCCTCGCAACGATGCCCGCAAAAATGCCTTCATGGCCAAGGCTACCACCAATCTTCCCCACATTCCATTTTGGCTTCCCAATCATCTCTTCATATCACACATATTATTCAGTAGGCAGAATGAGATCGAGGTCCATGCACAGATACATAGATAGATAGAGGGAGAGAGAGAGAGAAAGAGCGACCAAACTTCCGCCAGCCATTGTCCTTTCGCGCCTAGCCCACCTCCCCCACTCATACAACTCCTTCTGCCTCTGGTGGCCATCACTTGGAAGGGAAAATGTGTAATTGAAAGGGAAGCTTTGGTTTTGGCAGCAAGAAAATTATTTCGTTAACAAAGGAGAAATATTCTAAAAGGGGGAGGAAAGGAGGAACAAACACAATACATGGCGGGTGTGCCTGTGTGTGTGTGGGTGAGTGGTTGTAAGGTAGTTGGGAAATATTTAAAATTTTTTTTAGTTTTCCTTTTTCTATTTTTAGAGTTTTTTATTTTTGTGCATTCATTTCCAGCCAATGCAAAAAGTTGCCAAAGTTTCATTTCCGACAACAAGTTACCGTTAGTTAGGTACTTTTTTCTGGCCAGGGTTGTCACCCACCATGCATATGCATGACTTGGCATTTAACGTGTGTGTTAGTCCCTCCCTCCCACCATCATTCTCGTTCTCATTCTCTCTCGCTTACTCGCTCTCTTTTACTTTACTTGTCTGTCTCTGTCTGCCTGTCTGTATGCCTGTCTGTCTGTCTGTCTGCATTGTTCGAGCTGAGGTTTGATTTATGAGGTCAGAGACTCGTGATAATGAGCCAGGAAATTAAATCACTTTGACCGGAAGGATGTCCAGGTCAAAAGCTGGATAACACAATTGATTTCATATTCATAAATTCAATGAATGTTGTCAGCTTGTACATGACAGAAGTGTAAGGAGGGACGTAGGAGCGGGCAGCATGACCAAAGGAAATGGGATCACCAAAACTTGTTGGAGGACTTTGATTACATAAGTTTCTTA
Source organism: Drosophila paulistorum (assembly GCA_018152135.1). Lineage (NCBI taxonomy): Eukaryota > Metazoa > Arthropoda > Insecta > Diptera > Drosophilidae > Drosophila > Drosophila paulistorum. The sequence continues at coordinate 8,900,925 of JAECXG010000805.1, read as the reverse complement.
ATTGAATTCAGTGATGTCGGATTGTTTTCGTAATTTTTAAACTAAAATGCAGTCTGTATTCTCGAGCTTTTGAAGTTCTCTTGAGAATTTGCCGAAGCATATCATAATCAATATATCAGACATCAGCGGGAGAAGGCCACACATGTTCCATAATTTTCATACTACAGATGTTTCCATATTTTGGAGTTTCATTTCAAACTAAAACTTTGTAGAGGCAACAAGTGTTAATGTGACATTTTTGTTATCTTTTCTTTCACAGAGTTTCAAAATCAAAATTGAAAATACCAACTAGAAGATAAGGCTACACCAAATAAAAAGAAAATCCAAAATTTCACTGAAGAAATAACCAGAGGATCAGCAAAAATATAAAAAATACGAAATCATTTTATACCTCAGGCACGCAACATACACACAAACACACAACAAACTAAGATTTTAAGGGGGCAACTGTACATTAAACTTAGGTGTTCAAAAAAGGTAAGTACATTACTAAAAGCAACCGAAATTTAATTCAATCGATAACAACATTAAATGTTGCCCATTTTGTTAAATGGGTTAAAAGTCATTAAGTAAATTCTACACTTAAAACATATACTGTTTCGGTGCCTTTGGTTTAATGTTTCGGTTGTATGCAGAACTAAATTGTGAATTTTCTCAATAATTTTATGTTCTGTTTATTTAATTACAGATTACTTTGTATATAGAAAAGTAGCTAAAAGCACAAGAAGACGTAAATCTCGAGGAGTCACAGCAGTCAGTCAGCCAGTCAGTAGTCACTAGCATACTAAGAACCACACACACACACACCCACTTACCCACACAGACGCAAAATCACCATCTTCAAAATGACGATGAGTACAAATAACTGTGAGAGCATGACGTCATATTTCACAAACTCATATATGGGGGCCGATATGCACCATGGGCATTATCCGGGCAATGGCGTCACCGATCTCGATGCCCAACAAATGCATCACTACAGTCAGAATCCAAATCATCAGGGCAATATGCCCTATCCGCGCTTCCCGCCCTACGATCGTATGCCCTACTACAATGGCCAGGGAATGGATCAACAACAGCAGCAACATCAGGGTTATTCTCGTCCCGATAGTCCCTCCAGTCAGGTGGGTGGTGTAATGCCGCAAACGCAAACAAATGGTGGTCAATTGGTCAACCAACAGCAACAGCAGCAATCTCAGAACCAACAGCAGCAATCCCAACAGGCACCACAGCAACTTCAGCAGCAGCAGCAACAACAACAGCAGCATCCTCAAGTAACGCAACAGCAGCAAGTGCAAGTTCCCACACATCCCCAGCAACAGCAACAACAGCAGCAGCAGCAACAACCTGTGGTCTATGCCAGTTGCAAACTGCAAGCGGCTGTGGGCGGTGGCTTGGGCTTGGTGCCCGAGGGAGGGTCGCCACCCTTGGTTGATCAGATGGGTGGACATCATATGAATGCCCAAATGTCGTTGCCACATCACTTGGGACATCCGCAATCACAGGTAATTTGAGTATATGGGATGAGGAGTGATTTTACTAGTTAAGAATAATTTTGGTGGCATAACCTTAGCATTAGCTTCCCGCCTCTGTCCTCTGTCCCTGCATAATATAACGCTTTCATTCTTCTATCTCTCATGCTGCTTCTCCAGTTGGGCTACACAGATGTTGGCGTTCCCGATGTCACAGAGGTAAGAAAACAGCTTACAACAATTAAATAACTTTATTTCACATTGCTTTTATTAACATCCCTTTGGATGGGGTTAACGGATATTTGAATTTATTGAGATTTAAAATAAAACTTGGCCATATTTTTAGGTCCATCAAAATCATCACAATATGAGCATGTATGGACAACAACAGACCGGAGTACCACCAGGCGTGGGCGCACCAGGGCCTCAAGGCATGATGCATGCCGGCCAAGGACCACCGCAAATGCATCAAGGGCATCCAGGACAACACACACCGCCATCCCAAAATCCGAATTCGCAATCCTCAGGGATGCCGTCCCCACTGTATCCCTGGATGCGAAGTCAGTTTGGTAAGTGTCAAGGAAAGTGATCGACAATTCCACGAAACGTATTAAGTGGAATTTTTCTTCTTCTTATAGTAGTGGGTTGATTTGTAGTTAGTTGTTGACATTAGTTCGTACTACCTAGTTCGTATTGTAGTTACAACAACAAATTGTTTAATCTAATTTCCATTAATGCTGAGATTTTGCCTCGAGAAACAAATGATGAGGCATTAAATTTGAACGAGCTTTCCCACCAGAAAAGATTCACCAAGACACGATAATGGCAAAAGGATTATCACGAAATACCGGACTATATACTCGATTTTTAATTTTTATTTTTCAGCTGTTTGTTTAGATGTTTTTAGTTCATTTTCATGAATCATTTCGACAAGTTAAGCAATTAAATTCGCTTTTATTTGGTTAATGAAAATGTCGAATTTAAATTTGTGAATGACTTGACAATATTTTGAAAAATTGTTATACAAATTGCATTGTTAAACTTTGGCCCACTTTCTTATTTCTATTTTTCGCTATATGCATATCGAAATCTGAATAACTAACCATCCGTCGTCGTTGCATCGGGGGCTTATTCCGTCGATTAAGTCCAACAATTTTTATTTTATGAATACCCAATAAAATACTTTGATAGCTGTTGGTAGACTTTGCTATTCAAACAATTTATTCTGATAGGAGAATATTTTTGATTTAAAATCTTTTATTTGATTTTTCTAACTGTATTTGTAACAGATTCATTGAGCCCATCTCTAGACCAAAGCAAGTTTCTATATGCTAAGTACTATTAGCAATTTTCACCAAATTCTGGATAAGTTGATCAATTTGCAGTTATCTTCCACCACTTTCTTAAAGACAGCAGAATGAAAACTCTGTTACCTCTTCTTCCGATTTAACTCCGAAAATTCCAGTCTACTTCTCACTCATGACAACGTTTCTGACCTTGACACGTCTCAGTGATTTTCACTTTATTGCCTTGGCCAATTGCTCGCATTAAACGTAATCCATCTGCAATGACAAAGGCGAGGAAGAAGTCGAAAATCCCAAAAATGTAAAAAGGAGAAATACCTGACAATTTTATACAAATTCGCAAATTTCCCAAAATCGAAACGAAACGCAATCGATGAATGCCAAATAAATGTGCTACGAGTGTGTGTTGTGTCTGTGTGAGGAAAAGAGGTTGAGATGAGTGAGGAGCATGAAGGTTTCACGAAAGGGACAGTCTAAAAGGATCCTAGAGAAGGATAAGGCGTACACAGAAGGCGGTCTAGGCATATAATGCAAATTGACAATAGTCTTCGGACCGTTCAATACAAAGTGAAAGCAAAAAGGTTTCCAGAGCGTAACTAATCGATGCCCCGAAAACACTGAAGCATATGTCCATATACAGATTGAAGTCGAACGGCTGCGGCTAGGAGCATGAGAAACACACTGAATTTGGTTTCAACAAAAATATTTCCAAATTTAGAATTTTATTCACTTTCACTTTCAAGCAAATTGGATCACTGGTTTGCCTTATTCACTACCAAATCGCCTAAGCCTGAAAGAGCTTTTTCTTTGCTTCTATTTTGTTCTTCGTTGTGTTTTTTGCACTTTATGTTAGTTTGTTTTTTATTTGCTTGTTGTTTTTCTTTTGGGATTTTTTTGTATTTTGCACCAAAGCCAGATTGAGATGTAAAGCAGAATTGATGACCGTCATTAGTTACACGTTATGTGCAATGGATGCCATCAATTTATTAATCTCCAGAACACGCCGAGAGCTCCCCATTCATAGCAAGGCAACCTGGGCCAGGCCTGGTCTCTGGCCACTTCGTCGTCTTAATCCCTGCTCCCTCACTCAGTCTTCCTCCTCCTGCTCCTTTTGTGGCGGTGCAAAAAAAAAATGAAGTGGAAGGAGAACGCGCCTACTAGCCAAGCTTCGGTGACACGAAGTTTTTTTTCTTTTTCTTTGGCGTATTTAAAATGCAACAGTAACTTCGACTTGGAGGCTGGGCGAATTAAAGTTGGAGTTCGAATCTCCCGCAGAGGAGAGGCTGCAGCATAGGGGCAGTGTGGCGGTGGAAGGTGCGGCCTTTGAGCATTCTCACTGTGCCACAACATGATCCCCAAGCTTAAGTTACGATGATTAAATGCATACGAGTTTATTTTTGCTTAGGTTTTTTTCCTTCCTTTTAGATTGTTTTGCATAGCCCATAAATACTAAGAAATACAGTGGAACAGATGTTTAGAAATGTGAGAGGATTCAGAGTATACTGAATTAACAATGCACTCATTCACAAAAATCTAATTTTAATGAGAAGCTAACATGTACCATGTTAACACAGGTAAAATTATGCCAAGAGTCTTCAAAAACCTAAGAAAGAGAGAGAGAGAAATCTTCTATTAATTTATTATTTATAGATCTTTTCTTGGTGCTCTTACCCATGGTAACTACTTAACGCCTTGCTATTTTTCATTTGCCTGCACACATATAAAAAGCGCCGATCGTGACTAGTCAAAAGAACTTCCATGGCCATTTGGACATTGTCATTGGGGCCAACAAAAGAGCGAAAATAAAAGGAAACTTAGTTTCAATTAAGTTGTAACTCATGATCATCGGAGGGCAAAAAAAGGCAAGGAGGTAAAGGAGTGCAAAAAGGGGAAAAAAACGAAGGACCAGTAAGTGGGTTCTTTCTGTCCGACTGTTAATGGTGTTTTGATATCCGATTTGGCAAAGGTTTCCAGTTAATTTCCTATACTCTTATGCAATGGTCTGGTCATAAATTTCATAAGCAAATGAAGTAGATATATAACTATATAAGAATATATAATTGGAGAACATGAGTTAGAACTAAAAATGCAAAAAGTTTTTGAAAATATGATTGAAGGGTATTGCAACTTTGACATAGTTGAAGATTTGAAACTTCCAGTCCTATATATGTATGGACGATAGGTAGTTTACTTTTTGATAATTTGTTCATAAGCAGCTGTGACAGAGCCACAGAGGCAAAGTGGCAGTAAAAATGGCAGCAACAACTTGCAATCTGCCACAACCTCGGTTGGATTCGCCATACTTAATCCTCGATGGCTGGTGCCTTTTGGCTTTTAGCTTGTGGCGAGGAAAAGAGTATGAGGCGGGTCATAAATTTAAGCGACAGTCAACAAATTTAAAGCAACAAGTGTTTGTTTGGACGGGATTCGGGTCTCTCTCTCTCTCTCTCTCTCTCTCTCTCTCTCGCTCTCTAAGTGTCTTTGTGTGGGTAAAAGAGTTTTCTTTTTTGACCTTGTTAAGTCTTGATAGTTATCAGACTTGGACTAGAGCATAGAAATCTTTAAAGATTTTAGTACAGCCAATAGAAATAAATAAATTTGAAATAGTTAAAGTAGAAGTAAACCGCAGAAAGAAGCTCAATGGAAGCTTCCTCACTTCATTGCTGCATGAATAATATTCGTAATTTGTCAAAAAGGTTGGCCAAATCCCAAAATACAAAAAAGTAGAAGAAGCACAGAGAAAAGAACCAAGAAAAAATGGAATCCAAAAACAGCGCTGCGATTGAGAATACAAAAAAAAAAAAAATTCGATAAGACATGGCATCGACTTTTAGATAACCTATAAGATTTAAAACCCAAAGATGATCCGTAATAGAGATTACAGTACAAAAACGTTTTCCCATTAAGATTATAATGGCAGTTATAATGGCAGTTAATAATTTCCATCACAAAGTTGTCGAAATGTGAAGAAGTGGAAATAGAAAAGGTTTGCGACATTAAAGTATCAACTTTTGAATTAAAACTAAGACCAACACACATACAAATTTATGTACATATATGTATACAATCGACTGATTTGGAGATTGAATAGCACAAACATATTTCGAATATACCCATTTTGGCTGTATGTATATTGATGCAGGGTATAAAAAACCACCCACATTTTAGATTGTTGTTGCTTTTGTTGTTACTGCTGACCCAAACCTCCCCTGGTAAATCCCCTAAGGACCTTTGGGGCGAGCTGTTGCCATTATTTTACGCTTCTGCTGGCCAGCTTGGAACGGAATAAAAATATAAGCGAAATTTCCTTTTCGCATTTGATGCGCTTTATTAAACTTTTCTCTCTTTTCTTTCTTTTTTTTTGGTTTGGTTTGGTTTGGCTTGGTTTTTTGGGTTTTTTTTCTGTTCTTCGTCGGTTTCAGAAATCCCAAAAGTTCTCGTGTCATTTTTTCTGCTCTCCCCCCCTCTTCGCTTTGGTTGGGACCACCAGCTCCATTTTGACAGGCCATGTCAAAGTTTTTGCTTTGGCATCTTTTATTTTATTTTTTGTTTTATTTTTAGGAAAAACCTTCACGCATTTGGCAAATTATCTTTTGATCCTGGATGAATTTAACCGTTCACGGGACACATTGACAGCTTGAGGGGGTGATGGGGAATGTGGAAGGGAGGATGAAAGGCGAAAGGAAAATGCGTTAACACAATTTCACTTTGGAGCTTTCAAGCTTCGGCGTGGACACATCCTAAGCCCTGGCAATCGTGGCCTAAGTAGTTGCTAGTCTTGGGTCTCTCTCTCTCTCTCTTCGTCACACTTCGTCTGTATCTTTCTGTTTTACCATCGAAAAGTAGTTTGCTGGGGGAAAATCCCCAAGTTAAACAGAAAAATTTTTAGTTGAAGGAGAAATACAAAAACAAGAACAACAAAGAAACAAAAAAAAATAGGAAAACACTCCCCAGGACATTAAGTGCAGTGCCAACAGGCCATAGGGAGGGAAGGAAGTTGGGAGTTGAGTGAAACGAAGTTGTTCCTAGAGCAGCGGCAAGTGCAAGTAAAGTCAAGTCGAAGGCGGATGATGGCCCGGGATCAACGTTTTACGCTGAAGCCAAAAGCACAAAACTTTGTCCAACGTTTGCCAAACGTGCAACTTTTTGGCATTGCAGAAGAAGTTCTTTTCATTGTCTTGTGCCCTGTGACACTCGGGAGGAGGAGAACAGGGACAGATTGGAGGGCGTTGTGGAGATGTGGGTGGAGGACAGTTAGGGATTGTGGTAGCTGTCGGTTATAATGCGCACAATGAAGTGCACTTTTCCTACCCTAAAGAAAGAATTGAAAAGTTGTTTACTATGAAGCAGCAAGACAATGTGCGAGAGACATGTTGATTGGCTGCAAGTTGAAATTATGTAAATCAAATGGTTATCCGAATACTCGACCAATTGGCTCTAACTTCATTTGTTTCTAATCACTCGATTCTCTGCGTTCTTCTTAGATTCAAACTAATAGAATTGGAATTTATTGTAAACAATTTATCAACTCATTTGCCATTGTCATAGCCTCCAACTCAATAACGGCAGGTTAAGGCTGGCTGCCTCCTCTTTCTGTCCCCTTTTGCAAACTTTGCTGGTGGTCGACTGTCAAAAACTTGCACGTCATGCAACAAAATATTGCACTTTGTCGTATAAAATAATAATAAACGAATGAAAAAAACACAAAAAAACCTACACACACACACAAATGCGAGTAAATGTTTTTTTAATTGCGGAAATTACAGGCAAACGTAAAACGTGCAAAGAGACGCCGCAAATTATTATTATTTATGATCCATAAGTTGATAAAAATTTTTGCGCGCAAAACTCAAAAGAATTTGCTGTTTAGTTCGTGTGTGGTCGATAGGTTGGCTGGAAAAAATTATTTGTCATGTCGGAGACTTGATGTCCGATGTAAGATGATGGAAATGGAAACTGTTAGGAGAGGATGAGGAAACATTGAGTGGGCCAGGCTGAATTTCCAGCCTGAATTAATTTCAGACTAAAATATTAATTTTCACTGTTAGCATTTATCAAAAGAATGACCATTTCCAGAAAACTCAAAACTCGGCTATATATGTTTTCTCCTTTTTCTTGGGGTCGGTTAATCAAAACCATATTTTACAGGGATAACAATTAAAAATTAACATTGATCATTTGTTATTTGTACAATTTTATTTTAATTTTCTTTTCTGCTTTATTTATTTTTTTCATTTTGGTTCTTTTGGTGTTGTCCCTTTCTCTTTGTCTGCTTATCTCCCAAGAGATTTGACTTGGTTTTTTAATTTGGGACTTGTTTAAGCACATAAGAGGTTTAAAAAAAAAATTCACAAAAACCAACAATAACAACTAGTTGACAAAAGAAAGGATTGTATCTGCTGCTAACCATTCAAAATTTAAAACATGGCAAGGACTGTGTAGGGACTTTAAAACTTTATTTTAGTTATCGCTTAAACAAAAGCCAACCAAAAGAAAAAAGAGAAAACGAAACGTAACGAAACGAATCGGGGGGAACTATTTTTTGTTTCTGTCTTCTTCTATTCAGTTCCCCATTTTTCGGTTATTCGAATTCAGTCGCTGGCCATGGCTACCCATGTCAAAATATTTGACAGCTGACTAAAACATGCTCTGCGAGACGGGTAGGGGGAGGAGGAGCAATTCGGGGCAGAACCAGTCTCAGAGATCTGAGAGAGACCAGAGCGAACTCTGGCAGGCAGCCGTCGGGCATACCATCATATCCCCTCTAGGCCAAACGAAATCTCTACTTTAATGGAAAACTTGTCGGCTAGCTGAGCGCCTGCTACCATTTCCATCATCATCATCAACATCATCCACCATCTATTCCACCATTATGGATAGGCGTGCCTCAACTAGCCATCTAAAAAGGCGGTGGCAGCCATTGAAACTGAGAACATGTGGCCTGACATTGACGATGATGTTTCGTCACGCCGCTTTCTATGAAATTTTTAGTAGTATCAAGTGCAAAGACTTTAGAATTTCTTTTTAAAGTGAATAAAATATTTTTTATTTGAAGCACAATTTCAATTCGCATAAATTAGTTAAAGAATAATTTTTAGCAAAGAATCTAAACAATAAGAGCGAGAAGCTTTCAACCTTGAAGCTTTACATATTATTTTGTTGCAATTTTCAACCAGATTTGGCCTTGTATATATGATGTTTATCAAAATCTACTGAGAACTTAATTTATTTGTTCTAAAACTTCTTGATAATCTTCTCACAAATAATTACACATTTTACATAGATCATAAAGATACAAATGAAATAGATCTTTGATTAGTGAAACGTCTGAATTGAAGTTCTAAATACAGTGCACACAATCCCATGAATCACTATATATGTACATGGGTATCATTTGAAACATAATCTATTTACTTGAGATTTATGCATTTAAACTAGGCATACTCTGCCTAGCAATAAAGCGTAATTCGAGTTGAGGTTCTACTGTAGTTATGTTAGATTCTTCCAGGCTTCTTTAAAAGATTAATTGAAAATGCCATTATTACAAAATTATACGTTTTTTCGCACTTTGCGATCCAGAATAATATATAAACTTAATTTACTTATAAATATATAATACCTTTTTAATCTTTTTTTTTTTAGATATTTAGCCAATTATAAAATAGAAATAAAATTGGCTTTGTTTCTTCTCTTTTTGCTATTAAATAATAATAATAATTGTATTTATTTTCCTGCTTCAACGAATTTCATAAAAATGTTGTAGTAATTATTTTAATGATTTCCTTTAAACGTTAAACACTCGCACATACACACACACATACACGCACTCACACACCCAGAGCTCGGCGCACTAATGTAATTGTACAACAACGTGAAACAACAAAAACAAGAAAAACAAAAAAAAAAAATGGGGGAAAATGGAATAAAATCCATTATGGTAGCAAGAAGAGTAATATACAAAGTAAAATGGTTAAAATGGTGGCCTAATCGCAATTTAATTACAATACGCTTTCATATCAAAAAGCATTAATGGTTCGGTCTCAGTCACAGGCCAAGTCCAGTTCCACTTTCAGCGCCACCGCCACCGCCACCGCCAATTCCAGCTCCATCTCCAGTCAACCAAATACTAACCACAACTCTTGCTGTAAAGGGCAGGGGGTAAGGCAAGGCAATGGCAAATTGGGCGTGTATTTCACATGTATCGCTACTCTTTTTTTTTTTTTTTTGGTTTAGATTAATTGTTTCACTTTTATTATATTGTTCTGTTCTTGATATGAGTGTGTGCCTTCAATCTCTTTGGGGATTACCCAGAGCGCCATTAATGCGTTTATAATAATTTTTCAGATATGAATTTGAATCCAAATTATAAGATGATGATGAAAAATCCAATTCTCTGCAAAGGCATCATTAAAAACTAATTTCCAATTGGTAGAGGGTAGACAAGATCGCCCGCTCTTAAATTGCCATGCAAACGCCCCATAACTACTATTACCGCCACCCTTTCTCCTTCCTTCCGTCTCGCCATGGCTTGGCCCTTTTATGGCAATCTCATGTCAGTCATCCTCGACATAGTCGTCATCATCACCATCGCCATCGCCATCATCATCATCGACTTTTGAGCCATGAAGGTGTTTTTATCAATTAAAATAAACATTTATTTGCCAATGCCATGAGCAGCTCGAATTGGGAATGGGAATGGTCATGGGAGTGGGTATGGGTATGGAACTATGACATGTGCTGCTAATTAGCGAATGCCACGTATAAGAACGGGGAGAGACTCATATTGTGAACAAGATCTACGATAATGAAACACTCTATATGATCCGTATCGAGTGTAAACTATTTGTCGAGTGAGTTTAAAGTGCCTCTGCAAAAAAAGTATCCCCTGAAGTAATGTAAAAGTTCACGAAAAGTGTGATAAAATATGACAATTAAGTTGCTTAGAAAGGAAGATACAAGTATGTAACTACCTTTCCTTGCTATCCAAAATAAACTTGAATCGTGTGAATTGAAAGGGCAACAAGGGATAAAAAGGTTCCAAGATAAATTGAAACTTTTGGAATGACTTAGATTCTGTTTTTAAGTATCTATTTAAGTATTCTAGATGTCTCTGAAATAGAACTGCATATAGACTTATATACATATGTATATGCCTAAGTTTTATTTGGTTGAGGGAGAGGGGGATAAATTCTCATCTGGTGAAAGTAAACGTGAAGTAAACCACATCCACTTGTGTTCCTAACGATGTGCTCTTAATCCGCATCTAATACCCAGCTCACTGGACTCCAACATGGAGGTTATTCATTCCATTAAACTGCAAAAACAAAAAACCAAGAAAAAAACCAACAAAAAACTGGCAAAAAAATGAAAGAAAAAGCACCACGCACGCTTTTTGCCACAAATCTCTCAAGATTTTTTGCTGGTGATGCTGCGGCGGCTGCGACTCGTCGTCTAACTGATGATGATTAAATGCGAACGCCTTGGGTTATAGACATGGCATCAGTCGTGTCATTTAAAAGAAGGTAGCTGCTGCTGCCCGGGCCACCGCTGAGGCGGTCTAACCTTCCCTCCTCCCCCCAAACCGTGTACTGACTCCTACTAAGCTGCCATTGACCAGGCCTGTTACTTTTTGTTTCTTCCCCTGATTTGGATTCGCGTTCACTTTAATGGACGTGGCACACCAACACACACACACAGACACACCGACAGAAGAAGCTTATGATGTAATGACCTCCAGCCATAGATGAGCAACACAAGCAAAAACAACAAAAAAATTGGACGAGCGAGTTGAGCAAGACAAATGCTGAAGATGTTATTAAAAAATAGTTAAGCTACCCAGAAGAATCCGCCCCATGTCTAGGTTAAAAAAAAGAAATAAAATTAAACGGATGGAAATCCAAGTTTACTGATTACTGATTGGCGTGGTCAGCAAAAAACAAAAAAAAATTACAAAAATCCAATTTCCGGAACCTCAACTTTTTACAAAAAACTTTAAAGTTCCATCTCTAGTTGGTTTTGTCTTTGAAATTTCACACGGCCAAACTCCAAATTCGTTTTACCATTGACAATTATATTATATTTGACATATTTTTTCTCGTCGTAGTTATTTTTCTCCCTTTTTGTTCATGCCACTGTTTCTGTTTCGCTTTCGTCATTACCAAAATTATAATTATGGTAAGTGTCATTAGGCGGCGGGGGCCGCAACCCATTTACCCATTTTGTGGTACCTTTTATTTCGTTTGTTTGGATTGGTGGAAAAGCAACTGCAATTAAACTAAATTATTATACAGTTGTATACATATATATATATATATATGCACAATCTGTTTGAATTTACCATAAAATCCACAGAGAGATATAGAAGAAAGTGGAATTGAAATGGAATCAAGTCTGACTTGACTGAATCATAGCTATAATAGTTTGGTTTCGTTATGCATTTGGAGAGACGGGCATTCATGGCATGGTTAAGGCCTAGTTCAAATGTATTTTCCCTCAACGAAGTTGCTATACTCTTACAAAAAATCAAACAAATCAAAAAACTGACTTTTCAGTCCAACCCTTAGTCAAATACAATGTGTTATGCGTTTCTTATGAAGTCTTTAAAAGTTAAGAGTTCTAATTAAAAGTAAAACCAAACTTCTGACTAAGTGTTGAAGTTTCTACAGAGAGTCTGCTTTACATAAAGTGTATACAGAGGTCACATACATATCTGAGTGTCTTCTCCTCTCTTAATTCTCTGACTCTTGGGCACTCTTTCTCGGTGTCTGGGTGAAGTCATGTTGGGTTTTTTGACAAGTACAAATATCCAAATTCGGTAAGGTTGTCTTTTAATCAGCTTCAGCGCCTTTGCTTCATGTGGTTTTTCGTTTTCGGTTCTCGATTTTTCTTGTTTAATTTTGAAAATTTTGTTCCCTTTTTTCTTGTTTTTTATTTTTTTTGGATTTGATTCTGGTTTCAGAGTTTAGAACAAAGCCCGCAGCTAAAAAAAATAAGAAACAGAGAAAGAGATACTTGGGATGCATTCCAGATTGAATATATTTTTATATATACATACATCTTTGTTGTTGTTGTTGTTGTTGTAATTTGTATTGTATTGTAGTTGTTGCTGTTGTTGTTATTGTAGTTGTTCTACACCATTTAAAAACACGAATTTTAATTGTGATTTGTTCTTATCTTTGCTCTTTGTCAACCAACAGAACGTAAACGTGGCCGCCAGACCTATACCCGTTACCAGACACTGGAACTGGAGAAGGAGTTCCATTTCAATCGGTATCTAACCCGACGACGACGCATCGAGATTGCCCATGCCCTGTGCCTGACCGAACGCCAAATAAAAATCTGGTTCCAGAATCGACGCATGAAATGGAAGAAGGAGAACAAGACGAAGGGTGAACCCGGCTCCGGTGGTGAGGGCGATGAGATCACACCACCCAATAGTCCACAGTAGTTTGAATAGTTCCATAACACTAAAAATCCATAGATCAAAACATCCAAAAATGGAAAAAATCTTCAAAATCTAAATACAATTTATGTTTTACAGCAAAACTAATCCAAATGAGAGGACTATTCTATATAGTATGTATCTATATACATACATACATATATATTACCACTATGATAAAACAAAATGAGTAAAGAAAAGAAACAAACAAAAAACTTAGTTAATTGTTATTATTTTCTACTTTTATTATTTAATTTTACAAAAGAAAAAAAACAAAGCGAACAAAAATTATAATAAATATAGAAAAAGGCGTAAAAAAAAACTCAACAAAACCAACTCATGTGACCTCAGATTTAAATAAGCTATATATTTAAATATAATGCATATATGTATGTATAATTATAAAAAAAAAACAAAACATTATTAAAAAAAAAAAAAAAAAACAAAAAAAGAAAAGATGAAAAACCTAAAGGCAAAGATGAATTATATATGAAACATATATAAATTAAACTATATATATATACAATAATATTAGTTTTACAACAACGTATAATTTAATGTACTATTAACTTATACACACATACACAGACACACCCATACATAGACACAAACAAACATAAAAACTAAAAATTAAATAAATGTTTGTAGCAATCTTAGCTTAAAAAAATGAAATAAATGAACAAAATTGAAAACTAAATAAAGAGTTAAACCAAAATGTCGAACCAGATCGATCTTGAATGAAACAGATTCTCCATTTTAATGTTGGTTATATAAAAATAAAAATAAAAATCAAGCAAAACAAAACTAAATCAAAAAGGGAAACAAAATTGAGAGAATTCATTTTGGAATGGCAAATATTTTTGTAGAATTTTAATTTGTGCAATTTTTTCGTTTGATGTTTCTTAACTGTCTTTCGAATTAGAGTCCTTCATGGATGTGTTCACTGATCAGATTCCACTTGAATCATCCATTTTACTATACTTGAGCTGTTTCAATGCGAAATGACAAATAATTTCAATCAATTTCATTTGACTTTTCTATCAGATCACTTGATCAAATTTTCTCCCTTTTCTTATTACATCTTTGACTTCTTCATATTCAAATATTCTTCTCGATGATTATTGGAATGTGTTCCAGAGAATGGAGCATTCTATTTAGGACTCTAATTTTGATGTATCTAAGAAAGATAAATGAATGAATTAGATCTTAAAGGATATAAAGTATACCAACAAACCAAAAAAAAAAAAACAAAACAAAAACCAACAAGAAAAAACACAAATTTAAATTGGCAAAATTTTTACTATAAATTGTTAAATAAAAAACACAAAATACAAAAACAAAACTAAACTAAAAAAAACGATTACGCTGTTTCTTCAACCAACATGTAAAGTAGTAAAATATAAATAAAAAAAGCAAACATTTACACATTTACAATTATTACATTTATTTGTAATTTGTGAATTCAACGAATTCCGAACAACCAACAACAAGAACAACTATATGAATGTATGTACGTAACTCAAACTCAATTTCTCTACTTAACAGTAGAGATCCATATACCAAAGTTTAAAAAAAAGAAAGAAAAATGGAAAAGCAAGTAACAGCATATGTTTATATGTAGATATATATATATATATATTATAAAAATAATATAATACCAATAACTTTGTAGTGTGCGTTTCGTTTTTGTAAAATCCCCCGCAACATAAAAATACGTAAAACATTTTGTGATTGAATGATAAATTGAAAATGATTGAATGAAATCAAATTGGAAAGTGAAAATTCTTTTTGAACACATACACTCTCAATCCAGATACGTAACTTTCGGCCTCATTCTGTAAGAAAATTCTATAAATCACACAAAAACAAAAAATGAATCCAACTTTGAAACACACTGAACAAAGCATTTCAATATTAATTTGAAATGTGGAAGCTTAATAATTTGTTGTAAATAAAAATTAAAAAAAAAATTGATGATGGAAATACCAAAATCCACATTTTAGTGTAAACACAAAAAGAGGGCGAAAAAAAGCATAAAAATTATAATTAATGAAATAAAATGAACAGACAAAAAGAACAAAAACAACAACATTACAAATGAGATTTTGTTTTTATTTGTAATATTTATAATAAAAATATAGTATTTAAAAATTTAACAATGTTTTTTCTTACCTAGAATTAGTTTGGGAATAATTTCTGAAGTAAATATGATTGGATTATTTAGGTAATTAGTTGAGAAGAAGACGATAAAAACTATCCAAATGAATTCCACTTTCATTTTTAAGTAAGTATACTATTAACATATTATTAAACACTGAACGACTTTACTAATATGTAGTTAATTTATATTTTCAGTAAATCACTGGACTTGCCCTACATAAAACTCAATCGAAATTGCTTAAACAAATAAAGCCATTTCTGCAACTAAATGACCTCCAGACTGCTCATATTTATTTCTTATTATTTCTTACTTGAGATTTTATACCAATGCGAACTGACAACTACTTAAATTACTTGTCTAATACTTAAATTAATTTTAAATTTTTGCAATGGATATGAAATGTAATTAAGCAGAAAGAAACTTAACAAAACTAATGCATTATCCAATGTCAATCTCCACAAGGCAAGTGTAAGCTTAATTTTATTTATTTGCCAATTTTAATATAAATGGTTTTCTGTTTTTAGTAACCAACTTATATTTTTAAAAGGAATAATAATAAAAGTAACACCCATAACGAAAGGTGAGTGAGTCATTTACTTTTTTCATTCATTTTATATTATTAAAAATATCATATTTGCATTGCAGGTTGCCGTTCGCATTGCGAAAACGATCTTATTAATCTGACATCATAATAAGTCATTTATCATTTGGCATTAACACAACACTACAAGAAAAAAATGCCACTGACCAATGAAGTAGACACCTGAGGCCACAGCACGACTTTCGGATCTTGCGGATCTCAGCTCCACCCGCATCTCTGTTTATATCTCCGAGAGGAGAGCAAGCTCTAAGTAAACAAATTGAATTCGCATTGTTTGCATAATCACCAGACATTTGTAATGTGAATGTGCGCACGTTTATGTCACAAACGAATTCTCAAAATGAATTTCAATTTCTTCGAATTGTAATAACCAGAAACAAAAGAGACACTAGCAGACGATCAACTGGCGATCAGCGATCATATTCGTCTGGCACTCATTGAAAATGTCTTCGCCATGTCATTCTCGGCCATCTTTTGATGTAATAGAGATCACGCCTCAATGGCCACTTTACGAAAATGCAGATGGAGTACCTTCTCTGCCCTGTTGTAGTTTTTCATTTTTCTCACTCGAAATAGTAGTTTTTCTTGAGCAGCTGCCAATTTGCCAACGCAACGCGGATGCAAACACAGTTTTTCCATGGCCATGGCAAGATTTTCTGCCCCAACACGCCAAGTTTGAGTTCTTATTTGGTTTTCGGTCTAGTGAAATTAATTAAAAACTTTCTTGTTGTCACCAAATAGTATTTTAATTGAATTTCTTACCTAGGTGAAGATATATTTAGCAAAGACATTTTTAAAATAATGCCTTTTTTATGGTTTATTACCTCGATATTATATACCTACACATAATACACACATGAATTATAATTATACATACATACATACATAAATTCATAATGTCTTACTAAAACTATTTAAGTGTCAATAATAAATTTGGTATAATTTTGTACAATTTTTTGGCTTCTTATTATTTTGCTTTTTATTGTTTTGAATATCAAAATTTAAACCTTTCAATTTACTCTTTAGCAATATATCGTCATCAAAAATCTAATTTTAGGACCATAACTTAGTCACTAGAATCTGTCTTTACCTATTCACACGTCTAACTGACGTCAAAACTATCAATAATCACTTTACTAGAATTGAGACAACAATTGGAAATCGAAATCATTAATTATCAGCTGTATATTGTGGAGGAGAGAGACACAAAGCAAGATGTCAGAAATCCACTCGAGTCAACATCTTCGACAACGGCGATAATCATAATGAAGGCCCTAGACAAGTGCACGGCACAACATATGCCTTCGTTCACACAATCCATCAATCGCTATGTGATCGGTGATCAGTGATCAGAGATGAACCATCAAGAGTGAGAGGCAACCATAGACATAGAGACAAATAAACATAAATCATTGGCTTACAAGAGAGAGAAAGAGATAAGCAAAAAAAAAAGATAATTAGAGAGAATTGACTTGTAAGAGGAGTTAATCAAGGGTATAAAGACGAGAGCAAAAACAAAAATATATACGATATAATATCAATTACTAAACATTTAACAATTGCTGTCAATTACCTACGCACACAGTCCCACTAAGAGACACTGGCGAAATTGCAATCTCTCACATACACATGTCCTTGATGGCCATCAAGCCCCAAATGAGTCTCTAATAGAATATTAACTCCTAAAAACCAATTCGAATTGTGGTTGTGGCTGCGGCTAAAGTAAAGACAAAGACGGTAACAGAAATGGAGATGGAGATGGCATCGGAGATGAAGTTGGAGATGTGGCTGAAGATGGATCCATAGCGCAACAAACAGGCAGCAGGCGGCAGCAGGTAAACTTGCACCCAGAACCAGTTCTAGAGACGAAAGATAGAAAATCCGGTTTCAAGTTCGACTTACTGTTCGAATATTCGAATAATCGAAATTCGAAGATCTCTTTTCGAACACCAATACTAATGCATTTCGAGCACTAATACCAAGGCGATTCGCTCGAACCCAGGGTTCCGCAGTTCAGTTACTTTTCGAACTCGGTCGACAGCAGGTCGCCAGGAATTCCTTCCACTTGGACCGCATGCGCATCGAACGAGATGCCACCACAGCGAGGCACACACAGGGAAACGGCATGGATGCCTCATCTCGCCATGAGTGAGTGAGATAGACACACGAGCACTGGTTGGCCTGCTCGCACCCGCGCACATGCGCAAACACTTGTAACCGCCCACGAGTTTCGAATGAATTATTTTCAATATGGCTGCCGTTTCGATAATAGTGTTGTTGTTGCTGCTGTAGCCATTTGAGTTGTTGTTGTTGATGATGGTGATTCGGCAATGGCAGGCGGCATGCAGCAGCGGAATCCATCAGAGCAAACAGAGATGCGGCAACCATTTGCCGCCGTTATGCTTGGCCGCCTACTCTAAATGCCGGCGGAAGAAAAGTGCATTTTAAGATCGAATTTTGAATATGTGTCTAAAATAGTTTTAGAAAACTGTCTGTGAAAAATAAATAAATAATTTGACAATAATTCAGTTTTGAAACCTTTTCTTTTTGGAAACGGAACAAAAAATGTTTAGATAGACCTGGTACTTCCTGATTACTAAATCAATCAATGTTGTGCATTTGTTTCTCTTATGTAAGGCTAGTTTCGCTTAACCAACAATCTAGCGAACTTACCACTTACTATATAGAAACCAAATGGATTAGATAGATCCATCCAGTCTTATACAAACTCAATTAAAATTAGAATCCAAAAAAGAAGGTTAAATTCCCGGGCTAGGCGCTAGGCTAGATATCGTCAAGCCCATGGTCATAGTTGCTTGTGCTTGAAAAAAATAGTTGGTTTTAAGTTTTACAACTATTGCCTCTAATAATAATAATTTTGATCAAACCTTGCAATTTAGTTGGTTCGAGGTCAATCTCCCACAAGAAGATTATTTCAAAGGCAACACAAAAACGTGGTCTTCGGTGTTGTTTTCGCTTCATTTAGTTGTTGCAATTCCCAACTAATTCTAGCGTTGAAGACATGGTATAGCTATTGCAATTCCGGAGTCCTTTAGCAAAGTCTGATGATGATAGAACTTGGTAGTTCTTGAAATAGCTATACAGACAACCTGCTCACCTTTTTGTGTTGCCTTTGAATTAATCTTCTTTTGGGAGATTGACCTCGAGCCGGCTAAATTGCAAGGTTTGATTTAAATTTCAAATAGGTCGTAATCTATCCGGATAATGATAATTTTGCTTAAAAGATAACGTCTAGTTTAAAAATTTGTTATATTGAAAGGCATTTTTGAAGAATTTTCTCAATCAGTTATTTTGCTGTTCTATCTATCTAAGCATCAAAAATACATCTTTTATAGGAAAAGACTAAGACCTGACTTTTCATTCTAAGTTCAAGACACCCCAGTTAATGTCTTTGCTTTATAAAGAAAAAATTGAAAACATTTCAGAAAATAAAAGTCGCTTAAAAATCTAACCAACAATCAACATTTCAAAGAAGAAAGTACACCCAAGAAAGAGAAACAATAAAATAGAGACAAAGCCCCCAGACGAATTTGAAAACCTAATGGAGTCAGAAGGAAAGAAATGAGTAAAAACATCATAAAGCTTAGTCTGAAACGATTTGAGTATTTCGAAATTTACAAAAGATACTTCTTTTGTAATTCTTTCATTTTTTAAATTTAATATTACTAAGTCTTCATGTGCTTTGTATGAGAAAAATAAGTAGGTAAAACATAACTAACAATAAGTAATATATTTTTAAACTGAAATTCCATATTTTATTGATAATATGCACAGCAGAAATTATACAACTGTACAAAATATTAATTTATTTAACAAATTAAATCTAGTAATAATTACTAAACCTAATGACTTTTTAATGGGCACTAGTTGCTAGTGCCTTCGACTCGAAAATTTGGTCTCATATTTTTACAAGTCTATCTTTAATGAAGTTGTATATTTTTAGGACGTTGTCCACAGAAGGATTATTTAAAAGGTTGGAAGGAGTTAGGTTTCCAAAATGAAAGACCCTAATACTCTCTGTAGAAAGTATATTTTATATTATCCGATAAGATATACATAGTTGATTATTTTACATTCCGAGCGGAAATCTGTTTTATTTTGAAAGATTATTGCTGCGGAAAATAAACGTCCTTCACGTTTGAAAAATGAAATTTTCGAGACTTATTTATTTTCAACTGATATTAATTTAATTAAAAACATGGGCGTAAGGTTATTTTCAGTAAATGGTATAAGAATTATTTTAGGCAGTAAGTAAGTTTAATAATTTTAACCATAGAAAAGTTTTAAGTAGATCTTCTTTTATTCATCCCTCAACGATGTTCCACATTCTTGTCATTCAATTTAATAATTGAAGACAGAGACAGATCTTAAATAGGGAATTGAAACCTAGAAAATATAAAAATAAAATGCTGTAATTGGAAGACTGCTCTTCCGCTTAACAAAGATCACACTAGACATTATATTCTTTTGAAACCAAAACAAGCTTGATTCCATTCCACATTGCGTACCAAATACAATTGAGATTATTTTAATTACTTTATAACAATGGAACACCTTACATTTTTGAATGTCTTTCTTTTATTTTTTCATGTCATATCAATATTCATCAACACCTTCTCACAGTTGAGTGAGAGAAAAAGTTTCTGCACTTGGTGTAGAAATACTCATATCTCAATCTTTTTCCATACAATATTGCCGAACATTAAAATTAAGTAATTTGAAGAGAGGGCGGGGATAACGGGGCGATTGCCACAATGTTGTTAAGGAATAGGGGGGGAGAAAATGTTGTCACAACATTCTCAGTAATTACCAGTAATGCCTAAAAAGAAACTCAGACAGAACACCGAAACACAACTCGACACCGCTAATGATCGAATCATTTCGGATAATGTGCCCGGGCATCAGTAGCAACAGGGCCAAGAGAAACTGTAACTCTTGGCCATAAGAAGGCCAAAATCAAGCAACACACACACACACCCACAGAGAGTGAGCGAGACAGAGAACAACCAAAAGTCAAACTGTAAATTGAGCTGCAGATGTAAGTAAATCAAATAAAATCACGTGTCATTTGTCTCGACGACTCATTGAAAGATAAGAGTTTTCGGTAGCTTGTACTGTTCTTCTAATGTTTGGACCTGACGGTGAGACCAGCAAATGAAAGTAAGGAACCAGGAAGTGGCCAAAAAGAGAAGAGATGAAACGCGGGACCGAGAACTGGTCAACTGGTCAGTGTGCAAAAAAATGGACTGCTGGCCATTAATCAAATACTTTACTAAATTTAATATGCGGTTAAAAGTGCTAATGATGTTGGTCTGGCCATCGGTTAAGCCTTCGTCCTCATTCCCATTCCATCATTCCTTCAATCCTTCTAATTCTACGCCCACTACAGAGAATGAAAAAGAGAGAGAGAGGGCGTGAGCGAGAGAGAGAGACAAGGCGGCAGTACATAAAGTTTAATGAGAAACCACTTAACACTTTGAGAGCTTTTTACGTTTTGCTGTCATTAGAATGATTTTTGCCACTAACTACAATGGTCTTACATATACACTGAAAGAAACTAAATTTTAATTTTAAACAAATTTTTAGATATATATGAGGCTGAATCATATACATAAAGCAAACTACCAAAAATAAGAAATTCAACCGTTCACATCGAAAATAAAGAAAACTCCGAAAGTTTTTGCGGATAGAAATAGATTTCTGATAATATATGTACGTGTATTATTTATTAGCAATTTAACTTATAATTTTAAAAATATAATACTTGTTGATAATATTTTTAGTACTAAGACTACCCATTTTTGAAACTTCTTTCTGCTGTCAGACTATTTCAACTGTAATTCCAACTGTTATTAAAGTCCATAAGTTCACAACTTATTTAAATTGACTTAAGGATAAATAAATATAATAAATGATTCGGCGAATGTATTAATAAGAAATAATATATATTTTACTGCATTACATTGCCATGCAAATTAAATTTCTTCTTTAATAAACTAGAAAATATCAATGATCTTTGGGCCTCTTAGTGATGCTGTCAAACGATTTTATTTTAAAATATTAAAAAATTCCATATACTTTTTGTTTTTTACTGTGTATTTTGCTATTGCCTCGCTTTCATCTCCTTCGCATGGCTTCTTTCTGTTTCGTTCGTTGGCTTTCAGCCTGCGGGGCCAGTGCACATTTCCTTCCGAGTTTGGTCGACGTTGTCGTTGTCGTCATTATCCGTCCATGTTCGCAATATTGCACTCTCAGCCCCGCCCACAATGCCAACCGCCAACGCCGCCCGCATTTGGCACGAGATCTGAGTAGCTTCAAAGCTCCGCATCCGCATTTGTTGAAGGCGTCAAAGTCGCAAAAAGCGAGGAACACAAAGCAAGCCAGCAAGGATGAGGAGGTTAAGGATGAGAGAATGAGGTGAAGGTGGCATTGGAAGTGGAGCTGAAGGATGAGAATGAGGACTAGAGGAGGAGCGCGTGTATTTTCAAAACAAATCGGCAACAATTTCATTAAATGAGTATCATATTAAATTTAATGATGCAGCCGTATTTCAGTTTTCGTTTCGTTTCGCTTTTTCTTTTCTTCTCGTTCTCTTTCTCTCTCTTATTCTCTCAATCTGCCTGTCTCTTTTGTATGCACATCAAAGTTTTTGTTCTAAAAGAAGTGGGAGGAGCTGGAAGTGGTAGGGCGCTGAAGCAATCAAACGGTAGCTAGCTTAAGGAAATCTTCATTTTCAACTGGGCTTGGAATTTCTATTTCGACAAAGTTCCGGCACACCATATTCGATGATGTGGATGTGGCCTTGACTCTGACTCCCACTCTGACTGTGGCTGTGGCTATGACTCTGATGAAGTGCCTCCAAGTGACGAATGGGCCCGCAAGGGTCTTGAACGATTATGGATTGTGTAATCTATTAGGCCAAAATGTACTTTGATATTTGGCCAGGCAAACGATATTGACTTTTAATTACCGCAGGATCTGGGAGAAAGTTTTTGATCAGGATAGATTTAAGATGACTTGTATAAGTTTCGTGTTTTATTTTTTATTTTTTTTTGTAGTTTATATGAGGAACAAAGAAAGACAAAAAATATAAGAGAGTAATGCGTAACTCCAGCTAACCGTCAAGTCCATTACCAGAGACCCCAAAAACATCGATTGATGGCTCTCCTCCCACTACCCCCGGCCCACATCAGCCCTCTCTTTGGTCTTGTGAAACAAAAGGCAAGGGGAAATTAACCAATTTATCTTTGTTTTCTACACAACAAGAGAGAAGACTAGAAAGGCGAATGAAAGAAAGGAAAAAAGTTTATAATATAAAGGCAACGCAACAAAAGAAGCTGGCAAAAGCTCTCAACAAAAGGACTAAGGAAAACTAAGCAATATGGGAGGGAGCAAAGATGTTGTTGCACTGAAAGGATTCAGCCATTAGGGGCACCACATGGACATGGTTGGGTTGATGGGAGAAAATAGTGGGGAGGGGTGCGGAGAGGGGATATGTGACACATTTCTGCTTTTAAGGAGGATTGCATTTGTTACGCGTGCGTTGCTTCTGCTTCGTTACGGTTCAACGGCAATCGATCAAGTAAGTAAAACATTTGTTTTTTTCTCCTCCACCTCTCTCTATCTCTCTCTTTTTCTCTCTCTGTCTTTAAGTCTCTTTCAAGGGAATTTTTAGTCAGTTTGAATGAGTGCACTCATATATTATTCGTTCGCTCGCTACACGGTGTGTATATGAGACAGGACAACAGCAACACCAACACCAACAACAACAATAATGTCCTGCAGTGCCCTGGCACACTTCTCACTGGCAGTGGCTATATTCCTGGCTATAACCCCGTGGTTAGCGTTGCATGAAATTTGCCTGCCTCAACCAACCTAGCAGCACTTTCACTTTTCCTTCTTTTTTCCCAATATGTTGCTTACTTATTAGTTTCCTTAGCTTAGGTAGCCGAAAAGGCCATTCTTCATTTTTCCTCCTCTCATTCTCTTACTCTAGCAACTGCAGATGTGCTGACAGCCATCTCCCTGTTTTCTTTTTTGCATCCAACATCTAGTAAACACACATTCTCCAGACATGATGCCATGCAAAACAGCTCAGGAAATTAAATTCCATAAATCTTGGTCGCCTTATAAGTTTATGTCCTTCATGGGCGCAAAAACCGCGCAGCCAAGCTTGACACTCTGATGAAATTGCAGTAAGAGACTCTACTATATATATTTGTATGTAGAAAATTTACAAACAACATACCAACATATCCGGGAAAAGTGTTGAAGACCATTTTTCCGTTTGCTTTTTAATATCATAAGTGAGACGCTGTGGCAACATGTGGTTTTCAGAACGAAAGGACGGAAACGCTGTCAAAAGTAAAGGAAAAACTATGGGAAATTGCAGCTAGTTTGTTGGTGTTGTTGAAAAAAAAATCTTACCGACTTTGATTTAAATCCTGCCCAAAAAGACTTGAAGTAAGAGGTAAGATATACTCCAATCATTTGTATGACGTTCCCCAGTTTCTCTATAGCCATACATGGGATATAAAAGCGTCGCCATTAATTGGGCTAATTCCATTTTTAGCCTGGCTAATCTGTAAGCTGGCGTCTCTGGCTTGACTCTCTGGTATTTTGCAATTTCTCCACATGTATTTAATTTGCCACAATTAACGACTGATCGACAATTAAAGTTGCATTATCCAAGTGAAGGCACCTGCGACTTCATTCCAAATTATGCCGCAAAAGTGCGTGGATAATAAATGCTTGATGGCAATGCAGACTTCAGACATCAGTTAGTTGTTATGGCGGCTCGTTGATTACCTCCGTCTCCAACTTCAACTCCAACTTCGACTTCGAATCATACTCTGGCACACATCAAAAACGACTTAAGGCCGCCACTACCACTGAACCGTTGTGAACCATGTTGAGCTTTAGTATTTGGAGGATTTTTCGCTGCTGTTTCTAATGATGATGATGGCCGTTGGCCAACTAAATTGCTAGCCACTTTGCCATCAATGCCAACCCAAAATGAAGTAGAGGTCAATTGTGGCTAAG
Source organism: Drosophila paulistorum (assembly GCA_018152135.1). Taxonomy (NCBI): domain Eukaryota; kingdom Metazoa; phylum Arthropoda; class Insecta; order Diptera; family Drosophilidae; genus Drosophila; species Drosophila paulistorum. Next base: position 8,875,883 of record JAECXG010000805.1, on the reverse strand, counting down.
ATGTTTTAAAAAAAAAAACAAAGTTCGAGGCAAAGCGACAATCACTAGATATCCTCTAACAAGTGCTTTGGCATCATTTCAATTAAATTACAGCTAACTCAAAATAAATATTTCTCAATATTTGCTTCATTCAAGAAAATGTCAGTTATTTTTGTTATTCGAGTCTAAAACGCATTCCTGAAATACTTATCCACAATTTAGGCTGATTTCAACAATTCAATCCTTATTATAGAAATAAACTTTCTTTCGGACTTCAAGTCGAATTAATCTTTGAAATAGTTTTCATTTTATCTGCTCCAATCAGTGGAATTTAAATAATTTCCCCTAACACACCTTTGACTTTGTTTTTTTTTTCCTCTTAACCATATTCAAAATCATGCAGATTTTTTTGTTGTAATTAAAAACTAAAAACAAAACAAAGGAACCCAAAATCAGCCATTGACCTCACAGTGGGTGAGCAGCTGAATTATTTGTATATATATATATGTACATATGTATATTAAAACCAGTTTTCAGTTTCGGTTACTCCCGGGAACCGGGACCCACCGAAAACAACAAAATGCAGTGTCCATAAATTTTCTACCTGTCAATAGATGAGCCTCTGGGCTACCTTAATGGCATCCAAAAACGAAACGAAAACCAACAGCAAAAGATAAACAGGCATTTGTTTGTGGGTATCTTTGATTGTCCACTGGGTGCCGTCTGTTACCCTAACTTCACTTTACCTTGTGTTCACCTTGCCTCTCTACTATTGCAATTCAAAATGGTTGCAACATGGCTGAAAAGAAAAAAAAACACTAAAATAGGTTAATGCACTTGCTCTGGTTAGGTGGAAAACATCCTCCCCTTCTTGCCACACCACTCTACTATTATTTTACTCCTCATAAGGGCAACATTTACCATATAATTACATAAATTGTTCAAATGAAAATTAAGCTCAACACATATTAAATTGAGGAACTGGAGGAACAGGAACTCGTCTCTTTATGAACCGAAAACGGTAATGGTAATGGGTATGGGTAAATGGCAATGTCAACAGGCCTGAGAGAAAAGTACAGTGGGACAAAAAAGTGAAATAAATAAATTCAATTAGAACAGAAAATCGTCGACTAAAATTAGTATTTTAGAGCATTATTAGATAATCATGTATTAAATTACAAAAAAAAAGTACTTTTAAAAAGTGATTTTATTTTGTTTTGTTTAATAAATTTTTTAAATAATTTTTTTTTTGTGAATTAAATGATGATTTTTAAAGGACTTTTTCGGATTTAATCTATTTCGATATTAACATAATATACGTTTTTATTTGAATTTTTGTATACTCCGACATATAGGTACATAGTTGCTCATTGGTAAGGTAGCTATATATAAAGCTTATCCGCTTTATCGTTTTTTTTATCTTCTTGATACATGATATAAAAGCAGAACAGGAAGACGGCGCTTCGAAAAATACAATTTTTGTTGTAACAAAAGTGTTAATTATATATAGGCAGTCCTTAATTAGCCTTATAGAGAGATAAGCAAATGATACGGGTCCCGTTTTAGGTGCTCGCGTTTTCAGAGAATTGTATAAACATTTTTAATCATTAAAAAATTTCGATATTGTTTAATGCATCATAGTAGGTAAATAGACAAGAAGATAATTTGGCAAATTCTCAATATTGCTTAAAATTGCGGACCTGCCAAATAAAAATCGATTTTTGAAAGTGATATCTCTTTTAAATGCATGAACTTGAACTTTAATCAAGTTTTTTTTTCAAGTGAGTGGTAAACTTCAGGTTATTATTTGTTTAGTTTTGTAAGAGACTTTTATTACCTTTGATTCCCATCACTTTAGAAAAATAACAATGAACCGAACATTTAAACAATTTTGTTAATTTCACTGAACAACGGCATTTTAGTTTGAATTCTTAATTTATGATGTGTCCTCAATTGAGCGACTACATTTAAAAATTTAAAATAATTTTCATAAATTTTTAAAGTTCATGTAAACTAGAATTTCGCCATCAAGTATATATTTTTGATAGAAATATTGATTTTTTAAAATTGATTACTTTAAATTTTTTTGGACTTGATTTTGCTGAAACACTGTGGTCTGGCTTTGTTTCCTGTTTTGTTCAGTGTTTTTTATGCTTTTCTTTTTTGTGTCTTGGGTAATAAAGTCATTAAAAATTTCACCCTTATTATGGCTTTTAAAGTGATTGCAAAATGAGCAGCACTCTGCACCTATGACCAGCAGCAAAGCGGGGAAAGGACGTTGGTATCGGGGGGAGATGTGAGGGCAAGGTGATTGCAGTTGGCCAATGTCTTCATTTTATATGCATCAAATTTTGTGATTAAGTAAAAAGTGCACGCACATTTTTCATGGAAAATAATCGACTTGCTTTTACCTCCTCCTTCTGGCTTGACCTCCTCTCTCTCCACTCTCTCTGTCTCCTTTCAGTGGCAGAAGCCAAAAGAAGGTAGGTGCAAGGAAGCAATTCCCAGTAATTGCCACCATTCTTGTTAATCACACTCTCCACACACATACACAAACTCACACTCCTCGACAGTAGCCAGGGCGCCCAAGTGCAACAGGCTGTGGCACCATCCGCAGCCATTCTAAATACGCGTTGAAATATTTATGAGCTTTTAAAACAAAAAAGGAATGAAAAAAGTCTTCAATGGATACATAATTGAGGTCCTTGCCGTGGCACAGGTGCCGCATTTACGTATGTATGTACATGTATGTATGTAAGCGACAGACAGAGGCTGTGTAATATCGGCAAATCGATCATTTTAACAGTTTGAAATGATATGGTATTATCTGCCAAAGAAACCAATCAAAAAGTTTCACTTCAAAGAAAGAGACAGAGGACAGAGAAGCACTTGTTCAAATTCAAATTTACAATTTATTTATATATATTTTAACGTATACAAACGTATACATATAAATTTGTGTATGTATATCTTAATGTCTATGTTGTTGAAATGCATTTTTAAGTGTATTGCAAATGTAGCCGAACTAATCGTGGGTAATTATTATTAAGCTTAATTAAAAACAAATTAAATTAAAGCACCCAAACTACCCTTCTCTCTGCACTTGGTGAATATTTATTGCTAATTATTATAATTATGCAAATAAGCAACATTTTCAGGCAAGGCCTTTACGTTTTTTTCGGTCCTATCCCCTCACTGTCTGTCTCACCCCCTCATTTATTGTAAAAGCAAAAATAAAAAGCCAAACTTGTCGATTTGAACATATTAAGCCCCCAAGCCACGAAGATGGGTGTAGGTAAGGCAATTTTTTGAAAGGTAAATTAAATTACTTCATTTTATTTCCATTTCACTGCTATTAAGTAATTGTGAGAGGATTTACCTAAAAATCAACATCTAAAAATGGAAATATTTCCCGTTGCCTGAATGTCCTTGAAAATTACGTTTTTGGATGGCCCACAGCGTTGCGAATCAAGACATATGCAAATATTTGAACCATCTCAATTGTTCGGCAATCCTTTGTAATCCTTGCTGTAGGTAGCATTAACTTAACTCTCAGTAGTTGCTCTAAATGTCCTTCAATGTGAATCACCAAGCCATCTATCCAGTCAGCCATCCATATAACCATCGATGAGGTCCGTCTGGGGTAATAAAATTTCTCTTCTCATCAGTTTCAGTTTACTTTCTCGTGTGTTTGTGTTTTGACTTTTCACCGGCTTTGTTTAGCCTTTTCGCTTTTGTTTCGGCTGTCCCTTTTTTGATTTATGACATTTGACTTTGACTTTCGGGGCAATCGAAACTGGTTAAAACTACCCGCCTTCTACCTACGTCCTTGATCATAAGCATGCAAAAGAGAAAAGGCACGGAGAGCAAATGCAAATTTAGTGTATATTTCGCTATTGACACAAACAGTTCTCTTTCGTTATTTGGCAAGAAAAGTTTAGAATTAACCCAATACATGCAACTGTGAGTTTCTTTAAACGGTTAATTTAAGTAAACGGCTTTTCAATTTTCAATTAATACAGCGTTAAAAAGTTTTTTTTTAGAAACCAACTGAAAGATCAATATCTAATTTCTAACAAGGAGAACATCCACTACGCCCATCATTCTGGAATCCTGGTAAGAGTCATTTCCCTCATCCTTGTTAGTCATTCTGCCTCATCCTGCTCTCAGGCCAATTACAAATTGAAAAATCATTAATCAGAAAAGTTAAATACTAAATGTTTAATAACAACAAGGTGCCCCGAGCACACGCAAATGTCAAAACAAACACTCGACATCATTCATTTCGAAATAATTCTGTGGCCAAAGATATGAAAACATTTTCAGCCAAAAACCAAAAGACAGCTAACACACGAATGACGATGATGATAATGATGATGATGATCGTTCTTAGGAGATACTCGCATACAAGAAGAATAAACAGAAACCACCCGCAAATCAACAGCAAACCGAACCGAAACGGTGTCAAAAAAAACAAAACCGAAACAAAAACCGTACGAAGCCGCCGTTTTGTTGAACATCATTAATAACACAAATACGTACAAACGAGAGGGTATTAATGAATGCCTTGGACTTGGTTCTGTATCTGTATCTTCGACTTTAACATCAACTGCAAAAGATGTGCTAAACGCATGTCCAGCCCTCCCGTCCTCCCTTTCTCAGTTCTCCTTTCCAGGAGGAGAAGTTGGAGGAAATTAATGAAGTTTTGTTGAAAACAAAAAACAATAACAAAAATGCATAAACAAGATGAAAACTGTGTCGATGGATATGGGGCTAACGTCGGGGTCACCAGTCCACTCGAAGAAAAAGAATTGGAACCCAATTGTCTGTTGCATTAGAGACATTGCGGTATCCTAACTCGCACTACCCACCAGACTTTATGTCTACTTTGGGTTTTGTGTTCTTTGATCGATTCGATTGATTAATGATTACCAAAAGCGAATTTCACACTCAGTCTGGCGATGGTCGCAAACAAATCGAATTAAAAATAATACACAGGGAGACATAGTAAGCAGATTCGGGGCGTGGAGACAAGAATAACAGGGGGGCGGCTAATTAATTTGAAATTACGTTTATGCTTTGATGATAAATGAATGCAAATTTTAGTTGGTTGGCATCTAAAAATAGTTTATTATGAAGCCTAATAAATGATGTGTCGATGAACGACTTTAAGCTGGACGGTGGCAGAATTTATGGTAATGCCAAATAACAGGTCGATTGAGTTAACGTTAACGCTAAATGGTTAAACCAAAGATCGAAACAGATGCAAGTAGATTGGCAGTAGGCAGTAGGCGAATGAGGAGGAGCAGAAGGAGTAACAGTGGCTATTTTTACTAAGCCATGATCACCGTCATCGTCGACTTCGACTTCGTCGTCATCATCATCATCAGCAGCAGCATCAACGATCGATCGCCCATCATTAATAATCCATTGAAACGAGGAGTCCAAAACCCAAACAAAAAGTTACAAACAGGTGTGTGCCCTTTTTCCTGGCCTTTTTCTCTTTATGGGGCTTCTTGGCTTGAAGATCATCCCGGTTGTCAGTGCTAAGAGTAGCCAGTCAGTTGTTTTAGCCAAATCGATCATCGTCACGCTCCATGCACTCCGTGATCTTGTTCGGAACTCCCATACTTTAGTCGATTAAAGTGAGCGCGAATTTTCATTAGTCGATTTCAATTTGAAAATATAATTAAATATCCCGTTGATTGTGTTAGTTGATTGTATTTCGTGTTGCGGCATTTGTTGCCTTTCAATTTTTGTGTATAAAAATAAATGAGCTAACTAATCGGACCACACAAACTCAGAAATCCGATTGGGCTATACAAAATTCTGTAAGAGAATACCAGCAATTGAAGGAAATAACTAAACAAAATCGACGAAAAATATAAATTTTTTTTCCTATTATAAAGCAATTATATTAGTTTATTCAGTTAGAACGCAATTTTTCCTCCGATTTCGAGGCAATCGGCAATATACAGGATACCTAAAATTGGATGAAATATTTGATACAATGTCCATAATAATGGACATTTTTGGGCTGCTTGCTAAACGTTCATCATCTTTCGGGCATCATCATCACAATCCCACTGGGGGCCAACAAATATTTCCTCTTATTTTGAGAATGCATGCAAATATTTGTGAATCGAAAACACTTAAGGCAAACACATTTAGTGATTCCTCGAACAGATTTCACTAAGCAAACATGCCTAAAAGAACAACCACCCTCGCACGAGAAGAACAGAAAAAACTTGGCCCCAGACAAGCCTAGCAGAATGGAAGCCAATTCTAATTCCCAGAAAATGCTTTTCATATACCCGAAAAAAACGAACAGTTGTGTGGGGAAAAACAAGGAAAATATTTGACATCAAATTCGTCAAACTCATGCGTGGGACGTCGCATTGAAGGCGTGGACTGACTTCGTCGTCCTCGTTGTCGTTGTCGCTCGTAGCCGCCGTCATACAAGTGACTTTAAGGACTTCACTTCCATGTTACGCACTCCTGCCTCTGTTCCTGCCATTAGAGCCTCGAAATGGAAAACGAAAATGTCTGACATTGACAAATGTCATCCGTCATTGCGAACACAAGATTGATATAGATTGGAATGTGACACAAAAATACGCAGGCAGCACCACTACCACTACCACCACCACCATCACCATCACCACACCACCAACCACCGTCAGGACCTTACTCTCACACTCACACATACACACACACACACACACACAATGGTGGCAAAAAGGGCAATGGCAGCGGGCAATGGGAATAAGGAATGAGAACGATATCCCTGCCATACGCACAATTGTGCGTTCTTCTCTCTGACGATGACACAAGATGACGAGCGTTGATGAAAACCGTCGACGTCTGTCCATCATGTCACCCTTGTGTTGCTTTTGCTGCCATTGTTGCCTCTGGAGGAGAGTGAAAGGCAAGCAAAAGAAAAGAACTATGGTTTCCCAAAAGAATTTCCCTGTGACAGGGATGAAAAGCTGCAGTTTTTTTGTTCACGCTTGCTTTTTGTTTCTTTTTGTTTTTCCATTTACGGGTTGTTTAAAAACTTTGCCTTTGCCAATCGTATAAATATTAAAAAAAAAACACAGACACAAATATATGCGCTTTAGATTGCAAAAACTTTTTTCTCTTTAAAAATTCAAAAAAAAAAAAAACTTTAACAACTCTCAAATTGATCTCATTATTTTGTAAATTTTGAAATTTACAGTGCCTATTATTATTTCATTATTAGTTGATATGATATTTCATAAAGAACTTCAAATGCAGATTTTATTTTGGAACTTTTCAAACTTCTTCCGCTAAGAAATAAAAACCGAACCACATTTCATTGTTTATTTTCTGCTCTAGTTTAGAGTTGAGAGCGTGAACTAAACAAGTTTGAATTCAAATCGGTTAAATAACTTATATTTAAAAAAAGGAATTGAAAATTCTGAAATAACTTATTTTTAACGTTTATTGAAGTATATTCTCAATCTGTTTAGCCTGGCGAAGTTTTAGACTGAAAAAACATTTAAACCTTCAAACTTGCTTCCTAAAATCTAAAGTTTACATTAAATTAGTACATTTAACCAAGATCTTTTTAATAATTAAACTAATTGTAAGTTAAAGGTTATTTTTCAGATATACGGCAATGTCATGCGACAAAATTACTGTTTAGTTGTTGAATACGCCGTGTCACGTTGTCATCTCTGTTTGGTTCCTTGGGTTGGCACATAATAATGGTGGATTTTCTTTTGTTTGACGTTAATTTTTTATTTCTGTTGCTTTTGTCTTTTGGCTTCCCTGTGTCCTGCCCTCTTTTGCACACACACACACAGAAAGTTGCACTTAAGTTTATTAGAAAGAACAAAAGGCGAGGAAAACATTTTCTTTTTTCGTTTAGTAGGGGGTCGAAAGTAAAAATTTGATAAATTAATGTTTGCATTAATCTTTTAGCTGCCATGGCAACTATTTCAACAATTTGCATCCAGCCATTGTCTAAGCCTCAGACTACTCTCCATTCACAGGACTCTGACTCAAATCAGAAATCTGTTTTCAGATTGCATATCCGCATAGTTTGTCAAGGAAATTAAATGAATGTCACCCACGACGCCACTTAAAAAGGAAAGTTTTAACTTGCCGGCAAAAACTTATTTTTATTTCTTGTTTCGGTCCCCGTATAATAATCAAGTGTTAATTATTTTATGGCTTTCAAAAAGTTCAAGTTTTAGCTGTTCATCTCAACACCGCAAATCATCATTCAAGATACGCATCGATTTCAGCGCCACAAATGAAGAGATAGAAAGATGGACCCTGGGGCAAAGGGGTGTGAGCGTTTTGTGGGGCTATCTCATTTCCGTTTTTATTTCGGGCATTTGTAATGAAACTTCCTTTTTGGCCACGCCTCCTCCTCCTCTCCATCTACTTTTACTGTGAATAAAACTAATGCTCTACCATCAGTTGACGATGGCATTCAGATTAAGCCGAGATGCTGCTCGTCCTGGGCCTTCGTAGAATGAACTCGATGCGGTGATAAAAACATTTATCAAAACAGCAAAAGACGAATAATCATCAGAGGGGAAACAAGGGGTATCAGTAAGTACACGAGAATCGAGACAGTCAGACAAGATGGAGAGAGAGGGTAGCTGTAGGCTTTTCTTGGCTTGTGATTAAGTAATTTGTGCGGCACTTAAAAAACAATTAAAACATGTGAAATAAATTATGGCAAGCAGAAATATTACCGAGTTGTAATGATTTTGGATATGCTGTTTCCATTTGATCCTTACCTAAAAGGAATAAAGTGCGCAAAGTATGACATGATAAAGAGAAGCCAGGGACTCAAAAGGTAACCACAATAGTTTTTTGTCAGCCAAAGTGCTTCTTTGGCTACTAGAACTAATTAGATTGGAGTAAAACTACAGAAAATCATGATATAAATAGGAGGAACTTATAATGTCTGAATAAAGCCTACTAGCCATTTAATTTTGACTTTCTGTCTGTGTTTCTTTTACTTTATAGTTTCTTTTTATATTAAAGAAACGCATGGGGTCTATATTATTCACTTTTCAAAAGATAATTCATTCGGTGTTTTAAGACATAATCTTCTAGCCGAAAGACTTGACTGCATTATGTATGTACATATATGTATTCTATATCCCATCCTTTTAATTGTAAAATTTTATATAATATTCATAAATTATCTAAATATTGACAGAAAAATTTTAAAACTTTAAATTTATAAATCTATTCTGAGGTAAAACTTAAAATTGCATCAAAATTAAACTTAAAATTAAACGTAAATGGTTTTACTTTTATAGACTATAACGTATCTTTAATTCAGTTTTTACATCGATTTAGATTTCATTTAAAATTATATTTCGTTTGTTTTGTAAAATGAAAGCGAAATCTTCTAAAAATCCCAAATGTGACATTTTTCCTCTGTGTTTTTGTTTCATTCATCCTCCCATTTTGCCCTTAAGTTATTCCAGAATTGCTTTTTCTCGACGCTTTTTTTCACTGTTTTTTTTTTTCAATGCCCTTGCCCAAGTTTCTGTATTCGCTTTGCCCTTCTCCACGGGCTGCCTCCCTGCGGGCCATCCCGTCCCAGATCCCTTCGATGGCTCTGGCTTCGACTGATGCTGCTGCCGCTGCTTCATGGGTCTGAGTCTGGGCTGCTTTTGATGATGATGGCATTTCCTCTTGGTACCGTCATAGGATTAATGGCAGCAATTCATCAAAATCACTCGATGGACATGACGAACAACCGAAAATTTCAGGCAAAGAAGAAGCCACCAGGCCAGCAGCTAGTTGTTAGCCAGGCCCAATGCAAGGGCTGTATTTATTGTGAATCTCTTCTTTTTGTTGTTCTTATTCATTGTTTCTATCTTCCTCCCTTTTTATCTATTTCGCTCTCTCTCTCTCTCTCTCTGGGCTTCTGGATATGTATTTTTTTGCAAATTTTATAGAGGGGAGAAATACAAGCAGAACACTAAAGAGGTGGAGGATTAAAATATTTCACTTGAATTATAAAATTTTATATCCAATTTTTAATATCAACAAAGTATTTTACATTTATATAGTCAAACCTTTTGTTTAGATTCTCCATAATTACTATTTTTTAATATTTTTGAAACCTTGTTTGTTTTTATCGCTTATACATATTTGCTTGTTAAATGAAACTCGCATTCGAGAATTCCATTGGAAGTACATAAATTTCACAGGCGTTAAAGTGCATCGCCTTTCGCCTTCGACTTGGACTCTCAGACAGTCAGTGATTAATCAATTGCCGGAAGATGATGGCTGGTCCCGGGCTCTCTGCCTTCCTCTCCGACTGTGCATCTCCATCTGCGCCTAATTCTGCTGCTGGTGGTGTTGCAAGGTCCAATGACAACCATATACAAAAATTCTATGAATAGAAGGCACATACTCTTACAGTTCAATCCGAGACACTTTCAAACGAGATCTTCCCTCATGTGTGTATACCACTTAGCATGAATCCGGCATTAGCTGAATAGGGCAGACACTTGCGAGAGATGGTGGGGCACGGGGGGAGGCAGAGGCATGAGCATCGCCACGTTTAATTAACAGCAAAAGTGTGAGTAGTGTCACACATCAGCCAAAAAAAGAAAATGTTGGAAAAAACGATCCACTCTTACCCCTCGATCAATTCGGGAAATAGAGAGTCAGAGATGGAGAGAGAGAGAGAAAGTGTGGGTAAGGGGGTCTTCCCTCGTTTTATATTCAAAAGTCTTGTCTGCATTATCAGGAACTGATTAATAACCATTGTCAGTGACGGCCCCCCCTATCCCCTCCATCCATCCACCCACCAGCCGTCATTCGAGTTATGCAGGGTAAAGGCAAAGATCTTGTTCCGAAGTGTGTATCTTGTCGTGTTCTTGAAAGGTTTCGGTTTCACTTTGGATCTTCTTCGTTGTATCTTGGACTTTGTTAAAAGTCTTAGGGTGCCAAAAATAAAAAAGGGATATAAAAACTTTACACTTTAATTTTAATTCTAATTACGCGATTTCCCTTTATATTTTTCTTAACTTTCTAAATTTTAAAGGAGTCACCTAGGAAAAAATATTTCTTACTGGTTAGCCAGGTCCATCGCCTGCTTCTTCTAGACAGGAGTCTTTTATATAGCATAGGAATTGTTCAGATAGTAACATTGTTTCATATAGTTGGAAAATTATGTTTTATTTGGATAACTTATTTCCAAAGCGATTGTTGTAAAATGTAATACTTGTAAATTATTCGGAATTGTGGGATTTTCGTTAAGATCGTGTGATTATATCATGTAGCCTCGGACAATATAACGTCTCGGCACATCCATGAGAAGTTGGGCTGCATTTCATGATAGCAATATTTTAATTTGATATATTTTTTCAAAATATTTTAGTTATAATTGTTGAGTAAATTAAGCTTTGATCCTGATCTGATTTGAATGCTATTTTTCGTTTGAAGATCTTTTAAGTACAACAAACAAATTTTTTAGATATGTTTCTTGGGGCAACACTTTTGCGAAGATTTGTCTCGCACTCCAGACAGATGTCCATATTTTATACTCTTTTTCGCCAGCAAATAGAAGAGTGAGGGCGTGGCATATCATGTAGATGCATTCATATATGTTTAATTTTTTTTTTTTTTGTATATTTTACATATCTACATAAATGCATTTCATGTTTACATTTCTTTCAGTGACAAGTGTCTGAATCACAGCACACCAGAGACAAAACGGCAGAAACCGTGGCAATGGCAGAGGCAGGGGATAGAGGGATGACATATCGAGGCAAGGAAAGCCAGCGACATGCAGCCGACAATCGATTAATCAGCAAAAGCAACAGCAACTAACAAAAAAACAAAAAACAACGCAATAATAATAAGAAACATGTTCTTCTTTCGAGATGCAGATGGAGATGCAACTGCAAGTGAATTGAAGGCGGAACTGAGTGTGGAAAAATGAGCAGCTTCAACGATTCAGGCATATCAAATAAATTCCAAAATTTCATAAAATTCTAAAATGAATAAAACAAACCTATTATTTTTTTGTTCTTTTCCCTTGTTTTCTTTCGTTCATTTGGAACTTGGGCAATTAACACACAAGCAAACCAACAAACGCAAAATGAAGACAACAAAATGTCAAAGCCAAAATGAGTGACCAAAAGTCATTACAACAAAACTTCAAATTGACCAAATTAATCTAATTTTTTTGTATCTATGTGGTGGCCTTTGTGTGTGTGTATATGAAAGTTTTTTTCTGGTCTTTTGTCAATGTGTTTAAGTTGAGTTATTATTTTTGTTGTATGGTGGAAGCGAACTTTTTCTCTCAACATAATTCTCACATAATAGAGAATTGTGTTTGGTCATTTGTTAAGAATATTGGTCTGTTACGTATTTTATATAAATATATTTAGTTAATCGTTTGTTTTCTTTTTTCAATTCGCTAAATTTTCTATGATTAAAAGTCAAATTGGTCTTGTCACTCAAACATACACTCATAAAATGTTGCCAAAGATTCTTAGCAATTTTATTCTTGTTTTTTCATTTGCTTCCATTTTATACTCTTTGAAGTCTGAATAGGGACTTTAGTTCTATTCAGAGATGTCAACGTGACTGAGCAAATTAAACGCAAATCATGTTCGAAAAAGATATATTAAGTTTTTATTAATCGGAGTAGTTTGGGGTATATATATTGGTATTTTTGAGGTCTCTTCTATAAATAGCTAAGGTACGTTGAATAACGAACGAGTGATAAGAAAAACGGGTTATGAACATAAAGCAACTCGGAAAAAGGTTTAAATGAAGCCTTTCCTTCCGTCCTATCTTCAAGGAGGAACAACTGACTATCATTTTACTATAAAAGAAAGCAAACTCCGGCAACAGAAGGTATGCATCTCTTTATATTATTAATCATCACAACGATATCTCTTTATGGATTAACCAATTACTTCAAGACTTCGTACGCCAAATCGGTACAAAAAATTGTCCAAATAATAAACAACAGAGTTTTCTATATGTATAATCTAATCTAGATGAAGTCATAGGCCATTAGTTTGTTTTTGATTAGAGGCACTATTTGTATTTAAACGTCCGCCATTATGTCACCAAGCTATATTTTTTTATCGATTTTAGTATCTAGTTTTAAATTTCTTTTGGAATTTTTGGTGCTACTTTTTAATTGTTTTACAATTGCAATACAATCCCAATGCTTAAGTTTAAGGACCATTCATCGACGGAAATGTGGCTTTTATATAAAATATTTTTCATTGTGATACCAGTAAATAGAAAAGGGTAACTCAAACATACAGTGGTTGACAATTAGCATCACAGTAAAAAGATACTGGCCCTATGATTTAGATTTAAGCCATTTCTTATAAGTAAGGACACATTGGAATCTGCAAAAGTTTATAATAACATAATTTTTAAAATTCACATTTTACCACAAGCATATTCAAATGTTCAAAAAAATATATTTTTTGGAGTCACATCATTTGTCATTCAAATTATATAACTATATCGTGCGTAAGTAAGTCTCCGCCTTATGAAAAACACGAAGCCATATCTAATCTGCATCGCAAAGACTCACACATTCACATTCCATCTGCATGTCGGCTATGAGATCCACATGCATACATATATCTATTTCTATATCTATATACCATCGTCGCGCCTTCGCTACTGTCGGCGTCATTATTAATTTCTTTGCCTCAAAAGCGGGAGAGGGGGACGAATGATGGCAAAGGGCCGAACGGGAGCAGTTTTCAAAATGAATTTTTATGCGGCTCTGCCCTTGTGCATCATATGGCGGGGCTTGGCAACATCATCATGGCAGCATCTCCTCCTGCTTCTCAATCTTCTTCTTACTCATTTCATCTTATTTTATTTTAGCATCACGTGGCTGCCGCCGTTTCTGCCTCTGCGTCTGCATTTCTGTAGCGCCTGCTGCTGCTGTTATATTTTGACATATTGCCGACATTGATAGTATGAGACGTTGCAATGAAATTTGTTGTGCTCGTCAACGAGAGTCGTGGCCATTATTCAAATGCCGGCCAAAAGTTACGCAGCATTCAAATGGTATATGAGAAAAAAAGAACACTTCGGTTAGAATTACTTGGGTTTTGCTCACAAAAGTGAACCAAGAAAACAATTACACCCTAAATATCATTTAGCATAACTGAATCAATTTAAAATTACACTGAAATTTCATAAACAATAGGCCAAGAAAAATTGACTTCAAGGCTATTAAATAATTGAATTGTGTACTAAAAGTTCCCATAATGGTAAATGCCAGTACCGTAATTAAATGTTAAATATGTTTTAAGGCTACAGCAAAAATTAGCTCATTTACGTTGAGGTTTACATAGCAATAAAGTTTGTAGAATTTATCATATCTGTATTACATTGATCTAAAAATTGGCTGATTAGTTAAGTTGGAAATTGTACTGCTAAATTTCAAAGTTTCTAATTGTACACATATGTCCAATAGACATGACGTTAGTGCAGAAAATTATTATATATCATAAACAATTATTTCTTAAAAACAGAAACACAAATGTGAGAATCAAAACAAAGGTCGAGTCAACATATCAGCGTAATATGTATATCTGCAAATGAAATATAATAACAAGACTAGCATAACATGGAGAAGAGTTCAAAGCAGTCACAAAATTTTAACCTAATTAAAGAATTTAAAATTAAATGAAATGCAACTCATGTTTTCAAATAACATATATTGGAGCACCTCAAAGAAGTTGTCAATATTGAAATATTAAAATAACCAATCTATCATCTTTCTTATTGGCTTCATTTAGTTTTGATTCCCAAGTATTTTAAACGCTGATAACATGGCGTGGCTAGTCCCTAATCATTTGATTATCATAAATTCAGTTTTAAAGGACAAAGCTTAAAAAACAACTGTATGCTTAGAAACCCTAAGTAACGGTTCATAGAAAGGATTATCTCCAGGCGATGCTGCATTTCATTTATGGATCTACCATAAGACTTTGTCATGCAAATGCCGTAAAAGGTCCAATCAAACATCTCGAATTCAGAACGAGCTCAGCTTTCTTTTGTGTAGTTCACACTGTACTTTAATATAATCTCTCGTTGTGGCATAATGCCTTTTTTCCAAAGGTGTTGCTTCTGTGACTGAATAAGAAACAGATTAACTACACGTTTGTCTAAACATCAAATAACTAATTCACTATTTCTAAAATTTGAAAAAATCGTTTAATAAGTCGATTTTTATAGTTTTTCTTCAATTAATAATAATAAATAATATCGCACATACGATTATTCATTCATATGAATCATTTCAATGATCGATTAATTTACTTTTTGCCATAACTAGGTAGGCCTATTGGATTTCCGGAATTCTTAGAAAAGATAATAGAACTTGCTGGTTCTTGAAAGAGCTGTATAGACCACCTGCTCACCTTTTATCTTTGAAATAATCCTCTTGAAATGATAAGAACCTCCATTCTACTTAAATGCCAGATATACAGAACCTTACCTCTTCCGTACGAACAATTTTATCCTTAATAAAATTTAAATGTAAATAAATACATATAAAATATCTACTTTATATATTTGCACCACCTTTAATGTTGGCGGCTTTTTTAAAACGTTATTCAAAGAAGGGCTAATAGAGTTTAGTAGCCCAAACTCAGTATATTCTATGTGTTACCTTTGCTTTGTTTGTTGGTTTAAAATTCTATTAAATCTCATCTAGATCATATGTACATATGTCAAAAGTTTTTCTTTTGGTTAAAAGTGAAATTTATTTTTCAATATCTGTATATATTTTTCTGGCACATTTTATGACCATTTTGTTCGATTGCATCGAATGGTTGGAATGGCAATTAGTTTTCGGCATTTTCACTTTTCGATTACGAGTGTAAGTACGAGTAATTTCCTCTTGTTGTAGCCAGCCACGCATAAAATGCAATTTTTCACTTTCCCTTTTTGTTTTTCTTCTCTCTACCATTCTACCATTCACATTCATCGATGGTGAGATGGAAGAATGGGAGTGGGACAGCGTGGTAGTGGGGGTAGAGTGGGTGGTCACTAATTACAAAGCAACATCAAAATAATTATGGCCACTTTCGGTCATAATAACGAAACGAGAAAGGAATTTACCTGTGCAGAGAGTCGGTCGGTAAGTTCGTTTGAGGAGTGGAGAGGATTTACCGAAATTGCTTTCACATTAGAAACACTCTCTTTCATGCAACTAGGATACATGTAGGATGGACAACAGGCAGAGGCCTACCTGGTCTTGGAGAGGCAGGAGGGCAATTAATACCTTTCACTTCTAGTGGCGTTTGATGTGAGACCGAGTCCTGTCATTTGAACAACTTTGGTCTGCTCTGGACATTGGTCATTTGTTTGTGTCAACGCGTGGCCAAGGATTAGAAAGTAATCAGTGCCGATAAGAAGCGTCCGAGGCGTCTTCGTCTCCAGAGAGATCTGGCAAATTTAAATTACAATTCTCCACCCACCCACACTTACATACAGCATCAGGGACAAGAATTGGGAAGTGCCTGCCACTGTATCCTGGGCATTTTGCAGTTCGGTTACAAATGTCCATGGGGACTTTACTAATCTGTCATTCGCCATGATGCTGCCTTCTTCTGTTGCTACTGCTGTTGCCAGGCATCCCTCAAAGGCGGCCTTTTTGGACAGCTTGGAGCTGGAGAGGACCTCGTCACACACATGTGCACACACAGACAGGGACAGAGAGATAGACATAGACACAAAGTGCGAGAGAAAGAGAGAGAGAGAGACTCGCCCAATGGGCAAATGAAAAAGGACGAGTGTTCATATAAATGACCAAAATGCCACGCACTGACCCAAACCTCCTTCTCATTCTTCTTCACCTCTCTACCACCCCCACCAAATGTGTGTGTGAGTATGTGTGTGTTGCCCATTGGCATCGACGACATGGCAGATAAAATGTTTCAATGTCCAATCGGGTAATTTGTCAAAATACTCACCGAATGGTCAGGAAATATTTTTTATCGGCTGCACAAAAAAGCAAAGTAAAATGAAGCAGCAAAAAACAATGTTTATTTCTATTATCCTTTTCCATTTGATAAACACAAAATTGTGCTTATAAATTTAAAATACGCTATACAAAATTACTATTTGGTCTGAAAATGTGATATGTTAAATATAAAAATTAGGCCAGCCCATCGAAATATAAACACCTTATCTTTTATTAGTTTTGACCTTTATGGAACATTTTGCTGTGCAACTATGTAGATATATGTATGTACAAATAGCAGATCCTTGAATATGTGTGATAATAATTAATAAATTAAATTAAATTGTATTGGCTAAAGGAAATTTAAATATAAATTGCGAGTGTACGTCTTTGAAGTTAACTGCTTCTGCTATCTCTTTTGTACTTTCGATTTACATATCTATAAGCATACACTGTGATAATTATCTCTATTTATTATGCTACTAATTAAACAAATATCAATCTGATATAAGTCATTAGTGTTTCACAACCAATACAATTGTGACTGCCTTTCAATTCAAAATAAAACTAAGTCTTGTCATTTCTACAACACAAACATCTAAAAACTGAAAATCTTAAAAAATCTAACAGATATTTTAAAATACCTTTGGTTATATGCCAAAATTATAATTATAATATAATCTTAATACAACTGAATATAGCTTAAAATAAGCTTTAATAATATAAAACGAGAATAAGCTATCTTTGGCTAGGCCGTAGTTCATATACCTTTGAAGTACGGGCCACTTCTAAATCGTTAATTCCTTCATTGAGCAAGTTTCGTTTTCCAAATATTCTTTAATTGATAGAAACTTCTTATTTAGCTTACTTTACTAATTTTAAATTTCTAATAATCGATCGATGACTTCTATTGTAGATATACCTATGTATGTATGTTGTAGTTGACCGATTCGACAATCTTAATTAGGCAGTAAAAAGATTAAGTACCACGTTTCATTCCAGTAGTTTTCTAATTGACGGAAATATGGACAGACGGAAATGTTTACATATATCGACTCGACTTCTCATACTGATCCACAATATTTGTGCTTCTTGGGATCTTCATTACAAACACCTGACTGCAATAATTATACCCTCTACAAGTATTTAATTATATAAATTGTCTTGAATGGACTAAATTCGTAATATAAGGCAAACGAAACCCGTAGCATATTTAGACTCATCTATAAGAAATCAAACTAATAATAATACGAAGCCATAATTTCAATGTGAATGAAAAACCAGAGGGCCGGGGCTAACTTCGACCGCGTCAAAGTTTGTATACCCTTGCATCTTTTTTAGTAACTCTTTCCTTACCTATAGCCATCACAAAAGGCTAATGTTTGCGAAAGAACGGCCTACAATCTTAGATATTACTCAAAGTCACTGTTTTCCACCGATCGTTCCTATGGGATCTATATGATATAGTCACCCGATCTTCATCAAAATCGGCATAGTCATTAACAGATATATTTAACTATCAAATGTTTAATTTGAAAGCAATCGCATCACAAGTAACGAAGTTATTGACAAAAGTCACTGTTTTTGACCGATCGTTCCTATGGGAGCTATATGATATAGTCACCCGATCTGGATCAAATTTGGCACAGTGGTTTACAATTACAATAAACTTACTTATATTAAATTTCACGATAGCTTAAAAAGTAACGAAGTTATTGAGAAAAGTCTCTGTTCGTGACTTTGCCGTTTGTATGGGAGCTATATGATATAGTCACCCGATCTTGATCAAATTTGGCACAATTATTAATAAGAACACAAAACTGACCAATACCAACTTTTATGACAATTGCTGATAAAATAACGAAGTTATTGAGAAAAGTCACTGTTCGTGACTTTGCCGTTTGTATGGGAGCTATATGATATAGTGGTCCGATCCGACTGAATCCGAGATATACAAACCCTGCAGTATATACAAGCCTACGTGCAAAATTTCGGCTCTGTAGCTCTTACGCTCTAGGAGGAGTTCGCATCGATCCAGACGGACGGACGGACGGATGGACGGACGGACATGGTTATTTGAACTCGTCTCGTCGTGCTGATCAAGAATATATATACTTTATATGGTCGGAGATGCTTCCTTCTATGCGTTGCACACTTCTGACCAAAATTAATATACCCTTTTTGCAAGGGTATAAAAAAGTAGTAAGTAAGTATAAGTATAATATCGGTGTCGTATGAATGATCGCTCAAGAATAAACAGATTTATGTCGTTATTAAGTTTCGTACACTTCTTAAAAAAAGTAGCCTGTCAAACAAGCTAAAATTTTACTTCAAAGCAATTCAAATTTACTTATTTATCATATTGCATTTCTGTGAGAATTATCTCATTTCAAGTTTCATTCATGCATTCTTTATTAATACATTTTAATTACACGCTTGACTTAACGGAAAAAATTTGGTGGTCTAATACAGATTTGTTCCACGCATCGCTAAATGAATTAGATGCCTACCTATGTATATATTTATATGTATATATTTGAACAATAATGAAAATTTCAACGGCGATGATGAAGGCTGATGGAATGTCTGCCTGCAAAGTCTGACTGGCTAGTCAGCCAGTCCGTCATCATCATCATCCACCAAGAGGTAGAGTAGGCCTGCAGCGTGTGCACACACACAAACAAACACACATACACATCGGGTGTATCCTTTCGTCCTGTCTCTGTTCTCAGTTGGCAGTTCCCTGCGTTTCCCGCTTCTTTCTTTTTTTTCTTTTTTGGATGTAGTGGGGAGAACGCAGAGGAGTTCCATGATAAATGTCGACAAATTCGTCAATGTCAAAATCAGACTGTTACAAAGCAGCCAAACGCAACAAACTCAACTCCACGGAGGATCTACGTACATAGAGAGTAAAGACAGAAACTCAAACCCAAACTGGAACTGGAACTGAAACTGAAATTGAAACTGACTACCAAATAGCAATAACGAAAATCTTTCAGTTTAGTTCTTTACACCACGAAAATGTATTATTATTATACAGAAATTACCATATGTTCTTTCCATAATTTTGCCTTGATGCAGATTTTTGCATAGAAATTCATTGAGTAGAAATTATATTGACTAATATGATGGCAACCGTGGGGTCGAAGGGGAAAACAAAGTCATTAATCAGTTCATCCTGCATACATATGTACATATATGTAGATGAATTGTTCAGCAAGTGAACTAGAATTTAATTTGACACGGTTCATTGGCACCTTTTGGACGGGGATGTAATTGGAACACGTGGATGAAGCAGCCTATACTATACAAATAATTAGTTTTGGGCTTCATAAAGTTAATACAAAAATGGGATAATCTGCTCCTTAGTACATATGTACATACATTATATTAACAATTGACAAACCAAAATGGATAGTTTATTCAGATCTTTTGAATATTAGTTTTGCTTATTGCTTAAAATTTTTGAAACAAATTATGCAATTTTTGCTAAATTCCAAAACTTTTCCAAACCATTTTGTTATAAACCCAGAAAGTATAATTTTCGAACCTTTGGTAGAAAGAAGCAAAATATTAATTAGGTTGTCAATTTGAATTTTTTTCCCTTTCATTTCTTTGGAGACTTACATTTAACAGCTCAATTAATTTGGTCACATTTGAGCCGAGGCTGGAGACAGAGTCAGAGCCAAATCCAGGTTCCCCCTCGACCAGCATCAATTTGAGTTATGCGATCCATTGGCATTATCTGGCGGCTCTGATTCACATGCCCAATCCCTGTTCCAGACGACACAGAGACAACCAAAGAGAAAAAGAGAGATGAAGGCAGGGACAGAGAATTGACTATCGATGCGATGGAGACGACAGGGAAACGATAAAGATCTCAAAAGGATCTTACTGACTGTTTTTACATATTCTGCTCTGTCTCTTTCTTTCTTTCTGTCTGTCTGTCCGTCTCTGCGGTTGAAAACAAATCGATGCCATTATAGTGCGACAACTTTTAGTTGTGGTGAAAATGAGTTTGAGTCAGTTTTAAATTGAATAATATTAATTTGCATGATAAAGCGTGTGATCGCCGATATTAATCATTTAATTAGTTGAAGTTTTGCGACAAAAACTCCAAAATAAAGGCAAGGCAAGGCGCGCACAACTTCTGAGGTACAATGAGGAGAAAGGTGAGAGATTGGGGAGCCTCACCTAACAGAATTATAATTACTTGAGGAAAAACAACAACAACAGCAACAGCAATAATAATTGCCTTTCAGGTTGCGGCACTTTTATTACATTTGTTCTTCATTTTCTTTATTTTTTCATTTGTTGTTTTTTCCCCTTCTTTTTTAATGACCAGAGAGCAAATAAAAGAAAAATGTCGTTCTGATTGACGAATTGCGTGCGTATAATTGTATCTTACAGATATTTTTTTGTTTACTTGCGCCAACTGTGTGTTTGTGTGAATGTGAGTAGGTTTGTGTGTGTGTGTGTGTTGGGGCTACATTCATCCGCTATAGAGGCAAGTTTAATTGAAGAACAACTGTAGATACGCGCCAAACAAAACAAAACCTTTTGGTTTTCTGCTATGGGGAACCCTCACGCAAACAGAAAAACTTACAAAGAAAACAAAAATAACTAAAACAAAATGTCGGAAATCTTTTGAAGTTGGCCTTTCGGTTTTTGGGGAAGAAAAGGTTCACTTACATAGATACAGCCATTTGTGTGGGACTGTGAAAAGTCATTCATGTTTGGTAATTAGAAATCCACATAAAGCAAAGACCTTGCCAGTTCGTAATCTTGAATTTAAGCTCAGAGATACAAATCGAATTTTATTTTAATCTTAAGATGGAATAAGGGGCAAAGTTTTATACCTACATACATATGTATATGATATACATATGAAAAATATGCAGAAAATACTTTGAAAATGAAAGCTTGACTAAATACTACCTTTTGTAATTAATTTATTAGAATAAATTTTGTCCACACAAAAAATAGATAATATTTAAAATATTCGAATTATTCCTACAGATTTCGATCTCCTATAAATGCATTAGGCCTTGCGTTTAAGCCAACTCAATATCATCTTAGAAGATTCTATCTTCATAATTATGCACTAAGAAAAATAAGCGCGAGTCAGCTTAAAATCAAATTCTGATATTTCATAATGTTGTTGTTAAAATAGTGGATTAAATGGATTAAAAAGTATATGGCCGGGGCTAACTTCGACCGCATCAAAGTTTGTATACCCTTGCAACTTTTTTGGTAACTCTTTCTTTACCTATAGCCATCAAAGTGGATAAACGTCTTATCTAAAAAGGCTAATGTTTGCGAAAGATCGGCCTACAATCTTAGCATAGGAAATAACGAAGATATTTATCAAAGTTACTGTTTTACACTGATCGTTCCTATGGGAGCTATATGATATAGCCACCCGATTTTAGTCGGAATGCTTCCCTCTATGCGTTGCACACTTCTGACCAAAATTAATATACCATTTTTGCAAGGGTATAATAATACTCGAATCAAATACGAAATGCAACAATTAACCAATGGGAATCCAAAATATAAATTTTAATTTTAAAAATTGAAAACTTTTGCCTTAATATTTGTTTTCATAATGTGTAAGAAGGCTCGTTTTATTTCTTACGCTGATTTGTTTTTAAACACAAAACAGAACATTTACCATAAAAATGTTGCGACATCCTTAAAATTGCCAAATGTTTCTCAACAAATGTTGAGCAACATGCTTGCCGGATTCAAGAATTGTTTATTTGACAGTGCACAGATGGCGGCACTGTTGTCTTCTGATTGGATTCTTGCATAGGTGGCTTGGAAACAGTTCTCTTTTGTCTTAATAGATGACGCCAGAGGACGCAGAATAGCAGAAGTCATTTTGACATCCTCAACATCATTATCCTCAGCTTTTTTGTAAGTGTAAAGCCTTAAACCTGTCCTCTTCCTTAAGACAAAATGGGTCCTTGGACGTGACGCCTCCATATAAATGATTTGCCACCCTTTTTGTTTTTGCAGCAATGTATTATTTAAAGAGAGTTTTCCAAGTCCTCCATGCAACACTCGTTGCAATAAACATGAAAAGGAAAGGCATTGTATTGTAAATAGATGAATCTTCTTCAATGGACAAGTGTCGAGTAAATAAAATTATTGGCAAAATATGGAATTCCCTTAACGATAAGGGTAAATATATTAAGTCATTATCAATAGCTGTAGATTTCAAATAGAATGTCAATTTTTACCATGAATAGTTTGTACTTTTTTGGTAGCAATTTGGGGTCAAATTTGATATCACAGGAATATATTCTTACAGGATCTTGTGTATGTATTTCACTGAAAGATCGACTAAAGCAGAACTTGAAGCGTTTACATTAACCCAACATATCTTCAAACGTCGTTAGATGTTTTGAGGCTTGTTTTGCAATGAGATAAAACATATCAATGTATGCATGTATTTTGTGGGTTCTGATGGAATATTTACTTATGTTTACTATATATTTATATCTTTCTCTTTCTCTCCCTGACCATGAATTTCAGCCGAAAAAAATTATATGTAAATTATATTATATATGCAGATATGCGCTACTTGAAGCGAGGCATCGCCCAGTTGCTCCTCACATGTTCACATCTTCCTTTCTTTTTCTCATTTATTTCGGTTGGCGGCCTTCTTTTGAAACAAAATAAAATTTGCTTAGTCTTAGTCTGTGTCAGTGTCTCCCATCCCCATGCCCAACCTCATCATCATCTCCGTCTCAGTTTCAGTTTGTCTCGTCCTCTTGCCTCTCTGCCCTTAAATCATTTTATGCTGCGCTGATTTTATGTACATATGTTTGATTAAAAATTAAAATTATCATTTACGGCCCATTAAAACTAAACCGACCAAAGATTTTTTCGCATGTCAGTTCTCATTTTCATTCAACAACAGCAAAATTTAACATACAATTTTCAAGATAAACAAAAAACTTTGCCTAGATGCCAAAATTGTTGACACTTTGTATAGGAGAATGCTTAAGACATGAGATATTTTTAATATTATTTCGACCACCACCAATGATATTGAGGTTATGAAATGCAATAACAAGAAGATATCTAGGAAACACAAAAAAAAGTTCAGATTGAAATATTTTATTTAATTAACCCTTTATTACTAATATGAACCTTTATTTTTCTACAAAATAACGTTGATATACCTTTGGAAGTTCTTTCTAACATCGAGAAAGAAAATCAACCCAACATTTCTTAATAGATTTTTATGGGTTTAAAATGTTTCTCGATTCGTAGTGTTCCACCAAACTTAGACGCAATGTACGACTTAAGGCCGGAGAGTTCAGACGATTTTCAGCTGGGCTCCAAAATATTTATAAGAGATAAAGATTTCTGGCAATGAATGTACTTAGTAAACCTTATCACAAAAGCTTGGCTCTCAAAACAACACATGAAAATGCAAAACATTGAATATTTTAATACTAGAATCATTTCTTTCTGAGACAGTCAAGCAGCCAAACGCTTAAAGAAATAAATTATTTACTATTTGTTTGAAATATGTACTTTGAAATGAATCTACAAGGTGTTGTGGCACTTTGTGCTCTTGTTTCGCTTTTTTGTTATCAGCAGGTCAACTCAACGACAGCTTCTCTGACAGAAAAGGTAGGTGGAATTGTGAATATATAAAGTGAAAACAATTTCCATTCTTAATAATTATGTATAATAATTATGTACTGTAGCTTTGTGGATACTTGGAGGACAGTCCAAGTTCCTGTCGCTCATATTGCTACAAACAGCTGAAGGAATCGCAAGAAGACTTAACCGATTTGGCGAAATTAAACCAAATGGAGAGAGTATGCAAAGAAACACTTCTTCCGAAGCCCAGTTGCAAAGGACTCTCCTCGGGTGTTTATCAAATCGCAATGCCGGGAGTTCATCCATTTGTTGCTCTTTGCAACGGAGATATAGCCGATGGTGGTTGGATTGTTATGCAGAAACGATTTGATGGGAGCGAAAACTTTTTCAGAAATTGGACTGACTATCGCAATGGTTTTGGTAATTTAAACGGGGAATTATATATTGGTCTTGAACTTTTATATCGCATAACTACTTCGGGACCTTATGCACTCTATATACAAATGGAACGTAAGAATGGAAGTGTCGAGTTTGCTCATTATGATCGTTTTCAAATAGACAATGAAGACTCTAAATATATGTTGAAGACCTTGGGAGAATTTAAGGGAACGGCCCTTGATCTGATGGATGCATATAATCGAAATGGAAAATTCACAACTAAGGATAGCGACAACGACGACGCGCCAGATATCAACTGTGCCTCGCGATTCTATGGTGCCTGGTGGTACAGAGGGAACTGCAATGGGCCGTAAGTAACAAACTGATTAATCTTGTTCACAAATTTTGATACTATGATATATAATTACCAGCAATCTCAACGGCTACTATTATGAAAAAGACGTTCATATAGCAGATAGTATGAGCTGGGATAGATGGAATGCGCTCAAATCATTGCAGATGCTTATTCGGTCAAATCCATAATATAAATTCTGTAGGAAGCTAGGAAAGCGTATGAGAAACTCTGTTATCAATACTCAACCATATCTTTTGTCAGTTTTATATATAAAAACATCATGAAATACTAAACCGTGTGTCATTAAATATATATTTTTACCTACATGTACTTATGTGTAAATGTACATATGTTCAAGACCCAAGATTATTTTGCTACACAGACCTTATCAAAACTCAAGCCACTGGTAAAATATAAAAAAATCTTTGTACAAAAACATAAATGTGTAAACGTTTTTTTTCTGATTTTATAAAATGTTTGCTCAAACCTTTTTTGAAATAATTTTTCAAAATAATTTTCTTTAACATCATTATAGGCAGTGGATTACTGGTAGAAAGTAATACTAGAATCATAAGATACATTTTACTTGCAATTAGGCTTTTATATTAACAGCTGCTAAATAACTAGTTAGGGACTACTCAAAGAGTTCATATTTCTTGAAAATATCAACATGAATTTTCCAATTTTTTTTTCTCATTTTGTAGATTCTTAATTATCTGCTAAATGTTGTCAAGTTATCTTCGATGCTGGATTCTTTTGTTTGCTTCCATTTGCTCAGTTGGTAGTCAAAAATAAAAAGAATTTCGAAAAAAATTGTGACAATTTTCTATGTTAAAATCCAGGTTTGGTATTTTGTAAAGACCTTGACTACCCCCGTAAAAGTCACAGTCAGTCGGACAATTCCTCTAAAAATCGTTGGAAAAATAGGACAAAAAAAGCATACAAAAAAATATATGCCTTAGTTCTAGTTTCATTTTGAGAATTTCTCTGTGGAAAAAAATGGAAAACTGGAATACGGGAACACGAAATAAAAAGAAGATATGCACTGTAAAAATATTTTAAAACGAATTTTCATTGTGTGCCGGTATTTTTGCCATTGTGTAAAAAATGCGAGCAGTTTTTTTTTATTATTACTTCGGGCTGCGACTTAATTTTTTCATATTTTTCTTTTGCTTTCTTTTTTTGCTGGCAGCTCTCGGACTCATTTTCCATTTAAAATGCTCGTCGCACAAAAGTTTTATCGCTTTACAACCATCCATCCATTTCGAAACACAGAGTACCAATAAAACTTTATGGACACGACCGCTCGAGTTTCCGACCGTAGACCTGATTTGGTAGCCGCGAAACTGTAGCAGGAAGAGAGCGATCAGGACGTGAATTAGGTCAGGACATGGAATGAATATTTTTTGACTATCTCAGCGAATTTTCATTCGAATCCAAGGCCACCAACGGACCAACTTAGAAGCATCCGGTTATGCAAGTCTATGCAATTGCAAATGGGTTCGTCTTTCAAAGAGGCTTGCATAATAAATGCCAAATATTTATTTGTTTAACTTGGAAATGCTCTACTTTCGACCATTGTCTTGGCCATTGTGTTTACCCGGGCAACGCCCACGTCGAGCGTCCAGGTCACCTCTTACACAATATTTCACAACCGATTTTCTAAATCCGGGGATTAGGCTCTGGTCCGCGGCTGACAAAGGAACTAAGACCCAGGCCTGGTCTGTCGCCTCTGCTCTAATTTAAATTGCTCAAAACTCATTGTGTCCAATGTTTCCTAAAAACTGACCTAATTTTTGCCATAATCTTTTGTTTTCACATAGAGTTTTCTATTTGAATATAGTTTTTATGGCTCTGCGACAAGTCGTAAGTTCAAGGAATTCGGATGACAATATTGTCCCAAAATCAAAGCGTAGTTCTTAAGCTAAATAAGGAGTAGGGATAAACAACAACAGCAACGTCGATGTAATTAAATACTTCACATATCTATAGTGGGGGAACAAAAGAAGACAAAAATTACTTACACTTTTGCTTCCTAAAAAGAAAGCACTAACCGATATTTCTAATGAAGCATCAGTTTTAGCATCAACCACTGATATTTGCGAGTTTTAACAATTATTTTATAATTTGTAAATTTAAAACTATTTACTATTTATTATTTGCACTTTTTAATTAATTAATTGGTATTTGTTACCATCAAAATATGTTGAGATTTCGTCAACTTTTGATGGATTTTCTTTAAAAAATTGGCTTTTTATCATTGGTAAATACTCCGATATGGTGGACTTAACGATTTTTACTATATTTCAACCTTTTAAAAAAAGGTACAATCAACAATGGTGAATGAAAGTAAGATCGGTTTTACTTTCTGAAGAATTCGGTCATATCCATATAGTACAAAACTAAAGGCAAAAAAAAAATTTTTTGACCGATCTTGGTCAAATTTCACACATCAATTAATTAATTTAATTAGAAAATTTTAAATTTTACAATCCCCATAAATTAGTTTACAATTATAGTCCCATAAAGCTCCATTGATCCACGAATTAAAAACAAAAACTAAAGGCCAGGGCTAAAGTTTTGCAAGTTTTTTGATACTTCTTCCCTACCTATAGCCATCAAAATGGAAAAACACGGCCTACAGTCTTAGCATAGGAAATAGCGCAATTATTGCTCAAAGTCATGGTTTCGTCCGATCGTTTCTATGGAAACTATATGATATAGTCACCCGAACTTGCTTAACACAGTCATTAATAGCTATGTTAAACTGAGAAATATAAATTTGTGTGACAATTGCGTAAAAGTAACGCATTTATTTACAAAAGTTACTGTTTTCGACATATCGTTCCTATGGGAGCTATATATTTTTTTCAAATTTGGCAGAATCGTTTTGTCATAAACTCACCAATATCAAATTTCATGACAATAGTTTAGAAAATAGAAGTTATTGAGAGAGGTCACTGTTTGTGTCTTTGCCGTTTGTACGGCAGCTATATTATATAGTGGTCTGATCCGGCTAAATTCGATACATACAAACTGTTCTGTATATACAAGCCTACATGCCCCTCCACTACACCCCCAACTTTAATTGCACTGATATAAACAAATTCCTTAAAAATAACTTATCCCAAAAACTTAAAAACAACATAGATAGCTGCAACACATGGTACCAACAGTTAAACAGCAATCGAACACACACAGGAGACTATCTCAAAAACACTTTACAAAAAGACATAACAAGGATGGACCAAATAAAAATTCTAAGACTTAGATTAGGACACACAAGATTCACTCAACAACACTACATCAACCCGAACGACATAACACCCTGTCCAAACTGCAACTCAACATCCGACCAAAACATAGAACACGTACTAAAAAACTGCCCTGCAACCTCACACATTAGGGAAGAAATCTTTGAACAATTTTGCCCCATATCAATCCTTGCAAACCCTACTCCAACAAACCTCTTAATGATTATAAACTACCTCAAAAAATCAAATTACTACCACATCCTATAGGTTTAAATTTAGAAAATATAATTAATCATACATAATGGAAATGTAAATAAATAAATAAAATAGGTTAATGAAATAGGTAAACTAAATATGTAAATACACAAGCCGAAGGCCCAAGCAGCTAGCGCTTAGTAACTAAGTTCCGACTAATTTGTAATTAGTCCTAACTCTAAGATAAATAAATAAATAAATACATGCAAAACCCTATAGCTTTAACGGTCTAGGAGGAGTTCGAGTTAATACAGACGGACGGACGAACAGACAGACGAACGGACGTGGCTATTTGAAATGGTCTCGTCGTGCTGATCAAGAATATATATAGTTTATATGTATGGAGATACTTCCTTCTATGCGTTGCACACTTCTGGCCAAAATTAATCATCCCAAGGATATAAAAATGTCAATATTCAATATATGTCAATATAGTTTATATGTTTGGAGATACTTCCTTCTATGCGTTGCACACTTCTGACCAAAATTAATTATCCCAAGGATATAAAAATGTCAATATTTATGACAGTCGCTGGAAAATAACGAAATTATCTAAAACAATATTTCGATTGATAGTTTCTAATAAAGGTACTTTGATTCGACTGAATTTGAGATTAAATTTGTAATTTTGAAATTTTTTCAATTTCATGGAAATAGTCTTCGTGCACGAAAAAATAAATTTATGTACATATATATTTTACGTATCGGGAAATACTCTCTTTTTTATGCGTTGCACTCTTCTGATAGAAAAAAGAAATGACTAAACATCTTGTAAATTTACAGTTTATATTG
The DNA here is from genome assembly GCA_018152135.1 of Drosophila paulistorum. Lineage (NCBI taxonomy): Eukaryota > Metazoa > Arthropoda > Insecta > Diptera > Drosophilidae > Drosophila > Drosophila paulistorum. The sequence continues at coordinate 8,846,275 of JAECXG010000805.1, read as the reverse complement.
TTTTATAAAATTCAAAATCAGTTAGATTATTCTAATTTATAAAGTAGAAATCAACTGTGAATATTTCACACTCTAAAAATAATCTTGGCACAAATTTATTTGTTTCCTTTAACTCTAGACACAAAACCCCGCCCAGAAAGTTTTCGTCGAAACGACGTAGAGGCGGGAGGAGCTGGACTAAGCTAAGTATGTTTTGAGTAAACACTTCTATGGGACAAATCAAGGACCTGGCCTACCTGGCAACGGCAAGGGCGACGTCGCGTGTGTCTCGCATTAAAATGATCGTCTTGTTTAAGTACAACCAAGGACACAGTTCACGCGACTCGAATTTGTCTCTTTCTCTTCATATTCGTCGTCATCGCCGACGTCGTCTGTTTATAGAATGTAAATGCACCGTGTCATGGGTCCTTAAAACGTCTTAATTGCCCACGTATCCTTCGCTTGTAAGATGTGCAATTGGTTTCCAAGGCGGAAATATTATTGCCACGTCATAAAACTATAAAACTGCCCGCAGGGGGCGAAATGCGGTCCCAGTTTCTAGCTGAAACTCTCAGGAGGACTCTTGGACTGCCAAGAACGTAGATTGACGATCCCCGAAACAATTCGCTGAATTTAGACGGGCGTGCGCGGCTTCGATTCCATGGCGTACGACTCGTCAATTTTAACAAAAATTGCATTCAGTTTTTACACTGAACTCTCGGGAGGTGGCCTTTAGTTCATGGCATTGTTAATGGATAACAATCCTTATTAGTTCTTTATGTCTGTCTTCAAGGCAAAGAAGACGAAAACTGACTCTGCCAAAAAATGTTTGTAAATTTCTATATGCAATTTGCTGACAATTGAATTACGCATTGAAACAAAGAAATCACCGAAAAAATCATTAAATAATTTGTACAAAATCAAGATTTAATCATTCGAAAACAAGTTACAATAGGTACTCCTGCATTTAAAAACCACACAAATGGCCCAGTTCTTAAATAATTAATTTAATTATTGTTATTATTATTATTATTACTTTAGCATTTGATATTGTTGTAAACGATCAACGTAACTATTTTCTGACAAGCAAAAGTAAATATGGCTATCGACTTAGATGGTAAATTGCATCCATAGCCAAGAATTCGAGTCCGCATCCTTGTTGTTCAGTTGCCCTTGAAACTGAGCCATTTAATTCCCTAATTGCCATCATTGCATTTAAACCCGAAGTGTAAACAAACCAATGATAGAAAATAAATTTATAGAAATCTAATTTAATACATAGATATATTCCTGCTTACAAAAAAGGACTGACCATTTCGTTCACCGAAGTTCTTTAAGGCAAACAACACACCGAGTGTCAGATGGTCATGTATCGCCCATGTTTTTAGATAGAGAAAAGGAAAAATATAGTTTCTGAAATAATAAAACATGCAAAAATAGTTTTTGTTTTAAAAAGCTATTTGTTTAAATTCTTGATCAGCATGATCAAGCAAGTCGTCTGTCGAAGAAATGTATTGATTGAAGTAGCGATTTTGAAATGGCCCGCACTACAAGGTTGGTTTTAGTTTTAGCTTAGCATCTCAGACCATAATAATATATTGAAGATTCACTGAAATTCAAGATTCATTATTTTCTAAGCTCTTGTTATAAAAATTATTAGCTAATATAGTCATTTTAATATACCTCTTAATGTCTGCTGCGAATTTGATCAAAATGGTATAACTAGCTGTCATATAAACAGACGTCTCTAGCTAACATTAGAAACCTTTTTTTACTTTGACGTTAACGATAGGTAAGACAAGATTTAATACTACGTAATGATTGTAATAAAATTCATAAAGATCTTGGAAAATATATAAAGACAATTATTTAGCTCTCATGTAAGCGATCGGCTTAAAATATGAATTTGCTTTGATCTCTGTGACGGTACTTGCCTATATACCATCTTCAAATTTTCTTGACTCTCCCCCTGTCAACACATGAAATAATGTTCTTTGAATTTAGAACCTTGTCACTTATTCAATTCAATGATTCACACAGAAGGTGTTAATAGGACCACCAGCAATTTTTAAAGGTATTTGGTATTGTAGCTGATATCGAAGGCCATAAACAAGTACACAAAACACATAAATATAGTTCAATTCTTTTGCTAACTTACGAGGTCATCATTATTGAAATGTGACAAAACAATGCGAATAAGTGTGACAGGAGCGATTATTGCCTGATCCTGATCCGTGATGTCCATTCTCAGTCTGCTGATGCGCTAAGGAAATGCCAACATAAACACACACATACACATACAGATGGATAGACTGACAGAGGCAGGAACAGAAGCCAAGGACACAGGCGACGCGTGACATATTGAGGAAAATGTTTGTACACATTAAGAAAAGGAGCACAGCGAGGAGGCAGCATTTGCCTTGACTTTAGTGTTGATCATCGACTATTCAAGGACGATCGACAAGCTTCCCCTCCAAAGTGTCCTTCGGGATGAAATGCTTCACTCAGAATGAAGGTCAGAGAAAATTTCGGCTACAATGAATTGAGAAATGTAAAATAAAATTACTTCATCGGGAGCTACTTTACATCGTTGCAGCCATGGAACCTGCTGGGCTATGTTCCGATTCGACTTTTCGATTGATTTCCTCGAAGTTAATGACTAAATCAAACAAACAGAAAATGAATTTTGAATAATTTTTTCAAATTTTTCACTAATTAGCCGTCGATTGAGGCAATCAAATTGATTGTTCTTCAATTCCCCACACATCGAAGTCACATGCTGGGCTCGTGTTAGACGCATTGACGCTGTTACTATATATAAATCTGAATCAGTCGGGGAAGAAGTGAAAGAACTACTTCTCTCTCATGTATTTGTATTGTTTGTTTTTCTTTGGTTGTTGATAATTTTTCTCAGCCCCTTTTCAACCCGTCCAGATAGCTCCAACATTTGATACACAGCATGACATCCACCTTAAACTGAACTGCCTCACTCTCTCGGTAATGAGTAGTGGCGATAGTGTCGATTGTTTCTTTTTTTCCGTTGTTGTTGGGATATTTTCCTGCCTTCTATTTAGTCTTTGGGTGGGGGAACGGCGTAATGAGCATGGCTATCTTTATAGACGAGAATGATTCGCCCCACTTGATGCCGGATTATTCAAAACTCAAACTTCAAAGGCCAAAGACCAACCTCAGCATGTGACTCCACCACGGGTTGGAGGCACTGGGCAAAAACTAACCAAATGAAGAAGGACCGAAACCACTAATATTTATATAATATTTCTTCCCCTATGCCAATTTGTAATTGAATGCAAAGTCTTTTGAAGTTTCAAATATTAATGGGATTGAAAATTGATGCCTAAATTAGAGTGAGGAACCCAATTCTTAATTCTCGATTATGTTAACTGCATTTTTATTGGGTTAAAGAAATTTTTTAAAGACGCAGCTGAGAATATTTTGTTTTATCGAATTCTATCTCCATCGTTAGGGATTAACACATTCGCCTACTTCAGGCGCGTGCCTGTTTCTACCTTCCGACAAGAGCAAGAGCATATTGATAAATAGTCGATGATCCTGGGTCCTGTATATTTCCTTTCATGTATAGTCAGTTCACCCTCATTGAAAGTGGCAAAAATGTGCAACGGCGTGCGGCGCAAGGAATGAACGACAGAAAGAGCGAACGAACGAACGTGAATGAGGACACAATGGGATGGTCCCGATTCCACTGTCAAGGTAATTTATTAATTCGGCAATAAAAACGTTCCTTTTTGCTTGGTTTTTGGGTGCGAATCCGGGTTCGGAATTTGGGCAATCGAGCAATCACACATTTTTATTTTTGGGGTGTATTGTGGTCGGACATTCGTATGTGGGCCTTACAACTCAATTAAAATTGCTCTGGGTCTTCATTTTGGGTGTCTCTTTTTCTGTGTGCGAGTGTATTACATTTTTATTCAGAAATGACTTTATCCACCAAAAATTCAATTATCTGTAACTAAGAAACTAAAGGGGTTTTGAGTTCACAATGAATTCTGTAAACTTGTAGACATGGTTAAGCAATCCTTGGACAAGAATTGAAAATAGTGACCCCGAAGTGCTAGCATATACAGGATAGAAATATTTTTAAAGCTAATTGGATATTTTACGAGGAAAAGTAAGGAAACGAATTTAGCTGAGGGTTCTATTGCTGGTGGTAAAAGTCTCATGTCCTGTAATTTCTATAAAGTTTCTTTTACATTGCAAACTGCATTGCCATGGGTCGTGGACAGCTAACGGTTCGGCCCTTCGATCGTACCCTCCTTCCTATGAGCTGTCAAACTGAAAAACGCCATAAATTTTGTACGACAAGCGTTCGGCGACAACAATGGACTCCGTCGAGGTCTGTGGCCTTGGTATGGGGGTTGGCATCAACAAAGAGAGAAAAATTCGCACATGCACCAAAAACTGTTCACATATGTTACAGGAATACTATCCACCCCCCTTCTCGGGGGTGGTAAAAGTGCAATTGAAACTGAAGCTGAAACTGATATCGACCCGTCTAGTAAGTTTGATTGTGTTAGACCTAAGCGGATCAGAAAGTCGTGTAAACAATCGAAAGACGCAAAAAGTGGGCAAAGGCAAGGCGAAGCGAGGCGAGAAGTTTGCCAGTCAATTTACTTAGTTACTTAAGAGCGGCTTTGGTAGGTCAACTTGCCAGAGCTAAGCAAATAAAGAGTCCTTGGAGAGCGAGATAGAGCAGAAACGCTGGATAAAGCAAACACGCGTCTCCCGTTCAAGGAGCACGCGCAATTGCATAAACGTAATGTTATCCTTTCGCAGCCTGGGCCTTTTACCGATTTCCAAGAACCACCAAGAAGAGCTGAAAAATCCAGAGAAATTTTTGTCGAAAATCTAAGGGCTCTATATGTGTATGTACCTAAAATAAACTCCGGGGAAAAAGCCCTTTTGTGCAAACGTTTGCAGCGAGTTTTTCTTTTTATGTCTTTATGATTATTGCAATTAGAGAGAGAAATGGAAAAAGCAAAAATTTCGTTAGGTGTCCTGCTCGTTCGCACCTTAATTACAGGACGTGGGAGGTAGACATACGCTCGTCTCAAGGTGACACCACGATCTCAGGGGAAATGCTAGACGGATAATTTTGCTGCAGTTTCGCGATGATAATGGGCGCGATGGGTAGGTAATGAGCAGGACACAGCAGGTAGGCCTCAATACGGATAACTTTTTTTGCGGATAACTTTCTGCATTTCCCCTGCACTACCCCTGCAAGCAATAAATCCTTGAAGCAAGGTCGAAGCGACTGAACAGGAGGGGTAGTTGCCTTGGGCCCAGCATGTGTCGAAGTGTCATACGCAGGGATATTTATGCGCTATGACGAGCACTGAGCGGAGAGGAGCGTGTGCCGTCATCGCAGTTTTCCTATATTAGGGCAGGATCTGAGCAGAGAGTAGCTCATTCGCAATCGCAGCAGCAAAGCGCACACATCACAGCACAGAACACAGAGAAATGGCAGCCAGTCACAGTCATTACTATACAGCAGCCGATAGCATGTACAACATGTATCATCATCACCATCTAGCTGCACCCACATCTACATCCACATACTATGATAACTATCAGAACTATCAGTCAAACACAGGTAGTGCCTCCAGTTGGCAATCGGCCAGCTATCACCAAAGCTATTCCAACTCATACACAAACCAAGAACAGTTTACGGACAACTGCTACTACTCCGGATATAGCCCGGAACAGATGCCAGTGTATCAACAGCAAGAAGTCCCATCAGTACCAGAAGCAACACCACTAGAATCTCTAGCTCTACCTCCTCCATCACCTCTCAAGTCTCTCAAGCGTAAGGCTGAAGAAACTATAACCAAGGACACAGCAGCTGCAGTCATTGCCGCTGTTGAAGAACGTCCAAGCACATTGCGTGCCCTGCTGACCAATCCCGTCAAGAAATTGAAGTACACTCCCGACTACTTCTATACCACATTCGAGAGTGTCAAAAAGGCAGCTGTCTCTACAAAAATTACATCAAGCCCTGCGCCCAGTTATGAACCAGATTATGTAGCCGCTCCAACACCAACAGCCAGCGAAGATGTCGACTATCTGGATGTCTACTCGCCCAAGACCAGCAAAAATGGCACACCACCGCCAAGTACCACACCCGCCACGCCCACATCTCTGGTCGAAGGGATCTCAACGCCACCCCAATCCCCGAAAGAAAAGAATCAGGAACAAATCAATCATCGAATTATGACAGCCAACGATTTCAATTGGTCGCACATCGAAGAGAGCCAAATATTAGGTAAGCATCGACAGCATGGCAAAACCTCCCCCTAAAAGAGGAAAACAAAAAATTAAAGACCCAATACTTAATACTATTCTCTTCTATTCTCTTCTTTCTGCTACAGATTCAAAAGATTCAAAACGCACACGGCAAACCTACACACGCTATCAAACATTGGAGCTAGAGAAGGAGTTCCATTTCAATCGCTATATCACACGACGTCGTCGCATTGACATTGCCCACGCTCTGAGCCTAACCGAACGCCAGATAAAGATTTGGTTCCAAAATCGTCGCATGAAGTCGAAAAAGGATCGCACCCTGGAAGCTTCTCCCGAGCATTGCCCAGCGGCCTACAATCTGACATTACCACAGCCGACCATATCCTACCAGCAGCAGCAACAGCAGTCACATCACCACCACCAGCAACTCCAGCACCACAGTGCATATCCCACGTACTTGGCCAATGCCCAAACCAGCGGCTATGATTACCCACAGCAGCAGAGTCAGCAGCAGGCGTATGAAGCCCAGTACACACCGCAATACCATCAACAGTCTCAGTGCAACTACCAGCAGGAACTAACCACCTCCAATCAGTCGCTGTATAATCTGCCAATGCCCTAAGAACCTAAGAGCCGAGGTTTAACAAGATGGGCAAAAACACAGCAAAAACCAAGAGAAACCCCGCACATTTTCTCTCGACCATTTGCCGGTGACACGCAAATGGCAAACGAGCGAGAACGTATCGAGGATGCGAAACGAAGCTGCGCTCACGCAGGCACACAAAACTCCCTACGGTGCTTAGGAAAATGGTGTGCTTGTGCGCTAAGAAGTATCTCTTCGACTTCGTACTAAAGACTGAGACTGAGACTCAGGCTGAGGCTCCTTGCCGAGCACTCTAAGCGAACCCAGTGGCTGGCCCATGATGGGTTTTCGATTATCTGCGGTTGGGAAAAATAAGGAGACACAAAATATTTGGAGACTGAAAGACTTATATAGAATCGAAATTGTAAAAATGTATAAACATATAGTATTATTTAGTTTTCTACTTCTAATATAAATATTTATTTATGAAAAATATATAAAAAATTAAGCAATATTTAAAAGAACTTGATAAATGATCTATTTACTGCTAAATGCAAAAAACTTGGGCCACCAACCACCAAAAACTAATTCTTAAAACCGAAAATCAAATAGTCGCAAATTCGAGCAGCTGCATTTTCCCCCTCTCCTTTTTGCTAGAAATTTTTCCTCAAAATTCTACTCTTTTCGTCACATTTTTGGTCGAAATATCTACCACCATTAGATCACATCGATTCAGTTTAGATTCCAAAAATCAGCAGCAGCCCTTCCTCTGTTTGCTCAATCTATTCAAGTAAGACATTGATTGGTCATTTTTCATTCGTCCCTCTCCTCACCATGACAGTTATCGGTACCATGTGCAGAATTAGACCTAGAGCCAGTCGCTGTTACTTTAGGTTAGATTTGGTGTAGGTTTTTGGGTGCCAAGCAGCATTTATACGACTCATTAGATAAGAGTGGGACAACAACTGTGGGTAGGTCAATTGTTAGCTGCATTTAAACGCTACAGACAATTTCGCATCCATGCTTTAGATATCCAGTTTTAACATGTCAACTATTCTACATATTTTCTATAAGTTCATATTTTTTAACACAATTATTAATTTCGGTCAGAAGTGTCCAAATAACCTCTGCCATATAAAAAATGTATATTCTTGATCAAGAGCCAAGATCATCGAAGTTTGAAGTACCAAAGTGCTAACAAGTATAGTATTTAATCAACCAATTTTAAATTATGGAGAATAATAGATTATTTATTAAATTTGGTGTTCATTTTGTTTTAAATTCTTGAAGATTCTCATAAAATTTATTTGTAACGAAACAAATTTTTGGTTGTTGGGCACTTATTTGGAATCTATCCATAGGAAACAAAGAGAAATACAACTTAAAAATTTTAGATGTCTGCTTATATTACTTTGGGCATTTGAGATTTGCTCACCAGTTTATCTTTGGGGTTAAGGGCAAGTTCCGGCGATGGCATCTTTAATTAATTGATTGGGAATAAAAATTTTAAAAATTTGCAACTAACAAAATTATGAAACTTCTAAATTTTTAAAAAAAGAACCATCCACAATTCACCACATTTTTGGCTTATTGACAGATAACTAAATAATATAATAATATGAAGACGCTGCAAACCATATATAAAGTACCATTTATCATCTGTATCTATTTATACATTTATACTATAAGTTAGCAAATAAAAAAAAATATTTGTAGGTATGCATTTCCAAGAACCAATTCATAACTATACAAAAGTCAAATAAAAAAAATGGTTACTCGAAAAAACAACGAATTTAGTCATTCTTTGGAAAGAGTTGGCTATACCTAACCCTATACCTAAGATTAGGCAAACTTGCATTTTTAAACAAAGAAGGGGAAAAAACTAAAAGTATTCTTTTTTATGACTTCTCTGCAAGTCAACTATATGCCATTACTAAAATTTTACAATCTCTGAGTGAGTAGTAAAATTAAGAAAAAGAAAAACTGAAAATTTACGTGTAAATGACGAAAGAGTTACGTTAACTCTTCCAACGTCCTTCGACGAATTTGAAGCCTTTTTTATTCGCATTCCATTTTTGTTTTTATTGAAAACCCTAAGGTCGTCGTTTCAGCTCATACCAATGACCAGGATTCGCAGAAGGAGTCATTGTGGGCGTTTACAAAGAGAATTTTGCTATGCGGCAGTCAAGGCTGCAAAGTCAATCCTTTAGCGTAATCCTTTAAATAGCCAAAATAAGGCCCGCCTTTTGTCAAAACAAATTGTGCAGAACTTTAAACTCTCTCTTTCTCTCTTTTCTTAAAGCTGGTTGCCTGTATCGCTCCTTACCAACAGCAACTTCAGCCCAAAATTCGCATTTGCAAATAGGCGTTCTATTGTGTACACTTTTGTCCTTAATCCTTAGGTACCTGCCACCTCCTACTCTTTCGCATACCCAAACTCCTTCTATTTCTAGGGTCATAACGATCGTAAACCTTATCCTTTCGTCAACATGCCGACAAACCGATCTGCACTCGTCTGGCCGACGAAGGAGTTACAAAGTCATAAAAACAAAACACCTTTGTCTCGGCTGCATTGTCGGTTGGCGAATTATCCTTTTCTGCAATGCTGCCGTATCCTTAATCTGCACCATGTTTACAGCCTCTCCGCCTACTACCAGTACAGAATAGAGTAGTACAGAACGAGAATTCGCAAATGACCATAAGGCAAGTCGCCATTAGGCTAAAGTGTATGGAAATACATACACATAAACGAGATGGACGTCCTTTAACTGGAAAAGGATTAAATTAAATTATCCTTATGTTTAAGATAAACATACACATCCAGAAAGGACGTCAACAACTTTTTCTAAATGAAATAAATTTCTTCATTAACTTTTCGGGACGATTGACATGGATCGAGATGGACCGTTAAATTGTTCCAAATTCGATGTTTGTAAATCAGTTGCCCGTATCAAAATTGTGTCTTCCTTTAACTAAATTAAATTGAGATATAAGATTATTAAATACAAGAATTTATTATATTTTTATATTGATGATAAATTTTCACGTATATTTTATTTAATGATTTTCGTTCAATATTATTCTGATAGATACATATATTTACATCAAATACAAAATTAGAAGCTATTGGATTCTTTTCAGACAGAAATATCATATAAGACAATAAAGTTTCACACCTAAAATAATCAATTGGCAATCTTATTGCTGAATTAAAGTATAATAAAAGGTTAATTTTAAATTCTTTACAAATAACCTCAATAAGAATATTTGTAAATATTCATTGCTAATTTTATATTTGGTAGATCAAGAATCTGCTTTGCAAATCAAGAAGTCAATTTCAAATAAAAACTAAGTTATTCATAGTTATTGTATCCATTGTATATTTTTATTAGAAACTTGTAATATTTTTATAATAAATGTTAAAGATAATCTCTAAATAAATTTTTAGCATGTGCTACGATTATAATCTTTGGCCTAAGTAAAGGTCACGGTAGGTTTTTTTTCTGTTGTGATTACCACTTTCGGTGATAAATTTATGACTCTCACTCGGCAATTAATTGTGACCCAAAATTAAGAATTTTCGCTGGACATGAAGCAGAGCGGAGCCTGAGAATGGCAAGGCCTGGCCCAGAGTGAGTTATGGACCAGTTAGTGGTCCACAAATGTCGCTTTAAATACTTCATTGGGCATGCATAAGTTGTGTTTTTCATTTCAGTTTACAAGTTCCCCGGCCCAGAGAAGATGAAATCAGCGCCAACCAAAAAAAAAAAAAAACAAATAAAAAACCTGGACCGAATCTTCATCGACGGCGGCTAGATCAGTGTGATCCACAGAGAAAAAAAAAACATAAATATGTTAATGCCGTCCACCGTCTGCCGCCCGGGTCTGCGCCTGCGCCACCGACAATCGCCACCGTGTGTCCGTCCGGAATTTATGAGTTCACCAAATGCTTTATGGCGTGTCGTTTTGACTAATTTATCTGCAAAAGGCGCTGTAGACTTGGCCACCAAATTTATTGTTAATTTATGATTAAGCTGATTATATTCGAATAGTTTTTTCTTTGGTTTCTTGTGGGTTTTCTACTTCTCTTTTCGTTCATATTCTGAGGATCAGCATAAAGGAGAGGTCAAACTATTTCAGGTAATGGGATTCACTTTTGCAAATTTACTTTTATAGTTTTGAATGTCAATTTTTGTATTAATTTTTAAAAATTTTAATATTTAAAATCGTTTAATGTTGTTTAAATAGAACCTATTTTTAATTTTTAGTGGAGCTTTTCCTAGATATCTCCACAGTCAATAAAGAATATCTATGAACTTCGCTTTATTACTACTTTGACATTATATTGTTTAAGCCTTAAATGTTAACCATTTTATTCCATAGACCCAGAAAGAAATAATTTATTCAATGCCCATGCAGTATATATATTCTTGACCAGCATCGTAATTCGAGTCAATTCAGCACTAAATCTCGGAGTATCTAATAGTATAAGCTTGAGTCACCAATTTTTGCATAAAACGATTTTTTTCAAAATTATTCTAGTTATGCCAATTAAATTTGGGATTTTAATATTTGTTATTAATATCTATCAACGTGTCTAATTTTATGAAAATTGTTTGAACTTTTAGTTAATATTATAAATTTGAAATTTGTTATTTCACATACCGAAGTTGGCGCTACGTCTATTTTTTTTATTACATACATATTATACATTTCGACCTAAAAACTTTAAATAGTTGTACATTCTGCATGGTATTCCGAAGTCGGAGAGACTGCATACTACCTTCTTTGAATAAGTATACTTAAATTCTGCATTTATTTTCCCTTTCCTAAAAATTTCTAATTTATTGCATATATTTTTGCATTCCTTTTTCTCATATCTCGAAACTTAATCGTCTTTATATTTTTTTTTGCCATTAAAAATTATTTTCTTTTTGTTTTTAGAGGGTTAATTTTTGGCGTTCATCCCGCGTCACATGCAATTTACGAAAAATAACTAACATTTTGACCCGAGCTGTCGGTTATTAAAAGTCATAATTGAATTTCTTGTTAAACAGTTGTTTGTGTTTCATAAAAGATGTGGCTCGAACATGCAAAATAACCAAACCAAAAAGAAACAGAAAGAAAACACATTTCAAGGAGGCGCTGAAAATTTCGAAAGTATGAAAAAAGCAATTAAAACTGAAATAATGAATTCTTTTCTTTTGCCATGCCATGTTTTTCGAGGTTGGAGGTTGGATGGAGTTGCTGAGTCGAAGCTAAACTTGGAGTTGAGGAAAAAGGGAATCGGCATCGACACGGGCCTCGTCTTGGGCTGATTAGCATGAGGCGTAACAGTTTTTAATTGCAGCAATATGCAAGAGGAAAAACCATGGAGCACAAATAAAAATGATGGGACAGACAAAACACTTATCTTGCCATCAGAAAGTTCAAAAAGTTTCTTTTTGGCGGGCAGCCGGGCTGTTTTTTTTTTTTTATAATAACAAACATAAAAGTTTTTGGTGCACAAATGCAAACATTTAAAATAAGAAAAAAAATTATGAAAGTTTGTGGTTGGAGCTTCTAAACGTTAACCATGATTTCCTTGGCTTAAGATTTCTTCAAAATCAACTTTCCTTTATTATCGCAACTCAAATTGAAGTCCCTTAAGTAATTCCGTATGCGCTTGGCCATGATATATCGTGCTATAAAGGCATTTCCTAATCCAAAAATAAGAATCACACCAAATAGTATAGTGATTAGGGCACAGATAGTATCCACCCAAAGTGTTTTATTGAATGAAGCAGTTGAGGTCCGAAAATGGTTGTAACAAATGAAGATACAGATTGCAATACCAATGCCCATTAGTCCACTTAGAAGCCACCAGCGGAATGTTTGATGACTATACGATGAAAGCAATTCCATTTGACGTCTCTCAAATGATCTTAGATCATCGCCTCCTGGAATGGAGTCCATTGTGAATAAGATGCACTGACTTGTTTTTTAATGATCAACTAATATAATTGTGAATTCTTTGTTTCTAGTTGATATTTGACACAGATTGCAAAGGCATTGTCTTCGAGTTAGTTTAAATGAATGACTGAGAACATCTAATATTAAAACTACTTCACTTCATTACTCATAAACAAGGCACATTAAGAAAATTGCATCAAATTAAGTCATGATTCCAATATTTAAATAAAATTCAAAATCCAGCAATTGGGTTATTCTATTAAAGTCGAAATTATCAATAGTTCGTTCTGCTGCCTTTCATGAGATAAAAGTTCCCTATTATACTTTAACTTTATTAAAACCATTTTCTTAGAGAGTTGCAACTTGTGGGTTTCCATCTATTAAAGTATTTTGTAGAAACACAGGGTATACAAAATTTTCAATTGGCATCCAAAAATTAAAAATTTTCAAAATTTTATTTGACCCATTTTCCATATGCCTAGGTGTGCCTGTCTGTTTCTTGGGTCATTAATTTTGGATCATGCTCCAAATATTTGTCAGACAGTCAGTCAGTCAGTCAGAAATTCCATTTACAAGCTTGTACACCCACACACACACACACGCATTTCAGCTTGAAGGCCTTTCCGGGTTAGACATATTCAAATTAGGCAAAAAAAAAGGCGCCACCACCATCAGCCCATTCTCCACTCCATTCGCAACCTCATCCCCAAACTTTGCCATGTCAAAATGAAACCCCAAACACAAGTTGAACAGGGTCGATTTTGTTTCTCTTTTTTTGTTATTTTTGGGTGCACATGTGCCAAAATGTGTGTGTTTGTGTGGCGGAATTTTCTAATTTATTTATTTTCATTTTCAGTTTTCGTTTGGCAAATGTTTTCAAGGCTCTTTCTCTCACGTTTTCAAGTTCGACGAATTGCCTTAATGGTAATTCATGCGTTGTCGAATTATTGATTTTTCTTCGACAAACTTTTCGCCTCGACTTGACATAAGAATTGGAAGCCGACAATTTTGACATGAATGGGACGATTAATGGCCAAGGTCGACAGCTCAATGGATTTTCATCGAGAGCTAATGAGGATGAGGCATAGAACTTTAAGGACCTAAGGAGTGCACCTCTAACGGAAAAAGTGTGAACTAATCGATCAGAAAATACGTTTCCAATCCAATCGGAAACTGCATAGCATGCAACTCATTGAAATTCCAATTTGATTCAGTACTTGGGACATAAACCAATTGGATTGGTTGCAACTGATGTTGCAGCAACAATGTTGCCAGGATAAAGGTTGCCATTGCAATAGAATATACAGTAAATGTCCCATTTCTGTAATAAATTCCCTGCTTATGGCACATCAATTTATGGGACTTTTCACAGACTCGTGGAAATTTATTTAGCTAAGAAAAAATGTAATAACTTGAATAACCAAGTTTCTACTTGGGTGGCTAACTGTAGAACAAAAACAAAATTTAAAACAATTTCACAAGCCCAAAATGTTTAAAATAATCAGCTAGTTTCAAATCATAAAGTTTAGTTAATATTGATGTTATAATAGAAAGGAATTGAATAGTTGCGAACCTATTTTTGGCCTAAAGTAATTGGAATTAGCAGCTTATTTAATTAAATTAATCCGATCAAACAGTGAAAATGTATAGATTGCAAATTCAATTGTGTATAATCGATATTTCAGTATGACGAAACACAGAAACTAGAATTAACAAGTTTCCTAATCTTTTTAAAATCAATAACGGCTTTGATTCAAAAGATTTGATTCTAGCATTTGCACAAAAAAACTCTTTCTAACTCGCAATTTGACCTTGTCGCTGATTGTTAACCTGTTTTCCACTCAAAGATATTCACATCTAACCGTAACTAAAGGGAAATCTGCAAATTGTTAAACTCTTAAACTCTCGCCCATTGTCTTGTGGTGGCCTTGAATGGGGTAAATGTGAACTGAACTAATTAAAGGACGGCCGCCGATTAGCACATGCCGAGTTGTCCTGCATACAAGTGAATGCCGATGGTCGCATTATTCACACGCAAAAGTATATAGAATGGTATGGCAAAAAGGATATTCCAGTTATACAGTTGGCGGCGCGCCGCAGGACGATAATGAACACAAATGAGCCAAAGCGAAAGGAGTTTTTGCCAATATATGTAGTGTTCTAGAGAGAGGAGAGATTTTTGCAAAAAGATGCCAAATTGCAAAACATGTTGAACAATGGCAAAAAGCAAAAAGGACGACCTTGATGAAATTTTAAAAAGAATAGAAAAAGAGAGAGAGAGAAAATACACACATACAAAGTAACTCGACAACAACAACAGAAAAGGACAAGCACAGTCGTCTTGAAGCATTTCTAGTTTCTGTTGTTGCAATCTGATTGATTGCTGTCAGTAGAAAGGAAGACGGGAAGGGATCCTGCTGAAGGCAGCTGCCAGTCAGCCATTCAGCCAGCCAGCCAGGCAGGCCTCAAGGGCAGCCATTTTAAATTTGCGTTGCTGTAAGAATTTAACAATTTAAAGCAAACTCTAGCGTTCTAATCATAATAAAGTAAGACAGAAAAAGAGAGAACAAGAGCAAAAGCAACGAAAGAAGAAAAAACGAACTTTCGCCGCCTGGCATTGTCCTGGCCAATTAATCATCAGCAAATAAGTACGCAGCTTGCGGCAATAAGGACATGCGCAACATGTCCTTACCACTCGAAACCCCCACCGACCCATCCCAGTTCACTGCCCAGCCACCATTCCTCGATGGCAACACATGCAGCAGCTGTGGCCAAAGCGAGAGCAATATACAGCTTGAAGCTTTTTTTTCTGGACGAACCCAGAAGAGAACAGAAAAAAAGGACCAAAAAGTGTGGAGAAAAAAATTTATATATAAAAGCTTCGTTATCTGGCTTGTACCTAGTTTATATACATACAAACATAAATAAAATACTGTGTGCGGGGAAAAAATTTATAATCAAAATGGCGTTTACATTCTGAAATGAAAATATAATATCCATATTTCTAAATAAAAGCAAAATAAAATGCCAACTGAAGTGTTTATATATTTTTATATTTATATATTTATATTTATTTATAGCTAGAACTTAGGTATCAATAATTAAAGAATGTGGTACATAACTCTAGGTTATTTTAAAATGAAATAGTAGTTTTTTTTTTAAGTCCGATTATTCCATAGTTTCATTTGCTTCTTACTTATTCAGACATCTGTTAGATTGTTTATAAAGACTCTCAATTAAGTTATATATCGACAAATAAGGCAATTATTGCTTCACTTTTGTCCAATATGTTTAGGCTTTGTACTGTGAAGAAGTATTAATATATATATATATATACATATAGTTTTCGAGTAGATTCCAGTTATGTATATTTTAGGTTGTTTTAGATTATCATTAATAATTAAGTTTCTAGTGCGTTTGCATTTAAATAGTAACCACAAAATTTTGCTTCTGTCTAAATGTACTTCCTACTCGAAAGAATTGTGTAAACAAAAACGCATTATTTTCTAAACAACATAAATGGAAATTAATTTTCCATTTTCCATTGAAAAATATCGGTTTTTTCCTGGTTTTGGAGGCTATTTGGTTTCTGCTTAAGCTCAGCTGTTGTCGTCTCCTAATGACCTCTAACTTCCATACTCTAGCGCTGGACTCTATCTCTCTTACTCCACTGGCACTCCATCTTAGTCTCTCTCTCTCACACACACACTCAGTGTTATCATCGAGGGGCCTCCAACTACTCCTCCTCTTGAAGTTGTGTCGCCATCTTGTCTTTGCAGCTAAGTAGCTCATTCTCTGACAGCTGAGCAACGTTTGTCATAATCAAATGTGAATGGACTGACACTGACATTGGAGAGACGCACTGACTCCGTGACTGACTAGGACCGATTGCGATGGGATGGGATGGCCTACGAGGTTGAGTCTGAGACTGCATATTGAAGACGATGCTGGAAAAGTTGGAAGCAACGAGAGCAAATTAATTTAAATTGTCTTTTAATGTAAATGCATCATTCAATGCATCGCCCTTAACTAAAACTCAAGTGCACACTTTTCATACTATGTGCTCTAGATGTTGTACATAATTCATTTCCGAAATCGACTTAAAGTAACTCCCAACTGATGAGAGAGTGAATGTCTGTCTGTGTGTGTGTTAGCTAAATGGCTGAGATTTATCAAGTAAGGAAACCGTCCATATGCAGGCTTCTCGACTGGGTTTTCATTTAAGAGCTTTTAAGGCCTCCAATACGGTCCCTCCTGCGTGTGTAACGCAAATGGCAAAGTATTAAAGAATTGTCGTGAGTTTTCTCTGGTTCCTCCTCTCTTTAGGCCTTCTTTGTGCTTTTTGCTAAACTCTTATTCTATTACCATGTTTAATTTGAAAATTCCTTTCGGTCCTACTTGAAAAAAATGTAGAAAACAACATACTACAAACCCACTTGATTGTTTCATATTAAAAAGCAGCACCAACTCCAACAACAACAACACTCAAAACGATGATGAATTATGGCCTGCAACATGTTGGATGCTGCTGCTGCTGCTCCCCCTTCTGGCACCACCTCAACTGACGACTGCCCGCTGGCAACGCCAACATCAACTCCAATTACAGAAGTACACGCAGGCGTCTCTCTTATGATTCGGTTCTATACTACAGTGTTTTCTTTTTTAGTTTTTCCAATTTTTGCCCTTTTTCTTTTACATATTTAATTTGAGTTTGTTTAATGTTTAAGCACGGTATGAGGGTACAAGCAACATCAGAGGACAGGAGGACGTCTACATGTGTGTGTTTTATTGTTACACAAAGCCAAGTGGAAATTAAAATACATAGATACAAGTATAAATGAAAATTTTCATATGGAAAATCACTCGAATAAAAATGAATTCAGTTGGTGTGAAAAGCACTTCAAATGGCCCTTCGAAGCTACAAATTTTGTCTTGAATGGACTTGGACATGGACTTGAATGGAAAAGTACTTAAGTCAAACAAAGTAGGCAAGATTTGAATAAAAAGGCTTAAAAATATGAATATACATAGAAGTTTAAGTTAAATGGCGGCATTTGGCCAATATTATATATGTATATTCCTACATATAAAGCAAAGGTTAATTATATTTAATATTAAACACTATTTCTCCAGGATAAATCTCTGCTGTTTTGTTTTTAAATTTTTTTACGATCTATAAATATATGTAAACAAAATATAATAATTTTTTAAATTATTTTCCACAAATTATTTTCAAAATTCAAACATTCCTATGGACTAAACCAAAGATTGCTAACTAATCCATAATATGGGAAATTGTTTAGTGGAAGAATACGACTTTGTCAGTCAGTTCATAATTCACCCAACTTAATAATTAGATCAAATATACAAATAATAAATTGAATTTACTACAACTTGCCTTTCCGAGGCTTTGAAGGGGCACATTAATATTAAAATTTAACCTGTATCCTGAAACTGAGTACCGCTCTTGTGGTACTTATCCAATGGTAGAGTCAGTAAGAATCAATAATCTTACTATATGTATCTATGATACATATCTATGAAAGCACACGAAATGATTACATGCAAACGGACCTTACCAAAATGAGTCAATTTTGTATCTCGTTTTCTTAGTCAATGGATCAAAAACTTTATTGGATTTCGAATTTTTAATTGGTTTCAACATCATTTCCCGACCTTGGAGGAGTTTGTAATGGAAAGAAGAAGTGCAAAAAAATAAATCCTGATTTTATGCAGACATTTTTAAGTGGTGAAACATGGAATTTAGAACTTATTGCTAATTTTGTTTTAACTTTGCACTGTAGGAATACATAATAGTTTTAAGCAGAATGGTGGATTAGCAAAACAAAAGCAATAAAAAAACCAGAGGGCCGTGGCTAACTTCGACCGCGTCAAAGTTTGTATACCCTTGCAACTTTTTTGGTAACTGTTTCCTTACCTATAGGCTATAGCCATCAAAGTGGGAAAACGTTTTATCTAAAAAGGCTAATGTTTGCGAAAGAATGGCCAACAATCTTCGGAAATAACGAAGATATTGATCAAAGTCACTGTGTTCCACCGATCGTTCCTATGGGAGCTATATGATATAGTCCCCCGATCTTCATCAAATTCGGCATAGTCATTAAAAGATACATATATTAAACTAAGAAATCTTTAATTTGAAAGCAATCGAGTCAAAGGTAACGAAGTTATTGACAAAAGTCACTGTTTTCGACCGATCGTTCCTATGGGAGCTATATGATATAGTCACCCGATCTTGATCAAATTTGGCACAGTGGTTTATAGGTATCCGGCTGAATCCGAGATATACAAACTGTGCAGTATATACAAGCCTACGTGCAAAATTTCAGCTCTGTAGCTATTACGGTCTAGGAGGAGTTCGCGTCGATCCAGACGGACGGACGGACATGATTATTTGAACTCGTCTCGTCGTGCTGATCAAGAATATATATACGTCGGAGATGCTTCCTTCTATGCGTTGCACACTTCTGACCAAAATTAATATACACTTTTTGCAAGGGTATAATAACAACATAGGAATGTTCTCGTTCAAATATAATATCACAGAATCGATCAATTTGGTTGAGTTTTGACCCGGGATAAAATATTTCTATGGACGTCACTGTATGCAATTTATTTAAATGATTAAATAAAATAAGTTGACTAAATCGCTAAAAAATAGTCTTATAATCCACAAGCTTTTATAAGAACGTTTTGGAAATTCCTTTCCTTTGCATAATAATTATAGGTCAAAGTCCCCAAATAACTTTACCTTTTCGAACTTAATTTGCCAGATTATAAAGTTAGAATCCAAAACTGGAAATTTATCTATTCAAATCTTGATATTCACCCTTTGTCATGAACTATTCGAATCTAATGATTGATTAAATCTATTTTTAGACTAATTTTTCGTATCTGATTTCAAAGTATTTTATAATCTCTTGTTTTTCTTGGGTGTGTTTACAACTTCATTTGTTGCGCCTTTGTTTCCCAATCAGCCCTATACAAATGGGCAAAAACCCATTGAGTTACGTTTCAAAACTGGTAGCAAATATGAAATTGATTTTTAATTAAGGCATTTAGCCAAAAGCAAACAAACCAACCAACCAAACCGAGCAACCAACCAGCCAACCAGAAAATGATTCATCATAAGAACTTGAACTTAACATCAAACAATCGAGGGAGAGACATATTTCAATTTCAATACAGACAAGAAGCAAAGTTTTTTGTTTTTTAAAGAGAACGACGAAAAAAGTAAAAACATTTGCAACTTTTTGTTTTTTTGTTTTTGTGTTGTTTGAACAAATTTCGAATGCAGCGCCAATAAAAATGGAAATGAACGAAACGTTTATAAAATAATAATGCGAAATAATAATGTGACGGTGATTTAGTGAAACGGCATCACGATTGAATACAAATACAAAAGTGCGGGAAGCAGAGCTGCCCAGGACCCACACAAAACACACACACAGGACTCGACTCTTCTTTCCACTAATCTAGGATGATTTCGGCCTAATCTGGAGCAGAAGATGGAAAAGCAGCAACAACAAAAACACAAACTACTGATGCTGATGGGCCCAACTACCTGTTTTTCTGTTTTCCCAGCTGAGAATTGGAGCTACGTACAATATAAAAATACATATATAACTATATATACGCCAAGAGAAAAAAAGAATATAAAACAACAGATATCCTCGTTCCCAGGCGCTTCGCCATAGGTCCGACTTGGCACCCTCTTTGCACATCAACATAAATCAAAGCCAATGGGATAGCAAGTACGAGCAGGATAGCATGTTTTTCGAACATTGTCAAGAGCCCTAGTGCCATCTCGCTTTTACTCATTGGCTTATTCACTATTTTCGAAAAACTCACATCGACGGCGCTCCACAAACACACGGCGCGCACACACTCAGTCAGTCAGGTCCAAAGAAGAAGAACCCGCACTCTATGTGAACAGTGGTTTTTTGCCGTCAAACGTGTATTGAACGTGGCGCACTTCAGACGCCACAAAAACACTGAACTACGCGCTCGTCTCCGTGTTTATCACCGGTTTGCAATCTGAACTAACTAAGAACCAAAACACTTCGTCGAAGTTTTAGTTGATGAAGCTTTTTTCTCGCGGCTCAATCGGCGGTGAATAGGGTCAGGGAAAAGGCTAAAGTGCAATGACAAGTTGTATTGACAACTAAAGTTTCGGATTACAAATTGAATTGGGAATTAACCAATAATTAAAAATTATTACAAAACAAATGTGCTAATCTATTTAAATGAGAAAAATAATAAATGTGTTATATTAGTAAAGATAATAGAATTTTTAAATGAATTTTTAGTGCAAGTGAAGTGTTTCAACACATAAAACTAGCAGCGGCTATTAATCAGCAATTGGATTTCAATAAATATAGGTAAGCTATATAGTTAATAACTCATGAAAGTCCCCTCGTATTAAAAAGAAAATCAGAAGAAGATCCTTTGCTATGAATAAGATAGACGTTTAGGCAGATAAGTTTGATATAAAATATATATAAATAGATATGGAAAAATTGAAGGAAGTTTAGGATTCATTTTAACATAATAATATATAGAATTGCTAGAAAATAAACTTTTAAGTAGTTAATAATTGTATGTATTACTTGTCTTTCACTCAGTAGTCCATGCTGACATAATATTCGATAGAATTGTTAGAAAAAATAGACTTTAAAATTGATATCAATTGATATCAAAGACTTAAAAAATAAATTTCTAATTGAAAACTGAATAACGAGAGTAATTCTTAAACCATAAAAATTCTTATCCTCGACTGTAAGTCTGTTCATTTTACTAAATAGGTAGGTTTAAAAACTCCAAAAAACAAATGCTTCTAAATACTTTAAATTAGTATGAAGTAACAACCCGAAATTAACAGTTTATTTTCCCCTCTTTCCTTGCCACATTTGTATGTTTATTTTGCTCGACGTTTGATATTACCACTTTTGTTTGTTTTTTATCCTGTCCAAGGCGGTGGGGAGAGATTCAAACCGCTATCGAATACTCTAAACTTGCTTGATTTGTAATCTATAAGCTTTCGGCATTTTTCGAATTTCGATAAATGTTTGTTTGGTTTTGCAGCCACAGAAGGCGATCTCTCCTCACACAGACAGTGTCGGTGTGAGCAATAGGAATTCGAATACGAATGCGAGTTCGAAAATTGTACTCCCACAATTCGGTTTCGAACTTGTTCTCATTTGCGGCTTCGAATTTCTGGTTTTACCGCAAAGGTGAGGTAAACATGTATAAGTGAGAGCGAGATGGCAACTTGATTCGGCCATTTGAAGGCACTTGATAATGCAATTGGATAGACGGAGATGGGGTGATGCTCAGATATTTGAATTATGCCCGAGCAGTCAAAGTGAGACATTGGCGCTTCGAGCACGTAGTCGCGGCACATAACAATCAAAAAGAATAAGAAACAAAAAAAGGCAAATAAAAAAACAAAAATTACCGAAAAAACAAACGCGCATCCGTTGTTGGATGATTCCGATCTATATGAGATACAAATAAAAATCTATATACCATATATAACATGCTGAAGATGGATGGCCAGCAAAGTGTTTTCATCGATGACGTTTAAAATACAATTTCGCCGTCGCTGTTGATGGATAACTTAAAAAATTTGGTGTGAAATTATTCGGTTTATTCGGTTAGACACCAAGAATTCTTCTCTGTGACAAATTCGATCAGTTCTCTGGATCTCAATCAGACTTGGTCGATATATGTACATTTGTGTGCGTGTATGTGTATGTTTTTGTGAAAACCTTTGGCCGTTTAGCGCTAATTGCGGCCAACAACAAGAAAGTCAAGTGCAAATGCCATTTGGCTGGTTGGTTTACCTGCCTGCAAGCCAAGACCAAATTAACCCAATTTCCCAAAACCGGCACTAACGGATTAACTTTCGTCATACGAAAAGGCCATTACGAGATTGGACAAAAAGAAATTTGTCCTCTCTGAGACAACATCAGCAATTTAATGTGCAAGTGAAGTGAAGAAAAATTGGCAGAACAACATTTAATACCAGAACATACTGAATGCAAAACACCGTCGGCAGATTTAGTTAATTGTGAGTAAACAATTGCTTAATGTTATATTTAAATAAAGTAGAGTGCATTTCTTAAAAACAATTTCCTTCAATGAATAAAACAAAAAGTAATCTAGAATAAAGTGATATCTAATGGGAATGGGCTAGAAAAGTAAAAAAATTGTAAAAAAAAAACTAAAAAACTCCACAACAAATGTTCATAAATATAAATAGTTTTCATTTTTATATCTTAATTTTTAGTGTTCATTTCGTGTAAAAAAAAAACATATATTTTAGATTAGAAATTTTAAATTCCACAAAAACTTTTAGAAATCGCCAGAAATTTTAATTATATTATGATAAATTTGGATTTAAGCAAACATTTTCGTTACTTCTTTAAGAAGTTATAAAACTTAAAAAAAAGAAATTGAATTATGTTTATTTCAAATTTTAAACTTTGAAGATAGTTCTATATTTTCTTCTTACTAAGCCACTTCTTTTTTTTAAAAACTGGTCTTATAATTTAATAAATATTAAAATCCGTGGATTTCAAATTTGATTAACTTATCAATAAACAAATGGAACTGTTTAACTTAAATAAATTTCCCAAATTATTAAAAAATTGTCAGTCTTAATGACTGTATATAATGTTGACATGTACTAGATGATTATAGAGGGCTTATTTGTATTTAATAAAAATCAAATTCTTCTTGAGCGCAACAATTCTTGTCTTTAACAATAACACAGCACGATAAAAATGATCCAAATTCCAAATCCAGACACCAGAATACACTTCTCTAATAGATTATCATCAGAATCCAACAACATTTTTGTGCCAGTCAAAAAACGACCCACATTTGGTCGAACCGTTTTGGATTCAGTGCATCACAATCTATCTACTCTGGTCTTTGGTTTGGGTTTTGGCGTTCACTTTTAAAATATCACTGATTGAAATGTGGACAATTATCGAGGCATTCTTGAAAAGATGCTGTAAAAAAGTGTATTAGCTCAGAGCTTAATGCAGAACTGTCTTTTGACAAAACATATGAGTTCTTCCGACTTTTCTTAATTTTTGTCGATCTTCATGGGTACAATAATATTATAGAATTTATAAATTTATAAAATTAGAAGTTTCTAATTCAAGCGCGAGTCCTTCAAAAACCTTTCATTAAATAATAATAGTTTCCATTTTTAAAACTGTGTCTATCTATTTGTTTACGCTTAATATATTGTTGAATCTTCTCTTAACTTAAAACTTAACAACTAGTTTGAGATATGTCTTCTAACTCTAGTACCTAATCTAAGTCCTGGAGAATGGTGTAAACGGCAATTATCACTTACTGAGTTGGTTGTCATTTATTTTAACGCAATTTCGATTATTAAATTTGGTGTGCTTCTCGATTTTTTAAACAATACTTTTAAAGTATTTTCCCTACAGAAAAATAATATTTTAAGTTAGCGAAATTTACTCAAGATGCTAAATTACCCAGAGACATTTACTTTACAATTCATTATCCTAAAAATAAATCAAAGATAAAATCGCGTCTTACATGCAAAAACTTCATAGTGATATGTATCATCTTCTGTTTCGTTTGACGATATCTAAGAGAATATAAATGTATCCCGGCACTTATTGTACCGACACATAAAGAACAAAATAGCAACAACGACAAAGAACTGACGAGCCTCTGGAAGTTTGCGTGTTTGATATCCTTTTTTTTTTTTAGCAGAAACCAAAAAGCAAAAAATGTTTTTTGATTTATAAAACTGAAAATAATATAATGACAGCAACAGCAGCAGGAATAAATATGATGAATAGTGGCTCCAGGCGCAGGTTGAAAGAGAAAGGGAAGACTCTGACATTCTACTCTCTTAGATGAGTGTGTGAGCAGTTCCCTTTGTGTATGTGTGGGTGTGTGTTTTGGTTTGTGTACCTAGTGACCAATTAACTTTCTATATCTCTCTGCCTCTATGTTGTGTGTCCACATTATGCAATCTTTGAAAGGGCATTCTTTTGATCTGGATCTACCCCCGCGGGGCGAGTTGTAAATGCAAATGAAAGTGACCTACATCAAGTGGCATTTTTCCCTCTATTCTTTGCCCATGTGTTATTAAAAGTCCACCACATGCCGGGGTGGCACTAGAGACCAGACACCCAGGGAGATAGACCAACCACATATACAGAGGATATACATACATACATATAGTATTACATAAGTAGAAGTTGCCAGGAAGATTCAAGTCTCATCGCTTGAGAGACTTTTAACTTAGCTTCAAGCTACTTTTCAGTAATAGAATTTCATTCATTGGCCACATGCTGTGGGGACTTCCCCTTTTTTAGATTCTTTTGCTTTAGCTGAACACGCCATATTTACCTACATGCATATGTATATACGTTTATATAGTCCATATATATAGTTGGATTAGCCTCTTACCTCTGACCTACGTCCCTGCTTTCCCTTCCCCTTCCCGTTGTGTCAGTTATTTTTCATTCGCTTGTGACATTTCGCCTCTTGTTGTGCCTCTTAATTATTTCGGAAAATGCCTGCATTTCGTTTTAATGAAGTGAAAATTCCTTCTAGTTGATAAAGAGCACGCAACCACAAAAAATATAGTGAGCAAAGAGAGAAAATGTGAAATATTACTAAACACAATACAAAAAACCAATATCGGAAACGCACCTAAAAAAAAAACAAAATGGAAAATATGAAAATGTCCCGAATAAAGTTTCAAAACAAAACGAAACTGTCAAAACTACAAAGGAGAAGGAAAAGTTAAAAAATAGGAACTAAATTACTTATTGTTAGATATTGCTTATTTATTTTAATCAAAATTTTTTCACATTGTTATTTAACTGCTTAAACTTTATTTTAAAGAAAGTATTTATGATTTTATGACTATGCGAATGGTCCAGAAAGATGAAATTAAATTAATAGTTTAAGAGGGCCAAGTGGGAACACAACTAATGATTTATAAAGAAAAGAGCTTCCAAAGAATGAGTGTACATTTTTAAAGCAATTAGTAAATATTATTACACCTTTTGTTTATACTTGCCAAAAACATCGTTTCTATTTCGTTATGTACCTTTATTCTAAATTAAAATTCTACATTTATCCTGATAAAGCGAAATTTTATATATTAAAGCAAACTAATATAATATCAGCATATGATCCTTTTATTATATTTTTGAATTTATCCAATCTTTTATGAAGCAATCCATTTAGATTATATGAGAATAGATTAGGTGTTTACCTAAACAACCTAAAGGTACAGGTAATTTTCTCACTTAATTAAGTGTTTCTTTCCTCCCATATTTAATCACCTATTATCTTTAATTAAGTACTTTTCCAACAAGGCCGATTGCCCCTACCCCACTAGTAATAATTTGAAATCATCTTAATTATTATAAGATCAACTTGGGCAAAGAACCACAAGAAAGCATTGAAAATACCCTTGATTTTTTCATGCTTCTTTCTAACCCATCCAATTCATTATTGGTAACAAAACAACCATCTTAATTATCGGTGAAGAAAAAACTTAACCCAAGCCCAGTTATTTCTTTTACAAATGTCGCCTTCAACCATTATTACAGATTTCGCTCAAATAGCTCGGTCTTGGGCCAAATGGCGGGGGGTAAGCCAGGGGTAGCCATTGTACCCGCTGTACCAGGTCATAAATCATAATTTTTAATATTTCTTGTCAACATGGGCGTAGCTCGTGTATGTGTAAACATGACGATTCTAAAAATTCCGACATGGGGTTCTACAAAAACAGAAACAAAACCAAACAAGAAAACACAACAAACACCAAGGCAACACCACAGAAATATGAGGAAAAGGTATTTGCGCACGCGCAGAGTCACACACTCATTGGCAAATGATGCCATCTCGCTTGCTCCTGTTCGGAGTGAATGACAAAAAAACAAAACAAAAAGTCACTCTCAGCCACTAGGCACTAGGCACTCGACAGTCGGCGCACACACAAATGCAAGTGGACCCATTAAAAAGTCATAAAAATTTGTAAGCACCTCATAAAAATAGTCATAAATATTATTTTTTGTTTTGTTCTTTGGTTTTCGATATTGCCATCCCGTTTGCTCACGCATTTGCGGCTCACTCACTCTCAACCCTCGTCACAGTGGCTCATAATTTTTATGAGTTTTTGAATTGTTTTCCAAATTCATGTCTCTCTTTCACACTCCCCGAGGTGGTCGGTCGCCATTGTTGCGGTTTTTACACCCATAATTTACGATCCTACAGTTATGTAATCGTTGAAAGTTGGAGACAAAAACAGAGAGCATTAGCATCATAATGAAACTGTTGACAGGATCAACAAGGACAACTCAATTGGCTTCTGTTATAGAGTGGAAAAGAAAGGACATTTGTCAGTTATGGTGACCTAAGCATTTTAAAAGGTCGAACCAAAAAAATGGTTTCATTTTTAGTGTTTAGACTTCTGTTGTCGTTTTATGAACCTTTATGACTACTGTAGACTTACAATTAGTAAGACCTATTTGGTTTAAACTAAATAACTATTTAAGAACTCTTTTTCAATATCTTAAACTATTTGAACTTTCATCCCTCTGAAAATATTTCATTAAAGTGCTGCCAATTTATGCCTTGCCCGGTCTCAGTGAGAAACCATCGAACGATCGACCGATCACTTAAGGTTAAATTAAAAATTCAAAATAGAAATGAAAAGCAATAAATTATTTATTTTGGATCTCTTTTTTTTTGAAAATTGTTTTTCGTGAGGCGACAAGCGGTTCAATTGGTGTTAATTAAATCCAAAACGAATTCGCATTGAACCAAAAATTATACTCATAAACGAGAAATAGAGAGAGAGACGAAGAATAATGTGGTGAAACAGAAGACAGAAGCCGCTCGCCCCATCGAACGGATGATGGTTTCCAGGGTTCTTTGCGTTTGGTTGGCATGTTTTGCCTTATTCCCTTCATAAGAAAGCCATAAATTATAAATGAGCGACATTTTTTCCTCCTATATTGTTGGTCGATCGACGGCGACGACGACTACTACGACGATGATCATGATGATGACGAGGGAGCAAACAAGGCAAAGTCGATTTTTCCTTTGTCAATTTTCATTTTTTTCAGTTTTCTTTCTAAATACTTATGCCTGCAAATGGGAGTGAAATTTTCATTGTTCTGTCTGTTTGTCTGTATATCTTTTAGTTAAACCGCAGAACGAATTTCCTTTTCGTTGCATTCGTTGTATTTTGGCCATCTCTTTTTCTTCCTTTCTACTTTCTTGGTGTCTTGAAGGGCACAGGTAAGTAAGAGTAAATAAACAGAAACTGAGAATTGAGTTGCACATGCGCAGTGTCCCCCCTATAAATCAAATGTTGACAGACAGCTGAAAAGGGTTTCTCTCTGTCTTTGTTTGGGGAGGGCGATAATTTTTAGTACTAAAATTTCAGATGATTAAAATTAAACGTTTTTGCATATTAAACAAATGCTCCTTTAACCACTGTGCACACTGTTAATATCTTCACGTACCGATTGGTTGGCTGCTTGGTTCGTCCCTCGTCTATATAGATATATGGTTTTGCCGACTTTCTTTAAGCATTTTCTTTTTAAATATTATTATTATTATTATTATTTTTGGAACGGTAAAGAACCAAACCGAACCTTGTGGTTTCTCCTGGTGTTCGAGTGTTATCGAACTAACCAAGTCTCAAGCCTAAGCATTGGTATTATGTGCATGCAATTTTTATGCCGGGCACCGCCCACTCTCTTTCTCTACTTCTCCTCTTTCCAAACCATGCCCTTCATCTATCCCCCTTTATTAACAGCCGCTTCTTACTTAGTATCGGACACTTGGCGGAAATTTCTGGTTGCACTTGCTTACTCAAAGACTCCATCGCAGATACCAAATGCTTGTCCAAGGAGTCGGTAGAAGGAATAACCACAAAATATGTACATACATAGATACATACACCAATATATATGTATACATATATAGCCTCAAAGCGTTGGAAAAGAAAGAAGCAAAAAAAGTACAAAACGCAATGGCAAAAGAGGCCAAGCCAAGGAGGCCCCCAAAAACAATGCAACGACCTCAGCAAAAGCCAAAGCCAAATCGTCCTCCTTTGGCCTCACTTCCTCTTTTGCCCTTCGTTGGTTTTTCGAAACCAATAATTTTGATTCAGTGGGCAATTTAACCCTTTAGCATGTTGTCCAAATGAAAGGAGTTGAGTGGAGAGTTGGCTTTAAATTAAAACGACTTACATCAACTTTTGGGCTTCAAGATACAACACAAAACAAAATAAGCAAAAATACAAAAAAAGAACTGAAAAAAACTGAAATGAAAATGGCCAGCTCAAGACAGAGATTTATTTGATGAGAACAAGAGAGGACAACGGAATGTGGGCAAAGAATAAAAACTTTGCCTTCGAGTCCAAAAGCAAATGCAACGGTATTTTCCAAAAAGCAGTTAAGAATTACAGTACAAATGCCCAGCTAGCGCCACAATTTCATGATTCAAATTATAAGGTTAAGCACTTTTCTATTGATTTTTAACTTTTGCTTCTAATCAATCTGAAAGCAATGAAAACTAAGACAAAAGGCAGGAAGGAAGTCTTTAAGCACTTTTACTATCTTTTAATATTATATAGATTAGAAATTAGAATACTTTCTATTGTTAACCAGTTTGTTTTATTATAAACGTTTTAAGGACATTTAAAGGAATTAATTTCTCTTAAGCTGAGGTTAGGCAAAATCTGTAAGTCTTTATCAAAAGTTTAGGTAATAATGCCATAAAAAGGGGACCCCATCTTGATTTTACGTTAATTTCCATAATCGAATCTTACAGTTTTTTATTCTAGCACACTAATAGGATTTAATGTAGATTTAATTTTTGCCTCTATGTGCAGCTTAATGCAAATATACATATGAAGGTTTGCTATTCAGCACAGAAGCTCTCGGGGCATACAACACATCTCATTCACTCATCTTCAATTGCAAAAACGTACTTATATGTATCTCGAAATGAGATCTTGCCACAAAAGAAGGGGAGGGCGTGGATTAGGCAACACCTACAAACGATTCACAGAATTCTACCAAAACACAAACTCATATTCTTCTTCACGTTTATTTTCGCTTATTTCAGATACGAATCGTTGTACCAATCTCCACCATGGATCCCGATTGCTTTGCCATGTCTTCGTACCAGTTTGTCAACTCGCTGGCCTCCTGCTATCCGCAGCAGATGAATCCACAGCAAAGCCATGCGGTTGGTGCCAACAGTGGGGCAAGTACAAACGGGGCTGGCGGAGGAGGGGGCGGCGGGCCTGGTGGCAGCGGCGGCGGAGCCAATTCGGGAGCAGCCACACCGGGGGCAAATGATTATTTTCCAGCAGCGGCTGCTTATACACCAAATCTCTATCCAAATACACCGCAAGCTCATTATGCCAATCAGGCGGCTGCCTATGGAGGACAGGGAAATCCCGATATGGTGGACTATACACAATTGCAACCGCAACGTTTATTGCTCCAGCAGCAGCAGCAGCAACAACAGCAGCAGCAACAGCAGCATGTTGCTGCCGTTGTGGCCCAACAACAGCAGCAGCAGCAACTTCACCCGCAACAGCAGCAACAAACACAGCAACAGCAGCAGCAGCAGACAAATATCAGCTGTAAATATGCCAACGATCCGACAACGCCGACGGGTGGCAGCAACAATAATAACAACAATAGTTCAAGTAGTAATAACAATAACAACAATCAATCATTGGCCAGTCCCCAGGATCTATCCACACGCGACATATCGCCCAAATTGTCACCCAGTTCGGTGGTGGAGAGCGTCGCGAGGTCCCTGAACAAAGGAGTCTTAGGCGGTAGTCTAGCTGCCGCAGCAGCCGCCGTAAGTCTCAACAATAATCACAGTGGGGGTGGTCCTGGAGGCGGTGGACCAGGCGTCCAGGTACCAATGCACAGTCCCGGAGGCGGTGATTCGGATTCAGAGAGCGACAGCGGCAACGAGGCTGGCAGCAGTCAGAATAGTGGCAATGGCAAAAAGAATCCACCGCAAATCTATCCATGGATGAAGAGAGTGCATCTTGGGCAAAGTAAGTACACAACTTTAAGTATTTAAATTAATTAAGATTCGATTGGTATTGATAATCTTTTTATTTTTCTATACATTACATAATGGAACCTTTAGAAAGACAAATTCTCTACTACTGATGTAGTAGATATAGGTCAAAATTAAACAGATTAGTATTCAAAAATATCGATATGTTGCTTATCTGATTGCTAATCATTTTCCAACATATCAAATGATATATATGAACCATTTAATACTACAAAATTCTTTATGTTTGGAATACAATTTGAATTTCAAACTGAATTAATTGCATCTAAAATGAATCGAGTATGTAGTTGTGGGTTATGTGAATGATTCATGATTCATTGAGTGTGATAATTGCCAAGCAAATACTTGACAAATGAATAGCAATTTCTCTCTAATTCATTCACATTATTCATTCTGTCTAGTCTCACCTGCCCGAGCATGTTTCAAGCGTATATATGTAATTGTAAGATACATATATCCATATGTATAACTCTCAGAAGCACCAAATTGTCTGGCAAACAGAGTTGAGGCTGGTTCCGCAGTGCGCCGAGCATCTTGTCAAAATACATAAACAATAACAAAATTTCCATCGCACTCGAAACACTCGTTCTCGTACTCGTACTCGAACTCGCATTCGCACTTACATATTTTTCCCATTTTTCGTTTCTTGACGCTGCGTGAAAATGAAGAAGGTATAACAACTTCGACCGCGAAAATCGTGGCGCGTGAAAAATCATGTAAACAAAAGCGTTTCCCCCGGCAACCCCACAGACTCCCACAATAACTCATAAAACTACGAGAGATAGAAATCATCCCTACTATACATTTTACTATATAAATCTCACACCTTTCTCGTTAGGGTTTATATTTAAAATTTCATTTCTTTTGAATTGCAGCCCAAAAATCGAAATTTGTGAACGAAAAATTGTTGAGCGATTTTTATTCTTCGAAGAAGTCCCAGAGAATTTTCCTTTCTTTCTCACTCTGTGTTTAGCTCTATCTCCCTTCTACTCACGACAATGCTATTGATTATTATTGAACTATTGACCCGTTTGCAGAAATATCAATAATTCAGTTCTCAGGTGTAAAATGATTAAGTGAAATAAAAAAATTGTGAATGGCTAATAGGCGGGACGGGAAAGGGGTGGAGACAGTCTTTTGGGATAATTAATTATAGAGCAAATTGTTTGACATTTTCGTTGGCTCATTAAT
Organism: Drosophila paulistorum; assembly: GCA_018152135.1. Lineage (NCBI taxonomy): Eukaryota > Metazoa > Arthropoda > Insecta > Diptera > Drosophilidae > Drosophila > Drosophila paulistorum. The sequence goes on along the minus strand of JAECXG010000805.1, from coordinate 8,814,129 downwards.
TTCATTGCGTTTGACTTGAAGGAGGTACAGAAATATTTAATTAACGATTTTTTATAGATATTTCATCGAGCAGAGTGTACAACAAATTTACTAGGCAACACTTGTTAAAACCTTTGAAAAATTATAATAATATTTTAAGTCCTAAGTAAAGCTCTAAAAACAGACAGATATCATTGATCGAAAGCCTTTGTATTGATATTAAAATGACATTTTAACTACAAGTATAAGTTTCATTCAATAGAGAAAAATGAGTTATATGATGGTTGCCATGGTTGTTCCTTTTTTTTTGCTGTAACCCTTGAACCGTTGTTCAATAGAGTTCATAATATGAAATTGGTATTGGATAATTGCCAACTAGCTAGCAGTTAGTTATGGAAATTGCATTTCATTCATGTAGATATTTTCCAGGGCAGCAGCACTTGACAAACCGAAATCACAACATGTCAGCCAATTAAAGAGACGTTGAAAGCAACTGCAAAAGCAACATCAACAATCAAGTCAGGCAAATAACAAGCCCAAGCAAGCCAAACATATTGATTAACGTTACGCGATTTTTCCATTTCCATTTGTATGGAAACTTGTTTTTCCCTCTCTTTCATGCACAGTTCCAATCAATGGGGGCATATTGTTATTATTGTTATTTATGTATCTGTAACTCATGGCAGCCACACTCAAACACCAACAACAACAACATGCAAAAACCAACTGCAACAAGATCGACAATAAGAAGCCTCAGTTATGCAAATTCTAGAACAAGTGGGAAGCGGTAAAATAATTACAGTTTGAAGTGAAATGAAAGATCATGAATGAAACTCGGTATAAAAATGAAGTTTTGTCTCCATCTCTTTTTCTTTCTATCGCTCTCTCTTTGTCTCTCTGCATATATTCAAATAGATATGCACATATTTGCATCTACAATTTGCCTTGAGTCTCCCCCGTCTAGTGTGCCTTTAGTTTTTATGCATCGATGAAATTTAATTACATTCTATCATATTCTGTTGAGGGCAATGTAAAGCGCAGTCAGCTATATAGTTTTCTATATATGCACATACACGAAGAGAGACATGCATTCTTATTAAAAATATATATGTATTTTTATTCCCATACATGCCAATTAAATTACTTTTCAAGGGGCACACTAAAGTCTCTGTAAAGTTAAAACAGAATTTAATCCATGAAAATTGAACACTTCAGTAATTCGTGCGATTCAATTAAAATTAGTGTAAACAACCAAGAAAAGTAGTAAAAATCTAACACACATTACACATTTATTCATTATCTTATTTATCAGAGTTAATTTATAAAACTAAACTTTCTTGAATTTTTGAGATGTATTGTACATTAATTTATATTTAAAAAATGCAACAGGTTAAACATTTATGAAAATATGTTTTTAGACAAAAAATCTATAGTTCAAGGACTCAATGAAATAAATTAATGTTTCCTATAACTTTTGATCCTAATCCAAGTAAAGAACCTTTAACATTTTTGAAATGTTTGCTTAATTTTTACTAGCAACTTTTATATTCCTGTAGGGGAATACTTTTTTAAAGATTACGAAGACGGTTGTTTTTTAAATGCACATAAATTTAATTTGAAGTACTTGTTTGTTTATAAATATAAACAAATTCGCTAAAATAATGAATCATTTCTATTTGAATTTAATGACTTATATGGGGCCAAAATGACTTCAATGAAGCATCTTATATAATTTCTACATATTCGAAAATCCTTAAAAAAAGTCGACAACTTTGTGTTCCACACTTTTGGTGTGCTTGACCAAATTAAAGCAATTAAAAATTTGCTGTTTTTACTTAATCGCTAGTTAGTTAGCTCATATGTTTTATGTGGTACAGCCACATGATGTCCATGTTGAAAAACACAACTCAATTTTCGACAGCAAATGTCTTTATTAACATAAACCCCCCAACGACTAACGCCGTGTTTAGTGTTAGTTGCACTTTTTAATTCTGTTCCTCAACTCTGAATTGCTATTACAATGGCTTCAGGTGCCAAGCAGCTCAAATACAAATAATAGTAATGAATAAGGCAAAATATGGATACCATGAGTGAGGAGAGGGGAGGGCCGAAGAGCGCTGATTAAAGTCCAGTAAAAACGAAAAAATATCAGCATGTTCAACAATTATGCAAATTTGAGTGCATGTTGCTGCTCCTCGGAGGGAATCCAAAAGAGGGAACGAACTGTGTGTAGCTGATTGCCTATAATCACGTCAAGTCAACTTGTGGGTACTTCAACCATTTTCCCCCTCTTTATGTATGTAGTTGATTCTTTTTTTTGCAGTTTCTTTTAAATATATAAAATTTTAAACGCCATCTTTGTCCACAAATTAGACACGAAGGCGAGAATGAGAGAATTCTGCGAAACACCTTGGCCAGAAGCTGCAAAAGCTTCAGCAGAGAGAGAGAGCCATCATCGATGTCAGCTTCTTTAGCATATCCATTAAACGAGATCAGATATAGGTATGACGATATATGTATGTACATATATCCGATCTAAATATCGCATGCAATCTTGTGAAGTTGTTTGCATTCATTTGTCTAATTGACAAGACAAAAACTGGCAAAATTCCAAGCGAAATTTTGTCTAAACAGATCATCAAAGAGGCTGGGCTATATGCAGATATATGTATATACAGATATATATATTTGTATACTCTTACCTGCCACTGCGACATCACTTACGAAATGTCAAATGCTTATTATACTGCACCCACCCATTTGACTTTCCCTCCCCATCTCTCTATTCGGCCCTACAAATTGTCAATTTATTAAATTTGTGCAGAGACAGAAGACAAAAAATGCAGGCGGTCGTCGGGTCGGTTTCTCTGCCTTCTGTGGCATTCATATGACCGACCACCGCACCCTAATTAGTGGGGATTTCTTTTATATACAATACATTTTATAAGAAGAAGAAGACACACAAAATTTTTAAATGTTATCCAATTGTGTCTTCCTCCTCGGGTTGGGAGGGCACGAGGCAATTTGGCTGGAGTGTCACGTAATCAATAGATAAGTAAATACAGAGTTTTTCAGTTTTTATCAGTATTTAACTTTAAAAAAATATAAACTTGAAGGCTAGTTAAAAATTGTTTCCACGTAAGACAGAAATATCGAATTTAATCTATTTCCATCTATCGATTCTGTCTAGCACGTTCCTAACGCCAAATTATTGATGAAAATCAACGACCATGTAAAACAAACATTTTCAACAAACTATTCCACCTTCGACCCATGATTATTTTCATTTATGCCTTTTTTCACAAATCTAAATTGCAAATGTCTTGGAAAACGGCGCTTTTTTTTGCCCAAGATTTCATTTCATTTGGTTACGTTTTTTATTTTTGGTCGATTTTTCTCTTGGAGCTCTGGTGCACAACCCGAAGGCCACGTTTTCAAATGCTCAGGATGTTATAGAAAATTAATAGTTTGCAAACGAGTTGGACGCCAGATACAAGATACGACAACAACAACAACAGCAACAAAAACGAAGGCTGCTGCTGCTGCCAGGCAACAAAAATAAATATGATCTTGGACCTGAAAGTCTCTTCGACTCTTTTGAGTCTGGTCTGATCAGGTCTGGGGTGTCTTGTCTGTTCACTGGAATGGACCTGCTGCTGCCGCTGCTGCTGCTACTTGTGTCTATGCTGCCCAGTTGCCTCCTGCTCCTGCTCTCCATATTAAAATCAAAAAACCGCCATTCCAGTTGCCAGCCCCCAACCATGCAGCAACACCACCACAGACCAATGTCTGGAGAGCAACCCAGAACAAGGCACATGGAATGGGATAAACAAGAACCAAACCCGCACTGCATTCGTTGCTCAATTACATTTTCATTAACTTGGAACACGACTTTTCAAATAGCTACATTTAATCATAATGATTGTTATTATTATTTTTTTTTTTTTGCTGTTTTGCGAACTTTCTAAGGTCCCGTTTCCCCGTTCCCCTCTCGTTGCTCCTTAGAGGAGGGCAAGCCAATCATTTTTATAATGTTGGAGAGCGCGAATAAAATGCAAGGTGCTGAAAATGCAGTAGAACAACATAAATTAATTTTTCCTGCTTCGATGATTCCATTCCCCCCTTTGCTTTTGGATCTCTAATTCGGCTTCCAAAAGGTGTTCCCAGGTCCCTATTATTAGGTATCTTTCGGTTATTCTTAGTTGCTAATGGGCAAAAGATCTGCGCTCCATCTATATGAAGCATATAAACTTTTGGCAAAAGACACAATGAAAAGAAGATTCACATTGTCTTCTCTCTTCATTTTCTTGTTGATGTTATTGTTGTTATTGTTAGATGCTTTCTTTTCGCCTGTCCACATCTGATTGTTCTTAATGAATTCTGGTTGGCTCATTCAGCAAATAAAATTGTCACTTTGCCTGAATTAAAATTCATTTGAATTCATGTGTTAAATAATAGGGGTATTCAGCATTTGAGGAAAGATACACAAAAAGAAATGCAAATTTCTTTTTTAGAATAATATAATTGTTTGCTAATGTTAACATATTTAAGTAAGTCAACTAAGATATTAATATATAAATTAATTGCAATGGAAAGCAATTTTAATAGAAATCAAAAATACTTAATTCAACTGCATTATACAACAGTTAAAAAAATAGTCTCTTTTATACTTAATATAATACTTAGGTTTAGAGCTTTGTATTATATATAAAAATTACCCTTTTTCATCATAAAGTAATCAAACATTGCAGATAAAACAATGTTTTCTAGAGTTTTTTTAAAGTCCAAAAAGACAGAATTGAATTCTGAAATGATATCGTGTATCTGTTAGTTATTCCATTTCCTTTCTGTCACTAAAAGAATATCAATTTGTTAACGAATATAAAGAGCATCCCAATCAATATCTCTCCATTTCACCTTAATATTTTTAGGATTTGTCTGAATGTTTGTTTGTAGGTCAAATCTATATATAAATAAAGAGACCTCTCAAAAAAGAACAAAAACCAAAAAAATATCACTCATCATATAGCCCAAATCAAACTTGGCCCTTACACACACACACACACACAAACATAGCATTTAGATGGCAAGTGAAGAAAAGTTTTTGCTTAAAGCCCAAAGATGAATGATTACTTAAAGAATTGTTTACCCAAAAAGCCAGAAAACATCAATGATGATGATGATGATGCCTTCAAGTGGTCACAGACAGTTTTTGGCCAAAGTTAATAAAAGCGCATAAAATAGAGAAGAGAAACAAAACTGAGGAGAACTGAAGAGAAGGAAATGAAACACAAAAGTTGTGGCCAGACACTAACAATGGAGGGGAAACTCATTTGCCGATCCCCGAACAATGGCGCCACTAATGACTGATGATGTGCCAGCGCTGATAGATGCAAATGCAGCAGCGCCTGCAGATATATCTATATCTATCTATCTATACGTATATATACGCAAAATTGTTCTAAAATTTTCATTTTTGTTTACTCTTCAATAAACTGTATTGCCTTTTGTTTAGAGAGCAAACAACACATTGGCTCAAGCAGAGTTGCACTCTATAAAAATTTCATGATTGCATTTTCCACACAGAGAGTGAGTGAGAGAGAGCGAGCAAAAAAGGGAGGGAGGAGCAAGAGAGGGGATAAATTAAATTGCGAATAAAGCAAAGTAATTGCGATTTGAATGGTGAAAAAGTGCGAGCCATAAATTCAACTGAATGTCACGGCAACGCTGCATGGGAATTTATCAAATTCAGGCGTAAATTGGCGCACATCTGCAGATTGGCCAAGTCTCGGCCGGCTTCAGATACTCCTGTCTGTACCCCTCCTAGTCCTCACTTCACTTTGCCACTTTCCCCAGTTATACCATCGAGTTTTAGCCAAAGATACGCATAGAATATTAATCCCTTTGCGCATTAACTAAAATGAAATGCCTAAAGCACAGTGGGTCCAAGCCTATGAGTATCGTGAAACTTTTATTTTCTTAATGGAGGGTTAAATACGTATTTCTAATTATGTAAAGGAGCGTAGGAAATGTTTTAAATTCTTCTGGGTCTAAAACAATTATGATCTTGGAATATTAAATATTGTTTTCACATTTTTTAAGGTATTGAAACCACAGTATAACTGCCTACAAAGTCCTACCAAAAAAGATAAAAAGGAAAACAAGGTGCAAAAAGTAAACGAGCAAGGAAAAATAAGAGAAAAAACCTCGAAAAATACAAACGGCAACAGGCGGAGCTCAACTTGCAAAACCTCTAAAGGAAAACCATCACAAATCGCATACAATTCGAGATGAAATTGTGAATTATTAATGCAGGCGGCAAAACTATTTGACTGAGTAGACAAAACAGCAAAAAAAAAATAAGAAACCCACGAGCCAGTCAGCCAGCCAGCCAGTCGGTGGTTTGTCTGTCTTGTGGGTTTAACTTTGCAGTTACTTTGTGTGTCCCCCCATCCGCCCCCCTTTTGTGTCACCTCCTCCTGTTACCAATCATTCCACAATGGAACGGATGGAAACGTGTGCTTCCACCTCCATTGAAAATTGAGTTACACGCGTGGCAAGTGTGTGTGTGTGTGTTTGTATCTATGTATCTTTTACTGACTGCTTGTACGTGCAATGCTGGCTTACATTTTGCAGATTAAAACTACTACAAAACCAAAACAAAAAAAAGCCAAGGTATAAACATTACACTGTTACCCTGAAGCCAATTCGATTTAAATGTCTAGCGTTTCCACTTGGCTTTTCCTGGCTATATATCTACTTTTTGCAGTTGTTGTTGTTGCTTCTGTTAGTGTTGTTTTTCCTGTTTATGGTGTGCTAAACGAGTCTAAATTTAAGGGTCAGCAAGGTGATTCATATGCAATGAACTCGAAAAGGTCTCTTAATATGATAGAAAACCTCTGCTTAGGAATTGTTTTATTTATTAAGTTATAAGACAAATCAAAGTGACTCCCGAAATCAAATCGATAAAAGCAGTTGCATTAGAAATATTAGTTTCCATCCAAGTCATCATATCAGTATTAAGACTGATATGATTAAGAATGAGTGTGAAAAATCAAATTTTCTTCCTTGAATTCTATGCGGATTAATAAAAATACATGCATTATATGCTTTATAAGGTTTTGGGCGTTAATTCATATTCATAGAGTAAAGGAAAAGCAAAATTAACTACCTTTAAATCCCAAAATCCTGTTTCATGTTTTCTAAATTAAAAATTTGACCCCCTTTTTGCCACGTCTCTGTGTGTAATATGTGTGCATCTGAAACTGGCCGTGGCTCGCCTCTGTGCCCCACAATGACAGCTCGAATGCAATGGCAACAATTGCAATTTGTTGGCGGCCTGCCCTTGGGGCCACAAAACGAACAACAACAACAACAATTGCAAACGACATCAACGATGAAAAAATCATAAAGGGGAGCAAAGGAGCAAAAGTAACTTCAACTTTTACACTAAGCTACAGAAACTTACTTAACTTTCAATTTTGTTTTTTTTTTCCTGCACTTCGCGGTTCATTAAAAGGCGGGCGGATGCTTCCTTCTTCTGCTGCATCCATGTAGCTTCTTCAAACCACCCTCCCCCCCTGACAACAAATTTGCACATCGTCGCAACCGCAAGAGAAAAAAGTCGAAATTAAAAGTTTTTTTGTACCCTTTTAAAGACACCTTTGTAGCAAGTTTATGAAAAAAAAAATTAAAGAAAGAAAAAAAAGAGGAGAAACAAAAACTTGTTCCGCGCCTGACTTTTTTCACCATCTTCAGCATCGTCAGCTTCATCTTCATCATGAGCCGCAGCTTCATTCAGTTGTTGTTGTTGTTTCTCTTTTGACATGGCAGCCATGTTGAATACTTTTGTTTTCTATATACAACAAAATAAAGAAAAAATAAAAACAAAATATAGGAAAAAAAAAATAAAGCAAAGCTAATTTTGATTGCCTTGTTGTATCGCTTGAGCTCACTCAACGTTTGTTTTTTTTTTTTTTTGCCGTCTGCTGTTTTCATTTAATTAGTTAGCATGTGGGCTGGAAGCCAACTCTAAACAAATACCAACAAATTGAAACCGGTAGATGAGCTTTGACAAGAAGTTTGACACCCAAACTCGGCGGGAGATTAACATATTAAATATTTAAATGTTGATATTGTCCGATATTATACGGGGAGGGTTGGGCTAAACCGGACAATTTTGGTCTACAGCCCATTCCAATATCTTTAAACTCTATAATGGTAGAATTCCTTTATTACCACAACTCAACTAGAATACAAACAATTCAACATGATAAAAAAAATGACGTAAGTAAGTCGTCTCGCCGACTTAGGTATACCATACACCAGTAAAGCAAATATTTTAAATTTATTAAACAAATGCATTTTCACATGCTTTTTATTACAAGCATATCTTAGAATCTCCCGCACTCAAGTATACGAGCACCCTAGCGCCCCCACCAGCCAACGACCAACTACGGCCTTATGGAAAAACGTTTATATGCATAACTTGGTTGTTTTTTGTCCGATTTTGATCAAATTTGGTGTTTTGCTGGGTATTAGTATCAAATTCAAGTGTGCCAAATTTGATTACAAAAGGTAGAAAATTACGTGAGATAATCGAGTTTTTCCAAATTACGGGGGCGGAAAGGGGCGTGGCAAAATCGTTGCATATACAATATATGCGCATTTATTAAACAAATACACATACCAAATTTGGTGCCTCTAGCTATTATAGTCTTTAAGAAAATCAAATTTGTTTAAATTTCGTGGGCGGAGGGGGGCGTGGCAAATTTTTTTTGCAACAAATTTGTGCGCGCTTACTAAAGGATTAATCATACTAAATTTGATGTCTTTAGCTATTATAGTCTTTAAGAAAATCAAATTTGTTTAAATTTCGTGGGCGGAGCGGGGCGTGGCAAAAATTTGAAATAAACTTGACCACCGTAGGTAATACACGAGTCTACGTACCAAATTTGGTGACTCTAGCTCTTATAGTCTCTGAGATCTACGTGTTCATACGGACAGACGGACGGACGGACATGGCTAGATCGACTCGGCTGTTGATACTGATCAAGAATATATATACTTTATGGGGTCGGAAAAGCTTCCTTCTGCCTGTTACATACATTTTGGCGACTTTAATATACCATTTCACCCTATGGGTGTATGGTATAAAAATAAATAAAATTATAGTTTTGGTTTGGGTTTTTTCTTTATAGCAATTTTATACTACATTTACTACTACAGATCTTTCGATCTTTTTAGCTGAGATCGAAATTCTAAACAAATTTTTCTTAATCTTTTATTTTCAACTTAATTTGTCTGATCCATGAATCAGACAAATTAAGTTGGAATCATGGCAAATAATAAATATCAAAGAAGCTAACTTCGGCAATCCCGAAGTTTATATACCCTTGCAGTCCTTGGCAATAATTTTTTTACATTTTGAAATTTCTTTCCTTGCAACTCAATTCATCAACACACAAACAAAACATTCAAATTATTTCTCTCTTTACTACAAATTTTTAAGCAAAGCACAACACGCATACACATACATACATACGAGTAGCGCTACGTCTGTGTGTGCGTATGCATGTGCTCTGTTTGATTTGCTGATGACGTAGAACCGACTTGTATTGACTGTAACTTGTGTTCTATTTATCCGATCAGATTCAAATTTTGGGATTTTATATCAAATTCTATTATATTGGTAAATTTCATGGGGATACTCCAAATTTTGCAAAAATTTTTGCTCTAGAGCTATATGATATAGTAGTCCGATCCTGACAATTTTTATACTCTATTATCTCCCGGCTAAAAGTTGCTCAAATATGAAATTTCATTCCGATAGCTCTTAAGATGCCAGCGTGAAGTTGATTTGCACAGACGGACGGACGGACGGACGGATCAAGAATATATATACTTTATGTGGTCGGAAACGTCTCCTTCTGTGCGTTACAAACATCTGACCAATTTTATAATACCCTCTGCAAGGGTATAAAAAATAAATGAACATATTTCGAATATGATTTGAACATTTGAAAAAGATGCATAAACGAGAAGATGCCTATTCAGGCCTATATTCATATAATATACGAGTAATTAAAAATAGGTATAATAATGACAATTTGAAGCGCTCCATTAAACGTTTCGATAAGAATTATAACATATTAATTATTATTTATATAATTGAATGTTTGAACCAAGTAAATTAACATAACAAATTTAATTGAAAATCAATCGATTTCAAACATATATAGATAAGTACATACATATATAATAAGCTGTTGATTAAAACGATTAAAGTACCGATGTATGCCTGTATATATTTCAATATATTTCAATTTGTTGGCATTGCAAAATAAATACTGTTAGGTCTTATTAAGTTCTAATAATACTAATTATGAAATAAGTGCTATAAATCTATCGTAACTTTTGTATAGGATTTACTTCATCTCTTATTAAATCCAAATCCAACGTCACCCTTTCACAAAAATGAATACCGCAAATGCAACCCCATCGCCAATCACAACAATTAAAATCAAATTGAAAACCTGTTGATTTGATACCAACTTGAAAGTGCTTAAGTGCTTCATCTTTTCCATGGATGGGCTTAAACTTTGGCAAACGCCCCCAAAAGTATAAGAGAGACAGCAGCAGCCAAAGAGGAGAATGAGAACGAAAGAGATATGAAGAGACACGTGACTCTTTCGAGAGTTCAACCCTTAGAAAACCCAATAATTGTTTTCAATTCGAAACAGTTGCCACTTCCGTTCGTCTACCTTCTATATATCCTACTAGTGTTATACAGAATAATGAGCTGAGTAACAAATTATGCCCCAAGCTGCCAAAGAGAAAGAGTCGGAGGGAGGGGTTGGGCTTCTGGCCTGTTATTGTGTTGAAAATATAATAAATGAATTATCTGCATAATTAATGAGCTTTTAATTTTTAATGGCGCGTCGCAGGCTCCCAGGGAACATCACTGAAAACACAGCAAAAACGAAGAAAAAACATTAAAAACGAAATACAAACAAACAAATGCCACAGAAAGTTTGCTTTTGACTTGTTCAAGAACATGTCCGAGGCTTAGTCGGGGGGAGAAAAAAGAAACTGGCTAAATTACTAGAGATGACAACGTGAATTGCCAAAAATTTAAAGTTGAAATACAATAAAAAGATAACTTGACCATAAACAAACGATAAAGGTTAGTTTTCACACTGAAAAGTTTTACTGAGTATCCTTAGCCAGTAGTAAATCTCTTTTATGTATATGTTTTAGTGAAATGCCTTTTAAAGGGTATTTCAATTCAATCTAAAAAATTGTTTCATGTGACTTTAACAATGTTAACAAATAATACAGCTTCAGGCTATTGGATAAATATACTGTAAGGAGGAGACTCCCTTATTAATTAAAAGCCTTCGTGACACGAGCTCATCTCTGAGAAATTTCGTAACATGTTTCGGAGAGTATGATACCCCTATTCAGGTATGCTTTAGTATTCCTTTTTCTGCTGCTGTTATCAGGCAAAGCATATCTTTTAGATACAATTTTAATGTGACTTCTTGCAAATTATTTATGCGCGCATTTTGCGCTCAGATAATTATCGTTTATCTCTGATTTAAAGAGAGGAGGACCTCTCTCTATCTCATGAGATGCTGCAAACATGTGTGAGTGAGTGCGCGCTTATGTTCGAATTCAAAATGACTACCTCAGTTAATTATGGGGCTCCCGAGTAGGGAGCGCACACATACAAAACATTCAAGTCAGTCGCGCATGCGCTTATAAATTAGTTTAAGTCCCCATACGAAGGAACCTGTTTTTTCCTCATGGTTTTTATTTATTTTTTTGTTGGGTTGTCGTGTGTAAAAGGCGCATAAACAGACGAAACCGCCCTCTCTGTCCTTCTCCCTTGCCCCTGCCCTTAGTCTATCAGTTAGTTGACTGCATTTGCAGCAGGGTGCACCCATTTTTAATGAGTGTCCTGGTTCTGGTGTTCCGTCCCGTTCTGTTCTGTTCCTGGTTCTGGGTCGTCTTTCAGTTGAATGAACGCCGCATCTTCGTCGTCGTCATCATCGTCGTCTGGCTTCTGGTCATTCGATGATTAAGTGCGGAGGTCTTTGACTGGCGCTGGACCAACCAAAACCATAAAAAAGAGGAATGATAAAAAAACAGAGTAACTGCAACGTGTAATCAATCACGGGCATTGATGAAGAATTTTAAAAAGATCTTCCACTTCTATCTCTCCCGCTCGCTCTCTATCTCTCTCTCCCTCTTTCTCTTTAACTCCCTTCCGTTTTGCTCGCTCTCATCATTGATTTTCCATTAATAATTTGCCTCCTTTTTTTTCGCATCCTGTGGCAATTGTTTGTAATTGTGATGAATTTTTTATGAATGCTTCAAGGGCTACTGTCAATGGCGTTAGGTTCTCAATTATCTTTCATATTTCTTTCGTTTCATTTTCATTCATCGTATGGTCGGGCATTTAAATCATTTGCCCAAAGATCCATCAATTGCAGTGTTTGCTAGTTGATGTGATTTTGATGAGAGAATGGTGGCATTTAAACGCAATCTTGGCAATTTTCATTATTATAATAGAAGAAAAAATTGCCTCAATTAAAATTGACCTAAGATCAAACCATGCTCTATTTAAAATCAATCTACTCCGCTATTGACAAACAATAAATGCTAATACAATTTTATGACTACATCAATTTTTAATTATTATGGTTCTTAAGTGATCTGTAGTTAGTTTAATAATATGGCAAAATATATTTATATGATTCGAATTTGAACTGACTTTATCATAAAGAGACTTCTATAATAACTATAACTTTCAATCGATCGGTTTTATAACAGAATCCTTCATATCATAGTCTAACGACTAATTTCCACATGGCATTCGATTACTATTATCTGTTGTTTTCAGTGAACTGTTGATAATTGGCAAATTTGAAAAACAAAACAGATTTAGACATTAATTTAGCCCTAAAGATCCTTAAAAAAAATACGCTTTTTAATGATCACGATTTCGTCAACGACTGTATGAATATGATTTAAATGGGTATGAAAACTTAATCTTATTTTTACACTGTTTTCCTTTGGTCAATTGCTAAAGAATATATGTTGATTGCATACTACGTGGACTTAGTTCAAGAAGCTAATACATCTAATGGACGTAAAATATGGAAAATACAGATTTAATACATTTAGGCACAAGTCATTCCCAAAAAAGGCAATTGGATGTGCATTTTTTAACTTTTCAAGTATATTTCGGTTTATCAACCTAATTTCGCTATGTAGGCTATTCCATCTTATTCACTCAGTTTGTATTTTAAGCAGTTTCCACTACATTTTCGATTGAATTTGTTCATTGGGGCGATTCTCGAAACTGTATCCTTCATCCTAAAGAAACCATTTGCTTTGCCCCTTTATAAACCGGAAACCATATGCTGTTCAATCACACTATGTCTTTGCCTTTTGAGCTGCTTCAATGCTTCAAGGTTCAATTCGTTTAATTTGCTTCTGCCACAAAACCAAACCGCATCAGCTCAGCTGTTGTTGGACCCCTAACTAATTTTAAAGCTCAAGGCGTGAATATGGCTACATGTTGAGAGAAGTTTTTTTCCCCCATTTTATTTCGTTGCTTTTTTGCTGTTGCTGTGCACATGATGTCATTTCACTTCAATGGCTCTTGCAAAATAAAAAACAATAACAAAAATGAAATAACACGAACAAATACAAAAACAACAGCAACTATTATGTTGTGTTTCGTCGTGTTGTTGACAACACAAAACACGGAATATAAATTGAAAAATGCTTTAAAGCGAAATAATCAATTTACTTCTTGACATAATTTCCATTTTTCACGAAAACCAAAACGGCAACACGAAAGAAAAGCAAAAAAAAAAATAAAGGAAGAAAATGCAGGCACAACCCAAAGGGACACGCACAATTCCTCAACTCGAAAGTAGGCAAATTTTAGGGAAAATGGTTGAAATTTTCCCAATCGACCCTCTAACCCAAGGGGAGTATGAGAATTTTTAGCCAAGATAATGATTTCTGTGAATCTTTGAATTTGAAAAATAGTCTTAATGTTATAACACGGTATCTAGAAGTCTACCCCTTTCTTAAGCAATGGAATATTGAACTTTATTGTTACGTATTTTCATATTCTTGACGTTTTTTCTTTCTCTGTTTTTTTTTATTACATCAATGTGGCTAGAGTTTCCTCACTTTATTTAAGTGCTGTGATTAATGGTCTTGACTCGATGCGGTGCGTCTTCCGGCACTCATTCGATTTTGCTCTCATCTGTATCTACTATTTAATAGTCCTTTAATGGTGTGCGGACAAACACCTGTTGTCCTAAAACTATTTCTATTTGAAATTTCAGTATTTTTAGCGCGTGTCTTCAACAACACTTTCATTATCAGAAATGTCACATCATTTGTCGCATGCCCCCAAAAATAAAAACGAAAATGAAAAAAAACGTACTTCCAGCATCATCATTTATCACCAAAGGAATGCAACTCGCACAGACACAGACAGACAGAGAGAGTCACACACTCTGAATCAAGGGGAAGCTTGGGGGAAGGGCACACATCTTGTGCTACTCTGTGGATATATATTTGATTAATTCTCTTTTTCCGAAAGGAATTAACCCGCTGCTGCACATGTCCCAGACCTCAACGACCCGTGGTCGGCCCTTTTGACTTGCTTTCGCTCTCTCACTTGAAGATCTCCTCTCCGATCGGATCCAAAGATTTATTTCATCCAGCACAGTTGAAGCATGGCCAAAGTTGTCTCTCTCCCTCTCGCCCTCACTCTTTGTGTATATTTCCTATGTCTGAAGTGGATTTATTTATGGAACAAATATTACACACACAAAGCGAAAATCCAAGGAATATTAATACAAATAAACCTTACAAAGGAAAGTGAAACAAATCGAACAAAACTTTCCGAGATATATTTAATAAGTTATCCATTAAATAATCTTCGCATATATATATTAATATATTTATCTACAACATTTAAACGATCCCCTTTCTTTTCACTCCACTTCTTTTGTCCCCTCAACTTATGACAAATGATCTTTTGTGGGAATTTTGACATTGATAATGGTTTTTATGGTTTTTTTGTTTTTGTTTTTGGGTAAACGTCTCATTAGCCACTCGCTGGCCACAAAGTAGCCATAAAATGTAACCATTTAGTTAGACACTTAAGTTTTCAGAAAAATCGAATGATTTATGATCATCGCAGCACAAGTGGACTAAAACTTGTAGATCAAATTACAATTTAAATGTGTTACAACTTCATAAAGTCCAACGAACAATCAGGAGACTTCTTGAAGTAAATCATAAATAAAATATTCAAATTCCTGATATAAGGGAAAAACACACTAAAATATCCAATACTGAGTATTGAGTTTTAAAAAATTATGAAGAACTTTAAAAATGTCTTGAAAATAAAACTTGGCTTTGATTGCAAACAGTCTTTATGAGTTTTTTAGAGTCATGCTTTAATAGATTTTAAGTATTCATAATTAATTTTTATACAAAAAATGGTAATGTATTAAAGGTCACCTCGATTGTGTGCTTTGATTAACGGGTATACTGAAGTCGATATCAGGGATTCAACACTATTTGCACGATAAGATCAAAACTCCAACAGTCGGATGATTGTTCATATACAGGTTGGTGTGTATGGATGTCCAGGTGCTGAATCTGCTGAGTTTTATACCGCACACGTCGCTGATTACAATGACGACGTTGTTCAGTGATGTGTTGTGTTGCTCTCTCTGTCTTTCTCTTCATCTATGTATACATTCCTTTCTCTGTCCCACCTTCAGTACATTCGCTCGTTGTGACAAATGACTACTACAAGTGTTTGTGACAAGCCGCAAGTGTTTCTTCACAGTTGAATTGGACAAGCAACAGAGAAAAAACAATTAAACTTTATTTTTGCAGCTTGACCTACGCCAAAGGTTTTCTGCTTAACTTTGAACCTGTCTCAAGAGTGGCTCATCTCTTGATCGTCTGGTCTCATGGTAAGTGCATGTTTTAAGTATGCTAATCTCGTGTCAATCACAACGAGAGATATGCAAAACTCAATGGATTGTAAGGAGAGTAGTTCCCAAATCTGAACAATGGCAATTTGAATTGCAGAAGAGCCAATGGGCCAGAAAGCGGCATCGTCACTTAATAAATTCTGAAAGAATTTCGTTTTTTTTTTGTGTCTTTGGTTTTGCTTTTGCATGCTGCACAAGAAATTTTCCAATTTCAACTGATATGTTAAGCGTCTGTCAAGTGTGCTCTGATCTGGTCTCTCTTGTATTTTGACGTCATCTTACATGCAATGCAAATGCCTAGCGTACAGCCAAATAGAATGTTGTACACTATATAATCAACGACTTGGGAATACTCTAAGAAAAAGTGTGAAGGTTGCAAAGTACTTGGCTATTTATTAATGATGAAGACCCTGTGTAAGGGCAGATGTAGGCAAAAAGAACACCAAAGAAATGTCACACACAAGCAGCAGATTCTTCATTCTTGGGACTATAGATATATACATAAACAGATATATGTATGCAAAATCCAATATGTCTATATAGTATTTCACAAAATGCCCAGACATCTCATGTTGTTGATTGAGAGGGGTTAAGGGGGAAAAGAGAGAAAGAAAGAAAAAACGGGCACAAACTTGTAAAACGCTTCGAATGTTCGCTCATTGGCGCTGTCAAGAAGCGACATTCATGTATATATATTCACCCGATTTCCCATCCACAGCCTCTCGCGCATGGTGATAGTGATATGACATGCCAGGTGCCGGACGATGCCGTTGTCAACTCATCGCTGGCAGCAGTGGCAAAGGGCCGGGGAGGGCCATGACGATGAAAATGTTGCACTACTTATGTAGTTAGTAAGAAGTTGTGCCCCTCTACCTCTCACTCTCGGTGTCTCTCAGTCTCTGTTTTGGCCACAGTGTTGACATTTCGGCTTCTGAGCTACAAGAGTCCCCCCAATGGGTTGTCTTCCTCAATCGGATATATGTTGATCTTAGTTGGAAATTTAACATACGAAATTAGCCACTATCTAACCATCTCAGGGGATAATGGTTGAGTAATTATAGAAATGATTTGCAATTTCATGATTTTCATTTGGAACTAGTTCCTCTCAGTAAACCCCATCAAAAAAGGATTGCGGAGAGAACAGAAGTATCTTTTAAATACATTTGGCAAATGCTGCTCTTTTTCGATGCTGCCGCTGCTTCTTGCATTGCGTTGGGTTGCGTGTAGTGTAAACAAATTGCAACATGAGTATGACAGTTGCAATGTTTGACAATTGTAAATGGTCTGACAGCCAACACAAATGTTGCGTCTTTTCTACCTAGAGCACTTACTCACCATTTTCAATATTTCGCAATATTCAACCCCAAAGCATTACCACAGAATACCAAGTTTTTTAAATTAATTTCAGTATTCTTGGGCTTAAAGTTCTGTCTACTAAACTTGAGAAGTGTTTTTTTTTTTTTATTGATTTTTTAAGGAAGTTTCCCTGAGTGTATGTGGCAAGGTCAGAGAAATTGGTAACTTCTTTTGGAAATGGAAAAAATATTGCTAAAACATTTTGACGTCTGCACATCATGCATCATTCTTTTGACACAATGTCTGACAAAGTTTTTGGCAATTCCTAGACTGCACTGGCTAATGGCCAACTAGAAATATTGGTTGCACAATCAAATTTGATAACCTGACTGACAACTGAAATGGGTCAGAGCTGGTTGTATATATTTTATTCTATATCTACCCACAATTCAATTTCAAGCCAACAACAAGCAGTTGCGCTCTTTCTCTCTCTCTCTCTCTCTCTCTCTCTCTCTCTCTCTCATTCTCGTTTTGTGTCTCTGTCCCCCTCATGACTGATGAAGTCTGATGGTCATGTTGTCTGGTTACTGTCTGCTTGCTGTTTACTTGGTCATTAGTTTTAACCCATTCACCAAAGAGAGGATGCCATCTAGACTAAGTTTTTTTCTTTTGGATAGGAAAAGTGCTTTTGATGTTGGCGCTTTTGCCCATATGTGTGTGTGGGTCTGAGGGTGTGTTTGTGTATGTGTGTGTGTGTTGGCGCTTCACAGTCAAATTCATTTTAATTAAATGAGTGGTAATTAATTTCAAGTTTAATCAGAAATTCCATTTAGATTCTCCTACTGATTGATGCGGCCTGACACATTTGCCACATTCTACGCCAACATTTTCGTCGTCGTCGTCGACAACGAAACTAAAACAGAAACTCTTTCGCCAAACAACATTGACATTTTGTGGAAGCAAAACTTTTTACTTCTTATTGGAACTTTAAATAAATAGTTTACAATTTATTTAATTTTTTTAAATCTGTAGATACATTAATTTAAATAATTATCCATAAAATTTAAGTATCAATCGCTTCAATTAGTAATGTAAATTATATTTGTTAGTTTTTGTTTTTTTTTTAAATTATTTGATTGTTTCCTTTCAACTTTTAGTAAATAAAAACGTACATGTTTCAAATTTCTTTATTTCAAATTCGTTTTGGTTATAGTTTTGAAGCTAAATTCTGTTTTGCTTTTGTGATTTTTTTTTTTCATACAGATTTGATTAGAATAATACTTGAAAATCATTAAAAAAGTTTCAGGAGTACATACTTTAAAGTTTTAACTTAATTTATGTACCGAAAATTTTATTTGATACGAAGTAAACCCAATATAAATGTAATACGAAATTCTAAACTATCAGACTTTTACAAAGAAATATCAAATTTAAACAATTACATATATAATATAATATATGTGGCATTTCCGTTCTTGACCTTGATTATTTTAAGTTTAATAAGAGCAGAATTAGATTAGATTCTCAATGAGTTTTGAGTTGAGTCACGAATTTAGGTATTTTCGATATTGCAGAGATATTTCTCTTATCATAGAGCCTGTTGTTTCTATAATTTATCCAATTGTTACCCTATCGGATATAAATAAAGTAAAATTTCTTGGCTATCACGTTGACTGTCAGGCGTTTCTAGGCAATCAGGTAAGGTTGAAGTGGACATAAATTGTACTACATACATTTTAGCTCAATCGAGCGGCATTTGCCGTGTTTTCTCTCTCTCTCTCTGTCGCTCCGACTTGCAGTTAATTTTCTCATTTATATTGTGATTTTCTGCAACATTGCGCATTTCATAAATATGACGTGTCAAAGTGCAATTTGGTGGCACCAACACAAACAGCAACAACAACAAAATTCCAAAAACGAAAAAGTATTCTAACAATACATGAAAAGGTATTTGCCCCTCTGCCTTTGTGACAGCTGCTTTAGTTTGTTGTTGTTTGCCAAAAAACACAAAAAGATACAAAGAAGCAGAGGAAAATAACAAGACACAGTTTTCTCTTTTTGGGGCCCCCTAAACCAGCCATCCGCTCCCCTCAAATTCTCTTGCCATATAATGACAATTTGCCGTTTTTCTTCGTCCGTGTCCGTGGTCGATCGCCCCCTTCTGAAAGTTTTGTCATCTCTTTTTTTTTTTGTGTGTGTCTCGTACTCGAACACGAGGGCGTTCGAAAAGCGTTGTTCATAATGAGGGGGCGGTTCTATGGCAAAAGTAGACTTTTTAAAAGCCATTTACCGTGGCGTGTTATTATGACCAAAGTCAATTGGCCCGGCCCAAAACACAAAGCAGCATACAAAGAGTTAAAAAGACAATGCTTTAGATGTTATATCTATCTAGTATTTATATCTGGCTCGATCTGAGGGAAATGTGTGGCAGTCAGTCAATGTGATAGACAGGAACTGCTGACTGGCTGGGAACACCGACATTTGCTCTTCATCAGCACAAACATACACACACATACGCATGTCTGTATGTGTGCTATGTTGTGTCGTGGTGTGGGATGGTTTCTCTCATGGTCGCAAGTTTCTTAAATCGCTTCAATGATTTTATATGGGTCATGGCCCATTGATAAAATGGAACTTTTCTTAACAAAGTTGCCGCGATTGCTACTTGCAACATAAAATTTAATTAAATGCATTCCATGTTGAAGGAGTAGAAACATCATTAAAGCGAAAAGCAAAGTAAATGCCCACAAAAAATGTTGCACGGGATGTCAACATATTCATAATGTTTTGATTTGTGTTTTCTTTATTGACAATTAAGCTAAGCGGAAATTGACAAAATATTTGGGTAATTAGTACAAAAAATTAGAACACTAAAGAAATTCTGATTTAATATATTTGAGACAAACTGTTGCATTAAAACCATATTAATTGCCCACAAAGATATGCTACATTTTCGTACATTCTTTGAAACCTTCTCTTCTCCAGTTTGATAAAACTGCATCAGAGAGATATAAAGTGAAAAGTTTCGAAAGATTATCTGAAATCAAGTTATTTTTAGTTTAAGTAACTTTTAAAGGCTATTATTTATTAACATATCTTTATTTCAGGTACTGTGAATGCCAACGGCGAGACGAAACGACAACGGACCTCATACACCCGCTATCAAACACTGGAACTGGAAAAGGAATTCCATTTCAATCGTTACCTGACGCGTCGGCGACGCATTGAAATTGCCCATGCGCTTTGTTTAACGGAACGGCAAATTAAAATCTGGTTCCAGAATCGACGCATGAAATGGAAGAAGGAGCACAAAATGGCATCAATGAATATAGTGCCCTATCATATGGGTCCCTATGGCCATCCCTATCATCAGTTCGATATCCATCCGTCACAGTTTGCGCATTTGAGCGCATAGGACGCGTGGCACTTTTCGGGTACTGGTTAGAGACTCAATCAGTTGTATCAGGAACCATATCAGGCGGCGGCGGCAGCCAGTGTTACCGGTGGCTATCAGTCACAAGGTCCACAAGATGCAGGTGCAGGTGGAGGTGGAGGTGGTGGCGTTGGTGCTAATAACGGTGCTGGTGGTGGCGGTGGTGGTGGTGGTGCTGGCAATGGCAATGGTAATGGTGCAAATGCTCTATTTACCAATGTCAGTGCCAACAATAGCGGCAATGCAGGCGATTGCATAAAATATCCGCAAGAGTTCTGATCTCAGGCTACCATCAGGCAACAACAGCAGCAGCAGACAGACGATGATCAGCAGCAGGAGGAGCATCAGCATCAGGAATCAGACTTTGAGTCTGAACTAGAGCTGGACTATAAAGAGAATATGTTCTGCTGCTGAATCCATCCGAAACCAAATTGCATTGACACCTATACCTGCCCTTCAAAAACAAAAATTCCAAAACACTAAACATAACAACACAACAATACAAAAACGCCTACGCCGTCGATCTACCGAACATCTCAATGGAACAACTAAAGAACAACAATGTTTCTTGTTTGCAACTGATTCGTGTTAAGCTAAGAAACGAGTTGGGAGAACTACGATAAACACTTCGATTCCTCAACTCGTTTGGGTTTATCAGACTGGGATAGAATTTTCATAATTTAAACATCATATATTCAATAAATTCTGAAAAGTAAATAATAAAAAAAACCGTCCTTATAACATCTTTAGAGCCTTGGGCTCTATAGTTATTACTTTGTCACAAGTTTTCATCACTTTTTCAACACTTTTCCCACACAACCAGTCAGATAAACCTCTTTCTCTAAGCAGTATTCGAAAAGCTGTTAGTCTTAAGATTTAGCCTAAATTTGTTTAGTTAATAAGATGAAGCACAAATGATGAATAGCAAGGATGAAAGATGAAAAAAAAAAACGAACAAAATATGAATATTTGCAATAATTTCAAAGTGATTTCTCTATATAAAACATTAGTTTTTCGTTTTTATACGGTATATGTATGCATGTGTGTGAGTGAGTGTGTGTATGAGTGTGTGAGTGCGTATGTGTCTCTGTACTTAATACATCCTACATCCTAGATTAAAACCCTATATAAGGCTTTCTTGTTTAGTGTACATAGGTCCAAAAATAATACGGAACACAAACCCGAAAACAAATGGAAATCAAAGTTTTCAAAGTTTTTTAAATTTAATGCGTTTTTTATGTTTTTGTGTTGTTAAAAGTTGCTTGAAGAAAACAAAAAAAAATTATAAACATTATATGTATGATGAAATGCTTTACTAATTTTTATTCAAAATTTCATTAATTTGTATTATTTTGCACCTAAAACGATTGCAAAACTGAAGAACAAATTCGGAAAACAAACAGGGACTCGGTAGCGCAATTTCGATCATCTTTAGAATAGTTTTATTTGAATGAAATGCTAAAACAAAAAATGTGTAGATACATATAAACACCATAATTCGTTTGTTAAAAAAGTACCCAGGCCGAACCCTAAACCCAAGCTCCCCTTTCTTTCCCTACATCATACAATAAATATCGAAATATAATCTTAAAAATAAACCTAAAAATGTATTTAAAAGCGAAAAATTGTTAAAAAGAAAAAAACAACAAAAAAAAAAATTAAATGGAACCCATAATATTAATGTAATGTAATTATTTATGCTGTACTTTTCGCTAAGCTAAGGTTAGTGCATTCTAGAACTTATCGGTAGTCTACATAAATATATATAAATATATATATATGCATACACATATGTGAACCCATAGCTCATAAGAATCTTAAATTATGTATGATTATTATAAAGGTAGTCGAGATAAAAATTAGTGAAAAACATAAAAAAACAGAAACGTATAAAAAAGAAACAAAATACTTGTACTTAGCACAAATTAATTATTCCTTTTTTATTTCTATCTTCGTTTCATAGTTTTCAAACCACCTAAATTGTTTCTATTTTATTTTGTTTTCTCTTGTAATGATTTTATTTTGTTTATTTGGTGTAGTTTGTTTCGGGGTTAGGGGCACAGTGAGCGCAAAAAGTTTAACTGCATTCCATGTAAAAAAAAAAAAAAAAAAATATTTAAATAAAAATGAAACAAATAATAAAACAAAATAAACTAAAATTACGTAAACTAATTTTTAAACGCGATTTGTATATGTATATGTATCTATTAACTAAATATGAGTTAAATTTCATATGCAATGCTATGGCAAATTGCGAACTATAATGAAAATCAAATGGAGAAAACATTAAGATGAATTATGTAAACAAAATGTATGGATAATATGTCATAACAAGCAAAACAAAAACAAAATAAAACTATTTTAAAATGTATTCAAATTACCACTATTCTTTCCTTTTTGAATTTTAATATTTGGGATCCGTTCCAGAATCAGTGCCTGGCGAACCATTTTCATATGCCCGGGTAGCTCAGTCGGTAGAGCATTGGACTTTTAATCCAAGGGTCCAGGGTTCAAGTCCCTGCTCGGGCGATCAATTTTTTGTTCTTTTTTATTTATATTTTAAGCCAAACAGCGCTAAATCCAATAAGAATTGCATTGTTCTTGTTGCACATGCCCTGAGAGTGATTTAATAAGGACTAATCAGTGTTTTTTAGATCATTTTTGAAACCGTCCAAAAATGTATGGTGAATAAATTCAATTTTTCAATTAATTAGCTTGGTGAAAATGGCCATCCTATCATCAAATGCATATTCCTTTATTTCAAAGAATCAAATTTCTGTTAGTCACCATTTTTGAAGAAAAAACTTTTTGTTAATTTATTTAATTTTATTTAATTTGTTTGGGAAACTTTGGCAAAATCTGTAATTATTTATTTATTGCATTAACCAGTATCTGCTGTAGTTGCTTAAATATAAATTTTAAATAAAATGTATCATTCTTTCCAAAGTTTGAATCACTTTCAATCGAAGTTAAAGAAAAAATGGACTTTAGTATAAATTAGTGCAATAAAAAAAGTTAGAAACAGAAATCAGACTTTCCATTTAAAAAGAAAGCTGCGGCTAAATTTAAAGTTTGAAGTATGCAATCTAACTAATACATACATACAATACATACAAACTTACATATGTAGGTGATATGTAATATTAAAAATTGCAAAAACAACGTGCTAAGACTTTGTTCATCCAAAAATGGTGCCTTTTTTGAAATGCTGCTGTAGGAAAAAGAGGCTAAAGCCAACAATAAGATGACCACATTTAAAGTTAATTGATCTCACCATCTAATAAGTTACTTGCCGAGCAATTTGGAATTAAATGTTTAACATAGTCAATAATTGATTTTTTTTTTTTTTTGATAGAGGTTTTTCTAAATTTTAGATTTATTTCTAAATGAAACGATTCATTCTACTTTATTGTACCCATATAAGTATATATACGTATGTACATATATATTCAATAAAAATAATTACCTTTAAGCATTTATAATTGCTAATTCCAAGTAGTCTTCCTACAAACTACTCTACACACTTCCTTGGCAAATTGACGTTTGCTTATATTGACACTTGGACACCCCAACTGCAAGTGCCCGGGTAGCTCAGTCGGTAGAGCATTGGACTTTTAATCCAAGGGTCCAGGGTTCAAGTCCCTGCTCGGGCGATCACTTTTTTTATTCCTCTAAATATTATTGTTTTTTTTTGTTTGCAATTGTAAAAGGAATACAATTTTGTAAAATAAAATTTCAACCTTTTAAAACAAATTTAACAGATTTATTTCCTCATTCGCCAAGCGTATTGTATTTATTCTTAATTTTCTCAGCATTTAATTTTTGCACCACTTTCATTACCATCGTCAAGCAGTGTTGGTTGGCAACGCGAGCGTCGGCAAAGCAGTCGGTCGACCGGTTCAAACGTACAAGTAACTTAATACTGAAATTTAACCGAGACTCTTTCGACTGGAAGGTTGGCAGCTTCTGTAATCACGCTTCTGTGAGGTCTGATTGTGGGATGGCCTGAGGCTGGGAATCACTGTGTAGCGGACCAGCTCATGTTGACGGAACGTCCGCACTAAGCTTGACATCAATATGGGTGCCATGGAGGAGTCCACGGCATTCAGGTTGGCCAAGGAGGGACGAACCGGGCCAGGGGTGAAAACCAGCAGCCAAGAGTTCCCGTGTTAGGCAGTAGTGGGATAGCGTACCGGAGTGAACTGCCGTTATCAGCCCAACCAATTATGGTTGGACCACAATCTTTTTGCTACATATTATTTTTTTTTTTTTTGTTAATTATAATTAATTTTGTTTATTATTTTATTATTTGTTTATTACCTTTTAGATGGGTGACATTTTATAAGGTTGATTTTATCAGTTTAAAAGAAACAGGAAAGAAGTATAAACGTGGCTTTATTTTTCTGCAGATGCCCCCTTTACGCCTTAGCGCTTCCCTGCGCTACAATATCGTCAATTAAGTAGCTGTCGCAAATTTTAAGAACTAAGTTTTTGGCTTGGGAATAAAATTCCACCTTTCAAACTCTGTAAATTTTAATTAATTTTTAACTGACATTTTTGTTGATTTCAATTAAAATGCCCTTTGAGAAATACCCCCAACTTTAATATGTAAAACAGGGAACTAAAATTCATGGGCCGCTTACATTGAAATGTAGACAAAATGTAGACACTAGTCCGAGAAAACCGAATACTTGTTCTTAATTCCTGGAGAAGCTAAAGAGGCCCTAACCTGATGACGCGCGGTGTATTCCTTTTAATGTTTTCGCACAGAGGTCGGGCACGCACAGGAGTCATGCGTGTATAAGAGTTGAATAGTCACTTAATTTAAGAGGGAGGGGACAAATAAGTTAGTCTCTCTCAACATTTCCACGTGAGCCTGTCAATGTCGCTTTCCTAACGGACTACAAAAGATCAAAACTATTTTAGTTTTGTCTTTTGTGTTTATTATCTTAATTTTGGCACAAGTTGTTGACTTTTCATTTTGGGCAGTGTAAAGCAACTCGCAATCCGCAGAGAAATCTTTATATACTTTTGCCTAAAATTTAAAAAAAATAAATTCTGAGAAGTTGTCAAATAGATCATAAAATGAATTTCGGTTCACTTATCCTTATCGTTGGACTTTTTCTACTATTTATATATCTAAATGATCATTGGGTAAGTAGCCAAATAAAACTTATACGTACATCTTTTTATATGCTTTTCTTAATTAGGATGAAGTTTTCAACCGAAACCCATGTAAGGAGAGACAGTTAAATATCGGTTGCAATGGCCTATCATCGGGTATATACTGGATTGATGTGGGTGATATTAATCGCTATCTTGCCCTCTGCGATAATAACACAGCTGGCGGTGGGTGGATAGTTGTGCAGCGGCGATTTGATGGTAGCGAACTTTTTAATAGAAGCTGGTCTGAATTTCGTGATGGTTTTGGTAATATAGATGGAGAATTTTTTATTGGGCTTGAAAAATTACATCAGATTACCACCTGGGGTCGTTACGAGCTCTACATAGAAATGGGGTATTTTAACGGACCTTTGGAATTCGCTAGTTATGATGATTTTAGAATAGGCAACGAAACCTACAATTATGTATTGGAGTCATTGGGAGATTATAATGGAACATCTAAGGAAAACTTAATAGGGCGCAGTTTGAACCAATCATTTTCGACATATGATTGTGACAATGATAAGAACCAAATTTTTAATTGTGCCTTGAAAGTAAGTGCTGGATGGTGGTACGATTTTTGCTTTGGAACGTAAGTAACCGATCTTATTTGTTTTTCTTCTTTTTGTTTTGGAAATAACTATTTTCTTTTATTTAGCAACTTAAACCGCAGATATTTTCAAATTAAAAATCAATTTCTTAGCTGTATATCTTGGGATCCTTTAGGAGGTCGATGTCTTGAATCGGTGAAATTGCTGATTCGACCAAAGTGTTAAAATTATAATAAATAACTACTAAAAGCATTTTGAAAAAAGATTTTATTCTTTTATTTATTATAATTTTGTTCCTTTTCTTAGCGCTCCATATCTATCTCATTCATCGATCTCATTGAGATACATATTCTTCACAATCGAAAAGTGTTTGGTGTGTTTGGTCATTCTTATCTTCAGTTTCGTTTATTTGAAATTTTTACAAATTTATCATGTCTAGTAGTAATTGGATTTTTTAATTCGAATATAAGTTGTCCTCCCAGTTTTGATTGTAATTGTAGTTGGGTCATTCTAATCAATCCAAAATTAATGCATCCATAAGTGCTACTCGATCAAAACACTGCGAATATGAAACATGTTCACAAATAACTCTGATATTTTCTAGACATCTTGCTTTTGCAAGATTTCAAAGCAATCAAGTATAAACCAAAATACTTATTAATATACCACACAAGAATACATATCTCGAATATGATTATGTTGTGTATAAGAGATAACAAACAATTCTACTACTGGCAGAATGCCAAAGTACCTACATATACATTTGTTGGAATGAATCTTTGGACATTTTAATCAAATCTTTTCAAAACGTTATCGCCGACACAAGTGTTATTAAGGAAAATATTGATTTAAGTATTTCATTTATCCAGTTTTGGAAATAGTTTTCTGTTATGAATCGACGAACCATAAGTGTGTTTGCACTTTGTGCAGTGATCTTATTTGGTGCTGTCGCCCTTCTTTTTGAATTCGGAACAGAAATCGCGAAGGCAAGTGGCAAAGTCAAGGTGACATAAGTTTTATTAATATATTTAACATTCTCCAAAATAGAAAAAGTGTCAGGAGAGAAATTTAAAAAACGGCTGCAATGGCCGTAGATCAGGCATTAATCGAATTGAAATTTGTAATCTTGATCCGTTTCTTGCCCTCTGCAATGGAGCAGTAGAGAATGGAGGTTGGATGGTTATACACAAACGATTTGATGGTAGTGAAAACTTTAATAGAAGTTGGACTGATTACCAAAAGGGGTTTGGTAAAATATCTGGTGAATTCTTTGTCGGCTTAGACCTTTTACATCGAATTACCAATTCGCAACAATATGAACTCTACATCCAAATGACTGATAATTACGGAAACGAAAAGTTTGTCAGATACGATAATTTTAGGATTGGCAATGGAGATACGAACTATAAGTTGGAGTCATTGGGAGAATCTACGGGGACTCAAGAAGAATCAATGCGATATATAAATCTTAATCAGGCATTCTCCACCTACGATCATGACAATGATCAACTCCCAAACGAAAATTGTGCCTTAGATGGGGCTTGGTGGCATAATTATTGCGCCGGAGCGTAAGTAACAAATGAATATTGTTTCTTAACAATACTGAAACCTTCTTTTTGTGATATATTGTTATTTAATTATTAGCAATCTCAATGGCAAATATTACACAGAAACATCCTATAAAGGGGACAGCATGAGTTGGAATGGATTTACTCCGCTTAAATCGGTCCAGATGCTAATTCGGGCCAAATGTGTCAAGTTAAATATTTTTTAAATTCTACTCAACATATGAAAATAAAGGATAAGAAATTATAATATGTGTATTTACCCACCCAGCATTTGAATGATGGTCTCCACAGAAATCACCTTGATAAAAAATGAATATTTTTAAACATAATTAAAATACGACGTAAAAATTAATCGCAAGTGAATCAAAATATTACTCTAAAACGATAAATCCTGTTGTTTATGATTTAAAATACGAGTCAAAAAGGTCCTAAATCTGGGTATAAGCAATTCATCAAGAGGATTCGTTGGTAGGTTACCATTTCCACCGAATACAGGTGTCCTTTGTGATCAGACAACGAACCCATCAGAGAGAAATAATAGTGGGTGAAACAGTTCAGTGTAGAAAATTAGAGTCTGATCGGGGTCGTTCCCGTTCGTTATTTTTGAAGAAAAAACTTAAAACACAAGAAAGTTAATTGGAAAAAGTAGCAAAATAAATATGTCCATTAGGGGTGTTCTTAGTTGTATGGGGAAAAAAAAATATCAATATTTTTTTAAGTGCCGGGCATTTTTTTTTTCCTTTTAGTCTAAAAAAAATCTCAAAAAAATTTGGGGCCGATCGGATAATGTTTAATGGGCGCGGAACTCATCTAAAGTTTTCAGTGTGATGCTCCCATATAAGCATACATAGCACCATACAAATATCATAAGAGTGAGCGAGATGGCATGATAGGAAATACAATTTTAGTACCTTGTTAACAGTGTTGATGATATTTTACAAAAAGAAAAGAAGAATAGAAACAAATGTTTCTTAATTAATATTTTTAACGTAAATTTTTATTATTATCGCTGACTATAAAACAATCTACAGAAATTTCTGCTGAAATTAGGGACAAAGTAATAGAGTGGTTTACAAATTTTTTCAGTAATTTTAAACCAATAATCTTATCATAACTTATCATAAGTGCATTTTGACGGAAAGTTCATGACAGATTTAGTCGGTTCTAGTAAGGTTGAACGCATAGCAGTTCTAGTTAGCTACAACGGTACTTTAAAGCAGTGTTTGCATTTGCTGCTACATAGCAGCAATTTCCACAAAAATATTGCTCTGCTCCCGCTACTGCTCTGATTTCGAAGGGCTACGTAGCATAGCAGAGAGCACAAACCGAAAACGGTTGCTCTTCTGCTCTGCTCCATAGCATTCATCGTCGGAGCACAGAGCAATAGCAAGAGCAAAAAACTTGTGATATGCTATTTGTAGTTGTAGCAATAGCACAAGCATTAAAAGCGAGATGAGAGAGGAGCAAACAAAATAAATTTTTGTGCTACTGCTACAGAGCATTTCCTTTTCTGTTGCTCTCGTAGCAACTTCGTAGTCGCTCTAGTAGCAACTTCGTAGTCGCTCTCATAGCAGATCTGTACTAGAGGTGGGCATGGGCCGAAATGTTACACCCATCCTAACCCAGCCCATGGGATATCACATCCTGGCGGGTATGGATGCGGGCGGGTATGGGGCAGAGACCGGAAAGGAAAGAAAGGCAATTGACAGCTCACTAGGGTAGCCAAGCCCAACGACATCAACCAACCGAGTAGCATCACTCCAGAGTTGACCCTTAGACTGTCATCTTGCGAAACACATGGATACCTATCGCCAAGCAACTGTGAATGTAGGCGCCAAATCCAAGAACCATAAGCATTGGTCGGCTCATGTTACCCAGCGATCTTGGCCACTGTCAATATTGCAGTTGCATCCGCTATACCCTCTTGTCCATGTTAACTTGCATGTTCGATTTATCCCGGTTGTGCGCCCAGTTTGTGGAATCATAGTTTCCTTTATTATTTATATTACTATAATAACAGGATGTGATATCCTTATATCCCATGAGCTGGGTTAGGATGGGTGTAACATTTCGGCCCATGCCCACCTCTAGTACAGATCTGCTATGAGAGCGACTACGAAGTTGCTACTAGAGCGACTACGAAGTTGCTACGAGAGCAACAGAAAAGGAAATGCTCTGTAGCAGTAGCACAAAAATTTATTTTGTTTGCTCCTCTCTCATCTCGCTTTTAATGCTTGTGCTATTGCTACAACTACAAATAGCATATCACAAGTTTTTTGCTCTTGCTATTGCTCTGTGCTCCGACGATGAATGCTATGGAGCAGAGCAGAAGAGCAACCGTTTTCGGTTTGTGCTCTCTGCTATGCTACGTAGCCCTTCGAAATCAGAGCAGTAGCGGGAGCAAAAAAAATACTCCGACGTAGCATAGCATTTTCAATCCCTGCTTTAAAGTTCCTAGGTGCACCAAAAGTGGAGTGTTCAACTGTCAAAAATATTGCTAAGGCAGTTTTTGACAGGCTAGTCAAATGGAATTTATTTGACCAATTCAATGGTTTGTCCTATG
This sequence comes from Drosophila paulistorum, assembly GCA_018152135.1. NCBI lineage: Eukaryota > Metazoa > Arthropoda > Insecta > Diptera > Drosophilidae > Drosophila > Drosophila paulistorum. Next base: position 8,783,530 of record JAECXG010000805.1, on the reverse strand, counting down.
ACACCACGGCTGCAAATACAGAGATTTTCAGGAGCAGCAGTACTATTTGAAAAAAAGTTTGGACGCAGTCTAACAAACCTACCCTGCCGCCACCTTATGTTCGAAATCATATTGCGAAGCGTATTTGAAATAAAGCTATGCTCCACAGGAGTTTCGATATTTGAAAGGTTTTTAAAATCATGCTCAAATTTTAAGAAGGATAAATTCGAAAGTGACGCTGCCGGTGAAACAATTCGTGTCCAAATTTGTGGAGCAGAACGCCAGGACTTCACGAAATTTTGCCTTGGTGAACTAATGAAATGTCAGATCCGAGAAGATCATAAAGAATTGCTTCAGCTAGCATTAATCTTTCTTGGTGTAAAGCAATATACTTTTCGTACTCCTGGACCATGCCCGCTGGATGTCCAAAGCCATATGTATATTCCTTGAAGATATTTTTATTTAGACATCAATTTCAGCTAACAAAAAAGGAAGAAAATGGTTTCCGTGATGTTTGCATTTTCTTGGTGAAAATGTATATTAAAGCATGGTTTAAGAGTACAAACGCTATTGAAGCTCCTTTCCATGATCTGAACCATGTAAAAAATTGTATAAAATATGCAAATACTGACGCAAAAACCTCGGCTATACTATTGAAAAAAATGAGCAATCGTTTATGGTACCTTGCCGAAGATTTAATAGCTCTGGCGTTTTTTGACTCCAATGTCTCCTCCGAAGAAATAATCCGAATGGTTAGCAATCTTAACTTAAAGGAACCAAATGTTCAACTGAAAAATAATAGGCATTTTTCTAATTTGGTGGACTTTCAAAAATACTCCTTGTCTGACTTTGAAAGCTTAGCTACCACAAATATTTTTTGAACTGGATATATCGAACTGTAAGCAAACATGTGAATTTGAGGAAGGTTTATGATACTGCCGTGATCTTCTTGTGGTAAATGATATGGCCGAAAGAGGAGTCACATTTATGCAGGAGTACAACAGAGTTCTCACAAACAACGAAGCTTATAAAAAAAAATACCCCACTGCAAAAAAAAGTGATCTAGTCAGTGATAATAATAAAAATTTACGTTAAAAATATTAATTAAGAAACATTTGTTTCTATTCTTCTTTTCTTTTTGTAAAATATCATCAACACTGTTAACAAGGTACTAAAATTGTATTTCCTATCATGCCATCTCGCTCACTCTTATGATATTTGTATGGTGCTATGTATGCTTATATGGGAGCATCACACTGAAAACTTTAGATGAGTTCCGCGCCCATTAAACATTATCCGATCGGACCCAAATTTTTTTGAGATTTTTTTTAGACTAAAAGGAAAAAAAAAATGCCCGGCACTTGGTAAAATTCAATTTTTTGAAAATAAGAACACCCCTAATGTCCATATATGCGCATAATTAAGTTAATGAAGGCTTGATAGGAAATTCCTCCAAAATTAAATTTGGTTGTGTCAGAAGGCCGACTAACTTATTTATGGTCGTACGTAACGAGAATTAAATATGCTCTCCCTTTAGATCAAAAATAGGTCCACTTTAAATTTATATACACAAATAATAAATTCCTACGTATACAAATATCTACTCTGTATAAGAGGAAATACTCTTAATTGGCATTTGTAGAAGAGAATAGACCAATGAATTTTCATAGACAAGAGCAGCCATACGAATCACATATGTATACTTATATGTATGTATACTTATATGTATGTATGTGTATACATTGTATATCAACAACAAAACAAATATTTTCAAATACAAATTAGATCTCCTTGGAACGTTCACGTTGTCAAACGTACCAAGCGAAAACGAATTTGAAAAAATTTCCAAAATGAATTCGCGAACTAAAAGTGTTATCGCATTTTGTGCGCTCATCCTTGTTGCAATAATTGTCTTCCTATTTATATATCTAAAAGAAATTATATATGTAAGTGATAAATGAATTATACAAAATGGAATTTGCTTCTAACTTTCCCGAAAATAGAACAGGGAAAAACGTTTTCGATTCGGTTGTCACGGCGTAGCACAGACGGGTATACACGAAATTGGTTTTTCCAACATCGTTCCCTTCTCTGTCCTCTGCGATGTAGAAACAGATAATAAAGAGTGGATGGTTATTGAAAACCGATACGACGGTACAGAAAACTTTAATAGAAGCTGGTTCGATTATCGCAACGGATTTGGATATATAGATATGGAATTTTTCATCGGACTTGATCTTTTGCACCGCATTACCAATACGCAACAATACCAATTGTATATACACATGGAGGATTATTATGGACAAACCCAAGTTGCCATGTATGATAATTTCCGGGTAGGAAATGAAGAAAAGAACTATGTGTTGGAGTCCTTGGGAAACTTTACTGGGACTGCTGAGGAGAAATTGATAAACTGGAATATATATCAACCGTTCTCGACTTATGATCGTGACAATGACCAACGCAAAACTCGTAACTGTGCTCTGGACAATCAAGGTGGCTGGTGGTACAAATATTGCGGCGGGCCGTAAGTAACAAATTCATGTATTTCTTGTGCAATTGAGACTTAATAACTTTAATGTGTGCTTATTTAATTGTTAGCAACCCAAATGGTGTATTTCCCAAAAGTGAAGACAGTTACGATATTGCTATGACGTGGAATGGATACACGCCTATAAAAAAGGTGTATATGCTTATTCGACCACACAATGACGATTAACGTTATAAATATTCTTTGAAAATTCTATAAACATTTATGTAAAATTTAGAGTTGAATGTTTTGCCGGCTCGAGGTCAAATGTTGGGCGAATAAAAACAAAAAATAAAAAACACAGTTTGTTCTTATTTTCGTTCCGATATATTTCGACCACTCATCGGTGGTCGTCTTCAGGGCAACTATAAATAACATTGAATTGTGATTGACATAATATTAATTTAACAACAAGAAAACACCTACTTAGTTTTACACGTCCGCACACTGTGATGTGGAGCTACACACTGATTTGTCCCTAATAAATGCCTGTATAAATGCGCGTAGTTGTCCGTCTACCTGTCTACCTTATAATTAAGTCTTATATTTGTCGGGGTATTTATTATGTGCAGCATCTCCAAAGTGTAACGTTTGTTGTAATGTTGTTCTTGGTCTATTATGTTTACTTCGTCAAAATTTGGGGAATGTCCACTGGCGGCACAGTGGGCCATAAGTGCCGTTTTTGGTGCATTGGAGTGTTGACGAAGTTTATAGTCAGATCTATGTTGCGATAGTCTTGTTTTTAGCCTCGATTTTGTTGTCCCTATATATATTTTATCACAGTTTTCTTCATTAGTCCCATTGCACGGTATTTTATATACTACGTTGCTCTTGTCCATTGTATCAATCCTACTTTTTGTTCTGTTAAAAATACTCCGTAGTGTGTTATTGGGTTAATGTGCTATCTGTATTTGTTCGATGTCATAGCAATCTGAGTTTGCTAATCTTTCCGATAGTTGTGGGACATATGTGACGGACATAAAGCGTTTTGTCGGAACATCTTTGTTGGTTTTCTTATTGCGAGATTTTAGTAAAGTCCTTATGGTGTGGTTTGGAAAGTCATTATCCTTTAAAATTCGTCGTATTTCTTCCTTCGTTTCTTCATGAAAAATTGGGTCCGATATATTGAGCATCCGTTGTATACAACCTCTTGCTGTATTCATTATCATCGACTTCGGATGTTTGGAGTTGAAGTTAATTATTCGTCCTGATGCTGTTGGTTTTTTGTACCATTTTAATTTTAGTTCATTTCCTCTTCTGTGTATTGATGCGTCTAGATATGTTAATTTGTTGTCATTTTCTAATTCTATTGTAAACTTTATGTTCCTGTCAAATGAATTTAGGTTGTCAAGTGTGTTTTGGATCTCGTCTTCTTTAATTATGGCAAAAAGGTCATCTACATATTTCGTCATAACTCTAGGTGGTCGCTGTAGCGTTTTCATCATTTTGTCTAAGAGTTCTTCCATAATTATGTTAGCTATTATCGGTGACGCTGGTGAGCCCATAGGCATTCCTTTTAGTTGTGTGTATATCTTGTCTTTGTATTTGAAATATCTGTTCTCTTGTATACAAAAACGTACTATTTCCATAAATGTTAATTTTGGAATGTTAGTGTGCGCTTTTATTTTAATCCACTTTTCTCTAATGGTGTCAAGTGCCAATTCTATTGGAATACTTGGAAAAAGTGAGACTACGTCAAATGAAATTAATCTTTCATCGTCGCAAATGTATGTGTCATTAATCCTTGTCTTAAATTCTGAGGCGTTCTTTACGTTATATGTTGAGTCTGCCGTTATATTTTTTAATATGTTGACTATATGTTTGCATAGTCCGTATGATATAGAACCAATTGATGAACAGATTGGTCTCAATGGCGTACCTTCTTTGTGAATTTTAGGTAATCCATATATTCTTGGTGGAATTGATGTGGTTGTTATAAGCTTATTTCTTTCGGTCCGTGAAATAAGTTCATGTTTGTATAGTTTTTCTACCAATTCGTTGTTTTTGGTCTGTAGTCTAGTGGTTGGGTCCTTCCTTAAGGTTCTATATGTATTTAAATCGTTAAGTATACTATCCATTTTTTTTTTCAAACTCAGTCTTATCCATTGCAACTGTCTTATTTCCTTTATCTGAAGTTAAAATTAATATGTCATCATTCTGTCTAAGAAATTTCCTTGTTTGTTCCACTGTGTCAAGTATTGCACGATCAGCTGCGTCTTCTTTGTTAGATGTTTTGTGGTCTTTTATTAGTAAAGAGAATTTTGTGCGTGCTTCCTCTTGTTTTTCTTTGTCTTTAAGAGTCTGTACTAGCTCCTCTCCGTCTACTATATATTTAAAGAGAGGGAATTTTCTCTTCTCTACTGGGATTGTGAACTTAGGGCCTTTCGCCAGTAACGCTTTTACGTCGTTCGGGAATTCTATATTCGTCTTATTTACAAACCAATCGTTTGTGTTGTTATTGTTGTTCAAGAGAACGCTGTTCCGTTGTTTTCGTAGTCTCTAATGTTTGGATTCATGATGTCTCTTAAAAGTTGTTGTTAATTTTTCGGCTATTGTGTTCTCACTCTTCATAAATGTTTTAAAATCATTTTCGTCCAGCTGTTCTTGTAACTTTTTTGTTGCTTTTTCCTTCTCTTTGTTTTGTCTGGCTAGTATGTTATGTTTATGTTTTATTTATAAGCTTAATATCTTTGTGTGAAAATTATGCGTATGTCCTTCTAATATTTTGTTAATGTCCGAATGTGTGTCAGTATCTTTTGTGAAAATCATCTTGTATTTTGAGTTATTGCTGATAAATTTTGGGACTAATTTTGATTTCCTACATTTTAAGAGAAATTTTATGCTAGACTTAAGCTTTACTAATTTAATTTAATTAATATTATGTCAATCACAATTCAATGTTATTTATAGTTGCCCTGAAGACGACCACCGATGAGTGGTCGAAATATATCGGAACGAAAATAAGAACAAACTGTGTTTTTTATTTTTTGTTTTTATTCGCCCAACATTTGACCTCGAGCCGGCAAAACATTCAACTCTAAACAACAAAAAGGTCGAAAAATCAACATATTTACGTAAAATGCTATAAAATCTAATACATTTGTTTACCTTCATGGGAAGATTCTCTAAATGTGGAATAAATTATAAAGAGAATAACACTTAATTACTTTTTATAACACAAGCCCAAAATGGTCAATATCATCGAAGTAGACGGTAAGGGGCAAGGCATTCTCAATCACAAAACATCATCCACGATGGTACAATAATTATTCTTTCATTTCTTCTTCTTAAAAAAACTGAAATTTGTTTAAATTGCAAAAAGTGTACATAAATTTAAGTTATAAGTTTACGTTATTTAAGTTATATAGTATAACTGTATATTATTGATCAGCACGACTAGACACTGTTGCCACGTTTTGTATACCCTTGCAGTAATACCCTCTGCTGTAACTTTTAACTGTAACTGTAACTTGTGTTCTATTTATTTGATCAGATTCAAATTTTGGGATCTGAGGTTTTATATCCAATGCAATACACAATTTTCTGCAAAAATGTTTCTTCTATAACTATATGATAGAGTAGTCCGATCCCGATGGTTTTTATACTTTATCTTACTCGGGTAATAAGAAGTCCTCATAAAAATTTCATCCCGATAGCTTTTAAGGTGGCTGAGTAAAACGCATACGCACCGACGGACAGACGGACATGCTGATCAAGAATATATATACTTTATGGGTCGGAAACGTCTCCTTCTGTGCGTTACAAACATCTGACCAATTTTATATTACCCTCTGCAAGGGTATACAAATTAAGCCAAACATAATTTACTGTGATACTGTTTTTAAATCTACCTGACCGTGGGTTAGTGTCAGAGAGTTCTAACCTGTAGCTAATCAATGTAAATTTAATTACATTTATTTATACCTAAAGTACATAATTTTCGACAATTCTTTCTTTTCTTTATTTTCTTACCACGGCGCGAAGCATACAAAATCTCGTGATTCATTCATTAACCCGATAGCATTACATTAACCCGTATACAGCACCATCATCCTTTGGTTCCGAATTGTATTGCCAAGGTATTAGGCATTGGTCTTATGTCCCATTCTTAAATACAGGCAAACTAAAATATGCAAAGCGCCCAGGGAAGTAGGAGGATGATGTAAAGGATGCTATCATATCAATAATGGAATCTGCTACAATTAAATACATTGCAGCCAGAATTACTCACCTTAAATTTCAACAGTTTTCGAACTTGTTTCGAATGGTTTTGGTGTAAGTTGTATAGCTTAGGAATTTGGCCATACGTGGTTTGGAAAGTTAATATTTTGGAAGGTAATACACATTATTCAGAATCAGGATGTTGTTGGAATTTTGGCTTCGGAAATTCATATGCCCGGGTAGCTCAGTCGGTAGAGCATTGGACTTTTAATCCAAGGGTCCAGGGTTCAAGTCCCTGCTCGGGCGATAAATTTTTGTATATTATTTTTTTATGTTCTAGTTTTCAAAGAAATTTATTTAAACTTTTTTCGCTTTAAGCCTGTCGCCTAAAATTAGCAATAACAAGCTGTGTAAATATAAACAACTAAGGAATTTTTTGGTGTCATTCCCTTACAAATTCTACCATAGAACAGAAGCGTTGGGTTTTATTGACACTTTGACATCCGAACACCAAGTGCCCGGGTAGCTCAGTCGGTAGAGCATTGGACTTTTAATCCAAGGGTCCAGGGTTCAAGTCCCTGCTCGGGCGATCACTTTTTTTATTCCTGTAAATATTTATTGTTTTTTTTTTCAAAAAAATATTTGTTTGCAATTGTAAAAGGAATACAATTTTGTAAAATAAAATTTCAACCTTTTAAAACAAATTTAAGAGATTTATTTCCTTATTCGCCAAGCGTATTGTATTTATTCTTAATTTTCTCAGCACAATTATTTTATTGCACCACTTTCATTACCATCGTCAAGCAGTGTTAGTTGGCAACGCGAGCGTCGGCAAAGCAGTCAGTCGACCAGTTCACACGTCGAGTACAAGTAACTTAATACTGAAATTTAACCGAGACTCTTTCGACTGGAAGGTTGGCAGCTTCTGTAATCACGCTTCTGTGAGGTCTGATTGTGGGATGGCCTGAGGCTGGGAATCACTGTGTAGCGGACCAGCTCATGTTGACGGAACGTCCGCACTAAGCTTGACATCAATATGGGTGCCATGGAGGAGTCCACGGCATTCAGGTTGGCCAAGGAGGGACGAACCGGGCCAGGGGTGAAAACCAGCAGCCAAGAGTTCCCGTGTTAGGCAGTAGTGGGATAGCGTACCGGAGTGAACTGCCGTTATCAGCCCAACCAATTATGGTTGGACCACAATCTTTTTGCTTCATTATTTTTTTTTTCCTAATGATTTTTTTTTATCACTATAAAAAGTAAGACAAAATAAAGAAGTAATTATAATTTATATGAAAATTCAATTTTGTGTCTCCCAGAATTTCAGTCGATCAAAGGTAATTCCATGACTAAAGGCAAGAAATGTGGATTAACGTAATAATTTTTTTCACACACATTTAGTTTCACATTTGCTTTATGGAAAATGAATAAAACTAAATGAAGAAAAACTAAAAATGTTTTGAAAACGTTTTATATTTCAAGTGAAAGAAGAACAAATGAAACTTTTGAACTAAAACAGATTTCACAAACGATTGACTAAAATTTAGATATTGCCTTACTACAATTTTATTTTTATATTTAAAAATATCCGTTGATAAAAATCGAAACTACTTTTATTAAAAAGGTGTTTCCTAAACTTGCATATGAAATAAAAATATATTCAGATCGCGTAATCGAATTGATATTCATACTGATAGAAAGAACATTGAGAATTGTCGACCACCGTGAAAGCTTTTCTCCAAAGCTCTGGCTCAATTAACGTATCGTCTGTACGACGTCAGCAATGCATATGCCCGGGTAGCTCAGTCGGTAGAGCATTGGACTTTTAATCCAAGGGTCCAGGGTTCAAGTCCCTGCTCGGGCGATCGATTTTTTTTTTTTGCTTTTATTACACAAACAATTTTGTTGTTCCATGGTACATAAAATTTAAATTGGGTCATGAAAATCTTTTTAGATATAACACGTATGCTTCGGTATAAACTAGTCTTGGCAACAGCGCTAAAACCTGAGTGTAGAAAATAGAAATCGTTGAATAATGCCAAAGACAGAAACGTCTAATTGGACCCTCATGAAATTAGCACCTTTTTATTTGCTTTTTCATTTACCCCGATATTGTTGGATATACCCAGTTTAAGCGAAGACATTTTTTTTGGAGAGAGTGGGGAGGAGAGATTGGGGAGAAGGCTCTGTATCTATCGGTGTACTTGTGTATGTGTCTGTATGCCAGTGAGAGAGTATTCGTGGTATTTGTTAAGACTCAGTGTGTGTGTGAGCAACGTTTTTGTTATCCACTGGATACGCCTAAGAATTTTTGACACACTTTGCCCATCCCGCTAAACGATAGCCAAAAAAGAAAAATGAATGACGGGAGTAAGACATCTCGCCCGACTTTGGTACACCATGCAGAAAAGAAAAACAAGTTTAAAATAAATTAAAAAGATCACGTACATATATGTAAATTCATAAGAAAATCCGTTTGGATCGGTCCACCCTTATAGTCCACCTAGAGTCCGATTTTTTATTTAGCCACTTTAATATGCTTTTTCACCAATTAGGTGCATGGTATAACAATAACAGAAACAGTTTCTCGATTGCCTCTGACCGAGTTACCATTGGTTGAGACTTAACGTTGATATGATGCTGCCAAGTGGACTAGAAACGAATGCGTTTAATTAGCATTCATTACGACAAATCATCAAATTGCCGTCACGACGACGATGCAACAATAAAACGAAAGAGCAACCCGAAAGCATGTACAAAAGAGACCTGGGCCCTGGGCTCCGTGTGTTAATCTACAAAATAAACGCAAATATTTAGATGATAAACCAAAGTCAAACTATGTATATATTCGTCGTTTTGAAACTGTTCCATGACGTTGAGATGGCAGAGAAATCGTTTCGATTCGCTGAAAGCGAACATGGTTTTCTTTTTCCACTTCTGGGAGGTTTTTATTAATTTAATATTTCCGTAAAAAAATTGCAAAAGAAAACATCTCAGCATGCGTAACTAAGAAACTAAGGTCTCTCGTACCTGTTTGGGTACATTTCCAGGTAGCATTCAGTGGAAAGAAATATGGCTCATAAATTTTGAAAAAGAAAATGGAAAACACAATTGAACACATTTAGTTCTTTACGTTTGCAGCTTGCGTTTGATTATTAAGGTCATTTTATGACAGTTTTTTTTAAAGGAAAAAACAAAATGGCAAGAACCAAACCAACAAAAAGAGACGGAAAGCGAAAGATAGCAAAAAAGCGAGCGAGATTTCAAGGATTTGTAAAATTTTACTCATCATATATTAAAATAAATTTTAATCAATGTACGTTTATGATTATTTGAATTCATTTTCTGTGGATAGGATAATTGATAGATTATTGTAAGGAAATAAGATAATTTTAGAGCAACATTTTTCCAGAAAGAGATTCCAGATTCTTTCGATTTGGAATATATACTATTTGTCTTTTGTTTAACAAACCTCAAAACCATTATGAAAAGAATGTTCTTTAAATCCTCGAATTGTAAGATACACTCTGTCATAGTTTAAAAAGTTTATTGTTTCTCTAGGCAAATTGAATATTGTAAGAAGCTTAAGAAATCTTTATCCTAGTTGCCTATATCTTTTAGCCATTAACTATCGTGTAATTATCGAAAGCAACAAATTTGAACTTAATGAGCGCATTAACTCCGCCTCTCACCTCCCACGGTTCGATGTCTGGCGTCCACTCAACACCATCTCATCGACTTCTATCCCATCCGCAAGGATTCTTCTCGTTTCGCAATTCTCTATTCCCTTTCAGTTTTTCTACTTGCAAAGCGCTAGTCTGATTAATGAGGCTTTAAATATCCCACTTTGATTTCATTCTCAAAAAAATAAAAAAAAATAGAATAACACGTGGGAGGGAGAAGAGAGAAGCTGAGTACTACGGCCATAGTACATATACACACTCGTGTCTAACAAAGAAAGAAGTTTCATTGACTCCAGCTTGGGGATACGAGCCAAGGATACAAGCGGCACATAAATTGTCCAGCGAGTTAGAGTGAGGTCCTTGCAGAAAATACGCACATGAAAATGTATTGGGCACATCCATTTCGTTGTGGAAACACAATCCACATCCAGAAAGTCTACATGTGGCCTGGAAATGGCAGGACCAGGAGTCAATACAGTGTGAGAAATTTTTTCTAAATTTTTCTATAGAGAATTGGACTCAAGTTTTTATTTGTTTCCTATTTTAATAGAAAACTGTTTAAAGGCCTTGAAAATAGGTCTAAGTTTTTGTCTTTGGTCTTCTTATTAAGTGCTTGTCGTAAGCCATTCCATACACCATACTTGAATATCTAAAGTAGGTTTTGAAAATCATGTTTTTTTTTTTGTCAAAATCTCGAAACAAGGTATTCGGTAGTCATTTGCCTGGTTCTTGACCTTATATTATTGCACAAGAATTAAATTTTCTAGGCTCATTAGTTGGCATGAAAACTTGTTTAATTCTGAATGATTCTAAAAAAAAGTATATACATATAAACTTTTCCTTAAGGTCCCAATGTAACAATTTTCTTTTATTTCAATTAATGACGGCTAAATGGATAAATTGATCTGATTCTGCATTAAACTGTTTGCTATTTAGGTATTATTTTACAAAGAGACTCCATACGTTTATTTTTCGAATAGAAAATTGAATTCAGATCTCTTAAAAAATGCGGATTGACTTTAGGTTTGAGAAATTTTTTTTCTTTTTCTATAGAAAACGATTTCTTTTAGTGTATTTACGCTCAGGCGGCTCATTCACATGTTCTCATTTAGTCTCGCTCTCTCTCTCTCTCTCTCTCTCTCTTACTATCACACATTTCTCTCCACTGTAGGTGCTAGGTGGTTGGGCACACACACACATATACACACACACACATAAACAGAGACACCCATTATGGCTGTTATCAACTTTAGCGCAAAATACAAAATACAAAAAAAACACGAACGAAAAGAAAAGAACAACTGTGTGAGAGTCGAGCTCTGAGCTCAGTAACCAGGCAAACTGACTTCACTTTGGTTTCAGTTTGAAATTTGACGCCGAACGCAACAGAACGTAAATGAACGACGGCAGCAGCAATAGCAACAGCAAAAGCAAAGGCAACGGCAGCAGCAGCGGCGGCAACGACGACGGCCATAACTTGCGCTGAACATCTACTACCTAACGACCTCTCTCTGTGTTCTCTGGCCGACCGACCGACCCATCCGCCCGCCCGCCTGCTGTGGCTGCCGTCACTTTTGCAGTCATTATCCTGCAGGATGATCCTACAATCAAAGCCCTAAATCTTGGATGTGCGTTAAATGGTTTACACAGTGTTTGAATACGAAAATCGAAAAAAGCAAAACAACAATTTAAAGTTCAAGTGAAAATATTGAAGAAAGTAACGAAAAATTAAACTGCTGTAATTGTTTTAATTTAAATTCAACAAACTATACAATGGTGTTCAACAAGAGAAAGAGGTATGTGTTCTTTTGGTCGAGAGAAATGTGAGGAAAAACCGTCACATTTCTCCAATTATTTTTTCATTCTTTGGGACTAGATGCATTTATACGCATGTGCCGGGAAAAAGCCTTTGAGCCTGTGAGCTTGTCCTCGTTTTCACTCGTTGTCGTGCCTTTCAACCACTTTTCATTTTGCGCAGAAAACAGAAAACCCCACCCCACAACCACTACCAATATACACAACACCACAGAAAACACACACACACAAATTTAGGAGGGCAAAAAAAAAAAAAAAAAATCAAGAAATATAGACAACCTCGTTGTCGCTCTATCAACAACAACAAAAACCAGCAGCAGTAGCAGCAGCAGCAACTACATTCTACTTAAGACCACCCCTTCTTGATATCTACCCTCCCATATCAAACACTTGTCCCGCCGTTCAAGGCATGGGTTAAATAGTATACCAAAATAACTGTGGTGACAGCTGCAAAGGATATTCCACGAACATAATCCCCCAATCATAATTATTATCTTACTATTCGAAAAATTGACTGAAAATGCAACCCTGCAATGTATTCGATGCATTCATTCGGTGCGCCATATTGAGCAAAACACTCTCCTCTCCCCTCCCCATTACCCATACAAACATAGATCTCTCTACATCTCTAATTGTTCAATCTGCCTTCTTTTTGTGTGCATATGCAAATTAATCATCTTAATAACAAAGAGAAGAAACAGCAAAAAAACTTGCTAGGTCAGGCAGTGATTCTTTTTTAAAATTTATTTTCATTTTATTTTAGTTTTTATGACTATTTTATGCATTTGGTTGTGCTTCATTATTGAATTCTACTTTAATGTTGTCTCTTTTGCATTTTTAACACACACATTTCTCTCCTTTTTCATTTGCTCTCTAATGTCAACTGCTTGACTAACCCAAATATGAAATTATAAACTTGAATTCAAATTATGAGCTTTATGCAAATATTGGGTAAACCACCAAAAAAACGAAGAAAAAGCATGTGACCCAAATTGTAAAGACAATGGGAAATACATGAGTATAACATCAGTCAAATGTTTGAAAGTTGAGCGAAAAGCATTCCTAGAATCATAATCATAAATATAGATTATAGATTCAGCGAAAGTGTTATCCATAGTTTTATGATGCTTAATCACTTCTGTGTTAGAACGGCAATATATCCAAAAAGACTTTTATAATTTTAAATATTTTCAAAGCATTTAAAAATGCTAATTTTGATAGATCCATTAATCATAAGCAATTCTGTCGTGATCCATATCGACAGTTGCGTTTAGCTTTAAATGGACTGATAGATATTACATACATACTACATGTGTGTCGAAACAAATTTCTTGTTTCATTCATTGAACTAATCAAAAAGTATAAAGATTTTGTAGATTCCTTCAAAAAAACTTCTATCAAATATATATGTAGAAAGGTATTTCCGATATTATCAAATCAAAATTTTGCTGCATCATTTCTTTTTGATTTGTTTAATGCCGTTCTATTCTATTTATTTTATTTATAGTGAAATAGTATATCATACTTAGCTTAGTTATTTAACCGACTTAAACAAGGCATTGGTAGCGATTAAAGGGTCTCTGTTTATAAGTGATAGCTGATTCATGTTTAAAATTTGTTAATACCATATAAATAGTATCATTGTGCTTTATAAATGATAAAGCATGATGGATAGCCCAAATACGAGAGGGTTATTGTATAAATTCACATAACTCTTAGTTCTTTTTTTCGGCAACTTTTGAAGTTGGTTTGCAGTTGGATATAAAAGTCGTTATATATGTATGTAAGCCAACTTTTATGAAATAATTCCTCATTTTAAAGTCACATTGCGGCAGTGCAATGAAATGTTTGTTGCTCTTGCAACAGCGGAAGTTCCGCCAAACCGAACAGAATAAATACATATGTACAACAAAAGGGCAATGTGAAGAATGCGTGGCTCTCTGGCCTGCCCTTCTTTCAGTGGTCTCTCTCAGTGCCCCCTATTCATGAAGCTGGCTAGCACCTTTAAATTCCCCGTTGTCCGGCCAAAAGGGGCAATGACTGGCGAATTTTAGTGTTTCCTTTTGCTTATTTTGTTTTTGTGCCACAACTTCGCACATAAATCAAAGTCATGATGGAGCGAAAAGGAGAGAAGGGTAATGAAACAAGGGGCAGATGACGGGGTGGCAGAGAGAGTGAGACAAAGAGAGACAGAGAGAATGAAGATCATTTACCTTCCAAAGATGTCAACATGTTGGCAATGCACTTTTTTAGCATTGTTTTGCCACACTGTACTTAACTGCGACCCGACCTATCTACCATATTTGTTTTTGTTTGCCCAAAGAGACACAGACGGAAGAGACAAATGAGCTGTTAGAAAGAGAAAAAGAGAGAGGAACAGAGTGAGAAAGAACTTGAGATTGAGCTTGAGCTTGAAAGAAGGGCCAAGGTTGTTTTGGTCTTTAGTTCCTCTGAATATGATTACCGCGAATCGCGCAAAAGAAGCTGAAACTGAAAAATTGAATGCAGGTAGATGAAGACGCGAAAAATAAAAGAATTTTAAAACAGTTTGCTCAGCCGTCGATGTCGGCAGACCTGCAAAGTTGCGGCATTTTGTATCTCGTATCTTTAATATATATGTCTGTCTATCTATCTGGAGATGAGATGTTCATGTGTGTCTGCGTACCGGTTGTCTGCCTGCCGCTATATTCCTGTTTCCCAGTTGTTTACAAAATAAGCATTTTGGGTTTTTGTATTAGTTAGTTAGTCGCATTTTCATTTGGCATACCCTTTAGGCCTACCAAAAAAGGGTATATTCAATGTATATCACTCTGAAGGTAGAGGTTCATAAACTATAGATATGATTACCTTAAGTTGAGCTAAATAAACTCTGTTAATAAACTCACTCTATAGCATGGGTACAGGGTATCTTCAAGTCCTTAATTTAACTTAATTAAAGTTCTTATCTACTTTTGAAAATGCGCATACAAAAATGTTTTCCCTAATGTCAGCCGAATGAACCCTTCACATTTACTTGGAAAAACTTCATTCGATTCTGTTTCGAATCGCCTATAAAAATTTGCATGAAATTCAAATAAATATGCCAAGTGAATTGAAATTTTCCATTTGAAATGAGCCCTTAACTAAAGCCCAGCTACAGATTCACTTTTTAATTTACATTCAGAGAGAGAGAGAGAGAGAGAGAGAGAGAGAGAGAGAGAAGGAGAGAAATAGAGCGTTGAATAGTGAGAAAGAGGGAAAAATATGTAAATAGTGTTTTATTTATGTTGATTTTATTGAAACAGAAAATCTATCAATTTTTTAACAAAATGGAAATTTGTAATCGAATAGTTTTGGCTTAAATTGAATATTGATCATGGGCCGTTTATTATATAATTATTCAAAACGAACATTTTTGAATGAGTCACGAAATTTTAAAGCTTAACAAAATTTTGTTTACCAAGATCTATTGGTTAATGCCAAAAACTTTTAGTGATGCTCTACATTTTGTACACCAAACCTATACAAAGATTTCTTTTCCATTTCAAATGATAAAAACATTAATATTGAACTACAAAATTTAATGTTAAAAACTCTTTTCTTCAAACACCTTTAGTCTTACAATTAATAGAAATATATAATAGACTTTTGGAAAAAAGTATGTCATGTGAAAAAATTCGGAAAACTTCACAAAAAGTCAAATCTAAATATCAAGAAATAGTGAATTAGATAAAGAATTCAAAATATATAATTTTCTAATTATTACGTAACATAAATACATATTTATACATATGTCTCTGTTCAAAATTACAGATGAAATGAAGTAAGTGTCGATATTCGATGTCAAGGCAAAAGTTGCTCAGTGTATTTATGATATATTATAGAAACATTAGTGATACACAAATGCCATTTTTTATCTGTTTATTACAACAACAATTAAAAGTGACATTGAATGTTCAAATATTTAACTAAAATTAGCAAATCTACAATATTTTTGCAAATTTATTAAAGTATGGAAAATAATTGTTTGTTTGATAAATTTTTCTTTCTGGTTTCTGTCAACAGTAAAATCGAAGTTGGAAGTTTTTGCGGCAAATGTGCTAACTGCCAACCACGTGAAATCAATTAGCATATCAAAACTTGGCGGTTGGAGGTGGTGGGGACAATGGGCGGTATTTGGGCTGGGGGGTGGTTCGAATGATAAGGGGCGTGTGGCAGTTTTTTGAGTGTCCGATGATGTAAGTCATTTTGGCGAAAGTGCGTTAATTTTCCACAAGGTTAGTTAATTATGAGCATTTAGAGCATTTCGTGTTTCAATTTTGGTACGTTTTTCAATTGAAAACGGAATTCGCTGAAGCGAGTCCAGGGGCATGAAAAAACCCACCACCACCAGAACCACCAGAGCCAGGACCGCGAACAGGACTCTACCAGCTGCCTGCCACAGTGGTCCTTCACCCTGACTGCTTGTGGATTGTGTGTACACATTTGGAGAGAGACTAACGCACAGAGAGTGAGAGAGACGAAGAAGGAGCAGCGTAAAGAGAGATAGAACTACAAAAAGAGAGAGAGCTAGAGAGACGCGATAATCCAGAACAGCAGCAGCCATATTGAGGCTGCAAAAGGACGAAAAGGCGAAACCACCCAGCAGACAAACAGTCACCACACACATACGCACACTTGCACGGTGGTGAGAAAGAGAGGAGAAGAGTGAGAGAAACAGGGATGGCTAGAGAATGAGAGCGGGATGTTAAAGTCAAAATGCTATGTCCTCTTTTCCTTTGTTTACGCAAGATTTGTTGCCATTACACAGGACTTAATCTAGAGGGTTCACACCGCCTTCCATCCCTCCGTGTGGCAAAAGGTTTTTGACTTTGCCCGGGGCTTAACTTTCGGGGCTTAGGCCTAGGCGGTCGGCCACGGCTTAAATGTTTCAACCATTTAAGTTTCTAATGCTAAGTAGCAGCAGTAGCAGCCTTCAGGCGATTAGTGCTAATGAATAACGCTAAAAAGCCATTAATTAATTGGCTAAGATTCCTACGTTGGCAGGACATAACATACAGACAAATATCTACCACTCTTTCGCACACACACACACACGCAAACAAATATACAAAAGTTTTTAAGGGAACATTGTTCAAAGGTAATAAGAAAAGACTATGGATATTGGTAGATTTAGAAGACTCAAATTAAACAAATTTTTAGCTTTAAACTTTAAACCTTTTTAAGTAACTTATTTTATTGACTTTCTTAATGAGTCGCTTAAAGTTTTAAATATTTTCTGTTAACATATTTTACCATCATTTTTTCCAGTTATTCCTTTAGTGATGCCCATTGTGCTCTTTGATTTGCAGTCTCATCCTTGACACCGCGAATCCTGATGGAGCATTACTCAGCACTTGAGAGGAGAAGGCCCATTCTGGGCATGCTGAATCATCCATCGAACAAAAGTCAAAAGACAAAGAATACAATGTAAAGTGGAGCATGGTAAAAGTTAAAGCCTTCTGGACTTATTTCTGGCGCCTACCTAATCGGGAAGTACACATACACAAATTAGGCTGATTGCCAGCTTAGAGAGGCGACGCGACGTTACGGCAATGTGATGACACTATTTTTTCAAGTAAAATTACCTGATTGATTTCGTAGAGCTCAAGGCAAATATGTGTATGCGTCTTTAAGCAAACTATCTATCATTCACATTCACATTAAATGTGTTCGACATGAAGAAAGTTGCCCTAATCCGCTCCAGTGCGTTCAATCAATTAGATATATGAAAGTAGCGCACCTAAGAATGCCAGCAAAAGATATGAGCAAGACATTGCTAACTATCACTAAGGTTTCTTATCTTATCACTACCAGGTGTCTTCCGATAACAGCGAAACAATCACAGATTTCTTTCTTTTAGTTTTTTTGGGTCTAATCTTCATGCCTTACAACTGCATGTATGTGGCTTCAGTTGATGTTTCGAGGCGATGGAATGAAGACATAATTTAACAATGCCTCGTCCAATCGAACAAGGACTTTCGTGACTGGCATTTGGTTTAAACACGGACATGGATGGACATGGCTCAATACCAGCAACGAGTAACAAACCAACCAACCAGCCAACATATATAGTAATTACCTCACCCTGTGAGCTTTGTAATCACTTTTATGGGTCATTTCATAAGGCATCACGTGTGGCACGATAAAAATAATTTGAATGCCAGCATGTACTTTAGTTTAACATACTCGCTTTGTTCTACGTCTACCCTGTAGATCCGAATTTGTTTTATACTAGTTTTTAAGGACAAATTCGGTTCTAGAGAGGTTTAAGTGGTTCAATGTTCTACAAACAAACCAGAATAAAAACAAGTGACAAGTGTTAAAAAATCAAAATCATCAGACGAAAAATCAATTAAAACAACCTTGTGAAATTTCAACAAAATGTGTGTAAAATGTGTCATCGAAACGTTTTGCCATGTTCACACCCAAAGACTTTACGATCTGCTAAATTGTTTCAAAAATATAAATTAATGTTACGATCTGCTAAATTGTTTCAAAAATATAAATTAATGTTACAATAAAATTTATGATAATTTCTAACTTCCAAATGCAAATATCAAGCAACCAATAAACAAATAATTAGATCAATTTCAATATCAACAGTTCAATTAGTACCTCGTATCCACTTGACTAACTTCTGAGTTTATCAGGCTATTTTTAGTTGGTATTTAAAACGACTTTGATATGTCTTTACCTGAATAAAAATTTGTCTCTCTTGTTGGCTCAAAAAAAAATAAAAAAAATAAACATAAAAGTTACCAATCCTTTCAGAATATATAAATACATATGTAGTCTGTGAACTATGAATAACAGAATGTAATTTTGTGTGTACATAATATATTCTTTAACCAGCTTAACATTTTCTTGTAATAATAAAGAATTTTATAAATGTGATTTTCAGGAAAAGTTTTTTAAGAACGGTGTAAAGTCCACTATCTGATGTAATTTTGATGTTATTTCTTGCATTTAGCTCACTCATTTTTGAACATCTTTTAAGTTCAAAATTTATAGTATACGTCAAGTGTTTCGATTTGTAAATCATTTGCATAGCATTTGGAAATGTTTTATCCAAACCGGACGTGAGTTTCTTTGTTCATGCATTCGCTTTCTTTCTGCTTGTGTTTTAACATTTTTCCTTTCAATGGTTTTTTTTTTTGTTAGTTCAATTTATTTCTATGTGTCAACCAAAACAAAATTTACATTGCAAATTTGGCACACAAATTGCTATTACCATTACCATAACAATTTAAGAGTGGGGAGGGGCATAGAGGGAACAAATGGGTCAATCTAGCTCTGTTTCTTCCTGTGCACTCTTTGGCCAATTTCCACCTGTCTCCTCCCTGGGCCAATTTTCATCGGCCCCTTTTGTGTTTCTACTTTCCCTGTGGATATAAGTATGTATGTACATATTCTTATTTTGTCAAAGTAATTAAGATATTGATAATAATGATTAATCAATGCGGTATGATAAAATAATCTGGTCAAACGAATAATAATTCAAAATGTCAACTTTTCTATAATTAAATTGGGAAATGTGTATCTGTGAAAAGTTAGTTAAGTTAAAAATTTACTTACTTGTTGACTCACTCTTTTTATTTTTATTTCTTGTAGCCTTCAGCAACAATTTACTATTCCTGGCTGATGACACAAATAGAAAAAATTACAAATTTAAGAAGTATTTGTTACAATCTAATGCAATTAAAATGTATTTAAAGGTCAGTTTGACGCTCCGCATCCCACACAAATGTTGAAATCCTTCAGCGATTTCAAAACAAGGTACTGCGACGAATCGTAAATGTTCCTCGTATATCAAAGATCCGGTCCTGTATAGATTTCTTAATGGAAGAAATCCGCAGGCTGAGCGAAATCTGCTCGACAACAGGACCAAAAAAGTCACCGGTTGGATCTTCCATAAATACTGCCCCAGGACTTCACTTAAATTTGAATTGACTTCAATTTTCTTGTCAATCACAAATACACAATGTCAGTTTCAGCTTAAAAGTAATCTCTAAACAAAATATTTATATTTTATTTATTTTGATAATAATTTTCAAAATTTATACCAACTTTACTTGGCATGAGCCAAGTATACATAGGACACCTGTCCTGCTACATCGATAAACTGCGGGTGTGCGAAAAAAATGGCTAATGTGAAACAAAATTACACTGCGACAAGAATTAAAACTGTAATTCAGTCCACAAATTTACTATAACCTTTATAGTATGTAAGCATTACACCTCTTAAATAACCAGACGGATGTTTGAGAGCATTTATTGTTAGTTTCAGTCCTAAGCTGGTAGATTGATTTGATTGATTTCCAATAGTACCTAGATCCTAGTATAAAGTTAGTTTAAGAAGCTTACTTTTAAGCTCTCTTCTTCCAATTTTCCTTTATGAAAACATGTCACCATCACACACTAATCACTAGACTACTTATAATCCATTACCATCTAAACCATCAAAAGCATATGCGTAAACACTGTCCCTCTATTTAAAAATACTAGATTTGGAAATGAAAATTTATTTTAAATATATATATTTAGAATATATACTTCAGCTTAAAAATTACTGTTGCTATTATTTTTACTGTCTCTGACTATTACATATGACAGTTACATTTTTGTATCCTTACGAATAACTCGTTGAAGTGTATAGACTGACTTAAGTAGCTCTTTTCAATTTATTGTCAATATTAATTATAATCAGCTTTCTTTGTTTTCAGTCTATCATATTATAACGATTACTTTTGCTGCCAATAACTAAAAAACGTCTAAGAAATTAAATAATTTGTACGAACAAAAATTCATTCAATAAGGTTTCAAAATATATGTGACAAAGGCAACATATTTGACTCAGTAAAGCTTTAACAGGCAAACTAATGGACTAATGAATACTATATAGATGTAATTTGGCATTTTTTAAATAAAAATATTGAGGTTTATAATTTAGACGGCACTCAAAAAGTTTTAAGTGAAAAAAAAAATAATCAGAGACCATAGGGGAGGATTTGATGATACTTTAACTAAATTTTAATAGTTTTTGAAGTCAGAAATTTCCGACCGGCTGGTTTTTCAAAATTTTTGTCATGAAAAAATTAAGAAATATTATTAAAAGTATGCTAAATAATGTTCAAATGGTTTTAGTAAATTTTCTTAACCCGCATTTAAAAAAAAAAATCAAAAAAACGGTGTTTTACACCCCATAAAATGTTATGAAAATTTAATTTGCAGCTATTACAAATAGGAAAATGAATTATATTTTCTTTAAGCTTTTTGCATCACAAATAAAATGTATCAATATAATAATTAGGAAGCAGAAAAAGAAAAGGGTACCTTTACATAAATTAAAACAATTCTCAATAATTTGTTTTATTTTCAACTATTTTTTAAGAGAAATGAAAATAAAACACAAAAATTTTTAGAGCTGAGTAAATAAACCAAGAAATCATAACTGAATAATATGGGACGGAAGAACACATCTTGTCAGATGTCAAATTAATATAGGCTAAATAGGTTACACTCTTGACTGGGTTCATCGCATGTTCCCCAATATAGAAGTAAAAATTTCACATGCAATTGAGATTTTCACTTTTTTCGTTAATCGTAAAGCGGAAGTTTTTTGTTCCACAAAACAAAACGAATTGAATGAATTAGAAAATAAGACAATACGTTGATATGATGCGAATTACGAATGCATTGGAATCTCAATTCTTATTTTAAGATTAAGTATTTATTTGAATTGTATATTTTTGAAATATATGTGTATTGAACTAATCTGGTCGGTGGCTCAGAAGTGACTTACTCAGACTACGATCAGGATTAAACCACCCCCAACAAAAATATATTTTTATTTCAACTAGTGAAGTAATATTAAAAATTAGACCCATCGCGTATATGATGCATTGGCGATAATATAATTTTTTTATATTAAATCGCGCACTAAAATTTTTGCCTTCATCTATTCATTGCCTTTCAGTAAACAGAGTCAGGTATTTGTGGACTCTTGACAAGTACTTATATTCTCGGTCATTTATTTCTTTGTGTAGTTTTCATTTATTCAGTTAATTCGAATGGATTAATTTGACTTTGACTTTTCTATCATTCATGCTGCTCTCTAGTACATATCTTACATATGTGTAAACTAACATACTCAACTGAAACAAGCATTTAGTGTAACGGTTATTATAACGAAACATAAGAAAACAAAGAAAAATATGTACACCTTGCACTAAATCACGTATTAAAATATAAACGTTTAAACTTATAACTAAAAATTATACATAAAAAATTCGAATCAATAAACATAATGTGAATGTAAGGATTAACTACTTATTTATCGTCTTAAATTTGATCAGTCTATATTAAAATGTATTAAGCTGTCTCGGGGTGGATGTTCTCGATATTTTGAAATATAGAAAATGGTCACTGCTCGGTAAACCTGCCGACTGGTGCAGTTGCCCTATTCACAGTGGGACAATCCAGGGTAGGGAATGTTTTTTTTTTTTTATCGAATCCAATGAAATTAAATAGAAATGAAAATTATTTTTAGGACAAATAAATTTTGCCTCTATAACGTATTTTTGGGATATCCTAAACATATCAAACATAATTTTTTTCTTAATATTTCTTCAAAAATGTCTGGATTCTGAAACAACGGAGAATAAATTTTCAATATTTAAAAAAATCAAAATAAAAATAAAGGGATTGAGTGGTGTAATAAAGTTTGGTTTGATTGATTTAATTTAGACATTGCCTAGCCAAAATGAGCACTTCCGGCTCACTTTGCACTCACTTGTTCAGTTTGCTCACTGCCTCCATCTTTATAGCTCAAGCCTCATCTTTATGCAGCTATTGACCAACAGATAGCGCTTTTGCGTACGAAAAACAAACAAAAAGTGCAGACACGAACCTTAAATAAAGGGATTTTTAGAATGCAGTAAGTGCAGACACGAACCTTAAATGTCTGCCAAACTAAAGAGATGGAAATTGATAAGAAGAAAAACAAAAAACAAACTCGCTCAATCAAATGAAAACAATTAAAATGTGTTTAACACACCGTAGATACATATAGTGAGATGGCAGAAAACACTTAAATACACATATCAAAATAAACATCCACATATGCCATAAAACGTTTTAGAAATATTCTCGGGTCCTAGATCCGAAAAAACCAAAAGGTTATATTTTGTAAATAAATTTTAAATACATATTATCCATATTTGTGATCTCAAGTGGTAAACACTTTGACCTTGTTCTTGCTATAAGTCATAATGAAAACATTACATAACTGAAACGAGAGGGCCGAGGCTAACTTCGACCGCGTCGATGTTTTTATACCCTTGTTTTGGTAACTCTTTCGCTAAGTAGCCATCAAAGTGTAAAAACGTTTCATCTAAAAAGTCTATTGTCTGCGAAAGAACGGCCTACAATTTTACAAATTCATAGGATAGATATTGATCAAAGTCACTGTTTTCGAGCGATCGTTCCTATGGGAGCTATATGATATAGTCACCCGATCTTGATTACATTCGGCACAGTCGTTAGTATGTGTATGAAACTCACCAATATTAAAAAACGAAGATAGTGAAAAAAGTTACTGTTCGTGACATTGCCGTTTGTATGGGAACTATATGGTATAGTGGTCCGATATGTACAAACTGTGCACTATATACAAGCCTACGTGCAAAATTTCAAAATATCTCTGTAGCTTTTACGGTCTAGGAGCAGTTAGCGCTGATCCAGACGCACGGACAGAGCACGGACATGACTATTTGAACTCGTCTCGTCGTGCTGATCAAGAATATATTTACTTTTCATGGTTGCTTCCTTCTATGCGTTGCACACTGACCAAAATAAATATAAACTTTTTGCAAGGCTATAATAAGATCATACATACTGCATAGTAAATTTTTCAAATTAGTAAAAGAAACATTTTATTACAAAATTAAAACTATAATTATAAGGTTACATATTATATATATTAAAATGCAACATGCTTAGCTCTACCCCAGTTAGAAAAGGATTAAAAAACTAACATAAACTAAAATAGAAAAAATCAATGAAGCATGTTAAAGTTCGATTTCAGAATATTTTTCCTAGCTCCAAAAATGTCTTTTGTTTTTTTATTTTTACTCGTAAAGCTTGTCAGAAGAAAAAATGCATGGAATTTGGACAGTTTTACTTTGTATCTGCTAGGCACGTCAACGAAATAATCAACATTGGGGATAGGGACACAAAAAAGGAAAAACAGAGAAGAAAACACTGAGTTGGACTTAAGCGAGCTAGAGAAATGACATTGACGGGTATGTGAACAGAATAAAATTTCATCAAAATGCGACTGTCACAGACAAACGAATGAAATTGGGGGAGAAATTGCAAATGGACGAAAATTGCTACTTTCATCTTGAAATTTTTGCTACTTTGGGTCCTTGGTCCCTTTTCCTGCACGCATGGCAGAACTTTCACTGTCAGGGTGGCGACGGCAACAATGATGTTCTGGATGAGAGCCTGAGCACGAGGGTGGGAGAGATACCCTTACCCGTCATATGAGGAGGATTTTCAGAAGCTGTGGTAGTAGGCGAAGTAGCAACAGCAATGAGGTTAAATCCTGATTTCTTTTCCTCAGCCAAAGGTGTTGAAGGCCGTTCCACTTGTGGGAAGAACTCTAAACTTTTTTTTGTTGGTTTTGTTTTTTGAAAAGTCAGCAACTGGGACCAGCCACACATGGCACCAAAGAGCAAAAACAAAAAAAAAAAAAAGAATAAAATTTTTGTATATCTTTTTTGCTTTTTACATTGCCAGCAACGAAAACTAAATAAAATTCGAAACGAAATGTCTGCATTGTGCAGTTTGATTAATGATCCCATGTCAATTACCGCAGATACTGTACATACTCGTAAGCACATTAGGACTGCAGGCGACGGCGACGACTTCAACGATGGACAACATTTCCACCATGGCCTGAAAATTGCGTCAAAATGGAAGCTAGCATAGGAGGATACTGAGAATATACTCAATTTTAATAAATATCGAAGTAAAAATTGCTAAAGTTCTTTAAAACAATATCTCTATATTATAATCGATTTAGGGTACATTTGTCGAAATAGTTCAGCATCAAACAAAGTACACAATAATTTTTAAAAACTTTAGCCACTGCAGCGATTTTAAGTAAAGTGTTCCGATTTTCTAATGAGAACATATAATAGATTTAAAAAGAAAAGAAAAGATATAATTATGAAATAAAAAGTCTCTTTCTTTGATTTGCTTAAAGATTTAAGATCAAATTGGCAAGACAAGCATTTTGGAATCTTTAAGGATAAAGAAATATATACACATATCACATAAACTTGTTTTCCTCAAATATTTCTTTTAAATTATGTAGTGTTTATAATGGTGGAAGTAAAACGATTACCAACTAAAGCCATTGAGCATTGGAAAACTTATTATTCAGTACGACTTTTTGACTTTTTGTAGACTTTGGGCAAATATTTAGCAAATTCCAACACAAATTGTACGAAATCTTTAATCCTGTCTCATCCTCTTTCATCTGGGATTATCTCAACAGAAGTCAAGTCAACGGTGAGGGTTACAATCCCTCCTCCTGTTTTTGCTAGTCTTAACCCTTTTAGGGTTAAAGCAAGGCGGCAGGACAAAGAACATGACCATTAACCCGTCTAGTGTTGCTAATTTCATTGGATTGCCAATTGCTTTTTTCCGTTTTGCATATATTTTCTGATCTTGGAACATAGCGACACGCCTGAAATACGCCCACGCGACGTCGGCGACACAAGTGAGGGTAAAAGGGATTAAGCCTCGAAAAAGGATTCTCGTGCTGAGAGACCGACTAGGTATGCGAGGCATTTGATCAATGCCGAAATAGGTAAATGCATTTGCCCTTTGTACCCTGTTGGCTACCGTTTCATGAATTCCTTGAATTTGTTTAGCAAATTAGCAAAAGTCAAAATATACACAAAATAAAATGCAGAAATAAATAAGTGTAAAAGAAAATTCCTTGCCCATCAATTCTCATTAGGCATTGAATTGGAAACGTATAGGTACCCGAAGGATATAAATCAATGTAGAAAACCGAAAATCGTAAACCTGGTCCAAGGCCGAATAAAAAGTACTTCAAGTTACAATTACGCCAAACAATGAGAGGCTTAAACTCAAGTGTGGCCGCCTCAATAGGCATCAGGCAACAGGCATCAGGAATCAATCAAGGCTCATCACTCACATCACACATAACAGACACACTCGGCCTCTTCTCATCCTTTAGTCTCTCACGTTTTGCTTTAATTAATGTCCAACCATTTATTAAATTGGCAGCTTGAGTCTTTTGGACATGAACTCAGCTCTGCATCTGAACCTGGCCACTGCGGTTGGTCCCTTTCCCCTCTCAGTCTCTCTCCGTCTTCCTGATTGGCTGGCCGATGCGTGATCCAGGCCTAATTTGTAACCATTAACTCATGTATTATGTGTTGGTCCAATGCCCATGCCAACGGTTCGCTGTTACGTACATGAAGGATAGAAGTATGAAAAGTATAGATGGATGGCTGTGGTGATTTCTGTCTATTAAAAAGCATTTAAATAAATGATCTATATATAAAAAATGGTCCTCTAGGTGTGAGCCTATTCCCTACCTTGTTGACCGCAATGTATCAACTCTGTTGAAGTGATTTCACTGGAATTTCATACAAATCTAATGACACTTTGTAATCTTTAGGAATCAAAGAAAACACTTGTATGTCGATTTGCTATGAGTGTTTCACATAAGTAACACCTATGTAAATATGTCCTTTGCGGTAGGTCGGTCGATCTTCAATGATAATGACAAGTGAAGCTACCGTTGCTGGTAATTACTAGGTGGCTGGTTGCGACTATCCTTTTGACCCTCATTTTAATGTTAAATTACTATGCTAACATATTGACGTAACCACCTCCAGTTACGATCATGTGGTTCCGGTCTGAATGTCGCTATGTAGATAGAGTATACCAAAAAGGGGACCTTAATCCTTTTATCGCATGGTGAGAGAAACTCTCAAAAGGAGCTCACAGACGCGTAGATCAATTCGCAATGATAAATTAAGCGCTAAGAGTATTTCCATGTTCCGCAGGCAAAGACAATCCACTGTCAAAACGAGGTAGATTGATTGTAGCCAAGTTCTCGACTCGGTTCCTTTACGCTCTGGCTCTGTCCCCAACTTCTCTGCACTTATATATATTGTCAACGCAAAGCGCAGGTCTGACTAAGCATTCATAATTTGCAATATGGGCTTGAGTTTCTGTGGAAATCGATTTCCAAGTGAATTAAGACCAGTTTATGACACCAAACCGCCTTGCCTCTCCCTCTAGCTCGTATCCTCTCTCTGTGTCTCTCTCTGCTTTAGAGGATCGATTGAAAGATGATGCCTTGTTTAACATATTTCCAGAAGCCAACAGGTGCCAATGGGTTGTGATCAATCATTGCCCAGAATCGATTTTTAATTAAGAACTCTTGTTAGCGTTTGGCGACTATCGCTACCTTCGCATCTTAGTTTCTGCCACTGCCCCATCCACCGCCACACTTCCCCACATTGATTGCCCCCATCCGATATACACAAAACCCTGTTGAATTCCATCCAGTCCCCAAACAAAAGGATGATGATGGAGCGAATAGAGTGAATGATACGTTTGCGTTCTTGGGGCCATGATGTTTAAATTTGTCCTAATTAGTTGACAATGGCAAGATGATGAATCAGCGAAATACTGGATAACTATGTAGGTTGAAAAACAGGAGTAGGAATTAAAATTAATCAATATTTCTATGAGTAAAAGTATTCACGAATGAAATAACCAATTTAACAAATACTATAACACAACTTCAAGAACTTATGTACTATAACCTCTATATAATTTTTTTGCTCGTTCCTTATGGATGTCATTTTTAAAGAGGACGGAAAAAGGGTTTTTGAATTCCGATTCCTATCAAAGACAGATTGTCTAGTTCAAGATTGATTATCTTCATATTATTATCTGAACTAAATAAAACTGGTGCAGCCAAATGAAACTATTTTTACTGCCATTTTGTGGTTTGAATTTTCTGACTAAACATCAAGAAATCTATTTTGGATTCTATATTTAAATGATCCATGCATGTGAATTCCTCTTTTAGGGTAATGTCCAAAAAAGTGTTAAAATTAGGAATTATTCCTTAAACTGTTGTGAGCTAAAAAAATATCTATTTCCAGAAGAAAGCATAAGTAAATTAAATTTTTTGCAGTTTATTTGGTTTTTTTGTTCTTGTTGTTTGTTTTTGTTTTTTTTTTTTTATATTGTCTAAAGATATAGATTTTTGTTGATTTTTGTCATTTTTTGAATCCATAAAATATACTTTTTATATTGTATAAGAACTTACATACACATTCCTACAATACAACAGATCCAACTATATATGTAGATATTCTTATATAGATTTGTTACAATATTATATTTAATTTAAATTACCACTTACGATTAGTGACAGAATCGGACTAAACTTTATACAAACTTACAAATTGATTTTAATTCTAATTGCTTAAGTACGGCTAATATATTGTACAACATTTTGTGGTTCATGGGAGAGAGTGGGTAGAGGGGGAGGTTGTCTATTAGAAGAATTCTTCTGTCTAGTGGTCGTTAAACACTTAAGTAACTAATTTTGTTCACTGTATACTCCGAATTAACCTTGCAGATTTTGTGTATTGGGTGTTCGGCAAGGTAAGATGAGAACACAAAATTAAGTAAAATTTAAACACAAGGAGCTCCAATATTATACAAATATTTACGTATATATGTATATATTCATATACATATATACTGACTAAATTTGATAGATATTGCAAAATTATTCTACAGAGCTGTCAGATCGTAGTCCTGTTTGATGTGTTGCTGCAGATTGGTCATGAGATCGGATTGTTGTTGTTGCTGATGTTGTTGTTGCTGTTGATGGTGTCCATGGATACCCATTTGATTGTTGTTGTTGAGGTTATTGTTGTTATTATTATTATTATTGTTGTTGTTGTTATTGTTGCTACTATTGGTATGTTGTTGAGATCCTGCATAGGCTGATTCAGCTGCAGCTGGTATATAAGGTGGATTACCCAGCGAAGAGCTGACATCTCCAATACTCTCCAAGCTATCCGAACGTATACACTGGATCAATGAAAGAAAAATGAAACGGAAAGTGAATACATTAAGTAGGAATAAGATGAAAATGAATTATTTCTCACTCCGAGAATTTCTTGTGCGAAAACTCTTGCAATAATCTTGGGATATTTCGTTAATAATTAAGCAGATGCAATTTTTATTTAAGTGCTTTTCTGCCTAACTTTCAACACAATCAACTTACCTCATTCATCACTGGCGTTGTCTGCTGTTGCTGGTGTTGCTGCTGCTGTTGTTGCTGATGTTGCTGCTGTTGCTGCTGCTGCTGCTGTTGCTGTTGAGCCTGTTTCTGTTTAGCACTGATCCGTTTCGTGGGCTTCTTGGCTACTGGTGTTGGATTGCCATTGGCATCGACGGTTTTCTTTCGCACATTTTTCGTATTGGGCAACTTGTTGTCCTTCTTCCACTTCATGCGACGATTCTGAAACCAGATTTTTATCTGACGCTCCGACAAAACCAATGTGTGGGCAATTTCGATGCGTCGCCTGCGTGTCAGGTAGCGATTGTAATGGAATTCCTTTTCCAATTCCAAAATCTGATGGCGTGTGTAGGCGGTGCGTTGGCGTTTTGGTTCCATTCCAGGCTGATATGAACCATTTGCTGCAAGCAAAAGTCGAAGAAGAGGCAATATAATTAATGGCATTCGCAATATTCATAACTGACAGAATGAACGCAAAGAAAAGTTGAAATAGTACTGAAATTAATACACTTCAAATTGAAGTAAGTGCACTGAGGGCTCTCAATAAATCTCACAGATAAAAGAGACAAAAGAAGTGCCCAACCCCTTTCGTGAAAAAAGTTTGGCCCAAGAAAACTTTTGCCTCGCTTTTCACCTCTCAAATGTAAGGGGTTGGCAAGCGGACACATCAAAAAGAAAGGTCCTGGACTATACAATAATTAATCAAAATAAAATAGCGCAACTGTCTGTCTAAAGGACTCAAACGCCTGGTTTTCCTTTAATTTTAAAACACATTTTTCCCAACTGCCCTTAGGGTTGATTAGACTTAGCCCTGGTCTTTTTCTATCTCTCTCTCTTCACTCCTCTCACTCTTTTCCCATTTTGGGTTTCGGCCGTTTCCTTGTGTTTTTTATTTTTTATGTTTTTGGTTGCCGCCAGATAAATGCCTAGCACCTGCCGCCACCGCCTTCAGGACCAGCAGACAGACAGCTTATCAAATTTTGATATTCGCTTCATCAATTTCAATTCTTTGTCCACGTCCAGTTCAGTTAAACTCAGTTCAATTCAGTACTGAAAATGTTTAAATATTCTTATTCCTGCTGATATTTCAATCAAAGCTCGTGTTTTTCATTTCATTTCAGTCCATTTACTGATTCCATATACACATTGTATATGTATGTATGTATCCGCTGGACATCAAATTGTACAATTTATAAAAATTTCATTGCTCACTCTGTGACAGACAGCTTTCGATTTGATAGAGAAATACATTTCAATACCGACAACTGAGCCTAAAACTTAGATTAATGATTTTGTTGCTGCCGCTTCTGTGGATGTTGCTACCGACCCATGACATGGAGCCCATGTCCAGTGGCTTGATGACAGCTAGGATTGGGTTCTTGTTTTTTTTTTTTTGTTGGTACGTTACAGATTGGGAGTCTATATGAAAGTTTTGGCCATGGTGAAAGCAATGAGATTGAAATGTCTAACAACTGATGACAAGTTTTGTTTTCTTACTTAAATAAAATAAACTTTTTAAGCAAACTAATATTCTTCATTCAATTAGAAATTACGGTGTAAAGAACGCTCAAAATTTACAGTTTTTCAATTATATTTTTGACTCAGGAAATGTGTAGTTGTAAAAATTTTGTTATATTCATATTATATTCAAATGTATTAAACATTTCCCCTCTGTAGGTCAACTTATAAAGGATATGGTTTTATAAGCAGCAAAGAAAGGTGAACAGTTTATATACCCTTGCAGAGGGTATTATAAAATTGGTCAGATGTTTGTAACGCACAGAAGGAGACGTTTCCGACCCCATAAAGTATATATATTCTTGATCAGCATGAGAAGCTGGGTCGATATAGCCATGTCCGTCTGTCCGTCTGTCCGTCCGTCCGTCCGTCTGTGCAAATCAACTTCACGCTGGCATCTTAAGAGCTATCGGAATGAAATTTCATATTTGAGCTACTATTAGCCGAGAGATAATAAAGTATGAAAATTGTCAGGATCGGACTACTATATCATATAGCTCTAGAACAAAAATTTTTGCAAAAATTTGAGTATCCCCATGAAATTTACCTATATAATAGAATTTGATATAAAATCTCAGATCCCAAAATTTGAGTTTGATCGGATAAATAGAACACAAGTTACAGTCAATACAAATCGGTTCTACGTCATCAGCAAATCAAATAGAGCACATGCATACACACACACACAGACGCAGCGCTACACGTATGTATGTATGTGTATGCGTGTTGTGCTTTGCTTAAAAATTCTAGTAAAAAGAGAAATAATTTGAATGTATTGTTTGTGTGTTGATGAATTGAGTTGCAAGGAAGAAATTTCAAAATGTAAAAATATTTTTGCCAAGGACTGCAAGGGTATATAAACTTCGGCATTGCCGAAGTTAGCTTCTTTGATATTTTTATATAGTTATTTGAAGAGCCCCAAGTTCTATCATCAGCTTCCTATGTTTAATGCTCAAACTAGTTGAGCATTACAAACATATAAAGCGAAAATATATTGGCTTACTCCCGAGATCACTTAAATGGTTGGAATTGGATTCTTTCTGAATGTTTCAGTTCTGATAATTTGTTCGACTTTTATAAACTCTTCTACATGTTTTCCCATCAAAAATTAGAAAAATAATACGATGCAATAAAAAAGTTTTCAATCCCAAGTCTCTTACTATTTATTTCACGTAATCTACTTTTCTCCGATTACAATTACGTAAATACTAGAAGGATTTCATTCGAGGTGTGCTTAAAGCTGAATTAAAATATAAAAAACCAGATTGAATACAAACTAAAAAAGCAGTTTTAGATATATAATATAAAGTCTTCTGAAATAGCTTCGAAATTAAATGTACTCTCAAGCAAGGGAATACAAAATCAATTACAAAGGCTCCGCGCCAACTGAAAACTTAACATAAAAGACACATACAAGCAATATCGGTAAAAGGGCATAACCGAAATAATAATGAAAATGAAAACCAATGTCAGCTGCAAAAAGGAGGAAGGGCCACAGGATGGGCAGAAGGCGAAGATGAGGAAGAAGGGATTCATTGGAATCATTGGAACATTCGATGGCATGCTGCGTTAATTCGTTTTTAATAAGTGCGTATCATTTCATTTCAACATTTCAACAGAAGACCGAGCGAGACCGAAAAGAGCCAAGTCCACGAGCAAGTCCCGGCTAACATAACGTAATTCTCTTATTTTCTTGATTTTCTGCTTGGTCATGATGCCCAGACCGAGTGCCAATTGCATTTAAAACTGGCAAGAATGGCAGCCAATTTATGAAAATGCCAAATCATACAAGGCCAAGGAAATCAAGATTGCACACAAACCGAAACTCATAGTGGGGGGGTGGAATCTATGGTCATGGTTAGGAGTTTAGGGGGCTCAGCGGGAGCAAAGCTGTTAAAGCGCCAACGACGTTGCAAAAAATTTGTTTTTCTTTTTAAAGGTTACAATATTAGAACGAAATTTAATACATATATTATATGAATTCTAATTGTGAATCAAATTACCTTCACCTTAGAAAACATGTTTTCACTATATTTTACTTAGATCGAAGCTAAATTGAAAGTATTTATATTGAATTTAAGCAGAAAACAGTAGAAATGGGATAGTTTTAATGGGAACATTTTATAATAGTCAAAAATAATTATCCGAAAAGAATTTTCTTCAATACAAAACAATATTTTCTGTAATCCAAATTTGATGGCAGGATAAATTTGAAAATAAATTCTTTATAACGGTTGTTCTATTCTTTCGCAAAAGATATTATAAATTCTGAATTTAAATAAATTTGGATGAAAAGAGCCTTTTAAGTTTTACTTGTCTTGACTATAAAAACGGTTACTTAAAGTTTTAGTCTATAAGTTGGTACTTTAGATGTAAGTAATACATTTTATAAATTGTTTTCTATAATTTGATAAACATATGTACATACATATATCATAAAACTTGAGAAATTTCAAAAAGACTTAGATGGTCTTAGGAATTTTTAATAGAGTTATGGGAACAGGCAGCAATAGCTAATTTTAGTTTCTAGCTCCTTTTAATTGACTCAATTGGAAACCCCTTTGAAAATAGATTCATCTACGCCCTGCCACATTTCCAACAAAAGCAAACTGCATATAGTTTTTGCTTCTATGAGTATTTAGAGTTTGGTTTTTTATTTTCTTGATTTTTTTTTTTGTAGAAAATTGGCGCTCTCTGGAGATTTGAAGTCGGGCCGATTAGTGCGTAGGAAGCGGCCTGTCGGCATGTTTGTCCCATCCGACAAAAATTTCATATGATTGATCATGCAGTTGTGACTCTACAGAAAAAACAACAACAACAAGCACATCAACAAAAATGAAAACTATGTCAGACACTTATTTCATAATCTCGTTTGACTCTTTGTAGGTTAAACCCTTCGAAACGTTATCGATTTAAGCCATAAGAAACTCCAAAGAGGTGCGGTCGGTCGTTCGGTCGATCACCAGACAACTTCCGGGCTTCGATTTCGGCAATTTCGAGACGAAGGAGCGTTGCTTGTATTTTGATTTTGGTTTTGATTAATTGTAAAGATTTTATACATAGTTGGTAAGATTTTTTGTCTTGTGACTCGTGCCAAACAAAATAATACATACAATAATATTTTACGTCTGTCAGATTTCATTTAGTGAGATATCCATCATATATTTAATGGCGTTGATTGCAGACAGACGAAGGGTGTCTGGGGACAGGTAAGGAGAGAGATCGGGCCGACTTTAATTATTAAAAAACAAAAATAGGAAATGCATTTAATAAATGACTGCAAATTTATTTTGGTTAATGCAAATAAATAATAAAAAAAAATCAACTTAATGATTACAAAAAAATTTAACTAATATTCAATGGTTTCACGTCTAACTTGGCGTCGAGTCTATATATAGTATCAGATATATAGTATATATATCTTTGTGTGTGTCTGTGTGTAGGTTAACTTTTGTTCATGGCATTAGAGGGGGGGGTCCACGGGGTGAAAAAGGCAAGTCAACATTTCAACAACAGCGGGAGCTGCATCAGCAGCTTGTCAAGTGACTTGCAATTTGTGGCAAATACAACAAAATAAATGTGAAAATAAACATGAGCTCATGCTACTTACACATATATGTATAATGTACGTACATACATATATGTATGTACTTACAGATCGCTAAAATATAAACACATACGTATGTATATATGTACATATGTAGGTACATATTTTGTTAGATACAAACTAAAGTACTCGCAGCACTTGGTACTTGCCACTCGAATTCATTGCTGTGGGAGAATTCTTAATTCAAATTGTTAATTTACTTTATTCGATTGTTCAATGGCATAATTTGTGCACTATGCAAATCATTGCTAACAAAAATATTTAACTGTGTATGTGTGTGTTTTTTGTTGTTGTTGATTTTATGAAATATTCTGTGTATAGTCAATCGAAAATTTAGAAGGGATTGAGATTCAAATACTTAAGCCAAATGCATAAATCAGTAAAAAACTAGGTGGGCCACTACAGAGATCTTGGCCTATACAAATGCAGATAAGTTAATGATTAGCATTGACTTTTGGCGGTCACTGTGGCTAAGATACAATTGCTTCAGGGAGTAAAGGACTAGTCAACTTTAGTTGAAATCGCCTAAATTCTAGGGGTCGGGCTGTGTCCTATATAACTAGTAGAGGGGACCAATCACAGACCGTTAGATATTTTATTATTTTAACAAAGGAAAGAAGCCGATGATTAAATAACTAGAGCTTCTAATGAGCTTGGTAAGAAGGGATAACAATTAAAAAACAAAGGAAAACCGTTAGCTGATCTTACGGTACAACCATTTCTACATACTCAAATACCTAAATCTCTCACGCTCATAAATATAATTATATCGTATGCAATGCAATATAGTGAGATCAATCAATGACAAAATAAAATGGATTCCACGATAAACTTAAGTTTAACCTCCAGAAAGAGTTTAGGGAAGGACGGCCATATGATGGACTGAAGTTTGAATCTCTTATTGTTTAAATCCCTATTTTATCATTATTATACCCTTGCAGAGGGTATTATAAAATTGGTCAGATGTTTGTAACGCACAGAAGGAGACGTTTCCGACCCCATAAAGTATATATATTCTTGATCAGCTTGAGAAGCTGAGTCGATATAGCCATGTCCGTCTGTCCGTCTGTCCGTCTGTCCGTCCGTCTGTGCGTATGCGTTTTACTCAGCCATCTTAAGAGATATCGGGTTGAAATTTTTTTTGGAGACTCTTTATTACCTGTGTGAGATAAAGTATGAAAATCATCGGGATCGGACTACTATATCATATATTGTTTAATAATCATTAAATGTGTTTTGAATTCAGTAGTTTGAAGTATGCGTTTTACTCAGCCATCTTAAGAGATATCGGGTTGAAATTTTTTTTGGAGACTCTTTATTACCTGTGTGAGATAAAGTATGAAAATCATCGGGATCGGACTACTATATCATATATTGTTAAATAATCATTAAATGTGTTTTGAAAATGCGTTTTACTCAGCCATCTTAAGAGATATCGGGTTGAAATTTTTTTTGGAGACTCTTTATTACCTGTGTGAGATAAAGTATGAAAATCATCGGGATCGGACTACTATATCATATATTGTTAAATAATCATTAAATGTGTTTTGAATTCAGTAGTTTGAAAAATATTTGAGCATATTCATAATACGACAACTAATGCTGTTGATGTATGAAATTTCACTTTTCTTATCGAATTAAATATAATAAAGAACTGCAAGGGTATATAAACTTCGGCAAGGCCGAAGTTAACTTCCATAGCTCGTTTTTCAAATAAAACACTGTGATAATGGATCAAAAATTGGATCATTCACTGGAGAACATCATCGATAGCCCTCTCTGCCGACTTGGACTTATTATTCTCTTGAATACTACATTTGGTCAGGTTTTTTATTCACTAACATTTAGCATGGTTATAGTTGAAATAAAGCAAAAAAGAATTGCTTTTTATTTTGGTTTTTGCTTCGGTTTCCGTTTACAACTAGTCTCAGTAAAAAAAAACGATTTTTCACTTTCATTCTCACTTGTATTGCCAACGAAATACACCACAGAAAGGCGGAATTAGACTTAAGTTGGCTTAGTAATGAGGCTAGAATAGCATAAATCAGAAAACGAGGGGAAAAAACTGGAAAAAAGTTAAGAAGCTCACGACAAGTTGAAAGCAACATTTAACAATAGAGTTGGAGAGTCATAGCTTGTACATAGAAGTAGACAATAAAAACGACCTTGGAGATTCGTTTCGTTTCACCGCTCGAAAGATTGTCTTTATACAATGGTGTTTATTGGCGTACCTATATATGTATGTATATGTTTTTGTATGTATTTTTCTTTGTCGTCTTATATATTTTTCCTGAAGCCAATCGCAGCAATAAAAGCGTCTCTAATTAACACCAATTTCAATAATTTCGCACACGGTCTTTGGTCCAGGCTCCAGAGCTGAGAAGTTTATTGGCGTAAATTGTTTAGCTCATTCCATTCACATTTTTATACAATATTCTTGTTGGCGTTCTTTTAGCTTTTTTTTTTTGCTTCTTGTGTGATTTTTTGTTTTTTCCAGTGGGTCGGTCGCTAATTATGCTTTGTTATTCCCAAAAGATACAGATACAGATATAGAAAGCGAGAGAGATACTCAAAGATATGTACATACGGGCGGAGAACTTGCCTCAGCTGTTGGTTGTAGCCTGTTCGTGCCTCATCTGTCATAAAGGCGAACTTCTTAATTTTTACTGCGTCATTTTCATCATTGTCATGCCTTTGGGCTCTCTCGGACTGGCTGGTCATGGGAGGGGGGTCTCAGTTTCCATTTACCATCTACAGTCATCTCTCCACCCGCCCCTTCAGTATCGTGCGTTTATTTCGATTTTTTTTTTGCACACGGCTCAGTGGGTTGTTATTTTTTCCAGCGGTTCGTTCATCTGGTCTCTGACTCTGGCTTGCACTTTTGTGGCATTTTTCGCAAGTCATCGAGTAACTGTGCAGCATCTGGAGGCCTTTACAATTTTACACCCGACACTCTACTCGATGTTGTTCTGCTTCTCCTATGGTAGTAGTATTAGTTGTGGAAACTTAATCGTGGACTTGCCATTGAAATTCAGTTACAAGGCTATGCACGTTTTGTTCAATGTGTTATTGAATGTGGTGGAAATCAAAATATCGTATACAATATAAGAAATATGGAATATATACAAATAAAGTGCAACTTGATGTATGTAAATTCCGCCTTCTCATCATTCACTCACAACAACTGTGCAACTTTAGCAGTCTCTCCGTGCATAAAATCAATATTTTCATATCATGTGAATATTGTTTAGAGTTAACATGTGATATAAAGTTACCATATATAAGAGTCAGCATACTTTTTGTATGCGGCCACTTAATAGCATTAGATGGTGTGTGACATTTAAATCACTGAAGTAGTGTGTCCATTTGGGATCAAGCCATACAACATTTAAGTGAACGAAACAAACAACTTATCTCAATTACTTTTCGAGCTATGGTCATCACGTTTTGCCATTTCTCTAGGATAAATGTGATATAACAACAACACTGAACAAGTATTATTATAAGAAATATCATGAAATATCTTTAAAGTATCTATAACTTAATGTTTGGCTTATAAAAAACAGAATTTGTGTTGAATAAATTTGAATGGACAAATAAATCTCAAATGAGTAGGAACTCTCGTAGCTTAATTTTTCAACTCTATCAAACGTGATCATATAAAAAAAAAAGC
Source organism: Drosophila paulistorum (assembly GCA_018152135.1). NCBI lineage: Eukaryota > Metazoa > Arthropoda > Insecta > Diptera > Drosophilidae > Drosophila > Drosophila paulistorum. The sequence continues at coordinate 8,745,166 of JAECXG010000805.1, read as the reverse complement.
GATTACTCTAAACTGAACTTTGAAATAACCCATATATGAAAAATAAGTTTAAGAAAACATACAAAATTTATCAAATAGCGATAAGGTTAAGAAATATTTTAAAAGTTTCAAAATTTGTACAATCAACTGATTTTGTTTGTTAACTAACTATAACTATAGATAAATGAGCTCTAAAGAAGCCATAAATTAAAACAAATTGGAAAATTGATTAAGCAATTGTTCCATGAAGACGTAAATAAAGGTACTTGAGATCATAATAAATTCCATTCAAATTGAAACTAATTAATTCTACGTCATTTTCAACACTTGGTTAAACTCAATCATCGTCCCCACGCACACAATTTTTGAAAAATTGATTAAACACTTGCCAAATTGTTTTCTTAAATATATAAAACTATTTAAGTTGTTAGCAGCTTTTGGGCTCATTTACTTTTAAGGGCTCCCCCTCAAGCAGCCTAGAGGCTACAACATAAACAACAATTCGAAAAAGGGAAAGACCACACGCCAATCCAATTTGGTTACCTATAAGAAAGTGCTAACCGCGTGTAAGTCATTTGTAAAAGACCTAGTCAAACCTGACACCAACTTCAACATCAACTTCTCACACACACACACACACAGAGGCTGGTGGGGTTTTTGGGTATCGGGCACACAGCATTCCTTATATAACAAGAGAGATGATGCACTGGCGATAATCAAGTTTCGTCTTGTTTTCGTAGACACACGACTCATGATAAATGTCACAACATTAACATCAAATGACACGGACCATCCGTCACTCAGTCGGAGTCGGAGTTGGAGTTGAAGTCGGCAGTGGCAGCGGCAGCGGAGTCTACCTCTTACCTTGCCACTGATATATGCCCCTGAGCGATCGTTTGTTTGACGAACTACTTCGATTTCGATTTTCGATGCTCAGCATTCAGTGATAGATAATTCCCTGGTGTCAGTGTCGCATGTCTGGAGTTTTGTTATAATTGCCCATTAGGGTCAAGGTTATGTCAAATTGGATTCGACTGACTGGCTGACTGAAGTGTTGAACTTGCATTCAGTCTTCGCCATCTACATTAACTAGTGCTAATTAAAAAGCAATTAATCAGACCCTCTCGACTAAACTCAACTCTTACCAGGAATTGTCTTTTTAATGCACTCGCCACCTATCATCCATTGCCTGCGGTTAATTTCCAATTCCATTCGGTAGCCAGAAATGTTTCATTCATTCATTCAAAAGCCATATAAACGGCCAAAATGATTTTGGTACTCAACACTCTGCACTTATTTTATGGGTTTTAGGCGCGAGCGCGACAATTAATAGTAATTATCTATTCAAAGCTGACATATCGATTCATATCCCAAAAGCCAAAAGAATCAACATTCGAGTATTCTACCGATTTACATATATGTATATATGTATGTAAATAGGTATGAATGTATATGTATATACACAAAACATGACTACATATTGAGGCAAGTTCATTTGCTCAATGAGGAGAGGTTGATTTTATTTCTGTTTTTTATCCGCTCTCTGAATGTGAATGGAAACCAGTTTTATGGCCCCAGTCCACCAGATCTCTATACGGTGCGGCATCTACTTGTTTTCGAAAAGCCTCAAATGATTATGAGTAATCGATACAAAAATGATTTCAGTTTTTGGGAAAGCAAAATAAATAAAAAATTTGTGTATATTCAGCCTGAAAATGAAGAAATTTCATTAAATTGTTGGATTTTGGTTGCATTTACTAAACAGTAGGTATTATAAAATCTGTTTAAGGAAAAGCCAAGAATGTCTTAATAATAACACTTGAATCATGAATACTTTGCATAGATGCTAGAAAGGTTTAAAATAATGCTCTTAAAAATAAATGAGTTCAAAAGCTGTTATTAATATAAATTAAAGTTGGTTGCGTAGTCGATTCCGTTGAAAATCTTATTCTGTGCTTAGTAGTTTGAAATAACTATGATCGATATGTTTACTGACTAGGCGGGTTATCAGCCTGGAAAATTTAGATAGATATATGTGAGTAAGTCTCTGCAAACTCGGTTTACACGGAAAGTTTGATAATCATGAAGCTCCATGAAGCATTTCAATATCTGGATATATGCCTCTTTTCCTATGTGTATAGGCTATAAATACTTTGAATCAATTTTCCAAAAAAATCCTTTCTTTCTTTTATTAAAGTAGGACTCGTAATAAATACTTGATGATCAAACGACTTAGAAAGAGAGTTTTAATTTACTAAAAATGTGTAAATAAAAATCTTATATTTTTCCTATATCTATATGAAATCGAAAAAAAATATAGAATGTTTAAAAATTATATTATGATAACCAGAGGGCCGGGGCTAACTTTGACCTCGACAAAGTTTGTATACCCTTGCAACTGTTTTGGTAACTCTCTCCTTACCAATAGCCATCGAAGTGGAAAAACGTTTTATCTAAAAAGACTAATGTTTGAGAAAGAACGGCCTACAATCTTAGCATAGGAAATAATGAAGTTAACGATCAAAGCCACTGTTTTCGACCGATCGTTCCTATGGGAGCTATATAACTTCGACCGCGTCAAAGTTTGTATACCCTTGCAACTTTTTGAGGAACTCTTTCCTTACCTAAACCAATCAAAGGAAAAAACGTTTTATCTAAAAAGGCTAATGTTTGCGAAAGAACGGCCTACAATCTTCGGAAATAACGAAGATATTGATCTAAGTCACTGTTTTTGACCGTTCGTTCCTATGGGAGCTATATGATATAGTCACCCGATCTTGATAAAATTCGGCACAGATGCTTATAGGTGCAACCAATATTAAATTTCACGACAATAGCTCAGAAAATAACGAAGCTATTGAGAAAAGTCACCGTTCGTGACTTTGCCGTTTGTATGGGAGCTATATGATATAGTGGTCCGATCCGGCTGAATTCGAGTTATACAACCTGTGCACTATATACAAGCCTAATATTGGTCAGTCTAGGTGTAATCTCCTATAAATAGCTGTGCCGAATTTGATCAAGATCGGGTGACTATATCATATAGCTCCCATAGGAACGAACGGTCAAAAACAGTGACTTGGATCAATATCTTCGTTATTTCCGAAGATTGTAGGCCGTTCTTTCGCAAACATTAGCCTTTTTAGATAAAACGTTTTTTCCTTTGATTGGTTTAGGTAAGGAAAGAGTTCCTCAAAAAGTTGCAAGGGTATACAAACTTTGACGCGGTCGAAGTTAGCCCTGGCCCTTTGGTTTTACCCTGTTTTACCCTTTGTTTAAAAGTAAAGTATTTATATTTCTGGGCATCGGGGTAAAATGAGAAAAAATGTCCTTCTATATCAAATTTCGCCGGTTCGAAATACTTTATATTAGACGACGACCGCATGAAAATAATTCACGCATTAGTCTCACTGAGTTTTCAGCCCGTTTTTTTTCGAAAAGGGTATACTAAAAGGTTTCTTACTATCCTGCAATGTTTTAAAATATATATCACTGAAATATGGGAACTGAAGAATGTATCCTAAACATATTCTTTCATGTCTCAAACAAATTCCATATTTAAACTGATGCGGAAGTTTCCAAAATTGAGGCCCTCAGTTTTTGAAAGGTAACTACTTCAAGTGTTGAAAGAGTGTCCTAAATATGGGATCCATAGTTGAGTTGCAGTTGCATATATATGTACTTAAGTGTGTCATGTTAAGCATATATGTATGTATGTAATATACATATATATGTAAGCGTCTATGTACAAATATATATAATATATGAATATGTCACTCGCCATACGCAATTTACCCTCAACATAAGGCGTGCCATTCTTGAATTTGATTAATGAGCATTCAGCGCAGTTTTCCGTATTTTTTTTGGGTCTTGTCTTTAGCTTTTATTTTCTCTTTGTTGTTGATATTTTTAGTTGGTTTTTTTTTTTGCATTACAGGGGCCTGTCAGTGGATCAAGTGGGTGTTGGCAGCTAAGTAATTTAATTAGCATACCAAAAATGGAGGGCACAGCTCAGAGCATTTTTGGTTTTTCAGCTTTGAGTTTATGTAGTTTTCACTTACCAACTCCCGCTACATGAATCTTCTTCATCCATGGATAAATTATGCGTTCACCATCCGTTGTTTCCGCCATCAGATCGTCATCACTATCGGAATCAGCCAGATCATCATCATTGTCATTCGAACCCAGTTCATCTGGCGATCGATCGAGCATAAGACGATCTTCATCAGACATATCGTCCTAGATTTTAAAGGAATTTAAAGTTTTGCATATACTTTTTGGTGATTTTAAGAATGAAATATTTACATTTTCTGATCCCATATCATCACAGCGTAATCTCATTCCAAGTTCTTGCAATTGTTGTCCGGCAGGTACAGCTTCTTCTATCCGTTTCTCTAGTTTTAAACCTGTTGAATTGAAAATTGTAATTTTTCTTAACTCTTTGCATGAATGGCAATGTTACAATCCTTACTTGATCTTAATCAAGTAATATTAACTCAAGGTAGAAGTACTTAGGTAATATAAACAGTTTTGTTAAGGATTTTAAAGCATTTTTGAACATCGATTTGATGGTATTACTTTGTTCCTTATATCATATCTAGAAGTTCCAAGTATTTATGGTTTGTTTGGAATGAAATATGAACATGATGACTTAATGGAAATTATATTGGAATAAATTAGGATATGTTTGTAGCATGTTGAGGTTATTTGTTAGTTGGTTATCCTATTGGTATGTCTATGGTCAAAATAAAATTTGTTTAAAGAAAGTTTAATTTCCTAGAATATATTCCTATTCAGTTATCTTAAACTATTTATAAACTAACTAGTTTTTTTGATAATCCTTATTCTGCCCTATCTTTATTCACTTTTAGTTTGTTAAACTTACCTAACTCTTGCAGCCCCAGTGCTGTGTTCGTTGGCGGTTCCGTCGACGAACATTGCAGGGGCAGATCCATCATTTGTGAGTGCGGCGAATGTCCTTGGGAATGAGGTGTGCTCCCCAAACTGCCGCCATTGGCGGTGCCATAGTAACCACCATAATATCCATTCGAATTGGTCACAGCCGTTGAAGTACCATTGTTTACCGACGGCCCGTAACCCGTATTTGCCAGCGTTGCGTCCGATGTGTGGACAGCTCCAGTCGATATATATTCCGGAGCATGATGAACGGCCACAGCAGCGGCTGCCGCTGCCGCATGATGGCCATAATATCCCAGACTCTGATGCGGATGATGTGTGGGCGGAGTGGCAGCAGCAGCAGCGGCGGCGGCATAATTCGTATAGCCGGCATTCTGGTGATGATGATGGCCGGACAGAGCACTATTGCTGTGATGATGCGAATGCGGCGGGTGGTTGTGTGTGTGCGTGTGATGGTGTGCAGCAGCGGCCATATAGTCATTGACCATATCCGCCGGATGCGTTGAATGCGGGTGGTTGGAGGTAGACATGACTGTGCCGCCACTTAACCCTCCACCTCCTCCGTTTCCGCTGCCACCGCCGCCATTTACGATTCCTAGATTCGCACCACCTACTGCACCCATATGGTGGCCCGTCGAGGCTGTCATGGAATAATGTCCATTATAGTGATGATAGTCATCGGCCACTGGTGGAAACTTCGGATCGAGTCCATTGCCCATGGACATGGGGCTCTGGACATGATGTGGGGCATGCGGATAACCCATGAGGAATGAGCTCATATTCAGTTAAAATAAGTCAGCTCAGTTTAAAATTGTATTCTCTTTTTCTGTTGTTATAGGGGATTGGTAAGATAGATTTTCAAAAACTTTTCTTTCTCATAAACTTTCACTCCATGCTAAAACATATTTGGCAAATTTTCACTTTCTTTTATCACCCACCAAGCACAATTTTTCTTCACAATTTTTGCATTCTGGGGTATTATTATTTCTCAATATACTTTCTTTAGATTTTCTCTTATTGACTTTCTTTGTTGATTTTGGTTTTGTTTTGTTTATTTGAACACTACGCGAAATTGTCCGCGCAACCGGCATAAAAAATTATAGAAAAATTGTTTCTTGTCCATAGATATATATATGTATATATTTGTATATATAATTTTTTGTCAATTCGAACAAACGTTTAATCAAACGACGACGCGCGTCCACGAACCGTTCCATTCGAGCCGTTCTTTTGTTATGCCCGAGTACCCGAGCTCTCAACGGCAACGAACCTGTTTCAGTGCCTCAGCTCAGTTCCATTCCATAGACTCTCGCCTCTCTTTCTCACACTCTTCCACCACTTCGTCCCGCCAAACGCCATTGCCATTGACTGACGTCTTGGAAGTCTGAAAAACTCACTCTACTGGTTTTCTGTTTGTTTTTTTTTTTTTTTCATTTTTTGAAGGACGGCCCACACGCCGTGTTGTAGACCAGGCCCAGAGTGGCAAACAAAGCCATAGTCGGAGGAGTAGTCGTCGTCGTCGCAGTCGGTGTGGGTAGCCATGTCTGTGTCGGTTTTTGCTCCGCACGCCATTTTCAACCACCAAGTCGTCTCTTCCGTTGCTTGGGCGAGACAGAGAGAGAGAGAGCGAGCTGTAGACGAGGAAAGGAGATGGCTTGTTGGTTGGTCACACCCATTCGTGCTCTTCCAAAACAGTGGCGGACCCAAATAAAAGTCCATCTGAAATTAGACAAGCAAATGCCCATGGTTCCTTGAGCGATTTTATTGTTAATCAAAATAACGTCATAAAGTATCTATTTTTCTTACAATACCAAATTAGTTAAGTTAAACTTGAATACTATTCCTATTTCGGATTCAGGTTATTAGTTAATTTAGAAAAAAATTGTTAGTTTACAAAAATGAAATACGGATAGAATAGTTTTATAATATGGTAGATCAAGTTAGAGCTAATGGAAAAATGTGATGTGTGTTTTAAATCTCTGGAGTAAATCTAATAGTCAGAATGAATTTTCGAAATGGAATTAAATTGTCAATATTGTCAAATTTGTATAATTATCTAGTAGTACACTGTCAGGATTATTCAGGCAACATGGACAGACCCAGAGGGGTCCGGAAGTCTGTACCACACCCCCATAATAGTAATACAAATAATATGTATTTTCCTTTTTTCCGCTTTCCGTTGACAAAGTGTTTTCATTGAAAAATACAGAGTCAGATCCGTTTCCAAAAGCATACGATCTTCCACGTAATAGCAATAAAAGCTAAAGCCTCCTAACACCACCCGCTGTAACGCGCCTTAGCGTTTTGCAATATTCAAAGTTAAAAGATTAACTAAAAGAGTAAAGATAAAGTTTTGGTGAAAAAAACTAGTTCCTCGGTTTTCATGTGGACGATCATTCATTGATATATAGAAGGAACACGGCATCGTAAAAGAGGTAAAGACATTTATAGACAAGAATACCAGCTTTGACTAGTATACATACATAAATTAAGTAGCACTCCAAAAATTGTCGAAAATATATGTTTTAACAACGCTTTAACTTCTACTGTTTAAATTAAGTAAATGGACATTTGAACAAGATGCAGCTTAAAGTTCATTTTCGACACATAATGATTTAATGAGTATTTAATATCAATAAAATTACCTGAAAAAAACTTGTACACATTAATATTATACATTGTATTTATATTTCTTACTACCTTCCTGCTGACTTGCCAACATTCTGGACTACGCTGTTCATTGGATGGCATTAACATTTGCTGTGACGCGACTGTGAGCATTTCAACCACAAAGGTCTTCGATTTCTCCGCCATTCTCCGCGCACGCTCAATGATTTCTGGTCGCTTTTTCGGGGGTAACCATTGAACGAAGGACCGCCCATTTTCACTATGCTTTCATCGATCCCAAGGCGGATGGATGGTGTTTGCAAGTGGACCAAAACCATTTATATTGTATTTCTGGCAAACTTTGTTTTCCTTTTTTCTAGTTTTCTTTTTTGCTTTCGCTCCAGTACAGATGCAACAAAATCCGTTTAGGGGAATGGCAAAATAATAACAACAATATCGATCGACACTTGACGAGAGACTTTTGAGTGGCACGAGGGCGAGAGATGGGTGGGGAGAGATGTTGACTACCGAGTTAACACCGTTCGGGGACTTGGGGGTGGAGTAGGCGATGGAGATGAAGATTCTGACTTGCAATAATTTCAATTGAATGCTACTACGGAATATCACTTGGCATAATGTTCCATTATAAGGAACAACGTAGTTACTCTTTTTTTTTGTTTTGTTGTTGTGGCTGATGTTGTTACTACCGTGATTCGTTTTTATTGTACTTTTGTTGTTGTTGTTGTTGATTGTTGATGAAATGATGAGTAGCAACATGACTAAGCAGTTATTCAAATAAACATGGAAAATCGATAGAATGATTGTTGTATAATGCATGTTAAGAAGGTCGCCACATTTAACGCTTTAATATTTCTGTAAATATTTAGACTTGATAGATTTTTCCCATTAATTTTTTGATTGTTTATAAAAATGAAAAGCACTTTATCCACATGTAGGTATCTACCATGTATGTATGTAGCTGACGACTGAGTCATGCCTTCCCGAGGTGAGGCGAGGTGTTTGTCTAATTGCCAAATAATTGAACCCCCAACAAATTCACACCACACCCATTCAATTCAACCTATAGTATGGCATCCACGTGCTGATCCGCCGTTTGTGCCTGCACATGTCTGTGAAACGTCCAGCTAATTAATCGACTTGCCCAAAAATTGATTCAATTTTGATGGTGACCATCAAAGAGTCATTAGGTCTACATCAAGTGTATGAAACTTCAATTTGATCGAGACTCTGTGTCATCTACAGTTCACTTAATTGACAACGAGTTAATATGAAAAGTTAAAAGTAGAATTGGAAATGTTCTATCAATTAATAATCTAGAATACATACAAAATGTATACATTGGCTTATAACTTTGGCTTTTAAGGTTTTATACAATTATTATTACAATAAATCTAAATTACTTTTTATTATTGATAAGGAAGGAAAGGCAAACGCTGTGCTAACCATAAAAACACACGCTAGCCTATAATTTCAATTATAAGTTAGCTCTAAATAAATGAATAAATAATGAAGTAAGTAAGTCGTCCGCCGACTTAGTTATACCATACACCAGTAAAGCAAATATTTTAAATTTATTAAACAAATGCATTTTCGCATGCTTTTTATTACAAGCATATCTTAGTATCCCCCTCACTCAAGCATACGAGCACCCTAGCGCCCCCACCAGCCAACGGCCAACTCCGGCTTTATGGAAAAACGTTTATATGCATAACTTGGCTATTTTTAGTCCGATTTTGATCAAATTTGGTATTTTGCTGGATATTAGTATCAAATTTCAGTGTGCCAAATTTCCAAAATTCCACAAGGTAGAAAATTACGGGAAATAAACGAGTTTTTCAAATTTCGGGGGCGGAAAGGGGCGTGTCAAAATTTTTATACATACAAAATGTGCGCATTTACTAAGCAAATATACATACCAAATACGGTGTCTCTAGCTATAATAGTTTTTGAGATAAACGTTTTTTTTAAATTGCGTGGGCGGAAAGGGACGTGGCAAAAATTTGAAAAGTAATCAAGTTACTCTACATACCAAATTTGGTGGCTCTAGCTTTTATAGTCTCCGAGATCTAGGTGTTCATACGGATAGACGGACAGACGGACGGACATACTATATACTATATACTTTATGGGGTCGGAAAAGCTTCCTTCTGCCTGTTCCATACATTTTGGCGACTTTAATATACCATTTCACCCTATGGGTGTATGGTATAAAAATTAGGAGACTTTAATACATGAAATAAATATATATTTAAGCTTTAATTTTTGTGTTTTTCATATCTAATTACGAAATGTTGAATGGATCATGCGAAAGGTTCTTATCTTCTATAAACTTCTTGAAACGAAGTCAATGCTTTATAAACGTTTTCTAATTGTACAAAATGTAAGCCAATTTCAATGAAAGTCTTATAACTGGATTGCAAATAGACCTCAAACGAGATACTGCTTAATCAAAACATTATACATATATTTGACGAACATAGAGTACCTACTTATATGATTTCAAAAGTTGTTTACTGATCGAACCAACCAAAAAATTTAAGTCATTTTCATTGAATCTGGCCAAAGTTCCCCTTTATTAAGACTTAACGTTCTGTCTTGAAGGGCTCAAATGTGCTAGTTCTTAATATAAGTAACTTTGTTATATACAAAAATATTTCCCTTTAAGCTGACTAATTTTCTATTTGAACTAGACCTCTGACAAGGTTACTCACTATGCAATTAAAATAGTAAATTTAACATTTATTATTCGTGGATATTTTCATAAGCCATATAATTAAATATGCCTAAATACCCACATTAAGCGTATAATCAAAAATTTTGGATACACCCAAAAAACGTTTTTTTCGTTTAGTTGTTTTTGTTTTCTTTCTATAAATTTGCAAAAAAGTTTCTATAAACTCCTGCTTAATTTTATATATATGTACATATATATACCTTGTATAATAAAACGACGAAACTTTTGATGGGTAGCTTAGAGGCAAGGAGGAAACAAAGAACACCACCAACAACTCACACATAATGTGCCTGGGATATGAGTAGACCATTAATCTTATTTGTTTGCCTTCGCCTCGTCTGCCCCACTCCTCGTTCCTCCTGCCACCACACAGCATTTGCCTTGTGTTTGGATTGTGCAGCAAGTGAACTTCCTTTGCCGCCTGACAGTCGCAACTGATTGCTGGATCTGAATTGGGATTTGGAACTCAAATGTGCTGCACACAAAACTTACTCAACCAGTCGCTCACGTCCCAGCAGCAACAGCAGCATCAACATCCCAAGACCAACTGCTCAAGACTTCTTTACGAGCATTTCATGCTGGCAAAGCTCTCAGAGAGAGAGAGAGAGTGAAGGAAAAACGTGGCACTACCTTGATGGCAATGTCAGCCACTAATACCTACTCCTGATGCTCCTTTAAAAAAACTTTCCTCATGAAAGTTTTAGATACTTGGAGATACTTTTTTATACCCTTGCAGAGGGTATTATAAAATTGATCAGATGTTTGTAACGCACAGAAGGAGACGTTTCCGACCCCATAAAGTATATATATTCTTGATCAGCTTGAGAAGCTGAGTCGATATAGCCATGTCCGTCTGTCCGTCTGTCCGTCTGTCCGTCCGTCTGTGCGTATGCGTTTTACTCAGCCATCTTAAGAGATATCGAGTTGAAATTTTTTTTGGAGACTCTTTATTACCTGTGTGAGATAAAGTATGAAAATCATCGGGATCGGACTACTATATCATATATTGTTTAATAATCATTAAATGTGTTTTGAATTCAGTAGTTTGAAGTATGCGTTTTACTCAGCCATCTTAAGAGATATCGGGTTGAAATTTTTTTTGGAGACTCTTTATTACCTGTGTGAGATAAAGTATGAAAATCATCGGGATCGGACTACTATATCATATATTGTTAAATAATCATTAAATGTGTTTTGAAAATGCGTTTTACTCAGCCATCTTAAGAGATATCGGGTTGAAATTTTTTTTGGAGACTCTTTATTACCTGTGTGAGATAAAGTATGAAAATCATCGGGATCGGACTACTATATCATATATTGTTAAATAATCATTAAATGTGTTTTGAATTCAGTAGTTTGAAAAATATTTGAGCATATTCATTGATTTGAAATTTCACTTTTCTTATCGAATTAAATATAATAAAGAACTGCAAGGGTATATAAACTTCGGCAAGGCCGAAGTTAACTTCCATAGCTCGTTTAAAGAACAAATAGAAACGGTTTCACTTTTGCAATATTTAACGCCAGCAAAGTTAAATAGAATCTTTTTAAAATACTCGATACTGTGACTTTACTTATATTTACATACTTTGATTAGTTTCTTCGCAAAAATGAATATGTTTAGCAATAAAAAGCACGATATTGTAAAAGCAAAAAGGTGTAATTTGGTGTTATTCTGAAAGTTGTTTTTCTATACTGTAAGCTTTTGGTGAATTTTGAGATGTATTCATGAATACTATTCACAAAATTAAAACAATTTAGCATTTAAACAAAACTATGCTGGATCAGGGTCGACAATTAAGCATAAGTTTAACTAAAAGATATTGCCTATTATATAACCTAGATTTATGGTGTTTAAAAACATTTTTTGGTTCCTCTTTATCAATTTTGCGCGTCTTATATCCATTGTATGTTTACCTCTTCTAAGACTAATTGCCAATTTGTGAAATAATTATGATGCAATCTGATTTATAAGATTTAATATTTAAATTACTTTTAAAAAAGTTTTAAATTTATATCTCCAAGTTCTGCAACCTCTTTTAATGATTCAGCTTCTTCACTCCTATCATTCTAAAAATATTTTATTTATTTCTACCGACTTGCCAGAAGGACTTTCGAAGGACTATCCACTACTTTTAAGAAATTCAGTTACAGTTTACTGGCATTTAGTTTAATATATCTTAATTTTAATCCTTCACTATAATAGTTTTTTAAATTACTGAAATTTAGGGAGTACATTTCAAATGAATGTGCATTTCGTAACATATTATTACTGAGAAATTGTAGTAAGTTCCATTGTCAAATCAAATACCCAATTGAAACTTACAGCTGTTTAAGGGTTCCAATCAATATAAGATGTAAATTCATGTAAAAGACATGTTGACAAGTGAGATTAAGCGTAAACCAGAGACTGTGGGAACTGTGGGAATTCTCGGTGAGTGATTAGCTAAAGCTTTAAGGCTTCGATATGTGTGGCATTCCAAAAAGTTGAAAAGCGGAATAAGGCATTTTGTAGTAGGTCCTTTAATGTCTTGCCATCCCAATTCCAATCAAGGAGCACGAGATATGGATGCGGAGGCAGAGAAGTAGGTGGAGTCAATTCACCAGCGCATTGAAATGATTGATTGAGTGATTAATGATTAAATGCTTTCGATTGCTTCAATCAATTCACAATTAAAGTTTACAACAAGCCTCCAACAAGGCTCAATCTCAAACTCTCAGCTCTCAAAGTGACTTTTATAGCCATTAAAGTCAAATTTATACATTGAAAGTTTTGCAAACGACCCCTCTAGAGATTTTTCAAATGTTTTCAGAGACACCAAACAAATAAAATGTGGTTCAATGTGGTTGAATGTCATTTCAAAATACAGAAGAGAAAAGAGTTGAGAGCTATGATTTCGTTTTGTTACGTCTTTTACCATTTATCACTATACTCAACTATTACCTGTCATATTATGTTGTGAATCGGAATCGGAGATGAATGTTTAACATAATTTTACACTGCGGCTGTTTAAAATAATTACACGAATGACTTAAATGAGGCCCGAGACCAAAACCAAAAAAAAAAAAAAGAGCCAACCAAAGCCAACTTGTCTTTGGGGTATAAACCCGTTCAACTCTGGCAACCTGGAGGAGACACAGCATAACACACACATTCATCCGTATTGCCATATCCATATAGATGCACAGGTACCCATTATCCATGACAGATTATCTCTGATTGATTTCATTTTACAAAATTTTACTCATACACACACACACACACACATACACGTCATAATGAAGGCTAAAACCTCAGACTGACTGCATGTGGATGGAAGATGGTAGGCTTCGGGCTTAAATTGGTTTGGTCTTCTTCTCTTTCGATCGCCAATTGGTTAAATGAGCGCGTTTTTCTTTTGAAAGATGGTCACGTAATTGCCTCACATTAACTGAAAATATTTTCAGAAATCTCTACAAATTATGCTTAATGATGCTCGACGGTCAAAACAAAACAACAAACCAACTCCAAAAACAAAATTAAGAATTTCCAAAGTTTCTCAAGCAATTAGAAAAGTGAGAAGTTCACTTTGAAATCTATATCTAAAAAAAAAAACTATTTTGTATGGAAATTATAGTTAATAATTTAACTTTAATATTGTAATTAATTAAACCATCACATTAAATTATTATTGACACTATAGTATATAAGAACTTGTAGTTAATGACTAGGAAAATTCAATTCATATGTTCGCATTTATAGAATTTTCCATTTGCTTTACAACAATTAATTGAATGCTATTTAAATTTAAATAATTTAATTTTAAATTCAAATATTTTTCAAAATAGAAAAGAGAAATAATATAAAGTTTTTTTTAATTATATTTTGTACAATTTTCATTAAAATACATTTACAAAAATAATTAATACAAATAGTTTAGAATTAAGGTTAAATATTCAATATTTTTAACTAAATGTGTTACGGAATTAAAGCTTAAAACATTGCATTATCAGATCATAATCGGTAGCACCATCCTTTTTGTATTACATTACAAGATTAAAAATTACAAACATCCCAGGAATTCCCAGCTATTGGAAACTAGGCTTTTCCTTTTCTGATTAAACGTAGAAAAGTGCTTGTGATACTAAATTTATGTTTTAACTTACATGATATGAAAAAGAATCTCCTAAGCTTTTCAACCAGTTAATCTATATTAAGGTTGTAGACTTACCAAATTATATTCCTCCATCATGAAAAGACTGTAATTCTATGCTTTACATGAGTTCATTTCCGAGTTCTCTGCTCTGATTACAATCATTATATTATACACCCATAGGGTGAAATGGTATATTAAAGTCGCCAAAATGTATGTAACAGGCAGAAGGATCTTTTCCGACCACATAAGATATATATATTCTTGATCAGTATCTATTTAGCCAAGTCCGGCTGTCCGTCCATATGAACGCCTAGCTGTCGGAGGCTATAAGAGAAAGAGGCACCAAATTTGGTATGTAGGTTCGTGTAGTATGTATAAAGTGATTTTTGCCACGCCCCTTTCCGCCCACGCAATTTAAAAAAGCGATTATCTCAAAAACTGTACTAGCTAGAGATACCATATTTGGATGTATATTTGCTTAGTATATGCGCACATTTTGTATGTGCGAAGATTTTGCCACGCCCCTTTCCGCCCCCGTAGTTTGAAAAAACTCGATTATCTCCTTTTCTACCTTGTGCAATCCATAAGGCCGGAGATACTAACAGAGCAGATATCTTCCATTTTAGCCCAATCTTTTGTTCCTTACATGCTTTAATTTTTTTATAATTAGAGATATTTATGTGAAGGCAGACCTTAACTGTTTCATTGGCTTCCTTATAAATCAAAAAATATTAAATCTGAATAGAATTAGTTGTAAATGCACTTTAATGCACATCGACTTACTATCCGAATACTCTTTACTATCGACAAAACTAAGGCGATCGGGCTTAGAAAAATTACTTCATTAAGTAGCCCAGATAGATCCTTGTTGATCAGTTCCCAAAATTAGTGAACCACTTAGTCTACTCATCTAAGAAGGAATGTTGTCATCGATTGTTTAAGCAAATGCAAATTTGAATTCAAAGAATTTGATTTTTAAAATACCTTTCTTATAGTTTCAAGAAGATTTTTCTCTAACTCTGCATCTGAATAGAGTAGAAAATTTGAATTTTGCTCCTTGTTTTATTTTTAAAATCGTAATCATTGCAATTGTTTAGGGCCAAGTATATTGACACTTTGATTTTAATCCAAAAAGGTCTTCTTCAAAACATTGTAAAACTTTCTTTTACATTTCCTCACACATAAAAACCAATCCGAGCTCGGCTTGAAAGGCAAGATGAGATGAGACCCGCTTGCGCTTATCCATCAAAGGAAAGTTTTCCATTTTTGTTTTCGGTTTTTGGTATTTAAGCTAACCCTTTAATTTAGTGAAACTTTTTGAAGACCGCCGATACGGCGAACCACCAACGAAAATATTGAGCCCAAAGCTCTGCTCTGCTCAAATTTCCAATTACGTCTGTGTCAATCATAATTAGTAACAACGGCGATTTTTCATTAAAGGGCTTCAGAAGAAAACAAAACAAAAACCAAAAGCATCAGAAACCAAAAAAAAAAAAAAAAAACAAGAGAGTATTGAAACTAAACATAACATAAACGCAGAAGGGAACTTACTTTCTCACACTTATGGTAGTAAGTGTGGATCGGGAGCAATAAATATTTAGTTTCAAGAAGATGATGGGTAAAGCCAGAGTTTTTAGGGATGGGGTACACAGATGTAGGTGAAGGAGGAGCATGGCCAAAGGCGACGTTCAGTTTTGTTGTAACATGTAATTTGGTATGGATGGAATCCATGGCGGTCTGTTATGAATGTGACTAATTAAATTTAAAGATATCCAAGAGATTATCAATCTTTTGGCAGCGTTCAGGCAAGAGCTGCGGGATGAAGCTGCTGCATTATGGTGGGAAGGATGGTATCGGGGGAGGGGGAGGTATGGAGGTAAAAAGTATCGATACGCTTCACCAGATACAAACAGCAACAACATAAGCCAGACCAAAAGCAAGAGCAAGATGGAACAACAACAAACCATCAGCACCAAGAGCACACATTTGTTTCATGATTGAAATAATGATTAATGATTGAGCCGCCAAAATTCAATTCGAATTTACTATGTATAGCCCGGGAGGGACTCGGGCTCAAACTCCAACTCCAACAGAAACTCGGACGCGAAACATGGAACTGGGAACTGAGAATCGGGAACTCTGTTTTTTTTTTTTTGTTTTTCTCTCTGTAGACGGCCCGCCGACTGTGTTCCATGCGTGGAATCATTCAAATGTGTATATGTGTGTGTGTGAGAGAGGTGGACAGATGGAGACGAAGACAGCGAATGCAATGCATGTGGGCTCCATGCAGTCCCGGTTCCAGTATTGGTCATCGAAAACTGCATCCTGAGCCCAAAAAACCATCAATTATAGATTTTGCTGTTACGCCAACCTGAAGATAACCAGGCCCAGCCAAGTTGGCTGCACAAGTTGCCGCTTTGAGATGATAACGTGATTAAGTTTGAAGATAGCTAAAACAAAATTATCTTTGGTTTCGATAAAGAAAATTTGGAGTCACCATTACAACTTAAGTAAGAATCAATATAGCTATAAATCTATCAATATCTTCTAATCTAGAGACCTTAACTACAAATCTTTCATAACTTTTCAACCAATTTAAATTACTCAAAAGGTATATATGGGTATTTATGAACAGATAGTCTTGTTTCTTACAAAGCGAAGTCTTTTTGAGGTTTCCACATTTTCTCATATAAAAACCTTAATTAGCCCTTTTTTTATAATGCGAAAAGTTCGAAAACAATCTAAAATCAAAGAAAGAAACTTTAAAGAATATAGACAAGAATATGATAGAGCCAATGGCGGTAATTAGACGATTTGTTGAACTCAAAGACATAAATTATTAGTCAATAATTCCTTAATTTATATGGGCATAAGAGAGATTTGGACCGAATCAATTTTTGATAATTTCCAAATTGTTCATCATTTTTTATAGGGTATGTAAGGTTCATATTAAGTACATAATTACATTCATCTAGTTATGCTTACCTAGTTTTTTTATTTTGTCAATAATTTGTTTAAAATACTGATACAACTTTTTATACCATATAATTCATAACTTAATAATGATCGTGAGCTTCGTGATTGCATCTCTATATACCCTCCGTTTTGCCCTGCTCAACTAACTTGGCTCAGAACGTTTTCATTCGAGAGAGTAAAAGAACGGAAAATGGCCAAATGGCTTTGTTAACAGCTTTATGTGCAGTGGCTTTTGGTTTAAATAATAAATGTTTTTTTAATTGACTGCATGTGCTCACGACTTGCCCCTCACCCCATCTTCAGGGCAACCCACCACACCACACTCTTAACAAGTCCAAGTAACATGCAACTAAAGAAATGGTCACTCAAATCATTTCATATTCAGGTTGGGCTCCCAAGTCCGTGTCAGACGGCTTAAATCATTACAACACTTCCTCCCCTCTACCTTAAATAATTATTATCATTTTGCTATTCTCAGTGTTACACAATTGAGCAATTAATTTCCATTTGCTGTTTACATTTTTGTTCTGTCATAATGGTTAAGTATTTAGTTGGTTGTTGTTTGTTTTTTTTTGTTTTTTTTTTTTTTTGAAGGAGATTGCAAGTTTGTTTAATTAATGAACAATAGAAAATCTAATCGTCTCAAAGCTCAAATTGCATTTTTTGTTAAGTTCAGTTCTACAAAGTCACGAAACAAAAATAGAACTCATTTTATTATTTTAAGGGGGATTTTTTTGTTTTTAAAGTTAACATCTCAATTACTATAAGAAAAAGAAGAAACCCAAATCGAATTGATCTTGTTCTACTCCCTCTTTCTACTGTCTACTGCGTCCATTTTGATTTTTGGTAGGAGTTGACCCAAAATCGACGCATGTCGCCTGCATATGGACGAGAGGAAAACAAATGATCTGATGTTAGCGGGAAACCCAAGCGAAAGAATTTCTTTTCTGGAAAATCCACAGGAAGAGCAAAAAAAAAAAAAAACAACAAACACCAAGGAGGCAAACAAAACCAAATAGTAGAAGAACGAGAAGGAAGAAAAGAACTTTCTCAATACGAAAATGTCAGATAAATCGGATTTGGTACCAACTTTGCTCGTCTCTAGAGCATAATTAATGATGTCTATGCTCCATATTCACGCATTGGTGTAGGTCTGACTGATTGTTCAGATTTCACCATTTCTTTCTTTATCCGGTAAACTGTCACTTTTCCATCTACATGTCTTTGGGCCATGCAATGGGCAAAGTGATGGAAGAAAGACTATGCCAATGGACATACACACACACGAACATGCGGGGAGAGAGGTGGAGAAATTTAGAGGGGAAAAAGATGCATCTGCTATACTAAATGCAGATGCTTCTTGCTCTGACATATCTTCTATCTGTATCTGGAAAATAGAAACTTCAAGCTCTGGTCATAACTCATTTTCACCCGTCAAAGAAACCACCAAAGATGCTTGACAAGTGAAGCTCAGGTTTTAGTTAGAAATATATGTTTGCTTTGTTTCTTTTTTTATGGGGTATTTCGATTTTATTAATAG
Source organism: Drosophila paulistorum (assembly GCA_018152135.1). Lineage (NCBI taxonomy): Eukaryota > Metazoa > Arthropoda > Insecta > Diptera > Drosophilidae > Drosophila > Drosophila paulistorum. The sequence continues at coordinate 8,726,256 of JAECXG010000805.1, read as the reverse complement.
AAGTATTTTGCATATGATCGTTTCTGTTTCATAAGCTAGATTTAAAAGTTTTTATATATCTATATATAGTTATATTGCTATTAGATCGAACGCAGCTTCAAGACCAGTTCCACCCTTTCTGTTTTTAATAGAATCAATCATCTATGTTGAATTCAGATTATATGCATTTAGTAGATGACTTGATAAAACTTAACTGAATAGTCAGATTTCATTTGAAAAGGATAGATTTGATAGTGAGAGTATTTCAACAGCGGTGTGATTTTTCTCAAAGCTTGTAATTTAATTTCTTATCACTGGCATGTGGCTTGCCTTGGGTTGGTTTCTTGTCACTGGCACTCAGCCTAATCAACGCAACCTCAAAATGTAAATAGGCTTTTGGGCAAACATTGTCGCCATTTTCCTAACCATTTTCCTAACCATTTTTATTTTCAACGTGCCTCATCCCTGATGTCGCTGTAGCCGTCCCAACCGACTGGCCTGCGTATCTGTCTGTCAGACTCATGCAAAAAGATACTTTTCTTTTCTCTTTTCGCTTTCTTTGAGTGTGCGAGTTGCGAGCTGAGCATGTTTTCATTTTACTCCTGCCCTAGCTTTCCATTTTTTCTTTTTTCTTGTTCTGTCTCTTTTTGGTTTTCTTTTCTCTTTCTCTTTTTTTTGACACATAAAAGGACACGCACCGCGTCACATCATGAAAGGATTGATTAATGATTCGTTGATTTTTCGCCCTTATTTCTCTTTAGTTACACTTGGGCACATAATCCTCCTCGTCTTCATCGTTTCCATTCTATTTTCTTTTTTTTTTTTGCGGACAGCCGCCAGTTCGGGCAGGGGCGAGGAATATATATGTATATGTGCGTATATATATATATATGAAGGTATATATATGAAGGGAGGGAAGGGGATCAGACCAATTTTGTGTAAGCAAAGCTTTTAGGCTGAAATAAGTATTGCTACAAAGAACGAATGTAATAACTTTAAATTTAAATATAATTGATATCCTAATCCTATGTATGTATACTCACCAAAGAATTTAGAATTAGTTGATTTTTGAAATGAGGTTACATGGAAATTGAAAATACACGACTGATTAGATGATTAAAACTATTCGTTGTTGAAGTCATTGTTTTTAAAGAAAAAAACATAAAATTTTGTAGTTTTTTAAAGTGGACTTTGTATTATATGCCTGATATACCTGAGTAAGTTAATTAATTTTTAAACGAAACAAAAGTTGTGTTTCCTTTATCGACAAAGAATGTTTCTTTGTCCATTAAAAAAACTGAAATTTTGCAATTAAAAAGATATTTTAGTGACTGCATTAAGCCCAGACTTCCGATTTACTCTTAAATTAAAAGAAGCTTAATCTATCAAATAATGTATTTTAACCCCAAAATTAGTTTCATAAGAAGAATTTGACTAATTTTAATTGCCTTTGATTTTTAGAAGCTAACTCAGGTCACTTGAGCATTAACTCTAACTTGTCGAAGTGAAATCCATTAGGTGAAAACAAACGCTTACTAAGGCCAAATACAAACTCATGAATAAAAGGATGGAGGGGCAAAAAGTAATTATCATTCGGTACATTTCACACGGAAGCAACCCCCTCAAAATGGCCATCCATGTCCATCACGTCACATATGTAAGTACATATATAGCTAGTCAGGCTGACTGACAATTAAGGGGAATGCATGTGGGGGTGCCCATCCGCACCTTAATGAAAGAGCCACTTTGACAAAGTGTTGATATTCGAAGTAATTAAATGGGATATCTAAGGACTAAGGACTTGACTAATTTCACCAACAACTTGAGTTTTGACCAATGTCCATTCGTTAGCTTGGCAGTGGTAGTTGGACTTGTCGCCAGTGGTTGGAGTAAATCACATTGGCATTCCACATGCATACAGCAGCCATTTTAGTGGGTGGATATAAGTATCCCTCCTTTACGCTCCTTTTCATTTTTTGTGGGGGGTGTTTAAAGTGTCGAGTTTTATGGCTTAAAAACTAGAAAAATGACTGGAGACTTCATTTCGGTTTTACCTACAGCTGTGACCCATTCGAAACCCAAAAGAATTTTGAAATGCGCAACAAGGGCGGAACAGAAAGCAGCATTTAAAAAGGTCGAACCTTCATCAAATTTGACAGACAGGTTTTCAAGATGTTGGCACCATTCCCTAACTCCATCATGGAGTAAACTCCATTTCTTGTGAGTAAAGGAAGAGCACATGCAAAATGCTAAATTTCAAACAAAACATTATAATTCTGTTATAATAATTATGGTAAACAGTCCTAAGGGTGCGAGTAATAGTCCTAAGGGTGCGAGTAATAGTGCTAAGGGTGCGAGTAATAGTGCTAAGGGTGCGAGTAATAGTGCTAAGGGTGCGAGTAATAGTGCTAAGGGTGCGAGTAAACAGTCCTAAGGGTGCGAGAAATAGTCCTAAGGGTGCGAGTAATAGTCCTAAGGGTGCGAGTAAAATAAAGGGATTTTTTTCTGGTTATATAGCCACCTATCGGCATGTAGCTGCACGTAGCTGAGCAGATGGCAGCAGGGAGCAAGCACTGTGGCGCTATGGTTGGTTTCGGATGCAACTAAAGTTCGGCGCCAAATTTTAAATTTAAATATCCTTTATTAGAAAATTCTGCCATTAGAGGAATAACTGGATTGCTTATGGTAACAGGAAAAATAAAAAATACTTCTGCACTGTCTACAGTACTTTTCATAGGTCAGAGAAGTAAATAGATGGTTCACATCGCCGAGGTCAACGGTAAATATCTATACAATATATTTTAAATAACATTTTTCTTTCACAAAAAATTTCAGCGGTTTTTAAAAATAATTTGGGCTTTTCTTCAAGAACTTACCCATTGGACTTTGTCCCTATGACACGTATGTATATAAATGCATTAACAATAAAATCAAATAAAAACTAAAATTTCCGAAGTCTGACTGCCTCCACTTTTTTTCCTAGCTCAAACTTTAAATCTGATACTTTTCGTCACTCATTTTAGCGGAATCGGTTGTTCAAACCGTTAATATTCAATAGTTGTTTTAATTGCTCAATATTTGCAATTTGATTTGGACTATATAAGCTTTTATATATTATTAATGGTATTTAATCAAGATCAAATAAATCAAAGACATCATATTAATTATAGCTAATGTTGAGCTTAAAACTTTGGTTGTATAAGCATCTGGACCGATTTGAGAGTGTATTTTCTGGTCCAGGTTATACAGTTTCTATAACGTTTTTCACTTTCATAGTATTGGCCGTTGAGGTTCCTAATAATAAAATATACAATTGTCAGTATTTAATTCGTAAAAGTTTAAAACAAAATATTACTTACGGCCCACCACAATCATCATACCATAGAAGTGCTCAGCACAATTTTCAATCGAGTCCTGATCATTATCACTATCCCATGTAGAAAATTTTTGATTTATATTTCTGATCAATTCGTTTTTAGCTGTTCCATTAAATTCACCCAAGGACTCCAATGTATATTTGGTGCTTTCATTACCTATCCGAAAGTGATCGTATCTGGCATACTCTATTGTTCCGTTAAAATATCCAAGTTCTATGTAGAGCTCGTAACGTTGTGAATTAGTAATTCGATTTAAAAGTTCAAGACCAACAAAGAATTCCCCATCTAATTTACCAAAGCCTTCACGAAACTCTGTCCAATTTCTTCTGAAATTCTCACTGCCGTCGAATCGTTTATGAACAACTTTCCACCCACCGTTAGCTATGTCATTGTTACAGAGTACAGAAATATTGGCACCTTGAACTTCTGGATTAGCGAATTCCCGATAAGAGTCCTTTGCACTGGATTCGATAAGGAAGTTTTTCTCTGCACTCAAACAAGTCATTGTCAGTTTGATTCAATTTAAACACATGGGTTTCTATTAAGAGATTCTTGTCTGCCAACTGATTTTGAGATTCCTCCAATCGTTTTTTGTAATCTGAAACTTGAGACTTTAGCTCTAATATTTCAACACTTAAAACATTTACCTTAGACTTATGGTCTCCTAGTTCTTTCCTGACAGCCATATCATGTAGCCTTTTCTCATTTTCAAAGATCTCTCTTAAGTTTCTTAAATCTCTTTTCAAGTCGATTTCCGAATCCTCAACTCTCTCAATTCTTTTGTGTAAATCGCGAATCTGCTGAGTACTATACGATACGTCGGACAATTTATTTCTTAGTTCTTTATTTTCTTGATCTGTCCGCAAATGTGCCAGTATATCAGTAAGTTGATCTTTCAATTCGTGTATATATTCCAGCTGAGGCTTAACGAATTTTTCACAAGAGATTCGGCATCAGAGATTCGGTTACTCTATGAAGATTTCACAACATGCAAATATTGCTTTCAGTTCACAATGCTATTGATCCCACTCACCTCGTCTTCATCTGAAGTATTTGGAGATGTCGTTGAAGTAACTTCTTGGCCCAAGAGTAGAGCCAGAACAACACAAACTGCGTTAGCACTTTTAAAATTCATCCTTCTTTTCTGTAGAAGCGTTAGCCATCGGCAATGTTTGGGAGAACTTTAAACTGAAATTCAAATGATGCGAGAAACGAAAGCTTAACTAAGTTGTTTTAAAACACATACAGAAAAAAGTCGATTAATTTTGCCACAATCACAATATTTTTTACTATTTGTGTGAATCAATGATAAGAATTCATTTATAATAAAAACAAGAAAGTCGCAGTAGCCTCGAGCTTGTCGAAGTTTGTATACCCTTGTAATTTTTCGAGGCATTATTTAGCAATCTTTATATCAACATATGTACTAATATCCACTAAGGCTACCTCATATAGGCGGATGCTTCCTTTTGGCTGTTACATACAGTTCGCAGAATTTAATGTACCATTTCATATCTGATTTCATAGCATGCAAATGAGATAATTCAGTAAATTCTACACATAATTAATTACTCTGATTTTTTGTTTGTTTTGCGGTTAAACATAATTTAGCATTCATTTGCATTATTTTGTTTTTATTTCATACCCTCGCCAAAAGTCAACTGCTTTTATTTTATGGCCAGTGCTCTGATTTAAAATATGCATATTTTTTATAAAATAAAACATTTATGTTTTTTATTTGATTTCCATTTATATTTTAGAAAACTTAAGCCTCTTTTCTTGATCATGTAATGAATCAATTTCTTTATTTAAGTGTTCCTCAGTTTCTGCAGAATTAACAACATTTGAGTGTTATTTAGCATATTTCTAAACAAAAAATGGTTTAATGACTAGCATTATTTTACATTGCACGCAATTCGCTACTCAAAAAACGATCACACAAACTGCGAAAGCAATTCCAAATTTTGTTTTGAAAATATTTGAATTTGTCCCCTTGGCACATTGGAAATAATCGACACCGACAATCTCTGTGAGACCTCTATATTAAAAAGCTCTACTATGTGCCAATATCTATACGATCACTAATGATTTACAGTGCTCGTCAAAGCTTAAATTAGAATTCCATTTTAACTATTTAAGTTTATTTCAAGTGATAGAAATGCCTTTCTATTTATTTGAGTTCTAAGTTTTCTCTCTAGTTCTTTCTTGATAATTCAGATTCTAAACATACATATGTATGTATAGGTGCTAGTTTCTTGTCTGTTACGCGGAATGAACGTTGTCTGACCGGCACTAGTCACTTGCGGGGGTTCTTAAAATCCATAAACTGCTACATATGCCGTCATGCCATTTAGCAAATCCATCTATCTTTCAACAAATATTATAAGCAGGAGAGAATCATTTCCGACGATATTCCAATGAATTTTGCAGCAGAATTTTTGATTTATTCCTTTTGACTGCCAAAAAGGCAAACGAAATGGCGCTGCCTTTTCTCAACGTAGTAAACAGTTCTGTTAATCCAGCTAAGCTAGACTTTAGGATTTTAGATAAATTATTTTAGATAAATTACTATATCCAAGCTTACCATTGAAGTTATTATCAATTAACAGAAAAAATTAATATTGTGAATTACTAAAATACAAATAGCTTTGGTACTAACGATCTATCACAAGGTTTCTATCACCTCATGATGGTTTAACGTATTTAATTTATGCCTTGAATTTTAAATATCTTCATTATCTACTAACCTTCATACTGTAGGCAACCAAAATTTGTTCACACACTCTGCCATAGTACAGGTAAAGCAATATTAGTTACAAATTTCAGAAAACAAAAATTTACAAATATAATTTTATGTAAATTTTTTGTTCTCTTAGTAATGATTAGCCGTGGACAATATCTCAAAGTCGTCTGAATAAAGATTAAATACCAAACAAACAAAAAAAGGAATCATTTCCGTTATTTCTTAAATTTTTAAATTAAATGTGAAAATAGTCAATTTTAAATTTATACACACTGCAATGTATTGTTCCAAATGAAAATGAGCCATTTTAAATTCTGCTTTTATCTATTGCCATAATAAATAATAGTATATCTTAATTGGCTTTATTATACCCTATAAAATGGATATATTCATTTTGGTTATCATTTCCACAGTCTAAAACATTTGCTTTTTACATTCTTGATCAGGACTACGAGACGAGTTGGTTAGTCCGCGTTATAGGGTATTGAAATTTTCATATCATGCCAAAGGATGGACTGCCCCTCGGGCATTTTCCGTATTTCTTTTGATTTATATAAGCAGCTTTAAATATTGCATGGAATTAGCGAGCCGAGTGGGTGCGTTAGTGGTGGTGGTTAGCGAGCCAAACAATTAACACTAACCGATCCAAGCGATAGATTTTTGTCATACCAGTTTAATCCAATAAATTTATTTTTATTTGTTTTGTTTTGCTGGGGTTTGCGGGTAATCAATTTTATTTGCAAAACAATTTGTATTCTGCTTTGGTTATCGTCCTGGATGCTGGTCCTGGAGTCCTGGCCGAGCAGCAACAAATTTAAAAGCTCAATTTGTCCATTTATGTCAACTTGTCACGCGAAGCAAAATAAAACGAATTAATAAAATAGACAGTGAGGACAGGAGCAGAGGAAACGTGGAAGTGGAGATGTAGCAGTGAAAGAGAATGCGAACAAAGGATAGCGAAACTAACTGAAACTCGTGAAATATATTCCAGTTGCTGATATATACAAGCAGATACTTTAGTGCCAAGATACGGATACACCATCATTCATCGCTTATGTTGGCCACATCCTCCTCCAGCCAGCTATGCACAGCTCCCATCAGCGAAAAGAAAGAAAAAAAACTGTCGCTCATTCGCATAAATCCTGACGAATGATTTCAACGCCCGGGCACAAATGCCTCAAATGGGCGACTAGGGCCAGGCAGCAGCGGAGGGAAAACGAAAAGGGAGTCCTGATGCCGGGGCGTGGCCGCAACAATAGCAATTATATGTGCGAATCATTTTACGAGCTGGTGCTTGCTGACTGCTCATCCTTTTGCTGCAAACACTCCAACAAACAATGTGCTGAAAGCAGCAAAATAAAAATTTTTAAATGACAAAGAAATTGTCAAAAAAAAAACAAGAGTAAAGAAATATATATAGGTATTAATGTCTGTGTGTGTGTGTGTGTGTATCCAAGAACCCCAACTCATCGTAAAATCATCGTTGGCAATGTGCGGAAAAGCGAAAGAAGCAAAATCAAACGATTGTCAATGTGAAAATAAATCGCATTCCTTCATTTTTTGTTCGCCTCCCCACATCGACAGCATTTCGACATGCCTCCCCAAGGATTCAGCCAGCTGCCATAAAAGAAAAAATAAGGAAAACTTTAGTTCCCCCATCTCCCTCGACGCAAAAACGTGCGGCATTTTCCTTTTTTTTAATAGCATAAACGTTTAGAACAAAAAACCCGGGGAAGAGCAATAGGAAAAAGTTCAATCAAGTCAAGTTGGAAAAATGCTTTAAGTTAAGTCAAATGGAAAATTTTAATATTTATTGCCTACAATTAATGCTTCAGGTCACTTTTTGAATTCTCTACGAAAATTTTCTCTACAAATTTTCTATTTTCTTCTTGTGTTTGATTACTGAGATAAAAGTGGTTGTTTAATGCAGCTTTTGTGCCAGATGGAAATCAAGTGGATTTAGAGGATGATCTAAATAATACTTAAAGCCTTAATGGTTCAAAGACTATATTACAGTTGCTAATTAGTTTGAATTAAATCTAGATTAAAAGTATTACTCTGAATGTAGTATTTTGAAATTTCAAGTCATTTATTATCTAGTTAGACTTAAGCTTCTATTAAGGATCTTCTCAGTTTATCTTTAACTCTTGCATTGTTTATCATTCTTTATAACCAGCTGACTTGTATGAAAAAAGTTTTTCAAGAAGACTTAGTTTCTATTCAAGTACATTTAAAACTCAAGTTAAAGGCATGAAAAGTTTTATTCAATACTCATTGACAAATATAACTTTATACATTTTAAAACTGATAAAGGCACTTAAACTTTTTGACAGTTTGTAGATAAAAAGCAGCCAATGAAAAACAAAAGTTGATTGATGTTATTTTGTTCTTAAAGAATTTTTCCTCTTTAAATGAACTGCAAATCATGCGGTTCGACATTTAGCATTTAATGTTTGTTTGTGTGTGTGTATGTGTGTGTTTTTTATCAGAGCAAAGGAAAAGGCCCAGCAAATACTTTGAAAACATAAACAGAGCCTGCGCCATGCGGCGTATACTTAATGTCAGGCCCACCTATAAACGTCATCATAACCAGCCAAAGAGCAGCAACGAAGCAACAACAACAGCAAGAAAAAAATAAATAAATATGACAAAAGTACAACAACAAAACGCAAAAAAAAAGAGGAAAACCAACGAACAGAATCATTATTTATGTAGGAAAACGTGCCAAGCTGGGTTTTTGTCTGTCTTCCCTGGCCCAGAGAGAGAGAGAGAGAGAGTGAGGGAGAGGGAGAGGGAGCAGCGTTTGAGAAGACATGAAAGGAACCATTTCCAGCTTCTTTTCCTTTCCTACTGCCATCAGCCGACCGGGCTATGGTCTTGGGCATCTGCAGACAATGGTTCCTGCTCGTTGTCGTTGTGTTCTTGGGCACTTTATGTAAGTTTTCTTGCTGTAGTATATTCTTGTGTTGTGATTTTCACCAGATTTTTCCCTTTCCTCTCTCTCTTTCTCTCTGTCTATCTCTTTTGTCGGTGTTGCTGTTGTTGTTGCTTCTTCGCACTTTAGCTCGCTCTGTTCGTTAAGTGACGCAAACTTTTACGTGAGCCTGAATTATTAATAAACGTTAAAAGGCAAAGCCAATTGCTGCTGCTGTTGGTGTTGTTGCTTGTGGATGGTGACCATCCCAGTTCTTGTATCCTTCGTCTCTCCTGCATCTGGTCTCTGTCCTCCCGTAGCGCCTCTGTTTCATAGTTGAGTTGATGTTTTATGTGCTAAGTAGTTGGTAAGTCACCTGCGACAAGTTGATTTGAAAGCTTATTGCCTGAAATAGAGAAATACGGTGAGATGAAACGCTGGTTAAAAGGTGAACCTGGGCATGGATATGGATCAACATCATTTGTCATCTTGTCAAATATTGGATAGGAATAATTCCTAAGATGTTTGCTACTTCGATTTATACTAATCAAGTGGTAGGTAGATTAAATCATTTTCTCTTCTATTTAATCGCATTATTTTCTTTATAATTTTTAGCTAAATATAATTATCAGAAAATAGCTTTTCATCAATATGGATTAGTTATAATATTTGATCTTACTTACTTCTTATATCGATCTTTTATTTATATTTCAGACGTTTTAGGTTTCTTTTTCACAATCACTTTTAATTCACTTCAAATTTCGTAATTGTTGTTTCTTTCTACCCTGTGAGATACCTGTAGAGACGAGCTTCTGATAATTGACAATGGCATTGGAAATGCACTTTAAAACAAAAGCCCGGAACTACAGGGTAGGTCACGGGAGCGTTTTCTTTTTCTCCATCCACAGTCGGAGTGTGGTTTTTGTTTTTGTATAACTTGAATAAAAACAAATGAAAATTATCAACTTACTGTATACCTTTTTACCGCAGGACATAAGCAGCGAGTAGGAAGCAGCGAAAACAAAATATAAACTGCCATAAATATGGTGAAAGTAGTAGAAGACGAAGGAAATAAACTTTTTTAAACCAATGTATCTACGCTTTGGGCGGTAAAACGAAAAACTCGAAAGTAACAATAACAATTTTCATCCAAGCAAAAAAAAAAAGAACCAAGAAACAAGCAAAGAGGCAAGTAAGAAACACATACAAACAAAGAAAAAACTTTCCGAAAGTAAAACTTTGTTTGCCCAAGCATTGTTGCACACTGGACACCAGCCAATGAGATTTCTCGACAACCAAGCAGATGTCCACCTCCGGCTATTGTCCATTGTCCCCACCCACTGAGATGACCCAAAACTTCTGCCTCATGCCACAAAACGCATTTAATATTAAAATTGTATGCATTCTTAACTCGAGTCGTGTGGCCACTGCTCAGTTGATTTAAGTTTATAAACCAAAATAATCATCGTTTTGGTAATTTATCTGCAGCAAATTTCACAGAATTTATGATTTTCTGTTACCAAAGGCTGCAATTTAATGACAAAATGAACTTGTAATTTATATTCTTGAGACTTGGGCACATATATGAACAAATGTATGTATGTATGTATGTGTTCGGTATTTGAAATGGCCACTATTCAGCTCTTTCTCATCTAGCCCCATATCCGCAATGGCATTGGGGTATTCTTGCCACATTTAGCAATTTTAATCTGTTATTTACAGCAAAATTTATTTTATTTATGACCCAAAATGCAATGCAAATATGTGCATAATGAGTTTAGGTGCCAAACCATGCCTAAAAATTTGTTTTACACTTGAGAGGCATGAAAACAAAATATTGACAAAATAAAAAGCAAATAAAATATCCACATTGTTTAAATGCTAAAGATTTTAGGTTGTTTCTTTTTATTTTTGACCTTTGATTGATTGCCGATATTTCACACATAATTTACGGGGTTTTAGAAAGTTTTTGGCCACGAATATTTTGAATTGTTCTAATCAGTAATTATTTAAAATTAAACTAATCATCAATATATTGAAAAGACACATATATTTGAATACGAAAGGGGAATATGTATAAAGCTACTTCAAGTGGTTTCCTATATATGTAATTAAAATTAAGTAATTGATTTTTATAAAAAATTGATTGACTTCGTCTTATTTTCATCTCAAAACTTGGGGAACTGCATGGCTTCTCTCTCAATCCTGACTTTCTGACAGTTTTCATCTGATAAACTTATTTCAGACCCTTGGTGAAAATGTTGTGAAAGAAAAGTTAATTAAAAGAACTAATTAAACCATTTGCTTTCTTTCAGGTGTATATAGTTAGACGTGGGGAGATAAATTGGATAAATATTACAAATGAGATTATTTTTCCCAGTATGGCTTTTGAGATAAATTTTTCCAGATTATTCCACTGAGTTATAGCGTGGTTCAAGTAAATATTTAAAATTATTGGCTTTTCATAATGCATTGCCTAGAAAATAAATTAATAAGTAATAATTTTCCATTATTATATGGCATTATAAAGAAAATGAACTTGTGTCTGTAAATTTGGGAAGAAAACTGAGAAACTAGGCCCAAGGGGGAAATTAATTCAACTATTGAAGTATTGGGATCGCCTTACAATTCTAGAATCTAAACAAAGTCTCTTGATAAAAACATGGTAATTCTCAAAATAGCGCTATAAGGATAACATGTCCAATTTTTTGTTTGTTTCTAAATTTAAGCCTACTTCAAATGAAAGCTTCAAAAGAGAAATATTAAACGACACTCGTATCCTATCCTTTAAAATCATGAAATATTCAAATGTGTTTGAGAAAGAGAACTGTTGAGACATGTTTGCTCACTCAATTGATATAACTTTTGTCATTACTTAACTGTGAAACACAGTGTGGTTAATTCAGTATTTGGCTTTCCAATTACAAAATGGTTTCAGCTCCATTATGTAACGCAATCAGCAAACACACATTATGGGCACTCTTAATTAATTAATTCTTTAATGCACTCCAAAATGCAACGAGTTGGCTTTAACATTGGTTTTTCGCCAGTTACATGGCGGACAGAACATATATATGTATGAATGTAGGGCCAGAATGGTTGTCCGTTTGCATAAATTCAGCGACAATGGCGAAAGATATGGCTAATGGCACAAAGGAGAGGACTATCTATGGAAAGCTGATTACTGGGACTGTTTGGGGCCGTTTGGAGATTTTAATTACCTTTTTGAAATTTATGCTAATTCATATTTGAGTATGTTGCTGTACTGGTTTGCAGCTGCTATCTGCGACATACATGGGTAATGGAATCGGTTGTGTCTGCTATCTCCACGAAATGACTGGCTGCTGTCCGTTGCATCTGCATCTATATCTGGATTTGTTTATGTATCTGTAGCTGCAAGTGCTGTCCAAGTTGGGAGAGAATTAATATACATACATATACAGCAAAGTGTACTCGGCAGTGCTTAAAGCAAGAATTTATGGTTTAACAGAAAAGTTGGTAAATTTATTTAAAAGGCGTTGACATGACAGGAAAGCCACTTCAGCTACAGCATCAGCTCCTGCAGTTGAAATTACTTTTCCATCCGGTGCATTTTCTGGATATTTTTCTATTGCTCCACAAGGTCCTCTTTAGGAAACCTCAAAGCGTGAGTTTTCATGGCGAAACATTCTTTTTACAGTCGCCTTCCGTTTAATCCCACTCTCTAACCCCCTCACCATCTCTCTTTCGCTCTTCGTATCAGTTTTCCTTCCCTTGGCTGGCAATGAAGCCATTTTCACTGAAGCAAAAGTAAAATATGTAGTAAGGATGCCTGCATGCCTGCTGCCCGAATTTCAGCTAAGTGAAAATGCGACCAAAAACGGAAGAAAAACCAGAAAAAAAGAGCGCAGTATTTGACTTCCTCCATCCAACCAACCCCACCCCGCCACTCTCAGGAGATTGGTGCGGAATGGCACAGCAACCGAAGGACATGAAATGGAATGCGAATGCTCAGTGCCGAGCACAAATTGAAAACAAATGGCACAGGCCTTGCAAAAATCATTTTTAGTTTTTCCCCCTTTCTATATATCTTTTGCTTTTTTGGCAACCTTATTCTTTCCGACTTAGAGGCTTCTCTTGGCATTCAACTGATTAATTTACTGATACCCTAAAACAAAGGATAACATAGATATATTAAAGTTTATTCTGAAATTTATCGTAGAGAAAAAATATTATAAAGGGAAATTAAATTATTGCTTTAACATTGGCTTTAGAATTTAAAGCCCCATATTTTACAATATTTTGAGTATTGGAAATATATCAAACCCTGCATATCAATCTAACCAAAATAACAACCAATTAATTTAGTCTTGAATGAATGTCGTTTATTTTTTTTAAATATATAAATATTTTTTAAAAACATCAATTGCAAACAATTTAAAAGTTTGACAATATGTAGATACATAATTTATTTTTAGGGTATTCCATTTTCGCTTACATATTTTTTCCTAAATTTTTCTCCTTCGTCCTTTTTTTCTCTTCAAGTCAAAAATGCGCCCATTAGTGTTTTACGTGGCGGCCAGTTGGCTGTTGGCCCATAACTCACTGCGAATGACCTTCTGGCGCAGTCAAAAAGTACCAAAAAAATATATACGTATATGTATATGTAAGAAAAAAGGAGAAGCCAACCCTTTTAATTCTTCTACAAGGCTGCAACATGGTCATGCTTCTGCCGTATCTCGTCCTACCAAAAAAGCCAAACGAAACGAAACCCGAATAGTTCTGCTTTTGCCTTTTGCTGCAGAAGCCATTTAAGAATGCCGGTCTCGTCGGAATGTTTTAAGCGATTGCCCAGCCGTGATAAATTGTTGAACTAATTTAATTAAAGTTTACGGCAAATACAAGGCAAGCCACCGGACTCCTTGGCAGATTCGTGTGCAGAACTTTTTGCTACATCTTCAACTGGTCAAGATAAAGTGAGCCAATTTATATGACGAGGCAACGTTTGGCAATCTCAGATACTGAAGATCAATTAAGTTAAAATACAAATTGTTATGTAATCAAGATAAGAACACAATTCAGTTTTATCAAATGGAAATGCAAATGGATGTATTTACCAAAGAATTGCCTTGGATATAGAACCTATCTATTCATTTATATGAATAAATGTAAAGTGTGAGTAAATGTTGTAAGGCCAAGTTTTGACATTATTTCTGATTATATTGCATACACTCAAATAGTTTTATTAGGGCAACAACATAACTTATGGGTTCCAACGAAAAATAGTCTAACAAGGGGAACTTCAGGTATGCGAGTCGCCGATTTGGATGAATTTTGGATATGTTGTAGAATACCCCGTCATTTGAAGCTGTGTGAAATATTTCGGCGCACTATTCTATATTTTCCTTATAAATCGTGTTTAAAGCTATAGCTTCGGTGACTTATAGGTAAAACGCAGAGAGGACTTCAAGCAGGTCGGCGGTGTAAGGGGTAGAGGTCCCGACTAAAGTTGGAGAAACCCAGGTTCAAACCCCGCCCGAAACTGGTTAGTTTTGGATTTTTATTTTTTTGTCTTCTTAATAATTATTTTTTGAAATAGCTAAACAGGTCTTTGATGATTTTTGATGAAATTAATTTTGTATGCCTTTACAAAAACATAAATGTAATATATACGAATATAGACGTAAAATACACGAATTAACTTCTGTCTTCACATTTTTTGTTGTGATATACATCATACATCATCATGCTAAAATTATGCTTTTGTCCAAAAATCGACCAACTTTAAATCATTTTGAAAGAAACAAACCAAATAAAATTTTTGGAAAATTACTCTCTCATCTCATCTCATCACATCTCATCATCAACTTTGAAGCGAACCATGCATACTTGAGCATTCCCTTCAATATCAGGGATGACAAGTGGAAATGCACAAGGGATTATACTTTAATTGAATGCAGTCTTCTCTTGATAAAATTTTTCGATTTTCTTAGGCATTTGAGGAGTTTTGCATTCGCTTTAACATATTTTTAACCTGCCCGCAAAGTACAGTTCATAATGGCGTGCATATAGCTAGTATTTCCTCAAGCGTACAAGCTTCAACATATGTATATAAAAAATGTTTCAAATTACAAATCATCAAATGACCTATTTTGCTATTTCAAAAATAATTATTAAAAAAACAAAAAAAAAAAAAAAATGAAAATCCAAAACTAACTAGTTTTGGGCGGGGTTCGAACCTGGGATTCTCCAACTTTACTCGGGACCTCTACCCCTTACACCGCCGACCTGCTTGAAGTCCTCTCTGCGTTTTATCTATAAGTCACCGAAGCTATAGCTTTAAACACGATTTATAAGGAAAATATAGAATAGTGCGCCGAAATATTTCACACAGCTTCAAATAACGGGGTATTCTACAACATATCCAAAATTCATCCAAATCGGTGATTCGCATACCTGAAGTTCCCCTTGTAAGACTAACATGAAATATAAATTTTCTTGTAATAATAGAAACTTCACGGACAAAGTTGTTCTTATGAACGTAAGAGGGTCTCAAAGATTTAGATTTTTTCAAGTATGTATATGCCTCTTGTTTACCTAAAATGAAGTTCTAAGGTGTGTGTATTTTCTGTGTTAGTATTTCGGGAAAGAAAAGAATATCTTTTAAGATTATTTTAGTATTGATATGAATGTGCAGCGATAAGAATATCTTTTTATATATGCTGATAATAGCTTCAATTGTGCTTGGCAATCAAAACGAGTTTTATGTATATCTTTCGCGTTGTCTTCATTTCACAAAACAAGATTGTTAAGCCCTTCTTGCACCCCAAACTTCTTTCACTAAATAGATCTTTGTTTCTATTGCCACGCCCACCGCCCAGCATAATAATTTTGTGACCAAAAGACAAATAGAAAGCAAAACAAAACGAGAAAAAAACACAGAGAAAAGTAAAACAGACGAAAAAAGACCAAAAACTAACGCAAATGATATGCAAATTGTATGCTCTAGCCTAGGGGTTAGACCAAATAAGACCGACATAGAGAACGAGAGAGAAAGAGCACAAAGTCGAGAAGCAAAAATGGAAAGTCCAGACACACCTCCCGATATCCCCTTGTACGCACCCGCATGGGCATCATCCAGGATATAGACAAAAACCAGAGGCAGAGGCAGACAACCACCTTTCTCGTCCTCCTTATTCCGATTCCCGTCCTCAATCTCATTCGCATCCACCCATTTATAGGACTAGCGCAAAAATACGCAGCAATTGCAGATGCGACGATGATACTGGGCGATTGCGGCAGTTTATTTATATCCTGTACTAGGAACAGGAACAGCAACAGCAGTAGCAGCAGGAGTATGAGTAGGAGTCCTTGTTGCTGTTGTGCCATGTGCATGGCAACATTTTAATGTAGACGATGTTTTCAATGCTTGCTCTTTATTTTTCCTTTTTGCGCCACCAAACACCCAGGAGCCAGCACACGGCCATGAATCTCATCTGGCTTTGAATGTAGAATGTGGGTGTGGCTGGGAGATGGAGATGAAGATGGGTAGATGGTGATGGGGATGAAGAAGAGCGTGCTAGATGCATGATGTTATAATGAAAACTCTTAAAGCAAATAATGTCCAACCCACACACACTCATTCACTCACTGACACACAAACCACGCTCCCCTCACAACTCATCAAACGCGCATACACATACACACATACATAGTAGCACTGAATACATGAGAACCATTCATTACACAGCAAGATTTTCCCTAGATTTTCATAGATAAATTGCATATCATTTGGCTTTTTGGCACAACATTTTAGTATCTTCTTTTTTTTTTGGGTAAACTATGGCAAATGATTTGAGAAATTTGATATGCTTATATACATATGCAATATAGATAGAAAACAAAATATGTTGGAAATGACAAAAATAAGTTATGAAATTGTAATATATTTTGAAAGCTTTAGACTTTAAAGTTTAAACTGAATTTTAAATAATAAATAAAATTAATTGTTTGCTGCGGCTCTTGTGATAAATTGACTCCAAAATATTGAAACTTACAAAAATAAATTTTTTAATCTATCCTTTTTAAGTTATATATGTATATTAAGACTACACATTAAATATTTTAAAAAGGAACTCTATTCTCATACTTATTGACATTGTCGAGGATAATGTAAGGAACTGATGTTGTATGTACAAAAAACCTATTGTAAAGTTCATAGTCATGAAGTCAGTTTCAAAAATGTTGAAATGAAATTGTTTTTTCCCACCGTCTTGAAATGTCGCCAAGCTCTGAAATATTGGCAAGCAAGACAGATTTACTCGATTCATTATGCATTTCAGATGGTATATACTATATACATAGTTCAAAGAAATCTAAACATGTTAGAATTTATAGTTCGAAATTTTAAAAGTGCTGTATTTAGTGTGACAATATATATTTCATATATTGGAAGTAGATGTAAGTGAAAAAGTTTGTTATCTTTCTATTCAAGGCAATTGTCAAACTCTTTTCCTCTATACAGATATACTATATTGTCCTGCTGTTGGCTCTTTCAGAAAACTTCCGCTTGCGTTCGGCGGAGTCCTGCGAAAACCGCATTCTGTATACATCAACGGCTACGAAAAGGAAGTGGTTGTACCCTGGTGGTTAAGTGGGCGTTAGTGGGCGCGGTTGGTGGTTGGAAAAATAAAATTTTGCACAGTGCGAAACTTTTAACATGCAAATGCGTTAGCAACGCGCGTCGCATCCTTGCATTTTCTTTTCTCTATTCTTTTTTTGTTGTATCTTTATTTTTTTTTTCATTTTATTTCATTTTTAATTTGGGCAGAACGTGATATTGAAGTTGCTGCAGATAAGTGCGAATGCGGACCCATTTTGCCACGCCTTTTTTTGTGTGTCGTAGCATGGCACGGTATGTGGGGGATGGGCGGGTGAGATGCCGAAAGAAAAAGTTTTAATTTCAGTTTTGGGCGAATGCATCTGCATTTTAATTGCAAATGGAAGCAGTTATCTAAATTGGTAAAAATATTAAAAACGATACATACTCGTCCTTTCGACAATTTTTTTTTAAGTTTTTTAAATTTCCTGTTTTATTACAAAGGGTGTGGCCAGATGGAATAGTGAAATGAAAACCATTTGGGGAATGCAAAACTGCGATGCACATACATATTTTTGGCGCGAGGCCAGTAAAAACGTAGTTAGTCCTCATTGCATCGTTACCCCCTTTTCAGCCAGTTTCAGTTTTGTCCCCAACAACTCGGAATTGCATTTAAACGGCATTCACTTTATGACTTTGTCTTATCAGAAACCCACTTTTTTGCATGAAACTGACTGAAATTGAAATGCTAACAATAAAAAAACCTGAACTGACTCAATTTGAAAATATTCCTCACATTTTAAAATAAATAAAATAAAATATTTACTTAAAGTGAGATCTGTGAACTTAAAAGGACCGAGGAGAGATGACAACAGATCTTACTATTCATCTTTGTAAATTTAATAGACAAAGCGTAATATTCTTTCATAAAGTTTGAAAAGATATTGTGATTAAAAGAAATGTTTATACAGATTTCTAAAAAGTTTTGATAAACCGACGAAGCCATTAGGAAAACTTATACGATTGTATTGAATGTATTGATTTTGGTTCAAATGAATTTTTAAATGGGTTTCGCTCATTAAAAGACATTAAGATGTTGTAAACTCTATAATATCTCTCTATATAAATGAGATATTATATTAGTTGCTGGTTAAAGATTCGAAGATCAGACAATAAAGATTAGGTGGAAAAGATCTATGCCTAATTCTACGAAGGCATATTAAAAGAATTTACAAATAGTGAAATTCAACCGAAAAAAATTTTTATTGAGTGTCTGTGGAAGACTTGGAATGTCAACAAACGTTTAACACGGACTTAGTTAACACGGTGTTTTATAAGGATGAAACCCCCGTGTTAAGCGAGGACCAGATGCACACGATGTTCATGGCGTATTAAAAGAAAGAAGCAAGCAGATGAACAATGGAGTGAGCCCCATCTTTCTGGCTGGAAAAATTCTTTAAAGGAAATGTTAAATGTTGGTTCGACTTATGTAGCTTCACATTCAAAGGAACCTCTTAAAATCAGAATTCAGTTACTAACTTTGTTTTTTAAGTGTTCAGTATTTTGTTAACGTTAGAACTTACGCTTTGAAATAGACCAACAAAGCGATATAAATGTTTCGTGTTAAAAGAAACCTTCTTCCCAGGAAATTTCTCAATCTTTAATTTTCTTTCTTTCTAAAAGGTCTAAAAATCTCTAGAAGTTTTCACATGCAGCTAAAAGATTTTCAGTTTTTTGATTTATGCAGAAAATAACATTCATCAGACCTAGGAGGAAAGGACTTTTATTTTTCACTAATTATTGCAGTTTTTAAAAACTTTATTTTTCGAATTTCAACATCTGGCTAGGACACAAAACGCCCACTCAAATGAGAGGGAAAAGTTCGTGAAGGCTGGCCAAAAGCGACGAAAGACAACTGAGTTCAGGGATTCTCTAGACAAATGCAAATCTGAATTTATGCTGCTGCTTTTGTTTGCCAATCGCTTGGGCAATTAGTTAAATTTATTATTTGAGTACGCACCGCAGTAACCACATGATTCGGGAGGAGGTGACGGGAGGGTTAGTCTCCTACCATGGAAGCAACTCAACTGAGCTAAACCTTACCGAACCGAACGGAGCCGAACCCATGTGTCAGTGGCAGCCAAAGCAGTTTGCATTTGTCTCCGCATAAAGGGATTAATGACAGACATCGTTGCTCCACCAACACCACCCCATCCGCTATCCCCATCCATATACTGGTCCCCTATGACGGGTTGAACATACAGAAATGCTGTTGTCATCTCTCCTCGGTCTCTATTCATCTGTGGTCCTTGTCACTCTTATGCACTCCTTTTCCCACTTGGCTGTCAGAGGCAAATGTTTTCTGTTTTTTTTTTGTGTGCTTTTTGTTTGTTGTTGGCTTTAAAGGACATCGTGAGGCTAATTCGTTTTTATGCTTGGCACATAAAATATTTAAATTATTATTTATTGACGCATTTTTCATTCATTTTTCTTTCATTTTTTTCATTTCTACTCACACTGCCCCCCTCACTACCACTTTCTCTGTATCTCGTGCAGATGTAACGGATGTTGGTTGAAATGGTTATGCATTCATGAGCCATAAATCAAACGAGCAGAGTTCAATTAATGTTCCACTATTTGGCATCGATAATTCATTTACTAATTTATCTTTTACAAACAGGCCAAGCATTAATTACAATGCAATTACTTACTCAAATACGCACACCCATTCAGACACGCACACCACTCACGTCTATGTGTGTGTGTATGTGTATTCATAATTATGAAATCGAACGCATCCATGGCATGACATTCGGCATTTACATGTGCTACTCATTAAGGTAATCAGTCGAGACATTAATAATCTGTAGAACAATAATATCTGCACATAAAGTTCGAAATCAGTTTGGGAAGTTCTCAACTGCGCCATCAATTGGCATTGCTAATCGAATTCGAGATTTCACACACACATATCGATTAGAATATTGCAAATTGCTAATACGAAATGCATTAGGAACACATTGGGCAATCATTATGATACATATATAAAACATCTTGTCTGACTTAAATTTGTATAAATTGCAAACTAATTGCATTCAAGATCCACCAAGTTCTATCATTAGAAGACTTTGTTTAACGGCTTCAGAACTGCCATGGCCATGCCATATCTTCAACGCAAAAACCAGTTAGGATTCACAACTAAATGAAGCGAACAATGATTGGCAAAGCTAACAATACAACAATATAGCATAAAGAATCCCTATAAGAACTTCGCTCCTAACAAACTAAAGAAATCGCCTTATTAATTCATGCAAAAAATCGAACTTTTGATGTGAGTTGGGTTCGACCATCAATCTTTAAGTTGTATACTCTTCCAGGGCTTAATATATTCTAGTGAGGAACACACTGACAAGTCACAGCACATATTATGAATACTCAAAATAGTATTCATAATTAAAGCCCATGAATTTTAGAATGATACTCGATGATACTAACTCGGAGTGATCGAAAGTTTCACAGAAGAGAATGATTAGCATTTCCCAGCACACTTCTCTTGATAACATCTATAACATAAATATTTTAATAGCTTCTACATGGTTTATTAAAAGAAAAGGTGAATTGAAATGAAAAATTCCATAACAATCAAAAGGCAAAAACCGCTTTAATTGTACCAAAATCAATATCAGACATAATTTTAACTCTCTAGTATATAGAAGTCTGGTTTATATGACATAGTTTAACATAGGGCCGCTTGAATATACATATAAATATGGTGTATTTTAATAAATGATCAGCATGAATAGCCGAGTCAAACTTGGCATGTATATCTGAACCTAGATATTTCAAACTTTATTTGGCAGACTATATATTTAATGTACTAATGTGAACGCAATGGATTTCGATGTACTCACAAAATATTCATTACTATTTCTTGTTTCTTTGATTACACCATAATAACTAGATCTGTACTTGTTTTCGATTTCGAATGATTGCCTCGCAATAAGATTTGAGGCAGTTATATGAAAATAATTTCCGAACATTCCCACAATTAATAATAATAACTAATAATAAATTAAATATTTAGTATTTAATAACGCTAAAGTACATACAACTATTTAATCTATCATTTTAATTTATATTTGAAAAAAAAAAACACAGAAATAAAATGGAAATTCGTAAAATAATTTTTTAAAATTTCACAGATGTATTTGAAAATCTCATTAATGCATCGAAATGAATATAGACAAGACCAGTTTAAGCTCTATTTCTTATCTAATCTAATACAACAAATAATTGGATTCAAAAGTGATTTACAAATCCAATAAGTAATAGCCATTATGGAATAGCTATAGTTCTACTCTACCACACTGCTTGGCATCAAAAGAAGAACTGCTTGAAAGCGAAATTCTTCTTGGAAATTATCCAATTGGGACAATCATATGGAACAGAATGTATGTATTTTTATTAAGTAGAGAAATCAAAATAAATGAACTTTTTTAAATATATTAATTTTATAGATCCAGAGGTTGCATCTTTTTTCTCATTTTTGAATGTACCCGGAATCAATTAGAATTGACCATTTTTTAACTGAAGTCATTCAGGACGTAAGTACACTTTTCGTTTTATATAATCCAAATATAACAAACATTATTTGATGTTTCGAATTCTATTTCAATCACGGAAACCACACAGGCTTTCAATATTTTGGATATTTTAAATTTGAAATATTCCCTTTGAACTATATCTAATCCAGCACTCACATCACTCATAGAGATTATTTTGGTTTATCGGGGTTATATCAGGCACTTGGATTAAGCAAATCTTTAAATAGCTATACTCACCCACTCAAATTCCACGCTTTGTTAAGCCAAGATAGGGTTTTATAGTGATGACAATTTCATTGCAGGAGCTGGCACTTTTACACCTACTACTTTTACTTATATTTCTATTTCGAGGACTAGCGTCGTAAAACCTCAGTACGCCATTGTTTACAACCAGAAGAAATGGGCGCCCATAGATGTCCTGGACGTTAAGCAAGAGCAAGAGATGACAGGCAGGACGACAGCCACGTCAGACGGACAGCATCGTAAAAAGTCGAAAGAGAGCTTTACAAAATGACAACAAACCGGAATGGTCTCACATTGTTGTTTTGGCGATGGAGCAGCAACGGCTGCCGCAACAACTGCATCAACGTTGCCTGATCCAAGTCGAATGAGCGCCATCCTTTGCATGTGGAGGCGTTAGAAGTACACACTCACACGTCGTTTTACGGCAGACGACTCAATGGCAATTTATGGAATGGATGCCATTTCCAGCATCCACAAACAGCATCCAAAAAAGTGCAAGCAATGTTGAATGCTATGGCGCAGGCGCTGGTCGGAGGAATGCATTGGATAAGGATACCTTAAAATGCCAAAATCTCATCAATGAAATGCTTTGAAATCAACAGAAATTGTTGCCATTTTCTCTAGACATCTCAGGGATGAACCCGAAATGCCTAAAAAGAGAGAACGAGAAGAGGTCTGAGAGAATGGCTTCCACCCTTAAATAATACTTACCTTTCGTGAGATGCGAATTCTAGCTCTGGCTCTGGCCTTCCAATCGACTTTTTGGGGGTTGGAAAAAAATCAATAAAATCCACATCGACGTCCATGTTAAGACCCATTCCACTCCACTTAGCTTTGACTGAGGACAGACAATGAAAGGATGATGACGATGATGATGTTGATGATGGTGAAGCGAAACGGACACAGACGCACGTGTTGTCCCGGGTCTTAAATCCACTACCCCTCCCCCAAATGGCCATATAGACAGACATTTAGTGCCTAGTACAGTAGAGAAGAAAGAAAAAAACAAAAGTAAATAATGTTACTAAATGTATTTAGCCAACGAGTTTCTAATGGAAACAATTAAGTCATTAGCAAGTGTTGATTTGGCAAAACTAACTAATGTCTGTGAGCCATAATGGAGTTGGCATCCGCATCGGCATCCGCATCCGCACCCGCATCCACATCCTCCTGGGGACAACCACCCAACCACATGTGTTGCTCTCAACCACACAAACGCTCCTGAGAAGGGGCGAGTAAGCCAGACGAGACGAGATGAAAAACCAACTCGTTGGGCCGCCTTACAAATGCCTCACATTTTTCTCAATTACAATGAACAACTTACTTTCTGTGGGTGTGTGTGTGTGTTGTTGTGCGTGTGTTGTACATATATTATGGGGGTCTGCATGGAGTTCACTTTTCGTTTCGAAAAGTCAAGAGTTTCCCATTTTTAACCATGATTGAAGAGTTAACTGTTGTGATGGCAGTTTTAACAGCATTCGTTTTAACTTACTTTTATTTTTTGTTGTTGTAAATGGTTTTTGAGTTATTTACTTAACTTTATACTGTTTCCTTGTGTGTGTATGGGTTTGGGTGTTCGCCTGTATGAAACGTGTGTGAGGTTTTACACTACCTAAAATTGACTCCCCTCTCTAAGCTATACTTTATTTTTGGACATAAATTTAAGACAAAATCAAATAGACCATTGATTCTGCTTTTAAGCAACTCAAGGAATATGTAAAGAATCTAACTCAACGTATGATAAAAGATATTTAAAGGCATTTCAGATAATTTTGTATTGAATCGCAAATATCAGTTGCATTTGCTGATCTAAGAATAATCAAATTGTACAATTAGTAGCCGTTTTCTTGTTAAAATTAAATTGAAATGCTATAAAAAATTCCTAGATTTTATTGTAAGCTTGTGTTTTCAATCAGATCAGATTACAGAATTGATATTCCCATTGAGTATTGAATTTCTTTCCCCTTAAATCTGTATTATGATCATTAAAATTGACTTAACTTATGAACCACTGAGACAGGGACTAAAAACATACTGAAAAAGTTTAATTAGTTAATAAGTTAAACTGTGGTTTATGAAAAATTACATTATTTATTTGTTCTCTTCTTTCTTCTTCAAGTGTTACTGAACAAAATATAAGAAACACATAATATAAAAAATAAATGTGAAATCTTTAATCCCCCCTCAATTTATCATTACGATTCACACTATTTGTCATATCTATACAAAAATGAAATAAAAACAGAAACGGATGTAGAAACGAAATTATGGATGAAGCACCAGCCAAGAAATGCATATTGATCAAAAATTGTGATGAAATTTTTTCGATAAGAATACTACTATCCTTATCGAAAAACTTCAACTGGTCAGAATAATAAAGCATAAGTTGTCAGGTATAAGATTTAGTCTAAAAGAAGGTTTCCGCCGTGGAGTCTGATGTTTAAAATTTTAAGCACCTTGGACCAGAAATGGGTTCACATATTACCAGAGAATGGCGGCGTGTTGCTGAGGTATTTAGAAGTGTTTAAAAAAGGATCCAAAAAAATTGTTGGGTCACATTTTTAACAAAAATTGGACGTTTCCCAAAGAATTTTCTGTTGCTGTCCCACTCAACAAATTTTTGGCTTTGGCTATTTTAAAAAAGTGGCAGTAATCCTCCAACTGGGTTTTTGTCTATGTTTATACATCTTTCAACAGGTTAAAGAAATCCTGGAAAACTCATTAAAACTAGAAAAACATATATGACAAAAAAAAGAAACAAATATATTCCCCAATTTGGGGTCAGTTAAATTGTCTCATCGTTTTGTGTGCTACTTCTAAAAAATGTAAATTTAAATTGAATTTCCTCTCTCCCAAATTAAATATGAATCGCTTCATTTCAAAAGATAATTCGGACACAAAATCAATTACTGTGTACTTACTTATCGTTCGCGGAAATACTATAACAACCACCAGATAATTCCCACCAATGAATACATGGACTCGTATTGTATATAGTAGATATGTATATATATATTTTCTTCTCTGGTATACACAGCGAATTCTTAAGGCACAAGACAGTCTGGATGGAGATTATGCTATACAACAAGTGAATCAAAAATTATATGAGACTTAATTGAATGAATCATTAAAACGGCAGCATCCGGAGACACCAACAAAATTGCCGAAAAATTAAAGTAAAGTAAAACTGATGATCAAGTCTTTTGTGTTTTTGTGGGGTTCTTTGTTTGTGTGACTGTATCTACGACAATGTGGGCACAGGAATGACAGTCTGATAGAGATGCAGTCGGGCATCGGCATGACCCAGCTTGTTGGTGGCATTGCAGAAGTAATCCCCGAAATCCTCATCCGAAACGCTGGCAATACGCAGTACCGATGTAGTCGTCTCAAATGAGGAGGCCGTGTTGGCAATCTCGTAATAACGACTCGATTGCAATTGGACCCCATTCCGATGCCATACAACAGTGGGGGCAGGATAGCCCTGAACAGAGCATTCCAATTCCACTGCGTGGGAGATCATTTGAGCCATTTTGGGTCGTTGAACGGCTATCTGGGGACGGAACTCCACTTCTACGCGTATCAAGCGTCGATCTGGCTGACCCTCACCATTCTGGGCAATGCAGAAGTAACCTCCGCGATCCATACGATGCACCGTCTTGATACGTAGCGTCGGCTCCGCCAGCAGATGACCACCCGCTGGCATAATGGCATTATTTTCCCGAGCCCAAGAGATGGTCGGCTTGGGAAAACCATTGGCATGGCATGTCAACTCCAGATTCTGTCCCTCTGTCACTAGGGTGGTCTTTGCCGTCGACTCCGAGATCACTGGCGGTGTTTTAATTTGTAAATTCAGCTTCTTGGTAACCTTTTCCGTGGCCGAGACAATCACTTGGCACTCATAGGGACCCATATCACTGGCCTCGATTTTTCGTATTCTGAACGTGTACACAGCACTGCCCGTCTTGGGATCTTCAATTACGGTGACATTATAGCGCTGATCGGGCAAACTCAATATACTCCTCATGGACAAGACCACCGAATTAGTATCCGATTCACTGCTTCGCTTGGCCCAGCTCACAGACAACTGCCCCACGTGCTCCACTGTGCAATTGAATTCCACACTGTCCCCCACACTGGCCACCACATCCTTGCTGATTTGCGTGATGACAGGCACGGAAGCTGAACTGCCAGCAATCCATATGAAACATAGAGATACCCAACAAAGGTTCCTCATCCTCATTTATCAAAGTCTTTGATTATTGATTATTGTGTAGTCGTTTTGGTCACTTTCACTCTTTTCTTCTCTCACACTCGTTCTGTGATTATTTCTGTGCTGAGCTGCGCTGCGTTGGACGTTCTTTAGCGTTCTTCACTCGACTGAACAGTCGAGCAAAGGCGAACTCTGAGCTGGGCTCAAAGAAAAACTGTTGCTGCCAGCGTCGCGATGCGTCGCTGCTGCTGACAGTAAAGCAAACACAGGCATTCGTTATCTAAAGAAGGGCAGCCGAAAAACAATGTTGTACACTCGAAGAAATTTTGAATGGCAAACTCAATCATCTATAGGCACTCAAAATAAATAATTCTTGAGAGAACAAGGAGATAACGCTTGATCAATAGACTCGAACTTGAATAAGGGGCTACAATTTCATTCATTCTCCTTTCATTTCTAAAAAGTTCAGGTTAACTCAAATATTTGAAAAACTAGCTTATGAACAATAGAAAGTTAAACACCGAGATCCATAGGTATGTTTAAGAATATTTAAGGATATCGTAAGAATTTCGACTATACAGTTTTTATTATTTCGACCTAATCTCTAAAATCTCGTAGGTTTTTAACCAAATTGAAACAATTTTATGAATTTTGTTACACTATGTTATTATAGAATTAATTACAATAGTACTTAATATTGAATTATGAATGTAATTTTATATTATTATATTAATTTTACATTTTTATCGAATTGTCTAGATTAATTATTTCTTATTAGGGGCAGTTTACGCAAACTTTTAAAAAGCGGTTAAAGACCAGAAATTTTTAAAAAATTTAATAATATTTTGGTAATTTAGTTGTTTTTTATCATTTAATCATTTAATTTTAACCAGGCGCAATGAACTGATAATCAATTACACCCTCAAAACAAACAAAAAATGTGAAAATTAATTTTAAAGACATTAAAAATTAAAAAACTCTCCTTCTATATAACAGCTAGATGAAGTTTCAAAACATTACCACGGGAGTTTCTCTCAGTGCGCATAAAAGTCATCGACGTTCGGGATCATATCTCTCTTTACAATTTATTTACTTGTCGCATTTGTTTGTACATTGGTCATATATACTCGTATATAGAGTTGTATTTTTATGTATGTATATATATTTTTTGTATGTACATTTTACTTATCAATGGGCTTTAACTTTTACTGCACTTGGTACTCGCGATGCGCGTCTTTAATCATTCAATTGATTTGTTTTGCGTTTGCCATGCGATAAGAATGGAAAGCCGAGTCGTTGTCGGATTTTTCAATTACACCAAAAATACAAAAACAGAGAGATAAAGATATTGAATTGAAAACATTTGGAATCAAATAAAGGATGCAAACAAACGAACTGCAAGCCTTTGCCTGGCCAACTGAAATGTCCCCGAAAATATTCAAATATTTTGCTTTCCCGCCATAAAACGTTTAGAGGTTCGTGGAAAAATGCGAATTGCTTGATTTATGGCATGGCGCGTTTGCAATAGTTTTCTGGAAGGGAGGCGACTTTCGGGGTTATGGCAATGCCACCAGCCCGCGATCCTGTGCAACAACACAGCAATGGCAGCGCAACAAGGACAGTTTCCTTTGTCTCTGTTGCGCCCTTCCCAAACAGGGGCGCATGCGTAGGAAACTGGAAAGGGGGTGGTCATGGTGGAAGATGGTGGTGGTTCTTAACTCTCAGCCATGTTGCAAGTCTCTTATTAAAGGGATATGGGACTTGTATGCAAAATGAAATGTTCAAATATTAAAGTTTGTGTTAAATTCAATTTGTATTATTAAATCTGATTTTTTAAATAGATTTTTGTTCTTCAATATCCATGACTAGGCTAAGAGAGTTCCAGGGCCACGGGGAAACTTTTGTCAATATTTTTTAAAAAGTTTCCAAATGATAAGTATGTATGTATATAAAATATGCCCAAAAGTTAGTTGGCTTTGTTGGCTTGTGAATCCGGCCCTGTGCATATCTGTTGCAATATTCTCTGCCTACCATAATATTTTTAATTCCATATCTGGACCATATTGTTGTAATATTTTTGAATCTCTCTTCTACAATATTTTAAATTATAAAAAAACCAATTAAAAAATATAAATTTATAAAATTTTTCAGCAATTCAAGACATTTTGATATTGATTTCGCTCACTTCTAATCGTTAATTTAAAATGTCTTATTAATTCAATGGGCTTCTATAATAATAGAATAAACATCAACATAAACATTAACGATTAAATTAAAATGAATGGAAATTCAATTTTTATAAGTTCAAAATGTCAAAAGGCTCTTTTATCAATAATAAACTGAAGTTTGAAACTTAAATTAATACTTCTTATTGTTGTCAGTACTTTCGATTGATGTTTTTCTGAACATAGAGATTTCAAAATTTATACCCCTGTCGTCCCATCTCTACATAAAGAGGATCGTTTAATATCAAAACATGATTGATTAGGTTTGGGTTATTTAAATGCCTCTATGGTTGAAGAAATCGTGCTTCAAGGATTGCAAATTGAATCAGAGAGAAAATCTTAAATCGTGCTTGGTTTCTTTTTTTTTTTTTTTGGTTGAAATCCGGCTGAAAATGCCATCTCATGCTATCCTGCTCGCATGATTTTGCTCCGCCAGAGCACATTCGAATCAGATAATTGTAAATTGTGTAAAATAATAAATTTCAAGTTAACTATCTGTGGACCTCATAGGGAGTTGCGTTTCGCTTCTATGCATGCATCTTGTTCCCTTCTCTTTCTCTCTCTCTCTCTATGTCTCTTTTTCTCTTGACGTGTGTGTGTTTCTCTAGTCCTTTTTTGCAGTCCTTGTTGCAGTTGGCATGGGCAATGGGCAATGTGGAGTGTCCTGGTTGTTGGTTATACTTGTGCAGTTGCAATATGGACTGACCAGACTTGGGACCTGACTGAAAACCTGGTCTCTGGAACGAAGGGCTGCCGATGCTGAAGCTGAGACTGAGGATGAGGCAGCGGTGGTGGCTATGGCAGCGGCAACTGGCAAAGGTTCACACTGTTTCCAGTGTGTTCGAGCTCGAGCGAGCAGATCCAAAAACAGAAAATGTCAAATTTTGTAATTTATTACCCGAATCCTGTTTCTGTCAGTGACTCTCTCGCTCGATGGCATCGGCAGGAGGCAGAGTGAATGAGATGCGGAGGGATGTGGCAGGGAGTGTCAGGGTCCTTTGTCACACACTGCGTGTGAATTTGTTGCCCAGTGTGCGAGTATGTGTGTGTGTGTGTGTGTATCCTTTGGCTTTTGGTATATTTGTTCTTTTTTGTTGTTCTGTGAGTATTTTATGTATTTTTTTTTAGTTTTTTGGCTTGCTGCCCTGTTTTCTCGCTTTGAGTGTATTTGTGAATTGACTTTTGTTGCCAGTTGGCAAACAGATTCCACATCTAATGTCAACGCTAAGCCATATAGATGATCCTCAGGTCTCACGAAATTGATATTTATATAAATATTTATAGTTTTTTATAGCATAGAGTGATTTGCTTATTCGAGCTATAGTCGATATTAGACCTAAGGCACCATAAATCTTACAATTAGTAATTGATCTTAAGTGATTTAGTTCTTTAGAGATGGTCGATTTTCTAATAGAGCAAAATTGAAGTACATATTCTGCACTTAGGTTAGGTTTTTCATTTTTCTCTCCTTGTTTCCATTTCATTCCACTGTACATACATATCGATGGCATTGACCAATTTAAATTAAAAATTGCGCCATCTTTTACCCTTTTGCGGCACCTGTTGACACACTTAAACAACCAAGAACATACAAAAGAACATCTAAGGACATACAAACATTAGGGCTATACACAAAAATATTAAAAATGAATAAAAAAAATCAGTCAGGATCAATTAATGCTATTTTGACGTACATACAAAGTGAGTACATCAAAAAACGGATTGTTTACGTTGGATCCTGATGCACTTCATCAAACCAATATTGTGCAGAAATATTAAATTTATTAAAACTATACAAAATATTTTTAAATTTACCGCCAAGATTGCAAAAAGTTCCAACTTCAAACAAGTTTGAACTAAAAAGTACCAACGTCGCACTGTAAGTCGAAGAAGTGGTGTCAACGTCGAACCAATGAGTGTAACTCCGAAATTTTTGCCCCTATTTTCACTCACTGGCGCCATCTTTCAAAATAATCGAAATACTGGTGGTTCTTATGTGAATAAAGCGTTGCCAGATTCCAGATTTTTGTTGAGGTTGATTTACGTGGGCTTTTGAAAATGATGGCTGTAATATTACAAAAATTTGAATTGAATTGAATCAACCAAGTATTGAATCAACCAAGTATTTGTTCAGTTTATATATTCTGTATAATTTAGCAATTTTATTTTAATAATATAAATACCTAGTGGAAATTACCTAATCTCTGTGGCAACGCTAGGAGAAAGAACTACTTATGCTTACCAACACTGGTCTTTAAATATCGAAGATTTACCGTTTTTTCTTGTTAATTTTTTTTAATGATTTCCCAATAAGCGAAAACGCAGGCAGAGAAACAAACAAAATAAATTATTGGTGGAATTTGGGGAAAATGGCGCAACCGCCGCCAGATCAAAACTTTTATCATCACCCGCTGCCGCATCATCAGCATCCGCAGCTTCAGTTGCCGCCACAATTTCGGAATCCCTTCGATTTGGTAAGATCAGGGCCCAGAAAGTGCCACAGCAAGAGGGAGAGGGTGGAAAATGTTGATACTTTTGCTTTTCTTTTCTTTGTTTTAGCTTTTCGATGAGCGAACTGGGGCAATCAACTACAATTATATACGTCCCTATCTGCCCAATCAGATGCCAAAGCCAGGTGAATCTAACACTAACTCCAATCTCCAATGGGATCTAACTCTCCGTACCTCTCTCTGTGCTCTCTTTTAGAAGAGCTACCAGACTCGTTAGTGATGCGAAGACCACGTCGTACTCGGACCACCTTTACCAGTTCACAAATTGCCGAATTGGAACAGCATTTCCTTCAGGGACGTTATCTAACCGCTCCACGATTGGCTGATCTGTCAGCCAAATTGGCCCTGGGCACGGCTCAGGTTAAGATTTGGTTTAAAAATCGCCGGCGTCGTCACAAGATACAATCGGATCAGCACAAGGATCAATCGTATGAGGGAATGCCAATGTCGCCATCGTTAAAGCCATCGGATTCCGGCCACGATCCACCCAGCCTGCAAGCACTGAGCTTAACTCCCTCGCCCACACCATCCGCAACAACTGGAGGGCATCATTTGATGGATCATTACGGTGATACCTTCAATGGGTATTACAATTACAATAACCAAAATGGTCATGTGCATGCGCAATATGCGGCAGCTAATAACTGGCAACATCAGCAGCAGCAACAACAACAACAGCAACTCCTTCATCAGGCTGCTCCACATCATCTGTTGCAGCAGCAGGAGCAACAGCAGTTGCATCATCATCATCATCACACTAGCCACGTGCCGACACATCAACAGCAGCAGCACCAGCAACAACACCAACATCAAGAACAACATCAACAACAACAAGAACAATACCAACATCATTTTGCAGTCAATTCCTGTCGTGGCTCTATGGTCAAGGACGAACCCGATCCCGACTATAATTTCAACAACAGTTCGTATTATATGCGCTCAACAACAACCACCACAACATTGCAATTGTCATCCGGCGTCGGCATCGGCGTTGGCGTCAGCCAGAGAGTCGCCGGCGGCGGCGCCGGCAGTAGCAGCAGCAACAGCAGCGGTTCGACTAACGCCTCTGGCTCAGCCTCTATTTCTGCTCATGCTCCTGGCACTGGCTCTGGCTCAGCTACGGTCTCTGCCTTGGAGGTGACGTCTGCTCTATCGCCCGGCTCCGAAGTCTATGAACCATTAACACCCAAAAATGACGAAAGTCCCAGTCTGTGTGGCATTGGCGTCGGCAGCATTGGCGGCATTGGCGGACCAAGTGCCACTGCTGTCGTTGTCAGTGGCGATAATGTCGCCGATGTCAACGATACTATAGACAATGGATCGACCAAGAAGACGACGCTACAGGTGAGCTATAAAACAGGCGCCTCACATCCACTAGCCACAGCTAAATATTCTTCCTACTAAATAGAAATTACCAAATCAAATTTAAAAATTATCCATCAACTGTTTAAATCTTCTCTTTTAATCGATTTAAAAAAAACAATTGAGGTTATTAATATTAATTATTCTAAAGTACGGGGTCTTCTTAGTCTGTCATCATTTGATCAAACATAGACTTGACAGGTTTAAAAACATCTTAGCAACTTAACTTCTATAACCAAAAGAGGTAAGTCGTCTTTAGAGGGTTTATTCAGCATCAAAGTCGTACAATATTATGATTTTCATCTAGATTTCGATCTTTTTGAATCAAAACTGCGTTTTAGCCGGCTTGATATATGTATAAGATTTTAATCATAGGCAGCTCAAAAGATTAATCAAAGATTTCCGCAAATGCTCCTTCTAGTTATCTGAAAAGTTAAAATACTTTTATTACCTCAGACCAAAGTAGCAAGTTATAAATCCAACAATATTTACTATTATGAAGAACTAGACTGATATTTGTTATTGCCTTTTAATACCCGTTTAATTATTAAATATTTTTTAAATAGTTGTCTAATCCCTTACTCATATAGATATAGTGAATATTTTCTATACTTTACCATATTCTTTTTATTTTTCAGAACTTGGAGCCACTTAAGAGCAGCAATATGGTTTTGGACAAGAGCTGTGACGATGGCAGCAATGAATTAGCCGCAGGACTTCGAGCTGTAAGTCGCCATAGCATTCGATTTGGCAAACTTTCGCCTATACAGGCTCCCATCGCCCCGCCCGCCCTCAATGTGGGCGTCTCACCCATGGATTCAACAATGTCTGCCATGCATGATGCAAATCAATATCAATGTACGATGGATACGATAATGCAAGCGTATAATCCTCATCGTAATTCAGCAGCAAATACGCAATTTGCTTATTGCTTCAATTGAAGGAAGAAAAATGTTTTGGAAAACCTTAATCAATCAACATATCATAATTGAATATTTTTGCAAAAATATTTATCGGGGTAGTATTAGAATTCTTGATATAGTTTTAAGTGTATACCAGTTGTTTTCTAATTGTACAAAGACCAAAAAATGATTGTAGATAATTAATTAGGTTTATAGGATCCTAACAAGCAAAATGTATATGCCTTTTCAAATAGTTGATAGTCTTAGTTTCAATGCCTTCTCCTTTAATTAATTTTTAACTTTTTTCGCGTCAAACTTTCCTGGGAAAATGTTCCTTGTTCTTCGCATTTAAGTTCAATTGGGTTTCTATACAAAACTCATGTAAAAAGCCCATGGAAATGCCAGTTGAACTTAAAGTGAAGTAACTTTTGGGCTTTTTGTGAATATTTTCCTCGCAAAGTTTTTCTCTCTTTTTCTTAAAATAGAAAATGTTTTCGCCTTTTCTCATGCTAAACTCGAAATTGGTAATTGCTAAACAAAACTGTATTCAACGAAATGTAAAATGTTTCTCTTTCTGATAATTCTTGAGCCTTGATTTAAGTCAAGAAGGCTGTGAATTATCAGCACAAGATTGATCATTTGAACAATAATATTTCATTAAGAATATTTTCAATATTTGCATTACCAACAGATAATTAATGTCAATAGAATATTTCTCCTCCGGAGAAGTGTACACAAATTGTCTTAAATAATTGTCATAAAAGTTTTTAATGTATGGAAAAGATAAACTATTTTTACCTCATTATTTTTGCTAATTAATTGAAAACGCATTGAAAATCAATTGGTTATTAGAATTAATGTTTTTGTGATGTTTTAGTCATATAAGTTTTTTATACTAAAAAGAAAGTAAAACGTTTACCAATTTGGAAATATATATTTTATGCCAAAACACCGCAACTAAATAATTGGTACTCATTAGGAAATTCTAAAATTGAACTGACTTTAAATTTCCCATTTAAATTAAGTAGAATGGTCAATCAGCTAATTCCTCCAACGAAGCCAACGACAAAACAATGATTTTAAATTGAATTTCCATACTTAACTAACATCATACTAGCCTTGATTAATTCAAATAATTTAAGTTAGGCATATATCTTTGTATAATCGTAGTATTTGTAAAGGATTGAACTTGTATAATTTCCAGACATGTTCTATATGTATGCAAGTAGGCACGTACCACAACTCGTGGCTGATGAACGAAATTTGTAGCTGGTTTTTCCGAAAATCTTATGAATTTAAAATATGTATGTACCTAGTGTCTTAATTTTTATGATATGTGAGCACACATGCGACCGTGTGTGTTGATCCATAAAATTCGATCCGCGAATTTCTGACGAACAGCGCTTCGTCTGAGACAGCCATAAAAGTTCGCGCTTAATTCCACCAAGCAGGACCAGGTGCCAATGATCGATAGATAGGTCCGGGGTACCTGTGAAACTCAGCCTCAGAATCTTTTGAACCATTTAGGTAGGCCTGTAAAAGTTTGGGTTTGTTGGGTGGCAGGCAGGCAAGCGGGCGGACAGGCAACTTGTTGCCTCACATTTTCTTTGATATAAATTATGGAAAATCCAAAAGTACAATTTTGTGTCATGAACGAAAGAATTCTGGGTTTATCCCGTCATACAATTTTATTGAGTTTGTTTCGCGTTTCCAACGGGGCAAAGGGGCGCGTAACCGTATAATATAAGGATTAATTTGATTGGATTGTACATAAGATATTAAGAAAATGATTAGGAATGGCAAATAAACTAGCTATGATTTGATTTAAAGAACTTGTTAAACAGTTTTATAAAGTGAGTCAGTCTAGAAAGCAGTTGTTATAACGACACTCCAATTAATCAGCTAATTAAGTAATTATAACTTGACATAACTGATTTGAATTAAAAAAGACGAACCTTAACTAATGTAAGATCGTAAGTTTGATGATATTTACCTCGCTGGAAAATATATAGTATGTACAAGACTTGATCCAAATCCTTTTACTGGATAGAATGTTTTACATTTGGTAATCAAACACCAAACATATTTAAATGCTTCTTTTAGAAAGTCTAAACAAAGCCCTTGATTAAAAACAAACTTATTATTACTGTGACATTACCTTATATTAAGAAGAAAAACAATTCTGAAAAGTCAGTAATTAATTACAACTAATTTTGAATGTGTGCAGTATTTAAATATCATTGGCCAAGTATAGTTTTTGGTTTGCCTATATCCCATATACGCATTTCAGTCAACTGTACTAACTAGTACATATGCATATAGACAAAAATTGGTTTTTGTGTCCTGCCTGCTATGACTTCTCTCTATTGTTTCCATGTATTTTTAGAGAATTCCACGAATCAAGTAAATCCGATAGCGCCAGTAATAAAATTTGCGAACACCGCAAACGTGTCGCCGGGATTCGCATGAGGATATATGGAAGCGGGAAAGGCGCCGCGACATGTCCATTTGTTGTCTCTTTTTCGTTCTTTCTCTCTCTCGGCAGGGCACTGGCTTTGAACAAACAAAGTCATAAACTGTTAAATCAAGCATAAAACCCTCGAAGAATATCCCTTTCTGCCAGTACCGCTTTCATGGCATTGTGAAGAGTTAGTTATATACCAAAAGCCGCGACGAATGACCTTCGCAAATCAGTAAGAGAGAACGAGAGCGAACTATGAGGAGAGATTTCACTTTCTTTCAACAGGTGCTAGAAATTACTTCATCTGATCAGGATGAGATCATCATCATTGCCGTTGCCATTGCTCATGCCGACATCCCTGACGATGACGCCTACCTGGCTAGACTTGTGCAAAAGGAATCTTTGTTGTTCTCACATAACGCCATCGATCGATGGCCCAAATCCAAATCCTAGCCTAGCCGGGATTCCGATCAAAACAAGCCTCTAGATTGGCCCAAGAGAGCCGGCTCATTGGCGAGACACGCACATGTTTATGAGCGAGACAGAGCAAAGATTTATGACGTTTAGGCAAATTTTTTGTTCCGCAGAATATTCTTGGCCTACCTAAGTCGTTCCTATATAATGTGGGTGTTAGCTTCAAGAAGAGCATCATTCCTCTTTGAGACAGCCAAGCAGTCACAACCCAGTCACAGTCATAGACAACAAAATGTCATCCGTCATGCATTACTATCCAGTGCACCAGCCAGCTCCAGTCGTCAAATACAGTGAGGTAAGTAAAATTAAATAAACTGCTTTTCTGTTGGTTATTAAATTAATCAAGTTTAATTTATCTCTCTAGCTAATGTATGGACACTCCATGCAGCCAACTTCTGGTGTGCCCACCTATCAACACTGCCAGCTTCCCCTGCCCCAAGCAATTGTCAACCATGAGGCTACCCATCAGCAGGTATCCTCCGATGAGAATCTGCCAACGACACAATCCAGTTTGGATCAGCGACGAGTTAAGTTGAAGCGTTCCCGCACAGCTTTCACCAGTGTCCAGTTGGTCGAACTGGAACGTGAATTCAATAGCCACCGCTATCTGTACAGAACTCGCCGCATTGAGATAGCCCAGAGATTGTCACTCTGTGAACGTCAAGTGAAGATTTGGTTCCAGAATCGACGCATGAAGCACAAGAAGGACACCCTTGGACAGAGAGAGCCCAAGGCGAATGCCAAGATCAACCAACCCCAGGCCGAGCAGAGCGCCCATCGAGGTATTGTACAGCGATTGATGTCCTACAGTCAGGATCCAACAGAAAAACGCTCTCAGGCCACAGCTGTTAACCCAATCGCAACACCTCTTTATGCCAAATCGAAGCCACCAGCAGTTATAAACAACAACAACAACAACAACGACGATATTCTCAATAACTCCTCTAATATGTGCTCATCTTCTGATCTCAGTGAGATTCTGGAACATTTGGCCCAAACTACCAATAACTCACTGCCAGCTAATAATACAATTTGCAGTCCCACTTCAATCAACACATCTTCATCCTCATCATCATCAGTGTCCTCATCGGGTCACTATTCCTATAATTTGGTTCTGCAAAGCATCAAACAGGAACTGGAGGCATCTGCTCAGGCATGGTCTAAATCGAATTCCAGCTCCAACTCGATTCTCCACCCCCAATCTTGGCATCCAGTCCAGGCCAACCAAGTGGCTCCAAGTGCTGCTCTTAATCAACAAGCACCCTCCATGAATCTTGCCTGGGGTGAGCCGGTGGCTAAATCCAGGAAGTTAAGCATTACCCACATCAATCCCTGCACAGCCGGTTTCGACTATCAAAACTAAGAAATTTTCTATACATACAGTATTTCATTTTTATACCCTTGCAGAGGGTATTATAAAATTGGTCAGATGTTTGTAACGCACAGAAGGAGACGTTTCCGACCCCATAAAGTATATATATTCTTGATCAGCATGAGAAGCTGAGTCGATATAGCCATGTCCGTCTGTCCGTCCGTCCGTCCGTCCGTCCGTCTGTGCAAATCAACTTCACGCTGTCATCTTAAGAGCTATCGGAATGAAATTTCATATTTGAGCTACTTTTAGCCGGGAGATAATAGAGTATGAAAATTGTCAGGATCGGACTACTATATCGTATAGCTCTAGAACAAAAACTTTTGCAAAAATTGGAGTATCCCCATGAAATATAATAGAATTTGATATAAAATCTCAGATCCCAAAATTTGAGTTTGATCGGATAAATAGAACACAAGATACAGTCAATACAAATCGGTTCTACGTCATCAGCAAATCAAACAGAGCGCATGCATACGCACACACAGACGTAGCGCTACACGTATGTATGTATGTATGTGTATGCGTGTTGTGCTTTGCTTAAAAATTTGTAGTAAAGAGAGAAATAATTTGAATGTTTTGTTTGTGTGTTGATGAATTGAGTTGCAAGGAAAGAAATTTCAAAATGTAAAAAAATTATTGCCAAGGACTGCAAGGGTATATAAACTTCGACATTGCCGAAGTTAGCTTCTTTGATATTTAATAATAATAATACTAGTTTTTTTGTCTGTTAAGTAAATACATAAGACGTCCCAGGGATTTATTTTAGAGCTCAGTGAAATCTAATGAGAAAATATGAATAAGAAACTATAGCATTTAATTCGTTTAAGTAGAGTTTGACTTTTATATTAGCTAAATCAATAAACAACTTAAAAAATAATTGCAAGAAATGTTTATTATATGTATTTCATCTATGTTAAAATTTGAGCAGTACCACTTTGAGAATATTTCATCAAAGCCAAACGAATTTCCAAATTTGGAAGTTTATCACTTTGTATCAATTTGAGCGCAAAATGAAGAAGTCTTGCAAAAAGGGTATATTTATTTTGATCAGAAGTGTGCAACGCATAGAAGGAAGCATCACCTTCCGTCCGCCCGTCTGTCTGTATGTCCGTCCGTCTGGATCAACGGAAACTCCTCCTAGACCGAAAGAGCTACAGAGCTGAAATTCGCACGTAGGCTTGTATATACTGCAGGGGTTGTATATCACGGATTCAGCCGGATCGGACCACTATATCATATAGCTCCCATACAAACGGCAAAGTCACGAACAGTGACTTTTCTCAATAACTTCGTTACTTTTTAAGCTATTGTCGTGAAATTTAATATAAGTAAGTTTATTGTAGCTATAAACAACTGTGCCAAATTTGGTCAAGATCGGGTGACTATATCATATAGCTCCCATAAGAACGATCGGTCAAAAACAGTGACTTTTGTCAATAACTTCGTTACTTTTGATGCGATTGCTTTCAAAATAAACATTTGTTAGTTTAATATATCTGTGAATGACTGTGCCGAATTTGATAAAGATTGGGTGACTATGTCATATAGCTCCCATGGGAATGATTGATGGAAAACAGTGAGTTTGATCAAAACCTCAAATCCTATGTTAAGATTGTGGGCCGTTCTTCGCAAATATTTTTTTTTTAGATAAAACGTTTTTCCA
The DNA here is from genome assembly GCA_018152135.1 of Drosophila paulistorum. NCBI lineage: Eukaryota > Metazoa > Arthropoda > Insecta > Diptera > Drosophilidae > Drosophila > Drosophila paulistorum. Next base: position 8,686,636 of record JAECXG010000805.1, on the reverse strand, counting down.
CTTTGAGGAAAGAGTACCAAACAACTTGCAAGGGTATACAAACTTCGGCGCGGTCGAAGTTGGCCCCGGCCCTCTGGTTCAAACTAAAATGCATTACAAAATAAAGTATGTAAGTCCAAAAAAAATGACACCCTTCTAATTTAAATCTTGGCTACGCGCTTGCTAACTCAAAACAATAATCATACACAAAAAAGTAAAATGGAATCACACTACTCATAGATTTTAGATATATATACATATATAGATTTAATCATCAAAATTTGGTCTAATCAGCATTTGTACTTTTTTAATGGCCGTAAATCCATTCCAGCTCATATTTGACCAAGAACCATTTGCGTTTGTATTAAATTTGCCATTAAGGTTGCTGTTAATTAAATAAGAAAATACCAAAATTTTGAAAAGTATATTCAAATTCAGAATCAGAATTATTTACTTACGGTCCACTGCAGTATTTGTACCACCAGGCACCATAATATTTCCAAGCACAATTTGTGTTTTCCTCTTGATCATTGTCATGGTCGTGGGTCGAAAACTTTTGATTTAGATTCCAAGTGGTCATTTCATCGATGGCTGTCCCTTTAAAATCGCCCAACGATGCCAAAACATATTGAGTATCTTGATTTCCTATTCTAAAATCGTTATATCTAGCAATCTCAACAATTCCATCGAAATACTCAAATTCTACATACAGCTCATAACGTTCCGAGCTGGTAATGCGATGTAATAGTTCAAGACCGATGAAAAAGTCACCATTTAAGTTACCAAAACCATTGCGATAATCTGACCACGTTCTTCTAAAGTTTTCTACTCCATTGAATCGCCTATGAATAACTATCCAGCCACCGTTAGATATTTCGTTATTGCAGAGAGCCGAAAATCGATCAATTGTGGCAATTTTTATCTCATGAATCCCAGAAGAGCGGCTATTGCAACCGATATTCGCATACCTCTCATTGTAGGCAATTATTTCCAGCAATTTGTTTATTTCTGAATAAAACTTGAAGTATAAAAATGTTAAGTATCATCAAATCATCATTCCATTCATCTTTCCACTTACCTGAGGTGATGTTGTCTCAAGCCTTGCTTTGATTTCTATTAAATATACAAGAATTAGAAGGAATGCCTCCTTAGCGCCTACTCTTTGAAGATTCATTTTGACTAAGCTCTTAAATCGTATTTTACAATTAAATCGAACATCGGAAAATTAATTTTACTTGTCACGTTTAACAGCGCGAATGTCTCAGAGCGTTGTGATTAGAATTTCAAAATATTGAGAGAGACAATCTTTCTGATAAGGTCTATGACGCCGACGCTGACAGAATTGTTTGTTATCTCTTAGGCAATTCAAATAAACTAAATGTTGTGTATTTCATAGAAATTATACAGTTTAAATTGCATACCCTACCAAAGGGTATTATGGAATTCGAGAAATCTAGACTCTATAAAGGGCATTTACAGATCAGGTAGTTTAATAGTTAAGTTTATGGTAGAATATTTGAAGTGTTTAAATATATTCACGATCAATCAAATCTCTGTCTACGCTCTAGATATATTTAAAACATGGATCTACTCAACATTATTTATATTAATGAAGTAAGTAAGTCGTCTCGCCGACTTAGGTATACCATAGACCAGTAAAACAAATACATATTTAAAATTTGTAATAACAAATGCATTTACATATTTAAAAGAAATTCCGTTCACATGCTTTTACAAGCATGTCTTAGTATCTCGCTCACTCAAGCATACGAGCACCCTATCGCCCCCACCAGCCAACAGCCTACTCCGGCCTTATGGAAAAACGTTTATATGCATAAGTTGGCTATTTTTGATTAAATTTGGTATTTTGCTGGGTATTAGTATAAAATTCAAGTGTGCCAAATTTGATTGCAAAAGGTAGAAAATTGCGGGAGATAATCGAGTTTTTTCAAATTACGGGGGCGGAAAAAGGGCTTTGCAAAATCATTGCATATTCAAAATGTGCGCATTTACTAAGCAAATATACATACCAACTTTGGAGTCTCTAGCTAGAATAGTTTTTGAAATAAACGTTTTTTTTAATTGCAAAGGCGGAAAGGGGCGTGGCAAAAATTTGAAATAAACTTTATTACTTTACGTACTACACGAACCTACATACAAAATTTGGTGGCTCTATCTCTTATAGTCTCCGAGATCTAAGCGTTCATACGGACGGATAGACGGACATGGCTAGATCGACTCGGCTGTTGATACTGATCGAAAATATATATACTTTATGGGAAAGCTTTCTTTTGCCTGTTACATACCATTTCACCCTATGGGTGTATGGTATAAAAATGTTTAACTTATATTTATAAATACATATCATCATATTAGACTTCAGACTTTTTTCGAATCATCATCTATATCGACTTCAGCGATTCGTAACCATTCCAGCTCATACAGATTCCATGATTAGGGTATCTGTCACTGAGGTTGATAATATTTAAATAATAATCACCAAACGAAAGAAATAAATTTGTTTACATACGGTTTATCACAAAAGTCTATGTACCACCAGCAACCAGAGTATTTATTTGCATAAATACCTTCCAGGCAGTTGACGTTTTCATTATCGAAAGTTATGAATTTGCGTTTTTATTTCATTAAATTAGGATCTCTATTGAATTTCGGCAAAACATTTCAATGATACTTTGTCTTTTCAACTAAAATAATCATAGCTAATAAGTGAGAAATTTTCTTATAAAGAGTTCATATGGCTATAAATTGTTAAATTATATATGAACTCAAGTCCTAAATTGAATTCTCCGACTTCGAGTAAAACTTTCACTACATTTAATAAATACCAAACTGTCAATTATAATTGAGAGATATTTCTCTATTTCGTTTTAGAGAAACTCTTTCTTTTGTATAGACTCTGATCGGTTTCATTTAATATTTCGAGATCTTCTTTTGAAAAGTGACGTTGTTTTTTCCGATCGACACAGAAAATTGTTGTATTAGCGGACCTACAAAAAGAAAATTTTGGATTTCAATTGTCTCTATTCGATTACTTACTAACCGGGATAAATAGTGATATTCTATCCTATGAAAAAAATATGTTTACTTTAACTCTACCATTTAATTTAACTAATCGTTGTAAAAAGTTTCTATACTTTTTGATATGCAAGGGAACATACAAGTGTCTAAATAACGACGAGAACACTAAATAGGACAATCACTAAGTGCAATTACTTTTCTTTAATATTTGAATTGGTTTTTTTTTTTTTGTTATAAAATTAGTTTCACTACACATCTTCTGTCCACAAAGTCAAAAAGATTTTAGAAAACAATAAACCTACAATTCAACATTTAAAATGTTTTAATGATATTGCAAAATATTCGTAGTTTTAATTAATCTCGGATGAGTGCTGTCTAATGAGCATTTGCACTGATTTAAGAACATCCCAGCCATTCCAGGTCATGCTGTCAGGTTTGAATTTACCATTCTCATAGTATCTGCCATTGAGATTGCTAATGATAAAAAATATATATTACAAAAGTTAAAACGAAACTCAATTGATCTCTTACGTTTTGTCGCAATAATAAGTGTACCACCAGCCGCCATAGTATTCATCTGCACAATTGCTGTGCAGGCGATAGTCATTGTTACTATCCCAGGTGCTAAATTTTCGATTGAATTCCATAATGTTGGCAGCGGTGCCATTAAATGTCCCTAGGGACTCAAGCAGGTACTTGGACTCTTTGTTACCTATTCTAAAATTATCATAGCTAACAGTTTTCACATTTCCACTGAAATCTTCCATTTCAATGTAAAGCTCGTATTGTTCCGAATGGGTTATGTGATGTAAAAGTTCAAGACCTACGAAAAATTCCCCTTCCAATTTACCAAAACCATTTCGATAGTCTGACCAATTTCTATTGAAGTTTTCACTGCCATCAAATCGTTTATGAATAACTATCCAATCTCCACCATCTATGTCTCTATTGCAAAGAGCTGGAAAGTGTGAATAAATTGCAGGTATTTTGATTTGATGAATACCCGATGATCGGCCTTTGCAACCGATTGTTGTAATTTTTTCATCGAGGTCGACTCGTCTGTCCAGAGGATACTGAAATTACGAAGATCTGGTAATATGGATTTATATAAGTTTACACTACTCAGTCACCGTGCTATATATTTCCATTGGATGGCCAAAATATCCAAGAAAAAGTGTCACAACACTTGTTATATTCATTCTGGTGGGTTAGAAACTTTCGAACTTTCTTTGCTAACTAGACCCGTTCGGCAGCGTTATTGTCTCAACAAGATTAATTCCAATTTAAAAATGTTTATTTGAATGCTTGGCGATAAGGTTTAATGACAAATGTGTGCACATATATTGACACAATTATGTATATGTTATCTCTCATATATGTATGTATAGATGTGTTGTGTATAATTCAGTGATTTCTGATTTGATCAAAATCGTCCAAGCCCGAATGGCGAAGTAATGTTTAGCCGAATTAGAACTTTATAACCATCAACAGACTATTCTAAATATATTATCCTTCTGTCCCTGACTTTTTTTTTAAATTTTTTGACGTACATATTTATGTACATATGTCTAAAGAGCAGTTTAGGTTTATTTACTCTAATTGTAAATACAAAAATCGTTTCATTTAATATGAAATCTAATTAAAGGAAAGCCCTATTTTCCATTGCGTTTTAACTAGTTTGTTTTTGAGCAACACTTAAACCAAGTATTTCCTTACATTTTTAATTCGTATGGTTAATTTCATTTACATTCTCCAAGAGTTATTTTTGTGGCTAAAATAAACCTCTTTCAAAATGAAATTCAAAATTCATCAGGCAGCTCGCGCACAGCGATTAGCCATAAAAATTATAGATTCAATCTAATTACAAAATGCTGCCAGGCAAAAACCCCGAGTGAATATTTAATTTAATTAACAAGAAACAGTTTCAATTGTCTTCAAGAGGAGAGGATAGACAGGAGATTGTGGAGCAGGGACAAAATGCGGCTTGGGAATTTATTGTTATGACCAGGGCAACGACTAGAACGTCTTGGAGCGGATTGTCATCAGCATTTTGCAGTTTGCTTCTTGTGGCTGGGCTTGGGCCTAATAAAACCGCGGCGCATTGGCGCAATGATTGGGGAAAATAAAAACAATCTGTTGGACATGTTTATTACATTCGAATTTCAAGTAATTGAAGCTGAGTGGCAGTGCTTCTTTGATTAGCCACGATTAGCCACGCCCATGTGCAGCGTGAGCGCTCCAAGAAAAGAAACTAAAATCACATCTATATTCATTATGGCAGGACATGCTGTTCAACGCTGCCCGCGGCAGGGATAACAGGAAAATGCTGGAAATGAGAGAAATGGGAAAACGCATTCGCCTGTCAAGAGTAGCAAACCAGCGACCGACCACATGCTCGGATATGTCAACAATGCGCAGGAAAATTCCAAGGTCCCACCCCTTTCTCTTTCCGCATTTGGCCACAATTTCCTCCCAGGGGAAGCAATTTGCCACACACTCGAGAGACTTAACCTAGAGGCTAAACCCCTTAGAATTTAACTTGCCAGAGGATGGAGAGGCATAGGCATGTGTTTTTTGTTTTTTGTCCATCCATGAAAGACATTGGTTTAAGTAATGTGTTTGCGGTTAAATATCCATAAATCAAATCCAAACTCAACTCGGACTCAAGATGACCGGCTTCAGCTTGGACTTGCAGACTTTCAAAACAGTACTCGAACCCATTTTTGGTCGATGTGTCCAAGGCAATGTGGTTGACACTTTCACCCAAGCATTCCGAGCACACTCTTAATAGATGGCCAAAGCATTTTGACTTTTCAATGGAATTCCATGGACTTGACCTCATAAGCCACAAATGGGACATAAAATTCAGGGGAAAAAAATTGAAAACCTATGTGGGGCATCCACCAGAAAAACGAAAAAAGAATGATGTATTTCCACAAAGAACTGCTTAAAATTTTTCCTCTATGCTAACTCCCACATAATCCACTTGTCCATCAATATGTTTTTAAAGGTAACAATTGTACACTAGCAGAAAACATCAACACCATTAAATTATAGCATTTTGTTCCTTTAGTTCTATCGTGAACGCTATAAAGAAGGTGTAAAAGAATCTTGTGCATTGTACATTGTACTGGATATTATAAGGTTATAGTCAGCTTTTCTCTGCTAAACCTTACCAAATCTAATACGATTTTTACATTTTGCTTAAAAATTATTATTAATATTCGACAGTATTTATTTAGGTGAAACAAACTTCAGTCCATTAATTGCTTATTTTTAACTTTCTTCATAAGTTTTATCATTATTTATGTCATGTAGGTCGGAGTAGTCACAGGCTAGGTGACATATGGACAAGAATAAATAAATATTAAATAGATTGTAGTCCGGAAACTTACCCTCAACTGCCGAGTATTTCAATCACTGACTGAGATGTTCATAGTGACGAACTGAATTTGCTCTCTCCATGATCTTTATAATCAATGAATAATGCTTTGGCTTCTTTAACAAATTTTCTACTTAACTAGGAAGTTAAATATTTAAATCATAGATGTTATGTATATAATCTACTAACCTTTTCTCTGACCGTGTTTTCCCATTTGCTACCATATCTTTACGTTGTTCAATATTTTTGGCACGTTTAAACGTTATGACATTTCACAGACGTGTTAGTCCCTCAACGCCCACACAGCGGATATGGCCAACAACACCTGTCGGGTATAAACAAAGCTACAGCGGGCAGGCGAAAAAAAAACCGTTTAAAAAGTTTCATTCTATATAATGTTAATGCCTGGCATAGGATAAACAAAAAAATAGCAAACAAAAAACGAAGAAAATAGTGAACAGCAGTTGCAAAACTGTTTGTTATTTTGCTGGCGTGAAACGCAAAAAAATCACTTAAATATTTGAATGCCAATTGGGAAGACACACACACACATACACACACCCTAGCCTAACCCTAACCCCAACTATATGAGAGATTCTAACTTGGCTTTATTGTACAATGGGATTTTTGTTGTGCCTTCTCCCCTTTTTTGTTATTTTTTTGTTGGATTTTTCTGCTCTGTTTTGTTGGAGCTTCGTTGTGAGTCATGAGGCTAAGCCGTGAGGTTGTTGTAAGCATCTGTTGCTGCTCCTGCTGTTGGCTTATTATTGTTTTTCAAAAAGCATAACCCCAAGGACAATATGCACTGCATCTGATGAGGATATGAGATGTGGATGATGGAGAAGGGGAACGGGATGCCAAACAATGTGCGACACAATTTGAATATTTGATTATTTTTAAAACACGTATCCGACTACGTGGCAGAATGTGAGCGCTCAAATTTTGATAGAGGTAAATGTAAAAGGCCTAATATGGAAGACCAATTTAAGAATAGCTATCGATGTCAATTATACCTGTATTTAATAGATTAAACTTTCTCTCCAGCTTTTCTTATGTACAATCCGATAATGACTACAAAACATTAAAATCTGCGATACTTTAACCATTTAAGTTCCTTCTTATCTACTTTTGCCCAAATAGTTAACATAATTAATTAATGTTTTACATATTTGTTGTAAAATAAAACTAAAAAAAAATTTCAAGAAACTTATTTACATAAATACTAACATATTAGATAATACAATATATCATGTTGCTTTAACTTAGATCTAGAGTATAAAGATTATCAAAATAAGTCTTTTGTTTGAAAAAGCAACAAAATATGGTAAAGGACACCAATTTCTGTCCTGTATGAAACCATTTTTGGTAGCACAACAAAATTTTGGGCGCTGAAAGTGACTACTCGAAGTTTTTCAAAAGAAACACAGAGTTAAAAAGCATTAAATTCTCTGCTCAGATAAATCTAAAAAAAATCAATTTTAAGATCGTAAGCTTTATATGTCATAACTATATATAACTAATCTAAAATAATCCACAAATGCATTGTTTTACATTTAGAATTGAATTTATTGTCTGATGACTTTGTTGAGTCACTTATTGGATTATTGGCTTTTAATCATGCTGCTTTATTGTTTAACAAACTAATTAAATAGGTAAACACTTTCTATTACTCCATAAGTACTACAGATATTTTGTAATATATATTTATTTATTATTTTTTGAATACTTATCCCGCTATTGCGTGATACTTAAGTTTAATATTATCGCAATATAATCAGACATTATGAGGAAAAATCTTCAATATATATTTAGTGTTGGTTTTTTTTTCAAGCAATTTGCTGGGAAATCGTTTAGAAACTTTGACTCTAGCAAGAACATTTCCATTACTTTTCATTTAATCTCATACAATTTGTAAGATAAAGAAGCATAATGGAGAAAGGGTATTAGAAAAAGAGAGGAAGCGAGAGGGATATACATAGATAAGGAGAGGGAATGAAGAGAAATGCATGCATGTTTAGCTCAAAGGATCAATTATAGACTATAAAATATAATGACGTCTAATAATAGAGCCGCAATCTGAGCTCAGTTCCAGCACCAACATTGATGCACATTCTGGCCTGGCCTGGCCTGGTCTGGCTGGTTGGTTGTGCATGTCGCCTGACATTACCTACGTTTTCACCTGATGAGTGTGTTAGTGTGTGTGTTTGAGTTGGGTGGCGGATATGTGATGGTGCTCAGGAGCGTACACAAAAACACAAAACATACCAAGCCGGACATGGACATGCTTAAGCGCCAGGCTATGCCGTCCCGCTGCCAATTCACGACTGTTGACTCCAGTTTGCCTTTGGTTGGTCGTGTTCCGTTCACGCAAGAGGAATAAATAATTGCCGCCTCAAAGGCGAGCCGGTGAACTGGTTGTGGCACCATATTCCTGTTCCTGTGTGCATCTACCACACCTTCTTCTCCCACTCTCCCTCCAAACATACATATATGTGCATATCCAGCTCCTTCTCCTTCTGCTGTTTGGACAAAACGACATACACCAAAATTGCTCACATGACGCTCAGCATTTTTATACAAAATGTTCGTTGCGCTTAGTTGAAGTTACTTTTTTTTGTTGTTTTATTCCTCTTTTCTGTCCATATGACGACGTTCCGGCATCATCAGCATAGATTGCCATTTCGCTGTAATTGTTACAAATGGATTTCATGTAATTTAATTGCGGGTTTTAAAACCGATGAAAAATACACCAACTATTCGAGGGCCAAATAACTCATACTCGTACCTCAACCCTATTGGGAGGTCAACAAAAATTAACAACAACAACTGCAGGGACAAACCAAAATGTTGCATATGTTGCAGGACCCTCACAAAGGAAGGGTGCAACCTAGTAAAAAGGTAAAATGATATCTACAGTCACTCGGATATGGCAAAGTCCTAAAAATGCTAACGTTCCAAATTACTCACTTTTTAAACAATTTCTCTGTCCAAAAGTTAATTGATAAATTAAAAATATATAAAATATGTGCAACATTTAAACGTGTTTTATGTACAAAAAAAAAAAAAAAATATAGACATAACCAAACCTCAAAAGTTGCTTCATTATTATAATTTTTATAAAGGAAATTGGAAAACGCTAAAAACTTTTTTGCGGATGTGGTTTTAAAATAATTATGGGATATACCCATATAGATTGCATAGTTCAAGATGGCTTAATTTAATTAGTTAATTTTTCAATATTTTCAATCAGTTTTTTATATCAAGCTTTCGAACGAGCTTTTGTGAGCTTTTCATCAGAATGTTAGTTAGTTGCTAGGATATAAAATGATTGGTTGCCAAGGAGCCATCAAACAAATTTACAAAATTGAACTAAAAAATTACTAATAATAGGATTTGTTTAGAAAATTCGAAATGTTTTCACTACAACATCCGCAAACAGATGAAAGTTTCTTGGACTTGGAATCAACTGTGGAAGAAGTCATACAACTCTTGAGTGGTCTAATGAAACCAACTGAGAGCGAGTAAAGTCCATTTATTGTTATCTATAACTTTACCGTTAATAAGTTTTTTAAACTAATCTTTGTTTCAGGGTAAATTGTAAGACTGAAGCAAGACCAACAGCGGAAAGTGTTACAGAGGATAATTTTATGGTAACCAAGCGCGAGAATCGTCCACCTTATCCAGCTCGCATGCGAATTTGCACACTCAAGAAACTACAGGGAAAAGCTAAAGAAAATCCAGATCGGTTTACCTTTATGCGTCAGGTGGAAGTGGATCAAGATGAGCGCTCTAAGGCCCGACTGGAACGGGAACGAGTAGCCCAGAATTTTCGAAAGTGGGTAGAGAAAACCGGAATAATAAATGTGCATAAATTTTCACCATCTTTCTTTCAGATTGGGCAATGCGGAATATCGCAAAGCCAACTATAATCAGGCCATTCATATGTTCAACGAGGCCATTGAGAATATCAATGATAGCCCCATTTTATATATTAATCGTGCTTTGTGTTATATCAAGTAATTCAAGTGCATTTTTGGTTAGTACTATTCTTTATTCTTTATTGAATTCGTTTTAGGTTGGAAAAATTCAAACGGGCCATAGTCGATTGCGATTTTGTCTTGAACAAGTTGGATGAGAAGAACTTGAGGGCTTGGCTCTATCGGGCCATGGCCTATAAGCACTTAAATGACGAGGCCAGTTTTGAGAACTGTGTGAAATATGCTAAGAAATTTAATTCAAAGCAATTGGAGTTTATCGACTCATTTGTGGAGAAAATAAATAATTAAAAATAGAGTTCACCAGAGTTGAAGGGCTTTATTTTAATGAAAAATTAGTGGAAATGGTGCTTATTCTCAGGTAAAGCCTATCCAATTAATACGAGATATAGCGGCCCCTATTCGAAATTGGAATAAAGTCTACAGATTGTCTGATAAGCTTAGAATTGTGTATGGATTTTGCTTGACATTCGGCTATATATTTTATATCCTTCTCGTCAGGCTTTAAACGACTCCGCTAATATTTACATATGATTATTATTTGAATCTACAATGTGATTTAAATAAATCTTTTAAAGTTTCAGCCACTCCTAAAAAAGAAGCTAAAATAGAAAAAAGTCTTGTTTACATATGAAAATGCCGAGAAGAGAAAGAACGAGAGAAATTTCTATTTAACTCTTTCGATGCCAATGGTATTCAATTGAAGGAAGCAGTACACACACAACACACACAAACACACAAAATACACATATCCTTCTCCTCGGTGGCCCATCCCTTCGGCATAAAAGGCAAACAATTCGATGGCGGTAATCAATCTTCCTCCACTCTCTGCCAACTGACAGCTTCGTGGTGTAGAGTCAAATTGCGATCTTTGTTTGTGCCAGCCGGCAAAACTGAGAGCCGAGACCCCGAACCCAGGCATTTGGGGAATTGGTATTGGGAGGCGGCAAAGTAAGTGAAGTCGGGTTAAGGGTTGGGGACTGATAGGAGAGGGTGACTCCGAAGAGGGGGGAACGGGGGGTTGCCTGTTCCATTTATGCGTGTCAAAGGTTGGGGTCGACAGATTGAAGCTAGGCAGGCGACACAAATGTTGTACTTGTCACGGTATTGTTGCGGTAGTTGCATCTTGTAGTTCGATGGAGTACGAGATGGATGGGGGCAGGGGAGGCAGGAACTGTACATTTTTCCCCATTGCAAATGAACCATTTCCAACGATTCCCACTAATCTCTCTGTGCTCTAGTCATTAATCCTTTTGCCAGTCAATTCCATTATTGTCATTCTAGTTTTTATCAATATCAATTGTTATATTCTGTCAAATCATGTATTTAAGTATCTTTTATTTTGAAAATTATGTGAAATCATGTGAAAATATCAATTATAAATACATTTACTATCATGTAGGCCCAAAAGTTAATTATGTTGAGATAATAATAATGCTTTTTTCCCCTTCAATGGTCAATGTCAAAAAATAAGTTATTCGCTATGGGTTTATGGTTTAGAACTTTTCCAATACGCAACTTTTACCGACACAACTTGACAACAAAAACTTTATCGATAATGAAATTATATATTAGATGAATGTTGTGTTGGATATATTATTGAAATAATAAAACTTACTGGCTGGCTTATGCCAATGCCAACATCTGCCGATGAAATATTGTCCACAAAATACACCACCACCAAAAATGAGCAAAATGGAAATACCAAGCCAGCCAAATTCCTATTATGGTTTGGGCAAGTCACTTTCATTCAGTCTCCGAAGGGCAAAAAAAGATACATACATGCATATAACACGACTGTCATATGTGTCAGCCAGCAAAATTTCAATATGCTGGAAATTACTTTATGATGTGATGACATACAATTTATCTAAAAAGCCAACCAAAAACCAAACCACACAGCCAACGTATTGGCTGACCATGGAAATCGACGCAAAATAGAGAAATGTCTCTCATTATGGCTTGATTTTGATAGTGACAAGGTTTTTGGAACATATATGTACATATATTTAATAATTTATTTATTTTGAATTTGGAAATTTGATTTATAATGTTTTTGATGTAAATCCGGATTATTATTATTACTCAGGTTGAATTTTGCATAAACAATTGGTCAAGTTATTGGACATAAGTATATACATATACATGTATATATATTTTAGCGTTCATTCTATTATGACTAAAAGAACGATATTGTTATTTCATATATGTATGTATATTTAGGCAAATATGGCATTAATATTTATCACTAAAATCAGAACATCTTAAAATGTTTCAACCAATCTTTAACTTTCTTAATATAACTCTCTATAACAAAATTAAGCTAAATTCGATCAACTTTTTGAATTGATAAACATTACAAAAATGTTTGGTTTTTTATTTTATTATTTTTATCAATAAGTAATTTAAAATATAAACACTATTTACAGATATATACACAAAAGATGTTGACAACAATTCAGAAATTAAAAGTTTAATAAATTTTCTATAAAATCAACATCCACATCTAGCGAATCACAAGATGACGAAGTTGATCCAGAAGTTAAGCTACTATTTGTATCCCAATTGAAATAGTGTTCATCAAATTCTTGTGGTTGTTGGTGTTGTTGTTGATCGAAGGCAAATGGTTCACAAGGGACAATTTCCATATCCTGCATATCTTTGAAGGGTATGAAATCCTGTCCACTTCCCAGCCAATTCCAAGGCCATGCTGTATTATTATCAATGTTGGCCAAGTCCGTCTGATTTAATGTGAGTTCGGATGCCGAACTAAATTGATCTTCGTTCAAGAAATCAAGATTCAATTCCACTTGGTTAAATTCCTCCGTTGATGCAATTGAATTTTGATTGGAAGATACATATTGCAAAAGTCGTTCGACAATTAGCTCATGATCATTAAGTTTTGGTTCCGATGCCTGATCTATAGGAGCAGCAATTTCTTTCACCTTACGGGCCATTTGCTTTGTGGCCAATTTCTTGGACTTCATGCGACGATTTTGAAACCAAATTTTCACTTGACTTTCAGTTAAATCTAATCTCTGAGCGATTTCCATGCGTCTGGGTTTCGCTAGATAACGATTCTGATGGAATTCACGCTCCAATTCTATAAGTTGATGGGAGGTGAAGGCAGTGCGAGATCGCTTTGTTTTCTCCAAGGATAATGAAGGGGTTGAGGCAGGAATCGCCAAAGATTCTTCCATTGGCATGGCACATGGAAAGCTCTGAAAAATTAAATAATTTACGTTATTATTAGTATGGTTTGATTACTTCAAATTCTACTTTTAACTTACCAAATATTCACTATTTTCAATTTCGTTAACAAAATAATCGTTTGCAAACATTTTTGTATTTTGCTTGGAAATTCGTTTAAATTTCTGGTTCTGTTCTAGTTCAGTTGTGTTTTTTAACTACTTGTTAAGGAGCTGGTGACATTTGTTTTTATACTACCATTCCCAGGTACCGCCTTCTGCCATTGGCGAATCAGAGCGAAGCCGAATATCGTCTTACCTGTCAATCTGAGCCGACTGGCTTCCCTGTCTCTGGACCAGCCGGCTGCTAGTTGTCGCGTCGATATTTTTGAAGGTTTTTGAATAGTTTTTACATTTAGGAAGGTGGCCACTTGGCGACTTGATTGCAAAATGTTGTCGCGCATGTGTGTCTAATGATTTGCCTAGTTTAATTTTAATTGACTTTAGTCCAGACAAAAAAGTATTTCATCGATGGTTATAAATTTGTTGCAATTATCTTTTGCTGTTGCAAAGCTGCATGTTTTTATCTTACCTAACTCTGGCGGAGGCCCTTCATATGATCAGTATTTCTAAGGTGTGGGTTAAGCCCTTTTTCAGGTAAATATTGCTCAACTTCAGCCTTTTTGCGTATGAACGAGAAAATGTTGGTTTTCCCCGGGTTTTTCCAGCCCAGTTATGAATATTCGGCTCGCGTAACCCTTGTACCTGTTTATAGTCTTTCTCCAGAGTACTGATCCGTGTCATAAAATGTGACACTTTCGTGTTGATCTAATCACCTACAATAAAATGCACGGCATTTAAGTTTCCTTTGCTCATGTGTGAGTAAGTACAGAGGTTTTATGACAAACATCCAGGCTTATGTAATCTATATGTATGTCTCAAGACTACTACTAAGTCTGGCTTGCAGTACTTTTACTAGTAAAGCCAAAGTACGGACTTTAGATATGTCTTAAATAAGCTTGATTCTAAGATAAATATACAAATTGCTAATAATTTGATTATGAAGATAGCAGAAACAATTGTTATCAATATATAGAATAATTACATTTTTAAGAGTGATACTATTAGACGTCCTAAATTATTGTCAGGAATCCAATAGATGAGCCAACCCATATTTTTACTCCTAAAATAATTTACGGCTTCAATAATTTCTTACGGTGCGTTTCTTTAATATTTAACAAGTTTATATAAGTTCAATTTTTTAAAAACACCCCAAAATTTAACCATTTGGTTTGGCTATGCACTTCGTTTAAATAAAATATATTTCACCTAAGCAAATTTGTCCATCAGTTTAAAACAGGGGTCGGCAATCCTACGCACAGACGTCGAGTTTTAAACCAACTTACAACTAGATATTGGTTTCAAATATATTTTCTCAATACTAAAAAAAGGATCAAAATTAAAATAAGAGTGGTATAGACCACAACCTATGTACATAGGTGTATTTTCCCACAAAAAATTTATATTAATTATTCAATATATGATGTTTGAGATATGACAAAACCCCAATATAAATAAAAACAATATACACTCTTTTTCCAGCCAGTGCAGTGGGGTGAATTACAAAAAGTCAAAAATCTGAAATCAGACAAAATTATAGCAATGATTTTGGTCATTGCAAAACGATATATTAATTTTAGTTAGAAACATCTCCTATAAAGTATATGTATATACTTTATATTCTTAATGAGCACGAAGAGATGAGTTCATTTAACCATGTCCGCCCGTCTGTGCGTCTTAATCCACGTGAAATCTGATGTAACAAAATCGGATAACTATATTGTATAGCTCTCAAATAAACATACTATAAAATGGCCTGAGCACATGCTTAGATTAAGTTTTTGGGCCTATCGCGCAAATTCTACAACAGAAATATCAGCAAGGGTATACAAACTTCGACACAACTTGAGTTCCTAAAAATAGCTCATACAAGAAGTACATATGTGACTTAAGCCAGCAAATCTAAGAGGTTATTATTAGTAATAACTTATTAAAAAGAGAAACGAAAAAGACAAAAAATTATCCATTTGTATAAATATGGAAGAGTCCTAAATAAAGAACACACACGAAGTTCCTCTAGCGACTCTAAGTAAGACTAAATAGTGTGCTGAATTAAATGTAGTATGTAAATGAATTTGAAATTTTTGATAGGTAAAAAATTGCGAGAGGCAATTTTAAATAATCATAATCCGCGCGCATACTACAAATGCATAAAATGTCCTGTATTGATAGGCAAAAAAATATGTCTAATTCCAATATCCGATTTTAATGAAAAATATGTTATTCGACGGGAAATTCAATACTTTCTATCGTCGTTCATGGAAAAAAGTACTTTAGTGCAAACTAGTGTCGCAAAATAGCCTCGCCCAAAGGACCAAAAATTTCCATACAAAATTCAGATTTTCAATTTAAATCGAAAGTTGGGGGCTCAATTAAAATTTGTGGCATGCAGTTTATTATTTTTGCTAGATCTACAACTCCTTCAAAGAGTTCATACTTATATCTTTAATATTTAATAATTTGGAAATAACGTCTTAAATATATGCCCCACAAAAACCGGACTTTTCTTTCAAATGCACCTATGAAAAAAAAGGATTAAACTATGAAGACCATTTTTACAGTTCATCATCTGAATACAATACCCAACAAATTGCAAAAAAAATTATTCCATTAGGTTATTTAGAAGCCGAAAAAATCAGAACTAATGTAAAAAAAAAACGTCTTAAATTCGTGTCCGTCACTGTATATTGCACAGTTTGTATATCTCGGATTCAGCTCCCATACAAACGGCAAAGTCACGAACAGTGACTTTTCTCAATAACTTGGTTTTTTCTAAGCTATTGTCGTAAAATTAAATATTGTTGACTCTATTACACCTATAAACCACTCTGCCAAATTTGATCAAGATCGCGTGACTATATCATATAGCTGCCATAGGAACGATCGGTGGAAAACAGTGACTTTGATTAATAAGTTCGTTATTTCCTATGCTAAGATTGTAGGCCGTTCTTTCTCAAACATTAAACTTTTGAGATAAAACGTTTTTCCCTTTGATGGCTATATTTAAGGAAAGAGTTACGAAAAAATTTGCAAGGGTATATAAACCTTGACGCGGTCGATGTTAGCCCCGGCCCTCTGATTTTTTACACAATATTAGAGTTATTCTTTACTTATAGATGTCTAAATTTCTACTAAATCCGGACCTGTTATCACTAGTAAACACTTTGGAAATATCCAAATCTCATTTAAACACATACATATGTCTACCAATTTGGCTTGGGTACATACATACATAACACATCGATCGGGTCATATCGAACTTTTGGGCCTCTGCACTTTCATTTGAGAATATCATTGTGTGGCTCAATACTTTGGCATCGCACACACATAACATTATACTTATTATAATTGTGTAAAAACTTCTCCCTTTGCTCCGTTTGGATGCCACAATGGGTGAACCAAATGAAACCATGTGAAATGTTGTAAACTCTGGTTGGAATGGTGAAGGGGGGGTGGAGGGGCATTGCAAAAAGAAGAGAGTATCCGGAGAGAAAAAGCTGGGAGTGAAGGCAAAAACAAAAATGCCACCAAGATTGACAACATGATGGGTTAGACACGAGAGAAGAGACGACATTCAAAACAAAAAGAGAAGGACAGGCAGGCCAAAGCGAACTGTCAAAAAATAGCCAAAGAGCCCGCAAAAAGAAGAAAAACGAACGATAAAATGAAAGAAAACTCGCATTCGCTGCGGAATGTGTAAATAACAAAAACCAAATAAATTCCGTCACAAGCAACAACATAACAGAACACACAAAAAACAACAGAAGAGGCTAGAAAAAAGCGCGGAAATGACATCCAAGCCAAAGCCACAGCAACAGCGACAGCGACAACGACCACAAGGCAACAAGACCACAGAGCAACAAACTGGATTTCGACCAATCAAACCAGCGGAGACTTCCCACGGGCCCAGACACACACACACACACAGGCACACACTCACATGGTAAATGGAACTCCACCCCCGGCGGCGGCCACCTTGAGAGTTTGCTACATTCATGCTGCTGTCAGTGCGCATGTCCAGCTCGGAGTGATGGATGGCGGTCGTTCGGTCGGTCGGTCGCTAGGCCACTCCTTATGCAGCGTTGCCTTCACCAGCGATAAGCAGAGTGGCAGTGCCACAATGGTTTTCAGTGCGTTCGGTGCTATTGGATGGAATGGTTTAATAACTAAATCGGGCCGCACGAAGCTTTCGCCGTCGTCGTCAGAAAAGTCGTCGTACAATCGGGTGGAAATATCGTATTTTAAACATAAATAATATCATTTCACGGTGTTTCTCAATTTTGCAAATAAAACTGTCAAAAACAAATGTTTATTCTAATCAAGAATTATATAAAACAAAAAAATGTTCAATGAATGAAAATATACACAAAAGTAAAGCAAACTAAAACTAAATCAAGTGCAAGTTGTTAACCGCCACCATTTGGAGAGCCCTTCTTCCGTATAAACCGGTTTCTGCGCACCTATCAAAGGCCAGAAAGAGACAGCTACTGACTGTGGTGTGTGGTGTGAGTGTGTGCGAGTGTAACTTGTAACTACAAATTGCAGTACAAGTGTATTGTATTTGTATGGTCTGTGGCCATTGCAAGATTCCAATTTCAACGATCTTCGACAACTCTACAAAACTCTACACACACACACACACGTAGAGAGAGAGAAAGAGAGAGGGAAGGAGAAAGAGCCCCTAGCCTTCATCATACGCAACGTTGTACAATAAGTTTCTGCGTTCGGTACATAACTTGTATTTCTATATCATCTTGCATTATCGCTCGTTTTTAGTGACTTTTTGCCTTTGAGTGTGTGTGTGTTGGTCCAAGTGTCTGTGTCTGTGTGTGTGTTTTGGCCATGTCGCCATGGTGTGTTGCCAAGGTGTGTGAAAAACGCAAAACTGTCGCGTTGGTAGCACTTTGAATTGTGTCCGCGTGCCGCTTGAGTAAACACACACACGGTCTCGTTTCGGTCGGCCATAGTTTTCATATTCACATTGTTGTTTTTGTTGCTCTTGTTGTAGTTGTTGTTTTTATCGTTGTCGTCGTCGCGGTTTTCGCTTCCACAACTGGCTTGTTTTTGGTTGTTCTTCGACCTTTCCTTGGCACCAACATCCGTCAGTTGCAGATAATCCAAAAATATATACACATAAATGCATATAATATATATATCCAAAAGTCCATGTAGGTCTCCTATTGCATAAATTTGCAAAGTGTCTTCACAAGACCCGTATTCAAAAGTTTTTGACAAATGAAAAGTGCAGAAAAGTGTGTGACAATTGAGTTAAAAAAAGAAAGAGAGAGCAAGAAGAACATGTTTTTATCAACCTTATGAGTGCAACAAAATGGCAGAGAAACTATATAGAATGGTGAGTATTAAATTAATGTACACAGAAACCCCATATTTTTATATAGTTATCAACAAATATTGTGAACAAAAACATCTTCTAGAGTTTATATAGCATCACATGAACTAAACTATAAAAAATATTACCATGTACATATATTTGTTTATACATATTCAACGTTGAAGTGGAGATATTACTAGGATTCTCTTGTTATACATATAACGAACATATCGCATACATACTAAAGCTCTATATACTTATAATTCTATTTAATTCTTGTGTATTAATATTATTTTATTTAATGCATTCAGTTTTTAATTTCTTAAAAAAAGCTTCATGATGTTTAAAACAAATGTTCTCCCTTCAGTTTGTCTCATTACCTCACATTGCATCAAAATTGTTAAAAAACATGCATAACAAATAAATGACTGAGCAAACTTTATAACAAAAGCAATATCTGTACTATAATGGTGTGTGATCAATTAAGTAGCGTAGCGTGCATTTCGAGCTTTCAGGGAGGAGGATAATTTTGCAGCGCTCTTAAATAGGTTCTCCAATTGTTTAAATTGTTTATAAATACGAAACGAACGAAACTCTGATGTGCAGTTTATTTTAATTTTGCCATTTCTATAAATTCTTCAAGGAGCTCATACGTATATTATTATTAATTAACATTATAGAAAAACTAAAATTAAAACTAAAGTCCGAATCGTATTTTTGTTTAATAGAAAATATTATAGTTGATTTAAAATAATTTCGACTTTGAAAAGCATGTTTGCATTTGTTTGGTTAACAGAATTATAATTAGAATTATAATGTTTGGCATAGAATTATCCAGCTTGGACTTCGCAATAAATTTAAACAATTCAAGTGCCTTGGGTAGAAATTCATCTTTGCCTAAGGCAATAGCAAAAGTTCCGCATGCCAATTTCGAGAAACCCATAGTCGATATTTTAAGGTGTTGTTGTCTGAATCTAATAATATAAACGGGCCCGGGGCGGCCCTATTCCCTCTCCCTCTCAATTGAACATGGTTAAATATTGAATTGGCAATGTTTAAAGTTTTAAATTTCTATGCAAATGAGATGGTTATCATCGAGAGTCAAAATGTAAAAAATAGGAAAATTTCAAATAAATTGCTGTTGTATTTTCGAAATTGTATTTTTAAAGCCGACTAAATTAAGTGAAGCGTAAATTTTGGCTGTATCGGAAAATCTTGTCGATGGTATTATAATTTTAGTCAGATATATATGTATATGCATGTTCTTGATCATATTGAAAAGCCGAGTCGATATAGCCATGTACGACTTACTTTACGCCCTTAATTACAAAGCTTCTCAAAAGAAATTTGGTATTAAATATTTTGATTGGCAAATTGAGATCAAGTTTGATAATTTGTAGAATCGGGTGACTATAACATATATGTAGCTGCCATAGAAACCAGTGTAAAAGCTTATTCAAAAAACGAAATTTCTAAAAATATAAAAATATCTTCTAGAAATACTCAAATAGTTGGAAAACAAAACTTATTCAAGGAAATTTAACGAAGGAATAAACAAGGTTATATGAACTTCGGAGCAGCCAAAGGTAGCTTCATCTAACTTTTTTATGGTTAAAAATTAACTTTAAATTAAATTTTCCCCGATTTTGAATACTTTGTCATCGATTTGACGAACGATGACGATTTGGGGTTAAAGTTTTATTAAATTCTTGATGTATATTGAGAGAGAAAGAACACTTAAGCGTTATTCTTCTGCAAAACGTATAACTCGTCTATTTTTTTGACGGATAATGTAAAATTTTGTGGGCCCATAGATATCAATGGTTTCAAATGGTCTAATATAACCGATAGTAAACTTGTTTTTTTTTAAATGGTGGGGAAATTTGAAACAAACTTGATCTGTGTATATATGTATTTACATACATCTAGTATGTTCATGTAGCTCATTCAGTATGTATTCGTTCGCGATTCCAAATACAACTCGTCCAAATAACGTAGGTGTATATTTCCTAAAAAGTATTTATCATAAAGTCTGTCTAGATCAGCCCAAGGATTCAAGGGTTTTTAAAGTCCAAAACGCAGAGAATTTTTATATTTGTTTTGTTTATTTACAAATTCTAATATCCATTATTGATGACTATATTGAAGTGGTCGGTCAAGAATAAACTTTTAAACTATTTTGGATTATTAACACTATCTAGATCACTTTTAAAGGTTTGACTTACTATCAACTATTATAAACGTTTTCTTTCTTTTATCATCAAAGTGTATGTTTCTGCGCTTGATATATTTATGTACATATGTATGTTTGTATATCTACATGGAGATTAAAAAATCGAATCAACTTATGTTTATTCTTTTTAAAATTTTAACAATTTACAATAAAAATTGAGCAAAATTAGTTTACAGTTTCCAGGATTTAAAAGCAATAAAACTAAAGTAAGTCCGTCTCCCCTTCCATATAGATACTATAGATCCTGATCATAAAATGCTATCAATTGTGGATAGTACCACATGTAAGGTTGCTCATATTTAGGTTTCTTTCGGATTTACCTTATTAATTTATATAGAATCTTTTAATTAAATAAACCTCTAAACCTGTTATTTAACTCTTTAGCAATATGTTTCGGCAAAGATAATCAAGTTCTGTACTCTTAATTATTTAGTCTTATAAAATACCTAAAATAAACCGCTTTATATATATTGGTCAATATAAACCAATAATTCATTGTCATACCAATACAAAGGCTAACAATATCTATTGGTAGACCTTCCAAAAATTAGAATCAACCAATGATCAACCATGATGACAGACAAAAATTTAAATTCCTTAATATTTAAAAGTAAAATTAGACGGTGTAACTTTGGTAAATTTCTTTTATTTGATAATTTAAATTATTTGTGACATTATATCAAATATTGAAAGAAAATACAAGTTTCTATAAATTCATATATTCAAATTTTGAGCAGTTTCGAATCTATCTATACATATATACTCGTATAATACATAATATTCAGACATATTGAAATGGCATTTGCACACACAACCCAATGAAGCGATGGAGTAATGTCTGATGATATTGCTTTAAAAATAGATTAACAATTAAAATTTTGCAGACCAATGAACCAAATTATTACCCCCAACAATATATGTTTAAATAAAGAATTTTTGAATTTGCCGTCGCGATGGCTCATTACGTAAATTTTTGTGCGGAAAGTACACAAATAATACTTATATTTAAAATTCACCTTCATTTATACAAATATTTTGTGTGCATTAACTGAAACTATTTGATTTGTTCTATTCTTTTTTGCAGACGTGCAACTAAAAGTTGAAAAACTTTACAACCCAAACCAAAAAAAAAACTTTCCTAAACTAAACTAAAATCAATAGACTAAAAAACAAATACAAATATCAAAAACTTGCAATGCAAGAGGTGTGCAGCACTTTGGACTCCACCCCGATGGGCACCCAAATTAAATCTGAATCCCCTCTCAATCCGCTGCAGGTGCAAACTGGACAAGTGTCACTGCCACTGCCACTGAGTGGGCAGGGGCAGGTACAACAGACTGGCCAGCAGGGGGCGCCACCAGGTTCGAATGCTGCAGCAACGGCAGCAGCCGCAGCGGTGATGCTTGTCAACAAAATGGCACCGAACTGTGATAAACGAGCAGTAGCAGCCGCCGATACGGCCTACTGGATGGCCACCGAAGGTGGCTTCATTAATTCCCAACCCTCGATGGCCGAGTTTCTCAATCATTTGAGTCCGGAGAGTCCGAAAATTGGCACACCTGTTGGTGTCGGTGGTGTTGGCGGTGGCAGTGTTGGTGGCGGTGGCGTTGGTGTCGGTGTCGGATATCCGGTTGGTGTTGGTATGCCACAGACACCGGATGGCATGGACTCGGTACCGGAATATCCCTGGATGAAGGAGAAGAAGACTTCGCGCAAGGGCAGCAACAATAACAATCAGGGTAAGTGTGTACAAAACTATGTCGGTGATATTGGGAATTGAGTTCTGATCGAAAGAGGAGGGAGATTCTTTGGATTTAAAGTTAAGTATATATTTATATATGCCGATCCCTTCAATCAAAGAAAAAGAAATGCAAAACTCTCATTAATCAAGAAATCAGTGCAATTTACCAGGCCCAGCATGGCGGCGCCTTCCCAAAAACAAAAACCAGAACTCGGCAAAGAAACAATACCAAATGAAACCCTGATTCTGGTTCTGGCCCATTCTCATAGCCAACTTATACACAGACACATACATTCACATATATGCACGCAACATTTCATCGGCTCCTTTGATGGACAGCGGCAAAAGATCTGTTATTTGCGATCATTTGTAACAATTTTGAAGAGCGGACTTGATCTTGGTCTTCAACTTGATGGCCATGGATGGGATGGAAGAAAGAACGAACCCAAGAAAAATACAGAGAAAAAAGTTGCCTCAATGTGTCGATTTCATTTGCAGCGAAAACTACAGCCGGTTGTTCAGATGGTCAGATGGTTTGTCCGTTTTGGAGAGGAATCGTGTAATAAATGAGGTATCAAGGTTGTCCGACCATACGTTTTCCTGTCCCAACTCCACGCACTATCCCTCAATCTGCTGCCCCCTCTCTCACTCACTCTATTTCTCACTCTCTATCTCTTTCTGTTGTCTGTGTCTCCTCTGAGCGATTGCAACCTGTTATTTAGGTTCATTTGTCAAAATATTTTTCCTGTCCCCCTTTTTTCCGTTTTTTTCCGTTTTTTTTTTTCTTCTTTCAATGCACAGACAGGAAAACACTCGGTCAAGCACTTTGCCGGTTGCAAGTTTTA
Organism: Drosophila paulistorum; assembly: GCA_018152135.1. NCBI lineage: Eukaryota > Metazoa > Arthropoda > Insecta > Diptera > Drosophilidae > Drosophila > Drosophila paulistorum. The sequence continues at coordinate 8,662,782 of JAECXG010000805.1, read as the reverse complement.
GTTGCAAGCCTCGGGAAATGTTTCAGCCAGTTAAAAAAATATATATTTTTTTGCCATTCACTTGACTTTTTATTCTGCAACGTTTCAATTAATCATTATAATTCGGACACAAGTCGGGCACTTGTAATTGTTGTTGAGCTAAGGGCAAAAAGACTTTTTTCAAAGCAAAAGAATCTCACGAATCTGAATACTCTTCCAAATGCTTATCGCTTGCAACCATTGACAGGGAATTAATTTGACAACATTAACAAATTAAACTGTTAAACCCAAACAAACACATACACACACACCAAAATGTTTGTCGAGAAGCGTATAAATGGCCCAACTCCGACTCCAAATCCATCTCCATTCCATCGTCTTCCGTCCTGCCTGCCGACAGACATTTACAACATCATTTGTAATCCATATCGCTCAGCATGTAGTCCCCCAAGTCCAGGTCCATTCTCACCCACCCATTTCCAGGGAGTGTGTGTGTGAGTGAGTGTAAAGATGTATTGACCCTTCAACAAGATTCCTAAACCGAGTGTCGAGTGTTCACTTCGGCATACTTCACGCTATTTATTGGCTCACTTTCACTCGGACATACAACCCTTGAATGGATTCGCCCTCAAGTTTCTGCTGGGAATTAGAGAGCAGAAATCCTCTGCTCTTTTGCTTGTCTTTGCATTCCTAGTTCAGATGTTTGTCTAAGTTTGTGTAAGGACACGTGCTTTGGATTTTCAGGTTGCAACACCGATTCATAAGTGCGAACGGGAATGGGGATTAGTGTTTGCTCATTTGTCAATTTGATGGTCAAAGTTGAGAATGGTCGAGTGTTTGTCGTCAGAATTAATTGGCATTGTATTAGTTTAAGTCAGTGAAGAAGAGATATTTGTCATTGTTATGTTCTTTCATCCTGGGCGTGAGATAATATGCTGAAATTTAAGTATCCTGGAATGTAAACTTAGGTATCTTAAGCATATGATGGCCAATACAAACGTATGCACTGAGATAATAGACCAACAATTGTTGCAAAGTGAATTCTGCAGAAGGGTTTCGCCTAACCGTATCATAGAAATCCGTATAATTTGCACGGACTACACACACTTCCACGTTACATCCCGCAAAAGGGCTAAAACAATGCGCTCCGCAATACAAATTGCCAGGAACACATCCTGAATTTTAATGGGTCCAACGCGTGCTTCTTATTGAGAGAGAGAGAGAGAGTGGAAGACTGAAAGTCTCTTTGGTTGTTTGTACTAGAAATTGTTTTGTCACATTGCAAACAATAAAATGTTGAACTTGTTTAAAGTGTTAATTAGGCGTAAAACTTCCTTGAACAAAAAAATTTATATGAACTTGAATCATAAAAGTTGCTCAGTGTTTATCGCTGAACAATATGCTCAACTTGGTAAATTATCTCGCCAAAAACAGAAACAGAAATTTGTTTAATCCCATTGCGGCCATCAGGCTGATATTGGATGGGGAAACCAATAAAAAACAATTTGAGATGTCGGCGCTATTGAAAGGCAATCCATTTGAAGCGCCATCTGCATTATCCACCCACCGACCATATGTTGCATCCAGTTCAGTTTCTATCTGGCTCTCTTGGTTGAGCTTGAGGTTTTTATTTTGTTCGATGTATTTACCAAGGGTTTGGGTTTGGGTTAAGGTTTTGGGTTTCGCTTTTGGTTGTGTTCTTGGGGTTGGGGGTTGTTGAATAAAAAATGCGAACGGCACGACTTGAAACTTACCCCATGCGGCTTATGATTATAACAAACCATTTATCATAATATTTATGTTGATGCGATGTACTTTTTCTCAATGAAGGTCTCTGCCAGATACGTCTCTGTCTCTGTCTCGCAGTCTCTCTGTTTCATCCATGCCCTGTGCCTTTTATTAATTTTATTTATGATGAGTCATTTGCACATTTATAATTTTAACCTTTACAGTTGAATTCATTCAATGCAAATCTTCGCCTTTTGAAGAGTCCATAGTATATGGTTGTCCTTGCTGACTTTTGCATAATAAAATCATTTGGAATACGTGTGTGAAAATGAAATTGTAACACATATTCAATTGATGTACATAAAATTTATGACGGGGGTTGCATCATATTTTATGGTGGTTAAGGACTAAATAGAGCTACAGATAAACTGATTTCTTTCGACATAATGAAGTTATGTAAATATTCTTTTATAAACTTATTAAGTCCATGTTTATGTGTAAGGTAGTAGACAGCTTTTTAGGAAAAGTGAAAACAAATTATATGCAACGACCTTGTGATTAACATATAATGTTGCGTCTAATTCCAAAAAATAAAACTCTAAATCCAACAATGACCCAGATCTTCAAGCAAATACTACAGTAAAAAACGAAACAAACCTCTACATCTGTCAGGTAATTCAAATAAACATAAACGAAATACCAAGAATTAAACCTGGAAACCGTCAAATCACCATTAAACCATAAAAAACAGCAGCTTTTTAACTGAGAAAAGTGAATTGAACTTGAAAATGGCTTAAAACTCATGTCGCCCAGCATTAAATTAATTGCAGCTCGTCAAATAATTTTTAAGCACTAATTAACCGTCAAACGGCAACAACAACAACAGAAAAAAAATTCGGAAAATTGTAAGAAAAAATTTGACTGGCATTAAAAGGTCCATTCTTAGAGGCTTCAAACTTTCAGGCTGCACGAGGGAAACCTGAAAAGGTCGCTCAATTAATTGTTACGACTTTATTATGAAGATAAGTAAAATGCAGAAAGCCGTCTCGTACTCGGGCCATGGCAAACACAAACTGACACACAAAGGGTTCTAATTGGCAGACCGCAAGGATAATGCCAGGCAGACGTTAACGCCCCAAAGCGGGGTTTTTTTTGGCTGTCTCCTTTCTTACAAAAATATATATTTTTCGTGACTTTGGGAAAAAATCTGTTACAATTAGTTAAGCTTGCAGGGCAAAAAAAGCGAGGAAAATACGAATTTTCCTTTTTTCATATTGTTTGCTTGTTGGCTAGCCTTTTTATCTGCAAACTGATTTGTCATTATTTTAAAGCGAACTTTTGTCTGGAGGGGTAAATTTTTGAGAGCATTTATCAAGGTATTATGGAAATTAATGCGACTTCTTTTTTTTTTTTTGTTGAAAAAATTCCAGGCTGACAACCATAAGAAACATTTGAGGTAAACGCAATTTGTAGAATAAGTCGATTGCGAGTTTTGAGTGAGATTATATAGACTCAGATATGTGGAAATTACCTGTTATTCTCTTATTTGAATGTGCTTGCCTCGACTAGGGTATATTTTGGTTGGTAACTTACCAAAAATGGTCATTGCGACTACTTCATGTCGATTACCATCGCATTCACTCACGTGAAGCTTATTAAGAGCTGCGACAATGTGAAAGAAATTGAATTTCATCCAATATTATATAAAGCCAAGGACATTTCGTGGTCATTTAGTCCTCCCGTCCACTAAGGGAAAAGTAAAACTTTAACGATAGAATTAAACGCGCTTAGCCCCATATCGATTTAATTTTATTTCCACTCATTTAGCTAAAAGCTAGAGAAAAAATAAAAAAACGAAAGCGAAATGAAAATATTTGTCCACGATTAAATTTTTAGAAAGGAAAAAAAGTAATAGAAGGAAGACTGAAGCATTTTATGAAAATGAATGCACTGACACTCTGGCCTCGCCTTGGAAAATTTGAATACATTAAGCGGAATCGCCCCCTTTCCACAAAAAAAAAAAAAAACCTGACACTCCCCCACCCCAGTTACACTCCCTCCATTTGCCAAGCCACCCATTCCCTTTCAGGACTCCCCGGCATGACAATGACACAAAAGCCGCGGCACTTAATCGCCGCGGATCACATTCCGTAAAAAACCGCGACGATAAAATTTTTTACGCTCTATTCTTGTGTACTTAGTCAAATGGAAGAAGAACTCAAAGATGGAGCAAAGCGAAGGGACTCTGGACACCCCAGGAACAAGCAGAATGTTTTTTTTTTCGGTGGTTGACCCTCCTGGCCACAATTTTTTCATTCTGGTTTAGACTGTTTCTGTATGTTTATACTCTGTGACCAGTGGCAGTCAGTTCTGAATGTTGTGAAGGAGAAGAAGAAATCAAATCTGAAATTATTTTCAATTTGTATGCGATTTATTTTTATGTCTTTCTACCAAGTTACTCTCGTTTTCTCTCTCTTCTTTTCGGCAGTGTATTTGCGTATTCAGTTTAAACGATTTGTAAACATTTGAATTGGATTTTCGGTCATAAAATTTACTTGTTAGCGGCATTGTTTGGCCTTTATCAAAAGATGTGGCTAAGTTGTTGGGCATTAGTGGCTTTATAGCAGTTGGTATGAATAGGTATGCATATATATGAGTACATGGCAAGGTAGATCTTTCACTTATTTATTACCCAGCCATATCGCTGCAAGTTAATCGCATTACATTCACTCGACTTGAGACGGCAAGAGAGATTCGTGAACTAAACAACTATAATAAATAAATAAATTATACAAGTTTTGCATAAAATGCCATTTAAGAGTTTATCAATGAGTGGGAGCTACAGCTCGAACTACTGTAATTACCCCCTGGGTGGGAGGCAGTAGGCGTTCCAAGTATAAGGAGGGGGAGGTACAAAAAACCACACAAAAGACAAATGACTGTAAAAAAATAAGAATAACAACTAACAGCAACAAATAAGTAGAAATAGCAACAACTGCCATAAATTATCATGTATGTAACGGTGGGTAGTTACCCACTGACTCTTTATATTTGCAAAAATGGGGGGAAAAAATATAAAAGAATTCTAAAGTTTTGCTCCGTTGAGTCGCATAAACACTTTGAGGAACTTTGCTCAGTGAAAGGAATTTATCAAGCTCGTAGTAGGGCTTTGCGATTAATCTAAACGACACCTGAGTATATAGAGTATATATAAACTAACATACCTTTTAAAGTCGATTAGATATTTGTCTAAACCAGAAGTTTGTTTACTAAATCACTTCAACAAATATGCAAAACAAGATAATGATCTTCAAGTTTAGTGCATCGTTAGATGGATTGTGAAATTATGGAACTATTTTTTTAAATAGTTATTCATTTGGTACTTGAATAGATTGAACTTCAAGAAATGAGAAAGAGAAACTGTCTTGATCACTGAAAATGTTTAATTCTGGGAACCGTTTACGGAAATAGAAAAAATATTTATTTATTCATTTGAATACATTTTATAAATTTACATTACCATCTAGAAATTGAAACTACTATGGATCACGATTTTAATTTCATCATGACAGAAAAGTTTATTAGAATAGAAGTATGATGAATTTATAAATCTACTTAATGAGACCTACTAAATAGTAACACAAGCATCAGTTTTGTTATATAAAATTTCTTCTTTTTTAGTGTTTACAATTTTAGTTAATTTCTTTTTCTTACAAATTTGGTAGAGGCCTAAAAGAGAGTTTTTGTGGATAAGTTGTAAGTCTTTTAGAGTGTTGACTGTTTCTCAAGAGGCTAAGTGCCCCAAGATTGAATGTTATTCTCCGATTTTTAAATGGGGAAACAGGGAAATCTTACCAACATAGCCAGGAGATGGTTTCCAAATATTTTGAGAATTTTAAACTCAGGATCGTTTTGCCTAGTGGCGGTTGTATGATAAGCCAAATTGATATTGACTATACATACATGTATTCAATTAGCCAATTCGTGTTAGTTAGTTGTACGTGGGTTCTTGACATATTCGACTGATTGATACGGTATTCCGTTTAAATGATGGCGATTAAGCCGTTTACGAACATTATCTTAACTAATTGTATGTCCCATCTGAAATAATAAACTGGAACTAATAGTTCTTCCATATTTGAGATTACATTGGACACGATATAAATCTGATAAACGCCTCGATTCGTACTATAAAATACTTTAAATTCAATGATATCAGAGATCTCGTTAGAACCTTCTAAAGTGACACCTGCTCTAAGCAAATGGTAAGAAAATCTATGACCTTTTTTCAACAGTAAGTTGAAATTCTTGCAGTTGAAATAATTTATTTCAAAATGTATTTCCATTAACTTTTTAAAGTCGGATAACTCTTATGAAAAAATCTGCAAACTTCATGGAGGGAAAAGGGAAATGTAAGGTGAAATATTTAACGGCGTTTAAAAGAGCGTGAAAAGTCAACAAGGGCAACAACAACAACCACAAACAGACAACCATATAAGGAGGAACACATGTCTAGGACAAAGGTCGGTGGTCGGGGTTGGATAACCCAGAGATTGTGTGTGTGTGTGTGTGTGTGTGTATGAGTGTGAGTGTGTGTATGTGATTTAAATAAAACTAATGTTTGTGTGAAAATGGTTTTTCTGTTTGTCATCGGCTTGTTCACTCTGTTGCTCTTCCTCTTTGTCCCCTGCTTCTGGCTGTCTGTCTGTCTGTTTCCCACTGTTTTATATTCAAATGTTGAGCCACACAAACACACACACACATGCACAACCGAAACGGGGAATCCTTTTCCTTATTCAAACAGATTTAAATTCGCATACGCTTAGCACGTGAATCCTTGAGAACGCTTTCCGTCGAGTCATAGTCCCGAAGTTCCGTTCCGTTCCATTTCCATGCCATGGTTATGGAGTCAGTCGGGGCGGGGGATGAAAACGCGTGGATGACACGTGATTCCGTTGCTCGTAAATTTTACGCTCTTACCTAAAAAATAAAATTCGCCTGCTGCTCCTTTTCGTCCTTCTTTTTAGTGCTTTGTAGTTTTTAATTTGTGGCTTTTGGCTTGTTGAAAAATGTTAAACAGAATTATTTATGTGATGATGAATGGCGATGATAAAAATTATGGAGAAAACTTTCTTGCCAAAACGGATATTAAGTAAAGGTATACATCGAGGTTAAGCACACATATATACATACATATATATACATACATATATATACATACCTGTGATAAGGTTCCGTGTCGACATGGGGTGGCAATCAAAATGAAGGAGAGAGGGAGAGAGAGAGAAAAGAATCGTTTGACTGAGTGAGATAGAGAGGTTTTACATTTTAATAGACGCATCCCAAAATGTCACTCAGCCATTTCATTCATCTCATCACATCACATCACATCTCTCAGTTCATCTCGTGTCTGAGTTCTTTTTTGGGGTGCTTATTGGTATGGTATTGGTGAATTTTGTCATTGGATCATCCATCATTCTGGGCTTGACCTTTTTTCGCTTCGCTCCTGCCCCGGTATAAGCTTCCTTCCTTCCGTTTAACAAGGGAATCTTAAATTTCTGACGCACTTTTATCTAAACTTTTGGGCACATGTTACACACTCCCTCACACTCGCATGGCAGCTTCCTTCCCTTGTTGACAGTCAAATGTCTGCCGTATATGTCTGGTCCTGGTCCATTCTAACAAAAATCTGCAATGCAATGCCACATTATATATGGGACAGAGAGAGAGAGACAGAGACAGAGAAGAGGAGGGTATGGATATTGCTTTTGTCATGAGTTAAAAATGAATTTGTCATCCGTAAACTGTGTGACATGTTTGCCAAAAAACAAAAATGATACAAAAAAGAAATGCCAAAAATCGTTTCATTGCAATCAGAGTTAACCATGGGCCATGCATCAACTTGGCAATGATGAAGTCCATTTCTGATTGATTTGCATTGCCAAATGGGGATCGAGAGATCAATTCCCTTTGGTAATTATTTCTCTGTGTTAAGCAATAATTATGTCAATCTCTTTTACTCTATTTGATCGATGAGCAACATATTAAAGATATTGGCCATATGGTCAGTGTATATTTTCCTGTTATAGTGATATTTTAACAAACAAGATATAATAATGTTATAGAGTCAACCAATTCGACTTGTCAATAAGTTGTTGTTTGTTGTGAGAATTTAGCATGCTTATGTTTTTATAAGCATTAAAAGACTTTAATATGAACGAATTGAATATAATCAATACTTAACCCTAGAGTAAGACAAAGTCCAAATATTCCGTCCTAAATTTAGTACCTATATTTAATTGAGTTTTGATGAACTTAAGCCTAAACTATCAGAAGTCGATTTCGAAATACTCCAATTGATCCATTTGACTTTTGGCTAGATAAATTTTAGAATTTTGAAGACGATTTCAAAAGGAAGCTATGAAAATATCGGTTGATAACCTGATCCAATTACACCTACGACTAAGCTATTGTATAAATATATTAAGCCTGTTCTCTTTTTGGAATCGTGTATTAAGTCAAATAAGTTTCGTAAGCAAAACCCTTTGGAATTTGAAATAAAATGGTTTTATGATAATTCGCTATCTTAATTCACTGTCAAATTTAGAATAGGGCTATATATTTTATTCCTCAAATATAGTGTCACAAAACAAAAATTGGCCAAAGATTGTCTTGAAACTATATGGAGTGATAGGTCAGATATACAACATTTTTCCCTTTTTTGTTTTTGCAAATTTTTATAAACCATTTGACTAATTGAAAAGCTAACTAAAAGCACATTCACTTTACAAGAAATACAATGTGTGTGTGTGTAAGTAGATAAATACATGTGGTTTTGTATGTGTATACCTATACATGTTTGCCAGTAAAAAAATTATAAAATTTCTTAAGAGAGTCAAGGCAACGCCTTGGCTGGCCAGTTGAATGTTGCACGTTTTAGGTATGGTATGGAATATGTATGCCGAATCTATAGACTGTGGAATGATACCGTTGTGGGCTTTTGTTTTGCTGCTTTTGCTGCCCCCTAAGGCTGACTGACAAGAAGGTGTGACCAGTCTACTCATTCATTCTGACAGTTTTCCCACCCACTATCGCACAAAACGCAATTTGTTGGATTGTAGGTTGTGCCCTCTTGGAGGCAACGCAAAGGTAGAAAGTAGAAAATGTCTCTGTATGTGTGTGTGTGTGTGTGTGAGAACTACCACCACCAGCACAAACGTTAAAGAGAGAGAGAGAGGGAGGGGTAGGGAGTCTGGTACGTGGTGGTAAAGGGCAGGTCTATAGCCTTGTGGCGCCAAAAGCATTTTTCGCAGGTCGCAAGTCGCGTGTCTTTTCTTTTCTATATTTTTCGCTTTTTTTTTTGTTCTTGTTCTTGTGGGCTTTGCCTCAATTTTCTGTTTGCGCTTGCAACTAATTTTCATTTCCAACAGAGTGCACCTTTCGCCAACAGATGAGCCGAACGAGGCAAGCGGCAGAAGAAATCTTATTAAAAAGTGAACAGTACGATAAAATTGAATTTGCATTCAAAAGCCATTAAACGCAGCAGTCACTCTTCCATTTCTTAGCCTCTCTTTCTCTGTTCTAGTCCTTGTGGGGCGTTGTCCTGGCAAGAAATTAAAACCAAAACCGAACCAAACTGATCTGAGCAGAACCGAATTGAACTGATTTCAGCTTTAAGACATTTAACTTTAAATATAGGTAATCATATTAAATTGCAACACCCACACACACCCACAGTCACACAGACATTTGCAGTTGTCGTGATTGTTTCACAGCTGTGTGGGGCATAAAAATTCATATGATTACGTGATATGTTGAAAATTTTTCACTCGAATGGAAAAATGGAAATATTATTTTAATTGCATATCAATTTTACGGCTATTTACCAACAAATTATTATGATACGAAAAGCAATTGCAAACCAATGCGTTTTTAACAATAGCAAATACGTATACCATTAATAACAAACACTTTGATGGCTTCGAATCTAAATGCTGACCTGGCCAGAATCAATTACAATATGCAGGCAAGCATACAAATGTATGAATGAACCTGCCCCCACCACACCCTCAACGAGAACCCCTCAACCCCTTTTCATTAGTCAAACCATTCCAATTGGCTATCGTCTGGGTTCATAAATGGCCCAGTTATTATCATTTTGATGACCACATTACATTACAAAGAACATCTATTACGTGCTATTCCATAACAATTAATAATTCAGCAAAGACCATGAAAATGTTATAATGACTTAAATATATACGCAACTAAATTGCCAAGTATTTCAATATCAAGTGGAATTACGTTGCAATATCAACATACATATGTAATAAAGTAAAGCTTCTTTACCATTTTACAATGGTTCCAAGGTCGATCAAGGAATAAAAATATTTATTAACAAATTCGTCGCATTCAATCTTAATTGAATAAAGAGGAAATGGTTAAATATTTTATCTGCATTATCTAAAAAAAAAATAATTTTCTCTTTTCTTAAAAATGTTATCTATAGCAGGAATAATATTTCTTAAGATAAGCTAGAAAATTCAAAAAGTTTGGGGGTTCAGTGCAAATGAAATAATCCAGGGGGGAAAGTATAGTTCGTCTGGAAACACCCCAAAACGACAGTATTTTGAATAATTTTGACTTCAACACTTTTAATTAGTAACTAATGAAACTTCAAAGTGGTTGTACAATTTCCATAAATCAATTGTATTATAGAAAGTAGAATCGAATCGAAAAATACTTATTTCCTTTTTTCTTGCTACAACTAACCCGTCCAATTTTACATTAATTCAGTATCCTGCAGATATTTTAAGTCTTTTCAACTGTATTCAATAAAAGTATCTAGTAACTTAGAAGCATCTTTAAACCACATCAACTTGGACAAATCATAAATATTCGTGGTATTTTCTACCATATTTCAAAGAGATTCATAAATCATTATGCAATTTTTTTTAAGTATGCACATTAATGCTTATCTTATCAATATGCAAGATGTAGAGAACGAGTTTATGTATAGTTGTAGTTTAGTTATACTTGATACAAAGTTGCCACTGTATACTAAGAAAGTTTTGCCAGAAAGTGGAAAATAATTAACCCCAAGCTTGGGTCAGCGGAAGCTCCAAGATGGGGCTTGTGTAGTAGTTGGTTATGGGATATGGACATGGGCAACACATGCAGCACGTAACGGGCCAGTGCACTGGCTATTGGTCAAGAATTTGATCCAGCAAAAAAGGCAAGAGGAAAAAGTCTAAAGACAAAACTTGGATACCCGGTCCAAGTAACCGAGTCAAGTAATTGGAGAAAAGTCCTCTTCCTTCCAGCATGTGGGACAGTTTATTATTTTGTGCCAAGAGAAGAACGAAAAAAGCAAAAATATAAGCAAAAAGTAGATAGAGGCTATTGAAGGATAAATGGAAAGGAGTTCACTGTGAGCAAATAAAATCATGCTGTTGGAAATAATAGCGTCTGGCTTGGCTGAAGTTAATACCCAGAAACTGGTTTGGGACTTCGATGGAAGCAGGGCGTTGGAAGGGGGAAAGATGGCTGAAGAAGAACTTTGAGCCGCAGCCAAGTTTATGCGGTTTCATAAGCAATATTGATACTTGAAATGCCAGCTGCGTGATTAGCGAAATAAATAAGTAAATATTTATTACTATTTCGATATGAAAGCATCAATATGACTGGCAAATTTTTACCATGAGATGGAGAAGTTAATGAAATAGTGGGGAATAGGGAGTGCATTTGAAGAGATGCCAAATTTAACTAGAAAATACAAATGAGAACACTCCGAAAACTCCATGGTTTAAAAAATCTTTAATGTCGTTCTTCAACTTCCACTGTATTCACTTCGATCCATATTCAATTCTCTGATATACACATTGAAATAAAAACTTTTTCTTTTCAAAGTAATAAACAAACTAATTCATATTCTTTATACCATTCTCTGTTTTTTTCCAGGTGATAACTCCATAAGTAAGTCTTGTACTCTTCAATTATATATGTAACTTCATTTTGCAACTATCAAACCACAAGAAACATTTTTGAATTGGCTAAAACAAAATACAATACATAATCATATTGCATACGTTTTGAGGTAAGTTAATAAATTAACTTGGCAAAAAAGAAAGAAAATAAAAAAATAGAAATAAAACCGCAACCTAATTAAATGTAATTATACGGAATTTGTCTACGCCCAAAAAAAAACCAAAATTTGTGCAAAGGTTAGGCCCATGAGAGTGAAAAAACTGAAAGAAATCACAATAACCGCAAAATACAACTTTTAAAAAGTTTTTTTTTGTCGTATTTGGCAAATTTTAATTTCTTTTCCCTTGAGGTGCTTTAGCTACTTTTGTTTTCAAAGAGCTGCTAACTAAAGATAAAACCTAAGTCACGTTCAAATTTTACCCATTCATTAATTGTGCTATTTAGGTTTTAACTTAGTTTATAGGATTTTTCAATCGACATCTATAACGTTTGTACATATGTGTTTGTTATTTCTATCGAAAAATTATTGTATTATAAAAATTAGGTTAAGGCTTTTAGACAGAGTGTAAGGGATATATAAATAAATTATTAGTAACTCTGAATTATAAAGTTTGATAACAATCAAAACTGAGTTTGATAACAATTTTTCAAGAGAGAAGATAGGTAGAAGAAGATAAATCTACTATCTCAAACTTAAATTATGGATGGAAACAAGATTGATTCAAGAATTTTCCCTTTTAATCCTAAATATCGAATATTTATTCACATGAAATAGCTCTTGAAATTTTAATCAAAACTGAGATTTATGGCAATTGTTTTTTAACGAGAGATCTGATACAATTTATATTCAAAGCTTCCAAAAACACTCTGTTATATGTCCTAAGTAAATAATATTGCATATAACCGATAAATATCTTTTAGTATAAAATTATATACCGCATATATCTTATATACAAATATATTCACATGCAGCGTGCGAATTAATTCGTTTTATATTTTTGATTTTTTTAATAAAATGGTGTTTTGATATAGGGGTTTTTACTTTGAATGTCACTAGAGAAATGCCCACATGTATACATAGAGTATTTTGAAGTCGTCACACTGCCTTAGTTTAGCTGTTCTCGTTATTTTCGTTTCGCCAGAGCCATTTTGAATTTGAACCAATCAAGCATCAACCATTTTGGAGAGGTCGATTTCAACGGAAACGACGCTTTTTCATGTTCGTGACCAAAAACCCAAGAAAAAAACACTACAACCATCGAAAAAAACAGAAACAAATTTTACCTGAATTAAATTGAGTAACAAAACACGAAAACTTTTTTTTAACGTATCTCACAAGGTAGAGCCAAGCCATACTCCGGGGTACTTTTTGTCCATTTGTTTGCTTAGCATATGGACAAAAAACCCAAAAAAAGACCGTGTATACACAAAGAGAATGAAAGAGAACACGCTACCAAGTTTCAGTTCTTTATTTTGTTTTTTTTTTTTTTTTTGCTGTGGAATCGGTAAAGCGGTTGCAGAGGAAATAATTACATGATTGAGGCACTCACAGATACACACAAACACACACACGCGTACATGGTAGCTGCCTGAATACCCACAATGACAACAAACTTAGTTTTTTATATACATGTATGTACATATCATCTATATATACACACATATATACATAGGTTTTTTTGTTGGTGGTGGCTTTGTCGTTGTGTTGTCTGATCAAAAAGAACATGTCAGGTTCAGGTTCCTGACCAACTCCAGCTCCAACTCGGCTCTCTCCCTCTCTATCTGACCATCGCATGACTGGCCCCTCATATGAGCCAATAGGTATAAATGTGAGTGTGTGTGTGTGAGAGTGTAGTATGAATGAATGGCTGCCTTTTCATATACAACTCTTGTTTCTTCCTCTGTTCTCTGTGGTTGTTCGTGTTTGCCTTTTTTCGTTTTTATAATTCATGCCAAAGCCGCAACAATGACGACGATGACGACGGACCCAGAGCAATTATTGTATCGCTTGTTCAACCAACCCTCCCCACCTACCACCCACCACCCAAAAATACCGACATGACCTCCTCTCTGGCCATGAAGCCTGCCCATCACACCACAGAATATTTGTGGGCAAATGAAGTTAGCGAGTCCTTGGCGTTTTCTTTTTTTTTCTTATTCATTGGTTAGTTGTTGAAATTAAGAATGGTGTTACGTAAAATAAATTCTATTTTGATAAATTAATAAGCAGAATATTTCCAATATCATATTCAGTCAAGTTTCAATTTATAATTTCTCTCTTAACTTATTATTAACATTTTTAAGTACAAGCGAAGGAAGTTGTTAAAATTATTTGTTTCAAACAAACAAACTTGACTTAATAAAGAGCTAAAATTATTCAACTTGATGTCTGGAATAGATTCATTAGTAGTTTTTGGTAGGCTTTTTCTTCTAAGACAACATATTTGAAAAAAACGCAGGCAATCCTTGGAACGTCACGTTATATTTTATATAAAATCGAGGATTCTCTTAAATCGGTGTTTTTTAAAAAATATAACACAAGTATCAAATTATTTCCAGAAATATACTTAATATTAAATTTTAGTATTGTAGTCTTGCAAAAGGAAATATTTGTAACGTAGAAAGATGCCATAGATACCATTGAATAAGAAGACTTCTTCTCTCAATGTAGTGTAGAAACATAGAAAAGTCCTAAATAAAAAATATCTCAAAAACTAGAAAAGTCTTATGCAATCAAATAATATTTGAAAAACGGAACTTTTTCATAATAATTTATTTAAAAAAGATTTTAAAATGGGATCGATATGTGTTATTTACTGAGAATAACAAGTTTACTAATACTTGAGTAGATAATGTCAAATTAACCATAGGAGAATGATTATATTAATTGATTAAATATTATGTTCATGAATTGTTCAATTCTAAATCATTTTGCCTCGGATCCATTATGAAGATTAATTCATTAGTATTCCCTCCCGAAAAAAAACTATTTTCTATTCCACAACCCTTTTAAAGTAAACCACAAACTACTACAGTTCAGTGGTTCAGTTTCAACCACTATCTATAAATAATAACCGACAAACCCCACCCTCAAATTCCATCCTTCTCCATCTCTATGGTCAAGTGAATTGCCTGTCTTGTCTAAGGATTAATTTCTAATTTCACTTTTGATGCTCAGGCCAAGAGTGTTTCCCTGCATGTTTAAATGCTATATGTTTTTCTCTTTTGCTTCATTCTGAGTTTTGTTTTACTTTTTTGTTTTTGGGTGTCTTCAACTTAATTTACCTTGATAAAATGTTCCCATACCCCAGCCACTATGGCCCAATTGCCCAGCCCTTACCCCAGGCTGTCTGTGTCTCTGCCCTCGCTCGCGTTGAGAAGAAAAAGGCAAAAAACGCAGTACAAGCCGTAGACTGAGACATAGCCGGAGTCAGAGGCAGAGTCGGACTCGGGCCCACATGTTTGCATCATTAATCATAACGTTTCAGCTCTGACACATTTGTCCGATCGGCAGCAACGTCGGCCACTGTGGCGGCAACAACGCACTATTGTAATGAAAACGTTTTGAAAGCCCACAGACTGATGCCTTGACGAGACGACTCTGGGACTAAGTGGCTAAGTGGGATAGAGACAGATGCACAGAGACATACATACATTGACGCACAGCGGGCTGAAATAAGACAATGTGGTTTCTACCAAGGAGACAGGCAATTTGAAGACAAATATTTTCACAAAAGGCCAGGTCCCAGGCTCATGTAAATATTGGCCAAAACTATTTATGGAACTATTAAAGCAAATGATAAGGACTAATTGTTGCCCGAGTGAAGCGGGTTAATGAATGAATGAAACACTGAATGGAAGGAGTGAAAAGAAAATACAATTTACGATGTCACATTATCTGCTCTCTGAAAGAGGAATTCGTAATATATTCAATCCATGTAATTAGATTCCCGAGAGATTTTAGTATTATTTCGAATTCAAAGATTAAACCTAATCTATCCATAAACTACTACTACTGTTCGCTTATATGGATGATAAGGTAATAGTAAATCCAAACTTAAATCAACTTAAGCGACATTGATGGTTAAACGGAGTATGGACTATGGAGGAATATCCATCAGCTATACATAAGGCACTCCATTTCTAATACGAAGTCATTAGAATTCCATATATGTATACACATACAAACTCAGTTATCTGCCAATTTCGTCAATATTTTCAAATTTTATGTACTTTATACCCAGTGCATTTACATGTATGTATACCCAATATCCTCATCGGGTTCATTGCAGCACAAAGATGCGCACAGCCTTAATTGAAACCGTTTAAATTGCAATTAATCACTTGACAGCAGCCGACCACGAAGATGAGAATGTGGATGAGGATGAGCAGGAGTGAAGAGAAGGACGCGAGTGTTGCACAAATGTTGCCGAGTGGCGCAACGAATTTCCATCGAGAGATAGATAGATAGAAAGAGAAAGAGAGTGTGGGGATAGGAGGATAAGCCAGCTACTGCTGCAGTGTGTACTGCCTATGCTGAAATTACTGTCACCACAGTGACTAATTTTTATCCTTTTTGGCTTTTGTTTTAATTTTTTTTCCTTTGTTGGTAACTGTTTAATCGCTTTCGACATGCAGATTTAAGTTTGAAAAAGTGAAAATATATGTGGGCGAGAAACCAACATTCCACCCCGCCCCCAAAAAACACCCGGCAAGAAATGTAACACACGGATGAGGATATTGCCGGAGCCAAGCCACCTCTCGACCGATAACACCAACCCCCAAAAACACAAGAGTGAGTGAGAGGGAGAGGGAAAAAAATGAACGACAAGAAAAAAGTACGACAGGCAAGCTCCAACCGGACGCACGCACCCGCACCCAAACCCGGACCCGGATACGAGCTACGGCTGGCTTGGAGAGTGTTGGCAGATTTTGCCATACTTGGTTTTCTTCGTTTTTTAAGTGGAAATAAATTAAAAATGGGTGGCATCTCAGGCATCGTTGTCGTGGTCGTCGTCGTCGTCGTCGGTGTCTAAAACACGCGTCAAGCTTTGCTAGGTAACAGAAGAGCGAAAGAGCGTTGGGAAAAGAAGAAGAAAAAAACTTTTGGATAAAACAGTTGAACTTCAAAATGTGAATTTGATTAGGATATTTGCATAAAATTCTGTTTCTACGCCAAGTTCTTTGCCCTAAAATATAGGTATAGGAAAAAGAGGTGGAGTATGGAGAAGAGTGGGAGATGGAGATGGAGGCGGATTTGGATTTGAAGCGTATGTTTGCTGCCGGAAGCGGAAGTATATAAGTCAACCTAGATTTTTGGTTTAGTGGCAGTAGCAGCAGCGGCAGGAGGCACTTTACTTTGTTACTACAAGGACAAATGGGCTTTCCCCCAAGTATTTTATGGCCATTGACTTTAAATTTTTTCAGTCAAAGATTTACCTACAAACTTTAAGCACAGTTTTTACATTGAAATGAGAAGAGAAAGTAAAAATTGATACCTAGATTGAGAAATTATCATCATTAACTAAACACATCCGGCCTTGAATTGTCATTGCATTTACTCTGACTAATTGGCTAGTTTAGATTTTCCACTATATTAACTAAATGTTTAGGTTTCTGTTTGGTTTTTTTGTTTACTACCATTAATAAAGCTATCAGCACAAGCCACTTAATTTACAAGCGAAACAAAAAACTATTTAAAAATACTATAAATCTTTTGTCGATAAAATTGCCAGACCAACTTTCATACTCAACACTGGTTATACGCAAATTAAACTAATTGACAAGCGATGGCTGAGTATTTAATAGATTCTGTATATATATATATGTATATTCTCTGTATATACACTTTTCCCGTGAGTATACTCACATTGATGCATATTTGAAATACTGATAAACCAAGAGAATGCTTAAGATATCCTAGTAAACTATAATATTGGTAAATGCTGAATAAATTCTTAGAAATCTATTTCTATTAGTATTGATGCTTGTGATCCGAAAGATAAGAGAGCATAAGCAGTTATACCGAAAGATTGTTAAAGCTCCGCATAACAGCTGAGAATTTTTAAACCTAAAAATATGGAAGACTTACTTTGATATTCCATTTACTTACATAAACAAAATTCGCTTTCAATTTAGTTTTGAAATAAAATATATGACATACTTTAAAAACATAAAGAAATCCAAGTTAAAGATACAATACATCTTCAAAATTTGTCTATAACATTGATTTAAATGTTATCACAAATAATATAATTTCTCTATAACTTACCTTTTATAGGAATTTTTAGAAATAAGATTTTGTATACCGGTTGTAAGGGTATAAAGAAATATGTTTACCGCTCACTCCTCATATTCACATACACATATACATATGTATGTACCTACATATATATTTAAATATTGTGGATAATCAACAAGTTTTAGTTGCGGTTGTTGCCCAGCCGGCTTCGGCAACGACTTCTGGGCCTGACGTAAAATGCAAATTAATTAACGGCTGGCGTTGGCAATGCCGAGGCATTAATTGCCGGCCGCAAACAGACGACGACGACGACGACGACCACAACGACGATGACGACGACAACATGGCGTATGCGTGTTGCCAGTCCGATAATTGAATTTTGCATGCGTTTGCTGGCACTCCCCCCCACTACTGCTCAGCCCACCCAACCCTCTGTCACTCCAATGGCAGCAACTTCTAGTTGCAGCTGTGCCGAATGCCATGGAACCTTCAATTTGCCACAAGCGCCGCCTTTCCTCAATGAATTATGGGCCAATGGCCAAGAGCCATTGACTATGCGTAAATTTTAAGTCCTCTGCCATGCGGCACTTCTCTCCTACTCCCCCCCCCTGCTACGGTAGGGTGAAGAAAACATGCGTTCAGTTCGGTTTTGACTTTGGTTTGCTGTTTTGGCCAAATATTAACCCTCGAGTCAACGACTTGAGTTATAAATCATCTAAATCACTCGAACATGCATCTGCCTTGGCAAAGTCCTTGCTGACTTCTTATTGCTGCCTGCTGCCTGTGCGCCAAAGACATTAAATAAATCGCTGCCCGCTGCCTGCCAAATGTCTCACATACGATTTGCCTAAGCAACTCCATTTTCCTTCTGGAAAAACTTTTGCATTTTACATGCTTGCCTCTTCGTCAAAGTTCAGGAATATGAAAACAACGTTTACTCCTCCCCCTCACCCTCAGCCTCATCGTGACTGATGTCAAATGCATGTGTATCGTACATTACATACAGGTGGCGACATATGCTAAATGTCACATAGTTTCTAGTCGAATAAAGACTGCCTGGCATATTCCATGCATAGGTATACATACATCATTTATACAAATATGTTAGCTCAATTTTTCAGCTGGAAATATTTCATGAATTTAATTCAAATGCTGCTTCGTTTGACTTCTGCATAACGATTATTTCTATGTTTATAGATAAGATGTTTGAAATTCGATAAAAGCTTCATCGAAATAGGGTAAAAGACTTGTGTTAGAAAATGTTCTGAATGTGAATATTTTTTAATTGGTTATGTTTCTTATCTAATGAAATTATTCAAGTGTATAGTAAATTTTATATAGTTCCCACACATAGTTAGATAGTTACTTGCATAATACATATTCAGAAATATTTACCTATACGAATATTCTTAAGTAACATTGGGCGTAGACAGTTTTTTGTTGTTTTCTTGAACCTTTCAACGAAAACATTTGGTATGAAAATCCTTGAAATATTTGGTAGATTTGTTTTTTTTTTAAGACAAGCTTTTCCTGTGAGGTCATAATAAAATTTGTATTCATATCCGAAACATTTTTGGTTAAAAAAGTCACAAATAAAAAATAACTCCTATGTCTTCCGAAGGGGATCCCTAACTACGCCGCGTTTATGAGTTGCATATTACGCCTTTTACCAATAAATTTTTACAATCTTACATGGCGTTATCTTTACTTTATTATTGTGGTTTATATTTATCAGGTTTCGAGCATATACAAGAGACCTATTCGAGGCTTTTCTTGAAAAGGTATGCCAATAATTATTGTTTAAATTGATATCTACTAAAGCAATCTTGCAATTGCTTCCAAACTGAAATTTATCGATAAACACCGGTAAAATGTTCCATAATGATCCGATTGAACTTTCAAAGAAATTCAAATTCAAATTCAGAAATTTCGAATTTATTGATAACAAAAAAGTTTTTCATTTATCAAATCTTTCCAGTTAATTAGAAGTTGGAAAAATTCTTTAACGAGAGGGTCAGTGCTCGCTTTTACCACAGCTCCCAAACTAGTACTCTCTCTATCTTATTCTCCATCATCTGTCTTTCTTGCGCACTCTTTGGCTGGTCGCAGACTTTTTCGCGCTTTCCTTTTGGCCATGCCGGAAGTGACTTTTGCTTTTTTATTTCTGTTCGCCTCTTCTCTCTCTTTTTCTCTTGTGCACAGTGAATATTATGCCGCCGGTTTGTTGTTGCTGTTCGTGTTTAAAATAAGCAAAACTTGCTAAAGCTATAAAAAAAAGCGAAAAAAAGAAAAGGAAAAAGAACGACTCAAAGAAAAAGACGATGTGCTATAAGAAATGACGAAACAGAGAGAAGAGCGAAGAAAACAAGCGTGTAAACGGTTTTTCTTCATTTCTTCTTGGTTTTTTTTTTGTATTGGCCCTTCTGATGTCTACAGACTGGGTGGTCAATGCCTAACCCCTCCCCTTCCACCCCGCAAATCTTCCCTTTTGGCCAGCTGTTGGACCCACCTTATCCCCCCATTCTACACACACACACACACACACAGTTTTTAAAGCAAGTGACGAGGCTAACTTTGGCCAGGAGGAACGACGACTTCACTTGCAAGACAAATGGAAATGAAGCGTTTATTCTGCTTTATTGCTGCGATAAGGAAAAAAATGAGGCATTATTTTGTTGTTGCCATTGTTATTGTAGTTGTTGTGGTTGTTGCTGTTGTTTTAAGGCAAAAGTTTTTATTTATATGTGTATACCGACCGAGAATTTTCCTATAAATTTTTTCCATTTTGTGGCAACAGCAAAAGGCAACGGAAATGCCGTAAGGCATCAGCCAGTCCGTCCGGCTGGCCACAGGTCGAGTTTTCCTTGGAATGCGGCAATTTCCTTGGCCGTCTCCGGGCTCATGAGTTGGCGGTTTTTCTCATTTCTCGCTTATCCCTGGCTGGCAATCTAATATTAGTTGAAGTTAAGAATGGGAGTCAGAACTGGGAACAGGGATTGGGAATGGGAATGGGAGTTGAAGTTGAGTTGCTGTTGCAATAAGCGAATTACTTGCATTTTAACAGCGCTCTTATTTAATGCGAATCAAATCGAGCAGAAAAACAAAAACCAAAAGGAAACGGTAGAAGGAAGAATACTAAAATTTTGCGTCCCTCAAAATTCAAGCGGAAATGTGATAAGAATTTAACGTAGTGGTCAAAACGATTTTTAAAAGAAATTTAAAT
The DNA here is from genome assembly GCA_018152135.1 of Drosophila paulistorum. NCBI lineage: Eukaryota > Metazoa > Arthropoda > Insecta > Diptera > Drosophilidae > Drosophila > Drosophila paulistorum. The sequence continues at coordinate 8,641,624 of JAECXG010000805.1, read as the reverse complement.
ACATTGTCAATAGACAAGAAAGGAAAACTTCTCTAGTATGTCTCGAGACCTTTTTCTTTACTATAGTAAATTTTACCTCTTCGAGAAAAAGAGTCTTACTGATATATATGTATAAGTTTTAAGGCGATTTTAATTCGTTTATTTTAAGTCTATAGCTAATTAAAGATTTGAGAAATAGAATAGGAATCGTATTGACCTAATGCTAAAAAAAGGAAAAAAGATGCGCCCTTAATTCATGGTGGCATTCCATATTCTTTATAATTTAATTTTATATATCCTACAAATTGTGCATTTTATTACTTTATATATTTAAGTAGATTTTTTTATAATTCCTTTTCAGCATTAAGAATGTTTTCCCCTTCATTGCCCTTTAGTGACGCCCATGGCAATGAGCCTACATTGTGTACATCCAATTATAATCTATAGCCTTGTTATTGACTACTGTCTGGTGGTTTATTTTGAACTCATCAGCAATAAACCGTGAAAACGAACAGTAGCTAGATCAATCAAATCAGAGGTTCGATTTCCAGTTCGTTGCCTATCGGGAATACACAGTACACAAACAAAAAAGTACAAAAAACAACCAAAACCCCCTGATGAGAGTGGCGTGAAACCAATGCGATCAAACAAAACTCCATTCCTGTTGCTGCCCCCATTGCCAAATTCAAAAGCTGAAGCCGCATCATTAATTATGCTCAACATTGCTCAACAGCAACAACAGGAACAACAATAATACAACAACACAAAAGCTGTCAGCACACGTTGATCTGTCAAATGCCGAAACTGGAACTGAAACCGAAACCAAAACTCTGAGACTGAGACTGAGACAGACCTGAAATACGAAAAGTCAGCAAAGAAGAAATGCTGCCGATCTCTCCACTTGGCTGCGATGCTTTTGTATTGCATCTCAAACAAAAATATTGATTAATCACAAATGAATGAAATATATACTTGCTTATATACATACATGTATATCTGAAAGAAAAAGATGATTATATTGCTGCTTAAGAAGAGGATTTAGAGATGGGAGTTAGCATTGATATAAATTCGATTGGTAAATTACCCGAACTCCAAAAATTCCAAAAATGTTTTTAACAATTTTACCCAAAGTTAGTTTTTTGGATGTTGAAAAAATGTAAAAAGTACTTAGCTGGGTAGATATTATTACGCATTGAGTAAGTTCTCGAATGATTGATATTTTTGCTTAGAAGGCACCCAAAAAGTCTAAAATTATTTAAAAAACGAATTATTATTTTTATTTTCACTAGAATTTAAAATCTACCGAACCTGGTTTTCTAAAACACATCGTATTAAGCAAATCCGTGTTGATCTAGACATCGACTTTATACAAATTAAAAGCTTAGAAATCTTTTTACTGGTCGAATTTCACAAAATATTAATTATTTGTTTTTTAAGTTTTATGTGATTTTGAATTGACCATTTTATTATAAACAAATTCTTATAACATGTTGTTATAAAAACAAGCATAGATCTAGCAACAAATCTTGCAGTTTGGTCTTGGAATCGGACCTAATTGAGCAGAGATCCTAATATTTCCAATATCATGAAGTTCACGTTGAGTCCGTTTGTTTTTCAGAGATCGACTATTATAAAATGTAAAATACGATTAGAATAAAGGACTGATATTTTCAAGGCAGTCATAGAGTAGTAGTTCAAGTGGAAATCGTGTCACGTTAGTGTCATCTCTAGTTCATTCATCATTCATTCTTTTCGATTCATTCATTTGAAACAGTTGCTGTCGCTGCTGGTGCTGGGCCTTTTGAAAGTGTCAAGATTTCAAACGATCTTTAAGCTGATTTTTGGCCTTCAGCGGCAAGTCTCCACCAAGATGTTTGTCTTTGTCTTGGCTTAAGGCATGGCCTTCCGCCCGCCATACAATTTACAATAATAATTTTTCATCCAACCCATGAAATGGCCACTGAAACCGTAGCGTTGGAAGCTAAGGAATGAAATACAATCATTTTCATTTTTTCTTCGCTTCTTCAATGGTCGATGGAGTTTCTTTTGTTCGATTGCGAAAATTGCGAGCGCAGGCGCAAAAGCCGAGCTTTCCATTGTACACGTTCAGTATACATATAGACTACTTATGTACATTCACACTAAGTCGGCCGATACGCTTTGAACTCGAAACTAATTTTCAATGCGACTTTTGTGCGGTAATCGCATTCGCATCGTGTCTGGCATTTTATTGTCAATACGAAAATCAAATTGATTTCCAATGGGAAAAACCACTTAAATTGACATTAATTTTACTTCTGTGCAGCGTCTCGCTTTTCCCTCTCGTTCGTTGATGGGCTTTAAATAAAAATTCTCATTTTTGTAATTCGCTTTCAATCTGAGCAGACATGCAAAATATTATAATCCAACCAACATTCTATACCTACCCTACCCCAACCCCATAGAAATGGAAAATGTAAATATTCTGTATGCAAAAAATAAGGAATATGAGAGAAAATCCGAATGGAAAAAAGTTTCCCTCGCTGATTTTGATTGACAGCTTCGTCGGTGGCATCATCCCCCTGATGGATTTCATATTTCTGAGCCGGTGCCAGGCCAAAATGACAGCAGCAGCCATCGCAGAGAAAAAGAGACATCGACAGAGATAGATACATAGATATGTATAAGGAAAGAAAGAGAGAGAAAGAGAAGAGCGACCAAGAGGCTGAGACTTGGTCTTAAGCCCTGGACAAAAACTTTATCTCTGCAACCAAAAGCAGCTTTCCACATTTTCATGGCAGACATAAACAATTTTTTTCCACCGTTTTTATATTGTATATGCCATTGTATATTTTATATATATATTTAAGATATATTTGTATTGGTGGAAAGTTTTTCAATTTGAGCCGCTTTAAAGTATTCAACTTGACTTCATCAACTCAATTTAAATTTTCTCTGTGGGCGAAGTGAAACCGTGGCAACAAAATGTAACCAGATTTTAACTGACTACAAAATATTTATTTTTCTTTTGCTGGCAAAACAAAAAATTGCCCCTTAATGACTTTTTGATATAAACAACGAGAACGTGGAAAGATCAGGGCAGAAGAGGGGACCTGGGAGAGGGAGTAAAAAATAAAAAAATAGATTTTATACAATGCGTAACACATTTTATATATTTTTTCACACAAAAGTCTTTAACCAAAAACGAAACGAGTCTTTTGTTTATATAGTTAAATTTTATATTATCTTGGGATAAAATTTTTAAAACAAGTGCCAAAAATTGGTATGCAACCAACTAACGATAGAAATCTTAGCTTTACTGTTGATATAACTTTCTTTCTGTTGTAAAAACTTCAAAATAACTTTGTTAGGATACCTGTTAAAAAATTTGCAGTTACTTGCATATGAGAATATCCTTGTTAAAAACATTCAGAGAATTATTTAATTCTAATATATATTCATCAGAAATTATATTGAAAAGTTTTTTATACAAAACATGTTTTTTATTTTGCTTCAATCATTTTCACTCTACTAATTTTTATTATAATATTATTTTAGTTTTTCTAAAAAATTCATTTCGTTTTAGAAACAGAATATGTAAATATTTTTATCATTTAAATACTTATAAGCATTTGACAATGACATTTCCAAAACGAAACACTACATGTTCTAGAACATTAATCAAAAATTTTCACACCTCTCTCACCGCACAATTTTTGAGAATTGTAAATTCCAGCAGAGCAGAAACCGAGAAGAAGAAGTCTCTTAGATCAACAATCTTATTTATTTACAGACAATTCTCGTTTTGTTGCTGTAAATGGTTGTATTGTGTGACATTTGCTGGTCATGAAAAGTCATTAAATATATTTCTCTAATTTATCTTTTGACACTGTCTCTGGGTAATGACATTAAAGAGTAAAACACTCTTAACACAAAATGCGGAAATGTCTGCTATGATATCCTGTGGTGCGGTATTTTCGGGGCTCTTGGCCGGGGTGGATTGAGGTGTAGGATTCACCCCTTTTATTCCTCTCACACTAATTAAAACTAATCCAAGAGACGAGAGGCAAGTTGTTTGTACTTTTTCACATAAATGTCAATCAAATTGTACAATTAAATGATTGAAGAGAACCTTTTAGAGCTTTAGGTGGCATTGGAATGCCAGCTCTTAGGGTATTTGTCAATTTTCCAATAAAATATTTATATACATTTATATGTATCTGACGATATTGATACAAAATTTATTTTCACTGAGAAATTGACTTTTTGTACGTCTACGTCTATGTCTAGCTTTGGGGCCTGAGAATGATTAATGATTCTTTGCTGCGCATTCGTCAGCTAGGTATTTGTATCTGTATCTGTATCGTGTTTTGTTTTTCTATTATTTCTTGTTTCTTCTCTGGTGCATTGCAACATTTGGCATTTTGAAGCCACGTCGCATTCGTTGTCGTCATTGTCCTCCTACCACTCCACAATCATCCAGAAGAGATTGCATTGAATTCGTCATGAGTTCTTTTGTTTTCTTTAAAGTTTACGTTTACCAACACCAACCGCAAAACGTAGACATAATTCAAGTCAAGAGTAAGGTTTAGTTTACCAACTAACTCCATTTTCCCAATCTCCACTTTCTGCCTTTACAGGCAATGACAATGGAAGAAGCGGGGGGAAAGATTGTGGCAAGATAAATTGAGGTCATTTTTTGCCAGTGTCCACCTTTCGGTCATCTGGGGTCCTTAGGTCGGCCGTCTCTTGGACTCCCCAACCTTTGTTGACCGCTGCCACAAATGTCCTTAATGTGCATCCTTATTATGGACAGGGACACTGACTGTGGCATGTGTAAGTTGAGGTTGAGCTTAAAAGCGAATGTGTGGCATGTAGTTAGTGGTAAGCAAATAGATACGATAACACCAACATTCCTTTTCGAAATTCCTTGGAATTCTTCTAGGGAGCGGGAAATTTCCATGAATCACACTGTGAGAAACAGAAACTGCACATATGCTATTTTAATTAAATATGCTCTCTTTAAATTTAAGCTTCTTGAAAAAGAATTTTAAGATATTAAATGTCTAAAATATTGGGATACCTATACCTAACTTTAACTTCGTCCTGTTCTTATTACGAAAAATATACAAATTACTTTGTGAATGTATAATACTTGTATTTATAATTACTTACAGACTTATTATAAATAATATAAATATAATAATACTATATCAACATGGCACTCGAATGCTTTTAATCGGTCTAAATAGTAAAAATTTTGTTGTCATTACAAAAGATCTTATCTATCTATTAATAGGAATTAAATACCTTCTTTCAAGTGTATTTTTAGTGAAACTGAATCCTTTAAGTATTTACATATCTCTCTGTTCTTCTGTACCTTTTATAGAAATTTTTTGCAATTGTTTGCAAAATTTACACTCATTTTAATTTTCGGTCTAGCAGCAGCAAATGTGTTAAATGGTTCTTCAACCTTTGGCTTTCCCACCCCCTTTTTCTTTTTCACTCTGGCACTTGTCCTGTTGAAATTAGGAAAAACATACACATAAATTTTCACTGCACTTTTTCGAAACGTTTTTTCGTTCAAGCCAAAGGATGGTATATGTTTTTTTCTTTTGGTTTTTTGGGACAGTGTGAACGAGTGCGTTTAAGTGTTAACAATGTAAATTATGCCGTTTAGTAGCCAGAACAAAGTTAATAAGTGTATTTTGAAGGGGGCTGTAAATCATGACAATGAAGGAGTAGGGCTAATATCCTTCCTAATTTTATTATATGTATATTATGCTTTAACACATGCTCAAGCGAAATTTATGAGAATATAATAGCCCGTAGGCCAAGTGCAAGTGATGATTTAAAATCCACTCGCACACACACACACACCACAGAGAGAAAGTATCCTTTCTACTAGTTCTGCTTGCTGATAAGTTTCCATTTTGACTTTTCCGGCATTTCATCCATGCTGATGACATTTCCCAAGCCGAACCAGAGCCAATGACAAACGAAATTCATTTTGTAATTTTCAACCACGAGAGCAGAGGAGGGGAGACTATAGATGTAGGCGTAGATGGAAGAGTGGGAGGACCAACATCATCATGTCGTTGACCAGGCTGCAGAAATTGCACTCAACTCTTACCAAATACATTTTCGCCTGCAAAATCTTTTGCCAGCTCTTTCTCTCTCACAGCCTTTCTCTGTCTTCCTTTCTCTGTGGCTCACTTTCGGTCGTCCTGGTTTTAGAAAATTATCTTTTTGCTCGTCGTCGCCAAAAAGGAAATCATATTTTCTGCTTTTGTGCACTTTACTTTTCAGTTTTCACTCTGCTTACCCTGCTCCTCCTCTTCCCCCAGCTCCTGTTCGTGCTCTTGCTCCTTCAGTTTGTGCTGTTCGTCCTCTTCCTTGTGGCTCGTAAACAGTTTTCGTTGGTTGCAACTTTTGTGCGAAATTTATGCTTTCGCTTCCCATATCTGTATCTCTCTGGGCACTTTTCGCAAGTAGCATATAGTATACACGACTTTTTCCCAAAAAGGGGAAATGGGTTCGGGTTGTCGTTGTTGTTGTTGCTACTGCTGCTCTGTGCATCCCCACCAGGTGGTGTTTATGGCATCCGCTTTTCGAGAGTATTGATGAAGGAACTCGCATCTGTAATTCAATCAGTGTCTATGTCTGGGATGCCATTTGGTTGCCTTTCACATCGCCGTCAGAGCACAACCGGAGGAAGTGTTTACGCAGCTCGTTCAACTGGAAATTTTCAACCGAAAATTCTTTTACATAACCTAAATGCAAATTTCACGGTGAAAAATAAAAATAGCAAAATTCGAATGATATGCACAATTTTTTTCTTGTCTTTCTCCTTTTACTCTTACTCTTATGATGTGCTTTTCTCTCCTTTTTACTTTTCTTTCACTTACCATACATATTTCAAGATAGTCAAATTTTCAGTTTCTGTAATTGAATTTATGATAATATTTGATATATACAAATAAAATATATTTCGCCTGCAACTAATGACGTGAAAGAAATATTATAGGAAATTTATTTTAAACTTTAGAATAATTTGCTCGTAAATCATGGTAAACTATGGAATCGAGAAATATATAAAAGGCATCAGGTTGTTTTACAATCAATGTTTAAAATTCAAAAATATAAAATATTCGACATGTTTTCCTATTCCTTTGGTTAATAATTTCCATAGATATTTGCCCTTTTCTAGTCTTTTGATTGTCTAATTCATTTATATTCCAGAAAATAAGGCTTTAGTTTTAATGAGGTTACTTAATTAGAAACTCTTGGTTGATTTATTTTAAAAAATTTTAATAATCGGGGACTTTCAGCAGTACCGGATTAAGCCATTGGGAACCAAGTAACAACCAAAAAAATAAACATAAGTTTTTGGTATTTAGTGCAAAATCTTATCTTATCTTATCTTAATTAAATCGCAGTTTAGGTAATTATAGAATTTCAACAAAATTCTTCAAAAAACCAGAGGGCCGGGGCTAACTTCGAACGTGTCAAAGTTTGTATACCCTTGCAACTTTGTTAACTCTTTCCATGCCTATAGCCATCAAAGTGAAAAAACTTTTAACTAACAAGGCTAATGTTTGCGAAAGAGCGGCCTACAATCTTAGCATAAGAAATAGCGAAGTTATTGACAAAAGTCACTGTTTTTGACCGATCGTTCCTAATCAAATTTGGCACAGTGGTTTATAGGTGTAATTAACTGACCAATATTAAATTTCACAATAATAGCTTAGAAATTGAAAGTTAATGAGAAAAGTCACTGTTCGTGACTTTGCCGTTTGTATGGCAGCTATATGATATAGTGGTCCGATCAGGCTGAATCCGCGATATACAAACTGTGCAGTATATACAAGCCTACATGCATTTCAACTCTGTAGCTCTAACATTCTAGGAGGAGTTCGCGTCGATCCAGACGGACGGACGGACGGCCGGACATGGCTATTTGAACTCGTCTCGTCGGGCTGATCAAGAATATATATACTTTATATGGTCGGAGATGGTTCTTTCTATGCGTTGCACACTTCTGACCAAAATTAATATACCCTTTTTGCAAGGGTATACAAATTAATATTTGGCATTTTAATGCAGGTTTAAGCATAAGCATAAGAGTTCATTGGAATAGTTTGGTGACACGGGCGGATACAGGCAGATTTCAGGGACTCAGAACACCACCGATATGTCAGTAATTCAAATAATCTTTGACTGGGTTCTTTATACTACCAACTAATTAGTCTGCATAGTAGTCCTGCAATTCCGATAAATTCTCATACTGACTTGCTTAGCTTAGCCGAAAGTCTTGATTTTTGATGGCACCCTTCTTGAACGTATTTTCTAGATCCGTCCATCTTTGTTGTTTTACGGTATATATTTGTCTCGCTAAAAAAGATAAATTGATTGAATTGATAAGCATTAAAAAACGATAGCATAGATTCGCATAGTTTTTCAGAGTTTTTGAGAATTACAACAATTTTATTAAATAATTTCCAGTCAATTTATCTATTTGCCTCAGAACAATGAATCAATCTTTTAGTGATTTTGGAAAGAAGCATGGGCTTTTAGCGTTTGCAAATCCTGCAATATGGCTAATCTGGTACTGTCCTTCAGAAGCTTTATTGAAAATAATATATAAAGTTATTTGTTTTTTTTTTCTCCACAATTTTCACCAGAATTTAAATTGCGCTTACACCCAAACGGAAAAAGTGGTTTTTCCACTTTCCACGAAATACAAAAGAAAGGCAAACAAAACAGTAGCCGAACTACTTGAGAACATGGCTTTGAGCACCCGTCTTTCTCAGCAGTTTGATTGATTAGATTTTTTGTTAATTACTTAACGCTTGAATATACATACACCTCATTTGAAGCTGAAGGGACATAGCGACAGTTCGCGACAAACTTGGGAGAGAGAGAGAGAGAGAGAGATGCGTCAAAATCATCAGCTGCAATTTTTAAATGTTTGAAAGGGGGTGGGAAGGGTGTAAACTTTCAGGAGGGAATTTCCTTAGTTTAAGCAAACGGATTTGTTATGCACCAGCTGACGCGATGCTGATGGATGGGAAAGTATCTGCGATTTCTTACCTTGAAAACGAATGCAATATGTCAAGTACACGCATGGGCCACGCCCACCACCACTCAAGCGCCGCCGTGTTCAAAAATGAAATTCACATTCACTCTTGAGTCTCAAACAAGAAATGCAATTTCTCAATTGCAGCTGAATTCGTTCCAGAAAACGGCCTGCCCCGACGACTGCGTACTGCATACACAAACACTCAATTGCTGGAGCTGGAAAAGGAATTCCATTTCAATAAATATTTATGCCGCCCAAGAAGAATTGAAATTGCAGCCAGCTTGGATCTGACCGAGCGACAGGTGAGTTAAGTTTCACAAACACCACTCTCGCGGTGGCTCTGTGTGTCTTCCTTTCAATTTATTTCAATGTATTCCTCCCGTGTGCAAATAAATAAATAAATTTCAACAGCCACCGCAGCCAACAGCTTGCAAGCATCTCATCTCGCCTTGGCCACGATGCAACGGTTGGTGGAAAGGTGGAAAAATTCCATTATTTCTGATAAATTGCATTCTGCCAAGGTTGACAGAGACGCAGAGGCAAGAGGCTCGGGAATCGCTTCCTATTTCTCTATTTAATTGCTCACCTTGACGCCTTTCAAATTGGTTTGGTTTCCTTGTTACAGGTAAAAGTTTGGTTTCAAAATCGTCGCATGAAACACAAGAGGCAAACCCTATCGAAAACAGACGATGAGGATAATAAAGATAGTCTCAAAGGTGATGACGATCAATCTGATAGCAGTAAGTCAAATGATTATTAACAATCAATTAGTATAAGAACAAAGAGCATTAAACAAGTACTCTCTGTGAAATAAAGTCCGCTCTCCTTTGCTCAACTTAACTTGGCCTCTTTAAAACTGTTAAAGGAAGAGAAAAAAGGCAGCGGAAAAAAAACCACAAGAGGCTGAGAGAGTTTATGTCTTCCGTTTCTTCACATCTTTAAGCCAGGCTGTCTTAGCGTTCCACTTTTACTTTTCATGTTTTTTTTTTGGTTGAGTTTGAGTCTTTTACCCAGAATCAAAAGTAAAAGATGCTTTTGCTGTGGCTTATCAATCATTGTCAAGATGATTTGGAACTAACTTTTGCATTCCCATTCCTCCGCGCCAGCTAACCCCTTTTGCTTTGTGAAGAGTAGGACATAATTTTGCTCTTTTATTTTATTCCCTTTTTTTGCTTGTGCTTTTCTTATAAAAGCAAATCATCAATTTCAGGCCCATATATATACTTATGTATATAGATTGGTCCACGTAAACTAACTTAAGTTCTTGGAAAATATATATATATATTTTTTTTTGTACAGATTCCAATTCGAAGAAATCGTGTCAAGGTTGCGAACTGCCCTCCGATGATATCCCCGATTCTACATCAAATTCCCGAGGACATAATAACAATACGCCGAGTGCCACTAATAATAATCCAAGCGCAGGAAGTTGTACGTTTCCTTAATAGAAAATTTCACTTGAAAATTAAATTTAATAATTGACATTAATAATTTAAAGTGACACCCAATTCATCTCTGGAGACGGGCATCTCTTCAAATTTGCTAGGCAGCACCACGGTATCCGCCTCGAATGTGATTAGCGCTGATTCCAGTGTGGCATCTAGTGTCAGTTTGGACGATGATATCGAGGAAAGTAGTCCGATTAAAGTCAAAAAGAAAGACGAGAGTCAGGTAAGTTAATATTACGTTTTGACCCTCGAACTTTACTTAAATATTACTTTCCGAATGGTTAGGTTATCAAAAAAGAGGCAGTTTCCACTTCATCAAAGGCCTCGCCATTTGGCTCGGCCTATGACTCGTCAACGGCCAGTTTGGCCAGTTTTCGTCGAGATTCGGATGTGCTTACAACGCAACCACCGACTGCCAAAGGTTCTGCGAAGAAACGTTATCAAAATAATGCTAATTCCAATGCCACGCCCACAGCCCTCAATGATAATGGCTCAGCAAGTAATGGAGGTGGTGGTAATGGTTCTGCTTACTTTCCTGGCGGTTACTATCCTACAAAGCAGCAGCAAATGCAACAGCAGCAGTTGCATCCGCATCAACAACCGCAGCAGCCACAACAACAACAACACCAGCAGCAACAGCAACAACAACCGCAAGATTACTATGGCAAATACGATATTGAATTTCACCAACAAAACAATCAACAACAGCAACAACACGAACAACAATTTTACTACAATTACAATGATTCCAATGGTAGTGCGTACATGAACCACCAGCAACATCAACAACAGCAACACCAACATCAACATCATGTTGGTGATTTTGAAGCGCCACCTATCAACGGGCCAGGCAACTTCAACAATTCGGCTTACTACGATAACATGAGTTTTCAACAACACCAACACCAACAGTCAGTCGTATTTCAACAACACCAGCAACACCAACAACAGCAGCAGCAGCAGCATCAACAACAGTAAGTATATCATATAGCTCCCATACAAACGGCACCTATAAACCACTGTGCCAAATTTTATAAAGATCGGGGGACTATATCATATAGCTCCCATAGGATCGGTGGAAAACAGTGACTTTGATCAATATCTTCGTTATTTCCGAAGATTGTAGGCCGTTCTCTCGCAAACATTAGCCTTTTTAGATAAAATGTTTTTTCCTTTGATGGCTATAGATAAGGAAAGAGTTACTAAAAAAGTTGCAAGGGTATACAAACTTTGACGCGGTCGAAGTTAGCCCCGGCCCTCTGGTTTTTTTAGTTTTTGATTGTAAATATAAATACCATGAGGACTTCTTAAAAAAAAATAATTATCAATCGTTCTGATGTGATATAAATTGAGTACACCAAATTGCATCATATTTAGTTCACATATGAAGAGGCGATGTATTAGAAAGAGCCCATAATTTCGTCTTTCCCATCAAACCATTATAAATACTTATTCTTCTAAAATTCTTTCAAAAATAGTTATCCCCGATTTATTGATTATTACTATCCATTTAATTCTTGAAAAATCCCCTCCTTTCGAAAAGATACCAATAGTCTATAAAACAAATTTGTAATAGTTGTTAGAGTGTTAAGACCAGTTTCACTTAATCTGTCCATTAAATAAGGGAAGCTTTGCTATGCCACCATTAAAATAGTATTCATGTTCCTTAGTTTATCTTATTATTAGTAACAAACATTTAATTATCTTATTTACATTTATTCTTCAGGCATATGCATCACCTGGGCGCTGGCGAGACATATAGTGCTCTTGGTTTACAAATGGAGAACTGCGAAGGTTACAATAACTTTGGCAATGCTGTGGGTGGTGGTGGGGGTGTTAGTGGTGGCTATTATGAGACGGCCACAGGGGGTCAGCAACCCTCTGGACCAGCCGCACATGGTCCTCAGCATGGCCATCACCCACACTCACATCCCCATTCGCATCCTCATCCTCATCCACATCCACATCACCATCATGCCCAGGTGCAGGCAGCGCAGGCGCATCATATACATGTGGGTGGAGGAGCAGCAGGTCCACCACCCCCGCCCATACACCCAAACTTTGGATTGAATGGAACACCGACAGCAGTACAGAGTCCTCAAGGATTTGGCAATAATGGAGTTGGAGGAGTTGTTGGAGTCGCTGGTGTTCCTGGAGTGACTGGAGTTGCCGGAGCTGCTTTGAGTGGATTAGAGAACTCGAATAGTTCGTCGGATTTTAATTTTCTGAGCAACTTAGCAAATGATTTTGCTCCGGAATATTATCAACTCAGTTAGTTCATATAGAGAGCAGATTCCCGATCCAAAACCTAATGTCTATTTACATATATTTCATATGTAATTGTAACTTAGCCTAATTTCCCGTATGTATGTATGTATGAGTCTTATTGTGTGTGTTTTTGTGTGTCTGTGTGTTTGTTTGTGTCTCTCTCTATCTATCTGTTTCTCTCCTTCTTCAGCATTAGCCCTTTTGCTCTTACTTAACCACATATCTGTATATAGTTGAGTCCATGAATTATTCTATGACTCACAATTAAGAATTCAAATCTATGAGATAATTTGTCATCTGTCTATATGAAAATGAAAACTTAACTAAACGACGATTCGAGATGAGATGAAATTAAATTGACAATTTTAATTTTGGCTACAAGTCGAAATTTTTTCTAATCACTCAAATGTAAATATCTAGAAAAATTTCAAATTCCTTATTACCGTAATCAAATATTATACATATATGTAATTAACAACAATGAATAACCTTAATTATATAGAAAAAGCAAAGCAAAACTATTTTCAAATTTTCGTTGTGTAAATATAAATATAATCTAAAAATAAATAAGCTTAAAACGCAACTGCAACCCAGAAACAAATCAAATCAAAAATTTGAATCCGTTCCGATTCAAGTGCAATTTCTCCAAAATTTAATTTAAATGTTTGTAATGTTTGTATGTTTGTTCAAAAAAAAACAAAGAAAAAATTTCAATATTATTAACAATTTGCTAATTAAAGTGGAATGAAATGAAATAATTCATAACTATGGCTTAGATATCTTTGTAAGTAAAGCTAAAAAGAATAAATTTAATTAAGATATGAATATGAAAAAATACAATTGACTTGAATTTGTTGTCTACTCTTCTACCTTTCTTTCTTATTGAGCCTCCTTCCAAAATATGCCTCGATATCGGCTGACAACTGATGATGGATGATTTTTGGGTAGGCACAGCACCCGGCTAACATAAAAAAAGGAAAATACTCCCTAAATAACACAGAGCCCAAGTTGCCAGCATCATAAATAAATTCATTTATTTTTCGTTATATTAAAGCAATATCACAATCATTTCTATAAGCTCCAATTTTCATTTTAATCTTTAGTATAAGCATTTTATTTCAAATATCTAAAAGTCTCATTAATTGGAATGGCTATTTACTTTTTCCAACTACTTTTCTGCAATTCAATTCATTAATGTACAGTAACACTCTGTCCCTCTTTATTAGTCTGTTTAGCAGAGCCGATTTATATTGACTGCAACTTGTGTTCTTTATATCCGATCTTTGGGGAAATTGTGTTTTGCTTTTAAAACTATCCCATTAGCAAATTGCATAGGGATGCTCCATATCCTTCTTATCCTAAATGATATAGTAGTTTGATCCTTGCGATTTTTTTACTTTATCTTACATATGTATATCGACTCAGATTTTCACGCTGATGACGAATGTATATACTTTGTGGGGTAGGAAACGTCTCCTTCTATGCGTTACAAACAACATCTGAACAATTCGATAATATCCTCTGCAAGGGTATAAAAAATCCAGAAATGCCAAATTGCTGAATTCTACTAAAGTGAGGAAAAGGCATTATATACATAGATATTTCAATACTTCAAAATCATGTTTAAATTATAAAAGTTATGTAATTTTTTTTTTTTTTTTTGATTCTGTGCAAATGCAGCGCCTTGTTTGTATGAAAATACATTTTGCATTATTTAGTGCAATATAACTTTGAAATATAAAAAATTAATTTCGATAATTTGTATTTATTATTATTTTTTAGGAATCATTGAAAACAAAAACTGCTTTTTAATGTTTAAATTGAGGTATTCTGAAAGTAATTAGGTATATTTTTTATTAAAATTCATTAATTATTGTACAGTTTAGGAAGAAATAATAGAAACCGCTTTTACCTTAACCTTAAGCATCTCATTATTCAGATTTAAATCAACTCAAATCAGTTATATAAGAATGGTTCATTTCTAATCTTTACGTTAAGTATAAATATGTACATAAGTATAAATAAGTATGTAGTTTCCATCTTTAACTTTTTTTTTTGCATTTTTCTTCACCTAATTTGGAGAATTTACATTTAATATGTAAAAGTGAAATACTAAGGGTAAAGAGTCCATATGTTTTCTACTCAGATATACTCAATATATTACATTGAAAGGTTATTTTCTTAAAAAAATTCCCTTCAAATGTTCCTTCCTTTACCTGTAGCAATCTCAAATGCATGAACTTAAGTTATTATATTTCACATTTAAGTTAGTCTAGACATTTGAAGGAGAAAAATTGTTGATAATTTAATGTTGCAATATATTCTTTAATTGGCAAGTTAAAATTTTCTAACGGAGCAACAAAAGCGGCACCAGATTATATTGATTTCATTATTGCAGTTGTCGACATTTACGCTTCATTTGACGGTTAATTCTCAACACTTTTGCATGCTTTTGTCCCACAGGACACTCTTGGCTCATTCGTCAACCAGCAGAATCCCTTCCTCTTTCATGGGCTCCCTCTTGATTTCGCCTGTCAACGTTTTAAGGACCAAGGATAAGAGACTAAATCCATATGATGCCCTTGTCCATACCCATGCCTGTGTCCCATGTAGTCGGCACAACGTACATTTCTGACAGAAGCGGTGAAAATTGAAGATTGATCACCCGGACCAAAGTGTTTTGTGTTTGAAAATTTTGGCCTGCCTGTTGGTTGTCCCATGTCCATGTCCGTATCTACATGCATCGAGTGCCTGGCTAAAACCTAAACAATGTCTGCCTATAGACAGATATTCCCAAAAGGGAGAACTGTCCCTTCTTGTCTAATTTAATTAAATTAGTTAGCCACTGCATAAGGATCATAGAAAACTGAAATTAACCATTTTTCCTCGATAAAAAACGAAGAAAAATGTTGCCTCTGCTTGGCAAATTTGCAAAGTAATGCAATTAGCTTATAAACATTTAACTAGTTAATCGCTTTAGTCCGGGACTTTGGAGTTATGTTTATGAGAATTACAATTCGTTTGGCTACCTGCATGGTAAATGGTCCAAGCAATTGAAATAATGGCAATTAAAGTTGTACAGAAAACCAGTTTTTAGTTTATTCGTATGTTGCTTTTCGTTAGTGTTTTTTTAATTTCATTTTTTTGGCAGCAGCGGCACCTGGGTAAAACTTTATTTTTGCTGACTGTACTTAACAAAATGTTACTTACTTATCGCATTTAGGTTCCAGTCCATAGGCTTTGTGGGGGCCATGCCGCCCGACCTTGATACATATACATAACTACATTTATTTTTGGCCTTTCTGTCTCTTTTTCTTGTTATTTTCTTTGTAAGTAATCATAACGAAATGCCTTAAAGTTAAAATGTTTGGTTTATAACTACTTTTTATCGTTTACATTTTTGTGTTTACATGCATTAAGAAATATGTATAACCAAGAAGCTGTTTATTAAATAAATGCTGCATAAGTGTTTAGTGATACATAAAAAACCATTATTAAAATAGAATTTCCTGATGTATATTTGTATGATTATCTATTAGTGTTTCCATTCTTTTACAATTTCGTCACATCTTGGAATTCTTATACGCAATTCTTATTGCTTGAAATCTGAATCGGTGGTCTCAATTGCTCTATGCCTGGGCTGTAATCAAAGGTCGTTCACATTAAATTCGGACAATGTTATCCTGTTTTATTTTGCATTCCTTTTTTCGATTTTGTTGAGGAGAGTGCAGAACTTGTTTGTCAGAGACCAACAAAACGAAACAACGGAAAAAGTTCACAGACATTAAAAATAAAAATAAGAAAAAAAGGTGGAAAAAAAGGATTTGCTATGCTGCCCAATGCGAGGGTTTATAAACTTTTGTTTTCAAATCCTTTAAAGGATCCGCTGGCTTTCTCTCTTGCTGTGAGTGCAACGAACTGATGGTCCTTCTTCCGTCATTCCATCTTTCCGCCCTCCTGTCCCACTGTCTCCCTATATGTCTGTCTGGTTAGCTGAAAGAAAGACTGGAAAAAAATGCATTTGCATTTGAATAGCAATTTATATAAAAAAGAACAAGATGATCGGTTCTTGACTTTACTTGCTGAGTGATAAATAAATATTTTTATTAGGAAATCTTGGATATTTTGTGGCAACTTTGGAAATTCCCACAGTTGATCTCACACCTGTTGTCGAAAGAACTATTCTAAACGAATAGGGTGATCCAAGGTCAAAGCTTGTAATCTCAGCTAACCAACTGCTCTGATCGGATCTCTTGCATTTTATATTTTTGATGTTTTTAGTTACGTGCTTTGTTGTTGCTTTTGTTGTAGTTTGTGTCTTTCGCTGACCCTCTTCTTGGGATTTCTACTGAAATCTGACTAATCAAGTGGAAGATTTCATTGCCGAGGTGCTCTTGCTTCTTTGCTCAATATCGACGAACCCTTCTCAACTTCTTCCTCATCATCATCATCTGCCCTGACAATACCCAAAAGCCCAGACAAACACACAAGAAAGCACAAACAACATTTACAACAACAACCACAACAACGATGGAAAAAAGCCGATCAAGTGAGTTTTTTAAGGATCGTCGAACTGCATAGAGTAAAGGGGTAAACTGGCTTTCATATGCTTTCATATGTTCTGACTTTCAATATAAATAGCCGACAAGATTCTCCTGCCGGCTCATTCAGTGTTTTGTGTTGAGTCCAAGAGGTTGAGATCAGGAGCTCTTTGAGTTTTTCTACTCTATTCCCCCTTTTTCTTTTGGATTTTCTGGCGCGAAATCGGACAAAAATCGAAAGATGGATTGACCAAGGCAAGTAAAAATCAGAAGCATATGGAATACTTCAATTTAAGCAACTAATAAATACTTTTCACAGAATTTGGGTTTTATCTACCTAAGCAGCGCCTTACAAATCATGTACGTCCATGTGTAACGATCGAAATCTAATCCCAATGGGTTCCACCAGCCTTTATGTTTCAATTCATTCGTTCGGCCACTTTCAACATTTAAATATGGCATCCTGAATTTTGAATACTCAACGATTTCAGAACCACCGAAATCATGGACTAAGCAGAGCTCCATCATACCTTTTGGCACTCGACACGAAGCATTGAATCGTTGCACGATCACAATAAACCCCATCACCCATTCATCATCGTTTATTTGGCCATTGAACAAAATTTGCATTTGTGATTAAGTTTTAGGTATAAACAAATAAACAAAAAATAAATAACTACAATAGGCCACCAAAAACAGAACAAATTCTTTAACTTGCATTTAATTTATTTTATTTTTAATGAACGATTTCTCTTGCTCTTTAGTTCGTGAAATTAATAAATTAATATGTGTTATGTTTTTCAGAATTTACCATAATACTACTTAAATAATTATATAGTTTAACAACCATAAAACCTGATACAGTAGACAAAACAACAAAGTTTCAAGTAGATATACTTATTACATGAAGCTAACAAGAGAAGTACTTTAAGTAATAAGCGCCGATCTAGATAAGAGATATAAGATATGAATGGAAAGGGCTTGCGAGTTTATATAAATGAGGTTTAAAAATCCGTTTTAAAAGCTTGCGCAATTCAGATTTGTTTGGGAGACACTACTGCACAGTTAAAAAAATTATTTCAAGTCAAACATTTCGAATCAGCATCGCAAATCACTAATATTTTAATGAAAATAAGAGGTTTTCACCTACGACGTTCAAGTGTAAAAGTTTTATTTAAATAGTCTAATTTTTGCAAAAGAACGGCCTGCCATAGTAGGCTAGGGCAATGCTATCGGATTTTAATAGATAAAGTAAATTATTCTAACAGTTATTAATAGAGAAATTAAATTAATTTTTCTAATTCAATTCTCACAATTCAACAATATCGAATTTTTTGATGAAAGTACATTTTTGACGACCGATGGTTCCCAAAAGGAGTTTATGTTATATTATCCTGATCTTGATCAAATTTGGCACAGTTTTTAAAAACTACATCTATTTATTAGAATGGCAAATATTAAAAATATTAAAAAATAAGTTATTGAGAAAAGTCACGTGGCTTTGATGTATCCACGGGAGCTGAATAATATAGAGGTCCGATTCGGCTGATGTCGTATCATCGCGCTAATTAAGAATTTGTATATATACATTACAACCAAATGGTCGCAGATTCTTCGTTCTATGGCTTGCACACTTCTAATAAAAACTAATATACCCATTTTGGAAGGGCGGAAAAGTGCTTTTGGTCACTTAAAAGCCGCAACAATCATTGTGTCACCCAAAAAATTTAATCCGCATTCGCTTTTCTCAATTTTGTATAATTGTCAAATGAAACGACTAATATAATTCTTCTAAGTCAAATTATCTCTCAAAATAATGTTCAATGTGATTAACATTATGATTACCGAAACCATCTCAAAACGTTTGAATTTTCATCTCCAAAGCACCAATTACTTGGCTCCAAAAAAATATATAGTTGTCTGTTATAAATCTTCTGGTTCTCAATTCCCATTTGGAAGTTACTGCAATTATTTTTGACAAACAAAGTTTTTAGTAGTCTATACATAAGAATGCGAATGAGCATATTAATTTATCTATCATTACATTAAAACTACTTTATTTGATTTTGTAGCTTAAACTTCAAATAGTTGAACTTTAATGTATATTTTAGACAAGTTTTTGTCTATTTTATTTTATTATTTTTTATGCCGTCGCAAAGTCTTTATTGGCAAAATTATTTTATATTTCTTCTACATCCAAATCAGCTCTCTATATACAGAAAACAAAAAAGTTGGGAGAACTTAAGAAATATCCATATAAACGACCAAATTTTTAATATAAGTTACTCATAATTTACATTTGAAAGAATTTCAAAAATAACAAACTTGATTTAAAAATATATTCTATGATTTTCGATAATGTTAAACTTTAGATTTCGGTCGAATCAGCATCTGTACTGATTTAAGAGGTATGAATCCATCCCAGTTTACGCTGTCCAGCTTGTAGACTCCATTTTTATGATATCTCCCATTGAGGTTGCTTGAAAAAGAAATCGTTTATAATTGTTAATTTTAACATTAATATAAATCAAAGATCGATTGGCTACTTACGCTGCGTAACAAAAGAAAGTGAACCACCATCCACCAGAGTAGGTAACTGCACAATTTTGACTAAGATAACTGTCATTATCATTATCCCATGTAGAGAACTTCCTATTACTTTGCAATTGATTAAAAGCTGTACCCTTAAATTTTCCTAAAGACTTCAACAAATATTTTGTGGTCTCATTTCCGATTCTAAAGTTATCATAACTAGCAAATTCATGAGTACCGCGGAAGTACTCCATTTGTATGTAGAGTTCATATTGTTCCGAATTCGTAATGCGGTTTAATAGATCAAGCCCGATAAAAAATTCGCCATTCAATTTACCAAAACCATTGCGATAGTCGGACCAACTTCGATTGAAATTCTCACTGCCATCAAATCGCTTTTGAATAACTAACCAACCACCATCAGCAGTATCTCCATTACAGAGTCCAATGAAAGGATCAATTGTGGAAATTTGTAGTCTATAAATACCCGATGAGACGCCAAGGCAGCCGGTTGTATTCTCAATTTGAGTATACGAATGCTACAAATAGATTGGTATATATATTATAAACCATTCAAACTGAAGTTAAAATTTTTTGCTCACCGAATTATTCAAAACCTTGTGGGAGTTTAGGTCGAAACATCCAGCCAAGAGGACTGTTGCACCAAGAAAGACGAGCACACAAAGTGCCAACATAGCATAATTATTCATTTCTAAAGTTGTTCCAAATGAAGATAATTAGTATTTGTTATTTGAATTTGCTTTTGCTTGGCACGTTTGACGCGGAGAACGCCTCAGGGACTTATGAGCAAAATTTAAAAAAAATTCATTGTTGGCTTTTTGACACTGATCACTGGCATATTCGGTGATAAGGTTTGCGACACCAGCATCGGCAGAATTATGACTTATCTCTCATCTTTCAGGTCTATTTATTTCATCACCTTTGATTCAAAGATTCCGGTTTCTCAATTTGCACACATTAATATATTCCATATACAAAATATAGAGCAAAAAATAATTTCTTTATAATCTCTTTTCTCTTTCACTTTATAATAAGGAGATTCAACTGAATTTTGCTTTTTTGATTTGACATGATGGATTCTACATACTCGTAGACATTTTTTTATTGATGCAGTGCAATAATTATTTAATGTACAGTAATAATAGGAGCAACAATTATATATACAATGGCCAGAATAGGATTTAGGTCTTAGTGATGATAGCTGACAGCTGGGGCAGAGTAGGCGGCATAGGTGGCAGGAGCTGGAGCATAATGGACAGCTGGAGCGGCGGCATAGTGAGCCACAGCAGGAGCAGCCACGGTCTTGACCACAGTAGCGGGAGCGGCATAATGATGAGCAACTGAAGCTGGAGCAGCATAGTGGGCCACTGGAGCGACGGTCTTGACGACAGCGGGAGCAGCATAGTGAGCCACAGCTGGAGCAGCATAGTGAGCCACAGGTGGAGCAGCGTAGTGAGCAACGGGAGCAACGGTCTTGACTACGGCTGGGGCAGCATAGTGGGCAACTGGGGCAACGGTCTTAACAACAGTAGCGGGGGCGGCATAGTGAGCCAAAGGTTCGCGGTTGACGACGGCATTGAATCCATTGATGGGATCGGCGGTGTATTGGACAGTGCGCTTGTAGCCATCAGCATCGATCAGGGAGTACTCGCCACGGACCACATCACCATCGCGTTCCTCTACTTGAGCCTTGGAGTCGCCAGTCAGTTTGTCATCGACACCATAAGAGAAACGATACTGTGGATGGGGGTCATAGGGTTCCTCGGACTTCACCACGACCTTGTGGGCAACAGCCAAAGGAGCTGCCACTGGAGCCACTGCTTGATGGTAGGCCAATGGGGCATAACCAGCGCTGGCCACAGCCACAAATGCCAAAGCGAAAACGAACTACAAAACAAACGCGAGAAAGAGAGAGAGAATGAATATAAACGGGTAATCCCTCAATGAATTTGGCAAGAGAAGGCAATTGGGGAGAGACTTACCTTGAAGGCCATGTTATATGGATTTGAGTGGTTTATAGTTGGTGGTTCTTTACAGAAGTGAACTTGATTTGCGAATGATACATTTCTTGACACAATCGTCAACTTTTATAGTAAATCTGACTTGGCTGTGGCTGTTGGTGTTTCTGCTGCTGCTGCTGCTAGTTGCTTTTTGCTGGCGGTGAATGTTTCTCGGTGACAGCAAAAATTGTTAATGTTTTTCGACTTTGATTGTCTCGTATTTGGATCGTACTTGAACTTCCTGTTCGAAAACGTTAAGCTCTGTGGGTGTGCAGTGCGTACATGAATTTGATTTGATTTAACTCGATTTGATCTAGAATCTGGAGAGGTAGAGAGAAAGATCCTACTTGACGAAAGGTCAGTGAACATGAATTGAGGGTGCGACCACAGTGAAAACGATATGGGCGTTATGAGAATGGAACATTCTATTTCTATTTAGAAACACAAATCTTTATAATATTTTTAAAGTCTTTAAGTGAAACGGTATAAATGTGTAAAATCTAAGAAATGTCTTAAATAAAAAAGATTTTCATAAGTTCTAATTAAATTTCAAAGATTAAAAGTTTGTTGTAGAGTATAGATAATTTACCTAACGAGAGACATTTTCGTCTTTTTATCAGACATTGAGCAATTTATAATTTTGTAACTCAGAACTGGAATTATTATGTAAGATTAAGCAAAAAGATCGCCTTAATTGATATGTAAAAAGAGACAATAGATTGTGACCAAAAGTTAACCATAAAATGAATTTAAATTTTTTTCTACTTGCCAATGAAAGTTTTCCTAGCATTATTAGATTACACAAACCAAGTTCAATGAACTAGTGCGAAATATTCTCTTTAACATACTAGAAGCTATTGTAGATAATGCCTTCAGTTTATTTTACTCTACATCATCGATTTCGATCTAATTTTACAAAATATATAACAAGGTCACTGCAATTTCAACCCACCCAAGTATCTTCCATTAATCACACGCAGATGAAAGAAGGGGGGAAAAAATGCAGCTATTAGCGGCTGCAATCATTCCACTTAACCCTCTGATACGTGGGCACAGCAAAAGGAAATCCCCAAAATCCTTTCTAAATAATTGGCCCATTGGCAATCGATTGCGATTGCAACTGCGCAGCCTCTCGGCCAGTACGACAATCTCTTCGATGTCGATTGCGTCTGCGGTGACTGAGCGCTAATTTTGGGCCATGATATGCAGAAGGCCAACGTTAAGCACCTTACCACATATATGCATGATCGAAAAATTTGCTATCGAGGAAAGTGCATACAAGTCACTATAAATACGCAGACCCCTAGCAGAAACCATATCATTCAGCACTCAGACTCACTTCTGTAAAGAACATGGCATTCAAGGTATGCTGATACAGAAGGTTTCATATGCAGATCGGTAATATTTATCTTTTGTTTTTGCTTTTATAGTTCGTTTTCGCTTTGGCATTTGTGGCTGTGGCCAGCGCTGGTTATGCCCCATTGGCCTACCATCAAGCAGTGGCTCCAGTGGCAGCTCCTTTGGCTGTTGCCCACAAGGTCGTGGTGAAGTCCGAGGAACCCTATGACCCCCATCCACAGTATCGTTTCTCTTATGGTGTCGATGACAAACTGACTGGCGACTCCAAGGCTCAAGTAGAGGAACGCGATGGTGATGTGGTTCGTGGCGAGTACTCCCTGATCGATGCTGATGGCTACAAGCGCACTGTCCAATACACCGCCGATCCCATCAATGGATTCAATGCCGTCGTCAACCGCGAACCTTTGGCTCACTATGCTGCCCCCGCTACTGTTGTTAAGACCGTTGCTCCAGTTGCCCACTATGCTGCCCCAGCCGTGGTCAAGACTGTTGCTCCCGTTGCTCACTACGCTGCTCCAGCTGTGGCCCACTATGCTGCTCCAGCTGTGGCTCACTATGCTGCTCCCGCTGTCGTCAAGACCGTGGCTCCAGTGGCCCACTATGCTTCTTATGCTGCTCCAGCTGTCACCTATCACCATTAAGCTCCCGTATACTATAAATTTTGTTATCTGTTCTATTAAAAACTATGAATATTTAATTTAAAATTCACAAATCTATTTCTAAGACTTTTGTAGACCAATTCTCATAGTAGTCCTGCCAATAATTCCAGCCATGGCTAAAATAGGCGGATGCTAAAAGCCATTCACAATCAATACATTATCAAAGACATTAACAATAAGTTCCCCCTCAAATTGCATCCGGTTCTTAAGGATCTGCCAATACGACGAAAACGAAAAAAAACCCACATCGAATGGTTAAATAATACAAATCATTAACATTAACCGATTATATCCATTCGAATCGCTCTCACAATTAAACCATTTCTGCTCAGCGACATTGAAATTCCAAACGTTCAAATTCGATTTTTTTTTTGTACTTTTTGTTGTTCAATTTCAATTAATGCTCCATTTGTTACACCTTCCCAACAAATTTACCAATTTAACCAATTCAATTGGCGCTAAGCAAAGAAAATTAACTAATCCTATCAGCAAATAATTAATCAAAACAAGCCCATGCCGTAATCTAGTTAACCTCTACTAAACAAAATACATATCTGAAGGTACTTGTATGTCAGGGATTCTAATATCTCTCAAGATCAGAGTAGCACGTGGTCATGGAGTTTCCGGTTTTATTGGTCAGTTAGCTATATCTAACGGGTTTAATTTTTGTTAACTGACTTCTATTTTAAGCCGGCTCTTTTTTCGCCCATTTCATGACGTGGTTGATTTCTATTACCTTTCTCACTCTGCAAGCAATTGAAACTGGTTTGGCGCCTGCCCAGACGCACCTCAGACGTCGATCGAGTAGGGGAATTCTTAACTCTCTAGCTCTTTTATGGTTTCCATAATGATTGGATAATGAGTAACCAAATTTTTTAATTAATTTGTTTTATTGAAATGCTGGTAAAGTGCAAAATGCTACAACTTTCGGTGAATTAAGAGTTAATTGTGAAGCAAATTGAAATCGAAAGGGAGTTGCCATGGGGTCAATGAATTCTTGAGGGAACTTTCAGAATATCAGGAAGCAAATGTAGCTAAAATCTTTGAGAATAACTATTCTTAGCGTTAGCCATCAAAATTTTATTTTTAATTTATTTTGCCCTTGCTAAGTCTGATTAAACTTAATCCATAATGAATAATTAGCTGTTGAAGTGTTTGATTGATTTTTGGAACTAGTTGGACTTTATTTTAATTTAAATTGTCCATTAATATATTAAAGAATATTTAATTGTAAACTAAATGTTATATTTTAATTTATCGTACCACTTTACTGCCATTAATTTAAATTAATTTATATGAACATTAACTTGTCTAATTTGACCAACTTCATTGCGGTTCGATTCTGATGCATTTTTATACCCTTGCAAAAAGGGTATATAAATTTTGGTCAGACGTGTGCAACGCATTGAAGCATCTCCGACCATATAAAGAATATATATTCTTGATCAGCACGACGAGACGAGTTCAAATAGCCATGTTCGTCCGTCCATCCGTCCGTCCGTCTGAATCGACGCGAACTCCTCCTAGACCGTTAAAGCTACAGAGCTGCAATTGCATGTAGGCTTTTATATACTGCACAGTTTGTATATCTCGGATTCAGCCGGATCGGACCACTATATCGTATAGCTCCCATACAAACAGCAAAGTCACGAACAGTCACTTTTCTCAATAACTTCGTTATTTTCTCAGCTATTGTGATATTCAATATTGGTGAGTTTATTACACCTATAAACCACTGTGCCAAATTTGATCAAGATCGGGTGACTATATCATATAGCTCCCATAGGAACGATCGGTCAAAAACAGTGACTTTTGTCAATAACTTCGTTACTTTTGATGCGATTGCTTTCAAATTTAACATATGTTAGTTTAATATATCTGTTAATGACGATGCCGAATTTGATAACGATCATGTGACTATATCATATAACTCCCATAGGAACGATCGGTGGAAAACAGTGACTTCAATCAATATCTTCGGTATTTCCTATGCCAAGATTGTAGGCCGTTCTTTCGCAAACTTTAGCCTTTTTAGATAAAACGTTTTTTCCTTTGATGGCTATAGGTAAGGAAAGAGTTACCAAACAACTTCGGCGCGGTCGAAGTTAGCCCCGGCCCTCTGGTTTTAAGAATTTTTTGTACATACCGGATACCGTTGTATAACAACATATTGTACATAAATTGCAAAACAGAAGAGAAGAAATTTTAAGTTTTTCTTTAACAAGTGCATCTTATTGGATAACTTTTAAGTTGACCTCGAGTCATGATTAATTTATTATATAAAGTTTAAAAGGTCACTTAATAAATTACGATTTTTTGTGTTATACTTATTTGTATTAGGAACTGCATTAGGAACTATCCACGAACATGTTGTACAATTAGTGTACAGCTTTTTGCATCAGAAAGAACTACCTGATAAGAAACTGATTAAGTCCTCTGCAATGAATGAAAGGGTTTTTACGTATATGCTTAGAATTAAAATAAAAAGTCACTTATTAATATTTGGCTCAAAAAGTCTATGTTGCTCTCAATGTTTTCAGCTAACCAGAAAATTTTTTAAAGCATTCAATACAAATATTGGCCTAGAGATAAGAATCTAACGCTATTCTAAACATAAGCGGCACTGCGTTTATTTCATGTCTACCCCAAACAATTGAAAAATCTTTCTTGAGGTTTAAACACAATTCCAGTTAATAATAATTTGGCAGAATATATGAATAGGATACTAATTGAGCGCATTGTAAAGCATACAAAAGTTAATTTAGTTAAAAACGATTTAAAAAATTAATCCGACAAAGTTTCTTTTCTAGGTAACTCAAGTTATTGAACTAACAAGCTAAATAATTATATAAAAGCACTAAAAGATAGCCAATAAAACTATAAAAGTAAACAACAACTGGCACGTTCAATATACAAATCAATTTGGATAATTCCCCAATCAAAGTCCGACCCTGATAGCTGGCAAGTTTGCCATATTTTATTTTCTTCAACTTTCGATTTAAGTCTATTCGATTCTACTTTCATTCTCGCCTGATACTTTTACGACTACATTTAGAAATGACCTTTAAAGTGAAATTCTTTTCACAACTTTGGACAATTGTGGCCAATTGTCAGAGATATGTATGTATATTCAGGTGTGTAGGTTACTATGCGGTATTTGGTATTACATCATTTGGCAATTGACTGGTTGGTTGGTTGGTCCGTTGGGCTGAGTTGAGTCACTTTTCGTACGTGAATAGTTTTGTTCAACGGCAATGACTCTGATGATCATCATTATCGTGATGATGATTGAGCACTCTATATGCTATAATAAAGGAAAAAGCTCCAACTGAAACCTAAAAGCTCTAAATAGCAAATTGTTACAAACCCAAGAGGCAGGTGGGTAAAACGTATGTAAAATGAGTAGACAACTTTTTTTTTGTGGGTCAAATGCAGTAGGAGCTATATAATGATATGAGTGTATGTGTACATTTGTGTGTGTGTGTGTGTGTCAAGTGCATCGATCAAATTTATTGGGTTACTTACATGACTTTGATCTCTTTGGATTCGAGTCGAGTTGCTCGCCTAAGTCTTTTGTTTTCTTGTCGGGCTCTTTCATTCACAACAATAGCGAAAACAAAAAATGGGTGTGGCCTCGTGGGTGCAAATCTCCCAACATGCAAATGAATTAAAAATTGGAAAAAAATTACGGGAAAAAATTGAAAAAAATGTTGATTATTTTTCTGTTTTTGTTTTGCGTACAAAAAAGTGAAAGAAAGGCCAAACATTTCGGTTAACCCACAAAAATTTTGAAGAAACATTTCGTCTATAAATACAAATCCATGAGGTTGTTCAATTATTATTCAAATCACAGCGCTTGAAGAAGGAGGACAAAGTTTCTTTGGCAAACAAAATAATATACAAAAATGGCTTTCAAGGTAAGTTATTTCCAACTTGGCTTAACGCAGTTCATTAAAGAGATTTTGACTCATATATTTAAAATTTTTCCTTTTTTTTTATTAGTTGTTCGCTTTCGTTTCATGCCTGGCTTTGGTCTCGGCTGGACTTATACCCATTGAGCAGCAGCTCCATCATCAACATCAGGAACAGCCCCAGCTTTATCATGCCGCTGCTGCTGCCGCTCCCCAGCATGTCCTCTATCAGCAGCAACCACATGGCTATGCTCATGCCCCTGCCCACGCCCATGAAGTCTACCCCGATGATCCTCATCCCAAATACAACTTTGCCTATGATGTCAAGGATGCTTTGTCCGGTGATTCCAAGAGCCAAGTAGAATCTCGTGATGGTGATGTTGTCCAGGGTGAATACTCGCTGGATGATGCCGATGGTTTCCGTCGCACTGTAAAATATACTGCCGACTCTGTCAACGGTTTCAATGCTGTTGTCCATCGTGAGCCCTTGACCCACGTGGCTCATAAGGTGATTGCTGCTCCAGCTCAATATCATCATGCTGCCGCCGTTCCCACCACCATTGTCAAGACTCCAGTTACCTATGCGGCTCCTTCACCAATCCAGAGTTATGTAGCTCCTGCCGCCTACCATCAACATGAAGCTCAACACGAACAGGATCAGCACCAACATCACTATGCCACCTATGAGACATCCGCCCCAGCTCATGAGACCCATGACTACTATCATCATCAGTAAACTGAGCCACTTCGACTTGTCTTGATCTGATAAAGAGTATTAATTCTGTTGCATCTCTCTCATTCGGCAATTTCATTTGACATTTATTAGTTCAGTAAGCTTTCATTAACTAGTTCTATTGTAAATATTCTTTAAAATAAATTGTTACAAAAATGCTACAAAAAATCACTTGATTTCAAAATTATCATTCCATCACTAGAAGGTAAATTAGTTTTCTTATTAATGGACATTGAGGATCAAGTTCCCTTAAAAATGTTTCCTTGGTATCTACATTTAACAGTATTGGATACGACCAACTGTTCATAGATTTTTCCTCCAACAAAAAGCTTAGCTCCTTATTACTGATAATAATGATTTGCTTAAATGTTAAAGGCACGTACATGAGTTTAAAAAACTTTGAAAGCTGTATATTTTATTATTTTTGTTATTTATGTTATGAAAGCAGTTTCTTTTAATGTGTTTTTTTTTATATGAGGCTGCAGCTCTTCTACGCGTGTTCCGGGTTCACCAGTCCTGTTCTAGTCTGAAGAGAAGGTCCAGGGGGTGACATATTTTGAGACGTTGAGTGCTGTTATCTAGCAGGGCAAGGGCCATCCAGCTCCAACCTAGAGCAGTGCCGAGTGCCATATCTCTTGATTTCGCTGCTGACAGATGGAACGTTAAGGTCTCTATGAAAGTTTATTATTGCAAATATTAGCTAACACTGAATCAAATATGCCATTACCGTATAAAAATTTATTTTAATTACAAATTCTTTTTTTAAATTAAAAAAGCTTGGATAGACCGCACATTTTCAAGGCCAACGACAAGGCTTTAGTTTAAACGACAAACCCAAACTAATTTTAGTATTTAGTATTTATTTGTATTTTATATTTTTAGAACTGTATGTATGTGATTACTATACGACTAAATTGGTGTGGTCGGTGGCTTAGTGGGGACCTACTTAGTCTACAAAAATGTTGTTATAGGGTTCGAAGAGAAGAGAAGAAATTTTTTTTATAACTAATGAAGTAATATTAAAAGGTAGATACATCGTGTATATGATGGATTAACGAATATTATTTTGTAGAATGTATTAGATAGCCTTATTTATATTTTCTCGGTTTCTTTTAAATTAGATTTTCCCAAATTTTTCAATCCATAATTGCGCACTAAAGTTTTTTGGTGTATAGCAAATTATAATTTTAATAGCCCTCATTTCGCCATTATTTTCCCCACATTTTTGATAAAATAATTAGTTGTTGTTGCTTTAAGACGTCCCAGTAAAACTGAGACAATTCGAATAATTCGAGTTAGTACATTTCGATGCTTTGAGACTCAATTCATTGCCTTTGATTAAACAGAGTTACGTATCATTCATTCGAATTCAATTTGACTTTTCTCTCATTCATGTAGCTCTCTATTAAAAACACAAAAATGTATTAAATACAATTTCATAAATGAAGTATTTTCTTAGAACATCTTTTAGGCATATTAGATCGAAGTAAATAGTTATAAATGACATTTCATTATAATAAATACATTTAACCATAACAATTTAATTTAATTGGATTATATATGATGTTGGTATTTAAATTATTTGAATCCGTGTTTCCCTGATTGGTCATGTTCAGGCGTCAGCAATTCAAATGTGAATTATTTAGCCGCAGACCAAGACCTAGACCGGTTTGGTTTCGGGAACATGCTTTGGCTTAAACCTAAAGAAAAAGCGCAAAAAGGTATCCGGTAGCAACAAAAGCATTTTTTTCTTCTGTTTTTTATTTCGGTTTTTTTTTGCAATTTTAATGTCGCACACAAATTGAATGTCAAATTACTTGAGACACAATGCGCGTATTGGTTTCGGTTTCTGTTTCTGTTTCGATCAAGTACAAGTCCGGCAACTGGAGGAGACTCAGAGTCTGTGAGTCCGATTTGCTCCAAATTTTCCCCTTACATATGTACACACACACGCAAACACAGAGATCTAACACAACATTGTTGAGCTGGCCAAGAGCTTTGACTCGAACCACTGCGGCCTTTCGCTCTGCATTGTATGCTCTTTAATAATACTGATGTAAATAATGGGCAACCTCGGTCGCAGCTCATAACGAGGAGTATAAAAGCTATGCGAAGTTGCTAATTTCTTATCATACTGCAATTGGCTTTCAATCCACATACAGTCCCCAGTCTCATTCACACAACTTGCATTTCGAAATGGCATTCAAGGTGGGATCCTCGGACACAACACAGGATATTAACATAAAAAACATAACTAACTGTATTTCGTTTTACCAATTTAAATAGTTCATCGCCCTCTTCGCTCTGATCGCCGCCGCCAACGCCGGCATCCTGCCCGCCACCCAGGTGTACCATGCAGCCCCCGCTGTGGCCACCTATGCTGCCCCCGCCGCAGTGGCTCACTATGCCGCTCCAGCTGTGGTGAAGACCATTGCCCAGCCGGTGCTCGCCAAGGCTGCTGAGGAATACGACCCCCATCCCCAGTACAAATACGCCTACGATGTGCAGGATTCTCTCTCTGGTGACTCCAAGAGCCAGGTGGAGGAGCGCGATGGTGATGTGGTCCGCGGCGAATACTCCCTGATCGATGCTGATGGCTTCAAGCGCACAGTCCAATACACTGCCGATCCCATCAACGGTTTCAACGCCGTCGTCAACCGCGAACCCTTGGTCAAGGCTGTGGCCGTGGCTCCAGTTGTCAAGACCATTGCTCCAGCTGTCGCCCACTATGCTGCCCCCGCCCCAGTTGCCCACTATGCTGCCCCCGCTGGCGTGGCCCACTACGCTGCTCCAGCCGTTGTCAAGACTGTGGCTCCAGTTGCTCACTATGCTGCTCCCGCTGTGGCTCACTACGCTGCCCCAGCTGTCGTCAAGACTGTGGCTCCAGTGGCCCACTATGCTGCCCCAGCTGCCTATGCCACCTACCACCACTAAGCAATGCCATTTTGTTAGACGTGTCGACTGAATCTGATAATCAATGAATTTAGCCTAATTTTTGTTGCCAATTTTAAAATAAAACTCACTATATAATATAAATTATACTGTGTTAAAGCAAGAGAGTAAAGGTTTTACAAGGTAAAACCAAGAATAACTCCATAGTCAACATTTTCAGGAAATATTTAATTATCCTTGAAGAGCCATTAACCCATTTTCGAGTGGTTGATGTTAAATTTAAAACATTTCTTTAAAATCGCTAGTAGTAGTACAACTTTGATCATTTATTTCAGTGAGACAAAGGTAATACTACCCTGAATTTTTTACGAAACTTCAGAAAAAGGAATTGGGAATTTTAAATTTTTAGTTCAACTTTTTCGCCTTTAATGCCATTTTACGATTGTAAACCATATTGGCGAGTATTTTCAAAGTTTCGGAGTAAGAAAACGATAGAGTCGAAAGTGGTATTTATTTTCAAATGTACAACAATTTCTATAACAAATAAATACAATTCCTTTTGAGACCTACATTTCATTTTTTATAACGGTTTTTCCATACAGTCCTTACTTGGCTTCCAATGGCTTCTTCTTATTCACTAACATACAAAACGCTGATGAAGCAGTCGAAAAGTTCAAAATCCATGTTTCTTTTTTGAGAAAAGGGAATATTTTGTAAACCAAACAATCGATTTTTATTTAACTGTTGAGCGTTAGGCACATAGGAGCCCATCTACTGAACTCGTTTCAAGATGGGGACAACCATCCGGTAACATTAGGGACCACAATCAGTCTATATGGAACTCTCAATTGTTGTGCACCGCCTGAACTTAACCTAACCTAACATTATTTTACTTTTGACGGGGAAAACGACAAAATGATTTTATGTTGTAAAATGGCATTAATGCCATCGAGCTCTCGAATCTGGGTTTTTTTGGCTTTTAAAGGATATTCAGCGATTTGCTGACAATTTTAGGAGTCAGTTATTCTTAGTTTTACTATACCTTGATGAGCTAATAAATGGCCCATATGATGAATGCTTTCACACAGTGTAATTTATATTAAATGGGTTTTATTTTAAAATTGGCAACAAAAATTAGGCTAAATTCATTGATTATCAGATTCAGTCGACACGTCTAACAAAATGGCATTGCTTAGTGGTGGTAGGTGGCATAGGCAGCTGGGGCAGCATAGTGGGCCACTGGAGCCACAGTCTTGACGACAGCTGGGGCAGCGTAGTGAGCCACAGCGGGAGCAGCATAGTGAGCAACTGGAGCCACAGTCTTGACAACGGCTGGAGCAGCGTAGTGGGCCACGGCAGCGGGGGCAGCATAGTGGGCAACTGGGGCGGGGGCAGCATAGTGGGCGACAGCTGGAGCAATGGTCTTGACAACTGGAGCCACGGCCACAGCCTTGACCAAGGGTTCGCGGTTGACGACGGCGTTGAAACCGTTGATGGGATCGGCAGTGTATTGGACTGTGCGCTTGAAGCCATCAGCATCGATCAGGGAGTATTCGCCGCGGACCACATCACCATCGCGCTCCTCCACCTGGCTCTTGGAGTCACCAGAGAGAGAATCCTGCACATCGTAGGCGTATTTGTACTGGGGATGGGGGTCGTATTCCTCAGCAGCCTTGGCGAGCACCGGCTGGGCAATGGTCTTCACCACAGCTGGAGCGGCATAGTGAGCCACTGCGGCGGGGGCAGCATAGGTGGCCACAGCGGGGGCTGCATGGTACACCTGGGTGGCGGGCAGGATGCCGGCGTTGGCGGCGGCGATCAGAGCGAAGAGGGCGATGAACTGGGTGAATAATGCAAAATGGAGCAATTGTAGTTTTCAATGTTATCGCGGGCTAAATAACTTCACGTACCTTGAATGCCATGTTTTTTATTTGAGTTTTTGTGGTGCTGCTGTTGCTGCGATTGTTGGACTGTGATGGCTATTGGCTCTACTTGGCTTTTATAGTTACATATGCCGTTGGTTTCTTTGCCATGGTCTCTGCCCTCCCGCGTAATTAGTGCAATTCATTTATGCTAACCGTGTGTATAGAAACTGTAGCATTGAGATCGAGATTGGGTCTCGTGTGTGTGTGTGAGTGTGTGTGGAGCCGGCTCATTGTTGTTCGGTATCTGTTGTGTGTTGTCATCCGAATAAATTCAATTTATCTAAGGTAAAAGCAGCTACCTGTAAACCAGTTTTTGGTTTTTTCGGCATTGCATTAGTTAATGCGATATTCGTATGGCTCCATATATTTTTTAGCTTAAACGAATAGCTTTTTATCAATCCATAAGATATGCCAGATCTTTCTTTATTCTTGGTTAAATGATTTATTTCATTTGATCTTGACATTTTCATAAAATCTTTCTTCTTTTCACAATGGAAGAATATGTGGGTCATTTGTTCATAGATTACTAGATTTACTTTTGATTTAATTTAGCAAAATCAATTAGATGTAAAATAGTGGAAATCAAATAAATTATTTATGTGGCTTATGTATTTTGATTATTTAATGACAAGTGCAAGAACTGAAGACGACAGTGCGTGACTAGATTAATAAACTTTCAATACCCCAAAGCCACCCAAAACGTAGCGCCAAAATGGAATTCCAATTAGGTGTCATCAATGTCATCCAATCGACTATATAATCGATGGTCAATCAATGGGTAAGACATTCAGTCTTTGACTTTTGTTTAACTAACTGAAATCCTCCTAAAAAAAAAAATGGCATACAAGGTACACAAGTGAAACCCAACAAAGGATTATATATTTAATTGGTATCTTTAAAATTTACAGATTGTCTTCGCTTTGGCTTTGATTGGTGTGGCTAATGCTGCTGTCCTGCGCACCATTGCCCCAGCTCCTTTGGCAGTGGCACCTGCACCCGTTCTGGCCAAGACCGTCGAATTCGAAGAGGTCGATCCCCATCCCCAGTACTCGTATAGCTATGGCGTGCAGGACGCTCTCTCAGGGGACAACAAGGGCCATGTAGAGGAACGCGATGGTGATGTGGTTCGCGGTGAATACTCATTGATCGATGCCGATGGCTTCAAGCGCACCGTTACCTACACCGCCGATCCCCTGAACGGTTTCAATGCTGTCGTCCGTCGCGAACCAATTGTCGCCGTAGCCGAACCCTTGATTAAGGCTGCCCCAGCTGCCGTTGCTGTCGCTGCTCCAGCTCCAATTATCAAGGCTGCTCCTTTGGCCGTCGCTGCTCCAATTGTTCGCCAATCTGCCCCTCTTGCATTGGCCACTCCCATCGTTAGATCTGCTCCGTTGGCATTGTCAGCTCCCGTTGTCCGTTCTGCTCCTCTGGCAGTGGCATCTCCAATCCTACGTACCCCTCTCAGATACACAGCAGCTCCCGCTTATACCATTGCCAATTTGTAAATTGTTAAACACCGACTCCTGTTGTCTATTTTTAAAGAAAATTAAATGTGATTGTTTTAACTCTTAAACTCAAATTGCTTTTATTGATTAATTAATTACTGGACTCTTGATTTACATTTCAAGAATGTTCTTTTCTTTCTCGGTAAAACAGTTTTAGAAAAGGAAATGACATAAATTCATTTTATTTAATATCTAAAAATATTAAGACTCGACTGAGACTAACAAGACAAGAGGTTTTTAGGCTGGCACCAAATTTGTCAGGCTCAAATTAAATAGAGGTACGTAAATTTGGAATTCAATGGAAAAGTGCAGAAAGAATTGCTTTCCCAATTCGTTTTTGTTGGGCCTAATAAATCTAAATTCTTTACAGTCATTTAGATTAAAGATTGAGCTTTAAAGTTTAGACACCCTTTATTACAAGTATTGCAGCAGCATTCTATTTTTTCTCATACTAAGTAAAAATTTCTTTTAAGTAGCTAATCACAAAAATATATGTCATTGGCTTCTGTAAAGATCTAAAAGGCCATTTGAGCACTAGTAAATGAATATCTCATACAATTTCTATTAAATGTTTCCTAAGGTCTCTTGCGTATCGAATTTCAAGGCAGAATAGTGAAAGCGGAATGAATAAATTGCCTGCGGTCAGCATTTGGTTATATATTTTGCGATATCCAACAAACATTACCTACGACACTAATCTCGAAGTACATTTACAGGTTTATTGCATAAAAGTATCAAGTGTGTGGGCCGCGGTAATAAAATATCGAAATAATATAATAAAAAAAAAATGTGCCAAAATATTATATGTTTTTGGTTATTAAATCGTTTTTGAATTCGCTTGTTTTTTGCATATAAAAACCTGTAATGGTCTGAAATCAAATCATTCCACAGACGCACTCCGTTAAGCAAAGTTTACCCACATTCATCAGAAAAACTATTCAAATGGCCTTTCAGGTAAGCGAAGAAAATCAAAGTAAAATGAAATAGATATTCATCATATATCCTTTCAGTTTGTCACCATTCTGGCGCTTGTTGCGGCTGTCAGTGCTGGAGTTTTACCCGTCCAGCAGGTGTATCATGCCGCTGCACCTGCCCAGTTGGCTGTAGCTCATGCTCCAGTAGCTGTGGCCCATGCCCAACCGATTTTAACCAAACCCGATGATGAATACGATCCCCATCCTCAGTATAAATTTGGCTACGATGTGCAGGATGCCATCTCTGGTGACACCAAGAGTCAGGTGGAGGAGCGCGATGGAGATGTTGTGCACGGCGAATACTCACTGATCGATGCTGATGGATTTAAGCGTGTTGTTCAATACACCTCTGATCCCATCAATGGTTTCAATGCCGTTGTCAATCGTATTCCCTTGGAACATCAACTGAAGACTGTCGTCAAGACCGTGGCTCCTGTTGCTGTTGCCCCATTGCCAATTGCCTACCACCAACATCACTAAAATGTTTAATTTACAATTTCTTGGCCAACCATTTTAGTTGGCCAAACAGAAGACAGAATAAAATTGTTGAATATTTTTAAGCTGAGAAAAAAATGAGTTGAATTGAATTTGAAACACCCTTTATTTCTTTGGCAGTCAATTAGTGACCACCAAATTAAGCTCTTACCTTGATCATCATCTCTCTCTCCCCCTCTCTCTCATACCTATTCTTTTGACCATATAATTTGGAAATCACTTGCCGACAATAATAAACACAGATTACAGTCTTTTAAATTCATTTTTCCAAAAAAAGATGTTGGTTCTCTCCCAATCATTTACACCAATCAATGAAAATTGAAGGAAGGGAAGGGAACACCAACAAACCCAAAACCTGTTAAGGTCAATTCAATTTTGAATTGCAACTCCTTTCGCCAAGTGCAATGTATTGGAATGATTAACGACACATTTTGGCCTTTAAATTGTTTTCCCTTATGTAAATCGGACTGATAGTAGCTACCATATATAAATCAAGATTTTCGTGAACATATGCCAGGTCATATCATGTCTCTATGCCTCTTTCTTTGTCTCTCCACAATTGCGAACAGTGAGGGTTAAGGTCAAAGTCAGGTTTTTTGTATATTTTAATGGCTAATTACCGTTGACTATAGTCGGCATTGTTTTTACCAACTGTATACATATACATATACATATGTAGGTATGTGGTCGGTTCCCATGTTTAGCATGTTTGTCTTTCGATTAAATTCAACGAGGTGTCCCATAAACAAGAGAGACAACTAGAGACGGCAAAGCAAAAAGGCGAATTACATCAAAGCTCGTGTTGTATGTCGCACGTAAAAACCAAATACCTGCTAAGCCCCATTCACACTGAATCTTCAATTAACCACTCTGCGGTAAGTCTAAACAGCCTTTAAACGTATTGCATTGTCGTCTTTCTTTCTCCGTTTTGTCCGCATACTTTTCATTCTTGTCCCTTTTTGTGTGTTGGCGAGCAATTTAAGCCATTTTATCTGAATTTTTTATACCCTTGCAAAAAGGTATAATTGATATGGTCAGGAGTCTTCAATGCATGAAGGAGAGTATCATCGAACATCGAGATCTGTTTGATATCATTTCTTAGATCTGCAAAATTTCACAAATATCGGGCGACTTTTTCATATGTATATCTTCTGGCTTAAGTTTGCTAGGAAAAGGTTTAAGAGAAGGGTAACACAAATACTTGTAAGAGTATACCAACATCGGTGTGATTAAAGTTAGCCCTGCCCAATGGTTTTTTGGTCTTCTCACGTAGCTTCTCCGCTTCACTCGTTGGCTGATTCATTTAACCATTTACTTTTACATTATTTCATTTTTATTGGTGATTTCCTTCTGTTGGTTCTTTCTTCTTGGTAGCGACCTTGAAAAAAGTGATAATGAGAGTGAAAGTAAAGTAGTTGAGTGGTTTGTGCGTGTAATGGTTTTTAATTTTCTTCCATAATGTGAACTAGTTAATCAGCTTAATTTGAACTCACGATCCACTCAAAAGTAGCTTACTACTTGTTGTGGTTTCTCCATCTAGATCTATGTCAAAAATCAGTAAATAACCGACTAATATTTTGTCTTGACAATAATAATGACAGAATAAAACAATTTGTACTAAAAGAACCCATGACAGTAGGACTAAAATCGGTTTCGACGAGGGCTTGAAAAAGCATTGTCAAGGTTTCAAAAATTTGATAAAAAATGTCCTCTTTTCAAACAGTATACATATCTATTTCTAATTCTTAAACAATTTTTGTAAACATTTTCTGGTTGGTAATAGGTTGGTTTCTTGGCTTTTCTTTACAATCTTATAAAGATTTGCAATGTTAAATGAAATACTAAAATTTTTTATATTCTCGACATCAATTTCTTTATTCAATAACAACTAACGGCAATTATCGGATCGGATTTGACCTATTGTGGCATATTTTTGTTTCTAATAGGCATACGAGATAAGTGGCGAAGCGAATTGGGTCTTGACAATGGCTGGTCCAGCGGCAACCAGTGGAGCGGCGACAGCAGCTGGAGCAACAGTCTTCACAATTGGGGCTGGGGCAGCGGCATAGGTGAAGGGGGCAGTGTAGGCAGCAGCAGCGAAGGCAGGAGCAGCACGGACAACGGGAGCAGCCAGAGGGGCAGCAGCCACAACTGGAGCAGCACGCACAACAGGAGCAACTGGAGCTGGAGCAGCAACAATGGGAGCGGCAGCCACCAAGGGCTCACGACGAACAACGGCATTGAAGCCATTGATGGGGTCGGCAGTGTAGTCCACAATACGGCGATAGCCATCAGCATCGTTCAGCGAGTATTGACCCTGGACAATGTCACCGTCGCGGCTCTCCACTTGGGTCTTGGAATCACCGGACAAAGCGTCCTTGACATCATAGCCGTAGGTGTATTGGGGATGGGGATCGTATTCCTCAACCTGGGCGACGGCAGTCAAGGGGGCAGCAGCGGGAATGAGGCCAGCGCTGGACACAGCAATGCAGGCAGCAAAGAGAACGATGAACTGTGTGGGTGAGGGGAAGGGAAAAGACACAGGTTACAAGTTAGTTTCACGATATTCTTTCGGATTTTCACTTTGGATGAGACACAACACTAGAATGATGTACGAGTCCTTACTTTGACGGCCATTTTTGGATTGATTTGGTTTGTTTGGTTTTTAGGGGGTGGTAGTTGCTCTAGATACCGTAATTGGTTTTGAACTGATTTTGAATACCATCCAACTGGAGCTTTTATACCAAGCCGATGGCCAACTGTGTGCACTTGCGTCACAAGAGCATGGCGACAATATAAAGTACATCAAGACTAGAAGCACTGTGTACGAAAGGGGCGTAAGAAGGTGGTGGGGGAGGGGAAGGTGATAGCCAAGGCTACCACAAACAGACGAGTGACAAAGCCACAACGACCAGACACGACGACGATGCCATATTATAATGCCTTCTTGATTGAATTGGACGCACTCGAGCCGAATTAATATTGGCCTCAGACAACATTCAGAAGCTCGCACATACCCGAACGTGCATTTCGATCCATGATGATCGCCTCGCCCCATTTGTTATTTCGCTTTCGAATAGTCTACACTATTATTAAACACTCTAACTATCGAATTAATAGAGGGGTATATTTCCGTAATGAGGACTTTTGTAACACTTCATTGATAATACATTCCCATGCATTAAAAATATGTTTATCAATCCTAATACCAGATTTGACTTAAATCATTTTCAGCAGAATTTAAAACACCAATATAAACATTTACTTCTACGTTCAGTAGAGTATCCAGTAATCGGATCTCTGACCTAAATAACCCATTTTAGTTTGTTTTTGTAACAATATCGTATGCAATGCATGCGCAAATGCATAACAACGGTTTTTTATTTTTTATTTTTCTTCATTTTCAATTTGAATGCAACAATTTTGGTGGCTTTTGCCATTGTTTTTGAGGAGTCGGGCTACCTTGCCATGTTGTTAGCTCAGCAGCTAGACGACCTTAAATACACACACTTACATTTGGTGCTGGGTGAAGCGATCCAGTTGAACGTTAATTGGATTTTAAAGTTTAAGTTTATTGTTTTGTCACCTGAACTTCCGAATGGCCACCCAATAGTCACAAGGCTTCTGCAGTTTACCATTTAAATGTATAGACCAAAAAAATCTATTCAACAGCTAGATGTGAATCAATTAGATTCAGTGTTATAAAATAGAGAATAGAAAATTAACCCTCTACGGAATATTTGGTCAAAATCAGTATGAAATCAAAGATTTTATTCG
Organism: Drosophila paulistorum; assembly: GCA_018152135.1. Lineage (NCBI taxonomy): Eukaryota > Metazoa > Arthropoda > Insecta > Diptera > Drosophilidae > Drosophila > Drosophila paulistorum. The sequence goes on along the minus strand of JAECXG010000805.1, from coordinate 8,601,544 downwards.
GTCATTCAAATTCCTCCTCTACAGTTGACCCATTCAAAATACTTTTTAGACTTGTCCATTTTTAGAACCGGATTCCTTATCACTATTCTTATTAATAAAAACTGGGATTTAGCCGGCTTGGGGTCAATAAATCTTACTAATTTATAAGAATTTTAGTCATAGACAGCACAAAAGGTGAGCGGTTGTCTGTGTAGCTATTTCAAAAATTATATTAATTTAAATTTCGTGAAACAATAAATTTCTGACAAAATCCTTATATTCTATTATAGCAAACTCTACTTCTTTTAGACTTCATAGTAATTTGTTATTTTAGACGTGCAGTAAGTAATTCTAATGCTTCATTAAAAATTTGTGTTTATTAAATTTTTTATTTATGAATGAAAATATTTCAAATATTGGATTCAAATTTTATTATTCCTAGAACACATATGAAATGGCTTGAGGATGCGTTGTATGATGAAGAGAAGTTGTTTTCACTAATGACGTCACTGGGACATGATGTGTTAAAATAGCCGGAGCTGGGGCAGCATGTACAACATGGGCAACTGGCGAATGATGATGAATTATAGCAGAATGCGGTGAGTATGATCTAACCACAGCTGCCGCTGGGACATAAGACTTCAGGACTGGCAACTTTTTCAAGGGCTGCAGCTGCAATGGTTGGAGTTTGGGTGCAACAACTTTCGGTATAACTGGTGCTGACCCAGAGATGGGTTCACGTCGAACCACAGCCTGGAATCCCTGCTCAGCATTGGCAGTGTATTCCACAACACGTCGATAGCCATCGGCATCATTAAGGCTATATTGGCCCTGGACAACATCGCCATCGCGTTGCTCTGTCTGAGATTTAACATCGCCTGTCTCCGCATCCTGGACATCATAGCCAAAGGAATAGCGTGGATGGGCATCAAAGGTATCCTCACTCCCCACAGATTTCACCGTCAATAGTCCGGCTTGGGTGTAGGCCAGGAAGGCTACGAATATTATCAACTCATGGCATAAAAAAAACCATGGCTTAAGTTTGTCATCTGTTGCATTAAATTCATATAAACTTACTTTGCTCCACATAATTGCTTAAAGGTTTCTTCCTGTCACTTGCTGACTTACTTCACAAATGAAACCTGTGCTCGACACTTGCTTTATATAGCCTGACCCAATGCCACAGTTGGCCTGGATCTGCACCTGGACCTGTTATCGTTCTGTGAGACAAGGTCAGACCACCAGCCTACTGCGCGCCTAATTGAAGTTGAAATGCAGGCAGCAACTTTATCAGACATCGACAGGTTTTTCTGTATTTCTCTTCTTTTTTGATTCATTAAAAATAATTTTGAACTTGCCCCAGGGACAAGTACTTACTCCTATGACCATAAACAAGTTAAAAGTGAGTGGATTCAAGGCTTGACTTTTACCTCAGCTTAGAACAAAACACGGACAACAGAAACTCATTATCTTATTTTTATTACTAAAGACTCAAACAATGTATTGTAAGCTAATGTGTTCAATGCTTTGGTTAAGGTTAAGAATTAAGGTTAGATGACAGCTGACATCCAAAAAATACATTTACGTTTTTTGAAATTTATTACACGCACCTAAAAGTATGCTGTGAAAATGTGTACAAATACAAACTGAGCCACAAAATATGTAAATAATTTGATATCTAAAAGATACAAAATACTTTTGATCATTAAAGAAAGATGAAATATATTAAAAATTTCGTGGACCAAATGTATGTCTATAAAATTTTTTACGTGCTGCATATCAAGCATATGCCGTCTCGCTCAATCTTACGAACCTACGACCAACTCCGTGCAACAGCCAAAAATGGTTATACACATAATTTGACGATTTCTAGTCCACATTTAATAAAATTTTATGTGCTGGTAGAAGTTACTAACACAAGAGTGCCAATTTGCAATAGCGGGAGCTAAAAGGATATATTCATTATCTCCGCGCAGACTAAAGAAGTACACATACCAAATTTGGTGGCTTTAGATGGCTTTACAGTTGTTAGCCTCGGAAGAAATCAGTTTTTTTCAAATAAGGAGCCCAAAAATTTTCTTTGCAGTTAAGCTGCCTTCACACTAGACGTGGCTACACTCCAAATTTAATGCTATATGTTTCTTTAGTCTTCAAGATCTGAGCTATATGTTTCTTTAGTCTTCGAGATCTGTGTGTTCATTACGACAGAAAAGCGGGCTAACAGACGGACATGGCCAAATCGACTCGGCTGTTATGGCGTCGGTAAAACTTGGTAACATTTTTTACGATTATGAAACCTTTCAATACCCAATACCTCATATTTTTATTTATATGCATAAGAACCTTAAAGTTAAATAGTATTTTTTACTTTCTTTCCCCGTTTTGAAGGCAATTTCTTCAAATCCCGACCTAGAGATAATGGTTGTGGTGAATGGATAATGGTTATTTCTACTTTGATTTTTAAATTTGATGTTTCAGTAAAAACTAAAAAAATTTCTCACTTTGATTTTAAATTATAAATAAGGCGTGAGTGAAAAAGAAATATTTTTGGTCACCCTATTAATGCATCTCTTATATGTCTGAACCTGCGTACATTTATGCGAAACCTTTTAGAAAAATTTCGAAAATTAGAACTAGCTGTACCTGTAACTAACATTAATCCAAATATCGTATTTTACACTAGATGTTACTCGCATTAGATGTTTCAAAAAGACATGTTTATCATAAATCATAAAATGAATTAAAACATCACTACAAAAATTAGGAAATACTTAAAATATTCGCAAGATTTAACAGTGTACATATTTTAAGCACTAGTAGGGTACTTAAGGTAAGTATAAATATGTCTTTTTAGTAATTACCAAGTTGATGAACTAATGTAATGAGTAGGCAGAAACAGGCAATAGCATTCCTAGGCAATGCTCCAAAATGTAATATTTCGGTCATAAATGCAATACAACCATTCACTTGCAAATTCTAGTAGTTAATGTTTAGAAACATTACATTTTCAGTGAATAAGTTGCCTAATAACCACAAACTAAAAAAGGCTTTTGGGTTTTTTCTTGTGATTTAAATTCTGCTTATTAAAATTCATGGGGTTTCTAGCTGGATAAAAAGATGATAAATATAATTCTATATTTCATACCTGTATTTGTAATCTTTTTATACCCTTGCAAAAAGGGTATATTAATTTTGGTCAGAAGTGTGCAACGCATAGAAGGAAGCATCTCCGACCATATAAAGTATATATATTCTTGATCAGCACGACGAGACGAGTTCAAATAACCATGTCCGTCCGTCCGTCCGTCCGTCCGTCCGTCCGTCCGTCCGTCCGTCCGTCCGTCCGTCCGTCTGGATCGATGCGAACTCCTCCTAGACGGTAAGAGCTACAGAGCTGAAATTTTGCACGTAGGCTTGTATATACTGCAGGGTTTGTATATCTCGGATCGGACCACTATATCATATAGCTCCCATACAAACGGCAAAGTCACGAACAGTGACTTTTCTCAATAACTTCGTTATTTTATCAGCAATTGCCATAAAAGTTGGTATTAGTTAGTTTTGTGTTCGTATTAATAATTGTGCCAAATTTGATCAAGATCGGGTGACTATATCATATAGCTCCCATACAAACGGCAAAGTCACGAACAGTGACTTTTCTCAATAACTTCGTTACTTTTTAAGCTATTGTCGTGAAATTTAATATAAGTAAGTTTATTGTAACTATGAAACACTGTGCCAAATTTGATCAAGATCGGGTGACTATATCATATAGCTCCCATAGGAACGATCGGTCAAAACAGTGACTTTTGTCAATAACTTCGTTACTTTTGATGCGATTGCTTTCAAATTTAACATTTGTCAGTTTAATATATCTGTTAATGCCTATGCCGAATTTGATGAAGATCGGGTGACTATATCATATAGCTCCCATAGGAACGGTGGAAAACAGTGACTTTGATTAATATCTTCGTTATTTCCGAAGATTGTGGGCCGTTCTTTCGCAAACATTAGCCTTTTTAGATAAAATGTTTTTTCCTGTGATGGCTATAGAGTTACTAAAAAAGATGCAAGGGTATACAAACTTTGACGCGGTCGAAGTTAGCCCCGGCCCTCTGGTTTATAATAATTCTAAGCACAGTGGCAAGATACATCTGCGATTGTCATGCACTGTAATACACAAATATACATTTTGGGCTACCTGGCCCTACATCTGCCTGGGCAAATTACCTTGTTGTTCCTTTTAAAGAAATAAGGGTTGTCCAAGAAGCAAAACCCAATGGCTGGTTGTTACATTCTGATTGGTTATCGAACGTCCGGATAAAAATCGTGTGCGTGGCTAGTCGTCCCGCTCGAACATTATCCGGCTCGACAAATGGGGGAAGAGTGTATGTAGAGATTTTGTTAAATTGCCAATTTTGCATTAAAGTCATACACATTGTTTTCATGTACTTACATTCATTTTTTTTTGCATAATATTTGCATTATATTCAAGGTCGTTGACAAATTTATTCACATTGAAAAAATGAAGGAAGACACAAAAAGTACATAGCATGTTGAGGGGAAAAGAGTTTTCGTGCCCATTTAGTGGCAAATTATGTGAAAGTTATATCTTATTTTGCATATTGAACAGTTCTCAGAAATGTCTATTACAAAAACATAATCAACCCATCTAAAAAATAGGAAGACAAGAAATACATTTAATCTTAAAAAAGAAAATCAAAGCATTTAAAATGGTTTCAAAAACAAATGAAATTGAAACACAAAAATCTTTATTCTTTTCATGTTATATATAATTTTATAATTATAAATTTATTCATTTATTTACGTCAACGAACAGAGCAGTTTTTTTTTTTTTTTTTTTTTTTTTGTTTGACAGCAGTATAGCGAATTTGCAATCTGTCCGGGGACAATCAGCAAGTTTTCGTGGTTGGACATTGGCGGTTTTGTGTGTTATTGCAATAGGGTGTTGTGTGGTTGTATAGGGTTGTGGGGAGGGGGGGAATGCTGGTTAAAGAGTAATATTAATCTCGTTCCCGTGGCAGATCCAGTGTGTGGAGTCTTCTTAGGCGCCTAGTGGTGGTGCTGTTGTCCAGCATGTTGATGGCGTACGGGTTCACGTGTCTGTCAAGGCGCTCCAGATAGGCTGCGGTCAGTCTGGAAATCTCATGATAGACCCATGGTATATCCAGTTCAGCATGTATTTCCTTGTTTGTCGTTAGGAAGTGGGCATTCGTGATGATCCTTAGCGCTTTGCTTTGGAATTTTTGGATTAGGTCGCAGTTGGATCGGCTGGCGGTGCCCCAGATTGGTATACCATATGTCCACATTGGTTTCATTATGACTTTGTATATTAACAGCTTAATATTTAGCCTTCTCCCGATGAGCCATAGGTACTTTTTCAGCCTTGCGTCGAGCTGTCCTCTTTTGGTCTTCAGATGTTGCTTCACAATTTTATTTAAAATAGCCAATCTTAGAATATTCCTATATTATTTGAAAAAATTTCCAAAAATTTTTAAAGTTTTACAACAGTTTAATAATTTACAGTTTAATTTAATTTATGTACATAGGTTTCGATTTCTTATGAATAGATCACAGATAACGTAATGTGAAAGTATCTATTAGGCCAAACTGTGTAAACAAGTGTCGACCAATTAGCTTAATACCTTTCTAGATTTCAGCCAATGCATTTCGATTGATCACTTTCTTCGTTTCCAATTAAAGGTGGGAGGGATTTACTAGTCGCGCCAATTGACTGTCTGTTTAGCGGCTTTTGGTAGCCGTCGGAAGTACATGTACTTATCATTCGTGACATATGCATTTTGGATGTAAAGTGGAGGCGTCAGTGACTGACCAAGGCCTGAGTCGCCAATCGAATTGGGCGCCCCTGTACATTGCCTTTAAGTTCCAACAACGTTGTTGATGTTGTTGGTGCCTTACAAAAGTTTTCTTTCTGTCTTTCTTTCGTTTTATTTCTTGTTTGGTTTTTGGGTGTCCGAAAAGAAGTGACGTGACGAGAATAAAGTAAGAGTAGAACTGGCGTAATTGGCGCTGCACAAATTGATGGATTGCCCGGCGCCGACTGTCACCGACTTTAACCAATATACAACAAAAAAGAAAAACACAAAAAAGAAGCTAAAGCTCATGGCGGTATTTTTTTGTATTTCCTTTGTTTTATGTGATGTGTATGTAGGTTTTTTTTTTTTTTGTGGGGTAAATCGATATTTGTGCCATTTTTTTGGTGTGCAGCTTTTGTTCATGATTTCTGTAATGATTAATTAATTGAAGCTACTTATCAGCTCTTCAGCCTGTTGCATTGACAGACCGAGTCGAAATTTAAATGGAATTCGGAATCGTAGACCGAGACGGCGACGGCAAGGAGACAGAGATTGTCGCCAAAAATACTTATGATCACTGGGCAGCAGTCAGAGGTTTGTCCAATATAATTGAATATGTAATTGGAAAACGTCTGATGAGTTTTATGATTTTGTTATTAATACGATTTTAAGCCTTGGACCAAATCCTCTACGAAATGAGGTAAAATGGTATGTAATTACAATTGTAATTACGACTTTTTACAAACCAATTTACCTTATTTTACAAGATTAAATCTAGTGAACTGCTCTACATAGAAAAATATAAAATGGTCAGACCATTGTTCACTTGATTGCACGAAAGCAAGCATGATCAAAGTCTTTCAAATTTTTCAACATTGCCGAATAGAGTTTTTACATTCAGGTCCTAATAATCATCCTGGTTCAAGTATAATAATTATTAAAATGCATTATCAATAGATTAAATAAGGCCTTTAGTTGTGAGTCAAGTGAACTCCTGCAGTTCAGGATGTATAAATCTTTCATTGTCTATTCTCAAGCGTGTATTGAGTTAATGATATAATTATTTGAAAACTATCTGCTCTAAAACGGATGGACATTTATAAGTTGAATGTCTATGCCGAATCAAATTTGGCTTAATACATTGAAGGTTTTTAACAAATTAACATCCATAATTATTTTTCTGTCAATTGGCATTAAAATTCAATATAAAACTTAATTGAGAACCCAAGTAAAAAGCGTTTTAATAAAATGAATATTTGACAAGTTTTAAAATCCCATATCAGCAAGTGCATCTTGTAGTCAACTTGAACTTTGAATGACATCTTAAAAGAAAATCCACGATTACCCTATTCTGAATATTTGGACCAAGGTCACGCTAACAATACGCCTTGGCCGTGCTGCGAAAGGATAAGTGTGTTCAAAAAAGGTCACACAATTTATTTGAAGTAATACATACTCATAAAAAATATTAAAATTTCATCACCAATTGTTAGGTGAAACAATTGTTATTAAAGATTACAAAAAACTTTTGTATATTTGTCAATAATACTTTTTGTTTCTTAATTATCAATTTGAATACCTTAAAAGTTATGATTTCTAAATTCAAATTCTACACGTTTATAACAAAACAAAATATTTAAGTCTTTAGATGTATATTTAATACTTTACTTTATTGAATAAACTTCAGCGAAACTTACTGATAACCAGTAATTTAGAGAATTTCTCAATCATGGTATCAAAATTTGGAACAACATTTAAGTCCTTGTCTTTACTTTGAAGTTCAATTTTATAAAAATTGAATTAGATTTATGGGTTTAAGGTATAAACCATTGCGAAACGGAATTATTATAAACTTAAATTTTTTGTAATTTCAATAACTTGCTAATATCGGTGCAAATATTTATCAAGATCTGTAAATTTCATCATATAGATAGCTTTAACATTTATTGCTAGATCCAAACCTATGTTATTTTTGTTAAAATTTACCATTTATATGTTTAATAACAGTATTAATTTTCAGAAAGATCACACGACTATACCATATCTGTTATAAAGCACCTATTGACAACTAAAAAATTATTGGTCAGAAAATCTGTTTGATTCTTATGTCTACGAAACATCATCAGATAGTAATTCTGCCAAATTTAACCTCTTGATATATGATGCAACTTATTTAAGGCTGTTTTTTGTCATATATTCGACTTTTTATTAAACGGATTTAAAGGGAAGGGTAATATCATTAAGTTTTCTTAAACAAAACATACTATGGAATATGAAAAAGTGAGAAACTCAAACTATAATAACGAGCGTTTTATCCCAGTATTAAATGTAATATACCATTCAGAGCGAATCAATTCTAACATTTTCATTTCTCATGTAGAACAAGTTTTAAACAATGACAATGAAATTCAAATATGTCTGCGATGGTTTTAGCAAGAAGCAAATATTATATATGTACAAATACGTATGTGTGTTATTCATATTTACTAACAAAATTCTCTGCTTGAGTGTGGAGTATTAGGTAATTTCGATTCACTAATGTTTCTATGTAAAAAGTACATATGTTTTCATTGGGATTGCTTTAATCCATTCTGCCGCCATGTGGGACAGTTATACTTTGTTTTTTTCGGCTCTTGTTTTTGGGATAAAAATACAGACATCCTGTTACTATTAATTGCTGCTGTCCGAAAAATATAACAAATCACCTTTGGAGCACCCAAAAGGACGAACGGTGTGCAATACCAAATACGAAAAGTGTACGACAAAAAAGTTGTGAAAATGTCAATCAACTTGTTTCATGAAATCCTGAAGATAAAAAAAAAAACCAACAGGAAAATAAAAGAAATGAAATGAAGGCAAAATAAAAGACAACAAACTTTTCCAGACAGCCAAAGATGATGCATTGTGCGTGAAAGGTGCATGAAGATATCTCTGAATGTTGTATCTCTATCTTGGTTGGGTAAAGTGACAGAAAGACAACAACATCGGGAATAACTCGTAGGGGGGGGCGCCTACGAATTGCATCCCACTGAGTCAGAGAGTCAGACGACGTCCACGACGATTTAAATTCCGTAGATGAGCTGTCATATGTGCAAATGACGATTGACAGCTGCCACAGAAGGAGAGAGAGAAAAAAGAGAGAGAGACAGGGAATCTGCATCCGTTGGTGGTTACTGTGTATTCCTGATCCTTGCCAAGTTTCGACCATACCTGACTAGCTGAACTAACTGTCAATTCACTTGGGAATTCTGCAGAGGTGCGAAAACGTGCCAAAACCACAAATATTATAGAAAACACACACACACGCATACAGACACATTTAACTGACAACAAACATTTGAGTTTTCCCAAATGGAAATAAGACATACAAATAGACAAGAACATGAACATGGGCGTAACCCTTATATCAGCATGAAGCAACAGGAGCGGATTTCCATGTATATGATATGGACACAGCATGAGTTTTAAATGGAAATTAATCGTTTCTTATTGAGAATAGATTATCAACATATTTCTTCTTAAAAAGGTGTAAATAAGAATGGAAATATAAGTCTAGTCTAACAACAATTTCCCCTGAAGTATGCTACATGCATGAAATTCTCGAAAGGTTCGGTTTTTCCCTTGGCGAAATTGGGGGATAGATATAAGTGTTTCTTTATTATATAACTATACTATTTAAATAAATAATTCAATTAGTTCTTTGCCTTAGTTTCATATTTCAAAACATTTAGGATGAATGCAAAATATTGAAAATTATTGAAAATAATTTATTAACTTCAACTGGATAAATTGAAAGATTAGTTCATAAATTAAATTAATTACTAATTAAAGCATTGGAGTTCAAAATAAAATAATGAATAATACTGAAATAACCATTTAAAATATTGCTAAGATAATAATAAAACAATACATAATAATATTAAATTACTTACATTTAAAAAGTCTTTATTGAATCATAATAATTTAATATGATTGTGTTAAGGAGCTTTGTTTAGTTAGATTTACCATATAAAATTTGATCGAAATTTGATAATTTTAAAGGTTACGAATTGCTTTTTATATTATAAATGAACTATAATGTGATGATGCTAAAAAGTTGTTCTTTTTAAAACATTAAAAATGTTTTAAATAAGGTATATACTAAACAATATTATCTAGCGTCAGGAATAAACCAATTGGAGACCAATAAAGTTCCTACCGAAATGTTACCATGGCCCTGTGAGCTCAGTAGCCGACCCTGCCATTGGCCCCTGGGGCTGGGACAGGCCAGGCAAAAACGCAAAGGCAAAAAACAAAAACGAAAAAAAAACAATACCTAAATGGAAACAAGCAACTGCCAAAAACCGGTAGTGACTAACCCTCGAACAGGCGACCGACTCGACCAACACCAACAACTGATAAGAAAAGACATGCGGGCGAACAATCAGATGAAGTGAGACAGAAATAGATGCCTCTGGCTGATCAATGGGAGTGGAAGAGAGACCACTGGATAGAGACAGAAATCGAGGCGTGGCTTGAAGTGAAGCAAGGTGACTCTGGGGGTTGGAGGCTCCGAGCTATGCGGGACCAGTAATCAGTCACGATTTAGTTAGCGCGCAGGCAACGTCGTTGGTTGCCGTTTGTCGGAATAGTCGGTGGAACGAAAAATTGACGAACAAAACGAACGTGTCGAAGAGTGAGAAATAGAACGAAAGAAAAGTGTTGATAAAAAGTGGCCAAGTGTATGAGAATATATTGAATATCGCGAAATATGATGGACGTAGGCACAATGTATGGCAATCATCCGCATCATCATCATACCTATGATGGTTATGTGGGAGCAGCAACCGGCAGCAATAGTAGCAGCTCCTCCAACTATCAGCAATATCAGATGCAACATCAGCAGCAGCAACAGCAGCAACAACAACAGCATCAGCAACTTCATCAGCAGCAGCAGCAGTTGCAACAGCAATATGTCTATGATAGTAGTTCGCCCTCTAGTGTTGTTGGCTACTATGGGCAGCAATCGGCACAAACTCCCCCACAGCAGCATCAACAACAACAACAACAGGCGGGGCAACACCAGCAACAGCAACAATTAGCTGCATATCCCCATTCCCATTTGTTTAGCCCAAGTGCAGCTGAGTATGGTATAACCACTACAGCAGCAACAGCTAATTCCGGCAATCCCGGAACTCCTATGCATCCCACTTCATCACATTCACCAGCGGATTCGTATTATGAGACGGATTCGGTGCATTCATATTATGCCACAGCGGCAGTGGCAACTGTCCCACCGCCCACCAACAATTCTCCACTTACAGCCACAAATGCCAATCCTCAACAGCAACTTCAGCAACAACAACAACAGCAACCACATGGCATGGATTCACATGCAACCATTATCAGCTCCGAGAATGGAATGATGTATACTAATCTGGATTGCCATTATTCTCCTACTGCTGCTGCTGCTGCCGCCGCTCAGAATCATGCCTCATCCAATCATTTGTATGAAGAGAAATACGCTGCCGTCTTGCATGCTGGCTATGCTCCTGGCCTAATCTTAGATGATCCGCAAGATCCCTCGATGATGCCACAGGCCAATCAGCAGCAAATGTGGCATCACCATCATCATCATCAGCAAATGGCTGGCTATGCCTTGGATTCAGCTATTGCTTTGGATACATTTCACATGCACCATCATGGTCTAACTCCACATGGTCACCATCAGTTGGTAAATGCCAGCAATTCACAGCAGCAGCTCCAACAGCAACAACAACAACAGCAACACCAGCAGCAGCAATCGCTTCAGAATCAAAGCCAAAACCAATCGCCTGCTCAACAGCATTCGGTCTCACCCAATGGCAACTCCAGTGCCAATCGCCAATCACGTGGCGGAGTCATCTCTCCGGGCAGCTCCACATCATCCTCCACAGCATCCGCCTCCAATGGCGTTCAACATTCAGCGAATGCACAGTCAAAATCGCCAAATCATACACCCAATATCCCAACATACAAATGGATGCAACTCAAACGGAATGTTCCCAAGCCACAAGGTAAGAACACAAACTCTAATATAAACCTTGTGAGAAATCCATTTTTAAACCTACTAGGGGACTCAAATCTGACACAAAAACTGAAATCCTTTGTTGACTATTTAAATTTTACAACAGCCTAAAATGCCAAAAAGTCACTATTAATGATGGTGGAAAAGTTCCTTTAAAATAAGATTTATGAGTGTATTTTTAAAACGATTTTCGAATCCTCAATGAAGCATGTAACTCACTTTTATGTTTCTAACTTTGTTTTCTTTTTTTATCCCTAGCTTGGATTTGAGAACCCAAAAGTTCTATAAAATCTCACAATTTGTTAAGCAAGAATTAGTTTCCTCGATTTTAATTGCTAAATATAAAATCAACTGTATTTTTTCAGAGTGAAAAAAAAAAACATTTTGAATGGAATAGAATCCCTAGAGTAAGTCTTTATTCTTTAATTGGATAGTATGGAGAGATTAAATAGCATACTTTTTCATCTAGTCGAAAGCACCAAAAATAATACATAAAAGCGGCAAAGTTTAATTCCTATCATATTTTGTTGAGTCAATTTCGATCGGTATTTCTTGTCTTAACTAATCCGGGCTCAATAATTATCTCTTTGAAACTTATAAAGAAATTATGGAATGAACTGTGAAAAAAAAAAATCCTTGAAACAAACTTATTAATAGCGACTCTTTCAGTTACAATTCATATGAAGAGTTATAAATTTGTTGAAAACAATGAAAACTTTTCCGTCACATTACATTCTTTAATAGGCAATGTTTACCCATATGTAGACTTTGTATGTTGGATCTTTAGATGAATAAATCTTTATTACTTTGTGATTTAAATATTCCTCTGATGGCAGGCACCGGTTTTTCGGACCACCTATGAACACAATTTATCTATGAATTTTAGCCAATTACCACATTTCAGTTTTCACCTTAGAAGCAAAATTATTCATAGATCACAGCTAATAAAAATGTATATATTAAACACAATACATTCACATACATGTTCGTGTGTGTATATGAAGGGTAAAACAAAAACAAAATATACAAAATTCCAAATCATAAAACGATGACTTTCAAAATTGATTGACAGTCAAGATACACGACGAACAGCCACAACAAGAACCAGGAGAGTTAACAGTCAGTCAGCAGTCGAGAAACGGAGAGGGCCAAGTCGAATCAGCGCCGCTGGCAGAGGCGGAGGCAGGGATGGAGACGAAGATGGAGACAGAAGAGACGTCCAACCGAGGGCATGTCACCTAAAAATAAGAATGTCTCTTCAAATGCCAAAGATTTTTCGCTTGACTCTCATAATTTTTTGCCTTTCCTTCCTCACATCTCATTTAGCATTCACCCTTTCTCCTCGTGCTCCTCGCTTTGCTTTGGCATATTTCTTTGCATATTTCAGATAATTTTGTCAATGCCTGTGCAGTCAGTCAGGTTGTCACTTGTCACGATGCCGAGAATTATATACAGATATGCGTCTTACGTATATATAGGCACACACAAATATATATTTACATTATTTTGGAATTAGCCAGCTAAGAAAATGCTTCCAAGTGACATTAACACGCGAAACCAAATTTTTGAAAACAAGTAATTGCATATATAGTAATACGAGTTTAATCATTTAATTGAGATTTATAAATTTACATATCATTAAATGCGAGTTTATTGGGAAGGTCAAGACAATTATATTTGTTGCAATTAACTAATATTGCTTGTAACCTCACAAGAACTTTACTCACTTTTTTTTAGCAAGATATTTTTTAAAAAAATTAAATTTTTATATTTTCAACTGTAAAGTGATTTCTAATTTGAAAATACATTCATATGGTTCAATCATTATCAGATTAAAAATTCTAAAAAAAATAATTTTGGAAATTGTTACATTTAATAGTTTAATTATCTCTTATCAATCTAAAAATTTAAACGTAAATCTAAATCATTGAATTGGTTTAAGTTCCGGCTCAAAATCCGTTTGGAGACAAAAAAGTAAACACTGTATTATCTGTTGTTTTTTTGCTATAGTTCAGATATATGCAATATTGAGTGATTTTTCATTAAAGAAGTGATTATAATTTGTTATCTTAATTAATTTTACTTAATATTTGGTAGGGAGAAGAAATAAAGGATCTGTAATTCTGACACAGAAAGATAGGCTTTATATTTTCATATACTTATGTATGTGCTATGTGTATTTTTGTACAATTTTGATTCCATTCCATTCATGAGGACTTATCTTAATTTAGTAAATCTTGAATGCTTCGATTAATATCACAAATGCAAAATTGTCGAGTTTCTGGCAATATTCTGCTCGTAAGTATGTGGAAAACCTGTTGGCCACTTTACAAGTGGTTATAATGCACTTTACCTGTTACCTCGACTTCCTTTGCCGACTCCACTTGAAGTTTCAATCAGATATGAAGTTTTGAGAGGCATGCGCGCTTCAAGCTCGAGCAGCACACGTAATCCCTTTGCTCTACACTCAATAATCATACAAATATTTGCTTATTAATGCTGAAAAGTGTCATTTACATGCATCGTTTTCAATTAAACGACGCCACAGAATGGGTGCGGGCAGTCCCAAAGAAGAAAGACCAGAGACCCAAAGATGACGCGTGTGTGTGCCACAAGTGGAAGGAGTTGAATGAAGTTGGAGAATAGAGACGGAGATGGAGTTGGGGAATGGAGATGAAGAAATCGAAACGGGCGCCTTAAACGACGACGAAGGCAGCAGGCGACCGCAAGTCAAACAAACAATTAAAGAAGAGGGAAAAAAATTTAAAAAAAAGAAAAAAAAAACACTGAAAAGAAAAGAAGGAAAATATCAAAAGAAATGCAGTTCGACTACAAGACTGAAGCTTCTCCAACTCCGATCTGGAAGTCAAGTTGGCTGTCAGAAAAAATGATTATTTAAATAAGAGAAGTTCTTGTTTGAGCTTGGCTGCAACCGAAACTGTCACGGAACTTGGTATGGGATCTTTAGTCTTCGACTTGCAGTTGAAGTCGAAGTTGGACTTGGAGTTGGAGTTAAAGCTGGAGTTGGAGACTTACTATATAGCACTGACTGAGAGCCTCTCGCACATGCTCGCCTCCATCTGTCATGTCATCCATTTTTCAGAGCCAGCCAGCGAGAACCCAGGGAAACAGCATAATCAGCAATCATGGTTATAAATGGTAGCATTCGACATATTGGCATTCACACACAGCAGAGGTACACGCATACACACTGGCATACAGCCACTCAAATAAGTCTCTGGACTGTTGCACTCACAAAGCTTCAACTCTAATGTGTTAATCAGCATTTTTCAATAACCAGAACACGAATAGGCCACTCAGCATAAGGGAGGGAGGTTAAAGTGAAGTGGGAGATCTCCAGAAGCAGCAGGCAGCAAAACCTAGTTTGATTTCATTCTCATAGCAATTTGCTGGACAGATAAAGATTAATTGAAATTTCTAGTGGGATTTGTCAGCCCTAGGAGAAAAATCAACCAAAGAAATATATTTGCTTAAGAATTTTGTCTACCGACAATCGGACAGCAAAATTTATGATTTGGCAAAAAAAAAAAGTTGGTAGCGCAAAAACCAGTTTAAGAAACTGATTTTAGATAACTTCAAAATTGAACAGAAATAATGTTTATCTATTCAATTATAGATAACATGTACTAAAATAGGAATATAAAATAGGAAAACGGTTAGCTAAACGTGCTGAAAACAAATGAAAACTTATCCATCATTGATTTGAATTTTTTGTGTCAGATATGCGAGTTTTTTATTTTTATACATACAGGAAATATGTACATTTATAATCGTTTAATATATATGTATGTATTTTAACCAAAAATTCTTCATACTTTTTGTATAAAGTGCTTAACATAGATTCATAAATTGGTTTCTTAATATGTATATCTTATCCTTTAATTGTGTTTTTGTTGAGTCTTGTTGAAATTAAGTCATTATTATTCCACGAGTTTCATAGTAATATTCCTCCTACGCATAAAACATTTGACATAAGTGATCAAAATTTATATTTATTCAAAGATTGTAAGAAAATAACCAAATAACCATTCATTGTAAATATTTTGAATGTGTATAAATACAATAAACTGTTTTCACTTTTCATTCATACTTAAAATTTTATTATAAAAAGGAATATGCATTCTTGAATACATTCTTGAAAACGCCATATGACAATATTACAGCCGAATCGAAATCATATTTTTGTACAGAACGTATTGGCAAAACCTCAATTAAAAGAGCACCAGATATCTAATTGTAGGGAGATTTATCTGATGTGTGCTACGTTTTCCATTCCGCACAAAAAGGCACTGTGAGTTTGTCTTAAACCAGAGTTTTAAAAAGGTTCTGAGTAGTTTCTTAAATGTCGTCATATCGGTAGTAAACTCCGCTCTAACCAAAGCATATCCGAGCACATCCAATCAATACCAACCTCAAAGAAAACTATATATGGCCCGTTCTTTGGTCTCCTCTTGAGAATTTTTAGTATTTGTCATGATGGTACTGGTCGAATTTAAAACTTTTTCACAAAAATCCATCACGGAATATCATACGACAACTTAAAATATACTTCTAGACTCACTCTTTCACATATTTATGAAAATTTTAGTTCATATATTTTAATTATTAATAGTCAAACGCTATTAATTTAGTGTCTAGTCTATTCTTCTATCTGTCTCTCCATTGATGTGGCAAATGTTGTCACCTCTTTTACAACTCAATGGTGTAACTCCCATAAAAGTGACCCTAAATCAAATTGCTTCTCGTAATATCAACATTTTATGAACCTTGTTTGTGGTTTAACAATTTAATTAATACTCGAATACTTCGTTCGTGTTTTATTGTTTTTTAAACGATCAACCACTTTGTCGCAGCATTTCCCCTCCGAGCCAAAATGAAAACAAAAAATTCAAAAGAGAAATGAGCGTTCGTTTCCCTAAACACGCAAACACTATGAAAATATGAAATATGACTAGAGTTCGGGGAATTAGCATATTCGTCGTAAAATGTGTTGGTAAATGGGAAAAATGTTTCGTTATTTTGGCTAAAATAAAATGCAAAAGGTGTTAGTTTTAGTGGCCCAGTGTTGAGGGGGAGGGGGGCAAATGGAGCAAAAAGGGGATAAAGAGAAGGCCAAGTGGATGGGGATAGGGTTTGCCTGCCCTCAACATTTATTTGATGTGATGTTTTGATATTTCTTGACACCAACACGCAAAGGCAAAGCGCCGAATGTCCAACACAATGAAACCGAAATGAATTAATTACGTGCATTTCAAAACAACAGCAACAAAATGAGAAAAATGTATGAAAAAAAACCGAAAAAAACAAAAAAAGGAAAAAGAACAGGCAGACTATTTAAACGAAATGATATTGGTGGATAGAAAAGTGACCACCAGGAATTTGAGATAAGATCAAACCAAAAATGAACCGAACCCAGACTAAAACCAGACCCGTACGCCCCCTCCAAACAAAAAGAACACAGTCCGCTTGTCTGTCACCGTCATCATCAGGTCGCGCTCAGTGAGGTTCAGTTCTGTTCGGTCAGTCAGTCAGCCATTCAGTCAGTCAGTCAGTCAGTCAGTTGGGCCAAAACAGAAAGAGAAAAATGTGCGGCATGTGTCGTGACAAATTTTGTTCGCTCGCGCGCGCTGAGTTAACATTTTTGAAAGCGTGTTATTAAATTTCTATAATTTTTTTCCTTCTCGTTTTTGTCCAAAAACCCAAAGGGGTCAAAGTTCGAGATGGTCACGTGACACGACTTCTATTACAGAATGAATAAGGCAATCCGTAAATGGTTTAATATTCCTAAGAAATTGTCAAAACCTTTTGAAGTTAAGACATAATTTTTTCCTTCCACTCTTTATGAACCTTTTGAAAATAGATCACGTTGTCATCTCTATGGTTCAACTTGAACTTTTATTTTGAAACCTTCCCCAAGTGTCTCTGCTGTTCATTAGATTCAATCATTGAATCGATTTGTTAACTGATAAATTTAACCAAAAAGAAATACCTACTTACATTAATTACCCTGTTAAGTGGACTTCAGACTTAAACTTGTCAAAGAGTTCAGTTCTCTGTCTGGGTCCCGGATCGCTCTATCTCTATTTCTGTCTCTGCTTTCCTCTCTCTCTCTTCCTCTCTTTCTTTCCCTTGTCGCAACACACCTCAAATGTCACTTTTCATAAAGTTTATCGGACACAAGAAGCACATTAACCAAAATCATTTCAAACTGCTCCCAAAGAGAACAACAACCAAAAATCCATTTTCAACGGTCATCCACCAAAATATTGCTAAAGGATATTCTCTATGAGGGATGAGGGATGGGATGCCACACTCTCCCTTTCTGGCAATTTCACTTGGTCTTTTGGCATTATGTAATATTAGCCAAGTTGTGAGCTGTTTGCCTTTTTGTCTCTATTCGGACATTTCGTGTAAACAAGCGGCCAAAATTGAGGATATGGATATCTTATCTCGTGTTTGCATTCAGCCAAGGTTCTCAGTTCCATTTCTTTGACAGAATTGACATTTCTCAGTCTTAATACTTTTCAAGTGTATAATTTAGTAAATTATATAAGTATATCAAGTTACGTGCCATGGCCCAACTATACACACACACTCGCACACAGAGGCAAAGCCCTGCAATATGATAAAAATGGTTTAATATCTTTTGCACAACGTCATGTCGTAGAATTCTTGTCTTTCCTTTCTGATAAGGAATAATGTCGAGACTTATATATACTTGGTATAGGTATATTTATTGGAGTTGCTATTAGTTGGGGGGTTTTCTTTAAAATGAAAATGAATTTATCAGTTTATTTATCTAATTAAAAGTGAGTGAAATATTTGTTCTTTGCTCTTTGATTTGCTAAACAATATATATTCCGTTTTAACTTGTTTTATGAGTAACGACATTGCGATTTTTTAGTTTTTTGGTTTTTGTATCTATACTTTGAAATAATTATAATAACCATATCAATTAATTAATATGTTTATATAAAAGATCACTCATATCAATCAATTAATACACGCCTTTATAAATCTTCGATTAAGATTAAGATTTATCTTAAAGAGGTCAAGAAGGGCATAATTAGGTACTAAGATTAGAGAAAAAAATAAGATCCACTTTTAATTATACAAATTGCAGTATCCTAGCGACTTCCTTTTGCATTAACCTAGTCTAGATAGTGTTGGGTCTTTCTATGGATCTGGAGTAAATTGTGGCTATTTTGTATGTGAGAAGTTAATTTTTTTGTCGATAAAGTTAATATAGTAGGAATATACAGAGATATAATAATTCCAACTCTTATTAGTGAAACTGAAACAGATGAAATAACAAATGTTTAAGGTCATACATACCAAACCAAAAACTTTGAAAGAGCTGGCCAACTGGCAAAGCACTCTTAAATTATACTATAACTTTTATACTTTATATTTCCCTCGCAATCATTTAAATTTTTCATCAAAAATAAAACATATTACGAATTCAAATATTATGAGAACAAACTGGTGTTTAAATTTTAAAGGTATTAAGAGTGAAGGGATTGATTCAATACATATTTTTATATATGTAGTTTCTAGGGTTAGTTTAAATGACCAAGAACCTTGTTTAATGTATTAGACATCCTAACTTATGGAATTTATCACTAGACTTCCTTAGATATTTTACAATGTATTCAACAATTCATGTGCTTGGGTTCTATTTAGCGAAATATAATGACGAAAATGTCGCAGAGAGTAGCTTATGTTCTTGTAGTTGCCTTTAATTGAAGTACATGTTTATATTGCCAAGTTTACTATGTATTGTCGCCATTTTATTTTATTGATTTATAATCCAAATGCCAATTACAATTTGTGAATGTCTTTGGGTTTTTTTGTTTGACTTGCTATAATTTTTTTTTTATTTTTTTTATTGATATGAATTGACTTGGACAATTGATTTGTAGATTACTTTAAGTTAAATTTCTTGATAATTGCTAAACTCAAGTAGTTAGCAGTTGATAAGAAGAGGCACGTTAGACGAACAAGTGAAATTGCTTTGATTTAGTTATTTTTATAATTCGAAGAAAGTGTTTCCTTGATAGACGAATTATTAATAGAACTGACTAACTAATATTCTATATACCTAATATTTAAGGAATAGTTGCTCAAGTGGTTTAATTTTAAACACAGAGAGAGACAGGGATGGTGAGAGGGAGAGAGGGTGAGGCGAAATGGGGTGGAGTGTGAGTGTGGCAAGAGTGAGAGTGAGGCACAGCTGCCTGTGTTAATTCAATTCAATGGCAGGCAAAAAAAAGAAGTAAAATCTTAATTCGAATAATACATTCTGACAACATGACGGATCACCAACGAAAATGCACGGCCAGACACATACACACACTCACACACACAGATGTTCATAGTTTCCCTTTTGTTAGAGTTCTGCATGTTTCAATGGATGTGTGTAAATAAGGGTGTTCAAGAAAAAATGGCTACCAAATGCCAAAAGAAAAAATAGAAAGAAAGAAATTTATATATATGTAAGTATATAATAAAAATGTGGGTTGACATGTATATAAGCCCACTCACTCACACATGTATATACATGTATGGTATATGGTGTGCCAATGGGCTGACAGTCAACACTTTTCGAGCTCCACTTGACATTTCCATGCCCATGTCTTCACTCCACCCTTCATCTACTTCCTTCTTTAACCCCCACCTACTTCAGGCCAAAATGTCTTTTGACAATTTAATTCAATTAATGCCTTATACAATGAAAATTGACACACACACTCATACACAACTCTGTATATACGTATGTGTATGATATAAGTATTTGCAAATTAAAATGTCAACAAAACAAATTTGTACGAAATAAGCAACAAGAAGAAACAGAGATCGTCTTCTTGGTCCTTTAAAGCATTCTTCTCCTTCGTTTTGTGTAGATTCAACAATGATGCTAGCTAATGTCATCATCAATCTTCTTGGCAGAGCCAGTGGAAAAACTGTCTGCGGAAAAATGAGTAGGAAAAAGAGTGTCGCTTCAATATTCTAAGTCCCCTCCTTTCCCAATTTATCCCTCTCCCCGCGACATTCTCAATATCTCTCTGTTGACTAGGCCTCAAGTATTCGTGCGTCTTTTCGTTTTTCATTAGACAAATTAACAAAATTTTAACGGCAGGCGACAAGTGGCATTAGGCAAACTGCCATTTTGACTTGTGTTTACATGAGATAATTTTTCGGTTTTTTTTTCTTTCTTTCTTTTTTTTTTGAATATAGGTACATATACGCTAATAAATCATTCCTCAATGTGTACCTTACCTTCAATTTTAAGTTTGTTCGCTTTTGCTCCGAAAATTTGAAGCCAATAATTTGTCCTTGGATTTGGACTGTCAACGCCAAATGTGTAACGGGTTTTAAGTAGGTATTTGGGTCTAATGAAATTTTCAGTTCAAAGTTCTTGTTCAATACTATGAATCATGGAACTTGAAGGCATCTATTTATATTTGTTTATTTTAAATAAAATTAGTAGGTACCTATAAAGTATTATATTCAAATGCTTAATAAAAACATTAGCCAAGCCAATTATAACAGAAATCAAAAATATTGTAATGAAACTATTGGGTTATATTGGGTTGCCTTTGAAATAATCTTCTTTTTGAATATTGAGCCGCCTTTAATGCAAGGTTTGGCGTAAATTTAAGGACTTCAAATATGTATTAAATATTTTAAATTATATTTTAAAGAAAATTGGGAATATCCATTTCTTTTTAAGGCTTTTCATACCGCCTATTAATAAAAAGGATTAGCTGGCTCTTCATTTTATTCATTCATTTATTGAAGAATATTAAAAAAAAAACTCTAAGTACTTTATCTTATTGCAAAAGACTTCCAATAATTCGATATTTGAAACACTCAAAGAAAGTGTTGAATATCCTGTGAATAAAAAATATATTCTCTAAGCAAACATACTTTATAGATCATTTTCAAGTTACATGGTACCTAAAGAAAAAAAATTTGAGAATTTTTTTAAACAGTAAACATTATTGCAGTCGATTGCATACTTTAAGGTCAAATTTCTCTCATTTCTCAGACCTAGATTCGCCTACTTTCATTATGTACAATTTAATACAAATTTCTAAGTTTTTAAGAGAGAGAGAGAGAGCCTGCTGCACTAAACGTTGACATTAAACGTCGTAAAATCGAAAATTAAATTAATGTGTGAATTTGCCTGAGTAATACTCAAAGTTATAGCTAACGATTTATCAGTTTCAGTTCATTGAAATCATTAATCAAAAATCTAACAAGAGTCTAGAGTCGACTTTCCTTTTACATTGTAATTTCTATCAATTTATAATCATTTCAATTAATTATATTTCTGTTAACAGCTTTGAATGTCAAAGCAACAAAAACTTTTGAATGACATTATTGAGTTGAGAACTTAATGCGTCTTAACCGCTCTATATTTAACTGTCCTTTTTAACTAAATATTATAGCCAAAAGTACTTACATCCATCAATTAAATAAATGGTAAATCAAAGCAAATTTCAAGTTGTTCATGCTAATACCAGCTGGTCACTAGAATGTCCACTTTAAAGCTCTCACTGCCCCCCTTGGGTGAGTGAGTAAATGAATGAATGAGTGAGTGAGTGACCCAACATTAATTGTTATCAAAGTAGAAAGACCAAAATATATATACATATTAATGTATATATGTAGACCTGTATATGCTGTAGCTAAGGGACAACACACAATAATGATAAAAGCCAAAATAACAAGCAACAACAAACCTCAAATTGACAGCATTCGTTTAAGGTTTTATCTGGTCGCTTTTGCTGCTGTTTGCGGTAGGAGAACTTGAAAATGAAATCACCTTCACATATATCCGAGACAATTGTCGAGCTCTTTTTTCCAATTTTTGGTTTCTTGTTGTTGTTTTTTTTCTTTCTGACTGAGGAGAAGGCGGCATCTTTGTTTGATTTGCAGATCAATTGCTAAATGCGTGAGCTTTTGTGGAGAGTTTTGTGTCGATTCAAAGAGCACCGCTAGAGCCGCTATACAAATGTGGAGAATACAAGTACCTATCATAGACCTGGCATTCCGTTTGCCAGCCAGTTAACCAGTTCCAGTTTTCTGTCTATTGTCTTTCAAAAGACAACCATAAATAATCCAAAAATTATTTAACGACTACTGTTTATTTCATTAGAGAGCAAGAAAAAAAAACAACAAATCAAAGTTAAATATTTTCAACATTACAACAAAATTCCATTTGCCTATATGTAATTGATCCGAATTGGAGTGAAATCGTCAAAGTACAAATTCTGCACTAGACGCTTTTTGTACCCTACAACCAAGGGGATAAAGAGATTGTAGGATCACATGGAACTTTCGACTCTCTTATTTACTCAATTAATTAGATATCAACTATCCTTAACTATCTCATTACTTTAATAAGCTAAAACAAACCAACAGTCTCAATTACTCATTCCCATTGCATAGGGTATTTGCAAGTCAACATTAGGATATTACTGCGTTACCTTTTGGAACTCTGACTGTTGGCTAGTCTGAGTCATCATGGGGGCCAGTTTGATATCTCAACCATTGCTGGCGATATTATCATTTCATTTCTATTATAGAGGCGCCACAAGCACTTTACATAGATCCCCTCCAAAGCGTCTCCGGATGGCATTACAGCATTACAGGCCACTGGCCAGTGGCTCGTTTTGGCACTTAACTCGTGCGGACCGTGTCCGTTTTATGAATATCTACGTCGTCTTCTATAGCCGTTGTCGTCGTCGTCTGGCAGGCTGACTGGGCTCAATTGATAATATTATTTAATTCGAGTGCAAATAGAAAATTATATTTCAATTAAAAGCAAATTGTTTTAATTGTTGATTAAATACTCGCAAATAATAATAAGACACAAAAAAAGAGTCAAACGAAACGTCATGTGGCAAAAAGTTACCCAAATTAACAACGACGCTTTAATCTGTGGGTAATAAAAATGCATAAAGGTAGTCACGACGATCGCTGACGATTTGATTGATCACCAAAAAAGCGATAATAATTTATGGCAAATGACGAGAAACGTTTTAGTGCTTAATTTGGCCCAACTATCTAAGTGGGTTGCCTATTGAAAATATTGAATGTAACAACAACAATATATAATTTCCGCAATAGTACGATTTATGACATCGGCCCGACCAACTAACTAAATTATCTTGTAAATTTGTTTTGAAAATTTTATAAAAAACGGGAAAGAAGCTATCATGGTTTGCGCCGAAGTTTATATACTCTGTAGTGCGAGCCATTTTAAAATCGTTGATTCCTTTTTTAAATTACCTTGAATAAGTTTCGTTTCTCATAAATTTTTGTATTTTATAAGATTAATATGTGGTTTATGGAAAAAACTCTGACTAAGCCTACATTAATACAATTTTTCTATATTTCTTTTAAGACTAATATTTCTCAATAACGTAGAGATTTTGTTTGATGGTTTATTGAGCCATTAAGCATTTTTTCATGTGTTATAGCAGTCTGATTCAACAAATTGTCAAACTTTATTTTAATTAGTCAACAAAATGCTTAACTACCAAGATTCATTCTAGTACCATTTTAATTAAGTTAATACTATATTGACTCAGTTTTTCACGCTGATTATGCATTTAGATAGGTCGGTCGGAAACGCCTCTTTCTAAGCGTTAGTGATATAATTATACCCTTGCAGAGGGTATTATAAAATTGGTCAGATGTTTGTAACGCACAGAAGGAGACGTTTCCGACCCCATAAAGTATATATATTCTTGATCAGCTTGAGAAGCTGAGTCGATATAGCCATGTCCGTCTGTCCGTCTGTCCGTCTGTCCGTCCGTCTGTGCGTATGCGTTTTACTCAGCCATCTTAAGAGATATCGGGTTGAAATTTTTTTTGGAGACTCTTTATTACCTGTGTGAGATAAAGTATGAAAATCATCGGGATCGGACTACTATATCATATATTGTTTAATAATCATTAAATGTGTTTTGAATTCAGTAGTTTGAAGTATGCGTTTTACTCAGCCATCTTAAGAGATATCGGGTTGAAATTTTTTTTGGAGACTCTTTATTACCTGTGTGAGATAAAGTATGAAAATCATCGGGATCGGACTACTATATCATATATTGTTAAATAATCATTAAATGTGTTTTGAAAATGCGTTTTACTCAGCCATCTTAAGAGATATCGGGTTGAAATTTTTTTTGGAGACTCTTTATTACCTGTGTGAGATAAAGTATGAAAATCATCGGGATCGGACTACTATATCATATATTGTTAAATAATCATTAAATGTGTTTTGAATTCAGTAGTTTGAAAAATATTTGAGCATATTCATAATACGACAACTAATGCTGTTGATGTATGAAATTTCACTTTTCTTATCGAATTAAATATAATAAAGAACTGCAAGGGTATATAAACTTCGGCAAGGCCGAAGTTAACTTCCATAGCTCGTTTTATAATAAGAAGAAGAACTTAGGAAAATCGTTTGAAAAATATTTCAGTTAATAATAGTTGTACTTTTTTTTGGACTTTAAAAGTTTCAATAGTTCTTATAGAATTCCTTAGCAGTTATAACTAAAACCTTTTTCCAGCATTCAAATTCCATGAATATATATATTTTGTTCACCAATAAAAATAATAACAAATCGACACATATCTGGCAATCATTAAAGTAATTTGTATTTATTATACCCTTGCAGAGGGTATTATAAAATTGGTCAGATGTTTGTAACGCACAGAAGGAGACGTTTCCGACCCCATAAAGTATATATATTCTTGATCAGCTTGAGAAGCTGAGTCGATATAGCCATGTCCGTCTGTCCGTCTGTCCGACTGTCCGTCTGTCCGTCTGTCCGTCTGTCCGTCCGTCTGTGCGTATGCGTTTTACTCAGCCATCTTAAGAGATATCGGGTTGAAATTTTTTTTGGAGACTCTTTATTACCTGTGTGAGATAAAGTATGAAAATCATCGGGATCGGACTACTATATCATATATTGTTTAATAATCATTAAATGTGTTTTGAATTCAGTAGTTTGAAGTATGCGTTTTACTCAGCCATCTTAAGAGATATCGGGTTGAAATTTTTTTTGGAGACTCTTTATTACCTGTGTGAGATAAAGTATGAAAATCATCGGGATCGGACTACTATATCATATATTGTTAAATAATCATTAAATGTGTTTTGAAAATGCGTTTTACTCAGCCATCTTAAGAGATATCGGGTTGAAATTTTTTTTGGAGACTCTTTATTACCTGTGTGAGATAAAGTATGAAAATCATCGGGATCGGACTACTATATCATATATTGTTAAATAATCATTAAATGTGTTTTGAATTCAGTAGTTTGAAAAATATTTGAGCATATTCATAATACGACAACTAATGCTGTTGATGTATGAAATTTCACTTTTCTTATCGAATTAAATATAATAAAGAACTGCAAGGGTATATAAACTTCGGCAAGGCCGAAGTTAACTTCCATAGCTCGTTTTTAAAAAGAGTTAATATGTTCCTTACAAAAATGAAAAGAAAAAAATATAATTTCAGCATGCTAACACAGTTTGATGATGGCATTTTAAAGACTCTTAATGGGTTGGCAGTTATCAAGAAAATTCAGGAAGTCTTAGGAATAGTATCGGATACGATTTCAGACACTTTGGAGTATACATCAAGGTCCCAGGTGGATAACTGAGTTCCGCTCTTAGACAGGGGTAGCAATAAGAAAAAGTCTATCGTCTAAAATTTCAATATTAGGCTGACTATTTAAATAATTAAATAATTTAAATAAATCGCCTTTTAATATTTGCAATATTTTAATTGCTTTTGTTAAAATTAGTTTGACAATAGAAAACTTTAATAGACATAACAATTTTCGTCCTTAGTTTTTATTTTGTTTAAGGATTAAATTACAACAGACCAGAATTTGACTTACTGACAGACTAGGTTATAAATATATCCTTTTTGCGAGTTAGTAACTTTCTTCTATATTGTTTTGGCATATATGTTTGTACGTAGGTTTTTCACTAATATAAGTTGCACTCATATAATATTTTAATTACTGAAAAACCTGGTCGATTTAGTGAACTTTATATATATTTAATTTGATGACAACATTTTCAATATCCAACCGAAATATTTGTCTTTGCATTCCATGCTGCATTTCCGCTTATAATTCCATCCATTAAAACGGAAATGAGTTTTTCACGACTTTTCCTTTACATCGATATTATTTGCATATGTAATGCCCAATTCTACAGTATCTGCTTATTGTATATTTGTATGTATCTAGGTACAACTATGATTGTGATTATTTTTATTTGGTTTTTTTGTTTTTTGTCCACTTCTCTTATCTGTCCTTTGATTTTCCACTGGGCTACTGGAATTCAATGTGAAGCGTAATCGGTAGCCAAAATGTTGCTATTAAGATAACGTAAATATGTGCATATCTGTGTAAATATTTGAATTTAGTATATAATTTTTTTAACAACAACACCATAAAATACATCTGAGAGTGTGTGTTTGTGTGTGTGTGTAAGTCAAATAAAAGAAAGATGTTTGATAAAAAAAACCTTTGATTATATTGAAACTTCTTCCGGCTATAGGGGGTAAAGGGAGCAACAGACAGCTAAAAAGACTTAAAGTATGTGTGGCGCCATTTGAGACATTTTCCATATCTAAGGAAAACCCATAGACCATACACATACACACACAGATACACACAACCCTTTTTCATGTGTGTGACTAATAAGCCACGGGATGTCTGCGGGGCTTAGAAAATACTTTCAATTAAACATGGATACATTTTGTTTTTTTTGTGATTTTTGTTTCTCTTGGATTTTTTTCATGATTTCTGTACATATGAGAATTTTGTATTTTATGCATTTCATTTCTGAAATATGCATCATTGCATGACATGTGGAAAGAGTGAGTTCAAGTTGACAAGCAGCCAATAAAACTGACAGCATGAATGGACATGGGATACGGATTTCTTGTGGAGATTTCTTTGGCATTTACATTTGGATTATGAAATTTTAGTCAAGTCACAGTCAATAGAAATGGGACAGAGGAGATTTCCCTTCTTTCTCCCTTCTTCCCAGTGTGTGTTTGTGTGCGTTTGCTGTTGAGTGCGGGGAAGGAGAAAAAAAGTGTTGACTGTTCTTAATTAGCAAGGAAAACCCCTCATTGTATGTGTGATGCGGGGGGGAAAAAAAGGGTTAAACTCAGTTTTTCCACAAGTCAATTAGTTGACTGACCTCTGGCCATTCATTTTCTCCCACATCGTTCGTTGACCATATTAATTATATTCCAGAGAAACTGAACAGATGGCAAATTGAAATATATACTGATAGCTAGATTCTAGATTGCAAGATATTAGACAGAAAGCAAATCAAAGTTTTATATCTAACCGACCAGAGAGTTACTACAACTCTGAGCGTATTAAGTGTCAGATCCCAGAGGGCTGAGCTATGTTTAAATACCATTGCAAGTGGTTTGAATACTTTTTCTTAAGGAAAACGAAAAAAGGTCGAATTTCTGCCAAATGTTTGAATGATCGTTCTTATATGATGTACTCACCCCGATCTTTATGAATAATGGCACAGTAATAAGTAAATTAAACTTATATAAATAACATAGGATTTAACAGTGTTTGCGACCAATCGTTTCAATGGGAGCTATATGATAAAAAGAGGTCGGATCCGTCAGAATCCGAATAGAATATGCCCTAAATTTGGGTTTTTCCTCGCGTTGGGCAGATCAAGATTTAAAAAATAAAACAACCTTTTTGCATTTAAAACAAGGGTATAAAAAATTAGATTAGAAGCGGATATATTAAAAGCCGGTCCGGATGGGAGTAGAATGTCTATCCATTAAATAATAGGAAATCCTTGGCAAATCCTTGAGGTTTGCCACATGGCTATAGCTCTCAGTTGCTCTATGCATGTGGATCTAAAATAATGCAAAATGGACACAAATAATTGATAAATTGATATTATGTCACTCATCAAGCGTACAGCTAATGCAGCTTCTTTCCCGTCAGCAAAGCAGGACGAAAGAACTAGAAGGATTTGCATCGATTGGGTGAAAAGTGGGATTCCCCGCGCTTTCACTTTAATTTACAAATTTATTGTAGCCTATATTAAATGAGTTTGTGTGTTAAACTTTAATTAAATTTATTAATACATATTTTGTAACGGCTTTTCGAAATTGAAATTTATCCAATACACTCCACAAATATTGCAAATGTTACCAAATTAATGTTAAATTAAAATCTTACGTGTGAGTGACATACTTAATGAACACTTTTCTCTTTTTCTGGCTCTTTTTAATTAAAACTTATAAACTTTTGCAATTGGTGGCATTCCGGTTCAAATTATTAATACGGAATCATCACAATTTAAATAACATGTAAGGTACACATAAGGTACATATATCCATATACGAGAAGTTTGCCAGCATCTTAGGCTAATACATTTTTATTTAATTATTGGTTTACTTATTAACATTACATATAGTTTTTTTCATTACTTGTGTAAAAGTTTATGATGTAGTATCTTGCTAATTGTTATCCAGATATTCGAAATCGTATTCTATCACATTTTTAGTATCCACCAAATCAATTCTCTTTATTAAATTGTAAAACAATCAAAGACTATTGTAATTAACGATAATTTTCATTCACTTTTCTCACGAGAATTTGTGTTAAAGATATGCAAAAGTCAACAACGGGCAACTGCATTAAACCTGCAATTGTAATTAACGCCAGTTTACCGATCTTATCATATTACATTGAGTTTAAGTTGGCGCCCTATACCATCCAATCCCCTCTCTTCCGGGCCCACCCCCACCACCACTCCTCCCTCTCTCAGTGGAACAACTGGCAATTGTTGTTACTTTTGCTGCTGCTGCTGCTGTTGTCTCTGGTGCAACTTAGTGTGTGTTTGTGTTTGTTTTAGTGTTTACATTGATTGTCAACAGTGTCACTTAAGCGCCATGGTGCCAAGCCGCCGCAGTCGCAGTCGCAGCCGCTTAACACCCCCGCTCTTTGCTGCTGGTAAGGGCAAACAAACGTATGGCCTTGCCTTGTCTGTGAACAGGGTGAATCAGGGATAAAAACGAAGAAGAAGCACCAAACCAAAATCCACAAGTAACTGTAGATTTCGTATGTCTCTGTCGAACGGGACGACACGCCGGCAATGCGTTGCTTTGCGTTGCGTTCCGTTGCGTTTACGTTCATTCAAGTGGAAGCGATCCCCCGATAATGCTCTCTAAAACTAATATTACAAAGTTGATATCGTTTGGCGCCGGACAAAAGCGACAGTGCCGCCAACTGGCCGCGACACGTTTGACAACCCAAAGCGACACCAGAAGCAACCGGCAGCAGCAACTGGCAGCAGCAACAGCAGCCGCCAGCAGCAGCAAACAGAGTCAAACTCGGGCAAAGGTGGAGCTGCCACTTACTACTACCAGAAAATCCCACCATGGCACAGTGGTTAGAAATGTAAGAGTTATGGTACGGCATTTCAGTTGTTAAATTAGTTTCTTCAGCGAATAATTAGTTGTTACTGCCTTTGCTCCCAAGGGGACTACTGAGGGACAACAGTTGAATAATGAGGGTCGAAGGCGCAACTTTGTACAGTTAATACTAAGAATTTAGAAAACGCCCATCACTTTTACTACACATAGTTGAAATTCTCATTTTGACCAATTTTTATACCAAAGTTTTACCGTTTTAGCAGAAAGTATTTATAATTTCTAGTTATCTTTAACCATAATGGAAGACTTAAGAACATTAATTTAATGCCACATTTTTAACATGGTTTGTTTGATTCATTTTTATATGTAAATAATGAGTTCATCCTAAATAAGTATTTTCTACTTAGAAGTTAGTTTCTAAATTTACGATTTAGTTAGGTATATACCAGTTTCAATGCAGAAAAATACATTTAACAAAAATCCAATAAATAAGGCTAAAGAAGAAAACAAACAGAAATCCTAGGACAACTTCTTTATCACAAATTCATTCCTTCAGCTCATTGTTGACTCTCAATTCGGACAAAAAATATATGAAATATTTAATTAATTAAATAATCGAGTTTTTCCACTGTTATTTCCTAATTTTCCGATCCCAAATTTGCATTCGTGTTTAGATGACTTAGAATTTTGATCATTAAGAAAATAACTTGAAAACCCCTAAAGCAGCTATTCATTATTTATTGGGTTAGATAGAGACGAGATACTTAGTCCTAAGTATCTTGCGATGTATTGCTTGTTCCTGTGAAACAAAAACTGCCAAAATGAAAGTTAAAAAGAACTTAAAATCAAATTTTTTCTTACTACGTTAGTTTTTATGGACGACCTATTATTACTTCATAAAAATACAGTATTTAATGTGATTATTGGATATGAAATGGCTACGTCATGTGTCTGTACACTATATATGATTTATCTTTTAATTTTTGTAAACTAATAGGAAAAAGAAATTTAGGAACTAAATCATTATACAAAAAAAAAGGACTTCTATGTTAAGGACTTTTGGATACATCTTAAAAGATTTTGCTTCTTCTCAAACAGACTTTTCAGTTTGCATATATTTGGCTTACGCTTTAAATATGCTTGCCCCACTGTGCTTTGGGATTGGTAACAGTCGCATATTGATAACTCTGCAATGCAAGAGCCGAGTTTTTTTTTTTTGGTTTTGTTTGTCTATTTGCTGGCAACATTTAGAAATGAAACCAAAAACAAAAAAACCACTCACCACACACACATACATGGTTGTAGTTACGTTTACAGCATAATCCTTGGGCTTGTTTTCTTAGACATTCCTGTGTGCATTACGATAGGGGAAAATCGGGTTTACTTTAGCATCGACGTCTTGGAACTTATCGCTGAGGAAACGGGCAACCAAATAAAAGAAAACTCAGCCACAAAAGGTAAAGGTGTAAACGGGGGCTACCGTGTGCAGACTGCAAATGGAAACCATCTGCGTTAGTTGTAAAACATTTATGAATTTTTATTTTATGTCATAAATTCATCATTCATTCGTAGGACTTGTGATTTATGGCCTGTGTTTACGTGAAATGGTTAAACGCAAATCGATTACTAAATGTCGAGTAGATCGGCACCTTTTTTCAATAATCACCATAGAAAAAATAGCCACTCGAGTTTCAAACTTATTGCTACTTAATGCTTATTAATATGAATATGAACTTTTAATTTAGATTTATGATGATGTTAAAAGGTTTTTTATCATCAAGCGGGAAAATTAGGAAACTCATACACACACACGCAAGCACAGTTTCTTTTCTCCCCTTAAAAAGAGAAAAGTCACCAAAAGTCACACCCAAGAAAATACAAAAAATAATTATTGTTTAGAAAACCACAAAAAAATCTATCTGCTAAAGACCCGTTGTCAGGATAATCCCAATGTTTGCCAAACAAACCATTTAGATCCTTCTATAGAAAAGAAGACTACGGCAGGGGAACAGAAAATTAAAATGGATAAAAAAAAGAAAAGAGATTATTTTCATCATCATCGGATTTTAGCCACGGGGCGCATGTCAAATTATTGAATAAAGTGCAAAATCACGCAAAAGTCAAACCCAAAGATCCGAGAGGTTCCCTCGCCACCACACACACACACGCACACACTGATTAACTGCGACAGCTAGAGATCAACGCCAAGAAATGCCCACAACATGATGATTTCTACTTATTTCTGTATCTCTTCCCTTTCTATTACCTTCTTTGCAGCCACAAAACTACCTGCCAACAACAACAATAACAACAACAACATGAGCTCAACAATGCACGATTATCAAATGAATGGCCAGTTGGACATGTGCCGCAGTGTAGGAGGACTCGGAGGCGGAGGTGGTGCATCAGGCCCTGTGGCAGGCCCTGGCCTACCCATCCCAAATTCCCTGATGCTTGCCACAAATCCATCCGCCGGTGGAAATGTCTCCAATGGCCTGACCGTGGGTCTCACTCATGTCGGCGGTGGCGGCGGTTTGAGCAGCTGCAGTTTATCAACCACCAACAATTCGGGTCGTACAAATTTCACCAATAAGCAGTTGACGGAACTGGAAAAGGAGTTCCACTTCAATCGCTATCTAACCCGTGCAAGACGCATCGAAATTGCCAATACATTGCAATTGAATGAAACACAGGTGGGTCTGCTTAACAAATATGTCAATTATATTCTCTTTAAAAAGCGGCTAAAAGATCTTTTAATGGCAGGCAGGCCCATCAGCAGGAGCTTCTACATGGGAAAAGTTTTAAAAACATCTCACTTTCAAATTTATTATTAAGATACTTATACCGACCAACAGGCATAGCTATGCTGATTTGATTATCATAATCATGAAAATAATATAAACAAAATCAATATCAAATCACATTCCTTCGAACCTTGTGTCCTTGTCGATATTTAGAGAGACGATTTACCTTCAAAAAAGCAAATCCATTTAAAGGATATTTTCTTAATTCTCAATCTTAAATACGATGTTGAGCTACGGAACAATGGAAATCATCTCTCATTTGTCCATGTAATATCGGGCTGAAGTCTCATAATTTAAAGAACTTTATTCATATTTATTACACTTATAAACCTCATCACCTTCAATTAACAAGATTTAAGAAAAAAGACCTATCCACAATGTCGCACCAAACACTTAAACAAAAATTGTCTAATATATTTTATTGTTTGAAGAACTGATGAACTAACCAACAATAATAAAAAGACGCAGTCATTAAAAAATTGCTTTCAAACCTTAATTTCCATTATCTACCTGCACACGGTCCTGGAAGATTTCGTAGTAGCCTTCTAGTCAATAGTTACATACATATGTATATAATACGCTTGTGTCATTATAGATTTGATACATCCAATTTTTGATTTTATCCAATAATAGATATTAGAATATGTCAAAAGAAAAATGTTATTATAAAGATTTCTTAATTATTTCATTACTTGATACATCCTTAACCAATATAAAGATAGAGCCTATTAAATTTATACAATTTAAATGACTTATATTGAATGAGAAGTAAAAAATTCAAAGCTTTGGCTTAATATGTTTAGTGAAAATCTTTGAATACGCTAACAAGATAAATTTTAGTATGTTTAATGCAGTTTCTAGATGTACTCCCACAATGAACAAATCTTTTTGACTTAGAAAATTTAGTAAATTTCGAGCGGGGCGTTTTGTTATATTAGAAATGTATTATGATTGTCCGATCTTTTAAAGAAAGTAAAAAATTATTATAGAAATTGACATTCCAAGGGGATGTGCCTAGACTTCCTCCATGACTTTTAATGATTTCAAAAGCAATTTCAGTTAAGCCTCTATAAAAGTGTAGAGTGATAAAAAGATTTATCGATTAAGATCAAATGACATTAGTCAAAACAAAATGTATTAGTAACTTTAATTTGAATACACCAAACATAGTTTTCTCAAAAATGCATTAAAAAATAAGCACAAATAACATTATATGGATCTGCCATTTCTCACACGAAAGTTATAAGATTAGAATAAAGTCCTTTACGTCTAATTTATTACCTACATTACTAAACTTGGGTACTTTTTTTTAGGTTAAAATCTGGTTTCAAAATCGTCGGATGAAGCAAAAGAAGCGTGTCAAAGAGGGTCTCATTCCAGCAGATTTGCTCAGCCAACAACATAATGTTGCTCCGGTGATTAGTGAAAAGCAGACGCAACAGCAGCAACAAGCCGAGCTGCAACTGAAGTCAGCCACAAATGACATGGCCAATACTGATATGAACACATCGGCAATGTCAATAGCGACAACAGCAACATCAACGGCGCCAGCAGCAACATCAACAATAACCAAACAAAGTTGAACGAATTCTCTACGCCTCTTTTATTCCTTTTTTGGTTTTTCTTTTCTCTTTAATTGTTGCTATTGTTATTAAGTTTTTATTTGCTGTTGTTGCTATATTTTTACGCCAATCTGTTTTTGTAGCTGTTGTTGTTATTGTTAAAGCAGTTTGTTGTGATAAATTAAATAGAAAATGCGAACTAATTGAAATGAAAGCAAATGATAAAAATTATGTCAAACAATAAAGTTTTCATCAACAAACAAAATGAGTCGCATATTTCAATAGAATCAAATGCTAGCAACTTGTTGAATCGAGGTGCCATATGTATTTTATGTGAAACCATCTAGGGGCTGTAAATACTTAAATTAAACATGGGAAAATTACTTAATCTAAAAAATAAAAGTAACTTAACTAAAACTAAACTCAGGGGTTTTTCATCATATTTTCTAAAATGAAACAAGAAAACGTTATAATACCTTCAACATAAACGAAATCAAAAATCAAGAAAACAAAAAAAACATTGCCACCACAATAATTAAAAAAACATGTACATTTTGTAGAATAATTGAATATTTAACTTTTAATTTAACGAAAAACAAATAATGACGATATATATACAGAAGATACATATGTAATCTAGTCCTAATTGTAATATAATTATAATAACTGTAATACAATAAACTAAACTAACTAAATCAAATAAATAAATTTAATTAAAAATTGTTAAAATGCTAATTGAGATTTTTTATTTTAAACTTGGTTTCCAGAGTAAATAATAGATTGAAGTGCGACTCTGTATATTAAACATTATTTTTTCATATTGGAAAATAAGTCAGAACTGACGCAAAATTGTTAGAGAATCTGCTGAAAAAGCTTACAAAAGTTATAAAAACGTCGTCTGTTTTCTAGGCGCAAGACACATTCCAGCTGAATACACAATTCTTTTATCTAACATATCTTTGCGATATAAGTATTAATTAAACTTCATGGTCATGCTTACATACATATACATTTTTATATATACATATGTATGTATGTATGTATGTATTTGGCAAATTTATCATTTTGATGGGGATTAAGCAAAGTATCACATGTTTACAATATGAAACAAAGTTGTTTCAATTTTCCGGGGGATTTGTTTTGGTTGAATTTTTTATGTTCCACTTTGATATCTTGAGTAATTTGAAAACAAGAAATTCATCAAATGCCTGCAAAACTCATGGTATTTTGCATATTTGATAGATAGGAATTTAAGACCATTTTATAAATTGAACTTAAAATTAGATCTTTTTATCAATGACTCATATACTGATAAAAAAACAACCAATATTTCAATCGGCGTAAATTTTAAATTTGCCGCGTAGACATAAATAAGATAGATGGCGGCACAGTGCTGAGCAAAACCTATCGCAAACCTATCGTAATCGACATTATCGGAGCAAAGTATCAGTACTTTTGCAGTGTAAAATTCCGATGACAAACTCGATAGGAATCGCACCGCAGTGTAAACACAAACCGTACTATTTTGTTTTGAAAACTGTTGTAATTGTAAGGAACTAAAAATATCCGCATTTGAGATAGATATACAAGGATCTTCCGTCATGTGGTTCACCCGAAATCTACGTATTTCTATAAATGTTCTGCAGAATTTACCCAAATCCATGCATTATGGTTTTATTGATTCCCAGTTTGGCAGAATATTATTGGGAGTCT
This sequence comes from Drosophila paulistorum, assembly GCA_018152135.1. Lineage (NCBI taxonomy): Eukaryota > Metazoa > Arthropoda > Insecta > Diptera > Drosophilidae > Drosophila > Drosophila paulistorum. The sequence goes on along the minus strand of JAECXG010000805.1, from coordinate 8,565,111 downwards.
CTGCGCCTGGAGACGATGCAAATACAGGATTCATTTATTTACTATACTTTGTACAAAAGGACGATTCCGATTCAATGGCGAAAATTGGAAAACACTGGCCTAAGGTGAAGCTGCAACAAGATGATATTCTCATAGATAAATGGCGCCAAAAGCTGTTCTCAGAGGACAAAGAGAATCATCAGATTATAGAGGTGGCTGTCCATGGTACTGAATTCCAAGTAAAAGTGTGGAAGGCCTTAACTACTGTGGAGACTGGCTGCACTTGCTCTTATGCCCAGCTGGCGGAAATGGTGGATCGGCCAAAGGCTGTGCGTGCTGTCGCCACTACAGTGGGACGAAATGAAGTTTCTATTCTCATTCCATGCCACCGGGTTGTGTCCCAGAATGGACAATTAAAATATGGCTGGGGTGGGCAGCTTAAGAAGCAATTGTTAGACATTGAAGCAAACTTGGGATAAAATTCCGATTCGAATGCATATTTTAGAAAATTGTTTTTTATTTATTTGATTCATTTGATTTTTAGGTATAGAAATTCAGCATGAACCTATTGATGGTGTCCTTGGAAAACCAAATATGTATTAAAAATGCACTTTCACTTCTTGTATCAACGTAAAAGGAAACGGAAATGCATAACAGACTCGAGATTGTGCACATCTATGTATGTAATTCTATCTTTTGACAGTACTCCTCTCTCAGATGCTACTTAAATTGTACCTAAAGTTTAAACTGGGCGGGTTTCTATTCTCGATGAAGCAGCACGAAAATCGCCAGAATGGAAAGAATGGCCCACTGCAAACAGAAATTTAAAGATGATATACAGATCTAAAAATACTCCAGGATAACTAGACTTACCTTAACCTTGGGATACTCGTTCATAAATATAGTAATTATGCCCACATATGGAAGAAACCCTCTAGCTCGCCCAACGATATCCTTTTTCGTTAGCCAGAGTTGTCCTGGCGCATACAGACCTCGATCATCAACGTTATTATTGTCACCCTTGGTCAGGAATTTAACCGTGCCATCTTCCCTGAAAGATTTAGATAACAAATGTTTTAGTATAGTGTTTAAAATAACAAAGTTTGACAAGTAAACGGACAATTGAATTAAAAAGTCAAACTGCGTCTAGATAAAGTTCAACATGTCTAACGAATATGCTTAATGGTCAGCAGCATCAAGTCAGAAAGCAACGAACCACCACCACCCTGACATGCAATTGCCTTAGTGTAGCTTACTTTTCATGCAGCTTGATCACACGATGCACTATGGGTATGTCTCTGCCCTCCACTTTGAACACTACAATCTCGCCGACGCGCACCGGCTCCTCTTTGTAGTTAGTGAGGAAGAGCAGATCACCGCGATGAAATGCCGGTTCCATGCTGCCACTGAGGACCACAACAATTGGCGACTCACTGCCAGTGACAACCATCAGACCTTTCCATATCATCAGGGCGGATGACACAATCATGGCGAAGCTCAGCACCTGGTAGAGGGACTGTAAAATGCAAACGGAAAAATTGCATTACAATCTGCAAATCCCTGTTTTTCTAATCGTTTCTCTTTCTCTCCCTCTCTCTCACACAAACCTGACGCTTGTTCATGCGATTGAAATCGCCCATCATTTCGTCGATTTGCAAAATGCTGGCTATGCCCATGGTGGACGTTGATTATATTTTTCCTAGTTCGATTGGAAGGAAATTATAAATATATTAACTAATTTAAGTGAGTACCACGAATACAAAAATGACGGACACGTAGCCGATAGAGATGGACAATAAAGTCGATAGTAATATCGATACTATCGATGGCCCACAATAACAAAGGGACAGAAAACATTTTAAATTAATAGCTCTAGAAGGAAACTTGCATTTCTAAGCTGTCACAACAACACCTGAGGGCAATCTTTATTTTTTATATAAATTTGCTTTCAAAGTTTATTTAATCGTAAACATTTACATTTAAAGCTGTTGAAAAATTAACTTGAATTTGATTTATATTTCGCAGTGTAGCTATTTCGCTTCTAACACGGATGGACCAAAGTAACAAAGGGACAATTATTTGTTTAATTAGGAATAATATATCATAAAATCATAAAAGATCAATAGCTCTAGAACAACACTTGGAGAGCAATTCTTAACTATAATTAATTAATTCTTATTAATGTGTTTCCATACTTTACTTAATCTTTAACATTTACATTGAAAGCTGTTGAAAATCATAGTAACATCGCCTTATTTTTCCCAGTGTAGCGATTTCGCCCCTAACAAAGTGCATGCACGAATATCGACTCTGCTTAAACTAGAGATGAGCGATATTTCTTTGTACCGGCATCCAAACAATTTTCCTTAATCTCTTGTTGAAAATATAATTATAATTCGTCTGCTAATTCGAGGCTGCCATGGGTGACAAACTTCTAGATTCGTCACAAATCATAAATGGATTGGCTGTGATCTTGTCCTTTTTCGTGGGCTACCGCTATGCCATATCCTATTCGCCAAAGCGTGAAGAAAGCGAAGCATGTGCTAAAATCGACAATGAGACTGCTGCAGGCAGCATGGGGCAAGCAACAACCGCTGCAGCAGCGGACAGGGTGAGGTTGAGAAAATATATGCACTAGTGGCCATAAGTGCTTGGACTTGAAATACATACAGTTTCCACATAACAATCCGAAATGTTGATCCAAAATTAAGATCATAACATTTTGATACTTATGGCCTCGGGTGTATACTTCTGAACCACTTTCAAGAGATTTGTAAAATAAAACATAAATTCCACAGAACTTTTCCGGCTACAGTGAAAACTTCAAAATGGTTCTTGTTGTAAGGAATGACCTTAAGATGGGAAAGGGAAAAATTGCTGCCCAATGTGGTCATGCGGCGGTTGGTGCCTATCAGCAGGCTGTTAAAAAGACTCCACGACTGTTGCGTTCCTGGGAAAACTGCGGCTGCGCCAAGATTGCAGTACGTGTGGAAAGTGAACCCGAAATGATGGCCATTAAGAAGGCGGCGGAGAAACAGCTGTTAAACACCTGTCTAATACGAGATGCAGGACGGACTCAGATCGCAGCGAACTCCAAAACTGTGCTGGCCATTGGACCAGCAAATGCTGTGGATATTGATCTTGTTACTGGCCACTTGAAGCTATTGTAAGCTACAGACATTGGCTATTGGAAAATTCTCAAAAGCAATATGTGACGTAGAAAACAAAAAACATTTACCATTGTCATGTTAACTTGAAAAACAAAATGGAATTACAAAAAATACATATTAACTTAAATCATCCTATGACTTTGTTAGAACTAAATTAATAATGATCATTCGTCCTTTTGGTGGGACACATTTTATCACCCAGGTTCTTCTTTCAGTCCATTGTTCTGAGTATTACCTTCTCCTGGAAGCTCCTCTAGTTGCAATCAAATGTATGTACTCAATTATTTATCAATCAACAACTAGAAACTCTTTAGGTTTTGGTGAAAAAAGTTATATTTCTTAAAATTACATTATTCTGAATTCTATTTTCTTAGAAAGTCCAAGCATAGTCATTATCACCTTGCGGCTCTTCTGATTGTGGGACAGGAGCAGGGGCTAGTGATGCCTGTTGCTGAAGCTCTGGGTTGGGCTGATATTCCAGCGATTGCTGATGGTAGTCGAGCATGGCTGCAGGCTGGGCACCTGGTTCGTTGGATGAGTCCAAGAGATAGATTTGTGATTGCGATGACTGGGCCTGCATTTGGTGCTGTTGATGATGTATGTCACCATCTTCCAAAACTTCCTTTTTGATGCGTATCCGATAGGGATCGTCCTCCTCGTCACTCTCCGATATGTCCAGATCATCATCAATGCCCAAGCCATTGTCCACCATGGTGGCAGCAGGAGCAGCCGGTGCTCCGACAGACATCCCCATGGACACATTATGCATGGCGGCTGCCGCGTCATCCTCAAGACTGGGCACTGTCAGGCTGGAGCTGGCGCCCAAATCTGGCGGATTATATTGCTGACCGTTATCATCTTGTACATGTGGCATAAAGTCGGAAAAGGCACCTTGTGGATTCTCAGTTGTGGCATCTAGACCAAGATTTTGACGCGGTTTGTGCATGGCCAGAAAATCGGATGGATCATAATTGGGATCCACATCCATAGATTCATCTGAAAAAGCAAAAGAAACAAAACAATAGCGATAAAAATTAGACGACATATATAAATTGGAAAAAAGGTTATTCTCGTTGTCGGGTAGGGATGGGGACAAGGATGAACTAGAGACCTTGCTGCTGTTGAGCATAATAGCCGGCGCCAACGCCACTCAATTGGACCATAGCCTCAGCTGCCTGCTGGCTAACATCCTCATCCTGCTCCTCTATATATGTATGTGCAATTTGTTTGTATTTGGGGGCAAGCAAAAAAGCAAGAAGAATCGGAATCCAAATGTTCAATCTGATCAAAATTACATAGTCTAAATATTGCATTGACATTTTACCTGCCATCTGCTGCGGCTCAATCTCAATTTCAGTTTTTATATTCTTTGGATCAATATAGTCCATGGCATCATTGGAAGCTGCATTAATGCGTTCTCCTTGAACCAATATATTGGCAGCCGTATTCTCATCTTCCGATACCTCTTGGAAATCCTCCTCGTCATCATCTTCGTCGTCATCCGTTGAGCATTGAAGATCTATTATAGAAATTTAAAAAGAATTAACATATATTAATAAGGCATTAGGAAATGTTTTAAAGAGATTAAAAAAAAGACAAAGTATTAGTTGTAGAGAATTGATAATGACGAAGAGAAAAATAAATTAAGGGAATTTAAATCTGCATGCAATAAACGAAAAATTGTTTACACAAAAAAGGAAATTCAAGTATTCTTTTTAGCAAAAAACCAAACCAAAATTATAATGCAAACAATTTTAAACTAAAATATGATCAATTTAAGATGTGTGTGTGTGTGTGTGAGTCAGTGTGTAAAAGCATTTTACATAAATATATAGGCAAGTGCATCCAAAAAGGAAGAAATATATATTGTGTGTATTAAAAAAGTGAGAGTGACCCGCTAATACATATTTGTAGTTTAGTTGGGCAATCCATTAATTAGTCCTTACCTTCATCCAGAAAGTAAGCTTGCGTTAGACTCATGTTCGAGGCAAGGCTATCCTTCCTTGGACGACCCCGACCACGCTTAACGGGATTTCGGGCTTTTACTAGAAAATAAAAGTATTTTGTTGTTGTATTTGTGGGCACACCAAAAAAAAAGCAATAAATAATAATAAAGAAGTAACAAATTGAATAAATTTTTGGCATAGCGATTTTTAAGAGGGGAAAACATATTGAGATTAAATGTTTTTATTGCATGTCATGCATCAATATAGATTTCTGATCCATCCCAATTCCTTGATAGATGTGATAGACTTAAGTTTTATTTGCTTCAGCCTGTTTTTATTTTTCTAATATAGGGTTTTCGGTTTCCAAATTCAAATTTCGTTAATATTCGAAGTACATTTTACTTCATTGCTGTTTATTATATTAATATTATTGAAAACTTTGATTCATTTTTTCAAGTAAATGACTTTTAGTTCTAAATATTGAATTGTTTCATTATAGGATATTTAGGTACCCAGCCCTTTTTGTTTGAATCAGACAACGATATAAAGTTATTTATATATATGTGATGACATGTATTTAAAACTTAAACTTAAACTAAACTCTGCAAAAAACGTAATCCCCTTATGTTTTTTACTCTGTGTGACAGCATTTTTAAGAGGAGTCAATTATCACCATAAGATAAAACTAAGTTAAACTGTATATTAATCAGAAATTTCCCAAATATTCCTTCAAAGGCGGAATACACTTTTAAGAGAATCGTTCTAAATTAGTTTTAAAATCAATTATTTAAACTAAATTGATTTACTTCATTTCAATTTTCATAATTTCATGCAATGAGATGCAATCTACTTGCAAAACCTAATATTATACAATAACATAATATTGTATTAAGTAAGTGTAATTATATACTTTAATATGACGAAAAGTATATCCAGATTTATTTTAAAGGATTACGGCGGATAGGATTCGATTCGATAAAGTTGGGATATTTCAAATAATTTAATAATTGTTTTACTTTGTACTAGTTTTAACAATGAGGCATATTTCAAATCAGTTTCAACACTTTTTGAAGATTTCGCAAAGATCGATGAGTAATCTATGGGGAAACTTTTATTTGTAGTCAGGTCTGTGATTAGTAAAAAGCAAAATTTATATATCAATTCTTTAAGACCATAACCGAATATGTGGATAGAGGGAGAGGAGGGAGACACAAATATAGATAAAGGGAGCCAAAAGGAGAGGTAAACAAATGTAGATCATGTGTATGTGAACCGTTGCCTGACATGGATCATAAGTAGATACATATGTATATAGAATTAGCATTGTACAAGTTTCAGTTGATTGGGCTAGCAATAACTTACCCTCCTCGACAGGATCACGTTGTTTACGCGGCCTACCGCGACCACGTTTCACCTCGCCGGTACCAGGACCGGGACCAGGGGGTTTTCGTGATGGTGCCGGTGTGTGCAGCAGACTACTATCTGCTCCCATACTCCGGTGTATAGCATTAGAGGTGGATGGATGTGCAATGTTTCCCTCGACATCGATGTAATCGTCGCTTGGTGAACTGGCCCGACTGCCACGACTGAAATCGTAATCATCATTACCCCAGGCTTCCTCCAGTTCGGGTGCATTCTCACGGGCACGTTCCTGAGTCTTGGCTATATTCTCCTCCAGATGAGTGCAATGCTCAGCAAACTAAAAACAAACCAATTGTCTAGTTTATAAAGTATATGGAATATCATTCTTTTTCTACCTCTTCCAGCTGAGCGTTTCCGTATTCCAGAATTTTCTTGGCAAATTTCGTATAGCGCGAATCACTGCCATTATATTGCTCGCAATTGGTGGCTATAAGCTCAATATCGGCCAAGTATTCCGCTCGACTATGATATCGTTGGGCTGCAAAGAGGAAGAAGAATCCATAAGAGACGTGTCAAGTTTTGCTGTAAAGTCTCCTTGTGTTACCTTCTATATTCTTGCCAATGGTTTCCAAGTCCATGGGCCTCTTGATAACCGTGTAGTAGTCTTTGACTTGTTTCTTATTCACCGGCTTGAGGAAGGGCCAACTTTCGGTAAGTTGTTTGATTTGTGTATGAAGTTTGTCGAAAATGAATGACAATGCCACCTGATCGTCGTCATCCAGCAAAGGATTAATGGCCTTCTCTAGGCGCATAAGTTTATCCTCGCGTTCGGCCAGCAACTCATAGCAGCTGGAGAACATACGTTGGGCGGCCACTGTGTAAGTACTCTGCGCCCCATTATAGAGCATGGAGTTATCGACAATCTGCTTCAGATCCTCCAAGAACATTTCGCGACTTGTATAGCGACGCTGGCGTATGTATTCCCGCATCGTTTGCAAATCCATGGGCTGGGTAACCACACGATAATAGTCGGGTACCCGCTTGGCATTTACAGGAAACAGAAATGGTGAAACATCTGGCATGGATCGCAATTCGTTCAAGATTAGTTCCAGGATAGAGGAGAGAACAACAACCGGATCGGTGCGACGTCGATTAGCCGTCTTATTGTGCCGCTGCAGATAATCACAATGAAGATCAGTGCCCAGGCGGCGCTTCTTCTTTCCAAGAATTCCTTCGCGTGGAACCTTCACAGTGAACTGGCTACCACCACTACGTCTCTTTGACGCCTCGTCGCCATGACGTTTAAGCACCTTGCTACTTAGAGTGACCTTAGTGCCATCCACATTGACCAAATCATCATCGTCGTTCATTGTCATCTCCTTCTCGCTCTGCGGATCATCCAAATCATCGTTGTCGTTGTTCAACGAAGGATTCGATTGCGAGAGACTGCTCTGCATTCCGGTGTAGAGTGGACAAGCCTTGTTTGTTCGCATGTGACCCACTTGACCGCAGGCACCGCACTTCAATTTCAAATCCGGTTTCAATTTGAATTTCTTGCGGGATGGACTGACCTCCTTGTGACCGTGATCACCGCGATCCTTGTGACTGTGACCACCGCCACCAGAACTCTTGGGATCTCCCAAAGAGGTGGGCATACCACCGGGTTGGAGCTTTTGGTTCTGGGCCAATTGGGCCAAACGTTCCCGCTCCTGATTCCTTTTAATGCGACGCAGTTGCTCTTGTATGCGACGCTTTTCTCGCTTCATTTCCTCCTTCTGCTGCTCATCGAGTGTGGCGAATTGTTTAATAAATTGCTCATCCTTGGTGGTTCTTATCTTTATGTAGGCATCGATCACCGGCTGACGGCGCACTGTCTCCACTCGCGTATATTCTTTGCCATCCGCTCCTTTGAAGGTTCGAGTGATTTTCAATATTCGTCCCTGATTACTGTTATTCAATGGCTGTTGATTGGCTGCCTCTTCTTTGGCTTTGGCCGCTTTTGATGCACCATCGCCATGCTCATCGTCCAGTTGACGCAGCAGTTCCTGGCGCTCTTGCTCCTCTCGCTCCAGTGATAATTGCGTTGAGGTTTTCTTGTTGGACAACATATTCTCCAAGTTTTTACCCAACTCCTCTAAATCGGATTCCTCAGAGGCTGATGATTCGGCCTCATCGGTAGATAGCACCTCCGAACTGGCCAGGACACGATTCTGAAGGTCAAAAATGCGTTGGCACTCTTCTTTATAGCGTTCCTGATGTTCGGCTATAGAAAATCGATTGCCACGTGAGAACTTGTCCATGCCCTCTTCACCAGCCTTGGCCTTCTCAGTGGATAGGGTGCGGACCACATCGATAACCTCCCAACGTGATAGTTTCTTAATTTCCTCCTCGGGAACTTTGAATTTTCGCAGCAACTCCTTGGCACGTTGAAGGGGCAAACGTCGTAAATCGGCATCAGTGCCCGTCACAGACCGTTTGGGCTGCGATTCTTGTTCCTCCTTGGTTTGCTGCTTATATATGTTTTGGGGATAGATACGATAAGTTGGAAAATTTAAGGATTGACAATGCTCAATATCTTACCGTTGGTTTATTGGGCACTCGCACATAGGAGAAACCCTCACCGCAGCCAGTAGGATCGGCGGGACCGCTCAGTTGCAGCAAACACTTGCCACGCATGGCCTGGATATAGGCACGAGTGGTATTCCATGGCGCCACTTTGACCTCATCGTCCAGTTTGAGTTGAGCCTCCTCATCGTCATCTTCTTGAGGGGCAAACAAAAACTTCTCCCCATAACCGGCATCCTAATTGAGAGAATAAAAGAATTAATCAAGTCCAAAATACCATTTCATTCTGTGGGTCATCATTCTCACCTTCAAACGTTGCTCTGCTGCTATCATGCTAAAATATGCACAGCATTGCTCCGGCGAGACCATGGCACGAATTTCCTCTTCGGAGGGTAAGCGGAACTCTGGTTTGATTACCCACCAATTCGAGTCCATGCCCGTGCGCTTAAAGTCCGCACATTGTTTAAGACGTTTGCGTATGCTGCTCTCAGAATGGGCGGGAAAAGCTCGCTTGATGTCATCCATTCGGATGCGGCGTGGATTATCGCGACTATTCCAGAACAGGCGATAGATAAATACCTGAAGGGAACGCATGCATCCTTATAAAATGAGTTGCACATAACAAAAGTTGAATACTACCACTAACCTGTAGAAAATCTCTGGTAAAGTTGTTAGCTCTCTTCGAATTTGGTCCAGGAACCTCGTACAGTGGACACTCCTGGCCGACTGTAAAAATGGCATTCACTGCACGTATCCAATAGCCGGATCGTGTACGTATAATTAGAAAGTCATTGTGCGACATCTTATGCGGATAGATGGGAGCCCGATACATGTTATTCTCTAAAGCTTGGATACACTGTCCCGGATGAAGGATGCCCAGGAATGGACTGGTGTGGGCGAATGCCACCTCACCGTACACATAATGCTGCGGACCACTATCCTTTTCGGCTTTGCGTTTATAATAGTTTTTGATCTTGGAACACATGCCCACTTGATTCATTAGTGGAGGATGCTCCTCGCAGAATTCAGTCAGAATGATGTCGCCATCCTTGCCACTAAGATCCTCGGGATTGCGCATAAAGAAAACATCTCCGCCGCCAGAGGCAATACGTTCCACCTCGCGTTGCTTGGCTTTTTTCACAATTGTCTTTAGCAATGGATGAACCGGATGGGGAATGGTCTGGGCCATTTGACCATGGGAATATTTCTTCAATGGCGGCCGATGGAAAGATCGCAATTTCATGGGTCCCATATGTGTGGGCACAAACGGAGCACGCAATTCCACCACAGGAGTAGAGTGCTGAATGAGATTACCGCCACCAACTTTCAGACGTAAAGTGGGCTCCGTTTTGGGTGTATAATATCTGTGAAATGATGGAAGCCATTTAAAATTCTGAAATAGATTCTCTGAATGGAAGACAGATATACTTACGTATCATTGGATATATTGAAGGGATCACGATCGGGACTTTTGGGTGGCGGTGGTGGAGCATCCTCTGCCAGAACATTGATCACACCCGCTTTGCCTAACAAAATCTTGGATTTCTTAACATGCGGATGCGGAATTTTAATCTTGGGCGGAGGCCCAGTATTTTTATTTATCTTGGACGGATCGATGTCATCCGGAATTCCCAATACAATGTTCTCATCATTTGGATCCAGTGTCAAAACCTTTGGCTTGGGCACTTTATTCATTTGCTGGGCATCCCATATGACCTCATCCTCCCATTTGTGATAGATCAACTCCTCGTTCTCCACGGGGAATAAACTGTACCAAGTATCATCGGCCGCCTCAGCTTGTTGTTGTGCCGACTGCTTAGCTTGGACATTATTCTGCTGCGATTTCTTACTAGAACCGGCAGAGTTTCCTCCTCCTTTGGCATTGCCGCCACTGGTGCCAGCATTACCGCCACCACCACTGCCGACGGGTAATGAACTTTTGCCCGGTTGACTGAAGGCTCCAGCAGTTCGCGAACCGCTGGAGGGTAGCCAGCCTGCAGCGTTTGTCTTGGAGTTAAGTTTCTGCATAACTTTGGCCTTGATATCATTGCCATCCCAGACCACATCGTCTTCCCAATGCAATTGGGAGACCATCAGAAAGGCATCATCCGCTATGGATGGGTCCTTCTCTTCATTTTCCTTTTCGGGGCTGTTCGCTTGATTCTTTGTGGTTTTGAATCCATAATTAAACCCCTCTCCAGAATCTGGGACTTCGAGCATATCATACCAGATCTGAGCCGGTCCATATCGCCAATCAGCCACCTTCGGTTTCTGATCACCATTTTCTCCATTTTCCGGGCCCTCCTGGTTGTTAATATCCTCGCTATTCAAATCGCCAAGCAATTTGTCCTCGTCATCGGACACACAATCGGCGGGCGATGGATCAGGTGCAAAATGAAGATCAAATCCCTTGCCAGAGCGACGTCGTGGCTCTTCCGAGTCACTGGGTGAATCTGATCCAGCAGTACTTGGCTGAAAAATCAAAATGATATTCAAATGCGAATGGTAAAATAGCAATAATAAATACCTTATGATCTCGGGATTGATTTCGCTTGCGTCGTCGCTTTCGCACGTGCCTCCAAATTTGCGGCAAACTTGTGGGTTTTCCTGGACCAAATAAACGTGAAAAACGCAAAACCTTTTGCGGCCGAAAATCCGGAAAAAGTTCACGTACATCAACATTTTGATATTTCGATGGCAATATATCAGCCAAAGGGGTGTCCAGCTTGCGATCCGCATCTGGTGAAGACCAAAAGTTATATCCACATAGATACTTATTGCAAACATCTTGAATTACCTTTGGCATCCTGACTTTTGGTTTCACCGCTAGCAGTGGGCTCCGTTTTTACAATTTCTTCGTTTGCAGCGGAACGTGTGGGCGCACTTGGCGGCGGCATCAATTCCTTGTCATCTTTCGCTAAATACGAATCAAAGTGTAACTGGTGATATAAAAACGTTCAATTTTGCAAGCATTGTTTCGACTCACTTGTTTTGGTTTCCACTTTGCAGGCAGGAATGGCATCTTCCAGATCTACTGCTGACGAGGAAGACGCCAGTGAGGTGACCTCCTCAACGGGGCAGTCTTCGGATAGCTCTGCAATATCTGAATAATCAATAGCGTCTTCCTGAGCTGTGATGAGACCATCTTCGTTCCCATCAGGTTTTGCGTCTTCTTTGAGCGAATCAAAGTCGCCCTCATTTGTATTCGTCTTGGTGGTGTCCTCCTCAGTCTCATGATCGGTTATTACCTCATTTAGCATAGAGTTCAGGCCCAATCTGATGAAAAATTTGATTTTATAACCTATTTTTAATGTTCGGCATTTGCCATTTCTCACTTTGCCAGAGATCCAAGATTTTCCCTAAGCTCGGCATCAAATTTTCCATTCCCATCATCGTCATCCAATAGACGGCCATCGGAATCTATGTTTCCGAATAATATACCGGTAAGATCCATGCCCAAATCATCATCGCTGTCCATGTTTTATGATTTTGTAGACAGCAGCAACACTTAAACAATTGAATTAATTTCTTTTGCATAAATTTTTATATTTTTCTCATTTTTCTTCTTCTACTTTTTACCATTGTTTCGCAACACTAACAACCAGTTGCCGCAAAATGATATTGCCGAACACTAAAATACATTGAATTCGCTTCGCCAAATTGAACACGCGCTGAGCCAATTCGCCTAGCCCTTGCAAAAAGGGCATACAGTCGAGTCCCAATAATTCGAGATGGCAAGGGGATTACCTATTTTTCGATTTACACATGAAACGAATTTTTTTCAAGATGATAGAATTCTTTTTTTTTTATCGCGATATTCGATTTAGCGGGTTACAAATTATTGAGACTCAATTAATGTTGAGCATATGAAATATTAATATACATATGTAGCAATGTCCGTCCGTCCATCAACGCAAACTCCTCCTAAACCTCTAGAGCTACAGAGTTCTATATACTGCTCAGATTGTATATCCAGGATTCACCCGGATCCAAACACTATATCATACAAACAAACAATGACTTTCCTCAAAAACTTTGTTATTTTTTGAGCTATTGTCATAAAATTTAATATTTGTTAGTTAACATGCCTAACTAACTAGTCTAAGATTGTGGGCTTTTTTTCGCGAATTCGTTAGTCTTTTCTCTCTAATTTTAAGACGGTAAGGGGTTTTGTGTCAATTGTAAGGACTTGATATACTTAACATCTTATCAATCACTTCCAGTATTTTTTAAACGGCTCGCTGATAGAGAAATTCGGATATCATATTATGTTAAAAAACCAGGCAGGCATACAAAATGGAAATGTTTGTAAATAATGTGCGTTTTATATATTTATGGAATATACGTATCTTTAAGACTCACATTAGCTAATATGCATTTATAACTAAATTGTGTTAGTAATACAGAGATATTGGTTGCGGTTCAGTTCGTTTCAGTTCGGTTTTCAATCTCGTTTTGTATTCGGAATTATTTTGTATATTCGTTTAAATCTTGCCATCTGGGTCGACTCCTCGGAAAAGGAATCCAACGGTTCGTATTCGGTAAGCGTTTTGGAAAGAGTTTTCCGGGCTGCGGACATATTAGTATATCACATTTGTGGCCTATACAACCTACACATCTGTTGCAGCTACAAGTCAAGCCTGGTTCGCATTTGCTTTCCTCCTGATAATTGTTACAGGACTCATTCAATTGCCGATAACAATAGTAGCGTACAGGACAATAACCACCATCGATCGCAAAAAAGTTACAGTCCTCTGGCGGAATAGTGGGTCCTATAGTGCACAGAACTTTTCTAGAGGGGAAGCCCCTAGAGGTGGAATTTATGAGATTGAAGATTAGAAAAAGTCACAAAATATATTTTACTTACAGTGCCCGACTTTGTCGCCAAATTACAAAGAGTATTAGAAGTATTAGCAACCTTCTGCCCCAACGAAATTGAACCTGTGACTGCATTTTAACAATGCAGAGCGAGCCAAAAACTTTCTCTTATGCCTTATCTTAGACCATTGCTAGCCCTTTTATACGCAAGTTGAACCTCCTTTTGCCAATTGGTGAATTAATTAACATAGATTTGATGAATTTTTCAAATTGTTCACTCAAGCATAAACTGACCCAAGTGTAGGTCAAAGGCAAGGCTCGACCAACTATACATTTATTAATTTATGACTAGGACTCGTGGCCTCTAAGAATGACAGAGTGCATAATTAATTAATAGCTAGGAGCAAGCATCAATGATAAGGTCAAGTGCAAATATTTTTCTGCTCGTATATCGAAACAAATGATGTCCGTCAAGTTACCGACACTGTTAAACTCGAGTTAGCGACGGTCCTCTGTTAACCCCCTGTTAAGTTTTTTGTATTTTTATTTTTCAATTTTTCAGCTATTTATAAGCTTTTTTGAAAAAAATAAAGTGTTAAATTATTAAGAATAGATGAAATTTTTGTTTTAATTCAATTTTGGGGGTTTTTGAGCATTCCAAGTATTTGCAATTTCTCCGCGAAAAAGTCCTTTTTTCGCATTCGTGTATATCCTTTCCAAAAACACAGCTCAATGAAGATTGAATGCCAGATTATCCCCCAGTTATTCATCTATATCCCCACCAAGTTTCATTATCTGGTTTCATACAGTTTTCGAGAAAATTGCATTTTTATGAATCAACCATGATTTTCCCCATACAAAATGGGCCAAAAAATAGATCAATTTCAACGGGCAAAATCTAGCTTCAAAAAACACAGCTCAATGAAGATTGAATGCCAGAATCCTTGAATGACTTTCTAGAGTAAGTCCGGAAAGCCTCAGTACCCAATAGCGTAACGTTTTCGAGAAAAATTCATAAATGTAAGGGTATCTCGGTAGAAAAAATTTTTCTTCAGCAAAAGCAATTCGCCGATCATCTCTTCTTCTTTTTCTTTAATTCGCCCACACAAATTGTGTGAAAAATGGGCTGACTTTGCTGGGCAAAAACTGGCTTCAAAGAACACAGCTCATTGAAGATTGAATGCCAGAATCATTGGAGTTCTATTTGGAATATGTTTGTTATAGTCCCAATACCCAAGAGCGTAACGTTTTCGAGAAAATTGTCAAAATGTAGGGGCACCTTTTGCCCGCAAATTTTGTTCAAAGGTGCCCCTACATTTTGACAATTTTCTCGAAAACGTTACGCTCTTGGGTATTGGGACTATAACAAACATATTCCAAATAGAACTCCAATGATTCTGGCATTCAATCTTCAATGAGCTGTGTTTTTTGAAGCCAGTTTTTGCCCAACAAAGTCAGCCCATTTTTCACACAATTTGTGTGGGCGAATTAAAGAAAAAGAAGAAGAGATGATCGGCGAATTGCTTTTGCTGAAGAAAAATTTTTTCTACCGAGATACCCTTACATTTATGAATTTTTCTCGAAAACGTTACGCTATTGGGTACTGAGGCTTTCCGGACTTACTCTAGAAAGTCATTCAAGGATTCTGGCATTCAATCTTCATTGAGCTGTGTTTTTTGAAGCTAGATTTTGCCCGTTGAAATTGATCTATTTTTTGGCCCATTTTGTATGGGGAAAATCATGGTTGATTCATAAAAATGCAATTTTCTCGAAAACTGTATGAAACCAGATAATGAAACTTGGTGGGGATATAGATGAATAACTGGGGGATAATCTGGCATTCAATCTTCATTGAGCTGTGTTTTTGGAAAGGATATACACGAATGCGAAAAAAGGACTTTTTCGCGGAGAAATTGCAAATACTTGGAATGCTCAAAAACCCCCAAAATTGAATTAAAACAAAAATTTCATCTATTCTTAATAATTTAACACTTTATTTTTTTCAAAAAAGTTTATAAATTGCTGAAAAATTGAAAAATAAAAATACAAAAAACTTAACAGGGGGTTAACAGAGGACCGTCGCTAACTCGAGTTTAACAGTGTCGGTAACTTGACGGACATGAAACTAATCCCATCTCTATTTATGAGATTTTGACAGCCAAGTTTTCATCATTATTGGGGAATCACAGTCGAATAATTCTTAGCAAGAAACTGAATATAATAAATATTCGTAAGTATTGTATGCATATTAATCGCATTGATTTACAATATTTATTGTTTAAAAGCTCAAAATGATAAGCTGGACTACGCTTTGTAAGCACATTGATGAGGCCGACAAAATCCAAAATATGTCGACTACTATTATCGAGAATGATCTGAAAGAAGCGGTGCAGCCCATGTTCCCGAACTTTCCCATCACCCTACATCCATTTGGCTCGCGCTTTTTGGGCACGGCTGGTTCGAATTCGGATTTGGATATTTATATTAAATGCTGTCAGTATAGTGTGATGCAGACAGATAATTTAATAAATAACATTTCCATTTATCATTATTTTTCTTAGATGCGGAGTTTATCGAGACAAATACCAAGTCCGTAAAGGTTTCTACGACTCTCTTAAACATTTCCAAGGGCATTCGTAATTCTTCGAAATGGCTCTTTGTAAATGAAATCTTAAGCGGATGCCCCATTGTTGTGGCCAGGCACAAGTCCACTGGAATTCAAATTGATATAAGTTTTATTAATGAAATGTCCTACAAACAGAATGTGCTGCTAAAATACATGTTTGAAATACAACCAATTGGTGAGTTGGATTCCGATAAATATGTACATATATATATTGTCATTCTCTTATGACGAAATCCCAAACTTTTTACAGCTCGTTATATGGCAATATATTTGCACAAATGGATCAAACTAACTAACATTAACAACCCCAAAAAAAATTTTCCTGGTCATTTGTTAAACCTTTTGGTAATTTTCGTTCTACAAAGTCTTGGAAATCTACCCAGCATTCGGAAACTGCAGGAAAATCTAAGCCCAAATACTGGTCGTACGTATTATAGAATATAATTATAATTAGTCGTTTTTGTAGTCTTATACTTATCATGATATTGTAATTTTGTTTCTCAGCGTGGATTAGCGATTTCAATTTTTACAAATTGTCAAAGTTTTCAATGCAGAAGATCGAGCTATGTGCCCAAACATTGAAGAAATGTTTACAATCCTTTTTTACCTTTTATTCGGATTTTAGCTTTGATATTTATGTCATATCCCCTTATTTGGGAACGAAAATAAGGCGATCTGAATTTGTTAACCACATGCCGTTAGCGTAAGTTTTATTCAGCTTAAACGTTAATTCTTTCTTGAATCGTTAAACATTGCTGTTTACAGATTTCGCTTAAAACGCAACGAAAAGTATTGGAATGTTTCAATGGTTGTCCAAGATTTAATATACTTGACGATGAACAAGAGTTCTGCTTGGAGACTGTCTATTCTAACTTTTAAACAAAATTGTCATACGTACAAAAATTCACTTATCATTTAAACCAGATAATGAAAAATAGGGAAACAAATCTTAATAAAAGAGCTTCGAAGTCTGTCACAAAATTTGTGGCATGATCCGATTCTGTAAAACCTGTATCTGTTTGTCGTTTGATTTTGCAGTCATTTCTCATATCTACACAATGAATCAATACAATGAACACAGACTGCCCTTTTGATCTGTAGCTGCTTTTACTATCTCTGCTGATAAGCCAACTCAATTATTGCAGTCGTTTGCCGCATTTTCTGACTGTTGCTTGTAAAAGGAGGCCCGAAAGTAATTGACAAGCATTAATTATAATGTAATGAATAGATGGGGTGCGGTTATTGCGTCTAAAGCAGGAATTACCGATCTTCCGCGAGTTTAGCTTTAAATTCCATCTCTTGCTCCAATTTGCATGTGTGTTAGGTTATTGTTGGCTACCTTCAAGCGTTCGAGCCTTAGAGCGCGCCTTAGAATGGGGATATCGAAGTTTTTAGTTTTGCTTTGAAATGTTATGACTGACTCATAAAATCGAAAACTGTTTTGATTTCATTTGAAAGTGGAGCATGTTTTTATTGCCATCAATTTTCCCATGCGCTGCAAAGTAGGCAATATTTATTTCGCGTCTTTTTTTATAAGCACCCTAAAAAATACAAATTTTTTTTTATTTGTTCTTAAAGACTTATAAAGGCTAATTTTTAAACTTGTAACGTTAAACGCATTTTATTGAGAATGACAACAAAATAAAGTATAGATATGTATAATTTCTTGATCAGCATCAACAGCCGAGTCGATCTGTTCGAATATGAATACCTAAATCTCGGAGGCTATAAGAGCTAGAGCCACCAAATTGATTAAACTTGATTATCTCCCTTAATTTTCTACCTTTTCCAATGGAATTTAGCATAGTTAACTTTGTCATTAATATCCAGCAACATTTGTTTAAAAATAGCATATATGTACATTGTACATTGTACGTAAACGTTTTTCATTAACGCCGGAGTTGTCCGTTGGCTGAAGTGAGCGAGATACTGCGATATATTATCGCACTTATTACCTAAGTCGACGAGACGACGTACTTACTTAATTTTTATACCTTTTCATACTTTAGTTATTTGAGAGCATAAATTGTAGAATAATAATTATTGATATGGAAACCCTCGATGAGCACTAACATCGACGTTATGATTGTAATTTACATCACTATATTGGAGTAGAAAGGCAACTCGATATTACGATCCCAATCTAGTCCTCAAAGAGCAAAACGTAGGGATAGCTTCTCAATAGATTCGTTTTTTAAAGCGAAACAAATTAAGAAAGTAAATAGAATTTTGTCTGTGTACGGATCGTAATGGATGGACTTGTGGACCAGGGCCGGCGGCAGCATATGGTAGTATGGGTAGTACTACCCACTCGGAAAATTGCAGAGTGGGTAATTCCCACTCGGAAATTCTTTGTAAATCACGTATTTTATGGTAGTATGTTTATTGAAGTTCTCACGGTAAAGCATCTTCAAACTTAATCAAAAGTTGCTTAAAATCGTTCTTTACAAAATGACAAAAGACCGGAAGTGGAGTGGCTAAAATTGTTAAATAAAAAGATAGAAATTGTTGGGGAAATTATGAACAGTACTCGTGATTCCAAATTTACGAAGATTTGGCAAAATTGTAATGAAATGGCTAAGAATTTTGAAATTGGGGAAGCTGATTTACGAAGGAAACGAAAATTGCCAGAGCGTTTTCAAAATTCTAATTCCAACGGTCATGTTTTCGAATCTCCTGAAGATTTTTACAAGAAAATGTATTGTGAAATTTTGGATTCGATACTGATTCCGCTAGATTTTTTAATGCTCTGGTGAGTTTTGCTATAGGTCAATCAAACGATGTCAAAAAAATTGTATCTTTTTATCGGGGGGACTTCAAAGATCCTGAGCTTATAAATGATAGAGATTTTTTTCTTCTTTGAGAGAAAACAATTGTTATATGGACCTTATTCCAGAATTTGTGCGATTCATTCGATTGATAATTACGATTTCTGGATCAACGTGCTCTAATGAAAGGAGCTTCTCGGTTTTGCGTCGAATCAAAAATTATCTAAGATCATCAGCTGCGCAAAATAGACTAAATCATGTAGCAATATTACATTCGTATTCAGAAGCAGTTGATAAGCTCAATTTGGATGATTTGATGAATGAGTTTATCGGTCGCAATTCAAAACGAACTGCTGTTTTTGCTATGTAATGATGCTTGTATATAGTATGGCCTGTAAAAAGCAAAAAAAAATTGAACCTATACATATGTATGTATGTACAAGTTATTGATTTATGTTGTGAACTCTTCTAATAATTTATAATAATTTGTTTTCACTACCCACTCGGCCTAACCGCGTGTCGCCGGCCCTGTTGTGGACCATCGCTTAGTCATGGTCCACAAGTCCAAGTCCCTGACAATATCAATAGGTATGTTGGAAGGAGGCAAGATAGATAAATCCCTTACCCAGTCATCTTTTTACTCATTTTATAAACAAATTCAAATATAAAGAAGGTTTTAATACAAAAGGTTTGATACCCCAATAATTGTTCCACTGACAAATGATTTTCTGATATTTTTTCACATTTTCTTGTTTTTTATTTTTATTATTATTATTAGCATTATTCTTAATAGCATTAATGTTATAATATTGTATATATATACGTATATATAAATATATATATAGTGTATATTTAAATACAATATTTTAGAATTGCTCTACATAATATTTTGTTTATGTGTAATACAAACGTAGACTTAATTGATAAACGTAAATATCTAGCTATACACAAACATTATTAAAAATTGTCACAAATTCAATTCAAAAACGGAACGACACGTGGAAAACTCAAAAGCAGCCGTTTCTAACTAAGTAGTCAAACTAAAAGTAGTTGAATAAACTAAATATGTTTGTACGCACTATGCAGTACAAGACATGTATAATATATGTATGTGTGTTTATTATAAAAAATAGCGTTTATAACTTTTGGGATCGCACGGAAGCGCTCAAAAATGTATACATAATCAATAGATCAATAGATAGATGATAGTTTAGCAGGAGTAGAGGAGTATGTAGTACACAAAATGTTATGGGTTGTAAAACTTAGTTGTACCAGTAGCACAGATTACAGATCATCATCATATACATATAGATAAATACTAGAGACCTACTTAGCATAATTTGCTCATACTTACACACACACAACATATATACATATATGTATAGTTTCTTTATGTGTATGTACATATCAATTTTCCTTTGTGTGCTATATACATTATGAAATTGTATCCTTTCTTATTCTTCTTTTTAACAACAAATTGTGGCTCTTAATATCACTTTTTTGTTTTGTATTTGTTTTCGTGGGGGGAGTGGCGGGGATTTGTTACGCATAGTTTTTATGGCCTCTTTCAATAATGTTTTGATATTTGAAAAAACAGAAACAAACTATTGCATTGCACAAAATGTATTTTCTTTTGTTTTTTTTTTTTTTTGATTTATCAGTTTATAGTCTTTGAATTTCGATCTTTAACTGGTTTTAACTTTTGATGTGATTTGATTTCTTTTCTTTTGATATTTTCGTTGCTAGAGACTACTTAAGGACTAACTACAGTTTAATTTGTATTTTAAATTAATTTCAAATTAATTTAAAATAAGTCTAAATTTTATACAATAATTACAAGCAAATATTAAGGGGTTGGTGGTGGTAGTGGTGGCGGCGGTGATGGAGGAAGGAAGGGGTGGGAAGGATACTAACACTTTAATCTCGTAGCAAGATTGCAGTCAAATGCTGCTGCTTAAAATTTAACATCACGCAGTGGAAAAACAATAAACTATCGAAAGTATTTTTGTGGCCTGTACTGTGCTGCCCCTGAATTTAGGCAGCTTCTGTGCTGCTTCTCTGCTAGTCCACATCCTTCTTCTCAATTTTCAAATCAAATTTCGCCACCAATTCCTCGGGTGTGTGTCTGTAAGAAGAAAAACCAATAAATAAATTACTAAACAAGTTGAAAATAGATTTGATTGGCGGAAATTTAACTTAAATAATGAAACATTAGAATATTGATATTGACATTCAAACTTTTCTGTGATAGTTTAGCACAAAATGTAGTATATTTTTCATTTAATATAAACTTACCCCACTAGATTCTGCAGATCACAGACAAACCGATAGACATAGCGCTTGCCCGCCGTCTTGTGTATGATATTTTTGTCATAATAGTAACGCAGACCTCGACTTAGCTTCTCATAGTTCATTTTGGGTTTATTTTTGCGTATGCCCCAGCGACGTGCCACCTGTTGAGTAGATTGTTTGTTAGTTAACAAGTCACCAAGACAATGGTCAATTTGATTAGCGTACCTCATCGGGATCGGTGAGTTTGAATTCCCAGCCATCGCCCGTCCATGATATAAAACTTTGGCACGTCTTGTCCAGCAATAATTCGAGCAGGAATTGCCACAACTGTATGGGTCCGGAGCCCGTGAAACAGGGCACTCCCCCTTGGGTGGTATAGCCGCCCAGTAGGGATTTGTCCAGACCCAGATAAGCAGCTGGATGCTGATGGGCATGGGCTCCCCATTGATCCATGGCCGAGGCTTGGGCGCTCATCTGCTGAAACTGTGGTGCATCGTATGGCGTGAACTCGGATGGATAGCTATCATGGAATCGATTGCGTCCATAGGAGCCATAGAACTCGGAACTGCCGTCCATGTAGCTGCTGCTATTGGTGCTGCCACTACCATTTCCTGCACTCGATGCCTGACTCTGATGCTCCTGACCTCCGGACATTGTGCTATGATAGTCGCTATCATCATTAGCACTGCCACTGCCCGGATTACCTCCGCTGCCTCCGCTGTAGTGTCCGGCTGCTGCTGCAGCTGCCAAATGTGCGGGCAGACCGTAACTACTGAGATCGGTGGGATCGTTTTGGTTATTTTGACCATTGTAGGCGGTATTACCGCTTACATTACCATTCCCAGTATTCTGTGTACCGGTGCCTGGTTCTTCTTTAAGCTGATGATGGTAAATTGCTGCCATTGCAGCCATATAGTTAATGTTGTTGTTGTTATTATTATTATTGTTGTTGTTGTTATTGTTGCTGTTGGTATTGCTGCCCGTATTTGCATGGCTATTGTTGTTATTGTTGCTGCTGCTGCTACTGTTGGCATTGTTACTGCTGTTGTTGTTGCTGCTGCTGCTGCTGGTGCTGGTGTTGTTGTTATCGCCGGTATTTGATTGCTGTTGGACAACTGGCGGCAACATAGAGTTATTGTTGTTGCTACTACCATTAACATTTTGCTGCGGTGGCGGGCTGTGGTTACTACGATCATGTGCATTGCTGCTATAGCCTGAAGAGATCAAAAAAAAAAAGTTACAGACAAGAAATTAGTACACACAATTGACAATTAAATTTAAATCCATAAAATAATTTTCACATAATTTTAATCTGAGAGGCCTGTTCTTATTTCCAAACAGTTTTCAATAGTAATTTGGTTTAATTTCCAATTCAAATATTATTGAGATGATGTACTATATAAAGGGCAAACGATTTGAACACTAATCAAATATTTATTAATGTTGAAATTAATTTATACTAATTAAAATAAAGGAAGGGAAGAGAAAAATGTATTTTGAAATTTATTTATAATGATTTAAAATGATAAAGTTTCAAAAAATTATAAAATTTTTTAAACCTATACTTGAGGATTTGGTTGCTTTTTGCTTAATTTTTGAATATTAACAAGCAAAAAGTTTCAAACTAATGTTATTATATATTGAATCTGAATTTTGTAAATAATTCATTTTGAATAATTGACATATTAGTAATTTAGCACTGAAAATTTGTCAATTAAATCGCTTCATCTCTTAAATATTATTGGGGCGTTTCTCTCATACTCACACACACTCAAACACACACACGCGCGAAATGCAATGGTGTGAAGCAGTTCGAAAACCAATCAAAATCACAGCTCATACCAATACCAAAAAGAGCAAAAGACAAATACAGATACAAATATAAAACTCACAGATACACACGCATACACACACTCTGAGAGGCGTGTGTGTGTGTGTGTGGGTATGTACAACCTCCCCAATCTAATGGTCTGCGGCCACATTAAAAGCAAATACAATGAAAACTTCACACATTTCGATAGACGGGCAAAAGTATCTGTGGGATACAAAAACCTGTTGAAATACTCAAACACACACACGTAAACATATATACACATGCGCAGTTGCAGCTGACTTGCTCTCTCACACACACACACACACTCTATAGACGTGAGTATGTATGGGAATCTTTTTTGTTCGCTCACTTTTAGAGAAGAAAAAGCTTTTAGCGCTTCCCATTCGCTCGGGCAAACGATAGACGGTATTGCGCAGATACAGATACAATGAGATAGAGATACATTGGCGACCTACAGTTGGCTGGCAAAAGAGTTAGACCGGACTGATGTTTTGTATTTGGTGTGAGATGATCCCCTCCTACACACACAGACACACACAAACCCACAACACCAAGTTGCAGAAGCTTAACTTATCTTAATGTCTATCTGCAGATACGTTTTAAAATATATGTATGTATCTGACAAATAAAGTATTTAATTGTTACTCCCCCTTGGCCATTTCAACGCATCATCTACCCATCCATCCATCCATTCGTTCATCCCCCTTGTCAACCGTGTCAACTTGTTGCGTGTTTGCCTGTTTGCTGTTTGCCTGTCGCCCAAACACTTAAAAACGAATTACAATTTAATTATGCTACCGCATCTTTTTCTGAGCTGCTCTTTTTTCACACTTCAGCAATTGTAATTAAAATTTCTATTGCTTGATGTTGGTAAATATTTGCTGACCTGTAGCCGTACCTGAACTAAAGAAGTTGACATCCGAATCTGTGTAATAGGCATTGGAGGTTGTGTGGTTGTCGCTTGATGCGGATGATGTTGCTGCTGCTACAACTGTTGCTGTTGTTGCTGTTGCTGCCGCTGCTGCTGCTGCTGCTGATGCCACAGATGTTGCCGATGTTGCCGAGTTTGGGGATGTTGAGAAATCAGCACCACTAAAGGGTATCATATCATTGAAATAACCAAGTCCCAAGGATGCAGCCGTTGTACTATTCAGAGCACCAGCTAAATTGCTGCTGCCAAAACTTTGCGATGAATTGCTTGATGATGAGGTACTAGAACTAGAACCAGATGAGGCTGTATTACTGCCAGTACTGCCGCCGGAAAGACGGTGTTGCTGCTGTTGTTGATTGGCTGAGCCATAGTGTTGTTGTTGATGCTGTTGCAGGTGATTATGTTGCTGCTGTTGCAAATGCAGATGTTGTTGTTGCTGCTGCTGATGATGCTGTAAGTGCTGCTGATGTTGCTCATGCTGCTGCTGCTGTTGCTGATGAAGTTGATGAGCATGAGCCTGAGCATGATGATGATGATGATGATGATGCTGAGCCTGATGATGATGTTGTGCCAAATGATAGCTAGGATAATTCTCATAGCTTTGTAGTACCATATTTGTGGCCTCTTTATAATTATTGTAATCAATTGCCCCTTGACAATTGTTATTAATAAAAAGTTGATGTTGCTGCAGCTGTTGTTGTTGTTGCTGCTGCTGTATTAGTTTGCTATTCACTGCGTCTTCCTTGTCGCTAACCAAATTATTTGCGGCACTGATTATGGTGGCATTTACTGAGAACGCAGAGGGCGGCATTTCTTCGTTTCGTTTTCAAATTGATCAATACTCAAAAACAACGGAAATTGTAAAATATAAATGCACGTCGTCATTGACTTGTATTATACTGATCATTCATTTCAAAAATCACATCAAAATCAATTCTGCGGGATTTGAACTGTCAAAAATGAACTGGACAATTGACAATCTAGTTGGCGTTGGCGTTGGATTTTGGTTATTGTTAGAAGATCTCTTGATGCATATATATAATTATGCTGGTGGTACTTGCAGTTGTATTAAAATTGATTTTCTTTTACGTTTTTATTTCTTTCTTTTTTTTGTTTTGTCATATGGGGGGGAAATTTAATTTTTGCACTTAATTTGGTTGTAGATTTTTGTGGTTTGAGTGGTTAAGGGAATGCGGGTTCTGATTGTAGTTGCTTCACATACATTTCTATATGATTGATAAGTTTATGTGGGTGTTGAGCACTTTATTTAGTTGTTTTATTTGTTGTTTCTTTTTGTATACCAACTAAAAATAACTTAAACTTCTTATCACTTAACACTTGGAGATGTTGAATTTTTTTGCTTTCTTATTTATTTCAAGAATTTTTTAAAATACTTTACATTTTTTCACACTCAATTTGTTTTCATTAATTTGAAGCCAAGTGTAAATCTCTCAATTGTTGATACACACGCACACACATTCACATTCAATTTTATTCAACGAGTATTCGAATATCACTTGTTGTTAATTTATTTACTTTTAATAGCAACAAAAAATGCACCACAGCTTCAATGCCAAAATGTTTTTAATCTTTTGCTTGGACATTTATCGCTTATTTTGCGACTTATTTGTTTTATTTTTGTATGTATGTAAGTACATTCGCTTGATTTAATTTGTGTTTATCGCAACTAAAAGATTCCTTGCTTTGTACAATGAGTCGTATAAGTAATATTCTTATATTTGTATGTACATTTGTGTATGTAATTTCCCACTGATCGAGCGTGAGCGAACCGTGTATGAGCGACCGTTCTGCTACCTTCGACATCCGTTTAAAAACTGAAGTTGCTCTGAAGTTGCGCCTCGTGTTGTTGGCTGTATCTGTATCTCAGAGTCGTTCGTTCGCTGGATTGCTTGCTTGACTCGCCCCTGTATCTATGTGTGTGTCTGTGTGAGCGAGGGCTCGCATGTGTTGGTGTGTGGGAGCATTTGATGTTCGTGTGTGTGTACGTTCGGCTTTTTGGCTTCGTCTTTTTGGGCTGCTAAATTGTAATACACACACTAATGTGCCAATGGCAATAATAATAATCAAGCAAAGAATCGTATACGAAAAAATACTTTCACAGGGTGTTCACATTAAAATTTATATATACATACACAAGCATATATCCATCCATATACATATATGTATATGTGCATATGTATATTTATCTATAGCTTTTGTTTTTAGTTTGGCATTTCTAGCAACTTGTTGATTGTTATTTAATTTAAATGCTTTTTTTTTTTGAGTGGTACAGTTGCCTTTCAAATTAGCTTTTCGAGATCATTAACAACCCCACACACACACACACGCACCTCCCCCGCATACAATCCCCATTCCATTGCCCCCCTCACTCAAGTCTTAAAATGGTCTCTCTTTACTAGCATGTGGGCAGCGGCAGTCATCAACATTTTCCCCATTTGATGATGGCCAACAGAAATATCACTTATACATAGAGAACGAGACAAAGTGGGATTGGTTGGCGTCTTTATATACACACATATGTAGGTATATGGTATATGGCGGATGAGATCATGCCAAAAACCCAACAAATACAAAAAAAAAACGAAGAAAAAAACCTCATCTAAACCTAACTATTCATGAAAATAGTAAAGAACTGAACGTGTGTCTTTAATATTTTGTGGATCTGCCATTTTTATTTTTTTTTTTTTGACTTTATGTAATTAATTTGTGTTTTTTTGTTGTTTTCATTTTATTTGATTTGCGAATAGAAAAAAAAATGGTGGCCAAACGTGTTGTACTGAACTCGAGCTACGTGGCTGGGGGCAAAGACACGTTTCGCTGATTTGGTTATTAAGCATCACTGGGTAATGGATTATCATTACCACCTACAACTACTAAACCTCCCCACACCCACACACACACAAACTCCTATACATACTACTGTTGGCTATAACAAGTTGACCAGTTGTTATCGGTTTTGTTAATACTGCTTATTGATTTAGTTTGCTTGATAAGAAGAAAAACAACAACCATTGCAAAATGCAATGGCCTTAAATTAAAAACGAAACAAATTCCAAGACAAATCGCTCAAGTATTTCCTGGAAAATTCATTTCTTTACTTACTTTGTATCTCTCTCTATGCATGTGTGTGTTGGGTGTCTTGCTGATAAGGCATAAAAAACCTTTTTGCCAATTTAACGGCATAAATGCAACAAAATACTTACAGACAAAATATACAGACTGAGAAGATATACATATATGTTTATATGTAGGTACTTGTTGTCAAAATGTTAACAATTATTTATGCTATGCTGGTCAAGCATATTTAACAGCTGTTGACCAATTTTGGTACTACTGGCAAATGAACTTTAACCATAAAAAGGATTGCGGGATTTATTTTTCTTTTTTTTTTTGGCCACTTAAAAATTCAGGTAGCACACGCCAGTGATGCACCCCCCCATTCCCCACCCTTCACGCAACAAACTAGTAACTTAAATAAAAATATATATTTTTGACAAAGAACACAATAGAAGGTACAAACGGAAATACGAAAAAAATAAAATAAAGTGAAGAGAGGAGACTAACAACAACAACAGCAACAAACAGGCAATGACAGCAGCTGGGCCCTAGAGCAACAACAACAACAAGAAGAAGAACAAAAAAATACAAGACACCGAAAAAAAGTAAAGGCTAGAGCGAGATAGATGATGCGCCTCATCGCTTACGACCATTTCCGGTTGAAGCACGTGCGCGTATTGAAGAGGAACCGTAGAAAGAAGCAGAGGACCGGAGCCACCACCACCACCACCGAAAATTATTGAAAGCACTGAATAACCAATCACAAACTCATAAAAACCTGGTGACACAACACAACGCCGATCTCTCTTGAAAAGGAAAAAGATCCTCTAACTACTACTTGCCCAAAACGTACACGTAACTTGCCATAAGATGGAGGGAGGCGGTTCTGGGCTGGGGCGAGATGTATGGAGGGTTAACATAATAATTATATTTGCCTCAGATGAATACCAAATGGCAAGAAAGGGGTGTAAGACGAGGCAAAGAAGTAGAAGGAGGGGCGGGCAACACAGAACATAATGGCAATGGAAATCTTATGGTGTGTGCCAACGATTTCGTTTGAATTTCAATTAAAAACTTGTTTTAATCAGACAAAAGGATTACAGGATTCATTTTGCCATAAAGACTCTACGAAAGAAGAGAGTATGGGAGGAGTTGCAGGAAGCGCCTACAGAAGACGGAACAGCTGTTGAGAATCGAACAAATAGCTGAAGGTAAGGTAAGGTAAAAGGAAGGGCACTCGCTGACACTTGAGCCATTGAGCATTGAATTGATATCAAATGGAGAAGCGCAGGATTTGTTGCACGTGTGCGCGAAATGCACACTCTCTAGGAAACTCAAAGAAATCACAGAGAAATGAAGACACACCGATCTATAGAATGCAGTGAGAAGAAGCATTTCCGCTCGGAAACTATGCGTATACACTTAAAGAAAAACCCAACCAGATTTTGAAATGTTATAAGAACAAAATGAAATTGCATCAAATTACACATAATTCATTTTAGAGCCAAAAAATCGATTGTTACTATTAAAACCATAACAAATCAATTCAAAAATTCCATTTGGAATATGTATGTAAGTAGGTTTAATTTCTTCAAGTGTAGACAAGGTTAACTACAACCATCTCTTTCCTTTGGGTTCTTCACTAATGTAAATCGGATGTCAATGCAGCGCGTGAGGCATATAAATTATGATGGAGTGAGATAGAGACAGGAAAACAGTAGAAAGAGACAGACAGTGAGAGTGAGTGAGAAAGAGAGTGGCAAACGAACCTGTTAGAAGAAGTCAAAGCTAAATAAATAAATAAACTGTTAGTCTGCAAAACGGAAGGAAATCGTAAACACAAGCCAACTATATAGTGGTAGTAGTTGTAGTTGAGATGTTTTGACACGCATACTATCATAATTACAGTTGCAGCAGCGCCCCACCTCGCCCCCCTCCACTCTATCGCCTCATACCCAGCACCACCTGCAGACGGTAGTGAATACACCCCGCCCATTAGAGACACTAACTACCTCCTGCTTCTACCATACCCACGATTCCCATTCCCATAGACACCTGTTGAAGCTGCTGTTTCCGTGCACTAGAATAATATCAATTTTCTATGTAAACCGAGGCTGGGCAAAAACGATGCGATTCAGACAGGATTCAGTGTATGTATATATGTATGTACCTGCATCATTTCATTTCGCTTCATCGCTTCAGTTTTTCTCATTTTTTTAATAACAAAATAAACAGATGCATCAGCAACTAAAGATATGCTTTGATTGTGTGTTAGACTTGTAAACAACAAATAACAACAACAACTTATGTATACTATCCCGCTCACACACTTTGTGGATGCGTTTCACAGCTCCTTTTTCTAGAGCGGAAATGAAACCAGATACTTTGATAGCAAACGCAATGTGTAGTGCAGTGGCAAGACATCAGGAGGTGCCTCTGATGAGGCAAGAGAGAAAGAAAAAAAAACATAAAACTTAGGGAAATAAGAGACAGAAAGGGATAGAGAGCGAGAACTGCTAAATGAGGATGAGAAATATTGTTCTATGATCTTCAGATAGCGATTACTTGCTGAATCTTGATTAAAATGTTGGCAAAATGATATTGATCTTGTTGTTTGAAGTGGCCACTACAAATGGCATTGATCCTCTGGATGAAACAGATCAATATGAGATGACAATCAAGTAAGAAAACTACGAAGCAAACGAGCGATGATCTTCCATTATGATCAGCAAAGATATAGGCCAATCATTTTTTGACTATTCGTTATAAAGGAAATGAATGAAAATTTTAGATTCCAACAGATAACAGTTAAACGATTCTCGATCTGAGAGGAGAGAAAGCAATATGTGATCCATTTAGATCTCCCTGACTCTGACTTTGTCTGGCTTTCTTCCTTGTTTTTATGTGTGCCAGTTGTTGGTTTTTGTTTTTTTTTTGTTTTTAAAGGTCAGACAGTTGGTCAAAATTTCAGTGAGTGACTCGCTAAATGGCTCATTTATAGCTGTTTCCCACTGAGACAAAGTGAGAGACAGAGACAAAGAGAGAGAGAGAGAGAGAGAGAGTGAGTGAGGGAGGCAGACTAAGCATAATGTGGCATGCGGTCACTAGCAACAGCAACTACCGCAAAACACAAACGAATGAACATGAACCCTGGAAACTCTCTGGGCCGGCGAGTCTGTCAGAGAATTGTGCACCTGTCCGACTCGACATCACCATGACTACATTACACACACACATACACAAACAACTAAAACAGTATGCGTCGACCGTTTTGAACATGTGTGTGCCCTGGCCCAGAGACAGACAGAGAGAGAGAGATCGAGGGCTACCCCATGGACAACTGTTGTGCTGGGTTGCCTGAGTTTGCGCTTTTTTCCACTATAATTCATTGCCAGATTGTGTGCCGCACACACACACACACACACACACCAACACTAACACACATACACCAACACTAACACACACTCTCAGATGCTTGTATCGCCCACATATTTCCGAATTCTGTTGTGTGTGTTCCGAGTGTGAGAAACTGCAGGCAGTCCGTCATTCCTTTCTTCCTTCTTCCTTATTCCTGGTTTATTTTTTCTCCTTCTTTCTTAGCCCCCCTCCCTGACCCTTCGAATACGAAAAAAACAAGATGCAGTCAGGCGATATAGTGGAATATTAGAATTGACTAGGCCACGCAGGCTACCTGCCTGGCCACTTTCGGCTTGCCTAATTTACTTGCGCCGACGCATTGTCCTTATCCTCATCCTTCAAGTCCTCGGGGCAGCACTTGTTGTTGTTGTTGGTTGTTGGTTGTTGCTGGTGTAGTTCATTCATAAATCTGAAATCTCAACCACTTTGCAAGGAGCAACACACACACACACAACAAGGCATTGAACTGAAATGTTCTTAAATGGTCTCTTGGGCCTTATTCTTTGGATTTCAAGGTGCATCGATACGGAACTAAAGGAAGTAAATTACCGGATGTTGTTTTCTCATTTGCTTGTTGTTCTTTTTTTTCATTCTCATTCTTTTTTTCATTGATTTACCGAAATGTCCTGCGGCTCTTGTGTATTTCATTCTTAACCTTGCTCATTTTTGCAGTTTCGCTTGAAATGCCCGAGAAACCTTTTTCCCCTTTGTTTTGGCAATCCACCCATACCCATATCTATACCCTTACCAATGCAATCTATGTATATGCTAACCTATCGTATTCCATAGTTTACCTTAACCGGTAATAATTGCATTTGGTAACTCATTAATTGTCCTATATGCAATGACTTTTTAATAGCCAACAACAAAATGAACAACTTGTACAAACTTTTCCCACGCCTGCCACCAGAGTAGACACAAAAACAGAGATAGAAGGAGACACGGAGGGAGATATCAACAAAAAGACATTGTGATCTGATCACAAATACATACATACATACATATTTGTTTATGTTTTTGATAAATTACACGACAAATGTGTACATACATAGAAGGGACAAACTAACTCAAGGTTACGGCTCATTGCTCCCCAATGTTGCATCAAGTCCTGGGCCAAGGACAACGTAACAATTTAGTATCTAGCGTGGGAGACGAGGACGAGGGTTGTAAAATTTCGCGTTTTACATTGTTTGAGATCTCTTTTTTTTAAATTTGATAAATATTTCAAAAGGAAGAAAGAAAACAATAAACGTTCACAGCATTTGATTTCGGTAATTGGGATATTTCGATAATTTTAAAGTATATTTTGGGCAGTTAATAGTAAAATTTGGTATTCTTTATTAACCCTTTGCCTATACTTCTCTACACATAGTATTTTTAATTTTCTAAAGAGTGTAAAAAAATGGTTTGCGTTTATTTAAGTGTCCAAAACAGTAACAGTTCTACGGGGGAGTAAATTATGTAATTTTTCTTTCCCAAGAATTATATTTTATCTCTTCAACTCATCAAATTTTGGTAAACAAGACAGATTTTCCTCCTAAAACTTTTTCTACCGCCATTGTCTATCCGGCCCTGAATATAATTCAGAGAAATTGCTTTAAATAACATTGAAAACATATATTTCATATTTTTTCAACCTTAAACTGGCACATGTTAATTGATATATTGTCAGTTCTCTTTAAATATTTGTGTTCAGAAAAAATGATTCATAAATTGAGAAATGAAATACTTCATTAATGGGATTGTTCAGTCTAAAAGCCCGAATCGCAATAAATTAGTAAGTAAGCCGACTTTGTTATACCTTTGGAAAGTACCCAATAATTTTCATAAAAATAATTGCAATAATCATTTTGAGTTGATAATGATTTATGCCTTAAGAGATTATGACCAGATTAATAGGTTTGAGCCAGAGGATTTGAGAACTGTCCATATAAAAATGTTGTGGCGAATTCTACGATCAGAAAACTGATTCTCAAAAATTCCTACGTATTTTTCCTCCGGTAACAGTTTGATAGGATCCTGTCTAAGCAGCTCAAAGCAAATACATATTTGTACAAAGCTTTATACCGGGATCATAAAAATATCGAATCTCTCCTTAATCTTTCAGTTGCAGATACTTTTGTTATCATTATAAGTAATACGCTAATTTGTTGGGCCGCTGAATGAAATGCGTGGGGGGAGGGAATAACTTTTAGTTACATCCTGATGCTATATAAACAAAATAAAACATGGCAATGGGCCAAAGGTAAATATCAGAGGCAACAACAACAACAACTACAGAATACAAAATATTTCAACAAATCAGCTGCGCAAGCGC
Source organism: Drosophila paulistorum (assembly GCA_018152135.1). Taxonomy (NCBI): domain Eukaryota; kingdom Metazoa; phylum Arthropoda; class Insecta; order Diptera; family Drosophilidae; genus Drosophila; species Drosophila paulistorum. The sequence goes on along the minus strand of JAECXG010000805.1, from coordinate 8,532,008 downwards.
ACAGATCAAAAGACAAAGTGCCGACAGCTCAAAACTCCAACAGGGAGACAGAGAGAGAATGAGAGAGAGAGAGAGAGAGCCACATGATGAAGGAGAAGACCAACACAATAGGTGGGGACGGCCACTTAAAAGTGAAGAAGAGGAGAACAACTACAACAACAACGAAATGGCACAAAAAATTAAACCTAAAACAAGCTGAAAATTCAAATTTATTTACACTTTGACGCATTTAAAACAAAGAGAGCGAGAAACAACAACAACAACAACAAACAACTCAACAAAAGCCACCAAAAAGTAAAAAAAAGACCAGAAAAAAAGGCAAAACAACCAAATGTAGACAAATAAATGACACAAAAGCCATAGCCAAAGCCAGCGAACGATGTGAAAATTAAATGAAAATGAAAGAGAGGGGCAAAAGACAAAGGGAAAGCGGGGGTACAGAGACAGAGGCAGAGAAATAAAAATAGGTAACCAGCAAGGGCGGCTGGCTGATAAAAATCAGGCAAAAAAGACGAGAGAAATAACAAAACTAAAGCGACTTTTGCACAGAATTTACGAGGCAGCGGGCCAAATTGCATTAGCTTTCGAAATGAGAATTTTCCCACGTTCCCACACACACACACACATCAGAAGAGAGAGTTGGAGGGAGAGAGAGCGCTACTCAGGTGGTTAGCTACAAATTATAGCATTTTATAGACGCACTGACGCAATTTTGCGCAGGACCAAATGCCGCTGCAGGTCCTTTTACACGTATGTTGCTGTTACTGCTGCTGCTGGCGGTGGTGGTGGTGGTTGGTTTCCCAAACCTTTGATAGCAATCAAATGTTGCACTTGCCACAGGCACTGCTCCTGTATGCACCTTAGTTGGAATTCACCCTCATATAGGCATAACAGGCTCTCACATGACCAAGGGTGTAGCAAGGAAATAATTAATAGTCGAAATGACCCCTTGCGATGTTTGAAATTTCTGTGTGAAAGCATTCCAAACAACATTCAATCCCACAATGAATCAAATGAGTTCATAAATGAGTAATTCAAGTGCTAAGTATTCGAACCTATTTCGTAGCTTAATTCAAAACTGAACTGACTAAAAAGAGAGACTAAACAAAAATTAGACAAATGTTTACTGTGAATATCAGATCAGATATGCATTAGATGCATATGTAGTAACCCCTCATAATAGACGGAACTACGCCACTGCTGACACCCTCATGCTTACCCTCGCCCTCATGATCACCTTCACCCTCAGATGACCTTAACAATTTTCCTATTTGTTGCATTCCCTTCTCATAATGCATTTCTATATAATTTTATTATTTGTCTGACGACAAGTGTCCTATATCTAAAGTTCCCAAGGTTTTTTTTTTTTGGTTCACCCCTTCCCCCGTTTAGGTTGACTTGCGTGGGGTTGATTTTATTTTTGTTGAAAACTTATCAGGAATTTTTCGAATCTTTTTGCTGCCAATTTCTTGCTTGCCTTTGCTCTCTTTCTCTCTCTCTTAACCACATTTATTGATTCATTCAATTTTGCAAAATTTTTCACAATTCAATTAACACGCGCGGCCACAGAATTGAAAATTGTTAATGAAAATGCTGCAGGCCCCCCACCGCCTTCTGAATCAGCGCGCCCCCTAAGTAAATAAACATAAATGCGTTTATGGCGAATTGTGGCAACGGAAATATGCAAGGAAATTGCAAATGGCTCGAAGACAGAATGGAATGTATTCTATGATTTTGTCTTAGAGTGGTTAATCGAAGTATTGATGGATATTTTTGTGAGGGAGTTGCAACGGAAATTGCGGCTTTTACTTTCTTGTTTAAGAAGGGACAAGAGATAACAATTTGCAACCTTAAAACCAAACTAATTTGTCGCCATAAAGATGGTAACAAAAAAAAACATCTTACAATTAGTATATGACAAAGAAGAAAAAAATAAAAAATTGATAATTTCATCAGAGTTATTAATTTTTCACTTTAGACATGAATTTCGCATTAATAATATAATTACAGTTTGTTGGGGCAGACTAAGATGAAGTGAAGAGAAAGAGGAGGAGGAGGTATATATAGAGCTGGCCTAAAGGAGCTCTGGCATAAAGAGAGAAAAAACGCAGCCTCACATCCGGTCAACATTTTGTCGCCATTGCTCTGTCTCTCTCACATGTGAACTCTTACAAAAAAAAGCAGAAAAAAACACTGAACACAGGGTGAGAGACTGAGACGGCGACAGAGCAGGAGGGAGATGGATGGACGAGGTAAACCAAATTACACAAAGCCAAACATATGGGGAGCCCCAAAGATCAGAGCTCTAGGCAGATTGTTTGTAGTTAAGTTAAGCGCAAAATCTAAAACAAGTTATAGTTCATTCATTTCCATTCATTCATTCACTCAGTCACCCCTTCATTCATTCATTCATTCATTCACTTAGTCAATTAAGTTGGAGCACTGAACCGGCTTTTTCATGGGGGGTGGGGAGGCGAGTGGAGACAGAGAGAAAGAGACAGAAAGTAAGAGACTCCATCTCCATCACCATCGCGATCTCCATTCATCGACTGTTGCGAACGGATGTTAGTTCAGTTCTTTGGAGGCAACCACCTCCTCCGCCTCCTCCATCAGCAGCAGCAGCTAGAGCACCCAACCGCCCCCTTTTTCAAGACGTTTTTACACACGAAGCACAATTTGATTTTATTTATTTGTTCGTTTGTTTGCCGTTTGCTGAGAGTTAATAATTATAAATTGCCGTATGTTGGGCAACGGCCACATCTGTTCAACATCGATTCAGACTCGGACCTGGTCTCGGACTCGGACTCGGCCTCGGGGCTCTAACTCCATCTTCAACTCTAACTGGCCAGCAGCTAGCAAGCGGATATTTTTGTTGTATTTGTCTATTTCTCCATTTTGTCGTTTGGTTACTGTTTTTTTCATTTTCTTCTGTTTGCCTAATTCTTAATGATGCATAAAGTGCTTTGTGGGGTTTTTTTTTGTTGCTTGCTATTGCCGTTTGAAGTTTTGAAAGTTGATTGCAAATTAATTGTCAACTTGTTGCCTTAGAACCACGTAACATTATATCCAAAAGCAATCATTAGTTAACCTAATAAAAACCAATTTGATATAATATTTCTTATTTTAAAGTTTTGAAATTTATATCATTTGGAAAAACTCAAATGAACGAGTAGCAGGTATTAATTACTTTATACAGAACAAAGGAAATTGTATAAATTTAGAAACCATCGATAGAAAGACTTCATCGAAAATCTAATAAAGGTTTACCTTGCTACTTATATTAAATAACTTACAATTTGTTTGGAGTTTTGAGTATATAGAAATTTGATTCCAATAAAAAGCAATTCTCTTAATTACACAGGTCAACAGATATTTTTTGACAGGACCTTATATTCTTTTTTAAGATAATTTGAAATCCCTGATTTCCGATAAGAACTTGGTTTCTCTGGTTTGACTCTAGTTTCTGAGATATTTTAATATTCTTGTTAATATTGTTGAGGTTTAAATTTGAGGAAAACAAAATAGTTTTAATATTAAAAGTCTAATATTAAATATTTCTGAAATAATTACCATAAATTCTGCATTTTATTCGTATAAATGATTCATTTGAAATAAATTTTATTGTTAAAATTCGGCAACAGAATGTAAAATTGAGAGGAATTTTTTACTTTATTTGGTTATAATTCCCAACTAGTTTAAGCGTTAAAGATATAGTATGGCCATTGCCATTTTGGAGTTCTTTAGCTGATGATAGAACTTCGTAGTTTATAGCCATATGGAATTCCTGTTAACCTTTTCGTATTGCCTTTCAAACAATCTTGTTTTGAAGATCGGCCTCGAATCGGTTTAAATACTAGGTTTGACTTAAATTTCAAAAAGGTAGCACTTAAACAAGTAACTGTTTTGTATTTTAAGTAAATTACTCACTTACAATTTGTATTTATTGTTATACACGAAAGTTCATGGGTTTTTTTTTTTTTTTTTTTTTTGTTACTTGTTTAACTCAAAACCTATTAGATTCTCCATCTGTGAGATTCAAACGTATCTTATAAATGTATAAAAAATAAAGCTACACATATCTAAATATCTGAAATTCAAATTTCTCATTAAATTTATCTACATTCCAACTAAATGCAATCAAATGCAATTCGTATCTTTCATTTATACGATTCGTTCATTGCCTTTGGCATCTCTCTCTCTCAATCTTTATCTCTCTTTCTCTCTCTATCTCTATTATCCGCTTTCGCATTATACAATTTAATGTTTAACAAAAAACAAAACAAAAAATAAAAGCAAAAAGAGTTCAACTCACATTTGCTGCTGATGTTGTTCTTTGGATTGTTCTTTGTTTAAAAATGAACTCGACCGTAACGCTTTTCTATGGCGTAAAATTTACATCTACTACGTACGTAACGAAATAAAACAAAAACAACAAAAATGTTTAAAAAACAGAAAAAAATGGAAAAAATAAGAGAAAACAGAGAACCAAATTAAAGTTCGAGGAGAAGCCGTCGTCGTCATCGTCATCGTCGACAGCAACAATAGCATTGTTGATGTGGCTGGCCCTAGTCTAAGTTAAAACCCATTTGAATTTACTGCAAGTTCTAGACACCTTAATTATGTAAACGACTCTGAGATACCCAGTACTAATTCACTAGTTCATTTGCAAATGAAACTCCTTCTGGACTTTTAGTGACCACCTGTCTAGCCTTATCTTAGGATGGATCAATTCAGGTTAAGGATCTCTTGATCGGAAGATTTAATATACCCATTGTAACATGTAACTAATGGGTATAGAATTATAGGGGGTGCACTTTGCTTCGCACAGTATTAGAAGCCAATGTCAGTGTATGGCTAAAAGGTAGAGTTGGAAGTTGGATTTGGTGTTGCCGTTGGCGCGCGTCAGATTCAGCTGAATATGGTGATAAATTAAACGAAATTCCCCCCATCACCTTCTATAAGCGAGACAGGGAGGGATGATAGTAAGTTTCGTCTGCGTGTGTGTGTGTGTTATGCAAGTTTCAACTCAATACCAAAATGCAACATGGTTGAATACGAAAAAAAAAGGGAAACCACAAGCAGTAGCCGTCTATGATGTCTAAAATTCTAGGTTGTGGAGCTTTTGAACCGTGCTAAAAACTGAAAAAGTACTATAAAACTGAACTGTTGACTTGACTTTTCACAGCTCTCTGCGCTCTGGCACCCACCTACTACCAACTTACCTATCTACCTACCACTGTAGCTTGAGCTTAGCTTCTCCACCAGTCCATCTGCATCTCTCTCTCTCTCTCTCTCTACCCATTATCGTCATCGTCATCCACATCATTGTTGACCAACGAAGCGCGCAGGCGCGTAGTTCAACTCCCAGATCCAACGATGTCGATGTCGACTATGTTAATTAGTAACAATGTGATTTCTGTTTTCTGGCCTGAAGGTCTCCCATTACTCCTACTCCTACTCCAACTCCATCGGCTTCTTTAGAATCTAAACATTATTTCTCTCTCATTCGTTCTCTGCAAATGATTTATTTGCTGGCACCGAAATCAACTCTTCAGCCCAATAGTGGGGAAGCATTAAATTCTGCTAAATGCTATAATAATACGCTAAGGCAGTTAGTTTTTCTCATTTTTTCTTCATTACCATTTTCTTCTCTGGCTTTTGGCCAAAACAATGGCGTTAAAATTAAAAATGAAATTTCATTTTATGACCTTAACAAATTTGCAATCAACATAATTTTACATGTTATGACTTTTTGGGCTTTATGTTGCGTGGCATGGATCGACATGGACAACAAAATCTTTGCATTCTTTTCATTTCTCGTACTCTTTACGTTTAATTCGGTTTGGTTCTGCTCGGTTGCCACAATAATTTGTGGGAGGTGAAAAGTATCTTGCGTTAATGGCTGAATTTAGTGTAATTAATATTTGTAGCAGCCGTTTCCAGACAGACAATGGAACGACTACCCACTTCTGGCTACATCTTCTTTCTGCTCTAGGTCTGACCAATCCATTTCGTTCGCCTTACATTGTATGATAATGGCTATGTTAGAGGGCTTCTTCAAGGTGCTCTCTCTCAATTATTGTTCCCAGAAAGGGCAATTTTCAAATTCAATAGCCTAACAAGGCTCCCCAATATAACTTCTTATGGGGCTTTTTGAATCAATTTTTAAGTAAAAACTATATTCAAATTTAACTGCGTTTACAAAACTGATGAAAAAAGAGGCGAACGATTGTAAAGGATTTTTATTTTTAACTGATTTTCATTTGTAGGGAGTTTTACAAGAAGGGGAATTAAGTGGTAAAAAACTGCCAAGCTAAAACACTAAAATATAGGATGAAAAATCATAACTTTATTAGACCTTAAAACCATTTCTTAGGGATCAATTAGAGTAAGTTATTTTTTTCAAATAAATGACAAGGACCGCCAAAAGCTGAGATGCCAAAATTCTCGGCATTTTCAATAAACTATTATGATTATATATTACTTATGTATATGTTGGTCTTACTTTAGCAAATTATAAATTTAAATTATTTACATAACATCTGTTCTAAGTTAAATGCACTTGAACATTTGCCTAAACACTCTCGATCTAAGGAATTAGTTTTGGATTTTAGTTGCTAAACCAATAAATCGTAATTGGAGCAAGCGAAAGTATAAGCATTGTTTCGGTTGAAGTCTACAAGACTCACCTGAATAATTCTCCGCCATTATCGTGTGTGGGTAAGAGAACTCAAAGTGAATTCTATTGTCGTTTTCAGAATCAACAAACTGTAACTAAACTGAAATGCTTGACACACACACTCAAGAGTCCACAAAATGACATCTGCCTAGACATATGTACAAACGCACTCACATTCGCACTCGTATTTACACTCATATTCATATTTATATCACAAATACTTGTATATATATGTAGGTATATAGTGTATGTTCGCACTAAATGTAATCACCACGAGAGTTTTCATGATTGAAGACATGTGAGTGGCGTGGTGGAGACATTGTCGCCAAGTGGAGGAGGAAGAGGAGGAGGAGCGCTGTGTTCTCAAAGGTAGAAGGTAGGGATCGAAAGAGGAGATGGAAGGCGTCTGCTGGATATTTGCTGGTTGGTGGCTGCTCACTCAAATGTATCTACAAGTCAAATGTGCATTAAATGTGTCATTTTGTGAGGCAACAACCTATAAGAGGCACGAGCACGAGAAATAAACCGACGACACGGCCAAGCGATATAAAAAGCGAATTGAGAGAGGAGGAGTAGCCATAGCCCACGATCTATCATATACAGAAGGTATAAAGCTATGGATGGATCTGAAGCTTGCTCGATCGGTTGGCTGGCTGGGCTGAGGTTATATGCCGACATCATGATGATGATGACGATGACGATGATGAACATGAATCAACAGCCGGCAACAATGGCAGCAACTCTTCAAGCTTGGACAAACATTTCACGCATCAGGCATTTTATTATGTAGAAACTGAACTGAAAAATTAAGGCAAACTCAAACATGATGATGAATGGCACCAACGAAATCACACATAAAAACTCGAAATAGAACAAATAAAATAAAGGTAAAAAAGCAAACTAACAAATTGTGTGCGTTTTTAACAATAGAGGTTAAAAAAAAAAAACAGAAAATACGAAATGGATTTTTGCAGCCAGTGCTGAAAGGTAAATGGCCTTTGTCTCACTTAGTTTGAAGTTGAAGAGATTTAAACTTAACTACGATTAACCAAAAAACCAAGCAAATCCATTCGTTGACCAGAACAATGCCAATGAGGAGACCTAAAGATACATATGTATGCATATACAAATGTATAGAAGATGGCCAAGTCAAAGAAAAAGAAGAAGAAGTAGCAGCGTTAATAAAAAACAATTTTGCGTGCAAATATCTAAGATACACTAGCCCAGATATGCTCTCAACCAAAACATTCAAAGACCCTGGTCATGGGTGTATGGCAATCATTATACAGCAACAGCTACAACAACAACAACAAACAAACATATGTGAGCCTATTGTATCTATATCTGTATATATATCTATCTATCTCTCTATGTCTATCTGTTGCAAAAAACTGATGACTAAGCGTTAGTTATAAAAATTGATTGAATGTGGAATACTCAGCGGCAAATGTCTGTATGAATGAAATGAATGAATGGCAAAAACTTTCAGTAAGAAAAGTGAGGGAAAAGTGGAGGGGAAGGTGGTGGAAAACTAAGTGTGTGAAGACAAATTGTTTCAATATGCACAACTCTCAAAATGCGATGCCTTTTTAAGTGCAACATTGTAAATCATTCGACTTTGTCGCACCGCCGACGCCCCTCCAACTCCTACCCCTCCTCTTTTACCTTGGCTCTCTCCACTTTGCAACTTTTAACCCATACCTATCCCATATTAACCCCTCTCCGGGTTTTGTTCTCATCTTTTTATACATATTTACATAGAGAAAAATCGTTGTCCGATGACGAAACTTGAAGCATTTTCAACTTTTTTTGCGCTTCGTTGACTTTTGTTGTAGGTGTTGGACTTGGGCGGTGCGAGGAGGTGGGAGGAGGGTCTTTACCATTTTCAAATTAAAAGCCAAAAACAAAAGGAGAAGAAGAAACATCGAAATAAATTAAGTCTTAGAAGTAACAGCAACTAAAAACCAAAGCGTGTTCATGACACTGTTTTTTATTTTTTGTTGTTTCTTCTTCTGATTTTCGTTAGTTTCTTTGCCTTTTAACTTTTTGAATTTTATTAATATTATTAATTTTGTGTTTTTTTTTTTTTTTGAAACTTTAGCAAGGCATGAACTCAATTTTAATGTCTATAATTAATCATAATTTGTTTTAGTTTTAATGACTGATTTTTAAGGTCTGAGTCGTAAGTTGCAAACGGAAGGTAATATGGCTCCTTATCTTTGGATTGCCCACCTGGTTGCAATAACCAACAACTGCAACTGCATTTGCAACTCATTGGCTAATTTACATAATTGCCTTAACACTTAAGGACTCACATGAAAGTCCCTGGGAAAGAGTCACGCACTCTCATTCGACCTTTAGGCCCTTACAAGATTGAGAAGTAGTAATTCTCAGTAGCTAGGGATTAGCCATGTACGTATATCAGAAAGAAAACAAAAATTAAACCATTTTATGCTGGACTATTCAGTTTTCACACATGTTGAGTCAGTGGTCGGAGGAACAAAAAAGAAGCCTCCACCACTTGTATGCAAATGATGCGGAGAGAAATATCAATAATATGTAAATGCAACCAAATTAATGACTGACAAAAAGACAATCGAAATGAATTAAGAAACAACCCACAAAAACCAGCAGGAGGGGACAGTCAAAGACAGAGTCTGGAGTCGGGACACGGGAGTCGCGAGTCGGAGTTCGAGTCGCATAATTTTTTATGCGGGCAGTGGCTTATCCACAAGTTCATGATGACGATGACGATGACGTTGAGAACAGGGGCTATGGCAAATGATTGAATCAAATTAAAGACCAAGACCCGACACTGAAGACCCAGAGACACGTTTAAGTATTCATGTTGATTTTAGTATTATTATTGCTTGGTTCTTTCTGCTTTCTTTGGTTTTTATACCATACACCCATAGGGTGAAATGGTATATTAAAGTCGCCAAAATGTATGTAACAGGCAGAAGGAAGCTTTTCCGACCCCATAAAGTATATATATTCTTGATCGGGATCAACAGCCGAGTCGATATAGACATGTCCGTCCGTCCGTCCGTCCGTCCGTCCGTCCGTCCGTCTGTCCGTATGAACACGTAGATCTCAGAGACTATAAGAGCTAGAGTCACCAAATTTGGTACGTAGACTCGTGTATTACCTACGGTGGTCAAGTTTATTTCAAATTTTTGCCACGCCCCCCTCCGCCCACGGAATTTAAACAAATTTGATTTTCTTAAAGACTATAATAGCTAAAGACATCAAATTTAGTATGATTAATCCTGTAGTAAGCGCGCACGAAATTGTTGCAAAAAAATTTGCCACGCCCCCTCCGCCCACGAAATTGAAACAAATTTGATTTTCTTAAAGACTATAATAGCTAGAGACACCAAATTTGGTATGTGTATTTGCTTAATAAATGCGCATATACTGTATATGCAACGATTTTGCCACGCCCCTTTCCGCCCCCGTAATTTGTGAAAACTCGATTATCTCACGTAATTTTCTATCTTTTGTAATCAAATTTAGCACACTTGAATTTGATACTAATACCCAGCAAACTACCAAATTTGATAAAAATCGGACAAAAAGTAGCCAAGTTATGCATATAAACGTTTTTCCATAAGGCCGTAGTTGGCCGTTGGCTGGTGGGGGCGCTAGGGTGCTCGTATACTTGAGTGAGGGAGATTCTAAGATATGCTTGTAATAAAAAGCATGTGAAAATGCATTTGTTTAATAAATTAAATTAATAAAATATTTGCCTTACTGGTGTATGGTATACCTAAGTCGGCGAGACGACTTACTTACTTCATTTATACACAGTCTATAGATAAGAATTATTTCTTTATCAATTCTTTATGATTGTTATAACTTGGGAAAATTTTTCTATTTACGTTTATCAACACTCGAAGATAATTATCAAAATATGCCAGTCTAGTTAACTAACATTATAGACCTATGCTAATAATCAAATTATAAATTGTTTACAAAACTTTTTTTCACATTTCTCAATTCACCATGATTAGGCATAGCAATGGCATTTAAACAAAATTTTTGATTGGAAATCGAAAAAAAAAAATGGCAATAGTCCAGCTCATTCTTGGCTATTTAATTTGACTTTTTCTTCAACATTTTTTATGCTGCTTCCAATAATAATCTCATATATATATATATATTGATCTATATATACATTTTAAAGAGTGAATTTTATGGAGGGATCCATCTTAGAGATCGATATTTAAGAAGTTTTAGAAATAGAAACTTGCATTTGGTGAATGAAATTTCCATCATTTCCTCCACCGAGGATAAGAAATTAGATCTGAAGTCGAAAAGGTTTAAAAATAATTATTGATCGATACTTATCAATCTAATCTAATATTCCTGAAATCTTTTTGGAAGTATACAAAGAAATATTCAGTCATATTAACTTAACTTTTTGTTAAATATTTCTACACTTAATTGTCATGATATTAAGAGATTTGGGCCTGAAATCGTTCAAAAATTATTATGTATCGATAATTATCGATCCAATATTGCTATAATCCCTTTTAATGTATTAGAACTACAATTCAATACTATCCTGCCGACTTTGTTTATAATTTGAACGTTTCTACAATTAATTATTTTGCATAACTTAAATAAAAAAGATTAAAAGAATATTCAAAAGCGTATTCCATTTAGTCAATGCTCTAAATATTTAATCTTTTTTGTCAAATTGCCTGATTATTTTTTAATTTATTAGTGTGTGTTTTCGAATATATTTCAAATGTAAATGCCCAAAAACATTTATGGTCATAATGTGTCAAAGATCATAAATTCGATTAATTTATTATAATGTCAACACACAGCAGCCGTAACGGCCAAAAATGCTCTCCCGATTGATCAAGAAAATTAACTTTCTTTGGATCTAACTGTATAAACATGTGTATATATGCATATATTTAACCAATTTAAGCGGGGAGCGGGGTGTCTGGGGGCAAGTTGATTAATAATAATGAATTTATAGCGCATGCTACATCATCTTAACACTGACTTTGACTGTGGAGAGGATCGTGATCCAAGGCAAGGGCTTACAATGCAACTCAAATGGTCGCTGTTGGCAACTGCTGCTGCTGCATCAATTTGTATAGCAACGCATTAAATAAATGTATCTCAATCTCAAGCTGTGCCATTGGCGTCGTCGCAGTCATCGTCGTCGTCTGCCCTAATATGTAAACAATTTAAATAGATATTTAGATATGCTGTCGGCATGCCTCCGTGTCCGCGTCCACGTCCACGTCCTACGCTGGCGCCATCGTATAAAATCACGGCAGCAGTTCACAGTTTTGCTATTTGTTTTAAAATTTAATTTCCGTTTCAATTTCACATAAATAAATTAAATCAAGCAACAATCCAAATATAAATCAGACTAAAAACAAAGAGGTGGAGAGAGAGGCCAATGCATTGGCATTTATTTATACATATTTACTTCTTTTTTTCCTCTTCGTTGCAAACAATTAATAAAGATACGCCTCAAATAGAATCACTTTCAGACAGATATCGCGTCCATATATAATCGTAATCGCATCGTAATCGTAATCTGGTAAATGATTGTTTAAATAACATTTTCTGCCGGATGCCTATTCAATACAAATGCCAAACTATCGACCATATCAATGTCCAAACTAACTATATATGTAGATTTGATTTGATTATTTCTTCTCTTGTTTTGAGGATGTGCAATAAACAAAAGTTTGACTTCTTAATGAGCGAAAGGCGTAACAAGTGGGAGGTGAGCTATGGCTATGCATAATTTAAGGTCAAAATCGAAGAACTTATAGAGGAAAAAGAGGAACTCTTCTTTAAGCAAATCTCTCAATAAAAACTTAAATATTTCAAATTAGTTAAAGACCGTGCTAATGCCGAAATACAGGAGCAGATTTCTGCATTAATCAATACAAAATAATAGCCATACAGCAGGACAGCAATGTCGTAAGGATAGAGCGCTGTAAGAAGCTTTTTGCTCACTGAATGGTTGATTCATTCTCCATTTTTCATTCAAAATGTGAAAATCGATCTAAAATATATTTGAAAAAGTCTAAAATCTCTTAAGTTTGGAAATCTATAACTTTGTCAAATTATAAAAGATTTCCAAAAGTAACATCTCTTTTTAGTGATTTTAAATTGGTTAAGCTAATGAGTTACAAGTCAATTCAATGAAATACTAAAACTAATTTTAGAATACATTCTGTTTAGGGCTTATTCATTTACTGACTCAATCAATATGTATAAATTGTATATTTCTTATGCTAACTATGTTATTAAATTCTTCAAGAAAGAATCAAAATCAAATTTCATGGAATAGGTAATAAAATTGAACACTTACCGTTGTGTGACATGGCGGGAGTTGTTGAATGAAAATTGCTCTTATCACTATTGCCAGTTGTTGCCGCTGCCGCTGCCGCAGCGGCTGCTGCTGCTGTGGCATAATCCATGGACAGGCGACTGGCAATGCTATTGCTGTTGTTGTTGTTGTTGCTGCTGCTGCTGTTTGGCGTTGAAGTTGCCCCCGTGGATTGCTGGTAATTGGCTACCTGATGGTCCGATCCACAGACCGAGGCTGTTGTAGCCGATTCAAAGGAATTTCCATGTACAATATCCTCATTTGGTTTCTCACAATCTATATGAAGGATAAAAAATGCCCAAATAATTCAACGGGGGGTCGGTCAATAATTAAATTAGTTTTTTTTTCTGTTTATAGAAAAGTATAAAAATAAAAGTGAACCCCAAAACTAAAAGGGTTGCAAATTAAATAAATTCGTGGCAATTTGGGTGCAGAGTTTTTCTGTACTGATTTTACTTCCGTTTCTGGTTACGGGAAAATCAAATTCCAGGGCAAAAAAGTCAAATTTAAAAGTTGGACTGGAAAAGAGAACGAAGAAGAAGCAGAGAACTAGGCAACAGGTCAACAGACAAAGTCGTTGAGACCACTAGAAACAACCACCACCTGAAAAATGTTCCTCCTTCTTCATTCTTTTGCTGCTGCCATGATGATTTCATTAGAGCCTGGGGCCAGGTTGAAGGACTTCCGTTGTCGCTCTATTTATTGCCTCAACTTTTTTTCTCCTTTCACGTTCACACAGGTAAATTGGTTATGACTGGCGCCAAAGTTGCCATGCCCCCACCACCTCAGTGTGCCACCTTGTCATGCCCCTCACGTATGCGTTTACATTCATTCATATGTTGTTTCACCTATATAAATATTGTAGTTAAAGCACTTACCTTTCTGTAAAATATCCAAATGCTCCCATAGTATATCACCCGTAAATGGAGGCGTTATGGCCAGGAATTTCTCTTTACCCAATTCGACCATTTCACGTCCTTTCATATTGAAGAATGGCTCCAAATTCATTGAGACCAGCGAAAACTCATTCTTGGCCCAATCTAGCCAATAAATGACATGTTCCTCCGTCCATTCGCGGGGATCTGCAATTGAAAAATTGAATACATACAACAATAACGCATATAAAAAATGTTTAATTAATTGTTTTCTAATGCCATGTGAGCGGGCTGCTTAATTAGACTTATTTGAATGTTGTTGGGACGTTAGAGCGTGGGAGCATATTGTAGATGAACAATTTATTATGGTGATGGTGTTGGGAAACTATTAATATTCATTTGCCATCTCAACACTGAACATTTATGAATTGGAATTAATATTTTGAACAGGGAATGCAATGGATAACTACTACGGTTATTAGGATTACGGGTTTTCAGAGAATAGAATAGAAAGTGGAGGCTTCAACTTGCAATCTTTTGTTCATGATGCATAGTAAATGCGTATTTTGAAAATCTTTGTACTTTTTGTATGCATTATATGGGTATACATATTTGATTAAAATATTTTAGAACCCAAAAGATCCAGTTACAAGTATTGAAAATGACGGGCTCTCTAATGGATTTTCTTTGCTCAATTGAAATTGGAATTTTTGAAGGTTATTTATTTATTTTAAAATTAATTCAATTTATAGTATAGTTTTATTAAATTTTTGTTTTTAGTTATTTTTTTTAGTTAAACTAAAAGATAAAGTTGTAATTCACTTTATTTATAGACCAAAAGTCTATATTTTTTTCAATCTTTGCACAGTTAAGGAAACAATTCTTCCTTTATGTCCTAGTTAATATTATACTAGAAAAGTACACAAATTTTTAAGGATATCGGAATTTTTAAACAAATTTAAGAAACTAAGACCATGTCCATCTGTTGAACTGAACTTTTAAGGGAGTATCTCTTTTAATTTTACTTATCTTCTTAATGAAAAACCTTTTCTTTAAAATGAGTTTCATACCTTTGGTAATGTTGCAGTTCTGCACCTCCTTCTCCCAGGAGGCGAAGGAGGCTTTGAGCACCTCGTTGACTTTGCGATTGGTGCCCGGTGTGAGGGGTGGCAGGGCTGTGGGTACATCTGTAATTAAGCAACAAGATAAGAGCACGATTAGTAAAGAGCGTTTAGAGTAAATTTTGAACTTGATTTTGAAATTGTTTATTATTGCAAATAAAGTCACCTTTCAATTTGCCATGGCTGGCAGGCAATTGCTGCAGTTTGTGGGCTTTCAAGTGAAATTTACTTGAGAAGCATTGATAATTATTGTTATTGTTAAGGAGTGTTTGATTATTTTGATGATAGTTGGCCGAACGTAAGGGCGGCAACATGCGGCTATCATTCCAATCAATCCATTCATTTGTCATGATACCGTTTTCGTTTAAGCCAATCAAAATAGGGCGGCTTTGTTATGGGTGTTGTTATTGGTGTTGTTGTTGTGGGTGTCAAATGTCAAAGCAATTGAAGATACTCGCCCCACTCATATGTCTACACAATATTGAAGATGATGTTCAATTGATTTTAATTGATTGGCTTGAAAATCAAAGCATCAAAACATTTGACCCGAAATGTCAGTGAAAGTCGCGACCCTTTTACAAGGCGTAGAGAAAGAAAGATACAAATGTATCTATAAACACAAATTTATGTATCTATATGTACATATGTATGTATGTCTAAGGAGATTGATTTAATTACAGTTTCGCTTGGACGGGGAATGACTGACAATTAAATGTTAATTATACAAATCACAGCACAAATTGCACACATCAGGCTAGTTTTTATCGCACACAGAGAAACACACACACATTTATATAGACATTGATGTATTTTACATATCGAAAGATAAGTTTTATTTTAATTCATTTAACAAAACACACACTCTATACGTAAAAATTGTATTTTTTTAGTTTTTTTTTTTGTTGTTTAGTACGTCTCTCGTTCTCTGTGTATCTATTGGATTGCTGGATTTGTGAAGCGCCGAACTGAAATGAAACGCTGAAACTGATCATGTCCGTTGTAGAAATATCCTAAACAACGAGACGAAACGGGAGATACAGTGTTGGAAGAAAAAATAGAAACGATAATCTTTAAAGTAAAAAATAGGGAGTTGTTGTTTAAGAAGCATAGCAATTTTTGGTTTCAACAAATATTTGAATTAATATGAAGTCGTTCCAACCTTATTTTTCAAGACTTCGTGGCAACGACATCCCACGGAATCAAATAATTTGGCGCAAATAGCTGGTTTTAAAGAATACCACTTAACCTTGATCTTTTCCCTATATTCTTCCTTATTTTCTGGTTCATATACAGCAGTTCTCTTCTTTAATATTTCCTAAAGGTGTTCTATTAAGTTTAAGTCCAGGGACTGGGATATTGGCTTTAAAACATTAACTTCATTCAAGAAAACCAGCCCCAAAACATAATTTTTTCACCTTAGTGCCCAACGGTCTTTAAAGCGTGTTTTGCATCATATGCAGTACCTTTTTGCAGTCTTTCCAATGAATGGAATGGGTTTTTATTCCCAGCCAGCATGATGATCTGTTCGAATTTTCACGTTGAGACGTGGGTGCGGCTACGATTTTCTTGTTTATATTCACAATGAATAGCGGAAAGCCCTTTCACTCTTGGGCAATTCATTAATTTGGCGATCTTTGCAATTGAACGACCAGAGTTTCTTAGTTTTTTTAAATTTTACCTTTCATTTTCTAAGAAATGCGTGCCACGACCCATACTGCATATAATGTTATTAAATTTAGTGGACTTTAAAACCTTTAATGTAGAATATTAAATTAAAACCAAAAATTGACATCTATGAGACTTAAAATGTTTTTGACTGAAAATATACGGAGCGTTTCTATTTTTTTTCCAACCGAAAAACGGGTTTGTTTTACTACAAAGCATGTAGAAGAAAATGTATCGCGAGAATAGGTGTCGAAATGTATGAAAATAATAGAAGTACTATCCCACATTCTTAAACACTGATTTTTAGGTCCGATTTCAAAATCAAAAAAGGTTGCCGTTTCTATTATTTCTTCCAACACTGTAGATAGAGAGAAAGAGAGCATCGAAGAGTGGATGTGCAACAAGTGGAATTGAAATGAGCAACTGGTAAATCTCAGAGTTTCTCTCTGAGAGCGAAACGAAATGGAATTCATTCACAAACGAAACGAAAAGAAGTGTGCGTGTGTAAGTGAGTGTGAGAGGGAGGTTGGTTTAAGTGTGCGTGTGCGTGTCCGTGTGTGTTTGGAACGGAAACGGCCATCATCAGAGCGACAACAACAACTACCACATGAGAGCAGCAAGTCTAGTAAAACAACAGAACAACAACATTTTATGGCTTGTTTGCTTAGCCTAAAGCAGAAAGCTAAACGAAAAAATACAAAAACCAAAGTAAATATATAGTAATGGAACGAACAACTGGCAACAGGTGACAACACACACACACATACGAGATACAACAGGTGAAGATAGTGCAAAAAAAAAACAGAAAAAAGAAATGCCTTGGGTAAAGTACTAGAATTTCAGTTGCTACTACAATTTTACCCGATTCTTATACACACACACAGATACCAACTAAAGGCAAATCTACTCAAGTTTCCTTTTACACAAAGATACTCACGTTCACACACACTCTACCTCTCTCCCTCTAACTCTCTCTCTCTCTCTCTCTCTCTCACCCTATCTCTCTGGACAACAACCAATTTATGAATGAATTTCTTGTGTTGCCTCACACGAGCATCCGCACGAAAAAAGGAACGAAAAGAAACAACAACATCTTCAGGCAAACCAGACAATTGACAATGTGTATCGAGACGTCGGGTCTAAGGGGCACAGAGGCGAAGATGAAGATGGGTCTCCTTCTCTCTACCTCTCCCACTCTCTGGGATCGTTTTCTTAAGCGTCAAAAATACATCCAACAACAATGATCGCAGTCGACGCTGGCTGCTTCCGCTGCTTCCGTTCGGGTATATCGAATGGTGATAAAGCAGAGTAGAGAAGGAGAAGAAAGAAACAAAAAAAAAATATATATATATACACGCAAAAGGCCATAAGATAAAGCTATTATGATGACTACTACGACGCGACCAGGTAAATTTATGAATGAAACGTACGCCGAAGCAGCGCTGCAGCAGCAGCAGCGTCTATGTATGAATGAATTGAAATTACGTGCGGCGACTGCGGAGTGACGGAGACGAGGTGAAATCATTTTGGTCATTATCACAAAAACCGCATAATTGGCGACAAATGCATAGAGAGGGTGCAAGGGTAGTCTACAAAAAGGGGGGGAAACCCCACACAAATGCATACATCTCCATTATTATTTATGTATGTATCTGATAGATACAAGGGCCTAGCTAACAGCGGGCGAATGCATCTGCGTGTTGAACAAATTACCTTACAAATATCTCTCTCGTTTTTCTCTCTTGCATATTTCAAATTGCATATAAAATGTAGAAAGAAATAAAAAGCACTTGAAACTACTTTTCTACTCGGCAGTTACAAGTTGAAATTACAAAACGTCTGTGCGTGTTCAAAATTCATTATGAGTGTTTTTCAAGCTCCCTAGCTCACTTCTTTACTTTGAGGCCCACACACGATTCAAACTTCAACAAACACCCCAAAACACACACTTGGGTGGTAATACACACGAAGGGCTACAGCACTTTAGCAAATGTAGGAGAGAGAGATCTTCCGATTTGGCAGATAATGACCGATGCGGTTGGTAATCATATGAGGTGTTCATTGTTCACTCCTTCTTGATCTTAAATAGGTCAATCAAGCTGCCTGCCTGCCTGCCCCATCACATCAAGGGGCAGAGACTGACTGCCGCCAATGCTTCATGTCTTCCTCTCTTCGAATGTGCACGAGATGGCTGCTTGGTAGTCACGGATAGTTGAGAATGGTCTTTCTATTCGATTCTTTGAATTTGCATTACTTTGGCTAACCATTTATACGTGAGTTACCTTCAAGACACATAGTAAACACTCCAATTATCCTTGAAGACTTGGCAATAATATGTCAGATATGTCAAATATACAGCCATCAGATAGATACTTACTATGAAGGAAACAAATCTCAACTCAAATACTCTTCCTTTTTCAAAATTCTGGCAATAATATGTAAAATATACCGCCATGAAATAGAAAACTATTTGATAAGTTTGCATGATAAGTGCACGTCTGTAACTTGATATCAATTATAACTGTTGGATCATATCTGGAAGACTACTTATCTAATCCATCTATGTATGAATCTATCGCATAGACATTTATGTCCCAAACATTTAAAAATCAGTTGAAACCATTTGCTAAAGAAAAAAAGAAAGGGTTTCATTACCGAGCTCCTTCTGATTATTGTAGCCACCTCTTCAATTTGAGGATGCACTCGTTGTCATTTCGTTTTGTAAACTAACGTAATATTGTTATAATCAATGAATTTCGTATCCTTGTATTTAAAAGTAGAGCCACTGAACACGTTCTCTGTTTTGCTCGTTTGTAAGATTTAATTATCTAAATGAAACTTGAATTTCCTCCAAATGCTGAACAACTAAACAAATGAGCAAATGAATCTACATGAAAATGCATATAGATTTGAATCGGTTGAATTCATAAAACATATTCGACAAGAATTGTAGGAAAAGTTACTGTCTCTAATAGTCTTTAGGCTCTATAATATTGAAGCACTTGAAAATAAATAATACTTCCTAGACTACTTATGTATGTGTATTTATTGTATGTTTATTATTGGTAGAGAGAAATTTTGAATAGTTTTTCCAGCGACATTCCATTAATCTGTTACTGACTACAATACAAAAGTCACGTAGTCCATGGAAATTTCTATAGTAAGCATTTCTATAGTTATTCTATGCAAATATAAAACTTAGCTTTTAAGATGCTAGATTTTCAATGAAGTCCACCCACTTTGACCCATGGCACACACTTATCAGTCCACAATGACGCCTGATGCAAGTAACTTAATGTTGGATACTTCCTAATCTTTGCAAACATTTATGAGTCAGATGCTAATGTGTGTGTTTCTGTTTTTTTTTTCTAATGCTAGTATAATCACATGCATTATGCCATATCAAATTTCTAAGAATTCTAGTCAAATGGCCATCAAGGAAATGGGGCGAGCACTCGCAAAAATTTATTAGTGCAGGTTATTTTGGTCTAGCTTTGCCTCGTTGGCGTTATCAGTTACGCTAAGTATTGATAAGACTTGACGATCTAGTGATAAACGATACTTTAATTAAGGTAAGTATAAACGCGTGCGTTATAACGTTATTTACGTACTACGAGAAAGCGGCGCAATTTCATTCATAAACTCAAAAATGTGATAAAAGAAACAAATATTGTTAATGTTTTTTCTTTTCATCTACTTTCAATTGAAGTTCCTTCCGGTTTTGTTTGTGATAAGCAAAATTCGATTGTTATCATTGTCAATCGAGGAAATGAGATTTTAAATTCATAAAGTATTTATTGAACATTGGAATGCAATCGAATATATTGGGCACTCGAATTGAATTTGCAACAAAAACAACTAATTGGTATATACCGCGCCACACACTTTTCCAATAAATCGAATCGTGCAACTTAACTACACGCAATTTTCCATGTGGCAGCCAGAGAAATTAGCAATACGGCAAATGGCAGCCAAAGGCAAATAACCAAACAACCGAACCAACTGAAGGCAACCACAAAGCAAAGCAAAAGTCAACCGGCAAAGCGGCAAGAGGCAACAGGCAATACTCTATGCCCCAGCCAACAACATTATTAAGTATTTGCTATTGACTTCCGGTCGTTAGATATTTCATTACCAACTTCATTGGAGTTGAGTTGAAGTTGAAGTTTCACTCGCTATCTCTCACAAAGATGATGTGGACTGCCAGCTGAGACTAGCTGAGACGACGACGACGATTCTATTAAATTTTATATAATATTCCTGACGGTCTGATGCTGGGCGTTTCACATTGGCATAAGGTGTGCAATCGAGAAGATGAGTTTGATAAGCTAATGACTGGACTAGCAATTATAGCCAATAAATATAGTGCAATCAATAACTGTAGTATAATAGATATGGAAATGTAGATGAATATGTCTCTCTCTCGTTCTCTACCTCTTTGTCTACCTAGTTGCTTGTCCATTGATTAAGCCACAGTTTCGTTTGTCCTTTGATTTCAATTGTGTTTGGTCCTCGGGCCATACAAGGCTTTTTCATGAACTTCGTTTTCATCTAATTTGATTGAGTTCATTCCAGACTTGGGAACGACATTGAAATGTTTCCTTCCCTTGGCTGCCTTCTTTGCATGCCTTACTCGTAAATTAAGTCAATAAAAAGGGGCGTTATAAGAGAATTAAATAAATACAAATTCAAACTGAGTCAAAATGTGACAAGTTCTTGGAAAAGTTGTCCACATCAAACTTAACAAAAAGAATATATAGGAAAAAAAAGAAGAAACGGAAAACGAAGAAAATATATATATGCATATACCGAATGTTGGATTAGCAGACTCGGAATACTCTTTCCACATAGTTTCTAAAGGTTTCTTTAGTTTCCAACCGAAAGTCTTTTGAAATAAGTTTGCAAATTGTATTTTAATTAGACATTGCTTTTGAGCTATTAAAAGGAAAGTTCTAGGTCTTTAAGAAAATCTTTGCCAATTTGTTAGATAAGATAAATGATAAGATGATAACTTTTGTGATAAGATAAGATAATATGTGAAACTAGGCACTTGGTGGCATGACATTCAAGACAAACCGATACAAACTGCAGCCTCATGAGAGATTTTGAAAATCTAATTACAACTGAAATGAAAAACACAAAAATCAATTCAACATTTATAAATTATATTTCAAAATAATCAAATTCAAAACTTAATAAAGTGCATTCAGTTATCGACCTTTTTTAAATTTTAGATGTCTGTTATTGTCTGTCGTGTGTGTTTTTTTTTTAATTTGTCTTTTTAGGATTTCTTCGAAAATCGTATATGCAATTTAATTTCCTTAATATCACAAGAAAATACAAGAACTTACTGCATAATACTTGAATTCTGGCTAAAAGAAAGGCATGGCAGAGAAGTCAGACGAAAACGAAGACTGAAAATTATATTGAAAGCAAATAAATCAAATAATATGCATCCAAATTACGACAAAACACACAGTGGGCGCATATAAATAAATATATGTATGCATGACAGTCTGTCGGAAAGCGGGATCGGATCGGATCGGATGGGATCGGGAGTGAGACTTGGATAGGGATCCGGATCGGTATTGGTAGACCCTTAGTGTTGATAGGGCATTGGTGGGGAGTTTTCGATATAAAAATAATTGCAGGAATTGTGTAAGTTGTTGTCGGCGCTGACGAAGCTGACGTCGACCAAAAAAACGCAAAACGAAAAGAAACCATTGGAATCGGAGGCTCTGGTTTGCAGCTGAACCAGCAAAAGCAGCGGGCAAGTGTAAAAGTGTAGAGATGGTGTACTCGTGAGTGCAACAAGAAGTTAAAGGAGAGAGGAGGAGGAGGACAACATACGTACACATATGATGTACATACATACATATATAGTAAACCTGGCAAAGATGTGGCCCTGGCAACGACAACGGCCCGAGTTGTCGTACAAAACTTACTACACCGGAAATATAAAATTACACACTCAACACTTAAATTGTGTGTACCCCAATGGGTCTCCTCTATACTCACATATGAGTGTGTGTGTCTGTCTGAGTGTGAGTGCGAGTTTTGTTGCATGCTGCAAACTGTGATTCTAGTGTGTGCATCAACTGATGGAGCAGGGTGCAAAACGATCGAACCCAATTTGAGTGACTCTATTCGTCGATATGTTATGGTAGGAGTCGAAAATGAGAATTAAATTAATTGCCATTTTGATGTAGGTAGCCCGACAATAAATTGACATGAAATGTGTTTCACCTGAGGTGAAGAAATTTCTATAGGACTGTGCGTGTGTATTTGTGCGGTGTGTATGTGAGAGATTGAAGTAATTGCTTCTTTAAACAGGTGAAAAAGAATTACTTACTTTTGGCACTACAACATTTTAAAATCTTCAGAATAAGAAACTTTCCGTTTCTTTTGATGAATTATTAAGGATATTGATTATATTGACAAAGAAAACTTTACAGAATTTAAATAGTCTTTAGATTACGTTGGATTTGTTTTCTCAAAGAAAAGTTTACAAAAATTGAATAGATAAAAACTATACTTTAATTTTTTTTTAGCTCAAGTTATGCTTGATGGAAATACATCGGGAGATATAACGTTTTTTGTGATACAATGTTTTCGCATGTGAGGCCATTTTAGTATGGACAAAAAAAATTACTTTCGAAAGGAGTTCGATTAAAGTTCCTTACTTCATTCAAAATTGAAGGATTGTTTTATTCCATTTTCACTATGTGCTTAAGTTCATAAAGAAAACATAATTTGAATAACTCTTTTCTTTTTCAAACAATGAATTCTTGGAAAGAAGGCTCCAAAAAACACGCGCCTAACTAAGAATACACCCTTAAAGGTGGCATTACCCTAAGTATTGATAAGACTTAACGATACTTTAAGGTAAGTACAAACGAGTGAATTATAAACATTTACGTCCTATAAGAAAGTGGCGCAATTTCATTCATAAACTTGAAAATTTGATAAAAGAAATAAAGTGGAAGTACTTTATTTTTGTCTACTTCCAATTAGACTTTGTTCCGGTTTTGTTTGTGATAAGCAAAATTCGATTGTTATCAATGTCACTCGAGGAAACGCGGTTTTAAATTCCTAAAGAATTTATTAGGCATTGGTATGTAATCAATTAAATCTCCAAACATCCGAACCAACTAAAGGCAACCGAAAAAAATACAAAACCAAAAAATCTATTGAAAAATTAAATACACATATTATCCAAATGTATTGAGAGGAGTTTACCAAGATCACATTTTATATAAATAGTATTTAGTGAGTTTCTTTCCCTTTGTTTTTCGAATGCATTTAATGGTCTTCTTTTGTTGAATCTGGCCATGATTCTTTGCTTTTTTTTGAATCGATGTCGCTCAATTCGCAGAAAATATATTTCCCACGTACTTGAACTTGAATTGTGATCTGTGTGTTTTATTTTGACATACTAAGTATATAAGTATTTATACATGAATGTGTATGTATGCATAAGTATTTCATAAAGAATAATTTCAATGCTTAAAATTTGACTCAAATTGCACAAACTCACACATATGTCCACATACACATAGAGAAGAACAATGCCAGCATTTTGCCAGCTTTTTGGCTACCTGCTAATGATCCTTCATGCGATAAAGAAAAAGGATCTTTTTAGCAGCAGTAGTAAAAATACCCTTGCCCTTGCCAAGCATTCGTCTTTGTTGCCAGACATTTTATCAACCAAAAATTGAATGCTACCAACTATGCAAAGGCAATTTTGGGGGCGTCGGGGGACTGCCTGTGACGGCTTTTGACCCCGATTTTGATCATGACCCTTCCGTCCAAACTGCTGAAACCGCTGAAACAAGGGGGCATTTTCAATGATGCCCCTCGATCAAGGACTTGCTTGGCTTGGTCTTTGCTTCTGGCGTCTGGCTCCAAGAGTCGTGGGAAAACGAAATACGTATTTTGGCAAAAGTTTCTCAAGACGCTTTCGTTGTCTCCCCTTCTCAATCTTGAGTTTTTTCTTTTATATTTTTTCGTTTTCTTTATTTTGTGGTTTTTGCTTTTATTATTCGGCAATTTCTTTACGCGCTACTCCCACTAAGCAATCGAGTATTGTAGGGGAGAGTAAAGGAGGGAAGGAGAGCGCGACTTAGTCATATCCAACAGGTAGCCAAATAATTGGTCTCGCTGTCAGGGTACTTAGGGGCCGATAACAATGCCAGGTCGCTGTCTCCTGCAGACTGCTTGACCAACAAACTGATAACTGAAAGTGACTACATACTATGTAAAATATATGCATTATACAAATAACAATTTGCCAAATCTATGACTCATTGTCGGTTTTCAAATTTCAACTCTATGCAAACAGATAGGAATAAACTAGGAATGACATTAATGTTTCTTGGAAAAAATCATCTGCGTCATGTGAAGACTAGAAAGTCCCATGACTATTCCTTGATTGCTGCCATATAAATGAATACCCAGCATTTTATTTCAATAAAGCTGAAGAGGAATGGATGGGGAGTTAGATAATTCCTTTACTTGTCGCCAGAACAGAGGCAAAATTGACTGCTATAATTTCTTGTTCATTTCATTTGTAGTTCGCTTATTTTTTTTTCTCTTTCTTAATTTTAATTTCATTCAATTAGCCCATGGAAATCTGACAAACAAACAAACAACAAACGAAAAGACCTTCACAATACGCGTTATACGCGTGCGCAAAAGCGCTTGACTTAATTGTGCCTATGAATAGGGCAGATCCAACAGAGAAGGGGATGGGATGGGATGGAATGGAGGGTGGAGTTTGGGGCAGGTCTTTCTTTAATTGATGGTGGGCGGTGCCGCGGACACTTTGTCTAATTGCATTTATTCATAACGATAAAGCTTTGTTGAGTATTTAATTGTATGTTGAACTTTGATGACATGGAAAACGGCGATGGAATTGTGATTACCGATGGGGAACGGACAACGACTGCAACATTTGAGATTGTCGGCGTTTTTATTTTCCTCTCAATGGGACTCCGGTCTTCTAAGTATGAGAAATCTGAATTATAATGTATTCAATTGTTTTTTTCAACAATATGTAGCTATTACTAATTCTATTAACACTCAACTCATTGAATAATAAACAGCAAAACATTATCATATTTAAAGAAATGAAAACTTAACTTAAAAGTTTTAAAGACGGGGAAACGGATTGAAAATTAATTAAACGAGCTTTATAAATCTTTTCGATCATAGTTTACTTATGAACTATATAGGAAATCAATTCTCCTGTTGATAATAATCATTAATCTACATATATACCCAATGTTAACGAAAATACCTTGCCTTCCTTTTGCCAACTTAGTGGTAGAGTATCTAAAGTTTTTTTTATATAAGACAACATGCAGATGACACCTGATATACATATGTATATTTGCATTCAGTTTTGTATACCAAATTTACTTTTTTCACCAGAAATTCAACTAAACTGAAAGAAAAAGACATGAAAATTCAACTTGTCCTAAAACCTGTGCGCCATTGCAATTTCAGCATTAATTCCAATTAATTCCAAAGAAAATAAAATTTCAACGCATAACAAATTTTTACGAAATATATATCCGACATAACTTCTTCAACACAACTGCCAACACAATTATCGTATTGGACTGAAATGTGTGAAGAGTTTTTGGCATTTCGTAGTATCGATATATTTTCGAAAAAGAAACAAAAAAAAAACAGCACAAAATAAAAAAAAGAAACAAACGTAAAAGAAAAGGAGATAAGAAAACAACAATGGAAAATGTTTATTTAGCAAACGATCAACACACAAAATACAATTTATATAGACAGGCCAAAGTCAATCGTTCGATATATGTATGTATGTATATATATACATATGTATATGCATATATTGAAGGTGTGGACTGGACTGGAAATCCCCCAACAACAGCAAAAACAACAACAACAAACGCCTCAATTGTAATAAAATTGATGATCAAACGAAAACTCTCACATATTGATGTGAATGCACAATGGGAGCTGGAAAAGCCAAAGTAAGACAGATATATACACTGAGAGTGTAAGAGCCAAGATGGAAGGGGGTCAAGAGGATAGTAGATAGAGGTAAATGCCAAACGGAACTGAGATCAATCGTACATCGACAAACGATCACTCGAACGTCCCATTTTGTAAAGAAATTCACATATAAATTTATTTTTAATATTCCCAATTGGAAACAATAAAGATTATCAACCAACATCCAAGTTAGTTTAATACTCTAACTTAAATACCCTTCAATTTGTCAAGATGAATGGGCTTTAAAGTGGTTGATATATTTCATATAAAGTACATATTTGTTGTAGACTGTTTTTAAAATGTATTCGTTAGACTTTTTTCCATAATTTATAAGACGAAAAATTCATATCACAATTTGATTAACATCAAGAGGATATTTCGTTCTATTATTTAAAGTTCTATCTTTAGTTAGAGTAACACTTTCCCAATATAGAGTATCGAAACTACAATATATTTATATATATATGGACGCCTGATCTATGCGGCCCGCTTTTAATTTCTTGGTCATATTTGTCTAACACATTTTAATGGGTATTTTGTTTCAAGCAAGAGCAACAGAAACGTGGCAAAAGACATTAAAAAACACAAACAGACGCAGACAGCGCGGTTTTCAATGAATTTGTTCTGCAATCTTCTCGGATCTTTGCGGCGGTGGCCGCGGAGGTGGCGGATCTTCAACGGAACTTGTCATGTTTACAAACAAATAGCCACAAAAAACAAGAACTAAAGCAAACTAAGATAAAAACTGCGTTTAACATAATGTTAAAAAAAAAATAAGAAAAATATATATTGCTGTTGGTTAAGAAAAATACTACCAAATGTATATTTTTGGCACAATAAATTGATTCGACTAAAGTCGCGTATCCGACCAGGGTCCAGGCGAAAAAAAAACGTATTGTTTATTTTCAAAGATTTTCCAGCAGTTGGAAAAACATCAAACGACAAAAAAACACACACACAGAGAGAAATACAGACATTTAGCCAACAAAAACGCATTTTTATGATTTTCGAAACGATTTGTTATATGTTTTCAATAGTTCTTCCTGTACCTAGGGAAATCACATCCCTTTTCCCCCCTTCGACTCTCTTGCTCACTCTCTGTTTCTGATTGTGCCCCAAAACTCTTTGCTTGTAATTAAAAGCTAAAATCATACCAAAAATTATGAGTTGTTTGTGGATGGGCGGCGAGAGGAGTCAATAAATTTGTAGATATATATCCATATATAGGTACACTCATATGCATGTTTGTATGTATATGTAGATAGATCAAAGCATTTGCTTTTCATGTTTGTTGCCATTGCACTTGTTTGTACTACACGATGGGAGGGGCTTGTGTAAAGTGGGAGGGGAGAAGGAACTTTTTAAAAAAAAAAAAAAAAAAACCAAGAAAAAATGGTGTGAAAAATGCAATAATAATAACAGCAACAGCATGCACGAGAACAACATAAGCAAAGTGAAAATGCAACGGAAAACCTCAGAATGTCTGATATCAAACAGACACTTTGGCAACTGTTTGAAGTGCAATCATATGATGATGATGATTATGATTACATATAGCATATATGTATGTACATATATACATATTTACATAGAGTACTTAGTACTTCAACTGGCCTGTGTGTGGAATTGAATGGAACAAAAATTGGAGTATGGTTCGATTGGTTTCGATTTTTATATCTATTCATTAATAGCGCGAAAAAGGAAACATTCTGAATGTAAGTGTGATTGATGCGTTCAAAATTCCTACATTTCAAATATGCTCTAAATAAGTATGTAATATTTGGTTTATACTATATAAAGGAAGTGATAGTTGGTTAAGGTATAACAGTAGCATTATCAAAATGCCTTCTATGGGTAGCATCAACTATACCGAAATGTTCTTGGGACTAAATAAGACTAACATTTTTATAGTTAAGATTGATCGGGGCTTGTAACGCAGAGAAAGAGACGATATATGTTCTTGATCAGTGTTAGAAGCTGTTAGCCATGTTCGTCTGTCCTTCTGTTTGCTTTAATACTTGAGCTTTTAAATGCCTTCTTGAAATAACGTTTAATTGTTTTTTGTTGACATTGTTGCACAAAATTCGTCTCTTTATATATGTTTTTCGGTGTGGTGCTTAATTTTTTATATATTTTCTTTAACATAATCTAATAACATTAGAAATTAAGCGCTCTTGAAACCAAGTTGCTCTAGAAAGAATCATTTTGTATTGACACCGAATTAGGCGCTCCTTAAGAGCCTAAATTGCTTCCCCTTTAAATTTAGAAAATAATACATAAATAATAAACATATATATCTTTAAAATGACGGATTTTACACAATTTGCATTAAAATAGGGTCCCTTAACCCTAACAACTTAAAGAGTTAGTCTTACCAAAGAGTCATAAGGCATTACAATTCAATGAAGAGACAAACAGCTCAGTTTTTAGGTTGCTCCAATAATTGAACCCGAGCGTACTCATACGCCAAATTTCTTAAAGATATTTAGGCTGAATGCCTAAACTAATAGAAAGAAACTCCAATGCATGTAAGTCCAATTGAAGGATACTCTCAGTTCTTTATACACTCTTCTTAGGAATTTCCAAATTAAATATTAGTATAATAATCAATCATCACTAACAAGTCAATGTTATCCTATGTCTATCTAATAGATTTCCACAGATTTGCCACAGCCTTGTTAAATCAATATAACACCCAAATATCGACATCAAGTAATATAAATTATAAATGAATATATCCGAAGATTGACATGTGTAATCGAAAATTGATGAAAATTAATTGCATGGATGATGCAAAGAAAGAAATAATTATTTTCCAACAATTTTCTTTGACAGAATAGAGGAGGAAATGGCAAATAAATATTATATAGACTTGTGTGTAAAAAACTATATAAATCCCATGAGCAACAAAATTTTTAATCAACACTCATTAATTCTACAAGATCGTGGGCAATATAATTAAGAGAAATTATGTTTCCACTGGCGCTACATGGACGCGTTTTTCACGATGATGGGGACCTGTTGGATCCAATGAACAGAGACACAGATGGAGACGATGGTGATGGAGATGGAGACCAGAGGCACACACTAGCCTAGGCTAGAGTGTTGTTGGTTTATTGAGATTTGTTGTTGTTTAACAATTTTGCAATTCAGCTGTCGATCAATTCATTCATAAGAGGAGAGCACACACACACACACACACACATACATACAGTTCATTCAGTACTGGCGGCTTTGCTCTGGAAAACTTGCACACACAGAGACAAAGAAAGAGGGAAAGAGATAGAGACATCCGCACACGCTGGTTTTAGTGGCAACCACCCGCCTGTTGGATCAGTTCGGTTCGGTCCACTACAAACGAAGTGATTAATTCATGTAGTGGCAGCCCCACAGTTACCTCCCCCCTGGCCCAGACTTTGCTTTTGGTTTTGGGGCGATTCCTCTCTATAGTTTTTCTGTTTTCTCAATGGAGAACTGGTTTCGTCAGTGTTCGATCGATTGCTCAGTGGCAGTGGTTGCCACTGGCCGGCTGGCTGGCTGCTTGTTGTTACTGTTGCTGTTGATATTGGGGTTTATGTTATTATATTCATCCTCACCTGATCCCCAGCAGCTGCTCATCCGGTCAATGTGAGAAAACCAAAAACAACACACAAACTCATTGCAAAAATAGACGCATGCAACTTTTTCTTTTTTTTTTCGTCAGACTTGCCTCAAGTAAGAGGGAGCTGCAAGCTGAAGAGAGTTTGCCAGAGCTGATCAACTGGCCAGATATTGAGCAAGTGAATGATGTGGGGTGCTCAATGAAATACGAAAGTTGCATACACATACATTCACACACAACAGATGCCACATACATATATCTGACATTCAAATCAGCTTAGAAAACTGCAACAAGTGGCCATGGCCAGGCCCAAGTCAACCCATTTTCAGCATCCGCAGCAGCAGCATAAGCAAAGGAAACTGCACCAGCATCAGCAAATTTAATTTAAAGAAAAACCAAATCAAACTGGAAAAGCACAATTTTTTTTCCCTAACCCCATCTAGTGCTTCATTTGATTCTTCTTGCCACGGAAGTTTGTCAAGCATGTAAAACAGTTAATGCACACAGGATATGTTTCCGGGCCAAACGAGTTTCTGGTTTCTACTCTGATTCTCGTTTTTTCTTTTCTCACTTATTGCTTTAGTGTGAGTCTGCGAGTGTATGTGTGTGTGTGTAACCTGTCTGCACCCATCGAAGTTATTAATTATCAATTTG
Organism: Drosophila paulistorum; assembly: GCA_018152135.1. Lineage (NCBI taxonomy): Eukaryota > Metazoa > Arthropoda > Insecta > Diptera > Drosophilidae > Drosophila > Drosophila paulistorum. The sequence goes on along the minus strand of JAECXG010000805.1, from coordinate 8,501,011 downwards.
TTTTAATCAATGAATTTCTGAAAACAGAAAACTAGTTACTGATCTATGTGAATCTTTCGATAGTGATGAGACTTTTTGACTTAATTTGAATTTAATTGACTTGGGGGAAGTTCGCTTTAATATTTTTCACAAGTTTCAGCTTCATCTTCTTCTCGCATTTTGCTAATCAATTCAATATTTTACATAAACATATGTTAATTTCAATGGGAATTAAAGTAGACCCGGTCAATCACCTAAAAACAAAAAGAGAACGGTTAATTGTCGGCGTTGCCGGATGCATATTGGCAAAAGAAAATATTGCCTAACAGTTAACTCTGACGATATTTCGTGATATATTTTCATTAATTTGAAATCATGAAATAAAAGTCTTGGCATAAATTTCTTGCTTGCATTAATGATGTAAGTTTTTGCTCTAATTATATCTTTTGCCTATCAAGCAAAGTGTCCTTTAAGATTGGAGAAGTCCCGAAAGTCGTCAAGACTCTAGTAAAAAGTATTATTAAGGCAACAAATTAAACTTAATATACAGCTTATTAGTAGTACTTTTTTTCGCTTTCTTGTTTATTTAGTTTATTTCTCAGCTGCAAAATAATTCCCCAGAGACAGGATCATATCATTTCAAATTACACGCCCACTTCGAAACTCTTTAAAAAAATCGATTATTTGTGGGGTGTCCAAGCTTTTCCCTAAGTCCGAACTTGATTGCTACAGTTTAGCAAAAATAATGGTAACAATTTATCGAACGTATGACGTATTTGAATGAGATCAGATCATCTTTTATATCAGAAACGGATCTGTACAAAAATTTTGATAGGGTTTAATCAAGAAATCCGTATGAAAATACAACCTTTTGCGTTAGGGATACGATATTAAAATTTTCAATTCAGGTATACGATCAATTTTAAAAGACCGTGTCGCACATGTCTTAAGTTTCAAATTTCCGGAACCCCTGGACCACCCTCCTATTTAATTCCACTAATTAATACTGTTTATACCTGTGGGTTGAGATCGCATTGATTCAGACATTGACATTATTGACATTATTAACTTACTTGATTATAGAAAGATCATTTACAAAAATTATACATAAAATTTCTATTCCATGCAATGGAAGCTTCTAAATCAATTGAAAAGGTATTTAAACCGGAAGTTTCTTTCTATTTCAAAATGCAAACAAAAAAAAAAAAAAAATGTCAATAGCAAAACAATAATGAACAATAAAATTGCTGTAGCCTTTGTTAAAATTATCATATGCAGAGGTTATTGTTGACGCATAATGGTTGAAATAAAAAGAAATATCATAAAACAAGAAGGTTTCAAGAATAGTTACTCATAGAATGCATATCAATTAGTTGCCTATACTATTAAAATTTGATATTTATCAAACTATCCTCGGTAAATGCTTTCATTGCTTAGGTAAAATAAAGTAAAATGCTGAAAAACAAAAACAAAATGAAAAAGAAACCCTAAAAATGTTGAAAGAAGCGAAAACTGCTGTGCAAAATAATTGAAGAAATCCAAAGATAAAAGAGATAATGTTCTCTCACTCTGGCTAACATTCTCACATTGATGGCATCAGTTGGTGTTGTTCTTGTTGTTGTTGCTGCCGTTGTCGCGGCCTCAGCAAACAACTCGAAACGATCGTGTGGAGATCCGTGGGCCCGGAGTCCAAAAGGGAAATACAGTAGCCATCGGTAGCCAACAAACAAATTACACACAATTCAAACTCCAAACAGAAACTTCACAGCATCCAAAGCCGAACAGAACAACATTATTATCTGTTTTATGTCCAATGTTAAAAGCTGAAGAGACCCTGGCGCTTCGACCATCCAACGAACCATCCAACCCGACCAGTCACCCCACTCTCCACTATCCCCCAAGTTATCATTATGAAGACGACGATGATGATGACAATGATGATGATGATGACGATGATCACGGGGAACGACAACGCATCGTAGACATAAGAACCGAATCAACTTGAATGGGCAATACACAGAGACTCACACACTCACTCACGATTGTCGTCGTTGTAGCTACTGTTCAATGGGCTGGGGTTCGGGATTGGAGATGTGAGATGAGATGAGATGTGTGTCTATGGTAGGGGTCGGGATGCGGGAGAGTTGGAGGCTGATGCGGCTGCTGCTGTAGCTGCTACTTCGGTCATTCGTTTGTTGATCGTAGTTGTTCGTTTGGTTTTTCGGTTAGTAAACCGGATGTTCCTAATCATTGCTAGTTTGCCTCAAATTAAATATGCTTCGCTCACACACACACATACAACCAAGTGGATGGATCTACATCTATCTGTAAGTATATATCTTTTGTTTGTGAGAGCCTCCCATGTAGATAGATTATGTATATAATATATATATATTTATATCTATACGATACTTTACTACGTAGTAGTTGCCTCTGGGCATTAACAGTGACCGCAGCCAACATTATTATGAATGAATGAAGTTTTGTGGGTTCTTTTTGCTTTTGTTTTTCGGTTAGTCTTTCTTCTATTTTTAATCTGTATATATTCATATAAAGTTTTCGATAACTAGATAAGCAAGTATGATAACTCTAACGCAGCTTCCGCTTGGGTTTGTCAATCAAACTGAAAGCCACTAATTTATGTATTCATTCATGCTAACTGGCAAGCCAAGGCAGACCAATTTAATTGATAGAGCAACTGCACACACACACACAGAGCCAACTACACATATTCACAAATTCATTTTTATCAACATCAATTAGCAATAATTATTCATTACAACAACAACAACAGATAAACAAGAACCATTCAGACACACTAATGAACTGTTTAAGCTCTCCATCAAAATGATATAAAAATGCATTTAAAGCAATTCAAACTTATCAATCTGATAATGTCTCTTTAAACTCCTACAAGACTTTCTGGAAGTGGAACAAAATTAGATCTCTTTTCTATGTTGTCTTCAACTTAAAATAATATGGCCAAAATTGAATATTTTCTTAATTTGTAGCAGATACTTTATGTCATTTTGTAACCTGATTTGATAAATCTTTTCAAATTACACTTCACATTTTATGGGTTTTTACCCACTTATTCAACTTAAGCCAACCAAAAGAAATTAAACAGTGATTAGGATAAGCCTCACTACCTGCGGTTTCCTAGCAACATGGAATCCAATAATCCTTTGTCGATTGGGCTTGGTCTTATACCTTCAATTACTCTCAAAATTACCTCAAATTGACACTGATCTATTTTAAAGAGTTTCTACAACTTGTTAACTAATTCTCAGACGATATACAATATCCATGTATGAATGTATTTAATAGCTTTCACACACTCCGGGAATACAGAAATCAAATTAAATTAAAGCAATACAAAAACAAAACAAAAACCCATAAGCCATTATAAACTCAGTTGGTAGCTTTTAAGAGCCATTTGGAAACGGCATTGCATAAATTAAGACACAAAATGGAAACGTACATATATATTTACTCGTATCTTAAAAACTGTAAAACAAACAAAAAATAAAGGAGAAAAAACATTTCGTTTTGTCGAGTTAATGGCGCCGAAACGTTTTCCACTTTATAGTTATTTATTTAAACAAATACGTCTTCATATATATGGCCATTAATTGATAACAGTTTGACTTGAGTTGAAATGCATCACCAAACGGAGGCTGAAATGTGTGACGGAAGGCATTTTAGGATCGAATATTAATTGTTTTTTAAATAAGATTTCCCAAAAACAGACTGGCGCCATAATGAAGCCCACACCACGTCATGATGATACGTATTAATGTATTAACTTATTTTCTCCATAACAAATTGTCAATGGGGGGCGGATTATACACTTGAAGAAATTAAGTGAATTAAGTAAAAATGATGTATTGCGCCCCTTAAAGTATTACAAATGGAAAAATTTCGCATCCTTTATAACATAAAAAGGATCCATAAACAATTAGAGGAATGCAGTGAATTAAGTAAGTAATTAAGTTCATTCAGGGCTGTAAATTGGGACAATTTTGCTCCTTAGAGTATGTATCCTTAAAGTATCCCAAAACAAATATATAGTTTTAAGACTTATTTATTGCTTATATTTCAATAAAATTACCAAAGTCTATTCAATCCTTCAAACATACATTTGAAAGCAATTTTTTGGAGTGTACTTTGATAACTTCTTTCCTCAGAAATTACACGGGTTGAAATGTATTGAGGATGGATGCATTGGGAGTTGCGTAATAAGCCCACGCGAATGAACTAACTAGAACTGGACATTGTGGAAGCCTGAAGCTTGGACTATTAACTAGAACCCAAGCTCCCCCTTTTTTCATTTGAGAGTTGGGGAGCATAGCACCTGGCGTTTGACTGCCCTAAGAAGATGATGACGATGTTTATGATGATGATCATCATCAAACTGGAAGCTGCACTTGAATTGTGTGCGTGGTGTCCCCTGTCTTGCCTCTTTGCCTAGCATTTGCATATAGTCATATCCAAAAGAGACTGTGGCATTGATCATTAGACTATTTTTAATAGAGAGACCAGCAGTAACTAGGCGTCAGAGGAGACCAGTTTGTTTGCCTGTTTTAATGCTGATGCTGCTGCCACAAAAGTGGTTTGGTCAGCTGTTCAACTGACCGATTCACCATCTTCACCGTTCTCCACCAAACCACCTCATCCCAATACTATACTCCACCATCTACCATCCCCCTTCTACTTCTACAGCATTTGCAGCAACAGGCTTAAAAGTTTCACCTGCTCCTAGATGAAGTTTTGCAGCTTGCGTGCTCGAGTGTTGGTTTGTTGGTTTTAGTACAGACTGCAATTGTTAGGAATTTCTCACTCGACTTTAGGTAGCCAGGTTTCTGTTTTATTCTGTTCTGGATGCTACCTAAACAATAGATACCTTTCAATAAAAGTACTAAATCCAAATTCAAACCAATAGTGTTTCAACAGGCGCAATGACAAACTAATTTATGTACATACCCACAAATCTTTGGCTCAAATAAACAAAGGGAAAAACAAGAACCAACTAAATACAATTTTCGGTACTAGCATAAATTAACTTCCGATCTCGATGCGCCCAAATGGAAAATTCAAATACTTGTATGTATGTTTCTATATATAGAAATTTATAGAGGGTAGGGGCTCAGTCACCGAAAGGCCACAAGAGGATTCAATATCTCGACTGGGTGTTATGGTCAGCATCAGGCGGCAACAATTAAAAATGCAAGCGTACAACAAAAACACTCAATAAAATTCGTTGATAAATTGCTTCAAGCATCAAAGGCAACCCACTGAGCAGAAGGCGCTTCCACCATGGCCACCCCCTTACCCATCTTACCCACTTTTGTTAGCCGTAACATTAGCAGCCACTTGCAATCTTCTATGAAAATTTATCGATTGTTTTTGTTTAGAGAATCGGTCTGAAGGCGGCGGCGTTTGGCATAGACACAAAAGCGCCAGTGCCGACAATGCAATGCAAGAGTGAAGGAGAGAGATACATAGATTGCTTAGAATAAAGTGAAGATCATCTTGAAAAAAAAAACTGCAGGAATACCCTGAATGTAAACCAAACACTGTCTAAATAAGAATTCTTCAACGAAGTAGAAAACTCCCAAAGAAAATGAAGAGTATAAATAATTCCAATCCTTATCTTTTTGTATTCGATTTCAGATGCCCCCAAAGTTGTGCTACAGTTTTCCCAACTCATTTAAACCGTACTAGCATGTCAATGTGATTACATAATATACGTCTCATCCTATTGCCACTTGGTTAGTAGTTATAAATTTAGTTAAAATGCCAATGAAATAATTTGTATTAATTGGTATTTTGATCTAATTTTAATTTTTAGCTACGACTACAAGAGCGTAAAGTGGCATGACCAAATGGCTCTTAATTCCAATGACAATGTGAGAAATGACAGCATTAAAACAAAACCCATTAAAAAAGAAAACGAAGAAATTTTTAATTTTTCAAATGTGCCATAAACTATGACTAGGCATAAATTGTTTGGCAAAGAAGAACAAGAGACAACTCATCATATGGCATACAAGTGATGTTGCCTTAATTTTGTAGCTGTTGTTGTTGTTGTTTTTAAGCCAATTGAAGCGTTAAATTATCAATTGGTCTTAAACAACGAATTGGGCAAAAGGTTGGGCAAGGGTTAACAGGGCAGCAGCGTTAAATTGGCTAAAAGGTACAAAGAGAAACAGAGAGACAGAGAGAGGGCGAGAAACATACAGGCGGACACGCTTCAGTTGACAATTGGCAGTGGTCAAAACTCCTGGAAAACTAAGGCCACAGCGTGCAGGCAACTGGAAAATTGTATAGACAATATCGAATATAATAATAATACAACAAAAATATGGAAGAAAGAAACTCAAAAATGCAATGTATGTATGATGAGGCAGTTGGCAGGTGTTCGTTCCATATATATATTTTTCGTTAACCATATTTTGCTGCCATATGCCAAACTGATTACTATGTGTGTGCCTGTGTGTAATATCTGTATATGGATCCAATATCTTATGAGCGATTTATTTATCAATCAACTTTGCTGCACCGAACTGAACTGAACTAAACTGAATTGAATTGAACTGCACTGATCTGAGCTGAATTTTCCGTAATTATCATCATAAATGCAATTGAAATTGAAGTTTTCCCAAGAACGGGTTTCCATGTGCAATTTGTTGGCACATCCCAAATGGAGTATTTCTATGTGAAAATGTCTCAGTGTGTGTGTGAACAGGTTGCCTTTTGTTGCACTAATTGATTCATATTTCAGCATTTTGTTAATAGCATTTCAACGTTTCCTTTTTGTCCCGCCCGTATTTGGTTTTTATGATTAATTGGATTAGTCTAAAAATGGATATAATTTAATTTTTTCTTTTTTTTTAATTTGTTTTCGAAATGTATTCAAAAATTAGTAACTAATGATGGCACGAGTATGTATTTTCGGTCATAATCAGTTAGCCATCTATGGTAATATAATTTATAATTATACATCTATACATGCGTATGTATGTATGTGCATATGTATGTAGATAATTGTATGTATAAAATTGAACAAAATATTCATTAGGTATACACATTTGCTTATCATTTGACATATTAATTACTTCCCAGCTTAAGTCTATTAGCTATTCTGATATACATATAATAATATATTGTATGTAAAATCGTTTATTAATTGTACAAATGATGCTCCAAAGTTAGTTAAACAGATTAATCCATTTCGCTTTCCGATTGATTGTTTTGGCGAAGTTTTAAATTAATATTAAACCCTTTTGTTTGCCTGCTCGAGGCCAAGTCAAATTAGTAAAAACTTCATCATTCAATTTTAAGTGTTTAATTATAATGTGTAAGGTTTAATGCTGTTTCCATAAAAATAAATAAACCAAATATAAGAAGCCAATCTAAATTGCAATACGAAATACGGGAAAAAGAAGTTTTATATTTGCATATATAATATTTATAATTTATAATATAAGTCCAGGTACTGTCTTGAATTTTGAGGAGGAAGTAATCAACATGACAGCCTTGAAACCGATTTTTTTATTTTTTCGAGAGATAGAAGAAGGATAGTCCAGTATGACGAATTTTTGCCTATTAATTGCCTATTAAAATTAAAACTGCCGTAACGAAAGACAAAAAAACTTAAAATCTCAGGTTTTCTCTTAAACTTTCCGACTTTGATGCCATTTTTCAACTTTGATTTATTGACAATCTTATTTATTTGTTATTGCATAAGAATTTATAAATGATTCCCCGCCAAATTGAATATTTTGAGTAAATATTGAAAGCAAAATGGCTAAGCTATATAAGATTTTACTCATTTGTTCTTGTTTGACGTTTACTATTTCGACTATTTTTTTTTTTTTTCTATTCTAAAATCTGGAGCTTATAATTTTAACCATATATTATTGATTATAATTTGTTTTATAAAAACATATCAAATTAAAAATTTATTAATTACATTTTCACATATTATCTTGAAAGTATGCAATACTTTTTAAACAATTGCCAAAGTACTATGTCAGCTCAGAAGTAGGCAACACATTTTCGTGCAGAGCTAGAGGGCGCTAGAAAATATTGGACAACAATTGAGCGGTAAATTTAAAATGAGGAAAACACTCAAAAAACAAAGATAATTGTATTGTTGTCAAATTTTCGATTGATAAGAAGCACTCGTAAATAATATTTTATATTGTCTAATTTATTTGTGTTCCCTTCTTTAATACCAAAATTTTGTTCAATTGAAAAAGATAATTCTTAAGGAATTAGTACCTACTAAATACCTATTAAATTTCATTTTCTTCATTCGAATTCGTTCAACAAAACTTTCCATTTAATGTGGCAAATGAAATTTCAAGGTAGAGAGTACCACGAACAGCATTATAATAATATTGAAGTGCTGATAAGGGTATCGCTTATCTGACAGTCACAAATATTTGTTCGGTTTTTGTGTTTTGGCAGGCACACACAGAAAAAAAGCAATACGCGAAATGGAATGCCAAGTTTTTTTTCCGTTTTTTTGGGTAAGTTCAAATGTCTGAAGGTCATGGCGTGCTGCCTGCACGTGTATAAGGGTTCGTCTCTTCTGATAAGTTGCAACAGTTATAAGCAATAGGTTTCACCTCGACTTAGTTAGGCAATGTGTGTTGGGTCAGTTTTACATATGAACAAATGAATGCCCTCACTCTCTGCGTGCCGATTAGCCATGCACGGGCATTTTTTCAATTTAGACACATCCGTTTCAACCATACAAAAAACACTACAGAAAAAAAAAGACAGAACCAAAAACAAAACGCTTAATGAAAACGCTTTCGATTGGGGTTTTTATGAATGAAATTTGTTGGGTACTCAAGATCATCAGACTTTGTGATTAGATAAAAGCATATTTATTTCCATTTGCCATTTATGTACATACAATCATTCAGATATAGATACATTTGGCTAACGATTTGACGACTGATTGGCTATAAACGTTGAATCTGCTCAACTTCAACCATAACAACAACAAAAAATCTTACATTGCAATTAATCAACAACAACAACAACAAAAAATATTCCAAGCAACACCAACAACAACTTGGGCTGTAAAAATTTATGAATGAATAAGAAGTAAAGTCAGACAAAAAGCCAGACAACAACAACAACAACGAAAACTACAAAGAAATGAAGAAAAAGTTAATTATGGCAACATAAAAGCTACGACTTTTTAGATACCCTGTAAACAACAGAGGCATTTGGGGCAAAAATTTATAGCAAAAATTGGACGATTTTATAGATAGGGGGTTTAGGGGGGAAAGTCGAGGATCAGCCACTTGTTAAAAATCAATACAATTTTATTTCGTTTGTCCTCACATTGTGTGACTTAGTTTTGAAGTCCTTTAAGTGATTAGGTCTTTGAGTGTATAATATTAAGCAAATTTCTAATAGTTTAAGGTCAATTTTAGATTATGGACATAATAATTGTGACATAAATAATTTGCACGATCCTCAAGGAGGGTAATATACCCTTTTCTTGGGCTAGCCTGGGCCCAGGGTATGGAAAGTAGACAAAACGCAAACGCATGAATATCCATACAAGTAGTAAGTGGGCCTGGGCATGCATACATACATACATAAATACACTTACACACATGTACATACATGCATACATAAATATGTATATGAAATATAAAACAGGCGAGCCCGAATCAACTACAAAGATACAGATACATTTGTATCTACTTATGTATGCGTTCTCTGTGTGTGTGTGAATGATCGTATGAATGAAAAATTGTAGAAGAACAAAAACCAAAAAAAAAAAACTAAATGAAAAAAGTTGTTAACGCAGCAGTTCCACGAAAAAAAAACGAAAGAAAAAAAATCTGTGAACATGAATTTGAAAAGTCAAAAACTTAAATTAAAACAGAGAGAGAGAGCAAAAAAAAAAGAAGAGATAGGAACAAGTGAGCAACTCGTTCGCTTCACAGCAGCCGCAACCACTAGCAGCTGTCCACAAATGTGCGTTCAAATTATGAATAAATAAAAAAAAAAAAAAAAAAAAAATTACCATCAACAACAACAACAATCAAAAGAAAGAATAAAAACCAAAGGAAAAAACACAGATTGCAATGGAAAAGAAAACCAAAAAACTAAAGTTGAGATACAAACAGACAAGACGCGCCCACGGCTGGAGCAGAGCCAGAAGACATGCATACACACATATGTATACATATGTATGTACATATATTTAGGAGGGGAGCCCAAGCCGGTTTAAAGGAACAGGCAAAAAGGAAGGAAACAAACATCATGTATCCATTGACAAGAGAGCTACATACACATAGAGAGGAAGAGAGAGAGAGAGAGTAGAGAGTAAATGCAAGAAATGAGAGCCCCTTTTGAATCAGCCAAAACAAAAACAACAAACAAATCAAAGTTCTCCCCTTGCCCCCCTCTCTCACACACTGCGTCAAGTTGGGGCCATTCATCAAACTGCATTTCAACGCCGCGAGCAGTTTTATTTTTGTTGTTGTTGTTGTTATTCTTCTGTGTGTTGGCCGCAGAACCAGAAAGTAGTTTTTTGTTTTTGTATAAGTGAATGAATGAAAACGAACGTGTTTTGTGTGCAAGAGATAGAAAGAGAGACAGCAAGAGCAGAGAGCGCGTTTGCCTGATCAGCAAACGTCGACTGCGCCGCTAACTGCAACGTCGACGTCAATTGTAAATGAATGAAATGAGAGCCCCAAACTGAATGAAACTTTGTAGTTGTTGTAGATGAGGGGCGCTCTTTTTTTTGGTTTTGCCGTTTGCAGCGCTGCCTCCACTTACTCACTCACACACTCTGTCCACTGGCACGGTTCTCTTTAGGTCTTTTAACACAATTTCATATTTTGAATAATAATAATAAAAAAAACCCCAAATGAGAAAATTTAAATTTGATTTTGCTTTAGTTTATGATTAATGAGAAGATATACTACATACATATGTGTGTGTGTATGTATGAGCATAATTAAAATAAGGGCAAAATGCCTCTCAATTTCTATCCCCCTCCTGTGCGTCTCTCTGTAGGTACGTGTGTGTTTGTGTTTAAGTGTGTGTGTGTGTGTGCGTATACATAATGTAAACTAAATTTACGTTTCTTGTTGTTGTCCCCTCCCCATTTTAATACCCTTGCGAAAACATTTGGGGAATATAAATTTGCACACCTTCAAGAAGATATGAAATCTGATTACAGAACCATATAAAAAATAAAGAATTTTTGTCGCTTGACGTCTGGAAAAAATATTATTTTTTGTTTTATGAAAATCATTTCAATAGATTTTAGTTTTCAATAGTCTTCAAATATTCTAGCTGATTGCATAGAAAATCTTTCCAGGTTAATGGAAAATTTGTGTTTTTTGGTAACGTCTTTCTTGACCAAAAGTCTTCTCCGAAGGCATCTCGCTTAATTTTTTCAATTATGTAAAATAATTGATATGTTTCTAATCATTTTCATAAGTTTTTTTTTTTAAATTTCTTAAAATATATTTCGAATCTCAAGTTATAATTCCAATGACTAAATCATCTGGAAAGGGGATGACTAACATGCCAAAAGTTAGAACAATTCATCTGCAAGGGTATAAAAAATGCGTCATGGGCTAAATGATAGCTCGTCCCTCTGGTTTTATACATATATAAATATGTATGCTCATTGAGGGGGCCCCCAGCTTCTGCGCAGTTGTCGCCGTTTTGCATGTTTTTTGTTTTTCTGCCGTTTTTTTGCCATTTTTATGGCCCGATCTTCTCCTAGCACTGAGCGAAAAGTTCATGCTGGCTACACACAGATACACTTTCGTAAGGGACTCTGGGACAAAAAAAACTGATACATACCCCATCATATGCATGACTCTACATTCCTACATACAATATAACACAAATATATACATATAGTATATATACATACATATATATCTCATATAGTTGGGCACTGACTTTTGTTTGTTTGTGCGACTGCCGCGTAGCGTTGACATTGAAATTGTTTGCGCTTTGTTGATTTTTACCCAGAGATAAGGCATGAATACTTTTTTCGGCCTGTTTTTAGGGGAATACTATAGTCAGTAATTTATACATACACATGCATATGTATATGTATGTATATAAAATGTATATATTCCAGTTTGCTTTATGATTTGTTTTTATAAACAGCATTAAATCTTTGTTCTTTTTATTTTTTTGCCATGCCAATATAAATGATATATTCATTGTATATAATCTATAAAAAGCCTTCAAATCGTATCTGGAGCAGTTGAAAAAATCCAAAAGAATTATTTCAAGATTGGTGCCTTCAGAATGAAGCCAAATTAAAGTAGGGATCATCATCTTATATCCACTTCAAAGAACACTTTAATTCGAGAAAATAATCTTCAGAGCAACTCAAGTTTATTTTGTTTGTGCGTTAAAAAAAAAAAACAAATGTGATCAAATAATTTTAAGTAAATTTAAAAAGTATTTTAAGACATTGTAATCCTCTTATATTTTGAAGTTCTTAAAGTGTTATGGCTCTTTAATTTATACTGAGAAGAAAAATATTATGGTACATAACACGTGTATTTAAAATATCGTCAAACTTTTCTAGATTTTTATAAAAATTCATAAAATAAATATTCTGAAATAGAATATTTCAATATCGTAGGACAGGGGAATATTCAATATACAGTAGAATCCGGTTATAACGACTCCGCTTATAACGTCCGCTCGGTTATAGCGACTAAAGTTCGATAAGTGATTGGTTGGTCCCAATACAAACTTATATGAAAGGGCCTCCGTTTAGTACGTCTTGCGGATACAACGACGAAAATCGTCGGTCCCTTGAGCGTCGTTATAACCGGATTCTACTGTAGTTGGATAGTATTCAAAGAAAAAACACTGATCAAGGGCATTGTTGTTTATTCTTTTCTATATTCATGATATAAGTTAAATTTTATGACTGTAACTGATTAATCTGTAACTTTTTAATATAAAATATTTTATTTTTATCCTTTTTTTTTTTGAGATTAAAAAATATTTGAAACCAAAACTTGTAGTACAGTAAAATTTATGGATCTAGGACTGTGAAATGGAGGAATTTTGCAACAAAATAATAACTTTTAGTGTTCAAGCAATGTTTGCTTTGATCATTTCACAGAGTTTTCCAAAACTTAATTGTATGAATGTAAAACTTTACTGCTTATTGCATACTTTTGGGAGCATATTTGCGCCTTTGTCTAACAATAAGCCCTGTAAAATTCATATAATAACTTCTGAATATAATATGTTGCCTTCTTTCTATTATTCAGTAATTCATCAGCATTCAAATTCCCATTTGAAGATGAATGAGAAATTACCATAACGACAAATAAAACTACTCAGTTTTGACTGCAAAAGTGTGTAAATAAGTATATGTATCTTGTATCTTTCTGTCCAAATATGTGTAATAGATAAAAGTAAAAAACAACCTATTATATACTTATATATACATATGTATATGCTAAGCACACATCATGGCACAAGCGAACGCGCGACATTTTGTCACATTACGTATACGTACAGTTTTTGACTGAGTAAGTGAATGACTGACGTATTGCCTGATTGACAGGCAGCAACAGTTGTGCGATGGTGGAGGAAGCCAACGAGGAGGAGAAGAGCAACTAGGAGAGAGATAGAGAGAGAGAGGGAGAGGTGATAGAGCAGGGAAGACTGCACATTTAAGATGTTTATTTCGTGTATTTGAAATGCAAATGTGGTTTCTGTTGTGTTTTCTTTCTTTATATTTGTGTGTGTGTGTGTTTTTTGGGTCTCTTCACGCCTTCTACTACTTGAAACGAGAGGGCAGGGCAAACTGGCAAGAGAAAGACGCATTGAAAAGAAATGAATGAAGGAATAGAAATGAATCGGAATCTGTATAAATTCGCTTGGCACTCTGCCTGGGCACTTGGGCACTTTCGAGTCCAATGGGAAGGGATGGGTTGGGCATGCGGGTTCAGGGGCACCACCAACACCACCGGAAATAAACGACGTGACTTTTTATAAAAATATTAACCAACTATGAAAATGCAAGGGATTTCATTATATTCTATATGTGTATATATAATATTTAAACAATCCCATCATCCCAACACCCTCACCAGGCACATCAGAAATGCTGGCAAATTATCGTTTCTTCGTTTTACTTTGGTTTTCGTACACGCTTTTTCTTACTTATCTTATCGCAAACGAACCAAAAAGAAAAAAAAACAAATCGTATTTGGTTCTCTCTCTTTTTTTTATCGCCCAGTTCAAAAGGCGCATAACATTGCAAAATAGAAACAATGATCAAGTGTTAGTCACGACTTTTCAATACTCTATACACTAAGGAAGTCAGTCTCCAAGCCCGAAGAAGTTAATATTTTTATATCAAATTCCTTTAAAAAAGCCAAAGCCAATTTCAAGGAGGAACAAATCTTAAGACAGGCGTTTCACAAGGATTGCTTCCACTTGACCCTTTCAACATGCCTTTAATACTCTTCATTGAAAGTGCATACTCCTTCTTAGCTCTTTTTCTTAGGGTAGGGAATCAGCCTACACATGACTGATGACATTTGTGTATTGTGGAATATTTTTTGACATAAGTAGACCCATAGAAATGGGAAAGAAAGGGCTCTCTCTCTCTTTTTTAGACTCTATCGTACATATGTACCAAAACATATAATGACTGTTTGCAAAGATAGTGGGAAACAAGCCGTCACAACATTTTGCTCTTCAATTATATTTCCAATTCTTAGAAATCGCTTTTTTATTCGGCCTGTTATCGGTCTTTGAAAGCAACAACAAAATGTATTTATATACGAAATTGGGTTAACAATATTTGCATTATATAAAGTTAATTGGAAATTTGCTATAATTACACTTACCCAGCGATGCCTCATGATCTGAAATATCCGATAAACTGCATATGGGCGGTGGTAAATCCTTGCAGCCATTAACTGGCTCCTCCTTAATAAATATATTTTTGGACTGCAATTAAATGTAGAAAATTTATATTATTAATTTGCCATTTTTTATGAGTAAAGAAACCAATTAGAATTGATTTCAATTAAATTTTGGCCTACAAAATATTCAGAAATGAATTGCCATTATTAGGAATTTGGCTTTAAATTAATCTACAACCAATGTAAGTATCCTGCACGGATCCGTTTGATACAATCTTTGCAGCTGAATTGCCTATATAATATGTATATTAAGGGTTTTAAGTAATCTCCCAAAACAGGACAACTGAATATTTCTAAAGAGTAAGTCCTTAGTTTTAAAAATTTCACAAATGGATAATAGAAGTTATTTACTTGCAAAAGTCAGTACATTTAAAGCAAAGAAACCGTTCAAAACTGGCATAGCATGGACGGATTTAGGACAAATTTTATGGGAGGATTAAATCAATGAATCAAGATTTTCGGTTCAATAACTACGATAAAGGCATTTTGTCAGTTTGATGAATAATACAAAATGTCTTGACCACTTCAAAGACTCATTCTAAGAGGTCTCTAAAGAGGCCACCGTAAAAACCAGAATACTTAAATAAATGAAGTAAGTAAGTCGTCTCGCCGACTTAGGTATACCATACACCAGTAAAACAAATATTTCAAATTTCTAATAACAAATGCATTTGCCTATTTTAATAAAGTACTGTTCACATGCTTTTTACAAGCATATCTACTAAGTATCTCGCTCACTCATGCATTTGAGCACCCTAGCGCCCCACCCGGCAACGGCCAACTCCGGCCTTATGGAAAAACGGTTTTATGCATAACTTGGCTATTTTTTGTCCGATTTTGATCAGACGGACATGGCTAGATCGACTCGGCTGTTGATACTGATCAATAATATATATACTTTATGGGGTCGGAAAAGCTTCCTTTTGCCTGTTACATACATTTTGGCGACTTTAATATACCATTTCACCCTATGGGTGTATGGTATAAAAATGTAAGAAAACCGAATGCCAAATGTTTCAAGATGGTATAATATATAGTATAAAAATCTGAGCCTCAACATTTCTAAATACTTTTTGACCACAGGACAAATGTCGTCAAACATGAGTTAATCTTAAATTGAATTATTGTTGGTGATATCTGAAAAACATTATCAATTTTTTCCCCCATTGGCTTTTAAAGAAACCCCACTATAATCAGTGTCTGACAGTGGGAAATTTGGCAAAAATTGTGTTGACTTGCTTTTTACAAGCATATTTCAGTATCTCGCTCACCCAAGTATATAAACACACTAGCGCCGCCACCAACCAACGGCCATCTTCGGCCATTTTTATACCATACACCCATAGGGTGAAATGGTATATTAAAGTCGCCAAAATGTATGTAACAGGCAGAAGGAAGCTTTTCCGACCCCATAAAGTATATATATTCTTGATCAGTATCAACAGCCGAGTCGATGTAGCCATGTCCGTCTGTCCGTCCGTCTGTCCGTCTGTCCGTCCGTCTGTCCGTCTGTCCGTCCGTCCGTCCGTATGAACGCCTAGATCTCGGAGACTATAAGAGATAGAGTCACCAAATTTGGAATGTAGGCTCGTGTAGTATGTAGAGTGATCAAGTTTGTTTCAAATTTTTGCCACGCCCCTTTCCGCCCCCGCAATTCAAAAAAAACGTTTTTCTCAAAAACTATTGCGCTAGAGACACCATATTTGGTATGTATATTTGCTTAGTAAATGCGCACATTTTGTATGTACAAAGATTTTGCCACGCCCCTTTCCGCCCCCGACATTTGAAAAAATCTATTATCTCCCGTAATTTTTAACCTTGTGGAATCAAATTTGGCACACTTGATACTAATACCCAGCAAAATACCAAATTTGATCAAAATCGGACAAAAAATAGCCAAGCTATGCATATAAACGTTTTTCCATAAGGCCGGAGTTGGCCGTTGGCGGGTGGTGGCGCTAAGGTGCTCATATGCATGAGTGAGTGAGATACTAAGATATGCTTGTAAAAAGCATGTGAACAGAATTTTTTTGAAATAGGCAAATGCATTTGTTATTACAAATTTGAAATATTTGTTTTACTGGTGTATGGTATACCTAAGTCGGCGAGACGACTTACTTACTTCTTTCCGATTTGGATCAAATTGATGTCAAATTTAAGTGTGCCAAATTTGATTGCACAAGGTAGAAAATTACAGGAGATTATCGATTTTTTTTTAAATTACAAGGGCGGAAAGGGGCGTGTCAAAAATTTGAAATAAACTTAATCAGTTTATATATTACACGAGTCTATATAGAAAATTTGGTGGCTGTAGCTTTCATAGTCTCCTAGATCTGAGTGTTCATACGGACGGACAGACGGACATGGCTATATCGACTCGGCTGTTGATGCTGATCAAGAATATATGTATACACTTATGGGGTTGGAAAAGCTTCCTTCTGCCTGTTACATATGTACATTTTGGCGACTTTAAAGAAAGCCACCAGCTACAGTGTTTGGGATTACTCTTGTAGAAATCCAGTTTTACATACTTACTTACTCTATATTTCATTTGGTAGTTAATTGGGTCAAAAAGCACGCTATCTCGCGAATCATGCGTAATGACAAATATGTCCTAAAAATCTGTAGTCTCAGCCTATTGGGTTCGAGAAACATTATTAATCATTTTGGATTCCAAACTCAAATAAAATAAAGGAAGAAGATGTCATCTTCAAATTTTATTTGTATTGAGTATTTTGGTTTTTTATTTGTGGGAAAAATGTATGTTCCTTTTGAAAACATAAAACTAATGGAAATACTAAATATGAACAGTTCCACTGTCATCCCATCCAACAAACCATTCATCCATCTATCAATCTGTCAATTTGTACCACAATCGGATGAGTCAAATGAGGCGGTATTCGTGTTGTTGTTGTTGTTTGTGTACACACAGAGTCAGACACTCTCATACTCAGACCACTTTTACCCAATTATAAACTAGCTGCTTCTCTTTACCCCACCATCACTCTTTGCTACCTAAAACGAAACGTAAGACCCAAAATCATATTCATAGGCATAATCAGAGCAATAACAACAACAACAACAGAATTATAACATAAACATAGTTTGCTCACAATTGACAGCAGAAGAGCCACAGCTAAAAAGGGGGAAGCAACATATTCAGATTCTGAACCAGGGACCAGGCGACCATCCCATGGGTCTGATCATGTTGAACGCGTTCTAATAAATTGAATTGTACATTTGACTTCCCACATACATAGAGTACAAGCAAACTGAATCTGCATGAATCGTCGTCGTCGTCGTCGACGTTGTCGATGCTTTTTGTTGTTCTTATTAACGATAATGGAGGTCAAAATAGTCAAACGAATTGTTTCATAAATATCATATAATCAATTGAACAAAGCAGACGCACACACACGCAATTTGAATTGGGCAATTTTTTACATACTAGTTTTTTTTTTTGACACATTGATCGAGGAAGAGAGAAGCAAAAGGAGAGTTGTCCTTTCTTTTGAATGCTGTTAACAGCTACAGTTTCACCTGAAACCCAAGACTTTTGACTTTAGCTCTGGGGTTATTCTTAACATTTTTGGCGTATTTGTTCGCCAGACAATGACGATATTGAATTTCACGTGGAGTGCATTTTCCAAGCGAATGGACATGACTATATAGGTTCAATGCAGGTCCTTTTTGGCCAGGCTGTTGGCCTCGCCGACCGGATGAAAGTGGTCAGACTCAACGGATATATGTTTACCGCAAGTCATGCTCACAGGTATATCTGTGTCAAATGCCTATACATACTTATGTATGTACCTACATACTTGAGATCGATCGTTATTATCAGCTGAGAGAAAATAAGAGGAGAATGGCAACAGAGGCAAGTCTCATTATCAGGAAGCCGTATAAGCCCTTTTAGTTGTTGTCCCTTTTTTGGGGAAGTTATGTGAATTGTCTTTTCCTTTTGTCCCAAAAGACTTGATCACCATTTTGATTATGCCTTTTGTTTATCTCTCTATTTTTTTTTGTAAAATAAATTAAGTGGCACGCTTATGACTTTTATAGCAAATAAACAAAAGATTGTTAGCCACTCTTAAAGGTAAACAACGATTAATATATACCCTTTTTCTATGATTCAATCGCAAACGTTGCTAATTCACACTTGGGCCAGAGTGAGAAAGGGAGACAATAGCATAAGACATAATAATTGAGTTTTGTTTGAACAACCAAATTTAGAATCAAGCCATGTTACGTGCTCTGCATACCCTGGACAGCTCATAATGACGACGACCACGACAACGTCAAATATGATGATGATGATGATGGCTTTTAACAAGCTGTCATCGACGCTTCACCTGAGATTCAGTATGCAAAACTGCAATGTCTGTCAGTATGGCATAGAAAACCAATGGACAGGCAGGCTATCGATCAGACATCCAGGCCCAGACATACTCATATAATGTATATTTTTATATTTATGCAATAAATAATAAAGTTTGATAATCTACTCACTCCCCTAGACCATAGGCAAGAGACTAGAAGGCATTAAAATTCCTCTATATAAGACCAAATTAAATATTAGAGTTTCAAAATCGGTTGATATAATCGAAATTTATTGTTCTAGAATGTATAGGGTTTAAATCTTATTTTGACATCAATTATTAAGAGCATTCTTTTCTCAGACGGAATAGATACTTTGTCCCTTATAGCTGGAAAAGTATTCAACAAATTTATAACTTTTTGCATAAATGTAACTTACAAATTGTCTATAAGGAATGTTTGCCTCGGGAACTTGTTATTCTCTGGACAATCCAAAATTTCTACAAATTTTTCAAAACACGAAATCTTGGACTACAACAAATAATGCTAATATCTCGCAGATCTATATTGGCCACAATGTTCTGGTTTAGGAATTAGAGTAATGTGATTTTTATTCAATTAAAATGTAGAAACTGAAATATTTTAGATGTATAAAATCTTGAATTTCTTTCGAATTTTAGCTCAATATTGGCAATATTTGAATTTATGAATAAGAATAAAAATTGATATATTTTACTCCAACTATTGATTGGAAATATTGTCTCCATTTAGCAATCAAGTTTTGGTTATAGAATGCACGGATCCTCCAAAATATCGATATATTTAATCACTTTTTACTTTCTTCGCTTGTTTTTGCAAATTCATCAAATTCATCAAATTCAAAAACTACTGAAAATCTTGATTTTTTGATCGGACACTCCAAATATA
This sequence comes from Drosophila paulistorum, assembly GCA_018152135.1. Classification (NCBI taxonomy): domain Eukaryota; kingdom Metazoa; phylum Arthropoda; class Insecta; order Diptera; family Drosophilidae; genus Drosophila; species Drosophila paulistorum. The sequence goes on along the minus strand of JAECXG010000805.1, from coordinate 8,480,813 downwards.
TTTTCTAAGTGCCTTCATGGTTCAAAGGCAACTAATTTTCATTCTAACTATGGCTTAAAAGAATGTTTTTAAAAAGTTAAATCAGTTGTGATTGATTTTTAAAGTATTTTGAAACTTACCTCAACTAAGCTACTCAGAAATGTAACTTTTCGATTCTTTTTCAGCCTCATGTTACTGCTGTTGTTGGTATTGTTGTTGTTATGGCTATTGATGTTGGTGCTCAGGATCGAGGAGGGTATGGGATTGGCTTGGAAATTGTTATTGGAGATGGGATTGCTGTTGGGATTTGTTTTAAACAAGTGTCCAGCGTTGAAATTGAACAGTTCGTTCAACTGGGCGGCCTTATGGAGGAATGCAAACGAATGGGTGGTTGCCGTTGCTGCTGATGTGGCAGATGTTGTTGTTGCTATTGCCGCTGCAGCGGGCAATGCTGGTGGAAGCATAAATTTCGTTGAAGATATCTCCGGATTACAAATCGCCAATTCCATATTGTGCAGGCATCTAGAAAGAGAATTCGAATTGAGGGGAAATTCGTTAATGTAAACAAATAATTGGGAAATTGCTTAGTAAACATCAACAATGATCAATTTTTAGCAAATTGAAATGGTTTGACTTTATATTGAATAAGTGCCCCCTAATTATCGCTTAATTAATGGGATCGTTTAGCATTCGCCCCTCCCCCTCTTTATGCTCTTCATGCTCTTTACTTTGCACACTTATTCACACCTTTTGACTAAAGACTCTGTTAACAGCTCTATTTGCTCAATTTGAGAGGCAGCCCCAGCCTCAGCACCGTGATGGTCTATTGATTTAAGAAATTATGACACTTTTCTATAAGCCAAGCGGGGGATGGCTAAAACGATTGTTATAGATGGAATGGTGTGCCCCCCATTTTGAGTTCGAGTTGGACTCAAGACATCAAAGCGTCCGCACCTTTTGAGCAACGGCGACAAGGCACCACAACAAAAGACACCGCCTGCCTCGAAGTTTGCATATATCAAAGACATTTTTTGTTTACACAGCATCCATCTCGTGCCTACATACATAAATGTTTGTTTGTATGTACACATACATATACATTTATATTTATATAGAGTGTAGTTAGTTTTGTCAAGGGTTCGATTCTCTAAATATATGTATATAGTATTTTCTAATGGATTTGTTCTTTCTGGACTTTTTAAATATTTGCCCTGACCCAAGCAATTTGAGCATTTTCAAAGGAAACCACAAACAAAAACTCATGGATCGAGATCAAAAAAAAGTTAACATCTGTTTCAATGGTTGAAGGTCTGACTAAAAGAATCATAATGCAATTCTAGGGAACTTATGTATCTCTTCTTATATAAAGCTATACCAGCTTCCTTTTTGATTCATGAAATTTAAAAAAACGCGGTTTATAATTTTTATGAGTCTTTTTTCAACTGAGAATAGTATTTCGTTTCATTAGATGATTGGCTTTAATATGGGTTCGGTTTGGGTGTTGTAAAAAATGGTTTTACTTGTATAACCTCGGTTATTTTGTATTTTAAAAGTTCCTAGTACATATGACTGATGTTTGTGTGGTTGTGTGTGTATATAAATTTCTTATCAAGTAAGTGAATTTGTCAAATGCAAATGAAGAGAACCCAAAAAAACAAACGCACATAAACCAAGAGCAACAATAAGAACAAAAGGAAAAGAATAACAAGAAATGTTTAGGGAATTTTATCAACGGAAGTGACGGCATGACTATGAAATGATACTCTCATAAAAGTCAAAGAAATAAGCAATCCCCTAGAGGGTTATGTATATAGATACATACGTACATATGTATATCATGGTTGGCTTTATACTAAGAGCTAAGCCCAGTAGCCGCCATTTCTGATGTCACCATAAGTATAAACTGAAACAGAAAGCAAACTCGAGATAACTTCCATAGGGTAATTACGCATTTTAAATTATTATTTACATTTTGCTTTTGATAAATGCCCCATATGAGATAAAGGCCTTTAATAATTATACATTATTGTGGATTGAGACCATGGCTAGTTAGTTTTATGTTCCTAATAACTTAATTCTGATTGATTTTTAAATGTAATATAATTATTATTTAACAAACTTTTTGTGTTTTATTTCATTTCTGAAATTAGTCTTAACACTAACGAGATGAAAGTTAGTCAAATTTTCTATATTTCTGCCGCTCTATTAGCCTGGTTACTATTAGCCTATAGTAATAGAAGTGTAAGCTAATAAATTGTAACTATCTGACATAAGTTTACTTGAATATTTATATTTAGGATGCCAGCTATGTGAAATTAACAAATGCCGTTTGCGAGACTTACAATAAATCTTGGGTTTTAATCAACAATTGCCGTCTAAAGGCTGTGGAACGCCGAAAGACGGTATTAAATATTAATGTCACTTTCTTATATCCAGCAAATGATATACAACTGCATATTCAGTTAATGAAAAAAGCAAATGGATATAAACCATGGCTGTTTAACTACACAATTGATGCTTGCCAATTTATGCGTAGACGGAATCATCCTGTGGTCATCATATTCCACAATCTCATCAAAAATGTATCCACCGTCAATCATACCTGTCCCTATCAGGTATGTACTTACATACAGACATATATTATTTATAGATCTAAATCCAATCATTTGTAGGGTGTTCAGTTGTTAAAGGACTTTTATCGTGTTGATGATTTACCACTAGCCATGGTGGGAGGTGACTACGTTTTGCTCTTAACATGGATATTGAGTAAAAAATCTCAATTCGTAACAAATGTCTACTTTTCCTTCGATGAGTGAGCATACCTAATTTGCTAACTTTTTATTTAAATTTGTCAATTAATTTCTAAATAAGCGATAGTAATGGCAAATAAACTCAAATTTATGCTAAAATTCAAACAAGAATGAGCAAATTGTCAATTTAAAAGTCTATTTATGAGCAGGCGGACTGAAATCGGGTGCCAATCAATGTTTAAACTAGTTGGGAATTACAGCTAGGTAACTAAATATATTTATTAATGTATGCAATATAGTTGACTAAATATTTCTTCGATTTTTAAAGAGAGAGATTGGACCTATTCTGTGTGTATTGTATTATAGCAGCTCAAATTAGTTAGTTAGATAGAGTCATATTTAACATTTGTGAGAAGGTAAATAACATGATGATCTTTAACCCGACTTGAAGCATATTCGATTTTTAACCATTCTTTATTATGTACATAGTTTAACTAAAAGGGCTTTCTAAATCTTGTAAATAGAATCAGAGTCTGAATTTTTGAAAGCAAAATAGAAATAACAGGTTCCTATTTGTCTTTTTGTTTTGGAACAGAGCTAAAGTTCTTGGGATTTAATTTTGTTTTTGAATCCTCCTATCAGTTCAAATCCTCCTATTTTCAAGTGAAAGAAAAAAGAGAACCCCATGGGATAAAATGATATTTTGTAATACTAAAAGTACTGCTATAAAGTGAATTACAATTTTACAATGCAAATGGAGATGGCTCTTACGTTATATATATATGTACATACACAGTACAAGTAAAAAAATAGTCATACAGTTTCGTTTTTTAGGCGTCGAGCAAATCTGAATGTGGCCTCGCAATTAGATACGATATGCAAATAAGTAAGCACATAGAATCAGTGAAGAAGAAGAAGGCGTTCCTAGTATCATCTGTGTTATTGTAGATTTTTATACCAAATATATAAAACACTATATACATACATACATCGAGTGGAGTGAACAAATTGTTGCATAAATTTCTGTGCAGTTGCGAAATCAATTTGAATTTGATTTGCTGATTTTTATTTTCTTTTTGTCCAAGTGTTGGGGGACATGGATACTGAGCAAAAGACCACAGGCGGCAGGAGGAGATAAACAGAGACCCAGTTACGTATTCATCAAGTGATTGAGAACTCGTACTCGAGTGCACTAAAAACGAATTTAAGTTAATCAACATTTAAATGGATAATAAAAATCTCTGCGAATGCACTCGACATACAACTTGTATTTATTTTTCAAAGCAGAACTCGCCACATACAAAACATATATCTACTATAATATATAGTGGGTATATACATATATACAGATGTATGTATATACAAATATATGTATATGTCGTGCTTTGAGCAATGCAAAGAGCATATACAATATTCCACTTGCTGCACTTTTCCCAGTGCATCAAAAAATCATCCGAATGAACGCGGAAAAAAGAAAGCACTAGTAAAAATATAATTGGCATAATAATAAATAATGAGATTGATTTTTAATTTACATATTTATGTGCTATATAGTTGGAATTTTGACAACAAATTCAAAATTCTATAGACCGAATGACGAAAGTGCAAGAAATTGTTGCACATACAAAAAGTTCTTTTATATAATCAATCGAAATGGGGAAAGATTTAAAGCTACCTGAGATCTTAAGAGGTAAATTTAAAAAAAATGCTTTTTCAACCCTTCTAATATTGTAGACTTTTAGTAATTTATTTCATTTACATAAATACAAGATTCTGAAAGATCTCAGAAGTTTTTAACACATTTTAGTCCGAACTGGAAACAATTTTGATTTTAAGATGGAAAATTATGTGTAAGGAATTCAAGTCTACGGTTAAGTTCATCCTATTTTAGTTTGGGCAAGACCAACTGTTATAAAATTCTATTTTAAAGTTATGCGATTCCTGCGATTCAATACTTAAAAGAGGACTTTTCTTCTAATCTTTCTTTTCTTTAAATCGTTTAATGAAAAGTAATTGCCAATTGTCTCATATATAGACATTTACTTTACACCTACCAAAAATTTTTCTTATATTCTTCTTAGAAATAGAATTGTCGATGATCTGTAGCTTTAATGTTGATCAATTATACATATATAAGTATTTAAAAGTCCTTTAATGCACAAGTTTCTTTTTAATAAAGAATAAGTAATCCTTTTTAATTAAGTTAATTCCATGTTTAAAGACTTCTCTGACATCAAGAATTACCAAACTACCAGAGGGCCGGGGCTAACTTCGACCGCGTCAAAGTTTGTATACCCTTGCAACTTTTTTGGTAACTCTTTCCTTACCCATAGCCATCAAACTGGAAAAACATTTTATCTAAAAAGGCAATTTTTTGCGAAAGAGCGGCCTACAATCCTAACATAGGAAATAACGAAGATATTGACAAAAGTCACTGTTTTCGACCGTTCGTTCCTATGGGAGCTATATGATATAGTCACCCGATCTTTATCAAATTTAAATATTAAAAGCTAAGAAATAACCGAAGTTATTGAGAAAAGTCACTGTTCGTGACTTTGCCGTTTGTATGGGAGCTATATGATATAGTGGTCCGATCCGGCTGAATACGAGATATACAACCCTGGCAGTATATACAAGCCTACATGCGAAATTTCAACTGTGTAGCTCTTAAGGTCTAGGAGGAGTTTGCGTTGATCCAGACACACGGGCGGACGGACCTGGCTATATGAACTCGTCTCGTTGTGCTGATCAAGAATATATATACTTTATATATGGTCGGAGATGCTTCCTTTTATGCGTTGCACACTTCTGACCAAAATTAATATACCCTTTTTGCAAGGGTATAATAACAACAGGCTTACTGCCTGTAATATCAATATTAAATAACAAAAGCAAAAATTATTTTCTAACTTGGTTGTATCCTGAATAAAGTCCAATCAGTTATGAACAAATCGGTCTTTAACGAATTATTTTTGTAAACACAGGTGTGTAAAGGTCATCCGTTTATATCAATTAAACACGTGATTACATTAACTTTAAGGGCCTTTACTAATTTTCAGTGCCAAATGTCATTCCATTTCGCAAAGTCTAATATATTTTTGAAAAAAGGTCTGCCACTTTTTACTAAGCATAATATTTGTAGCACACAATCTATCTTAACTATCATAATCCCAGACCTTATCTCAAATTCAAGTAGATAAGAGCAACAGGCAGACATGGACAACAACAAAAAAGAAAACAAAGCAACAGCCATAGAAATCGGAGCATATGTTTTCCCTGGAAAAGAGCAAGAGTAATGTTGGCATGTTGGCATTTGAAGAGATTTTCATTTTTTGGGAAAGTAAACGCAAAGATGGAAGAAGAAGAACAAACTGAAGATGGTAGAGGGCAGTGCAGCAGATGCTGCAAAGGAACAGATTGTAAACGAATATGATATTTCGATATGGTGAGCGCACTCTCCTTGCCCAGGCCGGGCCAGGCCATGCCATGCCATACGAAGGACAACAATAGGGGTGCAACTTGTGTGTGTGTGTGTGTGTGTGTGGGTGTCTGAGTGTGTGTACGTAACGGTAGAAGACAATTTTAGCATTTTTTCCCTCTAGTTCAAAAAGGGATCTTTGACGATGATGATGATCCTCCATCTCAGTGTCTGCCCCTGTGCCTGATTCTGTGCACATGTGTTAAGTCTGTCTGACTGAGTGTGTATGTGTGTTGGTGTGCGTGTTTGTCGTGGGATCGAGAATTGAGCCGAGCCTGTCTGCAGCAGGTTGATTATATTCAGTGTCTGTCTGCACATACGTGGCATGGGGCCAACGAACCAACTTCAATATGCAGTGAACTGTAATTGTAGGGATATTTATGGAAAATAAAGAAGAAGAAGAAGGAGATGCAACTGTGTTGAAGATGTCTCAACATTGTCTCTTTTTAAATATAAGCAAAATCATCCATATGCTGATCGATCGATCGATTTTCAGCTATTTAAAGTGAGCTACAGTCTTCGAGAAAAAAACACGAAGAAGGACTCAATTACAACTCATTAGCTGCCCTAGATTTACATATAGGGGCAAGAGCAAGGGGTAGAAAATTATTAAAAGGAAAGAATAGTAAATTTTCAATTCTACATTTGCAAACCGTATGGAAGAAAAATTATAATGATGAATTAAGTTTTATTTTAATTTATTGTTGTATTTAAGCAAAATCCAAAAGTTTATTGACATTTTAGCAGATTAAGAGGTGAAATATTATTCCTGGGGGAAAGGATTTGATCCCATTTCCTTTCTCTTCCTATTACTTATGTACTTGTTGTTTTGTGACATAAAAATCCAACTTGATTATAAAAACATTTGCATTAAACAAATTTTCTTCTAAATTTAATAAAATCAAATAAACAAACTAAGAGGACATAGTTTGTGGTTACTACCATAGAAGACATAGTAGAAGAAATGTAAATGCTTCATCTCGAACAAAGTTTCAGAGATTCAAAAGAAGTTTGTATATGTTAATAACAGTTTTTCTAATGTTAAACACGGCTTTAGTTTTACTTGAAAATATTAAATATTAAGTGCCTAAAATGGAAATTTTAAACTGTTCAAAGAACAAAATGTTTGATCAGAATAGGACACAAAAGCAATAATCTGTAACTTGACTCTTAATCATTGACTATCAAATACAAAAACGATCATAATAAAAGGAAATCCTCAATGGTACTTAAAACTCTATCTGAGGAAAATAAATATAGTTTTGGAAAATCTACCATCTACCTAGGTAATATTGAGTAACAAAAATTAGTTATTTATTACCAAAATTAATTTTCAGATTTGCCAGTGATTGTCTTTCAATACAATTGAACCTTAACCGCCGTCTTAAAGCGTTCATTGATCTACATTTTAAGCCATTTGAAGCTACAAACAACAAGAAGAAAAACAACAAAATGATACAACTAAAATTCAACCGCAAGCATTAACACATTCTCATTTAGAAATTTAAGAACTTTGATTCTAAATACAATGGGAATAACAAAAAAGGCAATCAAAATGCATTTAAAGATGGCTTTTATTGGTTACACCGGAAACTGTAACAGGGAACAGGGAACAGTAGTAGTAATTTCAATTATTTTCCTATAGATATCTAGGACTATGTGGAAGGAAGGTCCATGGAAGTGACCACCGAAGCGTCCAAAAAAGGCAACAAGTTTCAGCTAGAGGCTGAGGCCCATCATCATCATCATCATCAAGATCTTGAACAACCTCAACATCATCCTGAATTGAGGCAATAGTTAAAGGCCGCGGTAGCCAAACCAGTTTTTTTTTTTCTAGATTCATTCAAGAAAACAGGCAGCGAGCGAGATAAAAGGTAGGAAAGATACAAAATGATAGTATGCCATAGAACGGGTGCGAGGGGGATAGAGATAGCGAAAGGGTTTTCATAGTTGGTAGCCAAAGTTGAAATAGAAAGAAAAAAATACTTCAACTACTGTTTTTCAACACTTCAATACAAAAAAAAAAAAAACTCACCGGTGCGCGGGGCAATAAAATAGCGCCGCGTATCACCGCCAATGAGCGGGGATTACAACGCGCCTCGTAAATTGGGGAGGGGCGGGGTATAGTTGGTTTATAAAGAAGGAGAGATGATGACGATGATGATGATGGGGAAAAGGGTAAACACCAAGACTGTTTGAATGTGGATTTGGCTTTGTTTTATCTTTTCTTTTCTTTTTTTTTTTGGTTGATTCTTGTATGGTTTTTATTAGGGTATCCCACAATTAATTACAGCTTCAAATTAGGCACATAATCTTGATCTTGAGCCAGGAGATGCCACTCTTACACACATACACACACACTAATAACTGGTGTATGTATCTGTATCTGTATCTATATCTGAGCGTAACCCTCCTGGATTTAGCGGCAGCAGGTTGTGATTATTATGGGTAAGGAAGAAAGAAGACGCGAACCGCAGAAAGACAGAGAGAGAGAGAGAGCCACGGAGATTACGTGCCTGAAACAAAAGCGAACGACACACACACACACACAGCGAAAAAAAGGAACTCTCGGGGACTTAGTTCGGCTTATAGGAAGACCAAAACTGTCTGGAAACGCGAAATGGCCGCCGCCGACGCAGCAGATCGAACGGATCGGATCAGAGGAGCAGCAACCCACACACACACACGACTCAAATACTTGCACACACACGCGCGCAAAAGATCTTTGAAACGATTTTTGTGGTTTTTGTAGAAAAAGATTCGTTTTTGTGTTTTTTTATTTTAATTCCTTTGCAGTTTACTCCTGTTGATCGACTGGGGCTTATAAAAACAAGCTGATCTTTGTATCTATGCTTGTATGTGTTTAGGATCTATTTTTAGATCGTTGTTGCTGTTTCAACACTAGTGAGATCTTTTGAGATCTCTTTAATTAGCTCTTCTTTTATTTCTATTGAATTTTGTGGCACTCACTTTGTCATATCAAAAACATATATCAGGGGTTATACACTCGCGATCGTTTAGCTACTATTACAATTCCGATATAATCTTTATGATTCTTGATTCTTTGTAGAAATCAAAATATAAACACAGACACACTTTAACCGTTAAAAAACCAGACCGTCCAAACGGAAAGAGAGTCGACAACAAACTAAACAGCGGCGACGCCGACGACGACAATGACGCCGACGCTGACGTTGATGCTGACGCCGCACTGTGGAACAGAAATTTCCAAATACAGAAATTCGATATGAAATATTTACATATGTGAATAAATGTCCAATACATAGTATATTGTGTTTAAACAATATTATTTAAATTTAAAAAAAAATAAAAAAAAAACATGACCTGCAAGTTGATGCATAAAATAAAATTGCCCTAAAATTAATTAGTCACCAAATGCTTAGTTAAAAAAGGGAATAAAATAATTTCAAAAAATTATAAAATTGGATTTAGAAGATTTTTGTTTTTAAAGATCAGTCAAAAATATATCATAATCTTTTAGTTTGGTTGACATATCTATAGAAACAACAAATGTGCTTAGATACTAAAGTCTTTCATTGAACAAAATGTCTTCATTTTAAAAACGATTTGAACTTTGACCTCGAAATTAACCCCCTTCCACGCGAAATATCACAAAAAAGATCATTAATAAAACGCTGTGTTAAATATCTCATAATATCTCTCTTATGCAACTACGTAGAATACATAGGTTTATAAAGGGAAACAAAGAAAGAGAGCACCAAATTGGCGCCATAAAATTTCAGAAAACTTATAAAAATACAAGAACAAAGGCATAGTTACATAGAATAGTTCAGCTCAGGAATAGTGAACATAAATAATTACAAAATTCAAATAATTTTTTTTGCCAAATACTTAACAAAATGAGTGAATTTAAGGTGCCTCGGCAAGAATTGTGCGTATTTTTCATTTTTCATTGCACCTTGTATGTAAAAATATTCAACAAAAGGAACAAAGTTACAGATTTTTGAGACAGTACGCACGGTTCTGTCCCACTGTTCGCCGACGCATTGCCGCAGCTACAAGTGACGCGAGCACAACAGCAAGCAACCAAGAGAACCGAAGAGATATGGAGAGAGAACGAAAGAGAAAGGGCTATGGTGGAGAAGAGGGCTGCGCTGCGCCCCACACTTAGCACATTGATAACGCAAAAAAAGAACAATAACAACAAAATCGAGAGTTATTTGTCACTGCCAATTTACATACACATGCATAAATTTCTGCCTATGTATGTGTGTATTTATTAGCAAATTAAATAATCTCTCTCTCTCTCGCCGATTAATTAACCTAATCAAAGAGAATGAAATGCGCGTGGGAGCAACATGATCGTCATTTTCCACAGAGCTCAAAAAGAAAATCAAAATAATTAGTTATAAAAAAAAAAACAAAAACAAAACGAAAAAGTGTTGCTGCGACGAAAAATAACAACAACAAACATTAAAACAAAACTGCGCTCCCCGATCAGAACCAAGAATATGTGCATGTGTGTGAGTGTTTGTGTGCGTGGGGGCAATCATTTTTAGCAAGCAATTGCACAGTGGTGTGAGTGGCATGAGATAGCTATGCAAATTTTAATTTCATTCTTTAACTCATCACTTTACTGCATTTGTTAAAATAAGTGAAAATAACTTGATTAATTAAAACATTCAAATTAGATTAAAGTAAATCTGTTAGGGATATTTCAATTTTCAATTTTTAACTACTGTGCAGAGGAAAGACTTTCTTTGGCCAGAACTGGGACGGACCAAACACCAAAACAGGTTTATTATACATGTATGTAGATACCAATACATTGGTGCAACAGTGCGGCGGTTGTTGCATGTGTTTCCATATTCTGGCAACGCATTTCGCATAAATTATGTGCACACCAACATTAATATGCAAGAGTATGGGTGCAGCTGCACCCATAAAAAAGGGCAATAAGATTTAAAACGATGTGCCCCCACCAACACCCGATCGGCGAGCCCAAGGTGGTGGCAAAGGGGCACCCTTGCATAACGAAACACGTGCAACAAATACATATCCGTGGCAACTATTATGGTTGGTTGCATCGCCGGCGAGATTGTCAACTTGCAACCTGCAATTAAATTGCCCTTGCAACAAAGTAAAACTGGTAGAAAGAGAAACAAAGGTTTGACGTCAGGCAACAAGTGCCAAGCAAAGAGAGAGAGAGCGGGCTCAAAGAGCGCATGTGCACAGCTCTGCTGCATACTAGCGATTGCATTTTTTACTACGCGTGTAGGTGAGCCGGATTTTATGAATGAACTTTGTTGGTGTTGGTAAACACAGACTCACACACACACACAGATATTAAGGCTGGTTGAGCTCCCCAGTTGGAACCGTACAAACTCCAATTCATTGATATGGAAAGGTGTGTGTATATGGGACTTACGTGCATCTTGAAATCTTGATAAAAATACAATAGAAATGAATATGTAAATTGTACTATTACATACATTCTAGTATATGTTATGCTCAATACCCTTCAGTACCAAAAATGTTTATTTTTATTTTGAATTATATTTGTCCAATATATACATACAAATGTATATAAATATTTAAAACTTGTCTAAGATGAATTGGTTCAACATTATTTATTGGCTGACCTGGTATTGCGCTATTCCCATCTCGACATTCTTTTTGTATTATTCTATGCTCCCATTTTTCGTTTTTTGTTTAATTTGTCCACTGTCCCATTCAAGGCCTGCCTGAATCAAGGAAATCCGCCTTTAAGTAGGTCCTTTACGGTGCTAAGGAATGGCAGAAATTTCCTCTAGGAGGACCTTTTTTGGTGGCTCTGTCGCTCAAGTGAACGATTGGAAGGCAACATTTTTTGTTAACATTTTATTCTTTAATAAAAATATTGTTTTTCATTTTAATATTGACTGAATTTCCTTTATAGTCATTTAAAACAAAAACCGTTAAAAACATCTTTATTACATCGACTACCGATAAAGCGACTACGATAGGTTTGCTCCGATAATGTCGATTACGATAGGTTTGCTCCCATAATCAGCTATCGATAATCCGTTATCAGTGTAATCGATTAATGTTTTTGGCGGCAAATCGTAATGTTGTTTTGTTGACTTTTATTTATTAATTTGGCCGAAATGTCCGAGCCCAAAGTGCTTCAGAATACAGGAAAGTTTGTGAGTGAATCTCGAGCCGAGGGGTAAGTAAAAAAAAACTGTGTAAAGTGGCTTCAAATGCAAGACAAATACAATTTCCTTACAGAGATGACTTCTTCAATGAGGCTGGTTACCGACAGTCGCGGGAGAATGATAAAATTGATTCCAAATATGGATTCGACAGGGTCAAGGATAGCCTGGAACGGACCGGCTACTTGATCAACATGCATGCGGTGAGTGAATGATTCTCGCTTAAGACTGGCAAATATATAAACATTCATTTGTAGAATGAAGTGCTGGACGAGGATCGCAGACTGACAGCTGCTCTGGATCTCTTCTTCATACAAATGGATGGCTCCCGCTTCAAGTGTACAGTGGCTTATAAGCCATATCTGTTGGTGCGACCCGAGGATAATATGCATTTGGAGGTGGCCCGTTTTCTGGGGCGCAAATATTCCGGGCAGATTGCTAGTTTGGAGCATATAACCAAAGAAGATCTGGATTTGCCCAATCATTTGGCGGGCCTGAAACAGCATTATTTAAAACTCTCGTTCCTAAATCAAACCACCATGACTAAGGTGAGGCGGGAATTGATGGCTGCAGTGCGTCGGAATACGGAACGTCAAAAGTCCAATACATACTATATGCAAATGCTGGCCTCATCGCTGGCCCAGTCCTCCGCCAATACAGAAGATGGATCAGGCAAGCGGCAGCTAGACTATTTCGACTGCATCACGGATATACGGGAGCATGATGTACCCTACCATGTGCGTGTGTCAATTGATTTGCGAATCTTTTGCGGCCAATGGTACAATATTCGTTGCCGAAGTGGTGTCGAGATGCCCACGATCACATGTCGGCCCGATATACTCGACAGACCGGAGCCCGTGGTCCTGGCCTTTGATATTGAGACAACGAAATTGCCATTGAAATTCCCCGATGCCCAGACCGATCAGATTATGATGATCTCGTATATGATTGATGGCCAGGGTTATCTTATAACGAATCGTGAGATAATTTCATCCAATGTGGAGGACTTTGAGTACACACCAAAGCCTGAATTCGAGGGTCATTTTATAATATTCAACGAGGAGAACGAAATGCAGTTGCTGCAGAAATTCTTTGATCACATTATGGAGGTTCGCCCGCATATTGTGGTTACCTACAATGGGGATTTCTTCGATTGGCCATTTGTCGAGACACGAGCGGCTGTCTATGATCTGGATATGAAGCAGGAGATTGGATTTTCTAAGGTGCGGGATGGCAACTACTTGAGTCGCCCCTCCATTCACATGGATTGCCTGTGCTGGGTGAAGCGTGATTCTTATTTGCCAGTGGGATCGCAGGGTCTAAAGGCGGTGGCCAAGGCCAAATTGCGCTATGATCCAGTTGAACTGGATCCCGAGGATATGTGTCGCATGGCTGTGGAGCAGCCACAGGTCTTATCCAACTATTCCGTTTCGGATGCAGTGGCTACTTACTATTTGTATATGAAATACGTGCATCCGTTTATCTTTGCCCTAAACACTATTATTCCCATGGAACCGGATGAGATTTTGCGCAAAGGTTCCGGCACTCTATGTGAGACTCTGTTGATGGTTGAGGCGTATCATGCGAATATCGTGTATCCCAATAAGCACATGAGTGAGCTAAATAAGCTCTCCAATGAGGGTCATGTCCTCGACTCGGAGACCTATGTGGGCGGTCATGTGGAGGCTCTTGAATCGGGTGTCTTTCGGGCGGATATACCCTGTCGCTTTCGTCTGGATCCGAATATGGTGAAGCAGCTAATGGATCATGTTGATGCCGTGCTCCACCATGCCATTGTGGTGGAGGAGGGCATTCCAATGGATAAAGTCACCAATTTGGCCGAGACTAAGCAAGAGATTATTCAGGCTTTGCAAGGACTTCATGATATACCACAACGGCTGGAGCAACCGGTTATCTATCATTTGGATGTGGGCGCTATGTACCCAAATATTATTCTAACCAATCGTCTGCAACCTTCGGCCATGGTGACAGATCTGGATTGCGCTGCTTGCGATTTCAATAAGCCCGGCGTACGGTGCAAGCGTTCCATGGACTGGTTATGGCGTGGCGAGATGTTGCCTGCTTCGCGCAATGAATTCCAACGCATCCAACAACAACTGGAGACTGAGAAATTTCCACCTCTATTCCCGGGTGGACCAACCCGAGCATTTCACGAGCTCTCCAAGGAGGATCAGGCTGCCTACGAGAAGAAACGTCTATCGGACTATTGCCGCAAGGCGTACAAAAAGACAAAAATCACAAAACTCGAGACACGCAACTCGACCATTTGCCAGAAGGAGAACAGTTTCTATGTGGATACGGTGCGTGCGTTTCGTGATCGTCGCTACGAGTACAAGGGACTGACCAAAGTTGCCAAGGCTTCTGTAACAGCGGCCGTGGCTTCTGGAGATGCCTCCGAGATAAAAGCGGCAAAGGGACGCGAAGTACTCTACGATTCGCTGCAGTTGGCTCACAAGTGCATTCTGAATTCCTTCTACGGTTATGTGATGCGTCGTGGAGCTCGTTGGCATTCCATGCCTATGGCCGGAATAGTTTGTCTAACTGGTTCGAATATCATTACCAAAGCTCGAGAGATTATTGAGCGAGTCGGTCGGCCATTGGAATTGGATACTGATGGTATTTGGTGCATATTGCCTGGATCATTTCCCCAGGAATTCACCATACAGACCACCCATGAGAAGAAGAAGAAGATTAACATCTCTTATCCGAATGCCGTGCTCAATACCATGGTCAAGGATCATTTTACCAATGATCAATATCACGAATTGAAACCATCTGCTGGGGATGGTGAACCTCCCACCTATGAGTTGCGAGACGAGAATTCCATTTTCTTTGAAGTAGACGGTCCATATTTGGCCATGGTTCTACCCGCCGCCAAGGAGGAAGGAAAGAAGCTAAAGAAACGTTATGCTGTGTTCAATTTCGATGGATCTCTCGCAGAATTGAAGGGTTTCGAGGTCAAACGTCGCGGTGAACTTCAGTTGATCAAGAATTTTCAGAGTTCCGTGTTCGAAGCATTTCTGGCAGGTAGCACTCTGGAGGAATGCTATGCTTCGGTGGCCAAGGTGGCCGACTATTGGCTAGATGTGCTCTACAGTCGTGGTTCGAATTTGCCAGACTCTGAGCTCTTCGAATTGATCTCGGAGAACAAGTCCATGTCGAAGAAACTAGAAGAGTATGGAGCACAGAAGAGTACATCAATATCAACGGCCAAACGTTTGGCCGAATTCTTGGGCGAACAGATGGTTAAGGATGCCGGCTTGGCCTGCAAGTATATCATATCAAAGAAACCCGAAGGAGCTCCGGTTACCGAAAGAGCGATTCCATTGGCCATCTTCCAATCGGAGCAGAGTGTACGACGCCATCATCTGAGACGTTGGCTCAAGGACAACACCATGGGTGATGCGGATATACGAGATGTGCTCGATTGGAACTACTACATCGAGCGTTTGGGTGGAACTATTCAAAAAATCATCACCATTCCCGCTGCCCTGCAAGGGTTGGCCAATCCTGTGCCGCGGGTACAGCATCCAGATTGGCTGCACAAGAAAATGCTCGAGAAGAATGATGTTCTCAAGCAGCGGCGCATTAATGAGATGTTCACTAGCAGACCGAAACCAAAACCGGCTATGGAAAGGCAAGAGGATAAGGATTTAGATATGGAGGATTTGGCTGGCAAGGATGGTCCCGAGGATGGACTGGCGGCTGGTAGGCCAGTGGTTACCAAGCGCAAGAGAGTCCAGCTTAATGACGAGGATGAGGAATCTTCTGCCGCTGCTACAACTTGGCGTCAGGCTTTGGGTGCTCCACCCCCAATCGGTGAGACCCGCAAAACAATTGTCGAATGGGTGAAATTCCAGAAACGTAAATGGGCGTGGCAGCAGCAGCAACGAGATCGCTGTCGTCAAGCACAAAAACGCCAAAGAGCTGGAGCCAGCGGAAATGACGACACTTCATCGTCTTCCATGGCGAGGGCGGGACCATCTGCAGCCACTTTAGGTGGTTTCCTAAGACGAGCTCAACGCTCTCTCCTCGATCAGCCGTGGCAGATTCTACAGCTAGTGCCAGTTGATGATCTTGGACATTTTACGGTTTGGGCATTAATTGGAGAGGAACTGCATCGCATTAAACTTACCGTGCCCAGAATTTTCTATGTCAATCAACGCAGTGCCGCGCCGCCGGAGGAGGGTCAATTGTGGCGCAAAGTCAATCGGGTGTTGCCTCGATCTCGGCCAGTTTACAATCTTTATCGCTACAGCGTGCCAGAGCAAGTGTTTCGCGACAACTCACTGGGCATGTTGGCCGATTTGGCCACTCCCGACATTGAGGGCATCTACGAGACGCAAATGACCCTTGAGTTTCGTGCCCTCATGGACATGGGCTGCATTTGTGGAGTGCAGCGGGATGAGTCGCGTCGTCTGGCCATGTTGCCGACCAAAGATCTGGAAAGCTTTAGCATCGAACAGTTGGAGCAACGTCCTCAGTCTCACATCAAGTACCTGCAATACGCCGGCTCGAGAATGCGTAAGATTTATTTGTTCCAACATAATATACCCACAGCCAAGAAGGAAATCTGGGCCCTCTTCGTCATGCCCAGCAAGAAAGCATATATATTTGCCCTGGACACAGTGCGAACCAATCAGATGCCAAATATGCGGCAACTCTACACGGCGGAACGTCTTGCCCTGCTCAAGAATCTAAGTCAGGAGACCGAACAGGCGAAAATTCCATCGGAAGACTTTACATTTGAAGTGATCATTGAGGTGGATGTCAAGCAGATTCACCGGCAAATCCAACGTGTACTCACCGCCTACAAGCAGGAGCATTCGGGTCCAACCATGTTGTGCCTGCAGACGGCCATTGAGGCCAGAAAAATGAGTAATTCGATGCCAATGCTCCTGGAATTCCCACAATCTCAAATACACATCTCCGATGATGCGAGTCTGCTGTCTGGCCTGGATTGGCAGCGACAGGGCTCACGTGCCGTAATCCGGCATTTTCTTAATCTGAACAATGTGCTGGATCTAATGTTGGATCAATGCCGTTATTTCCATGTACCAATTGGTAACATGCCTCCGGATACGGTGCTCTTTGGGGCCGATTTATTCTTTGCTCGCCTCCTGCAGCGTCACAACTTTGTTTTGTGGTGGTCGGCCAGTACACGACCCGATCTTGGTGGCCGTGAGGCCGATGACAGTCGCCTGCTGGCCGAATTCGAGGAGACCATCAGTGTGGTGCAGAATAAGGCGGGTTTTTATGGCGATGTGTGTGTGGAATTGGCATTGGACAGTCTGGCAGTGAGCGCTTTGCTGCAGTCAAATAAAATACAGGAAATGGAGGGAGCCTCCTCGGCCATCACCTTTGATGTGATGCCACAGGCTTCGCTGGAGGAAATGATTGGCACTGTACCGGCTGCCACTTTGCCCAGCTATGATGAGACGGCCCTCTGTTCGGCAGCCTTTCGTGTAATGCGTTCCATGGTCAATGGTTGGCTACGTGAGGTTTCCATCAATCGGAATATATTCTCAGATTTCCAAATTGTCCATTTCTATCGATGGGTTCGCTCGAGCAACGCTCTTCTCTATGATCCGGCTCTGCGGCGGTCCCTCAACAATCTGATGAGAAAGATGTTCTTGAGGATTATAGCTGAATTCAAGCGTCTGGGTGCAACCATAGTCTATGCGGACTTTAATCGTATTATATTGAGCTCAGGCAAGAAATCGGTGTCGGATGCATTGGGATATGTGGATTATATAGTGCAAAGTTTAAGGAACAAGGAAATGTTCCATTCAATACAATTGAGTTTCGAGCAATGCTGGAACTTTATGCTCTGGCTGGATCAGGCCAATTTCTCGGGTATACGGGGGAAATTGCCAAAAGGTATCGATGAGACAGTTTCCTCCATAGTCTCCACTACCATGAGAACCGCAGCAGCTGATGCAGATGTGGTGGATAATGATGATGACGAGGATGATGACAATGCAGAAAATAGAGATCCCGACTTGCAAGTGGTAGAGGATCAAGAGCACGAGGAGGAAGAACTTTCCCTAGAGTTGAATTGGACTATTGGCGAACATTTGCCCGAGGAGAATGAATGTCGAGAGAAATTTGAATCTCTGCTAACACTTTTCATGCAATCTTTATCCGAGAGAAAGACCACAGAGCAGGCAATTAAAGATATTTCCCATTGTGCCTTTGATTACGTCCTCAAATTGCATAAGAACTATGGCAAGGGAAAGCCCAGTCCTGGTTTGGAGCTAATTCGGACAATGGTCAAGGTTCTTAGTGTGGACAAAACCCTGGCAGAACAGATCAATGAACTGCGCAAGAATATGCTACGATTGGTTGGCATTGGTGAGTTCTCCGATCTGGCCGAATGGACCGATCCCTGTGATAGCTATATCATCAATGAGGTCATCTGCAAGGCCTGCAATCACTGTCGAGATTTAGATTTGTGCAAGGACAAACATCGGGCCATGAAGGATGGCATGTGAGTATTAAGAATTGTCCATTCCTTTGATGAGATAACAACGGTTTACCTTTCCATTTATTTCTAGTCCTGTCTGGCTGTGCGCCCAGTGTTATGTGGCCTATGACAATGAGGAGATTGAGATGCGAATGATTGATGTGCTTCAGCGTAAATTAATGTCATATGTTCTGCAGGATTTACGTTGTGCCCGCTGCAATGAGATAAAGCGTGAGAATTTGGCAGAGTTTTGCACTTGTGCTGGAAATTTTGTGCCTCTAATTAGTGGCAAGGACATTAAGTCCTTGCTAAGCACATTCAGCAAAGTGGCCAACAATCATAAGATGCAGTTGCTCCAGGAAACAGTACAGCAGGCACTGAAAACACCACGATAGATGACACTTAGTTTATAAGATGATGATGATACTAAAGGAACACTCTGAATTCCATATTTTGCTTGTTTCTAACGTGTTTTATTTGTTGTTGAAATCCTGCGGGATCGATTCTGTAGCAAGCTATGATACGGAAAACTTAAACATACTTATGCGCTGCCCTGGCTAATGGGATCAACCTTGACTTCGGGGAACTTGAATTCGGGGAATTTCAGCATATCGGTCTTGCCATCGCTGCCAAATTGCTTGGCCACACGCTCCAGTTCGTTCTTCAGCTCACGCTCGATTTCTGGATTGGAGTCAACCAATTTGCCACCACTGGAAAAAACATTAGATTCATCAATTACTTCACAATTCTATTTACATGGTGGGCTCCCTTGATACTTACGAACTCTTCTGCTTGTAGTCGCGAACCTTGTCCAAAAACAATTGCTGGATGGGATCGGATGCCTTGTTCAGGGCTGGTGCCACAATAGCAATGTTGCGGCGTGCCTCAGTGCGGAGCACACGCACTCCATTCAGAATTGACTGGGTCAGCATCTGCAAAGGATTAAAGCTTCTTTATTAATAATTCTTTATATTTCTGCGGCATTCGTCAATTATTTTGTAACCTTAAAAAGGTTATGTAATTGTCAGCTGTGGCTTATGTTTTTGGCTATGAATTAATCAGAAAATACTGTCTAGGATACAATATCTCTGTCCAACACCATTAAATGATTTAGGTTTTACAGCATTTAATTTTATTACTCAGTTTTTACCTTATTTTCCTTAGCAAACGCAAATCTTGTTCGATGGAAAATCGTCAAATTCATACAGTCAGTGTGACCAGTTGACGTTGAACGACGTTCAACCCAGTGAACAAATTATATGATATTTATTTTTAATTTACTGTATTATATATATGCTATGGTTATGAACTATATTATTATATATATTATACCAGATAATTATATATTATATTTCATATTATACTAGAAAATCCGGCAAACGTTGTTTTGCCATATAAATAATTTTCTAGTAATTTCTAAAATATAAAAATAACAAAAGGCAAACATTATTATAACCTTGCAGAGGATATTATAAAATTGGTCAGATGTTTGTAACGCACAGAAGGAGACCCCAATAAGTATATATATTCTTGATCACCATGAAAAGCTGAGTCGATATAGCCATGTCCGTCTGTGCGTACGCGTTTTACTCAGCCATCTTAAGAGCTATCGGGATGAAACTTTTTTTGGAGGCTTTTTATTGCCCGGGTTAGATAAGGTATGAAAATCATCAGGATCGGACTACTATATCATATAGCTCTGGAACAAACATTTTTGCAAAAATTGGAGTATCCCCATGAAATTTACCAATATGATAGTATTTGATATAAAATCTCAGATCCCAAAATTTGAATCTGATCGGATAAATAGAACGCAAGTTACAGTCAATACAAATCGGTTCAAATCTGCCTGCTGCCTACTACGTCATCATCAAATCAAACAGAGCACATGCATACACACACAGAGACGCAGCGCTACACGAACTGTATGTGTATGCGTGCCGTGTTTAGCTTAGGGAATGATGGAAGAAAAAAAAATTTAAGTAAAAAGAGTAATTATTTTAATGTTTTGTTTGTGTATTGATGAATTGAGTTGCAGGGAAACAAATTTCGAAATGTAAAAAATTATTGCCAAGGACTGCAAGGGAATAACAACTTATTATATTCAATTTAATAAATAAAAAAAAAAGAGAGAAAAAATATCAAAGAAGCTAACTTCGGCAATGCCGAAGTTTATATACCCTTGCAGTCCTTGGCAATAATTTTTTTACATTTTGAAATTTCTTTCCCTGCAACTCAATTCATCAATACACAAACAAAACATTCAAATTATTTCTGATCTGAGATTTTATATCTTGGGATCTGAGATTTTATATCAAATTCTATTATATTGGTAAATTTCATGGGGATACTCAAATTTTTGCAAAAATTTTTGTTCTAGAGCTATATGATATAGTAGTCCGATCCTGACAATTTTCATACTTTATTATCTCCCGGCTAAAAGTAGCTCAAATATGAAATTTCATTCCGATAGCTCTTAAGATGCCAGCGTGAAGTTGATTTGCACAGACGGACGGACGGACAGACGGACATGGCTATATCGACTCAGCTTCTCATGCTGATCAAGAATATATATACTTTATGGGGTCGGAAACGTCTCCTTCTGTGCGTTACAAACATCTGACCAATTTTTTAATACTCTCTGCAAGGGTATAAAAAGCCTACAGAGCGGTAATCAGACACCTGCATCACTCCACCACCCTTAAAGACATCCGAGAAGAATTGGCAGAAATCTTATGCCAACGCTGCCAAAGACGCTGCCTTCCCGGGTGACATTCCTATAACAGGATTCAACCTCCCACCCCTTCCCTCGCTCCCGGAATCCAACTCCCAATCCTCCCAGCTGGAGCAAATCATGCTCAATTGGTTCAGATGACCCAAATGTTCAACACCCTAATGACAGCCTTATGCAAATAGGCCTCAAACTAGTATCTTGGAATGTCAACGGCATATGCAAAAGCTGGGCAGAAATCGACCTTTATTTAAAACGCAACCGCACCGACATAATGATCTGCATTTACTTTGACCACAGAGAGTTGGCGCTGATGGAGGTTTCGCAGGCTTACGGCCGAAATATTGATGAATTATGAGTGCGTTAGGTGTCCTACATTCACAAGGTAACTCCAGCGTAAACGACTTCTCGTGTTAGACAAAATGAAGACCTTTTTAACATGTTAGCAGCCTCTTTGGACCCACTTATTGCATCACTGAGACACATGCGATCACGAAAGGATTTGGAAAATAGCAACCATAGTTCCAAAATGTTGAGTTTATTAGATATTGATCTAAATATTGAAAATTATTTTAAAGAAAGTTAACCTAAAAAAATTTTTAAATTTTTAATTTTTTCCTTTTTGTAATTACATATGTTAAAAAATCAAATTAAAACATTAAAAAATGTTACATAGTCCTTTAAAGCAATGAAAAATTCCGTTTGTGATTGAAAAAAACCGGGTTTCGCTCCATTTTTAAAGGAAGAACATGCTTGGAAATATTTCCTGACTTTGACCTTGAATATTACAGCACCATGAACACCCAGCACTTTTGACAAACATTCATTTTGAAGCATAATGTATTCTTTATCATATGCATAAATTTTTTAAATCGCTTAATTGGTTTAGAAGCTATGATTTATGCAATGTAAAATGCCAAAAGGCCCCACTGTGCGACATATGTAGGTACTTATGTATGTCATATATCCAAATTCACATATGTATGTAATATACATTTCATTTATTTTCGTCGTTGTCCTTGAGAGCGTCCACAATGGTAAGCTGTCGTTTGTCTATGCTGGCAGTCGATGTAGTATGCGCAAAAAGCGGAAATTTGTACCCAATGCCGACGACTTACAGGACGCACTCCTGATGGTGCTGAAATAAGGCCGGAGACGAAGAGTTTTGTAAGTACAATTGACAAAATGTGTATACATAGATTATGTTAATATTAATATAATATTTTTTGATGCTCCAGCTCACTAATGCGCAAGAGGTGACAGACACTTTGTTAAAAGTGATGCTCCAGGTCCCAACATGTCGCCGGCCAAACATTGTGGCGCTGGTGTCAGACCGCAATCGTATGAATGTGCGGGCTCTGCAGGACGCAGAAAAAATGTTTGGCCACAGTCTACCTCCTGTTGTGTTTGATTCCACCCATATTGCCAGCAAATTTAAAATGGAGAAGGACCCCTTCACATCTGTTAGTATGGAGGCAATACTGGCGACTTATACGAGCCAGTTAAAGGAGATCGAGACGCTGTGCAATGCTTCCAACTACAACATGCTGCAATTATTATGGGGGTTCTGCACTTCCATGGAGAAGGTTATGAAAAAGGTGTTCGACATTGAAGCCAGCATCACCAGCTTCAATGTCCAGCACCTTTGCAATGACAGATGGGAGGCACATGGCCGTAGTGCCATAAGCCAGATTCCCTTCATCGAGTTCATAGTTCAGTCGGCCTAAATAGTAAATTAGTTTTTATTCATTTTGTATTTATTAAAAAGATATGTAAATATCGTAGCTCGCAAATAACTGTCGACCGCTGCAAACGTTGTTTGCAAACAAGTGTCTTTTTCCGACTCTTTACGAAAAGACTCAGTGAGCAACCGATTTAACCGATAATGAGCTCGTTCGCGCTTCAAGACCGTTTGGTCGCGTTCGAGGAAAATAAGTCTTGCGTATTGCTATGCACACTCTACCGCCCGTGACGAAATAAGCCTCGGCAGCAGCGCTGCTCACGACGAGGTCTTATTTCAGTTGTCGTTATACTTATTTCATTATGTATAGACCGTACGATTTGCCGACGTGACCACCTTGTACCGCCTAATGCACAGTCTACTATCATGCGCTTTTAAATATAAATTAAAGATTCTAAATTTATGTACTTTTGTTGCTTTTTCAGACGGCAAGTGCCATTGAAGCCCTCCGTGGGACTGTAAGTATTTCCAGAGTTTTCATTTTAAAGATTGTAAATTTGAGGAATTTTTTTTCCTTTTCAGACGGAAGCCCTCAACCGGAATGTAAGTATTTTGAGAGTTTTCATTTTAAAGATTGCAAATTTATGTATTTTTGTTGCTTTTTCAGACGGAAGCTATCAACCGGATTGCGATGGAGCAGATGGCCTTTAACAAACAGGCAATGGACAAAATTTTGGAGGTACGTAAATTTCCAACCCCATAAAATATATATTCTTGATCAGCAAGAAAAGCTGAGTCGATCTATACATTTCTCCCATTTTAATTTTTGAAATTTTTCTTTCTCCCCACAGAATAGGAAGGCAATGGCGGAACAACTGCGACAGGTGGAGCCTGAGGCACTGAAGCCAGTGATTTTGGAATCAATTATCCTGCGCCCAGCATTCGATCCTGTGCTACAGGATCCGGTGACATTGGAACCAGAGACATTGGAGCCAGTGATTTTGGAATCAATTATCCTGCGTCCAGCATTCGATCCTGTGCTACAGGATTCAGTGAGATTGGTTCCATCTCTGGTTCCAGGATCCAGTGACAGTGGAACCAGACATGGAACCAATCTCACTGAATCCGGTCGCAGGATCACTGATTCCAGGATCAGTGGATCCAGTGTCGCAGGCACCGATTCCAGTGGTGCCATTGGTTTCAAAGGATCCATACCGGGTAACCTACAGCAAGATGCCCCTTTGCATCCTTTGCGGTAGACGATTCCCAAATTTGCCATTATATTCGAGTCACCGTGAGCAATGCGTACAGCGGGTACCGACGTGCATAACTTGCAACGTTGTGCGGCCTAGGCCAGGCATAGGCATGGTGAACCACCGTAGAATGTGCTCCACTAATGATTACGCCATACTCGCTATCAAGCGAAAAAGGATTGAGTTGGTCGGCTCACAGGAGGTGGCCGAGTCAACTGACTGGGTACAGTACGCGGAGAACGCGTACCGAGATAAAAGTCGGGTTTTTTGAAAATTGATAAAGATGATAATAAAAGAAAAATCACAATTAACCAAGAAAGAAAATGGCAAGCTTGAAATTTGATGTTGCTCCTTCAAACATTTCTGTCCTGAGGAGAATTCCGATCAACAAAACTGAGGAAGGACTTCGTGAATTCCAAATATATGCCGATAAGTCGAAGGAGAATGTGGAGGAGGGAATCCTCGAAAACTTCAATTCACTTGGCGAGTTCATGGAGCAGGCTTTCTTTATAAGCATTGATGAGTTGTTTTTGCCCCCATTGGTAGGTTTTCTGAAATTAAGAAAAATATACATAAATATATTAACATTAACTCGAATTACAGAGTCAAATTAAACCCGAAGCGGGTGACGAGGAGGCCGGCCCCTCATCAAAAAAGGCGAGGATTGGAGAAATTGTGAAAATTCTCACAATGATGGCTGTGGCGCTCGATGGTTCGAAGAGAAGTATTGTGTACTGCAACGTCGTCCATACTATGGACGAGTACATGAGCGCGGAAACAATCATAAATTTAATAAACAAATTACTGAAATTCATTAAGGAGCACACATATCCACTAATTTGGTTTGCTTTGTTGTTGATGGCAATCCGATTAATGTGAGAGTGCGAAATTATTTCCTAGCTAGTAAGGGAAAAGTCCCATTTGTTTGGGATTACTATCATTTTAATGAAGTGATGCTCAAGCATGACGGGCACATGGATGACACATTGTGTCAGGTTTACTTCAGGCCGCTGGACATCGAAAACCTCACAGCAATAGAGGTTTGCGATTTCGGTGTTCCAGCGGACCTGAAGGAGTACTACAGGAAAGAGAAGGAGTCTTTGGGAGCTGTCGTCCAAAGGATCCATACTTCAAATAGGAAGTTTGGATCCTTGGGCGACAGTAGACACATTACGCTGTCCCACATGACAAACATACGATTAGAAGGGTTTGGGAGAATAGTTTTAGGCGCATTTAGGGAATATTTTAATTTACCAAAAATTAGAAATGTAAGCAATAAAAATTTAGTATTAGATGGGGTTTTAGAATTAGTATTTTTGTTAGCATTTAAGAGTACTTGTTGTTGCGGAAAAAAATAAAATAATAATATATATAAAAATATTCCAATTTCATTATTTCGATTATTCCAATTCCAATATTCCAATTTCGTTAGAAATTGAAACTTGCGGCGTCAACCGGCATCCGCTACAACTGCAAATTGTAACGGTCTTTAACTTTTTGCGCGCAATCAAGAAGGGTGAGTTATTTTGTTAATTTTGTCTTTTTTATTTCTATTTTTATTTATACACTCGTATGTTGTTTTCAAGATGTCTGATGATCAATTAGTGAAAGTGGTTTCGGATTCCAACCGGAATGTAAGTATTTCGACACTTTACATAAATAAAGATTATTAATTTGTTTTGTTTGTTTTTTTCTTTGTTGCTTTTTCAGACGGCACTTGCCATTGAAGCCCTCTACAGGAATGTAAGTATTTCCAGAGTTTTAATTATAAAGATTGCAAATTGATGTATTTTTTTTCCTTTTCCAGGCGGAAGCCATCAACAGGATTGCAATAGAGCAGATGGCCTTTAACAAACAGGCAATGGACAAAATTGCGGAACCAATGAGGCACTGAAGCCAGTGATTTTGGAATCCATTATCCTGCGCCCAGCATTCGATCCTGTGCTACAGGATCCAGTGAGATTGGAACCAGAGATGGAACCAATGTCACTGAATCCTGTAGCACAAGATCCAGTGATAGTGGAACCAGAGATGGTTCCATCTGTGGAACCAATCGCACTGAATCCGGTCGCAGGATCAGTGATTGCACGATCAGTGGATCCAGTGTCGCAGGCACCGATTCCAGTGGTGCCATTGGTTTCCAACGATCCATACCGGGTCACCTACCGCAAGATGCAAGTTTGCATCCTCTGCGGTGGAAGATTCACAAATTTGTCACTATATTGGAGTCACCGTGAGCAGTGCGTACAGCGGGTACCGACGTGCACAACTTGCAATGTTGTGCGGCCTAGGCCAGTCATGGGAATGCTGAACCACCGTAGGATGTGCTCCACAAATGATTTCGGCATACTCGCTCACAGGAGGTGGCCGACTCAACTGACTGGGTACAGTACGCGGAGAACGCGTACCGTGACCATCCTGTGGTGAATCCGCCAAGGAGAGGAAAACCCGCGAAGACGCGAGTTGTCGATCTGACAAAAACGTCAGATCGAGTCATCGAAGATCTTGCGGCGTTCACCCAGGTTTGTATGCAATCTAATTTGAATTTTCCAATTGCAATCTAACATTTGTTTTCCAATTGCAGGATGAGGATGCCCAGACCCAGGGCTAAAATTTTCTTTTTTCTCTTTTCAGTTAGCTTTAAGTGTTGAAATTTTCTTTTTTCTCTTTTCAGTTAGCTTTAAGTGTTGAAAATTTCTTTTTTCTCTTTTCAGTTAGCTTTAAATAGTAAATAGTAAATTAGTTTTTATTCATTTTGTATTTATTAAATATCGTAGCTCGCAAATAACTGTCGACCGCTGCAAACGTTGTTTGCAAACAAGTGTCTTTTTCCGACTCTTTACGAAAAGACTCAGTGAGCAACCGATTTAACCGATAATGAGCTCGTTCGCGCTTCAAGACCGTTTGGTCGCGTTCGAGGAAAATAAGTCTTGCGTATTGCTATGCACACTCTACCGCCCGTGACGAAATAAGTATAAGGTGGTCGCCTCGGCAGCAGCGCTGCTCACGACGAGGTCTTATTTCAGTTGTCGTTATACTTATTTCATTATGTATAGACCGTACGATTTGCCGACGTGACCACCTTGTACCGCCTAATGCACAGTCTACTATCATGCGCTTTTAAATATAAATTAAAGAAAAAAAGGAATTTTAAACGGAAGATTGGGCTTGAATTGGGTGGACCAGCGAAGAAGTACATAAATATCAAAGAAGCTAACTTCGGCTATGCCGTTGCGTGTTGAAAATTATTCTTCTGCAACTCAATTCATCAACACACAAACAAAACATTGTTACTCTTTTTACTGAAATTTTTTCTTCTTCTTCACTCATTGCCTAAGCAAATCACGGAAAGCATACTTGTACAGTTTATGTAGCGTTGCGTCTGTGTGTGTGTGGTCTGCTGCTCTATTCATTTCGACCAATGGCGTAGTAGGTAGCGAGCAGCGCTGTTGGCAGCTGATGTATAATGACTGCAACTTCTGTTCTATTTATCCAATCAGATTAAAATTTGGGGATCTCATGTTTTATATCCAATACTATCACATGAGTAATAGCTTCACCTACTTTATGTATAAAACTATATAATATAGTGGTCCGATCCTAAAGATTTTCATACTTGACCCCAGATAATAAAAAGAACAGAAAAAAATTTCAGGCCGATAGCTCTTAATTTGGATGAGACATGGCTATATCGACTCAGCTTCTTATGCTGATCAAGAATATATTATGGAGAAGAAAACGTCTCCTTCTGTGCGTTAGAGACATCTGACCAATTTTATAATACCCTCTGCAAGGGTATAAAAAATATGACTGTAGTAAATTTAAGTCAACACTGCGTTCGTGTTTGAGAACGGTTGAACGGTTATTCGGCTATTTTTGTGTATGATTTTTTTTGCCATCGCGCCAAGCCGTTCTCTGATACACATACAATTTTTATTTCATTAAAACTTATGTATAAGTTCAAAAGAGGGATCAAAAGCTGTTGCATGTTAAAATCATAAATATTTACTTCCAAAAAACATAAACATTTTTGCCCATTCGCCGTAACATTTTGTCCTCTCGCCGCAAAATTTTGACCTCTCGCCTTTAAAATCGATAACAAAAAGTAAGAGTCGATTGCACCGGCACTGTAGTCGATTACTCCGGTGAGACTACTATCAGTTCAATTAGAATTCCGACTCTGTCTAAAGGGGAGTCACATTCAGTCAGTTCAACATCAATAGCAACGGAACCTAAGTGTATCTAGAAGATATGGATGTAAGTAATGTGATTCTTTTTTCAGTCAGTTATTGAATTTTTTCCTTTTTACAGGAAGTGTTAAAGGAAGGCAAATGTGTTTTATGCGCGAATCGAGCAGAACTAACTTGTCAGAGATGTGGAGATTTTTATTGTTCAACCAATTGCCAGCGCAGGGATTGGCAGAGTCATCGTTATATATGCTTCCCAATGCCAGCTCTGGTCTATCCTCAAGTATTTTCAGCACACCATATTGAGAGAAGGAAACCCGACACCGAGACTGTGCCCCTACAAATTGATGCCGATAAGAACAACTTAAGGTCAGAGGGCATTATAGAGTCTCAAGTTTCTCCAACTGTACGACTTCAAGTGGTTGGCGATAAAGATGACGATTTAAAGAGTGTATCCAGCAATAGCGAGAGCGTCTCCAATAACATCATAAAGAAAACAAAAATCACTGGCTCACCACCAAAAATGCCGATGCCGGCAAGCAATAGTGTTTTCTATGTTAATGGTTTTCGGTCCCCGAATCGTTGCTTCATTCGCGAGGGCAGCGAAAAGGCAGATAAGGCACATGCGAGTCTCTTGGAGAAGGTTTGTATATACATACGAAGTGCTACAAAATGCAAATGTCAGCATAAAATTTCAAATAAAAAGTCTTATGTCAGCAAATTTGTAGGATTTGAAGGATGGCTTCTCTTGAGATATGCATTAATGCCAGACCGACTGCCATACACACTAACTGGTCTATATTTGTTTATCCTTTTTCAATAATCTCTAATTGCAGGTCAATACGCTGGCCAAGAATTTGCCAAAGCTATGCAGGTCAAAACATAAATATGCACTTGCCGCCTATAATGGCCAATTACAACGTGTCGAAGTTCTGTCGGGTACCAATTCATTGCGAATCCTGTTCTTGGATATGGGTGTAATTGAGGTGCGACAGGCGAATACAGTGTTCGAAATCAACGATGAGATAATGTCCCTGCCGTGCTACACACAACAAATTCAACTTAAAGGTGTTGCCAATTACAGGATGCACAATAATGTTAAACAATTCCTTACACAATTTGAGAATGAACGATTTGTTGGCGTTTACGACAATAATAACTATAACCAGATGGAATTGTTCCATCCAGAGACTAAAAAGTCACTGAATGAAGAAATCAAACTGTTCTGTGCCAATGAAGATGTATATGATTTATTTGATAATGATAATAAGCAGAAGACTCAACAGTTGACTGAGAAAACTAAACCTAACGTAGATATACCAGCCGACGACAATAATCAGATTAAAGTCGAAGTTGTTAAAGCAAAAGCTAATGAGCCAACTGAATCACTCAAGGAAGCACAGGAGGCTGAGTCCATCAAAGAGATTCAAATTGATGAGGCTGATGATGATAAAGTGGAATTAATAACTACCAAAGATAAAGTAATTGAAGTACCGATAAAAGAGAAAGCAATTGCTTCAAATGAAAAGTCGTCCTCAAGCAAGGATATTACCACATCCACTGACAAACCATCACCATGCAAAGGTGTTACCATATCAAGCAATGAACCAGTTTTAACTGAAGTAAGTAATATTTTGTACTTTAAAATCTTTTCTAATCTAAACTCTCTTTCTCGTCAGCCCTTTAAGACACTTCGATTTGAGTCGAATCCTCTGGATGTTTTCATTGTGGACAATTCGGCCATTCATCTGGGCGTTTTTGGGGCCTTTGATAAAGCTCATGCCAAAATATTTACAGACTTGCAGGCGATACTCGCCAAGTTCGTTGATCCACAGCCCTACGAACCTGTGTAAGCAATTTGCATTTTATAGGGAAAAATTAAATAATGAAATTCTCATTCTTATGCAGACTTAAGGAATATGTAATTGTAAATTGTGACGATTGTTGGTGTCGTGCGAAAGTAACACAAATCGAGCCACCTAATTATAAGGTCAGACTTTTGGACTTCACCAATATGGAGAAGGTCACATCGCTGTCTATACGTCGATATCCTTTACATTTAGATGTTCCTTGTATAACTAATTTGTGCATAATGGAAGGTAAATTTCATCAGATTTACTAAAACATTCCCAGCATATACATATATTTCTTGTTGTTTTTCAGGCATTTCTTCCTTTGCGCTGAATCAAACCCAGAAAGCACACTTAGCTGAAACCTTTAAAGTCAATAATGTGGTGGATATTGATGGTGTTACTTATCGGCGTGATATGGCTATGGTTCACTGTAAAAAGGTACTCGAAAAAATTAAGGAAATGATGGGAAAATAAAAAAATTGAGCATAGCCAGGATTGGGGGATTATACCATGCACCCATAGAGTAAAATGATATATTAACGTTACCAAAAGAGGCTTAAGGAATCCTTTCCGACCCCATAAAGCCACGATCTAGCCATGTCCGTCCGTCCGTCTGTATTAACCAGTAGTTCTCTGAGACTATAAAAGCTAGAACCGCCAAATTTGGTATGTGTACTGGACTAGTATGTGCACAGATTTTGTTTGTTTATAAATTTTGCCACGCCCACTTTCGCCCCCGCAAAGTAAATAAAACTGATTTTCTCGAAAACCAACGTAGTAAAAGTCACCAAAGTTGGTACGTAGACTTGTTTATTATTCGCGTAGATAATCTACTATTTACAATTTTTTCACGCCCACTTCCGCTTCCATAATGTAGAAAAAAACCGCTAGAGCGCTCGTGTTTGTAGAGTGAGCGATATAGCATATAAAAACAATTTAATAGACATACATTTGGGTTTCGAAATTTACATATTTTTTTACTTGGTGCATGGTATACCCAAGTCGGCGAGACGACTTACTTCATTTATTTTACACATCGATTGGCAAGTAACATACAAAAAAAGTAAAATGTACCTAATCAGTTTACTTAAATTAAATGCATTTGTCAAAAAATATATAACATTAACACCCTAGAGGGCAGGCGGAAGCTGCACTTCCCTGCCCCTACCTGGCCACAGCTTTGCATGAGGATCATCAAGTGTGTGCCATTTCAATATAATTTTCCAATTTTTTTTAAGTGCATCAACTCTTATAATGTCTGGAAATATTAATTTAGTCCCACTGACTATTATTTTAATTAGTAATTAGAGAGCTGTATGAATGACATAGATATAATTTTCGTTAAACAATGTGACATCTCAAACCTAACAGGGCCTAAGAGGCAACAAATGGGTATGCACATTGTACCTAATTGGCTATTGAAATAGTGTCTAACATATATGTATATCAATACGCAGTGGACACCTACTCGTTCTACAATTCCGTTGTTCTCCAGTTCGAACCCCGACATAGGGGCTTTTCCCTCCGATGGAGCAATACTGAAAAGTAGTTCCTTTGGGGATAATGAAAACGATTGTGGTTACAGAATAATTTTTTTTTATTTATTCATATCATTGTATAGTTAGCACTCATATAATTCGATTGAACTCGAAAGGATCCATTCGAACTCTATTTATCTGTCATTCATGCAGCTCTCTAATATTAAGTAATGTTGTATGACTCCTTTTACTTCTATCCAAAGAGTTTCTACCATTTTATGAATTTTTTGTTCCTATTTTTATTGTTAACCCTTTATGATTTAAGAGTGAGTCAAGGAACATATTGACATTTAATAAGATCAATTATACTGACCATTTTTTAAATCAGTTCGTATTAAATTTATGTTCAAAATTTTATGTGTTTATTCTAAACTCCAATTTCCATAATTATCATAAAACTATTAACATTTTTTGTTTAATCATGAGGCTTTGAATGTTAAAGTTTTATAAATCCCAGACAATCATTCCGATATCGGTCGGCCTGGTTTGGTTTAATTCGAATTTCTAGCTAATAAGTTAAAACTCAAGTGCCTTCTTATTATTTCCATATATGGAAAGAATAATGTATTTAAATTCATATTACAAAAAACATTCATATATAATATATGTATATAAATAAAAAGTTCAAATTAAATAACAACATTAAAAGCTGTTAATACATATCCGATTTGTTTTGTTGTTGCTTAGCTGGATTAGTTTGCTATATAATTTGCAAAATTCACATACACACACACAATTAATTATGTGAGAGCGGGGGAAAGGCATTTTTTAGTATGTATTTAGTTAATAGACAAAAAGGCACTGTGTTTTGGTCGCAAATTGGCATAGAGCTTCAAACTAGACATTCTTCTTCATTGTCATCTCGTGGGCGGTACGCAAACGACGCCTCAACTCATTGGGGAAGCGTTCATAGCATTTCTTGCACACGGGTTTCTCATCATATTCATAGAATTTCGATTTCTGAGTCATCTTTGTATCACACACCGAGCAGGCAAAGTGATGGACACACCAGGCCTTATTTAAAGCAGTGAAAACTATAAACAAAGGGAAATTTGATCAGAAAATGTTTAGACCATAAATCTGGTGAATAATTTGCTTACCATCTCCTCCAATCACCTGATTGCAGACAAAGCACAAATTGCCAAACAATTGATGATAATGCGTCTCACAGTAGGCCAGGCCGCGCTTCTCATAATGCCGATGACCCAGAAATGGTTTTTCGCATTTGGCACATACAAAATGCTCGACGTGCCAGTGCTTGCCCAAGGCAGTGACCACACGCTCCTCAATGGGTCGTCGACAGGCGCCACAAATGGGAATTCCCATTTTGTCGTGACAGCGCAAGCAATACAATTCATTCTAATCATTTAAAAATAGTTTTTCTTATTATTATCCACTCATTCAGTTTATTTAGAATTAACCCACCATATCATTGGCTGCCAAGCCAGGACGACTCTTGACCTCACGCGCCGTGGAATCCAATTCAGTGCCGCAGGCTGTGCAATTGAAATGATAACCATGATAGACCTCTCCACGAAAACGCAAAGGTTCTTCATCGATGAGGCCACTAAAATTGACGAATTAAGTCAATCTCTTGGCTGGAACAGCAGTTGTCTCTTACTTACTGGCATTTCTGACACATATATCTTCCGGTTATCTCTGCCTTGACCTTGGCATTGCATTCGTGGCATAGAGCACGATTCTGATTCTTAATGAAACCGCAATCCGCCAGCTCTTTGGCACACAATTGACAGCGGAAACATTGTGGATGCCAACTGGCTGACATGGCCTTGATGACGCGTCCAATAACAAATTCCCCACACTTGTTGCAGCACGGAGCAAACAGCACGTGGAAATCACGTTCACAATATTTGCGTCCCTCGAACTCATAGAAGATGCCATCCTCGAATGGTCGGAAGCATTGGGCACAACTGCAAGACATTTAAAGATAGAATCAGTCAAAGACAGATGGTAAGATAAATTGTTCCAACTCACACAAAGCACTGCGTATGCCAGAGTTCTCCGTTAGAGTTGACAATCTTCTCGGTGGGTTCGAAACCATCGGCGCAACGCGTACAATGCATTGCACCTAGCGACATATTGACAGCCTGGACTCTGCAATGGATTACGAAGAAATACTAGAATTAGTAAGTCATTTTTAATAGATATTCAGTTTATGTTTACACTTCTGCCTTGGAGTACATCATGGTTACAAATGGGTATTGAATATAGCTTAGTTTGTGTGTCCACTAAATTGGACAGATTATGAGCAACTGGAGAATAAAATTGCTTTAGTTGGGAGTTTGTTTGTTTTGTGAGCTTAAGAACCTCTTATCAAGTTGTCGCTTTTATGAATCATATTTCTGACGAATGCAAAGACGATACAATACATACGAGAATGAACATAAAAGCTTTACATTCCTCATTTCGGGTGTAATGCAAAGAGCGAACAGTTTTACTGCAAGCGTTATACGGCACGGAAGGGCGCTGGCTGCAACCTGCGGCAATGGGGAATGAAGTTAAAGCGGATATGGTCAGGTGAAAACCGATAAAAATGTGTCATTACATGGAAAATTTTGCCAGACAAAATATCAATTTGACAAAGATAAAGCACAAATAATCCTTAAATGTTCTTAAATTGTGTATAAAGATAAAGATTACGATGAAGTCAGAAAATTGACTTTAAGAGCTTTCTTCTCGGGTTTATCAGTCAGAACTAAGGCTTCAGTGGCGGATCCACGAGATTTAAACTTCGAAAATCTTAGACAACTTATCCCTTGCACAATTAATAACTCGTTTCTCATCCCGGAAACAGCTTAGCCCATCCCTGGTTTGCAATGTGCTTATCTCCAAACTTTGTAATGAAACTTATTTTAGTTCTAAATACAAAATGTGTATTAAATTTATAGCTTTTTCAATGGTTGAATTCCCTCTCCTCCCCTCCCTCTCCAATTTCAAACTGAATAAATTCCTGACAAAAAGTATTTAATTAAACGCTCTGCCCAAATCTGGGAATGCAATAGTAGATATGGATTGAGTAAATTGTTCTTATCAAATCTACATATGTATGTATGTTTACTTTTTGGGATAACCGACTAAGTCCTGGCATTTACACATTTCACTTCATGATTTTTGTTGAGTATTATGAATCTTTAAGAATCTCTTTTCCGTTCGTAGAACTCGCCACATATCTTTTACATATATGGACATTTTTTAAATCCTCAGGCTCACAGCTATTAACTTGGTTATCTGGTCGGATCTGGTTATGATTTCACATTTTAAAAGATAAAATGGACAGATTTCATGGGAAGAGTTCGGGGGATCTCACCGAAATATAGGTGTGTCGAATAATTTTTGGATCTCTTTATCTCCATCTAATGAATTTCATACTGACAAAATGCCAACAGTAAAAAATAACCAACAATTTTTAAGTCGAAAAGACCCAAAGAAAACATTTTTTTGGATCCGTCCAAGCATTCAATACAATTTTCTTGATTGATTTCAGGAAACTAATTCGGTCTACTAAAGGATTCAAGTATAGACGGGTCTGTGAAGTGGGGGAAATTTGGAAAGGATGGAAAAGTTTTGCAACAAATAATGACCATTTAGTAGAATTTTTCTTTAATGTACAGAGTATTTTACGAATTTGTTTAGATATTTCAAAAAGACAATTCTGCGACTGATTATTGCATACCTTTGGGAGCAAATTTCGCTCATTTCCTCCGGCCCATGATTAATGAATATTTTTAAAAATTAATTTAAAAGAATGTTTTTTATGTTAGATGAATAGTATCGGATCGAGGTGTGTACTGGAGTCAATATTAGCAGACTCAAAATCATCTTTGGTAAGAAAATTTATTCAATTTCACTAACAATTTGCCACTGAATTCTTAAGGATAGAAGATTCCAAGTATTCAAAACGGACTAAAATTATATGAAACAAATCGATGACTCTAAACTAAATGAATGAAATAGATTTTGCCGCCAATTAGAAAAAAAACTAATCAACAGACACACATCAAATACACGCACATCAGTCACACTCACACACACACACATACACACGCACACATATATATATGTATATGTATGTTTATGGGCTATGGTAAACAAGAGTAGCAGCAACAACGACGGCGGCGGCATCTATAAATAAATTGTTGAATTGATGACGACCACATGACGTCATCGATGGATGGAAACAAACATCTGGCGCATTAACACCCTGGTAAATGCATCTGCAGCAGACCTGAGCATCCAAATTCAATGCCTCCCATGGAATGGACCCAGGAGATTTGCACATTTCGATTGATGGATGTTTTGGGTGGGGAGGAGAAAGCATTTCAATTGGGATTAGTGAAATGAGCGAATGCAAGAAGCCAGACAGACAGAATGTAGAGAGAGAGTGTACGCCGAGACAAGTGAATGAAAGCAGCATCAAGTGGGTCAGTGCGAGATTAGGCCGTGTTATGATGAATTGTAGTGGGTTTCGGCCAAGGAGAAGGGGTAATGTGATGTAATGTGGAATTAGAAGTGGGCGTAAAGGCAGCTGAATTCCAAGGCCATTTAATCTTTTTTGGTTTAGGCTTTTGTCTCATTCTTTGCTTACTGCACGGGTGGCATGGTTTTTTGTTGTAATCGCTTTCACTTGTTGCACTTGTTGTTGGTATTGGCCTGGCCTACAAGGCGTTTTTAGTACACGACGACGAGATAGACACTGCAAATTAAAATCGTAAAGATTATTTCTCCCACTTAATATTGTTGTTGTTGCTGCTGCTGTTCGTATTGGCAATGCCAATTTAGCTGACTTCCAGCTAAATCCGGTTCGCGAATAAGCTGAAACTGCCAAAAAGGGCCACAACTATCAACACCATTTGCTTAGAGAACAACAACAACAATCAAATTCCACAAATTAGTTAATTAATTATATAGCAATGGTTTTTAAAATCAAATATTTCTTAAAACAATTTAACTATAAACACCTTTTTTATTAAATAAACAAAAACAATGTATACCAACAACTAACACTTTAAAATAGAATTGTTTTTTTGTGGAAATTTAACTTCTATGCAGCAAAATCTGGTATCGAATCTGGCCACACCACACCCACGTAAGCAAAGACGTAACACCCAGGAGAACTACGTAGCTGCGTCCATTACCGACTGCTGAACACTCTTTCGTTTCACACCCATCTCACATCTTTTGAGTACTATTTTCATGCAATGGTTATTTTTATGGCGAAGTTCTTACCTGAAACCCAATATTTACTTCAGAAACTAAAAAAAACAAATAACTATTTACATACATGGCAATAACGAATGATGCAATAGTCTTCAAAAGTGCATACGTTGTATATGGTAGAGTCTGGCTTCAGTTGAAGCCCAAACATTAGGTAGGAAATGGGATGTAATAGTTGTCACCTAAGTTCAAATTTTGATAGTTTTGCATGTGCATGATATACTAAATGATAATACTAATTAATGATAATACTAATATAATAGACAAGTGCTAAATGCTTAAAATAGTCAAACCTCCCGACGAATACCCAAATCCCCCCAGCCCGCAATTCGCCGGTTCAAATAGAGTTTTCGCCGGGCCAAAATGGTTATCGGAAATATAACCAAAGTGATATCGATAACTATATTTTGGACTGGCAGCACTGCAAGTCTGGGCGCATAAATTTAAAAGCGAAATAAGCATTTTGTTTCTTAACAAATTCGGCAGTAAAATTCTTACAATGTGTAGAGATAAGGATTTATAAAGGTGCTTTGTTTTTCTTTATTTTTCAATTTCCTTATCAGCTTCATGTGTGTTCGTTTTACGAGTACAAAAACAATAAAACTTTTCGTAACGATAGACTTATCAGTAGTTCTAACTAATTATAAGCAGGTATATACATAAATATAGTGTAGGCACTCATAAACAAAGTTGAAATGTTAAATTGGAAAGAGATTGACTCATTTTATTGATATTAGTTTCAATTTTAATTTCACTACAATTTCTATTTCTCTCAATTTGCAAAAATGGAAAAAACTTCCGCATTTGCGCCGCATTGAGGGTCGAATTTCGCGATTTCCGCAATGTAAAAATATTTACAATTAATAATAATAAACTCTCAGTTGGCAACAATTGCTCTTTATTTGTATATCAGTACAATGCAAATAATGCATTACCAACACGAATCAAAGGGCTTTTGTTTTATCTTTATTCGAAAGATATTACCTTGTTTATAATACGTCAACTCAGAGAGAGTCTATTAATTTCTATAAGAAGTTTGTAGCGCAACTGGGAAACATATGTTAATTTTCCTTATGATAAGACCGCTAGGCAAACAAGATAAGGATTGTAAACACTTCACTTCAAATTGAAAAGAAATTTATTTATTTTTATTTAAACGTTAGTACAAGTTAATGATTCTATCTATTTTTAAATGCAGAATAAGTATTATTCGTAGTTTATAAATGTTTAAACGTATTCTATAATTCTGATAATTCTAAAGTTTTTAATTATGTAGTTTAAAACTAATAAATACAAAAATGGTCCTTTTTGAAATCGAATTTTGATGACCCAACTAACACCTCAGTCAGGCAAAAAAATTTAAAATTGTATATCATATTTTAATGAAATTTAAGTTACTTAAAAAGTTTCATTTCAATTAAAAGGCTACATGACTACAATCTTATTTTAAGAGTCAACGTACTTGTATCTAGTTAAAGGTCAAAGTTGTTTTTGCTAGTTTAATCTGTCCTTACCTTAAAGTTTATAACTTTTGGGCTAAGGTGATAAATAAATATGGTACTGACCAGAGACGTAGAAAAATAAAACCACAAGGAAAATATTACTCGGAATCAAAATATGTAAGGACTTGATGTTCTCTTTATAATATGGACTAATTTTATGTTGGGAACAACTAGCCAAAGTTTCGTGCATCATATTTAAGGGTATATGTATAAGTTACGGTAATTTATGGAGGACCAGCCCTCTTGCCTTTTTGTAACATTTAAAACAAAAAAATATTCTATAAGTTGTTATTGTTTAATTCAGTTAACAAACAAAGCGACACCACAAGGCCGCGATAGGTGTGTGTGTGCGTGTGATAGCAACAGTGTGGGAGGGAGAGAGGCAAAGAGAGAGCGAACTGTCACCGACCGCCCTACGACTGTCTGTCCGTCCGTCCGTCCTTTTGTCTTCCGTCTGCGTTCCCACACGACAAGCGGCACGTAGCAACAGCATAGAACCGTCTGGGCGCCTCATAATTAAATTACATTTTATTTTTATGTTGTTGTTTACCAAAAAACAACATAATGAACTTTATTTCGGCGATTCAAGGCTTTCGATTAGTTTTCAGCTAATCAGTCTGTAGAGTCCCTAACCGAATTTGAAAATGCAAAAAATGGGCGCTTTCCAAGCGGATGCAGTGGGTGTTGTTGGTTGGTTTCTATATTTAAATTCAATTTATGCTATTTTGTTATTGCAGCTGGCCTAAAGCCGGCAAACCAGATAAACAACAAACAACTCGAGTTTTGTAGTTGGAAATTTTACTGTGGAGTCTGCACACACACACACAAAAAACTGTCTCTCTATATAGACACACACAGATATGGTACACGCCCATGTAAATAACTGCATCTGGGTACAGTTTGTCAAAAAAGGAAATACACAGAAAACAATTGCAGAACGTATGACTGGTCGGTTTCCGTTTTTCTGTTTCTTTAGAAAAAAGTGTCTCAATTTTTGAGCTTTTAGCTTTGAGCTGATCGAACAACTGTACAAGCAAATAATGCATCTCAGTTATTTAGGTTCAAGGGAAACAGCTGTTAAAAGAGAGCCATATGACATGATAAGATTTGCATATGCCAATGCAACTGTAAGGAAGAAAGAGGTATCTGGCTGGATGTACGAAAGCAGGCATGAGTGTAAAGGAGACATAAGATGTACAGTTTGCAGAGTTTAAACTAGTTAATTCTATTTTGGTTCTATATGTTTAAATATTTTGTATGAAATCGTAGCTATGTATAAATGAGACTAAAAGAGAATCTTTAGTTTACTGAATGCATTTCATATTGTCAATATTCACAATTTCCACTATTTCCTATGATTTTAATTTATTGGTCATATCACATTTCGTCCGCCTGAAGACTTTTTTAACGAACTGTGTTGAAAGCTTTTGTGAGCCATGGATCGAGCTCATTTTCTTGCGAGCTTTGCTTAAATATTTCAAAAATTCCAATTGCATAAAAACGCAATTACCACCTACCAACAAAAACAGCCCACGACCACGGTTAACAATCACGACCGTCGATCGTCGGCGCCGCTGACGCCGAATGTCCGCGTTGCATTTGGATTTCCATTCCATTTCGAGGTCTTATCGCAGTGATAGCAAGAGGCGAGAGTCTTATCGAGCTCCAAAAAGACACCTTGCATGGCAAATTTGTTTATGGCACTTTTTCTTGTTCGCTGACCGGCACGTGAATTTAATCAAAATGCTCTTGCCTTTTGGCAACAAAATGAAATTTATTTTATAGGCGTGGGTGTAGCGAAAGAAAGAGCGCAAAAGAGATGGCGAACGTGAGGCCAGACACACTGATTGCATGGAGTGGCTAATCGAGTGGGCGGAGATGGTCGATGGTCAGGGGGCAGATGTCTCTTCGAAGTGGTTCAACCTTAATGGGGTGGCGGGTTGGGTTGGTTTTGATTTTCTGTTTTGCAATTGCAAATCAAAGTCAAATGGCAAATCATTTCATTAAGCGTCAATGTTTCCTTGGCAACAGTAAAAGACAAAGCTTAGAGACAAAGAGAGAGAGAGAGACAGATAAAACCAACAAATATTCAACAATTAAACGTCAAAAGCTATAACAAACGAACAAAAAATAAAAAACCAGTCTGTAGGTTAAGTTAAGACGACGACTCTTGTCTACCCTGGATAAGACTTGAGTTTTCTTCGAGGTTAAAAAACGTTTTTAAATGAAAATTAGAACCGGAGGAACTAACATTCAGTATTGATCCATCTAAGGGATATACATTCATATGTATGTATATATGTACATATATATCTGTATATGTATACTTAAGGTGCACTTAGAAGTTTTCAGTTAGAATAAATCTGTCCTTTAAATGTATTATACATATATTTATTTAGTTTGTTTGATTATTCTCGGCTATTTAGACGTGGATTTCATTCATAGAATAAAATTAAAGCAATTTAAAGACTGCAGTCTGGACTACGGTCAAAATGTGGATCTACATACATACATCGAAAAAAGCATCATTTAAAATCCACATCTGTTTTAAATCGGGAAATCGCATATGTATATAGGAGTGGCTCTTATCAAATTCGGAAATAAGTGTACCAGTTGTAAAAAAATGATTTAACCTGCATCAATTGCTAAGTTTTTGAGACCAAGATCATTGAGAGAGATCCACAATAACTTTGGATGCAACCCTGTTCCGTTAGATAAAGAGCAGAACATGCATATACATTTTACAGGGTCACCACCGCATCCATCCTCCCCCTATTTGTACAGGGTGTCAAAGTTAGTCTTTTTTGTTTTGCATTTGCATTTACTTTGACGAATTCGCTGGTGCTGGGTTGCGAGTGTCACTTGAAAAGTACTTAAACTGCAAGGTTAATTATATGAGTTGTGAGTTTCGCAACTTTTGTGTTCACCCTCCACCCGCCATATGTGCAACTGCTGTGAGTTCATTTTTATTTTATTTAACTTTTTTCTGCTTTGTTTTGCTGTGGCAATGTCATTAGCACTCAACAAAAACCCCAGATAACTTGTGGCTCAACAACAACAACTACAAACAGAGT
The DNA here is from genome assembly GCA_018152135.1 of Drosophila paulistorum. Lineage (NCBI taxonomy): Eukaryota > Metazoa > Arthropoda > Insecta > Diptera > Drosophilidae > Drosophila > Drosophila paulistorum. The sequence goes on along the minus strand of JAECXG010000805.1, from coordinate 8,438,889 downwards.
TGCATATACTGTATACATACATACAAACACAAATGTATGTGTAGATTTTGTTAAAAATAAACTATTTAACCTTAACGATGTCGTTGCCGTTGCCATAGTGACGTAAATTCAGCAAAAAAAAAAAAATAACAATAAAAAAATAAGCAACACTAAAACTGCAATCTATAGATAACGGTTTTGCCAAAGAATGCGCAATAAGCAAATATTCATAGATTAGAAAAGGACATGGACGGTGAAAGGATATTAAGAGAGATGAAAATAGTTAAGGCCAACCGTTATAAAGGAAGTTTCTGATATGAAATGATCAGCTGATCTATGATTAATGTATTGTATTATTGAAATTGAGGGGGAAAATATAAAATATCTTAACAAAGTTTTTATATTTTTGAAGTCATTAATCATTAAATCTTATTATGCTTCAAACTCTTTATCCAAAAATAAATGATTCTCATTTTATTAAAAGTAATAACTTAATTGCCATCTTTTCCAATTCTCTTCGATTCAAAGCCAAGTCTATGCATTAAGCCAAAACACATTGGGCCAAATTGCCAAATATTTAACATTAAGTCGAACATTTTTGTAATTTTACTTTAACAAACTTCAATAAACATAAAATCAAACATTTTTGTAGTTTTACATTGTCCAAACAGGATGAATAATTATGGGAAAAATGCGGTAATGAAATTTTTATCGACATCTAAAATCAGCTTATTTTCTTCTTTTCGAATATTGCGAATACTGGAGTATAAAGACCAATCCTGGTCTTTATTACCTATCCAGGTAATATAAATAAAAACCATAGTTTGATCTAAAGTTTTCTTTCTACCTAGACATATATCGTCCAACCGGAGAGAAATCTAATGCAAAATGCCCGTATTCTGTGGAGAAAAACTAATGGTCTAATGCTATTTCTGTTAAGCCTAATGAATATCAAATATAAGTAGAATATACATATGTATTTAAAGTTAATAAAAATCCCGTTTGTGGAGCTTTAAATGTTTATTATTATCAAAATAATAAATATATTTCGTTTCCTTTTCAATTTTTAGCTTTTTATAAAAAAACTCTATTTTAAGATTGCGTATACGCTCTGTTACCATATGTATGCGCTGACAGAAAGACATGGCCAAATTAACATAAAAAGTTTGATAAAATATTAAAAATTATCGATTATCCGAAATATCGAATTGATCTGTATAATATTGAGCTTTATTCTAAAAATTTGCCGAAGCCCAGCATGCAACAGATCTTTTAAGTGTTATACATGTCTATCCCTCTCCCACACATAGCATATTGTATAACAAAAAGTTTCTTGTTGATTTCTAAAACTTATATTGGTCTGTTCAAGCTAAAATCGACAAATGCGGTAAGTAGATAAAAGAAAGCTTGCTTATTGGAATAACTCAAAATCTGAGAAATTTGTCTGCATAGCAACAGACAGAGCGATATTAATATAGTTAGATTCAAAGTACCTTAAACAAAAAGTGAAATTGACTTAAATATTCTAATCAGTTGAACCCCCTTTAACTGCGCCTATGCCAGAGAAATGGCAAATGTTCAGAGCCAATGGGAGTGGGATTGAGATAGCTTCCAGCTGTTACTGAGCGAGTGAGATCGTGAATGCTAATTGATAATGACAACATCAAACTTTATACGTAGATATATGCATATGTACACTAAATTATATTGTATTCTCGTTTGACTGAAAGTCAGGTGCAGCTTAATCAACAAACAGTAAGAGTAACTCTGACATTTTTATATTATACAATATTTAAACGCCAACAAATTATATACATACATCTAGAAAAAAGAAAACAGGGAAAATAAATAAACAACAACAACTGATAACCGGCTAGAGCAGGTCCAAATTAGTAAAGAACATTCGTCAGCATAGGTCAGGATTAGCTAAAATGGTATTCGAACTAATTTAAGCCAACCATTTCCGGTTAGTATATAATATTAGATAAATACTAAATAGTAATTGGGCGGAAACTTAGTTTGGAATGTAAAAAAGTTAAATGTCTGCTGACCGAGTCATTTCTCAATCACTGATAACCCAATGTTAATTGTAGAACAAAATAAATGTGTCGATCACTTTTTGAAATAGTGATAATCAAAATATATATACCAAGATTTATGCATACTATATACTTACGTACATCTCGTGATCAACTGGAAACACGCCCCTACCTCACATTGGCGTATCATGTGCTAAAAATCATTTACCATGGCAAAAGAAAGGCGATAATTTATATGTAATGATTTTGTTTTTGTATTAACAATGCGGGTTGTTTTTTATTTTTTCAATTTTGTTTCTTGATTAATAACTAATTTGAATTTAAATTTCATGCGAAGGCAAAATAAATAATAATAATAACATAGCTCGCAAAATTCCCATTACAAAGTAGATATATCCAATATACATATGTATGTATCTATATAGCGTACAATTTTTTTTATATACAGCAAATAATTTGTTATGCTTTTGACAGACTTTCATTTCAAAAAACAATTTTGTTATACAACATTTTCATTGATAATTGTTAATTTATTTTTGGGGGGACACCAAAGAAAACAACAAAACAAAGGCAAACATTCACTTAGGTTGTAAGAATCAATCTTACAGCTGATATGGATGTAGTTATAGCTACTATCTCCAATGTTTCTTAGCATTTGTGTAATAAACTTTATCATCAATTGTTGATATCTACCGCATATACCTACATATATATAAATATATATTATACATACAAAATGATTATTTCATAGGCACTTGAAGAACGAAACAAACAAAAACCAGCTACGAATCTTATAAATATGTAGTAGTATATATGTATGCATGTATGCCATAAGTTTTGTATGTGTATTTGTGTCTTATGTACTGTATTTTACTTTGTGGCTATGGCTAGGCTAAGCTGCTGCTTTAAATTTCTAAACTTGACAAGAGCCCTCTGCTAAGATAAGTGTAAAGTCACAACTTTAACTTATATATCTATATGCTTACAAAACTTAGAACTAGAGTCTATACTTGTTTATGTACTTTACTTTACTTATGTATGTCTAAATATATATATATGTTTTTTGGGGACTGTTTTGAAATGCCTATGCTTATTGTTTAACTATATAGCAAATATGTTCAGCAATTATTAGTAATAGGTTTTTAATGCAAGTCCCTTCTTAAATAGTTTATACAGAAGTGATGACAAGAGGAGACTACAGAGCAATCTGGAAGAGTTTCTATATATGTATGTTAAAGTGTTTGAGTTATCAACCTTGACTTTGTTAGATAAGAAAGCAGTACTTATTTAACTTTTGTGTTGCTCGTTTTTGCATTTTTTCTCAGAACTAAATATGCGCTGGCTATGAATTCCGATTCGTAATTTCACGTCTATTAAATCTGGGACACGGTTTTACAACCAAATGACTAAGATTCGAGACCATTGAACGATTTTTATGAGAATTACTTAATTTACTTGTAAAGGCAAACGAAAAGAGATGCTTCAGTAATATAGAGTAATGGAAAAGTTTATGCCAAAATGATTTCAAAAGAGGAATAATGAGTTTTTGCTTTACTCTTTAGTTGTTGAATTAGTTAGCTTTTTGGCCTTCTTCCAGATTATTTTAGAATTTTCTGCTCTCTGTCTCTCCTTATCATCATCCTCATCACACACTATTTGGTATATATACAACTAGATCATAGCAGCCTATATATATATATATGTACATATGTCAGCATAATATATAAATTTTGAACTAAGCAGAAATGGCATATACATGAAAAGAAATGATAAATATTATTTAGCAAATTGTCTCTCTATCTCTCTCGCTCTCTCTGTCTGGGGGTGTCTCTGCGATTTAATTGCTCATCTGGAGACCACCACTGCTCCTACTGCCCGTTGATGAGGAGCCAGTTAGACCAAATTGTGAGACAAGTTTATCGTAATCCTCCAGCGACGTTTCGAATTGCTCCAACTGCCGGGATAAATCATCCATAGCACTGGGATCAGCTGGTATGGCCGATGAGGCAGAGGATCCGCAAGCTATGCCCGCGGGATTACTACTCGCTGTAGGTTGTGTATTGGCATTGGAGGATAAGGATGACGAGGAGACTTCTGCCTGCAACTCGTTGATGCCGCGCAAAGGAGGAGCATGATAGCATTCCCGATAGAACTTGGCCAAATCATTTACATGTGATGTGGGCGAAGCAAATGGAAAATGCAATTCCTTAAGAAGATTATCATCATCATCGATGGGTGAGGTTAGAGAGGGATCCGAATGATGATGATTCTGTAGGGTGGAGTTGGCACTACCATTGGAGGTTGTTGGGGCGGGTATTAATAGACTCTTGATGGGTGACATACAGCTTCTCTCGTTCGGCTTCTCGTAGCTCTTGAAGCCCGCGGAGTTGTTGTTGTTGTGATTAAAAGTATTCGAATTGTTGTTGTTTAGATTGTTGAGATTATCCAGGCGATTGAGGGACTCAATTGATGAGCCACGACCCTTGAGTAACCATTCAAATGGAGGCGTTTCGGGTAGAACGAAATCGTCCTCCGTATATTGACGCAATTTACCCGTATCGGCAAAGGCCCCGGGACGCAATGGCTTCTCGATATCGATGAAGCGTTTCGCGTCATTGGCTGCCGATCCCTGTAATCCTGTGGCAGGCAGCGAAGTGGGCGAACCACTGTCATTTTGTGTGGCACTTTGGGGACGAAAATGATCCGATTTAAGCATTATTATCTGATTCTGTTCCTTCTGCTGGGCAGTTGGTGAAATTGTCAATTTGGTGCGATATGCCACAGACATTACCAAAGAGCCCACTATGGTATTCAGTTGGCCAATCTTTACATTCTTATGGCCCTCGCCTAGGGTATGCACTTCCGGCCTGTCCACATAAATGCGATAAAATATTCCATACGAATCCGGACACTGTCGACGCGACAGTTTATAGGCTGGCGTTGTCCTCGTCAAGGATATCAATGACTTTAGCATGATGCTCATTCTATTGTATATGGCATGTGCTGCCTTAAGAGTTTGTCCCTCATTCTCTCCACCTCCAGATCCGTCGCTCACTTTGCCATCGCCTCCTTCACGTTGCGCATTATTCCCACCATTTGGTATCAAGTCGAGGGACCACACCTCCAAAATCATTTTATCGCCCTCGGATGTCTTTAGCGAGATTTCCACACACAGAGGCAGACGCTGGAGTATACTCTCCCCGCCTGCTCCCTGTTGCTTGAGGGCCAACGCCTTTTTTGTCTCGTCCAACACATCGGGATGATCGACGACCACAATGTTGAACCAATCGTTGCCAGCCAAGGGATTGCATTGCGTTTCCATTTTCTCGCCCAGACGCGACTGCACCACCACCTGGGTGGTCTTCAGGGCTAGAAATTTGATAAATTTCTCCACATCCTTTTCAGCTGCATTTAGTTTTTGTGTCGACATTTTTGCTTTTGAGCTATTCTTTTTTCCTTCTTTGTTTGGTTTTTGTTGTTGGTTGTTCTTGCACTTTTAGGGCGCACACACACGCACACAAACAAACGCACTTAGACAGACACAGAGTAGCGTACAAAGTTCACACTTCCGTCTTAGTTTTTTGTTGTTCTTTTTCAATTTAATCTACGTGGCCTTATTAATTTTAACATTTGTTTGAACATTTTGCTCAAGACACTATTACCACTCGGTTAAGGCTTTTAATTTCAGCATCTGTTTAGTTTAATCTATCCGTGATCACTCCCACTTTTCTTTATTATGTTTTTTTTTTTCAAAACAATTGCAAACGCAAAATCTTGTTTAAATTCGCCTTAAATTTCTGAACTCTCGCCGTAACTTTTTGCCCTCTCGCCGCAAGTCCGCCATTGAAGTCAGCGTTGGGCAGCTATGGTAACCCACCAAACATTTTTTCTGTACGGCTTTTTTCACAGTTCTTGAATTTGTAGTTCGTTGGTGTAATAAAATCACAATTAATACATACTGGAAAATGTGATTTAATTTTTAGTCTTTAAATATAGATTCTTGAACATAAGATGAGTCCATTTCGTCATGTGCATTTATCGAAATTTATTACCTACAATGTTCTAATATGTATATGCCATATAATAATTATTTTTTTTTTAAGGTCCAGAATATTATTTTTATTTTATAAATAATAATTTAGCCGCCTTCTTATCAAATATAAAACACATATATGAAAAGTATTTGAATCTCAGTCAACATCGAAATTACCATTCACGAAATCACGACATTTTATTTTTTGAAAATGACTATCTTTTTTCAATGTGACCGTGGTGAGCTGGTTTCTAGTATTTTTCCCCTACCACTTTTGTTACATTTTGCTGCTCTGACTCGCGGCACGTAGACAAAGTGGGTTCGACACTGGCTCCATTTGTTCGACTCATTGGTTGCAGTTGCACTCATTGGTTCGACGTTGGCATTATTGTTCGGCTCGACGGCGGCAAATTTAAAAATATTTTATTTAGAGTATAAATTAAATTTAACAGTTTTGAAGAGTTTTACTAAATTTAGCCTTATATTTGGCACAGAAAACAGCATCAAAATTTTCAAAAAGATTATCTTGATCGCCCTCAACAAAGATCTATAATACAATGTTATTAAATATTAATTGCTTGTCTTTTCTTTAATATTATCACTTACATTGTCCACTGCTATGGCTGGAACTCCTTTATATTTAACCTTGCTTGACTCTTGAGCATATTTGGCCAAAATTTCATTCACACTACGATTTTGTTTGCATTCCTTCACGTCGCTGACATCAATTTGATAGCGTTCCGAACACTTATCCAGTTTATTCTTCTTACCTCGCATCAAGCAAGCTATCAGTTTCAATGATTCATTGATATTATGATGTTCCAAAATGCAGCCATGCCAAGCATTCAATTCACACTCATCGACACCATGTTGGCACGTTACATTCCCATCAGCATTGGTCTACAAGTCGGATATCAATTAGGATCAAAGAGGATTGCGTTAATTGACAATCTTACCCGTGCATTGCCATAGGGGACGAAGGTAAGGTCTGTGTAAGCTAGCCGATCCTTGCGAATCATTGATGGATTCAGTTGTTTGGTCACAAATTCCATGCAATATGGACACAATGCCTCGTAGTACAGTGTAATCGGCAGTTTATTGACCACAAGTCCTCGATTGTGATGATGCTACAGTGTATAGCAATGACTTAAGACTTAAGTAATCAAATATGCAATTTCACTCTTACCTTGGCAGTGATCTCCGTGACGAGAGGAATGACTAGGAATAGCCAGAGCAAAAGTGACTTCATGGCGAATATTAAAAAAAAGACAGATTATAAAATTTCGTTTATGAAAATTTTTAGTCGGGGCGGGACCAGCTCTGTTTGAATGAAAGCTTGACACTGAAATGAAGCTTCAAATTGAAATGCGGTCTAACCTCGAGTCATTCACGAATGTCTCACATCAGAATTAAGGCTTGACCACATGTGCGTCGAATAATTATACTCAATGGGGTGTAATCGGGAAAAACAAAAGATTAGGTGACCAAAATAAGAGGATGGGAAGTATTCTGAATAGTAGCGGATTCACAAGTTGATCCGGTCTAGGCCGCTTGGCCGGTTTTTTTTTACCCTTTGAAATTATTGTTCGAACAATATGTTTGAAATTTCAGAGGGAGACGGCTGTAAAGTTACTCATTTTCATTATACCATGGCCTTTTTACATAATATTGCCAGTTTTTGATAATTGGTAACAGCTTAATCAATTTTATTGAATATTTTCTTTACAGTCCAGTCAGACTTTGGGGAAGAAAGAACGTTGCATTTTTCGTTTCTTAAATGTTTATTATAAATTTCATATTCTTTAAGCATTAAACTCATCAAGAAACATTTAACATTACTTATTTTAAAATTATTATCGAAGTCTGACAATGGTATTTAGATATGTGATCTGTCTTGTCAATATTAGCCGCCATAATATTTGGCCGCCCCCAAGTCTTGGCCTACTGGAGCCTTAAAGTGAATCCGGCACTGATTGTAAACCTACACAAAATTATCTGTAATTTCGATTTATGATTGGTCTTAAAAGTAAAGTAAAGGAAAAACCATTTATGGACTATCAGATAATCCCCACTCGCAGATGCCACTGTCTTTAGTCTTAATCAGCTGCACTGAGCAAATTCCTCTAGGTTTTCCTGCGTCAGAACAAAAGAAAACAAACTGATTAACCACCGCAACTGAAATACATAATCTACATATGTGGCAAGACCTACTAATATTAGCTAGACAAAAGGCGTCTGGTCAGCGTCGTAATATTTAATTTTCAATTCCATTTTTTTAAAAACAGATACGCCTTATCGCTGGCAAATAAATTCTTATACATTTCTATTTGTTAATGAAATTTCGAGATGAGTCAGAGATAAATTTATATTTGTATGTATATATTTTTTTTTTGGATTTTAAAGATTACAAGTGGGCAATTTGATATGGAATCTCTTTTCATATTCCTTGCAGAAATGTTCCTCGAAATTGTAGCGGATGCTGCTCTGATCATAGGGTTGGAATTTCTGAAATCAAAATCAATTAGATAGTGTATGGAGTATTTGAATTGTATAAATTCCACTCACATTTTCAAAGACAATGGTTGGAACATAGGAGATCCCCAAAGCCAATGTCACTATACCATAAGGTTGTAGGATTTCTGGAGTTTTCCTTGAACGTTTGCACTCTTTGGCGGCATTCACATCCAATTGAAAATGTTCGGCACATTTATCAATTTGATTCGTATACGAACGGAGCATACAATTGATAAGCTCAAAAGCCGATTTTATATCGAGAGTTTCTATAATACAAGCATGTAGAGCATTCAGTTCACATTCCTCGTTGCCATGTTGACAGAAAACTTGCATCTCTCCGATTTCCGTATTGTTGTAGAACTACCAAAATAAATGTTTGTATACATTGATATTTATTTAGGAAATTATTTAATTCTCTTCGGCTCCTTACAATTATAGTTTTAACCAAACAAAAAAAGAAATAGAAGAATAACAAATATAAACCACTCAGAAACTATTTGTTTTCTTTTATTAGTCACCCTCTAAAAACAAAATGTTTGTCATCAATAATAGGTATAAAGATTTAATAAAATAAAAATCTAATAAAACAGTTTTCAAATTAAAAAAACTCGTAATTTTTTAGTTTCATAAGCGATATTTCAAAGAAATCCATTATTATTTTAAATTAAATTCATTATAGACAAAAAGTAGTCGATAATTTTTGAGGTTTTTTTCTAAAGAGAACTGTTTATTATTACTCATTTAGTCTTAATTTATAGAAATGTTTCTATCAGTAAATGTTTAACTTTTTCTTTTAGCAAGAAGTCAAACAAATTGTCTAGAACATCGTAAAATCCTTACGACTGCTTCCAATAATGTGTCCTCAACAATAATTCGCAATTAAAAAATAAAAAGAATATGAAACTAGACACTAATATTAATAATATGGAGTTTTTGTCATAATCGACTTTGACAAAAATAACTATTTGATCATATTTAGAGTATAAAGAAACAACTAAGCAAGCAAAATGTAAGCAATGTCAAAATCTGGATTTTGAAAAATGGCCAAATATTATTTTAAGGCTGGTATTTAATTCTGGGAATTACTTATTTTATTTTATTGTGGTTATACAAATCTTTAAGAGTAAGTTTTCTGATCGTAGAACTCGACAGATAGTTTTGACATGGACTTATTGCAAATTGTCACGCTAGCACCTAATATTTTGGCTATATATATATATCTATTATCGGATTTGCCTAAAATTGTCAGCAAATACATATGTATACACATATATGTACATATATAAAGCCTAAAAATCAATATGGGTTCAACATTCTATTTGTAGATGTTATCATTTATGAACTTTCAGTAATTTGTGTTGTATCATTTTTGAGGTCTTTTTTGTCGATTGATGTAATATTTGACCAGAAAAATCTTTCGGAATATATGGAAATATAGACTCCTATTACTTGATACTAATTCCAGATTATATTGTGAAGGCATTAGAACTAATCTCCCTGAGCTGCTAAGGATTAAGTAACAAAATGTGGACTTTATGGATGAAAAACGTAAAGACAAGACTCTAACTTAGTTTCTTACATTTTTTTAAAATGCGAATTTTATGTTTTTACTTACACCCGCCTTGCCAAAGGGATAAAGCTTCAAATTTACGCGTGGCCACCATGCGTTATCCTGCAGAGCATCGTATAGCCTTCGCCTTATGAAAAACATGCTATCTGGACACAAAGCCTCATAGTGAATAGCCAATAGCAATTTGCCTCTGGATGCAGTGGTCGGTCTTGGGTCACTTATTGTTGTTGCTGATGTGTCACTTGTCACATTTTGCTGCTGCTGCTGCTGCTCTGCATCCGCAATTGACATAACGAACATCATGACGATTATGATTATGACAAGTGCCCAGTTGATTTTCCATTTTATAATATTCATTGTCAGATTCTAGTATCTCGTGCACCGCGTTACCACTCTTTCCAGCTTCACAAACCAAACACAACTGTTCTATATAGATTTTAATATATTGCTGGTCGCTCTGGATTGTCGTCCATTAAACTATAAATACGATTACTCTCCGGCAATCTCCAAAGAGCGCGAATGTTTACTCTGCAAACAACATCGTGTCGCACTTGTTGTGGTTATCTATATAGTTAGTATATACAATCATATGTACATACGAATATCATGCAGCTAAACCGAGAAAAAAATATGCCCATTTATTCTTTGATCATAAATCTACAATCTACAATTCTACATTTTATTTAAATGTTCTTGACAAGTGTAAAAACCCAAAAACTCGTACGTTAGTTAGAAACTCTAGTTTAACGAGTGAAATGTATTTTTAAAATCTACTTAGTAAACTCATTATTCCTTATGGAGATTGCTTGCAAATTTCAGGATTTTTTTTATATGAAAAGGGTTGAGTTTTTTACTAGCCTTTTCTAGGTTATCATCAGTCGATTTTGTAATTATTTGATTAATAGGTTAATATTATTATTTGATACAGTTAGATACATTCTCATCTCTTTAGCATAATCTTTTATGTTTGTAACTAATTAAGTTAATATATTTTTTTTATATATATTTCTACATAATTTTCTAAGCTTAAAGAATTCTTTTGACTTTTTGTTTTATTCTTAGAATTTTTCAATCTTATAATTAGATAAAGATTTTATTCTATACTGGTATAAAAAGCCCCACATACATTTGAATATTTATTTGACATTACTTTATATAATCAAGAATAATTCCGCAAATTAAATTACAAAGTACTTACTTCGCTCTAATCGTTACTTAAAACTAGTTTTTTTTTAGTCATTTGATACAAAATGTAAAGTGCTAATCGGCTGATTGATTCAATATTTGGTTAGAATATTCTTTATACTGTCTTAGCTGGAAAAAAATAACAAACAGCCCAAAAAGTAAACTCTTCAATTTTAAATTTTTATAATGTCGAGCCTTGCGTTTATGTCGGCAGAGAAGAAGCTTCTTCCTTCACAAACTAACCATCACATCCTAATATTTCGTAAACGGCATTTTCAACCAAAAAGAAAAAATTGTTTTTATTTTTAGAATACAAAATGCAAAAGCAAATTACAGTAGCTATACTTTTCCCCTCTCCTTCCGTTGGTGTTATAAAGGTCGTAATCTGGACAGATAAAATTATTGCAAAGTTTTTACAAAGTCTATTTCTCAATGCATGAAGCAATGTTCCCCGTGTGGAAACCGAGTGTAACCTTTGAATTAATTATATCTTCTTTACAAAATTACAAAAAATTTCTATTAAAAATACAAACAGGTCCGTTTTTCTACTTAGCATTTTCCTTTTGATTTTTATTCCTATGATTTGGTCATTTATATACATATATAAGCAAGAATGAAAATTATCCATCTACATATCTAAGTAAAAAGCCTTTTTGTAGAAATCTATAATAATAAAAATAAAAAACCAGCATTGTTTAAAACACAAAAAGAAAGACAGAACAAAAAATAAAAAATAACCAGAGGGCCGGGGCTAACTTCGACCGCGTCAAAGTTTATATACCCTTGCAAGTTTGTTAGTAACTCTTTTATCTAAACTAACTGTTTTATCTAAAAAGGGTAATGTTATATAACGATATAACGAACTTTCTGATGAAAGTCACTGTTTTCCACCGATCCTTCCTATGGGAGCTATATGATATAGTTACCCGATCTTTACCAAATTCGGCACAGTCATTAACAGATATATTAAACTGACAAATGTTAAATTTGAAAGCAATCGCATCAAAAGTAACGAAGTTATTGACAAAAGTCACTGTTTTTGACCGATCGTTCCTATGGGAGCTATATGATATAGTCACCCGATCTTGATCAAATTTGGCACAGTGGTTTATAGTTACAATAAATGCCGTTTGTATGGGAGCTATATGATATAGTGGTCCGATCCGACTGAATCCGAGATATACAAACCCTGCATACAAGCCTACGTGCAAAATTTCAGCTTTGTAGCTCTTACGGTCTAGGAGGAGTTCGCATCGATCCAGACGGACGGACGGACGGACGGACATGGTTATTTGAACTCGTCTCGTCGTGCTGATCAAGAATATATATACTTTATATGGTCGGAGATGCTTCGTTCTATGCGTTGCACACTTCTGACCAAAATTAATATACCCTTTTTGCAAGGGTATAATAAAATATCTGAAGGTTTTCTGCGGGTATCATATGGCACTGTCCAATTGAAGGCCACCTACAAATTGTAATACTCCTTTTATTTCTTTCTTTTCGCAGGAACCTCAAAGTGGATGCTTGCTTCAATTCAATAAGACCAGACAACTGCCTCCAGGCCTACCTATTTGGGGTACTAGAAGGATTGCTAAAATTCCTAGACGGTTTTAAAAAAGGAGGATGACTCATCCTTAAAGTGTTAAAAGAAGTGTTGTCGGTTAGATCTAGTTACAGTTTTAAATAATATGATCAATGATCAATGCAAATGCAAGATTGGTCTAGACTTAGCTATTAAGTATGCAAAGGTAGATAATAGGTAGATAATTAATACAAATATCTTTAATTTCCTTTTTTTGAATTGTCATCATACAAATTATTTTATTTAATTACATTTTTGATAATCTCGACCATATCAAATTTATGGTTTATTGTTTATTGAGCGTCAAATACGCTCCAAATTCTGTTTGTGGCTAAAGTCACAAATAAAAATGCGAAACCAATTTCAAAATACACTCAATATTTCGCAATATTTCGAATTTTTTATTAAAGATTCCACTGTGAACTTTGTTGTAACATTTCCAATAATGAGAATCTGTACAATCAGTACAATAAAATTGGGTTAATGTGGCAGCATTTGGTTTTAATATTGCTTGGCGTTAAGAGGAATCGCCTCTATAATTATTTATGCCAAATGGGCCAGCTAAAAGACATTAACGAAATCATAAACAATGAACTTATCAAACGTTTTACTACAGTAAAGTGTAACAAGTTCAGTGCACTGTCAACTTGTTGTTGTTGCTTTTACTGCTGATGGTTGGCTAATTGACAGGTAGAGCCCCATTTTGGTTAACCGGCAAGCGGCCAAAACGGTTTTTAAACCAAAAACATAAAAGAAGGGGATGGGGGATGGGAAAGAAACCAGTTGAACAACAACCACTTATTGTTAGAGTATATATAGAGTAGATGTGTAGATATAACTGTCGCATAGCTTTGCCTTTTCAGAGTGCCATTGACCATCAGTTTGACTTGAAGTTAGTTGAGCAATTTCAATTTCTAACTAATTCTCTCTCTCTATCTCTGGTGCTCGACTCGGCTTTAATTGCCTTGCCAAAGAGTTTTGAAATAGTTGGATGTTTCATGGTCAAGGCTTTATGCACACAAGAATGCACTCCATGGTCAGCTAATTGTGTTGCAATCAACTCGTCATCGCCACATTCACTGGGGGATAACCATAGATAGGAGGAAGAAAAAGAGAAAAAAGTGACAGTGGTTTATGATGTGCTTGCTCTCAGCTTTCAGCCCCTTGCTGATTTCCGCTTTTAGCCTTTAACTGTCTCGGTGTCTAAGTGTGTGTGCATAGGCATTAATTGGCAGTTGGCGGCATTCGTTGCAAACGTGTTGCAGCTGCAGTTAACCCAAATTGCTTTCTGTTGACCAATACGCGACGAGAATTGCCTGACCACGGATTATGCGGCCCAGCATCTTAGACGGGGACCCATAGCTCCCGGCTATCACACGAATAGCGTTTTATGGTCTTTCAGTATTTTTTGTTTTTCTTTTTGCTCTTCTAAGTTTGTTCCAGTTTTTCGTTTCTTTTTTTTGTGGAGTTTTCTAATTTGCATTTAAGTCGTCGTTGAGATTTGTGGTTTGTGTCTTGCTATCTCTTTGTTTCACCGCAATCTCTTCTGGTCTCTTTTCTGTAGTTTCTGCTTCGGTTTATTGGCCTGAGCTCTTGTTCTCATTGCAACATTTGTAACCACAAGCCAAGTCAAGCAAACGATGCCACCAACATTTATTCTGTCTGTCTCTGTATTCAGATCTCTGCAGTTGCCCAAAAACGCATTGAGCCTAAATAGTTTAACCCTTGTGAATTGTCAAAAAGAAAATAGCACTAAGAGTAAACACTTTCTATAGGAATATAGCTAGGAAATTCTTAAAGCCAATCTGCTTTTTAATCATGTAGATTATTTGCTTGAAATTTAATGCAAGACTTTCGATATTACATCATATTTACTCTGGATTGCATCTCACTATTTTCTGGTATTACTCTTATTAAAAAGCTGCTGCTCTTATGTCTTTGGACACATATATTTAATAAACAATGTCCTACAGCAATCCACTCAAACCCAATCCTTAAAAACATCCTCATAATAATCAAATGCATACCACACCTTATAAACTATGAACAATCCTAGAGGATATCTTAGTGTTATAGAAATAAATATGTAAATAGTTGGGATATATGCAATGTAAAATGAAAACTCAGCCAATACAAGCAAAAGGCCTTAGCATCCAGCGCTTTAACGTCAGCTGGGATTAATTTTAATTATACCTCTAACTCTAATATAATATATTTGTAAAAAACTATAAAACCGCACGTAAATTTTCACAATTTGTTTACTAGTTTAAAAGTTATATACATATGATCTTCAATGGTTATTTTATGCGATTTTAAAATAACATAAGTGAACACTTTCGAGTTGGTTTATATAATATTTATCCATATTTTATGAAATATATCTCATTCGACAGGCAACTCAATTCACTTTCGTTCGTGGATGGAGAAAAATAATACTTCGGAATTAATAAGTGGCGTAATAAGACGCAAAGTTAAAAGATCCAAAAACTTCAAATTGGATTTTGGGCCTTGTATGTTTAAAAACTTTACCTAAATGCTTCAACCTGAAAGTTCAAGCAACAAAGAGTTCATAATATTAAAGCCAACCTTTTTCAAAAAGACTTTGTACAAACAAAACAAACTAATTTCAGGTTTAAAATAACTAAACTTCTAGACTTCACCATGCAGAGTACTGATAGAAGGCAAACTAATCATAATAAAATGTATTAACATTGCAACTTTCTTCCAAGTACAATGAGTCGAAAACCACTCTAAAAGCAATTAATATACTTTAGCGATTAAGTTGGTAATATAATATTACACTGTGACTAACGATAGTAAAAACAGGCTTACATTGATATATATATTTATGAGCTCGTGCATTTTTATGGATGAATAATGAAATATTTACGGTCGAGGATTACTCATTTTAGGTGTTTGGTGTATTGCTTTTGTTTATTTCATTTTAGTGCACACATTTGGCATTTCAGAAAATTAACCAATTACTTAGTGCCATGTTTTCCAGACCTAACCAAAACCAAAAATGTTATTATTCATCCAAAGGTTTCACAAGTATTCCCCAGAATGTTTATTATTTTTTGTCTCCCACTCTCCTCCCTCTCAATAAATTGTATCAAAAACTCTTCCTGAATAATATTAAATGCAAGATTCACATCAAAGTCCGTTGTCTGAGTCATTTGTTTTATTCTTAAATGCAAAAACCTGTTCCCTGAGTTTATGACCAGCAGCCGAATTGGCAAACACAAGTGTTAAATTACGATTTTCAGAGAGTCTGCACGAAATGTTTTGTTGTTTTTTAGTTTTACTTTTTCATTAGTGGGTCACGGTGGACCAGTTTTGCCAATGCCAGGAAGAAATTTTGCGTTTTGCCGCTGTGCATATCATTTGCTGGAGGCATAACCATTGGACCATTTGTCCGACCAACCTTTCTCTTATTGCAGTAAGAGAACAAAAAATGCATTTTTTCGTTGTTGTCTTTTTTATTTCATAAACTGTTGAAATTATATCCGCTATTTGTACATGATCTCGTCTTTCCTTGTGTTCTATTGTGCTGCTAAGCCCAATAGTGAATGCGTTTTCTTCACGAGAGATCGAGTGAACGTGCTTGGGTATATAATGTGCGTCTCTAAAATGATTTCTTATGCAAATTAGTATGGGCTTTATCTTCTAAATGCATATTATATCCGCCTAAAGCATTGACAATTTTTGATTTCATTTCAAACAGAGACGTCTGACACAATCTGCCGTAACTTTGGTTTTGCTTCAGATTGCCTCATCGGCCTGGCATCGTTATACATTTTTCTTGGCTATTACATGATGATGATGATGATGATGATATTCATTGCTCTGTCTCGTCTTGGTTTGCGTGCAAATGTAGGTATTATAACTAGCTCTTAGTTATGTATGTACGTTGTACATACATACATATATGTACATATGAGAATATGAGATACCCTGAAAGGCTTTTGCCTTTGTCCTAAATGATGAGACTCTGTTTTTCTGTTGTTAAGGAATAATCAAATTTTAAAAAAGATTAACATTCTAATCATAGATTATTATAGCTAATTCTTTTTTTTAATCTGTCTGAGGTCTATAAAGGAATATCAAGTGGAAAAGTGGATACTTGTCAAAAGTATAGATTGTTGATTGGATTTTAGGCGGAAAAGTGCTGGACAATTATCTATAAGTAACTAAGACTATTAAAGAATATTAGAAGAAACATTCAGGGATTTAGTCATAGTTACTACTAGATACATATGTGGCATTTGACCAGAGATGCCTATGGATGAACAAACTTTTTACAAAGCTTTGGGCACTACACAAAAGTTTGTTTCCAAAATCTTTTAATAATAATAAATTAGACCTGTAAATGTTATTCTTTTCCTTTAGGAGATATTCTAATTCAAAGGCAAACCATATGTTATGAATTGTGTGTTATGATTCGCAACTTGTTTTAGCACTTTATACATCTAAAGAGACTACAAATAATTTGTTCTTTGCGGTCAAATTCTATATTCAAAGCTAATTTCTTATTACATTAAAAACAAGAAGTTGAATTTTTCTTTCATTTGGTTATATTACTCATATATTTATCAACAGTTTAATAATTTTCCTATAATTAATCATCAGCAAATATATGAAATACTAATTTATTAGCTTTTAAGATCTCACAACAAATAAAAAGATAAGATTGCATATTTTTCATATTGCCAAATACCTTCTCCCTTTTGCCGCATTGCTGGTTGCATTGCTTTTTTTGTGTAGGGTATGCCTCACAACAACAACAACAACAACAACAACAACAACAACAAAGCTTTGCCGCGCATGCAACCAGCCAAGCATGAGCCAACTAAATGACGCCACAACTACAAAAAATGAAAAAAAAATAAAAACGAATAATCAGAAAAGAAAAAAAAATTGTCAGAAACTGAAAATGCATTTTCACATGCAGCTGCTGCTGCAGGGCAAAACGAGCAAATTATCCAAAATAACCAACTTTGAACCAACTTTGACATTCGACCAAATATCGAAAGGTCTTTGTGTGACTGCATATATATGTATGTACATATATATCTATATATGTATATAGGTAAGATATTGTTGCGTTTATAGAACATTTATCGACAGATGCCTTCTGGAGGGCAGAAACTGGTTCTTGGTGGCTAGCTTGCGGTTAAATTCGATTTTCACATAAACCCCGCAGCGGCAACATTTGTGGCACTTGCATTGAGAGTATCGAGTGCAATAGCCGGACAAAGCGATCACAGTGAAAACAGTTAGTTCCGATGCCAATAACCTGTGGGCCATCATCATGATGACGCACTCGTGCGAACTGCTTGCGTATGATTGAACGTGCCTTGCACCTTCCCATAAATCTTGGCCTATCCGAGATAGTGTGAGCTCACACACAAAATACTACGGCATACTTATAATTGGGTTAGCTTACGTTGCTTTCAGAGCCAGATAAAAATGAGGCCCAAAACCAAATAAATATTATGTGTGATATTTATTTATAATTGCCACATAATTGCCACCGAAAATAGTAAGTGACTGCGAATTGGGGACACATATATAGGTAAACAAAAACAAAAAACAATAAAAAAACCAATAGACACACTGTCAGAGATAGAGAGAGAGAGAGAAATAATATAAGCAAACAAATTACTTTGCCTACTTTTTTATGTGCTCAGTCATGGGATATTTGTCTATGAAGTCGAGGCCAAAAACCGGAAACATCGAGCTTAAGTAAAAATTTACGAGCCAAGAATCTGCATCTCTTCATGGGTTCTTCTACTTAAATGTTTTGGCAAGGCTGCTGCTGTCGGCGTTGAAGCGTTGAGCAACGGCCAAAACCACCTCTAATCACATTAGCACACACCGACCAGGCTAACAAATTTTGCCATTAGAATCAGAGTTAGCATTCACGACCCGGCCAAACGGCCATAATTATGCGGTGCAAATAGCCATTGTTTTGTATCTGACTTCGACTCAACTTGGCTTGACTGGCTTGTGGCTCTGACTCTGGCTCTGAGTGACGCTCTTTGATTCTTTACTCATTGTTAGAAGGTGTTCACAGTCCACAGACCATGCCAATGAGGCATTACGCAAAAGATTTATGACGCCTCTAACTCAAAAGGTAGGCAATTGGCTTCCGTTAACCATAGCTTAAGTGTCAAATGTGGGTCTAGGTCGTGCTGGTTGTCATTCTCGTTCTTGTTCTCATTCTCGTTCTGTGCTCTGTGGACAGCTGATTTTCAGTTCTAGTGCTCAGTCAGCTAGAAATTCTTTGCCATCTATTTCTGTTTGCCTTTTGGGCGGTTAGTGTGTCGCGCATACACATATGTTCATCTGCATAGACAGCTATGTATATTTATGTAACTAAATACATACATACATACATATGTATGTACATCCATATATGTTTTTTTTCTTCTCTGTGTGGTACTAGCACTAGTCTCTGCGGCATCCGTTGAGAAATAAATTAAAATTTTTTAACCACATCTGCCAAATTTAGAAGCCACTGCGCCTCTAGGCAACGGCTAAATGCAAATACTCTTGGCCAAGTGTGGGAAAAAAGTAGGCTACGCAAAGGCTTATCTACACATTGTGGAAAACAAATTATTATAGTAATTAAAAGTTTAAAAATATAATTACGTTTTCTACTAAATATAGGTAATAAAATTTTGTAATTTCACAGCTTAGAAAGTTAGAGATTTTGTATGTCAAAAGCCGCTTACTCATAACTAAAATTCAGTGAGGAGATCAGTTGTAAAGTCAACTTAATTCTTCACTTATTCCCTCATTGTGATTGACTAATCTTTGTTGAACCTAATCCTGAGTGAACCTGAGTGGAATATAAAAGTTAATTGAATAGATTGTTTGAATAGACTCAAGAGTAAGGATTTTTCATAACCCAAACCCGAATTTCCCAAACTAAAAAAATGTTATGATGAAACTATAACTATAACCATATTATTTAGTGTTAATAACACTTTATTAAGTAAAGAGCAAACACAATTTATCGGGAAATTTATAGAAAGATACAAATAAACAGTATCTTTATATGTGTATAAATATACTCAAGCGAATCGATTAAAAATAATGAGTGTTATTGTGCATGTCGAGGTTTAAAAATGGTTTGTTCTGGAGAAAAGAATAAGTTTCCTCTAATTAGAAGTACGGATAAACTTTGGGATCTAGACTTTGGGGATAATGTTGCCAAGGGAATAAATTTTAACACGATAGATTTGAAGGAGAATTGAAATATTTTCGTATTTTGGCAACAGTTTACTGAATAGCCTTTAAAAGCAGCTTTTAAAAGTAAAGAATGTTTATCTTAAGTGTTTTCAATCTTAAAGAGAGAGAAAAATGCCTAATCACAATAAGATGCAATGGGTTAAGGATCAAACCCTTTGCCGTTAACATCTTTAATTAATGCTAATTGAAATTGACTTAACTTCTAGAACTCAACTAATTGTAAGTGTATTCTAAAGGGTCAGTGGATATCGAATTTTTTATCTACTTAAGAGGTAACATATTATTTTTGGGCAGAAAGTTTTCTTCATTTTACTCTCTGTGGATCCCCAACCACAAAATGTGCGTAAAAATGGGTGGTATTAAAATATAAAATAAAATGTACGTCAATTCCAGAGAACAATTTAGAGATACTTTAACCTGATTATAATTGGCTTAAGTTGACTTAAGCTAGAATGTCATAAAGTTTTGAAAATAAATTCTCCATTTTAATATTGATAGTCTCAAATATCAGGGTGATAGACTAATTAACGAAATCAATAGGAGATACTAGCTAGTCATTACTTGGAACAAATAGTATTAGATTTATAGTAAAAACTATTAATAGAGTAAGTAAATGGTGTAAAAACGTCTGAAATTTTTGGTGCCGTCTCCCGCTTCTAACAATAGACCCCTCTTTAACCCTCTTCATAGTTCTAATTATCAATAAGCTGAATGCACTCTATGAGATCTATGAGATTTCTAAGCTGTGTGTGCAACAGGGTCGCCCCCACATTGGAAACCCGTTTCCGTCTACCTTGGCTTTGTTTTAATTATTTGCTTTATTCACAATTACATACAACTACTATTTTCAATTTCAAAGCGTTTCTAATAAGCGCTTGTGATTAATGCTCTGCGGATGGGAAGCGGCACCAAGCAGAGAAGACAAAAACAAAAGTGAGAGCCTACTAGAGCTTTTCTGTTTTCTCACGGGTCTGTTTACATTTTATACGTAATCAGCTGTTCCACTGCTTAGTGAGAGCGCCTAAGCAGATACCAAGAGCGCTAGTCACACGCATTGAGAGTGTGAGCATAAAAGCAACAGAGAGAGAGAGAGAGAATGAGTAAACATGTAACTGTTGGCGAGAGAGTCAAACTAAATGTAAAAGCTAAGCTAGGCGATGCTTTTTGTCAATTGATTGAGCACTAGCAACAACTACAATAACAAGAACCACTGTGCATATGGTTTCACACACACACACACACTGTCTGTGTGCGAGCGTATACGCTGCTGCCGTTGCTGCTGGCACTGGGGCTGACTAACAAAACTGTGGAGCCCGCTGCCAGGTCTCAGTCAGTTGTTATCGAAACTTGCCGCTGCCATGATGTTGGAGCTGTAAAAGAAGCGGTCGTCTCTCGGATTTACGTTATTTCTTTGTGGGTTGGTGTACCTCTTTTTGTGCTGTTGGTCTTCGTTTCACGCGCGCGCTCTCACCCACTCTCTCTTTTACACACACTACTCTCTCTCTGTCTCTCTTTTTTGGCGTTTTGACATCAGAAATTAAGAATAAATTTTGTTGTAGTTTTTTGCCAAATTTAAAAAAAAAAAACCCGAAAGAAAACCAACAAATTGTTAATACATATAATTAAATATATATTTATAGTAAATTAGCTTTCCGTGTGTAGTGCTTAAAAATACATATATCAATCTATAGATATTCGTTAATCTCTATAAGCAAAAGCAAAGCTTTTTCTCTGTGTCCAAGTTCATGGTGTTTTTGTTTGGTTGTCAAAACAACAACAACAACAACTAATTGAAAAAAAATAAGAAAAAAAATAAATAATAATAATAAATTTTCATGTGTACTTGCGTAAAGTGAAATCTTGTGATATCTTTGCAATCTTCCCATACACATACATAGACCTTAACGTCTCTTCCTGCCCTGCTGCCCACCCACCTGCCTCTTTTTTTTTTGCCGCTTATCATCATTTTTGTTGTTCTACAGAGCGTCAAACTCAAAAAGATACAAAGATACATTTTGGGTGTTAAACAAGCTGTTGCTACAATCATACATAAGCACATAGTAGGTACACGCTAGTTAGATAGATGTACTAATGTATCTAAAGAGATATAGAGAAACTGCAGTGTTGTTCAATTTGTATGTTTTTTTTATACCCATTAATCAAATGTCTGGGTAGGCAAAGTGGTCTCTTCGTAGGAAGGTCTAATAATTTGTAGATATTTGATTTTCTAGTAATATTAGAAAATAAAGAAATAAAATCGAATCAAAATAACGTTTCGGCGGATCCGATTTGATTTTCGGTAAGGTTTCGGTTTATCGCTTTAAATTTTCTTTCAATATAAAGTTCCCAACGTTTCGGACTACAAAAAGATACTGAAAATGATGAATGAATTTGTTAATAACTAAATGGATTGTCGTACAAAACTTTATATGAAGACATTATTCACAAATTGCATTAATCACGCAAATTAGAAAATGTGGTAGAAAGGCCCAAGTTAAAAGGATATCCAGGAAGCAGGAAGTTTTTGGTTGTTGTGTTAAAATTGAAACATTTTTGTAAACAAATTGTAGGGACTAACCAAGTTGAGATACATAATCGTTGACTTTAATGTAAGAGGGCTTGAAGACAATGAACGGGAAAATTTTCCCTAGTTTAGATCTCCCTGGTCTACCCCTTTTATTGAAGGCTTCGATCATAGGTCTCTGCATTTATTAAATCAAAGTTTTTCAATTATTTCATAACTTTATTTAAGTAAGCATATGGATATTCCTGATCTAATTAAAAAATTATGACATGTGCTTAAAATTGTCAGGATTTTGAAGGATTATTGGCCTTGTGATCTAGCTCAAATTCAGATTATTGGTAATTTCTTCAGGTCTTTTTATAGGGTATCTTAATGTAGACGCTTTGTACTATTGTAAATGTATTTCAATCGCCCTCAGTTTGTTTCAATTAGCAGTTAGTTCGGCAGTCGTTATAACTGATAAGCACTGATAAGCTAATTCCACCTAATACCAAAGGTCTATCATTTAATCACCACTCTCTTTCTCCCAAAGTCTCCCAGAGTTCTCCACCTTTCTCTCTCTCCCTCTCTTCTTCTCTCTTTTCGGGCTAAAGACCCTCACAAGCATTTTAAAATGTGTCGTTTTTTGCACAGTATTATCAGTCGCAGTTTTAGTTTTGTGTCTCCTACCGGCGACCTTAGAAATCATCCAAATTATTTTGTTTGTCTGTCTAGCCTTGAATTTCAAGCTGCGCCTATAATAACACACACATACATACATATGTATGTACATGTACATAAATAATAATAAACGTATATATAACAAAACGCTATTTTCCTCATGGCGACTTGTTTTATTGTATGTTGGGAAAATTGCCTTGTGAATGACTTTATCTTAAAAAAAAAAAAATACAAAATATGCATAATTAAAAGGAAAAATGCAAAACGGCGTAGTTAATAAAACGCGAGTGCATCAATAATTGCCATAATCTCTCCTCAACATACATATATATAAATATTCATACATATATGTATACATATATATTTATAATTGCATTTAATTTAAAGCGGAAATACTTGCAACAACAGCAACCACAAAAACAACAACTAAACAAATAAAAAATAAAATAGAAAAAATATCAAGATTGTTGCCAATACAATTATTTAAGGAGAAAACCAAATCAAACCGCATAAAATAAAGCATATAATTAAACAATTACAACAATAAAATAAAAGTACCAAATACTACTACTTACTATCATTGATATAGTACATCATTTTGAGCATTTTGGAAGAGGGTAAGTCGTGTGTCCTAATTAGTTAATTAAGTGATTATCGGATTCCATTATCTCTGTTTGTCTTGCTAGTTCCTAGAACAAAACCAACAGCAAAAAACCGCTCTGAAAAGGGGCTTGTATTATCCCCGCCAGAAAATCAATAAGAATTTGACTCTTGCTTTTCATTAGCAACAGCTGATTGCACAAGTTGCCATCAACCGATACACATCTCCTGCCCCTTGCCGTATGCTTTGAAATGTCCAGTGGCCTTTGGTCTAACACACCTCGCGGTCCCAACCACTTCACCGCCCCACACCCCAAAGTGTTGGCTTCATTCACCAAAACGCTTAACCTTGGCACGCCTTCATTTACAGTGAACATTCGCGCACGTTGATTATTTCTACGCCATAGAAAAATATTCATTAAAAGGTCATCAAGTTCTCAAATTACAATAATTTCGATTGTTAAAAACACATTACTTAAAAAAGTAATCTATAATTTAGTGGATTTTTAAATGAATTTGAAACGAAAAGCTAGTAAAGAGTATTGGAATTAGTCACATAAATTAAGCCAAATTGAAATTTGGAAAATAACTGAGTAAAGGTGATTAAAATTATATATGTTAGTAGACTTCTTTAATCATTCGAGGACTGCTAAAACCAGTTGAGAATCATAAGTTGATTATGCGAAAGAGCCCTTTTTCACATTTTCAAAGTTTATCGTATATATTTCTTATATCAACAGTTTCTATAAATGAGAAAAGACTTTGTTTTATCTTCTTGATCTTGTTGAAATTCTCAGGATATTCTAATTAGTATTCCTCTCAGCTAGTTTTTACTGTAGGATACTAGCACTAGAAGCATTCATCATGTGGATGGAGAAGCAGCATTTTTTCTCCGCTCTGTTGCATGTTGGGGAGTCGTTTATCGATGTTGTTGTCGTTGCTTTGGCTTGGCTTCCTGGCGCCTCATTAGTTTGTTCCCCGTCTGAGTGTTGTTTACCATTTAGGAGAACGTCACAATTGTCCGTTGGTGTCGACCACCGCACCCACTTTCCACGGGAGCTATCGCCAAGTGCATAATGGCATTTATCTCTACATAAAGCCATAATCGAAGGTTTGAGTCTTTAACTTTAAAGGCGTCGCCGTCATCTGTAATCAGGCCAGATCCATAATCTCCAAACAAGATTGTTGCAGGATTTATTTGTATGTTTTTTGTCTGTTTTTTTGTTTTTTGTATTTTGACATTTGTGGGACATGCGTATCCTTGAAGTTGTTCTCATTCTCCTCGCTTGCTCTCTGTCTCTCTTGTGCAGCCGTTCTCAGGGTTCTCCTGAAAGCTTCAACCACGTGATATAAACCATCAGCTGGAATTTTGACTTTCAATATTTGCCTGCAGGCTTTAAATATTGAAAGCTTTGCTGTAGCTTTGCCTTATCCTAAAGCTGGTCAACCACTTGTTGATTTATTTATTTTCGTATTCTCAATTAAAATCAAAGGTTATCAACATAAAAATCCAACTTGGAATTTTTTCCCATTTCTGGGTATTGCCCATTGATAAAATAAATATCAATTATTTTGTTTCCTACGCAGTTAATTTTTTTTTCTGCACTTTCACTTTAATTGTTTATACTTGATAATCAATGAAACAAAGAACTAGACTACTCAATCAGAATATTCAAAGACATATGTGAAATTGACTAATTGCCACAATTTATAAATTTAAGCAGAATAATTGCAATTAAATCTGCTCTACTTTGCCATACCAAAGTTTAACAATTTGCGAATTAGTCAGGGTATAGTAAAAGCAAACAGCCCCAACTTTAACATTTCTTTTTTTTTTGAAGTTTTTTGGGCATTCTAAAGTGAAAGGTAGACACATGAAGATGGTGCAGCTTCTGATATTTGCTTTCTAAACTCACATATAAACTTTACTTCAAGAGAGCTCCATTCATTACTCTGAACTGAGGCCACTTCGGAGCCACTCTGACTCCAAAATACTCATATCAGATCAGCCACCCACAAACATATACAAAAAAGTTGATGATAAAAGCAAAAACCAAAAATAATAGGCAAAAAAAAGAACAACAAAAAACCGCACAAACTTTGGAACAGCAACAACATTCTATTTCAATTAGTGTAACTGACCTATGCCATTTGATAGCTTTTGTTTTTCTCTCTCCATTTCTGGCATTTGTATGAATGTTGAACATTAATCAGCACGTTTTTGGCTCGGCTTGTGTGGGTATTTTTTTGTTTTTCAATTCGATTTGGATTGGCTTTTGTTTATATTGGTCAAACACTCCGAAATTCATGCACAACTTCAACGTCTAATGATTTTATTGCTCTCGTATGTTGCCTTCTACAATGACAATTTGGTCATAAAGCAAAAAAAAAAAACGAAACAAAAATTTGAAACTACCGCATTGTTTCCCTTTCAGCCAATTTTCGCTTTCAATTTTTGTGATCTTTGTGAGTTACTTTCTTGCTTAATGGTTTTTTAATACGTTTCCCTCAAGAGCCAACAAACGATGCTGGGCCTTCCCGTTTTTATAGTGTTTATTGTGCCAGAAACTTGAGTTTTGACACGCCTTTTGATTTGTCTAGTGGAAATAAATGGTTCACTGCATAATACAGGAAAAAATTGCTTTGAAGAAGGTTTTACATATGCAAAGATTTTAATTTCTCAACTTTGTTGCGGTTAATATTAGTTTTAGCTCGAATATTTCCTCTTAATACCAATTTTAACTCAGTTTCTAAGCGCTTTGATGTTCTTTTTTCTGGAACTATTGCATAACAATTCATTTTATATTTTAGTATTACCCTAGCCCATCTTAAGCCTAGTTATAGTTTTTTGTAACCATCATTAATTTATTTTTTACCATATATGCTTAGTGGTTTCTCTTTATTGTAATTTCATTTTCCATCCTCTTGTATATCAACATTTAAAGTCACGCAAAATACTCATATATTATCATGCATGTTTTTTATATATCGTTCATAATTGATGTCGATGTTTTTATTTGATCAATCACAGTTAATGCTATTTGCCATCACATTTTATTGCTTTATATACAAGTGACGAGCTTGAGCGTTTTATTTTTATTTTTTGCTATTTATTTTTGATATATTGCTTGGAAATTTGTATGCAAAAAAAAGGAGAAAAACGCGAAATTTAACTGAAAAGTGCGCAGAGTTAACGGCATGTCATTCAATTTATTAAACGCCGCCAAACGGGAGTCCTGCCTCCATGCATCATGCGAGTTATTAATATATATATTCATATTCATATTTTGTATTTTTATTAAAGACTTTGACATTGGTTGCATGATAGCCATTTAACCGTTAGCCTGACCCTGCCCATAAAAAGCAGGTTTATTACCATATTTCATAATGGCTTTTTGTTTTTGTGTTTTTTTTTTTTGGTTGTTTGGTTCTCTTTTAACTAAATGCGGCAGTTTTAACGGTAGTTTCATAATTTAAATGGAAAAAGTAACCAAACTACATGCATAGTTAGTAGTACATGACAAGCAAAAGAATTATGTTGTAAAATATTTATAAAATAAGAATACAAAATCTGCTTAATTTACATTAAACAAATAAAAGAAAATATACAGTTACAGATTTTTTTGATATTCCGCTGTGATTGCATTTAACAACAATTTTTATGTGGAATTCTATTTCGTCGATTTTTCATTATTTTGCTTTTTTGTGCAAAGCAATTTGTAACTTTTGAAAGGTTTTTGATTTTAAAACAAAAGTACAAAACAAAATAGTAATTTGTTTGAAAAGCAATATAAATACGATAGAATCCTGTTATAACGACTCCGCTTATAACGTCCGTCCGGTTATAGCGACTAAAGTTCGATGAGTGAGTGGTTGGTCCCAATACAAACTCCGGTTAGTACGTCTTCCGGATATAACGACGAAATTCGTCGGTCCCTTGAGCGTCATTATAACCGGATTTTACTGCATTTTGAACAAAAATTATTTAATTGAATCTAAGATTGTTAACAGTAATTTTAATTAATTATGTTTGGTATTTATAAATAATGAATCTATAAACGACATAATTATGGTACTCGCTATATTTTATTTGAGATAACTTTTTCCTTTCAAGACTTAATAATATCTTATGGTATCTTTAACTTTACTATAACTGCTACAACCTTTTTCTCAAAGGCCATATACCCTTAATGCAAGGACCTTAAAAGCCAATATCAAAGTTCTAGCTTAGTTTCTCAGAACTTTAGCTAGATGGCGCTGTGACTTTATTAGAGCTTTGACAGGCTTAGAACTTTATGTCTGACGGTAGCTCCTTCAAAAAGCTTGTACGTCTTTCTGCCATTGACAACCTGTTGCATTGCTGCAATGTTGCTCCCCCATTATATCATTAACAACTTATCATCTGCGTTATCTTATCTTTGGGGACGGAAAAAACCCCATACAAGTACTAAGGGAATCTCCCAAGTGCTTCAAGTTTTGGGAATTCCGGCAGGAAGATTAATTCTTGTTCAACTAGTTCAGAAATCGAAAATAATTTTGTTTTCTTTTTTATTCAATATGCGACAGGAAAAGTGAAATCTGTTGGCGTATCGCGTGGGCGAAAAACGTGACTGTCCCAATCCTACTACTAACAATGCCTGAAACAAGGCGAAACAGGCCAAAAGAGAGTGAGAGAAATTGCTATAGGAAACTGCGCAAAATGTCACGTTTTATGTAATAAAGCAGTTCGTTTTAGTTTTTTACTCAAACCCAAAAATGAATTAAACTTGTAGTTTTTATTAATAACAACAAATCCGTCAGATAGACAAACGTTTGGAAAAAAATCAAATGAAAAAGTTTTAATGACAATTGCCAATTGTTGTGCAAAGGAAATTAAATATTCCCAGCTCCATAAAACTATATATACTTAAATGTATAAAACCAAAATAGACAAAACAAAATGAATGGCATGACATCAACAAAAAGAGAGGAAGGAAAAACAGTAACTATAACAACAAATAATGCACATAAAATGTAAACCACGTTGAAACGTGCCAACAGATATTTGCATTGAATTTTAATGCCAACCACAGAGGAGCAAAAGCTAAAGCCAAAGTTAAAACTAAAGCTTTCAGTTCCGACAGCACTGAACAAAGTGTTAGAAAATGCACAGAAATTATTTAATTTGTTATGTAAAAAATCCCTTTGAGGTGCTAATATAAAAATTGTGAATCGTAACGCAAACCCAACCTATAACTTTTATTTATCTTAAAAACATTGCGTGATTTCAATCAATATTTTTCGAAGGGGACTTCCCCGTGCCATAATTGTCTTAACCAGTTTTTGGCAAACGTTTCTTGTTTTGTTTTCTTTTATATGCCAAAGAAATGCATGCCATCTTAAGACAAACCGGACAAGTTTTCAACAACGTCAGAAAACTGTGTCAATGATTTTATTGGTGCTTGAAATTGCATTTCAGATTTGCTCTCCGAGGGCTGAGAACAAGAACTAACTGCGCTATAATTCTTTCTGATTTATTTTTACTAAACTGATCTCTATTTCTGGTTTGTTTGTCAAGAATTAGTTTGTGGAATTTTAAAGACTGCCGAAATTATGCTGAGATATTCGATCGTCTTTTGGGGGAAAAAAAACAAGTCAAACTTGTCGCTCTTGTCGTCATCGTTGTCATCATCGTCTTGGCCAAGTTGATGGGGCTTATATCTCACATACACACACACACTGATACAATCTGAAATGAGCAGTTACTGACTGAATCCGAGACTTGAGACTGACTACCTCCCATTCTTTCTTTTGGGCCATGTTCGCTTGTTTGGCTAGCGGTGTTAAATATTTGAAATAACTTTTAAGTCTTTGGTTGTTATTTCATCTATCTATCCATTAGTATGCAGAGCAGCAGTACGTTCTATACAAAGCAGGAAGCACCCAGCACATGCCACACCACAAGATGGCAGTATTTTGTATGCCCGCCTCGGTTGTTAGTTGGTTTACACTTATTGTATCATATATACATACATACATATATGTATGTACTCATCTGTATGTATCTATACACACACTAGATATCTAACTAGATAGCAAAAGTACTTCCACTCTGCGGATAGATTGATGTTTGTTGTGCATACAAAAAGAATAAATAATTTGAAATTATCACAAAACTTACGAATTCCTCAGGAAATGTGCATTTTGATCGGTATAAACTTTATTATGCTTACATCATTGTTTTCTCTCTACCATGTTGACAAGAATTTGGGTCAACATTTTGTTCATGACATTTAAAATCAAAGCTGTTACCAAGTTGAAATTCTGATCCGTAGATTCTATTGACTATTTTATTGGGACTTAGTATTAAGAACTCTTGAAGAGACACATGCATATAATGTATCTAGGTTTCGTTTGAGATTTTAAAAGAGAGATTCCTTTGTTGATATCTGGAAGTATTTGAGCTACGACTAATCTTCTTTCTTAATTTTCGTCTCACTTTGTATTCGTCTATCTTCTGAAGATTCTTTTTTCAGACTCTAAACATTTTATTGAGGAAGTAGACTAATATAAAACAAAATCTAAGTTCTAAAACCTATATTTGTCTCTACATTTTGTCATATTTCTCATAATAATAGTATTAAAACTATATTTGAGAAATTTATTTTAAATATTGTTACAAGCAGGAAGACGGAAAATGGAGCAGTTGTTCTAAATATCAACTTCCCATAAGTTTTATGTTGAATTTGTAGGGTTTTTGGTCAGACATATGTATATATATACTCATATATGTATGTACATTTCGTCTTTTTCTTTTAGACACGTTTTCTTTGCTCCCCTCTCTCACTCTCTCTCTCTTCCACAATTTCGTTTTGACATAAGCTTAGGCTTACAAAAGCTTTCCATTACTTGCATTATAACAAATAATTGTGATTATTGTTAATAACATTATTTTGGAATCGGTCATTGCCCTGAAAAAGCGTTAACTGCATACAACTGTTAGGTTGAATTCGCTTGACCAAAAGAATGAAAGTCTAAATATTATTTATGTAGGTTCCTTTCTCCTTCTTCTGGTTAAGAAAATTAAAAGCTTTTGTTGTCATTATTATTGTTGTTGTTGCTATCATTAAAGTGCATGATTAATCAGAAATATAATTTTAATAGCATCTCGTCTTGCTGGAAAATGAAGCAAAAAAAAAAGTGAAAATCATTGTGATCTGAATGTGTGTTTGTGTGTGTGTGTAATGAAATTGGTGGGGTTCTCTCTCGTTCAATGAGTGTAACTTTGTGTGTGTGTGTGTTTGTGTTTGTGTGATGTTTAAGCTAATGAAGCGCATTAAATGAAGCTCAAATGTGTTTGATATATATATAAAAGTCTGTTTGTGTGTATCTTTTAGATACATTTCCAGTAAACTCTCGACTTCTCTTTTGCTGTGCCAGTGACACAGAACCGAAGTGAACCCAACAACAAGCAAACACACACAAAAACCAAACACAGCTGCCTTTTGTTTGTTCTGAAAGGTTAATGAGTTATAAAACTTATGCCACTTACTTTGTTTAGTGTAAACGATACGCATTATTAAAATGTGCCTTATATGCGTTTGTGTGTGTGTCTTGGGTCTGTTAAATACATATAGATACAATTTTCATTTATGCCTTGTGCTTTGTGGCTTTTGTTACGCTTTCCAGAACATGACTTGGTATTTTTTGTTTTTTTTTGGCCTGACTTTCATTTGGTCATAGAATTTCACGCCAGCTTTCTTAGCTGAATAAAGACATCTAAATGGCATAAGAACAAGAGGCAGCAGCAACAGCAGCAGTAGCAAAAGAATAAAGCCAACTTAAATACCATTTAAAGAGCAGAGCGAAAAGTCAGAAAACTGTGTCAAACCTTTTAGAAAAGTGCAAAGCTCATGAACAGAATGGCAAAAACAGAATAATACCAGCAACAACAGAAAAAATACAAAAAAGAAGGAAAGAAAAGAAAATGGGGGCCAAGAAACGGGCCAACATTTAGGCAGAAGGCAGAAGGTTGAATTTACCAAAGCAAAAGCAAAAGCAGAAGCGTAACTGTGCAAGTATTTTACTCTTTTTTCGTCGTGTGTTTCATTTTGGCCAAAAAAAAAGATGGAAAGAAAAACAGGTGAAAGGGGACTATGGGTACTGGTTACTGTAATTAAATCTTATAGAATATGCCTAGACCCATAGGAGAATTGTTGTTACAATAACAACAGCAAGAGCAACAACAACCAAAACATTCGCCATGCCTGAGTTGCTCTTACGGTTCTTTTCATTTACCTTTTTTTTCGTTTTTTTTTGGCAGCAGACGAACCGCAACTAACTGCTGTTGCTTCTGCTGCCATCACTACTTCGGCCCAACCTTAAAAAATTAAACAATTGCCAACTGCAGCATCCAGCTGATGGGCGTGCCTTAAGTTAACTTCTCTTCAACAGCAACCAACTCCATCACTGACACTGTCTGACCCCCCACTTGGCCCTCTCAAGTATGTGGCAATAATGGCCCTGATAGTCCTCGAATTTCGGTCTTGTCTTGCCATGCTTCTGTCTGGCTAACAATTTTATTTAAATTTTAACGTTGGCTTACATTTAACCAATGTAGACGAGTATATATGTTTTTGGTTTGGTCAGTTAGTCAAAGGGCCAATGTGGTTGTTCGGCTTGATTGATTTCCATTCTACTCTACCCCTTTTAACATGGTGGGCATTCGAGAATGCTTCACGCCGTAGCCAACTATAATAAACTTAAAGTTGATACATTTTTCTCCACTTTACGTTTATGTCAATTTGGTTAACCACATTTTTTCAGAGGGTGTTCAGCAAAATTGATAACATAGAAACTGATTTAATTGCAAACATTTTTTGTCCCCTTTGTTTACAATGGCCTCAGACTATTTCCAATGAATTTTATGCCAAAAAATCAAAACACTGTGGATGCAAACTTCATTTGTGAACCCGCAACATTCTCGACTCCACCACTTGCCCCTCTCATCGGCCTCCTCTTCGTTCCCAATTCCCAAATTCAAATGAAATCGAAATTTGTATCGTTTTTGCAAACGCGTGCTGTTGCTTCATTTACTGTTCTGTTTTTAGCTGATTTATTTTATTTTCGTCTGTACTTTTTTTTTTAGGTTTCAATTTAATTGTTCATTGATGTCGCATATTGTTCAATCTCAAATGGTTTTAAACATTTTGCGGGCTTTTGTTAAATTAAGATAGACAACAGATGTGGGTGTGGGAAACCGGGTGGGCGGTGGCTCTGAGAGACCAAATTGATGAAACATTTCACATTTGATTGGATACTGTAAATAAATGCAGAAGAAGTTCACTTTGACTATGTCAAAGTTCATGTATATGAACTCTTTACTCCAAACTCTCTTTTGGTATCTTCTTACTCTGAGTTCATATCAATAGGTTATATTAAATATTTATTGCAACCTCCTTGTGTCTCTTTTATATTTTCCCATCTTGTCATACAAAAACTTATAAAAAGTGAGTAAAAGTTACATGTAATACATAGTGTTGATTGAAAATGTAACAGCTACTCATATCGACGGATGCAGAAAGGATCGGACTCCCTACAGACACGATTTTTAATCCTTATCCGTTTCCGTTTCCGTACCACCAAAATATTGTTCTTCAACCAGTTTCTCTCCATTTTAAAAACCTGGAAAAGACATGCTAGCTGCCCCTCTATTATATACATATGTAAATGTAGCTCTTTTATAGTTGTTTTGATATTAATAAATTGGTTGTTGTACATTAAGACTAGTTCGTACGTATACAGAGACACGGAAGGGCAGACACGGACACCTTAGATTATTTAAATAATAATAATATTCCTGTCTAACTAAACGCAACGGTTTTTCTATTGCAATCGATTAGGTTGATTTCATACTTGATGAAAATAAAAATACCCTCTGCAAGGGTATAACAATATACAAACACAACCACCCACATGCAAAAACACAAATACGTGAATCTATTATGTATGCTTTTTAGGTTTCTATAGATATATAATTTAATTTAAATAGATCCTTGTGAAGCATTATAATAATTTTGTTACAATGCTGCTAATAATAATTTACTTTTAAGATTTCTTGTGATAATTTAGTCGACTTAATTGCTCGTATTTCTATATTCTCAAAAGTATAAATAAATATTTTAAGTTATTACTTAAATTACTTATTCTTTAGTTTCCAAATATTCATAAGGGAGCTGGAGACACTTTAGACGCTTGTCCATCACTTTAGTTGAAAAAGAATTTTGAATGTTATCTGGTAAAATAAGAAAGGTTGAAAAAGAACAAATTGATATTAGTTGGTTGGTGGAATGTGCAAAGTATCAAGGATACTTTTAAAATCTGAAAGAAAAACGGATGTGTAACAAAGTTCCGTGTTTGCTTGAGGCGTCAATCTGCTTTTTATCATTTTGCTTATAGCAAACCTCGTAAGCAATTGTTATAAGTTTAAATCTGTAATTATTACCAGTAATTTTCATTGCTATTAAAGAAATTGTAGTTTCTATTTGAGTATTTTTGAAATATTTAGTTTAATTAATAATAAAGACTTCAATTACGAATTGAAAATAGTCGAATCTTTAGTTTATAAACCTTACAATTTACAATCATTTTCCTTTGCACAATTGACATTTTTCGACTAGAAAAATCCAATTTGATTGGATTTTTTTGTTTAATTAAAGTTCTGTTTGAAAATTTTAATCTGCTTGTTCAATAAAATTTTATTGAGAAACTCTACAGAAAATGTCTTTTACATTTTTTCTCTGGCCTCGATATTGTTATACAATGCAAATACATGCATATGCATATATGTATGTATGTATGTATATTGTGCATAAATATAGATACATATAAATTCAAAAAGAAAAAAATAAGACACATATTGTTGTACATTGGTATTTCTGTTTAGATTTAGCCAAGCGTAACATTTGAAGTCAAAATGTGCCTAGCCAGCTAAAATCACAAAAAATCCAAAAAATAAAAAAAGTATAAGAAACTCTTGTGCCTTTTATTTGTAAAATAACAACAAATTGTTTGCAGTTTATTTTCTGTTTTATTTTTTAATTAAAGCAATTGATTTTGATTTCCGTTTATGCCATTTTTATATTTAATTTTAAAATGCATTCATAAGCAAAAACGATAATTGCTGCGAAAATAAAGGGAAATATTAAATTAAATTCATTTATCAAATATACTTAAAATAACAACGTGAAAAATTGGAGTAGTTTGTGTATGAACAACACTTTCTTAAGCAATTATAATTTATGTATTTGATTGGGTTAAATTCAGGATTTAGATTTAAGATAAAATATTTTTTTTTTATTGGCATAAGATTACTCGGGACTCGAACATATTTTTTACAAATAACAAAAAACTAGGAAAATGTAATTAGTTACATATATCAAAGAGAAAGCCAATTATAAGGCTACTTCTTACCTAAATTTAGTTAGGCTAATGGCAAAGTCAAATGTGTCTGTAATTGCAGCAAATAGAAAATAACTAACTACAGAAAACTAAGACAGTATCTTAAGCCACTTACATACAATTAGTTGCCTAAGGTTATTGGAATTGGTATTAACCAGCGAAGTCTGTAAGCTGATGTCAAGGTAATGTCGATTAGAATCAATGAAGATTCATACCTTCACCTAAAGTACTTAAGCATTTATCTTTTAAGCCATTTGATGTATATTCTATATGCTTTGTATTCTTCAGATTCATTTAGTTAATTTCAGCAACTTTTTTTAATGATCACATGACTTTCCCTATCATTCTGGTATCTACTGGTATTTTCAACGATTCTCTATTTGCATGTCAAATAAATTTGACCTTAGGTATACATACATATTTTTTAAGCAAACAAACAAACAAAATTGTACATTATAGAGTCAATAAGTATACAAAAGATAATTTGTTCGCACTCTATACAATTATCGCATGGTCGATTCTAAAAATTTGGTATTCTCCTTGGCTTGCCCATTATGATGATTGCAAATTAAATTTAAAAGACTCGCCCATCATTAATAAGTATTATGTGTAGGTATTTTGGTTTCTGTTTGGTCTCTACATAGTTTTTATTTTTTTGGTTTTTGGCGGGCGTCTACAGAAATAGACGCCTCTCTATTTTTGTTTGGCCCAATTTGCCCAGCCATCCACCCAGTTAATGTTGATGTATTTGTATTTGATTTGTTATACCCTCTACCCATGCGATGAAAGGGTCTATTCGAATCAATAAATTGT
This sequence comes from Drosophila paulistorum, assembly GCA_018152135.1. Classification (NCBI taxonomy): domain Eukaryota; kingdom Metazoa; phylum Arthropoda; class Insecta; order Diptera; family Drosophilidae; genus Drosophila; species Drosophila paulistorum. The sequence goes on along the minus strand of JAECXG010000805.1, from coordinate 8,402,691 downwards.
GTGTCCCTGGGATGGGAAATGAATTTCTAATGCTCCTGAAGAGTTGGTTGATATCTTTAACCATTTACCAAGCTTCTGTATTTTAAAATCCATTAATTTTGAATTTAATAACTTTTATATGCTATAAGCTTATCAATTAACTGGCAAACGAGACATAAAAAATGTTTTACAGGGCATGTAAAAGTCGCAATCGTTATCACCTAAAAATTGTTTAAATTTTCTGAATTTTCGAATTTAATACGAAAACTACTTTTAGTGAAAATTGAATTTTCAAGAAGAAAACGCTTCACTGTTTACTTTTAATTATGAAATCGCGACGAAGTTGACGATGCGCAAGGACAGCTCAGGTTTCGGTTAGGTAGATTTCGTTGGTGCTTCTGTTTTTTTTTTTGGGTACGCTGTTTATCAATTTTCAATATTGACCTTTGGTTGTTTTGTCTTTGCACTCGCTTCTTGCTTTTTTCTTCATTTCTGTTTTGTTTTTTCTTTTTTTGGTTTCAAGTTAAGCTACATTAAATATACACAGCGTGTGCCGGGCATTTGTGTGTTTGTGTTGTGGTCGCTTCGTTTCACACCTTTATTTTCTAGAGACCTTTGGGGCAGATATCTTACCTGGCGACAACTGCGCCAGGAGAGGCAAAAATAGTGAGAGATTGCAATAGATGGAAAATACATATTTTTGGCACGAGACACGGACGTTTGTGTGTGTGTGTTTTTTTTTGGAATCCGTGAGAAGGTAGAAATTTATTTGTTTTGACTGCTAAAATGAAATTGAAACCTTAAAGGAACAATTCTAAATGGAATTTGGTCTTTCAATTTCCACTTATAGAAAGAACTTTAAACGTAACTTAATATGGATGAATCTTTTGATGAAATTCTTCAGATAGAATAAATTTGTTTCATTTTTTTCATTCAATTATTAAAGGTTTCTGAGGAAACAAAAAATTGTTTTTCTTAGTTAATGATTCATGCATTATACAAATTTCATTATCTATTACGCACATAAGCATTAGCTATTTTTATTTGCTGTCTCTGAGCAAAATAAAAATACTCTTCGTCCCAATCAATAGAATTAGAATCTGAATTTCTGTGTACACAAATTGTACTCGGTCTGGTGGCTATGTTTTTGTATTTGCCTTTTTAATTTTCTGTTTTCGAATAGCTGTGCTAATTAAATTTCATCAACAATGTTAGCACAGAATATTTTGTTGTCTTTTTTGATTGATTACTCAGAGGCTATCAGATATCCGCTATGGGCCATGGAGTAAGTCTAAGGCTGATAAAAATGAAACGCACTTAACCCAATTAGTTGGCCAAGTGCCGATAAAATAATTGCATTTAATTTAATTTCATTGAATTTTCATAGAGACAAAGCAACGGCAAGAGGGAGAAAGAGAAAGTGAATAAAAGTAGAAAAGAGAAAGAGAGAAAAAATAGTTGGATAATTGAAGGCAGCTAATCATTTTGTCTTGAATTAGTTGTTGTTGGTCTTTTCTATTGTTCCTCCTTTATCGCCGTGAAAATTGACGCTAGCCTGGTTCTGGGTATTGGTATTTGTCTCCGTACTAGTTCTGTTTATACTCTATAAAGCTGGAGCATGTCAAATTCATTGAGAGGTTTGTAACGCAAATACAAGAATGTTCTTTACTTAACTAGACTCATTATTGGAGTTGTTTGGCACTTAAAAGTTAGATAATTGGATCAACATACCCAATTATGAGGTATAGGTATAATTTGTTTTAACTCACTTTTCTTGCGAGAGTTAAAAAATTCATTAGTAACTTTAGAGATTAGATGCCAAGGTTGCACCTGATCAGATTCTAATCTTCTCCTAAGATCTTTAGATAAACCAATTGTTCTCTAGCATTTTTCACTTAAACGAAGTGTATTCAATTTTCTCTATGACTTTCGTTCATTTCTATATGGCTGGTTCTGCTTTTGGTTCTGTCTGCTTTTGCTTTCTAATGACTTGCGTTTCAATGAAAGTTCAATTACAGCGCCCCACAAAGCGAAAGCTTTGCGCAATGCAATAAAGCGCTAAAGAGCGCTGGAGAGAGAGAGAAATGTTTAAAGTTAAGATATAATACTTTTCAATATGTAGTATATATTTTGTCTCCAATATAGCTATACAATATACATACATATATATATATATATATATCATTGCTTTTTATGCAAACAGAGTCCTCAAGGGCTTTGTCTGCTTCTCCCTTCTTTCCCCTTCATGTTTTTGTTTTTTTTTTTTTGGGTCATTCCTTTTATACTTTGCACATTTTCTGCTTCTCCTTTTTGGCTGATTCAATCACAATTTGTCTATAAGCGGATTTTCCGTGGCCCTTTTGAAATGCCAACCAGAACAATTTGGTGGATATTTATTTAACGAAATAAAATGCCAGAATCTGAACGAGGCAAGTTTAATTTGATTTTGATTGCATTCATTAAGTAGAACTCTATTTTCGTTTTTATTTAGTTATCTATCATATTCTTCGGCAATATATTTCACATTCCTCTCTGCCACTAGCCTAAACAATTAAAATTCCACAAATTCTTTATACGCAAATTTTATATAAAATGCAATTTTGTTGCGTTTGTGGAACTAAATAAATGAAAATATAGCACATCCTGCATTTAATGGGGAAATTCGAAATGTATCTTTATTTCTGACACTCTTTCAAATGTATTTTCACATTGCATTTAAATAATTTAAAGAAATTTTAAACATATTTGGAACAAAATCATTTCAATTCTATTGATATATCTGTTCGTTCTTAAAGTCGAAATGTAATCAAGTGTGGAACTAAATCTGTAAGAGTATTTAATTTTATAACTATTTTCTTTTATCCACAGATTTTCATTTAAAATATATTTATAGAATAATTGTCGTGTATATAAAAGTGAATTTTAGCCATAAATATAGCATTTGAAGTGATTTATAAATTAATGCATATAGAATACTCTTTTCAAGATTAAAGTCTCCTTTTTTTTCTTTTGGGTCGATTAAATTAAAGTGGCTTGAAATGATCATTTTAATTGATATACATGTGCAGAATGCAACTTTTTGATGAAAACTTTTAAATTTCGTTTTCTGGAATCAAAAACTTATGCCAAAGAAACAACAGCTAAAATGGCAAGTAAAAGTTTCACATTTCTTGGCCTTGTCAACCTTTTCCTTCTCTCTTACTCTATGGTATCTTTATCTTACTTTTAGTTTCTTTTTTTTTGTTTTTTGCTTTCTTCAAGAGACTTTTGCCTTATAATTATGATACTGACATGTGTGTCATCTACCTTTTAAATTTCTCAAATTAAATCGGATTTGGATTGTTGTTGTTGTGGCTTTTGCTGTTGTATACGTTATAAATCTTTGTTGCTATTAAAATTTAATTAAAGTGAAAACAAAGTTAACGCATTGCATTGTGAAAACATATATTTTTGTTCAATAGCCAAGAAAAAACAAAATATAATATTCCCACACAATATCAAATACAAAAAAAAAAAAAAAAAAAAAACAGAAAATTAATATTGATTGTAATTGAAGCATAACTTTCAAGTGCTTCACTTATTAATAATTTACTATTAATTACTATGTTTTTGTTTGAGTATTTTATTTATTGATTAATAGAAAGCCATATTATTTGCTGCATTTTCTGTGTAACGCGTATATACTAACCAAAAAGGGTAATATCATTTTGGTTAGTAATTCGGTATATGTAGATAACGAAAAACAAGTTGACTTTTAGTCGATTTTCTTGAATTCTTTATGGCCATTCTCAGGGATTTCACTCTGACCTTCAAAAGAGAATGCCTCCACTTCTTGAAGTTTGCATTTCTTTGGTCTTTCCAGAGCGCAATTTGTTTTTATCATTTATATACATATGTACAATGAAACAGCAAAACAAGCAAATTCAGTAGCATAATACAACAGCTGTTTAACATTTTCAAAACTGAAAAATAAAGTGACTTTGACATTGAATGACTAAAACCTTTTTAACACCAAATAATTGCAAATTCTTTGAACTAATTTGCAGTCCTAATGTCAAGAATAAATAATATATATATTGCTGTATTTAGTGTACCTCCATCTGAATGAATTTGAACTCGTGCCCTTGTTTTAAAGCTACTGGCCAAATATTTATTTTAGTTTAGTTGACATTTTGCAAGGGTATAAAAATAACGACTCGAAATAGAATAAACGCTCAGGGCTTTTCACCTATTGTGAAAATAAAAAGTGTAGATAAAAATTAAATTTGCATACCAAGCTGCCTTATTGTTTTTTTTTGGTTTTTTTTGCTTTTATTGTTGCCCTTCACTTGCAGATTTTTTAATTAATGATTTTGTTATCATTTATCGCCATGGTGACAGTAGCAATTGTTGTTGTCGTAGTCGTCGACGTTGACGTTGTCGTTGTCTCCTCTGTTGATGTCTCTCTGTCATTATTGATGGCAATTTTGTTGGCCATCTAATTGTTGTTGCTCTGGCTCTCCATCATCAACAGTTTTTCATTATTACGATTGTATGTCAAAAAGTTTTGACAAGTCACGCGATTGATGCATGAAAAATATGGGTTAAATATTACTCCAGAATATTTGTAAATCAAATGAGAATAATATTGGAATCAATGTTGATTTCAGCTGTTTGCATAAATTGTAAAGTCAAAACTCTTGTAAATGAAAAATATTAATAGTCTTTATTTGGTTAGAAACTTGCAATTCAAAGAGGTTAATCTCTTTCGTTTGAAATAACAAATGCTTTCTGTTTTTGAAGAAACAAACTTAGTCATAATTTGTGTTCTTTTCCCTTGCTCCTCTCAGGCAAATGCTATTGCGTGATAACTTTTGAATACTATTTTGGCAGTTTCAGGTTATACAACAACTATTTCTGTTTAAGATCATTAGTTGAGAGCTCATTAAGTTCAAGTGTCGTATGTCATTTTAGTTACTTGAACTCGGTGGGTAACCCTTCCCCTAGACTGTCTGGCAACAGTGTTAGACTAGGCATTTTGCTAATTATTTTTATGGCATTTTAATGACTTAATTAAACAATTAACTAAGCGCACCAGCAGAGTTCAATTATGTAAGCATCAGCAGCAACAACGCCTCAGCATCTCACCAAGATGCCAACAATTAAAAGTTCATTAAAAAGAATTGCACGAGATATTTAGTGCAGCAGAGGGGTATTAAGTGCACAGAGGGGGTAGGTGGAAGAGGCTTTGGGGATCGACTCAAGGGAGGTAGGGGAATTCCGCTTGGCTTGTAAAATGAGAAAGCTGCATAAAGAGCAAAAGTTGTTTGGCTTAAGCGGCCAGCCGCAGGCAACAAAGAATCTAATTGTATATCAAGTGCAAGTGCAATTGTATAAGTGGGTAAACCAGAATGAGAAGGAATATGTCGGGAGAAAGAGAAAGAGAAAGAAGAGGTGCTTACGCCCATGCAAACACATACATATATATATATAGGAATGTAAACTATATAGACGATGCTTGTAAACTAATTCAATTAACGACCTAAGCCGCTTAACATCATCAAGTGAGCATGGACGTAGGCAACAATTGAAATCTGGGGAATTTTTAATTTCTTCTAGAAATCCAAGTATGGATTAGTTCTAATCGAGTCGATAGGATAAAATTATGTAAGCAAAAGCTTTCCAACTAAATCATTGAAATGGCTGTGTTTGTTATTAGCCCATAGCTACGCCTCTGGCTAATGACCCAGTCTGTTAGCCTGCACATTCGCCCTCTTTTTGGTTCTCTGTCTCACTCATTGCAACTGACTGACGCATAACTCAGATACTTGACAAATATCTTAATTAGTTTGGCATGATTTTAATTTTCCTAAATACATGCACTACGTTAACTATCCGCACATTTTGTTCATAACTTTTTTGTGTTTCCATTTATTATCATTTTAACAACATTGTGTTGTACAATTCACAATGAGTTGTTGTTGTGTTGTGTGAGACGAGTTTGAGAAGTCAAGTCAAGTCAAGTCAAGTTGAGTTAAGTTGAGTCGCGTCAAGTGCATTAAACTGGTTTGTGCGTATTTTGTTCGTTTTACTCACGTATTTTGTAGGCGGAAGCTTGCGGTAAAATATAATTTCAAAAACTGGGTTAGCCAGTAAATCAAATTGCCCAGACATTTGCTTATTAATCAAGTTTACTTTTCTTTTCTTACAGGTCCAAGCAAAAAAGAAGAAGCCCCCAAGACGTCACCCAAGTTGGTGGAATGTAAGTTCAGATAAGAGCGAAAAGGGGGGCATCTATTTATCTATCTATCTATCTATGTTTCACAATGCTGGGAATGTGTAAACATTGTTTTTTTTTTTTGCAAGGGAAAGAAACATTTTAGTTATTGTTTGCGAAAAAATAGAAGAGGCTAGTTTTTGGCAAAGTTTCCTCAATTGTATTGTAAATCCATCTAACTACTTGACAGCTTTACTATCTATGGATATGCTAGTATTTGTTATATGGTTTCACAGCTTGTTCATAATTAGACTCTCTGTGATGTTGTTGGATCATGTGCCACAACTCTGATTGTATGAAATTGTTCATTGTTGCTGGTAGTTTTTGGTAGATAAAAATGAGGGAGAGATACCTACCTACCCATACACAGTGAAACAGAGAGACGCAAATGTCCCATCCCCAGAAAAGAAACGTGTAAATATGTTCGCTAAAGTAAACCAAAACAAAAAAAAAACACAAAATTTTGTTGTCCATTTGTGTGTATAGAAGGCGGCGTAGTAAACAAATATAAATACCTTTGTTAAATATTTACCAAACCTGAAATATTGTCCAATGGTATACCACCTCTTTCGAGCTCTTAACCCCTGCAACAAATTGCGGAATTATGATAGCGAATAAAATGAAAACTAAATAAAAATCGCCACTAAAAGAAAAACAACCAACATATGAAATGTGCAAATTGTGTAAATTGACAGCGAAAATATGGACTGAATATAAGCGATAACTTTGATGCCAAATAATTTGTTTCCTATAGATCCTATAGCGAAATACTCTAACTATGAGTTTTATGAATATGTACCCACCCCTTAGCGGATGTTTGTGTTAAATGTTAACTTTAAAGAGAATGTTTAAGCGGAAAAAAGAATATAACAAAGAATTTGTAGATAGGGAATTCTAGACAAGGGTCAAGTACATACAGACAAGTCAATTTAAAGACAGAACTAATATTTGACTTATGTAATGGTTAAGCAGATCAAAATAACTTAGCCAAATAACTTTCAGTACAAATATTTAATACATATAAATGTCATCCATTCAAATATTTTGGCCATTTAATTTTTCGTTCTAAATGTGTCATAAAAAATGTATTAAATACTTGTTTAATTTCTAATAATGAAAATATATATAAATTCTGTTGAACATATAAGCGGCAGAATTAAATAATTATTTAAATAAAGATCGAATGAGAGTAGTCAAACATTATTATCAACAAATCCCTCAAACAAAAAGAATCATTGATAAACTTCGATTCTATAAATAAAATCATAAAATATATATATATACGAAGATAAATGCATGATTTTATCACTTTATCCACAATTTATAAGAACACTAATATGATCGGTTGTAAAATTGATATGCCTTTATGTATGTTTGTTACTGTGTACACAATATTTCTCCACTTATATATTTTTTTTTGCGTCATTTCTCTGTATGTGGAAAAATCAACAAAATATGTGAGCATGTCTGTATGTATTTATAATATTTGCTAAGTATTACTACACACACAGTTGCTGGTTGGGTTTGTGGTTTTGCGGCATATGAAATAAATGGTCAGATATTATGAAATTTTAATCAATTTCTTGACTTGATACATTTCAAGGCCAAACTAACAAATCGAATTAAAAACTAACAAAATTTTTATTGTCCAAAAATAAAACGAAGTCCTAAAGTCATCCTCAATTAGCAGCACAAATCAGAACAAATGTATAAATTTGTTGTTTTATTTTTAATATTTGCTTAAGGTAGAGTTTATGTGTCTATGTGTATATACGGCTGTAGATTTCAGAAATAAGATGATCTGTTTGATTAAGTTATCAATGAAAACATTTGAGTAAATATGGCTAAATCAAAGAATACACAGACGAAGTCATGTTTATTTGCAGTGACTTGACACATTTTTCATTTCGTTTGTTCACCTTTACTAAGATTTATCTGATTTCTATTTTATGGCTAAGCAATTGATTCAATTGTTGAAATTTAAAACCTTCAATTTAAAATGCAATGCAATTAATAAATTTATATCCCTCGCTTTCTCTTCCCATTCAATTAGAGCTAATAGAAATCAATAGTTTTAGCGAATGTGTAGTATTTCGATTACACTAGTCAGCAGCAAATTTATTTTGTATATAAATATTTAAATTTGGCTAGTCTATTAAAATATTTCCCATACGAACTGTGGTCATATTTTAATTATTTAATAAAAGACTTGACACAGCGAATTTTCAATTGCTTTAACATGCTGCAACATTGTTCACTATTATGCAAAAAGAAAAACAAAGAGTGATAGAAAAATATCGGGCGAAACCAAATTGTCAGAAGGGATTTTTCCAATTATGTTAAATAATGCACTCTGCTACCCTGCAAAAGTGGCCCATATTTAATTTGAGAAATTTGATATATACGATTTCCTGTAAATAACAAAGAAATTATGGGATTACTGATTCAGTTGCTATTAATTTGTTAAATTGTTAACTTGATGACCCACTTGTTCAGTTCTTCTCTCACCGTAAGATGTCATTCTAAAAACAAGAAATAGCTGATATCTGTCTATAAAGTAGATGATCCTTGTCAATCTTTTGCTTCCGAGCAGATTAGCGATAAAAGAATAAGTCTAGATCGGGGAGCAACTAACCGAGTGAGAAAATAAGCAGCGAGCGATTACTTGAAAAAGTGATTAACTAAAGCAGTGAATTAGTGAATATAACTAGTGAGTGAACAACTAAATCAAGAAGAATAGGTTTGGTGAACATATTTACTCATCTTCTGAAGGGAATTACATGTTTTCAATTTTCACAAAACGATCATAAATGAACACTTGTTAGTTAATCCTGACTAAGTACCATAGTCGAAACTAGCCCAAAAAGCTGAAGCTTGCAATGGAGAGTAATAAAATGTTTGCACTGTCATGCCGTCTGATTTATGCATTGTAATTATTATTGTTTTGGGCCATCATGCTGATGCTGGAATTGCAAATTTAAATTTAAAATTCACCCAGGTGGCATTCAAATTTTGAACAAACTAAACCTTTTACACAATTGACACGCTTTCCGCGTATGTGTGCGTATCTGTCTCTCTGTCTGTTTGTCTGTCTATCTGTTTATTTGTGTTGATCTCACATAACGGTTTTTGGCATTTGGACATTTACATAACTGACTCCTTGTTGGTTGCTCCTACTGCTTCTTTTTGGCCATAAACTTTTAGTATTGCCAAAATTGAAAACGTGTGCCTGTGAAAAAAAAACTAATTTAAAGAGCAAATATCAAGTTGAAAAATAATACAAATACATACTTTTACATAAAGATATATAAATATATACATATATATTATATGTACAAAAAAATTCAATATTTGTCCATAATATTACGAACAAAAAAAAAAATGAAAAAAGGAAAAGTGCAAATAAACTTTTCGCTGTCTACTCAATAAGCCGGCTAAAAAGCAAGAGCCAGCGATAGAAAAAAATATGCTGATTGCCTACAATGTAAATTTAGCTTTATGCAAATTCTACGTGAAAATCGCTGCGTACTATGCATAGTATGGAAACAACCGAAAGAAAAAAAACAAGAATATTGTGTAAGCCATGCAAATTATGCAAATGAACTTTTGGCCAATGCCAAAAGGTCAACAAATGAACACAAAACAGCAGAAACAACGTAATTAAGCCATTGCTGAGCCTTGCTCTGGCAATTAGCAAACGGCTTTTCCTCCCCTCGAAACAAAAAAAAAAATTAATTACGAAACATAAAAGGTGTCAACCTATTTTCCCCCTCCCAAAATAAACCGAAAAAGACGAAAAAAACACAGAACAAATTAGAAAAAAATACAGTAACATTAATAGCTGCGCTGGAAAAATATGCAAATTTTATGACTTGACATTGAAACGTGGCCATATTTTTGGTGTTCAGCTCAAGTCAAGTCTTCATTAACTTTTGTTGGGTTTGGGGTTTTTCTTTAGTCCGAGCCTCGGGCACAATTAGCGTGTGAATTTGGTTGCATTTCTCGAGAGAGGTTTTTCTTAATTTTCCAAGTTTTTCATGGGCTTGAGAGCTTGCTGTAATGAAGATGAAAATGAAAACTGTTGATTGTTTTCATTCAGCTAACTTTGCTTAAATTGGCAGTGGGCAGAAAAGAATTGTTAATTGGTAATTGGTTGTTTTTGTTTTAAGAAAGAGCTAACTATTAAGGAAATTTCTGGTCAGCTATCCACAAAGTTATTATTCAGATTGATCTATTGGGAAATAGAACTAAAGAGCCATTTAACTTTAATAATTTTAATTCATCCCCTGACTAAGGCACTCATCATTTTCGTTGAAGCTTAAGCGAAATGTAACGTTTCACTTATCCCCCAAAACTGTCGTTTAGTGAGTTGAACATTATATTTTGGTTAAAGAGTATTTTAGGAATGTTGAGTTGAATGTGAAAGATACTGCATTAAGGTATTTACAGAGTTATTTGTAATGAACATTTTTAATAGAGCCAACATACAACAAAAACAAACGTTACCTTTCAGTGTTTAAAATAGAGAGGCTTTGTTTCCCGCAAAAGTAAAGAGTATTACCAGGTCAGCTTACCAACTTGTCTGACAACAGTTTTTTTTGCTATCCCATGGAGGCAATTTGAGTCTTGTATACTTTTTGGATGATGCCGCATGACAAGTCACTCGATATTTGCCTGTGTCTATAACCTTTTGAATCTGGTATCCTTCACAAACATACACACACATACATATAGGCAGAGGCAAACACTCACCTAAACTGTCATAAAGTAGTAATAATAATCCTTGAGCCTACGTCGAGAGCGTTTTTACTGAATTTTTATTGACTTGACACAGAAGACACCGAAAAGAGAGAAGGCTAAAATTCAGACAAGACAGACAGGACCACTTGAGTCAGCCAGGACAACAAGCCAACAAGGATAAGGAGCAGACAATGGCTTTTTGGGCTTCAATAAAAAGTCGTCATCATAATTTCGCTGGCCTGACACATACAAAATGGTGTGTGTCTAAGGCTATGGGTATGGGTATAAGGTATTGTGGGCGGATCTTGTGGCTAAAAGCAAGGCGTTACAATAAATGGCCATAAATGCCCGCTGTTCATGCACATAATTCGCACATTTTGCTTTGGCTAATGGGTGTGGCAAATCACACACACTAACACACACACACTAAGAGAAATAAACAACAACATAAACCCGCTTTGTCACTCCTGGGCGTATGCTTCTTAATCATTATTTGCCTTGCGGTTTTTACTCCCCAAGTGTTGATTTTTATTGTTAACAAAATTATTTTTTAATTAAATTTTTACGACACGCGCGCCCAGAGTGAGCTAGAACCAAAAAAAGGGCAAAACAAAACTTCCATGTGCTATGGACAAAACTTGAATCTTTTAACTGTTTTTCTGTTTTCTTTTTTGTTTTTTTTTTTTGCTGTACTAGAATATATATGGAATAGTATTGTGGCTGCCACAAAACTTCCACGTTTGAAGAAACGGACGAAGGAAGCGACGTGTCCCGGGTAGAGATTAGGGTCGTAAGGGTGTCTGTGGGCTGCTTTGCGTGTTGGGTGCATTTTTCCGTGCACATTGTAACAAAGCAAAAGGAATGGTTGAACAAAATAAAAAGAGAAGAAAGAAATAAGGAAGAGAGAGAATAAAAGCAGCGTGCCTCAGGACGGTAAATACATTTGAACCCTTTTTTAGTTATTTCATTTCTTTTATTTTTTTAAAAAGGACTGCCATGTGGGCGTGTAAAATGCGCAAAAAAGGACACGCACATTGTTGTTGTTACTCTTGGGTTATAGGGTATAAGTCTCTTAGACTATGATCTGTTGAGAAATTGATTTACCCCTCTTTAACAATGTAAATTTTTGTCATTTTCGTTTTCCCAAATAACAAAGCAAAATTTTAAGTTTTAAGTAATATCTAACAGAGAAGTGAAATTGTCAAACGTTAAAAATAACTAAAGCAATAGAAAACTTTTTAGTTTTTGTGACTATTTTTATTTCGTCTATTTAGTTTTTTCTGCTAGAGTACTATCAATTCGTGAAGTTATTATTGTTTTTCTTTTAGTAAAAATTTGGTATTCCTATTTTATTTTTGTGCTTTGAGTTGGTTTGTTTTTTTTTGTTTGTGTCGTTTGTTCGTTTTCATCGCATTTGTGATAGTTTTTCAGAGTTGAAACGAACCGTACCGAACGGAGCATTTCATTGCCATGCCTTTTATTGCTCGACTCGCTTTGACCCTTTTTTTCTACCCTGTATTCCTCTAACCCCCGCACTGAAAAGTTTTTTGAATTTTATACGTTTTAGGTTACTTTTTGAGGTCAAAATGTGGGTGTGTGTGGGTGGGTGCGGATGGGTGTGTGTGTGTGTATGTGTCTGTGAGACGTTCAGACAAAACATATAAATTTGCAATAATGTTTGTCCACTCCAGGACACACCCATTTGTGTCCTTTCCTGTTTTATGTGCGTGTCCAGAGTCCATAGACTCGGTTTGCTTGTAGTGGTTTCGAGTGCCTTTTGTCCACTTTCGATGTCTTCAGTTCAATTCAATGGAAAATAATCGAATTTCGTATACATTACGTTGACATATAGAAAATTATGCAAATTGAAATTCAATTGATTGGAAAATTCGATGTTTTCGTCCAATCCCTCAGACACGCCCCCGCCTACATAGTTAGCTAAGTATGTTCATGGTGATTTGAGAGAGCCGATTTCCATATGTCTTTCCCTTATAAATTCCCCCACCCATACATACGTATGTACAAACATATTATGGCATATGAATTTGAATGTGATTTTCATTTTTCTTGCGTCTCCGTCCAACTTGGCTCCCTGTCTCCATTCATAAGCCTAAATATTTAATATGCAAATATGAGCAAAGTATTTTGGGCATACTAAAATCTGTTTGTAGGCTTTATTCATTATTCATGCATTCACTAATGGTCACGTTTAGTTTTGATGAATTTCATTTTGAATTTAGTCAGGCAACAAATGACATTCGTTCGTTCGTTTGGTTGTTCATTCGTTTCTGCTCCTGTTCCAGCCATTTTGAATGTTTGTTTGCTGGTTCGTTGTTTGCTTTTCAATGGAGCTTTCGGATATCCGGATTTGCCCTATTAAATCATTTTAATGAGTGTGGTAAACCGGCACCAGACAAATAATTCATTAATTTTTTTCCAGCATCGCGTAAAATGTCCTGCCAAATACACCAAACCAAGCCTTTGAAGTTCAAATATTTAGAAGTGGTTTCTCGTTGTTCGTTTATGCTTGGCTCAAAATTGAGATCTAGCTGAAATTATTAACAATGGGTTATACTTTTAAAATCATAGTATTATAACCGAAAAGAAAAGAAACTGAAGAACATGTTTCAGAAACTGAATTTACAGATGTGACACATTTGCTTGTTTACAGAGTAGCAAATGTTTTGGGTTTAAATAGATAAATTAAAGAAGTTTGGATGGTGGTTCACTTTAAGGCAGGATTGCACAGCTAGTTTCTTTCTACGATTTCGCTTTTATCCACATCCGAAATAATCATGGGAGAACATGTCGTATGCGTGATATTCACACTATCCACACTGAATAGAAAACAACCAATTGAAATGAAGTACATAAAGAACATGTCTTTAGTTTATGTTCAAGCGGGTAATCAACTTTGGGACTTTCTAACTTTGTAATCTAGAACAATTCTTTGTAAAATTATTTGTAAAATTTGCATAAGTTAATCTAATTTCTCCTCTTTTACCACAAATTTATGTTTTTGTATTGTAGTATCTGATTTTACATTCATTGAGCGCATAAACGTATTATCCTTTTGCTTTGTTTTTTTCTTTTTTTTTTCGTTTGTTTATTTTGTTTGCCTTCGATTTATTAGGGTTCCATTTGGCTTCAAAAGGCTTAACTCGCTCGACCAGACCAGTAAGCCAAAATAATTAGTGGGCCAGAACGGGGAGCAAAGTATTTGGCCAGCCCTGTTTGTTGGCTGCGTTTCGTCTTGCCATTTTTTCGGTCCTTAATCCTTGCAACAAAAAACAAATAAACATTTGCGTGAGTGCGCGCAATTGAAAGGAGGCAAAGGCAAACGAAGGCCCAGGAGCACAAGCAGGGCTAGTTGGTAATAGCAGAACCTCAAAAAAAAAAAAACAAAAAATAACGTATTCCTAGTTAGGTACACCATTAATTTCAATTAATTTGATTTATGGAAAACACCCCGAACGGCCGCCCTTTAATAGATTTTCGCAGATTCTTTTGTTTGGCAATGAGTTGATTTCCCTTCACTTTGATCCCCGCCTCCTTCTCTGATTTTTATTAATTGTTTGCCATTTTGTGCGTGTAATTGCTGTGGTTAATTTTACCCAGGATTTAGCCAGTGTAAACTAATTACTGGGCCAGTTGATGGCCTGGCTGGGATTTATCCCAATTCTTGCACAATGGCTGGGGCGACAACTTGATAATTTGCACACAAAATGGCAAAAGGCAAACAAAACGATTGTCTTTGACTAATTCTCCTCACTGCCTATGAATTTGTCTTTGGCTCTGACTGTGACTTTTCGTCATCGTCTTTGCCGTTGTCGACGACGTCGTGTGGCAATTACCTGACAGGAAAAAGCAGCTAAAACAAATAATTTGTTTACACAAGCGGCAAACGAACTTTTGAACTTTTTCTTGTTGTTTTCGGAGGCTACCGCCATCATGTTTCCACTCCTTTTCTATGCCTTGTCCTCCACCTTCTATCTTACTGCAATTTTGTTGCAAGTTACAGCATTGGGTTTTGCAGCCGGGGGTAAAAAGCGACGTCACATTAAAACCATTTTATTTGCTCTGCTCAACCAAACTGACAGCTGACAGTTGCAGCAAAAAAACAAACAAATTGACAGAAGACCTGACAATTGATTTCGGGGTTTGCTTTCTTTCTCCACATTCCCTTGAAGATTTGTGCAACCCAAAAACGAAACTGTAGGGAGAAAAACTTATGCCATTCAATGAATGCAATTAAAATGCAGCAGCTGCTGGAAATTGTTATCAAAATGCAAATTGCATTTGTTTGCTGCAAGGAGAAAAAGTCAATAACTGCTGCAAAACTGCTGAAAGGAAACAGGAACGGAAAAACTGGAAAAATGTCAAAAAATGATGGTCCTTGAAATACCTTCTAATAACCAAAGAAAGAATTCATATTATTGACAACATTTCAAAGTTTCTGAAACCGTCTTCTAAATTCATTCAATTCATTCATTTCAATATGTTTGTTAAAACAAAATAGTCCTTGTGTGTGTATCTGCAATCGAATTGATAAACTTTGAGTTTTAATCCTGCCTATTGCGTACGATTTGATATACTGAATATACCCCGCTTCAACCCTGAGGGATGAAGGGTATAAAAGTGCTGCAGTGCCCTGAAAAAATATGATGTTAAAAGTCTGAGTGTGAGCAGTATACGAATCGCGCCTGTTGAGTGGTCACCCTAGGCGATCTCGTGAGGGGTCGTGAGGAGAAAAAAAATGTTCAGCAACAACAAAAATACGGATAACTTTTCTCTGTACACTTTTGCGCTGCTGCTCAACAAATAACAATTTCAATTTCGCGTATCGAACGCAGCGTAAATTCAAATTTTGTTTGTTGCCACCATCCGTATACACCCGAAGGACTATCAGGAGCAGCAGCAGCAAGTAGTAGTTTTTATCCACAAATTACAATTTTGTTATTGCCAACCTTTTTCTTTTTTATTTCTTTTCCATAATGACAGTAAATCAATATCATGGCCAAGGCCTCGGGGCAGCGTTTGGGTCCACCAAAGTAGAAGACTTTTTCTTTTCCCCATTGTAGCTCGGTTTTGGTTGTTTCATTTTGTTTTTTGGTTTGTTGTTTCGCAGTTCTGGCTTTTTGGAATTGTGTTTCATAGGCGATGCTTTCAATTTGGAGCCGCTGGTATGACACATTCACCATGGAAGCAGCAACACCCATTCACTTATTCACTCAGTCAACCGTTCAAACAATCATTCGACCCACCCACTCTTCCCCAGTCAGTCAGTCAGCCATTCTGCCAGTCAGTCAGTCAGTCAGTCATGCAATGCAATGCACTTGAATTGCAGTTGTAGATGGAAATAAAAAATAACTTGATGCGGCCATTTTGTTACCACATTGGTCAGTCCAAAAATGCCAAGAAGTGTAGGGTTGTGAGGGGAGAGGTTGGGCAGTGTGCAGATTTTGGGCGTACAAGGATGTTTCATATGTGTGAGGGCATCAGCTTACACATGAGCTCATACCATGTGCTGCTATTCAGTCACGCATTCGTGCGGCAGAAGATGCAATTGATTGCAGTTGTTTTTTGTTTGTTGTTTACTTGTTGTTTGTTTGTTTGCCTGTAGATGGTTGATTGGTGGCTTGGCCAGTTTCCAATACTCCTTCCAACTAAAACCAACTATCCCAGTGAAAGGGGTAAAATAAATAACAAACTTATGAAAATTTTTTTATTTGTTCATTCAACTAAACTACTCATAATAATAATAAAGTACTTTGATATGGTTCATATGGGTACTTAAACCACAATTGGCTTAGATTCGTTAAAGTTGGTATTTATATTGATTCATTTTCTGAATGTTTTAACTATCATTAAGTGAAACTAATTTGGGATTAATATATATGTACTTCTAGTAAGAAAAATATTTGTAGTTTGGTCTACAGCCATTCAGTTGACTCGATGGTGAGATCCAGTTTTTTTAAAAGCTAAGATCATCGTAATGATTTTTTAAACTTTATTAAAAATGTTAACCTTTTGTGGTTAAAACACATAAAATTATAATTTGTTTATAGAAAGCATTTTGTCTTTCAGTTTAACAGTTGCTTGTTGAATTTTTGCTTAATAATTAACGCTTCCTACTCAGCCTCTAGTGACTTATGCAATGGCTGTCAAATTGTGAATGCTGTAGCATTTGGATGCTTTAAGTGGACACATTGCTTTAACTGTTAACAATGTGGAAGAGGTTTTTTTTCTTGAGCCTCAACGGTTCGTTCGTTCGTTTCGCTTTTTTATTTGCTCTTAGTTGGCAGCGCCTTATGACATTCATGCTCAAATGCGCTGCTCCTGCTCCTCGATGGTGGCTGGTGGATGTCACATAATGCCTGCGCACACAGGTAAAACCAAAACGCAATATGAGACTCAAAGTGTGTCACTGGCAGAGTTGAAGGCAGCCAGATAGAAGCGCGGGCGGTTGAAAGCAAGAAGGAAGAGTGGCAGACACCAACAGGCATTGTTTGGCTTTTTCTGTTATGTGTTATTGCATCCCATGCCACAAAAAAACAACAAAAACTGCATGCTACATAAGATGACTGTGTGTGCGTGAGTATGTGCAAGTGTGTGTAGATATACTGTGAGATGTCTAAGTTAAACATGAAAGTGAAATTTTCACATGCTTGGCTCGTCGCTGCTTCCGTCTCTGACATGAGGGCAGGAGTGGGAAGGTGTTCACGTTTATTGTTACCTTTGCAGCAGCCAGCGAAGGCAAATGGCAACGGCAACAGCACCAGCGTCAGCATCAGCATCAGCATCTGCATCTACCATCCATTGAAGCGAAGTGCAGTGGCACAGTCATAGTCAGGGGCTGTCGCCACATGGAAAAAAGAGAAATTGCACTCAGGCTTTGGGGTAGAGTAGCAATTGCTTCTAATTGTTATGGCCACGAGCATTTCAACTTTATCATTTGCTTTTGCAGTCTACCTTTATTTTCAATTCGTTTTTGTTTTACAAAATTTGTCAACTTTTTAAGCTGGCGTTGAGCCAACAGCAATCTAGCAATTAAATTGGGAGATAAACGCTCATCAGCTTGATAATGATGGAATTATGTAAAACAAAAAGAAAAAAGAACGATGAAAAAAAGGATTTCTCGCGCACTTTCATTTTGTTGTATAATAAAAATAATGTCAATGTAAATTGCCATATTAAGCGGCCAACAAAAATGATTGCGATAAACGCAAATAAAGCATTGACAAACGGTTCAAAAGTTCCCCCCTACCCGCACACCCACAGACTCACACACTCACAGAAGCAGAGAGGATGCTGCAGGATGTGGACGATCTGCGGAGAGCAATTACGTTGAGCTGAAATGAGCTGGAGCTCGAGCTGAAGCTAAAGTTGAAACAGGAGCAGCGAAATGAAACGATGTCTGGCAATGTCCTTTTTTTTGGTCGTTCTGTTTTATTTTCATTTAATGCTGCATTTCCGTTTCCGCGTTGCGTATACGGAATGTGTGTTTTAATAACTGCCGGCCGTGGCAGGAATGTCAGGCGTGGCTGGAGGCCGTCAGTTGGCCTGTCAATTACATTTGAAATTTCTTGCCATTAATTTTGATGCCCTCGCTGGGTCTGTGGGATGGCTCTCAGCGCTCTTTTAAACAGATTAAGGACACTTTTCGGCTTCGCCACTGCCATTGCCATCGCCATAGCTAGTCCGTCTCAGTCTCGTGTGTCCATGCTCATTTCATTTACATATACTTTTTTCTTCGTTCTTGCTTATTTTTTTTATGTTTTGTGTATCAGCATCCTCCTGGACAGTCAAAGTCATTAAATTTATTTTTGTAAATGTTCTGGCTACACACGGCGCCCATCACATCCCTGGACCAACCAGGCGACACGTCGCCTCCAATGTCATTTCTCAACGCAGCGGCAGGAGCAGCTGAATTCATTTCATTCGCAATCAGCAAACGGTGAAATATAAATTGGGTAGTCCCAGCTAGATGTGGGCGTGTCAGCAGCCCACCCAAAAGAACCTACTTCATTTTGCCTGGTTCTGCCATCAAAAAACATTTTTTATCAGGTGGACTCCGTCCGGCCGGCAGCGCCAACAACTGGGGCAATTTTATTTACTTCAGCGCCATTTCTCTTTTTCGTCTTTTTTTTGTTAATTTGATTTTTATCTGCTTTTTATTTATTTTCATTCTCATTTTTTTCGCTTGTCCTTTTTTTTGTTCTTGTTTGTTAACACAAACTTCTACTTGAATGTTATAAGCTTTTGGCATCTCATTTGCACGTCCAGTTGATTTTTATTTAAGCGTCTTCTACACTGACGAATGTGCAAGTTGGTTGAAAGTCTCAACAGTTTGGTTCTCCTCTTATTGGGTTTCTTGCTCCTTCACAGTTTGTGTTGGCCTTTCGTTTTGGGGTGTTATTATCATCATCGCCGCTAATCACAGCACAAAGCCAACGGTTTATCCACACCTTTATCCTTTTGCACCTTTAGATTGTTTTAATTAACGCTGCCAGGCATATTGCCTGGCTATTTATTCTGCTGTCCACTTGGCTTTCAAACCAAACAATGGCAAAAGAAAAATCTGAAAATGTTGGGGGGGAAAAAAGTAAAACGAAAGAGTAAGTTTTTCGCACGCTGTTGGGCGAAAAATTTACCAATTATGCGTTAGCTCCCCTAATTGCTTCCTTCGCTTAATGCCCAGTCCCTTCATTTGCTCTCTTCTGGCTCCCCACTTGATTTTTATAATAATGATTCCGGATATTTAAGTAGTTGTGAGCATAAGCTGCCAACGACTAACAAAAATAACAACAACAGACATGCCAATAGCCATGGGCAGAAGTCCGGGGACCACCAGAAGCAGCAGTGGCACAAAAAGAAAAAGAAAAATCTAAGCAGAACAAAAGGCTCACATCATAGGAAGACAGTGGAAAATCCAATGCACAGTACAGTGGTATTAAAACAATGGAAACTTGAATGAGTATGAATTTTTGGCCTCAACAATGAGTAAAAAGATTGGCCTAGTTATCATATGTAAAGCGAAATATCATGTGGTTTGAAAACGTTTTTAAAACTATAACAATATGCTATTTACATTTCATTAGTATATAAAAACAGAAATCTGAACTAACTAAAATAAAATACTTATATGATTTAAGAGAATTATCAATGATAATGTTCGTCTTGAAAATAATACAAAGTGGAAGAACCTTTTTTGAATTTGATTTATAGTCTTGTGTTGAATCATTAGTAAGCAGCAACTTCAATGATGCCTATTTAATTGTCATTTTGGTAATTTTCAATTTTTAACTTTAGCCCATTGTGGACAGACTGAAGTCAGAAGAAGGAAGCAACAAAAAAAAAAAAAAATAACTGCTTAAAGCAACAACAGGAAAACTGGCATCTCGTAGTCATTTGTGCAGAGTCTAATGATTTCCGCTAGTTTCCGGTCGTTGTCAACGTCTTCCATCCTTTGCCTTCTTCTCATCACAATCTCCATTTCCATTTCCATCTCCAACTCCAAATCCATCTCAATGCAATGAGATGAAGTTCCCTCCCAAAAAAGAGAAGAAAATCATTCTTTTTGTTGTTGTTATTGTTGTTTGTTAAACATGCAACTCTCTTTTGTCTGATTGTTGTTGCTGCTTTTGTGCGTGCTTCTGGTTGATAAAGAAATTATTGTAATATGTTGCTCGGGAACTTAATCAAATTGTATGGCTAATGGAAATGAAGCGGTTATGCGCACATCGAGAGACCTGAAAACATCCATATATAATATATATAAACGCACAAACACACACACACGCACACCATCTGACAGCCCCGAAGCGGCAATTGTTGTTAATGAAATTGTCTGACAAAATGTGCTGTTGCTGCCGTGTGAGCGAAAAAAAACCAAATAACTTTGAATAGGCCGGGGCCTGGTAATGAAATTATATATAATTGCTTATAATTTACCAATTTACAGTCCATAAAAATGCATAAACCAAACACCGTCAAAAACAACCACAATACAAATACAAATTCAATTAGTTCGTTTTGAACAAACAAAACGAAAAAAAATTATTATAGATACATATGTACATAAAATAATAACATAAGTCATACTACACTTAAAGAAACAGTTTGATTAATAATTCCCAACCGAAACCGAAATCAAACGGGTTAAAGTGACTTTGTTAGGGTCAAATTTGGTGTGGTGAACACAATTTCAGGATAGGTGAGTTGTTCTTATATCATACGACAAGTAGCTGGCAAAGTGATTTGGGCAAGCTTTATTTTATAGTTATTTTTATTTACAAAAATACGGGTATACCCAAACGTTTGTTTTGAACTAAAATTTCAATTATCATTATAATTTTTGTCTAGCTTTCGACCTCTTTGAAGTTAATTAAAATTTGGTTTGACAGCTGAAGGCAATAAATCTTATGAGTATTTCACACTTTAAATCATCAACAGCACAAAAGGTGATCAGGTTATATGTATAGCCATTTCATGAACCACCAAGTTATATAATCAGCAGACTTTGTTACAGATATTGGCCACATTTTCAGTCCCATAAGCAGTTGGGAATTCCGTCTACGTGAAGATCTATTACAGACAATATACTGACCTTTTGTGTCCTTGTTTTGATAAAATAATAATATTTGAAAAATTTTAAACGTTTTATAACGTTAAAATTTTGAACAAAATAAGACGAATACTAAATGTTATGTTCCTATTGGCTTCAAAAAAACTTTTTTTTCCTGTTTATTCATTTCTTTGAAAACAACAGACTCTCACGTCTAGGCAATAAGTATATAAAATATAGAAACCGTTCTGAATCAGAATTATTAGCATTAGCACCATTGCTTTTTTGTAGTGTATTTATCATAAACTTAGACATATTCAAATTGTTATTCATATGGTTGATAAATCATTTAAATTGCAGTTTAAGTATCGGCCATTAACATGCGATTCATTATACAATTTATAGGAAGTGTTATTGGATCCCAAAAAATAGATAGAACTTGTTAGGTCTAATCATAAACTAAGGCAAAAAATGCATGCATGACACATGCAAAAGTCAAATTACGAAATTGAAAAAACTAAAGCAAAAAAAAACTTGTTTTCCAATGAATTCCCATAATCAACTAACTGTCAAGAGGCGATGATGTCGTGTGAATTTCGTTTTGTTTTTTGTCGCTATTTGGGTTGGTTCTGCTTCAAAACTTGTTCCGTCAACTTTATTTTGAAGTTTTTTTTGTTTGGTTTTTGGGAAGATTTCAATTGCAATTGTGCGGCAGCACTTAACTGCAAGTAGCTCTAGTTGTAGTTGCCGTTGCAGTTGCATTTGCAGTTGTAGCTATTGTTGCAATTGCAGTTGCCACTACTGCTGCAGTTATTGTTGTTGTTGTTGCTATTTGCACAATATTTCACGCATACGTGCTCATCGTTTTTTTTTTTTTTTTTTTTTTTTTGGTTGTCGTTGTTACTGAATGGTAATGGGAATAAAAATGGTGTTGGCAGGCAAAATGCGCTCTGCCGTAAAATTGCGCACAATTTTGCCTTTTGGCTTTAACGACAACAAACTGAACACTCTGGCTCAGTTCCCCGATTCGATTGGTATGCGTTTGTGTGTGTGTTCAACATAGCAGAAAATTATGAGTTAATGGATTTGGTTAAATATACATGACACACACACACACATATAGTGTGTATATTTTTATAATGTGTATAATTTTTATATAAGCACTATTGTTTTTTGGTTGCCAGTTGTAACTACATACTTATACATATATTTGCACTAAGACAACAGCAATAAAAACTTTAACAAAAGCAATATTTTTCTTATTGTCAATGTTGTTGCTTTTGTTGATTGACAGACCATGAAAGTGTTAGCTGTGTTGTTGTCAACACGCTTGTTGGGCATTTATCACCGCCCCGAAAACAATTTGCAACATTTTGCAAAAAGCTGGGGAACAAAAAAAAAACTAAATCAATTTCAAGTTCAATGTTGAAACGAAATTTTCCACATGAGAGAAGGGAGTGAAAATTTGTAGGAGTCCCATTTTCTCAATTTTTTTCGCCCTCTCTCTCTCTCTTTCTGTTGAGTGCATAATCAATGTAATTAAATGCGGAAATTGTTTGGCGCAGTGAAAAACTCATTTTGGCACTTGGATGTTAACCGTTCCATTTGAAGCGCTCAAACCGGCGCCGACATCATTAGACAAGTTACCGAATAAAGAATGGGCGTTGGCAACTTATTTGGAAATACGAAGAGTCGATACTCAACCCTGAATAATATATAGAATATATTTTCAAATATGGCAAAGTGATATTGAGAGCGTAAGTAGTAAGTCTAATAGATACTTACTGATGCAGTTCTTTCTAGGATTTCATTATTATCTTGTCTTTGAACATTTGGTTCGTGAACCCCCTGAAAGGGTATATCAAATGGTGGCAGACATACCAGCTAAACTCATCAAATAGTCAGGAACTTGGCTGTCGTTTCACACACACATATACACAACCACACACTCACACTCACATACGCAATGAAAATTTCGCAATTATTTAGCTTAATTGCTTTCAATACAACATCGCCGCCAAAATGTTCAACCACATAATTAGAAAATTGGAATATAAATGCATTTGCCATAGAAGTACAAGGACTAAAGAGAGCATAAAGATACACATATAGAAAGAGCGTGAGGGAGGGAGAGAGTCAAATGTGTAATTTAAGGATGGTCCGTTTGTTTTTAGTCCATTTCAATATCAATTTCAATAACATTTCCATATTCTATTTAATAGCATGAAACGATAATTTAATTTTCTCAAAATAGAAAAAATGTGCAAAGTGAAATAATATTTTTGTTTAACACCATAGTTAACTAAATAAAAGATTATGCATAAATTACAATTATATTTATAATATTGTCCGAGCTTTGCATACAAATCCCATCTCACGATACTGGCTGAGTTTTTGGCTTATTTCATGTGAGCCTATTTATATTTTGTTATTATTATTTTAAATATTTATGCGATTAATTTGTTTTATTTTAAGTGCACCACTGCTTTATTTATAATATCTATATACATATATGAGAATATGTTTATACATCGTGTCTATTTGGCAACCATTTATTCTCTTTTTTTTTGGTTATGTGGTTTACTATTGTGAATTTATTTATTTAAATTGAATATCCGTGCGGTTGATTTGTGGCAAGTTGTTGTTTTTTTGTTCTTTCGTCATTTATATTTGTATGTGGAGCATTGTAAATGAGTAAGTTACGTAGGCCAGAATTGAGGTAGACGGGAGGCATCTATCTGCTTTTGTCAGTGAGAGATAATTAAAAATTCTTTACAAAACGAAAATTGTAAAATTAATATATACCATGTGAATACCTGACAATTGTAGTGAAAAGATATGGATTGTATAAGCATGTAATCGGATAAAGTGAGTCAATTTTAAGCTCTTTTCAAATCTAAAATATGAAAAATTTGCATTTACCATAAGAGTTGCCAAATGATTTTCCTTTCCCTCTTAATGCTTTCCTTTTTGCTTTTATTCATTTTCTTACTGTAACTGTTGTTGCCTTTTGTTGTTGTTGCTGCTGTTATGTTTCAGGCAAAAAGCGAAATTGCATATTTGCTTTTATTATAATAAATGCCAATTTAGCTGACTGCAATTCAATTACGTGAGCACCGTAAAATTTTCCCTTTTTTGAGTTTTTTTTTTTTTTTTATTTATTATTAGTCTCTTTTTCCCGTTTTTGTTTGTTGCCTTTGGTCGTCGGTTTTTCCATTGCTCACACAAAACGTGCAACTCTTGAGTCGATTGTCTTTCTGGTGTCTCATAATCTCAGGCTCATGATCGCAGTTTTGGGTAAAAAAAACGTGAGCTTGTTGGTGAGGCCAGCCCTCAAAGCTAAATAAGACTGAGGACCAGCACCCAATGATGACGATGGCAATGACGATGACGATGAGGATGATGAGGCTACGTTTGAGTGAATTGGATAATTGGTTATAATTTGAATGGCTCAGACAGTGGGCCGAATGAATTACCCAGCTCCATTTACTGTCCAATGCAGTCACTTAGACAATCAGTTTCGATTCCCAGTCTCAAGCTCTGTTATCTGTTGTTACGTTTGGGCATATGGATTAACCTTATATCTTCACCCTAATATAAGGCCAACGTCATCATATCAATTCTGAATGCTTTTGTTGTTATCTGTGAGAAATGTGTGGATACATGTTTTGTCCATTATGTGGGCCTATGGACATGGACAAGTCGTAGCAGTTGATGTAATATCTGAAACAATGGCACTGACAGAAATGTTCCTCTTGCTTCATTTGCAGGCAAGGAGATAGTTATAGAATTTAAGACAATCAATCAACACTATGCTACATGTGGTTGATTGAGTTCGAGTGCAGTTATTATTAATTATGAGAGCTTACAATTTTAAATATATGCCACATAACAGCTTTATAGAAAATGATTATAAGTATCAAAAAACTATTTATATATATATATATTTATATATATATAATCTCCAAGATTTTTTTTCTTTGCGCAGCTTAAAAAATCCTTCATAAATTTTTAGCAAAATGAACAATTTTCCAAGTATTTATTACACATGGACATGGCGACGTCGGAAAATTAAAATTACCACATTTTTATTCAGTCTAGCTCGATCTAATTAGCTAAACTTCTCTCTTTAAACAATCACCAGAACTTTGACTTTATATGTGTTGAATTCACTCAGAGTTGAAATACACCAGTATTTGTTTATAATCCACATATAAGGCAATCGAACTTCATAACAGTATCAAAAACATTTGGTTGAAGTTGAGGTAAGGCAACAACAGACAATAGAAATGAATAGAAATAGAAAATTGCTAACAATAAAGCGGTCTATTCTTAATATTGAAAACGTCTTAAAAAAATTCTAATCTGATCTATTGGCAGTTTTCTATCGTGTTTTTGCTCTTTATTATACCTAAATGAAGCCCAATATTCGGTAAACGTAACGTACTTTATTTTAGACCTTTTTTGTTCCGTTCCATAGTAATAATTCTGATCAATAAATCGTTTTATATCAAGTCAAGTAGTTCTCTTTAATGTAATTTAATAATTGACGAAGTTTTAATCAGTTTGTAGTTTAGTGTATTATTCCTCAGTATTTTGTCTCTTTTGGGTGTATTCTATTTCATATGACATGTGTGTATTTAGGTATATTTAATTTGCATTTGAATCAATTGTCTTTCGAGCTATTCACTTAACATTTCATTTAGTGATATTATTTTCTGATTGTTGCTGATGTTTGTTTTTACTTTAAATGCTAATCAAAATGTTTTAATTTAATGCCATTTTCAGTTGACAATTTGTGTTGGACCAGAGAGCAGGAATTTGCATACAATTGAATTGTATCAGTCTATCTGTCTGTCTGCCTGGGAGCTAACAGCAGCAGCAGAAGGCGGAGGAGGAGGTGGAGGCGAAAGAAAGGAAGAGGGAGAGTGAGTGGTGTGTGTGTGTGGTAAGTTTTTGTTATTTCATTGTTTGGTTAGTTGGTTATTTTATATATATTATTCTTTTTTTTTGAATTGTTACGTTCGTTATCGTCAAAGTGTTTAAAATGCCCATCCATGATATCGCACACAGTAGAAATCTGGGGTAAGGGGCGACAAACAGACACATATGTTCAACATACGCGACATGTCAGCGTGCTTGGTGAGGGAATTTATTGACGGAAGGGGGACCATTCTGATATATGCATACCTTCATACCTACTGATATCCGTGGGATTAGAATTTTGTTTGCCAACTCTCTCACCATGGGGCTCTGACCAGTTGAGCCATGTCATCGGCATGCAAATTTCTTCGCCTGCTTTTGACATTTGCATGTGACGCTCGCAATTAAATGCGTGAATCGTATGGATGGGTGGTGTGGCAAGACAAATGAGTTGGGGTATATGGAGTCCAATGGAGTTAACATAAATGCGTCATGGCAAAGTGTTGCGTGTTGCATTTTAAATGAATATTTTATGGGCATTGCCAGTGGCGTTTTCTGCTTCTTGCCGATTGTTTCAGTTGGCTGCGTGAGCGTGCGCCTTAAATTATGCAACACTTGATACAATGCAAGTTAAAATGCATGCTTTCTTCATTTTGCTGTTTTTTTAAGTTCTTTTTCACTATAATTTATTTAAAAAGCATCTTCATTCCACTCTGTGCACAGGAGGCATACATATTTATGTATGTAAAAACATTAAAGTAACACAAATATTTCAATCGATGAACAGTGTCAAAAATCGTTCGTTTTGGTGACAGTAAGATAGACAAGTAACAGCTAAACTATGTAATATTTGTATGCATGTACTTTCATGGAGACAGAAAGCAAGGTATAAAACGAAATATATATCTAAGATTACATCTTTTTTTTTTAGGAAATCAGACAGACAGTCTCCGCATGGTGTCGCTAAGTTACTAGCAAGGTAGCTAGAGGGACATATAGATAGATAGATAGATAGAAAGAAAGATGGATAGCTGTGGCAATACTTAGTTGCATACCAGACATTCATCTCAATTTATCGTACTTAGCTGCATATCCGGCGCAGATCGAAGTGTCGTCTACGTATATCAAAGTCGCCAGCTCAGAAATACATACACCCCACACAGAGGCAGAGACTCATGTGTGGAGTTGATGTTACGATTACTTACTCTCACTTGGCATTGTGTGCGTACTGCACTTGTCATCCGAATGCCTTTCAGTCTCTTAGATATCCCGATCCCATACGACCCGTTGCCCACTTTTGCCTTCTAGAGCAAACAAGTAATTTCACTTGACATGCAATTTTTTGTGAGCCATCTATCTCTATCTCGCTCTCTATTCCTTTATTTCTTTGCGTGTCACTATTTCGGTCTTTTCTCTGGCACAAACAAAATGGAATAGCAAGAACGTTGCATCAGATAGAGATGAAGCTAAACACAGAGAGACGAGCAAGTGTCCCCAAACCATTTTTGATTTTCCATTTCTCCCTGTCCCACTTTGTCCTGACAAACAAAAAAGAACGAAAGTATTTTCTTATCTAACCGCAAAAGCTGCGCAAAAGTGAAAAATGTCAATGCCAAGACAAATGTAAGAAGTGCACAAAGAGCACATGCACACTGGGGCATTGATAAGGGAATGCTTTATGCTTATCTTCTATTGATTTCCCCGTATGCAATTTAGGTTTAAATAACATTTTTACCAGGAATCAGTCAAACAAGTGTTTCTTATCCGCTTAGTTTACAACTTAATTCAGCTTAATATCTTAGTTTGATGAAATCCATCAAACCAGCAAAGATTGTTTATGGCCTTGGGTTGTATTTTGAATTTACTTTATAAGGATTAGCATTTAATTGAGCTGTAGTTGAGTAAGGGATTAAGTTGGTAGCTCATAAATTTATTGCACACATTTATAATCGAATTACCTTATGCTGTTTCTATTCAATTTGATCTTGTTATAATGCTCTAAAAGAAAACCAAATTTCTATAGCATACAAACAGGGATGGCAATTTTGTTTCCGTTTTGCTTGCATTTTGATTTCTTTTACTTAGTTGCCTTGTAGTGAATATGTATGCAAGTATGTACATATATATTAGTATTTGTAGTTTGTTTAAAGGAATGCCGGAAGCTTTCAGTTTGGGACAAAAGCAGCTTTCTATCCTCATTCTTGCTATCCATACATCCATGCATTCAGTCAGTCGAATGCGCCATTTGGCATTGATGTGGCCGGGGTCACGGACTGACTTCAACCTAACAAATTCACCAACATTTCGAGTCGTTTAGCTGTATCAGCACTTGAACGTTTTACACATCCTGAAAAGACATACTATACAAGTGCCTTTTACTTTTACTCCCACTTCTATTTCTATTCCTATGTATTGCCTTAGTTTTGTTTTGTTTTCGTTAGAAAATTGTTTGCCGCTGCTGCTGCTGGTGATGCTTTTGCAGTTGTGTTTTTTCGTCCTTTTTTTGTTTTTGAGAATTATCCGCTTATGCTAATCTGTCTTACGTTTCAAAAATTTCTTATTCTCTCTCACTGTCTTTTATGGTGTTAGTATCCGTTGTCCAATTTTCTTTTTTGCCACACATGAACAGACTAAATCAGCTTTAAAAGATAGCCAAAACACGATAGACAGTGGGAACTACAGAAAGAGACAGAGAAAACGACAGAAAGAGAGAGAGAAATATTCTGCTACTACTTGAAGTTCCTCATCGTTTTCCTGTCTTGCTTCCTTCAGTGGCACTTCAAGGATGAGTGTAAGTAGCTTTCGTTACGTTATTCCACTTCTTTTCTTATTATGAAAGGGCGACAAATTGACCAAAGTGTTGGCCCTTTCGCCATTTGCATTGAGTTCCCTATTCTTCGTTATCCGTTCTCCATTTAAGCATAATAATAATAATTGCTGACTTCGTTGTGTTCTACTAACTAACTACAAGCAGTGTTTAAGCATGATTAGCATACTTTTTGTCAAGAACTCGTGCAAATTGTGTTATGAATTAATCGAAATTCTTCAGCTCAAATCAAGCGGCAGTGAAATCGATGTTAGTCAACGAAATGCCAACATACGGAATCTCTTTACACCCACGCCCGCTGCAATGGCCAAGCGTAAGGAGGCACGAAAGCGTAGCCAGAGCAGTGTTAGTCTCCAGCGTAACCATTCGGAAATGGAAATGGGCCAAAACTACTTGTACAATGGCAATAATGGTAATCACTATGCTGATGATAATGATGATCAACATGGCATGGGAGTCTTGAACGCTTTCGGCATAAATCAATTGCCAATGACTGGGAATCAATCAGCAATGAAACAATACCATGCCGTTAACGGTTATGGCCAGAACAATGCCAGCCACAAGGACGGCCAAAGCAACAGTAACAAAAGCAACAATGGCTGGCATCAGAGCGCATTCGAATTGGCCATAAAGCCAGCTTCTCGTTCAGCCTTAGTTCATGCTCCACCACCAGTGCCTTTGCGTTGTCGTCAGCACAAAAGCTGGAAGTCAACGAGCCAGCTGGAAAATTTTATTAACAGCAACGAAGAGAAACAGTCAAAGCATCTGCAGATGGAGCTGGAGCAGAAGCAGCAGCAGGACATGGCTGTTGACTTTGGTAATGAAATGACCTGGGGCAAATCTGCAGAGAAATCGCAGGCACTGAATCACCTGAGAACGTTGTCGCCTTCGTCGTTGTCGTCAGTGCAAGCAAGATTTTCCCTTGCCGCTAATGCTTATGATAATAATGATTTTAACATTGACGATTATGATGCTCATGATGATGATGCTGCCCCTGCCACTGCCACTGGTAAGCTGCTACCGGACAAGGAGCAGCCTGAAAGTTTGCACAGCCAAAGGTAAATTGACAAAGCGCCAAAGCAAAGCAGAGCAAAAAAGAGTACACAAAAAAAAGCAAACAGAGAAAAGCAATAAGTACAAGAATAAAATAAAAACCCTAAAATGCTACCAACTAACACAATTGCGATTTGGGTTTCCATTCAATGCCAACATTCATGCTTTTCCCCTGTTAGTCCACCATCAAGACTTGAGCAATTTGTTGAAGTTTTGTCCATCTACAGTCCTTCAATGAGCCAAAAAGTGTAAGCCAAACTAACCTTGACACCCCTGAGCTAACCGAAATTGCAATTGCAACAGTTTGTCCAAGCATTTGCATATCGAATTGCAATTGGAATTGATTGCTTGGACGCTTGGTCGCTTGGTTGCATGGTTGATAGGATAGGAGAGGGTTACTAACCCTATCGGAAATCGAAATGTAGCTCAAGTGCAACCGCTGTATTGCACATAAAGGCAACAATAACTACAACAACAACAAATCGATATGTCTTATGTCAGCTGCAGTCAATTTGCGATTGATAGTCCCTACCTCTCACCCTCCATCCCTCCCACCATACATCTATCCGTTTTAACAAGCACACTCATATACAATGAACAACATTCTCGAACTGCATTCAAGCGTGGCAGAGAATAAAATCATGCTTAGAATCCGGCGAGAAGGGAGCCGGAGAAGACGCCGTGGAGTATAGAAGAGACGGAGTGGTGGAGTAATGCATTAAGCGTGTCAATTTCTAGCTATTGCACAATCGCTGATTTGATTTGTAACTATAGAGTATGTTGGGTACGCGGGTTACGCAGCCATCCAAAATGCAATCAGGCATGCCGAATAAGGAGGGCAGCAATGACTATGGTCATGGAGGGCACACACACACAGGAGGGGGGAGAGATTGAGTTTTAGGGTCCGCGTTCATTGACTGAACAGGCTAATTGAGCTGAGTGAAAGGTAGCGTTAAGGCATTTGTCAAGTTTTGATTGAAAGTGAATTTGATTTATTGCAATTTCCCTTTTCCTTTCTAACATGGAAAAGAAAAAGGAAATATTTATATTGATAAGCTCAATTTTAGTGCTTCAGTGAACATTAAAGATATACATAAAAACATTCAAGTTGATTAGAAAAACCTAACACATATTAAATAGATTCTTTATATCGGAAGACAGTTTCTATTAAAATTCTACTTTAATTGAAAATAAAACTCAATTGTATGGACACCAAAAATTGTATAGAATTTGTTTACTTTATTAGCTTAGCTTTTTTTGTTTGCCACTTTAAGAGTATTACCAATTAGGCACGTCTAAAAATATATATTTATACCCTTGCAAAAAGAGTATATTAATTTTGGTCAGAAGTGTGCAACGCATCTCCGACCATATAAAGTATATATATTTTTGATCAGCACGACGAGACGAGTTCAAATAGCCATGTCCGTCCGTCCGTCCGTGTGGATCGACGCGAACTCCTCCTAAAAATTTTGCACGTAGGCTTGTATATAGATATAAACGACTGTGCCAAATTTGGTCAAGATCGGGTGACTATATCAGATAGCTCCCATAGGAACGATCGGTCGAAAACAGTGACTTTTGTCATTAACTTCGTTACTTTTGACGCGATTGCTTTCAAAATAAACATTTATTAGTTTAATATATCTGTTAATGACTGTGCCGAATTTGATAAAGATCGGATGTCTATATCATATAGCTTCCATAGGAACGATCGGTGGAAAACAGTGACTTTGATCAAAAAGTTCGTTATCTCCTCTTTGTAGATAAAACGTTTTCCACTTTGACGGCTATAAGTGAGAAAAGAGTACCAAACAACTTGCAAGGGTATACAAACTTCGGCGCGGTCGAAGTTAGCCCCGGCCCTCTGGTTTTATTTTGGTTGCGTAATCTGCATGTTCTCCACTACATCTAAGGGAAAATTAACTGTCATTATCTTTCTCATATCTAAATAATCGTCTGTTTATTTTTTCCCCCCGTATCGATCTTTAATCAATTTCGATCGGCATGAATTCTTATCACTGTCTACGTAATTTCGTTTTGTTTTTCCAAACTTACACATGTTAATTTTTCCATACTATGACACGTTTAAGCACTCATTGTATACTCTTGCAAAAGAAATGTTTGTCGATTATGGCCAGAAGCTTGCAACGGAAAAAAGAAAAGTAAAATTGATATTAAGCCTGTTGATGATAGTTAATTAGACCACTGAAAGCTCTTTATGCTTGCAAGTTGATTTTCTTTTCAAACATTTAATGCGGAGTGGGTTGGAAAAAAAAGTAACCTTGTTTTTGACATGCCTACAGGGTGATCCGTCAAAAGAGTATAGAGCTATTTGCTGTATATTCAAATTGAGTTTAGCTCTGTAAATTTGTTTTCTTCTCATTTTTTGCCATTGCTTTCATTTATTTTTTGTCTCTTTGCTTCCCCCTGATTAATAAAAACAAAGCACAAATTGGAAGGGAAATCGCTGTCACTCAGCGACGAGACGACTTTTTCGCTCTAGCGTTGTGTTGTCAGCAATTGCATTAAAACGATGACTTCAGTTGATGTTGCTTTCGCCCTTTCTGCTCCTCCTCCTCCTCTCCTCTGACCAACAGTCTCCCCTAGTGAACTCGACTCAATCGTAAGTGCGGCGTTTAAATATACCGCATCAGTTTAATTTAATGCAACGCAGCAACTTTATCAGGCAACAACAGCAACAGTAACAACGACAACGGCAACAACAACAGCGTGTTAAAACAACAAAATGCGACGACAGCAATTGTTGTTAACTGAAGCTATACCTCACACCCGTTTAGACACACTCACACACAACACGCACACCCAGACATATGTGTGTGTGTATAGACATTCGATGGCTAGCGCTTATCGCTGATGTTTTGTCTGGCTGATTCTCTCTCTAACGTTGTGCATATCACCATCATTCCAAGCAAATCCTCCATTCAGTCCTGTCTATAGATTACGTGTGTGCTTTGCATTCAACTGGCCATTGTATTGCCCCATCATAACCCTATTGGTAATCCGAAACATAGACGTAGAGAGTATTGTGTTAAATACTTACACGAAATTAGTCCACAAAGGTGAATCTGGTTTCCTTTGAAACTGTAGTTTGATTTAATCCGCGTTGTGTTTGTGAAAAGTCTTTTGTTTTGTCAAATCTTTGTAAGGGTTTTACTGGTTGAAACTATTGAGCTACGCCTATGATCCCTTCAATGCCACTTGGCTCAACCAGTCATGCTGGCTGCCTGTCAAATCATCTCGTCATGGATATGAGCTACTGTGTCTTTTTACGCTCACACTACAGTTTTCAGGCGCCTGCAGCGTTGGCAATTGGCACGATATTTGATTTGATTGACGTTGCTATGCTATGCTATGCTTTACCCTTCTAAGCCAAATTGCTCCTTTTAGCCAACGACAGAGACGAGGACATAAACAGAGGGAGGCATATGCCGTTTTCTGTCAATTTCTGGTGCCTGCCTTTGTTATATCACTTTACTTATCTATCTGCATATCGTTCGTTGGTTGCTTCGTCTCTAATCAGCAATTTTCATCCTTACCTTCTCATTCTTTTTTTGTTTCTGTCTTTTTGACATTTAATTTGTGTAACAATCGCAAGTTTTGGTTATGTCACGTCAGCGAAAAATACTGAAGGAGTAAGACAAGTGCAAGTGTTATGCAAGCATAAGTCTGTCAATCACTGAGCGTTGTATTCAATTTGCAATCCTTAGTTAGCTAGCTGAGAGAAAACCCCATAATCCTTTGGCAGGAAACAACGTTGCCCGGGGTTACCTCCTGTTTTTGGTTTTGTCAGGTTCGGGAAGGCTTAAACAACCCCATGTTGATTCTTCATGTGGGCAAGTGAAAAAGGTTCGTTAACTTTACACTCGTCTAAAAGCTAACTGGCAACAATGGCCATGACCACCATTTCGAGAGACAACCGTTCCTGTTATAGTTACAATTCAAATCCTGTCCAAACAACAACAACAACCAAGTTGCAAAAAAAAAAAAATGAAAAATATGCTTCACACACACACAGACTTGGGGCGAGAGACAAAAAGAGACAATAAAATAGAACTACTACAACCAGACAGCAACTACAACAACAAAACCAAAAAAAGAGAAACAACAACAACAAAAATAAATGGCTGCTGTCGCATTTCCGGCAGCAGTCAACATGGCGGATGTCATGACGCCGCCATTGCCGCCGTTATGTAAACCAAACTACCAAATATCTGTATATGCAAGCCAAAATAAAAAATTGGTATTCTTTTTTCCTCGCTCTCGCTCTTTGTTTTGACTTTCTGAGAAACAATCTCATCAAGTTGGCAGAGATTTAAGTTGTGGCGTTTGTCGTGGCCTGTCGAATATATTATGGCTCAAATGGTGTAAAATCGGACTAGGTTTTCTGTCTTTATTAAATTGCCTTTCTACCTATGATAGGGATTATTTAGGTTCTAGTACATAAACACTGTTTCAGATTAAAAGTACTCAGAAAATTAGATACACTAGAGAAAAATACAATGCAACTGATCTTTTTCCAAAAATAAATAACATTGCATTCCATATTCGAGAATTCCGTTTTAAAATATTAAGTTATCTTAGAATATCACAAGTGTCCAAGCCCAAGTACTTATAAAATGAAAATAGTTTTTAACCCGTGAAAACGGGGATCTTGAGTCTCACCAGAATAATATTTAACCACTAGAGTCTTAAATTTTCTCTATAAACTCAACACTTTTGTATATAAAATCAGTTAAGGTACTAGTCACATTTTTCTATCTATGCTATTTTGATCTGTTCATCAACATAAAATCCAATCGATAAAAAGTTATTTTAATATATATTACAAAAAGTTATTTACTAAATAAACGCTAGAAAATTTTCCAAAAACGTATTATTGATTTTTGCATATCGATAAATCCGTTAAATATTTACCAAATTTCAGGATATCGGATTTGTTTTTGAGAATTTAATACCTAGAAACTTATTATTTAGTTTTTCACATAAATTAAACTTTTTGTCTAATAAAATATCACTTATATGCCATTAATTGTACGAGAAATGAGATTTTAGATTTTCACTTTGAGAGAAATCCGTTACACTTGTGGAAGAAAAGTCAAATAGTCCACAGATCAATTGAGTACTTATTTAAATTGATTTGGCTTTTCCTTTTTTTTTGGCTTGCTTCACTTTATTCAGGTTTTTTTTTGTACTGCATACGATTCGCGTTATAATTTCATTTTACGACCACATTTGATTGCATTTCATATTAGTTACGCACTAACAACACATTGCCCTGCATCCTGCCTCTCGCTTCCCCCAACTCAATCAATATGAGGCCGCCTATTATTTATTTTGCTCTTGGTGATAATAAAAGAAATCTTTTGCTCTATTTACAGCTATCAGACAACGGTAGGGCGGTCAGCACCGCTAGCCGAGCGATTGCAGAGATTCCGCAACCGTCAGCAACAGCAGCAAGAGCAGAACGAACAGCAGGAACAGCAGCAGCAATATTACGTTAGTGCTGATATCGATAACATACCGTTCATTGGCCAAGTGCAGTTATCAGCTGAACAAATAGGCATAGCCAATTTGCATAGCCATAACAAAGGCAATTTCGGAAATTCAACGAATCGTCGGTCAAGTGCGGGCAACGTATCAAGTTTAGTTGATGCCATCGGGCGTTACTCGCCAGAGGCCTTTGATGAGACAGAGCCAGAACCAGAACAAGAGCCAGACTTATACTTAGAGCAGCAGTTCGACGAGGAATTAACGCCACGACGACGACAACGCGTGCTCATCAAACGGCGCACTGTGCGCACTGCCAAGCAGTCGCCCTTGGCCTCTGCTCTAGCAAACGAAAACACAACAACAAAGAGGGAACCAAAAGGTGGCATTGCATGGCTCTCTAGACTGCAAAGCGAAAAGAACAATCAAGTGGTTGCCGCAACAGCAACATCAACATCAATTCCAACATCAACAGCAACTCAAAGTCAACTAGAAACCAAGAACAACAGCAACAATCCAATCATGGCCGTCCTGCGAACTATGAAGTTAAAGGAGCGTCTGGCCATAAGCTTGGGTGCCACTTTAGTCTTACTCACACTTCTGCTCATTGTCGATGTGCAAATGGATTTTGGTGTGGCCAACCGTCACCTCCTGCAGCAGCAGCAACAGCAGCAACAACAGCAACATCAGAAACTTCGTTTTGGCAGCAACATCAACGATTACGATGCAGCCAGCGGCAAAGGAGCAATGGGTGCTGGTATATTGCATGAATTCAAACGCAAATTCTTACAAAAGAGGTAAGTGAATCGAGTTTGATTGAATTAAGACCAAATATTACTGGGCCTGCGCATTGATTGTAGGATTTTATGCTGTGCATAAACTTTCTTTGGGTATTACAAAATTATACACAAATCTCAAGGAGGTCAAGACGCTAGAGTTTTGGTTTTATAGCCTTCCACCGCTCACCCTCACCACTATACCACAGACAGAAAAAAGGACGACCAGGTACATAATTCAATTTAGTTGAATGCAACAAAAGTTGCAATAAAACTTGGTTGGCTTGGTATTAAAACGTAATTTGCTACTACCCCCAGAAAGAGGAAGAGGGGAAAAATGTCAGTAGAAGGGAAAGCAAAAAATGGGTACATTAAACCCCAAGAAACTTCTTGGAAAACTACACAAGTCGACGTGAGAGGGAAAAATTTTAATGCCCCTGTGTATATAGGCAGCATGGGTAGAAGAAGGTTTGGAGAGGGCTTAAAGGGGATCCCAAGTCGCTTTACATTTGCGCTTTTCTCCAGCTGCGTTAAATGGTATGTGCGGCGGGGTCTGCGGCGGAAGCCGAGTAATAAAACATCAAAATGAAGCAGCAAGGCGCAAGGCGGAAGGCAACCTGTTAAGTCCTTTCCTTTCAGGTGCAACAAACGATGGCAACGCCAACCAACCAGCCAACCAACTAACCAGCGTACCAAAACAGAACATAACTTCGACTCCGTCTCTGACTACGACTCGACTCCATTCGACCTGACCTGAACTGACAGCAGCGGCAACATAAAACGCCAATGTTTAGCCAGTAAATATTTAATTAATTCATAAGTCGCTTGCCACTGCCTCACCAGAAGCAACAACAACAACAAAAACGGTGAAAAAAATGGAATGAAAAAATAAAAACAAGAAAAACGGAAAAGAAAAACGCTTGCCATATTTTCCCGGTCAAAAGCTGCGTGAGCTTCTTTTGCCAAGGCAAATGCAAAATTATGATGCCTTCTTCCATGATTCTCTCCTTCTTACCCCACGCCCAAAACGTCTCTTGTGGCAGTATCTGCATTGGGTGGGTGGTTGGTTCGGTTCTGTGAAACGTAATAAATTCTATTTAAGCATCAAATGTTTGGCCCCAACCTCCACCAGAGACACACAGCTCCTGCGGCTCCTCTTTCTCGTGTCATCTCGTCCTGCTTTATAAGTTTTTAATTATTTCATTAAAAACTGTACCATCATCATGGTGATGCTATAGATGTTTTTTGTTATCTGGAAAGGCGGTTAAACGGGGAGGAAAAAAACCGATATGAATTTCTAGTGCAGCATCTCTTTAATTGCCACTTACAGCCAGGGCCGTGCTCACAGCCAATGGCAGAACTCCAAGCAGTTGAATCGTTTCCGGTCTCTGAGATTTGGCCAGCATGAAGAGTACCATACGTTGTTGTTCTGCACTCAGATTATAGAATGATATATTATAGATTTCGTACATGATGTCGTCATTCTGTCAAATGGCCAAAACGAGATTATTATTTAGGCTCTCTTAGTAACTTGCATCTAATTAATGCTTACACAATTCTCAAGCAGGGTACCCAATATGCAATAGAGATACATATTGGGAATAATGCATATTAAATATGGATAGGCGGCCAGCCATTCTGTTGTCAGGGTAACAAATATGGTCATCACAATGCAGACAGCTGAGGTTGTTATTTGCACCGAAACCATGCTATAGAAAACACCATTACAATCGCAGACGAATCTGAAATATTAATTATTTCGAAAATAATGTCAAGAAATTTACGAATAACCGTATGAAAACATACGATTGATATTTTTGTTGCCATTCAATAATATTGGTTAACATTTTGGTGGCCTGTTTGTATTTCTCTTCCGACTGCTCTTCGACATATAAATTCAGAGATCGCACCTTGAGCCTTAATATATCGGCAAAGATAAACGATTGCAACAAATAGATTATGATGCATATATCTCCTGCATATAGACCGAAAGCACCACAACAAATACACAATGCATGGGCACTTTGTGTCAAGATGTAGCCAATTTGGGCATTTGGATCCACGCCAGGAATACGAAAATGCATAATCATATATCGATTGCCAGTCACCAAGCCAGCAATTAGGGGTGTACCCACCATGCCAAACAATGCTAGGATATAGGATAAGGCCGTTGCGATAAGTGAACGCTTTGTGCGATGCAAACTCTTCCACAGAATATCCTTATAGCCATCGTCATACAACTCCATGCCTTCTGGATCTGTCTCAATTTCGTATTCTTCATAGATTCCAGTAATTATCTGCATCAAATCGTAGACTTGGCGTGCCGTTGATACTCCAGTGTATAATTTATTTACACCCTGGACGGCGCTACCGATCATGCAACATGCTTGCAAGCCAAACATCCAGTTCATCTCTTCGATAACAGTGAAAACGGTAAAAGATATATAGATCGTAATTATGGCCGTAACTATCGCTGTAATCACATTAAATCGATAGTTTGGCACATAGATATCAGCACCAAGTATTTTTCCAATGAAGCGCACAAAGCGCATAATCCCCGTAAAGGATTCACTGGGACGAAAACCGTTTGACGACATGCTTAACTTCCGAACTGTGACTAAATTTCTCAAAAGTTCTTCCATCTATTAAATAGGGGCTTAAAATTACTCTGCTTTGGGAGCTTCAGCGGCTGCAAGTGACATTGTCGCAACTACTTAAATAATAGCTTAATTATCCACGTGTCCAACACATGTCCAACTATCGACCAATGGTGACTTGTAGCCTGTTGTGTGTATGTCGTACATTATTTTATTTGTATGGCTCAGTCCCCGTGGCTAAATGTCACGTGACATTTTAATGAGGAAAGTTTTGCAATAATGTTTAATTAAGTGCATGCCCCAAAATCATCGATCAAGCTTTGAATGTGCAACACACAACGCAACTTGCTGCTATTGACAAAGGCTCCCTGTTAATCGGCTTTGGCCACAGAATCAATTTAGCATATTGCATAAATACAAAGCCACTGGCAGGAGCGAGCACTAGATAAAATGTAGGGGAGGAATACTTACGATTCATTCAGGTCCGGATTATGAGATGGGCTATTATAGATGTATTTATACACAAAAAGGGTATACGGGTATTCATTTTGGTCAGAGGTATGCAACGCATAGAAGGAAGCATCTCCGACCATATAAAGTAAATATATTCTTGATCAGCACGACGAGACGAGTTCATATGGTGACAGTGACTTTTATTAAAACTTCGTTACTTTTTATTTCACATTTCCCTTAAATTTAATACTTTTCACTTTATTAAAGATGTACAAATCCTAACTACCCTAACTTCTAGACCATTACATATGAAAATACATTCATAAAACAAATAACTGAAATTTGTCAGGAAAATAACTAAAGAATTAATGTTAAACGAATTGTCACTAATTTAAGAAAAAAATGTTCAAATTCGTAAAGGACGTTGATCAAGAAAGAAATATGAATCAAAGCAAACATGTATTACAGGAAAATTTAATATTTTTAATAAGGAATTGCTATGTAGTCTATAGGTGATAATTTGTTTGCAGCTAGCACACTTTGCCGCTTGATTGTTAATAATTATTAGTCAACGTAAAAATTTTAGAAGTAGAAAACCGAATTCTATTCGCCGTTTTCAGAGTCCTATTTTCTCTTAATTGTGAGCAGCCAATGACTCACAATTCACTAATTGAAGACGTAACTCTGTTTATCGAATTTGAAATACTATGTAAAGAGCAAAGTAAGTTTTCAGACCAAACCAAATTTCATTTGCTCTTTTGAATGTATTCATGCAATGGTCAGCAAGATAGTTTATGAGATCTTACAATTAGTCGGTTATATCAGATTATTCTATTACGACCAGTTATAACTTAATCATTCTTTGTGAGCCCATTTTTTATTGTCTAAGCTAAAATCATTGAAGACCGGACTGAAAGACTCTCTTATAATCAATAAATGACAAATACTAACGGTGTCCAGTAGCGATACGATCGTAGCGCTATCGATTGATCCAGGGATCAAACATTAATTTACCCAAGTCGTTGCATATGGGTCTTGTGTATTGGAACAAAAACAATTACCTTACTAAGTTGGTATAAGACTTCGCAAATGTGAAACCCTGACGACATTTACTTATTAAGGCAATCTATTTATATGTTTTTTCTGAAGAGCAAACGTTCCCAAAAGCTGCTAGAATCTTAATCCAATTAACACAATCATATCAGAATTCGCCAAATTGTTTCGTGACCCCAATAAGCCCTAATCCGGCCCTGATATAACAAAGAGAGATAGACAAATGGCGAAGGGAAAAGAAGGGTAGAGATTTTTAATACTTATTACCACATAAAGTGGCATTATGTGGTAAGTGTTTGTGCGTCTGTCTGCCTCTCTAACTGTTCCTTTGTATGTGTTTGTGTGGTTCTGGTGGTGTACGCGTGTGTGTGTGTTTGCGCATTTACTCTGTTTTTGGCCATAAAGCGCGTGAAATCTGCACATGCCTTTTGTTATGGTGAGGAAAATTCTTAATAAGCCCTTTGGCAAAATGAAAGCGGCTTTCTCGGTTTGGCGACTGCAAAACAAACAATAACAAATACTCACACACACACAACACACTCTTGAAAAAAGTTAAAAGTACACCCAGCCGACGCCGACTGATGGCAACTGTTTAATTGAAAAACTTTCGCATACCTACTCCTAACACACATTTATTCGTTCACCTTTGGCTTGTAATACTTTTCCACCCACATTCACTTGCACATTTAACTTGAAAGTGAGGAAAAGGCTTAAGACAATTCGAACAAAAATTAAATACGACAGCATATAAAGTTTTCAACCAAGTATTATTTTACCTTTAATTTTCTTTGTTGTATTTCTTTGTGCTGTGGCCCAGCTCAAATTTTTTTTTTTTTTGGGGCCCAAAAGTTCTAAACCATTCGTCTAATGATGCAAATTTTACATATCCCATTTTGTCATGTGTAACTAACTAGACCTCGTCATTACACTGCATGGGTTGGGGCATATTCAAAGCGAAAAACATTTAAATACATATATATTTAGTCATTTATTTTAACGAGTCCAGGCCCAGGGCCAGGTGGAGGCCTAAGGTTAAGGTAAGAGCAATTCCCATACAGAAAACGATCTTAAAATCTCAAGCAGCTGCAACTGCAAAACAGTTAAGACTTTTATGGCAAATTCAAAAACTTTAATTTATTTCTGAAAAGCACTTTGGTAGAAGGACTAAACTGCGACAGATTACTACACATGTGACTATGGGCTGTACATTAGGGCAATGTTTGATTTAATTTATAAATGTAAAAGTCTGAAAATTATATCATCAGGAATTAACATGTTTTGGGAGTGTGTTTTATTTTTTTTGACTGAATTCTTTTTCTAAGATCTGTCCTTACTAAGAAAATTATTAAATTGTATGAATATATTGTATAAAACATTATTAAGTGATGCGGCAAGAAAGATACAGAAAGTTTTCAACAAATATTTAACGAGACTTGTAATATTTAAGCAGTCAATTTGTGCCACTGTAACACTTTTGAAAATCCAGAGAGTTGCTTACATGAGAATCGGAGACCGAGGATGACTTCTCTGAACACACACACGGAGAAAGAGAGGGAGACAAGAGCCAGCAATTTTAGTTTACTGCTGTTGGGTTTATTTTTCTTGTATGTCCCCACACTCCTTGGGAAACTGTCTGAGTATATGTATGTACATCTTAGATAAATGCAGCTCAACAAAGTTTCAACTTACCTGCCAGTGCGTGTCTTTATATGCTTAGCCATGGGGCACTTAGCTGAACAGCTCCTGCTACTGCCACTCTTCGGTC
The DNA here is from genome assembly GCA_018152135.1 of Drosophila paulistorum. Lineage (NCBI taxonomy): Eukaryota > Metazoa > Arthropoda > Insecta > Diptera > Drosophilidae > Drosophila > Drosophila paulistorum. The sequence continues at coordinate 8,360,191 of JAECXG010000805.1, read as the reverse complement.
TGCTGCAGTTAAGAGGAAGGACCACTTGGCAGTTGCAATTAGCAGCAGGAGAGCTTCAGACCATTGTCAAGTGTGCCCCAACTAATTATGGCCCCGTAAATTTCTTCTCTACCACAGTTTTTGCTCATGTATTAATCTTTCTCTATTTTTTTTCTTTTTCTGTTTTGGCATTTGCAGCAACTCATCGGGCTCAAAAGAGGCATCCACTCAAGCCACTGGCAGTCAAAGTGGCGGGGTGGCCGGCACAAGCGGTCAAGATGGTGGAGGCAGTGCAGCTGGCGGAGGTGCTGGTGCTGGAGCCGGCTCTGGCACCATGTCCACACGAAAACCCATACCACATGATCGGTATGTGGATCTACAGAAGCTTCTGCTTACCGATGAGTACTCGCATGTCATAGCCGACAATGCGCCGGATGTGACAATGGATAATCCAACGTTAGGCGAGATGTTGCACCTGAGAGGGGGGTAAGTGCCTTTGCAAAGGAAAATTGAGTATAAGTTGGACAAAAAAAGCAGAAAAAAAAGGAAAAATTCAATTTCCCCTGAGCGGAAGATATAATGCTTAGAGTGTTTTTTTTACACACATAGACCCAGAATCAGACCCAAGACCAGACCATGTCTAAAATCCCAGAGTCACAGACACAGACGAAGAGCCTCTATCGTTTTGGTATTGGTACTTTTTGGCTTCAACGGAATTGAAATGATTTTTATTGAAATTTACGCTCCATTTACGTGACACATTTACGTTTTAGCCATTTGCTCTAACGTTTACGTTTTGCTCTCTCTGTGTCTCTCTCCCTCTTGGCCCATCTCTGGTTAAGTGTTGCCTGATTGTCGTTGCTAGCGTTCTTATTTCTGTTGTTGTTGTTGTAGCTGTTGACAACGATGAGAGATGCCGCTTAGCGATAACGTTGATGACTTTGCTTGTCTCAACATTGCGTATGCGTAATTTCATACGAGCACAATCAAATAAAATTGCAATAAAGAAATCAATGTGGATTTCCACCATCCACAAAACCTAAACCTCTCAAAATACACAAGTCCAATATACCAAAACCCAAGACCCAAGCCCAAAACGGAAGCTCAACTCTCAATTTGAACCCAAAACCGTACTCTTGAGCAGTTACCGTGGCAAAATCGTGGTCTCCCTTCCATCTTCAACTTAATGCTGCAATGAAATTTATTTCGTTGAGTTTTCCAGTAATCAGCTTAGTTTTCTTTCTTTTCCCCTCTTCACCTCTTGACGTTTTCTTTCTTACGTTTACGAGACGCACAGACACTCAAAAAAATGTTGAAGCACCAAAATCGTTTTCGTATTCCTCTTCCCTTTATTTTTTTTTATTGAAAATTGAAAACGTAGCGTATGAGTAATTTCATTTGCCTCAATAGTTGGCTAAGTTGCAGGAAGAGAAAATAAGAAGAAGAGGAAAAAATGAAGCCAAAATGGTAGAGAAAAAGCGAAATCGAGAAGGAGAAAGGGTTAGGTGGAAAATGCAAAGTGGCAAAAACTTGTCAAACTTAAAAGTTTGCTGTCTGTTATTGTTGTTGTAGACGAGTGGGTGTGTCTGTTTGTTGGTGTGTGTCTGTGTATGTGTGTTTGTGTGTGGATAAGTGGGCGTTGGCATTAGCATAAAATGCTTGATTTTCTAATTTATAGCACATCACCGAAAACCAAGCTAAAACTTTTTTTCTCCTCTGCTGTTCCCTTTTTTACTTTTGATTTTTTTTTTTTTTTTTTTGTGCTGCACGTAGCACAAATGCAAATTTCATTAACGAGCGAAATTGCTGCCAGTAAAAGTGCAAAAAAAGGGAACGAAAACAAGTGAAAAAAAAGAAATGAAAAGGGATTTCTTGTTTTATAGAGATAAAAAGAGAGGGAGGGATATGAAGGTATGAGATACACTTACACGATAAGCACGCTTAGAATAATCAAAAGAGGTCGAATTTGCTTCTTTTCACAATTCGCAAAATTGATCTAAGAATCTTTTAAGAATCTTAAATTTTGAAAAATTTTAAGTTTTTTGTTAATGAAAATTAACACGAAGTTTTTGTGCCTTTTACTTGGTAAAAAGGTAAATTGTGGTAAACGAAAAAAAAATGTTCAACTTGTCAACTTGTGATTTAACCCATTCATCTATATTGATTCTTACATATTTTTGCCTGATAGGAATTTTCTTTATTACTGCATTCCTTGACAAGCCATTTCCTTATTTCATGTTACCCTTTTAGGCTATTGCTAAAATTGTAGTACTTATATGTTAGCTGAAATTGGATCAACATATAGTTAGTTGGCTGGCTGCTGTCGCCAAAAAAGAGAGAGAGAGAGAGTTATATCTCATTAAAATTCTGTCGTTTCGCGCTTGGCATTGTGAAGTTGAGCAGCCGCTGGAGACACGCCTGGGCTGGTGCGATGCTTCTCCATGCGCTACGAATCTCCTTCTCCTCATATCTCATCTATGTAGTTATATATGCCTGACATTGTCTTTTATCTCTTCGAGCCTCTTCGCTTTGCGGCTTTTTGTTCTCGTTCAGTCAGCGCTTTTGCATACAGCCGAAAAGTATGCAACGTTCATGCCGCTGACGCTACTCAGGTAGCTCTGCAGCAAAAAAAAGCAACCAAGAGGCAAAGAGAATATAAAGAAAAGGTGGGAAGAAAAAAAATGCAAATTCATCTAAAATTACACAAGATGATATATTACACAGGGCGACAGTCTAAAAAGTCAGGTACATGGCCAAAATTGGCTAAAATATAATTAGTTGAAAAAAAGTTTTCACAGATGCCACTGATTCAGCACAAGTCCTGTAATGTCCTGGCATCCTCATTGGACTTGCGTTTAATTAGTATGACAAATTTTTAATTAGCCTGCAATTGCGGTCGCGTTAAGCTTGGGGTTTGTGGAATTTGTGAATCCGAAATCTTATTTCGTCAACAACAACAACAACAACAACAAAGAAAAATCACAAAAAAAAGGATGAAAACGGAAAAAAACACTCGACTGCAAATTGAGCAGCTGTCGACCCGGATCTTGGTTTGGGTAATCAAAGACTATGCTCAATGTCGGGTGAGTGTGTAAAACTCGGAGAACGTGCTGACATTTTGCGCCACATCCTATCCTGGTGCTGCTGCCTTGTATACTCCTTGTGCTATTCTTGGCTGTTAGCCGCCCATTCTTGTAGTTCTCAGCTTGGTCGTCTCGATCCCAGCTGCAGCTGTTTGGGCTGTCATTGGTTTTAATGCTCGCCGCTGAAGTTTTATCCTCGCTACAATATAAGTTTAATTTCACTTTTGTTTTTTTTACTTCCTCTCTTTCAATTCCCTTTCCCCACCATTCTTAGAACTCGGTTAAAAGTGTCCGCCCCATGGTCCTTTCATCTGAGCTGTGTGCTGCAATCTTGGTCCGTCCATTGGTTGGTTGGTCGCGGCCGCAAAATTTCACACGCACAAAGTTTTCGCTTGTCTCTTACTTTCAGTACCCCACGCCCTTGCATTTCCATCTTTCTTACTCTATCCATCTCTTTCTCTATGTGTGTGTGTGTGTATGTTCTAAGCAGCACACGATGTGGCTGTGGCTGAAACTAAGGCTCTGTCTCTGTCTGTGTCCTCTGCTGTGGCTTCCCTCTTTGAGGATGGCCCAGCTGGCAAGAAGGTATTGCGTTTGGTAAAAAGTTTACTGGCGTTTTTCTTATGCTGAAACAATTGCTAGGCGGGGACAGCATGAAGAGTAAAAGGACAGCGGCATAGCAAAGGACAGTCTAAGATGGAGAAGGGACTAAACAGTAAAGGGGACGATGTCGAGGCTTAGGCAAAAGGCCAGGACATGCCGACTGACAGCTGTTATTATAGTACCTACAGTCAGGATAACAACAGCAGCAAAATCATCAGAAGCAAGAGCAGAAGTGAACGCGGGAAGGGCTGGAGGAAATATAACAAGTGAAAGCAAGACACTTGTCCGGTCTTAATATTCACTGAGTTTTATTTAAAGTTGAAAAATCTTTTATGCACACAGTGGGCAAAAAAACGTGGTTTAATAGCAAAATAATATCACATAAAGACTACATATTTGAAGTCTTAACTTATTTCATGTGTATAGATTATATTTTGTCCAATTTCTCTTCCATCTATTTAAAGCTTTGTATTCAAATTTTTATGAAGACCATAGCATTGATTATACATTCCACTGTGCCCCCTTTTCAACGAAGCATAATTAAGCTGATTAACGTGATCCTTGAGTAAGGAATGGTTCCGTCTTCCCACAATTTAATATTATTTCCTCAAAACATAATTCAAAGTAAACTTTTAGCTAAAGCAAACAATTATTTAAAAAATTCCTTTTTCAATTATATGTATTTCTTCTCTGCTCTGTGGTATTTTTGTTTAAGTTGTCATCACAAGGGAATAACACGATTCTGTGGATGAATGAAATAAAGAGTTAGAGAAAGGAGACATTGTCGGCTGGTTGGTTGGTCTCTTGACTGGTTGGTTAGTTGGTGGGTTGTAAGTGCCATGCGTTGCTGTCAGTGCGGTTGTCAGCGTTTTGTCTGTATTCTGGCCATGTGCCGCGTGCCCATGCTAATTCCCCGCAACGCTGAATTCCCACTTGTTTTTCTATCGTTTTCTCAATGTATGTGTGTCTGTCTGTCTCTCTATGGGTAATGCATTGCATAAAAATAATGCGATTTTGCTTTGTTGACTAGCGGCCGCTGCAACTGATTTACGTGACTCAATTACCAAAGGGATTTCGGGTGCAGCAGCAACAGCTGATAGTTTAGTTACTATCTCTCTCTTTCTTTTTGTCCCTCTTTTTCTCTCGCTATTTAGCACCGTTTTGCTTTTTTGAGTCTATGTATAACCTATTGGCTACTGTAACATCCTAACAAGCCGCTAACCACAACATATTGCCACTTGGACAGCGTCCAGTGCTTAGTCAATGTCCAAAACTGGCTGCTTCATCAATTACAATCTCACGAACCCCGCTGCCCAGCTCCGTTAACATCTCTTCCTCCCACAGCCACTTTGAGTCCAAGTGAGTGTGTACCGCATTTGACAAATGAAACATTCGCTGAAATTTGACTTACCATGGCAACAGCATAGAACATACTTTGCACCATGAATGAAGTATGATGAGGGGGTTAGTGTCGAGAGAATGTGAGGGGCTAAACCCAATTCAACTCAACTTGGCTCAACGCGACTCAACCACACTTGGTGTCTCAAACGAACCCTTGTCACTGGGCCTTCCGTTTGTGGTTGTCTTCATCATCATCGTCATCATCCTCATCCTCATTTCTGGGTCTTATGCCTAGCAACATGTATAGCTCATGACAATTGCTAACTGCCTTTGACTCTTGCCATGTTACTTTTTAATTGCCGCCAGGCGGCTTTAAAAATTTAAAAGCCTTCCTCTTGACTATGGAATGGATATCAGTGGAAAGTCTGCAGTCTCAGGAAGTTGTCGTCATTTCCATAAAAAGCTAAAATATTGAAAGTCATTCCAGTGGGTGGAGGGTAGACATTTGTTTCCTGCCAACGAACAAAAGGTCCTAGTCCTAGTCCTCGTGTCGGTGGTAGTGGTGGTGGTGCTGAGGTGGTTGAGAATGAAGTATCACAGACGTCAACAAGCAAATTATGAATAGAAGTCAGAGACAATGGATCGGGTTACGTGAGTGCATTGGCAAGAAAAAGACATAAAACAGAGGAAAAAATAAAAATCCTCCAAAGATGTTGAAACAGAGCTGCATAAGTATAATGCTTACGTAAAAAGGAAAGATTATTTTGCGGGGAGAAGCAACCTAATGGTTAAGAAATATCTAGTACTCGTCTCTTTGCCTGGCAAAGGATAATAGAGACAGGAGCTGCTGCTGCTGATGACAGATGATGTGACTGTGTATGTAAAAAGATGGCACTCGACCACATTTGCAAACCAAATTGTTTTTACAGAACACGCACAACCCCCTTTCGCCTTCAACTTGTTCTTTTTTCCCGCTTGCATTGCTTTGACAAATCAATGTAAGAAATCTTTCATGTGCAACCCAAAAAAGGAAGGAAGGAACATTTATGTAGCATACTTATGAGTGCAGTCTGATGATGGCAATGAAGATGATGATTGTCTTTCTGCCTGCATCCGAAAAAACGACAGCTGGCTTAGGTTTCGTCTTTCTTTTTTTGTCTTCGATTTCCGATTTATATTATACGTTTCTTTACGTTTTCTCTTCTCTCCTCTTCTTCCGTCTTTCATAGAGCAAATGCCAGCAATTTGGAGCGCTTCCAATTGCGCATCACGAAAAAGGAACTATATGGCGAGCACGACACTCTGGTCGATGCGGTGCTACGTGACATGATCAAGCTGCCAATACAGCATGTGGGTAAGTATTTGAACTACACTGTCTAAACTGTCTTAAGGACAACGGACAAGATACTAAATACAATATAGTTGGTTGGCCTTGCCATCTTTGCATTTTATATAAGTACATTTCCCCTTTTTGTTTTCTGTTTTATTTTAAGTTATGCTTAACTTAATTATGCAAAAGTTTGCCAGGATTATTATATTGAGGTGCTGGTAGGAAACTATTTTCAATTTGAAAGTTTTTCCCTTGCACATTCATTAAAGTTGCAATTTATTAATAAGAAACTTTATGCAGTTGTGAGCAACAACACGAACAAAAAAAAAAAAATGAGAAACATGACAACAAATAGGAAAATTAAAATAAGCAAAAGGGAAAACTAATTACTTGTAAAAGGAAGAGTCTTAACGTAAAAGAGGAGTGAGCTAGAGAATGAGAAAGTGGAGAGTTAGTTGTAGTGAATGACAGAGAATGTCTCATAATTGTAACAACTTTTTGCCAAGTGTCTTGAGAACATTTATTACGCATACGCCGCATCAACTACATAATAGCTAACTTTCTCGCATTTTGCTTCACTTGGCTTGGACCAAGTTTCATTGGCCCCATTTGAAATAGAAATAGACAAGAGACAAGAGACTGCAAAAGTTTATTATTATAGCCAATGAATTCTAATGGAATGTTGTTTTCCAGTTTATGTGTGCGTGTGTGTGGTTTCGTCTACCATATTCAAGATTTGCTTTTAATTTTATTTAATGCCCTTTCTCTTACATTGTCTCTTCCTTCTTTTCTAGCTTTATTATTGCAATGGTCAATTTTAACGGTTGAATACACACATAAACCCACACTCACACACACACACAGGCACACAGAGATAGATGCATAATTCTTTTGTGTGGCCATGTATAGTTATAGTTATTTGTTGCATTTGTTGTTTTTATTTATCGTACGTTGTTGTTGTTGCATTTTTGAGGCTTTTTCTGGTGATGTGAAAAGCTTTGCAATTTAATTGCTATTTAGTCAAGTGTTAATATGCCCATGGACTTTTGGTTTGCAGCAATTTTAATGATTGCATAATTCAAACTGACCGACTCAGCCAAGTGCAAAAAGGTTTTTGCTTCAATTAATTTCGAGTGCCTGCATTTCATTTTACTTCGATTCCGATTCTGATTTGGTTTGCCGATTTCGATTTTTTATTCCCTCAATTTCTCCCTTGCCTTTCACTGATTGGTTTTCTTTTTATTTTCAGTGCAAAAAGAGGGTGGCACCCAGCTGAAATTGATCATTGAATATCCAAATGATATCAAGGCCTTAATGAAGCCCATGCGGTAAGTATTTTTTGGACATGTGTTTTATACATACATATTTACAATCAATATATTGCATTCTGGGAAAGATGTTGAAGAATTTTCCAGCTTCCCCCTCTCTCTTTTTCACTGTTTGTCGTCATTCCGTTCACTCACTTGTCCGCAACATTTTCCACTCTGACTCTGAGTAAATAAAATTTGTTATATGCCATACGCTGACTTTTCTGCGGCTTGTCAATGAAAATGCCATAAACCAATGCACAATTTAAAACATTTATGCAGTTTTTTAATGAGATTTAAACGCGTTGCCTTGGTCAGCGGTTTTTACTGCTGCCGCTTCTGTTGCTATCGCTTTCTCTCTCGCTCTCTCTAGCCACAGTTGAGTTGGTGGCTAGCCAGCAGAAACCGGGCAGCTGCCAAAGTGCAAAGTGTCCTTTTAATGCTGTTCATTTGCAATTTAAATGAAACGTTTTTTAAATTGCATTCCCGTTTCGTGTTGCCGTGTAAGTAATTAAGCTCACACACACAACCAAACACACACCTCAGCAACAGTAATGCAGGTGGTTAACATCGACAGCAACTTCAATTCGACTAAAAGTGTTCCGACCTGCGGGTCGGAATCCTGCGGGATTCTATTCAATTTTCACAGCTTCGTTTTTTGTTTTACACTATTATTGTGTTCTTACTTACTCACCTTGCATTCCATGTTCTCAGGTTTCCCAGGGACCAGCAAACGTTGCCCAATCATTTCTACTTTACGGACTATGAGCGACACAATGCCGAGATTGCTGCCTTTCATTTGGACAGGTAAGTTGTCCCTCAACCTTTTAATAGCAGCTCTCAAATTGCAATGCAAAAAAAGCAGCTGAAATTTATACAATAAAAACACAATGTAAATCGATAGCAAGCATTTATTTATTTTCAATTTAAATTCTTTCAATTATTATATACAAATATTTATGCAGGGTCACAATATTGTAAAAATAATTCAAAATATTCAATTAAATCAAACTGAAGGGACGACATTCCATTATGTACTTTTGCATGTTCTCTATATATATTAGTGGATATTACATCAATTACATGAATTGTAACTGATAGACAATTAAGTTGAATTTCATTTGTCAATTAATAGTATTTTATAATTTCACATTTACAATTTGGAAAATATTGTTCTACAACCAAACAAATTAGGCATTTTCAGTTTAAAGCTTCTTGCAATTAGAAAATAATGAACATAAATTTATCAAATCAACATTCTCACACCTTTCGCATTAGCTGTAAAAATGAGTTGCTATTAAACGATGCTTTTAAATAGTATACATCAAACCGAACATGACAATTTAAAAAACAAAAACGAACCAAAGTCTGATGTCCTTGCATGTGAATAATGTGAGCTCATAATTCTCGACACCAGCCGGACACCTCTGTGTGCGGTGTATTCCGCATTTCACTTGGGCCAAACTCAAATTCCAACTTCAGGCGACCTTTTCATGGCTAATTAACTGAGCCAAGTGGTTTCGGCCTTAACTTCAGGGAGTCGACTCAACTGACATGTCCTGCCGTAATTTAGACTCAAATTGTCTGCATAGTTAGCAGCTGCTCGCTCTTGACAAAACTTTGACAGCAAGGTTAATTGCAATCCCAGTTAGCCCCCGCTGAGGCATTTTTTGAATTTAGATAAGGCGTCATAACTTGTGTAATTGTTGTGGCTGCCATACGCACACACGCAACGTCCCCAAATCCCCCACAACCCACAAAGCTAGCCCCAATCCACACAATTCCCCGCTCTAAAGGCAAACTTTTAGCTTCAATTCTCAAACTTGTTCGCAGCCCCACTAAATGGAGTGTTGTTTGACCTACGAAAGAGACTGAGTATAAAGTTGGGGGCCCTCGTGGCATTGGTGGAGTTGGAGGAATTCTGCGGCCAAATATAAAATTATGGCAATTTTTACCCCCCACAAAAACATTCCCATACCAAAACCGCCATTCCCAGATGACCTCAGGCAATGGACGCACCCCAGACAGTGAACATTCTTCGTGTTGCAAAATAATTTCGATAATATTTTTGGTCAGTTACCCAGCCACTGACTCTGACCACTATTATTTAAGGTCCTGCTGTTTCTGACCATCATCATCGTCCTCCGTCGTCTGACATATGCGGCACCTCGCCTGGCCAAACACTTATAAAGCAATTCTCGCTATTTTTTCATTCTTACATACCCTCACAAACACCCAGGAACAATAAGGTTACTCAAAGCGCTGTTGTCTAATGAATTAAATCCATAAATTAATTATATGCTTACTAGACCTACTACCAGCTTTCTCTTTTAATAAATGCTGAGGCAAACCAGATTTAAGTGAAATATCTATAGTATTTATTAGAAGGACTAAAGTAAGAATATGTACAAAACAAAACTTAATATTATTTAAAATATTATTTAAACAATTTTGGATAGAGCATTGTTGAGTCGATGATACAGAATTTAAATTCTTGATTACATTTTCCTTTTCACACGTTCTCTTGTGGGAGAAAGGTTTTTTTTGTTTTCCCTTAATGTTTTGTTTTGTTTTGGTGTTTTATTTGGGTTCTTATTTTTTTTTGTTTTTGTGTGATTCATTTGTATTTAACGCTACGTGCTTTAACACTCTCACCTCTCCCTTGTTACAGAATACTAGGATTTCGACGAGCCATGCCTGTGGCGGGTCGCACACTGAACATTACGACAGAAATTTATCAACTGGCCGAAGAGAATTTATTGAAAACGTTCTTTGTTTCGCCATCGTTGAATTTATGCTTCCATGGCAAGTGTTCGTACTACTGTGACACCTCGCATGCTATTTGTGGCAATCCGGATATGCTGGAGGGTTCCTTTGCCGCTTTTCTCCCCAACTTTGAGTCCAGCAATCGCAAGGTAAGTAAAGAACAAAAGGTGCACCGAGTCCATCCAATTCATTCATACTGCTGGCCTACACATATTCATGTCCATAATTCGCAAGCGGGGTAAGAAGCTTCCTATCTGGCCTGTCCCACACTGTCTGTCTGGATTTTCGGTCTAGGCAGTTGGACAGTTGGATGGCTGGACAGCTAAGTGGTTTTTGATTAATGCACGACCAACAACCTCTCAACACGGGGGCAGATTACAATTTATGTTCTTTTGGTCATCTCCCGCAGTCGTTGCTTTCATTATAGTGGCTACTGAAATTCATACGCTTGGTCAGACTAAATAACAAATCACTTTATTTACTTAGTATGTAAGTGTATAGCTGGGTGGCTGGGACTGAAACAAAACGCCAACGACTGGCGCTACCAGGAGTGGGCTAAGACTCAACAGGTAAACTCCTAGAACTTCCAGACGCTTTGTCCGGAGGGTAGAACATTTTACGGCAGCCCTAAGCATAAAACAACTCACTTAAATGAGTGAATTTTTTATAAACCAACCCAAAAAATAAAAGACAGGAGTCGTAATATGTGACAACAACGAATCATTTGTACACTTCATAGAAAATAATATAATTAGGAAAGTGATCTGTAACTAAAAATATAACAACTTTTCTAACTAAAAATTCAGAATTTGGATAGGTATTAAATCCATCCCTGTCTATTTTTTTCTGAAAGATAATTAGCAAACATCAAACTGTCTACTATATAATACAAGAGATTCTTCTTTAGGTTAATCGATCCCAAGAGACACTTAGACATATAAATAAACGATGAGGATACAAAACATATTTATTAAATAGAAATTAAAAAGGGACGCCATTGTCCTTAACTAAACTAATAGGGTAAATATACTCTTCTAATAGGGTAAAAATAACATAGAAAACAGTAGAAAACGAAAAAGACTTGAAATTCGCTTTTAATTTGCATAATTTTTTATTTTTATTGTTGTTATTTTACTGTGTGTTTGTATTTGTTATTTTTTTTCGTATGCTTTGTTTGTTGATTCCGCCTTGTTGCCACTCGGCAATTCATTCATTCATTTTGCTTGTTGAATTAAAAGGAAAAATATTGTATCAGTTCTTCAGTTCGTGGGACTGGTAAAGCGTAAAATGAGAAATATAAAAATGCAGAGACAAGGACCTCGGAACATCGAGCTGGCAGCTATGAGCTCGGATCGCGGGACTGGGACTGGGACTTGGGGAGTGACTTGTGCCGTTAATAAATTCTAGAGTCCACTTCATCATCCGAAAAAGAAGCAGCCAGACACGGGCAAAGGCAACAGCTTTTAAATGCAAATTACTAAAAAAATTAAAGTCCCATCCCTCGCCAAAAGAATCTCTAGCAATTTTGGCGTTTAGGAACAGGCTGGCCCAGTGAAAAAGGGTTCATCGTTTGGGCCTTTTTCTGGACTCTGGGCACAATCATTTTTCTCACAGATTTGCCACAGCAAAAGCATTTTATTTTCGTGCCACCTTTTTTTCGTGTTTTTCCCACTTTTTTCTGTTTATTTTCCTATGGTCTATGGGCCCTCAAAGGAATAATTCTCTTTATATATATATATTTTTTGTTTTTTTTTGGTAGGTTGATATTCTGTTTTTTTTTACTTTCTATTCGTATTTACTGTGCGGCTTTTTGCTCTCCAAACAGTTTTACAAGTAGAAAATGGTTAAGTGTATACTTGAGATTTGGCGTAAGGCAAAACTGTAAATTATGCACAGGAGATCATTTTTCTTTTACCACTTTTCCAGCAGTGCCTAAGTTTTTTTCCCCTTGGCTTCGGGCTGCCAACCTTGATGGGTGTATAGCAGCTAAACAACAAGCAACAATTTTTCTTTTCTTTTCCGACCGTTTTACGTTCGTTTTTTCTTTCTGTGTTTTCTTTTCTAACCGTGCAGAATTTTAATTAAGTTGCAAATTTGATTTGAACGCTTGTTAAACGCTTGGAGAATGAAACTAAATTGGTAGTAAAGAGTAAACGAAAACAAAACAATACTAAATCGGAATTGAGACAAAATAAGCAACGAACAAGGCGAGGAATGTAAAGAAGGAATGCAAGAAATAAAGTGAAGAACACTTATACACTTCTTTAGATACTCTTTCAATTACATTTTAGATGAAATGTAAATGAAATAATTATTTTCCTTATGGTCATGTTGATTGCCAGATAATCACTCTTGTCAGCTTGGAAATATATCTCACCATACATAGAGTATCAAAACACAATTCTCACAATTGAGCTGAATTGTTTCTCCAAATGGGTATTTAAAGCCAATCGGAAGCCTTGGCGAGAATAATAAAGTATAATAAATTATAATTCAATTATCTTATAGACTTCGCATATCAGTTTTAATTGAGTAAAAGCTAAAAAATCAAGTTGTTTTGAGGCAAAATGGATCAATTCTAAAGACTTTTGCTTGCATTTGCCATCACTCTCATGCTTTAATTCATATATCCGAGCAATTAACCAAAAAATTTTAAAATTGCGTACATTCTCCTGCCCACCTTCCCATTCATTCACCATTTTCGGCCACACCTCTCATACTTGTACCGCATTCTAACTAGTTCCCCTGGCTCATCTTGGGTTTCCTCAATTTTTTTTCAAGAATTTAATTTTGCTTGATTTATGCATATTTTTGCCAGCTTTCATGGGGGGATTGGTCAGGGACCATGGGGGAGAGCTCTCTAACTTTGCATTTTATGCATAAAAATTGCTTTCCCAACTAACACCCCTCCTGCTCCACCACTAACCATCCATTCCCCGCTGTCAGCATGTTGCCTTTAGCTCACCTTTTTAGTTTGGTTTGCTGCGTTTTGCTTTTATATTTGCTTTTTATTTTCATTTCATTTAATTTTTCTGTTCTTTTTTTCTCCCTGTAGTTTGTTGTTTTTTGTTGCATTTTGCAGTTCGGTGCAGTTTTTATTTGTTTTTTTTTTTTTTGTAATTTTGTTGCTTTCCGCCGCATCCGGTCATTACACACTCCAAACGCCATCCGCCACGAACAACTTTCAACGCTTAGACGCCTAGTTTTTGTATTATTATTATAATTGTTGTTGGTTTGGATTAAATATTTGAAATTCTTTATATATACAAATACCAACCTACATATATATTTCATTTCTGTTGTTGCTGGTCCTGATCCTGTACCCGCTCCCGTTACCGTTACCTGTACCGTTACCATTGTCGTTGTCCCACAATAACCAAAAAAACCAAACCGCTTGCGTTTCCCTCTTAGGGACGGAAGGTAAGTTGCTGTTGCTGCTGTTGCCGTTGCCGTTGTTGTTATTGTTGCCGTAACCATGACCAGAGTTCACCTAGCTCCGTTCATAAGTCAAGCCAAGGGGTCAAGATAAAGTTTTATTGCTTTTTCCCTTTTTAAGTTTCCTTTTTTTTGTTTTTCTTTCTGATTTGTTTTGCTCTTGGCTGCATTGCGCAAATATTTAATTTCATTTAAGACAGCAAAATTAATTTCCCTTGCAAAATTATAAAATTTTGATATTCAAAATCAAGCTGGCAAGGATGATGAATACAAATATATGTCTATTTGTATGTGTATACCTACATTTTACCTGATTTCAAGTTAGAATTTCAATTGGTTATATCTTTCATTTCTTTTCATTTTTGGCAGCTTTGGCGGCATCCTTGGCGACGCTCCTATCACAAACGCAAGAAGGCTCTATGGGAGACAGATGCCAATTATTGTGCCTTGGTATGTACATACACATTCTAGTGGTCTATCTATATATATGTATAAGATAAGAAGGAAGATTGTGGCTCCTCCATTTCCTTCCACAGTTATCCTTGCTTGGACTAGAGCTTTTGCGGCGTTGCGGCTACTTTTATTTAATTTGCATTTAAACTCGAACGAAATGCAAATGTTTTTATTGTTGCTTGCGGAACGCTTCTAAAGCTTTACTTGGAGCTGACTTAATTAAGACATTTGCCGACCAACAGGGTTTCCTTTTTGCCACTTTTCCATTTACCATTTTCTCGTCTCTCCTCCTCTTCAATATTTTTCTGTTCTCTTTCTGCATTCATTTTCCTCGGCTGCATTTTAACTTTGCATTTGATTTCCACGCAGGTCCGTGATTTACCACCCTATGATGAGGGAAGGCGACTGTTGGACCTAATGGATATGGCAGTCTTTGATTTTCTAACTGGCAACATGGATCGTCATCATTACGAGACTTTTAAGTGAGTATTATGACCAAAGAGAGGGGCTTATATACATACATACATACATACATATATACATATGAATGAAGGAATGCATAAATGAGTAGATGGGGCACACTCACACCATTACAAGTGGTGTGTCCTTGGCAGGCGCAACTAATGCGATCGGTTTATTTCCGCACAAATGGCTTTGTTGGCTTCATGCCTGCGAGCTTTAGCATGTTACACAAACCGTCCCCAACTCGTTCCAAATCGTCCCATATGCAGCATGCATTTGGCAGGGATATGCAGCAGGAACAGCAGGAGCCATAGCCACAGCCACTGCCATAGCATAAGCATCAGCAGCAGGCAATGCCTTGGAAAGATATTTCCATGCTCAATGCTCTGACTGCAAAATGCTACAATAGCGCATGCATAGATGATGGGAGATGGAGGTGGTGGTGGGTGGCAGCGTGTCCTATTGCCAGGTTGGCTGCTTCTAAATTGTTTGTTATGCAAAAGCGTTTTGTCGGGCTTATGGCGATGTCACCCTGTTCATACATGACTGAGCCAATCTCAAAATTTTGCTGCCGCACCAACCACACCTGCTCTATATCTATCCACCCCTTCCCCCGTTTACCGTACACATTTGGCAGCCAATTATAATGCAAACTTATCACCTTATTACATTTTGCACAGGGTCTATGGCAATGAGACCTTTCCCCTGCACTTGGACCATGGTCGGGGCTTTGGTCGTCCTTTTCACGATGAACTATCGATTTTGGCACCGGTGTTGCAATGCTGCCTGCTGCGTAAATCAACACTGATGAAGCTGCTCGAGTAAGTGGAAACCACAAGGAATAATCCAGAAAATCGACCCAATACATAACCTTGAATGCATCATTTTTGTTGAAATAGGTTTCACAATGGACCGCAGCCTTTGTCGCAGTTGATGCAGGAGTCACTGAGTAATGATCCAGTGAGTCCTGTGCTCTGGCAGCCGCATCTGGAGGCTCTGGATAGACGTACTGGCATCATTTTACAGAGCATACGTGACTGCATCAAACGAAATCCACCTGGCGAGATGGACAACTCAGAGACGGATTTGTCGTCATAGCGCTAAATCAATTCGCAAAATCATCCTAGAGCGTAAGCTTAAGCCTTAGCTATTAGTCCTGCGTGTCCTGTGTATTGTTAGCTCTATTGTTAAATCCTGTGTCGGCGATCTTTGAAAAAGATCAAGATCCTAAGTGAATTATCCTCTGTAGCTCGGTCTGCACATACCAAAAAACAAACAAAAAACTTAACTAAAGCAGCAACAATAAGGCAAACATCAAATTAAATTTAATAATTGGATAGTTTTGTTTGGTTTCTTCATATACTTTACGAATATATTTGTATGTATATGAGTAGTTACTTAGAAAGTTAGCTCATAAGAACCATTTGGATTGTTTCTGAAATGATTGGCAATGGAATTTGAGTACCTTTTCAGATATACACTCACCCACTCACTCACTCACTCAAACACTCACTCACCCATTCTTTTAACTAAACATTCATGTTGCTGCTTATCACAGTGGGTGCCAAAAGTAAACGAACCTGAACAAAACAAAACAAAAGAAGAAACAAACAAATTTAACAAATGTTTTGCCCAATGTTTTTTAGTAAAAAAACATCTTTAAAAGACTAAATAACAAGAATATTTGAATTCAACAATCTAAAACAATATAAAATAGGAGAAATCGAAACTGCTAAATATTTATTTAGAATTTTTTGTTAAAAAAATGGCAAACAAATTCAATGAAACAATTGTTGCAAAGTTTAGTTAATAGGTTTTACAGTTTATATAAATAATACCTATATATATTTATGTATCTACTATATGTAACTACTATATAATACGATCGATATCAGGCGTAGCTTTATCCGAATTCAAACGAAATTCGTTTTTATTAGTTAGTCCAATTTATGTACTTCAAAGAAATGAACATTTGAACATTTGAAACCAAGAACTACAACTACTACTATGTACAACAAACTAATTGTTAACTATTCGTCATTATTGAGTGTGTATAAAATAAGTTAATTGGTTTTTATTGTCGCATCATCATTTTCAACTTTATTATATTATATATTATTATGTATGTACCTTGTCCTAGATCAAGAGTTTGTTTGTTGGCCACAATGTAAAATTAAAAAGAAATAATGAAAAGAACCTAAAACAGAAAATATAACTAAGAAACTCTAGAATTAGAACAAATTTTAGTGAAAATTTCAGTAATAAAAAATATTAAAAAAAAAAAACAAAATATAAATACCAAAGAAATTGATAACCGTCCTTTTTTTTTGAGTAATGATTGATGGTAAGTTGTATGTAATGTATTTTAAAGCAATTGATTTATTGACATAAATTTGACCGATTAATCGAAAATTAAAATAGTGAACTAGCTTTTGCATTTCGGATTGATTAAATTAGAAAGCCATTATACCAATTTTTGGACGCCCGCAAAAAAAACACATAGATTTATATTTTTTTCTGGTATTTTAGTTGTAATTCCCAACTAGTCTTAACTTGGGAGAAATGGCCACAACACTTGCACGGTCGGCTTATAGTTTAGTTTATTAATAACACAGGCCGACATTTTTGAGGTCATGAAAAAGTGTTTTAAGTTCAATAGGTGCCCTATAGTAATTGAGGGGTGCTGAACACGGCCCTGTACTTAGTTTTTGTCCATCACGTCAGGTTGTTCAACTTATTCAAATTTGCAGTATTTTATTGTATAATATAAACATAATATTATGGTAAAAACAGTTTTATTTTAACCTATTAATATATTAAGTATTATTTAATAGCAATTTACAAAATATCAAAGCGGTACTTCTTTGTTATAAAACATAATATCTTTCACTTTGGATATGGTTCTATATTGCTTTAATTTTGAACCAAAAAGTATGCTATAGAGATTCCAGGAATTGTCTGTTTTTTAATTTTAAAGAATTATGGAACTCTTATAGATCTTACCAATTGTTTATTAGTAATGTTTGCAAACAAGAGCTATTTTTCTTACACAGGATATTCCGAAATCTGATAATAAAAGTTAAAAATTTTGTTTCAAACTTTCTATAGTATACTTTTGGGTGCCCATTTTCCGACCCCAGATCCCCTGATTTCACAGAATCTGGACGTGATGGACAAAAACCAAGTATGCAGTGAGAATCAGCGTACCCGAATTAGTTAAGAACACCTCTCAAGTTAACGTCAGCAAAAATCATGTCGGCCTGTGTAATTAATTAAATTTAATTGAACACTCAGCTAAGTTTTTATTATAATAATTATATCTCATGGATTCATTTTGTTTTGATAAACTTAAACTAAGACCAAATTAAATTCAATTCCTAGTCCCCATACAACTTCATAAATGATTTTAATAGTGGTCAAATTTTTATCTATTTATCGCTTCGTATTTATCTTTTCGGCGGATAGTATGGGGCTCTCTTTAAGAAGAGAATGAGAGAACGGATCGTGGTGTTCTCTTGTTCACTCTCACTTTCATAGTGAGAACAAAATATGTACAGTGGACCCTTGGTTAACGAACGCCTCGGATTACAAACAGATTTTTTTGGTTAGCGACCAACAAAGAAAGGTAAAAATCCTAAGCCGTAAAATTTCTCTCTGTCTTAATTAACGAAACAGGTAAAACCTGTAATACACCTTCACTTAACGTACAAGATACTTGAACAAATTGTGTTGTTAATTGTAACCGAGGGTCCACTGTATTGGATTTGTTCGTGCTCTTCGCTTTGCTGGAGGTCGTTTCATTAGTTACTTGATCGTTTGGGGCAGAGCACATGGTGTTTATTTCTGTTTATTTTATCAATTAAATTATTGTTTGTGTAAGTTTTTACTTGGGCATCCAAGCAACTGTGCGTCATAGTTTTCTTTAATGGACAATGTTAAATTTATGGTTTGCTTGATAAGTTGATTGAACTGATTGTGTTTAAGTGGCTGAGCAAATCTTTTTTTCACCGAAGTGTAATTAAGATTATATAAAAAAGCGTGGAAAATGTTAGAAGTGGAACTCGTCCTATTAGAACTTGCCACATCAGTATTTGGCAACTAATCAATTTCATAATTATTTGTACATATATGCCGGTTGTAATGCCTTTCAAACTGTCATTGGAGTGTTGATACGCGAGTAGTGTATAAATAAGGCAAGTCCACATATGACAAACTAATGCTAATCGAGTTCCGCCCTTATACAGTAGGTAGACCAGACTAAACAAGAATGTCTAGCCGTGTTGTTGATTTACGTTCAGACACTGTCAGCCAACCTACTCCCGAAATGCGAGCTCGCATGGCGGCGGCTGTGGTTGGTGATGATGTTTATGGTGAGGATCCGACAGTGAATGAGCTGGAGTCCAAGACAGCGGCCATTTTTGGGAAGGAAGCTGGCCTATTTGTGGCCAGCGGCACCATGGGAAATCTGCTGGCAAGTGAGTAATAAATAACACACCTTGAACTTGAGAGACTTCTGCTCAGTCAGTCATTCAGACACACAGTGTCTTATATTTATGGCTTTAAACAGATGATGGGAACGAGGGGGGATTGAGTGTAGTTTCAGTTTACAAAAGACCGAAACAGAGAAATCAAGAAAACGGAAAAAGAAATACAGAAAAGAGCTTCTCATATCATGCATCACAAGCATTATCGTAAAGGTTAAGGGCTGCCATGAGCATAACATTAATTTTTATGGACTTTAATATTAGTCCTGGGGACCAGGAGATGGGTGGGTAGATGTAAAACAGCTTTGGGCAATTGCTTCAGAATTTATACTCTGTCTCAAATTAATATTTGTAATGGAATTTGAAATTTGCATTTCATTGAAAGCAAATGCACTGATATATCTGGCAAAATGTTTCACCACAAAGTTGTTAGTTAAGTGAAAACTTATTCAACGATGTCCTATTTATTTTCGCAGTTATGGTTCATTGCCAGCAACGCGGCACGGAGGCTATAGTCGGCGATTTATCGCACGTCTTTCTGTATGAGCAAGGTAAGAGTAGTTGTATTTTTATATTGGAGTTCCCCTCTATTTATTATGGACTATCTACGCCTATGCGTTTAGGCGGTGCCGCTCAGTTGGCTGGCGTGCAATTAGCCACGATTAAGAACGAGCCAGATGGTACCTTTAGTCTCTCCGAATTGCGCCGCAAGATACGGCACAATGATATCCATGAGCCAATCACTTCTATGGTTGTGGTTGAGAACACCCACAATATTTGCGGTGGCAAGGTAATTCCCCTGGCCTATCTGGATGAACTGGCCTCGATAGTGCGACAGCCGGGCTTGGGATGTCCCCGGGTGCGCATTGCTCTGCATATGGATGGTGCCAGAGTGTTTAATGCAGCCGCCGCCTTGGGCGTGAGTGTGGAGCGCATTTGCCGGGATTTCGATTCGGTGTCTATTTGCCTGAGCAAGAGCTTATCGGCGCCAGTGGGCTCCGTGCTGGTAGGCTCAGCGGCCTTCATTTCAGAGTGAGTGGTAAACAGTTTTGTGCCGATTAAGTCTCTCTGAATTTCATTGTCCACAATCACAATCTCTCCCATAGAGCACGACGTCTGCGTAAAGTTGTGGGCGGAGGCATGCGCCAAGTCGGCATTTTAGCTGCTGCTGGATTAGTAGCTTTAGAACAGGTAGTTCCACTACTTGGCAAAGATCATGAGCGTACCAGGCGCATTGCAGAGGGTAAGAATTAACCAAGAGATAGAAAGAGAGACATCACTTTTGTAATTGTGAAATTATTTCTTAGCCATTGATCGTTTAAACAGTCCCAATATCGGTGTAACTCTGCCCAGTGTTCAAAGTAATATACTTTTGGTGGAAATCAAACAGCCAAAGATTTTACCCACTGCATTGGCCGAACGTTTGGCAACCATTGAGCCTGAAGAGCTGACAGCTGGAGTCACGGACAAGGATGGCTTGGGCATTGTTGTCAAAGCCTGTGCCCGTGATTGGCCCTTTGCCAGATTGGTGCTCTACCATCAGGTGGATGACGAACAGGTGGAGCTGGTCATCAAGAAACTGACATACATCATCAAGCAATATGATGCCCGTTTTTGTTAAATGGCAAAAGATATTGCTTTGATTCTTTTGATAAATAAATACAAAATAAAGAGAAACAAACAAGAAGAGAAAAAATAAGCGGAAACGCAAACATAATTAGATTTTGCCTTTTGTCATTTAATTAACGAACAAATATATGTATGTACATACATACATATAAAAAAAAAATTAAATGAAAGAAGAAATCTGGCCAAATTTGTATTATTGCTCCTTCAGTGGACTCGAGAAGCATTTACATTCACGCATGACTGCCTACCCATGATGGACTGGCCTTGCTCTTGGTCGTCTTTGCACTATTCGGTGCCCTCCTTGCTACCGATGGATTTTGCCTTGGCGAGGGAACCAAATAATAAAATTATTTTTAAAATATTATTGTCAATCTGGGATGCTCATCGATTTAAAAGCTTGGCATCCTTGTGCAGGAGCACCGGGCAGCTAGCTTCCTCTTGCCGAACGACGTTTTGTGATTTATAAGCAAAACTTAATGCTGCGAATGCGCTCAAAATGATTACGTTATGGCCGACAACGGACAGCAGACAACACTCCTACCGTCTTAGGCCATCCACGTTCATCTTGGTCATTGAAACTTACAATAGATTAGAGAGTGAATGGGCATCAATATGGGAGTTTGAATCTTTTTGTGCAAAATTCTCTTTGTCCAGGGCAATGGAAATGTAATATTTTGTAAATTATATTCCGCCAAAGCGGAATAAAATTCAATTAGAGAAATTGCTGAAGCGTTTGATAAATTGAAATTGAATTTAGCGGGGCTTTTTTGTGCAAGGAGCAGAAGGTTTGATTGATTTGTCTTTGTAAAGCGTTAACAATTACAAGTCTTGTATTTACTAGAGCAACTAATTTAATAAAATTAAATGTCCAATAGTTTTTAGATTGACTATTTCAAGCGTTAAAATGGGCACCCTGAAAGTATGCATTCAAAACAGATTAAATTTAAAGCCTAAAAGTATGCACTTGCAGTAATTGAAGTTTGAGTTATTGAAGCCCTCAAACATGGAAGCTTTCGAACAGAGGGAGATAGAAAATAAGAGCCAAGAGAGCAAGAGAACCACATGTTCTCATCTATTAATAACCTCCAGACATGCCACACCGCTCTGGTGCGAAAACCTGTGTTGTTGTATTTAGCTCTTCTATATCAGCCGTCAAACTCACCCCCATATAAAACATATATGTACATAGATGAAATAGCTTTCAGTGCGGGCATTGTGTAATGTATATGAGCTTTGGCCCAACCATCGCAACATGTCAGGATGGCCGAGCGGTCTAAGGCGCCAGACTCAAGATGAAAAGTCTTGCCTTTCATAGAAAGGTGTATGAGCGTTCTGGTCCTCTCTGAGGGCGTGGGTTCGAATCCCACTTCTGACAAAATTTTTTTTCTATTTATTTTTTTTATTTTTAAATGGAGCAAAAATTTTTTTTTTAAACGGTTTTGTATTTTTTTTATATCAACCGTCAATGAACTGCTTAAAATAGAGGGCATTTCCATATAATCGACAATTACAATTCCCAATAGGCAAATAAATTTCGTAATGTTTCTTTTAATGGAAATCAAAATACCATTTTTTAATAGTGAATTATACACTATAGTACCTATACGAATAAAAAATAAATTAAAATGTAAATAAAAGAAATATATAGTGTTTGGTACCAAAACCGTTTTCATGGAAGTTCGTGCGAAATTTATAAAAACATTAGTAAAATAGGGCTTAAAGAGGTTAAAAGTCTAAAAACAATTTTTATTTACATTTGACAATGAGTGCACTAAAGAAGAGTTTGAAGAGGTTTATTTAAATTTTATTATGATAGTTTTTTGATATTCTTGTTTAATCTGTTTTATAAAGAAGGTCTTCTTTTTCTTTTATTTCAGGTATATATAATTTATATCTGGGAAATTTTTTGTAGATTTTTTTATTGTTTTTAATTATTCTGTAAATAATATTCCCAATTAGAGCGTACTTTAAAAATTTGTCTCACTATTATTTATTGATTTATTGATATAGGGAACCAGCGGTACGACTTCAGGCCAATTGCCTACGAGTCCCACAGTAAGGTATAATCATAGTCGATTTACAATCAGGTATGTTTTTAGGAATTTGACCATTATGTTTCCAAAAAAGGATATGTCAAGGGTATAGAAACTATGCCAATCATTTGAGCTTTTGGTGATTTTTAAATATAGAAATTATTTTCTTTTTTTAGTTTTATTTACAATTCGTTGTTGCTTGTTGTACTTGCGACATAATTGCGTGTCCTTTGTATGTTTTATAAACATTAAATGACATTTGAAGCTAATTACAGCAATTATACAGACAGATAGAGTGCATTTAATTATGCTACACGCACTTTTCGACGCCGTTTAACTAAATGAATTTATTATATGTAGTAATTAGTTTTGTGCTGTGTTTTTACCAACTTACCTATGTATTTGTTGTTGTACGTTTAGTTTGGCAGATGATATAGCTCGACTTGAAGTATGCTGGCAAGTAATTTATTATGCGTTTACACGGCCAACATGTTCAATTTAATTACAGTACTTTCTCGTTTTTAGTTTCGTGGATTTTGAATTCATTCAAATTCGCATTTTAATGGGCATTAGCATGTTTATTATCGTGCCAGGAGTTTATTGGAAACGCCGCGCCGTTTTATGGCACGTGCCATGAACACCCCCACGGTCCCTCAATCCATCATTGTAAATTCCAATATATACTTACATACATACATACGTAGGTATGTGTGTATGCAATACATGACGAATAGGCTTTGGGTCTATAAAATATGAAGAGAAAACGCCATTTCGTCATTATGGCCAGGGCAACCGATATTGGCGTGTTACACTTACCTCAACTCGTCGGCCACCCACAACTCGAAATGACAAACTGTCATGGAATAAAGTCGTAAACCCTGTAGCTAAGGAGCTGCCTCTATGCCAGCCTTCCTGTTCTTCTTCTTGTTCTTTTTAAAGGAGGTGGACGAGATGTTTGGCGCTGCATAAATTGAAATTTCCATAAAATTAATCGAGTGGGTGGGGTGTAGAATGTAGAGTGTCACGAAAATGATAATTCAATTTCAATAAGCTTATTGAAATCAGAGAAGCAAAAGTTTTTATGTGTGTTCCATTTGCTTTGTACATATTTTACGATTTTTACATTTAATGGGTTTCTGAGGGGAAGGGTATTATTTCTTCCTCTCCTTGAGGTGGGAGACGGGAGGCACTCGGATTTTATTAATTGCATGCGCCCAACTAAAGTCAAACAATTTCCGTATTTAATCAACGAGAAAGCAAACGAATGACTCACAATCAGACTTCAAGAGCAAAAGGTACAAGGAGAACGAGTCATAAAGAAGCCACATTGGGAGTGGGGATTGACGCTAGATGATGACGGCGATGGCGATGCGAAAGGGGCAGGAACGGTGTGGATGTAAGTCATGCGAACTCATTTCGAAAATTAAGCAAATGTATCTATATGAAATGATGAGTGGGTGGGTGGTTGTCCGCGTGTGTGTGTGTATATGTGTGTAACTAGGCTCAGGGGGCGTGCCTTAGCGTGAACATAACGTGATTGCTGCCAATTTCATAAAGCAGCAAATTGATGATGAGCTAATGCTTTGAAAGTTATTGGCAAAAGTGCGCGGCAAAAATACAAAAAACTTAATAGGTTTACAGTGCGTTCATTAAGTCGTCATTTCAAGCATTAAGTAAGACGAAAGAGTTTCAAATAGCCATACACAAAGGACTTTAGTCATTATTAAATCGCTAATAACAAAAATTAGAAATAAACTATTAGCAATAAGAGCAACAAGAGCAATAAGTTATCCACAGCTTAAAATCAAAAGGCTTTAGAAAGTTGGCCAGTTTTACATAGAAAACACAGCAACTGAATTAAACTTTATTACAAAATATTTGTGTTTTATTCAAAATAGCTAAACTACTCGTCTACTTAATTTATTTTCGTAATCTTAAATTCAAAAATTCAAAATTTTTATGGCAAGGTAAGGTAAAGAATAAGCCAGGAATGGCTGGTAGACATCCTCGTAGAGTGTGGCATTGAAACTACCCAGCGTGGGCTTATATCTGTTAGGATATGAGTGTGTCTGACCGAAGTTCGTACCTATGGCAAAGTAAAGTCCTTGAACACGTATAAATAATGATTAATGCGTAGTGAGGCATCTTAGAACACAAAGAAAACCAGATTATTGATGCTAAGACGATATACGACATACGAGTGATAAGAAGGAACTTAAAAGCATTTTTTCTCCTTTCTTTATATTCTTTGACCTTTGCAATAAATTGTCTTATTAGCTCTTCTGTCAATAAAGTAGCACTTGTGAAAAATTAGTTATGCCCTTTTATAATTTTAAGACACTATGAAACCCCGATTCCAAATAGTCTAATTTCTAATTTAAAAACAATCTTTTTTCAAGAAATATACATAGTATTTACGTGACGAGGCCATTTATTTTTCATTTATACCTGTTTCTGAAAAACAAAGTCAGAGATAATGATAAACTGCCTTTTGTTGGTGATTTAAGTGCTCAGTTTTATTTTTCGCAGTATTTTCCAATTTTTCTCGATAGAAAACTAACCTGTGATAAATAATTGAACGTGACTAAGGTCTTAGTTTCCCTATTTAATTACTATTTAGTGTGGTCACTGCGCGACAAAATGATCAAACAAAAAAATTCTGCATACATTTCTTCTGAATGGAATAGATAACTAGACCAGTAATGGTAGTTTAAAGAGAGAAAATACTTTTGATATTTATTATAATCTAGCTAAATTATATAAAACGTGTTGTAAGGACAAAGTGTGAAATTTCAAATGTCTATAATTATGAAGCACACTTTAATATCATTACAAGATTAACATTTATTTGAATGAGAATTATAGGAAATCCTTCTTTGTTTTACTCTCTGTGTATTGCAAACTGAAATTCGACTGGACGCCTTATTAATTAGAGTAGATAGCTTAACTCCATACAAATTCCTGAGTTTAATTATTGCCTGAATTTCGCTTTTGTGATTTTGGGCATTCTGATAAAGCATACACTCGTAGGGATATTGTTTTAGGAAATGCCAGTAGCATACTTTATTTTTCTTTAGTAGATATCTAGCCAAGGTATTTGTATAACTATTTAACTGTATGGGAAACTTCTTGATTCGTGTTGCAGGAACTATGTATGTATGTGCTTAGGAGCTAGTAAAATTTATACGGCTGCTCGAGCGAGCAGTGGCCACCGAAGTAAGACATTAATCTATGTAGTGTGCATTTCCGGCTGCTGCTGCTCCACCCACTTGTTTATTGGTCGTAGGGAAGGAGAGAGCCACCATCTTACCGTCATTGCTTGCATGTTTTGTGTAAATTTAAGCCGCAAAACAAATGAAAAACTTCTCGACTCAAGTCGACTTCTCCGGCCAATGCCAATAAAATACGCGCCACACCAACTGCAACGACTGAAATGGTAACGGCAACGGCAACAGCAACGGCGGCAATGGCAACATCTGTGTTACGGTTGAGGCCAAACCGATCCGGATGCGGATCCAAGTTCGAATACCCACTGCGCTTACATATTTTATGGCAGTTACGCGGCTCGAGCCAACTTAATTAGGGTCTGCCTGCCAGTTGGCCTGACTGCTTCGATTTCAGCCTGCCACAGAAATTGCCAACTACATTGCACCTGACATTTGATATTATTACGCGGCGTCTGGAAGTAAATTCCAAACGCTTTCCTTCTGCACCCATTAAACTCAGCACTTTAAAAACTTAAGGTTGCATTCGCATCGAAATGGCGTTAACCGTTCAATGTGTAGCACATTGACGCCATTTGCCATTTCCTTTGCCGGGGTCTCTCTACTTAAATGGTCCCTGCATGTGCCACGTGGTGGTTGTGTGAGGTAAATAACCTGGGGCATGCCTTGGAAGGTTCATAAAATTAAAACCACCTTTTTTTGCTAAGGGGCAAACAGGAAAGCTGCCATAGGTATAGGTATAGAAATCCTAGTAGCAATAGTGATGGCCATAACATATACGCCCGATGTGCCAGCTAATGTCATAACATTTACTTTAGCATTTGAGTGAAAAATGTTGTAAACCTACATATATTTTAAATCGGCCAACACTTACGCTTGCTGCAAGTGAATTTAGTTCTTGCAACGCGATATGTTGGAATTATTGTGTCATTAAAAGTCTCTAGGAACTCAAACGATTTTGAACTGTAAATATTCGACCAAGACCATAAGTTGATCGCAGATACGTTAACCAGGATGCGGTTTCCCATGTTTGGTCGCTAAAAATTCTTGGAAAAAGCATCCCATTTGTAATAACGTCAAATCTTGGAATGAAGCTCGTTCAAACGGTTCTTTTTGGCGAATCGCAGAGAAGATGGTCAATGTTGTTAATGGAGGTTGAACACCTTAAACCACATTCGAAGCCGTGAAAAATACATAACAGCGTGATTCTATTTATTAATAAGAAATACGCGACTACATTGAAGTTCAAGTAATGACGAACACAGATGCCAATCATTGACCTAACTGCAAAAGCATTTTATGGACCTATCTGAATTACAATTCTGAATTAAGACTTAAGGTTAGACGACATTTGTTACTAATCGTGTAACAAATAAAGTCATTTCAATGAATGTAAAATTATAATCTCGACCCATTTGTTAAAAAACTATTATTATAAAGTATACAAATATCTGATTATTTCTTGCCCAAAATTATAGACACAATATTCTAAAATGAAAAATTTTGATTTTTAAAATGTTAAATTTGTACTCCTTAAAGGTAGACGGTTTTTCAGAACACTTAGAGTGTAGGTAGTGTAAGGTAGTGAAAAAACAATAGTTCAAACAGGCAAGTAGTAGTTAAACCTTATTTAAAATGAAGCAAGTAAGTCGTTACGTGTACTTGGGTAAGCCAATTTATACGTTTACTAATTTCTTAAAATTCTGCCTTATGTCTGATTTTTTAGTGCAATGATAAAAATGTGTACAAAGATGCCTTCTTGAACATTCATTAGCCATTGAGCTTGTGTGTATGTGTCTGCAGATGACTATGAGTTTGACATTATTCTAGTTTTGATTTACAAACCTTTGACATCCTATTGCTTTGTGGCAATTAACAGTGAATATTCAACATTTATTTTGAAATGCATAGTTCAACATGTTTTTTTCTATTCTTTCTTCCTTTGACAGAGTAACCAAAAACTCGGAATATTTCTGTTTATTATTGTCTGAATCAAAAGATAAAGTTGCACATATACGCAAAGTTATTTCCACTTTACTATATTCTCTTGCACTCCTTTTACGTCTCGTCTGTATGGAACTATATTGGGCTGGTATGGGTTGGCTTCTGTCTGTGTGTTCTTTGCATGTAAGTCCTTACAGTCCGTAAACTAAACGAATGCATACAAAGTCACATTGCATGTTTGTGGCATTATAAAATATATCTGGCTAACAAAAGCAGCAACAAGAATAACAAACCACAGACTAGACCAATGAGTCTTGGGCGAAAGGCAGTGGCCATAATATCGCAGCTCAGTGCAAAAGTTTTCCCTTTTTTTTTTTGCCCAATTTAAAACTTCAAAGTTGG
This sequence comes from Drosophila paulistorum, assembly GCA_018152135.1. Lineage (NCBI taxonomy): Eukaryota > Metazoa > Arthropoda > Insecta > Diptera > Drosophilidae > Drosophila > Drosophila paulistorum. Next base: position 8,331,716 of record JAECXG010000805.1, on the reverse strand, counting down.
CATATATAACTACAAATTTGTATACTATATAGTGAGGCTAAAATGCTAAAAAGTCGATCTTGTGTGTGTTCATATGTGGTTGCTGTTGTTGTTGTTGTTGCTGCTGTTGCATTTAAATGCCAAACTTCACCGGACATGCTTCATAGCTCTAATTATACATGCGCCTTCCTAGAAACGCCTTCCGCTGCCGTTGTTGGCGCTAACGTTTGGAGCCTGGTGCAGGAACAACAAGAACTTTGGAAATGAAAATACAAAAGCAAAAATTTTACTTCCCATTGTTGTTGTTGTTGTTGTTATTCTAGATCCTTGCACTGACCCTCTAGGAGAACAGAAGGTTCAGAGGCGTAACAGACAAAAGAAGTGACAATAATCAAAAACAATATTTTCTTAGAAATTCTATTTCAAAAGAATGTCATATTTATTAAATAATTAATTAACAATGTTCAAAGTAAAACTGCTTTCATTTTAGCAATTCAATTACGGTAATTAAAATTTCAGTATGGTCGATACATTACTTATGAAGATTATTAAAAGAACGAGTAGTAAGTATTCATTTGGACCCTTCTTTTAAGAATATATTTCACTTACGTCCATGGCAATGTTGTTATTGTTTTCGCTTTTCTAGTTTTTTTTTAGTTTTTATTGTTCTATGCTTTTGGCCCTACGTCGCTACGTCGTTTCGTCTTTTTTCTCTATTTTTTCTAACCACATAAACACTCACATACATGAACGATTGCCAAAACTCTATGGGAGCGGGACTTTTGTTTAGTTTGAACTCTAGAGAGACTTGGTTTAACTTTGCATGTCTACGGAGTGTGTGTGTGTCTGGAGCGGGGTTTGTGTGTATGTGCGGGGGCCGTCAGTCTTTTGATTTGATTAGCCCACACACATACACACACCGACCACTCGGCCAGCAAATAAATTTATGTAAATTCAGCCTGCATAAAATATGGCATTAAAATTTAATGTGCAACTCTAAGCACGCAAAAAAGAGAAGCTACTACAATCCGTGGCTGGTTTGAGGAAAAACCGGGAAATAAAGACATTATGTTTGATAAAAATGAAAGAAGTAATTCGGTTGGCATTGGCTAAGCCCAAATAACAGGCTAGCGGCTAGCCTAATAAGCTATGGAAAACCACAAAGTCCAGCCTCTGATTAACTGAGGCACATTAGCATATTTCTTTTCTTCAAGTTTCCTGTTTCCCTGCCTATGTGTGTGTGGTTGTGTGTGTGTGTGTGTGTGTGTGTGTGTGTGTGTGTGGCTGTGAGTGTGGGTGTGTGTGTTTGCTATTTTATTTTATAAATCACTTCATTGACATTTTTTATGAGGCGTCGAATTGGTGGCGCAAAAACTTTTTCCTTCCAAACCAAAAGGAAAAGCAAAAATTTGAAGAAAACCATGTCTCTGGACTAGAAAAATGCCATTTTTTTTTGAGCTGGAGGACCCTTTCCGAGCACTGGCAAGATTGACGCGCCGCTTACGTGCCAGAAAACCATTTGTCTTGCCGCCGCACTTTGCGTGTCTTAATTAGCGCCCCCGCACTTCGAATGCCAACCGCAAAAACACAAAAACAAAAAAAAACTTTGCCGACGCAAGTCGGGGCCAAGAATTTATGTAGCCAAGATAAGAGCTGCGTGATAAGACGATGCCGCGGAGCCTTTGGCTAACAAAAGAACGGGGGTAACGGGTCTTGTCTATGCCTCGAAGTATTCAAGTATACGATGTGGCATGCTAATGAACTCGAACAAAAATATATAGTCTTTGTCTAAAAGTTTTCGTAAATAAATATGGTTTTTAGTATGTGATAGGATACAGACTGAGTTTGTAAGCAAAGTTTTAATTATCTTCAGACAATTTGACATTAAAATGTTTTATTGCAAGGGTCAAAAAATCGATTTCAATTGAATGGTTGACCGTGTTTGCCGCGTTTAATTGTATATATATCTTACATAATTAACCCATCGATGAGTTGATTTTTGTATCCATTTCTAATTATGGCTATCAATTTAATATTGAAAAGGTTAGGCCACAGTTGGCTGGATGGTTAATTACTTCCCAATGATACGGGTGACAGCGTACAGTTTTAACCTGGCTAATTAAAACCCTGCACGATTACCAGATCCTTCCCCACACACAAACACTTACCTTCACACGCATTTTGGCTTACCATATATGCAAATTGACTAAATCAGAGCGTTTAGTGGCCCAGTTCGAGTTCGTGTCTCGCCATAAGCTGCCATATTTAGTTAAGTAATCAGGCTTTAACTGTTGTCCCAGAAATAACAACAGCAAAAAATTACAAAAAAAAGGAACTGAGGCGAAGAGTTTCTGGTGGATTAGGGGCGTGGATGGACGCAACGAACTTGGCTTGGTTGAAAGGCACAAAATGTTTATTTCCAAATTGTTGGCTAGGACAACAAAAGAGTTTCCTGGCATGGTCAGGGCCGCCATTGCTCAGGGTTGTATTTTGTCGATGACATTGTTCCGGCTTCAGTTTGTGTGTGTTAGTGGGTGTGTGTGTGTGTGGACCCTGCGAGGCGGAGCTGGCTAACATATTTGTAGTCTATGTATATTATTATGTCGACAGGACACTTTCAGGAGCTAACAGTTGGAGTTGAAGCAGCAGCCTGTGTAGATGCTTCCTTTGTTCCCTCTTTTTTGAGCCTTGTCGTGCCATTGTGGTTGTCGGCATGTGGCGCTCGTTAAATGCTAATTGCCGCATACTTGTAACAATTTTATATGCATGCCTTTCGGTGAGGGCTAACAACAAGGCACCTGCAACGTCCCAGCCTGCTCGACAGTCAATTGGCTGGGAGTCATGGCAACCGAAAAATACCATAGTTTTAAGATCTCCCACTGGGACTGTATCAATTTAAGAGTTTTCTTTGAAAATGGTGGAACATGCAACGGTCATCAATCATTGTGGCAGTGCAGTGCAGTTCGGTTCAGTTGGCCACTTAATTTCCGCGATACGTGATGCGCAGAACGAATCAACATGTCAGTCTGATGACTGACATGCCCAAATGTGCAACATTTGGCCGCTAATTTGGGGCGCAAATATGCCAGGATCAGGCTACAACTCTGATTCCTACTCTACAGACCACTGACTACTCTATTCATAACACGACGAGTAACGAGAGAGTTGTAGATGCAAATGTCGTACTACCATGGAACAACAATATCGTAATGACCATTGATAGGCACACATATGTCGAGGCAAGACAAGCCACTAAATGGTTGGATGGAACGATGGATGGGGAGATGCATAAAACTCAATTGCAAACAATTTTGAGGCATTGCTGCTGCAGCAGCACTCAGCTGGCAACAGAAGCACAGAGGTATTCAGGCGGCATCTAGGCATCCTGACAGTGGCATTAGGAACCGAGTAAAACATCATTACGTTGCTAAGGGAGCTAGCTTGCCCAGTTCTCTGTAATCCCATTGCGGGAATGGAAACGATTCGTATGAGTTTCCACTGAACATGCAGTAGACATTTTTCATTTTTGCATTTAGGAGATGCTTCTTAATTGTTCAACTTTGGCTAAATGCGTTTTTCTAATGGTGTCTCTTAACTGTTTTTCATTTGACCAAGTTCATCCTGGTCGACGTTTCGGCCTCTATACTATGTTCATTTCCATAATTTGGCTTCAAACTACCAAATCCTCCAATCTCAGCCCTCTCCTCATCTCCTCTCTCTCACTTTTCGTCTCTTCTCTTATTTCACTCAGTTTAAGTGCTGCAAAGGGTTTGACCAGCTGATGACTTTCATATGTTTATGTTTCAGTGATTTCCATTTACTCAATTCATTCGGTTACAGTGGACTGTAAAATTTATTTGTAAAAAGACCATGTCATGGCCAGACCAGGCCAGAGCAACGAATGGATGATTCTCCATTCCGAGAATGGACGTTATGTTACGTTATGCCATGTCTTCATGTTCCATTGAACTGGACCAACCAAAAGCATAAGCATTGCAGCAAATGGAATGAATGTTATGCAAATAAGTCCACAATTTCATACCCACAGAGCCAATCTCCCTCTCAATACCAATACCAACCACGACTCCGTGGCTCATTGAAGACATTCCATCGGTGAGAAAATTATAGTATATTATGCATATATATTTTTGTTGCATTTTCGTTTCGTTTGTAGCCGCAAAAATGCATTCTGCATTTGCCTTTAATGGCCAGAAGGAAAATCGATCGCGGACAGGCAAAGAAAAGGCACAAATTTTAAAAAATACATGGCTATGAATTCATACATATATTATGTATCTGTGTGGGTCTGAGTGTGTGTGCTTTTAAAAGCAAATTTATGTTCGTTATTTAATTGTGCACTGAAATTCCGAAAAACAAGTGAAAATGCCTTCTCTGTCTTAAATATTAGAAAACGTTCGATTGCCAATACTCGTATGCTATTTTAAATGGTTACTTAAAGCCATAAACGATATTCGCCATTTGTGCTTTTCGCTTTCGAAGTCAAGGAAGGAAAGAAAGAAGCAGTAGAAAACTAATTTGATGCAACTTAAATCAACAGCAATTGTTGTTGTTGTTTCTTGTGCGCTGCAATTTAGTCAGCCACTTCCGTAGTACACGCACCTTCGTGGGCCATCTAGTTTCTCGATTGGCGTCATAATTGCCTCCTTAGCCAACCAAGTGGAGTGCAAACGAAATTTATCAGCTTTGCCGCCGCCGCCATCCTTTGTTGGGCAATAAATTTTTGCGCACTCACCGAAGGCAAAAACCACACCCATCTCCGGTGCTGTCGCTTGGGCCTGAAGTAGGCATCTCTACTATAAATGGCAACGCTTATGCAATGCAAAGGCAAACATAAATCTTGGTTAAACTGCCTCCGAGGTAGGTGCAAGGAGCAGATTAGATTGGCCAAGAGGCGACAGGTAAACAGCCACCAGCTAAGAGAGTCCTGCTGGAGGCGATTGCTCCAGGCCACGCATGTCTTAAAGGTGATTGCGTGCCCGCCCACTTGCATGGCCTAGCCACGTCCCCCTCTTGCTCTCTCTCTTTATCACGAAACTTTTTATTTTTGGCGCGTTTTTTCTTTTCCTATTTTGGTTGAAAAAGTTTTTTGCGTGCATTTCTATTTATGTGCTTGCCATAAAGTTTAGGAGGGACCATCAAGCAACAAACAAAGAAAAAAAACAAAACAAAAACCAAGAAATATAAAAAAATGGCAGAAGCAGAGGCAGCGACAGAATATTCTCTTTTTACTTTTTACGCGAGTGCGCGCCTAAAAGGCTGCACGCAATTTTTTCATTTACAGCTCTTGGGCGACGTGCGTGCCTTTGTGTGTGTGTGTGTGCTGGATGTGGTTTTGTTTGCATACAAAATTTGTGTACGTGTTATTTTAACTTTGCCACTTTTATGCTCTATATAATTTTTGTATCTTTTTGATATTGTTGTGTGAGCCTGTGTATGTATATGTGTGTCAGCAGAAAACAACACCGCCAAGCAAAGGAAGACAGCAAAAGCGGCAAACAATTTCAGTAGCAACTTTAACACCTTTGCCAAAAGAAACAAAATACCAACACACACGGATGAAGGGAGACAAAAAACTTTGCCATGTGGTCTTACAGGTGTTAATGTTCGTATGCGTGTCGTTTGCTGATAAAACGCTGAGTCCAACCAAAAAACAACCAGCCAAATATCATATAAAACAAAAAAAAATAAAACTGAACATTTGCTTTCACATTTATATTTCGTTAAACACTCAGGGAAGAGGGCTCTTGTTTTGCTTTATATTTTTTTATACATACATAACTAAGTTATATACCTCTCTTTCTCTCTCTATATATATGTATATATATGGTAATTTATGTCACTTTTTTTTATTTCAAGTTTATTTATACTACATACAAGTCAATAGGTGTATGGAAATCAAAACTTAGTTAAATTTTATTTAAAATTAACTCAACTACAACTTAATCAATTAACTTACAATTCTAGCTAAACATACATTTAAGAATAGATATGTGTGATACAATGACGGGATTGCATTTAATTCTAAACCAATTACACTATTACCAGACGTAATAAAGGTATTCCTGGCCAATTGAATTACGAAAAATACCCAAAAAACAAATCTAGATGATGTATTTGTTGATTGAAATGCTTTTTGTTTTTTTTTTGTTTCTTATTGAAATGCCAACAGAGTTGACATCAGAAGGTTTTCTTTTTCAAAATTTTTGCACTACTAGTTTTTATATGTTTATTTACACACTGAACTTACGCACAACTGGATGAATAGATGACTTTCATTTGAATTGAAGAGAACAGGATTGGCTCAACAAATTTGCTAATTGAATTTCAGTTTTTGGTCACACATTGAAAGCCAGAAAAAAGAACCCACACAAATTCCCATATAAGGACGAAAGTGGTTTTAACTTTTGCTAGATTCTTTTTGGTGTGAGTAAGAGGGGGAGGAGATGATTTTTTTTTTCACTAAATTGACCACATTTTTCTAATGCTTGAGTGTCGGGATGTATCTTAAAATCTGAAATGAAGTATATGTATATGTATGTATATATTTTGTAGTTTGGTTTATCTGTTGTTGTTGTTTGTTTTTTACATGCTATAACACATTTAGCCAATTTCGCTTGCCGTTCGCTTCGATTTCGTTTTTTTTTATGATTGAATGCGGTTGGCAATCGGGAACTCGGCCATCTCGGTTCATCTTAACTTATCAACTAAACATTTTACACTTAAAGTATACAAAATCACCGTTTATGCTCTGCAATTGCAATTGAATTGAATTGAATTGAAAACGAATACGTGTCCATTAATTGATCTAACATCTAAGCCAGCAGCAACTTAGGTAAGTTCTGAGCCCAATAGCCATTGGCTAGCCCGCGCCAGAATAATCGTTATGGTGAGCGAACGTAATAGTGTACTCTGTGAATGGCCAGCTGCACTCCTCACTATATACATATATATAGACGGGGGAGGAGATGAGAACGAGAATTAGATATACATATGCATAGAAATACATGGCCATGGGGGCCCATTGAGTTCACTCACCCAGCAGCATTGCCTCGCGATTGTCAATGATACCCGGTCGTCGTTGAAGGACACTCTCCTTGCCGCCCTTCCATAATACAGGTGATATGCTGGCTAGACACTTGACTCGCATGTCGCCATCGTGAAAGTGTCGCGACTCCAGAGGCAACTGTAGGCCCAATGTCGAGGTGATTAGCCCGTGTTTGTGCACAATGTCGTTGTATTTGTATAGGTAACGTTCGTCCAGAATCTGCAGGGAGATGAGACATAAAAGAGGTTGTAGGAGAGTTCAGGTCAGAATTAAACTGTCTGCAATGCAATTTTATTAAATGCCAAGGGTTGACACACACACATTCACACAGACTCATGACGTGACACTAGATGAGTGGAGACTGCGACAGGGCGTGTCAGACATGTCTAGCGAATGCTTCAAGTTGGGAGTGAGAGTTAAAGTCTCTGCTATGCCGAGGGTTACAATTACAAGGGCTTTACAATTCCTCCCTTTCAATGTTGCTGCTGTCAGCAAAGTGCACATTGAATGGCGGAGCAGGAAAATAACACGGGCCAAAAAGATATGAGTACAGAACAACAAGAAAAAAAATTATTTGCCATAAATAAGAGAAATGCCAGGAAAAGATAAAAAATGTGAAATGCTCAAATAAATAACTTGAACTTTTCTTTTAAGGGCCTGCCCCATACCAACGCACCAAATATACGCCATCATCCTCTTTCAGGTTCGCTCTCATTCTCTCTCTCTCTCTCTCTCTCTCTCTCTCTCTCTCTCAGAGAGTTCTCTGTAGTGTTGTATTCGATTTGGTTTGGAATTGGGTTTGCGATTGAATGCGAACAGCACTTTGCCAACGAAATTGTTGCCATTTGTTAGTCGATTGGTTTGCCTGCCTTTTCTTTATGGTGTCCATAAAAATTACAAAGCTTCTGAATTTAAAACTTGAATTCAAGTTGAAAAGCATAAATTAAACTCGAGCAAAGACATGAAGGAGAGCGACGGGGAGAGTGAGAGAGATTGGGGATAAGAACAAACATGCTGTTACGTCCCTAGTCCTGTATCCTGGCAATAGTCTGGCCACAAGCGTAAAATGAGGGCATTTTAAATGCCTGTCGCATTCCAAGGCCTCCGACAATGCCTGGAATAAAATTTATTTCTACGCATGCAAAGCATTAAAAAGTCCTTTGAAATTTGCTAAATATTTAGTATATATACATACATATATTCTCGTTACTGTCCTCTACACAAATGTGTACAAATGTCCTTCAAGTCATGGGGGAGCAAGAGAAGGATGGATGGTTGGATCGAGTACAATAAGCATGCGACATGTTGTCCACATTGGAAATGAAAATGCACGTTATTAAATAAACGTTCAACAGTTTTATCAATGCTGGGACCTTATATTTCGGTATGAGTATTGTCCCTCCCGCAGAGTCTGTCTCTACCTTGCCTTTTTTCTTTCTTTTTGTCTTCCCCCATTGTCGAAAGGCAAATAAACCGGGAAACGTGCCTAATCGCACTTATTGATTTTCCTTGTATTTATACAAAGTGGACAAGGCAAAAAAGAGGTGGAAAATGCGAAAGGACTGGAGAGGATGTATGGTGGTTGGGTGGAAAACGAACATGGTACAATGAACTAACTCGTACCTTAACGCCTCGATTCACACAATTTGAGTGCCATGTAGTCGAGAAGTATGAGCATGGGCAAAAAGATGGGTTTGGGCCCGATAAAATGCAGTACGGACAGAAGGCAGTTGATTTTGCCGCTTCTTGCCCGCTTTGCTCCTATTTCGTGTTCCGGCCATGCCAGTCATGTAACGAGTTTTCGACCAGATGGATGGGCCACCGTTACCCAAGCTACACCTCTTATAACTAAACCCAGCCAACAACATTGGGCCATAATAAAGTATGCCAAAGCCGAAAAAATGGAGCAACAGCAAAAGCAGGCGGCAGTGGGAAGAAGGGCAAGAGACAGTCTACGGGAAAAAATGTTTGGTCCGTCTACATGATTTTTGTTCATGCAATAATTTCAAGCAGCCTTTTGGCGCAGCTCCCTTTTGTCTCACTTCTATCCATCATTTCTGCAATTCTCCCCCCACAATACTCTTTTTTTCTCCCTTTGCCCCACCCTCAATTCGTTTGTCTGTTACTGTTTGTTAGCAGCTTAAATATTTACTGTATGCATAATTTTTACATTTTTTTCCCCGCAGCTCTGACTGGTCCCTGATTAGCGGGTGTGAAGAAGGAGGGCGAATGCGTATGAATCGCATTTAGGTGCAAAAAGGGTCGGCCAAACAAAAAAAGCAAAAAAAGGGTTGGCTGTAAAATATTCTGTATAAATTTCGTGTTAACAAACTGAAAAAAACTCACCGGCTGTTCATTGACGAACCACTGCAAATGGGAGGCTGGATGCGATTTCCCCGATGTACAATTTAAAAATAAATTTTCTCCAATTTGATACTGATATTGCTGTCCCCTGATATGGGGGCCATCGCGTGGTAGAACTGCAAATAAGAAAACAAGGATAAACATTAAAAGCTTTGGAAAATTAAGTAAATAAATTTAGTCAACTTTTGGCTTTTTAATATTAACGAACTACAATATCCTTGGCAATAATGACACACTCTTTCTCTCCCCCTTACGAAAATCTTTATCTATGGTTGATTTTTCGTTAATTAGTTAAAAAAACAGACCAAATAATAGGGCATATGGTCTTATACTCATATGATGTACTGTCCTTCGACGGCCACATGAATTCCCTTTCCGAAATAACCATAATAAATATTTGTTGCGGCTTTCGCTGGCCAAGTAATTTATTAACAATTTTTTTCTTATTTTCCTCTGCAAATATTTGGATGGCACACACACAGGGAAACTGGTAGGGGGCCAAAGCCCTAGGGAGCGGATTGGTAGCAATGGAACCAGAATAAAAGCGAGACTGGCAAACGTTTTTCAATGGAAAGAACCACATTTCTCTTTCTCTTTTCGCATTTTTTGTTCTTTTTCTCCTACTTTTTTTTTAGAACATAAAATACATACAAACCTATAGATAAAGCAATTCAGTTGTAAATGGAGAGAAGTAGAGCCAAATAGGGGAAAGATGGGGCAGTTTTAAAAAAGAGAAACAGGAGCAGAAACAGAAGCACAAACGAATAGACACACTGAGAGAGGACTACACGAAATATGTTGTAAGCGGCCTCGCTGCGGAAATATCCATTAAAATGGCATTTTAACTTATAAATCGCTAACGTGCTCCAATGCCCATAAATGGCCGAGCCTGTCCCCTCGCACACCCCACACAGCCTCCCATCCATCCCACCAGTTCAGACTTAATCCCCAATCCGCTCTGACCAGCGCCATGTTGATTTTACGCCTGCATTTTTATGTATTCCATTCCCACAATCGACCGCCTCCTCAAACCTCTGCTCTTGCTGCTGCTTCTGTGGCTGCTGCCCATTTGGTTTGTCAGCAAATAAAATAAATAATACCCACTATACCGAGGAGTGTAAAATGTTTAAAACAAAAGTGAGATAAAAAAGCGTTGGAAAAACAAAACGAAAACGAAAAGCAAACCAGAATATATACGGAAGTTGCTGTTGGATTACAAAAATATGCTGTTATGAAACTAAGGCTTATGAATGGCTTTTTAAACGCGTTTTCAAAGCAAAACAAAAACTCTGCAAAATTCACATTAACCGACCAAAAGCAACAACAAACGAGAATAAACTTTACTCAATGGATTTTCAAATAGGATTCTGTTCATTGGAAGAGAGGTAAGTGGAGTACCTAATTGTTTAAATTAAATGCAAAATAAAAAAGAAGCTAACTTTGACTGCATTGAAGTTTATATATCCTTGTCTTGGGAACTTATTTAAAGTTGTTAGTTTAATAATTCTTAAAGTAGTGATTGCGTCGAATGGTCAAACTTCATCTCATTTAGTTTGTAAAAAGCTTAAATAGCAGGCTGCACTCAAACAGATTGTTAATTGAGGTCGTGAAGTTAATAGACACAGACAGACGCTGATTAAGAAAATATATAGAGTATGGAGTAAAGCACACAATATTTACCCATTTGTGAAAATATTTTCGTTCTCTTCAATCATTGAGAGTTTAATTGGTAAGGACTGTAAGGGCATACAAATTTCAGTAAACCAATCTATTTAATATCATTATTTAAAATCATACGTATTTGGTAATCATAATGGACTCAGAAGAGCATAATACGCATTGAGTGACCAGATGTGGTAGTAATTGTTAGCTCCTTTTGCCATATATGTATAGTGGAGCTTACATCCAAATTGAGTTGAACTCACGCAATAGCTTCACTAATTGTTTTGGTCATTCTTTGTTTTAAGCTTAGTAATAATTACCAAAGTTCTGTCCGAGACCACCAGTTGGCCAAAACTAATATTAACATTCGTGTGTTTCTTTTACACCTAACAAACACAGGTGACTTATATAATGATGTAATTTTTGAGCTTCTGAGATGCCTAGAAAGGCGGTTAACTTTTTGTTATTGACAATTAATTTAATATGTTTTAAGTTGTCTCTGAAGCTACCATATGTACTAAATATATTACCGCAGATATCTGGGACTACAAATTTAGGATCATATACAACAAATGTGCAAGAATTAGAAGCAGTAATAGAAACACCAATTGCCTAAACTTAAACCTGGATCCAATACTTGTCTTAATGCTATTCTTTTCGAGAAGGCAAAGACTGCAAATACCCAAAGATTCTAGTCGGTGGTTCAGTGGAGACCTACTAAATCTACAATTCTGTTGCTCTCGAGTTCGAACCCCGACGTAGGTGGCTTTTCCCCCCGATGAAGCAATACTGAAAGGTAGTTCCGTCGGTTTTAGTTTTTTCGTAGTTTTTTCTATTTAAACCACTTGTAGTTTCAGTTCAGCATTTTCATCGGGATGACAAACGATTAACCAGATTTGACTATTGGAAGTCAAAAATTTGAATGCACACTTCAGGTAAGCAGATACATAATAAAGTACTTCTACGTAGCTTGTCAGCTTATGCCATTTCAGTACTAAAATGTGGAAAGATATGCTCTTTGTCTTTTCTTACGATTTTAATTGCATAGTTAAATCAAACTTGTGTGTAAATATTCATTCAATATCAACAGAAATAAGCTCTTTGACATAAAGTGAAAAATATCCATTTAATATTGTCACCAATGTGCAGGAAAAGATTGAAATTTAATCTGCTCTCTGGTTAAACAAATACCATTTATTTTTTTTTATCCTGGTTTTTATTTTGTTGCTGGATGATGCATTTGTGTGTGTACTTTATATGTAAATTCAATATTTGCTTGTAATTGCACAAAAATTTCTGATCAAATATTGACTCAGTTGTGTTTGATTTTGGAATTTTCGGTTGCGCATTGCAACAAAATATTTGCAGCATACGAAAACGTGACTTTGAATTGATGAAAATTTGCCCAATTGATGATGATGATTCTGATGGCATTCACACATCACTTTTTCGGTTAAATTTTCAACTAAGTTTAATACGTACAGACAATATCCAATCGACCCTCGCCCTGAACGGATGAAAAGTTAGGCGCTTCAGCGGATACCTCGCAGCGATAGAGACCCGTGGAGTTTAGAGTCAGGCCACGCAGCAGGACGCGACTAGCATCAGAGAGTTCCTCCTGCGAACAAAAAAAGCAAAAAACAATAGCTTATTTTTAGCCTGTGTAAACATTGTGTGTGATAGGCATCAACTACGAGAACAATCGGGGGAAAATAAAGGAAAAGCTTTGGCAGTTGCCATTACATTTCCCTTTGGCTTTCTCATTTTTCCTTTCAGTACTTACAATCACTCGCACTCCATCCACACGATAACTTGTCTTGGGCGGACGCGCCTTTGGCACATAGCGATAAAATTCCTCATTGTCCTTGTACCATTTGATGGCATAAAGCGACTCGCCCTCCTCCAAAGGCTGCTGCTCCTCTTCTTCATCTTCTTCGTTGGCGCTATCATCAAAACTATCCTCGCGCTCAAAGCTGGGCACATAAGACACAGAGCCCATGTTGGAATTGAAATTGGAGTTGGCATTGAATCCACCATTGTGCGTGCTGGCCCCGACTTGAGCCCCCAAATAACCAGAGGCAGCACTTCCCCGATAGACACTGTGTCCATAGGGCGACTGTTGTGGTGGCATTTGAGCTTGGCTCTGGCTCTGATACTTCATGGGCTCCTGATATTGCCTCATTGCCATGGGCTGCTGGCGTCGCTGACTGTGCGGACGCGGTAAACGCATTCTTCCACGAATTGCTGCCTTTCTATTCTCCTCATCCAAGGATTCGGCGTCTACGTAGTTGAAATCACTGCCATGATCCTGGTTGCGATCGGGATGATGATGTGTATGACCATGACTCACTGAGTGATGATGTGTGCGATTCAGTTCGTATTGGCACTCGAGGAATGCGGACTCGCCCCGCAATTTGTAGGCGGGTATGGAGACCTTGATCATGCGCAGGCCTACAGCCAGACCTAAAACGAAGGATAACAGCAAAATATTGAAATCAATGCAACTTTCCCAATGAAAATCAATAGACCAAGAGACGCCCAAAGATATGCTAAACATATTTGCATAAGCTGAATTTGTGAGACATGCTGAGCGGATGCCATGGCGCCAAAAACCCAGCGGCAGTTTTTAACAACAAGAGGAAAATATTTCAAAAGGAAAATATATATGTATATACCACCAACACATACATATAGATATATTCATGTATTATATGCACAGTCAACTTTTGTGGAGGGCGCAAATTTTCCGTTTTCCGCTTATCGTTTGCTTGAGTAAAGTAAAATTTGCATAATTGATTTGTCCCTTGGCCCTTTTGAAGCGAAATATTCTAACGAAATCCATCATCCCCAGGATTGGCTGGTTTGGCAACTAACAATTATCGTTTTAATTAAAAAAGGCAAAAGGTTTTGTCTGTCAAATTGCGTATTTATGAGTGACCATTTCAAAAAAAAAAAAAAAAAAAAAAAAAATGTTTTGGGTGGAATTCTGAATGGAGCGATCCAATGTGTTATCCAGCAATAGCAGGACCAGGGCTATCTGTTATCGTCTGTGGCTCTTGGTCGTAAATATTAATAAATGAGTGCGTAATCGGAGCGTAATTCTTTGTGAAATTACGACTCCGGCAGGCCACAAATTATGAACTGCCTTCCCACACAACAGGAACAGGATATTGGGTGGCATCCTTACTGTTGCTGCTGCCGCTGTTGCTCCTGCTGATGTTGCTGCTGTCATTCTGTGTTGGGCTTAAATAAATACGCCGTTTAGCCGTTTATTCAGCGACTGTTCACTGAGCGTTAAATTAGAATTTCCCCTCAGCCACACACACGCCGACACCCACACAAACACACGCAGGTTTTGGTCATAAATGTTTTAATAGCCAACCAAATTGCCCACACTCTGACCAATAACTGTTACGCAAAACTTGAAACCTTTAACGAAACCGACTTTAACAACATTGTGAATTTGAATTGAATGAAATTGAATTACATCAGATAGACAGGCTCTGATGTGGGACATATGAACAAGAAGAAACTTTTGCGTTTCATTGCAATCTTCGAACAGCCAACGAAATTGGCTGCTCTATTTTCTCGCATACCCCTGAGGGCAAGTTGAAAGTGAAAACAGTTTGAAGTGCACACAGAATGCATTCGAACGACTTATCTTGGCCAACTACATACATACATATATGGTAAACATATATTTATTGATGTTGTCGCATATTAATATATTTCAAATTCAATTAACACTAATTGCATTTGAACATTAATTGGGATACAAATTTTGTGATATTCTCAGGCTGTGTGGGCTTTAAAGGGCGGCGCACGTAATCTAATTGGCCAATTTATATGAGTACGACTTTGATGGACGACCTACACCAAAGACACCGCCTTCAAATATGCTGATGTCACGACACAGTTAGCAAGATGGCAAAGCCAACTGAGTAATTTTAATAAAATTAAGCAAAAGGGCCAAAGCAAGGATTCAGATACGTCCACAGGGATAAAGCTAAAGAATGGGAACACAAAATCAACATGTGCACACACACACGCCCCCCTAAAGAACACACATACACTCAAACAGAGTAAACACATGTCATTTTGGCTACATTACAAAGTATCTTAATGTTAATTAAAAACAACAAAGTCACATCGGAACAAAAAAGCAACTGAACATTCTGGGCACATAACCAAACTGAGCGACTGAAGGCGAAAAGACAAAGCATTGTCATACCCTGTGAGAAGGATGCCCGAGGTGAAGAAGAGGACGATGATAATGGTAATGAAAGGCCCATACGAAAGAACAAACAATGGTTGAAAGCAGCATAAAATCAGATTAAATTGCCAACGAAAACAAAGCAAAACGAAAAAAAAGGAGAAGAATTGTAGGTAATACTGATATCGTATGCACAGCCAACCAAGTATTTTGCTAATTAAAGACCAGGCTTTTGCACCCATAGCTCACTGTGTCATGATGTTGTTGCCAACAAATGAATGCCAACCTACATAAATATGTATCTGCAAGTAAAGAAAAGTGTGTATGTCTGTCTGGATTAATTTGTCTGATTTTTATGCCCTTTGTCGCCACTTGTTGAGAGGGGAGGCGGAAAAAAACTAGATTGGTTAGAGCCCAAATGGCATTTCACTCTCACAATTATGCAAATTAGTATCTGTGGGGCAGCAGTGTACTTAAATTTGAAATTGAATATGCATAAGCAGCAAGGACGAAGAAATCATTTAGTATGCATAATAATATTGTTCATTAACGCATATTTAAGCAGGTGAAGAAGATTCCAAGTTACCTGCCTAAACACAGGTCAGGAAACTTTCACGGACCGTAACTTTACGGTTGCCAAGTGGGTAGATGGGCGAGCGAGTGAGCTAGCGGGCGGGTGTTTAGCATAATTCGATAAAATTGGTAAACAAAATAGACTAAAAGTGGAAGGCCGAAAAAAAGTTGACGGGCAAACACAATCAATAGAATAAAATGAGAAAGAGAACGCAAGTGGAGTTGTTAGAGGGGTGGAAAGGGTCGGTAAGCTGGTCCACACTTTTGTTGCCAAATAGCGCATAATGAAGGTCGCCATTAGAAGATAAGACAAGCCAAAAATCAAGTGAAATTGTGCGGGAGCTCAGTCCTCAGTGCTATCAATTCGGCAAACGGATACCGATGGTAGGGCAGTGGAAGGCAAAATGATGGCGGGAAGGACATGCGGCTTAAACTTTACACCACTAATGAGTTTGCGCCTTCACAGCAATTATGCGGCCTCTCAGTCAGAGAGGTTCTCAGAACCAAACTTTGCTATCTGCTAAATCATTTTCCTACTCTTGCCGTCCAACCTGAATGGGGAATGAATGAAAAAGTTGCCAACAACAACCGAAAAAAAAAACAAAATGTCAAAATGTCGAAGAGGGAACAAGCCGCTAGATAGGCGAAACTGGCGAAAGATGGAAGGGGAGCAACGCCTTTGTCATTGATAGTCGAATGCTGGGCAGCTCATTAAGGACTCGTCTATTGTTCTCTTAATATGCTCTTGCCGTTGTTGTTGGTGTTGTTATCTCATTTGCGGTGTCTAGACTTCATTAAAAATTCTGTATTCTCATGTCCGTTTTCATTTCTCTCTTCTATTTATTTTTAGTTGTTTTTTTTGTATTTGTTGTTCGTGCGCCTGATGAATATTTATTTTCGGCAACGACAGTTTAAACTTTACTTAATGCTGTTTATTAATTGCATTTAAAAAACAATTATTGTGTGGGGCTTACTGAATTTTTAACCACGACAAAAGTTTGCTGTGGTGGAAAGGGTTTTGTCCTTGTGCTAAATACGCCAAACAATAATATTAAAGAATAAAACTAGCAAGCAAGAGACAGAGAGTGAGCGTTAAGCAAAGGACACGGGGAGTTGGAAGGGAAAGGGTTAAAAAAAAAACAGTAATGAAAAAGCCTTTGGGATAGTTTTAGTTTAGTTTATACTGCAACAAAGGCTAGCCTTGCCGCAGCCTGAACCACCACCACCATCGGCAGCAGCAGCAGCCGAGTCCTACAAAGAAACATATCCAGCAAAAAAGTATGCAACAGTTTTCAAAGGCAACGAGAGGTTGGGGGTAAGAGAAATACTCATACGCCTCGTTGGCCCGACGCGATTGCGTGTGCACTTTTTGTTGTTGTCATTGTTACTGCTGCTACAGTGTTTGTTGTTGTTGTTGCTGTTTTTCGCTGGCGACAACAGCAACAACATGCAAATCTGTTCAAGCGCTTCTGATGTATTCAAGTTGACACAAATCTGGCGCAAATCCTCGCAGACACAAACACACACAACTCTAAACGACTCTGACAAGGCGAGCTGAGCGTTCGCATATCTATGGGAGTGTGTGTGGGTGTGTGTGTGAGTGAAACATTTATGAATAACATAGAAACAAGCAACAAGCATCAACAGCAACAACAACAACAAATGACAAGCGGGTAACAAGCGAGCAAGCAAACAGGCGAACAAATTAAAAGCAAAATAACCGCAGGTGATGGGTAAAAAGAGAATGAAAAAAGAAGAGTGAAATAGTGAGTAAAACAGTTAGCGAGTTGACTTGTAATTGGAAATGAAAAGTGGAGACTGTGCCACAGCTACTTAAAGGTAAATGTAATAAAAAAGATCTCAACTAAGCGAAGGGAACTAACTGAAAGTGAAGATTAGATCAAAGTGTTGTTTCAACTTTTATGGTATTTATATTTGTCGAGCTCTTATGTGTGCACTTGAAGGTTAGTCGTTTTTAAGATTATTCGAGTTTTCTCTTGTAGCAAATCTGCAGTCATTTGACACACAAATCGTTGCTACCCTCTCGCACACATATGTACATGCATATGTGTGGCACATGGCCGGGGGAATTGAGAAAAATTCCAAACTGACAGCTAACTCAAGCATATTAAAAGTCTTGAAAATTGTATTAAAAAAATTATCATGTTTTATTTTGGAATAAAAAACCGAAAATTGCCAAACACAGAGCCACCTCGCCCCACCACCCACCACCCTATCACACAGTAAGAGTAAGTCCGACTCATTTGTATGCGCGCCGCATGTGGCACACAAGAAAAATAACTGAAATAAGTGAAACGAGCAGGCGCTTTGTGGATTGACGTAGGTAAGTTGATAGGGATTTCTTTTCTCGTTTCATTTTCTTGTTGTTGGGTTGCCGGCACGCACAGAAAGTTACATATGCCATGTTGGCTATGGGCGAGAGCTCTATGTGTGCGTTGGGGTGTTAAAATGCCACAAGTGACTTTGTTCAGCAGTTACAATTTGCTTTTTATTGACTTGCAAGGTGTCGAAACGAGCAATCAACTGGAAATCGGCAGCCCCGCTTCATCCACTCTAACCCCGACCATCATATCCTTTGGCAATGTATTCGTAAGAAATTTTGCACTTACCTTGCAGCAGAGAGCAAATGAGCAGCACAATGATGCGTATATCGTTTGTGTATTTCATGTTTACAACATAATATATAATCCTTTATGAAACGATAATGATGATGGTGACGATGACGATGCCCTTGCAGATGCTGATGATGATGATGAAACCTCCTTTTGTGCACTGTAGAAGTTTCCTGTGACTCTTTTTTCGCTTCTCCGTTATGTGATCCTTTATAAGCTGTATGTGTGTTTGTTTGAGTGTGTATTTTCTTTTTGCTGATTTAAGCGTTTTTCCTCTTTCCGTTTCCGTGATAGTTTCTTGGCTTAGTATTTTGATGCCTTTTGTTTATGACTGTTGCTTCTCTTGTTGTTGATACTTCTTCTCATTTATACATATTCTGGCATTGTTCTTTGGGTTCGGTTTGTTTTTCTCTGTTTTTCCGTTTGCTTATTACTTTCTGCAACTTTTCGCATAAACTTGGCCCATGTTGCCATTTATAAGTTGGCTCAATTCGATAGGCATGACTTGGTCTTTTTCTCGTACTTGCTCTCTCAAATCTTAAGTCTCATGTGGTATGGACTGCAACGGCCTCATTAAATTCAGCTTCAAGTCATTCAAAGTCTGTGCAAAAAAAGACAATAAATTGCTCTTAATAAAGTTGGAACGCTTACAGTTGGGCAAAAGTTATGGCAATTTATGTAAATCCATTATAAATGTGATAACTTATCCTTCTAAAAACTAGAACTAGAATCCATTGGTACTTAAAGACTGAGCTCTATACATGAATTTGCTTTTCTTACTAACGACAGTACAATTTATTTATTTTTTTTTTTTGTTCATTTAACCGAATAAACAGTGAAAGAAACACCATAATGAATAGAAAAACGAATACGAGTACAGTTTTCCCCATCAATGTCATCCCTCCGCCTTCTCATCATCTCCTTTCCACGTGGGGGTTTTTCTTTTTTGACAGCAACCTCAATTTTCTACTCAAGCAAATGAGTTCTGCTTGCTACTGAATTGAAAGGACATGTTTCTCTCTTTTTTTTTTTGCTGATTTATATTGATTTTCATAGAGGCAGTCGCTTAGTTGACTAACGTTTAGAGCTATTGTTCTTTTGTTAACACTTTGCCCATTGAAAAAATGACAAATCGTTATGGTAACATGTTATATAAATATACGGATATAATATCTCTGATCTTTTTTTTGCGGCAATTCGCATTGATTTTGTTTCAATCAAATATATAAAAAAAGGACTCGTTTAAGTAAAATTAAGTCTATTTATAAAAGAGCCAAGTAAATGGCCAAGCCAAATATAAAAGGTTAATGTATTTCTGTATGCGTGTGTGGGTGTTTCCGATATATTTGTGTTGGCGTTGACAGGCATTTGGCATATGCCACAGTTGAACTGAGGCCACAAGGCTAAATGCGGCCTTTTTTCATGCAGTCCTTAAATATTTCACCAAATCAAATTACAAATTCATTTATAGAAAACAACACAAAACAAAAAAAAGAAAATCTGAGTGAACCAAACTAAAACAAAACACATTTGGCGGCAAATTGTCTAAACTGAAAATATACGGAAAATAAAACAATATCGATATATTGTATAAGCGGATTTAAAAAACTTTTTTGCTATCCTGTAAAAAAATTTCGACTCAAAAAATGGTCTGAATGGATTTTATGTCGAAAATAATATTGCCATTCATGAATTTTCAATTAACTATGTATATTCTAATCTACCCATTCGGTTACTGAGCATCTGGAGCTTACTATGTAGGAAACCTGAAATGCCCAAGGACATGTGCTTTGGCCCTGAGCCGTCGAAGTGCTCATGAAATGTGCATAAATCAAAACGAACCAGCAGTTCCGCGGGCTCGCGGCGGAGACTAAGAGCGGTGAATAAAGAAGCAGCGGGCAAGGAGCAGGGGGCGAGGAGCAGATTTGAAAAGCGACGGCATCTGGCAGTCCGTCTCGTGGCTCTTAAAGCTTTGAAAACATTTGGTGTAGCTTTGCTTTTAATGAAAAATGAAGCTGAAATAATCATAAAAACAAAAAGGACCTGCAGACTGAAGACAGAGGGGCAGGGGGTCTCTAACGGAAATGTAAATGCCAAGTAAACTGTGACGACGCTGGCATCATCATCATCATCTGGGTGGCTGCCTATTCTTTTCGCATTTGGCACACTAAAACTTTTGGCTCTTGGCCCTACTTCCTCTCTCTCTCTCTCTCTCTCTCTCTCTCTCTCTCTGTCTTCCTTCTGTTGTCATTTTTTTGCATTGCTTTTTCGTTTCGTTTTTTGTTCATTCTGTCCACATTTGAAGATGAATTTGTCTCGTCGCTTCATTATGCACACAACCAGGAAAGTTTTGGGGCTCCTCACCCGAGTCTTTCTATTCCATCCTCTGACCCATTATCCCCTGTGGAGTTTGTTTTGCTACGCAAAGTGCTGCGCCTGCGATTATGCAGCAAAAACTTTTGCAACGCTTTGCCATTTTGCATTGCAAAGCGCGCGGCAACTCAAATTGGGTTGCTCAAGAGTTGTCAGCTGGATTGATGTTGGCTTGAATGGATGACTGGCTGACTAACGGAATGAATGAATGAATGGATGAAGAAAAAGTGTCGGAGCTTCGGTGCCCGGAATGAGAGATGCAAGCATTTTTCCACTGCATTTTCCCTTGGCAAAGTTAGCTAATTTTTAAGTTGCTTAAATATGTGCAAACATTGCACGACAAATGTAATTCGTCTCTTTGGCATTGTAAGCGCCCTCTCTCTATTTCTCTCACTTGCTATCTCTTTGTCTGGCCCGTCAACTTAACAAAGTTTTCTAGTTTTCTGGCGTCGGCGGTTGCATCGGTCTTGGTCTGATATTAGAATGAAACTTCATGCCACTCCGCCGCGAACTTTTGCCAGTGCAATGTTTATGGGTTTGTGTTTGCTTCCTGCATTTACACTCTTTCCTTCTCTTCTAACTACTCTCCTGCAATCTGTTTGTCTCTATCAAGAACTTTTGTTACTGTAGAAGTTATTAAAGCTGCAACCGCACTTTATTATTGTGCAAAAAAAGTATAACCAAACAACTTGAGCCACAAGTTTGGTCTCTCTTCTGCACCCTGCCAAGCGTTGAGTGGAGTTTTATGTTGTTGTTTGTCTTGTCTATTGTTGAAGAAGAGTTTTATGGTTCTGTGTGTGTGTGTGTGTGTTTATTTTGAGGGTTATCATTTCTAGATTCTAGTACATAATAGTTTATAAATTTCTACAAATATTTTATTTTTGTATTAAACTTTCATTTTAATGCAACCTTCTGACCTAAAAAACCCTATTTCTAAACCTAGGTGGGGGACCAAGTAGCTGGTTCATTATTGTCAAAATGTCAAATCGTTACTAATTTACACACACAGATGCAAATATGTTCACCTGTATGCTGTGTGTATTTAATATTGATTTTCGGATTGACCCCACACTCTGCATATAGATTGTATATAAATTGTCGATTTGACAAATAAACAGGGACAGGGGCAAAAATACACATTGTGGCCAATGGATAGAAGAGACCACATCTGTGGGTGTTGCATTACCATTACCAAAAATCGCATTAAAATTCAAAAGGGCGTATTGTTGTTGAGCCTAGCCGTCTCTGGCATAAAGTCAAAATGTTTGACATTTAATCCAATTAAAAATAAATTTTACATTAGCGCTCAAAGCGAAATTAAATGGGAGCGCAGCGCAGCTGCACAACATGTAAAACATGTGAAACACCTGCAACACTCGCACTCACCCATACACACACACACATAAACTTGGCAGTTAATTAAAGTGGCAAGAGCTGAACATAATCCACATTAAGTATACATTTAAATAATAATGATAAGGGAGCCCCATTCGGCTTACATAACATAAATAAACTGTTGTGGCAACTAAATTTCCCAGATTACTGAATAACTTTGCTTATCCTTTCTATTTATAACTTGTGCGTTTAGCTAATGCTAAAACTATTATTAAGGCAATATCTTAGAGTTCTTATTGTTTTTTTCTCCTCAAACATTTGAAAAGAATTTGCCAGTTTAGCAAGATATATTTAGAAGTTTTTACTAGCCACAAAAATTATATCTACTAAACGATTCAAACCCAATTTGACGCATAGTCCAAAATAGTCCCCTAAAGCATGCAATACACAAAAAATAAAATAAGCTTCTTTAATATAATAATATACTTTTACACTTTTAACATAATAAACTTTGTCCACATTGTTCATAGACAATTTTTACTTTCAGCTAAGTTCAAAAAGTACTCAACTGCCAATGGCATACTTTAAGAAGTAACTGAACTCTGTAGATATACCTCATTACTTTCAGTATAGATTATTTTGTAATTATAAACGAGAGAAATTGTACGTGCAATAATATTAAACCATGGCACAATCTGACTTTGAGCCAGTCAGTTGGCTTTTTCAGTCATAAGGATATAAAATATTTGGGGCATGAAAGCAAATTTTTATTTCTTTTACTACTTCTACGAATGTGTGTGAGAGCGTTAAATAATAATAACAAAAATACATTTTCCTCGATCATAAACACAAATCAAGTGTCCTTTTGGTCGACAGTATTTTTACAAATAAACATGAAACATCTTGCAAACCGCCGCAGACTCAATCTCTACTAATCTGTCAGATACTTTATGACTTTGGCTAACAGGATTGTTCAGTGTGTGTGTGAAAGTGTGTGGTCTTGCAATTTATTAAATGACATTTTCGTATGGCATTGGCCAACAAAATTCATGTGGCTAACATGTGGCAGCTTATTGTTGGACTAGACCAGACACTAACTCCTTACTAGAACGGGGCAAAGACAATTTATTGGACATTGGTTTTCAAATTTTATTTTCCATCTGCAGACATTTTCAATTTCCCGTATAGTCAAAGTTTAATCAACAAAATCAAGTCCTTTTGAACATAAAATTTTGATGGCTGCTAAGTTCTACCTACATTTCTATCTCTCGCTCATGGCAAAATCGAACAATGCATGGAGAGCAATATGATGAGTCTTATAATAACAACGTTCACTTTGTACTTGCAATTTCATAACTTTCATTCCTTTTGATGTCATTTTATTTTTCTTTTTCATTTTCATGTCCTTTGAATAGAGTGGCAAACTGATAAATGGTTATGAGGACTGCGGGCAAGGGAACAACTGAGCACATTTTGTGTTGTGTTGAAGTGGCTCACGTGCTGCAAATAAAATGAGTTTATGAGCGAAGGGATAAAAACTTGTTGTCATGTGGCAGCGGCGGCATGGGCGTGGCAAAAAAAGGGCAGGCTACAAAGTGTTTATAGTCTGTCCTGTTGATAGTCCCTAACACAAATTAACCACAACTAACCACATTACAAATAAATTATCATTTTCATCGCATACATCACACACACACACATATACAAAAGCTAATGAGTCAAAATTTTATGTGGGTTATGTAGGCGGAGTTAGGAAACATAAAAAGGATGTGACTATGAGTGTATGTGTGTGTGTGCTAGACATTCAACATTTTATGTCAATTTATTTCGCAGTTACATACACATTTTCCACACTCTTAGGAAACTTAAATAAACGACAAATGGAAAAACTAGCAACAAAAGCAATGGAGAAAGGGCAAACTATGAAATTCGTATGACATAAAAGTTAAATTTTTAATGCCAGCATTTTTGCTACTCCCTGCGTGTGGTTTCAGTTGTTTCAGGTGCCAGGCACATAAAAAATAAATGATCAAAAACAACAACAAAAAATGCGAGAAGCATAAAAAAAGCAAAACGAAAAAACGCAACAAAAAAAACGTATTCACGGCTTGGCTTGGTTTGTCTCGACTTGGCCAAGTAGCGTAAAAGCAAATGGAAAGCCATGGCAGGCCGCAATTGTGGGGTCTATATGAAGGCCGCGACAAAGGCTGTGGCAGCAAAGGCAGAAAGAGAGAGAGAGAGCCAAAGAATCTTCCACATTTTGTCACCCAGCCACGTAACTTGCGACCATTTTTTATGGCAAACAAATTTTGTTTTTTTTTAACCCAAAGCAAGAAAGTGAATCACAGTGTAGGGAAAAGAGGGATTGTGGGCAGGTGGCTGGTTGGGTTATAGGAACAGCATGAGCTGGAATTTCTCACAACGGAAGAGGAAATGAAAAAGTACTTAATATGGCACAAAGGAAAACTCAAAAGCCGCTACAAAGTGAAAGTAAGTGGAATAAGTGAATGAAAGTGCTGAAAGCAAAAACATGAATAAATATTTCCACGAAAACTTAAGACTTGAAAAGGAACACTGACATTAAATGTACAATTAAGTTTAATCAAACTCAACCTTTTTCCTCCCATTCCACACAAGCTGCTTGCTTTTATGTCCTATTAATACATGTACATATATAAATAACTAGTCAAATTTTAAGCTTTAGTCGAATGTTTTCAACCACAAGTTGCATTGCCATGGCGATGGTATTGGCATCTAGCGACCCAATGGAATTCCATTCATCTCCACCGTTCAGTCACATGGTAGCGAAATATTCAAAGCTTATTCCTACCTACTCTGCAGCTTCTGCAGGGTCTGCTACTCATCCGGCTTCTGCCCTCCGCCAAAGTGTGTACTCTCCAAATAAAATTTTGCGCGTGAGCGTCAAGTGAAGTCAAAAAATTAAATGTTATACGGAAGATTTGTTGGTTATGGAAATGCCTTCATTTACAGACAGCCAGACGGCAGAAGCACGCCAAAGCCATGGCTTCTGTGAGTGTGTGTGCGTTGAGCTTGTAAAGCCTTAGAGCAACGGTGCGTATGAGTTATATGTACATACATATACATATATGTATGCATATATAATTTTTGCGTATGTGAGTGGCAAGTTTTATGGATGCGTGAAGCGTAAAATAAATTTTCCATGTGAAACAAATCAACCTAAAATTGATTGGCTTTAAGAGAGAGAGCAAGAAGAGGAATAGCATAAATTTTTGATTAATTAAATTACATTCAACTCATCAAATTTAAAAGCATATAAATATTTGATTAATATAACTTCATAATTAATAGAAAACTCAATCTACACCAATAACAAATTATATAAAGTTGTAATCCATTGCTTAACTTTACACTAAGTTTTCTCAAATCCATACGAATTTTCAAGAACTTTGCTAAAAAGGGAATTCTACACAATTTTTGTTTGTTTGGTTGTGTTTTTGTGTACAAAGAAACTCACCAACTTTTGAACTATTTTAAAACACTTTTGTTTTCGAATCAAAATTTTTTTGAGTAGAGTACATACATACATAAACGGACCAACAGAATTTAAATTCCGAGCCAAATTATTTGGATTTGATATATTTGCCTTTGAGTTAGTGGAATGAAAAGTTATTGCAAATTTTATATACTAAATATTCTGGTTTTTAGATATTTTTCTATTCGATCTATAATATGTTGAAAAAGTCTTAGTATTGTTACGATTAGAGTTGAAACGACATTAAACTGTTCTCGGTTTCCGAAAGTTTGAAATATAAATCTTTATGCAATTTTTTATGGCTGACAATAAACGACAATAAATTCGATGTAAAATATACGTTCAAAAATGAACAAAAATGTATACCAAAATAATTATTAAGCTCGTCAACCTTTTATAGAGGCGTGAGAAAAAAAATTTTTCGAACTCAGCTTCAAAAATTAGAAATCGACTCGGAAACAAAAACATGCCTGATAGAAATATGTTGTCAAATTTCTCGAATCGATATTTTCAGTATTTTTAATCCTAACGCCGTCTTGAGCAAAGCTTTAAACTTAATTAAAAAACTGTACAGAAAAAACACTACACCGTTTAGGTTCACATTTTCGTGCTCAAGAAGTTAAATAAAAAGTCTACAAAATTTTCAAATCGTTTTGATTGTCGAAAAAATGTTTGAAAATACCTTAAACATTGGAACTCTATGCAACCGACTCTTCATTAAGTCACAACAGTAAAACCTTCAATTCTAAAGAGTTTAAATCAAATTTATTAAAGAGCTTTAATAAGCGAAAACTAAAAGTAAGCTCCACCTACAACTATTATGCCCAAAGGGTGGGAAATTGTTTTTGTTAACCATTTTTTCCAATGAGGTCAACGAATTAAGGTTTGTCACATCTGAGTTATTTCATTATAAGGGATGTAAAAGGATAAATTAATGTTGCCGAAGAAGAAATTCACAAAATTCATGGTCTACTATTTGTCGATATCTAGGCTAAGGTTGACCTCCCTCACATTGGGAATCTATCTCCTACTCTTCGTCTGACTGTCTCTTTCCATTTCACCCATGCTGTTTTGGTTACTTTCACATTTTGTTAACTTACTCGTCGACTGGCTGTAAAACAGAATGTTAAATGTAGAAGCAAGAC
This sequence comes from Drosophila paulistorum, assembly GCA_018152135.1. NCBI lineage: Eukaryota > Metazoa > Arthropoda > Insecta > Diptera > Drosophilidae > Drosophila > Drosophila paulistorum. The sequence goes on along the minus strand of JAECXG010000805.1, from coordinate 8,304,859 downwards.
AACAGAAACTGGGCCCAACGACCAAGCCCATTGCCATTGTTGTTTATGCCGGAAATTAAACGCACCGGTAAAAGGAAGTCTGCCTTAATGTACTAAAGTGAAATAACGTGTAGGTAGGCACTCACCCCACCTCACTTCACCCCACCCCGCCTTCTACTTGCTGACAACTCTCAACTACAACATGGACGAAATGTAGCAAAAACAGAACGAAGTGAAAAGTATCTCGATGTCAAATGTCTGGAACAATTGGCAATTCTGTTCATATAAATTCGTAATAAATCGAATATTGGTCGATCTATATAGTTATGCCATATAGCCTCACCTACATCCAATGCTGAATCATTTACGTTAAGATTTTCTTTATTTCTGCTTCCTTTTTTGAGGGTGGAAAAACTTTTTTGGCCCTATCCCTGGTTATGCCAATCATATGGGGAAAGGCAAAAAGAGAATTATATTTTGTTTTTTTAACAGCGATAAAAACTTTCTCCAGGAAAAAGGCGATTCGCAAGAGACAAAATGAAGGCAAATAAGTTTAAAGCACGCTTTCTGGGCCAAAATCTTTGCTGCCAAAAAAAGTAGAAAAAACTAAGCGAACAACATATAATTGGAAAACTTTCAATGATGCAGACAGAAAGAAAAAGTGTGAAGAAATATATTTAAGTGGCATACAAGAAATTGAAAAAAAAAAAACAAAAATAAATCGAATAAAAGAAGAAAATTGAAAACTAAAACTAAAGCAAATAAACTAATTGAAAGGACAAGGTGATGCTAGTTACTTAAATATTGATGGAATTATTGAAATGTCAATTACCTTTCAATGGCTAATCGATACAAAATGTATACATATGTACACATGTGTGGTATACGTATAGATAATTGTGACTAGTGGGAGAACGTGTGGGCGAGTGTGAGCGTAATAAATATCGTACAATGCATAATTCAATTGAGTTTTATGGCTGCATTGCCACGCCTCATGATTTACACTCGATTGTTGACTTTGCATATATTTTCAATTGAATTTTAATTGAAATTATGAGGATTCGGCAGGAGCAACAGCAACGGCAACTCCAACGACATTACCAGTATACTGAATTGTTTGCCTTTGTTTTGCTTTTGTTTGCCTAAGCAGGACCCACGATTTCTGTTGCGGTGAGATGGAGGCAAAGGCATAGGTCGAAGGGTATACGTTGTTGAGTGGGCGGGGCCAAGCATTTAGCTTATTAGAATATGTATTGTTTGCCCAATAATCCAGCTCACGCAATGTTATCGACCCCCAATGGGAATTGACTGAGGCGCTGTTAGTTTAGGGGGCGACGGCGGGAAGGTCCTTGTAACCAGAGCAAAGTGGGGTTAAAAGTCAAATACAGATGGTCCAAGTATTGGGGTCGCCCACCACCTTCAAAAGGGAATTGGGATTTCAATTTTGTGGCGGACTGTTGTTACAACAATTATAATTTAATTGCTCGACTAACTTCACATTGTCTATAAGCAAAATACTGCTCAATGATTTACCACACATATCTAAAAATTATTTTACACATATACAACAAATCTTTCCATATGATATACTCTACGGAAATCAGAGTTTTTTTTTTTTTTTTTTTTGAGTACATATATAATATGTACATATTTACTTTTGATGTGTATATACAAATTACTTTCATTTGCTTTTGGACCAATTTCCATATCAAACAATTTCATTTTCATATGTCTCTGTTTGTTTGTTCTTTCTTTTTCGTGTGGGAGGAGGGGAGGGTGGTATGGAATTTGTTTTACTTGCCTTTGCCGTTTCGCTTCTGTTTATGTTTGAGTTTGAATTTGTGTTTATTAATTCCAGAAATGAACTCATTGCCACACTTTTCTAGCATATATCCATAAGTATGCATATGTGTATATGAATTCCTTTATTTGGGTCTCACTTTCTCAAATCTCATTTCGCGCTTTACTCAATTCTCTTTTGCCATTTAACGACAGCGACATGCACTTTTTTGCCACCTGACATGCAATTTATGTGAACTTTAATTGAGGTAAAAAATAATAAGGACTCGCCACTAATGTTTCATTTCACGCCTGATGCTTTAGCCGAAACACGAACATGCCAACGTGAACGGATACGCTAAGAATTAAGCGGGAAACACAAATAATTTGCCGCAGTTCACGTCCTTGCCGTCACTAGTACCGTATTCAACTGAAAGGACATGCCACATGTATATGAACTGGTTTGATTTGTTTGCTCCTTCGGCATCGGTTGCGTTCGGCTGGAGTTCGTTTTGCAATTCGGGTTGTCTCTTTATCCACATTTTAGTACACAGGAGAGAGCTTTTGTTTTATCGTAAATGTGAGAATATAAGAGAAAATATTCTCTTACCAGAGTCTTCCTTTTTCTTTTGTCATGGAGGCTTTCTGTTGTTTGTCATTACGATATTTAAGATATTTATTTGTTGTTTACCTTTTCAATTACTTTAAATTCTAAACATAAATTTCGTTTTCTTTATTTGATCAAAATTCAACAGGGTTGGCTATTCCACATGTTGTAATAACAAATGAAAATTATTAAATTAAAAAATAAATAAAAACGACGAAACGTATATCACACACATTTACACGACGTATTTGCCAGCTCTGTGGTTTTATTTGGCCAATTGCAAAATTCTTTGACATCAGCAACAATAACAACAACAAAAACAATAACAACAAAAGCAACAACCACAGAAAGAAGAACAAAAATAATAATAACAACAAGAAGAGGAGAAAACTAACTCTTGAGCAAAGTAAGGCAAAGCTAACGGAAATTGTTAACCTTTTGGGGATATCAAACATTTACGATTGCGTGGCACAGCGGCAGCAGCAGCAGGAACAACATTTAAGTTTTTATCAGCAGCAAAATAAAGTTTTGGTTTACGGATTGCCTAACAGTATAACCAAATACAACAACCCACCCACCACCCTATTCCCAGCCCACACTCCGGCCTGCCTTTTGCCCTGTGCCACAAGTGCTCACTGCGGCAGCCCAAAGGACGGCCAAAAAGATTTGAAGCAACATTTGTTTTCCTTTTCTTTTATACGCTTGTTCTAAAAACTTTTATCCTTTTCAATTTTATTTTCTGTGGAGTACTTTTTGAAGGATTTAAATTTCGTTTGCCTCTGGTGCTTTGCTGCGGTACGTTTCTGTGTGTGTGTGTGTCCCATTCCGCCTGCCACCTATCATCCTCCCCCAACTCCTGGTGCTGGCAATCGTGGGAGCGGTAGCATCAACTATTTCGCGGTCAGGTGAGTGCTCACAGATTTGGCTATTGTTTCCGCCTCAATTAAATGCAAATCAAACTCAATCCAATTCGCTCGCCCATCCATTTGTTCGTTTGAATTGCGTTTATTTGCGTTTATTTATCTGGCATTTTGCATCGAGCTTATTTGTTCCACATTAGCCACAATGAGCAAGAAGAAGAGCAGCGACCACAAGTCAAGTGGACAGGCAAAGCCACCTGCCATCCCAGGCATATCCCATTCATTCAATAATGACAACGAAGCCAGCCTATCGGACATGGAGGACATAGCACATGGCATGAGTGGAGGTGTCCCCTTTATTCTGGTCGATGGAGTGGCAGTGGCCACTCGATCTCAACTGGACAAGTCTCTGGACCGGCAAGAGGGCAAGCGTATGACTAAAGTGATGATGAAATGCAAAAAGTTAATTCAACTGGAGTCCATCGGCCCACCGCCTGAACTTGATGCGCCTATCACAGGAACGCCAGCCACTGCAGCTGCGGCCATGGCCTCACTAAAGGCAATCGAAGATGAGCTTAAATTCCAGAATGATTTGCAAGATCTCTGCTTACCCATGCTTCTGCTGGAATACAAGAATGAATTTGTATCTGACTCGGAACCGCCCACTACCTATTCCTCAAACAACGAGATTTCAGAGACTTCAGTTTCAAAAACGGCTGATGCCCAAAACCTTACGCTGGGTCTGACCACCTCAAGCTTGGACTACATACGCAGCAAGCTGGAGGAGTTGCGTCATCAGCAGGAGAAAATGCTACAAGTTTCCTCTGATTTTTCCGAACGACCCAGCATCATAAGGCAGGCCACCTTTGATATCAAGCCAGTGTCAAATGATGTTCGTCTGGAGGGATTAGATGGTCCACTCAGCCTTCAAATCCCTATGCAACAAACCAACAAGTCTCCGAAAACAAAAGATTCCGCTTCGACATCAAAATTTTCGAAGATACCTCTTTATCATACTGATAGCAAGGTAACTTCACCTGTGCCCCCAGAACGGACTAATACTTGCCCAAAGGATTCTGAAAGTTGCCATATTATAAATCAGATTGGAGATTTACTCATGCAATATCAACAGAAGCAAAGTCATCTGCAAAACTTTGGCACGAAACCCACCTATTCCTACTTGGTCACTATCAATCCAGAAGCTGCCGTTAACAAATGCATCCTACGGCCAATTGATAATCCCGATTCACTTATCGAGAAAGAACAGAAGTTGCTATTACCAGAGTCTCGATCGAATGGCATCATTGCCATGCCATCTTTAAGGAATCCCACTATAAACGTATTCTCTCCAAGATCATCCAATAGATTTGATGCCAATCCATCTGTTCGTTCACTTAATACTGAGGAAATTGAAAATGAGAGAAACACTAAGAAAATGCAACGCCTCCAGGCGCAGAGTAAACGGAATTGTTCTGCAATCATGTTGGGCTTTCTGGATATACCCCGAACGTCTCCCATTTTAAAAAGTATACAACGAAGAACCCGAGCTTCAAACAATCCTCAATATTAGTCATTTGGGATGCATTTAAAAAACACATTTATATAGGTTTCCATCAAGAAGATTATCTAATGCAAAGTGACCTTAATAAGCTCTTATTCGCATCGAGGGCTACTTATGCTGAAATGTTAATTAAAGTACTAAAATTAGAGTTCAAATATATTTCAATTAATACTCTTTTTCTGAAACAAATGTTGCTTAAATGCATAATAATTGTCCATCTGATCTCTTATTTTTGTTTAGTAATTTTAATTAATTTTAGCATTTAAGAGTAACATTCAATTATCTTGGCATTTCCAATGCGAAGAAATAATTTAAATTTCAAGTAGTTAACTTGAGTTTCCGAGTGGAGATTCAAATTGCACGGTTTGCTTAATTGCTTCCCCTGGCTTCAGGTGCAGCTAAGTATTCTTGGCCAACGCACTTTTGCTGCTCATTTTCGTGGGGCTCTCGGATGAGGGCTTAAAGTGCTCACTTTGTGCAATTGTGGCACAACTTTTGCCTGTCATTTTTCGCCTTGAGGTCGATGGTGAAGTGCTCCACACGTCCGCACAGATGGACCCTCTTTTGGTGTTTGGGCTATCCTTGTGCTAGTTTCCGCCTCGTCCTTGGTAAGGACCAACACTTGTCACTTTTGTCATGCAAAATTGCAAGATTGAATGCTGTGGCTGCTCCTTCTTCAGTTGGTGTTGGTGGTCGACTACTTGACTGCTCATAGACAAAAGTTTTCATTAGTTTTAATTAAATCGGAAAACGAAATTTTAGGCATAGAAGTAGGCGTGCACTGGGCAACGGGAGGCGGGGGCAAAGATGTTCTTGTGGCTTTGTCAACAGAGTTTTCTTTTTTGGCCAGAGCCAAATTAAAAACACATCTAAATTAACGGACACCCCTAACCCCTGACCTGTCGCTGGATGTTGCTGGAGGCGTGCCTAGTGCCACTCGAAGTGCGGACAACATTTTGCAATTTATTTTTGCAATTTTAGTTTTTGCTTTTTTTTGTCGCTTTTGCTGTTGTCTGCTCGCATGCTGGTAAATAAATTTCATGATTTACTGCTGGCAAGCAGGAAACAGTAGGAAAAAACGCTGCCAGTTGCTGCCAGCGGCCACATTGTTTATACAGTATAGTTTTCGAGTGGAGCTGCCGCCTGGGGGCGTTGAAGTTGGATGTGGGCGAAGTTGGACCCACGGCCGGCGGCTGCCGCTACATAAAATTTGCAATTAGATTTGTGAAAAAAGTAGCCACAGCATCCGCATAGATCCGCAATGCTTCAGTGGCGCTCCCAAGCCAGTTGCGCGTCGAAATATTTAATGCAAAAAGTTTAATCGCAATGCCAGAGACGCAGACGCGAATTTGGCCACGGCGCATTTCCGCCGTTTGTTGGTTTTTAGACTGCATTTCCTGCAGCTATACTAACAGACAGTACAGGACATGGACAGAGGCATAGCATTACAGCAGGGGCAGGGCAGGGCACAGGCAGCGGCAGCAGCAAGGGACTCTGCCACAGAGAGCTGTGGACTGCGGTCAACATCAACAAATTTGGATGCTTAACTCGCTCAGTCAAGGACAGAGCAACCAAATCTGTTTCTGTTGCCTTCGGGGGCCTAATTTCCATCTGGGCTCCCGCCTCATACGAAATGCTGGCCTGGACGCACTTTCACTAGGACCAAGGGTCGGTCTTTGTGCTGGACAAGAAATTAAATAAATTTTTGATTAGCCAGTTGTGGTGGCGGGTGCTGGCTGTGGCGACGGTGTTCTGAGTGGCTGGCCAACTGTTTGGCTTGCTGACTGGCTAAGTGCTTTGCCTGTAATATCTAAAAAAAAAATACATTTTTGTTTTCTTTCCTCTTTGGCCATGTTAGAGGCCACATTAAGGCCGTCTCTGTGACCAGTGGTTGACGGTTTTGGGCAGCATTTCCTAGTAGGTACACTTAGATTACAGTGGATTGAACTGCATTGATATGAAATTGTAAAAACGTAAATAGAAATACATATATAATATATAAGTCATGCAGCCACTTGAGGTATCTGCCCTGAAGGTCTTCTAAAACTGTTATATTTCAAAATTAATTAATTAACGATTAAACTGATTATATCAATTCGCATAGTTTGACTATTGTTAGCAATGATGTCTAAAGCCTAAAGTAAACTAAAACTACTTGAAGAAATTATTTATCATTGTTTATTATTTTTATATATAAATTGTATTCAGCTTTCGAAAGTCATGTGGGAAGATCTTGGAAGAATACTTATAAGCCATTTAAAATGTCATATTAAAAATTATTCCACTTTCATTTGGGTGCAAATATTTTGGAACCCTGTCCAAAGCGCGAGATATTTCTCTTTTATATTTTGTGTATGCTGTAATATTTATACCCTTGCAAAAAGGATATATTAATTTTGTTCAAAAGTGTGCAACGCATAGAAGGAAGCATCTCCGACCATATGAAGTACATATATATATTCTTGATCAGCACGAAGAGACTAGTTCAAATAGCCATGTCCGTCTGAATCAACGCGAACTCCTCCTAGACCGTTGGAGCTACAGAGTTGAAATTTTGCATGTATATACTGCATATAGCTCCCATACAAACATCAAAGTCACGAACAGTGACTTTTCTCAATAACTTCGTTATTTTCTAAGCTATTGTCGTGAAGTTGAATATTGGTAAGTTTATTACACATATAAACAACTATGCCATAGGAACGATCGGTCGAAAACAGTGACTTTTGTCAATAACTTCGTTACTTTTGACGCGATTGCTTTCAAATTAAAGATTTGTTAGTTTAATATAATTGTTAATGACTGTGCCGAATTTGATAAAGATATAGCTCCCATAGGAACAATCGGTGGAAACCTATGCAAGTTGCAAGGGTATACAAACTTTGACGCGGTCGAAGTTAGCCCCGTCTCTCTGTTTTTTTTTTAGAATTTTATTTCTTTTGTTACTGAGAAACGGGACAATTTTTTCCCCCAATTTTTGAATAGAGAAAACATCTTTGAGTTGCTAAATTTCTATAAGGGGTTTACGACTTAATTTTTTCTTCGACAGTGTTAATATTTATCGTTGTGCTTATGTGAGTACACACATATGTATGATACTAACTATAACTATAACTATGTTTTTTTTTTTTTTTTTTTTTTTCGGTATATCCTTTTGCAATCTGTCCACGAGCGGACAATCTGCAGAATATAATCCTTAAACGTGACATTTAAAAAGATGTATACAAATGGACAGCAAACACACATATGTATATGTATGTATAACATTTTATGACAAAACAGTCCATATGGAAGGTCCAGTGTTTAAGACGCCTTGTTGCAGTGCTATTGTCCAAAAGGTTAAAAGCAAAAGGGTTAACGTGGCCATCTAGTCGATTCAAGTACGCTCTTGTTAGCCTTGTTGTTAACATGTTGGCATCTGTAATAATTCTGAGTGCTTTATTTTGGAAACGGTGTAATATCTTCCTGCTGGATATACAAGCAGTAGGAACACCATAGGTCCATACTGGCTTAAGTATGGTCTTATATATGAGACTAGTGAACTTAGCCTTAAGAAACTTTCATTTCAGAACATAGTTTTCTTCTTCTGGTTCAATGTAAATTGTTTTGTATTTTAATCACAATTTTCGAGTTGGTATTTTATTTCAATTAATTGAATTCATTATTGGGTTAAGTAAAACCACTGTGCAGTGACGCTAAGTGCCAGAAGGGCTCAAGAGAATTTCTGTGCTCGAACCACGATGCAACCACACACCACCCGCGCTTCTGTTCTTGCCGCCTTTGAGAGCCGCATAAACAATATAAATAACTTTCGCAATTAGAATGTACAACAATAATTACATAATAAATACCCTTCTGCTGAAGCTCGTTGGCTGCACATGCGCTGCTCCGCACAATTATGGCTTCTGGCGAGCGCGGGATGCAACGAAATGGGAATGGAAATAAATTGCAAGGCATTCGCGTGGCATTTTCTCTCTCTCGGAGGGGCGATGCCAGGTTTAACAAATGTATATATTTGACTATATAGTTAGCTGAACACTTGATCAGCGAGTGTTAAGATAGACACAATGTATGTGTGAGTGTGAGTAGATGGAGATGTGGGTGCATGTGTATTTGTGTGACAGCGAGATTAATAAAATTTATTATCATTGTGATAGTGGCGCAACAACAAACTGAAACTGAACGCCCCACACATATACCCGCAAGTATTTATGTGACTGGCACTAAAACCAGCTGGGAAAACATATCAAAATGAAGTAAAATTCATTTTACAGCGTACGAGTGGTGAAGAGCAGCAAAACTCCAAACCGAAATTGCAAATGCTTTCGGTCTGGGCCAGAGATCCTGTTTGGGTGGTAAGGCGTTAAAACGGAAGTTCGACGCCCAAGTGGCAGTCGCGATAATAGCGCCAGGGCCCTGCATGTGAGCTAAAGTATTAGCATATAAACAGACACACACACACGGACACAGTTAGAGAGAGTAGGCAACACACACTGAAGTGCGAACGAAGAATAACTTTTGACTGCAACGTTGCCGCTATCTGGAGACACATAAATATGAAAATGCAAGCGGGAGTCAAAAGGCAACACTACGCAAAACAAAAAAAGTTTAAGTTTTCAACATATAAAAATAAAGCAAAATTATTCAGTCCTTCAAGGATAAAGAGTTCTTAAGGTTATAATAACCCTATAAAGTTTTTAAGCGAAATTATGACCTTAGGCTGATTATCTTTTTTCCAATTTCAGGACAAGTATTTCTTTCAGTGCATAAGCAGCCGAGTGGCGACTACCTAGGCAAATATATTGAGTGTAAAAGTGTCATACCACGCCCATGGCCCATTTGGACACACAAGAGGGAAAAAAGTGTTGCAACCCACTGCAACAGAGTAGAATTTGAATATTATTGTCGCCCACATACACACACACCCACACCTACTTGGCGACATGTACGTGGACAGGACCCACGCCCCCATCGACCTAGAGACAACAACACCAATAACAGCTGAAAAAGTAAACTCTACTCAGTATTTAATGGTGTTTGTGCGAATAATAGCCAAAACGGGTGAGAACTCTATAACTGAAGCTGCAACTGGCAACCAGAGAGGAAGTAAACCCCAAGCCCAAACGAAAGCCCAGAGACCAGAACGAGGCGCTCCTGGCGGCACCGTAAATTCAAATTAAGTCGCCCAACTTGCTGACAGTTAAAATCTTTGGTAACAAAAATGTGCAGAGCCAGCCAGGCTCTATGTTCTATATGTAGATATGTGTATGTATGTCTCGTCCTGTGACTACATGTGTTTGTGTGTGTGTTAGTTACGAGTAGTTTGTTTGAGCATTGCACGCAGTTGGCTTTGAATTTATTGCGGTAAAATGCAGCACTGAAGACAGCCCCCAAAGTGCAGATGGATTAATTGTATATATATCAGTGTATGTGTGTGTGTGACTCTTGTGTGTGATATCGTTCCATTTTAATTAAATACTTTGCCAAGTAATCATGATATCAACAAAAGCCAAGATGTCAAGAATTTCAACACCTTTCTGATGTTACCCTTAATTTTGCCTTTTTTTTGATTTAATGCTCTTTAATAAATCTGTTTTTCTGTCGTCTAAACTGTTATTTTTTCCCTAAAACATTCATTATGCAAGAGTCTTTAATCTATAGAGTTAGTTTAATTATAAATTTAAATCAAACCTTCCAAAAGAAGACTATTTCAAAGGCAACACAAAAAGGTGAGCAGGTTGTTTGTTAATTATAAATTAAGAAACAACTTTGGCGCAAAAAGAAGTTGTTGTAGTGCATAGAAAATTCGTCTTGGACAGCAAATTGCTCTTTACTATAAATTTTTCCTCTTATTTTTTGTGTTATGTTTTTCTGGTGCCATAAGTAAACTGACCGAGACCAGCAAACGACTTGCAGCAACTTTCATTGAGACTATTCTCGGGGTCATCATCAAAATCAATAAATGTTCGAAAATTGGCTCAGGGTGCAAGTGACATGAGGAAAAGTCAAAGTTGAGCAGATTTAGAGTGAAACTTTTTTAGATTGGCCAAGGACGAAGTATGAGTAAATTGAAACAAATAAACCTATCGATTACATAGAGCTAATGATCTATGTGAAAGAACTAAGGAAAAATGAACCAACCAAAGGACATTCATTTACATCAATAAAACCATCTAAGTCCATTGAGTGTTCTTTATTCTTTTATTCATTCTCTGGGTAAAAGCCAAGGCTTCGACTTTCAGAAAAATAAAATTGTCCTGGCTAGTATCCTGACACGTCCTTTGCTTCTGTTCCGCTCTCTGCACTAAGTGTTTAATAATAAAATTCAATTTCTTTAGTTTTTCTTCTGCTTTCTGTTTTACTTTCAAGCTCTGACAGGAAATTTGAAGCCAATTAAAAATGCATTCGACGGCAGTGACGAGAAATAAGTGGACGAATCAAAGAGGGAACAAAAAAAAACCCACAAAAATAGAGGGAGAAAAATAAATTGAGAGGCGGCGCAATAAGCCAGTCGAGCCCTGGATCGACTCTAGGGATGGCAAAAGAACCAAGGGCATGCCAAGACACAAGAAATCACATCATGTCTATGTATGATTTTGATGGAAACGCCATGGAAATAAATATGACCACTAAGGACTGAGTTTCAATCAACCAAATGGCAAAGATTAAAGTGGGAGAGCAAGAACCAACAACCTTTGAATATTTTTTAATTCCATCTTGATGCAATTGAGCTTTAAGCCCATTTATTTCTACAGGTAACTCAAACACTTGAGGCGACACATTAAAAGGATTGCTAAGCAAACAAAAGCCAGACGTCAGAAGGCTTTTAAAACAAAAATAAAACAGTATGAAAATGAAAATGAAATGAAAATGGGGGAAATAAAACGTAGAAGGGACAAACAGTAACTGCAACTAAACACCATGCCTGAATTTTGCCGGAAAAGCGCACAAGAAATGACACTTTACATGCCAAATCGTAAATATTTTGCCATGATACACCAAGTCACACAAGAGAAGGATGAAGTACAGCAAGGCAAGGAAGAATCGCAAGAGAAGGAGCTGGCTCCATTTTCACCTGCCATCAGCACTGAACCCCCTTTTCCGACCGTCCATGGCAAACGCATTGAGTGTGAATGAAGTGTGCACTTGGGCGTTTTTATACCCTTGCAAAAAGGGTATATTAATTTTGGTCAGAAGTGTGCAACGCATAGAAGGAAGCATCTCCGACCATATAAAGTATATATATTCTTGATCAGCACGACGAGACGCGTTCAAATAACCATGTCCGTCCGTCCGTCCGTCCGTCCGTCCGTCCGTCCGTCCGTCCGTCCGTCCGTCCGTCTGTCCGTCCGTCTGGATCGATGCGAACTCCTCCTAGACCGTAAGAGCTACAGAGCTGAAATTTTGCACGTAGGCTTGTATATGCTGCAGGGTTTGTATATCTCGGATTCAGTCCGATCGGACCACTATATCATATAGCTCCCATACAAACGTCAAAGTCACAAACAGTGACTTTCTCAATAACTTCGTTATTTTATAAGCAATTGCCATAAAAGTTGGTATTGGTCAGTTTTGTGTTCTTATTAATAATTGTGCTAAATTTGATCAAGATCGGGTGACTATATCATATAGCTCCCATACAAACGGCAAAGTCACGAACAGTGACTTTTCTCAATAACTTCGTTACTTTTTAAGCTATTGTCGTGAAATGTAATATAAGTAAGTTTATTGTAACTATAAACCACTGTGCCAAATTTGATCAAGATCGGGTGACTATATTATATAATTCCCATAGGAACGATCGGTCAAAAACAGTGACTTTTGTCAATAACTTCGTTACTTTTGATGCGATTGCTTTCAAATTTAACATTTGTCAGTTTAATATATCTGTTAATGACTGTGCCGAATTTGGTAAAGATCGGGTAACTATATCATATAGCTCTCATAGGAATTGAAGGCCGTTCTTTCGCAAACATTACCCTTTTTAGATAAAACAATTAGTTTAGATAAAAGAGTTACTAACAAACTTGCAAGGGTATACAAACTTTGACGCGGTCGAAGTTAGCCCCGGCCCTCTGGTTTTTTTTTGCGGCGTTTTGGAGTAGGAAATGAAAAAAAAAATGTTTGTTGTGATAGAGAAATGTCGCTGTTGTTTTTTTTTTAAAGCATTTTAATTTTTTTATTCCACTTTTCTATAACACTTTGTGGTCGTTCACGTGACTGAGATTCAACTCTAATGGCAGATGAAAGTAGGATAAAAATGATAATTGTGCTGCCTTTAAAGGTTAGACTACTTATTACCCTAAGAAACGAGAATAAATTTTCTATCTTTCACAAAAAAGCCTTCTTGAAAAACCTTAGATTTCAATTGCGTTTACATTATAGATTTTCAAGTCCGACTTTCTGTCATTGTGGCTAAAATTCAAATGCAGTCTTGAATTTAATCTAGTAGCCTATTTAAAAGTTAGTTTTTAAATTGTTCTTTTGTTTTTTTTTTATATTTTGTTTAACTTTGTTGCACTTAAAGCCGATTTAACTTTACTTTCTGATTGAGCTTACCAACTTTTTGTAGCAATAAACTCAGACTCACCCAAGGATCCCCTCTTTCAACTGCTCTTCGCTTTTTTTCATTCTCTTGGTCTGTAACGGATGCACATACCTTAAGAGCAGCTGCACATAATCAATTTAGTTGCTGCTTCCTTGGCATCAACATCAACAGCACCAACAGAAACAACAAAGGCAGCAACAATTATGTGTACTCTGAACATTGCAACTAACTGAAGGACTGTCGTCTAAGGGGCTGAAAGAACTTGCCGTTGCATTTTCTTGGAACAAAGACCACAAACAATATGCCCAGCCCAAAACAGTACGGCTCAGCTCGGCCCGGGACCAGGCTAGAGTTGACTCTTCCTGGCCCTTGTGACCCTACTGCCCTTGGGGAACTGGGGGAGGGATCTCATAGCCATCTGGCGGTTTGCCGACTGGACTCCTTGTGGACTATGCAGCCCTTTTATGTTGTTCATTTTTGACATAAACATTATGATGCATTTGGTTCAGTAATTTTTATTGTATTTTTTCTCATTTTTCTTGGCTTGCCCGTTGGGCAAAATGGCTGCCTTAATATTAACCAACAAGTCCTAAGAGCTTTGATGGTCATTTTGCTTTTATTAAAAAAAAACTTTTTTTTCTTCTGCTGACCACTTTCTCGTTGATTTCACCCAACCAAGTTTCTTTCTCCTTTCGCTTGCTTGCCTGCATCGTGTGTAGTTATTTTTTTGCATCGCTTTTATAGTTCTTTATTATGTGCAAAAAAAAACGAAATCTTTTTTATGGCAAATTATGATTTTTGACATATTTTATATGCATCTTGTCCACTCAACATACAATAAATATTCTAGAATGTGGTTCGTGGCAGAGCTGTCAAGCAAACTGAAATAATCACATAAATTTCAATCAATCTAATTTCGTTGAATATTTTTTATTAGCATACAACAGGCTTTAGTTTGGAATTTTTATTATTGATGGAAATGTATATATTGTTTGGATTGTTGTTGTTGTGTGTGTGTGTGTGTGTGTAGAATTCACCCTCAAGTCATTCGGTTAGATATTGCAAAATGTTTTCCGACATTGGCCACCACCTTGGTGGTTGGTTTTGTTTAAGCTATTGCGTATGCAAATCCCACAAGTTTTGAGCCAAACATCCTTTGCATGCTAAGACATAAGTGCATTTGTCAGTCATTCAATTTGTGTCCTATCAGCCAAGTGAACTGGGAATGGGATGGGTGGAGTAAAGTTGCTGTCATCAACTCCGCTTGCTCCTGGGAAAAGAACCAATTGTTTTGCTATTGATTTTTCCTACTTATTCGTCCACACTCTTTTACTTTGAGCCCCATTTACTTGGCTACACTTTACGTTTAACAAGGACTAGGGCAAGTCAGTGGAATTTAATCAAGGTTGTATTTGAATAGCTGAAATATTCATTATGTCCTTTTTGGCATAGCAGAAATAATAATTCAAAAATGAAATTACAACTGCAATGAATTCCTGCTTACATTTCTAGAACGCCATGTGGAAGGAAAAAGGATGCTGAGTTACAGATGCTTTCAACTGAAATTTAAAGACTAGCAAATGTGTGTGTGTAATACAAGTCTAATTATATTTAATGTTTTCCTTTAGGCAAGGACGTGCCACTGGCTCAAGATGCAGGAAAACTCTGACTAAGAGGAAATACGAATCGAGCTATGTGTGTGTGTGTGCGAGAGAGTGAGTGTGAAAGTCTTTATTCATAATCCCTTAACGTCTTTTTTCTTTCAACTCTGGCCAGCGCTTTCAGCTTGAACATTAAATTAACAGAGCATAAAGAAACTTAAATTTATCTAAATCTTTGACTTCTACCATTGGCTAACTAGCTAATTGCCATAAAGGATTATACGGCTCTTACAATCAAAGTTTGACCAACATTAAGATTGTGTCAAAGACAAACGATGTTCCAAGCCCAAATGTGTCTGAGATAAGAACAAAAGAATAAATGACTCTTTGCCTGGTCCTTGTCAAAGGCATAAAAGAAATGTCTAGATACAAGTGAAGATTATGCCAAAGAGATTCTCCTTTCAAATGCCTTTCAATCTTGGCAACATTAACTAACAATTTGTGTGGGTGCGTCTAAATAATTTCTGCTATGATGCCAGCAATTTCATTGGCTAACACATTTTAAATTAAATGCTTGATGCACTGAATGGAATTCAGGTGCATAATACCTAGCTCCACCAGGCTAGGCTCATACACATTGTGTTTTGTTAGGTGAGTGGTGGGGCGTGGGCGGAAGGTATAGGCCTCTGTCAGGTCGTGAATTGCGGTTTAAACGTTTGCTCATGTCAACGTGCGGTTGAGCGTGTCTATGATATGCCCCTTTTTGTATTTAAAGCCTGGTTGCATTCATTGTGTCTGTGTGTGTTGTGTCTGAAATTTGACAGCTTTGGCGGGCGTTATAAAAGTGAAACTGAAATTCGTGTAAACGTGGGGTTGTGATCCCATTTTGTCAGATATTGTTAAGCAATTATCTCATAACATAGCCGACACTTCTCTGGCTCCCTCACTCTTTCACTCTACCTCTCCTTTCTGACTATAACTAATTGCACGTCGTAGATATTGCTGCTGGTGTTGGAAACTTTGCCAGCGATTCGCAGCCGCTAACAGCAACTGGTGAAAGTTTTTTTTACCTCTCACTGAAAATTGAATCAACGTTAAAACTCTCCACGAAAAACTTAAAGAAAATTGTTTTTCTAATACTCCACAAACTCCGGGAGACGGCACTTGTCTAATATGGCTTGAAGAAAAGTGGAAATTCATTTTGCCAACTGCATATAGGTAGGTACTCTACGACTACTACTACTTTTGCTGCTGCTGCTGGTATTCTGGCAAATTAAATTTATGTTTTGTGTTTAAGCATGACATTTTTCAACTGTTGCAACGAAACTGTCAACGGCAGTGTGCAGAGTTTCCCAGACACATGCGTAAATGCGCCCATGTGAAGTCCTGCTGAAGGAGGCGTCGACTCGGGAGTGGGACACAAAACCGCAAATAAATTCAACGGCTCATATCTCCTGCACCAAAACGGCTAAACAGAAATTAATAATTTTCGTTTTATTTTTGAATGACGCAATAATATGAAAATTAATTACAAAATTGCTAGTCAACAGGAAAACTTATGACATTCCTGTGTCTACATAATATTAACAAACTTATAAGGCAGCCCTCGTCTTTAAGCAGAGGTAGATTCCAACCTAGGTATACCTGTTTGCTCTACCAGCTGTTTCTTCAATTGTTTTCCTTATTCCTGTGTACGGTTTTGTTAGAAGCAGGTAGTCGGCACTAATTGAGGGTTGAAAATTTGTGCATTTCTCGTTTTCAATCATTTCTCTTCTTCTCAGTTCTCTTTGTACCAGCATCAGGTTCACAATGTCCTTCAATTCGACACTATATTTCACAGCCGTTGAGGAAATGTTCCAGGATATGCTCCACCTGGAAGAAGCGGAAAGTGAAAACCATTCTAAGACCGAGCTCGAATCATACAATCTAACGCCTAAACGTACGGTACGGATACGTCAACAGAATTTATTCGGCAGAGATTCCTCTGATTTTGTCATCTATCGTCGGTCGCCCAAGAGGCTTCTGAACCGCTTGCCTGCTCACAACCCAGAACAATCTTCGGAAACATGTAAGGATTTGCAGGGCCTCGAACTGTTACGTTTGCGAAAGGAAAGGTTGGAGAATGAACAGAAGCAAAAATTACACCGTCACCTAAACATTAGAATTTAAAAAGAAGATAACTAACGGAAGATTAGTTTTAGTTTAATCCAAATCGCAGTGCTTCCAAACTGTATGCATAAGTTTTATTTGTTTCATTAGTTTAACTATCAATAAGTGTGCGAACCAAACAAAATATGTGAATTGAAATAGATCGATAAACAAAATCGATAACAGTAATAATAAAACTGGGAAATATATATTATTTGTATTTATATTTAGTAATACTTATATTATACCGTTTACTATTGTGTATTGTTTGGTAAAGTTTCATTAACATTTGTCGTGAAGCAATAATTCATATTTCTTGCAGGCACATGATTGACATTCAAAATTTAATTCAGTTCAAATTCAAATATATGAGATGGGCCGACAGTCCTGTAGAGGTAGGAATGGAAGATCCAGCGGGTGTCTTCTTTTTAGTCCCACGTACCCACGTTCTGTTGTCCAGCAAGTTGCTAGCCATAACATTTTCGTGATGTTAAAGCCTCAAAACGTATCGCTCGCGCAAAATATTTCCTGATATATAGATTTCTTTTCAACTGATCCTTTTCTATATTTCAAAGCTGTTTATGTTAAATTAATAAATTATCTTGTAAACTTTTAAGACAAAGGGAAATATTTTATCTAATTTAAACAACGATATATACATACATACATACATATATCTCATAGGAATTTGATAAGGAATGTAGAATTTCCGTTTGGCTAATGTTGACTACTTATTCCATTGAAAGAGCGTAAGAAAAAGTTATATTCTTTCCTGACATCTTTTGGAGATTTTTGAAACCAAAGAAAAGATCAAATCTCTATAAAGGCAAGAGTTTCAAATATAAAAGAAGATTATTACATCGGTAGTTTAAAAAGTAGACAGATTGTATATTTATTTTAAGAATCATCAAGTTCTAATTTCAGACGTCGTAGCGAAATTATAATCCAGTACTTTTAATGCTAGAGCTAGTTAAAAGAATCTAATCCTAAATATCAAAGAAGCTAACTTCGGCAATGCCGAAGTTTATATACCCTTGCAGTCCTTGGCAATAATTTTTTTACATTTTGAAATTTCTTTCCTTGCAACTCAATTCATCAACACACAAACAAAACATTCAAATTATTTCTCTCTTTACTACAAATTTTTAAGCAAAGCACAACACGCATACACATACATACATACGTGTAGCGCTACGTCTGTGTGTGCGTATGCATGTGCTCTGTTTGATTTGCTGATGACGTAGAACCGATTTGTATTTACTGTAACTTGTGTTCTATTTATCCGATCAAACTCAAATTTTGGGATCTGAGATTTTATTTCAAATTCTATTATATTGGTATTATATTTCATGGGGATACTCCAATTTTTGCAAAAATTTTTGTTCTAGAGCTATATGATATAGTAGTCCGATCCTGACAATTTTCATACTCTATTATCTCCCGGCTAAAAGTAGCTCAAATATGAAATTTCATTCCGATAGCTCTTAAGATGCCAACGTGAAGTTGATTTGCACAGACGGACGGACGGACGGACGGACGGACGGACAGACGGACATGGCTATATCGACTCAGCTTCTTATGCTGATCAAGAATATATATACTTTATGGGGTCGGAAACGTCTCCTTCTGTGCGTTACAAACATCTGACCAATTTTATAATACCCTCTGCAAGGGTATAAAAATCGTTATTCTTTCTCATATTAGACTCTAGTTCAATCATTGCTGTGCCTTTCATTACCAGAAAATGGAAAACTAACTCAAAAAATTTAAAATCCAAGTAGCCAGTTGGCTACAGTTATAATAAATGTTCATTTACTTACATAAGAATTTGTTGAATGTTTGCACATTTATTTTATCTATAATCTCTAAATTATTCAGGATACGAAGTTAAAGTTAATATATGTATGTATGTATGTATGTATCTTTATTGATTGAGAATTAATCATGAACATTTCACTGAGATTTTGGAAATTATTTACATGCCCTTTGCAATGGGGTCCTTTGTGTGTCTTGTGCCTGTTTGTCTAGACAATTTAAGTGATTATAGTTGCAAGCTCTGTGTACTGTTTGCTGACTTGGGCAAATAAGTTCTGTCTTAATTATTGTAATTAGTCTTTGCCGTTTTGTCAAACCTCAAGGCTCGAATTACTGTCAGTCTAGGACATTGTGAGACTAATTAAGAACACAATTTTGTTAAACATTGAATTTACATTCAAGTTGAAGTATGCAGTAAAGAACAAGTGGTATTTTGTCAGGTTCGATAAGCCTTTCAAGGCACTGCCCACAATTCAAATGAAGATCTATATATTTTCAGAAAACAAACGTATTATTATCCATAAATCCCGATAAAAGGCTAAATTTATAATAACTTGCATTTGCATCTGTTGGCAAGCAGTAGCAACAGCAGCAACACCGGTGTCTGCCATTGCAGATGGCGTCGTCATCGTCCCATGCACTCAGCTAAATGAAAACGTGCACGATTTTTCCAAATAGTTTACTGCCAGCCCAACTAGATGCCAGTTATTTTGTGCAGGGGGAATGTGCACATTTTCAGACGCATAAAGAAAGCAGCAAGTTGCCACAAAAGTAAAGCAGGTTGCCACAACACCGGCAACATCAGCAGCAGCAGAAACCTAGTCCAGTGTAAGCGAAGCCTGGCAGTGCATATAAAACAGTGAAAGAGTTGCGGTGGAAAAAAAGAGAAGAGGGGAACCGAAGAGATAGTAGATAGTAGATTGAGCACTCAGAACATTTTTTGCAGAAATTTAAAGAAAAATGTGTCAACAATTTACTGTGAATTTTCTTCATCATCTTTTTGAATATAATTAATTTTCACAATTTAAGGGTTTTGAATTTCAGCAAAGATAAATTTTATAATTCTTTTTTTATGTGTTTAGACTACAAGTTTTTGGCAAGTGCATATTTGGCCCGAGTTTTGGAGCTTTTCTTTCGGTGGCAAGAGGTTGTGGCAAGACAATGCCAAGCAGAAGTTTCCGAAACAGCTGCCGCAACTCCGCAGCTCTGTGTATGTGTGTGTGCAGCCCTGAAAATGGTGTGAGGTCGACAGGCATGTCATGCTTAATTTGACCATTTATCAACTGTAAAATACATGAGCTGCCATCGACCAGCCGACGTTAATTCCCCCCTTAACCACCACTGCCCACACCTCTCGGGTAACCATCGTCTGACAAATCTAAACAGGCATGTAATCATTTCAGCTGAAGTCTTAATACCACTTTGCTGACACTACAGTCAGCCAGAGACAGTTAGTTAAAGTCGTGTATGATGATCATGGGCGTAGCCCAAAAAGGAGACTTCTTTGATCAAGTTGTAATCCAAAGTGCTTACACTTTCTCTTTGTGCAAAAAGTTGAAGCATGTGGCTTAAAATCACCTCGTCACTTTTTTTGCACTTTGAAATTATATTTTTCAATGCATGCTTTGCATTTTACTTTGTTGCTGCTTCGTCATTGGTTTAAAGGAATAATTACTAAGCAGGGAAAGCAAGAAAAAGGGTTTTCAGTTGATTAAAATTACATATAAAATGATTAAGTCGAGTAAGGTCCTATGCTGACTCTATGCTTTGAACTAAATTAATGAGATTTCGATTGATCGGGTTAGAGGATTTATCTATTTAGTTTATACTCGTATTTTATTCAATTTTCCGCACTTAACATGTGCTTTTATTCAAATGCAACTTAAATGGTTTCGCCATTATGTTAACATAATATTGTTTGCTTTATAAATATTTAAACGCCTAAAAGCAACAACAACTGCAGATGTAATTTTGGGTTTTAAGTGAAAACTATGAGAGCAACCAAGAATGGCAACTTTTGCCACTGACAGCAGAAAAAAGCAGCAGCTGGGATACAAAGGACACAGAGTCACCGGGACATGTCATGTGCTCTCCCGTTGGCCTTTAGGCCAGCTAATTTGAATTTGTTGCCAGGCAATTAGAAAACTTGGTAGCCCAAAACACGAATAAAACTGCACCACAACTGGCACATTTAACCCCATTGAAGATCGCATTTGCATTTGCATTCACATCCGCATTTGTATTTGTGTCTGATTTGGCTTTGGATTTTGCAGCGTGCCTTTGGAGCGGAATAATAACAATAATAATACTAACAGCAACAACACCAGAAGAAACAACAAAGTATTTTACATTGCACAGAATAAGGGAGAAATAGAGAGAAGGAGAGAGATGAGATGGTTGCTTGGTAAAGCAAAGGAAAAGCTCATGCCTGTTTCTCTGACTCTCTAACTCTCTGTGGTAAAGTCAGCATTAGTTTGCATTAGACCTTGTTCTGCTCCCACCGCCCCATCGCATCCAGTGGGCTAGTGGAGCGGCTAAAGGTGGCTTGCGAATAATATTGTTATTGTTATTGTTAGCATTATTGTGCTCAATGTGGCACAAAAGTTAGCTCTGGCCTCAGACCGCAAAAGTTGGTGTAAAAAACTTTGTGCACTCGTCCTGCTGGCTGACTGCCTGCTTGACATATAAATTTTAATTTCTACTTTCGCAACAGGATGCCCAACGAGTGGAAGCCAAACTTTGTACAGAGAATGGGAGAGAGCGCACTAGTTGTAGGCCATTCACTGAAGTGGCTCCTGGGTCGGTTCAAGGACGTTTTCTGCGCCAATGTATGAAACGCAACGAGCAACGAATCGTTATTTATCGAGTCTGACACTTGTCAGCGACGTGCGAAAACCAGCCAGCAGACACTTAAATTATTTATGTGGGTCCAGCAGTCCACTTTTGGCAATAATCTATATCAAAGAAGACACATCACAAGTTGAACCCACCCGCCAAAGAACAACCACTCAAATTAAAGTTGGGTTATAACCCTTTGACAACTTTTTCCGAGCAGCTAAAGTGATAAGTACGGAAATGAAAAGCCACGGCTAATGTAATAAAACAAAATAAGAAACAAAAGTAAATGAAATATGCTAGATAATAATATAATAAATGAAAAATAGAAACGACATTGCAATGCCGTATATAAGGAGCCAACTAACAATAATGAATCTACTGGAAGAAGGAGATTTGCTATATGAAAGGAAAATCTATATAGATATACTATATAAATTTAATTTCATTGGAACTCTTTTGTCTCAATTTATTGGGAGCAGCCCTCACAGCATCCTCCATCATTTTCTTACCCTTTGTTGACTGTTGCTCTCTATTCGTTCCGCTGTCAACCGCTATCTTCATCAGACAACATTTCTAGTCCTTGTCCTCATCCTACTTCCCTATGGCTCCTTTTTATTTACCCGCCTCACTTGCTTCGCATTCTTCGGCCCAGCAAAAGTAGAAGACAACTGCGGCTTTTATTGTTTCCGCTGTGGCTGTTGACATTATCACGGCAGCGACACCTGCCGCGGCAAGTTGGTAAGCATTTTAATGTTGCACTGTCTGTCTATCTGTCAGTGTGTGCGTGTGTGCTGAGTGTTGTGCCATTTACACAGTGTTAAGAGTCAATATTGCGCATACGCCGCATTGGCCCATTAAGATAATTAAAAGCGCCCACGCGACTTGCCAAAAGGATTACACGATTAAACTGGGGGTAGCAGGAAAGCAGATACGTAGGCAGGGACAGAGAGAATGAAGAAAAAAAGTTGCAAGTGCAAACTACGCACAACTCTAGCTGCCAGAGGCACTCAGTCTATTAACCAACTGCCAACGTTGAATAATTAGACAGCTTCCGTTTCCGGCAGTTGGCGGTTGTCTGCATAAATTATGACAAATTCACTTGGCTTGCCATCAAAAAGGGCCAAAGGGCCCCAAAAACAGAACAAATAAAGAAGGCTAAATGACAGCTGTTGCTGAGGTTTTCCGCCATTTTTCCACACTTTTTTCTTTTGCGGTTTTTTCTTTTACATAATTTTTTTACATTTTCTGTTTGGTTTGTCACTGGCAGCTGGCAGCAAGTTTGATTTAGTGAGAATCATGGTTTTCCCCTTTCGTTTTCCCGTTTTCTTTTTGTATTATTCATTGAGTGCCTGCCAAATCAAAAGTGCATAAATAATGTCAATTCGAGTTGATACGGTTTATGTACATTTCCGTCGGAAATATTTACACGCCTGTCATTTAGCCCTTATCCATACGGACGTTAACGATATAAGGGATGAGTTTCAATTGCAATTGACATTTATATTTGCATATCATTCGATTAACTCGTTTAAGTCATGCAAAGCTCACTGCAGAGCAGCTCAATTAGGCACATCTCTCTGATCAAATATTACAACTGAAATTCATCTAAATTACTGCCAAAACGATGATTGAGCCAAAAGAAATTCATAAAATTCCCCCACACTCTGTATAAAAAACCACAAAGAAAAAAGAAAATGGAGTAAAAAAACTCTGCAAATTGTGTACTACAATTTAATCACCCAAATTGACGGCAGCAATTTTTGACCAGAGTCCAAAAAGAAAAACATATATATGTTTGTCTGATGATGCACAGTCTCTCCGACCCATAGAGTGGATACCCGATTCGACTATTTAGTATCGTAAATTGAAGCCCTGGTGTAAAAGTCAAAGGTTGTCCGTCATAGCCAACCATTTATAGGGTATAAAAACATAAAAATGTTGCTGCCATCAACTGAGCAATGCGTCTGCATAAATTTTACGAGACTCTGTTTATTTTGAATGCAGTTCAGTCCAAATATTTACATAGGTTAGAGCTGGAATGGGTATGGAATTGGACCAACCAAACATCAAATAGTGACAAACACAGCAACAACAACAATATTCACAAAAGGAGCAGCTATAACCATTTTTTATGCAACACTTTTGCGGTTGCCGTTAACGCTGATTTATGAGTGTTAAGTTAATTTGGGCCGCCACCCGTCGAAGCGTTGATTGGGCGTATAAGGCTCCAGTTCTGGCTGCTCATCCCTTTTGCCAGAATATCCTGGGTTACATTTTTCGGTACTGTTCAGCAAAGCTCATGCATGTTTGAAAGGCACCCATACACACACGTATTCCCACACCGGCAATGCAAATGTAGGCATGGTTGAAATGCACTTTGAGTTATAGTCAAATATAAAAAAAAGGTGAGATCGCACCGCATTGCATTTGTGTGTGGAGTCTATGACTGGGTAAATGGAAAGTGATGGCGTTTTACTTTTACACCTCTTCCATTTCAGGCAGTAGTAAAAGCACTCTTTGTTATAAGTATGTACATATCTGTTTGCTTGCTAAAGACTTTAAAAAGAATTTTACTACTCCATAAGAAAAGTGAATAGAATATAAAAGAAAAAGGATCTACAAAGCCTTAGATATGCAAATCAACTTCAGGCTGGCATCTTAAGAGCTATCGGAATGAAATTTCATATTTGGGCTACTTTTGGCCGGGAGATGATAGAGTATGAAAATTGTGAGTATCCCCATGAAATTTACCAATATAATAGAATTTGATATAAAATCTCAGATCCCAAAATTTGAATGTGATCGGATAAATAGAACACAAGTTACAGTCAATACAAATCGGTTCTACGTCATCAGCAAATCAAACAGAGCACATGCATACACACACACAGACGTAGCGCTACACGAACACGTGTTGTGCTTTGCTTACGGAATGATGGAAAAAAAATTTGTAGTAAAAAGAGAAATAATTTGAATGTTTTGTTTGTGTATTGATGAATTGCGTTGCAAGGAAAGAAATTTCAAAATGTAAAAAAATTATTGCCAAACTTCGGCATTGCCGAAGTTAGCTTCTTCGATATTTTTTTATATACATTGAGGTATATTCGGGATATTTCCTGTTTGGTTGCTTACCGAAACTTTTTTCCCCAAAAAATTTATCCGTTATCCAAAATTTTTGTTTTTGTTGTTTTCAAGTTAATTGTTAACCGAGGGACCACTGTATTTTGTGGCTCTATCTGTTTTAATCTCTGGCTCGTGTGGACGAAAATGCTGACAGACCTATGTACATACATACATGGATATATGGACTAGGCTGGTGATACTGATCCGATTTAATAGAAATTAACTTCTTAGTATTTCCCGTTTTTTCCACAGGTACATTGAACGAAGAAAACTCAGATTTTGGATAATTACACAGGCCGACATTTTTGAGGTCATGAAAAAGTGTTTTAAGTTCAATAGGTGCCCTATAGTAATTGAGGGGTGCTGAACACGACCCTGTACTTAGTTTTTGTCCATCACGTCAGGTTTTCGAGAAAAGTGCGTTCAACTTATTCAAATTGACCGCATTTGCAGTATTTTTTTGTATAATATAAACATAATAGTATGCTAAAAACAGTTTTATTTTAACCTATTAATATATTAAGTATTATTTAATAGCAATTTACAAAATATCAAAGCGGTACTTCTTTGTTATAAAGCATAATATCTTACACTTTGGATATGGTTCTATATTGATTTAATTTTGAACCAAAAAGTATGCTAGAGAGATTCCAATAATTGTCTGCTTTTTAATTTTAAAGAAATTTGTAACTCTTATGCATCTTACGAATTGTTTATTAGTAATGTTTGCAAGCAAGAGCTATTTTTCTTACACAGGATATTCCGAAATCTGATAAAAAAGGTAAAAATTTTGTTTTAAACTTTCTATAGTATACTTTTGGGTGCCCATTTTCCGACCCTAGATCCCCTGATTTCACAGAATCTGGACGTGATGGACATAAACTGAGTATGAGGTCGTGATCAGCATACCCGAATTAGTTAAGAACACCTCTCACCTTACCGTCACCAAAAATCATGTCGGCCTGTGTTATTAATATTACCGATGGAAGTATGATTTCTTTGAAGAAGTCGTAGAACTACCAAAACAAAGATAAACTGCATACCACAAATTTTTAATGTGGCCCCAACAGAGGGCAACAAAAACCCCCAAAAGTATGTTAAGTAAAATAAGAAGTAAAGTACCTAACGAAAAGGTCGAAAAGTCTAAAATGTCCAATTTCCTTTTTGCATTAAATATTATCCGTACTAAACAAATGGTATAACTTTATCCTTTCTCCAGGCGGATAAAGGATATAATTTTTCTCAATAGATGGCAAATATCCTCGACAGTAGCTCCCTCTATTGAAATAAAAAATGCTGAATTCAAAACAACAAACTCAATAGATGGTGCTGTTCGAGCATGCGAGTAAAAGTCCTAAGGGTGCGAGTAATAGTCCTAAGGGTGCGTGTAATAGTCCTAAGGGTGTGAGTAAAAGTTCTAAGGGTCCGAGTAATAGTCCTAAGGGTGCGAGTAATAGTGCTAAGGGTGCGAGTAAACAGTCCTAAGGGTACGAGTAATAGTCCTAAGGGTGTGAGTAAAAGTTCTAAGGGTGCGAGTAATATAAGGGAAATTTTTTGAATATAGCTACGTGGATAATTTGAAAACAAATGAAATGTTTCGAATGCAACGAGGAGTATCTATTTTCTATCCGATTTTGATGAACAATATCTCATTCGACGGGAAATTTAATTCACTATCGATCGTAGTTCAAGTGTAATTATATTTTAGTATGAATTAGTGGCGTAAAATGACACGAAACAGGAAGACCAAAGAAAATACATACAAACTGGTTTTCCAATCTACTCCAAATAAGAAGAAATAAGTTTTTGACTTCTTCCTCCTTCTTTATCTCCTTTATTAGTTAGAAGCATAGTTTAATGCTTTTTAGGAGCTGTAAATTTTATTACAACAGCTTTAATATTATCTTTACCGGTTGTAGCAGGTGCTATTACGATATTAATACCAGATCGAAACTTAAATACTTGATCTTGATCCTTTATGATAATGTATAGCAATTGGACTATTAGGATTTATTGAATGAGCTCATCATATAATTATTATAACTATTCTCCTGCAATTCTTTGAGCTTTAGGATTTGTATTTTATTCACTGTAGGAGGATTAACTGGATTCTTCAGGCAATATAAAGGCTTGTAAAAAAACAAAGAATTTGTTTTTCTTTTTAGCAACTTTCTTTTTACCTTAACTTAAACATTAAGATGAATTGAAAATAATGAATATAAGTACATATATATCATTAAATATCAAAAATAAAATCATATGGCATTTACCCATATATGGGTTTTTCGTTCTATATATGTCCTATGTTTTGCTGTGTTGTTGCTGATTGCTCGGTAAGCTGGTGCTTGCGGGCTATCTTCATATACTCGTAAATGTTTTGGGGCGTCATCCTAGAGGCTGCCACCCACGAATCCTTCACTCGGAATGAAATTTTATCTAGAACACACTTCCGTACGTCGTTTAAATTGAATGAGCTCTTGCCAATCTTGAAGTTTTTGTGGCTTATGAATTCTCCATAATCCCACCAGAATGGGATGTCCAGTGCCTCCAAATCCATTATTCGCTTTTCTTCTTTTTTCTCGAAGTCAAGAAGAAATGTTTCGTATATCTTTTTCAGCGTATCCTCTGAATATGGAACTTTGGTCACTTTCCCGATCAACTCCCAACAAGTTGCCAGATCAAAGCCGCCCTGCTTGTCCACAGATTGAAACATTCTGAAAATAAGTCGAAACTTATACACAATTGTAAATTCCAATTACGTGTAAAGGCAAATCGGAAACTCCTGAAGAAGTCGCTCAGGATCGGTCATGGGTCCCAATCGGCTAAAAAGGCTCTTTTGCAAACCTCCTTCGACTTCCACAACAGCCCGTTGTCTCGCAAAACATGACTTTTTTTCTTTTCCGGCAGGCTGTGGAAGTCAACTTCCGATCCACTGCTGTCTGAATTGTTCATCATGGACTGCTGGTCCATAGGCTCCGGCTCCGGACTTGCCGGAGGCTGTACTACAATGGATGGCGTCTCTGCCGGTGGGTCCATTACTGGCAAATTGGGTCTACCTCTAGCCGCGTGCTTCATAGCAATGTGCCGTTCGACATTAAAGCGTCTTTTCGAAGAGTAGTTACAAAATTGGCAATTTGGCAATTTCTTTTTTATTAATTTAATACGAGAGTCGATAGTTATTTTACAACCGATAAAATATTCGATAAGATCAAATTTGCTTAAACTACATAAAAGCTAAAATTAGCTGTTTCTGTTTCCGGCTAAAAGAAGCTGTCAAATTTTGAGATGGCGTTACCAGATGCAAAATTCGGATACTCCAACACGCTATTCTCAACAAACGAAAATATAATGAGTTTACAATATTTCTTGATTTTATAAAACAAATATAATTCAGAGCAGCCGAATTGTCCTCTATTTTATAATTCAGAGTAAAATAATTGGATGCCAGATCAGCCAAACAACGCGCCAAATAAAATTACAGACTGGCAACACCATAATCCATAAGAAATAGCTCTAAATTAAAAAGTCGATTACATATCGATTAAGTGGGTGTCGATAAAAAAGCACCGTTACGAAATACAAAACGAAATTGGCGAAATGGATAAGTATACAGTAATCTGCCAAAATTTTCAATATAACCTTGATTCCTTTCCAGGTGTAGGAAATATGAACTCATCGACTGAGGAGAAGTTCCTGGAACGCCTGCAGGAAAGGCTCAACATGATGAAGAAGAGGGCATTTTTTAATCCGAAGACCATCAATAGGATGTGGGAGGACTCGGTGTACGCCCTGAATATAGACGAGTTCTGGCATCACACGAAGCCAGAGCACAAAGTAAGTTTATATAACGATAATGTGCCATTTTAGATATTCGTCATATACCTGACAAACCTGGACAGTGGTGACCAGGTACTGGTATATGCTAAGAGCTGCTCGCCGAAAGGAGTAGACTCCCAAGAGTATGTAAGTATGCAGATGTCTTTACTGCTCTGGGTGTATTAGCACTAATTAAAGAATCGTTCATTGCAGTTGACCAATTCTATGGAGACAGCAGAAAGCAATTCTATGTGACCCATCTCCAGATTTCCAAATTTCGTAAGGGGAATGATATGTTCTGCAAGCACAAAGTAGAACTTATCGTGGAAACAAAGTTTAAAAAAGAGACATATGTGCAGCAGTTGTCAACCCTCCGAGAAGAGTGTGGCTCGAACAACTTCGACACATTGCATCTTTTTTGGAATTTTGTCGAAGCGATCAGAGGCACACTGACTAACCACCTCCGAAGATTACAAGGAAAAGGCAATTACCTATATTTGTGACAATGAGGAGGTCCTACTCCGGATCGATAAAGACTCTATGGATTTTCTAAAAACAAAGGAATTTAAATTAAAATATTGTTTTTGGACAATTCATTTTCCTCTGTTGTAAGCTTCCGAAATCAAAAATTCAATTGTTTTGATAAAAAACGTCCCCGGTGAATGTAAATGATTCAATAAATGAGATTGAAAAAAAATAAATCATTTGTGTCCGTTTAGGCCTCCCCAATTAGTTGACGATGTGACCCATCTCCAGTCCAAATTTCGTAGGGGGAATGATATGTTCTGCAGCCATAAAGTGGAACTTATCGTGGAAACAAAGTTTAAAAAAGAGACATATGTGCAGCAGTTGTCAACCCTCCGAGAAGAGTGTGGCTCGAACAACTTCGACACATTGCATCTTTTTTGGAATTTTGTCGAAGCGATCAGAGGCACTCTGCAGAAGATATTTAAGGTGAGGGATGAGATGACATTGAATCATCTCAATAGCGATAAGATGGAGGCGGAATGGAAAGCTTGTTGTTTTCCAGATTCCCCGTATGTTCATTGAAGATTGTGCTAAGCGATAGATAGAGCGGAATGGAAAGCTTGTTGTTTTCCAGATGCTCCGTATGTTGATTGAAGATTGTGCTAAGGCAGCAGAAATTTTTATCTTCGTAGTGTATGATGCAGCCTCAAAATTGTAATTTTTCAGTCTGTGCGTCCGTGTCCGTCCACGCTTCACTTGAGGCATTAATTGTAATATTTGTAAAAATGTGTATAATAGAGATACGTTACAGGAAATTAGAGTTAAAATAAATTATTAAATTTAATTAATTAAAAAAAAAAAAAAACACTTCCTGTGTAAGTGCCAATGAAGTGAAACTTAAGATTATCTCCTATTATCTGTAAAGAAACCTTTTTAAATATGGCCTCATTGGTCTTCTTATTTATAAATATAATAATAATATTTATTATAATAAATTATAAGTAGTGTAGCAGGAAAGACGGTCACACTCGCTCTCTTGCTACTCTTCGCTCTGGGTGAACACATTAAGAATAACCATAAGTACAGTTAACCAAATAAAATAAAAACTATTATAACTCTAAACAAACAATAACCTGAAGCTCTTATTGAGTCGCTTAATTTGTCTACCGCCCACAATATCAGAAGTGGTGAACTTTAACGCAATGAACATCAACATTGACGCCCACAACTTGCCAACATTAAAGAAGTGGCTGGAACTGTTGGACTTGCCTACTGCAGTGTCAAAGGCCGAGCTTGTGGCACGCTTAAACGATGTTCCAGCAGATCGAGGAGGAGCTTGTTCCATATCTATTGTGTACCAGAAAAGATACAGTTAATTTCACTTAATCATAAATATTACGGATTAAATAAGAGTCCACTTTTGTCATATGGAAAAATCAAATGTTTTGTTTTCAAAAATTCAATCAGAAGACGAAAGTAACTGTCGAGTGTCGGAGATCACAAATGAGAAAGAGGGAGACAACAACACAGATGTCTTGCTGAAAAAATTGTGCGATATAGTGGCGCCTCAACGCCAGACAGGAAAACGAAGACGTCAGCAGAAATAATTGGCGCGCAAAACCAGCGTTGTGAACCAGGGCTGGTAAACCAACGCTCGGAAGAAGTGTTGGAAAGCGGTTTTTCGTCGGCTGCAAAATTCCAATTAGCAAAAGAAGCGTTGTCGGAATTTAATGGGAACTCGTGTAAAAAAAATGGGTCACGCAACTGACAAATGTAAGCGGTGTATACGGAATCAAAGGTGTACAAATGCAAGCTGAAAGGACAGGCTCATGAGTGGCTACATGCCAATGGTACGCGCATTCTGGAACCCGTGGGAAACATCTGTGAGCAGCTTGTCGAGGAGTTCGGAAAAACGATGTCTCAAGCAGATGCCAGGCGCCTATTCGAGTCTCGCATATGGAGCGCCAATGAGAAGTTCGTCAGCTACATCGATGAGAAGGCCAGGTTGTCTGACGCTATCTGCATCAGTGAAGAGGAACGGGTAGAAAAAGCCAGATTCAAGGGTTCAAGTGCATTGCAGAATTACGCCGTGCATTTTCAGGCATTCAGCTACCGGTACAGCAAGCAGCAAGAGAAGCTACACACGTGGATGCTACTGGGAGACGTTTCAAAGAAGGAAATCTTCTGCTACAAATGCAACTCAAAGGGTCACATGAGAAACGACTGCAAGAAACCCGACAGAGTGCCAGGGTCCTGCTAATTTCACTTAATCATAAATATTACGGATTAGATAAGAGTCCACTTTAGTCATATGGAAAAATCAAATGTTTTGTTTTTAAAAATTCAATAAAGATATTCTTTCATTTAATAGTCGTTGATAACGAGTCTATGAGCCATGAAGTAATTTTGGGAAGAGATTTTATGAAAGCATGTAATATTAACTTAGACTTAGACGCCTTGAGAATGGTTACACTTGAAATGAAAGAAGCCGAAAATGAACTAGGAGAGCGGTCGAAGTTTGAGTCCTTGTCATGCTGTACAGATTCGCAAATATCTAGTAATGTAAATGTTGAGAGAACAGTGGATGAAGTAGTTAAAGAAAAGAATTATGAGAATAGAAGAGTCACGAAAGAATGTACCTCTGAACATGATGAAAAGAAAATTATTAGCGAAATAGTTAAGCAAAATGATAGCGAAATTGTTAGTGAAATGGTGAAGGAAAGTGATAGCAAGATTGTTAGTGAAATAGAGAATGAAGGTAAAAGCAAAATGGTTATGAAAAGTGGGAGGAGGGGTCGAAGGCATTCAGTTGTGCACCTAGAAGATTGTCGTATTCCGAAAAAGGGAAATTGCAGGCGGTGTTAGACGGATACTTGGAGAAGAAGAATTTTACTACTCCATAAGAAAAGTGAATAGAATATAAAAGAAAAAGGATCTACAAAGCCTTAGATATGCAATAGATATACCAATGTACATTTTTCATAAAAGAGAAGTAACCAAGTCTTTTCGCCGCTTACCTTGGATATCTTGCCCTTTTTTGAAGCACACGAGTAATTTAGCACTTTTTCAATTTGACGAATACTATAGGAATCTACACTAAATCGGGTGAGTTCAGCTCCCAGATTGAAAAATAATACACTAATTACAAGATTCAATGAAACTATTATTGAAAGAAACTAAAACTTTTCAAGAACTAAAAAATTTGACGATAAGGATACATTTTTTTTTATATACATTGAGGTATATTCGAGATATTTCCTGTTTTGTTGCTTACCGAAACTTTTTTTGTTGTTTTCAAGTTAATTGTTAACCGAGGGACCACTGTATTTTGTGGCTCTATCTGTTTTAATCTCTGTCTCGTGTGGACGATATATGGATATATGGATTAGGCTGGTGATACTGATCCGATTTATTATGAACAATAGAAATTAACTTCTTAGTATTTCCCGTTTTTTCCACAGGTGCATTTGAACGAAGAAAACTCAGATTTTGGATAATTATTAATATTACCGATGGAAGTATGATTTCGTTGAAGAAGTCGTACATCTACCAAAACAAAGATAAACTGCATACCACAAATTTTTAATGTGGCCCCAACAGAGGGCATCAAAAACCCCCAAAAGTATGTTAAGTAAAATAAGAAGTAAAGTACCTAACGAAAAGGTCGAAAAGTCTAAAATGTCCAATTTCCTTTTTGCATTAAATATTATCCGTACTAAACAAATGGTATAACTTTATCCTTTCTCCAGGCGGATAAAGGATATAATTTTTCTCAAGAGATGGCAAATATCCTCGACAGTAGCTCCCTCTATTGAAATAAAAAATGCTGAATTCAAAACAACAAACTCAATAGATGCTGTTCGAGCATGCGAGTAAAAGTCCTAAGGGTGCGAGTAATAGTCCTAAGGGTGCGTGTAATAGTCCTAAGGGTGTGAGTAAAAGTTCTAAGGGTCCGAGTAATATAAGGGAAATTTTTTGAATATAGCTTCGTGGATAATTTGAAAACAAATGAAATGTTTCGAATGCAACGAGGAGTATCTATTTCTTATCCGATTTTGATGAACAATATCTCATTCGACGGAAAATTTAATTCACTATCGATCGTAGTTCAAGTGTAATTATATTTTAGTATGAATTAGGAATTAGTGGCGTAAAATGACGCGAAACAGGAAGACCAAAGAAAATACATACAAACTGGTTTTCCAATCGACTCCAAATAAGAAGAAATAAGTTTTTGACTTCTTCCTCCTTCTTTATTAGTTAAAAGTATAGTTTAATGCTTTTTAGGAGCTGTAAATTTTATTACAACAGCTTTAATATTATCTTTACCGGTTGTAGCAGGTGCTATTACTATATTAATACCAGATCGAAACTTAAATACTTGATCTTGATCCTTTATGATAATGTATAGCAATTGGACTATTAGGATTTATTGAATGAGCTCATCATATAATTAGTATAACTATTCTCCTGCAATTCTTTGAGCTTTAGGATTTGTATTTTATTCACTGTAGGAGGATTAACTGGATTCTTCAGGCAATATAAAGGCTTAAACATTAAGATGAATTGAAAATGAATATATGTAAGTACATATATGTATATCATTAAATATCAAAAATAAAATCATATGGCATTTACCCAAGATTTATAATATTTAATATTTAAAACAATATGTTTCTTTTCGTTTTTCTATATATGTCCTATGTTTCGCTGTGTTGTTGCTGATTGCTCGGTAAGCTGGTGCTTGTGGGCTATCTTCATATACTCGTAAATGTTTTGGGGCGTCATCCTAGAGGCTGCCACCCACGAATCCTTCACTCGGAATGAAATTTTATCTAGAACACACTTCCGTACGTCGTTTAAATTGAATGAGCTCTTGCCAATCTTGAAGTTTTTGTGGCTTATGAATTCTCCATAATCCCACCAGAATGGGATGTCCAGTGCCTCCAAATCCATTATTCGCTTTTCTTCTTTTTTCTCGAAGTCAAGAAGAAATGTTTCGTATATCTTTTTCAGCGTATCCTCTGAATATGGAACTTTGGTCACTTTCCCGATCAACTCCCAACAAGTTGCCAGATCAAAGCCGCCCTGCTTGTCCACTGATTGAAACATTCTGAAAATAAGTCGAAACTTATACACAATTGTAAATTCCAATTACGTGTAAAGGCAAATCGGAAACTCCTGAAGAAGTCGCTCAGGATCGGTCATGGGTCCCAATCGGCTAAAAAGGCTCTTTTGCAAACCTCCTTCGACTTCCACAACAGCCCGTTGTCTCGCAAAACATGACTTTTTTTCTTTTCCGGCAGGCTGTGGAAGTCAACTTCCGATCCACTGCTGTCTGAATTGTTCATCATGGACTGCTGGTCCATAGGCTCCGGCTCCGGACTTGCCGGAGGCTGTACTACAATGGATGGCGTCTCTGCCGGTGGGTCCATTACTGGCAAATTGGGTCTACCTCTAGCCGCGTGCTTCATAGCAATGTGCCGTTCGACATTAAAGCGTCTTTTCGAAGAGTAGTTACAAAATTGGCAATTTGGCAATTTCTTTTTTATTAATTTAATACGAGAGTCGATAGTTATTCTACAACCGATAAAATATTCGATAAGATCAAATTTGCTTAAACTACATAAAAGCTAAAATTAGCTGTTTCTGTTTCCGGCTAAAAGAAGCTGTCAAATTTTGAGATGGCAGGCTATTCTCAACAAACGAAAATATAATGAGTTTACAATATTTCTTGATTTTACAAAACAAATATAATTCAGAATACAGTAATCGGCTGTCAGAGCAGCCGAATTGTCCTCGATTTTATAATTCAGAGTAAAATAATTGGATACCAGAGCAGCCAAACAACGCGCCAAATAAAATTACAGACTGGCAACATCATAATCCATAAAAATAGCTTTTAGCGGATTTTTCGCGTAGCTTAAGTAAATAGTCGATTAAGTGGGTGTCGTTAAAAAAGCACCGTTACGAAATATAAATCGAAATTGGCGAAATGGATACAGTAATCTGCCAAAATTTGCAATATAACCTTGATTCCTTTCCAGGTGTAGGAAATATGAACTCAGCGACTGAGGAGAAGTTTCTGGAACGCCTGCAGGAAAGGCTCAACATGATGAAGAAGAGGGCATTTTTTAATCCGAAGACCATCAATAGGATGTGGGAGGACTCGGTGTACGCCCTGAATATAGACGAGTTCTGGCATCACACGAAGCCAGAGCACAAAGTAAGTTTATATAACGATAATGTGCCATTTTAGATACTCGTCATATACCTGACAAACCTGGACAGTGGTGACCAGGAACTGGTATATGCTAAGAGCTGCTCGCCGAAAGGAGTAGACTCCCAAGAGTATGTAAGTATGCAGATGTCTTTACTGCTCTGGGTGTATTAGCACTAATTAAAGAATCTTTCATTGCAGTTGACCAATTCTATGGAGACAGCAGAAAGCACAGTGGCAATGCTGACAGAAGTGCCACCAAATGTAAAGCAGAATTTGGTTGCAATTGTATCTGATAGGTGTAGGATGAACATATCGGCCATGTCGATTGTAAATTATTTGTGTCCGTTTAGGCCTCCTCAATTAGTTCACGATGTGACCCATCTCCAGTCCAAATTTCGTAAGTGGAATGATATGTTCTGCAACCACAAAGTAGAACTTATCGTGGAAGCAAAGTTTAAAAAAGAGACATATGTGCAGCAGTTGTCAACCCTACGAGAAGAGTGTGGCTCAAACAACTTCGACACATTGCATCTTTTTTGGAATTTTGTCGAAGCGATCAGAGGCACACTGCAGAAGATATTTAAGGTGAGGGATGAGATGACATTGAATCATCTCAATAGCGATAAGATGGAGCGGAATGGAAAGCTTGTTGTTTTCCAGATTCCCCGTATGTTCATTGAAGATTGTGCTAAGCGATAGATGGAGCGGAATGGAAAGCTTGTTGTTTTCCAGATGCCCCGTATGTTGATTGAAGATTGTGCTAAGGCAGCAGGAATTTTTAACTTCGTAGTGTATGATGCAGCCTCAAAATTTTAATTTTTCAGTCTGTGCGTCCGTGTCCGTCCACGCTTCACTTGAGGCATTAATTGTAATATTTGTAAAAATGTGTATAATAGAGATACGTTACAGGAAATTAGAGTTAAAATAAATTATTAAATTTAATTAATTAAAAAAAAAAAAAAAAACACTTCCTGTGTAAGTGCCAATGAAGTGAAACTTAAGATTATCTCCTATTATCTGTAAAGAAACCTTTTTAAATATGGCCTCATTGGTCTTCTTATTTATAAATATAATTATAATATTTATAATAATAAATTATAATTAGTTACTTAAACAATTTAATAGTAAGCAGTAAAATGTTGGCTCGCTTTTTTCTTAATTTGATTTATTCTAAGAACTTACATATAAAACTACATATTTAAATTTAACTAGTCTGATTTGAATAATCTTTTTGATTTGTTCATTGGACTTTAATGAAACATATTAATTTAATTAAAACTTTATATTTTGAAATTAAGTTGTGGTTGGTCAATAGAAATTATTCAAATTAAAATACTTGATTTTAATAAACTGATCTCGTCACACTTTTCTAACAGTACATTGGCATTCCGCCCCAAAACTTTAGTTCAACTGATAGTTTGGCTTATCTTGTGGTAAATTCACAAAAACCTGACCTAACGCCAAATCGGTTAGATTTTTAATATATCACAGTATGTCATATGAAAGAGTAGCCTATATAATATAAGGGAAATTTTTTGAAGTAGGGCGGGAGAATTGTTACTTGGTACTTGATGATGAGTAAACCACTGTGTTTAGTTTCTCATAAGAACTTAACTTTATTTTTACTGTAACTGTATTCTTACGCATCTACGTAGGTCATATAGGCCTTATAAGAGAGACAGATAGTATCAGACTGGCGCCAGCAAATTCCAGAAAAACTTATAAAATACAAAAACAAAAGCATTGTAAGATGTGCAAGATCATTCATGAGCTTTAGAGTAGGAAAATATGGATAAATATAAAGAAAATGACAATTGGTTCCTCAACAGTACTCGATGGATTATAATCCAATTATTGTTGGTCTGGTCGAAGGCACCCGAACGAGCTAATGTCGTCATCGAAACTCGATCGGCTGCCGAAAAGCAACAATGTTTCTTATTCTCATTTAAAAAAAAAAATTATAAAAAAAAGTGCGTCTAACGGTTAGACACGATAGAAGTGAAACCTTCCGTAAAACAAACTGAGAGAGAATGAGACGAAAGCAGCATTAGGAGCGGGATAATTATAGGTTCATTATAATATTGCTATAAAGGTCATATTTTATTTTCTTCATTTTATTATTATTCATCCTCAATGTTTTCAATTTCAACAAATGATACGAGTGGCTTATGATAGCTAAAATATGATACAAATGCTTTGGTTTCGATGTTGTCAACATATCTTTGAAATACCGCGTCAATTGTTGTTTTTGATCGTGTTGTTGATTCAGTGCGATTGTTACACATTTTTAAACTGAATGTTGTATTGAGAAAGTCAATTAAAGGAACCGCTGTGTCCAATGCAAAATTTACGTTAAAATCGCTACTTAAAATCATTGGAACTTTATCGTAATCTTTTCTAAGTATCCGCGATACTTCTGGTGTATACTTTATTTTTTCTGTCGATATTCACGACACTTTTCTGCATTATTTTTCGGCATAATTGCGGTAAATATTTGAAAATGAAAATATTTACGAATATAAAAATACGGACGCAATACAGCACACGCGGTTGCTACCCTTCAGTACCAAATGTCGCCGGGGACAAAATCGCCACATATTCCGAACCACTGACGTCGACAGAAAAAAATTCTGCCAGCGCATTTCATGCTTATCATGGTTAGCCGAAGGTACCCGAACGAGCTAATGTCGTCATCGAAACTCGATCGGCTGCCGAAAAGCAACAATGTTTCTTATTCTCATTAAAAAAAAATAATAATAAAAAAAATTAGACAAGAAGTACAGTTTATGTGCTATACTTCGTTCGTCTGTGCATTGTTGTTGCTATTCTTTTCTCCCATTTCTACACGCCGCGCTTTGTTCTTTTGGTTTCTTTGTGCATTTACGATTGATTTTCGTAAAGGCGAGCAGTTCAAATTTTTTCATAAAATTTTGAGTGATTTTTGTCTAATTCCGTGTACACAACAATTAAGGTAAGTGCTATAAAGATAATATTCACTTTTTATTCCCTACTAAAATTATGTTCTTTTCAGAATCCGTCCAAAATTCGATTCCGGATGACCAGGCGAAAAATGTACAAAGACATTGTTTGACATGTGCAATAATACAACCAACGAGCAAAACAATATAAAAAGTGAGAAAAATGTAAACATAATAATAATTAAACTTTATTTAATACCTTACAGAAATAGAAATAAAATAATTATAGGTAAATATGTTATTAAATAAAAACTAATGCATATTAAAAAACTAAATCAAATCAACTTTTTATTTAGGGCTGAGAATGTCCGTTCGACGGAAACTTGCGTTGCAGGTGTAGCCAACACAACCTGCGCTAGTGCACTTATGTGAGGAAACTTAAGCTGCAAGTCGTTAAAAAATTCCAATACATTTGAATTTAATGGCAAGCCACCATATGTAACGTCAAAGTTTTCGATGTCAGCATAAATTTTGACAAGTTTTGCAAGTTTTGTTTTCTGACACTGTCTGAAAATCGTCCAAAAATGCCGAGAATAGCGACTTCTCTTCAGATGAGGATGCTCTTCCCGCACAGGAGTTTCGAGCTCTGGAACATTTTGTGTTTGTGCCTTAAATAATAAAGCAATGATAAGTATGAAATGTTTTTTGGATTTTAGTTTAGTACAAGTATTAGTTTTTGACGAAGACAGTTTTAATTATTAACATAGTTTCTCAAAATTACAACATAAACAAAACAGGACCTAAATTTCAAACATTCTACGACATACAGCTTACTTGTTTCAGCTCAAATATGCGAAAAGCTATTTTTTTAAATTAACCTTTGCTATCGATTTTTGATAGTTCGTCAACATGCAACTTACACGAGGATCCAAGTAAATGGCTGCCAACAAAACTTCATTTTCTAATAATTTGCTTTCCCTTATTTTTATCTGTGCCGGTAGTTTTTTTAATCAAATCGCATTTCAATTTTATTCGTTTCGTCTACACAGACTCTTAACGATTTGCTTGCCTATGCGTGTGAATGTATACCAATACATACGCAAAATACTTTTTGCTTTACTGAACACGACGAAACGGTCTTGGAACAACCAAAACAAAACAGTGTAAAAAAAACGGTTTCGCTCCGAGCGCGAGCGAGTTTTTTTTTTTTTTACGAACCGCTAAATCGGTTGCTCGCTGAGTCTTTTCGTAAAGAGTCGGGAAAAGACACTTATTTACGGACAACGAGAAACGGTAGACAGTTATTTGCGAACTATGATTTGAACACATATGTATGTATGCACAAAGAGAGCGCTAAAAAAATGTAGTTGTATGTGTGCACTTTCATGTGTATGTATGTATAGGTATAGGTAAAATCAAAGTAGGCCAAAAATCAGTTCTGCTGCGACTATTTTTCTGACTGCTGCTTTCGTCGACTTCCGAAATTGGCTAAAAGCAACAGTCAGAACAGTTCCAAGTATTAAAATGTATAAGTTGGCTATTGCTATCAAAGCAATCTGTTTCGGATTTTTGCTGTTTGCTGCTGCTGTCGGATATTTTGCTTTCGGATTTTTGCTGTTTGCTGCTGCTGTCAGGTTTTTTGCTTTCGGATTTTTGCTGTTTGCTGCTGCTGTCAAAATTTTCTATTTCGGTTATTTGCTGCTGCTTTTGCTGTCAGATTTTCTGATTTCGCTTTTTTTCGGAAGCAAAAGCAACATAAAGTATTTGTTTTCATATTTGCTAAACAGTCACAGCAATGAATAGCACAAAATTTACGACTTTTGCTAATTCGACTACAGCAATTTAAACACTGGTTACAAAATTGGCAATTTGGCAATTTCTTTTTTATTAATTTAATACGAGCGTCGATAGTTATTCTACAACCGATAAAATATTCGATAAGATCAAAATTCGCTTAAACTACATAAAAGCTAAAATAAACTGTTTCTGTTTCCGGCTAAAAGAAGCTGTCAAATTTTGAGATGGCAGGCTATTCTCAACAAACGAAAATATAATGAGTTTACAATATTTCTTGATTTTATAAAACAAATATAATTCAGAATACAATAATCGGCTGTCAGAGCAGCCGAATTGTCCTCGATTTTATAATTCAGAGTAAAATAATTGGATACCAGAGCAGCCAAACAACGCGCCAAATAAAATTACAGACTGGCAACATCATAATCCATAAAAATAGCTTTTAGCGGATTTTTCGCGTAGCTTAAGTAAATAGTCGATTAAGTGGGTGTCGATAAAAAAGCACCGTTACGAAATATAAAACGAAATTGGCGAAATGGATAAGTATACAGTAATCTGCCAAAATTTGCAATATAACCTTGATTCCTTTCCAGGTGTAGGAAATATGAACTCAGCGACTGAGGAGAAGTTCCTGGAACGCCTGCAGGAAAGGCTCAACATGATGAAGAAGAGGGCATTTTTTAATCCGAAGACCATCAATAGGATGTGGGAGGACTCGGTGTACGCCCTGAATATAGACGAGTTCTGGCATCACACGAAGCCAGAGCACAAAGTAAGTTTATATAACGATAATGTGCCATTTTAGATACTCGTCATATACCTGACAAACCTGGACAGTGGTGACCAGGAACTGGTATATGCTAAGAGCTGCTCGCCGAAAGGAGTAGACTCCCAAGAGTATGTAAGTATGCAGATGTCTTTACTGCTCTGGGTGTATTAGCACTAATTAAAGAATCGTTCATTGCAGTTGACCAATTCTATGGAGACAGCAGAAAGCAATTCTATGTGACCCATCTCCAGATTTCCAAATTTCGTAAGGGGAATGATATGTTCTGCAAGCACAAAGTAGAACTTATCGTGGAAACAAAGTTTAAAAAAGAGACATATGTGCAGCAGTTGTCAACCCTCCGAGAAGAGTGTGGCTCGAACAACTTCGACACATTGCATCTTTTTTGGAATTTTGTCGAAGCGATCAGAGGCACACTGACTAACCACCTCCGAAGATTACAAGGAAAAGGCAATTACCTATATTTGTGACAATGAGGAGGTCCTACTCCGGATCGATAAAGACTCTATGGATTTTCTAAAAACAAAGGAATTTAAATTAAAATATTGTTTTTGGACAATTCATTTTCCTCTGTTGTAAGCTTCCGAAATCAAAAATTCAATTGTTTTGATAAAAAACGTCCCCGGTGAATGTAAATGATTCAATAAATGAGATTGAAAAAAATAAATCATTTGTGTCCGTTTAGGCCTCCCCAATTAGTTGACGATGTGACCCATCTCCAGTCCAAATTTCGTAGGGGGAATGATATGTTCTGCAGCCATAAAGTGGAACTTATCGTGGAAACAAAGTTTAAAAAAGAGACATATGTGCAGCAGTTGTCAACCCTCCGAGAAGAGTGTGGCTCGAACAACTTCGACACATTGCATCTTTTTTGGAATTTTGTCGAAGCGATCAGAGGCACTCTGCAGAAGATATTTAAGGTGAGGGATGAGATGACATTGAATCATCTCAATAGCGATAAGATGGAGGCGGAATGGAAAGCTTGTTGTTTTCCAGATTCCCCGTATGTTCATTGAAGATTGTGCTAAGCGATAGATGGAGCGGAATGGAAAGCTTGTTGTTTTCCAGATGCCCCGTATGTTGATTGAAGATTGTGCTAAGGCAGCAGAAATTTTTATCTTCGTAGTGTATGATGCAGCCTCAAAATTGTAATTTTTCAGTCTGTGCGTCCGTGTCCGTCCACGCTTCACTTGAGGCATTAATTGTAATATTTGTAAAAATGTGTATAATAGAGATACGTTACAGGAAATTAGAGTTAAAATAAATTATTAAATTTAATTAATTAAAAAAAAAAAAAAACACTTCCTGTGTAAGTGCCAATGAAATGAAACTTAAGATTATCTCCTATTATCTGTAAAGAAACCTTTTTAAATATGGCCTCATTGGTCTTCTTATTTATAAATATAATAATAATATTTATTATAATAAATTATAAGTAGTGTAGCAGGAAAGACGGTCACACTCGCTCTCTTGCTACTCTTCGCTCTGGGTGAACACATTAAGAATAACCATAAGTACAGTTAACCAAATAAAATAAAAACTATTATAACTCTAAACAAACAATAACCTGAAGCTCTTATTGAGTCGCTTAATTTGTCTACCGCCCACAATATCAGAAGTGGTGAACTTTAACGCAATGAACATCAACATTGACGCCCACAACTTGCCAACATTAAAGAAGTGGCTGGAACTGTTGGACTTGCCTACTGCAGTGTCAAAGGCCGAGCTTGTGGCACGCTTAAACGATGTTCCAGCAGATCGAGGAGGAGCTTGTTCCATATCTATTGTGTACCAGAAAAGATACAGTTAATTTCACTTAATCATAAATATTACGGATTAAATAAGAGTCCACTTTTGTCATATGGAAAAATCAAATGTTTTGTTTTCAAAAATTCAATCAGAAGACGAAAGTAACTGTCGAGTGTCGGAGATCACAAATGAGAAAGAGGGAGACAACAACACAGATGTCTTGCTGAAAAAATTGTGCGATATAGTGGCGCCTCAACGCCAGACAGGAAAACGAAGAC
This sequence comes from Drosophila paulistorum, assembly GCA_018152135.1. Taxonomy (NCBI): domain Eukaryota; kingdom Metazoa; phylum Arthropoda; class Insecta; order Diptera; family Drosophilidae; genus Drosophila; species Drosophila paulistorum. The sequence continues at coordinate 8,261,964 of JAECXG010000805.1, read as the reverse complement.
GTCAGCAGAAATAATTGGCGCGCAAAACCAGCGTTGTGAACCAGGGCTGGTAAACCAACGCTCGGAAGAAGTGTTGGAAAGCGGTTTTTCGTCGGCTGCAAAATTCCAATTAGCAAAAGAAGCGTTGTCGGAATTTAATGGGAACTCGTGTAAAAAAAAATGGGTCACGCAACTGACAAATGTAAGCGGTGTATACGGAATCAAAGGTGTACAAATGCAAGCTGAAAGGACAGGCTCATGAGTGGCTACATGCCAATGGTACGCGCATTCTGGAACCCGTGGGAAACATCTGTGAGCAGCTTGTCGAGGAGTTCGGAAAAACGATGTCTCAAGCAGATGCCAGGCGCCTATTCGAGTCTCGCATATGGAGCGCCAATGAGAAGTTCGTCAGCTACATCGATGAGAAGGCCAGGTTGTCTGACGCTATCTGCATCAGTGAAGAGGAACGGGTAGAAAAAGCGAGATTCAAGGGTTCAAGTGCATTGCAGAATTACGCCGTGCATTTTCAGGCATTCAGCTACCGGTACAGCAAGCAGCAAGAGAAGCTACACACGTGGATGCTACTGGGAGACGTTTCAAAGAAGGAAATCTTCTGCTACAAATGCAACTCAAAGGGTCACATGAGAAACGACTGCAAGAAACCCGACAGAGTGCCAGGGTCCTGCTAATTTCACTTAATCATAAATATTACGGATTAGATAAGAGTCCACTTTAGTCATATGGAAAAATCAAATGTTTTGTTTTTAAAAATTCAATAAAGATATTCTTTCATTTAATAGTCGTTGATAACGAGTCTATGAGCCATGAAGTAATTTTGGGAAGAGATTTTATGAAAGCATGTAATATTAACTTAGACTTATACGCCTTGAGAATGGTTACACTTGAAATGAAAGAAGCCGAAAATGAACTAGGAGAGCGGTCGAAGTTTGAGTCCTTGTCATTCTGTACAGATTCGCAAATAGCTAGTAATGTAAATGTTGAGAGAACAGTGGATGAAGTAGTTAAAGAAAAGAATTATGAGAATAGAAGAGTCACGAAAGAATGTACCTCTGAACATGATGAAAAGAAAATTATTAGCGAAATAGTTAAGCAAAATGATAGCGAAATTGTTAGTGAAATGGTGAAGGAAAGTGATAGCAAGATTGTTAGTGAAATAGAGAATGAAGGTAAAAGCAAAATGGTTATGAAAAGTGGGAGGAGGCGTCGAAGGCATTCAGTTGTGCACCTAGAAGATTGTCGTATTCCGAAAAAGGGAAATTGCAGGCGGTGTTAGACGGAAGAAGAAGATCATTCGAAAAGAATTTTACTACTCCATAAGAAAAGTGAATAGAATATAAAAGAAAAAGGATCTACAAAGCCTTAGATATGCAATAGATATACCAATGTACATTTTTCATAAAAGAGAAGTAATCAAGTCTTTTCGCCACTTACCTTGGATATCTTGCCTTTTTTTGAAGCACACGAGTAATTTAGCACTTTTTCAATTTGACGAATACTATAGGAATCTCTACACTAAATCGGGGGAGTTTAGCTCCCATATGAATCAATGTAAACTGAATTATTGCCTTCCAGATTGAAAAATAATACACTAAGTACGAGTTTCAATATTATTGAAAGAAACTAACATAAAATGCATTAAAAGTTTTCAAGAACTAAAAAATTTGACGATAAGGATACATTTTTTTTTATATACATACATGCTGACAGACCTATGTACATACATGGATATATGGACTAGGCTGGTGATACTGATCCGATTTATTATGAACAATAGAAATTAACTTTTTAGTATTTCCCGTTTTTTCCACAGGTACATTTGAACGAAGAAAACTCAGATTTTGGATAATTATTAATATTACCGATGGAAGTATGATTTCTTTAAAGAATTCGTAGAACTACCAAAACAAAGATAAACTGCATACCACAAATTTTTAGTGTGGCCCCAACAGAGGGCAACAAAAACCCCCAAAAGTATGTTAAGTAAAATAAGAAGTAAAGTACCTAACGAAAAGGTCGAAAAGTCTAAAATGTCCAATTTCCTTTTTGCATTAAATATTATCCGTACTAAACAAATGGTATAACTTTATCCTTTCTCCAGGCGGATAAAGGATATAATTTTTCTCAATAGATGGCAAATATCCTCGACGGTAGCTCTCTCTATTGAAATAAAAAATGCTGAATTCAAAACAACAAACTCAATAGATGGTGCTGTTCGAGCATGCGAGTAAAAGTCCTAAGGGTGCGAGTAATAGTCCTAAGGGTGCGTGTAATAGTCCTAAGGGTGTGAGTAAAAGTTCTAAGGGTCCGAGTAATATAAGGGAAATTTTTTGAATATAGCTTCGTGGATAATTTGAAAACAAATGAAATGTTTCGAATGCAACGAGGACTATCTATTTCTTATCCGATTTTGATGAACAATATCTCATTCGACGGAAAATTTAATTCACTATCGATCGTAGTTCAAGTGTAATTATATTTTAGTATGAATTAGTGGCGTAAAATGACGCGAAACAGGAAGACCAAAGAAAATACATACAAACTGGTTTTCCAATCGACTCCAAATAAGAAGAAATGGGTTTTTGACTTCTTCCTCCTTCTTTATCTCCTTTATTAGTTAAAAGTATAGTTTAATGCTTTTTAGGAGCTGTAAATTTTATTACAACAGCTTTAATATTATCTTTACCGGTTGTAGCAGGTGCTATTACTATTTTAATACCAGATCGAAACTTAAATACTTGATCTTGATCCTTTATGATAATGTATAGCAATTGGACTATTAGGATTTATTGAATGAGCTCATCATATAATTATTATAACTATTCTCCTGAAATTCTTTGAGCTTTAGGATTTGTATTTTATTTACTATAGGAGTATTAACTGGATTCTTCAGGCAATATAAAGGCTTGTAAAAAAACAAAGAATTTGTTTTTCTTTTTAGCAACTTTCTTTTTACCTTAACTTAAACATTAAGATGAATGGAAAATGAATAAAATCATATAGCATTTACCCAAGATCTATAATATTTAATATTCTTTTCGTTTTTCTATATATGTCCTATGTTTTGCTGTGTTGTTGCTGATTGCTCGGTAAGCTGGTGCTTGTGGGCTATCTTCATATACTCGTAAATGCGTCATTCTAGAGGCTGCCACCTACGAATCCTTCACTCGGAATGAAATTTTATCTAGAACACACTTCCGTACGTCGTTTAAATTGAATGAGCTCTTGCCAATCTTGAAGTTTTTGTGGCTTATGAATTCTCCATAATCCCACCAGAATGGGATGTCCAGTGCCTCCAAATCCATTATTCGCTTTTCTTCTTTTTTCTCGAAGTCAAGAAGAAATGTTTCGTATATCTTTTTCAGCGTATCCTCTGAATATGGAACTTTGGTCACTTTCCCGATCAACTCCCAACAAGTTGCCAGATCAAAGCCGCCCTGCTTGTCCACTGATTGAAACATTCTGAAAATAAGTCGAAACTTATACACAATTGTAAATTCCAATTACGTGTAAAGGCAAATCGGAAACTCCTGAAGAAGTCGCTCAGGATCGGTCATGGGTCCTAATCGGCTAAAAAAGGCTCTTTTGCAAACCTCCTTCGACTTCCACAACAGCCCGTTGACTCGCAAAATAAGACTTTTTTTCTTTTCCGACAGGCTGTGGAAGTCAACTTCCGATCCACTGCTGTCTAAATTGTTCATCATGGACTGCTGGTATATGGAGGCTCCGGCTCCGGCTCCGCCTCCGCCTCCGGACTTGCCGGAAGATGTACTACAATGGGTGGCGTCTCTGCCAGTGGGTCCATTACTGGCAAATTGGGTCTACCTCTAGCCGCGTGCTTCATAGCAATGTGCCGTTCGACATTAAAGCGTCTTTTCGAAGAATAGTTGCAAAATTGGCAATTTTTAATTTAATACGTGCGTCGATAGTTATTATACAGCCGATAAAATATTCGATAAGATCAAAAATCGCTTAAACTACATAAAAGCTAAAATTAGCTGTTTCTGTTTCCGGCTAAAAGAAGCTGTCAAATTTTGAGATGGCGTTACCAGATGCAAAATTCGGATACTCCAACACGCTATTCTCAACAAACGAAAATATAATGAGTTTACAATATTTCTTGATTTTATAAAACAAATATAATTCAGAATACAATAATCGGCTGTCAGAGCAGCCGAATTGTCCTCTATTTTATAATTCAGAGTAAAATAATTGGATGCCAGAGCAGCCAAACAACGCGCCAAATAAAATTACAGACTGGCAACACCATAATCCATAAGAAATAGCTCTAAATTAAATAGTCGATTACATATCGATTAAGTGGGTGTCGGTCGATAAAAAAGCACCGTTACGAAATATAAAACGAAATTGGCGGCAAATTGGCAAAATGGATAAGTATACAGTAATCTGACAAAATCTGGAATATAGCCTTGATTCCTTTCCAGGTGTAGGAAATATGAACTCAGCGACTGAGGAGAAGTTCCTGGAACGCCTGCAGGAAAGGCTCAACATGATGAAGAAGAGGGCATTTTTTAATCCGAAGACCATCAATAGGATGTGGGAGGACTCGGTGTACGCCCTGAATATAGACGAGTTCTGGCATCACACGAAGCCAGAGCACAAAGTAAGTTTATATAACGATAATGTGCCATTTTAGATACTCGTCATATACCTGACAAACCTGGACAGTGGTGACCAGGAACTGGTATATGCTAAGAGCTGCTCGCCGAAAGGAGTAGACTCCCAAGAGTATGTAAGTATGCAGATGTCTTTACTGCTCTGGGTGTATTAGCACTAATTAAAGAATCTTTCATTGCAGTTGACCAATTCTATGGAGACAGCAGAAAGCATAGTGGCAATGCTGAAAGAAGTGCCACCAAATGTAAAGCAGAATTTGGTTGCAATTGTATCTGATAGGTGTAGGATGAACATATCGGCCATGTCGATTGTAAATTATTTGTGTCCGTTTAGGCCTCCTCAATTAGTTCACGATGTGACCCATCTCCAGTCCAAATTTCGTAGGGGGAATGATATATTCTGCAGCCATAAAGTGGAACTTATCGTGGAAACAAAGTTTAAAAAAGAGACATATGTGCAGCAGTTGTCAACCCTACGAGAAGAGTGTGGCTCGAACAACTTCGACACATTGCATCTTTTTTGGAATTTTGTCGAAGCGATCAGAGGCACTCTGCAGAAGATATTTAAGGTGAGGGATGAGATGACATTGAATCATCTCAATAGCGATAAGATGGAGGCGGAATGGAAAGCTTGTTGTTTTCCAGATTCCCCGTATGTTCATTGAAGATTGTGCTAAGCGATAGATAGAGCGGAATGGAAAGCTTGTTGTTTTCCAGATGCTCCGTATGTTGATTGAAGATTGTGCTAAGGCAGCAAAAATTTTTATCTTCGTAGTGTATGATGCAGCCTCAAAATTGTAATTTTTCAGTCTGTGCGTCCGTGTCCGTCCACGCTTCACTTGAGGCATTAATTGTAATATTTGTAAAAATGTGTATAATAGAGATACGTTACAGGAAATTAGAGTTAAAATAAATTATTAAATTTAATTAATTAAAAAAAAAAAAAAACACTTCCTGTGTAAGTGCCAATGAAGTGAAACTTAAGATTATCTCCTATTATCTGTAAAGAAACCTTTTTAAATATGGCCTCATTGGTCTTCTTATTTATAAATATAATAATAATATTTATTATAATAAATTATAAGTTACACTACTTACAGGAAAGACGGTCACACTCGCTCTCTTGCTACTCTTCGCTCTGGGTGAACACATTAAGAATAACCATAAGTACAGTTAACCAAATAAAATAAAAACTATTATAACTCTAAACAAACAATAACCTGAAGCTCTTATTGAGTCGCTTAATTTGTCTACCGCCCACAATATCAGAAGTGGTGAACTTTAACGCAATGAACATCAACATTGACGCCCACAACTTGCCAACATTAAAGAAGTGGCTGGAACTGTTGGACTTGCCTACTGCAGTGTCAAAGGCCGAGCTTGTGGCACGCTTAAACGATGTTCCAGCAGATCGAGGAGGAGCTTGTTCCATATCTATTGTGTACCAGAAAAGATACAGTTAATTTCACTTAATCATAAATATTACGGATTAAATAAGAGTCCACTTTTGTCATATGGAAAAATCAAATGTTTTGTTTTCAAAAATTCAATCAGAAGACGAAAGTTACTGTCGAGTGTCGGAGATCACAAATGAGAAAGAGGGAGACAAAAAATTGTGCGATATAGTGGCGCCTCAACGCCAGACAGAAAACGAAGCGCACAGTTTCGTGCCGACAAGCAACGACAATTGCGTGGGGCACGACAGCGGCGAGGAAAACGAAGGCAGCGAAAACGAGACGTCAGCAGAAATAATTGGCGCGCAAAACCAGCGTTGTGAACCAGGGCTGGTAAACCAACGCTCGGAAGAAGTGTTGGAAAGCGGTTTTTCGTCGGCTGCAAAATTCCAATTAGCAAAAGAAGCGTTGTCGGAATTTAATGGGAACTCGTGTAAAAAAAAATGGGTCACGCAACTGACAAATATAAGCGGTGTATACGGAATCAAAGGTGTACAAATGCAAGCTGAAAGGACAGGCTCATGAGTGGCTACATGCCAATGGTACGCGCATTCTGGAACCCGTGGGAAACATCTGTGAGCAGCTTGTCGAGGAGTTCGGAAAAACGATGTCTCAAGCAGATGCCAGGCGCCTATTCGAGTCTCGCATATGGAGCGCCAATGAGAAGTTCGTCAGCTACATCGATGAGAAGGCCAGGTTGTCTGACGCTATCTGCATCAGTGAAGAGGAACGGGTAGAAAAAGCCAGATTCAAGGGTTCAAGTGCATTGCAGAATTACGCCGTGCATTTTCAGGCATTCAGCTACCGGTACAGCAAGCAGCAAGAGAAGCTACACACGTGGATGCTACTGGGAGACGTTTCAAAGAAGGAAATCTTCTGCTACAAATGCAACTCAAAGGGTCACATGAGAAACGACTGCAAGAAACCCGACAGAGTGCCAGGGTCCTGCTAATTTCACTTAATCATAAATATTACGGATTAGATAAGAGTCCACTTTAGTCATATGGAAAAATCAAATGTTTTGTTTTTAAAAATTCAATAAAGATATTCTTTCATTTAATAGTCGTTGATAACGAGTCTATGAGCCATGAAGTAATTTTGGGAAGAGATTTTATGAAAGCATGTAATATTAACTTAGACTTATACGCCTTGAGAATGGTTACACTTGAAATGAAAGAAGCCGAAAATGAACTAGGAGAGCGGTCGAAGTTTGAGTCCTTGTCATTCTGTACAGATTCGCAAATAGCTAGTAATGTAAATGTTGAGAGAACAGTGGATGAAGTAGTTAAAGAAAAGAATTATGAGAATAGAAGAGTCACGAAAGAATGTACCTCTGAACATGATGAAAAGAAAATTATTAGCGAAATAGTTAAGCAAAATGATAGCGAAATTGTTAGTGAAATGGTGAAGGAAAGTGATAGCAAGATTGTTAGTGAAATAGAGAATGAAGGTAAAAGCAAAATGGTTATGAAAAGTGGGAGGAGGCGTCGAAGGCATTCAGTTGTGCACCTAGAAGATTGTCGTATTCCGAAAAAGGGAAATTGCAGGCGGTGTTAGACGGATACTTGAAGAAGAAGATCATTCGAAAAGAATTTTACTACTCCATAAGAAAAGTGAATAGAATATAAAAGAAAAAGGATCTACAAAGCCTTAGATATGCAATAGATATACCAATGTACATTTTTCATAAAAGAGAAGTAATCAAGTCTTTTCGCCACTTACCTTGGATATCTTGCCTTTTTTTGAAGCACACGAGTAATTTAGCACTTTTTCAATTTGACGAATACTATAGGAATCTCTACACTAAATCGGGGGAGTTTAGCTCCCATATGAATCAATGTAAACTGAATTATTGCCTTCCAGATTGAAAAATAATACACTAAGTACGAGTTTCAATATTATTGAAAGAAACTAACATAAAATGCATTAAAAGTTTTCAAGAACTAAAAAATTTGACGATAAGGATACATTTTTTTTTATATACATACATGCTGACAGACCTATGTACATACATGGATATATGGACTAGGCTGGTGATACTGATCCGATTTATTATGAACAATAGAAATTAACTTTTTAGTATTTCCCGTTTTTTCCACAGGTACATTTGAACGAAGAAAACTCAGATTTTGGATAATTATTAATATTACCGATGGAAGTATGATTTCTTTAAAGAATTCGTAGAACTACCAAAACAAAGATAAACTGCATACCACAAATTTTTAGTGTGGCCCCAACAGAGGGCAACAAAAACCCCCCAAAAGTATGTTAAGTAAAATAAGAAGTAAAGTACCTAACGAAAAGGTCGAAAAGTCTAAAATGTCCAATTTCCTTTTTGCATTAAATATTATCCGTACTAAACAAATGGTATAACTTTATCCTTTCTCCAGGCGGATAAAGGATATAATTTTTCTCAATAGATGGCAAATATCCTCGACGGTAGCTCTCTCTATTGAAATAAAAAATGCTGAATTCAAAACAACAAACTCAATAGATGGTGCTGTTCGAGCATGCGAGTAAAAGTCCTAAGGGTGCGAGTAATAGTCCTAAGGGTGCGTGTAATAGTCCTAAGGGTGTGAGTAAAAGTTCTAAGGGTCCGAGTAATATAAGGGAAATTTTTTGAATATAGCTTCGTGGATAATTTGAAAACAAATGAAATGTTTCGAATGCAACGAGGAGTATCTATTTTTTATCCGATTTTGATGAACAATATCTCATTCGACGGGAAATTTAATTCACTATCGATCGTAGTTCAAGTGTAATTATATTTTAGTATGAATTAGTGGCGTAAAATGACGCGAAACCGGAAGACCAAAGAAAATACATACAAACTGGTTTTCCAATCGACTCCAAATAAGAAGAAATAAGTTTTTGACTTCTTCCTCCTTCTTTATTAGTTAAAAGTATAGTTTAATGCTTTTTAGGAGCTGTAAATTTTATTACAACAGCTTTAATATTATCTTTACCGGTTGTAGCAGGTGCTATTACTATATTAATACCAGATCGAAACTTAAATACTTGATCTTGATCCTTTATGATAATGTATAGCAATTGGACTATTAGGATTTATTGAATGAGCTCATCATATAATTAGTATAACTATTCTCCTGCAATTCTTTGAGCTTTAGGATTTGTATTTTATTCACTGTAGGAGGATTAACTGGATTCTTCAGGCAATATAAAGGCTTAAACATTAAGATGAATTGAAAATGAATATATGTAAGTACATATATGTATATCATTAAATATCAAAAATAAAATCATATGGCATTTACCCAAGATTTATAATATTTAATATTTAAAACAATATGTTTCTTTTCGTTTTTCTATATATGTCCTATGTTTCGCTGTGTTGTTGCTGATTGCTCGGTAAGCTGGTGCTTGTGGGCTATCTTCATATACTCGTAAATGTTTTGGGGCGTCATCCTAGAGGCTGCCACCCACGAATCCTTCACTCGGAATGAAATTTTATCTAGAACACACTTCCGTACGTCGTTTAAATTGAATGAGCTCTTGCCAATCTTGAAGTTTTTGTAGCTTATGAATTCTCCATAATCCCACCAGAATGGGATGTCCAGTGCCTCCAAATCCATTATTCGCTTTTCTTCTTTTTTCTCGAAGTCAAGAAGAAATGTTTCGTATATCTTTTTCAGCGTATCCTCTGAATATGGAACTTTGGTCACTTTCCCGATCAACTCCCAACAAGTTGCCAGATCAAAGCCGCCCTGCTTGTCCACTGATTGAAACATTCTGAAAATAAGTCGAAACTTATACACAATTGTAAATTCCAATTACGTGTAAAGGCAAATCGGAAACTCCTGAAGAAGTCGCTCAGGATCGGTCATGGGTCCCAATCGGCTAAAAAGGCTCTTTTGCAAACCTCCTTCGACTTCCACAACAGCCCGTTGTCTCGCAAAACATGACTTTTTTTCTTTTCCGGCAGGCTGTGGAAGTCAACTTCCGATCCACTGCTGTCTGAATTGTTCATCATGGACTGCTGGTCCATAGGCTCCGGCTCCGGACTCGCCGGAGGCTGTACTACAATGGGTTGCGTCTCTGCCGGTGGGTCCATTACTGGCAAATTGGGTCTACCTCTAGCCGCGTGCTTCATAGCAATGTGCCGTTCGACATTAAAGCGTCTTTTCGAAGAGTAGTTACAAAATTGGCAATTTGGCAATTTCTTTTTTATTAATTTAATACGAGAGTCGATAGTTATTTTACAACCGATAAAATATTCGATAAGATCAAATTGCTTAAACTACATAAAAGCTAAAATTAGCTGTTTCTGTTTCCGGCTAAAAGAAGCTGTCAAATTTTGAGATGGCGTTACCAGATGCAAAATTCGGATACTCCAACACGCTATTCTCAACAAACGAAAATATAATGAGTTTACAATATTTCTTGATTTTATAAAACAAATATAATTCAGAGCAGCCGAATTGTCCTCTATTTTATAATTCAGAGTAAAATAATTGGATGCCAGAGCAGCCAAACAACGCGCCAAATAAAATTACAGACTGGCAACACCATAATCCATAAGAAATAGCTCTAAATTAAATAGTCGATTACATATCGATTAAGTGGGTGTCGATAAAAAAGCACCGTTACGAAATATAAAACGAAATTGGCGAAATGGATAAGTATACAGTAATCTGCCAAAATTTGCAATATAACCTTGATTCCTTTCCAGGTGTAGGAAATATGAACTCATCGACTGAGGAGAAGTTCCTGGAACGCCTGCAGGAAAGGCTCAACATGATGAAGAAGAGGGCATTTTTTAATCCGAAGACCATCAATAGGATGTGGAAGGACTCAGTGTGCGCCCTGAATATAGACGAGTTCTGGCATCACACGAAGCCAGAGCACAAAGTAAGTTTATATAACGATAATGTGCCATTTTAGATATTCGTCATATACCTGACAAACCTGGACAGTGGTGACCAGGTACTGGTATATGCTAAGAGCTGCTCGCCGAAAGGAGTAGACTCCCAAGAGTATGTAAGTATGCAGATGTCTTTACTGCTCTGGGTGTATTAGCACTAATTAAAGAATCTTTCATTGCAGTTGACCAATTCTATGGAGACAGCAGAAAGCACAGTGGCAATGCTGAAAGAAGTGCCACCAAATGTAAAGCAGAATTTGGTTGCAATTGTATCTGATAGGTGTAGGATGAACATATCGGCCATGTCGATTGTAAATTATTTGTGTCCGTTTAGGCCTCCTCAATTAGTTCACGATGTGACCCATCTCCAGTCCAAATTTCGTAAGGGGAATGATATGTTCTGCAACCACAAAGTAGAACTTATCGTGGAAACACATTGCATCTTTTTTGGAATTTTGTCGAAGCGATCAGAGGCACACTGCAGAAGATATTTAAGGTGAGGGATGAGATGACATTGAATCATCTCAATAGCGATAAGATGGAGCGGAATGGAAAGCTTGTTGTTTTCCAGATTCCCCGTATGTTCATTGAAGATTGTGCTAAGCGATAGATGGAGCGGAATGGAAAGCTTGTTGTTTTCCAGATGCCCCGTATGTTGATTGAAGATTGTGCTAAGGCAGCAGGAATTTTTAACTTCGTAGTGTATGATGCAGCGTCAAAATTTTAATTTTTCAGTCTGTGCGTCCGTGTCCGTCCACGCTTCACTTGAGGCATTAATTGTAATATTTGTAAAAATGTGTATAATAGAGATACGTTACAGGAAATTAGAGTTAAAATAAATTATTAAATTTAATTAATTAAAAAAAAAAAAAAAACACTTCCTGTGTAAGTGCCAATGAAGTGAAACTTAAGATTATCTCCTTTTATCTGTAAAGAAACCTTTTTAAATATGGCCTCATTGGTCTTCTTATTTATAAATATAATTATAATATTTATAATAATAAATTATAAGTAGTTACTTTAACATGTTAATAGTAAACAGTAAAATGTTGGCTCGCTTTTTTCTTAATTTGATTTATTCTAAGAACTTACATATAAAACTACTAATTAAATTTAACTAGTCTGATTTGAATAATCTTTTTGATTTGTTCATTGGACTTTAATGAAACATATTAATTTAATTAAAACTTTATATTTTGAAATTAAGTTGTGGTTGGTCAATAGAAATTATTCAAATTAAAATACTTGATTTTAATAAACTGATCTCGTCACACTTTTCTAACAGTACATTGGCATTCCGCCCCAAAACTTTAGTTCAACTGATAGTTTGGCTTATCTTGTGGTAAATTCACAAAAACCTGACCTAACGCCAAATCGGTTAGATTTTTAATATATCACAGTATGTCATATGAAAGAGTAGCCTATATAATATAAGGGAAATTTTTTGAAGTAGGGCGGGAGAATTGTTACTTGGTACTTGATGATGAGTAAACCACTGTGTTTAGTTTCTCATAAGAACTTAACTTTATTTTTACTGTAACTGTATTCTTACGCATCTACGTAGGTCATATAGGCCTTATAAGAGAGACAGATAGTATCAGACTGGCGCCAGCAAATTCCAGAAAAACTTATAAAATACAAAAACAAAAGCATTGTAAGATGTGCAAGATCATTCATGAGCTTTAGAGTAGGAAAATATGGATAAATATAAAGAAAATGACAATTGGTTCCTCAACAGTACTCGATGGATTATAATCCAATTATTGTTGGTCTGGTCGAAGGCACCCGAACGAGCTAATGTCGTCATCGAAACTCGATCGGCTGCCGAAAAGCAACAATGTTTCTTATTCTCATTTAAAAAAAAAAATTATAAAAAAAGTGCGTCTAACGGTTAGACACGATAGAAGTGAAACCTTCCGTAAAACAAACTGAGAGAGAATGAGACGAAAGCAGCATTAGGAGCGGGATAATTATAGGTTCATTATAATATTGCTATAAAGGTCATATTTTATTTTCTTCATTTTATTATTATTCATCCTCAATGTTTTCAATTTCAACAAATGATACGAGTGGCTTATGATAGCTAAAATATGATACAAATGCTTTGGTTTCGATGTTGTCAACATATCTTTGAAATACCGCGTCAATTGTTGTTTTTGATCGTGTTGTTGATTCAGTGCGATTGTTACACATTTTTAAACTGAATGTTGTATTGAGAAAGTCAATTAAAGGAACCGCTGTGTCCAATGCAAAATTTACGTTAAAATCGCTACTTAAAATCATTGGAACTTTATCGTAATCTTTTCTAAGTATCCGCGATACTTCTGGTGTATACTTTATTTTTTCTGTCGATATTCACGACACTTTTCTGCATTATTTTTCGGCATAATTGCGGTAAATATTTGAAAATGAAAATATTTACGAATATAAAAATACGGACGCAATACAGCACACGCGGTTGCTACCCTTCAGTACCAAATGTCGCCGGGGACAAAATCGCCACATATTCCGAACCACTGACGTCGACAGAAAAAAATTCTGCCAGCGCATTTCATGCTTATCATGGTTAGCCGAAGGTACCCGAACGAGCTAATGTCGTCATCGAAACTCGATCGGCTGCCGAAAAGCAACAATGTTTCTTATTCTCATTAAAAAAAAAATAATAATAAAAAAAATTAGACAAGAAGTACAGTTTATGTGCTATACTTCGTTCGTCTGTGCATTGTTGTTGCTATTCTTTTCTCCCATTTCTACACGCCGCGCTTTGTTCTTTTGGTTTCTTTGTGCATTTACGATTGATTTTCGTAAAGGCGAGCAGTTCAAATTTTTTCATAAAATTTTGAGTGATTTTTGTCTAATTCCGTGTACACAACAATTAAGGTAAGTGCTATAAAGATAATATTCACTTTTTATTCCCTACTAAAATTATGTTCTTTTCAGAATCCGTCCAAAATTCGATTCCGGATGACCAGGCGAAAAATGTACAAAGACATTGTTTGACATGTGCAATAATACAACCAACGAGCAAAACAATATAAAAAGTGAGAAAAATGTAAACATAATAATAATTAAACTTTATTTAATACCTTACAGAAATAGAAATAAAATAATTATAGGTAAATATGTTATTAAATAAAAACTAATGCATATTAAAAAACTAAATCAAATCAACTTTTTATTTAGGGCTGAGAATGTCCGTTCGACGGAAACTTGCGTTGCAGGTGTAGCCAACACAACCTGCGCTAGTGCACTTATGTGAGGAAACTTAAGCTGCAAGTCGTTAAAAAATTCCAATACATTTGAATTTAATGGCAAGCCACCATATGTAACGTCAAAGTTTTCGATGTCAGCATAAATTTTGACAAGTTTTGCAAGTTTTGTTTTCTGACACTGTCTGAAAATCGTCCAAAAATGCCGAGAATAGCGACTTCTCTTCAGATGAGGATGCTCTTCCCGCACAGGAGTTTCGAGCTCTGGAACATTTTGTGTTTGTGCCTTAAATAATAAAGCAATGATAAGTATGAAATGTTTTTTGGATTTTAGTTTAGTACAAGTATTAGTTTTTGACGAAGACAGTTTTAATTATTAACATAGTTTCTCAAAATTACAACATAAACAAAACAGGACCTAAATTTCAAACATTCTACGACATACAGCTTACTTGTTTCAACTCAAATATGCGAAAAGCTATTTTTTTAAATTAACCTTTGCTATCGATTTTTGATAGTTCGTCAACATGCAATTTACACGAGGATCCAAGTAAATGGCTGCCAACAAAACTTCATTTTCTAATAATTTGCTTTCCCTTATTTTTATCTGTGCCGGTAGTTTTTTTAATCAAATCGCATTTCAATTTTATTCGTTTCGTCTACACAGACTCTTAACGATTTGCTTGCCTATGCGTGTGAATGTATACCAATACATACGCAAAATACTTTTTGCTTTACTGAACACGACGAAACGGTCTTGGAACAACCAAAACAAAACAGTGTAAAAAAAACGGTTTCGCTCCGAGCGCGAGCGAGTTTTTTTTTTTACGAACCGATAAATCGGTTGCTCGCTGAGTCTTTTCGTAAAGAGTCGGGAAAAGACACTTATTTACGGACAACGAGAAACGGTAGACAGTTATTTGCGAACTATGATTTGAACACATATGTATGTATGCACAAAGAGAGCGCTAAAAAAATGTAGTTGTATGTGTGCACTTTCATGTGTATGTATGTATGTATAGGTATAGGTAAAATCAAAGTAGGCCAAAAATCAGTTCTGCTGCGACTATTTTTCTGACTGCTGCTTTCGTCGACTTCCGAAATTGGCTAAAAGCAACAGTCAGAACAGTTCCAAGTATTAAAATGTATAAGTTGGCTATTGCTATCAAAGCAATCTGTTTCGGATTTTTGCTGTTTGCTGCTGCTGTCGGATATTTTGCTTTCGGATTTTTGCTGTTTGCTGCTGCTGTCAGGTTTTTTGCTTTCGGATTTTTGCTGTTTGCTGCTGCTGTCAAAATTTTCTATTTCGGTTATTTGCTGCTGCTTTTGCTGTCAGATTTTCTGATTTCGCTTTTTTTCGGAAGCAAAAGCAACATAAAGTATTTGTTTTCATATTTGCTAAACAGTCACAGCAATGAATAGCACAAAATTTACGACTTTTGCTAATTCGACTACAGCAATTTAAACACTGGTTACAAAATTGGCAATTTGGCAATTTCTTTTTTATTAATTTAATACGAGCGTCGATAGTTATTCTACAAGATCAAAATTCGCTTAAACTACATAAAAGCTAAAATTAACTGTTTCTGTTTCCGGCTAAAAGAAGCTGTCAAATTTTGAGATGGCAGGCTATTCTCAACAAACGAAAATATAATGAGTTTACAATATTTCTTGATTTTATAAAACAAATATAATTCAGAATACAATAATCGGCTGTCAGAGCAGCCGAATTGTCCTCGATTTTATAATTCAGAGTAAAATAATTGGATACCAGAGCAGCCAAACAACGCGCCAAATAAAATTACAGACTGGCAACATCATAATCCATAAAAATAGCTTTTAGCGGATTTTTCGCGTAGCTTAAGTAAATAGTCGATTAAGTGGGTGTCGATAAAAAAGCACCGTTACGAAATATAAAACGAAATTGGCGAAATGGATAAGTATACAGTAATCTGCCAAAATTTGCAATATAACCTTGATTCCTTTCCAGGTGTAGGAAATATGAACTCAGCGACTGAGGAGAAGTTCCTGGAACGCCTGCAGGAAAGGCTCAACATGATGAAGAAGAGGGCATTTTTTAATCCGAAGACCATCAATAGGATGTGGGAGGACTCGGTGTACGCCCTGAATATAGACGAGTTCTGGCATCACACGAAGCCAGAGCACAAAGTAAGTTTATATAACGATAATGTGCCATTTTAGATACTCGTCATATACCTGACAAACCTGGACAGTGGTGACCAGGAACTGGTATATGCTAAGAGCTGCTCGCCGAAAGGAGTAGACTCCCAAGAGTATGTAAGTATGCAGATGTCTTTACTGCTCTGGGTGTATTAGCACTAATTAAAGAATCTTTCATTGCAGTTGACCAATTCTATGGAGACAGCAGAAAGCAATTCTATGTGACCCATCTCCAGATTTCCAAATTTCGTAAGGGGAATGATATGTTCTGCAACCACAAAGTAGAACTTATCGTGGAAACAAAGTTTAAAAAAGAGACATATGTGCAGCAGTTGTCAACCCTCCGAGAAGAGTGTGGCTCGAACAACTTCGACACATTGCATCTTTTTTGGAATTTTGTCGAAGCGATCAGAGGCACACTGCAGAAGATATTTAAGGTGAAGGATGAGATGACATTGAATCATCTCAATAGCGATAAGATGGAGCGGAATGGAAAGCTTGTTGTTTTCCAGATTCCCCGTATGTTCATTGAAGATTGTGCTAAGGGAGCAGGTATTTTTAACTTCGTAGTGTATGATGCAGCCTCAAAATTGTAATTTTTCAGTCTGTGCGTCCGTGTCCGTCCACGCTTCACTTAAGGCATTAATTGTAATATTTGTAAAAATGTGTATAATAGAGATACGTTACAGGAAATTAGAGTTAAAATAAATTATTAAATTTAATTAATTAAAAAAAAAAAAAAAAAAAAAACACTCCCTGTGCAAGTGCCAATGAAGTGAAACTTAAGATTATCTCGTATTATATGTAAAGAAACTTTTTTAAATATGGCCTCATTGGTCTTCTTCTTTATAAATATAATTATAATATTTATAATAATAAATTATAAGTAGTCACTTAAACATGTTAATAGTAAACAGTAAAATGTTGGCTCGCTTTTTTCTTAATTTGATTTATTCTAAGAACTTACATATAAAACTACATATTTAAATTTAACTACTCTGATTTGAATTATCTTTTTGATTTGTTCATTGGACTTTAATGAAACATATCAATTTAATTAAAACTTTATATTTTGAAATTAAGTTGTGGTTGGTCAATTGAAATTATTCAAATTAAAATACTTGATTTTAATAAACAGATCTCGTCACACTTTTCTAACAGTACATTGGCATTCCGCCCCAAAACTTTAGTTCAACTGATGGTTTGGCTTATCTTGTGGTAAATTCACAAAAACCTGACTTAACGCCAAATCGGTTAGATTTTTAATATATGACAGTATGTCATATGAAAGAGTAGCCTATATAATATAAGGGAAATTTTTTGAAGTAGGGCGGGAGAATTGTTACTTGGTACTTGATGATGAATAAACCACTGTGTTTAGTATCTCATAAGAACTTAACTTTATTTTTACTGTAACTGTATTCTTACGCATCTACGTAGGTCATATAGGTCTTATAAGAGAGACAGAGAGTATCAGACTGGCGCCAGCAAATTCCAGAAAAACTTATAAAATACAAAAACAAAAGCATTGTAAGATGTGCAAGATCATTCATGAGCTTTAGAGTATGAAAATATGGATAAATATAAAGAAAATGACAATTGGTTCCTCAACAGTACTCGATGGATTATAATCCAATTATTGTTGGTCTGGTCGATGTGACATTTCAAAAGACTATTCACTATTTGAGTTTGATAATTTTTACAGAGAGTCTCATTCTGCAAGTGCCAGAAGAACTGGAAGTGTTGAGAGGGGAGGGGACGCACAACCCAGAAGTTTATTAGAGACCTAACCTAATGCGTCGCGCATTATGCGCGTGCCAGTAATTCAGTTGGGCAAGCGCAGTATACAAATACAAAAGAAATATATGTACATATAAATCAGGGGTAGGCACAAAGAGAGCCAGCTCAAACTGTCAATGTATGCGTGCGCTTGCTTGTGGGCGTAACCTGCTTTACACTGCGCAAATCGTATGTGAAGAAACGAATAAAAAATTAAAACAAATTATAGTTATGGGCCTTGGGTTCCTTTTACCTAAATGTCAGAAAAATGAATGCATATTTTATATCGGCTATTAGGCATATTTTTCATACTATATATGTATGTATGTGCACATGTAAGAAAATGAAGCATTAATTTTTCTGCGTGTAGCTGCGTAACAAAGCGACATAATACTGCTTTCGTCAAAAGTCTGTGCGACACTAGCTGTTTTTTTACGCTCTCAACTTGTTCTTCGTGCTCACATCGGCATGCACACAGACGGGCACACGAGCAATTGCCGAGCAAAAGTGCCCGCACTCATATCCCCCGGGGGACGAACACGTTCGGCACCTCGTATGCGTGTAACCGAACGGCTGCCGAAGTCCTCACACAAAAAAATCAGAGCATGAGGATGAAAAAATTGATCGCTGCTTTGCTTTCGCTATCTTTTTCTTGCATCAGATTATCGGCTGCGCTTGTTTTTTTGATTTAAGACAGAATTTGATGAATTATCATTTTTTGCAGTGTAAGGTAGCATACGCACACAAGCAAGCGCACACATACAACTACATTTTTTTAGCGCTCTCTTTGTGCATACATACATATGTGTTCAAATCATAGTTCGCAAATAACTGTCTACCGTTTCTCGTTGTCCGTAAATAAGTGTCTTTTCCCGACTCTTTACGAAAAGACTCAGCGAGCAACCGATTTATCGGTTCGTAAAAAAAAAACTCGCTCGCGCTCGGAGCGAAACCGTTTTTTTTACACTGTTTTGTTTTGGTTGTTCCAAGACCGTTTCGTCGTGTTCAGTAAAGCAAAAAGTATTTTGCGTATGTATTGGTATACATTCACACGCATAGGCAAGCAAATCGTTAAGAGTCTGTGTAGACGAAACGAATAAAATTGAAATGCGATTTGATTAAAAAAACTACCGGCACAGATAAAAATAAGGGAAAGCAAATTATTAGAAAATGAAGTTTTGTTGGCAGCCATTTACTTGGATCCTCGTGTAAATTGCATGTTGACGAACTATCAAAAATCGATAGCAAAGGTTAATTTAAAAAAATAGCTTTTCGCATATTTGAGTTGAAACAAGTAAGCTGTATGTCGTAGAATGTTTGAAATTTAGGTCCTGTTTTGTTTATGTTGTAATTTTGAGAAACTATGTTAATAATTAAAACTGTCTTCGTCAAAAACTAATACTTGTACTAAACTAAAATCCAAAAAACATTTCATACTTATCATTGCTTTATTATTTAAGGCACAAACACAAAATGTTCCAGAGCTCGAAACTCCTGTGCGGGAAGAGCATCCTCATCTGAAGAGAAGTCGCTATTCTCGGCGTTTTTGGACGATTTTCAGACAGTGTCAGAAAACAAGACTTGCAAAACTTGTCAAAATTTATGCTGACATCGAAAACTTTGACGTTACATATGGTGGCTTGCCATTAAATTCAAATGTATTGGAATTTTTTAACGACTTGCTAACTATAGTTCTAAATGGAATATGAAATCAAAATGGAATAAAATATAGTTTTCTAAAAAGAATATGAAAAAAAAACCAAAAAATTGGAAAATAAATTTAAGTTGAAACTTAAATTAAAAAAAATCTAGAAATGATGTGTCTTTTTCACAACAACAAAAAAAATGTGAAGACCGTTTGCGTTGAGTTTTTCGATCAATCGGTCTTTTGCTGACTCACATCGTGCGAACGTTTCTCGTTTCGATCTTTACGTTAGAGGTGTTAAACTATCGATAGCACTATCGATGGTTGAGCACTATCGGGTCGACCCACTATCGATAGTAGTCGATAGTGCCATCAATAGTTTCGTTTACACATCACTAAAAAAAAATTGCGCGCTTATTCATTTGTGGCGTCTCTCGACTTGCGTGTGTTTAACAAATTCTGTTGAGTGCAGTGAAAATTGGCTTGTGTTATTTAGTTGAGTGCAGAGAAAATTAGCTTGTGCCTCATCTTGTGTTGGACGTTCTAAAAGCATTTACGTGGCATTACTAAATGCTAACGTATTCGTACTGTTTGCAGTAAGCGACACGACACCATTAATACGTACTTTCTTCGAATGTGTGGTTGAGTGTTGAGTGGAGTTGAAAGTGTTGTTGACAAGAAAATTAAACACATAAAACGGATCGTTTCCTTCAAAAAGGTAATAAACAAAACGCTCTTCAATTCTAAAGCATTTTATTAAAATTTGTGTTTTATAAAAGGTAAGCATCGCAATTCTAAGGCACCTGTTATTGTAGTACAACAGATTCGGAGAAAAATTCTCCGTCTGAAAAGCCAAGCCAAAAATTTAAAAAGAGAAGCAAAATTTCTGATGTTTGGAAATATTTTCAAAGATCGGATGACAAGAAATTCGCAAAATGTCTTAAATGTGAGAAGGAGTATAAATCTAGCGGCAATACATCAAATTTGCGCGATCACATTCAAAGGTTTCACCCAAATGTTAAGGACGATGGACCTGATTCCACCAAAGATTCTGATGATTTTTCTGCGGGTGGCAACATAGCCTCTACAAGCAGCAGCTGCAGATCAAGTATGCGATCAATGGACTCATATATAAAAAAGAGTGTATTATATGACCCCAACGCACATCGGAAAAAGGTTATTGATCGAACTTCAGCGGAATTGATTGCCATAGATGTTCAGCCCTACAGCATAGTAGAGGATATAGGCTTTATAAAATACACCTAGACCTCGCTTTGCGTCGTTTCGGTTTGCGTTTTTTCGAACTTGCGTCGCTGTTCAATTAGCACTAATTTTTATTATGCGATGTTAGAGTTCGTTGTTGCGTTAACCAAGAGTCGTTAGTTTTTTTAATACTTATTTTTTCCAAAAGGTGGCAGCACCTTTCGTTCTAATTGCGCTATGCTATCAAAACTGGGGAATTCCCGGATTGTTGTTTTGGCTCACTTTGCCATTTGCTTGCATTTTTATTAGTGAGTTGTGCTTTTTAAAAGAGATCAATAAATTTTTCGTGTATTTTCTAATTATAAAAAAGGTAAATATTTTTGAAGTTTATTTATCGGCAAGGTAGAATTTCTTTTTTACATAAACTTAGTTTTTAGCCAAATGAGTGGAAAGGACAAAGCTGGTGGAATTACAAAAAATTAAAAAAAACGATCAGCTTGGAGACAAAGTTAGATATTCTGCGGCGATTTAATAAGGGCGAAAAGGTTGTGGATATAGCCAGGGCTCTTGGTCTGGCTGCAACAACTTTCAGAACAATTAAGGATCGTGATGGAGATAAAATAAAAGATGCTGCAAAATCTGCGACATCATTAGATGCTAAAACGATGTTTCGCACAAGGAGTTCTTTGATGATTAAAATGGAGTCATTGCTTTCTATTTGAATTGAAAATCAAGTTGCTATGAAAATACCATTAAGTAAAATAGTAATTCAGACAAAAGCGAGGAGCTTAATTGATTACTTAAAAAGTCAAACAGTATCCAACGATGATGCTAGTGGTAGTAGTGCACACGAGAAGGAAACTTTTGAAACAAGTCAAGGCTGGTTTGAGAGATTCAAGGTTCGAGCGAATCTGCACAACATTGCTCTTAAAGGCGTAGCAGCTAGCGCTGATATGGCTGCTGCAGAACTCTACCCAACAGAATTAAAAGCATTAATTCATGATGGTAGCTATGAGCCGAAACAAGTCTTTAATGTTGACGAGACTGGACTATTTTGGAAACGCTTACCTCAGAGAACCTTTATATCTAAAACAGAAAAATCTGCGTCTGGATTTAAAGCTAGCAAGGATACACTGACTCTTCTTCTTGTTGGCAATGCAAACGGTGATTTTCAATTTATACCATTTCTCATTTATCAATCAGAAACCCCTAGAGCTATGAAAGGATATTTAAAAGATGACCTTCCTGTCCACTGGCGCTCAAACAAAAAAGCATGGATGACAGCATCTTTATTTCAAAACTGGGTTCAATGTGGGCTATTCCAGAAATTCAATTTTATTGCGAAAAGGAAAATTTAAACTTCAAGGCTTTGGTTCTAGTAGATAATGCTCCTGGCCACCCAGTTTACGATGATGAGTTGTCAGAAAACGTGAAATTTGTATTTTTACCACCTAACACGACATCCGTTATTCAGCCTATGGATCAGGGAGTTATATCGACTTTTAAAAGTTATTACCTTCGACGAACCTTTTAGCTTCTTATAAGTGAGACTGATGGACAAGATAAACCTACTATGCTACAGTTTTGGAAAAATTTCAACATTATGAAAGCCATAGAAATTATATCCGATTCGTGGCAGGAGATTAAACCATCTTGCATGAATGGTGTTTGGCGCAAAATATGGCCTGAATGTCTTCACAAAAGACGTACTGAGGAAATTGATGATACGCCAGCTGTTTGTCATGAACTTTCGAATTATGCCAAAAAGTTACATTTTGAAGGTATGGAGGAGGCTGACAAAACGAATTGCTAGCCTTACACAACCAAGAATTCTCCAATGATGAACTTTTTGTAACTTTCTTTTTGTTTTTATCTATGTATATCTATAAAATGAAATAAAATGATATATAATTGTGTTTTTTGTTTAAATGATTGCTTTGTTAAATTAAAAATGTAAGATTTTCACAACCTTGGAACCTATTTTCGACCTTTATATGGTTTCCTATAGAAAATCATAATTCACTTTGCGTTGTTTCGATTTGCGTTGTACTTTTTTGTAACGTATCGCCAACGCAAAGCGAGGTCTAGGTGTACAGCAAAATATTAGACTGCAGATACCAGTTTCTAAGTCGCGCACATCTAACAAATGTGCTAATGATGGATTTGTTTAACGACACATCAGCAAAGCTGTCAACAATTTTGAATGAAATTTCCGATATCGCGGTGACTTGCGACTTATGGACATCTCGTGCTAAAAAAAAGTTTTTTAACAGTGACTGGTCATTTTGTGCATGACTACAGCCTGAAAACAAAATCACTAGCACCAAGACCAATTAAGGATGTCACAAACCATTCGGCAGACAACATTAAAGACACTTTAGAAGAAGTATTAACATCTTGGGGTTTACTGGAAAAAACAGTATGTGTTGTGACAGTTCCATGCTTAAAGCTTGCGAATTGTTAAAGATTCGAAACATTCCGTGCTTTGCTCTCACACCTTAAATTTGGTAGTTCAAGATGGTTTAAACTTTGATGATGATGCAGCAACTAAGCCGTTAATTCAAAAATGCAAATCAATTGTCAGATTTTTCAATAAAAGTACAATTGCAAACGAAAAGTTTAAAATGGCACAAGATGGCTTTGCTTATTCGTTGCTACAAGAAACTCCAACTAGATGGAATAGTTTTTATTTTATGATTGAAAGAATATTAGTGACGAATGAAGAAATTGCTTTGGTACTATTATCAACAACAGATGCACCACTACCAATTTATGCTGAAGAAATAAAAGTGCTGAAGGACATGGAAAAAATATTGTCCTTTTTTCAACAAGTCAGCTAAAAAATATCTGGAGCACAATATGTCACAATCTCGCTTATTATTCCATTAACTTTTGGACTTTTACAAAAAATGCAAAATATATCTTCGCAATTGCAAACTGACGTTGGAGCAAAAATGGTAGCTGTTTTGTCGGAATCAATTGTAAAACGTTTGTCTCCATATGAAAAACAAACTCTGACGATGATGGCGACAATTCTAGATCCGAGATTCAAAAAGGTTGGTTTTCAAAACAGTGCAAATGCTGATCAAGCCGGAATATGCTTTGAAAACGAGTTAGCGACCTTATGTAAGAGTGGCAACACTGTGGACTCGGAACCCATCCAAACAACTCAGGACTCATTTTTCGACTTTTTGGATCATCAAGCTAGTGGTAGGCGTGGAAACGCGCGATCAGACGCCATTATTGTAAAGAGGCAGTATTTGGAAAGAGCCATAGTGCCGCAAGAAATGGATCCGTTGTTATGGATACAGGTAAAAAATTAGTTAATTAAATTAACTATGGATAGAAAAAATTAATCTGTTTCACATAAAATTTTCTTCAGGTTAACCAAATGGACTTTCCGCCCATCAAAACATTAATGATGAAATATTTTTGCGTTCCTGCAACATCTGTGGAGTCGGAACGTATTTTTAGCAAGGCAGGGCAAATTGTCTCTGACCGCAGAACACGGTTGTAGGAGGAAAACGTCAATATTTTATTATTCTTAAACCAAAATCTATGGATAAACTCTTCCAAAAAATTATAGTAATAGGTAAGACAATTTTGGACATTTCTTATATCTTACAACATCGAAATAAACCATTTTTGAAATACTTTATTATAGTTACTTTTGCCTTGTGCACTATCGAGGCACTATCGATGGTACTATCGTCCACTATCGATGGTGATGAAAAAACTATCGTCGACTATCGATGGTGCCGACTATCGATAGTTTGACACCTCTACTTTACGTACTGCTCATTCAAAGACCGATATACAAAGCGCTTAACGAAAAGAGCTCAACAGAAAACATAAATCAAGACAGCAAGAGCCTCCTGCTCAGAGCGAGAGAGTATGAACTTTTTCGGTTGTGCTCGCAACGAGAACGCACGAAGAAAAACGGTCGACAGTTATTTGCGAGCTATGGTTCAAGTACATAAGCAGATAGAATACATGTGTGCATTGCTCTGGAAAGTTCCCCTTCAGTACCGGTCGCCACAAATTCCTCTGAAAATCCGAGGCGATTTGTGAGATGTCGCCTCGGAATTTCAGGGGACAAGCCATACAAATTTGCGGCGACATTTAGCATTGCATGTCCTAGCGCCTCGGACATTCTCTAGACATTCCCCTGAAGACGCGAATAACAAAGTCGCTCGTGCGTTCAACGGAACTTGCGGCGACATTTCGACGAAATGTCTGCGCAAAATGGTGGTTGTTTTTTCAATCGAAGTTGCGGCGACCATGTCGCATTTTCCCAAAAATAAATAAAAAGTTGATTTGATTTAGTTTTTTAATATGCATTAGTTTTTATTTAATAACATATTTACTTATAATTATTTTATTTCTATTTCTGTAAGGTATTAAATAAAGTTTAATAATTATTATGTTTACATTTTTCTCACTTTTTATATTGTTTTGCTCGTTGGTTGTATTATTGCACATGTCAAACAATGTCTTTGTACATTTTTCGCCTGGTCATCCGGAATCGAATTTTGGATGGATTCTGAAAAGAACATAATTTTAGTAGGAAATGAAAAGTGCATATTATTTTTATAACACTTACCTTAATTGTTGTATACACGGAACTAGAAAAAAATCACTCAAAATTTTATGAAAAAATTTGAACTAGCTCGCATTTACGAAAATCAATCGCAAATGCACAAAGAAACCAAAAGAACAACGCGCGGCGTGTAGAAATGGGAGAAAAGAATAGCAACAACATTGCACAGACGAACGAAGTAAAGGACATAAAGTATTCTTTGCTGCTGTACTTCTTGTCCATTTTTTTTTATTATTTTTTTTGCTTTTCGGCAGCCGATCGAGTTTCGATGAAGACATTAGCTCGTTCGGGTGCCTTCGGCTAACCTCAGCATGAAATGCGCTGGCAGAATTTTTTTCTGTCGACGTCAGTGGTTCGGAATATGTGGCGATTTTGTCCCCGGCGACATTTGGTACTGAAGGGTCTTGTACGGTACTATTTTAACAGGAAGAATATTTGAAATTATTTTATTATACCTAGAAAATGTATTCCCAAATGACTGATCTTTATTTGGGCTAGGTAATATGTTTTTGTTAGGTCTTATATTAAATAATAAGTTTGATGCTGTCATTTAACTTCAGGAATTATAATCCGCAAGAAAACACAAAATTTAGACGATAGAACACAAGACTGTAAAAAATTGACTCCTTCTTTTTTGTAAACCTTTGCAATCAAAATCCATATGCTGTATTTTATAATTACATTAAATCAACTTAAAATGTATGTTCAAAATTATTTTCAAATTAATTTGATTCATTTGGGTTAAAGTAACTTAATTAAAATCTATGAAAATATTTAACGTGAAAGAGAAATGCTGTAGAATAACACGTGAAAACCATTAGGAAAAATAAACATGTAGGGGTTATAAAATAAACAAAAATTGTTTATTTTATAACCCTTATAATTTAACAAAAAATAACCATTTTTAGTTTCTTTTAGGAGTCTTTTATGGAAAAGTATTTAATAAATAAATACTTTAGTCATATTGACAACTCTACCCTAACCCTATTATTGGCGACACTTCTTATCAGTTTTCGATTAGTATCATTAGCACGCAGCCATAATTAAGATAAGATTGCAAACCATGAGAAACCTCAGTTGAATGCGAACCTGCAACATAGTCGGACGTGATAGTGTTTAGAGTCTAGCAAAATGGTTTGCCTCCTCAGGAGTACTGCGTTTACTCTGGCTATATGTGTTCTCCTACGGCTAGCCCAATCCTACAATATACTGGCCATAGCCGCATACACCTTCCCCTCGCCCTACCTAGTATGGACACCTTATTTACGAGCACTTGTCGAGCGCGGCCATCAAGTAACAATGGTATCCAGTGTGGGTGTGCTTGATGACATTGAGGGAGTGCGGCATATACGACTGCCAAAGTTGGACATAACAATTAATGGTACACATAGAATAGTTTTGCTGAAGCCTTTTTTAAATGGAATCCATTGGCGTTTCACAGGTATAATGAATGCTGAATTGTCTAGCGAATTCTTGACGAATAAATGGATAGAAAGTGCATTGGGCTCCGCCTTTTTGTACAACATCACCTATGCGATATTAAGTGACAAAGAGTTTCAACAGTTTCTAACAAATAAAAGTGAACACGTTGACCTTATAGTCCTGGAGCCACTACACACGTACGCCCTTTTTAGTCTTTCGGAATACTATGATGCGCCGCTTGTGGGATTGGCTCCGTTTGGTCCACATTGGATTACTGAATATCTTTTGGGCAACGTCTCGCCCTCGGTTTACGAACCAGTCTCCCCAATGGGCTATTCTCATGGCACTGATATTTGGAGCAAGTGGCAAAACTGGTGGCACATTACTGAAGAATGGCTTCTGGAGTGGATTATGTTTTGGCCCGGTCAGGTGGAGCTTTCCAAGAAATTCTTTGGTCATCCTCCGCCCAATGGACACGGAGTATTTTCATTGATATTAATTAACCATCATTTCAGTATGGGTCATGTGAGATCGAATGTGCCAAATATTATTGAAGTAGCTGGTCTACATCTGAGTCAGCCAGCTGCCCCTTTGGATGCTGCCCTGCAACGTTTCCTCGACGAGGCCGAGTTTGGTGTCATCTACTTCTCAATGGGTTTGGAGATCCTATCAAAGTGGCTACCCATGAATATGCAGAAGCCACTGGTTACAGTATTTGCACAGCTTAAGCAGCGGGTTGTCTGGAAGTACGAGTTGGAAACATTACCAAATAAGTCAGAGAATATCTATATAAGTCAAACTGTGCCGCAGCGACAGCTTCTGGCCCATCCCAATGTCAAGCTATTTATCACACACGGTGGCCTATTGGGGATCATAGAGTCTATATGTTATGGTGTACCTATGCTGGGACTGCCAGTCTACTTCGATCAATTCAAGAATATGGAACGGATGCGAAGGGCAGGCATCGCTGAAAACTTAGACACCAACTCCATCACGGAAGAGCAACTAACTGCAACGATCCACAAGATCTTAGAGGAACCACGGTACACAGACAAGGCCAAGCAAATGTCCAGACATTTTGCCGATCAACCAATGAGTCCTCTGGATAGTGCTGTATGGTGGACCGAATATGTGCTGAGGCACAAGGGCGCACCACACATGCGACTAGACCAAGAGAGTATATCGTTTGTTCGATACTACAAAATCGATACTTTCGCTTTGGTAATCAGCCGATTTGCATTGATTGCAGTAATTCTTATTTTATTATGTGTGATTTTAATTAAAAAACTTAGAGGTAGGTTACTTAGATGATTCTTTAGTTGCTATTATGATAAGGCAATTTAAAATCTAATTGTGATAAGCATTGATCAACGAAGCAAGCAAAAGTAGACTTCACTTATATGGGTTAGTTTACATTTTTACAAAAATGTGTTGCCTACTTTTAGAGTTAATTACTTTTAGAATTTACATTTTTTAAATCGTTTTGTAAACGTTAACAAGTCAAAGTAAAATGGATATAAATTCTACTTATATAAATTTCGATAACACTAAGATATGTAAATTTAAATAATAATACACTGTGGCAACATTTTTCAAATTTCAGTCAAGACCTCGACGATTCTAACTTTGTATAGAAACATGGTATAGTAAAAATAGTCAGTACAACTTTCAAGCGAATTTCAGCCATCTTACCAATGTATAGGTTTTTGACCTACAACAAAATTTGATAAATTTACAGATTTACAGCTTAAATGAAATATTTCAATTTAATTTTTTGGTTTGTTTTCATAGTATGATTTCTATATTAATCTTTAGGCGAATTCTACTGCCTTTAACTATTATATAACTGTGATTTAGACCGCTTGAGGTCAAAAAATCTTATTAATTTATAGGATTTTGAATCATAGGCAGCACACAAGGTCAGCAGGTTGTCTGTATAGCTATTTCAAGATCCACCAAGTTCTATGATCGGTAGACTACCATACCATTTCTTCATCCTTCATCAGATATAATATATTTACCTTGTAATCAGAACAAAAGAACACAGAAAGGCTTATGCATTGCCCACCAAGTCTACGAGTATAATAAGCTGAGCATAATGAGCTGTCTAGAATATCTTTCTACATCGTCTCTTGAGCCCATTTAGATAAGTTTATTTCGCCATTCGATAAGCTTTTGATTAAAAATTACATCCAGCCTAATTCTACAGTTGATTAAAGAAAGAAAAGTTAATTATGAAAAGTCAAACTGACATTGTGGTCGCCATACGAATTCTAAGCCGGTGTGAATCACATTTTAGTGACTATAAACTTTGTCTTTTAAGTTAACTAACGTCTACTACGTCCTTAAAAACTTATATTTAATCGATAGCAGGGGTACATAGTTTCTCTAGATACATTCTTATTTCATCCCACTCCATTGCAAGTCAAACTTAAAGTTTCACAAGAGGCAACCAGTTGGCCATGGAACTAAAGATTTGCGTCTCTTTAAAAGCAGATTCCTGTTCTGGTTCTCGACCAGCCTTTCACATATTTGTAGGGCTTGTTTGTTTTTAAATGAAATCTCACTTAACTTAGTATTTCTTCCGCATTCAAACATCATATGTAACTAGATCAGGCCATAGAGTTCATTGCTTTGGAAAGCAGAAATTCTCTTTGTTTGCCCAAGCGAGGAGAATTGACTCGAACAAAAAAGTAATATTTTGTAAAGAATAATTACAATGTTTTATGTACATAATCTTTGTCCCTGGTTGTTTTTTTTTTTTTATTTTGACATACATTCAACAATAAAACAGCTGCCAGCAAAAATGCATGGAATCGGAATTAATGGATATGAGAATACAAGTACTTTTTTCGAGGTTTATTTGCACTGAATGTTTTGTCTGCGATATTCGCTTAGTTAAATATGAATTTAAATGTGCTTGTAAAATGCAGAAGCGAGAATAAGCCGACCCAAACCAAACGAACGAGGTCACATGCGAGTAAAGAGCTGAGTGCACAGATATAAGATAAATGGATATTGCCGCTGCCTATGACGATAGTAAAGATTCCCCCCTCACTCAGATCACACATTAAGTCAATAACTAATGGTTCCACTAACACTAAAATTCAAATCATTTGCTTATACAATCATTTTTGGTTAATTAGTGAAAAGTTGCGGCTATTAATTTTATAAATAAAACTAAAATTACATTTACGAGACTGTTGGAAATTTTTACTGTCAATTGCCATCTCATTGCCATTCTTACAATGTCAAATGAAGGAGGCAATGAATGAGAAATTTTGCCATGGTTTATTGGGCCACAGATTTTAAGTGATGTTGGCATCCTTGATCTCAAACGGTAAACCGAAAATTCCAGACAGGTCTTAGCCCCCTGCCCTTTTCCTATTCCATTGTCAACTGCTTTTCCGAAAGGGCAATAAACGCTGAGCTTAACTACTAATTGCACGTGTCCATAGTTTTGGACACACACACACACACAGTGCTCATCAAAATGAACGACTTGAGAGCACCGTGCCATAAATGCTTAAAGAGGGCCAGCCGGTACGAACTAATTTTGGTCAAGAATACGCGTTGGCCATACAATCGAAATAGAAACACAATTTTTGCATAATTTATGCGTGTGTCGTCGTTGGTGATGTTCGAAATGAGTTCGGCCATAATTCAAATCCATAGAAGCTATAGTTTTCACATTGCCAAAAGCATTTAACAAAAGCCCAAACTGTTAATCTGCGAAACGATGCTGCCTTATAGACAAGTAATAACTATCTTCTTTAGACCGAACATCTATTGCTCTTACCGGTTTATTTGAACACTTGTTTATCACTTACTGATCTCTAAATAACTTAAAGAAGATCTAAACAAATTCTACATTTCATTCTATTTGGACTCAAGTTCAAGTGTAATACGAAGCTATTTTTTAAAAAAGGTCTTCTAGACAAAACCGTTAGATATAGACGTTCAACCATTGATTAACATCAATGATTTGTATTATAATATTTCATAAATTAAATGTTTTTCAACTTTTAAACGACAAAGGATTTAATACGTTAATATTGATTTAATTTGTAAAAGAATTTTAATTAATTTTTAATGAGATCTATAGAATCTAGTTTAAAAGAATTTGGGTAGTTGAAGACATATTGATATATTTTACATACTCAATGATATATGACATTTACCCACCCACTGTCAGGTAATAGAGTAAGAGCAATTTGACGCTTAAGCGCACCGCTGCAGAGTTCCAGCCTCAGTTTGTCGGCGACAGTCCAACGTGAAGCACGAGCCATTTTCGTCTACGGTACGCGACCAAGCAAGCAAGCAAGAAATAGTTGTAGGAACGAATGTGGCTAAAAGCCTTTAGCCACAAACTTGAACTTGCCAAAGTGAAATATACTTAACAAGTACCTGCATCTACATAAATGCATTTAAAAAACAACGTTGTGCTAATTATAGTTTCATAAAGTGCATAGAAAATAAAAACAACAACAAAGCCAAACAAAAATAAATAAAACACCAAACGATCAATTATTTGAACAGAATGTCATTGAAAATATCGAAATTGTTTGCCCTAAAAAACAAAACAAAAATAAAAACAACTCATTTGCTTGCATTGCAATTGAGTTGAAATCTCCAATATTTACATACTTACTTAACAGCAGCACAGGGTAGACGAATTATTGTTGATGAATTTTCATGGGTCAAAAAAGGTGAAGAAGACAAAATATTAGTTCCCATTGTAGGCCGCAACATATGGTGGTTGGTTGTTGGTTATGCTTTTGGCAACAACAAATGGTGGGATTAGTTCCGTTTTGGCTTTGCCACTGCCCAGGCTTACGTAATGGGTCAAAGCTAATAGTTAAAGCGTTAGGCATTAATTTGAACGGATGCAAAAATTAAATGCCATAGTCGTAGAGGCAAAACCTATTTTTGTCACGTTTGTTATCATAACTTTCGCACTCTTTTAAGCCATTTCTTCCTACCAATCTGTTTCTCTCTCGGCCTTTCTCTCTTTTATATGCCTCATTTTTGTTTTTTTGTTGGTCTGCCTTGGCTCTTCAACTATTTGGACTTATTTATTTTATTTATTTAACTGTTTTTTTTTTCTCAATATTTACCTTTTTTGTTTTGCTACGCTGCTTATGTAATGGCCTGGGTAAGCTTGTCGGGCCGGCCCCAGTTGAGCAGTCCCCAATCCCCAATTTTCAGTTGCAACTCCAGCTCCAGCTTCCAGTCAGCTGCTGGCTCTCGTCTGCCGTGGCCAGTGTATCATGCACTTTCGCGTGTGTGTGTCTTGTTCAGTGCCTTGCTGCTGTTAATTTCTTGTTTGATTTGCTGCTAATTTATATACCGCTTGCTCATTTTTCTCTCCTGTGCTCTGTGCCTCTTTATCACTCCTTTTTTCTTTTTTACAAAATGCCTATTGCAAAATCATCACATTCTGTTGCCTGTTTTTGTTGTTTGTTTAAGTTTGTTACCAATTGGTATGCAACATTGCGCAAAGTCAAGACTGATTTGCATATAAAAAGCATAGTTGTAATGGGCAGATATTTATGATTTATGTGCAAAAGATAACTTGCTCTTCTCACTCACTCTTGCTCTCTCTCTCTCTCTTTCTCTCTGCCTCTCTCTCTCTCTCTCTCTCTCTCTCTCTTTAGCTTTTTCGCTAGCTCTTCTTCTCTTTTGCAGCTGGCCAAACAACTTTCAATGAAAGTGCAAGTGTTGCCATGGCATTGTTTGTTGGCGTTGGGAGAGAAAGAGAGCGAGAGAGATAGAGCTATCAAGAGAGTGAATGAGAAAAAAAGATGTTGCCGCACTTGAGTAAGCAGGAAGTGACAGCGGTTTACAGGTTGTGGGAGTGGGAGTGTGTTACTAGTTTATTGGTTTATTTACCGGTGCAGTTATCCTCCAAGTTTGTTGCCTAAGTCTTTTGTTTGCCAAGCCAAAGGAAGCGGAAATAACGTTTAATCAATTATCACTTTAGTTCATTAGAACAATTTGACATAAGTGAATTAATATCTATTTCTATCTTACCTATATTGGTTTCATCAATAAACAGTTTATTAAATTTAGTTAGTTGGCCCATATCGACCTTCTGGCTTGATTTCCTGTTGTCATTGAGCCTGTGTATGTGTGTGTTTATGTAAAAAGTATGAAATAAATTTAATGCCATCATCGTCATCAACATCACAAAATGAATTACTAATTAATCATACGCCCCGTGAGCATGCAAAAATATTTAATCAGACTGCCGAGTGCCGCGCAATGACCTCAAATCCGACCATAAAAAAACAACAACAAAAACAAACAAACAGAAACAGAAAAATTGAATAATGTCTGTATTTGTGAATGAACTGAGTGAACAAATTCGAAAATAATAGCATCCAATTAAATGTAAGACAAACTAGCCAAGTCGAGTGCTAATACCGATGCCGATTTCTCGATGACATTCGCGTCTTGGCCCTGACCAAGAAGTTGTCTGACTGTGAGAAGAGCACATCGAGATCATTTGATCTTATTATTTCGGTGCGATTCGATACGATTTGATTCGATATTCGTTGAATTTGTAGTCGTTTAACTAATGCATATTATTCGTCTTCGTTTAACCCAGTTGAAAATTCAATCACACAACATGATACTTAAACGACTGCCTTCAAAACGAAGACCTCAGCTAATGCTGTTACTCCCGCTGCTGTCAATTGTGATATTAATCCAATGTAATAGTTCATCTTCGATTGCCATTGCGCCGTCAACCTTTGGCACAGCCATAGCACGGGCTGGCAAGATTTCCAATACACTCAAGGTAAGTACTACAGATTCTTGTTACGTTCATGTTGTTAAAAATGGAAAGTTTAACGAATGCGCAAAACATGCTAATTTCTGAGAAATGTGCAGCCCACCATTAAGTTATTTTGTTTACCATTTGGTTAAAGGTTTAGGCCACAAAATCAAGTGAAACGCATGCCAAATGCTAACAATTTCTGCTGAGCTACACATTTCGGCATTTCGTTTTGTTAGCTTTGAGGGATTTTGACTTTGACATCATGTCGCAAATTTGTTGCCATTTCAAAATGTAATCCAACACTTGAGCCCAGAGACGGTTGCTTTTTGCTAATGTTTTCTTCAAGTAGCCGCCACAGTGGCTCTCGCCTGGTCTATTTGCCCATCTGTCTGTCTGTCTGTCTATTGTTTTTAGTGGCAAAAGTTGTCAGACATTGTCTGATTGTTTTGTGGCTTTTACATTTGCATATGGTTGTTAATGAATTTTATGGGCCCGATTCTAAAATTAGTCCCACACACAAATTCTGCCATTGTGTAGCTGGCTATAGTGCCAGCAGCATATTAAATTTTACAACATTAAGAATACATTAACCGCATATGTATATGCCAAATAATTGTACAATGACCTAGAGCAGACGTGTACATAGAATAATTATAATTATTTTAACTGAATATATTTCAATTAAAACATTTCCGTCGACGCTCAGATAACATTGACTGATAAACACTTATCGCAAAATGCAACGTCAGCAATAACAACAACAACATACATCTGCACTGAGCCATTGCGTGCTTCACATAACTTGGGCAATAAAAATCAACAACAGCAGCAGCAACAAGACACAAAAATGTAAAAAAAAGGTACAACCAAAATAAACTACTATAAAAACAAGTGCAGCTGAAACTACATGATCAAATCTTATTAAAGAAACAGTTCGACTTTTTTATACCCCTTAAAGTGTATAATGGAGCTATCGCTGCTTTTTAATATAATTTTTTCACATACTCAAAGTTATGGCCAATGAAAACCATTATCACAAACGTCTTCTATCCGGTTATCAGCTCAGATTATCTATTTTTATATTACAGACGTTTAATACGGCGATGGCAATTTTTGCGTTTGCATATTATAAACTCTTTTCCTGTGTCTCAATAATTGTCATCGGATTATTTGGTTATACTTTAAAAATTTGTTCTCTCGGTCTCTTTTCCACTCCCAGGTATAAATGAAAAAATTCGTATTCTCATATTCACATATTTACACACAGAGGAACAAAAATAAGAAATTTCTACCCAGTATTTTTTTTAAGATCAAGTGCCTTAAATATTAAAATTTTGGATGCCCAGAAATATCAGCAGCTAATCCAAATCTCACAATAGCTATTTATGTTACTATTTCCTATATATCGCCTCAAAATGCTGCATATATCTTTCTGGCTCTAGCTAAGTGCATTAGGGCGAAATTTTGATCGAGTTAGAAATTAAAGCTTTGGCTAATTCCAAATTTGTTTTATAAAATTACCAGACTACACATTTATTACTCCATTTTCAACTATTCCTAATATACCTGACATTAATTTATATATAACAGGTACCTATAGTTATAGGGGAAAACAGACTTACAAACGGACTTAGATACAAACTAAAATTGGTATAAAATTTGATGGCTTATTTGTGGCTGGGGCTCAAATAAGTCTCGACACTGGCCGCGAGTGCAACCAAAAAAATAAACAGAAACAATTATTTCCTTCACATTTCAACGAAGATACCGCAAAAGTACCTACATTTTCTATTCGTTATAGAAACAAATTGAATGAATTTCACAATTTTTCAATCAAATGCAGATATAGATTCAAATTGCATAGATATATTCATTGAAATGGTCAATTGTCGCTGCCATCGATTCAAGTTGGCCCATGGCATGGCCATATTGGCTCTCATGTTGGCCATTGGTCTAATTGTTTTTGCAATTTATATGCAACGGATTCGACATGATGGCAACAATGAAATAAAATTCAAGAGAAAGCCAACCGAAACGGAGTTACGGCTGCCGGTGGTGGAGATGGAAACGGAGGTTGATGGTGATGATTTGCCACATTTGATGTTGTTTTTAATCGGTACAACGACAACAACACAAGCGACAGCAACTGCAACAGAAACGACAATGGCAACAACTGCCACTAGCAAGTCTTCCGGGTCATTTGACATGCGCCAAATTCTTCATAAAATGACCAATTCTATGAGCCCAACAACAGAGGTAAATCAGTTTTTTTTTTTATGTAATGTTTATTTTAGTTATTGTTGTTGTGTCTTTTTCCTTTTTATTTCTATTGCAACTTTCTACTCTGCAATTGCAGCGTTGTGCAGCATTTTTGATCTGCCCCGTCCTGCATTTTATATCGCATTTATTTTTGGATTTCGAGCGTAGCGTGAAAGCGCCCAACTCTTTTTTCTCTCTTTTGTTTTTCCTTGATGATTGCATAATAAATGTGCTTTATAAATGGCATAATACAATATTTAAGCGATATGTGCATACAAATTTGCAATGCATTATTCACTCCCCTCTCTCTCCCTCTCTTTCTTTCTGTCCTTTATTACTGAATTATTTACATTTTAAAGTGTGTTAATGGATTGCATTGTCCGAGCCGATTTGAAGTATGTACATCTGAACAGATTATGAAACATTAATGGCAAGATTTTCTTGCCAGATATTACAAGATATTACAATACAAATGTCTTTCAGTTAACAACAATGACCCACTTCTTAGGCACCTTAACCCAAAACAGTTAATCCGTACAAATTAATTGATTTTACTACCAATATATAATATTGAACAATAATACTTTTAAACAGTTATAGCTGTTCCAATCGCTTGGCCAAATCACAGAGAGCTTTAATTGAAAAACTGTTATAAACCAGCTACACCCACATTAACATAATGCCAAAGATAACGATAAAAAACACGAACTGACCCTCTCACACACAACACACGCACACAATAATAAACTATAAAGACATGCAGCAAATTGTGATGCCAACCTTTGTATACCCTTCCTTTTAAAGGAAATTCTAACTACATCAATTACTTCAGATTCAGATCAAAATGTGTCTATTTATGTCTGTGGCATGACTTTTTTGATTAATAATAAATTGCTTGGCAAATAAAAAACTTAAAAATAAAACTTTAACTTATTTTTAGGGGCTCTTCAATGTTGGCTCATTAAATAGTTAATGTTATAAGCTTCATACTATTAAAAATATCATTTAGAAATATCAAGTTCCTAATACTAATATTTAATAATTTTTAAATGACAGTCTTTTATAGAGAATCAGCTTGTAAAATATTCAAATTTGTTTGTCATGAATCTGTAAAAAATTTAATTGGTGTCCAAAATAAAATTCACGATTTCTGGTAATTCTAAAAAGTTTACAGTGCACTTTGACCGAAGACCTAAAAATTCGTTTTGGCCTCGAACCGTTTCAAACAATTTTTAAAATTCTTTTAACTGTATAGCATAAATGATTATTGGTCGCTTAGTCTGCGTAATAAAAACTTGATAGGTTAAATAAAAAAAAAATTTAGATAAAATCATCTTTATACTTGATTTTTTTTACATTGGCACTTTATTACGTTTTTATCTCCAACCTAGTATAGTTAAACTATTGCTTCAACCTGTGGAAAATATTTTCTTTTTAGTCATATTTAAGTAAATGCAAATGACATCCAACCATAATATATAAAATTTATTTAAAATCAAACCAGAAAAATGGTAAAGTGACTAAAGTCCATATAGTCCTTGTAGTGCCATTTCAAAATAGTGAATTCATTTCATAAATTTCCTGGAATAAATTTGGTTGTTAAATGTTTTTGTGTTTCATAAGTTGGTTTTACATAAATTCATAAAGATTTTTTGTTTAGGTTGGCTTTTTAAATGTAGCTATATATTATTAAGGTCCGATCCAACGAATTATCAATCTTAATCTTAATAAGGCTTTAAAAAGACGAATCACTAAATTAAATTTAAGTAGCTTTCTTATTGAGGGCGTAAAGAGGACATGGCTATATCATATCGGCTTCTCACGATGATTAAGAATATACAGCTGATTAAAATTATAGTACCCTCTTAAAGGGTATAAAGTGCATAACCAATTGATAGGCAGTATTATATTAGTTAAAACAGTCGTAGTTAGTTTAATTTAGTATCTTGATTGTGATCGATAAAAGCTAATCCATTTTATGTAATGGCAAGTAATTTAAATAAACACTCAAACTATATACCTTTCTGTCTGCAGGGTATAATCAAAATGTAATTAGCATAAAATTTGAACTTGAAACTTTTGCCGGCGTTGAAGATTTGGTGCGCTCCAAGAGCAGCAGCAACAACAACAAAAGGCATTGCCGTCTAACTGTGTCATGATTCACTCCACAAAGCGGATCACACACATTGAAACGCACAACTCTCTTTAAATTAATGCGACAGCTGTCTGTCTAAGAGGCACATTAAGATATGCATGGGTAGTGTATAATGTAGTGTATTTTGTAGCAACTTGAACACCTTTTTCATTTTTTATTAGAGACCAAGCAGCAGCACGTGATTTCAGGTGTTGTTGCCACTTAATTGTCATTTGTTGTTGTTGTTAATGTTGCTTCTGCTGCTGCTGCAGCAAGTTATGCAAATGGCATTTCAATTAAATGAAATTTTTGTCACTTGTGAAGGTTGCCCATTAACCACCGCTGTGTGTGTGTGTGTGTGAATATATCCAATGGTTTGAACTGTTGGACACATTGTCGGACATTACGACAACAATGCCTGACCCATTCGAGATTAATGAACTTGACCAATTTTGATGAGGATTGCAAACTCGCATGTTTGTGCAAATTGTGCAAACATGAACTATATTAAACATATTTTCGGTTTTTTTCTTTCTGTGTAATTGCAGGAGACAACAGCATGGAAAACATTGACCTCACATCCAAATTCGTTGGTCCAGTTGCTGCCCTCGCGCGCCATGCGTGTGGTCCAGGAGGTGGTGCGATCTCTGCGGGTAAGTCAAACCAAGACAGGTATGGAGCCGAAACCTTGGCCGACCACTAACAACAAATGTCAAATGGCTGAATTTTTACGAAACATCTGTTAGCCAAATTCAAGCATTGACCAAACCAAATCTTAATTTGAACATTGAGAACCTGCTAGCCATATGTGGTTACTGCTGCAGCAGCAATTGCAGCCGGGGCTGAGGTCAAGTCAATAGCAAAGAAAGAGCACCTGTTTGCTGGCACAGTGGGCAAATTGCTTGCAAGAACTTGATTTAGTTTTTTTTTTTTGGTCGTTGACTTGGACGATTGTGCAACATTTTCACCATGACCCACATCCATGGGCCTGTTCTATTCAAGATTAATGCTCAGTTCTTGTGCAATAGAACCAACCACTCACAGAATATTTTTATAGATTCTTGACATTCTCTTGAATTTGCATGGTTCATAAAAATTACACGCAATCCACATCGACTAATGATTGCTCTTTTGAATAAAGAATTTTTGATATGAATTTTTGCAGAAGGAACGTGAGATTGTGGCCAGCACAACAATGGGCAAGGTGCGTGGTCGCTATCAAAAATATCGGTCAGGTGAAAGAGGTGGCTATTACAGTTTTAAGGGCATGCGATATGGTGCTGCCCCGGTCGGAGCTAAAAGGTATATATCAACCACTATCGTGGAATACAATAGCTCATCGTTACGAGCCTTTTTTGCAGATTTCGTGCAGCTGAACCCGAGAAGCCTTGGACAGGCATTCGAGATGCATCGCGGGAAGGTCAAAGTTGTCCCCACAAGAACATGATTTTAGACACATTTAAGGGAGACGAAGACTGTCTATTTGTGAATGTTTTTACAACACGCATGCCCTCAGATGAGAGGTGAGTACCACATTTACTTCAGAGCCCTTAACTCTAATACTCGTAATATTTTTCGTTTAGCAATAAAGTCAAGCTTCCAGTGATGGTTTGGCTACATGGCGGAGGTTTCTCGTTCGGCTCTGGCAATTCATTTCTCTACGGTCCCGATTATCTGGTGGCTGAGGATATTGTTTTGGTAACACTGAACTACAGATTGGGTCCATTGGGCTTCCTAACGGCTGGACCTGATGCTCCTGGCAATCAGGGTCTAAAGGATCAAGTGCTGGCCCTCAAATGGGTACGAGATAATATAGCTGCATTTGGCGGTGACCCCGAGCAAGTGACAATTTTCGGTGAATCCGCTGGCGCCTCGTCAGTGCAGATGCTCCTACTATCACCGCTGGCCAAGGGACTCTTTCATCGTGCCATCTCGCAGAGCGGTTCAGCTCTGAATCCCTGGTCAATGGCACAAAGTTCAAGCCAAAGAGCGGCACGTCTAGCAGCCAATTTGGGCTATGTGGGTGCCAATAACACCGAGGAAATCTTAGACTTTCTGCGACGAGTTCCAGCCATGAAACTGGTGGAGGCAGCACCCACGACTCTAACTGCAGAGGATCAGCGAAATAATATTGGCCTGCCATTTGTGCCCGTTGTGGAGGGCTATTGGAATGAGGAATCACAATTGGATGGAGAGTACTATGAGCAGCCCTTCCTTACGGAACATCCAAGTGAAATGTATCGCAAACGCAACTTCAACAGCGAAGTGGCCTATATGACGGGCTACAACACTCACGAGGCCATGTTGTTTATAAGGAGTAAGTAGCACTAATTAAATCATAGCACTAACCTACACCAACTAACTTAATCATGTGCCCAAAAAGGACTTCGCAAGAATCCCCAGCTATTGCAGATAATTGAGAATGACTTTGGACGTCTGGTGCCAAATGATCTGAATGTTTCCGATTCTCATGATCGGGTTACCCGAGAGATCCGCAACTTTTATCTTGGCAACAAGCATGTGGGCATTGAGTCCGTTGATGAAATGATAGCGGTAAGATAAATAACACATCAACTTCAATTTACTTATGAATTTAATTTTTGTGTTGGTTTTTTAGTTACTCACCGATCTCATGTTCCTGCAAGGAATACGACGCACTGCTCGAAATCATGCCAAGTACGGCAATGCTCCCATCTATTTGTATCGTTTCTCGTTCGATGGTGCTTTGGGCCTGTACAAACGCATGCTGGGCATACCACGTCCAGGTGTTTGCCATGGTGATGAGTTGGGATATCTCTTCAAGTTCGGATTTTTCAATTTAAGTCTGGATCCAAAGTCCATGGAGGTACAGGTCAAGAATCGAATGGTCCGCATGTGGACCAATTTTGCCAAATATGGGTAAGTTCTGATCCCATGTAATGATTGATCACTTTAAATTTATTTGCTTTCATTTTACAGTTCGCCAACGCCTGATCATTTAGATGATCCAAATATAACAACTAAATGGGCACCTATCGATCCGAGCAATGTCATGAATAGTCTCAACTATTTGGATATATCCGCCGCTTTGGCCATGAAGACAAATCCCGAACCGGAGCGACAAAGGTTTTGGGATCAAATGTATCAGCACTATAATGGTGCGGCTATGTAGTCATACCACATACTTACATCCATACACATACACAGACACACGCGCACATAATAACACACACAGACACCTACACATACATTCGCATATATTTCGTATTGCCATTTTGCGAAAGATGAATATTTAAATTGCAAATTTCATTGTATAATTTTTCGTAGTTTTTAGTGTTTTATCTATGTATATGTATAGCTATTAA
This sequence comes from Drosophila paulistorum, assembly GCA_018152135.1. Taxonomy (NCBI): domain Eukaryota; kingdom Metazoa; phylum Arthropoda; class Insecta; order Diptera; family Drosophilidae; genus Drosophila; species Drosophila paulistorum. Next base: position 8,220,437 of record JAECXG010000805.1, on the reverse strand, counting down.
TTTTTAGCAATTATCTTCTAAGTCCTGCAGCATTTATATATATGTCACCCACACACTCAAACACATACACAAACACAAAACACTTCTACTTGTACAATCACAACATGCATATTTTTTATTCTCAAAAATATGCCAATTTCCTTACATTTCATCTAATATCTATTGTTCTATGTTATGCAATAATCAAGTGTAAATAGTCAAAGCAATATTTCAATATTTCCCAGATGATTTTAAAACAAAGAAACATAAAAAACATAAAACTAATAATATGTGGTATTCACTATATTTATATACTCCTGCCAGAAGGTTAATTTTGCTCAGAAGGTTGCAACGAAAACGAAAGGAATGGATTCTCTCTGAGCCGGATCAGATCGCTATATCATATACATACAAACCGTCACGAACAGTAACTTTTCTATTGTCATAAAAATTAATACTTGTTAGTTGTATTTACATATATTGATGACTGTACTAAATTTGATCAAGATCGGATGAACCTGTTAATGACCACTCCGTTTGATCAACATCGGGTGACTATATTATATAGCTGTCATATATGCATACCATAAAATGGCATAAATGCATTGCTCCAGCCTAAAACTGTACGCTATCCTTTCTCGAAATTTAGACTCTTTATATGAAAGGTTCTCCCATTTTGACGCCTGTAGATAATGAAAGAGTAACAGAACAACTTGCAAGGGTATACAGCTTGTTTAGAGGAAAAACAGTTTATTTTCATTATTCCTATTGTTCTAAAAGCAAAAATGCCGCAACGACAGCTAAAATAACTTGATATCTTATTTCTTCTTTCAAATTTTTCGGCTTAAGTCTGCTACGCTATGCTAAATTAAAATTATTAAAATGGGTGCTTAACAGTACTCAGAACGTTTGTTTAAAGGCTTTATAAACTGGCCTAGCCACTGGCCATTCTATGGCTATTTGTTAAAAAGTAAGGAATCTATAAAAATCTATATACATATAGCCCTTGCAAAATCATCATCGGAGTGTAACCAACATGCAAATTTAAAGCCTGAAAGCATACTATGAATATCGCCTAATTCGTATTGAGAAGCGTTTGCCTAAAAGTGTGGTACAAAAATAAGTCTATTTACTGCAAATCTGATTAGCCACACAACTGAGGTTTTAAATATGAAGTCGTCACTCCCGACAGTTTTGGCAGGGTGATAACCTATAATTACCAATTAAATAGATGGTTAGCATAATCTATTCAATTGGTAGCTAACATGCGAGTACGTTGTGTATAAAAACGAAGTAAGCAAATCTCACTAATTGACACGTTCTACTTGAAATGTATTCAATTACCCTGAAAGTCGGATTTTTGCTTGGGATTGCAACTCAGGTAATCATCCAGTTATTCCATTATTATCCTTAAAATTTGAAATATACCTTTCAGTGTCTTGGCAAAAACAACTATGTCGCTGTTCTTGTATCAATTGAGGCAATTGAGAGCACAGAGGATGTTTTAATGGACTTTAGAGATTTAAAAATCATTGGAAGAGAGCGAACCTTAAACGGAACTATCTATGTAAATGAAGACACTGAGGACATTATAGTAACCTTTGAATTGTTCATATTTAGAGATGGCAATTGGATTGAACTCCCATACGCAGCAAAGGACATAACCGCTTGCCAATTTTATCAACAATTTTTTATCGCATATTTTAGTCCACAAAATCTGAATACAAACTTTCCACCTATGGGGAAGGACTATTGCCCCCTACGTAAAGGTGAATATTGGATTATTGAAGAAAAACCTAATACTGATAAATGGGTATCGTTTATGAGACGCGGCCTGGTAAAACTACGTTTCGAAGGATTCAAGAATGGTAAAAGTATCGGTGGATTTATAGGTATTGCAAATATAATTGACCGCGAATATTAAAATTTATTAATGGATGTAATTTGGTTATAAAATAAAATAAAGAAAGTTACAATCGGTCAGCTTTAATAATGCACTCGGCTCAGATTATTTTCCTAAGCGTTAAAATATTCAGAATTCAACTTAATACCTTAGAACAGATTTACATTAAGAACATTGAGTCACATGCAATTTATATTGAACTTTACCCCAAAATCTTTGTTGACGAAGTGGAAAATAAAAGTCCATGTATGTCAAATAAATTGATTTCAAATTATTTTAAGTCATACGATCGGTGTCGTTGTAGTTTGATTGTCTTTCGGAATGTGTGGATAAATTAAAATGAAATTAAAATTAACAAAGTATGAAATTTTCTAATTCATATTATGACGATTCACCAAAATGTTTAAAAACCAGAGGGCCTGGGCTAACTTCGACCGCGTCAAAGTTTGTATACCCTTGCAAGTTTGTTGGTAACTCTTTTATCTAAACTAACTGTTTTATCTAGAAAGGGTAATGTTTGCGAAAGAACGGCCTTCAATCTTAGCATAGGATATAACGAACTTTCTGATGAAAGTCACTGTTTTCCAACGATCCTTCCTATGGGAGCTATATGATATAGTTACCCGATCTTTACCAAATTCGGCACAGTCATTAACAGATATATTAAACTGACAAATGTTAGATTTGAAAGCAATCGCATCAAAAGTAACGAAGTTATTGACAAAAGTCACTGTTTTTGACCGATCGTTCCTATGGGAGCTATATGATATAGTCACCCGATCTTGATCAAATTTGGCACAGTGGTTTATAGTTACAATAAACTTACTTATATTAAATTTCACGACAAGAGCTTAAAAGTAACGGAGTTATTGAGACAAGTCACTGTTCGTGACTTTGCCGTTTGTATGGGAGCTATATGATATAGTCACTCGATCTTGATCAAATTTGGCACAATTATTAATAAGAACACAAAACTGACCAATACCATCTTTTCTGGCAATTGCTGATAAAATAACGAAGTTATTGAGAAAAGTCACTGTTCGTGACTTTGCCGTTTGTATGGGAGCTATATGATATAGTGGTCCGATCCGACTGAATCCGAGATATACAAACCCTGCAGTATATACAAGCCTACGTGCAAAATTTCAGCTCTGTAGCTCTTACGGTCTAGGAGGAGTTCGCATCGATCCAGACGGACGGACGGACGGACGGACGGACGGACGGACATGGTTATTTGAACTCGTCTCGTCGTGCTGATCAAGAATATATATACTTTATATGGTCGGAGATGCTTCCTTCTATGCGTTGCACACTTCTGACCAAAATTAATATACCCTTTTTGAAAGGGTATAAAAACAGAGGGCCAGGACTGACTTCGACCGTGCCGAAGTTTGTATACCCTTGCAAGTTTATTTTGTTTATCATTCCTTACCTATTGCCGTCAAAGTGGAAAATGTTGTATCTAAAAAGCATAATGTTTGCGAATAGTCTACAGTCTTAGCATAACAAATAACGAAGTAATTGATCAAAGTCACTGTTTACCACCGTTTGTTCCTATGGGAGCTATATTGAACTTGATCGGCACAGCCATTAATAGTTAAGTGAAACTGACAAATAGTAATTTTTACAATTGCTTTAAAAGTATCGACGTTACTGTATTAGAAAGATCGTGATATAGTGATATATGATATAGTGTCCGATCCGGTTGAATTCGAGATATACAAACTGTGCAGTATATGGAAACCTCAACTCTGTAGCTTTTACGGTCTAGGAGGAGTTTGCGTTGATCTAGACGGACGGACGGACAGACACGGCTATATGAACTTGTCTTGTCGTGCTGATCAAGAATATATTTACTTTATGGGGTTGGAAACGTCTCCTTCTGTGCGTTACAAACATGTGACCAATTTTATATTACTCTCTGCAAGGGGATAAAAAGTCGAATGTTTTACTCCAACCAATATGTACAATTTATGTAGGCTGATTCAGAATCGTTCCTTGGAGGCTGATCATTTTAACTGATGTTCACAGACCGTAGATAAATTAAGTGTTTGAGAAATTCAAAAAAAAAAAAAAAAAAATCGAGAAATCGTCAAACATTTTGGTGTATTTAAAAACTTTTTGAAATATTGAAGGAATTATGTTTTAGAATGTTATAGGCATAAACCATTTAAAATTAACGAAAGTCACCCCAAAAGTGTGTCAAAAAATTGAATACCCGCCTAAAAATTAAGATGGATTACACAATTATGGAAAATCGAAAATTCATTCGGTACGCCCCTATATACTTTATATGACAGGGCAACCTACAATTACCAATTGGGTGCAATTACCTGGCAAGCATAATCAGTTCAATTGGCAGTTAACATGCAAATGCCGAGTGTATAAAAATCATTCAACTCTAGTAGTCAAGTCGTCTGAAAAATGTGCTTCAATTGGTTAGTCCTGTTTCTCTGCGGAATTACTGTTCTGGTAAGTGTATAAAATTATAAAATGAGATCCTTAACGCAATAGACTTATCTTGTAGTGCCTTGGAGAGAATTCCTATGACATACGACTTGAATCTATTGTGGGAATTGAAGGCGAAGAGGAAACTTTAATCGACTTTCGACAATTAAGATTAGTTGGACGTCAGCGCGCTTTAAACGGATCAATTTTTTTTGGTATTGATATGACAGAAAATATAGAAATCTCATTTGAAACGTCTGCGCTTAAAAATGCCAATTGGACGTCTCTACCATACGGGATTAAAGGACTCAAATCTTGCGACTATTTTAAAAACTTCTTTTACAAATATGTCGATCCTTCTAAAGATACCACTTTTCCGACTAACGCCGAAGACTACTGCCCCCTATGCAAAGGTGAATATGGGTTCCAAGAAAAGCTTTTCAACACCGACAAATGGGTATCATTTTTGAAGCGTGGACTCGTAAAGTTGACCCTAAATGTAGTAAAGAACGGCAAACCAATCGGAGGCTTCGAAGGTGTGGCAAACATAGTTGATCGCACATTCTAAAGAAATCTTTATGTATATACAGTTTGATAAAGCTTAATAGCAGATAAAACCGTAGTAAAAATAAACATTTATATCTGTCAGTTTGAATGCAAATAGAATGGAGTAGTTTTTAAAATTTTCCAATAAGCTAGTTTTTATACCGTCCGACGACTCCGATCCATATATTATTATTCGACATAGTCATGTTCACCTATGCCTATGCACTTTACGCCGCCAATTTGAAAGCTGTTGGAAAGCAACTTAAAACTTTTTATTACAGGTGTGAAATAAAGTAATAGTCAGGACCACTCTATCTTTTAGTTCCATACGAAAAAAAAGATGATAGAGTTTGAGTATCTTTATAAGATTTACTTAGATTTACTAATTGTGAAATATCACATTGGCAAATTTCAGATAGAACGAATAAATAGAACACAAGTTACAGTCTATTTAAATGGGTTCAGGTCAATTTAAATAAAAATGATTTTCTCAAAACCTGTAAGAGCGGGAGACGTCAATTTTGATAAGTGTGTGAACAGCTTTTGTTTATGTAAAAAGAACTTCCACTCCTTTTCCCCTCCCCCTGTAATACGAAAAAAATTGCATTTGCAATTATATTTGGCGCAATGTTATTAACATCCAGCAAAGCAAAAGCAAATTTGGTTAAAATCGGATTTATCTATTAAAGCTTGTAAGAGTGAGATAGATAACACAGCATGGAGAATGAATTTACCTGCAAATAAATTATTAACGGTGGTTTCACTTGGTGCATGGTATGCCGACAAGATAACTCACTAACTACATTTTGAAATGTTTTTGATTGCACAGTGATGGAAAATCAGTTAATTTATAAACCATAAATTAACTCCTTTTATGTTTTATAACGTATTCATATAATAAATCAGAACTTGTAATACGTATTATTTTCCTAATAAGAGTAGTTGTAGAGTGACAACCCATAATTACCAATTGGACGCAATTTCCAATTGGATGAAATTACTTGGTAATAATCACATAATCAGTTTAATACACAGTTAACATGCGAATTCAGAGTGTATAAAAATCGACTCATTCAATTCTACTAATCGAATCGTGTGAAAAATGTGTTTCAAACTGTTGGTCCTGCTTCTCTTTGGAATGGTTCTGCTAGTAAGAATCAAATAATAATAAATGATCCTTAAACTAAGAAAAAAATCATTTCAGTGCCTGGGTAAAAATAACTACGACTTTAGAATGGAATCTTTCGTTGGAATTGAAGGCAAAGAGGAAACTTTGGTAGACTTTCGAGGGCTTAGGCTAATTGGTCGTGAACGATTTTTAAACGGATCGGTTTTTTATTTCTAATGATGTAGCCAATGACATTTTAATCTTTACTCAATATTTCACATATGAGAATGTTGGATGGGTTCAATTTTGTGAATTTGCTATAAACATTCTTCTAGATTATGCTAATCCTAAATTTGCAATAACAAACTTTCCGGAAACTTCATCAGGTTATTGCCCTCTATCCAAAGGTGAATATTGGATCATAAATGGAATGACCAATACTGATAAATGGGTGTCGCATATAAAGCGTGGCCTCGTTAAGCTAAATTTGCAATTTTTGAAGGTTGGAAAAAGTGTCGGTGGCTTGGAAGTCATGGGAAACATAATTGATCGTATATCATAAATGCACTTTGAATGTTTCTTCACGTATCCGGTTTCAGGCGTAATAAATTTAAAATCGAGCTTGCCGTTAACCCTTTCATTTGTGGTGTTGCTCTTTCGCTACTAATAAATAGATCAGGAGAATTAATGCTTATCATAGCTATGATATAGTTGACCAATCTTTATTTTAAACTTAAAACTATTAAGTTTTGAATAAGCTCCTTAAATCCCAAATAAGTTAATCGTCTAAAGGCCGCTTTTAAGACGATACGGCTGAATCCTTCTGACAACTGAAAAGTGCAAAGTTACAGGAAAAATTGGCCCAAAAATAAAAATGAAGAAAAATTGTATAGTATTGTGGACAACTATGTATATATAACGAGCTATGGAAGTTAACTTCGGCCTTGCCGAAGTTTATATACCCTTGCAGTTCTTTATTATATTTAATTCGATAAGAAAAGTGAAATTTCATACATCAACAGCATTAGTTGTCGTATTATGAATATGCTCAAATATTTTTCAAACTACTGAATTCAAAACACATTTAATGATTATTAAACAATATATGATATAGTAGTCCGATCCCGATGATTTTCATATTTTATCTCACACAGGTAATAAAGAGTCTCCAAAAAAAATTTCAACCCGATATCTCTTAAGATGGCTGAGTAAAACGCATACTTCAAACTACTGAATTCAAAACACATTTAATGATTATTAAACAATATATGATATAGTAGTCCGATCCCAATGATTTTCATACTTTATCTCACACAGGTAATAAAGAGTCTCCAAAAAAAATTTCAACCCGATATCTCTTAAGATGGCTGAGTAAAACGCATACGCACAGACGGACGGACAGACGGACAGACGGACAGACGGACATGGCTATATCGACTCAGCTTCTCAAGCTGATCAAGAATATATATACTTTATGGGGTCGGAAACGTCTCCTTCTGTGCGTTACAAACATCTGACCAATTTTATAATACCCTCTGCAAGGGTATAAAAATTGAATACAAAATTTCAAATGATGTAAAAGTAAATGGAGTCCAAAAAAGATGTAAAAGAAATTTTCGGAGAATGGAAATTTTGTAGCGAAATGTTTCATACTAACTTAACCTACATTTTATAATTAATTCCCACAAATTTATCATAAAGTATTTTAAAGATTTCTGTCCACATCGATTATAGTATTAATAATAAGTCGTATTTCTAAAATGATTTGAGAAAACTTAATTACTTTGATAAAAAAAAATATTGGAATACTTTTATACCAAGCTCAAAGAAAAAATATCAAGAAAGCTTGCTTCGGCTATATTTATATGTATATAAAAATATATTTATATCTTAATTTTGCTGGTGGACTCTTTTTATTCCTTAGCAAAACCTCTTTCCATTGCTCTTGGGCCATACAAGTTCACTTGTCCAGTTGACTAACTACCGTTCTTCAGTTATGCAGATTATATTATTTAAATTTTTTTTGATAGAACTGCTTATAAAACGACAGATGTCAGTGAGCAAGGGAACCTATGAACAAGGGTGAGTTAGTGGAGTTAAAATGAAATCAGAGGGTCGGGGCTAACTTAGACCGCGTCGAAGTTTGTATATCCTTACAAGTTTTTTGGCACAGTCGTTTATAGGTGTAAGAAACTGGCGAATATTAAATTTTACGACAATGGAAGCTATATAAAATAGTGATTCGATCCGACCACTGTTCGATCCAAATTGTGCAGTATATACAAGCCTATATGTGAAATTTCTTTCTTACGGTATAACAATAAGAGAAGATCGCGTCGATCCAGACGGACGAACGGACATGGCTCGTCTCGTCGTGCTGATCAAGAATATATGTATATACTTTATGTGGTCGCAGATGCTACCTTCTATGTGTTGCACACTTCTGACCACAATTAATATACCCTTTATGGAAGGGTATAAAAAGGACAGACGGAAATCCTTATATTGACTCTGCTTCTTATTCTGCTCGAGATTATAACTATATAACTACATCCTTTTTAAGGTCAAAGGGAAGCCTCCAATTCTGTGTTACACATATCCAACCGATTTTTTGATACCCCGATCACATTGGGCCAGATTTCGTTTTGTAAAAATTTGTATGTATAAGTATGAAAATTTCATATTTTCTTAAACATTTTAGTTTGACAGTTGAACGTTAATTTAAAGCATTTCACTTAATTAGTCAAATTAGTAGATTTTTTCTAAAATAAGGCTTTTAAAAGTCAATTCGTAACTACAACATAGGTAGTTTGATTCAAAATAGTTTTGTATCAATTTATTTGACATATATTGACCATTATTTCACATTTCGTCGACAAAGATAATAATTTCAGCCATTTTTGACAGATCAAACAATTGATCAATCCAGACATTTTCTAGGCTCGTGAAAAATTTTGGCATTAAATTTTGCTAAATTATTGATTGAATATCCCCATTGTATATATTATTAAAAAAAAAAAAAAAAAAAAAAAAAAAACATATCTGGTTAATATACTAGGCCTTCAAGTTTTTATTTACTTTACCGGAAATGAGACATGATAAAAATTAAACATCAGGTTAACCGACCCTTAATTCATAACCAAAATTATCAATTATTTTTTGCTTAATATTAGGGAAGAATTTAGCTCACCAATAGAGATAGATGGATACATAATCAGTTAAATTGGCAGTTAACATGCGAATTCCGAGTGTATAAAAATCAACTCCACAAACAAAAAATACTCGAATCGTGTCCAAAATGCGTTTCATTTGGTTAGTTCTGTTTCTTTTTGCGATGATCACGTTGGTAAGACGCAATACATAAAATACATAATACATAAAATGATGGAATGTCCTTTCAGTGCTTTGGTAGAAATACCTATGACGTTAGATTCGAATCTTTTGTTGAAATCGAAGGCAATGGCGAAACTTTGGTGGACTTTCGAGGGTTCAAATTATTCGGAAGGGAACGAGCTTTGAACGGATCAGTATTTTTTGCTGTTGATTTGATCAATGAGATAAAAGTCTCTTGTAAAGCGTTTACACTGGAAGTTGGCGTATGGACTCCAATGATCTACGAGATAAAAAGCATGTCTGCCTGTGACTTCAGCAAAGACTTTTTTTTATCATATGTCGATCCTGAAAATGTAGCTACAAACTTTCCGACAACTGCCGCTGGCTATTGCCCTCTACCCAAAGGTGAATATTGGTTCAACAAATGGATCCCGAATACTGATAAGTGGGTGTCATATATGAAGCGTGGCCTTACAAAATTTCGTATGGAGTATTCGAAGGATGGCAAAGGAATCGGTGGTTTTGAAGCTGTACTTGAAGTATTTAATCAAACATTTTAAATCATTAATTCATTTCGTTACCTATTCCTCCTTAGACCAAATTGGGCAAAAATTTGCAGAATTCTTAGCCTTGGATTCTTTTACAAATAATATTTCAAAAATTCATTGCAAATTTCACTGATTTCGATTGATTGATAAAATTGATGAATATTCTGCTCCCCACAAAACAACCATTTGTTCAATCGGTATAGATCTTTTTTGGAATAAAAATTAGAGGGCAGGGGCTAACTTCGACCGCGTCAAAGTTTGTACACCCAAGTTACAAGTTGTTTCTTACTCCTTTCTTACCGATAGCTGTCAAAGTGGAAAAATGTTTTATCTAAAAAGCCTAATGTCTGCGAAGGAACGGCCTACAATCTTAGCATAGCAAATTACGAAGTTATTGATCAAAGTCACTGTTTACCACCAATTGTTCCTATGGGAGTTATACGATATATTTCTCCAATCGTGGTCAATTTTAGTATGGACATTAATATATACAAAACTAACAAGTATTTATTTTATTGACAATAGCTCAGAAAATAATGAAGTTATTGAGAAAAGTCACTGTTTCGTGACTTTGCCGTTTGTATGGGAACTATATAGTGGTCCGATCCGGCTGAATCCGAGATATACAAACTGTGCAATTGTGTAGCTCTTACGGTCTAGGAGAAGTGTCGTGTTTGCTTTTCGGTATCTTCAAAGAATGGAAAAGGAGTCTGCGGTGTCGTAAAAATCTTTGCTTATTTTCTACATTTTGAAGAGGGTGTTCCAAAAGGCAACAGTCATATCCAAGCTGCTGGCGAAAGAACAAGGTAAATAGTCCCAAAATTGCAAAGAGCTATTAACGGCCACACTATTAATGTACACACTAGTTGCAGGGTTAGATAGTTTAAATAATGATAATCGCATTATTTGTATAATATTTTATTTATGGTGCAGTTATTACAATGGACATGTACGTACATACAGAGACACAACCAAATCAACATAGGTAAGTACAAGCCCCGACCACTATTAATTCGTACGGCAAGCTTTTTTTACCCATATGCAATGTTTAACAGGCGATATTTTCAATACCATTGAAGATAACACATGCAATTTTTCTGAAAGATCATTTTATTGTACTTCAATAACAACAACGACAACAATAATTTCTTTAAATGCTAAAGGTTTGCTTGTGTTACTATGCATACTATGTATATTCTTGATCAGCAAGAAAAGCTGAGTCGATATAGTCATGTCCGTCTGTTCATCGGTGCGCATGAATTTTAGTGAGCCATCTTAAAAGCTATCGAGATGATATTTCTTTTTTTGGCTTTCTATTACTTTCGTGAGATAATATACCATTATATCTGTTAAAATATGTATATATCCACCGTAGTATATCTATCTGTTTCTTATTATTCTCGAATGCTCCGATGTGTGAATTGTAACAGACATTCTTTCTATTCGAATATTCTTATGTATGAATTCAGTCTCTAATAAATACTCGAATAATATCGTACAGCTATATACGAAAAATAGGTAAAGGCGTTGAAGTATTCCCATGAATTGTAGTATTCATATGAAAATAATAATGTGATAGTTTTGGATATAAAACATCAGATCCCAAAATTTCAATCAGATCGTTGCTTGAAATCAAGAAAAATGAATTGCGAATAAACCTGGTGGAAATATCCTTTTAGTACTTCGAAAGAATGAGCTATAAAATTAAATTAGAATTCGTTAATGATATGAACGAAAAGAAGACCTAAATTATTTTAAAGTACCAAATCAATGAACGTATCTATCTTTTATGTTCTAATAACATTCCGCTTGGAGTATTCAAAGGCAGGAAAAGTAGTTGGCTGGCTCGAAGAAGTGTATTTTAAACTTAAATCAAGATTTTTTGAACAGTTCAGATTTTGGACAGTTCTTTTATTTAATAAAGCTGGGAATGAAAATACAATGAAATTGCTTATTGTTGCATTTAAACTTACAATATTACTTTTGATAAACACACAGAAATGAACTCATCCGGTTCTAAGATATTGACGATTAATTTGCTATTATCATTTTGATTTTGCAGAGATCCGAAATGATGATTCAGTGAGATGGAAATGCAATTATGATAAAAATTAAACATTCAGTTATCTGCCATCGATTTGAAAAGATAACTTTAAATTATTATGCAGTTTTTAGTACACAATTAAAGAGTGATTACACAATCAGTTCAATTGACATTTATCATGCGAGATACACGAGTATAAAATCCAAATCAGCAAACTCTATTTCTAGAATTGTGTTTAAAATGTGTTTCAATTTGTTGGGCCTGTTTCTTTCTGGGATGATGATCACGTTGGTAAGAGGCAATACATGAAATTGTGTTTATAAAATGATCGAATGTCCTTTCAGTGTTTTAGTAAAAACAACTATGACGCGAGATTTGAATCCATTGCTGGATTCGAAGGCGAAGGCGAAACTTTGGTGGACTTTCGAGGTTTAAAAATAATCGGACGTGAACGACTTTTGAACGGATCGTCTTTTTTTGCAGTTGATGCGACCAATGACTTAAAAATCTTTTGTAAAGCATATACACAAGAAGCTGGCGTATGGGTTCCAATGATCTATGAAATAAGAAACATTACTACCTGTGAGCTTGGCGATCAGTATTTCTTGAAATATGTATCTACTGATAATGTGACTTCAAACTTTCCGCAAACTGCCGCTGGCTATTGCCCTCTACTCAAAGGTGAATATTGGTTCAACAAATGGATTCCGAATACTGATAAATGGGTGTCATATCTGAAGCGTGGCCTCTTAAAATTTCGTTTCGAATTTAAGAAGAATGAAAAAGGAATTGGTGGTTTCGAACTAATGTTCGAAGTATTCGATCGCAGATCCTAAGACCATCTTACAAATCTCTGCGTCCATCAAGAAAGCCTTTGTTTTTCTCTGGCTGTGTGACAGTATAATAAATAAACCAGAGGGCCGGGGTTAACTTCGACTACGTCGAAGTTTGTATACCCTTGCAACTGTTTACCACCCATAGCCATCAAAGTTTAAAAACGTTTTATCCAAAAAATGTAATGTCTGATAAAGAACGGCCTTCAATCTTAGCATAGGATATAACGAACTTTTTGATGAAAGTCACTGTTTTCCACCGATCGTTCCTATGGGAGCTATATGATATAGTCACCCGATCTTGATCATATTTGGCACAATTATTAATAATAACACAAAACTGACAAATACCTTTTGTCAATACTTTTATGACAATAGCTATAAAATTAATGAAGTTATTGAGAAAGTCACTGTTCGTGACTTTGCCGTTTGTATGGGAGCTATATGATATAGTCTCCCGATCTTGATCAAATTTTGCACAATTATTAATAAGAACACAAAACTGACAAATACCAACTTTTATGACAATAGCTATAAAATTAATGAAGTTATTGAGAAAGTCACTGTTCGTGACTTTGCCGTTTGTATGGGAGCTATTTGATATAGTCACCCGATCTTGATCAAATTTGGCACAATTATTAATAAGAACACAAAACTGACAAATACCAACTTTTATGACAATTGCTGATAAAATTAATGAAGTTATTGAGAAAGTCACTGTTCGTGACTTTGATGTTTGTATGGGAGCTATATGATATAGTGGCCCAATCCGAGATATACAACGCCTGCAGTATATACAAGCCTACGTGCGAAATTTCAGATCTGTAGCTCTTACGGTCTCGGAGGAGTTCGCGTTGATCCAGACGGACAGACGGACGGACTGACGGACGGACATGGCTATTTGAACTCGTCTCGTCGTGCTGATCAAGAATATATATACTTTATATGGTCTGAGATGCTTCGTTCTATGCGTTGCACACTTCTGACCAAAATTAATATACCGTTTTTGCAAGGGTATAAAAATGCAAGAAATTGGGTTAGTATCATCCACTTCTTATCTGTGATCAGTATATGTAGCTAGTAATCTACTGCGTTTGATGCCTGAATGTCATTTTAACAGCTGAAATTAGAACTTATATAAAGCTTTTTCTCGATCGGGACTGTAGAATGGGGAGGGATTCTGGTATGGATGGATATTATCTACAAGGATATAATAATCAGAAGTATATATACACATTATTAAACTTTTGCTTTATATTTTAATGAATTGATATACCCTGCATAATTGCAGCTGTATATGATATCTCACTTTCCACTGGAGCTTTTAGAGCTTTCATGGTCGGCGCCACCGTGCACTGCTCAGCTGATTAGATACGTTATCAACTACGTTGTCAGGGAGGAAAACTTCCGAAAGACTCCCACTCATTGCCCCAACCAGGGCTAAGGAAACTTGCCACTTGATTATTATATATATTATAGTTCGATATTAATATATATATATTTATTACTTATCAAACAGTTTTAAAATGAAATACTTTTTGTTTTGTTGTTGAATTCTGCATGCAACTTTTATCAAAATGATAATTTTATTTTTATTCATTTATGAAAGATTTAATTATTTAATATAGCATTGAACTTATTGAAAATTGATAAATTGGAGAAAACATTACATAGAGCAGACGATTTTTATTATAAATTTGCTGTATATTGTGAATGATGCGCCTACTAAAACTTACATACCTAAATACCAATTCGATAAGATCAAATTGCTAATTTACAGAAAATCGAAACAAATTACCAAAGTTTAACATAATATTTAGATTGTCAAAACTCAGAAATCAGTTAAACAAATACAAAATGCACAAAAGTTGTAGTGAAAAAAAGACGGAAATAATCATATTTGATGTACATACATATATGAAAATATTGAAATTGTTATAGACTTATTCTAATTATTGTTAATTATTATTTTTTTTCTTTTATTTTTTTTCTTTGTATTTTTTGCAAATTTTTTATTATTTATTTGTGGTGTGTGAATTTTATTTTAAGTTTTTGATGTATGTAACTTTATTGTTGGACAGTTTTCGGGCTCGAATATTGTCACCTCGAGACATTTGTTTGAGCCTTTTGTTTACCAAAAACTTTAAACAACATCGGCTATTGCTTTGCTTAAATTTTAATGTGTATTATTATTCAGTTTGTATATTTTTTTTTATGTTTTTGTTATTTTTTTGTTTTTTTTTAAAGTTGAAAAATTATTATGGCTAAATTACATTTACATATAGATATTCTTCTGATCTCGGCAGTTAAAGTGGCTATAAAAAGAACTACTCAAAAATAATGTAAAACATTTCCTGTTTGTATATCGGTTAGCTTGATATTATATATAGTTTGAGGGGAGTAGGGTAAGGGCTATGTTTGGGGCTTGTAGATGGGCCGCTTCTAATCTATAAAAATAATCTTTTTTTTAATTTTCCATTAGATTTTTAAATGTTTTCTCGCTTTTCAAAAATTATCGAAAAAATTAAAAATAAAACAAATTTAGTGCATGCAAAACTGTGTGATACACCTGCTTCTCAAAATTTTCTTTTATAACTTGATATTGTTTTGCTTTTATGTCCTTTGGGCCCGCCACATCCTATTGCGCAATATCCTCTGACAAGCCCAGCACCTGATCCAATTGATGATCGTTAAACTCAAAGCCCTCTCCACTCATATTATAGTCATCGTTACACAGATCCCTCCAGTCCTGGTCGCATAGCAACGGGTTGCTGCCATACAAATACGAGATGGATGTCTTTCTGCTGTGAGAGCTGGCAATGCTGCCACATGGCTCGACTGTCTCCTGCGACTTCACAGTCTCCTCTTCATTCGACGGTGTTTCTGATGACGGCAATGCAGTAGATTCAATCAATTCACAGGCTCTAATGACTTTCTGTTTAGATGGTGAAGCTGCTGTTCCTCTGTTCTCGGTCAGACTGTTCTCATCGATGCCACTGTCACTGGAGGAGGCATCCGAATCGCATGGCGTCAGTCCCGGCGGCATAGAGTCATCCAGAGAGACAACCGAACCAGTATCTCCGGTATCGCACACGCTGCCCCCCGCATCGGAGCCACTCAATACAGGTGACAATTGCAAATTGCTACCACTTATCAAAGGATTATGGCGATAGTTGCGCAACATGGTCTCCGTGGTGGTGTGACACTGCAGGGGCGTAGTAAAGTCGCGAGCCACCGACTGGTCCATGGATTCATCATCAATTTGCATCGGTTCGACAACATTTTCGGCGGCATTCACCTGTATTATGTGGGGGTAGATAGTAGAAGGAAAAAAAGAAATAAATGTTAGTAAAAAGTATTAATCAGTTTGTCAAGTCACCAATTAGAGGCCTGCAAGAATTGAATTTAAAATTCCAATTGACTTCATTTGTACATTTGTAAATGGATCGATTTTCTTCTTACATTAACTTAGCATAATTATACTTAACAATTATCTTAAATTTACTTAAATCAAGCAATTTATAACTTAATAAGTCAGATTACAGCCCAAGTCTCTAAAGTATGCAACTTTTCGTCTATCTATGCCAATCTATGCAAATTCTCTAGAAGATAAAGCTCAAAGAGATTTTGAAGTGAACCTAAATAACTGGCTAAAGTCAAGCGAAAAACGGAAGCTCAAGCTACCACCATACCCCCCAGAGAGAATGAGACGGGGAAGAAGTACTTGACAGTCAAGAAGACACCCACAGCCAACCTAAAATGGAGGCCGCAATAAATCATATTTTAATGATGGCCTACTCCCACCACCTTTTGGCCAACTGCCTGACGGAATTGTGGTTGGCTCTTGTTCCGTCTTGAAATAGAATCTGACAGGGAGAAATATTAATAAGTTGAATGCAGGATTGACACACAAAGGCTAAGGCATACACGAGTGCGTTTCGTCTGCTATACAGGAAATGGTTTCACATACATAAATATCAATATCTGTCTGTCGCCTGCAATTTTCAATAACTTTTGCCTTCATGTTGATGGAAAACCAACTGGGCAGACGCTCATACCCATTGGCAGATGTTACAAATGGTTGGATTCTCATATTGCCCGTCATCATCATAAAGTTTATATGCAGACTATTGAACTCTACCCTCAGACTGAGAGCCTTTATTTGCAATGCTTTCAAATTGTTTGTTGTCTTCGATTGCAGCAAGCGCTAATTGCTCTTGTACATCAAATTGCTGCTGGAGTGAAAAGCGAAAGTGCTGTAAGTTGATCGATTGGCAAATGACTTGCCCAAAAGGGAAAGTCTGTCTTTAAGTAAATGGAGCAATAGAACAATTTAACTAGTTAAAGAATGACAGCAAAAAGGACTCGAAGAAGCTGGTAACACATTAACAGCAATTTCTTATCTGATAGTGACTGCTAAAAGCAGGAGCGTAGTCAAACACAAAGAGGCATTAAAACTGATAAAAAAAAACAATGGAAAAAAAACAAATATTATATCCTTAATTGATATCTGAATAAAGGTTGATAGCGTTTACTCGAGTAGAAACTCTTGAATGGAATACCCACTCTACAGTTTTTGTCCTTGAATCAAACAGGGCGTGTGCTTAGCGAAATTGTGAAAAATTCAGTTCGCACGCGCAATATCCCGCAGGACATTTATATAGCTAAAACCCGAATGCCACAGACGATGCCAACAATGCCCAAAAGAAATACAAAAATGTCTTGTAATAGGTTTTATTTCGTTTGATATATTGTTTGGCTGAAGCGGCACAGGCCACCATTCAACTAACTTACTAACATTGGCCCCACAAATATCTATAATAAATTATTAAACGGCACAATTGCTGCTGCCAACCAGAAAAAGGAAAAATGAACAGACTGCTCACAATAGGAGCACACAACTTGTATCTATTCTCATTTTGATGGACAGCTAAATAATTGGCATAAATAAGCATGTAGCAAATAAACGAATATACTTAAAAGGACTTCCGTATTGCAAGGGAATACGAATTTTCTTAGCTCCCTTTTTAAGGATTGCCACTGGGTATGATAAAATGATGAACCAAGATGATGTCTATCATCTATATATCGGATTTTACAAAAATCCAGAAAATAATATGTCTGAACTAACAAGAAATTCACCTTACCTAATAGAAACGACTCCTAGACGTAACTATCCAAAATTTTTGCTCAATCAAGTTATCTTACAGTCTCAAGGTGAGCGCAGTAAGGGTATAAAATGTTTGCAATTCCAAAAACTTCTGGGCTTCTGGGTCAATTTTTTTTTTACGTTTTGGTGAGCTGTGTAAAGGCATTTAATTGGATTTTTTTTTTATTACACTCAACACCATCAAAGGCAGTGTTAAGAAGGCCTAAAGTCGCAGGCAAGCAGAAGTTACATATTTGGCACTTTAAGTGAAACCCGAAAACCAACCACGCCCATGTGGACTAAAAGTCGAAAGAAACAAAAGTAATTAAAGGCAAACTTTGCTTATTCTTTCTTTCTTGCTCACTTTTACTTTCTATTTGGCTTAGAATTCTGCTGTCACAGCACACAGACGCATGCACACATACCCACCCACACATACAGCACACAACCAACAATCAAGGCCTTTCAATTTGGCGCACACATACACTCACACAGTGGTTGGCCCATTTCAGTTACAGTTTAAGTTTTCATTTTTTAGCCTCAATTGCGTTACGTAAGCAGACTCCAGGGACAGCAAAGGCAACATTTCAATTGAAATTGACTTTGCGTAAGGGCGGGATCAGGTTTTGATTCTTCCTTTTTTTTCTCCTTTATTTTATTTTCCCTTCAGCATACAAAAAGGATTGAAGCCTTAGGCCTGTGCACTTCAATTTTCATAAAGTGAAATCAATAACGAGGCGTACACGTGATATTATTTTATATACCTTTGTATGATTGGTAATTGTCAACGCGACAAACAAACATACATTTGGATGAATATCTGCCACTCGTGCGAGACTTCAATTGAGTATTCAGACGAAGTATGTTTGTCAGAAACAATTCCCAAAAGTTTTCATAAATTTTCCTAGTTGAACAACTTGATTTGGCTATAGAAAAAGATAAAGCAACATCAACATCATTATTTATGCCAATCAAAAAAGATTTTAATAAATTGCCCGACAAGATAAAACAAGAAAAAGTTGGCAGCACCCCCCATTAATCCATCCTCCCGCCATCGTCCACTTGTAGTGGATTAATCAATTCAACGCATAGAGAAGAGGCCAAAACATCAATAGAAACAAATATGCACATAAATCTATTTCGATTCCAGATGGACAGCCAGTTATAAGGAGACCGAGAAGGGAAGAATATGTTAAACGAGACCCGATTATATAGTCACAATGCCCACAAGAAATAGAAAACACAATAGGGTCAATTGGGTTGGAATGAGTTTGGGAGTTTGTTAGTTTACTGATTGATTTACTAAAATATTTATTAAAAGTTTTATTAAAATACTTTTTGTTTTTATAATCCACATTTATAGTTTATCATATATCGATATCATATCATATATAGCATATTGTATGGTATATTATATCTCTCTTTTTATAATATATTTTTGCATTAGTTGTTGCTGCTTGTATATAACTATATAGCACTATCTCTCTATAAGTGTATATATTTGTTTTGTATAATATTGCATACTTTGCGGCATTTACAGACTAAAATGGTTGTTTTACTTGTCCCATCATCTCGTTTATAATCGAATTCAAGGCTAATTTTCATGTATTTTGCTTAAAAATTTATGCTAAATTTTCATTCGTTTGTGTTACAACAAAAATTTGACTTAGTTGGAGGTATTTTCTGTTAGTTTTACTTTGTTTGTTTGTGTTGTTGTGGTTTGTTTGTTTTTATGGTTTTATTGTCCCAGTCAAATCTACAGCTGTCTGGTGTGAATATACATAATTGTTGCAAATTAACTAAAAGATTTGAGGGCATGACAACCAGGCATAAGTAATGCCCCTTGAAAATGACTAGACATTTGTATAATTCCGAGAAATTTACCCTATGGGCACCACAAACAAATGACAAATGAGTCTGTAGAGTCAAGAGCCAATTGTTGAGAGGTTAAGGTTACTATTTTCATTCACCCGGCATTTAACTTGCCAAAAACGAAACTTAAATCACGGCAACCTGTTGCCAAATATATATGTATGAATAAGTAAATTTATATCATTTTCTGTAATTAATCAAGTCGAAATGATGAGCAACAAGGAAACGGCATTTCAAATGAACCTCAAAAGTCTTGAGCCAAACTCTAGACACAATAGATGACTTTCAAAATACTGGAAACATTAATCAAAATCATCATCAGACAGCACGCCGCCAGTTCGAAAATACAAAAAAACCAAAAAGGGAAAGAAAGAATGAAATTCTCCTAAAATGCTTGTCACCTTGACTTAACTTTTTCAGCTTGAATTATGATGAGTTGGCTATATATCGAGTAAGGGATATGTTCAGTTTATATGCGTCTTCATGTGTATGTTTGTGTGTGTGTGTGTTTGTGTAGTTCATATTTGCTAGCCACAAAAGTATAGCTAATATATACTAAAAAAATTTACTTAACTTTATTTTTAAAATTGATTTTTTTACTCGTCTGAAGCAATTTGTTCATTTTGAGGTATATATTTATTAGGCTGACGCTCATAAGTATGCTATAGAAAAGTGACACACAACATTTAGTTAGTTTACTCTAGTATTTAGCATTTTGTAGTATGTTTTGCTTTCATTAGAGCTATGCTTTCATTTTATTTAGTATTTTGTTCGTATTTGTATATTTATAAATGCGAGACACATACAACAAGATTTCGAGGTAGTAGGGAGGACAGGAAATAAAGAAATAAAAACATACGTTTTCATTATTTTGCACATTACAAGGTAAATGATTTTTGTAGTAGTTATATTTGTAAGTTAATTTCGTCTTCTCTTTGGTTGTTTGTCGTTTGGTTGGTAAACTTTAGTTTGTTCAAAAAAGGGTCTTTGCGCACAACATTTACTCTAGAGGGATTTGTGTATTGAACTATCAAAATTGTATTTATCGTTTTTTTCTTGTGTTATTTTTGTATATTTTAGTTAAGTTTTGTATGTATATATTTTAGTTTAAATATATATTTAAATATATAATGTATGTATATGTGTATACACGAGGTATATTTGGTAATTGCAATTGTGCTTTTACAACACTCACTGGCAGCACACACACACACACCGATGAGTGGGTGTGCATGGATGTGAGTGTGTGTGTGTGTGTATATATGTACTTATGCATGTACTGAGGTATATGTGGTATATTTTTCATTTGTTGTTGCATGTTGTATGTACGTTATCTTGTTCGTTTCTCATTCTCGATTCCCTCACATGTTCACTATAAAAAACTGTTTGCACTCCGTCGCTATAAAGCTATATCTTTCTGGATTTCTCTCTGAGAACGAAACTCCCCCGACCATCCTCTAACCGACAAAACTCTTACCCTCATACATAACGGCATTAAAAAATTTCAACTAAATCTTCATTCTTGGGTTTTTTTTCTACATTTTTTTTAAAAATATTTGCTACAGAAATTTGACTTTCGCATTCTGAATACTATACTTTATAGTAGTAGGTATTAGTTATTATATATCGATATTCATTTTTGAAAGATTAGGCATATGAGTTGATTAATTTAATTTAGTTAAAGCCACATCGATTAATATTTGAGAGTTTTTACTTTTAATGGATTTCACTTTTCCAAATATATTGAAAAAGTCTGCCTGGTGTTATTCTGTCTAAATTTAGGAATTTATTTTACTTATTTTTGGTTTTTGCTTTTTTTTTTCATTTTGTGTATATAATTTTTGAGAGTTTCTGGCTCACAGTCTTTTCGGGCTATAATTATTCATATTCATTTTATATATATATATATATATATATATATATATACACTCAACTTTCGAGTCGACTGCAAGTGCTGACCGACCGACTCAATGATTATCGAGAGGAGAGAAAAAAGTACTCTAAATTGTCTGGTATTTTTGGTATTTGTCTAGTTAATTACTTAAGAGTCATTTGCCATTACAATCATTCTATTCATTCCATTCATTCGAGTCGTCTTACTTATCGTTTAAATACTATTTATGTAATAGGACTTTGAGGATTGCTTATCAATTTTTATCTAAGTGTTACGATGTGTTCGATTTCTATAAATCTATATATCTATACTATATCATTTTCCTAGTCAAGCGTCATTGCGGTTGGTTTTGTTGTAAACTGGGTTGATGGGAACACATTTGGCTTTCGTTGAGTGTTTCTTTTTTTGTATTTAGATATATTGACGATTTTTATTTTTGGAGGTAGTTTGTTTTATATTTGTTTTGTGATTTCCGCATATTATGCGAGGTAGTTGCGGTTATTTTTTTGTCTATATAGACAACAATTAAATCTTAATTAGATTTTGTTTTCGTATTTCATTTACCTCACCCATGGATTTGCAAGCAAATTGAAATGAAACAAACCGAAAAAAGGGGGCAAAAAGAAGTGGGTAAAAGAAAGCAGCAAATCTTTAACATTTGTAAAAAAAGAAAAAGAAAATCTATTTGAAATGCAAATGTAGACAAATATTTACACAATGACGCAAAAACAACGCACTCCGTGTGTCTGTGTGGGTGTGTGAGTGCGTGCGTGAGTCTTTATTTGTGTGAGCCTACAAATGGCGTCGGGGTCGAGTTTGGGAGCTGCGCTCGTGTAGCACATAAAAACAGAAGCTTGTTACATATACAGAAGAGACACGTGCCACCCACAAAATCAAAGAGAGAGCGACACATGCAAAGAGAATGGTTCGAACATAGAGAGAAAGAGAGAGAAAGTGAGAGAGAAAATCCTGCTTCTGCTCCTTGAGCCTAAATGAAATGAAAGTGAAAGTGAGAGTGAGAACTGAGCGAAACGTCAGCTGTAGGCTCAGAAAGCAAAGTATGAGCTACATTAAAGGATAGACACTGATAGCATTGGTATTTGTTAAGGACGAGGTGTAAAATCAATACTGAAACGAAACGAAACGAAAGGAAAGGAAATGAAAATGGAAAGGGAAAGTAGCAAAAAGTATAACCGAATGCCTGGTAAGCTTAACACACAAATGCGGCACGCGCTGCCTTTAGGCATAGAAATAGGCAATAAAAGAATGCTAATATGATATATGAGTGAGCCCACAAGAAGTGAGAATGAGGTGGAGAAAATCCTAATAGGATAGATGGAGTCAAAAAGAGGATTCAATGGGCCAACTAAAGAGTAGTGTCAATATAGTTCGCAGCCGTAGTTGAATTGTGTGTGTGTTGCCTACCTTCAGGCGCGGTTTATTGTGAATTATTTTAAACTTCGTATCGAAACATGAGTTGCGTGTAAATTTTTGTTCTGTTTTTTTTCTTTTTTGGTGTTTCGTTATTTGTTTTCGAGTTTATATTTATGATTTTAGCTTATATCAGAAAATCAAACTGAATGTGCGTCAGACATGCCACGAACCACAAACAGAACGCAAGTTAATTAAACTTTGGGCTCCAAGTCTTTGGCAGAATGAAAAATTTGTTGTGTAATGAATGGTGGAAGGACCAACCGTTCGTTAAGTCGCCCCCTCATCAATCATCCCATGACCTCCCTCATTCATGTCTCGTCTCTGTCATGCCTACAGAATGTAGGTCAGTACATGACAGTCAACATATATGAAAAATCGATAGAAAGGGAGGATTAGAATTTATGTTATTTTAAAGTTAAGAAAACCAAATATAAGCAATAAACGAAATAAAAAGTAATCATTTTCATTGGGTTTTGTTGTTGTTCTTAATGTCGTTTTTTTCTAATTTTTTGTTGTATTTATGTATTTTTAAAAACAAAACTAAAAATTAATATAGATATATGTGTAAATTAAAAGCTGCTCATCCAAAATCCAGGTGGGCTTAGTCGAGTAAATATTATTTCTTACAAAAGCCTTCTATGGCCAACCGGAGGATGTTTCCAAATTTACTTTTACTTTTTTTTTTTGCTTGCTGCCCTAGGAAAAGCTTAGAACATTAGGATTGATTGATTGTTGTTGTTGTCTCTCGCTTTTATGTGTTTTTGTTCTTTTGTTTGTTAATTGCTATATATGTAAGTGTGTCTATAATGTATATTCTATAATTAGGGACTACAGCAGCTGATTTCTATAGCTTGACTTTGTTTTACTTTCTTTTAATGTTTATCTCCTATTTTGTTTAATATGCAAGAATTTCAGCTAGCTTAGTTCTTAAAACTTTTACATTTTCATCTGCTATTTTTGTCATTGAATTTTGTATTCTCATTTTGTACGTTCAGCGCTCGAATTTGAAATTTTTGTTTTATATTTTTCATCTTTTGCAAATTTACATTTAGATTTTCTTTACTATGTTTGTTGGTTTTCGTTTTCTTTTGTTTTGAGAAAAAAAAAAGGTAAAACAACAATAAAAAGTTGAATAAAGAATTTCGAATTCGAAACACAAAACATATTTTGGGTTTATCCGGCTGTTTTTACTTTATCCTGCCTACTTCGTTCTCCTGTTGCTTCTCTTTGTCCTCAGTCAAATCGCTTACACATCTAACAAATTCCTTTAACAATTTAACGAAAAAAAAATCTTATTAATTCAAAACCTGATGCCATAATATAAAACAAATCATAAACAAATTAGAGGAAATAAAATGTGAAACAAAAGCAAATGCTATCACAGTGGAAAAAAGAAAACTGAATTTGTTTTTGTCATATTAGAATTTATAGTGTTTTTTGTTTTTTGTTCACAATTTTATTGCAATTTCTATTATTATTATTATTTTTATTCTTCTTGTTGTGATGCTTTTGGTAGTCACGTCTAGAACCTATTTACTTTGCTGTTGTTTAGTTTCTTTAATTTTAATATTTTAATTATTATATGATTATTATTTACAACAGAATATGCTCAACAGAATATAACAACATTGGCTTATGGTCAACTTAAAAACGAAATCAACAAATCGCGCCAAGCTAAAAACTTACAAATTAGAGATAACTTTTGCCATATCGATCGCCGATGCCAATGCCGACACCGATATCGCTTACTATTTTAAATAGTCTACAAAATTTTATAAATTTAAAGTCTGCACACAGCTGCATCGGGGGCAGCACACACTTACACTAAACGCTATAACTAGATCCAAGACTATATAACTTTAAAAACTAGTCTAAAGACTAAAGCTAAGACACTCCAAAAGAGTTTTGTTTTTGTTTTTTTGTTTGCCTTTTTCTGTTTTTCTGTTTTTGTTTTTGTTTTGTTTGTCGTTTTGCTTTTCAATTTCATTTTGTTTTTACTATATATAAAATCGATCCATTTACAAAGACAAATTGCAGAGATGGGTTTTTGTCCATAGTTGAAACGCCTTCCCCAACATAAGCTGGGTTGGGTTCAGTTGGATTGGGTTTTGGTTTAAATGGCAGGAGACTCTCTAGACTTGGGTTTTTAGACTTTAGCCAGCTGCTTTTTGGGCCGCATGGGCACAATGCAGTAGCCAGCACTTATATCACGTCCACTGACCAGTAAATTCTTAAGCACCGAGTTGGATTGCTGCTGTTGCTTTTGCATCTGCAGCTGCTTGCTCTCCGTTGTGGCTGCTGCCGCTGCCGCTGCTGAGGCAACTACTGTTGCCGATGTTGACCAACGATCGCCTGACGTTCTCTTCGAAGCCTGCGTTTGCTGTTGGCTTGAATCCTTGCCAATTAGCTGCTGCAGCAATTGTGGTGATTGCACTTCTAGGCTCACGTTGCCGCTCTTTAGACGTTTGGATTCGATGGGATTTCCTGAACTTGTCTGTGTATTTAAATGACGTTTGTTGCCATGACTTTGTTGTTGCTGCTGTTGTTGGGGCATTACAGTCTGCAATATTGTTGTTGTCCGACCATGTGTCGGTATGGGTGCTTTACTTTCCACTAGACGTATGGTTGCCTTGGTGGTCACTGGAGCAATGGTGGTTCCATTTAATAGCTTCATGGCTGGCTGTTTGCCTGTTGGCATTATCAGCTCATGCAACTGATCCTGTTGTTGCAACATTGCCTTATTGTTTTGTATAGTTATCAATGGCACAGAGTTAAGAATGATATTCTGTTGCTGTTGTTGCTGCTGCTGTTGCTGCTGCAGTAGCAATTGTTGCTGATGTTGTTGCAACAATTGTATGGTGGCCACTTTATTGGCTGCCATTGGTAAAGGTGAGATGGATGGACTGCTGCTCGTTGTGGCATCTGCCACATGCATCTGCAGCAATTCACTCCAATCTAGTGTTGTGGCTAAAGTAAAAGAAGAGAGCAAAAACGTTTAGTTAAGAATCATATTAATCTCTCTTTACTCTCTCTATTATTTTTCGTGGAAATATGCAAGCTTATCTGTTGTTGCTTTCGTCATATAATTTATTGACAATTTTTTATTCCTCAGCGAAAAAAAATTAAAAAAAAAAAAAAACATAATTCCTTTGCCCATGACATTGATGCTAATTTAAAACAATAATATTTTGTTTGCGAAGAATTGAAAGAAACATTTTCACAGTGTGTTGCCAAGATGTAGATGTATCTATATACAATATATAGACATGATATATATATATAAATTAACATATATTTGTGTATATATATGTATATATTTACTCTTGCCGTTGAACATGCATAAATCAGCAAAGCTTAAGTCGCAGGCATTGGAATATTAGTGAAATATTCAAAATGAATTTTGATTTGGAAAACGAGCTGCTGTCAATGAAAGCAGAGATAGAGAGCCAAGTGACACTATGCTCTGATTCTCTTGACAGGCGCGGGCGAGCATCAATCAAAGACAATGGAAACGTAACCTAACCGAAGGCCCTTTCGCTCGACTTGACATGTGTCAAAAGGTAAGAGAGCAATGTGTGAAAATTATGCTTAATTATTTAGACACTCCCCGGAACCAAAAACGAGCAAAGTAAAAGAACCAAGAAACAAAAAAAAAAAAAAAAAGAACGCCTAGACCCACATCAATTAGCTCTCCCGCAGCTTCAACGTGACATCTTCAACACAAAGTGTGTGCATATATAAAATTATATATAATATACACACTCACACACACACATATGAAAAGTTTTGCTTATGGTTTTCTTTTAGCTATTTTTACATTGTAGGCGCTCTAAGTGTGTGCGTGTTTAGAAAAAGAATGAAAAATAAATAAAAGAAAGGAAAGTTTGTGGTTATTTTTAGTCACTCATTGGCCATAAAAATTAGGCCTCTTCCAAATGCGGGAAAAACGGATAAACGGAAAAAATTGTCAACGCCACGCACACACCTCACAAACACACTGCTGTACATTCCAAACAAAACGTCAGTCACTAATTTTAGTTATTGCATATTTTCACTTTCCACTGACTGGTGAGAGATATTTAAATACTTACAATCCTTGCTATAGTCATTCTCAAATGCATCCTCAATGGAATGACATAGGCTGGGTGCCATTGTCACCTCATATTTCTCTTTTTTGCACTCGATGCTAAGGCTTAACAATTGCTGTTGCTGCTGCTGCTGCTGTTGAAGTTGCTGTTGATGTTGTTGTTGCTGTTGCTGCTGTTCTTGCAATTGCAATTCCTGTTGCAACTGTTGCAAACGTTGTTCAGACACACAGTCATCATCGTTGGCACCATTGCCATTGCTCAAAATAGAGAGCGTTCCATTGCCTGTGCCACAAAGCAGAGCTGCCAACTCGCTTGTATCGCTGGCAAACACATTTGATTGTTGCTGCTGCTGTTGCTGTTGATGATGATGTTGCTGCTGCTGCATTGGTGACGGTGATAACGACGATACTGTCGATGCCGGCGATGAGCATAAAGAGTTGGAAAAATGCTGATGTTGTTGCTGCTGCTGCTGGAGAGTTGTTGCCGTTTGCTGTTGCTGCTGGTAAGTGTTATTACTATATTGTTGCTGCTGCTGCTGTTGTTGTATTGATTGCAATTGCTGTTGCATGGCATCGATATCCTTCGGCACCATTGTCTGCAGATCTTCGGGCGGACACCACATGAGATCTGTCTCTGTAAGCAGGGGCATATCATCGCCCATGGGTATATAGGGGGCACGCATGCCGAAATCAACGAACGAGAAGTCATCTTCCTGAGTCAGTGAATTGGGACTGCATAACGATGGCAGACTACTATCCTCAGGACTCTGAAAAGTACAAGAAATTACAAATAAAATACCATTTACTTATTGTAAAGTATATAAATAAATTACCTTGGATGTTATGCTGGGTGAATGCAAGTGTTGTGAGCAATTTGTATCGTTCGATTCCTCACGATAGTTAAACAGGGGATCAATGTTGCTGCTGCTATTGCTATTATCGTGATGATGGTGATGTTGTTGCTGCTGTGATTGCTGGTGGTGATGCTGCTGCTGCTGATGTTGCTGTTGATGGCTGTTGCTGTTGGGACTGCTGCCTGGATTGCTATTTGTATTGCTTCCGCTACCGACTCCGGCTGTTGCTCTAGCTGCTGTATGCGGGCTGAGGGGACTGTTATTGCTGGTATAACTGCCACTGGGACTGTTGTTGTTGGGACTGTTGCTGCTGCTGGTATTATTGTTGTTATTACTCTGATAGTGTTGACCACTTGCCGTTGTCGAACACGTTGTCGAATCTAGGGAATTGATATCATCGGGCAACAGACATGTGCCCATAAGACCAACTAGCATATCGCCAAAGGGTGTATCATCCAGCTGAATGCAGGCAGTTGCGGCCAAATGATGTGACAGATCATCAGGTTCTTCTTTAAGCACTGCAAATCAAAGAGAAAAACAAGAATCGGTCAGACAATATAGTGTTAAATTTGTTTTTTTTTTGTGTTTTTTGTAAACTTTTAGTGCTCTATTGCTAAATGCGAATATCTGGCGCCGCCTCTTTCAAAATGTTAATTAACTGCACAAGCCAAACACTTGACTTCGACTTCAACTTGACTATCGAAAACTTTTGCTGGCCCCAAAATTTCATTCATTCATCGCTTACACTTCTCTCCGTCACATACCTCACCCCTAGCTAGCTAGTTCTCCTGGCTGCCATCTAATTGACAGCTTTCAATTGAGTCTAATTGAAAATTGTTTTCGTTTTTTTGTGAATTTGTCGATTTATGCACCATACATGCCCCTGGTCTCTACTTTGTTCTCTCTTCCCCATCTCGGCAACAATCATGATTTTTTATTAGTACCTCAATTCTCTCACGCGCTCTCTCTCTCACTCTATCACAGCTGAGAGGGGCTCATTAATCAACAATTTGGAAAACTTTTCCTCTGTTATTACATTTGTTATAGTTAGTTATAAGTGCAAATAAAGCAAAACAAAATAGTTCTAAATTTAATGAATTGTAAATAATTTCTACTGGACCAGCTGCTTTCTTAACCCCATCAGGTCTTATCAGGCAAAGATCTTGACTCCGATTGATTGCGGTTATGAGCGTCAGAAGCCGCCACTGGCCCGATTGCAACTATCTACCTATAATCTAAATATGTGCATATATGCATACACCTGTATTACACACTCACAAATATATATAGAAATGCAAATAGGAAACCGGTCTTAACCGACTGTGGCAAAAAAAAAAATCAAACTGACACAAGTGTGACAAAGTAAATGGACATTCAAATGCATTTACATAGGTGCAGTACAATTGCGAGTTTTTAGTTCCACAAGTAGCCATAACGATCCCATAAATAAGACTTTATACTGACAGCTATGAACAAATAAAACTAAAAAGAAACCTTTTCACTGATATCTAAACTATCTTCTAAAATAGTTGATCCTAATGCGGCGCCAGATATTAAGTTAAACAACTGTGATAAGAGAATGCTGACCATAAAAAGGAAAAAATTTGGGGTAACACTAAACAAAAGTGTTGGAAAATCGAATTTGAGGGGCTGGTAGTGCCCATAAAAGGCAATTATAAGTAACACTAAGCCAAAGTGTTCATCAATGATTCTTCGCTGTTTCTAGGTGTTTCTATTATATGATTATATTTGATTTTATACAATTCAACTAAATAATCCTTTATCAAAGTTGTCTATCTAATCAGCATTTTGTTTGCTGGCAAACCTTTATCAATCAGTTATAGTTATACCTCACTCTCTCTCTCTATCCATCTCTTGTTATGTTCATTTTACTGCAGTTGTGATTGCCGCAATCAAAGGCAAATTAAGAATATAAAGGGCTTTGCACAGCTTTAAGTTGCAGTGTTTTTTGTCTTGTTTTTTAATGCCATATATAAGTAAGTATGTGCATATATAGGGCTATCTCATTTACTCTTACTAAATACGGTGAGTAGGTGCATGCATTCGACACAAACAAATTAATTAACAATGCATCACGACCAAAGGCTTTCTATTCACTACCTTCCACTCCTCTCTCTCTATCTTTCTTTCTCATTCTATCTATCTATCACTTACAAAATGAGTCTTATAATTATGGCGCTCGAGTGCTACTCGAGTCGTCGTTGTTCTTTTTTATACTTTTTGTCTTTATTTTTTGCAAACTATAATACAATGCAGTTCCTCTATATAACAGGGGATATCTCGTTGGTTCCATGGGGGGTTTATGTACATAGACTTTCGAGTACTTTTTTCATGAAATATTTACTAAGTGTTTAAAGTGCAAGGCCAGTGTCAGGCATTCGATATGAATTGCGTTTAGCGTCTGGCTAACAAACTGACAAAAATTAACAGAAAACTAGGCCTACACGGACAGTGTGGATATTACTGTGTGAGTGTGTGTGTGTACGTGTGATGGTTTTGGGGCAAGGTTAATAGTTAACAACAAGCTAAAACTCAACATGTTCTGGTGACGCAGCATGTGAAAGGCATCTCTGCACTTGAACCACATTCAATGCACTTGAAAAACACACAAGATAAATATATTCTCGTGTATATTGTAGTAGGTGAATTTTCGATTTTGAAAGGAGAGAAATAAAAAAAAACAGGTTGAACCATTTAAATATGAAAAGTAATTCTCATGATCAACGCGTGACGAGGAGAACACGACTACAACACGACCGGCAGACCAAGACTAAGTATTCTCAATTTAAATAAATTTATGTCATCATCTGCAATTGAAAGCAAACAACCACACCAAGACGTTTCGTTTCGTTTCTTGTGTGTGTGTGTGTGTGTGTGACGTAGCTCCAAATCAAAATTGGAATATATAAAATAATAAATGTTTGCCAGTGTGTGCCCCCGGACATAAGTACTTAAGAAGATGCGACTAAGGATTGGGAGTAGAACGGGAACGGAGCGTGATTCTCGCATTTTATGTAAGTTGAAAACAAAAAACATCATTAAATTGTATGTGTCTCTTACAACAAACAAAAATCTAATAAAAATACTCAAGTAAGGGTATTCGTATTCATATCAGTTTTGAACTTGAACCGCCTAGAAGACGATGTAGAACAATCAGCTGGGCAGCATCCAGGCATTAGGGCAGCATTTGAGCATTTTTGATTAGAGTCCGAGCGAGTTGTTTGGTTTGGGGCGGCAGTTTGCTGACCCGATCACTGTGCGTGATCATCACGATAGGGCTGCGCGTTATAACGTCATACGATTTGCCATCGATACCAAAAAAACCAAACCAAAAACCAACAACAAATTGCCATTGGCTAGTAGAGAAAAAGGGAGGGAGTATGGCGAATGCCTACCTAGATAGGGGAAGTAGGCGGGGGATGAGGTAGTGTAACTATAAACGTGTTTTTGTTATTTATGGCCGTTCTTGTTATCATTACAAATATTTACCTCTCTTTTATAGATTATAAATGGGATAAGAACATAAAGTAATTATTATATGTAGTGGGCTTGGGAAAGTGGTGGGGAGGAAGTAAAGTCTACTTCCAAATTTATTTGTGTGTGTGTGTGTGTGTGTGTTTTGGGCTTTATCAAGGCCGGCTAAACATGGATTTCCTTCCACTTTAGTTTACCAGGGCATCGAGAATTGAGTGTTATCACTCTTTCCGTTGTAATGACAGCCGATTGAGTGTTACAAACTGATTAAATTTAATAAGTGGAATTTTTATTATTTTTTTTCCTATTTTTTTTTTAATTTAAACAATAGGAAAACTACCTCAAGGAAAAATAAAAACAAACATAAAACAATAAACAACACCTGGAGAGCTAAGTTACACTAATCAACACACAATTTATATTCGTTTAGCGCCACTTGAAACTGAATATGTGATGTAAAATCTTTGAAAATACTCAATGAGTATTTCAAAAAAAAAGATTGCCAACGTTTACTACATAGATGATCAATGAATTGGTATTAATAAGTAATATGCGTTAACTTGTTGCTTGGTGTTTTTCTTTTTTTGGTCATAATGGAAAGGAGATGAATTTGATTTCTTTAAGCAAAGTATTTCCCTGTTTATTTATGTGCCACGAAACCAAAATAAATATAGAAAAAGAAAAAAATAAAAAAAGATTCCACACAAGAAAGAAAAAACTGAACCAAAATGTCAACAGCAAGAATAAAGAACAGAACAAACGAAAGGAAAAAAATAGATAAAATAGAGAAAATTGAAAGCGATTTGTGAGAAGAGAAGAAGAGAAGATGTTGATGCTGCCAAACATTGGACATACACTTGGATCTCCCTTCAACGGGAATGTTATGGCATGATTTAGAAGGGGGCATGGGGTGCTGTGTGGTAGGTGCTGGCAGGAGAAAGAGACACATGCCAGACAGCCGCAGCCGCAGCAGCAGCAGCAGCAGCAAAGCCTGATCCATGGCCAGGCCTTGGCACACGCGCCAAAATTTTACTTTTTTTGCTCTGGACGACAGGCACCATCACTTAACATATTAATTGGCTCAAGTTAATATTCATATTTTTGGTTTCTGCTGCTGCTACTGGCGTTCTTTTCTCTCTTTCTCGTTCATTTTTGTCACCAAATTGTGTGAATATACATAATATAAACATGAATATGGAATATATTGTATTCTGTTCTCTCTCTCAGATGTCAAAGCGAAATGTATTCTTGCAGTGTATGTAATCTCGATGGGAATGCGTAATATCAACAATATGACATGATTATGACATAAGAGAAGGGGGCATATATATTGAGAAAACAACAACAACCGAGTGCAATTGCAAACCGGCAAAAAAGTTATGTACCATATTATATACGCTAAGTATACACAAATATGGAGCTCATCATGTAAGTGTGTTTGTGCCTTTATCAGGCGAGGGCTAAAAACTTTGTTTACAAATTGCAATCCGGTTTTCTATACCCTGCAAGCGGAGACTATAACAGAGTATATCTATATCACATAGAGTGATATAGAAAGACAACAAGAAAATTGTTACATCAATTTGACCAAAACCTAAATCAGTCCTAATGAAAATATTGTAAAGAATAAAAATGTATTTTCAATAGAGAGAAATATCAAGTCGTTGCCTTAACTTGAACATGCGGAATAAGTTTCATTCTGATTGTCTTTAGAAATAATAAACGTACATAGTTTTGTTTGCGCAAATTGCGGCCTCAGTTTTCTTTTTTTTTTTTGTTTTGTAGATAAGGCATACTGACTAAATGCCTGACTGACCAACTGACTAACTGCTTGACTGAATGACTGACCAACCATCTGGCCTGCCCAATTAAACCTCGCTGTAACGACAATGCGTCAAATCACATCAAATAGTTTGCGCACGTCATAAAACCTCTTCACATTGTAGTTGCACTTTTTTGCTATTTTTTTTAGAATTTCTAAATAGGCAAACCCTAGTCACTATAAATATATATACAATATATAAACGTACATAAAAATGAATATGTAGTATTTGTGTATATAAGTTGACTTTAGCCTTGATCGCTGCTGAGCTAATGCACTTTACTAGAATATACCGGCAAATGGCACTTCAAAAATTGAAATATTGTGAATCTTTCCGGGTTTATGTTGTTTTATACCACAAAACAGTATGACGAATTTGAAATTTGCCATATCGAATCATAATCAGTTAGAGAAAAATGTCAAGTTTGGGTAATTTTGATGGCTAAACAAAAAAAAAAACAACTTGTGATGTATAAAGTGGTCAGGGAAAAACTGCTAATGAACACTAACCCTCTATATCTACATAGATATATTTAAATGTTTACTCACTTATATATTTCACTAATCTATATATCATTGATTATTCGAAAATGGCAAAAGGGCAAGTCTAGATCAAACTAAAAGTACTAAAGCGAATTTGCGTTTTATTTAGTCAACTTACGTGTAGATATACTTAACGACAATTTTTTTTTCCTTCAACAATTTGGCATTCATAATTTTGAGCCATAAAAAAAGAAATGCTAACTTTTTTTCCTAAAATAGGCTATAATAAAAATAAAAATCCCAGCGACATCCCCATATCTGATATGGCCAGATAAGAGCTACGCATGAAAAAATAATTAATAGAACTACGAAAATTTTAGTTGAATGCAAAATGCAAAATAAAAAAACAGACTAATTTTCCATTCAGTTTTTTTGTCAAGTGGAATTCTATCTTGAAATGTTTCCCAAGTGAATGGAATTTTTTTCGTCGATTTTTGTTTTTTACACTTTGTGACTAATTTCAATTAGTTATTGGGTTTTACTTACTTGTTAAACCTCGACCATCATCAGCAAATGATAGAAATCCTTTATTCATATCTTGCGTTTGTTGTTGCTGCTGTTGCTGTTGTTGTTGTTGTTGTTGTTGCTGATGAAGATTCTGCAATGATTGATTGCTAGATGATAAAATTGCAGCCGTTGTTGTTGTTGTTGGTGGCAATGTTTGCTCAGCGGCGGCAGCAACGACTGCAGCAGCAACGTTGAATGTTGTTTTTCTCAAATTCACTGGCAATGTTGCTGATGTAGCTAATGTTGTTGTTGTTGTTGATGTTGGTGTCGGTATTGGTATTGGCGTCGGTGTTGCAGCAGTATTTCGAAAAACCGAAGCAGTCACCGATTTGGGACGTTTCTCTTCGAGACGCAACAAATTTGTACTATTGTTGTTGTTGCTTATGATCTGTGAAGTTATGGTACGTGGACCAGGCGAATGATTTTCACGTTTTATTAGCAGCAATTCGGCGGGCAATTGTTGTTGTTGCTTTATATCGTCGATAGTTGCAGTAGCAATTGTTGATGTTGTTGTTGGTTTATTTGTTTCCTCAATGATTTCTTTAGTATCAATTAGTTTGGTTTTATCAATATCGATGATTGTTGTTGTTGCTTTGGTTGTTTCGTGAATTATTTGATTTTCGTTTAATTTAGCAGTTATTATTGTTGTTGTTTCTGGATTTGTAGAGCTGTTGCTGTTGTTGTTGTTGTTGGTGGTGGTGCTACTGTTGTTATTGGCTTCCGTTTCAGATGATTCCTTGATATTCTCACTTGCCGCCGTTTGTTGTGCAAGGGAATAAATCTCATGTTTATTCTCAAGATTACTGCAAACAAAGCAAATGATGCACAAAACGCGTTTTTCATAATGATATTCATCATATAAATGAAATGAAAATGAAATTTTTTTCGTTGCACTCGTTTGTTATAACACCACACAGCAAGAAAAGCTCGCGATTTTAATTCGATTTTTTCTTCAGATTAAACACTTGGAAATTTCAGTAGTACCGAGTACCGACTCAGTGTAGATATGAGGAGGTTAGTAAATTACTAATTAGCTATAACTATGTGTAAGTTTATGTTCTATTAATGAGCCGAATTGAGCCAAGTTATTAGAATTTGCCTTTGGTTATCAAAAGAGAGTATACATCAGCAGTTGTTTAAAGGTAATGGACATTATTTTTGTAGACTTCCAATTTATTTTTTTGCCAATGGAAAAGTTTCCTAAAACCGCGTATGATAAGCAGTTTAACCAAAAGGCAAGAGTACTTTCGCCTATTGCAATTTGTTGTGTCATTGTTCACTGCATATCGATTACCCCTAATGACCCTTGGTCATTCATCTATAAATGCCCTCCGATTTAGCTTTTGCAGAGGGGTCTATCAATTATCCACACAGAGTATTTGTAGTCTGATAACACGGAAACTACCAAAAGTGGGTGTGTCAGCAGCAACAGCAACAACAACAACACTCATCTATGCCCAACGAATATAAAAAATCGCAAAAAACAGAATTCGAACCGGACCCAGATTGATAAGAAGTCACTCCTATTATCTATCTAGTAATCTTTCAAGAGCACTGAAGCAAAAAAGAAAGAGAAGGAGGGAAGGGGGCCGAGAAGCACGGCAACCAAATCAAATTAAGGAAAAACGAGAATTTCGCTAGACCAAAATTAAATTGTACGACTCTAAAAATGTTGTTGTCATCGACTTCGTCGGTTTTTTTTTTTGCCAGCTGATAAGATATTGTTAGACTACGTTAAGCGATCGGCCGACTTGGCTAGCCCACTGGCAACTTTTATGAACATGTGAGTGTGAACTGTGCATGCATTCAATGGCTGAGAATCAACAGTTAAATGCGTGAAAAGACCGTGAGGCCCCCGTGAAACCCCCGTGGAATGCCCTAACTGATGCGTAGGACGCTAACGCCGCTAACGACTGATCGCGATAATGGCCTGATGACGGCCCTCATCACACGATTGCTCTATTTGTACATTTGGCCGTCAAGTGCTGGAAGCACTTAAATATTATTTATAATTTCACAAACAACAATTTTTTGGGGGCTCGTCCCTCTGGTGAAATAGTAGAAAAGAAGGCGTCTGCCTACTGAGGGTAGCTATTCTATATACATAGGTGCATATGTATATGTATCGAACCATCATTGACGTGAAGGGTTTTTTTTTATGATGATGACAATGCGCTGATGATGATCTACTTGAGAGCTAATGGACACTTCAAAAATGGTGACCAGCCCACCTTAAAGCCAAGGTTAAATTGAGGTTGTTACGCAATTAACAATCCAAAAGCAAAAAGAAGGCCAGAACCTTTTTTTTATAAAAAAGGGGAGTATATAGATCGGAATAACTGTCTAGGGAGATAATTTCCAAGTGATTGTGAAATTCAATAGAATGGAACGTTATGGAAAGACGCAGCAAAGAGACACACCCACCTATCTAAAAGGTAACAGACTCTAAGCCAATTTAAATACTGTTAGAAGATGAATCTATATAAATTACTTTACAGACACACAATACATAGACAGCGGTAACTACAATAGATACAAATAATTGCTACACATCTTTGTCAATTGTTTTTTCTGGTTATAGCCAGTTAAAACCACACAAAATACATTTCCAAAAAAATAAACAAATGCTTACATCATTTTAATTAAACTAATACTAGCCAGAAGAGGTATACTTTAAAGGGGCAATTGAAAATTTAAGATACTTGAATCTATGTAATATTATGATATAACCTCTTTTCCTATGCCTAATCGAAAAAATTCCATTCCAAGCTGATAAACGCTTATGGCATCGACATTTTTGATACTCTTCCCTTGCCTATTTAGTCAATGCTTTTAAATGAAGTGTACGCGAAGTCAGCAAATTGTATTCCGATCGCGTGATTTATGGCATATACGTACATATGTTTGTATGTAGGTAAGTTGAGACGACTCTCTTTCACACATGCTCAAATACACTCAGATATACTCAGACTCAGACATGTGCAGCGAAGACTTACTCTCGGATACACACACTCAGGTGCATACACTCAAGTCGGCACGCTTTTCTACTTTTTACACAAATTAATTATATTCTAGAGGTTGAGTACATAAATACAATATTCCCCGGAAAGTTGGGGTTAAAGTAAATAAGCCTAGCTAAACAAAACATTACAGAAAAAACAAAAGCACTTAAAAGCTTATTAGCAAAGGCTAAGACAGACATCGAGTTAATTGACAAAAACAAAACAATAATCTGTTACTAATATATTTCTTACATAATGTAATTGTAATCAATAGTATTTGATTCTATAAAAAGATCAATAATTAAAGTGTTTAGTGAAGTATTTAGTTTTGATAATATAAAAGTTTGATAGTGGATCGAAATGAACAACTAAAAATCTAAGAGTGGACTATATATTAGATACATAAGGAACTCCAACCAAATCGATTTAAGAAGAAATTACGAAGTGCAAAATGGCTTCCAGCTGTATTTTTTTCTAAAGGATCAGCTTTTTTATGCTAGTGCTTATTTAACAAAATGGCGTTCATTTGATCTAAAAATGTATTACTGTGTACTTGAGAAAGAATATCAAACGAAAACAATAAT
Source organism: Drosophila paulistorum (assembly GCA_018152135.1). Classification (NCBI taxonomy): domain Eukaryota; kingdom Metazoa; phylum Arthropoda; class Insecta; order Diptera; family Drosophilidae; genus Drosophila; species Drosophila paulistorum. The sequence goes on along the minus strand of JAECXG010000805.1, from coordinate 8,182,452 downwards.
TTAAGGACTTTACATTTTATAATTGTTTTTTTGAAATATCGATATGAAATAAAGATGCAAATATATCGAAATTCAATCCTGCATGTGTCTACATAAAGATAATACCTGATTAGCCGCAACATAATTTTTTTTATTGTGTAACAACTGACAACAACAAAAAAGAAACAACAACAACAAACTGCGTCGAGGAAATGAACTGCGTCAGGCTCATAAAAAAGAAGAGAGCCAAATCGAACCAGAAAAATAAAAGAAACAACAAAAACGATTGAGAAGAGGACGACATAACAACACATCAAATGAGATGCTGCTCTTTGTTCCTGTTGTTGTTGTTGCCGTTCATTTCAATTGCAGAGCAATAACGGGGTATGACAAAAGGTCTCTCTCCCTCGGCTGTATGTGCAGCCCCACCATCAACCCCCCAACCTAACCCCCCTTGCTCGACACGGAACCAACCAAAAAAAAAAAAAAAAGGCAACGTAAAATAGCAGTAATTGCTTTTGACAAAAACAAAAAAAATACAAAAGGAAAAAGTAAAGGCAAAAACTCTCTGTGTGTGTTTGATAATCTGCGCGTGTGTGCGGACAGAATGTGTATTAAATTGAATGAACAACAATAAAAAAAAACCAGAGAGCAAGAAGAAGAAGATAATAGATCATATTAGTTTTAAGCAGATCAAAACAGAGACAAACAAAAAAGACACAAAGATAGATGGAGAAAAAGCAAAAGAGAGAGAGAGAGAGAGTTGTGTAATCGACTTCAAAAGTTTTTAACTAATCAAGAAATTAAGTACGATCTTCCCATCCCCACCTGACAGTCTTTCCTCCTAATCATTTCGCGGCCCCTTCAAAACCCATTCAAATTAAATATCCAATTAACTTGAAATTCATAAAATACAATGCAAATTTTTATGTAATGCATTTAAATTTTTTGCCAAAATGCAACAAAAAAAGAGCACCTAACAAAGAGAAATGAAGAGAGAGAGAAAGCAAAAGAGCCCCTCCACCAAAAACAAAAAAGGCCTACTCTGTGGGAGAGCAGCGAAGCGAAGCCGAAAGAAGAAAAGAAAGAAGAAGCGGTCTGAGCGTAGAGTGAAACGCATGCAAAATGCAAACACACTGCATTGCAATTTTTGTTCGGAGAGGACCCCAAAGAAAAGAAATGAAACGAAAAAAGAGACGCAGCAGCCACATAGACCACAGCACGTTTGCAGGTTAGGATCGAGTGTTGTGTAAATGTTGCATCTTTCTTCTAAATAATGCATATATTCCTGATTCTTATCCCAATATATTGCACTGGGCACAGGGCGTATGTGAGATGTCAAGGTGCTTGACGAAAAGATCTCTCATAATCAATCTTTATCATGTATTTGGGCCAATGAAGAACTACTAGGGGAGAAGGCTCGTCGCCCAAAGGCAAATCTATGGATATCCTGCAAAGGCTCGCCTCATAAGTTTTTTGGTGATCTAACAACAAAACTTAGTCAAAAGGAGTGTAAAGGGTCGCGGCGTTACGTCGAAAAAAATCGTTCTCTATTTTTTTTTTAAATTTAGTTTTTGTTTTTTTTGCGTTTCGTGTAATTGTTTACTAATTATAATGCTTTGGCTGGCTTTGATTGCTGGCGCGTATAACAAACGTTTGCACACTTTTCTAATGATAATAATGATGGACCAGTTGTTTTTTTTTTTTTGGTGTTATTTCATTTTTTGTTTTTGTGACAATCAGTATAGAAACATATATTCCATTTGGAATATATATTTTTATACATTTAAAAGTGTGTGTATATAGAGATTTTCTGGTCGTTGTCATTCCACGCATAATAAAGTTTATTTTCGTCAAGCGTTTAGTATATTTTTAATATTTAATTTTGTGTATAATTCTCATTAGAATTTTTGTTTTTTCTTGAAAAACATTTTTAAATTTCACACAGACTTTTTTTTATGTAATTTTTTGGATTTTACTGGAAATCTTTACCTTTTTTGTTTGGTTTCGTTTTTTAATTTTTTCTAAATTTGCAACATTTCTTTAGCACTTTTTTGTTTTTAGTTATTTATTTACTATTTCTTTCTTTCTTTCTTTTTTTGCAATATTTACAGGTTTTATGTTTTTTTTTTGTGTGTGTGTATTGTTGTTGACTTTTATTTATTACTTATTTGCTTTTTTGATATTTCGCATTTCTTTCTTATTTTGGTTTTTTATTTTATGCTCTTTTGGCTTTGCGACTCGACGCTAGCTGACGAATTAAAATAAAAACGGCAAACGGCATTTGTTTTTAAAGCACGACACAACGACGACGAGAGTATAGATAGAAAGATAGATAGTTGCCCGCAGATAGGAAGGTGTATTGTAGATAGATGATAGCAGCACTGCAAACTGTTTTTGCTAATAGTATTTGAATATAATATTAATAATAATAACAACGACGACGACGACGGAGAAAAAAAAATAATAATATAGTTAAAGTTAAAAGGCGTCAGTCAGCGTCCAGTGTTTTTATTAGTGTTTCTTCTACAGTGTTTCTCTTCTTCATTAATCTAATTGGTATATGTGTGCACGAAAAACTCGGGTGCGTTTTTTTTCTTTCGTATTTTTGCTTTTTTGGCTAGCGCTGCTTGCCTTGCACAGACGTCGACGTACCAGAAACGAATGAGTGGAAAGCTAGAGCAGCTGAAGGCTTGTAGTGTATACTGATTATACACATACAGTGGACCCTCGGTTAAGGAACGAAGCCAATTCGTTCGAGCATCTTGTTTGTTGAGCGAAACCACTTTTCCCAAATGAATCAATGAATGGATTAATGCGTTCTAGGTTGAAAAATAGTATACTTATTACATGTTTCAATTCAAACTGTTAGTGAAGGAAACTAACATACAAAGAATCAAAACTGTTAAAGAACTGAATAATTCGACAATATATAATTGAAAGTAAAATACAACTTATAACCCTTTATAAGGAACTGAATATGTATTGAGACGTCTAACACAAAAAAAAAAATAAGAGATTGGAATAACTTTTTTTATATTGGGTAAAATTGTTTTTTTGATTAAAACAGATAGATGTTTTAAGTGGTTTCTACCTTGTTTTGTTGGTCGTTAAGCGAAACTTTTTCCCAAAAAAATCTTTTCGTTCGTTATCCAAAGTGTTGGTTCACCGTGGGTCCACTGTACTACGTTGAAATACGTGTCCGACGACGACGACGACGACGACAACAACGAAGAGAAAAAAAGAGCGAGTCGGCAGAGAGTAGAAATTCTGTTTGTTGTGCGGGAGAACAGAACTGAATGGAGCAGCAGCAACGGCGGCGGCGTCGGCGCACACAATTTGAGTGGTTTTCCATGTACACACACGGGAGCGCGAGTTTGAGTCATCCTCCCTTCCCAGCGTCATCATTGTCAAGTGTACTCTGCTCTGCTGGCGGCGGTTGTTGAGTGCTTTTTTTGCCTTTATTGAGAACGAATGTTTGCCAGGAATTTTATTGTTTTATGTTGTTTGTTTGGGATTCTCTTCTCAATTAGCATGCTCCAAAGAGAGCCCAATCTACTACATAACGATCGATCCCCATTCCCCTTCGACGGCAAAGCGCTTTTAACGCCACTCTAATCAAATTGTAATCGTTGAACTCTAATCGGCCAAAAACAGGAACAACAACAATCAAACAATTAAAAGCTGATAAGAGGAATTTGCACTAGCGGCGTTTCAGGTGTTGCGTCATAGTGACAGCGCCTAAAATTATGCCACGCAAATGTCATAAAAATGGAAATCGATGTGGAAGGGATATCAAATACGCAGCACACAAAAATCAACTATAATAATAAAAAACCAACAGTAAACACCAAGTAAAATGTACCAAAAGGCAAATCAATAAAAGAGAGAAATACCCAAACAGTGGAAACACTGTAAAAGAACAAATTTCACAAATATGACCTGAAATTGCCAAATGTTTAAGGATTTTCCAACAGGCCTCTCGTTCTGCTCTAATTTCGCCATAAAACTAAAGCTATTGCGTGAGAATAAAATTCAGAGATGGATGGATACAGACATGGACACGGACATGGACATGGGTAGGCGGCACACAGGCACAGATGCCTCTGTATTACAAGGACGTGTAAATAGACACACACACACACGCTCTCTATATTGACACACCAGTGACAAGACACACGAAAAAGCATTTTGAAGAGTTTTATGACTGCTGCCTTGAAAATGTTATAACACTCTAAGTGTGTATGTGTGTGTGTGTGTTTGTGTATCTCCCTGTATAATGTATCTTTAGGCGTGAGTGTAACTGTGTGAGTAGGTTTCACTTTTGACTGCAATTTCACAAGAACATTTTACATAATTTTGCTGATGAAATTTCGGCCTGTTTTAGTTCCTTTACGTTAACAAGTCAATCAAAAAAATGTCCAAAAACTCTTAAAGAATGTCTTTAAACAAGTCTTAAATTAAGTAAACTTTCCAACTGACACATTGAGACAACTTTTTTACAGAAATTCTTTTAATATTTATATTTAGCAATATGAAAAAATATGAAAAAAGTCTTGAAGTAAAAATTAAAATTTTTGAAATCTTTGAAGTAAATTCGTTTTGGAAAAGTCAGAACCAATTTAAGAACCCCTAATTGATTTAAACGCTTTTAAATTTAATTATCATAATAGAAAATGATAGGGCCATTAGCAATGTTGTATTTTTTTGTTGCAACAATCATCACTTGTCAGTTAACACCTTGTCAATTTCTCCATTGAGCTTTTTATGGAGATATCGCAGTCAGGAGAACTCGCAACATATGGCAAAAACGTGAAAAACGTTTTTAAAAATAAACACAAAAGTGTGCCAAAAAAGCAACAGAGAGAAAACAAAAAACAAAAACAAGCCAGCCAAACAAAAAGTACAGTCAAATTGATAAATACCAAAATTCTTAAGATGTCTGGAAAAATGGGATGGTGTGGGTTTTCTTTTCCGGAACCCCCTCTTCTTTAAAAGATTTACATTCCGTGGATATTTTTGGGAAAGTGCATCAAGATTTTTAGTCTGATTGGTTGTCGGTTTCCTTTCAATCTCATTTGCCCAAAGACAAAGAAATGGACAAAGATTAAAAAAAAAGAAAGAAAACACACATAGGTATGACCCAAATAAATCAACTCTGCGATGATTGCAGTCGTCGGAGTCGGCCTCAAGATAAACCAGTCTATACATAATATATAAATATAAACGTCTTGATATGTGCATTTCAATTATCAGTAAATGGAGCCCCCTAAATGACTGTTAAAACTGCTAAATCATGCAAAATTGTCGTCACAGTGTGTGACGAGCCCCCAATATATGACTAGCCACATATCAAGAAGTCTTTTATATATTTACTCAATTGTGTACATGTAGCATAATAAGAGCCAAAGACTCTACATGACTCAGAGAGAAATATTTGTGTATGCTAGAGAAATTTCATGAAATTGGTTTTCAAAATTTATTACAATTTGTTAAGTAATGCTCAACTAGCTAAACTTTGAGTTATCAGTTCTTTTTTTGATTGGAGATTAGTTAAAGTGCTATAAATCAAGTTTGAGATCATCTAACCATAGTTGATTTTATTTTTTTAGTGACTGCCTTTTACGAGTTTAACTCGTAAATCCATATATGTATGTGCAATGTATATCATATATGTGATATATGCATTCTGATCAGATACATATGTATATTGCCCTGCCCACATGCATTTCAGACACTTGGCTAAATGCAATGAGAAATTTGCAAATAATTTGCGCAGTTTACAAAATCGAGCAATTGTCTCTCAATTTCAGTTAGTCAGTCAGTCAATATATAAGATATTTCATAAGTTCCGCTCGCGGTTGCGGTGCGCCGTGCCGGCATTCCCAATGTACTCGCCGCCACGTAATTTTCCAAATAATTTGCGAAACCTGTGTAGTTCCCTGGGCAGAGAGAAGCGATATATGAAACGTAGACGAAATCACGTCATCAAATCATATGGTAAAGGCTTGGTAACAAAACTCATGGGTGTGTGTGTGTGTTTGTGTATGTCTGCAGGTGTATAAACGCATTTGGAATTTCTTTTTTGGGGTCTACGTGAGCATTAACCAGTTCACCCCAACATACAAACACTTTAAGAAAGAGAGTATCTTACTCCAAACAAAGAGTAAAAAGTAAGAGTAACAGCTCAAAAATAACAATTAAATTTAAGAGTAGCTTTCGATCAATTGTGAGATCGAATGTGAGAGACAGGGAATGTATGGTGGTGAAGAAGGGGGAGCGAGTAGGCCGAGACGGCTGACAGACCTGAATCACATACAAATGTGTGCCGGCCGGCATCTGGTGGAACTGGTTTTCCAAAAACCGACATCGTCGCGCACTTTGCAAAAAATTAACAAAAAAAATGAGAAAAAGAAACAGCGCAAACATGAAAGATTTGGCAATGCATAGGCAATGGAACAAGAAATGATAAGCGAACCACAGACAGCAATCAGCCAGCCAACAGCAGCAACAGACAAGCACCAAAAACGGGGAAAAAATCGAGTTTCTATATACAAACGGCAAACACAAACAAACATTAGCGAAAAGACAACAAAATCAGAGGGGGACTGAAACATTTTAGCTTTATTAATGACGCATTTTTAATACCTTATAAATTCTGTGGGATCTATGAGAAATGTTAACAAATGTTATTAACTGTCTAAAAGTAAGACTTATCTTTACTCTCAATAACTTCATCTTTAATACCTCAAACTATCTTTACTGAAGCATTCTTTTGGAAGATAATGCTCCTTGAGTCGTTAGGATATATCTTACCTTCGAAAGGCTTTGCAGAAATACTTCAGATTTATAAAAAGGGGTTACGATAAGTATTTCTATGACTACTTTATTAATGGTTTTTTTTAGTATCTAAAAGTAGAGTGGAAGTGTCTAGTTTACTGATATTAACTCAATGAATTATCTTTTTGTATTGATAAGTTCGTTTAGAAAATAAATCTTATTAGGGTTATATTAGTGATCCCATAGTTAGAATATAACTTATTAAAGTATCAAAAGAAAGGATAAGGTTAGAAAAACAACATACCCTGTTTTTGGCAAGGGTATTGAAAAAGAAAACACTCAAGAGGTATTGCTGGCACACATATGGTAGGCATACAAAAAATACACACAAACATACATTCAACACTCTCACACACACAACCAAATGTGTATTAAAAGATACTTCATATTCACTTTATTTTCGTTATTCTATTTGCTGTATACACAGGAGCTGATTGTGAGATGCCAAAACCGATTCATTTTGCTAACAAACAGGATGATGACGAACAAGGGCGAGAGGATGAAGCTCACTATACCAATATCTATATCTATCACAGCATGAGCATGAGGCCGGCTCGGCTGGGCGCTCATCACTTAATTTGACACCATAAATGATAAATGAATATTGAAAATAGCTCAAAGTATTTAGCCTAAACAGGTGTTTACTATCTCGCTTCTTGCCAATGACTTTGTGAATGAGTTTTGTATGAATTTAAGTGAGTAAATATGTGTCTGTGTGTTTGAAGTCAAACAAACTCAAACCAAGCGACAAATGGGCCGAAACAATATATCTTTCGATTAAAATGTTGACATTTCTGTGGTCACATTTATCTCATTTTAACATTAAAGACTGAAGTTGTTTGTATTTAAATTTCTAAACAAATACAATTCGACAATTTAAGATTACATTTCATTGTATGTACGCTTTATCGGGGCTTTAAAATGTTATTCCTTTGGCTAACGCAAATCTTTAAATGAAAACCAATATTAGCAAATATTTATCTAAGATTTGATTCAAGGCTTCCTTCTTTCTTGTGCTTAAAAATGATATTTCTAAACAAAAAATGTTGACAAGAACACTCAACGAACCAACTGAGAGCCGAACATGGGATAAGGACAAAAGGAAGGACTTTGTTAGGCTCGGTCAAAAGGAAGCCAGCTGGCATTTACTCAACTTGTGTATCTGAATGTGTGTATGAATGAACGAGTGTGCCTGTTGTATGTATCGGTGTATGTGTGTGTGTAACTCTACCCTCTGCTAGTGTTTGCCTAAGGCAACGAGTAGAGGCGAAAAGAAAGGAAAAAAAGGTGGCAAAGGCAAATAAACATTTTTATTTGGCAGGCACAAGGCTAAAACATATTCACAATCAACAAAAAGGGGAGAAAAAAACAGAGAATGGTAACAAAATCAGAGAATGGTAATGATTTATATAATACTCACACATTATCAGTTAGTTAGATGGATTTCCTTAACCCTCAACAGAAGTTTGAGGTAAACAAAAATGAAATAAATATATATACAGATTTAGGAAAACGGATTCTCATTGCTTAATAAAACTAAAGACAAAGCTGTTACACGATAAAACTTTCGCGTATATATAGTCTACTTTTTGGCATACAGTTAATCGAAGAAAGAACTCTTAAAGGTTGCGGCTTGGAAATCCTACTGAAATATGTTAGGTAATAATCTTTCTCGCATTATTCAATATCAAAATCCAGTAGATTGCGAAACGTATGAAATTTTAAATTATTTAAACAATTAAATAAACATTTTTTAGCTAAATTCAACACAAACGGAGAAGATTGATATGAGAAATTTGTAAAGCTGCTGGTCCAGTGGATGATATTGTCATTCCCCAAACAAAATTTTTTTGACTTGAACAAATTTTTGTTATTTCTCTTTTTGTTGTTTAATTTCAACAAATTAGCGTCATAATGAAACGCTTAATTAAAATAACAAGCGCAACTCACCAACAACAACAACAAGAACGAAAAATAAAAAGTAGCTGACAACTGACACGCAACAAAAAAAAAATGGGGGAAAAAACCAAGGGAGGGGCAAAAAATGAAGCATTAATAATAATAACAATAACATTTATTCTAAACAATTTTGAAGCCGGCTTATGATTGATGATGATAATGACACTGTAGGCACTGAATTATTAACAAATAGAAATAATAGAAAGAAAAAAGCCAACCGAATAGTAGTGGAAAAGAAGAACGGAAAATTGAATTAACCGAAAATGTAACACAATTGAAAGAAGATAGCCAAAAAGTCATTGAAGTGAAACAAAGTCATCAAAAGTCGAAAGGCCATTTGCTAGTTAGATTACGTATTGCCAACTAGTCGGGGACTCGGTCTATTGATTGTTATTTGCTCAGAAGGTAGCAAGAAGTAAGCATGAATTAATATTAAATTTTGTGTTATTTGAAAGACGCCCAAGGTGGAGGAAAGAAAAGAAAACAAAAAGTCCCTCTTAGCACAAATAATGACCAAACGTCACGCAATGGTCGAAGAAAAAATTCACCAGGTCAACATCTATAGAGATGGCATCGTGAGGATGTCCCAAAAGGATTCACTCAACAGGCAAAAGTCATTGATAGTCTCAGAATGTCAGGGATTTTTTTTCCATATGGATTTGAGACAAACGAATTTGTATTCTGAAGCTGATCAGAAAGAAGCCAGCTGGCATTTACTCGAATATTCGAATGTATCTATTCAAAAATATTGTCTCTTTTCGTTTCCAGCTCAAGCATTTGTTAACAGAATGCGCGCGCCTTTAAAGAATCGATTTCTAATATCTTTTTATCAGTTCAGGCCCATCTCTGCGCACTTCTGTTGGGTGGGTGGGCTTGGTTTTTCCTTTTTGGCAGCATTTCTCTAGCAATTGTAGAATTCGCACGCAATTTAAGTGTCTCTCGGCCAATGAGCATAAACATTTATTGCCTACATATAATAAATAAAAAAAACAAGTTAAAAGCTTAAAAACCCAGCATTTCCTCACATTCTATCTTTTAATCGTTCAGGAATAAAACAGGACACGTGCCTGAATATGCCAGAGACCCATTTGATTTATGCGAGCAAAGCAAGAGGAAGAAAAAAAAACCAAGAGAGAAAAATGAATCCATGTTTGGACCCGGAAAAATTAATAAACTTGCTCACAAATTGATAAAATGATGAACCAAATAACAAAAACAAAACACAACAAGGACTTGAATATTAAAATGAGAAGGACAGACGGCACGGTCTGGCCATAAGGCCGGGAGATCAAGTATTACAACACAACACACAACAACAACAACAACAAAAAAAATGAAAAAGAAAAAAGTCAAAGCAAAAAAGGAAAACTTGGCCATGTCCTGTAAATGGCAATAACTATACTTACACACATACATATACATATATGTATGTATATATTTTATGTAGGCGTGGCGCATACATACATCACAAGTCACTCAAAAGCATGTGTCACACACAAACACACACGCAAATGAGGGAAGTTGTGTCGCATTTTCTAATCAAATTCTTAAGATACTTTTGTCTCTCGAATTATGAAGGGGAAACATCATCTTAAACTCAACTATATATGTACATATATATTGTCTGAGAAGAGAGGTTGGGGGATAGTTTAAAATTTGTATTTTTCCTTTTAGTTTTTTTTTTTTTGTATTTTAGTTAAATCCCACACGGCTAATATTAAATTAGCCCACGTGCTCTCTTGGTTGCATGTGACTAAAAATTTTCGTTTTCTATGTGTGAGTTTATTTTCGGATTTTGCTGGAAATGTTCATGCCACGCGCTACTGATTCTCACACACACACACACACTCACACACAGTTAAAAAACCTATATTTCAACATCAACAACGACAACGACACGAACGAGCACCATAATATTAAAATCAATCTGCATACAGTGACAAAATTCATGTGACTTGCCGTCGTCGTCGACCACAACTTAGAGACAGCAATAAAACGAGAACCGAAAAGAATTTTTGAACCGAAAACAATTGAGAATATAGCCAACTGACGATTAATCAACTAATATAGAAAAATATTGTTTAATGACATTAGTTTATGGCTTATGGACTTAAGAAACAAAAAAAACTGCTCGATAAAGAAGAAATGCATGAAAATGAGTTAGTTCAATTTTACAATTAAGTTTAATATTGATTTTCAATGAAAAATGTTTTAAACTGTAATTCTCAAAAGAATTCTGACATTTTTTGATTTAAATTCTTAAATAATTGTTAAACTTTGTCTTTAATTTTATTTGGCAAAAAATACATAATTATCGTTTCAGCAATTCGTGTTCACCATTTGTTAAAAAAAACCAACAGAAAACAAAACATTTGTTTGCAGAGGTTTTGGGTAAACAAGTTTTATTGAATTCGACACAGAATAAAACAGCGAAAAAAAATGTTGAATAGCTACCTAACTACTCTTTTTAGCTAGTGGACCATGAATAATACAATAAAAAAAATATTAAAAAGAAAGAAGAAAGAAGAAGAAGAAATTTTAGTGATGGAGAGGAGAGGGGCTGAGGAGGCGTGGGGAGTAAATCGGGTATTGTCGCAAGATTTATGCGATACACTTTTATATGGCCAGAATCGCCCGATGCTGCTAAGCGGCAAATTATCATTAATAATATAAATAGCTTTAATCGTATTCGGAATTTGCTGATATATAAATACTTATACATAAGAAAATCTATTTTTTTCCTCTCCACTTTTTTTTTGCAGAATGGTTTTTTGTAAAATATTTATGAATGTATTTTGTGTGTGTATGGTTTTTTTTTTTTTTTTTGTCATGTTTTTGGTTTTGTTAAGGCCTTGGCATTGATCCAGCTCACGTAGGCAAGCAGGCAGGGGATGAAAAATGAAATTGATAATAATAATAATGGCCATGGAAATATTTTGTAAGTTTTTCTTTCTGTATTTTTTTACGGGTTTTTTATTTGTTCTTTTTGGTATATGGTCGTCAGTTTGACTTGTTTACCAGTTACAACTAGACTCGTCGTCCATCTCAATATCTATGTATTCTTCGATATTTGTCTTTTATTTATTGTCTTATGTCAACGTCGAAGTACTTTAGTTTTATGAATAAATTGCGTGTCTGCCCTTTGTACCCTATACCCGAATGATTAAAAAGGTATATTAGAGTCTATAAATGGTTTGAAATAGTCAGCTAAATTGCAAGTTTTATCAAATTTTTTACTTGTTATAGGGTATCTGTTGGTCGTGTGACATTTGCTTCTCAATTCAATAACTTAATATGAAAGACAACCGAAGGAGAGTCATAAGTTCATTCTACTCACTCACTCAAATATGATGAAAACATATTTGCTTTTGTCGAGAGATAAGAGAAAATTGAAGAAATAGCATCTCAGTGTAAAATAAAAAGACAGCCGAAACACAAAATAGGAAGAAATAAGACGGCCCAGTTGAAAAAATAAAACAACACTTTTCCTTCATTTCTCGCAAATGGCTGGGTAATTGTGAAGGAAGTTGTCGGCCGAAAGATAAATGCAATCGCTCACACTTAACCATAAAATGAAGGCATACACGTGTCTAACCCACCCTCCGGCCTAACAAAACCTTTGGCCATAAACAGCCCAAACACCACCTGATACCACAGGCCCTCGCTTGCCCTCCCCCGCCAACGCTCAGCTGTTTTTGTGGGTGCAAACAAAAAATTTGTTACCCAGGAACCCGGGCAGGACGAAAAAAAAACAGAGCAAAAAGAGCGCATGAGAGGGCATGAGAATATTAGAACTCTGGGAAGCAGGACAACTCGGAATAAAGTTCCACTCAAAAACTGCTGCCTACTTTTAGGCTCGTTCGTTTGGTATATTTGAAGAGAAATTGTAAAAGAGCATGAGAACGATATGAGAGATACCGTTTTTCTCTTGAGCATGCGGCCTAGGCGGGACCTTGAACTCGAAATTGTTCTTTTACTTTTTTCTTTCTTTTACGCTTTCACTTTCGTTATGTAATCCTCAGAGGAGAGCGCCAGCATTTAGGCTCGTGCAATGGCATGGAAAAATGAGGGAAATGAGGAAAAAAAAAACTTTCACTTTCACAACAGTCAACGACTTGGCGGCAAGAGAATGAGCCAAAAGGAAGAGACATTAACAAAGACACACGCAAAAACACAGAGAGAAAAAGAGAGAGGAGAGAACTTTATTTTTTTTTGCTTGTTGTACAGAAAAAAATGCGACGTAATATTTGCCCAAAAACAACATGGGAAAAACGGAAACGAGAATGAGAAAACCATATGATCCACACTCTAGGATGTCATAAAATAGAAACAAAAAAACAAACAAATAAATTTTGTAATAGGCCTAGTTGGGGATTCTAACGTGACAATATAGCCAAGCAGAATGGGTAGGGCCGAGACACGAAGAAGAGGTAACATTGATTTGGCTTTTTGTACAGATTTTTATGGCCAAACGAAGGAACAAATGTTCGGGACTCGCCCCAAAATGTAGGCAAGGTAATTGTTACTTGCTTCTTCTGAAGGGTAAGACGCGTTGTTGTTGTTGTTGTGTGTTGTATGTGGAATATGCCAACACGTGTTAACTTAGCCCTACACAGAAGATAGCAGGCACTTTGTGCGCTTTCCTTTTGCGCTTTTCCGGAAAATCTCAACGGATTGAGTGATAAAAGCCAACGCATAAATAATGCTAATGGTTATGATTTGCTCTTTAAAAATAAAAATAAAAATTGAAAAGGACAGTGATAAAGTAGGATATGAAAAACAACAAAGAGAGAGAGAAACGAAAAAATAAATTTTTTGGGACAATAAAGCAAGAAAAAAAATTACGCCATATTTAGACGTAATTGGACGCACAGTAAAGAAGAAAGGAAATAAACAGGTACACACACACAAGCAAGCTAGAGGAGTAGAGCAACGGAAATACAAACGACACACACACATTCAGTTACTTCCTGGCCTTGTCTGCTCCTCCTTCCTTCTGAAAGTTGCTTTACAATTTAACTGCTTTCGAGCTTACCTTTGTCCTTTTTTTTTGCTCTTGCTTCTTCTTGATTCTGACTCAGATTGTAGTCATCTCTGCTCTCTTCTCTTTAATCGTATTTATTGTTTTTTTAAGTGTCAATTACATTGACGTTTATTTAAATATGCATCGCACGGCTGCTATCCTGGTTGCCAGGATATTTTAACATTTAAGTAGTCGGCATTATTCTCTTATATGAAAAAATATATATTTATATATATGTCAGCTTGTGCGTGTCCCGTTCCCAATCTTAACCACTCCAGTGGGAAGTAGGAAGGAGCAGCATTCACTTTGTCAAGCTGTCGCTTTGCGTGTGAAAAAGTCTTCAACTTTCGAACATTGTGATTTTGGGTAAGGATTTATCGGGTTTTATTGTGCGTAGCAGAACACATACAAACGCACATCTACACACACATACTTAAACAAAAATAAAAGCCTTGGCATTTACCGCAGATATATGTTAAAATATACAGCCCTTCCCCCCGTCATCTCATTCCCCAGAAAACTCATGTTCATAAACTTTGTGATACCTGCATTTACATGAAAATCTTCTAATCAAATTATGAACCCACTCAACTTGGGCTAGTGACGAAAGCTAAGGAATTCTAATTTAAAATCGCTTCGAGTTCCACGTAGAAGAGACAAAAATTGGCATGTTTATTTTGCATTTCATCAAATTCTAAGCCAAAAACAAAAATGAAAGACAAGATGAAATTTTATGTTGTACATAAAAGTAAGAAAAATGTGTTCATGTGCAATCCGAAAATCCACCGAAACGAAAGGACGAAAACTCACAGAGGCAGTGAATGAATTCTGTGTTTTATCAACAGCAGCAACAAGCCAATCAAAATGCAATTTCCACTCATTTTTACGACACATGTTTGTCCTCGTGACGAGTCAAGGGAATTCGGTTGATATGAAAAATGTTTTACACAAAAACGAAAACGGATCATTATCATCGTCATCATCCTGGGCAGAAACAAGTTGATTTCGAGAGCTGAGTTGAGCTCAACACTCAGCTGTGTGACGACTATGAATTTGTCATTTTATCAAAATAATAATAATAGCTAAACAAATTACAAGCAAACATGACGTATACGCAATGTTGACGAACATCAACAGCAGCAGCAACAACAACTTCATCAAAATGGAATCAGCTGTGCCAGCCATTCGCCTTGTGATAAGCAAAGGACAACGTCGCCTAAAAGGCTGCCACATATATTATGGATGTAGATGTAGATTGCCACCTTTTGCTTTGCTTTACTTTACTTTTTCCCTGTCTCCTGTCATCCTCTTTCCTTTGACTTTGCTTTCACATTTTAACCTAAGAAGAACACGTGGCACAAATTAAATTCTACCAAAATGAAATGTCAGAACGCACAAGTTTCTAGATTTCAGTTTTAGGCTGTTTGTGTGCGTGTTGTGCGTATTAAAAGAGCGAAAGAGAGACAGAGAAAAAGCAACCAGAGACGAGAGCGAAAGAAAAAGTCAACGAAGCAAAGAGAAAGCCCCTCTAAATTGTTTGCCACACATCAGAAAGTTTCCTTCTTTTTTTTTTATTTTTACCCACTCATTCTGGCTGTCCTAATCAGGCTTACACGTGTGTAAATGTTTTCGTCAGAGTAAATAAACCCCGCATCATAACACTCTAAAAGAAGGTTTGCGTAAAAGTTGCAGCAGTTTGTTGAAATCAAATAAAACACAATCGATATTAATATTCTCATTATATACTTTGTATATAAACTTTAGATCGATACATTGGTTTGTGTTGAAACATAATTACAAGATTTAAGTATCTTTAGCTTTATTGACATTTTGCAAAACTTTTTGGCCAACCCTCTCATTGTATATATAGCACACACCAACAATTCCAATAATTTTATTTAAAGAGTTGCAACATTTACAGTTAATTATACTGACGTCAAATAAGAATGACTGGTATGAGTTGTAGGCCAACTCTGTTGGGCCTGATCCTTGTTCTGGCAGCTTGTTAGTTAGTACCGGAAACAAGAGCAAACACTTCCTTTTCAGTAAAGAGCACCCAATTGGATTCGAAGCACTTGGGCATTAACATAATAAATTGGCTCACCCAGGCTGTTGTGTTTGAAAAAATACAAGCGAATAACTTCATTGCTTACCCACATTAATAACGCAGCTTTAATAACGATTTCGATAAGCAAAAGGAATAAGGAATTTTCCTTCTTCGCCTCTTTCCTGCCTATGAACTCTATCGGGCAATCTGAGTAAGTATTATATATATATGAATGTATGTATATCGCTACGTGACCAGATAACAAAACCTAAACTCTAAAGAAATGGCTTCTAGAATTTCTCTCCTATTTTGGCTTGACTAAATAGTTGCCCACCCTTGCCACACTTGGCCATGGGGGGATTTAAGGAGAAGAAAATAGCCTTTAGGTAATTGTATGGCCATAAATCTTAACTCTGTATGTATCTATTGGCTTACTGCTGCAATGATCCCATGCCGAGCAGGCACGACAATTTAACGCCTGTCTGAATGTAAGGTATGTATCAATTTCAGCAGCAGACAGCACGAACATACGTTGTTTTATGTCTGTGTGTGTGTATGTATCAGTTCAGGTGTTTATAAACCAAAAATCGATTGAATTAGGCAATTAAGGTCAGGTCAAGTCACTCGCTTTCGAAAAACCAAACTTTTTCAATTTGTGCCAAACAAAAAAGTAAAATCAAGCAGGAAAAACTTATCGCCTGAAAAGGCAACAAAAAGAAGAACTCGATAAAAATTCAAATTGTAAAGGACCACACAGAAAACTTTTAGCTTAGCTGTTCAATGAAGCAATAAAGGATAACATGGATATAGAAGCCGATTAGGATAGGCCAATAGGTCGAATATTGTCAAAACAGAGTGGGTTGATTTCAGGCCCAGCATATGTACATGAAATATTTATGAAGAGTCTGCGATAAAAGTTTTTGGTCAAAACAACAAAAGGACACGATTCCCCCATCTTCCATCGCCTTGCCCCACTGTCTATGACAATCTCTTTTCTGTATGAATCAAATTGAAAAGTTGAAATTCATCAAATATTTTTGTTAAAAAAAAAAAACAAAAAAAAAGAACGATGTAGTTCATACCTTTCGCTTGTTGGGTTTAAATTTATTGTTTTTAATTTTTAGTCTCTTTCAATAGCCACAAAATGGCAAAGGTTTTTCTCTGGCCTACCATTTCCACAGTCTGCCACACAATCTCACACACACACATACCACATGCAAACACACAGTTCAACTGGGGAGGAAGGGAAAGAGGTAGAAAACTTTGCCCAAAGTGTTAAGAACTCGTGTAAATTCCATTAATGCTAAAAAGTTTGCCAGCCGGCAAAGGCAATGCCAAAAAGGGCTTATAACAAAAGTGGGGACGATAAATCAACAACAACAACAGCAGCAGCAACAACTACAACAAACAATGTACATCAGCAACAACAATTAACGGCTGTAATTAAAAGCAACGCTTGAGTGCCCAAAAATTATGCAATGCCAAGGCTATAAAAATGCAAATTTTCTAAGCATACACCAACAACAAAATCAAATAACTAATCAATGTTAATTGGAAACTCCTAATTTTTTATCAAAAGGTTTTTCAATCCCCTTGATTTTTTGTTGTAACTTTTATTAAATATACAACAAAGAAAAACGAAAAACAGAAACATATTTCTATTCTGCATGTATTAAAATGGAATCATTTAATTTTAAAAACATTAAGTGAACAATATAAGATTCAAATTGCATTCTATCTTATAGAATTCAAATGAATGTGCCTAATAAAAATCTGATTTTATGAAGCTTCATGCATTTCTAATAGTAATTATAGTTAACCCAATTTCCCAAACTTAAAAGACCTTGATTTACTTGCCAAAAACAAAAAAGTTAATGATGAGCTTGTTAGAATAATTGCCAAAACCTTTAATATGCAACAGTAACAAAACAAAATAATTATCGAAAAATATTTGAGATATTTCTAATGAAATGTGAAAGAGAAAAGTAAATAGGAAAAAAACATCGCACAAAATCAGAATAGAAAATGTAAGAATCACTTAACCCATAGAAAGGCCACAAAAACAAAATTCAAATGCGTCGCCAAATTCTCTCAATTTTCAATTCTCCATCTCTCTGTCTCCTCTACTCTACTCTTTGCTCTTTGTTTCTCTTGTATAATTTTATTTTTCAATTAGACAAAACAACAATTACAACAAGAACAAGAACCACAACGAAACGCTTGTGCTCGATAAATTTATTGTCATTTAAATGCACACGAGTGGAAACGAGCCACAGGATAGAAATTTCAGCATTAAATATCGACTACATTTTATACCCTAAAATAATACATTTCAGTCCTCCAAAGCTATTGTGCTTCTATAAATATAAAACTAAATAATTTTAATTCCCATAAAGTTTAATGGATTTAGGATTTGTTATCTTGAGAATCTCATTCTGAAAATGAACAATAATTTAGATATTCACCTAAAAGTTCTTTTATTTCAAAACAATGAGTTTCCCTTAACTATGCTTTTTATTTGAGATTCATCAAAATATCGGTTTTTGGTCCTAGGAAATACAATGTTAATCGACACATGGACTCATACCAAACAAGCATTTATGTACGTTCCAAGACTTCTACAAAGACTAAAGAAAACTTTTTGTTAAAAGAGGTCGTTATGAGCGACGGCTAGGAGCATTTTATTTCTTCAGTCGGCTAACCCAAGAGAAAAACAAATGGACTTTTCTTCTTTTAAAGTGTATTTATATTGATGAAACGAACAAAATAAAGCAAGAAGAAAATGCAAAATTTGCGCTGTTTTGTTGTGAAAATGTCGCTGAATTCTCCCACATTATTTGCAATTATTTGCGCTTCCCATTTTCATCTTTCTTCTTTTTTCCTCCTACACTCTTTTATTGAGGGGAAGGTGTGACAGAGTGTGTATGTGTGTACCTAGGACTGTGTGTACGCAATGTGTATTGAATGATTACACAATCGATTTGTAAGAAATTATTTCGAAAAATTGAACAATTGAATTTATTTGATTGGGGCGGTAATGGCACAGGGAAGAGGGGAAAGGAGAATGAGTACGCAATATTGATCACATGTTATGCGAATTAAATGCAAATTTCTTTGACGTTCTACAATAAATGATTAGCCGTGTAAGGGGTGGTGACATGGTTGAGGGATGGGAAATGAGGAGAGGGGCTTGCCTAAAGTGAAAGTGTTCCCGCCTGATGCTGATGATGATGCTAATGATGACGACGAGTTTGCTTAGCGCACAAAATTTAATTAAATTGTTTAACAAAACATCAGCAACAACAAAAAAGTCCACAACAATGGAGCAATAAAAGGCACGTGGCCAACTGCACCCCCTCTCCTACCTAATTCACCTGATGACATGACAATTAAAAATGAATTTTCATTTTTTTTTTTCCAAAAACTCTTCTTTTATTTATTTTTTTTTGGCAACATTTGACAAACCATATGAAAAACTCGCCTTTTGTGTTTTGTATACAAAAACCAGGCAAGTGTGAAATTTGTTATACAATCAAGAAGAAGAACAAATAAATAACAACAAGAACAAAAATTAATGCACAAATATTTGCTTGATGACACACACACAAAAAAAGGTATTAAAAACAACATACATTTTATTTTATTAAGGTACTTACGTATGGCCTGAAAATAATAGAGTAAGAGAGGATGGAGGAAGGTGGACAGGAAGAAACAAAGCATCCCAAACGGAAGAGGGCAAAAGAAATTGCTATGGAGTGCACATCATTTCGCCTGGCTATGTTCGTCTTAAAATAATTCATTTTGATGTCAAAGACAACAATTCAACTAAATACACGAAAATGAATTTAAACGAACATAAACAAGGACAAACTCGTAACGAAGTTTCGATGCTCTTACTTGAATAAGAGTGAAATCCAAGACAATTTTAATCAAAATTAAAACATTTAACTATGACCAACTTAGGCATAAAACGAATACACCCTTAGTCATCTACCGAGTAAAATAATTATATTTGAATGGATGCACGTCATGCTAATTTCGATTATATACATACATATATATGGTATATATGTATACATATATATAAATGTAGGCCAGCAGATCTGACAGATTAGAAAACCAAATCAATTCTGAAAAGATTGACAAGTCTCGGAGTGAGTGACTGTTTGAGTGACATACGGGCCTGGACTGGCAGCGGTTGTCAGTCCTTGATTTGAGCCTTATGTAAAAATGTGCCAAGTGAGGCAAGAGAAGTCTTTTATGCAAATGTCGTTCACAGCGTTTTTCCGATTGGTTTGACTAGCTGTTGGCGTGGGCGTGAGGCGGGAGTGGAGGGGAAGTGAGTTTGAGTTTCCTCTAGATTAAGGCTGCCTTGTTTCTTCGATTCTTTAAAACGGGAAATTAAATTGTTCAATGTTCTCAATTTTTAATTAAAAGATAAAAAGTGATTATGGTATGTAATAAGCAAATATTTGGCATTTCATTTTTTTTTGTTTTTGGTTGTCTTTAATCAGATCTTAGGTTTATTTTCATTTTCCTCATCCTAAGCAACTCAATTCGGACTCGTTAATAGAAACATTTACTTAATTATCAAATGGATTGATTGTTAGTAGCAAAAAAAAAGTAAGAAAAAACATGTCTGACTCACCTTATTACGTAATTCACACAGACAACACTCTGAGGCTTTAGCTTGTCGAGAACCACAGTGGCTTGGGTAACAATCCAACAGTAGCCACCATATTTACCCAGGAAACGATAGCGACAGGTCTCACCCTGTCCCTTGCTTAAAACTGAAAGTAAAAGATAACAAAAAACACAAAATTTGTTGTAGTGAAATAAATATTTGTTTTAACCAAAATCTAAGTCAAGTTCTTTGGTATTCAACTTGACAAACAAATCAAATTACATCTGCGGTAAAATGTCAAAAGCAAAGCAAAAGGTAAAGAGAAACCAGAGGGCCGGGGTTAACTTCGACCACGTCGAAGTTTGTATACCCTTGCAACTGTTTTGGTAATTCTCGGCTATATCCTCCAGAATCCTTATAGGCAAACACTTCAACCCAAAAATTTGCAGTGTTCTCAGTATTTTCCCACTGAATTAGATGAATAACATTTTACTACGATTAATCGCTCAAAAATGATAAATTGTTCAGTAGAAAAAGAGCGGAAAAAAGCAATTTATATTTTTAAAAAATCCAGAATTCCCGCTGCCCGCTGTTTTGGTATTTTTCCCGCAATTGGACTTTCAAAAAAGCCAGATTTGACGGGAAAAAAAGCTGATTTGGCTATAGCTATAAAATTAATGAAGTTATTGAGAAAGTCACTGTTCGTGACTTTGCCGTTTGTATGGGAGCTATATGATATAGTCACCCGATCTTGATCAAATTTGGCACAATTATTAATAAGAACACCAAACTGACAAATACCAACTTTTATGACAATTGCTGATAAAATAACGAAGTTTGTGTGAAAAGTCACTGTTAGTGACTTTGACGTTTGTATGGGAGCTATATGATATAGTGGTCCGATCCGGCTGAATCCGAGATATACAACGCCTGCAGTATATACAAGTATACGTGCAAAATTTCAGCTCTGCAGCTCTTACGGTCTCGGAGGAGTTCGCGTTGATCCAGACGGACGGACGGACGGACGGACGGACGGACGGACGGACGGACGGACGGACGGACGGACGGACATGGCTATTTGAACTCGTCTCGTCGTGCTGATCAAAAATATATATACTTTATATGGTCGGAGATGCTTCCTTCTATGCGTTGCACACTTCTGACCAAAATTAATATACCCTTTTTGCAAGGGTATAAAAACAACAAACAATTGATATAATAACAACAGCAAAAACAATAACCATTTTTGCGGTTCTAATTTGCGGTTTATATTTAATAATAATAATTTGTACACTTGGAAAGTTTATTCACGCACGACAATTATTCCAGTTCGAACTAGTTGAGACTGTTTAGTACTCGTCATTTCAGTTTTTTCTGACAATTTAATAATTTTATTTGTCAACCATAACGAAAGTTACGTTTTAAGAAAGTAAAAGTCTATCGAACGGGAATTTCAAACTGATTTCCTTTCTATCTATATACCACAAGGATTGTTCTTCAATTCTTGACATTTGCACAAGAATATTCTTTAAGTGTATGCCAGGGCTATGGATGATGCTTTTTGTGTAATAAGAAATTTTATGACTTAATCGTAAATTTGCACAAAATCTGTTGGTGAAATTTTTGGGCAAACGGCAAAATGTTCAAATGTGCATAAATTGCTTGCTTTTGCTTCATTAAGAATTTTGCATGTTGTTGGGCCCCAACCCATCCCTGGTTATTCTTATTATTGTTGGAAGTCTCTTTGGCAAATTGTCAAGTTTCAAATTACGGCGCCAAAAGCGTTCAGGCATAAAAATTAAATAATAGCAAGCCACCAAAAGCTGTTGGCTGGCTTGGGGTTAACAACGTAAAGAAGGCCCAGACCTGATCTAAATTATATGGAAATTTATATTCACACACACACACGCACGACCAAGTGTGAGTGGAAACCAAGACGACGATGACGACGACGACAACGTTGCCAAGTAATTTGCCTCAACAAGGTCGAAACATAAACTCGATTTTAATTAAAACCGCCAACACCAACAACAACAAGAGAGAGAGAGAGAGAGAAAAAAGCGAAATAAAAAAATCAAATAAATATAAGTAGGTATAGCTAGGCTTATAGCTTGTTGTGCGTGTGTCTGTGTCTGTCTTCCTGTGGGTGTGTGTGTGATGGTTTTCTGCTGACAAACTCACTTTTGCCGTAATCATTTCAATAAAATTTAATGGTCGTCACAGTCACTCAGTCAGTTTTGGCTGCGTCAACGGTCAGGATATAAAAACGCACGTGTCCTTTACACAGCAGCAGCAGCAGCATTCTAATGAAAATTCATAAGAAACTCAACAAAAAAAAACCAAGACCATTGAAATTCATTGGATTGCCCTGGTAGAACCATCATCCTTAACCACACCAAAGGCAAAGTTATGCAAATCTGTAATGGGTCAGCTTAATTGCAGGGTCACAGGTGTGTGTGTGTATTAGTGTGTGTGTGTGTGTTTAGACAAATTTATGTTTTTGTTTTATGTTGAAGAAAAATTATTAGCAAAGAGAAGGCACAAAACTTCCCCTAAAAAATAATTTATTTTATAATCCAAATGTACTTAGCCTGAAACTTTCGAGTTGTTATGTGTATAAATTATAACTTTTGTTTATGCACAATGCTTTAGGAATCAAAAGTCATACACTCTTAGATAAATGGTTATAATTGGCTCAAATTGTCGATTTCAACAAGTAAGGAGTTTATGTGTAAAATTCATTTTTACTTGATTTGAAAATTAAGATGAAGTTAAAAGCGGAAAGTTTTAAGTTTATTCTCAATTATCTTTTAAAATCTTAACTTTTTTACTTAAGAAAACATTTATTATTAAATTTGCTTTCAATATTCTCATTTTTCTCATTTTCATTTAGTTGAATAATTAAAATATATTAAATAGATAACCGAAAAAGGATTTCCTCCCGTTTCTAATAATTTGCTAAATATTTTTGAATATACTGTAAATAACCTTTCTGATTAGCCAAATTAAAAGATGTACACATTTGTCCAAATTTAGCCTTGTGGAAATTACAGTCAACTGATACTTTTTTAACATGAATTCTAAAAATAGATTTAATGCAATTAAGCAGAAACCTTAAATACTATAAATACCAAATGAAATTTGAGCATTAAACTATTATCTTGTGGCTTGAATGATAAAGATGTGGGATATTCGAAGGAAGGGTCAGGGAAGGGGGTGATGGCGAGGTGAGGTCTATGGATCATCATTATAACTCAACTGCACACAAGCGCTAAATACATACATATACACAAGCAAACAAAACATCCTTCTCGGTCTCTCAGATTCACTCAGTCATTCATTTAGTTAATTTGAAATCAGCAGCAGAAAATTAGTTTTTCTTTCTTGGCCCGTGGCTCGTGGTGGCTCGCTGCCCGTGGCTCTTAGTGCTTATGTATTAATTTCAGTGGATAAGAAGCGAATGAAATCTTTTTGCTTCCTCGCTTTCTTTTTTATTTTCCGAGGTTTTGCTGGGTCATTAATACAACCCGCCAAAGCAAAGCACAAAAAAAAAAATTCAGTCAAGAGGCCCAATGGCCTAAACAACGACGAGCTATCTGTTGACAGTCAGGCGTTTCGTTTGCTCTGAGAGATTGATGCCAGCCATATGTGCAAAACAAGCTGTAAGAGTGAGAAAGAGAAACTAGAGAGGAAGTTGTATGGATTAAGAGCTCTGAAAAGTATGCTACATATAGCAGAAAGTATTCAATGCACGCGACGTCTGCCACAGTGTTTATATGGAATTAACAAAGTGCAGACTTCTCTCTCTGGCTTTCTCACTCTCTCTTGCGTTGCCTGATGCTGCACTTTGCCATGAACTTGATTTGCCCTCAGTCAAGGACTTTTCCTGGTTGCCTGCAGTCCTAATGCAGACTGCCTGCCAGTTTGTCTGTATATATATGTATGTGTGTGTGTGTGTTTGTGTTTGGGTGGGTGGATGGGCAGAGAGCTTTAGAATGAAAATATGAAAATATCTACGCGTGGCAGCCAAAGATCATTTATCAGCAATTTTTTAGCAACATTCCTTGACTGTTGCTGCTGCTGGTGCTGACTGTCCGGATGCCTGCCTGTTCCTGCTGTTTGTTGCAGTTGCTGTTAAAATTTATGAACACGAATACAATCCGCTTTTGGCATAGCAATGCCAATGGCATTCTAAAAAGGACTCTTTTACTTCTCTTTACGCCAAGACATGCAGACAGTTAGATAGAAGACATCGGCCATTTGTACAAATAACCAAGCTGGAAGTAAAATGGTTTTGGGCTAAGAGAGAAGAGCACACCATCAATGGAAAACAAACATCAAAACCGCATTCAAGGTTATGTATCAAAGTTGAACAAATATAAATAGCATCAACTGAAATGGTTAGCCATCTGAAGGATAAACCAGATGCACACATACATACAGCAGACATGGTTGAGTACACGACTAAATCCTTGAAGCAACATAACAGTATATCATCATCAACGCATAGCAAAAGACACTACAGTAAAATCTGGCATAAGAGAAACAGAATAATTGCAGTCGATATATCTACGAAATAGTTTTCTATTCATCTATTATTCAATTGGTTTCGATAATGCGCAATGTTTTTACAGCAGAGATCATTTTACGAAATGTTTACTGTACAGGTAGCACAGTAAACCTAGCACACACACAGACAATCACAAACTGACAGTGCTCAATGCTGCTGCTGGCTGAATGGCAAACTGGCCAGGCGTTGGTTGGGTTTCCTTTCATTTTGATTGCATTTACTGGTGTCTGCCATGTCTTTTACAACTACTACTACCGCTGACCAGAGTCCTAGCAAGTCCAAGAATATGCCAGAGAATAGAAGGGGGGATCAAATCACATTGGCACAAGTGGATAAGGAAATAAATGTTTGCCTTGTGCAAGGATGTGAGCATAAATCAAGGATTTGTTTGCGGATTGTTTCAACAAAGGTAGTTGACCCATCCCAACGTCTTAAATTTAGACATTTTTCTTAGTGTGTTTCTCTGGGTGGTTGTTTGCTTGTAGCATTGACCTTTTGGCTTCTGGGCCACGTGGCGTATGCGTAATCTTTTTTAATTGAATTAAGCCGCGCGGCATTATCCTCTTTCATAGCGATACGAACGTTGCCTTTAAGAACTAAAAACGCATTTTCAATTTGCTTTATTTTTTATATACAAACGCAATTGCAGCTTATTGAAAATGCGAATAGAGACCCATCCATGTCCTTTTTTTCTATGTCTTCTAACCCAGCCAAGTCGTGTGGAAAATTGCATTTGCTTGCTACCTTTTCGCGCTATCAAAAGGCAAAGAACCTGAGAGTGCGTGTGTGTGTGTGTGTGTACAAATCCGCAACAGCTCAAATTCAAGCTGGGCTTAGCTCAGTTGTCAGTGCCCAACGACATGAAAGGGTTTTACAACAAAGACGACGAAATCGCAGCTTAGTCACATTCCTTCCTCTTCACCATTTGTTCCTCCCTCTGGTCATAATAATTCAAAATGCTGTCAATACACAAGGCAAGCTCTACATAATGCCCATAAATGTTATAATGAATATTTTAGGAAATTTATTTTTAGCATTGCCGTTTCACCCTCATCCTCACCAATGGGAAAAATGCTGGTACATTTAATTTAGGAAACAGTTTGTTCAAAATGCAACCAAATTAACTCAAGAAAAATGTTTTTAGTTGAGGAAGCAAAATCATATCATAGACCCAATAAAGACAAGGGACTAAATGTGAGAAATACATAAAAGTTAATCGTTCGTAATTAGAAGAGAACAAATTTATACATTGAACATGTTAAAAAATATAAAATTAGCAAAAAAAAAAAAAAAATTGGATCATAATTAGAGTTTATTGTTAATGGAAAGAGTATTCAAGAATCGCTTTATGTATACAAAAATTGTACGACCTTTTTCCCCATATTTTCTTTCGACATTATTTTTTCTTTTGCGTGGGACTGAGAGCCAAGTTGGAACAATCAGCCCCCGCCTTTGGCTAACAGCATTCTGTGGCTTGAGTGGCATATTTTATGACCTCCTTGAATTAGGTAGGGGAAATGAATGACGGACCGCCCAGCAGTAGGTCCAACCAGCAACTATGAATTCCCAACTCTAGGCACACTCGTGTATTCTGTGGTAACTTTGGCCAAAGTTATGTTTGACCCACCGAGAAAAACTAACAAGGACATTTTCCTTCTCTTTGTGTGAAACGAACCCAACCAAACGGACCGCCCAAGGCGATGAAAGTCGACAAGTAAGTTTTGTCCCATTAAAAACTACTCAACATGTCAGCTGGGCGGCCGAAAAGCCGCAAATGGGTTGAGGTTTACTTGAATTCACTGACAGAACCCCAGAACCACGTATATATAACAAATTTGTTTAATTTGCTAACCAACAACAAGAAAAAGAGAGAGAAAAGAAAAAGAATAGCCAGGAAAATGGAAAATTTTAAGAGAACTTTTTGTCGCCCTAAAACGGTAAATATGAAAAGAAAAGTTAATTGAAAACAAAAGTCAAAGATTTTGCATATTTCTTCTTTTTTTTTGTGCCACAGTCAATATTTATTTATGCGTCAGGCAAATTTAAATCATTTAAATGCAAAGGCAACCAAAAAAGAAACAAAAATTAAGTCAACAACATAAAATTGCAACTAGAACCTGCCCCTCAATCAACACCATCCCATCCAGCCCTATGTCCCCAAAGTCAGCCAGCCAGGCACTCCTCGTGGCTGCACTAATTAAAATTTAACAAAAATAAATGCCGGGTAATTGAAAACTTTTTCTCGCTGAAATCAGCGACTTAATCATTTGGCAAAAGAAACGGAGGGCTGAGAGAGTGAAGTACCAGACTTCTCGACTTTCCTTGCTTTAGCTATTTAAATTTCATTATATTTATTCTCATTGGAATTCCCCCTCTCATCCCAACAGTCAGTTCCCACATTATGCTCATTAATTCCATTTGTCAAGCGGGACAAAGTCAGAGAGAGACTGAGATCTACCTTTGCTTTAGTTAATTAACTCAATTTAAGCGTGAAAAGACATTCAGAATCTTAAAGTCATGGAATGGAAGCAACAGCTGGCTAATATAGAGATTTCATTTGTATGCTCAGCTGCTGCAGCAAAAGAGACAAATTGCTAATTGACAGGATCCACAAGATACCAGACTCGTATGTCGTTTATTAAAGTTGGTTGCAGTTATCAAAGACTTTTAATTATTGAGTGGAAAACATTGTCTTCGGCTGCCAACATGCCGGCTACGTGATTTTAAAAAATTAAAAGATATATTCGTATAAATACGAATCAATTATGTTTACACTCTAAACGTGAGATCGATCCACGAATTTAATAGTTATATGCTTAAATTTTCTTGATTTTTCTAGTCATTTTTCGCTTCACATTTTTCCAATCACGTTTCTCGAGACTTTTGGGGAAAAACAATTAAGTGTTGATGTTTTGCGATTTTTTTTTTGTTATTCTTTTTTTTTGGCTTTTGTTCTTGTTTAGTTTCTTCCGTCAAACACCAGCTGCAACTTTATTAAGCCAAATTTAATGGTGGTTGTGTTCTCGTGTCTCTTTTCCTCTTTCCCTCCATTGTTTTTTTTTTTTTGTACTCTTTGCTCCTGCCGTTTTTCATTAACGCCGCCAACTGACTTGCAACAATTGTTGCAAAAACGAGAAAAACGAAAAGCGAAAAAAAACTTTACAAAGTTTTGCTGCAATATTCTTCGCTTGGTTGTTTCTCTCCATTTTCGCCGCTTCATGTTGTTACAATTAGTTTCACTGGTCTAGTATAAGCCATGTTGTCTACTCTGGGCCTGGCACTAGTTCATCTTGAGGGTTTGGGTTTGGCTTTGGCTCTGGGGCTGGACGACTTTGCTTTTATTTGTCCATTTGGCAAACGTCTAATTGGACTTGCTAAAGATTTCTACAGAGATTTCGCAAGCAAGTTTCTCTTGTTTGCTTGATTTTTTTTTTTTTTTTTTTTGTTCTTTATTTTTTCACTTCAACCAAATTGTTGCTAATAATTCACATTGGGTTTACGAATGGGCCCCTCCACCATCACAACTTGAAATAGCCTTTACTAGTGTGGTTTTTATGAATTTTTCAATAGCACGCAAAAAGGCAGCCCTTTTTGTATAACTCAATTAGGCTTAATAATGGGGCAGCTGTGTGCCTTGGCCTTCATTCTTCTCTGGGAGGTGGGAGAAAAGAAGGGGAATGGGTCAGAAATATTGATTTTTCTACATCTTTACAAGCAAAAATAATCAAGCTTTTGTTTTCATAAGTAGAAAGCACTTAAAATGATTTTCACAAGAAATTAATAAAGTTTTATGCAAGAATGAAGTGTGCAAAGATTTTTACAAGTAGCGATGGCAATAATCGCAATAATCGATTATTCTGTTTAACTCTTAAATCCTTAAAGCACATATCGATATCATGAAATCATTAATACTGACCATTTAAATCAAAGTTCAAATGTTGCATTTGCTTATTTCAAACCAAAATATATTTCCAAAATTTAAATTTTAATTATTTGACAATTACTTAAAACTACTCGAGGATTGAAGTATTAAGCCTACGATTTAATTTATCAAAAAATGCCTTCGATTGATTGTATTATATTATTCGACAAATATTATATTATTGGGACCCCACATCGTTTAAAAATTTATTTCCAAGATATTATTTTCTCAAAACATAAGAAATAGTCAAACTTTGAAATCTCAAAGGACGTTTCACTTACTGGAGAAATTCAATTTGATTTACTCATGCACCAAAACGGTTAATTGATATTTCTCTAATTGAAGACGAGCTCATTTTTTAACGCTTAAGCTTGTTGATATTGATTCTTAATAGGAATTTCCTTAGAAGAATTTCTAAAAAGAATTACCCCCTACCCATACTACTAATTCTTAACTTACAAATACAAATGCATAATTTAATGCAACTAAATGTATTCCTTTAAAAAAAAAAAATCGTTTAATTAATCGATTATTTCGAAATTTCTTTAATTATGGTTATAAATTGCGCACCTTTGACTAATCACATGATTGAATAATTGATGAAAGGTTTTCATATGCAATCACTATTTAAATTTTAATTTCCAATCAATATAAAACTGAAACTTTTGGAAGGAAATAGTTTTCAAGAAAAGGCAAGAAGCCGAAAACTATGCTACACTTGAACCAAAAGTGCCAACGCTCATAAAGAACCATCAGTTGTGGTGGTGGCAGCAGCAAAATTTTATGATCCGTCTAAATGGTCTACCATGCAAAAGTGTTGCTTAAATGTCAATCTATCTGCTGTCTCGTTGCCAGTCTGACTCTCTTTCCGTCTGTCTGTCTGACTGTCAATTTTAGCAATTGAAGAAGCAGCCAGAGCAGCAGCAGAGGCAAATGATGGCGTCGACAGTGGCTAAATGCGTTGAAAGAAAATTTCATTTGCAGATATCGTGCTGTCATTTAATAAACGAAATGTGTGGCAAAGAGTGGAAAGACAGAGAAAAACTGAGAACGAGATGCAACGATGCAGTAACAGATATTGGCAACACTTTTCACACAGACACATATGTACATAAGTGTGTGTGTGTGTGGCAGACACACCAAATGCTGAGCGACAGCCACAGGCTGACTTGCAATGAGAACGCGGGAATAGCACAGAGGGGATAAACAGTGGGATATTGGGTAGGTGAATGCACCCATTGTGTAACTAAACCATAGCAAGACAGTCAAGCTCCTATATCTTTTCAGATATATGTATTGTGTGTGTGCTGCGCGTTTGTGTAAATCCCGTTTGCGATGCTCACTAAATGCCAATTCCAGAAAATGACGCGGAAAAAAGCGCCAAAGAATATGTGTGAAAGGTGGTTGCTGATAGGTAATGGTGATGAAGATAAAGATACAAAAGGACAGGCCAAAAGCTAAAGGCATAAAATAATTGACAATGACAGACCGACCAGCAACCAGCAAGCAGCATTGCAGAGCACTGTACTGCATCGAGATTTAACAATTTAAAATCATTTTCATGTAGAAAAGACACAGAAAAAGCAAAGAGACTGAGTCCTTTCAAAATTGAAATTGATATTGATGGAAGTGTAAAAGCCAAAATAAGAAAAAAGAATACAATATTTTGTCATAACTTGTTTGTTTGCATTGACTTGTCAACGCCCGAGAGTTTTCTTTTTACTCGAAGAATATTCAGCACTTCATTAGGGCAATCAAACATTTACTCTCCTCCATCTCCTTCCACGACCCACCTCTCCACATCAGACCACAAATATTGTGCCAGTTTACACAACTTGTTTAACGCCAGCAGCGGATCAAATAAGGGCCGATAAAAGGACGAGGAAAAAAAAAAGCAAGTAACAAGCCGCTTTTGATTGATTGTAGGAGAAACGAACCACCAGTCAGTCAACCAACTAACCATCCATTCATTCATCCATCCTTCTACCCACCAGCAACCAGTCAGTCAGTTAGCCCTAAGGGATACGCAAAAACAAGTGGGGAAAGAACAAACTCTGCCTAAGCTCAAGTCAAAAGGCTTTTGTTAAACAAATTGAGTATGTCTCTGTGTCAATGTGAGTGTATGTGTGTGTGTGTGTGTGTTGCAAAAGGTTCTCCCTTTTGTATACTATTATTATTTTTATCATTTGCCGCAACAGATTACCATTTTTTGTATTTGATTGTGTAAAGGATTTTCCAAAGAGAGATTTTAAGATACCGAAAAACAAGAACAAAGTGGCAACAGTCAATAGGGGGTCGACGTCTTTCAACCTAATGAGAGTACTTAGTTTGACAATAGAAACACTTAGTTGCAGTTTCTAATTAAAATTGCAGATTTTTTTTCCACAAATCAATACATTTCAATCGAGAAGTTCGAGAAGATATTAATGTCTATGTAGAAAGTTTTGTCTATTCATTTCAAAATATACAAATAATAACTTTACTTTTTAACTTCCTTTAGCATTTCTTTCTATAATTCTGAACTGTGTTTTCTTTCAATTCCCTTTAATTAATCAACCTTACAACTGATCGAATCTTCATACGTTTGTATTCTATTTGATTCCTGTAAAAATTTCAAATTGAAGTCACTTGCCGTGTAGACTGTGAACTTTTAATGCTATAAAAAAAAACGATTGCATACTTTTTGGAGAAGTCTTGATGTTAATTCTATTCCAATCGATAAGAAATTTTGCATGCAATTTTCGCTTTTCTGCTTTCTCGCTTGCCTAAGCACTTTTTATACCGTTTTTGTCTGATGATAAAAAAAATAGCAAAAAAAAAAAAGGAAAAACATGAAAAAAAAAACAGCGAAGAACTAAATACAAAAAAAAAGAAAGAATTCGTAGGAAAAATGAATGAGAAAATCTCCGCCCGGCAGCCACAAAAACATAAAACTTTACACATTCATTGGGTTTGTCTTTTTCTCTGCTTTTTCATCCTTTTTTTTTTTGTTTGCCCCGACCATTTTTCGGTTGTATGGGTAAAAGTGTGAGCTTTTTTAATTTAATGAAAATTTTCCACTTGGTCGATTGACATTTTGTGTTCTCGCTCCGCTTCTTCCCTGTCTTCCACAATTCCTTTCCACTGCCTTTGCCTTTGGAGTTACGGTTGCTTTTCCTTCTTTTGCCAAATAAACACACAAATTTACTTAGCTGTTCTGACTTGCCAGCAACGACCAACTCCCAACTTTCGTCTTAAATGCCGGCAAACGGAAAACTCCATTGCATATTCTGCGGCGACTGCGGCGGAGGCGTTGGCGGCTGCCGCGTAACTTTTGCCATTTTGCCTTTGTTTGGAGCGTGTAATCAAATGCATATTTGCATGCAACACCCTCTGCCCCTTACACCTCCTTTCCAGCAAATCCTCCACCCTTCTCAACTGTTGCCTTTTGTATAATTTTTTGCAAGACTTGCGAAAAACTTGCCAAAGCAGGCAAAAACTTTTGCACAAAATGCATTGTGCAATGTCAACTGATAAGGCGTCTAGGACAAATCTTTTTCAAGAAGAGACACTGAGTATCAGATGAGAAATGTAAAGAGAATAAAGAGGAAATTTGAATAAGATCATTAAACTGCAACTATGGGCCTACAGTTAGGAAAAACAAATAGAAACTCCACTTTGATATCAAAAGATGGTTAAAATTTTAGAAAAAATTGGTTTTAGATTACGAAAAAGGCAATTGAAACTTTATTTATCTATTCAATTGTTAGCAAACTATCCAAGTGAATGCCTGATCTAAAAGTAACAAGTGAGTCAGCTGAAATCGAAATGGTATATCAAATGGATTACACAGATAGACATAACTTTTGTGACTTTAATTTGAGAGGCGCTCCTAAGTGATACGCTGAGCCTAAATATGAACTCTGTTTTTGTCTATCACATCCAGATTTCTTTGAATCAGAGGATCTAGGGTTGTAAAATATGCACAAAAAAGTATTCGAAGACATCTGCTTTACATTTTTAACAGATTTTAGAATGTCGGCCTGGGATATATGTATGTCACGATAATATCTACCATGAAGTTTTGAGACAATGTTAAATTTTCCTCTTAATTTCTTTTGAGAAAAAGGGACACAACTTTTCATTCATTTCTATTCACTTTCGTTACACAGTATGCAGTAATGGTAACGGCCATTGAACGGTTTTTATAAACTCAATTAGTAAGCCAAGTTAACCATAAAAGTGTTGAAGAATCGAAATTAACTTTTGTGCAATTGCCATTAAATGGGCGAGCAGTTTGACAAGAAGGGCAAGTAGGGCGTGTGGCATGTGCACATTAAATGTTATTAACGCTTAAGCTATTGTTAAAGAAGTTCAATAGAACGGTTATCTAATTTTACAGAGGGAGAGATACGAGCTTAAGAGAGGGCCGAAAGCACAGAAGATAGCGAAAAGCAAGGGCCACACAGAAATAGAAAAATGTTGCCACATTTGTTAGCAAATGCAATGGATGCAAGCATCAGGAATACAAGTTGAAGAACAATAGTTCTGACGTGACAATAGAATTGGACACGTAATCCAAGGGCTGTGTCTTAAAGCATAAAATTTTGCCTCAAGGATATAAAGGTTGTTGTGGAAACATTTCCCATTTCCATTCATCATCATAAGTCACTGCCCACACAATGCACAAATGAAATGAAATATTTGCCCAAAAGGTGCAACAGCAGAAGCCAAGAGCCACGAGCCACTAGTCACCAGCCAACAGAGCACCAAGACGAAGAAGCTCATCCAAGGATTAAGCTGTAAGCACCAACCATTGGGAATATACCAACTCCACAACTACAAAGACCCACCAGGATGCCAAGATAAGTAAAGTAAAGTAAAGAAGTACAAGAATTTCCACTTCCATTCCACTCCCCTCAGTTTGCCTGCCTTTCTCCGGGTGTCTTCTCTCAAGACATTTTATTTTATGAACTTAATGAAATAAACAGTCATGCCAAGGATGCAAACCGAAATACAAAATAAAAGGCAACAAAAGGGAAGAAGGGACGGGACGGGATGGTGAAGAACGTGCATTCACGTAGCAGCGTTGCACAAGTCGTTAACGCAAATGCCAGAGCCAACAGCCGGCATATTTAATAAACACTGGCAAATTAAGCATAGTCCCCACTGATAGCCAACCTCACCTTTTCTTAACCATAAATCAACAGGTAAGTAGGAGGAGTGACTGCCGTTCACTAATCTTAAGATGCTTCGCCCCAAAAACAAAAAAAATCTTCGTGGCAGACAGAACACAAAATTAACATTAAGCATAAACTGTTTGCTTATTGTTAAAGAAATATAAATTGGTATTCCACTAGATTTCAACATAATTTATATCTTATGGAAAGTTATTTTACTT
Source organism: Drosophila paulistorum (assembly GCA_018152135.1). Taxonomy (NCBI): domain Eukaryota; kingdom Metazoa; phylum Arthropoda; class Insecta; order Diptera; family Drosophilidae; genus Drosophila; species Drosophila paulistorum. Next base: position 8,148,108 of record JAECXG010000805.1, on the reverse strand, counting down.
TAATTGAATCAAAATCGGAACCGAGTTGGTGAGAAACATTATGTAGAATTTTATTATTATAAGGATTGGTTTAATTTGAAATTGTACAACTCAAGAAATCATTGTCTATCTTATAAGGAAATTCATGTTGGGATTGCTTATACTTGGCATTGCATTTAACTGAATTAGAGCCAAAAATCGTCCACCTTCTGGATTCCTTCCACACTTTTTAAAAGCCTTTTTCTTTTCTTTTCAAATAATTTTCTCTCCTGTCAGGTGATAGAAAATTGCTTGACGAGCGACAACTATTTTCCAATAATCAATTGTATTTAGCATATCAAATTCAGATACATTCAGGTTTAATTAACTTATGACTTAGAACAAAACATTATAGCAGATAAAAATGATACGAAATACTTGATATATGTAGAATATAGAAAGAATAATGCTGACTAATAAAGACAATCGAATATCTTTTGCTTTTACGACTAGTTACCCTGATTGGCCATATTAAGTACATAAGCCAAATCACGAAACGAACCAGAAAAGGACAGCAAAAAAACATTTAATTTGATGAAATTAAAACTGACATTTTTTCTCTACAAATGTCAAGTCATTGTTGTCGTTGTTGTTGCTGTTGCCTTTGCTGTTGATATTGGTGTGTCCAGTTGGCTGTCATCATGAATCTTTTTGGCCAAAAAGAGGGTGTGTTCTATTGAAGCCTGTCAAAGTTAATTCGTGGATGGATGTGTGTGTGTTTGTTGGGACTAACGATGGACTAGCCAAATTGTGTGAAAGTTATAAGGTAGCAAGGAAAAAAGAAACAAAAAAAGTCTGTCATGAAAAATGGCTAATAAATTCCAGATGGATAGCTAACATTAGCCTTGAACTTGACAAGAAACGTGGAGAAGCCATTGAAAATAAGATATAGATAGATGAAGAGATTTATAAAAGAGATTCTTGTTTTTTTTTTTCCATTTTAGATTAAAGCATCAACTTAAGTTTGTCTGCCCACCTGTTAAACGCAGCAGCAAAGTAATTTATTTGAAAGAAAAACTCTCACAGGAAATGCCAGCCATATACTGAAGCGGACTGCCACATCCGGCGTAACTTTAAGCCACATTTCCGCTCATGCAATTTTAATTTGTCAAATGCAAGCAACGAAGATGTTGACGACGACGACGATGGTAAAATTAACTGGAAAATTTTACAATCTATGGGTGTAGGAAACGCTCAAGGATTAGAGACGGTAGCCGCCACATCATCGGCGCATCGTCATCATCATCATCATCAGCCTGAAGCAGGAGCAGTATACTGTCGAGCCACTCGAATTGGACCATTAGTTTCGACGGCATTAGTTTTTGGCGCTTTCATGGCCCAAGCACACGATGCAGACGTTGCTCTACACACACATAGACACACTAAATAAATAGGAGACGAAAACTGGCTACTGGACTTAGTTGGTTGGTTGACTGGTTTGTTAGTTTGGAGAATGGTTACCTACCCACTGCTCGTTCCCATCGCGAAATTATGCATGTAATAAAACGCGGCGGCGGCTGCGGCGCATCAACAGAAGCAGCAGCAACAACAACAACAACAGCAGCATCCTTAACTGCAATAAGCCATGTAATGCCACGCCCACACTAGTCGCATAGTAAATTTAAGTGCATTAACATAAAGTGCCAGCGGGCCGTTCCCTTTGGGCTAATGCACAGTGACTAAAAACGTTAGTTTGATAAAGATATTTCGAAACGAAATACTTAAAAATTGTTTCACAATCCTCAGTAAATTCCATGGACCAAAATTTGAGATTTAAGTAAAAGTCTGACTTCAGATTTATCCTAAGGAGTTAGTCAGACTTAGCTAATTATTGGGTTCGCAGAGTTATTTACCACCTTTGAACCACTGTACATGGTGGGCAGTTAAGCTAAATAAACTTTAAGTGTGGATGGGTGAAGCACCCCAGGCAGCAGGAGGGATGGGAGGTGCCTGATGAGTGCAACGACTTGGCTGCTGCTTAAAGCGGCGTCAGCATCATCGACACTTTTGGCAGGAAGCGTTTTGGTTGAGAATACAGACAGACAGACAGGAAGCTTGTCTAGGCGGGTCTCACCCTTGTCAAATTCTCTCTGGATGATTGTGAGTGTGTGTGTGAGAGGCATTAACAGACTCGTAAACTGGTTGTTGTCTTGTTATGTTGATTACACAACCAGCGTCAGCAAATGAAAATAAACTGTGGAAAAACGTCAAAACGCTACTCTTGAAAATCGAGTTCAAAAAAGAGAAGAAAGACAGTGGAAAATCTGTGTTTAAGGATATGCAACTTGCCTACACGTATCTCCCAAAAAGTATGCAACACTTGGTGTTACTTTTCTTTTTCTCTTTTACTGTTGCCCTGTTGTGTACGTGTTCGTCGCGTGGCAAAATGTCTAAAAATAAACACAATCTTCTGCCCTTCTCCTCGACGAATCCTCGTAGCCCCTTTTTTTCCTTGCCAACTGTCATTTTGCCCTCAAAAGCAACAGCAGCAAAACAAGTTTTGCTTCCTTTTGCTGCCACGCAAGAGTTGAAAGTTGAATGCCTGGCAAATGCCGCGGCAATGCCCCCAAAATGCAGTCAGTGAAAATGCATTTACTCCTACACCTCCCCACCTCTAGAAAGCCACAAGCAATTCCCTAACTTCCACCCAACTGCTTACATTGGAAAACTTTTCACACGCAGCACAAAATCTGCCAAAGCCACTTTTCGGTATTGTTTTTTTGCTTTTCAAATTTATTGCAACATTTTCTCCCTTTTTGGTGTTCGTTTTTCTTTTTCGTTGTTGTTGCTGCTGTCTTTCTTTTATCTCTAGTTTTTTTTCTCTATTATTTTGCTATACTCTTCTTTGCTCATTCTGTCTCTGTATATGCTTGATATTTATCTGCCACGTTAAATTTACTTTGCTTCACACCCAAAAAAAAAAATAATAAAATAAAGTAAAACTTCTGGTTCGTAACAGAAATTCTTTTCATAATTTTTCTTTTTCCCATTTGTTGTTCCCTTCTTTTCGCCTGGCGGCCAAATTGTCGTCTTTATTTTTGCCCATCGCACATGGAAATACGCGATGAACGCAATTTTCCCCGGCATTTCCATTTCAATGCACACACATACAAACACACACACACACTCTTACAAAACAGAAGGAAAACACCAGCAGCAGCATTCAGTTGGGGAAAATGGTAAACGTTTACGCGTTTTGAAGATTTCACTCGTATAACATTTGCGATTTTCCGCACATTTTGTATTTTATTGAACTGTTTGTCACATGACGTTGATATTTTTCTCTAGATGCAAGCAGAAGTGAACACACTGCGTATACGTGTTTGTAGTGGAATACAGTGAAAATTCTTGCTAAAGAGTGCAAAAGCTACAAAAAGTTTTCCATCATCTTTCCCGTCCCTTCCTTAACTAATAATAAATTTTCGGAATTTAAATTGATATACTCATTCAATTTACTTATAAACCTTTTCGCTACCTTTTTAGCCAATTTACTATCCAAATACCAAATACCACAATAACATTCAAATTTGATTTGCGAATCCTAAAACGTTTTAGAAAACGAGAACAACCCTGGATATTCTTCAAATCAATATGGTGATTTAAAAGGAACTAACTAGAAATCGAAAAAGTTATCTATACAATTTTTAAAAAAACGACTTAAACGAAAGTTAATCAGAGTCTCCTAATAATAATATAACAACTTAAAAAATAAACAAAAGAAATTTTAATGGGAATTGAAATTTCTGCCTAATACCTAATAACAAACATAAATATTGCTTTTTTTAGTGATTAGCTTCAAACTAGATTTAGTTCGTTTGCATAATATTTCACTGTACAGCTGAAGAAACCAACCATCAACATCATTTCGTAAGCTTAAAGTAATATTCGATTGGAAAAAAGGGGTAAAAAATAACAAAATTGATCCAAATTAACATATATGCACTATATACATATATATATTTCTTGTAATAACCATGTAAACTTTATGAAAATCAAATGGAAATAAAAACGGACAGCCACCATAAACAATAATATTGCCAAGCAAGCTTTCAAAACCTAACATAACATAACTAAAATAAAAACTTCTATATAAGAAGGAAGAGGAAGCAGAAGATGGCAAGACGCTTAAAAGCCAAGCCAACTCCTACTTCAATTCCGACTTAATAAAAACAAAAAATGTATGAAATACTTTTACGACTTTCGAAGACATTTTTACAACTTGCTACCAACTTTGGCTAACGATATGCGGCGGCAGAAGGCAAACAAGCAAACCGGACAGGACAGCGTTGCAGAGAAGAGAAGAGAAAGGACAAGAGAAGACTGCACTCGACGTCCTGTTAGCGCGGCATGGTCAAAATGCATGTCGCGTCATAAAACCGAAAGTCATTTCGCACAGAACGTGTCTGGTTTGGTGGCGCAAAGTGTAAACCGGCTACCACTGTCCAGTCAAGAAGCCAAAGTCATTGCAGCCAATAATAATTCCAATTGTAGTGCAGTGACAATTTTCTCTGTCCCCCACTTTCTCTTTCTCTTCTTTTGAAAAGATGAACACAATCCGCACTTTTGGGTACAATGTACCCAACAATGGTCAGCAGTAGTTGTGGCAGTTGTAGGAGCATCAGTAGGAGCAGAGTTTTTATTGCCCAACGTTGGCATTTTAAGTGCCCGAGTAGAGAAGCCGAGAACATTATTTTGGTCAATGTAGACGACATGATGCGGCAGCCATTAAAAGCAACAAATAAGCAAACAATAGCAAACAAGTATCATCTCTCTCTATATGTATTATAATGCCGAAAAGAAACAACAAGGAGAAGAAATTAGCGGAAAAGTTTTAAAAAAAACAACACGAACTCTGTACTTTTAGTCCATCTACACATATTAAATACATACATTGTAACACACTTTGCCAGAAATATTTATTTTTATCTATTGATTTAAGTAAATAAATTATTATATACAAATACATATATATGTATTAGACGATAGGCCAAACACGTATCTCTGATAAGAAATCATTTATAACACTCTTCTATATCTGCACATTTTATTTTGTCAATTTATCACATAAAATTGGTTAAAGCCATTGAGAATAATTTAGCCATCACAGATAGCGAAAAAAAAGCACAACAGAAATGTATTTTAAAAGTTTAAAATAACAAACAATCATTCTAATAAATGATTAAAATTAATGGTTATAATGGTTTGTATTAATTGCAAGAAGGTACTAAAAATAAACTATTAAAATCAGAAGTCTAAACTAAAAATTTAATTGAATTAATTAAAGGCAGTCTAAACTAAAAATTTAATTGAATTAATTAAAGGCATTTTATGGGCATTCAAAAATAAGGAAAAGATAAGCAAACATTTGGATATGTCAAAAATATAAAAATATATGAAAATTCAAGTATGAATTAAAATTCAGAAGTCATCTTACTAAATTTAATGTTAACTCGTTAAGCCTCGTTACATGCAATCTAACAAATAATTTATTATTAATAGCTTTTTTTGAAAATTTATTTATGTAGGGGTTTCGAATTGATTTAATCTTATTAGATTTGATAGAAAAACCCTTCTAACAGTGCTACATCGCGTCAAGCAGTCACGTTTCAAATACTTTTAGTTCGATACGCTCAATTAATCCAAGCTTTTTTATTAGGTAGCCTACATGTGATAAAATAGTTATCATAATTTCACATAATGCAGTCTGTTTATCTATAGCAAAAGCAGAAGCAATCGTAAATATATCCAACAGATAAACATAATGGACAATCAGCTTCAATTAAATCAGTTTGTATGCATATAAATGAATCTAGTATATAATTTAATACAACACCAAAATGTAATAATAAAACTTTTCCGCTATAGCGGATGGAAGCTGGATGAATGAGTGGTACAAGATATGACAGCGTTTTGGGTCCGTGTATTTTTGGGCTGCCTGACCAATTCATTTAGTTTTTGCAAAAAGCTAATTAGCAACTAAAGTGAAATTAAGGCAAAACCCCAACAGCAAGAACAGCAACAGGAACAACGACAACGAACAACGGCGACAATGGACTCTCCGACACTGGCATCGGGGGAGACTGAGCTGAGTGAATCAGTCAGACGGTGTGCTCCAACTAATTAAATGCAAAAAGCTAAGGGGAAACTGTTGGACGTGAATGCCAAAAATAAAAAAAGGGAGAGACAGAAGCCAGGAAATGACGGCAAACTAGCGACAACTTCTTTTTTTCCGCACTGAGATGAGAAGTCCATGGATGGACTCCGCCTGGTCGCTTATGCTACGCCGCACAAAACTAACGAGCGACGCATTTTAATTTGTACATTAAAGTAATTAGTTTAACATTAGTTAGCTAGTACTAGCTGATAAGTTAGTTAGTTTTAATGAATCTAGCGTTGAGATTTCCCTTGTCAGACACTTACCACTCTTAAAGGTGGCCATTAGACGCTCAGAGTCAGCGCCATGTTGGCAGCCAAACAAAGAAGTATCAAGCAGATCGTTTGGCTTATAGCCAAGCAGACCAAGCATTCTGCAAAGAAATAATTGGTTTAATAATGACAATAGCTCGTATAATTAACAATCATAAAAATAATGCATTCTCACTTATCATCCACATAGGTGAATTTCATATCCAGCGAATGTTTAGTTAGAAAAGTGCTGGTACCTAATGGTATCTCAATATTGGACGGATGCGGTATGGGACGTCCAATGGCCACTAGTAGGCGTTCGCCTTTGGCATTAACTGTCAAATGACCAGTGATGTGTATAACCTTTGGCAAACGAAAAATTGGAGCATTAGTTATAATATACTTTCCATTTCGTTTAACAGAACTCTTACCTTATAGGAGGCACTCTTGATGTTAATGCTACGCCCACGACTTGTCAATGTGCACTTCATGCGCACAAATAAATCGCGATGATGCGTTGTGATGCCAGATTCCAGCAAATGCTCATCCTTGATCTTATCAGCGATGCCATTGCGTTTCAAGTTGAGGGCCTCTTTGATCTCGGCATGATCACATTGATGCGTATACTCCCAGATCTGTTGTCCCAAAGCGTCAATCTATAAGTAAAAGACATTGTAAGAGATTGGATGAAGATTGTCTAGAATAAGTTATGGCTTTCTTTGTGGAATACTTTAAATCCTCTTATATACATTATTTCAAAAACTTTACTTAAGATTTGCAAGTTGTTCTTCAAAGCATTTGCTTTGTTAATTTTGATCGTTGTTTAGTTTTAATTTCTCACCTTGGCGATGCCCAAATAGTCGACTATATTTTCAGTAACATAGGTAATATCTCCTTCGTTGGATAGCACCAACAAGAAGCCATCAATCGTCTGCTTAAGTAGCTGACTAGCTTCTGGGCATTTCAACCATTCTTCGTCATTGATTTCCAATTTAGGTTTTATTTTCTCATCACTATTGTTAGAATCAGCATCCTGTTTAATCAAATCATTGCAATCACGAGGTTTGGACACTAAAATTTAAAGAAAAAACATTAATAATGGAATCCAGATAAGGTCAAAAAGATAATCTGCTTACTCAATTGGAACATATCACGAATCTTGAGATACGCAATCGTAATTCTCATCACAGAGGCCTTGTCCAGTTGAGATACATCGTCCGTTTTTAAGGGCAGCACCTGTGATAATTCCATAAAGATTTCCGTCTCCTTGGAGCGACGGCAGCGAGCTGCATCTCGTGACTTTTCCTTGCGTTTCTCATTGTTCCTGCAACAACAACAACAACAATAACAACACATTGAATGTAAAATCTTTGACACTGTAAATAAACGTCTCCTCTGATCACGTAGTCCACTCGCTGCACAGACGTCAAATTGCAATTTCCATTACAGAACATACCAAAAATGAGAACTAGCAACAGATCGGGGCTTTCGGCATGACGACAGTGAAGAAGAAGTGAAGGATTGGGGGAGTAGTCGTTGGGTGAACGGGGGATTGGTATATAAAAATGCGTACATTTCAATTGTTGCGATTTCTTGCGTTTTCACATTTGATTTGATTCAATTGATGTGGCAATTTTTCAATTGAGTAAAACATTTTGCGAATAATTTTATTTTTTTTTTTGTTCAAAGTTCATGGCAGCGCCTCTCCGCAAGCAATCAAAAGCAAGTGAAATGAATCGAATTTTAATTCGACAGCCAAAAATATTAACACAAATTTAGGTTGTTACCTACAAAATATAGTTCTGTAAACTGAAATGCTTAATATGGAAATATATTTTTAAAGCTGAGCTTTAAAACAATTTGACCCATCAAAAAGGATTTAAAACTTAGAATTATCAATTTTATTATCCTTCATAATGTACAAGTATTGTGTGCTTTTCATCCGCCACTAATATCCCCTGACCTACACATATCAATTTGAAATTCACCCCATTGGTACGTGCATATAGTTGACCATAGAATTCCTATACACTATATCTATGCTGCCAAGCAAAAAGGCTTTAGATAGGGTTAGATTCTTTATGTCAATGTATCACACGTTCATTCGATAAGAAGACACTAAAAAAAGAGGTGTTTTTTGTTTTGCCTTGGCACCAATCCAATTTGGAAATTTTTGGGATTTCTTTTTCTTTTTTCTCTATTAATATAATTAACAGATTTTAAACGTTTATTTGTGGTGAATGAATTGTTAATTAACTTTATTTCAAATGACGTTTGCCAAAATGTACATATGTGATTCATGCAATTTTCTTATCAAGACAAAATGTCACATATGCCCGAAATAAATTATAGTTTGAGTTCAATGACCGGGAAAAACTTATAAAACATTTTAATGAAATGTTGCCAAAAGAAATTTGAATTCTAAGAAAAATTCTATTTTTCCTGCGGGAGACAGTTTTCCCGAAAATGAAAACTCGTGATCATCATGAATTGGAAAATATGTTTACGCTAAATTTTGCACGTACCAATTGGAGAAATTGAATAATTTTCATATTCAATTTCATTCACATGGCAACAGATATCATCAGATGTGAAATTTATCTTTATCAGCTGTCAACATTTTCTATATCAAATATATAGCTGTATATTTGCCAACCCGATATCGGACAAAGCCAAATCACAATGCGAGACAAGGCCATGGACAGGCCCGCAGGCCAGACAAAATGATGACATTACTCATACGCCATGGAGAGACGACACAGTTAAATCCATTTCGTCCGCGGCAAACTTCAACAAAGTTTAATTTGATTGATGGAAAATCCCTCGAAAAGTGTCAAAATAATTTATTTTATATACATTTGTATTTTTACATAACTTTTACTTTATCTAACTAAGAATGGAGAACAAAATGGAATTGAATAAATCAAATAAACAAAAATATTTATCAAAACCAAGAGTGTATTTATCTGTATCGCTTATATACAGCAAAAAGCCAAGCCATATAGAAAGCAAACTGACTATGATTGCATGCTAATGGCCTGATTAATTGTCAATGAATAAACATACATATAGAGAAAACGAGTGAGAGGATAGACAGCGAGAGAGAGAGAGGGAGTATTAAGGGCGGGGCACAGTCATTCAATGCTCATTAGAACAGAAGCCAATTGTTTTTGTTTTTTTGTTTGTTATATATATAAAAATAAATACAATATTCACAAAGTGGCAAAAACATTTTGTTTCTGCACTCTATTCAGCGTTTTGTTTGATTTCATAGAGGGGAGTAGATTGAGTCGAGGTGGGCAAATATTACCTTTTTGTTGTTATTATAGCTAAGCATTTCCGCTTTAAGTGCAGCTTTTGAGGCACGTGCCGCAAATTGTTAAAATAACAATACAATGTACTAAACGCATAACTAATTGTTTATTAGCTAATAATATGCTATATGTTTTTAGATTTTAGGCGAATGTAATTAAGATGAAGGATAAATATAGTATAACAAAGATATAATGATAATGGTTCATTATTAACGAAAAACTTTTTTGAAAATATCTATTATCATATCGAGGCATATTTAGGTAATCAATTGTTATCGATCTCGAAAACAACGAGGTAGATATCTATAAATAAGTATCGATCTTTATTACCTACATATACATAAATGTTTATCGATATCTTTTCATGTATATTGAGTAGAAAACGAACCGTTCCCACAGAATATCCCTTTATTTTTTTGATTGCATGAATAATAATTAAAAGTTTCACAAATTTATCTGAGCATATTAAATATTTACTTAGTTATGTTTAAATACACTTGATGAATCTGAACTATTTGCCTTGTCGCCAAATTTGGCATAGAAATACAACACCATGGATGTGGATCAAGTTCTTGTGGCAATAAATATCTATGAACAAAGTAAACAATGCGAAAACATTGTCTGCATTTCGTTACTTTCGTTTGGTGTTTAAGTTCAACATAAATTTGTTTAGCCCTAAAGGTGTGATGATAATATTGCCGCAAAATAAAAAATTAAGAAACAAAAAAAGACCGAAAAATGAAAAAGCAAATCTATGACGTTAATGCTAATTATATACCCACAGAGAAATATTATATATCCAACTGAAGCGGACTCTCGAGCTTGTGGTCGGGCGTAAGCAAATTACTTAAAAGCAATTTCAAAACGATTTCGTATGCACACAGTGTAACGCCCCAATCCTAAACACTGCTAGACAACTGCGTCAATCCAAATTAGATGCATTCATTGTGACTTATTGGAGGCATTAGAACCAAGCAACTCAACAACCAACTCAAACAGACAAAAATTATGAAATGATCAAGGAATTGTCGAAAATTTCGTTAGGCCTTCAGATTGTGTCTATTTTTTATACCATAAAATTTGCTAAAATTACACATTTAATAAGAAAAACACAACCCCCCCTAACTTTTCCCATGGTGAAATACAAAGAACTCAGTTCTTATTAAGTGTATAATTATAGTCATATTGATAACCATGTGACTTTGATTCCCCGTCATCATTTTTGGAAATACCCAAAGCATAAAAACATAAATAGATAACTTTCGGTTGCAGTAAGAAATGGCAACAATCAATTGTTTGTCAATTTTATTGACAATTTCTGTACAAACACACACACGCAAACGTTTTTCCCCTATCTCTAGTTCTCGTTTTTCTTTTATTTTTGGTTTTTAACAGTCATTATATGGAACCTTTTGAGAACATTTATTGGTTTGGCCTATTCTAATCTATAAAATTACGTAGCCAACTAATATATTTACTTTAAAGCTGGCGGGGCTCAATGAATAGTTTAAGCAAAGGCCAACATGCCATGCGACAACAATTTCTCTTGTTAACTCAAAAGTTATTTTTTGATAAGGAAAAAAAATATATTTTTGCATAGCAAAAAATTTTTAACTCTGATTTGTTTTCTTGCAAAATAGTTAAAAGTTATTTTTATAAAAGTTATTATTATTATTAGTACAATGTTAGCTTATAGATAAATCTATGTCTATAGGGGGGACAGCCATAGCTGCTAAGGCCTTCGGCTGTTATAAAAGTTAACCGAAAGTAATTCAAAGTATTCTAAGCAATTAAAAATTATTATTTAGGCATATTCTCATTTCCGATTCCAAATGTTTTTTCGGAATCGGATCCAATTCTGAGCAAAATAATTCAGTTTCAAATCGTTTGCCTTTCCGTGAAATGAAAAGGATTTGAAAATTTTCTTATAAATTTATTGACATAATGTTTCTATTATTTTTCAAAATGTTGCAAACAATATTACCATAAATGAGTAAATTTTATCCTTTCATTAATTGGCAAGAATTATTCTTCAGTTATAAAATTAATTGGGACAGTAATCGAAATGGAAATAATGTGATCTCGTTTTCGAAAGTTTTTAATCGAAATCTTTATGCCGCTTTTTAATCAACGACAAATAAATTCGATGTGATATTTATGTTCAAAATTGTGTAAAAGTTAAATTCATTAGTTCGAAATCCATTTACAAATGAAACCTGAGTTAATTTTGTAAGAATTTCCACTCAAAACAAAATGAAAACGATTGACAAGAACAAGAACAAGAACGGGATTGAGAACAGCAAGTTCGAAATCGGTGCGGAACTGTTATCGATTTATATTTGAAATCGACTTGGAAACGATTAATAATTGAATTCTATTTTTCGCATATTAAATTTAAAAACAGACTCAAACAAAAACTGCAAATATTAAGACATTTTTATTAATATTTGTTAAATGAATGATAAATTAATTTGTGTGATAGACGTGAAAGGTATTATTATTTTTAATTCTGTCCATGGCAACCGACTCATTGAATTTATATTACAGCAAAATATCGTTAACGTATTGGGTAAAACCCAAAAGAAAGAAAAAAACAAAGTTTGCCAGCTATTAGTAAGTATTTTACCAAGACGAATACAGGGTGTCGCACTTAAACTAAGTGTATGATGATTATTATTATAATAATACAAAAAGTTGAACGTAGATAAGATGTCTCGTTGTTGTGCGTGTGTGGGACGAAAAGCTGATAAGAGGCATTGTTATGGCATTTACTATGCTTTACTTTGAGAGGACAGCCAAAGCAGACAAACAGGGCGAATAATAGCTGGAGTACGAGTAGTTATGGTATATAAATATAGTTTACAACAAAATATCATGTAATAAATCGGGTGAGATTTCGTGCTGCAGTTGGTCATTCATTCATTCACTTACATAAAATCCTCAATATCCACAAATTGCGAAAACTGACAAGGTTGCGGATGACTTGGAGCATAGCCATAGCAATAGGCATAACTCCAAGGTTTCTGAACACTCTCCACCACATGACAGGGTGTAGACAAATTCAATACATTTCCCCGCATTTGCTGAGGATGATAGTATGGAGCCTGCTGCTGCCTTAGAAACTGGGGCGGCACATGATGTTGCTGTTGATATGGATGATATCGCAACAAGCCCGCCGATCTATTAAAGACAGCCCCCTCGAAGGGTCTCTGTTGCTGCTGCTGGTGTGGCACCAATGTAGAAGGATCAGGATTGTAGAAGCCATTATTATTTAGATTGAAATTCACAGATGGCTCATTTATCGGTACACGACCATAGAGTACACCATTATTAGATGATTGCGATTGTTGATGAGGTTTCAATTCATTTAAATCATATTGTTTCGTATCATCGCCGTAAAATGAATTTTCGCCACAGGAAAAATCACAATTTTCCCAGGCATTATGCGAATTGTACATAGTATAAAAGAAAACACACAATCATCCCATTCAATGTAACAGTTCACGTTTAGAGTAGTTTGGAAATATTTGTTTGATTTTTTTCTTTACAAAAAAATATACACACGAACACATCAAGCGAAAGTCGGAATAGAAAATGAGCGAAAGGTTTGATAACTTTGAAATTAATATTTATATGGTATGGGCAGAAGAACAAAAATCGCACAAACTATTGTGGTCCTACTTTGGCATTATATCTTTGTCTCTCTCTGGATCACACTGTTATCAGAATTTGCTATCGGATGACTGATAAGATAAAAGACGAATAGAAAACAAAGTTTGGGTTATTTGTATACCCGTTAATCAGCTTACACCGTACCTTGGATCTATCAAGTTGAATGAAATGTAAAAGTTCATGGAAATATTTTGTTTTGAAATCTATTTTTAGTACATATCACTTGTTAATTTCATTTTGTTCATACCCAACTTAACATTGTCTTTAATAACTTGACTAGGTAAATTCCTTAAAGGTTCAATTTTGTAAACCCAAACTCTGCTCAGAAATATTTCAGATATCATAAAACATCCACAAAATACAAAGCTTCCAATCCAAACTACTGCGGGTGATAACTGGTGCACTGTTCTACATGACGAATAAAATCCTACACCTTGAGCTGGAGGTGGAGACGGTACTCGAAACTATCCAGAGCAGAGCGAAGAACCACATCGACCGGCTGAGCAACCACGAAAACAACCTAGCGATCAACCTACTGGACAACAGCCTACACACCAGAAGACTTAAACATCATCACCCACTAGACCTATCTCTCCGGCTGAGCTAAGCAGCCTCCACACTGACATTGTCCTAATCAGTCCGTACTAATAATATTAGATAATATCAGGAATTATATTATTAATTTTCAGAAATATACATCGAGTAAAACAAAACTTGTTAGAAGAAAGATCAATTTTTTGAGTAGGACTTTTATTTTTGGGATTGCTTAGATAAGACCAAGTTTGGGCTAGACAGTGAGCCACAAGGAAGGGTATTCCAATTATATTAAATTATCTATGTATAATGAATTTGGTAATTATCATGATTCCATTTGGCAAACAAAACAAAAAAACAAAAGGCTAACATACTTTCAAGCGTAATTAAAAATTAATTTTCTATAAACTAACTTGCCCTAAACTTGACTAAAACTTTAATTGGAATATTAATAAATATTTGAATACGCAATACGCAAATGAGTCACTCTGGAACGAATAACATAAAACTGAAATTAAAATAATACATAATAATAATAAAGCAAAGTAAAAACATTCTAGACAAGGTCTAAACATTTTGAACATGACGGACTGACTGACTGACTGAAACCGAAAACTCATCGGCTCATTCAAGTTGATAACGCACTAAACTACATGTATGTATATGCCATAATAATAGTTAAATATTTGAATTAGTTTCTAGTTAAGCAAACCCAAGTTGAAAGTGAAACGCGATAAGCCATTACTCAAGTAACGAACAGAGAGACAGAGAGAGAGAGAGAGAGAGAGAGAGAGAGAGAGAGAGATATAGCCAACTGTCAGGGGTCAAGAGCCCTGCTAACTGATAACCAATATTTGCAAGATACTCGTACTAAAATTTTGTATCATGCGGAAAAGCCAAATATAACAACTAAATGTTAAAAGTTGTTCAATGTTTAGTTTATGTATTCTACATTGAGAGAAAGTTTTTCATTTTAGAAAATCAAAATTATACAAATAAAATAAATGCAATTTCGTACTCTACTTAAAGTCGAACAAATTTTTAGATTTTAGTTTATTCGACGTAATTTTTAAACGATGTAACTATTCGTTTTTAAGATAAGACAATATGCGAATAGTTTTAAAAATAAATGTACAATGTACCCAAAAATAAAATTAAGAGAACAATGGTATTTTATCTTAAAAGTCAAATCAAACTCTTTACTTTCTTTTGATTAAAATATAATCATATAATATGCAGAATTTTTAAACGCATACAATTCAAAATGTGGACCAAATTGGTAACCAAAAACCAAAAAAGAGCTTAAGAAAATAAAAGTCGTGAC
This sequence comes from Drosophila paulistorum, assembly GCA_018152135.1. Lineage (NCBI taxonomy): Eukaryota > Metazoa > Arthropoda > Insecta > Diptera > Drosophilidae > Drosophila > Drosophila paulistorum. The sequence goes on along the minus strand of JAECXG010000805.1, from coordinate 8,132,841 downwards.
TAAGTTAATATAAGTTAAATATTAAGTTAAAATATTAACTTAGACTGAGGTTTGCAAAGATTAACTTCCTGATTATGTCAAATTAATTAAAAGGTTAGATTCATACGGTAGACATCCATTTGAGGTCCGACATATGTAGACCACATAAAAGTTTTCATAATAACATATGTACATTACCCTATAAAATGGTATTTTTTAAAAAGAAACCCTGTATTTTTCACAAAGAAACATTTTTAAATCAGGTCAATTTTAAAGAAAATAAAATTTACAATAATTACGTTGTGGACAAGTGTAAAGTGTATAACATAAATTTGCAAGTTTCCCTGTCAAAAATCATGCCAAAGAGAATCATAATTAAAGTAAGAAAATAATAATAAAAGATAAACGAGCAGATCGGCCGATCTGTATGGCTGGTGCAGGGCAGAGATCGTTGCATGGCAACAACAAATGCCGCTTTCCGAGTGGAAGGCGAGAAACAAATAAACAAAAACAAAAACAACAACAATCAAATAAACAACAATAACAACAAAAACTTCAGATGGCTGGCTAATGCGGGGCATAAACAATCGGCACAATCCAATCCCCTCCTCCCCTCTCATATAAATGTTATAGGCTGGCTCCACCTCGCACATCTTACACTCTCTCCCCCCACTCCCCGCCCGGGCTTCCGCTTCCCCCGCTCAGCCAGTGGTTGCCCAGTGTCGTCACATTTTTCAGTTCGATTGCGCAAAAAGTAGGTCGTCGTGGCCAGACAGAGGCTGCCTCAGGCAGCAACAAAAACGACAAAAACAGCAGCAACAACAACACTGCATATCATTTAAATATTTTACATCATAGATGTAGATGTGTGTATGTGTGTGTGTGTTGTATACGTTGGTATTGAAAATATATGTATATATATATTTATTGTTTTGTTAAAAAAAAAAACTCCAAAAACAAAATAACAGAAGGAAAAAAATTGTTTTCGCTTTCATACCCTAACTATTGCTAGATTTATGCTTAAGCATAGGCCAAAAGTTTATAGATTCTTGATCAATTTAGCAAAATACAAAATTTATGGATATAGAAGACGAGTAGTCGTCTATTCCATGATGTCTGATTTGTTTATATTCTTAGATCCATGATGTCTGATCTGTTTATAACCTTAGATCACCTCAAATTTTTCAATATACACACAGATTTCATGTTCTTAGACGTTTATTAAACAATATTCATCTAATGTAGATGTAGAGCAAGGCAAAAAAGAGAATTCACGAATCGTCGTAATGACTTTATTATGGAATATTTTTTTATTCAATTTCTACGCGAGACACCTTGGCATTAGTCCGATTATTGAAGTTATACATTCGCCTTTTTATTATATAATTCTTTCTAGCAATTTATTTCACTCAACGCTATCTATGTAAATTTATACGTAAATTCTTGTCTAAAAACAAATTCAAAATGTAATAATTTAATTTAATTAAGGTCAAACCGGACTGGGCATAAATCAAGCAACTCATAAGCGGATTTAATACGTTCTTCGAGTTGAAATATATATCTATAGATTTAAATATTCACCTATAAATAGTATCTGATGGGGTTACTAATATGAAGTAGGTGACCTACTAAAGCAACCTCGATAGAAAAAAGCTAGCGCAAAGCATTTAGTCAAAAGTAAAGAACGGAAGGATATACACACCCTTTTATTCAATTGACTATACATTTCTTGGTCATTTTCATGCAGCTCTTTAAAAAAGTTACGAATTCGGTGTTAATTTTGAAATATATAGGTACAAGTATGTACATATCAGATCAGTTAAATATATACGCATATGTATGTATATTATAAAATTTACTTATTGTCCAAGGGCAGATTCTTCATACAATATATACAAAAAGTAAAAAACACCAATAAAAATGTCTATACTCCCCACCTTTAGAGGGGATATTTCAATGTAGAATATTTCTAGACTCTGTGGCATCTCTAATTTTTTTAATTACATAGTTAATAATTGGATTTAATTAAAAAAATAATAATAATTTTCCACAATACAAATTAGCTAAGCATATAAAATGAGAATCCCATCTATACAAGCTAAGTTTTTGTGGTTAACCCTGATCAAATTTTATCTTTGTTGAAAACCTCTTTAAACCTTTGCCTTTATACTTTGGGGCTGATCAGAACAGTTTATTTATAAGAAATATGGAAATATATAGTAAATATGCGGTAATTTTTATAATTTAATTTGTTTACCTAACTCATTGCCATACATTAAATAAATAAAAACAATAGTTTAAAGAAGATGTTAAGGAGTGAAAGAGATGGGATATATTGTGTTTTGAACAATATGCAAGTTTGTTGATTTGTATCCAAATTTAATGGACAATATCTCAGTGAAAAACCAAGTTAATTTTCCTTGCCTTACAACAAAAAAAAAAAAAAAAAACAAGATATTAAATGATCTTTTAGACAAAAAGTTTAGTAGGCACATAAAATCATAAAATTTGTATATTAAAAGAAACAATTGATTCCAAAATACAATCCGAAACTGAATTTCATGTATCTATGTCTTTTGGTGCATACATTGATCCATAAAATAAACTTTGTATTGTAACCAAAGAAATGAAATTGGGTTTTTTTTTGCTACTAATGGACATTTTAATATGTTTCATAATTATACGCTAATCCGGAAATTGTACGTTTTAATAAGTTTTGCCAGACCTACATCTTACATTGGGGGCTATATACATATGTAGGTCGTAAATCCGTTTTTCGTGCTTTTCGAGGCTTCTTTTTAAGTATCTCGCTCACTCAAGCATACGAGCACCCTAGCGCCCCCACCAGCCAACGGCCAACTCCGGCCTTATGGAAAAACGTTCAAATGCATAACTTGGCTATGTTTAATCCCATTTTGATCAAATTTGGTATATTAGTTTCAAATTTAAGTGTGACAAATTTAATTGCACAATGTAGAAATCCACGGGAGATAATCTTTACACATACAAAATGTCCGCATTTACTAAGCAAATATGCATACCATATTTGGTAGCTCTATCTCTTATAGTCTCCGAGATCTAGGCGTTCATACGGACGGACAGACGGACTAGATGGCTAGATCGACACGGCTGTAGATGCTGATCAAGAATATACATATGTACCTTATGGGGTCGGAAAAAGTTCCTTCTGCCTGTTACATACATTTTGGCGACTTTAATAGACCATTTCACCCTAAGGGTGCATTGCCCTCTATATTTTGGCCAAAAGCCTTTACCAAATTCTTGTCAAGTGTCTAAAAAGGTTTGACCAGACTTAGGTGAGTATTGGTGGGCCAAGACTAGAACAAGTTGATTTAAAATTCAACAAAAAATAACGTTTGTGATTAATTTATACAGTGTTAAATGAAGAAAATTACCACAAAAAATTCTCAGAAAACAAGACGAAAGCAAACGCTCAACAAATCACTTTCCTACTCTTTTATAGAAGAAATATAATTTAACTTAATTTACCATCGTCTCCTAAGCCGTTTTAATACAGTTAATATATTTAATAAACACTTTGTTTAACTAACAATTGATCATGAGGCTATCATCAAAAACTGAAAACTTCATGCAAAAGAATTATCAACAAAAATTAACAACAAGTAATCATTTAAACCGATTACCAACTGTCATAATCAATGAGCAATTTCTTATTGAACTATAAACTCGAATGTAAATATCAATAGATACGACAGTTATTTGCCTAATTTGTGTGTGTGTGTGTGTGTGTGTTTTAAGATAGATGGAAAACCAGTTTAAAATATTTGTGGAAAATCGTTAACATCTTGCCAGCTACAAGTGACTAGATCTTTGGGTTTTCTTTTTGGTTTAGAGCAAGAACCGCTTTTTTTTTGTCGTGTCACGTAGGCCACAAACAAAAACAAAATTGTTAATTTTATTATTTGGTTTTATAAACTAAACACTTTTATTATGTTTCGTACACACACATAAAATACATTTTACAAATAAAACTGGTTAAACATATTGACAACAAAAAACCGGTCTCTGTTTCCATTTAAAAATAAACTGCCATAATTATGTGGTTGGCCGGCAGGATGAAAATTGCATTGTTGCTAAAAATACACCAAGCAAAAGGAGGATAAGAAGGGCTTGTCTCTTTATCTTTCATTGGCAACCATTTAACCCTCTACTGCATGACCAAAGAAAGAATAAAGAAAAAAAATTTTTTTATGTAAATATGTGTTTATTTAGGTAAAGATAATATATATTTGGACTTTTTTTTTTTTTGGGGGGCATAGTTTGGGGAAAAAAAAATTAAGCCATATATGGCTTTCTATGCATTTAGCGCTTTTTAGAGTTTGCCATATATGGCTTTCTATGCAATTAGGTGAAAGTTGGTAAAACAGTTTCTTTTGTCATTATAGCATAGAAATACATTGCATTTCTCACAAAAAGTGTATGAGCGGAAAGAACAATTGTTTTGGCAGAGTTGCCTTTGCTTTTTCCATGTGGGAAAATGCCCAATATTGTCCACCCGAACAGAATTCAAGGGAATTTCCTGGTGTTTTCTTCTGCTGGTAGAAGGAGTACCTTCCCTGCTTCTAGCCGGGGATGAAGTTGGAGTCATCGCAGGACGTCCGCGCTTCTTCATTTTTCCTGCCTTGACCAGGTGCTCAGCTATTAAAAGCTTGAAGTCGAAGAGTCCCATGTATTGATCTGACTTACGACGCCATAAAATCCATGAATTAACCACGCACATATCAATCATATGAAAAAAAATTTTTTTATACCACTTTCTTGAACGCAATTGAATTCTATAAAGTCCTAGTAAAGAATCCAGTAAGTCAACGCCACCCATATGGTAATTGTACACATCAACTGCCTTAGGAGAGTCGATGTCTATATACTTTTTGTCTTTCTTACTGAATCGGTTTTTCGATGAAACAGGATTGCTTCCCACGTAAGTAGAAAGAATGTTTACTACCTTATTGTCAAACCAAGAGACAAGGCCAAGCTGAACTCCATCGATATTAGTAACTTTTTCGACCATGCTTCCACGTCCTTGCTTTTTCAATTCTTTTTCAGTTGGCATCTTTGAATTAGGTACTCGATTAATCCTTACCGTACCCAAAGCCAATATGCCATTTTCCATAAGGTAGACTTGAAGTTTGGGACTAGTGAACCAATTGTCGAAAAATAGTTTGTAGTTTTTTCCTTTTGGTATGGTTGCCGATAATCTTGATACAACATTTCCGCTTACTCCCAAATTAGGGGCCCCGTCCGGATATGTATCACTTTGGGCTCCCGCAAATATATCAAAATCATAGCCAAAGCCTGATACTCCACTCAAAACAAAATTTTTGAAGCCCCATTTGTGAGGCTTTGCTGGATTATACTGTTTTAAGTGGTGACGGCACTTCGTAGGAATAATTTGCTCATCTACCACCAAATGTTCTTCCTTAGGTACGAGCAGTAATTGATTACGGATTTTGTCTAGCACCGGTCGAATCTTGAATAGCTTGTCAAACCCGGCTTCACCTGCCAACTTCATATCGTCATTATTGTTGAAGTGAAGAAAACGTTTTATAGTTTCCCATCTGTTGCAACTCATGGTGCCATGTATAAATTCTTGACCAAGAGTCGTATTCCAATAGAGTCTTGAAGATGGTAATTGCACTAACGACATGTATATGACCATGCCGATAAATTGCTCTACTTCATTTCGAGTAATATTAGCGGGCCTATTTATATCAACTTGGAGTGCATATAGATTTGACTGATCAACCAAGAAATTCATCAGATCGTTGTTAAAAAAAAATTAAAAAAGTCTGCCGGTGACTCTAGTTCACTGATACAAGTTGGAAGATTGATATTTCCTTCAAATGGAAAGTTCTCATCCGAATACGGTGGCAAGTGACCAGTTTTCCATATCGGTGCTCTTGTCTTTTTTGACATTGGTTTTGGCTTTGCTTTCGAAGTGCACGGCCTTTCACAATCGGAACTACTCTCATCGGTCTCCGAAATATAAACATCTTCCTCTAGGAATTTTTTATTTTCAACAACTTCGTCTTCAGAATCGGCTGTGTTGTCGTCTTCACTTAAAAGCGGATTATCGATATCATCCACGTATTGCAAAGTACCGTAAAATGATTGTGCATTCATTTCTGAAAAAAATTCCATATGTACATAGAATATATATATCATGCACGCGTTACTGCATGTAGAGCCATATATGGCTTCCGCAGTTTTTTGCGTGAATTAGTACTTGTGATGCTTACCTATGCTCAAATTATTTATTTTTATAAAAGAAAACTTTATATTCTTTACAAAAAAAAATACTTTTCAGCCACAAAAGTGTTTTTTAGTAGAGCAAATTAAGTTTTAAATTTAGCAAAATTCACTTTCGTTCATCTGCTTGAGACGCTTGCACAAAACTGATTGAAACTTGCGATAAGGCAACACAAAAAACCTATGAACATCGAATTCCAACAGAAAATAGTGCAAAGAGAATAACTGATAACAAACGGTAAACCTAAGTACCGTTTTACACAAAAATAAAAATTATTGAAAGTGAGAAGCCATATATGGCTTTGTATGCGGTAGAGGGTTAAAGAACCCATTCAACAAGTGCCTGTGGCCTTATACGCTAAGAGGAGTCTGTCTTATGCACTGATGTCATTTTAGCTTTTTTCCAGCCAGATCTGGCTGTTTTGGGAAATGCGATTGCGGGACAATTTTGAAAACAGCGAGCAGCTTTTTTAGCAAATTGAAAATTTTTTTTATTAATTTTACTTTTTCTCAATTTAGTGAGTTGTTTCTATCGTATTTCACGGTTAGTACAATGAATAAGCTTAGTGCAATGGGAAAATGTAGACGACACTATAAAGATCCGGAACGAAGTATTAAAATACCGGGATTCGGGGGGAAACGACTTGTTTAATGAATTGGCTTCAGTTAGTCTGCAAATGCTGTCACTGCCTTGGTCAAATGGATAAAACATTCATTCTTGAATAAAAAAAAAACAATATTTAAAAATCAGCTTTTTTTCAACATTTTTCCCGGGGATTTAGCTATTTTCTTGAGTCGATTTATCACTGGTCTTATGATGAGCAACTGTTGCCAATTTCTTTTCTCATCTCTCTCTCTCTCTCTCTCTCTGTCTATGAAATTTCATCAGATTTAGGAAAAAGAAATCATGTAAATTCCATAGTACAGTAGATGCCGGTTATAAAGATTCTACAAGAAACAGACAATATTCAATATTTCCAACTGAACTTTACTATTAATCAGACATTTTTCTGTTACTTTTGGAATTTATCTTAACTTAACGATAAGAAATTTAGATAAAGTCCATCTCCTTAACCATGCTGAGTGACTGAAAACAACTCCAAATGAACTTAAAGAGGCGAATATAAACCCAAACACTGCTCCAGTCCCAAAGACAATCAACAAAGTGTTTTCTGTTTAATTCTCCACTCCCAAGTCAATTATCTAGTAAAATAACTTATTAAAAAAAACAACTGATCCGAAACTAATCTGATTTGAATGCAAGTTTTAGACTTTTGCCTTTTGCTTTTTGATTTCCAAGGTAAGGGGTCTCGGTCATTGTGAGTTCTCTTTTCCGTCTGTCTTCGTCAAAAAAAGCTTTTTCTTTTGCTTTTATAATTATCGCAAATGCAAAAAAAAGAATAAACGAATTAACAAAAACAGCATAAAAATCAAAAAACTCAACAATAAAACATGTGATTAATGATTAAATTTAGATTTTTTATTACGTCGCTGAAAAGATAAATTAAATATCATTATTCGATTGCCAGTCAAATGGAAAATGGAAATTTGATAAGACTGACGTAGAGATCCAATATCTATATACATCTCATTTGATTATATAACTTTGTTTCGAGCTCTCAAAGGTCGAGTAATATGAAATGACTTTTAATTTGAGCAATGGAACTTTAATAACGATTAGCGAGCAACTAATTAACTAGTAGAAGAATCATTTTATAGTACCTAGTACTAGCATGTCGATGGTCAAGTTGATAGAATTAGACCTTATTAAGCATAGTGTGAAAAGTCTGTTGGGTGTATTTTTTTTCTTTCAAATAATCGTGACGTCAGCAACAATTTAAGTTAAGCAATGACATAAGATAACAATAGACAAATTTGTCTGAATTTGTTGAAATATATTTGTATAAAATCTTGATTATTGGACAACTTAAACAATTCCTGTCAAATGGTTTTTAAAACTTGTTGAAGGAGAAGTCTTTCAAATCGAATCTTAACGATATTAGGCACAAAATCTTATGAAAAAGGCAACTTTTTTTATAAAATCTTGTTCAAAAAATATCAACCCGAACAATCTTTTAAATAAGAGTAAATAACAAATTTTCATAAATTATTACTAAGATGGATCTAAAAACAGGAGGAATGATCTAAAATTACTCCACAAGTAACCCAAATATTGGTACAACCCATAGGAAAGGGCCTAAAATTTGTGTGTCCCATAAATATTTATTTATTTCTTTAGTTTCCGTTAATAAAGAACATTTTAAAAATGTAATTTATGTAATTTGTGAGTGAAATTACCATACCTGGAGAACATTCCATCGAGTTATGACTGTAAATTGTTTAGAATAGTCATCTCGAATGCCACTTATCAAGGGGAATCATTGCTTGGTTTGTGTTTGGAAAATTCCTTAGCCAAATATGACGCGCAGTTTCCATCAACCCTTCACAATCCCCTCCCTCTTCCACCCCATCTAGCAAAGGAAAAAAATGTGCGCAGCGTAAAGAGAGAAGACGACAGAAGTCCAAAACACAAAAACAACTAAATCAACAGAGCCCAGCACTGAACTGAAGTGAAGAAGAAAACCAACAACAAGAAAAAAGAAAGCAAAATATTTTTTGCTTATGCAATAAGCCTAACGAAAAATCCAGCTAAACGATCTCACACTTACCTGCGTTTCTCCTTGGGCTTGCCGCTGGCAGTTAGTCCCGATCCTCCAGAGGATGCTCCTGAGTTCTTGGCGGCAGAGCTTGATGACGATGGAGATGAAGATGAAGATGCAGCAGCGATCACGCCATTGCGCTGCTTTTGTGCTGCCGCTGCTGCATCGATTGTTTCAATTAACGAAACCATTTTCTTCGAAATGATAAAACTGCAGCCGCATTCAAATTTTTATCGTTAAATGGGCTGAAAGTTGCTGTAGCCTTGTTTGCTACTCCTTTGAGACCTTTTGTTGTTGTTGTTGTAGTTGGTGTTGTTTCTAACTAAAAGGGAATTGGAATTTTCACTTGATGTGTGTTTTTTTCTATTTATTTTTTTGTTTTCGTATTTTCTTTTGTGCTTGTCTTTCGTATGCAACAGCAACAGAAACTGTTTTAGTTGTATTTTCTATTTGCTGATAGGTCCGTCTCACTCACACACACACTCTCATACAAACACATAAACACACGTTTATCAAAGAGTTTTCCCTTCGTTTGATTTGTTATTATTTAATCACTTATCCTTTCAAAAGGCTATTTAACACAACACTCACTACACTGGCGGCTGCTGTTGTTAAACTGAACTTTCTACTTGCTTTTCCTTGTTTCTCTTTTGTTGTTTTTCCTCCTTCTACGTCAATTATTTCTTTTAGTGACAGCCACAAGGTTATTTGTTGTTGTTGTTATTATTAATATCATTTATGGAGCTGCACTTTGTCTCGTTGTCACTCGTATTTCACGTAGTTTGATTTTCTCCTTGTTAATTATTGTTGCACTTTGGTTTAAACAAATTTCAAATAAATAAACACAAAATATCTCAATATTTTACAATACGTTCTGTAAATTTTGTAGGGTTGTCGAAAAGATATCAAAATATCATATCGATATTTTTTATATAAACAAATATATTTATATCGGAATATTTTTGTGCCCATTTATCGAATATTTTTGCGATATTTGCGTTGGTCACCCTTTCACGGCGCCAGTGAGCGCAAGAAACGAATTAAGACAGCTGATGTAATCGATAAACTTTGATCTTGTGAAATGCGTTTAAAAAACTTTACTAGCGTTGAAATTTTATTGTTTTTGTGTTAATAAAATTAATAAAAAATAAACAAACAAAATTTAAGATTGGCGCAGTAAACCGAGACAGCTGATTCACTATCGATAAATTCTCTTCTTTCAAATTCCATTCTCAGTTTCAAAAATTGGCCTCTTAAAAATAATTGTAATATATTTATGTATAAATATATATTTGATCTTTCCAATTTTAAATATTCAAATCAAAATTCTGTCTGAAATATTATATTTATTGATTGGCAGAAGCTTGCACTAAATCCAGATAACATTTTCTTAACATTTAGGAATAGTTTTTAATCTGTTTTGGATACGACAGAACTGGAAGCAACCTCCAATTGGCCCGTCTCCTTACCACCCACTGCGCCCTCACCACTTGCCTCGTTTTCAGCATTCATTACATTGCCCAATGCATCGTCTTCATCATCATCACCAGCGGTCTTGTTGTAAATCGTTGGATACTGTTGGAAGCAATCTTGCATCTTACGGAATGCCTCGTAGCAATCAGAACCTTTTGGATCTGCCTCACTATAGTGGAAACAAGAAAAGGCTTCACGGAAATCAACTCCACATGGTCCTGTGGGCATTCCACCCAAACAGGGACAACTCCAGTTAATATCGCCATCTTTTGTAATCAGTCCTTGGGGCTGTTCGGGTGGTGGAAGCTCAATTTTACTGGGCACAGCATGATCCTCCTTGGTGGCAAAGATCACTTTGTCTTTGCCAAAAACTTTACAAAATGACATAGCGTATTTGAATTAAATTAATCTGATTGGTTGTTGGATACTACTTCTCCTAGCTCTTTATCAAAATCGAGAGGAGCTTTCGACGATTCCAGTACTTGAAAATGACACGGCACTTCCTGATAATGGCCAATCAGAGTCGTAGCCACACGAGTACGCTCGTAAAACTCCTCAGGAACACGGAATATGACTCGACGTTTTTGTACACTAAACTTGACAATGTCCACAGTGGTTTGGCCACCAATATCGCCAAAGAAGCTTTCCAATGAGTTTAAAATGCAGCCACGGAAATATGCGGGCGTCAGTACGACAGATTCTGGATCTCGAAGTTTCCTATATGAATAAGCAGGCAGTTGCACGTGTAGTTATTATGAATGGGGAATCGTTTATTTCACTACTTACAATTGCACATCGAAGTAATGATAATCACTCATACTTCAGTTAATTCCAGAAGTCCTTCCCGTTGCGTTCGCACGGCGTAAATTAATCAATCAGCTTAAGTTTGTTAATAAAATGCCGGTTGCTTTCGAAAATATTGTATTTGTGATGTAATTATAGTTGTCGTTGTTGTTGCTCAGCTGTTTTCGACGATGACAAGAAGAGAATTTATCGATAGTGAATCAGCTGTCTCGGTTTACTGCGCCAATCTTAAATTTTGTTTGTTTATTTTTTATTAATTTTACAAAGTTGTCAACTTAATAATTTTCACACAAACAAAAACAAAATTTCATCGCAAGTAAAGTCGAAATATTTTTAGCATATTTTTTTTTTAGCGTATTTCACAAGATCGAAGTTTATCGATTACAAGTCAGCTGTCTTAATTTGAAGCGCCATTTTTTTCAATTTCTTTATTGTGCATCAATTTTATAAACAAATAATAATAACAAGATATAAACATTAAAAAGGCAAAATGGAACAAAAACAAAAGAGTAAAAGTAAAAAGGACTCGGAAGTGGCCACAGCTGTGACAGTGGATGAGTCTATGGAAGAAGACCAGGAGGAAACTGGAGGACCCTTAGATGTGTCCAAGCTATTGGTAAATTTACATTTATAGTAGATCCCTCAATCATAAACTCACAAAAACTTCTCAGGGCGGTAACATTAGTGCCAGGGAGATTAAGCTCCTGCAGCAGGCCAGTCTCCATACGGTGGAATCTGTGGCATACGCAACACGCAAACAGCTACTCAATATCAAGGGCCTGGGCGAATCCAAAGTGGATTATATCATGTCAGAAGCCAGCAAATTGGTGCCCATGGGCTTCACATCGGCTCGCACTTACCATCAGATGCGCTCCGAGGTTGTTATGCTAACCACAGGGTCCAAGGAATTGGATAAGCTGCTTGGCGGGGGCATAGAAACCGGTTCAATTACGGAAATCTTTGGCGAATTCCGTTGCGGCAAGACCCAGTTGTGCCATACATTGGCTGTCACCTGCCAACTGCCCATCAGCCAGAATGGCGGAGAGGGCAAGTGCTTGTACATCGACACGGAGGGCACGTTTCGACCGGAACGTCTGTCTGCCATTGCGCAACGCTATAAGATGGAAGAACCTGATGTTTTGGACAATGTAGCCTATGCTCGAGCCTATAATTCTGATCAGCAGACGAAACTACTTCACATGGCCGCCGGCATGATGTTTGAATCAAGGTTTTTAAAATTTTCCACTCTATGAACAAACTCTAATCACCCTGTAATCTTCAGATATGCCATCCTAATTGTGGACAGTGCTATGGCCTTGTATCGTTCGGAATATGTTGGACGCGGCGAGTTGGCAGCTCGACAAAATCATTTGGGTCTTTTTTTGCGGATGCTGCAACGTCTGGCCGATGAGTTTGGTGTGGCAGTTGTTATAACCAATCAGGTGACTGCCTCGGTAGATGGCGGAGCTGGTATGTTTGTGGCAGATGCCAAGAAGCCCATCGGTGGTCATATCATGGCACATGCTTCCACTACCAGATTATATTTACGTAAAGGCAAAGGAGACTCGCGTATCTGTAAAATCTATGATTCGCCTTGTTTGCCCGAGTCTGAAGCCATTTTTGCTATTCTAGGAGATGGAATTGGTGATGCCCGAGAAAAGGATTAGTTTGTAATTTTGCATAGGATCACAGTTGAACTTACTTTATAAGCATTGGTTTGGTGTCAAATAAAGATACTTTAAGTACATAAATCCCAAACATCCCTTTGGGCATCTAAATTGTAAATATAAAACATGCAAAATATATTATTTTTCTTTGGCTAAACATATATGTATTTATTATTTACTCATCACTAAACCCATTCTCAATTAGATACTTATAAGATTTCTCATCTAGTGAGCAGCGCAATAATGCCCCCATAGATTGTGTGTAATAATCAAAGTCTTCAACTTCGTTGGAGAAGTAGTTCCAAAACCCATTCTCAAGGTCAGTCTCTGAACACTCGAAGATTCTTTTGAAGCCATCATAGATGTCGGACGATACTTTACGTATGATTTCGGCGTTCTTTTTGAAAACACTTGTATTTCTAGTATTCATTTTCCACTCAGCCAAATTGCCCACATAGCGTCGCATACGCCGCAATATTTCCACACACTCCGGATTACGTAGCAGCATCAACTTGGTTAACTTAAAGCTTTTTAATTTTCTAAGTATTATCAATGTTTTGCCAATATTGGCTCTGCGCAAACTTAAACATTCATGCATTGTGACACATGCACTTAAAAAACGCTGCTCCTTCATTGAGGCATTTTCAACGCGCAATAACTCTTTGACAAAACGATTCGATTCGTTTACAGAAATATCTTTTTGATTTGGTTCAATTACAATCCGATCGCTTATCGATTCCTCTTCAATTTCAACTAGTCCCGTCAGAAGTTGAAATTTCAATTCGATTGCCCTTTTGCGCGAATTCTCCATCCAAGCTTCTTCGGCATCTGTATTTTCAAAACTCTGTGGCTTGTTATAATCAATTATAATGCCATAACACTTGGCTGGCGGCATGAGTATCATTAGCAAATCGTTTTGGATTTTCTAAAGATGGAAAGAAATAGTACATAGATGAATTGTTTATATATAACAAAAAGTAATACGACATACATACATACATATAAGAAACATCAATGAAAGATCTGCGTTTAATTTTGTAAATTTTTTATTTTATATCGTACCATGGCCGATCATTGATGGATTCTCCCTTGAATAACCCTCGAATATCATACAGATGAGGCATCCCCTGAAAGGATTTAAAATGCTATCGGAAAACAGGAATGAATGTTCTGTTTCTCCCCACAGATATAGATATTGAAACAATTGGCTTTTAGTTCTTTTTTTCTATCATAACATCTAAAGTTTATTTCAGTGAGTTAATCCAAAAGTCGACTTATTCATATTTAATGAATCATGTAAGTAAATGTGATTATATATGCATTTTTTTAATTTGAATTAGCTGATATATATAAATATATATATATGTAGGTAGGTGTTGGTGTTTTTTTGCACAATAACGAAAATAATGTTTTTATCCCAATAAGAAATCTAATAAAAAAAAATAAAAGAAGAAAAATGAAACAAAAATTGTAGTGACAAATTGTTCACTCTTAAGGTATTTTTTTACGAAGTCTTAGTGAATTAAGTTCCTTTAATTCATTATAGACAAATCCTTTGATCATTATAATTAAAGCGAGGCGGCGGTGGCTGAGTGCGGGGGAACTCGTTATAACATTCGATTGATAGCGGAATCGCTTAAGCTTTGTTAGTATTAATGCAAGATGTAAGGCAATGTCATTAGGCCACAATTTGCAGTGCTCTTCTCTATTGTTAAAAATATTGTTTCATGTATCATTAAGTTTGTTTCTTGTGTTTCCAAGAAGTTTCTCACACTTGGCTCCTGGAGTGCGAGGCGTTTAAACAGACGGACTGACGATATACGTGCGTGTGGGTGTGGCTATTGATGTATATCCAGTGTTATTATGCTTAAGTATTACTAGATGCTTCCGTCCTCAAAAGCTTAACAATTGTCAGATACCCTCTGCATCGGGGGAGGAGGGTATGATAAAAATATCCTTATACCTCTTTTAATTAACGTAACTGTGTGTGGGACCATTAGCTAGGTAAGCCAAAGATCCTCCTTAACTCCGATTTCTATTTTTGCTTAGCTTCAGCTCTGTTCTTGTTGAAAATAAGATTATTATAACCATGCTCATTCAGGGCGACCTGCAAGTTTTCATTCATGTTTTCTGTATAGGTCTTGTAGATTTTAACTTTCTCGCAGAAATCAATCCAAAAGTTATCTTCAGTTTCTGGCTCTGTTCCCTTGAATAGCTTCTTGAAGCCCTCATAGATCTCTGAAGATACTTTACGTATTATTTGAGCCTTCTCTTTGAATTCAATTTCATCTTGATAGTCCATTTTCCATAATTCCAAATTGCCCACATATCGTCGCAATCGTCGCATAATGTCCACACATTCTGGATTACGCAAAAGCATCAATTTGGTCAAACCGACTTGATTGAATTCTTCAAGTATTTCCAAACATTTGCCAACATTGGCTCGTCGCAAGCCCAAACATTCACGCAATTGTTGTGACAATTGAATAAAATCACGTTCCATGAACAATGCATCTTCGTGTTCGATTAGCTCTTCAATAAATCGCACGGCTTCCTGTTTCGGTATCTCATTGCGCAATGGTTCAATTACAATCCGATCGGGCATGGATTCCGGTTCAATTTGACCCGATTCGAGTTTCAATTTCAGATCTGCCGCCTCTTTGCGGGATTTATCCATCCAGGCTTGTTCCGCTGCGGCACTTTCAAATTTCTCTGGTTTTTTGTAGTTGATATCAATGCCCAAACACCGAGCCGTTGGCATATAAACCATTAGCAAATTGTTTTGGATGTTCTAAAAGTAAATATAATATCAGACAATTATGCCATCGATTACAAAGAAACCAAATAACTACCTAGTTCTTATATAGAAAATATAAGCAAGCAATTAGCAAATAGTGCAACTCACAAACACACACATATGTACATAGATAGGCTTGACTAGGTCGAAGACTTCACTTTCGACGACGAAGACGACACAAACACCACCACAAGAACAACAACAGCACCCACAACCAAAAACACACATCATTCAAAGAATCCATCTGGGAAAAGTCCACCTCCGTTCGTGTTTAGTGAGAATGAAGTAAGTAAGTCGTCTCGCCGACTTAGGAATACCATACACCAGTAAAACAAATACAGTATAATCCGGGTATAGGGACCGACGATTTTCGTCGTTATATCCGGAAGACGGACAAACCGGATGACCCTTTCTATAAGTTCTAACCAAGTCGCTGTAACCGGACGGACGTTATAAGCGGAGTCGCTATAACCGGATTCCACTGTATTTCAAATTTATAATAACAAATGCATTTACGTGTTTTTAAAAAATTCTGTTCACATGCTTTTTACAAGCATATCTTTGTATCTCGCTCACTCAAGCATACGAGCACACTAGCGCTCCCACCAGCCAACGGCCAACTAGACTAATTTTGATCAAATTTGGTATTTTGCTGGATATTAGTATCAAATTTAAGTGTGACAAATTTAATTGCACAAGGTAGAAAACTACGGAAGATAATCGAGTTTTATACAATGACGGGGGCGCAAAGGGGCGTGGCAAATCTTTACACATACCAAATTTGCGCGTTTACTAAGCAAATATACATACCAAATTTGGTGTCTCTAGTTAGTATAGAGTTTGATAAAATCGGTTTTATTTAATTTGCGAGGGCGGTAGGGGGCGTGGCTAAAATTTGAAACAAACTCGATAACTGTATTTACTACAAGAGACTACATACCAAATTTGGTGGCTCTAGCTCTAATAGTCTCCGAGATACGGACGGACGGACATGGCCAGATCGTCTCGGCTGTAGATGCTGATCAAGAATATATATACTTTATGGGGTCGGAAAGGCTTGCTTCTGCCTGTTACATACATTTTGGCGACTTTAATATACCATTTCCCCCTATGGGTGTATGTAAATATATACATAATGTACATATGTAGGGATATATTGTAGCCCGATCTAGTCCACATAAATGAGGCTATATATTTAAGCTAGGTTTTCCATTTGTAACTAAATGCCACAACCTCTTACTTTTAGGTTAGGAAGTTATTATTATTATTTTTGTTTTTGTTATTCTATTATTATTGCACTGGGGGATCAAACTTACGGGCATTGGACGTACACGTTTTTGCATGGGGGTCACAGCAGCGGTCGGTTTCGATTTCTTAGCCGATTTCTTGCCATTATTGACTGTGGACGCAGAACTGGCTGTTGTTGTGTTTGTTGTAGTCGAAGATAATGAAATAACGGGAGATTGTATACCCTCTGGTGGTACGCGTCTCTTGTACGGTGGTCCTATATCGGAGGCATCCAGTGTACTATCCTCTTCCGTATCGCCATCAACATGTTGAACATCATCATCGATCAACTCTGCGTCCTCTGCCTTCTTTTTGGGCGCACGGCGTTTTTGTTCATTAACCGAGCCAGCCGCATCGCTTTGATTAGAATTTGTTGCTGTCGATGCTGTTGAAGAAGTCGCTGTCGAAGGGGTTTGGTTAGGGGGGGTGGTTGTCTCATTTGTCTCAGTGGTAGTTGTAGTGGTAGTGGTAGTGGTAGGGGTAGGGGTAGTACTAGAAGAAGTGGCGGATTTCACTTCATCGGAATTTGGTAAATCAATCGGCGCCGAGTCCTCTCCGGCCAATGCACTTTGTATTTGATCAATAGCATCACTAAACTTTGCCCGCTTCATATTCTTTTCGGTTGCGAATTTCTCCTTATTGCCCACATATGTGAACAGATCTTCCACTTTAATATTGGCGGTCTCGCCAGTTCCATAAAAGTAAACATTATACTTTTTGTTGTTGAACTTTGTGATCTTTGCCGGCCATGCCGGATAGCCTTTGACTTTGGCAAACACTAGATCACCTATATTAAACGATTTGCCAGCTTTTTCTTTACCCATTGTTTGTTTGTGGCTGAAGCAAATTTATTTTGATAGGATGGGGATAAAATGTGTGTAATTATTCGTTTCGGCGTCTCCGTGGTATTCTTATTAGTGTTGGAATGTAGAAAAATCTAGATTTCGCGGGCAGTGTTGGTAAATTTTTAACTCAGTTGTCGAGCCAGTTCTAAGGGCTGAGTCGAACCGACTAGTGCAACGTCGAACCGATGAGTCGAACCAAAGTGCTCGACACGACGGTCGGAGGCTACTCTTTTGTTCGACACGACGGTTGGAGTTCGACTCTTTTGCTCGAGTTCGAGTGAGTTTTGTTGGGTTGCATGTTGGATCGTCAAACATAATGAAAGTTGCACGTTGATGACGTATGTACAGTGAGTCAAAAAAGTATTGGCACACTCACAAAGTTGAAGTTTTTCGTGCTATAACTTTTCATCCAATAACAAATTTAAAAAATTTAAAACACTATTTTCTAAATTCATGGTTTTATTATAAATCTAAACAAAACAAAAAATAAATTTCAACGTTTTTTTATAAGTTTAAGCTTAAAAAGTAAAAAAAGGCACAAATTTACATCAAATAAGTATTGGCACAGGTATCGAAATCAGCTTGCTCCTATGTTCCTATGCTCCTATGCTCCTATGTTCCTATTTTTCTACATATAATTTTTTTAAAATAAAATCACGCCGATTTAGAAATATGGAAACGCAAAAAGTGCAAGAGATTATTGATGAGGACCCTTCCAAAAAAAATTTTCACCAATAAACATCCTCATAACACTGTTTCTTCTCTAAAGACTGCAATTAATATCCTTAATGTATATATAATAATTAGGCAGCCAATGGAAATTTTATTGAATAAATTTATAGATATATAACCAATAAATATTGTGTAAAAATTTCGTCAAGATTCATTAAATTTTGTTCGAAATATAAGCTTTTTAGTTTCACTATTACTTTGTCCTCAAATACTCCTGTAATTTAAAAAAAACAAAAATATTCGACGACCTCTACAAAAAGTTGCAATAATTCAAGTTCTTTTTTTTCAAATCATACAAACTTTAATAAATTATTTTTGATTTTACAACTATAGTTATTTATTTGAAAAATACTTTTTTTAATATAGTTAGTTAATATAGTTTTTGAAATAAGTACTTTTCTTTAAATTTAAATTTAAAACTAGTATTTAAAGATTTTTTAAATGTGTAAATTTATCCAAATAAATCTCAAAAAGGTGCATTTATTTAAATGAAATATCTAAAAAATATTTCAAAATATTCAAAGCATTTTCAGAAACTCTATTTAAATTCCAAATAAAATGTTCTATTTGATTCTAATGCAAATTGTTTTTTTTGTTTTATTTTTACATTTAATTTTTAAATGTCTATTTTTCATGGATTATGTTATGGATGTAAATGGATCTGGATAGAGTTTTTTACCAAAAAGTTTATTATTATTATGTATTATTGTTATTAATGTGTATTATTTAGTAAGGGATACAAATTCCATTTACTTACAATTAATATTTCCTGTTTAAACAGAGATGAATTAACATAGTTCAAATATTGGAACTGCTGCACGTTCTGCGCTTAAAAAATTCACAAATTACCAAAGCTAACCTTAAACGGTTTAAAACTTTCTTTAAAATTCTTTGTGTACTTGCGACCTTTTTGATTTATATCGAACCTCTTGTTTGCAAGCTCGAGGTCCATAATTGTTTCTATATAGATAGTGCTCTTTACTCCCCAATATTTAATTATGCAGCGAGAACCTCGGAGCTACTTACAATTAATTTACAACTTGGTATATTTATGGACTGTCCTGGCTTATTGTTACAACTTTTTAGGCAAAAACTAAGTATTAAGAAGTTTTTTTTTCTATGTTTCGATGAGTTGCTGAATATGGAAAATCAAAGCAAATTTTGAAGAAATCTTTCGAGAGTTCGAAGCCATTATAAATTTCAAAATAATATATTATGTCCTTAGGTCGGTTTCCGTATTGCCGCTTTCGGATATATATTTTTGAGACTGAACATTTTGTTTTTACCTAAAAAAATGTAAATAATTGGATTAATCATTGCGATTTAGTCTATAATTTTTTTATATGCACCCAAATACTTTGAACTTTCAAAAATCAATTTGTGTTCGAATTAAAACAATTGTTTAATGTAATTAGACATATTTTTATGGGCTATACTGTGGATAACAAAGGTAAAAATACTTTAAAGATTGCCAAAAACAAAGAGAAATAAAAAAGAACAACACCACATCAACTGAAAATTATTTGAAAATATTTCGTTGTCGGGTCAGTCGTCTTTTTGCCCAACAGAGAGACAGTTTGGCCAAGACGCTTTCATTTCACCCGCAATCAAAAGACCAAATTTTTCATTTGTTTATCGTTCATTAACCACAAAGGAAAAAGAGGAAAACGAAAAAAATATTCAAATAGTTTGCATTTTCGCTCTGGAATTTGTGGAATTTTTATATCCATTGCGAGTAAATTTTGTTCGTTGGCAATTAAGTGTAGCGTGAAATCGACAACGGCAAGTCGTAAACATGCAAGACCTCATAGGCGATCCCATTTTGGCCAAAATCAACAAAGGCAACAGCGAGCAACACATGGTTAAATCGTCAGAGATACAACTACTTGGCATGAAGAAGGCTTCTTCCTTTGATAATAATGCGGCCGATGAGAATTCTGCGACCGCAAAACGGCAGAGGTGAGTCATTGTCACAGTCCCACAATTAACTATTAACAATTGATTTATTAATCTTGATATTAAAAAGTGCTATATAACTAATTATATATGCAAATTGGCAAATACAAGTCAAGGTCGTGGCGCTTATGTCACGCAATGCCTTAATTAGGTTCATTTTGTTTTTTATGTGACATCATGGTATGTGATTCTATAGGTACATATGTATATATGTAGAGGAATATATGCTATGCTATATATGAGTACCTATTCCCAGGAGACTTTTTAACGTTTTTTTTGTATATATCGTATAAAGTACTATGATGGAAATTGGATAAAAATGTTTGTAGACTAAATTTTTAAGACATAAGCAAGTCAGTCCAGTCAAAAAAGTCGCTGAAGCCAATAAATATTAATTTCTCCTTAAACTGGAAGCCAATAAATATTAATTTCTCCTTAAACAAGATATGCAGTATACTGGGATCTATTAAGACTATCAACCTTAGAAAAAAAAGGACATGAGTTAATAACCAACAGAAAAAGTTTTGCTGTCAAGATGTCAATATGAAAGCGATTGAAAATTCTATTACACTTATTTATAATATACAGTGGCGGACACGAATTTAAGACGTCTTTTCTTCGTAAAATTGCCCCTTATTGATAGGCAACAAAAAATATTTTTAATTTTTATCCGATTTGAATAAAAAATATGTCAATCGAAGGGAAATGCAATTCACTTTCTTTCGTAGTTCATGGAAAAAAGTTTTTTGGTACAAACTAGTGTCGCAAAGTAGCCTCGTCCAAAGGACCAAAAATTTCCATACAAATTTCAGATTTTCAATTGGCTCCAACTCGAAAATTGGGGGCTAAATTAAAATTTGTGGTATGTAGTTTATCTTATTTTTGCTAGATCTACAACTTCTTCAAAGAGTTCATACTTCTATCTGTAATATTTAAGATTTTGGAAAAAACGTCTCTAATGTATGCCTCTCAAAAAACGGAATTTTCTTTGTTCAAATGCACCTGTGAAAAAACGGTTGAAACTATGAAGACCATTTTAATAGAATACAATAACAAACAAATTACAAAAAAAAATTGTTCCATTAAGTTATTTAGAAGCCGAGAAACCCAGAACTAAAGTCAACAAGAAAAAACGTCTTAAATTCGTGTCCGCCACTGTGTATTCAAGTACATAAGTTCACAATTTAGTTCAGAAAGATAATTGTACAATTGGTTTTTAGGAAAAGTTGAAAACTGAAATGTATTTTTGAAAGCTCAAAATAAAAGTAGGTACAAGTTTCCAGATATTAACACTATTGACCGATCCAAGGGTGGAACCCGCGCGTCTGTACTTTATTTATTTTGACTTTACATTTGATACATCCTCATCCTGGCAAAATCCCTTCATAAAGAACTACTGAAGATACTGATCCCAAAATCTAAATATTTTTATCCGTCAAATGATTCAGACTATTGAGTCCAATGAACTAAAGCATTTTGAATATAAATAAACTGAATAGTTAGTTCTCTTTCGGTAAGAAAGGAATTCTTTTATGAGAAATTTATAGCAAATGGAACATATGGCCCATGAATGAGTGCACCCATTTCTATTTCCCAAAATGCACAAATGCATTTTCTTCATTATTTCTCGTAGTCTGTTTTGAACTAAATTCCATGGCGAATGCCTTTAAATTTAGTTTGTTCTATCTTTTAAAATATTTGTACTAATTCTAGTTGCAACAAGTGTGGGGATTTCATGATAGAGGATAGTGATAGCAACAGGAACTTAAATCGTGCAAGAGAAATAAAAATTTGAATTTTATAAATTCAAGAAATCTTGTGTCTTGACGGCCAGTTCAATATCGGAAAGGCCCTGACTCTGACAATTAAATTCAAGGACAGAATAATTGCAAAACTACTAAAAAGCAAGAAAAGAAAAGAATACTACAAAAGTTATTTATCATATAGAGCTTCGTCTGTCTGTCTGTCAAAAATTGTGCGAACAAAATGAAGAAATGAATAAATAAATGTTGGTTTTTTGGCAACAGGAATAAACGTGAAATATTTAACCTTGAGTTAAATAAGGCAAATTGAAATGCCTAGGAAAATTGGCATCAATATATTGAAATATATCATCTTGATCATATATGCATCTTGTTTACAACACATCCCCCAATTAACCCAATTCCCTTCTTCATCCATCATGTGATACCTATGTATATATGAAAATGCAGTTTCATTCTATTCTTTAAAAAAACAAATGAAAATGGAAATTCTGGCAACATAAATTATGTGTTGTCCAATAAGAAATCAACACAAATTGTTCAAAAAATAAATACAAAAACAAAATCATTTTGTCATTTGACCAAGAAACAGTGTGCGAAATATTTTAATTTCTTGTATTATTGTTGTTGGTATTTGTCAAATTTTCAATATATACCTTAGATATATATGTGTACATATATATGAATATTTAAATATTTAGCCCACTCTCCTGCACCTTCCTGCTGCTCCGGACTCGCTTTGCTAGTTTGGTCTAGTGAAAGTGCCCGATGATTAATATTGGCATTGTGCCAGAGGAATTCATGATTATTATTTAATGACGACGAAAAGTCGCCGTGTACGACCACAGAAATACGTACATATATACACAGCACCACAAAAATATATTGAAAATTATAAATAAATATGTTTGATTTTACATTTACATTCCTTTCGATGGTCGTGGCCGGTTGCTTGTTGATGGAAATTGGAAGGTGTCAAAGAAAATTGAGCACTTTGCGTTTGATGCGACCTGTCAACAGCGAATGGTCTGAAACGGAGAGGGGCAAATGAGGATCCAATGGCGGGAGGGATATGGTGTTGTTGGCAATTTCAAAGAGATGATATTTTTGCTAAACTTCCATAACATTTTGAAAGGTAAAAAGCAAGTGAGATTATATATCTTGTATATGGAAGATTTACATATGTATGTATGTATCTGGACTACCATCAAAACTTTATTATACTAATTTAGTCACTCACTTGTTTTACTGCAGGCATTTTCAATGCTTTTAGATCTGTTCTTTAATTTACTATGTAAAGGCTTAAGAAAATATAATGTAGCTTTCAGTTAGTTCTGTCAAACATTACATGGGAGACAGAAGTCAAACGTATCGTGATATGATTGAAATATTAATAATATCGTGATCTGATAACTAAAAGCAACATGTATCCTCATTATCAATGATGTGGCACTGGATGGATTGCTGAAATTCCTAAGAAATAGTGGGCGGAACCTATCAAGCTAGCTAAGCGGAGCACAGCTTACATCGAACTATCTGTTACTGTCTATCTATCTCTTTATCAATGATTACCACTGCGCATATATTAAAGTTAAGTCCAATATAAAGCGAAAAAAAACCTTTTTTTGTCGCTTTTCTGTTCATCACACTGTGATTAGACACTGTTCTGCGACCTAAGAGGGTCCTAACTCAGACTCAGGATTCTGTGTGCAGTTGAATTCGTCTCCTAAGAGTTGTGCAATATCGTTAAAATCTGTTTTCCCCTGAGCCGTCGGAGTAGTTTCATGAAAACTAAGAATACTTAAAGAGATTGATTAGCATTTGTTCTTCCTATCGGTTACAATAGTCGCTAGAGTTCTCAGATAATTTGAAAAAACTATTTCGAACCTTCAATCTAAATTTTTGGAGCTCCATTAATATTTAATATGAAACCTACTTTAAATAGATATTAACTTGAAACAAACATCTGTTTCTTTAAAAATTACCCAAAAAAATCAACAAATTAAATTAGGGAATTTTAAATGAAAGCTGCTTAACAACTAATAAACCCATTTTCAGCCGCGCAACATTAATAAAATTTTTGAAGGTATTCAGCTTACTAAGCTAACTAAAAGCTAATAAAACAAACTTATTTTTTTGCATATTCCCTTTAAGAGAGATGTCCAAATCTTCAGTTCAGAAAGTCAAAGAACGACCGAAAATGGCAAAAGAAAAGCCAATAAAAAACACTTGAGGATATTTATGGAATAATCAATGTAATCATTTGATCATTTCCAATATTTATATAAATATATTCATCCTAAAATACTTTCAGAAGATTCAGAAATAATATTTAGTTAGGCCGGGAACAGTAAATAGTTTTATTGTTGATTATATTATAGAAATATTCAACTTTAGATGACTAATCTATTGTCTTAATTGAGATTAGGTTTCAAAAATAAACAACTCAATATGCTTTGAGCGTATTTTTTACTCCATAACAAAAATTAAAATAATTCCATAAGTTATATTTATTGAGCGGAGGCGTTGCTATTGATTATTTGTTTAATTTAAAATTTGTGTTAAAAATTCGCATAATATTCTTTTGCTGAAAATGTTTAAATGCCAAATGCGTAACATGCAAATATTGAAAGAAACAAACAAAAAAGAACTTTTATCTTTTGTGTTTACCTCTTAAACAAATATCGTTATTAATCAATTCTATTTTTATTTCTATAGTCCATTTAATATACACTCAAACAAAACTAATTATAAACAATATTCTCACAGATATACATAGATAGATAGATAGATCTGTATATAGATCTTTAAAACATATGTTTAATGTCTTGTCAGTAGTATTGGTGGGACGGGGCGGGACGGGGCAAAAAGAAATAATGACGTCGTGTACAGTATAGAAGATAAATACATTTGATCCGTAAGCAAAATAACGTAGGCGATTGGGCCAGGCCATTCACAAAATTTACTTTTTTGTTTATACAATTTTCGAAGACGTTTTCAAATAATACGCAAAACCGAAAGGTATTTTAGTTGTTTTGCTTTACATTTTGTTTTTGTTAAAAATATAGCGCGAAATATTTTGTTTTTTATCGGTTTATTTACCCATGATGTACCCCATGCTAATTCTAGATTTTCGTTTGTACTTATTTATTTGCAGCACTGCGAAGCCAAAGAATCTCGGAGATGATGACAACCACACACCCTTTCCGGGCATTTCACGTCTCTCGCCCACTCTCTACCTTTGCGGAGCAGCTGCTGTGGTGCCCAGCTATATGGATAAACTTGGAATTACTTGCGTAATCAATGTGGCACCAGAGTTACCCGATACTCCCTTATCCAGCACTAGTAATCCTCTATATTTACGCATCAACGCCCAGGATCGTGCCGAAGTGGATTTATCACAACATTTCGATGAGGTGGCCGATTTAATTGAAGAAGTTCGTCTCAATGGTGGAGCCACTTTGATCCATTGTGTGGCCGGAGTAAGTCGCTCGGCCTCCCTCTGCTTGGCCTATCTGATTAAGCACGGGGGTTTGAGCATGCGCGAAGCCTACCATCATGTTCAAGCCATCCGGCCACAAGTGCGTCCGAATTCGGGTTTCTTTCAGCAATTGCGGCACTATGAGCAACAATTAAATGGCAATTGCTCAGTAGAAATGATATATTTTGCTTCGCTCGATAAGGAAATTCCCGATATTTTGGAGCCACAATATAGAGCCATGGAGGATTTCTATCAGAGATATCGGAGTTCGCTTAAGAAACGTTAGAATCCATCTTCTTAGCAAACTCTTGTTTTCTTGTGATATATGTGACATTAGATTTTAAGGCTTCCGATGCTGAACTATCAATATAAACCTAAACTTAAACAAATACAAATACATGATTAACCATTAACATTATTGTTTTATTATATTTAAGAACATGCAATTGGTTTTTAGCGTTTTCCTTTCTTTTTAATTTCATTGCATCACAAATAAATCACTAGTACAACACAATTTAAATATATGTATATATATATTTGTATACATATATAGAGTACTATAAACTAAATAGTATTATGTACAATATACGTATGTACTTAGTTAATTAACTAAACATTTTAGGTTCGATTTCTGTTTTTGTTTAAATGCTCACATTCTTCAGTATTGTACTTGGGCCAAAGTCATGCGAAAAAACCACCAAACATTGGCCTTGGCATTGACAGTGCATTGCGGTTCCATTGATGACACATAGTAGATTAGTTATACATATCAGTTTTCCTTATACGATGTCTATATATGTTTTGGTATATACATTGAATGAGACTTAGAACGAAAAAAATATTTAATTTGCTAACTAAAAGAGGCAGAAGGAAAGTGTGTGTTTCTGTTTGGTTGTGTGTATGTAGACAGACTATACACATTCAGCTTAGATTGATGACTTATTCTGCATATTTAATACAATCAATTGGATCGCGGTCTTTGATGCATAAGTTTCTTTAGATTCTCATAGGCGGTATTCATTATTCCCCAACTGATGAACGATCGTCCCGTATTGAAGGCACATCCACGATAGAAATGCCCAATCCGACTGTCTCGTTCCCGATAAATTCTTTTGCACGCCTGCCAACTGCCCTCCGTTGGATGACCCATATCACTTTGTAGCGACACTTTGATCACATTCAATGGATAAAATAAGGTGCTAATGCTGGCTCCAATCACTGCGCCAGCAACAAATTCCTGCGCTGTTCTGCTGGACAACGATTTCTAATTGAAAAATAAAGAAATTTTAAAATTAGTTGACGAAACTAATGGGGAGAGATCTGACGATTTATACGATGGAATGACACGATGATAATTTCTAAGATACTCACTCTCTGGGGCAGACGGACGCTAGCCTCCTCCCTGAGCATAAAAAACAATGCATTTGATAATCCATTACGCCAAAATACTGGTTCAATGCCTCTATATAATTCCCGAAAACCATAATTTGTTACCACATATCTGGAGAATTGTAAAAGAAACGATAAATAAAGACATATTGCATGGACTTTTGCCTCAAAGTCATACCTAAACGCACTGGATGTATTGGAAAAGTATTGATGGAACTTTGAATCGGCCAGAAGCGTTTGGATGCGTTCAAAGGGTAATAGGATTGATTCTACACTCCCAGCCACTAAGCCCGCCATTACTTTGGCTCCATAGTCGTTTAGACGATAATCCTCGACCATATATCTGCGGGTGCCATCAAAAACGCCAAACATAATCGATAAGGAGATGGTTTTTTGAGCCAACGGTGGCAGCATTCCGCGATACAAGAAGCCAAGTCCCTCATGGCGTAGTTGGCCAAAGGCGGATGTGATTGCAACGCCATGTAACATTTGCCGGAATATAATCTTATAAATGGGATACGTCACGGAAATATTGACAAAGGCTGACCCACATCCGCAGGCAAATTCCTCCCATTGAAAGGCCCCAAAGAAGCGCTCGGAAAAGATGACAGCACGGCTAGACTTTGGTATTATTGTTGCTGCTGTTGTTGTAGTTCTTATTCTTGTACTGACATCTGAATTGGCCATAGACGAGTCAAGTCGCTCCACCGGGCCATCATCATCGTCATTCATGGTGTTTCTGCTTCTGTTTACGGTGCGAAAATGTGCCCATCTGCTATCTTTTGATCATTGTTTTTGTCGGCAGGCTGCACACTCACACTCTGGATTTGTGCCCTTGTTTGTTTGGGTTGCGGATTCACATTGAACTCTGTCAATTAAATTATATAATAAAGAAGAACCACGGTATTACAGCGAGTTGGCCCAATAGTGTTGTATAGTTAACGGAAAGAACTTGATGGCAACCCTAATTGCTTACAATTTTAGGGCTGCTACACACGATACGTTGCCAGTTTAAACCTATATATATAACTACTCAAGATTTCAATATATATATATAAATTTTAAACTTAAAATTTTTGCACTTAACGTTGGCAAATATTTGATTTAAATATAATTATTAAATTTTGTGATGGGTTTAGATAGTTGAATGTGATGACAACCCTGGACCCCACTGACAGCAGCTGTCAAACGTCAAGCGCGGCCAACTTCACGTCTTTTTTCTCTCTTTTTGACGTGCTCTTTGCAAATTAGCGGTTCGTATTGTGTACCAAATCTTTATATTTCTACGGCATCATTACAAAATGTTAACAAAACACACTGAAATTTAATGAGCAATGCTTAGCTAAAGTGAATAACCTAATCATTTCGCGCGAAATGTGTATTTGATTGAGTTTAAATTTCTGTGAAACTTTGTTGACATTTCGTCCAAGTCGACCGAAAACAAAAACAAAATGTGTGTTAATGTGGACATGTTATTGAAATTTCAGCTCCAAAATGACCATTCGCCCAGCGTACAGGCCCAAGATCGTTAAGAAGCGCACCAAGCACTTCATCCGCCATCAGTCGGATCGTTATGCTAAGTTGTCGGTAAGTTAATGCAAATGGGAAGGAGGCATTCGATATTGGATCTTATCGTCCCTTTTTCTTTCTGTCGTTTAGCACAAATGGCGCAAACCCAAGGGTATTGACAACAGAGTACGTCGTCGCTTCAAGGGCCAATATCTGATGCCAAACATCGGTTATGGCTCAAACAAGCGCACCCTCCATATGCTGCCCACTGGCTTCAAGAAATTCCTGGTCCACAACGTTCGGGAATTGGAGGTTCTGTTGATGCAGAATCGTGTATACTGCGCCGAAATTGCCCACGGCGTCTCCTCCAAGAAGCGCAAGGAAATTGTTGAGCGCGCCAAGCAATTGTCAGTGCGTGTGACAAATCCCAATGGTCGTCTGCGTTCTCAAGAGAACGAATAAGCTTAAGGATAGCAAAAGCGAAATGGAGAAAAATTCGCATTTTATGGCGTATTTTGTCTTCGGGTTTTCTTATTGTAACGTCATCGGAATACAAGAAAAAAAACGTTAAAAGTGGAAATTTTTATTACACAAATATGCTGTGCGTGTTTTATTTCAAACTATAAGCGTTACTGGTGTAACGGGACAATGTGTCTAAGCTTGACTGGAACACTCCAACTTTAGCTTGGTGTTGGTCTTCCAATTTTTATTCAGGGGAAGTTAGCTCCTGGTATGGTGTTGGTTTGATATGTCCACTTGCTATAGAAGATAAGTAATATCTTCCTTGTTGAGCAGTTTCCAAACAATTCTTATTATAGAATGTTTTTCTTTGATTTAAAGAAATCCTTTTCCGTTTTGCCCCACATGTAATCGATAAGCAAATATCCAGAAACCGGCGTTTAGAGCGCTATCTCAGGAGCAAGGGTTTGGACCATTGGACACCACTATGATCTAGAGATGAGTGGAAATGGGAATCGACTTTCTCTAGCCCATCTCTAAACAGTACTTCCCCACCCCCAATCACCGGCATAAATAAAAGAACTCGAATATTTTTCTTTTATTTTTTTGTTGTTGTGATATTAGGAGATAAATCATTAAATGTATATTGATTAATTCTTTGTCAACTGTCGTTTACTCTATCAGTAGTGGTAATATTTATAAGTGCGTGAATTTAAGTGTAAATTTTATTTCAAGACAACATCATGATCAAATTCCAAATGATGCTCGAGCTCCTTTTTGTTCTCGAAATTGGTATTACATATGAGACACAGTGTGCCATTGTCATTATCGGATATGATGACCGTAACAGCTTGTTCAGATTCATCCACATCTACATGTAGCTCCTCAACAACCTGTTGTTCATCGGTTGCTGCTTCTTCGGGGACTCCATAGACGACATCCGCTTCATGGGTCTTCATGTGCATCTTAAGAGTGTAGCGTTCGGTGAAGGATTTGGGGCAGACAGTGCAGTAGTGCCGTGGCCGATTCTCCTTATGAATTAGCGTGTGATGATTGAAAGTCTTGCGCGACTTGAAGGACACATTGCAAATGCTGCATATAATTGGATTTTCCTCGGCTTCGTGGCGCAGGCGATGGTTGTAGAGCAAGTTGTCCTGCGAAAAACGGAGACCACACTTCTCACACTGATATTTCTTCTTATCCCAATGCATGCGCATATGCCGCAACGTATTGACGGGACGAGAGAAACTCTTGGGACAGTAGCGGCATTGCTTCTCTGTTTTGCCCTCGTGCAGATTCATATGCAATTCAAGATACTCCTCATCGCGACGTATAATTCCGCAAATGGGACAAACATGGCTGCTTTGCTTGGAGTGCTCCTCGCTGATGTGCTTCTGCAGTTGATAACGCGAGAAAAAGGCTTTGTTGCAGGTGCTGCATTCCTGCTTCATTCGTTTGCGTGGTCTTTCATCGTCCAGCTCATCATCTGGGGTTTGCTTTGAATCATCAGCACTCTGTGAATCATCTTCGCCAACGAACTCCTCGTCCTCATTTTCGGTCTCCTCGTCCTTTTCATATTCGCGCTTGATGGACACATCGTTTTCTTCATCCTCGCCCTTAACCAATTCCATAAACCAGGCGTCAGCCTCGGTATCGCCTTCCTCTTCATCTTGAGAGACATGATCCTCAACCACAAGATCTTCGGAAAACTCTGCATTTTCAAACTCTAATTTCATGGCCGCCTTCAATTGGTTTGTTAGCTTCTTTTGTGTCGTCATTAAGTTGACCATTATGCTATCGTACTCGGACAACTCATAGAAGCACCGTGAGCATAGTTTCGTATCCGGCTTGAGACTCAGAGGTGTGTGGATGCAGTTGGCCAAATGGGTGAGCACCACCGAGACTGTCTTCTGTGATGAGGGCACCTTGGACGTCAGTTTTTCATAGTTTGAGGAGCCGTTTACCTCCACAGCACCACAAAAGAAGCACGTATCCATCGTATTGGGATACTGTATCAAATTAACAATTGTCAAAAAATTGTTTACAGTCTGCGGCGCTTTTGTTTTCTTTAGATTTTTTTTGGTCTAGGGATGTACGTATTTTAGTGATGGTACGCAACAAATGCCACAAAAATTTTTAATTAAAGCAAAAGTTGGCAAATCGGAAGCCATGCCACAGAAAAAATGCGCAAAATGCAACCCTGGGTCAGGCTGTCAAGTTATCGATAGCACTTATCGATAATTGAAACGATAGCTGGAACAGTGCATCAAAACATTTAAAAAATTATGTTTACAGGTTTTTAATTGTTTATTTTGATAATAATTAATTATTACATTCAACCAAGAGTCAACCAATTCTAAGAATTTCGGTTAGTTGAAAACTTAATAATTCGCTGTCATTATTCGCAGAATTTAAAGTTGTCGTCATATTTTGCTGCCTACTCTGATGCGGTTTGAAAAAGGAACGTTGTCTTTTCGAAGCAGATTGATTTGATTCTAGGCAACTTCCATTGTACACTTCAGTATCCTTTGACTTGCCAAGGACATCACGCAATTTGGCCAAAATCGAGTACAAAATTTTGAAACGCTTCAGAATACGTTTCGGATCTATGGCTATGGAATGCTTAAGTATGGCCTTACATTCTCGTAATATTAGTTGAAAGTCGTTATGCAATCGCTTGCCATCCTCATCGAGGGCGTCATAATTGACTGCAAGTCCAAAATGTTTGAGCAGCACGTTAGCCATTTGGACAACTTTCTGATGCTCCTTAGTAGTGGCTCCGTGAATTTTCTGCACCAGCATATCCAAATAGTTATTGACAAGAGATTGACTGTCGATTATTTCATGCAAAACATTCCAAAATATTCGAAGTTCCTCGTTAAAATGATGCTCCAAAATGTTGGCATGATGCAAGGTCATTGATGTGGCTGATCTCTGTAGCTGAAATGCTGGAACAATGCAAGCATCCAGTGACTCCAACGAAGCCAAGCAACTGCGAACAATAGTCTTTGTCTTGACATCTTGGGAGAAGGCTATAGCGAATACGCCGATTTGTTGAATACGATCCATTTTAATGTCAAAATCGGATATTAGCTGGTCCACGGTGGCGTTATCATTGCATTCACCTAGAATTTGCTTTAACTTTTCCACTGAGGTTTCTTCGACATCAAGGAGGCAAACCAGACGTAGTAAGGCCTCATTAAGGAGTCCTTCCAGACTGTAGAGAGCGCGCTCCAAGTTCAGTGCCTCTAATTTACATTCTTCGGGGGTTTGATCCTCAAAGTTTTCACTAAATGCCATACACTCACTTAAGAGGGTTTCGCAAAGTGTTGTCAGAGCTCTCTTATCTGGCTCCAGGGCAACATTTGCAAATGCCAAAGCATGTCTTACTATATGATTTGCCAATTCGCTCAATTCGTAGTTGTCCTTTTTCTCGTTTGCTTCAACAGGTAGAATACTATATGTATTATTGAGTTTCATCTCCTCCCTATGACTCTCCAACTGATCCAAAGCCAGATCCATTAATTCAACAAATGTCAGATCCTCCAACTCCAACGTGGTCTCGTCTTCGATTAACTGATTAAGAGAGGCAAACAGCCGGCGTATACACCAGAGGATTCGATCAATGAAATGTTGACGAGTCATTAGATATGAACTTGCTGTCGCTTCCTCTAAGTTGATAATTCGCTCCAAATGGGTAATGCAGGTCACCACTTGCGTGAGGCATAGGAAAATCGTCTCCACATGAAGATCCGTACTGCTTTCCATAGTATATTTTGGTGCCACTTCTGGTAGATAGATTTTAAACTCACTGGCGAATTTTAGAAATGCTGCGCAAAATCTATTCAACCATTTAATGTTTCCCTTTTCGCCCTTGACTTCTATTAACTCATTGCAAAGGTTCAATTGCTGCATTAATTGTTCCATAATTATAATTCTAGGTGCGTTCTCGATTATCAAAACTATCAACTAAACATTGCCCTGAGGAAGGTTCATGTTATATATACGAAGAGCAGGTAGTAAGTAAGATTCAAAATACCTGGAAATTATATATATTTTTGAGTAGAAGAGACATCTGTCAATTTTATTGCTGTGGATTCAATCTTTTTTTTTTGGTTTTTCCCAATTTAATGTCTTAAAGAAATGTTTGCTCTTTTCTTACTCAGGTAATAAATACAAGTCGCTACAGAATGAGTTTATAATGCCATAATACATTTATGTACATACATATACGAAGGAAGTTGGATTAGGAAATAATATAATTTTATTTTATTTTTCAATTAATTTCAGCCCACTGTTGCCTAGCCGCATCCAACTTCAGTTCGTTTATTTTACCACGATCAACAGAAACAACAACAACACCGAAACTATTGAGTTAACATGCAAGAAAAGTGTACAATTTTTAATTCAGGTAAATTAGAACGATGTTTCATGTGCCATGAGGGATATTTGGTCGATGCTAAGCCGATTGATAGTACACTTTGTACGGCATCCAATAAATCACTTGCCGAAGCTTTGAAATACTTAATAAACCGTGGCAATAGTTTGTACCTCAATCTGGAGGCGCCACCGACCGATGGAGTCCTTTGTCTGAGATGCTACAACGATATGATGGATTACGATGCCGCCCTAGTCGGAGTGTTGCAAAAACAGCTTAAATTATTAAAACGATTTGAGGAAAGCAATCCAATTATTGAATCCGATGAATCCGAATTGGAAGTGGAACTTCAGACAGAAGAGGAGAATGAATTGGAAAGGGATTTCATTGAATTGGAGGTGGAGATTGGAAGGGAAGCCAAGATTCGAAAACATTCCCATGTCATGCAGTTGAAAAAAAAGTTTGAATGCAAACTATGTGACTATGCCCATCGCAACGAGGATTATGTCAAATTGCATATGAATATCCATGAAGGACGCAGCGAGACGACCTGCCTCGTTTGCCACAAACAATTCACCACCAAAATGAATACGATACGTCACATGGAATCACATCTGCAGAATAAACGACACCAGTGCCATAAATGTGGCATGTGCTTCTCCCAATCGACAGTTCTCTACAATCACAAACTGCAGCATGAGGCCGAAGAGAATCCCCTTCAGTGTGGCATTTGCCAGAGTGTCTTCAAGACGAAAAGGACATATAAACACCATCTGCTCACCCATCGGGCGGATAGACCCAGATATGCCTGTGATTTCTGTGAAAAAACCTTCACCGAGAAGTATACCCTAAAGATTCATAGACGTATCCACACCGTAGACTGAAACTCAATTGTTTTAGTAGTGAATAATTAATTGTTACACAATTGCTGCCTTTAATAAAACGTAATTTGCGTTTAGTTATCATTTATTTAACTCAAATCCTACACATAGTTAAAGGTATATATAAATATAGGTAAAAAAAAACCGCTTACATGGTCTCATTTATATGGAATTCTTTCACCTCAACTTCCACAATGACTTGGGAGTCCTGTTCGGCTGGCATATGTACGCGCTTGTGGACTTTCAGTGTATATTTATCGACAAAGGACTTGTCACAGTCGGTGCATTGATAACGTGGGCGATCAGTTTGGTGGGTGCGTAGATGATGTTTGTAGGTCCGTTTCGTTTTGAATTGCTGGTGGCATGTTTCACAAATGAGGGCATTCTCCTCGGCATCGTGTCGCATTAAATGGTTGTACATTAGCCAGGACAATGAGAAGCGTTCGCCACATTTGTCGCATTGGTATTTCTTTTTGTCCCAATGCACCTCCATGTGACGCAGTACGTTCCGTTTGTGAGAGAACTTTTTGGAGCAGTACCGACATTCCAGTTCCGTTTTGCCCTCATGCAAATTCATGTGCAAATCAAGAACCTCATCGTCCTTGACCTTTAGGCCGCATATGTTACAGGTGGCATATTCGTTCTTCTGACAATTGTCCGTCTTAATGTGCCGCTCGAGATTATCTTGCGATGTGAAAATCTCTCCGCAAATATGACAGGGAATGTCAAGAGCTTCCACGATGTCCGACTCAGATGAAACGCCAGCAACGCTTTCGTCTAAATCACTGAATTGGAAATCTTCCTGATCTGGATCCAGAACCTGTATGGATTCGTCATCCATCATAATTGTCTGAAATTCCTCCTGAAATTCTTCCTTGTATTCATTATTCACCTCAGAAGACATCTCTGGAGGTGACTCCTTCTGTCGCTGTGGCTGTTGCTGTGTCTTTCGTTTCTTTATGGCAGGGGTGCTGTTTATTATTTTGCATGATGAAACGGAAGTTGGAACTCTGGCTTTAACGACTTCCCTTCTGACTGTTTCTTTGCCAGCACCGACGGCTTGACCTCCAGGTTTCTTTTTGCGACAGCTAAGCAAAGCATCGGCAATTTGGCGCTGAACTTGACTTAGATTCCTCACCAGCCGATCATAGTTGAACAAATACTCCAGACAATCCCTGCAAGCTGTGGAATTTGGAGTCAAGTCCAAACGATGATTGATGATTTTCTCAAAATATTTGAGAATATCCTTGATGGGCTTAAATGTACCCGGCACAATGCATCCTGCAATGTTGAGAAACATTTAGAATGGATTTGTGTATTCATCTGCATGCCAGCCAATGGGACTCCTTTGACGTTGCCATCAACTCACCTTCAATTAGCTGGAAAACACCTACTGTTTTCGTTTTGCCGCACACAAAACATTGCGTTCGAGGCGAGCTCATTTTGGATTGCAATATTTATCTGAAGTTAATTTAAATTAAGTAATTTGTGTGGACTACTTATTTTTTGTTGTAAAAATGCTTGGATACCTTAGCAGTGTTGGTAAATTGCAGAAAAGAGCTTTGCCACAACCAGTGCTGTTGGCAGCAATCGAACTAGTTCGCTTCAGAACTATTATATTTATTTATTGACTTGTATTTTTGTTTATAAGCAACAATCTAATTAAACGTTTATAAAATTGACTATTATAATTTCAGTGAAATATACAAGTTATGCATATTACCTTTATAACAAATGGGGTATATAATGATGCGCTTATATCACAAACTAGTTCATTTTCCGTGGACTCATCACTTGTGAAAGAAATATGCTAAAGTCAGCTGCTGCGTTATATAGACAAGTTGCCGGTAAATATTTCCAAAAAAAGTAATTTTGCATATAAATAATTTTGCATATTTCTAAATCATTATAGGATCTCGATTGTTACACAAAATGTCTGAGCAAAATCTTAAGGCTGTATCTTCGGTGGATATTGATAATAGCGGAATCTTTAAATATGTATTAATTAAAGTAACTGGAAATGAGACTGCCGACGGTACTGAGCCCAGCAAGAATATTGTGCGCGGTTACGCCGATTGCCAATGGCATGGTAAGACACTTGATTTAAAACATGTTGATTGAAGTTTAAAAATAATCCTAATCTTCTACCAGCTGATATTTATGAGCGCACTCAGGAATCGGTAAAGGGCACTGGATTGGATACTGAATGTCTGGGTGGAGGTCGGATTGAACATAATCCGGATAAGAAGTACATCAAGATTTATGGCTACTCACAGGTATGCATAGATCGTTATACCTGATACGAATACGAATATATTAAATATATACATTTCACAGGGTTATGGTAAAGCGGATCACTTGGAATCTAAAAAGATCTTGTTAACCAAATACAAGGATTACGAAATCGAAACCACAGATGAGGGCTACTGAATTTTGCTTATATTTTATGTTGTCAATAAATAACGAAACAATCTAAGCTAGCCTTGCTTTATGGTACAAAACTGTCTTATTTATCTACACATTATTCCAATCAGTCAATCCCTAACTGTGCATCCAGACAGTACAGAAAATTTTTCATTTTTCTTTTATTTTTCGGAAATTTATCAAAATTTTTAGTTAACCAAAATGCAGTCCTTGCGCCTATTGACATCCATGTACCAAGCTCCTAAATGTAAGTTTTCCTGTATTTAATATATGATAGATTGAAATTTTATATTGCGCATTCACAGCTTTGGTGAGGAGCTTGTCGATGGCCGCCGAAAAGTTGTTAAGATTACCCAAAGTTCAAATCAAGGATGGTGAGGCTCCTTATTTATTGCTAACGGTCTATATTCATGGACAGACACAATATGGAAGAACTATCGTGCGCGGATGGAGGGTCAAAAAACACGGTCAGTTATTTTGAAATAGTTTTACGGAGTCTTATTTATAAGTTTCAAATCTTCAGACATAATTTACAAAAAGGTGCGGGCTGATATGGAAAAATTGGGACTATGTATTAAATCGCATGGCGGCGGATTTATTAACAATGATGGTGACAAAAAGGCTATTCAAATTTATGGAGCCTGTTCGGTGAGCATATGAATAATAGACAAAGACGGGAATAAAATGTATACTTATGATTTCATTTATGTCCATGCAGACACATGGTAGGGCCGACCATGCTAGAACTAGAGAAATCCTTGAATCCTGGTCTGCGTTCAGAGGCTTTACAATCAAAGTAACAGACTAGACTACTTTGGCCGTTTCTCCCACACAGTTATTAAATCAAATTAAGCAAAATTTTAAATAAATGATATATAGTTATTACCCCGCCAAGGGGATCATAGCCACATCTAAATAATTTCAAGTCCGTTGGCCATTTTTCAAATGGACAAGGTGTAGTCTTCTAAAAAGGATGTATAAGAGCTAGTTCACTTTATAAATGATATCGATATATCATTAGTTCGATAGACTTGCCAAAGGCAATCTAATGGAATTTATCGACGCAGCCCTGGAAGTTTGTTGTAAATAAAAAGTACAAATTATTGTTAGAGAATCGCTTTAACATGAATTGTTGCATCTGCCAGTTCAATGTTCGGGGTTCAAGGAATATACATGAAGAGACAATTGGCCAACCACCTGTCCTGATCAGTGATCTGGTTCTGCAATGCACGAAAGGAACCAACTATGTCTTGACCGAGGAGAACTCTTCGATATGCAAAAAGTGCAGCGAAAAGCTGACTCGCTATCACAAGTCCATACAAATAGCAAGAAAGTTGAGGCACGAAATCCTAGAACTGATCCGCAGTCCCTATGTCATAAAGGAAATGAAGGCGACAGTCATAGCCAAGGACGATGTAAAAGTAAAAGTGGAGCATATTGACAAATTCGATGGGAATATTGTGGTAGCCGACGTAACCGAGGCTGAGGTCGAAGCGGATATAATTGGAGATGCAGAGACAGATATTGATGACACTGTGATTGTTGAACATTTGCAGCATGGGTCACAGACAGTCACAGTAATGGATCCCTCCACCATGATCCCGCCAGTGGAAGAGGAGCACACAGTATTCACCATAAAGGATGTGGAAGGTGTTGAGGAGGAAACAGAAGCCGATGGAGAGGAGGAAGAGTTTCAGTCGGCTGATTTAGAATTGGACATCGAGAATGAAATCATCATAAATGAAGAGGAGGAGCACGTGGAGAACGACATCGATGTGCATGTTGACGGCGAGGAGGTAATTATCAAACCGATTTCCGACGAAGCCGAATTCTACAAGGAAGATACCATAAGTGATTTCGAAGATCAACTAGATGGCACCATCGAATACATTATGTCCGATACAGAGGATCAAGATATCGAGCAAGATAGTTCCGGCGACTACACAGTTAACATTCAATGTCCCAGCTGCCCAGAGAAGTTCACAAGTCGTCGTGGATACAACGCGCACACAAAGCGTGAGCACTTCCCTGGCTATGTCTGTGATCAGTGTGGCAAAACCTTACAATCATATTCGGGCTTCATAGGCCATCTGCAGAATCATGAGCCTGTCAAGCAATTCGAATGCCCCGAGTGCGGGGAACGTTTTAGCCGCAAATTCCGACTGAAACATCACATGGCCTGGCACACGGGCGAAACGCCCTACCAATGTGAAGTGTGCTCCAAACGATTTGTTCACAAGGTGGCCCTATATAAGCACAAAATGATCCACGACAATGAAACGAAACGCCTGGAGTGCCAAGTCTGTGGCTTTAAAACGAGAACCAAGGCCCATTTGGTGCGCCATTCACGCTCCCACACCGGCGACAAGCCATTCGCCTGCCCAGTGTGCAGTAAACGTTTCTCCCAAATGTACAATATGAAGGCCCATCTGCGGGAGCACGAGAGTCCGGGCACGAATCGTCATCGACGATTCCATTGCCCCAAGTGCACGCATACCTTCATTAACGAACAGAACTATGTGGCTCATGTGCAGCGGGATGACTGCACTCCGGTCTAGCCCGCAACGAAATCGTCGAAGAATTTACTTTTAGAGCAATAAATTCAATAAACACACATATATATATAAACTTATATAGAATAAATCGTTTTAAATTACTTTCCACAAATATTGCCTTTTTCGTCATGTTCCATTCGTGAAAATCTTAATTTGTTTTTCTTTTCCTTTTTTTTTATTAAATCTATATGCATTTCGCTCACAAATAAAATATGTTTGTCTATAATAAATTTTTATCTGTTACTTTCTTTGCATATTTTTTTGTCTGCGGTTAATTTTTCAGTTTTGTTTCTTAAAAAAATATCGTGTATGTATTTGAACTTAAAGATATTTAAATTAATATTAAGCAACTACTATAGGAGCAATGAACTAGAATTAAATTAAACACAAACTAAGAATAAACTAAAGGAAATGAAAAAAGAAACAAAACAAAAATAGAATTTAATGTATATAAGATTACAATTTTCGTTTTCGTTGTTTTTCTTTTGATTTTGCATTTTGAAAAATATAAATACATGAAATTTTTTCGTTAAATGTAAGCTGTGTGTTCTTCTTTTTGATTAGATTCTACAAAAATAAAACAGATTATCTTTTGATTTTGTTGTCGAGTTGAATAGAACTTTGTTAATATCATTATATTTCATCATTAATATTACACAAAAATGCTCATTATAAAAATATTAACAAAATTTATTGCAGGCAGTCCATAGTTAGTATTAAAAAAGTAACAAACAAACAAGCAAACAAATCCAATGATTCTTAGGGGATTATATGGACCATTTAATTAATTCGATTAACTACAAAAATTAATGGTTCTTTTTGCTTTTGTTGCTGTTTTCTTTAATGTATTTCAAACCCAACTGAAAGAGCGGGCGGATATTCGTATAATGAAATTGTTTTCCCCCCTTTTCATTTTGCGTGTGTGTTTTGTTTTGTTTGTCGTTAGTATGAAAATATATACCAAAGTATTCAGATAGATTTGAATTAATCAATATATGCATAAACTATCTCCAATTTCGACTATAAATCCAATTGTGATGACCGTTTTTAATGTACAGATGTTAATTCTATTTAAGGTTTTTTTTCGTTTGTTGGTTGGTTTTCGGTTTTTTGATTTCAGGATATAGTTATTATCCGTAATTTTCTTTTTTTGTGTGTGTGTTTTGATTCCCCCGTCCAAATGACTTAATACAAAAATCCTATAGATAAGCTTAAACATTAATCGGATGGCTTGACAAGACCCATCGCTTTGTCTCCGTATATGGGCAGTATGTCGGAGTCGTTAACAATCTCTTCCTGAATCACTGGATTGTCCGGATCATCGCAATGCGTCTTAAAAAAGAATCTGAAATACAATATACATTAAATTAGAGATCACTTTCAAGACTTTCAGATATCTTCTCATACCTAAAGTTGCCTCTTCTGGGTAAGTAGTCCTTAAATTGACGCAGGGTTGGCTGAGTACCGGGTATTTTTATTCTATACGGGAATTGCTCTTCGCAAAATGAGAAAACTACAACTGTTTCTGGTGGCTTGGCCGGCAGGGGAGGTGCCACCGTTGTTCCCATCGATGAATGATGCATTGGTGGACCAGCGCTGCTGCCGCTGCTACTGCTACTGAAGGAGGCGACATTTTGCGGTGGTTGAGCATAGCGACGAGAGCGACGCGGCTCGTCTTCCAGTCTTCGTTTTGCTTCCTCCAGTTTCGAGGCCGTACTTGAACCAGAGCGAGAGCTGAATTAAGTTTAAATTGACATTAAAAAATAAGAAGAATGCGCTAATTTCTTGCGGTTAGTTACCTTGTGTCTTTGTACTTCATAACAGTATCGGCGG
Organism: Drosophila paulistorum; assembly: GCA_018152135.1. Lineage (NCBI taxonomy): Eukaryota > Metazoa > Arthropoda > Insecta > Diptera > Drosophilidae > Drosophila > Drosophila paulistorum. The sequence continues at coordinate 8,091,678 of JAECXG010000805.1, read as the reverse complement.
AGAACATGCTGATCCCACTGTCTGTGTTCATTGAAGGCCATTTATTCGTGAGCTTCCTCGAACAGGAACTGTGATCGGGCATGGATTTCGAGTGCTTCATGGAGTGACCACCTGGGTTAACAAATTATTTAGTGAATAAAGTTGATTAAAGACGAAATGAATATTGGCATACTCAAACTCATGGCCCCATCGCTGACCATGCCTGAATCGTGGGTGGCTGTGCGTCTTCTTGACGGTAGGGCGGGAGGGTATGGCGACATTGTGCCGGGTGAGCGATGCGGCGTTTGATCCTTCCACACACGCGACACATGTTGGTCCAAAATATCTTGGTCATTGTCATCGTCCAGAGCGAATTTCTCTCTTATAGCCTCAGCAAATGCACGATCACTGGCACTTGATCTTTCGTTGCTTAACAAAGCATTTCCAGGATTTCTCTGCAAAAGATTGAGGTGATTTCGTGATCTATACATATATGAAATATTCTGAAGTGAAACTCACCTCAAAGCGGGCTCGTTCTTCCAGATCTTGTTTCCTTTTAACTTCCTCCAGTTTGGGTATTAACTGTGCCAACAGTTCGTCCTCTTTCAGCGGACGATGCTCGTTATGTAATCGTTGTGTGCGAGGTATGACCTGAAGAAAACATAAAAAAAGCATTATTAAATCTTGTCGGCTTTACTCTCTGCCGCCACCTTGTGCCTACCTGAAACGTATTGGTCTCCCGATTCGCCATGGCACTCTGACGGATGGCCTTACTTTCGGTTGAGCTATGTCTGCGTTGTATGTATGGTCGACCATCCCTGTAATCCAGTAAAAAAAGGAACGCATTTTGTCTTAATTTCAATCAACAACATAGAGAAGGACGTGGAGAACATTCTTCGTGACGAGAAAAACGACATTCTCGACTTCTCCGCGGTTTTCGTTTTCATCTCACCAGTCTGCTCTACTTACATTGAACAACTGGATAACGACATGGTATCCGAATCAGTGCGTCCGCCGGAGCTGACGCTTGCCCGCTCGGAATCAACGCGAGAATTCGGTACATAGGAAGTGTTGGTGCTCGCTGTATACACATAACCGTGAGCTCTATTCGCATTCAACATGCAGTTCGGTTCAGTTCAGGATTCAGGATATCAGGGTTCAATTCAATTCAAAAGATTGTCCATGCAGTGGCGCAACCAAATTCAATATTTGGTTTTTGTTTTATGTACACACACACACACACACACACACGCACACACACACAAATAAGATAAATGATATGAAACCAAATTGACAAAATATTTATGAAATTGAGAATGAAAATTAACATAACAATAATTCATATATGTTTGTATGTATGTATGTACAAATGTATATAGATATATATATATATATCGTGGGTTACGTTTGATTTTTCAGCAAAAGGTTCATTTCGGGTCGTGCGTGTATGTGTTGATGTTTGTGTGTGCGTTTATTTGTGGTACAAAATATGCAAATAAATAGAAATTAAAAAAACAAAAAAATATAGTTAAAAAATGAGTTATTTACTAAAAAAATTAAGTAAAACAATAGATTAAAAAGAAAATAAATATATACATAAAAAAACTTGATTTACTCAAAATACTTCGTAGGGAAAATGTTTAATAAAAGTTTAATAACAGATTCTCATTAAGAAACAAACAGAATATAATTTACAGACTTTTGAAATAAATTTAAAGTAAAAATTCAAAAAATATTCAATACAAAAAATCAATCATACTTGTATGGATTTACCTAATAATCTTCTAATTTTCAGGCTTTTTTACCTCTTTCGAAACCGATTTGGTTTTTTAAATAAAACTTTTAAAGATTTGTCAGCAATTGCTCCAAGTCTAACACAGTAGATGCCGGTTATAACGATACCCAAGGAACCGCGGGCATATTACTTCCTTATAATTGGAATTGAAGGAAAAAATTGCTTTTCATTTATTTCATATTTTTATACCCTTGCAAAAAGGGTATATTAGTTTTGGTCAGAACGTGCAACGCATCGAAGGAAGCATCTTCGATCATATCAATTATATATATTCTTGACGACGAGACCAGTTCAAATTGACGTCCGACCCTCTGTCCGTCCTGGATCAACGCAAACTCCTCCTATACCGTTGGAGCTACAGAGTTGAAATTAGCATGTAGACTTGTATATACTACACAGGTTGTATATCTCGGACTCAGCCGGATCAGGCTACTATATCATACAGCTCCCCTACAAGGGGCAAACTCACGAACAGTCCCTTTCTCAGGAACGATCGGTCGGAAACAGTGACTTTGATCAATAATAGACTTTGCAAGTGTAGTCGGTCGAAGTTGTTTTGGCATTTGTTTGAATAAATTTGAAATTTTTGAATGCCTCTGAGATTGAGCGTTATCTACTTTATAGGTACTATATAGGGCTGTAAGGATCAATTTACATAAATAGGCCCTTTGGCCTACTTACTTGGCCAGAAGTATAATTGAAAGCGTCAAAGCGAAATTACTCTCAAATATATGTGTATTATAAATTATTTTTTCACTCCCTTCGTTTCGATCAATGCCATATTGTGTCTTTATAGTGCATTTGTTCTTAGCGAAATCGTTATAGCTGATTAAGTTTTTATACCTTTTTGAGTGTATCGTTGTAAGCTGCATCTACTGTAAATTTTATTGGAAAGCTCAAATTTATATTTGAGTTTGAATTTACATTGGATTCTATCAGGTTTTAACAATTATCAATTAATGAAAAGCTAAACGAAAACATTTAGATTTGGGAACCAAAAATTGTATAACAATTACTAAATCGTAATTTATATTGAGCATATATTGGCAGCAATATATTTATAATATCTATCGACTAGCGGACTCATTCTATATGCTAAAGTAGTTGACAAAGTTTACGGAGATAATCTGATGGAATCTAAGGGACTGTGAATATGGAAGTTTTACTTACCCAGGAGGTCGAATTTCCAGTCTTCTTTTCTGTGTTGCTATCAGTAAATCACGTGTCAGACGCATTGGATAATCGATGGGCGCCCGATTACCGCCGTCGACTTGGACCTTTTCAAAGTCGTCACACAGCGATAATTCAGAATCCTCATGCAACGTGGGTAGCGTGGAACTGCGCGGCAGTGTGTCGGTGGCACTGATAGATCCACTTGAACTAGCCGATGTCGATGGACCGTACACACTGCCGCTGGCACTACATGTACCAGCTGGCGGTCCAGTCACGCTGCTCACGGGCAAATTAAGGAAAGCACTTGGCGGAGGAGCAGCAGCAGCGGTAGCAGCAGCTCCACTTCCTCCTCCTCCTATCTGTTTGGCAGATGCCGTCGGCAGCGGGGCACAAGCGGCACCGTTGGTACTGCTACCGCTGCCACTGCTTCCCGCACTGCCCGAACCGGTGGCTGGGCCGCCGCTGCTGCTGAACCGCTCTTGCATCGCCGACATTTGCTGAATGTACAGAATATACATTTCCGAGCAAAGGAAACTGGGATAAATGTTAGCACGAATGGTGGCCTCCACATGATGCTGCATAGGATCATAGATATGGGGACTGAGGGGAATCTCTGGATTGGATTTGATGGCCTTGATCTGGGCCCGTAAGTCATCCGATATGGATAATTGGCTTTTACGCAAGAATCTACAAACAAAGATGCATTTAAGCTAAACTATGCGACTAAGTTGTATGTATGCACTCTACCTGTATATGGCTCCAATTATTTGTTTCACTTTCTCTGGATCGGTCTGTTGTTTCAAACCTTCGCAGGCGAAATAGAAATTAAGATGATCATTATAGGCGGGAGCCTCCTCCTCAACATATTTCTTGAATAGCTCGACACCATCACGATCTTCCAACAGATGATTTAGTGTGCGAGCCCAATTCAGATAAGATGGAGGTGAGTTTTTTGAGGTATCTATTATAACCCCTTCGGTCATCTAAATATATTACAAAATTTGTTTAGCCAAACGAATCGAAATCGAATCATTCCTTTCCCACTTACCTTTTTAACACGGCTCTCTTCTCCGGGTACTGGTGGTCTTGGCCCACTACACTCATTATCATCATGTTTCCGGTGTCCCGATGGATGGCCACTCATGCCACTCTTTCTAATTTTGCTTTCGCTTTTTCTTTGTTTTTGCCAACAAAAGTTGCCGAATTTTGTTAGAATATAAATTTTCTCTATATGTTTATTAGGCTTAAGGTATAAAAGGTAAACGAACGTTTTACTTTTTTACACTGTAACTTGTTATTATTTTAATCAATTGATTTTTTCTTCTGTTTTCTTTTTATCTAATCACAAACGCCCGTTATTTTACAAATATTAGGGACATATGGAAGATGCGCTTGGTTTTTTTTGTTTTTGTTTTGTTTTGTAGGCGAATTTTGGAAGGCAATTAGACAAGGCCTGTAAATATATTGAAATAGATCAATGTTTAGCGTTAATTTAAGGTTTTTGTTTATATTATAAAAGAATTGTCAATTTAAACAATTATTGTAAAAGATTTTTTAAGAATTTCAATGCAGTAATTCGGTTTTCTTTAAACGATGTTTAAAGTTTCAAATTTGATCCAAGCTTAGGTGCAAAATTGCAAAATAAAAGTTTAAAATTATCAAACCTTGCATCTAAAATTATCCTTCAATTATGGGACTATGAGAGACATAAATATAGATCAACTTAATTGAAATACAGCTGCGGTGAAAATAATAGCACCATAGGATGTTGTGAAATTCAAAGTTGTAAAATTTTGAAAATAACTCAATTTTTCGAACATAAAATGATTTTATTCAACTAATCAATCTATTAATATATTATTAAAAAGAAAGGACTCCATATTTCTTGAGTATTTCAAAATATATTCACTTATCATGTTGGTTAGGTCAAAATAAGGCGGTAACAAAAATAGCACTATCCAGTCACAAAAAATTAACTTAAAAATGTAAAACAAAAATACTTTTAATTCAAAACTATGGTGTTTAACTAGTGTGTTAGTATTTGGCTGAGTATCCTTTATTGGCAATTATGGCCGCACAACGTCTTGGCAGGGAATCCACTAAATCCTGGCAACTAGAAAAAGGAATCCTATACAATGCAAATTTAATTTTGGCCAAAAACATTAAAAATTATCTAATACAAGATTATTTCATTCGTTTGTAGCTGTAAAATGCCATAATAATCCCATGAACTATCCTTTTGATTCTTTAAGTCTCTTATTGGCACATAAATTTTTGATTTGCTAACGATAATCCTTAAAGCAATAAGTTTTCGTTAACAAATCGTTTTAAAAGGTAAATAAATAAAATTTTGAATGGAATTTAATTTAAATATTACTAACTAACCAATAAGTAAATTATTTGTGAAAGCGAAAGCAGATATTCATTTCAACACCGAACAATTTATTTGAAATGGCAAACCAGGACAGAACAAGTTTTCTTATCCCTTTTAAAGACGTCCATTAGAGCATTCGTCATTTAGGTCCACTTGAAACTTGAATTGCTCAACTTTACGAGGACTCTAACAAGAGCCCAGTTTAGGGGAAATTTCACTTGCAAATTAAATTTCCCATTTGGATTGCCTCAGAAGCATTCAGTTAAACATTATAATCCTCTTATGGATTACATAAAAAGCTGCAATTACGACTTATTGCTTCTATCAATGGAAATTCAAAGAACTGCATAAAACTGATATACGTACACAAAGGAAAGAAGCAAAAGCAAAAAAAAGTAATTGAACAACGACGGCCATTTTGAGAGCGTTTTTGATTGGTTGACGATATCGACCAATACAATATTCCGGGCACATGGCACTAAGGACAGGAACGGCAGGCAAAGCAACGAAGGGACAATAATCCATTATATACAAAATTTGAAAACACGCACAGACAAACACACACACACACATACGTGAGGAGATTCAAAGTGGATGATGACAATGGTGAGATGGTGGTGGTGGTGGTAGCTCTTGGTCCTGATTCTGATTCTGTCTGACGCGCAGGAAAACAAGCGAAAAAAAGCAACTAAAACTGAAAACCAAGCAGCGCGCTTTTGGTAAATCAACAAAAAAAAATATTGTTCTTTCTTCTTTTTTGTACATTTCTTTTTGTTGTTTCCACAGTCAAAGCGGCAGTGAGCGACAACTACAACAACTAAAAAACTATATCTAAAAAAAAAAAAACGAACAACGACAGCGCCGCCACGCCAACAACAGAACGAACAAAAAACAACAAAATTCTTAAATATACGACTACAGGATACCCCATCAAGTGGCTCACTCTCACCTGTAACACCAAGAAAACTTTTGATGCCAAAGGTTAAAATAAGTTATAAAGCCATCTAAAGCTTTGATTAAGTGTATAAGTGATAATTCTATAACAAACGACATAAAGTTATTAATGTTTCACACTATTTCTGATAACATAGTCATTCACATGGTGTTTATTCTTGTTTAAATGGATTTCCAGATTTTTCTCATCTATCCCCGATATAATCAGCAGTCTTAAATATTGAATACCTAAATATGTAGAATTATAAATTTAAATTTTTTGTACTGTCTTTGAAATAATCTTCTTTTGAATCGAAGAAGCTCGAACTCGACGAGCCGGCTTAAATATAAGGTTTAACTAAACTTTAAAAGCTTTACGTGTAGAAGGCGGTCCAAAGGTTTATTTATCTAAGCAAGAAGCTAATATGTTTTCTTGAATTCTTTTAATAATCACACATTGACGCTTTCCTACAGGTTTGCCAGCTCGTGGACAAAAAATATAAGGGTTTTAATATCGATCAAAAAGGTGGAGAAAAAACAATATATTAGCTTTGAATTTTTAACAAATAAAAATGTTTTAGAAAGTGTGAATATAGTAAAATGTCTCTTCCCTTTTAATTTTTGGTATTGGATAAATAAGTTAACTATTTCCAGGTTGGATTGTATTCCCAAATAGCCGCTCGTTATAGTCAAAATACAGGGTACGCAAAAGGACGACGAAGCAAAGTCAAAGTATAACAGCGAAAGCCCTTCCCAGCCAGAAATGACTCACTCATACTAACACACCCCAAAAAAGCACACAAACACGTGCAGAGAGACTCATATACACGCATACAAGGGGATGAACATCCTGCCGCTGCAACAAAAAGAGCCGAACGCCAGAGCCAAGGAAACTCATCAAAAACGCCATTTGCATAGCACTCCATTACAGGCAAAAGAACAAAGAAAGGCACAATTAAAATGCTCGATGCACAGCAAAAGGGAACATCCAAGGGAACGAACCAACCAACCAACCAACCGACCGACCAACTAAGCCAACCATCCATCCAGTCCGGAGTGAGATGCCGCTTGAAAGAAGATGACTAAAGAAGGACATGCTGTGGCCACTTGACGTCCACCAACTTGTTCTCCCACACCAAATCCCAAGGCAACAACAAAATGTGCCGCATCTTTGTGATAATACAAAAGTGCTCCCACTACACACACTGTGTTGGGGAAGCGCCAGGCTACAACATCAAAGATCCGACACAATTTTAATGGGCATAATTCCTGAAAGCTTCTCAATGTGTTGAGTGCGAGTTGCAGAATGTTGCGCAAAACAACAATAGTCATAAGTATATATTGCCATGAGAGAGAAAGAGAGAGGGAGAAGCAAATGCAAGGTAATTTTAAGAAACAATTCTTCAAGACATCGAAGTGCAAGTAAAGCCAAAAGTAAGACAAAGGGTTTAACAATAATTACACTATAATCTTAATAAGCATTTTTACGAGAATTAATTCAAGATACATACATATGTACATATGTACCTTCACTTTGTAAGTTAATAAATTAAGTTAAGTATTCTTAATTAACTCCATTCACAATTTAGGGAATTATTATTGAAACAAACTGTTGATATTTATAGTTGTTGTTTTGTATTCCATGATCTTTATTTGAATAAAAATCACGCTTCCAATGTTTAATGGAATATACCTAACTATCTAGATAAAACAATTTTGAGATATTAAAAACCAAAAAAAATGACAGCAAGACTGACATTTTTTGAGATTACATAAATTATTCTATTAACTATATAAGCCAGAGGGCCGTGTCTAACTTCGACCGCGTCGATGTTTTTATACCCTTGCAACTTTTTTGGTAACTCTTTCCTTACCTAGAGCCGTCAAAGGAAATGAAGTAAGTAAGTCGTCTCGCCGACTTAGGTATACCATACACCAGTAAAACATATATTTCAAATTTGTAATAACAAATGCATTTGCCTATTTTAAAAAATTCTGTTCACATGCTTTTTACAAGCATATCTTAGTATCTCGCTCACTCATGCATATGAGCACCCTAGCGCCCCACCCGCCAACGGCCAACTCCGGCCTTATGGAAAAACGTTTATATGCATAACTTGGCTATTTTTTGTCCGATTTTGATCAAATTTGGTATTTTGCTGGGTATTAGTATCAAGTTCAAGTGTGCAAATTTGATTCCACAAGGTTAAAAATTACGGGAGATAATCGATTTATTCAAATGTCGGGGGCGGAAAGGGACGTCGCAAAATTTTTATACATACAAAATGTGCGCAGTTACTAAGCAAATATACATATCAAATTTGGTGTCTCTAGCTAGAATAGTTTTTGAGAAAAACGTTTTTTTTGAATTGCGGGGGCGGAAAGGGGCGTGGCAAAAATTTGAAACAAACTTGATCACTCTACATACTACACGAGCCCACATTCCAAATTTGGTGACTCTATTATATATATATCTTATAGTCTCCGAGATCTAGGCGTTCATACGGACGGACGGACGGACAGACGGACAGGCGGACGGACAGATGGACATGGCTAGATCGACTCGGCTGTTGATACTGATCAAGAATATATATACTTTATGGGGTCGGAAAAGCTTCCTTCTGCCTGTTACATACATTTTGGCGACTTTAATATACCATTTCACTCTATGGGTGTATGGTATAAAAACGTTTTACCTAAAAAGGCTAATGCTTGCGAAAGAACGGCCCACAATCTTAGCATAGGAAATAACGAAGATATTGATCAAAGTCACTGTTTCCGACCGATCGTTCCTATGGGAGCTATATGATATAGTCACCCGATCTTGATTAAATTTGGCACAGTTGTTTATAGGTGCAGTATTTAATTTCACGATAATAGCTTAGAAAATAACGAAGTTATTGTTTGTGGCTTTGCCGTTTGTATGGGAGCTATACGATATAATGGTCTGATCCGGCTGAATCCATGCAAAATTTCAGCTCTGTAGCTCTAACGGTCTGGGAGGAGTTCGCGTCGATCCAGACGGACGGACGGACATGGCTATTTGAACTCGTCTCGTCGTGCTGATCAAGAATATATACATATTCTTCATATGGTCAGAGATGCTTCCTTTTATGCGTTGCACACTTCTGACCAAAATTAATATACCCTTTTTGCAAGGGTATAAAAATTTAAAAGAGAAAAACATAAATTTGATAGCCTTATAGAGGATACTATTTTAAACATTTCTAAAGCATAGAAGGATACATTTCCGACCCCATAAGTTATATATGTTAAGGATCAGGATGAGAAACTTAGTCGATATAGTCAAGACGGTATGTTCTTTTTCCGTTGGTTGGAACTTCCTTTAATTAGAAAGCTACTGGAATAAAATTATGGAATAATTTTTATGGAATAATTTTTCGATTGTTAAGTATTGTATAAAATTAATACAGAAATTTTGTAGATAAATATAAATTGAATACCATCGTTTAAGAGGAATCTAATTTATTGAGAACCCTTTTCAAATTTACCCATAAAGTTTATTCTTGATGGGTCCCAGTTTATAATATTCAAAACAGAACGCGGTAACCCAGAACGACGGAACGAATTTCTTTTATGCAATTTATTTTGATTACAAATAATATAAGCATCTTTCTGCAAGTTTATGAAATAATATATGTATTACGATAATTACAGCATGCAATTTAAACTGCAATCTCATCATATGAGATATAAAAACGATTCCAGTAGAGTTCTTTTCAAATGCTTTACACAAATGGAATGGAAAGTCAAGAATGAAGCTTACTATTAAGCAACTAAAACATCTTTTAAATAAATTTTGTAGTTTACGATTATATTCGTTGGATTTTCTCTTGAATAATATTGAAAAATTGGCTTTGTATGAAGCAATTGCAGCGGAAATTATATTTCATAATTTGTAAAATACAATTATGCGATTTCTTTTGTTATGCCCCTCTGAATGCCTTCGGCAAACAATCGAGAAAAGCGGTAAGAGAGATGTTTCCACTATTTCCCTCCCTCTCTCTCTTTCTGCACCAGCAGATGATGATGATCAAATCATTTCATTATTATTATTACGCTTCAAAGGATAAATTCTGTTTTGCTAGCATATTATGGAGTTCGCATGATTGACAGGTAAGTAGTGTAGCGTGATATGAATTGAATGCCCTCGGGCTGGTAGGTAATACACAATACAATAATTACCCTCATGTTTGGGTATATTCCTTATTGCTTGCATGAAATATATACGAGTAGGTACATATGTATGTGAAGATGGGAACCCTTGAGAGATACGTTAAGAGTTGCCACCGCATAAAGTAGGTGACACATTCACTAATAATAAACAAAAGCCTTGACACACAGGTTCTTTTTCTCACTTGAAAATCCGCTTTTAGGAGTCGGTGCCCGGGGATGACTTTAGCGCAACAATTGTTGAAACGAAGGACAAAAACCGAAATGGAAAACTGCGTTGACAAAAGCGAACATCGATGCTTATGTAGATAGAAAGTCAAACTGAGTCCTGGGCGCCGCCGATGACAGGCAAAGAGCCCAGCATCAGACGCCGCCATCGTCGCCACCATCCCTGCTTGCATTCATGTGAAAAGTGTTGGGAAGGAGTACAAGTATATAAATTGCTTCGCCCCTTCTTGCCTTCCTTTTTTTTTTTTTGGATGTATGCCGGCAGCAATTGTTGCATGTGCCTTGGTTGAGTCTTCGTTTATATACTAGATATTGGGCTTAATTGAAATGTATATTCCAATAGAACCCAATGCTGACTAAGCTTTCAAGGCTCTCGGTCTCTCAGTCCACCCATTTGTTTCGTCCGGTCATAATGATGCTTCATGTACAACAACAACAACAACAACAACACAAAAGATGTCCTTTTCAAAGTGTTTCGTGGTTGATGTGGCAGAGCAACAGAGACGGCACTATAGAAGGAATAGGAGTCATTGTGTGCACAACCAATATGCGCAGGTCCAGAGGCCCGGTTTTTACATAAACCCACCGAAGAAGCGTCGGTTTTCCTTATTTTTTTTGTTCCCTTTTGCCCTTTATTGTTGTAATTCGAATGCCGCGATGCTCTATGTACAACACAAATACAAACACGCACATACACACACACACGCACACTGTGTGTGGGTAAGGGTTGGGCTTTGCTGCTTTAGTCTGGGGTTTCATCTCTAGCCATCATCCCAACTAACCCCTCTCTACTCAGGAGAAGCAACTGCCAGCATTGCAAACTAAAAACAAATATGGAAATTATTTTCACAAATAAGTTTCGAAAACAATACTTTGAAACTGAGGTAGGCAGACCAATTGGGGATAAGAGAAGCAGGGTAAGGGAGGAGTCCTCATTGCCTCCCTGACTTTTGTTTGTTTCTAATGAGGTTAAGGGAAATTGTACGACGACCGCCATTGCGCCATTTCGTAATGAATGGTGAACAGGAGGAGGCGTCTGTTTTAAGTCTAGACTGTAAACTGGGTGGCAAGAGCAAAAACAAAAAACAACATCCATGATATATACATAGGTACATATAACTATTAACGAAGGTCAATAGCAAATGCCAAAGTTGTTGGCAAAGTTGTGTCGACTACTTTACGCAAAGCTACATACATTGGTCTCAAACTGGGTTTTAATTATGCTATATCTATTTATATATGTACTTACATATGTAATTTGCAAAAACGTTAAACATATGATTTATTAAAGGAAGATCCTGGTATTCCAAGTTACTGAAAACATGCAAAAGATATATGTAATTGTTTAAATTAATGTATCATTTTATTAATCATTAAAGACGTTTTTGAATTAATAATGTAAATATATAAGTAGAAATAAATTTAGGCCCGGGGGGTTTTTCGCCAAGTTTTCCCTAATATGATATAATAATAATACTAAAATGTAATATTAATACAGTGGAATCCGGTTATAACGACTCCGCTTATAACGTCCGTCCGGTTATAGCGACTAAAGTTCGATGAGTGATTGGCTGGTTCCAATACAAACTTATAATGAAGGGCCTCCGGTTAGAACCTCTTCCGGATATAACGACGAAAATCGTCTGTCCCTTGAGCGTCGTTATAGCCGGATTCTACTGTATACCCAACATGTAACATAGCAGAAAAGGTCATTAGCCCTGAACTCTAAAGTAATTATATTTTAGAAGCATTCCACTATTATAACAAACAGATGCAATAAATTGAAAGAAATTGATAAAAAAAAAACGTTTTTAATTGCTGTTGTGAGTTTTGTATATTGATTAACACTTTAAAATTTATAATTGGTAAAAATAGTGATCTAACCCTTGAAGGCAGTTTCCATGGACTCCGTCGGAAATATGTACCTATGTATATATGTATTGGTAATATATTGGCAAAATTAAGTAAGTCGTCTCACCGATTGCACCAATTCACCAGGTGAAACAAATATATTTTTAATAACAAATTTATGTATTTATAAAAATTCTATTTACATGCTATTTGAAAGTGTATCTCGCTCACTCTTACAGGCATATGAGCACCCAAGCGCCGCCACCAGCTAACGGCCAACTCTGGCCGTATGGGCCACCTTAAGAAAAACGTTTATATGCATAACTTGGCCTAAATAGCCAAATTTGGCGAAATATTTAACACAAACCAAATCTGCGCCCTTACTAAGCGAGTATGCATACAAATTCTGTTGTCTCTAGCAAGAAAGAGAAAATCACTTTTGTATAAAATGCAGAGAAGAAAAGGAGGCGTGCCAAAGCTTTAAGACAAACTTGATGGCTGTTTGTACTAAACGCCTAACATACAAAAGTTTGGTGCTCTAGGTTTTGTAGTCTCCGAGATCTACGTGCTCATGCGGACATACAATGGCAGATCGACTGGACTGTTGATTCTGATCAAGAATAAATAAAATTACACTTTTTAAGGTCCGAATAGCTTCCTTCTGCCTCATATTTACATTTGGCACCTTTAGTATACCATTTCACACTTAATAAGACTTTTTTTTTCTTGTAGATATAAACCAAAAAGTTTAACAATAAAAACTATTGATTCCCATCAATTGCCGTTAATACGATACAGTACTGATACGATACGATACGATAGTCAGTGACTGAATTGATTGAATTATTGCTTACAATGCTGACGGTCAAAAAGCAAAAGTTAAGCTAATCATTGATTATTTCATTGATTTAAAAACGGAGTGCGGAGCGGAGTTTCTCGACACAATGATCTCGATTTCTCAAATGTCTCAAGCAATCGGTATCAATTACCATTAGCGTACTATTCAAAAGTATTTACGCTCTTCAGATATACGGAAATATTTTAACATTTCTAAAAACCAGAAAAAGCATTGGGATTTGGCTGGAATTTCATTTGCTCATTGAGTATTGTACTTGGATCAGGATATATGAATATTGAAAATATTAATTTCGACAAAGCCAGAATTAGATTCGGAGATTTTGAAACAGAATCAGAACAGGCTGATAACGTAAGATCAATATACATTTTCATTTTCTTTTTAAATAACTATTCATTGTTAGCAAATTGAGTCAAACCATTGAGCTAATTTCAAGCACAGTCGAGTCTCGATAATTCTAAATGGCAAGAGAACAGAATTTCTTACGAATTACAGAGCTTTTCGATTTACCGAGTTTTCCATTCCAACGAAGTTTTTTCAAGGGACCGAGTTTCTTATCGAGACTCGACTGAATTCGGTATTCGCAACACCAAAATAATAAAAATAAATAATTGGGAGCAATTGTCAATTGAAAGATTCCGTAAAAAATTAAAGTTATTTGGACAATTGCAATTCTTGCAATTCAAAATTTAAATGTAATTAGGACAATCCACAAAATTATTTCTTAAGAAGTGCTTTTAACCCCCCTTAGGTGTTCCATAATGAATAATTATTATTGACGTCATAAGAACTATAAATATATCAAAGGATTGACCTGGAATGTTGTAGTCTGTGACGTTAAGTGGCCTTTAATGCTTTAATTTATGACGACTATTCGTTTGTATTTGACACTGACCAAATTAAGCTCATTTGAAGAAACTTATCAAGAAATAACATTTCTAAGGGATGATTCAGAGAGATATATTTTCAAAATAAAATTGGCGACTATTAAACATCTAAACTTTTCATTGCTTTCATTTTAATGAATAAATAATGATTTACTTGCAGTCTTCTTTTCATAAGGTTCTACAAATTGAGTGGATTTTAAAAGTATTATTAAAAATCAAAATTACTCAAAAATAGGGAGTACGGTGGGGTGAATCTTGGAGCCTAAATGAAGGACGAAAATCCATTTAAAGGCAGATTGTTACTGATAAATTTGTTGGTAGCAAATCTGTTGAATAAATAAATAACTTGAAAAGTGTTTTTGACTGATTCGAGTACGCTGATTGATTTTGTGACATTAGGGGATATGTTGTTGCATTAGTATACTATACTTATAATACTGTATAAAACACTTTTTAATTACCTTAACCAGAGGGCCGGGGCTAACTTCGACCGCGTCAAAGTTTGTATACCCTTGCATCTTTTTTAGTAACTCTTTCCTTACCTATAGCCATCACAGGAAAAAACGTTTTAATTAAAAAGGCTAATGTTTGCGAAAGAACGGCCTACAATCTTCGGAAATAACGAAGTCACTGTTTTCCGCCGATCGTTCCTACGGGAGCTATATGATATAGTCACCCGATCTTCATCAAATTCGGCATAGTCATTAACAGATATATTAAACTGACAAATGTTAAATTTGAAAGCAATCGCATCAAAAGTAACGAAGTTATTGACAAAAGTCACTGTTTTCGACCGATCGTTCCTATGGGAGCTATATGATATAGTCACCCGATCTTGATCAAATTTGGCACAGCGGTTTATAGTTACAATAAACTTACTTATATTAAATTTCAATAGCGACAATAGCTTAAAAAGTAACGAAGTTATTGAGAAAAGTCACTGTTCGTGACTTTGCCGTTTGTATGGGAGCTATATGATATAGATTCCGACTGAATCCGAGATATACAAACCCTGCAGTATATACAAGCCTACGTGCAGCTCTGTAGCTCTTACGGTCTAGGAGGAGTTCGCATCGATCCAGACGGACGGACATGGTTATTTGAACTCGTCTGATCGAGAATATATATACTTTATATGGTCGGAGATGCTTCCTTCTATGCGTTGCACACTTCTGACCAAAATTAATATACCCTTTTTGCAAGGGTATAAAAATGTGGGCCTGTGTAGAGTTTACATAATAAATTTTACATATTTAACAATATGAATTTCAATTGAGATAAAGATATTAGAAACTTCAAATTTAGTGAGTGGTTGAAAAAAAATATATAAAATAATTTTTAATTAAAGATGATCTGTTCATTATTTTAATCTTAAAATGTAAAAAAGATCCAAACGGAAGTGAATAGAGTTTTAAAACCTTTCCAAGCCAAAGAGAAAAATGCGTTTACTTCTATTGGGGTTCCATCCATAAATTGGTAAAAGGATTTAGATTTGAACGTGAAATTTTTATCAATCGTTAAACAAAAGCTTTTCCTTTTCCAGTATAGCACGACAAAATGTGCCACATTCCACACCTTCAACTAAATCTGATTTTGGAATTTGCAGTCAAACTGTATACGCAAATTGTCTAACCCTTTGGCAAAGTCGAAAACATTGATATGCCTTTTGAATGGGTTTGAAATAAGTAACCCTTAACAATTTACACACTTTGGGGGCGATTTATTCAAATATTTCGCGCACGAATTGAATCAAGTTAAGCGTAAATTAAATTATAGAAAATATGTATATTGAATTTATTTCAATTGCAATAGATTGAAATTCTTTTTATTTGTTTTTTACTTACCAAAAGCGAACTTAAAGTGAAAAAATGCCAAAGCTTTGTGATGAAATTAAAATAAGGCTTTGTTAAGTCTTCAAAATTGTTTAAGCTTCTGTTTGATCCGATTTGTAATAAAGATTTCCTTATTATTTTCTTTCGTTTCACTTATTATAATATCTATGCTCGTTAGTTGTTTTCTGGATGATTGTTAAACTTATCGATATCATTTGATGAAGTACCTGAAATGGAAATGTTATTATTAATTGATTATTTAACAAATGGAAATACAATTGTTTCTCTACAATAAGTTATATATTCTATATAAAATATGTTTATGAATCAAAAGAGTCTAGGATAGGTGTGAACCATTGTACAAATGATGTCTTTTTATGTTTCTCTAACTTTAGACGCCACATTGATCTTTCTTGTAGAACTTACAGAACCTAAAAGCTAAAGAAAAATTATCTATTGAACTTTGAACAAATTAACTAAGTTTAACTAAGTTAATATTCTTATTTATTAATTCGCTAAAGAGCATATTCAACAAGAGGGCTGGGGCTAACTTCGACCGCGTCAAAGATTGTATACCCTTGCAACTTTTTTGTAATTCTTTTCTTACCTATAGCTATCAAAGTGGAAAAAAGGTTTTACATAAAAAGCCTAAAGTTTGCGAAAGAACGGCCTACAATCTTAACATAGAAAATAACGAAGATATTGATCAAAGTCACTGTTTTCCACCGATCGATCCTATGGGAGCTATATGATATAGTCACACGATCTTTATCAAATTCGGCACAGTCATTTACATATATATGTATAACACTGACATATGTTTAATTTGAAAGTAATCGCGTCAAAAGTAAAGAAGTTATTGACAAAAGTCACTGTGTTCGACCGATCGTTCCTATATAGAATATATGTACAGTGAAACCTCGATATAACGAATCTGAGGGGGATCGCAAAATTATTCGTTATATCTATTGATTCGCTATAGGTACTGAAATGTAAAACCTTAGTCCTTTCAAGGGACTTAACAAAAAATTCGTTATATTGGGTTTTTCGTTATAACGAAGTTCGTTATATCGAGGTTTCACTGTATATACTTTATATGGTCGGAGATGCTTCCTTCTATGAGTTACAAACTTCTGATCAAAATTAATATACCATTTTTGCAAGGGTATAAAAAGCGCCCCACAGACCATATTCAAAAAGGTCCCAATTTTTGGAACATGATTGTTTGGAATGATGAATCCAAGTTCAATATCTCTGGGAGTGATGGTAAACCATATGTACGACGTCCTCCCAACAAACAATTGGATCCCAAATACACGAAGAAGGCCGTCCTACAGAGAACTTGTGTGGAATTCTTAAACAAGTCCTTGATCAAAAAAAACCAGCAAATAAAAACGATTTGTGGCGAATTTTGCAAGAGTGGAAGAAAAACAAAACACCCCTCAACAGGACGCACGTCTTGTGGATTCAATGCCAAAGCGTTGCTCCACTGTTGTTAAGCAGAAAGGTCATCCCACTTAATATTAAAGTAAATTTATTAAAAGTATAAGGAATATTAGGAAAATTTTCACTTTTTCGACCATTTTTCTCCAGGTGGCTTAAGCAAGTGAGCAGGACATTTTGGAGATGGTCTCAGATTTGTTAAGTTTTTCGTTGAATATATATTTTTATAAATTGGTTTTTATTCTATTAGAACTAATGTGACACAAAAAATTGGAACTTTGAAACAATAACTTTTCTTAATTTTCGTCTAAATTCGTGGTTGAAGTCCTGTGGCTTAAGCCTATGAGCACCACTGTATATCCCAAATATCAAAATAAAGGGGTTCCAATTTTTAACTATGTACATATATTGGGATGAAACTTGGGATTTGAGCTACTTATAACCCGGGTAAGACAAAGTATGAAAATCATCAGGATCATACCACTATATCATATATCTCTAGAAGAAACATAGGTGAAGAAATTGGAGTATCCCCATGAAATTTACTAAGATGCTAGTATTGGATATAAAACGCCAGATCCCAAAATTTGAATCTGATCGGATAAATAGAACACAAGTTACAGTCAATATAAATCGGCTCTGCTTGAAGCGCTGCTTACTTCGTAACGAAGCAGCAGACCACACACAAACACATACACAGACGCAATGCTACATAAACTGTATGTGTATGCTTGCCGTGCTTTGCTTAGGGAATGATGGAAGGAGAAGAAAAATATCAAAGAAGCTAACTTCGGCAATGCCGAAGTTTTTATACCCTTGCAGTCCTTGGCAATAATTTTTTTACATTTTGAAATTTCTTTCCTTGCAACTCCATTCATCAATACACAAACAAAACATTCAAATTATGTCTCTTTTTATACCCTTGCAGAGGGTATTATAAAATTGGTCAGATGTTTGTAACGCACAGAAGGAGACGTTTCCGACCACATAAAGTATATATATTCTTGATCAGCATGAGAAGCTGAGTCGATATAGCCATGTCCGTCTGTCCGTCCGTCCGTCCGTCTGTGCAAATCAACTTCACGCTGGCATCTTAAGAGCTATCGGAATGAAATTTCATTTTTGAGCTACTTTTGGCCGGGAGATAATAGAGTATGAAAATTGTCAGGATCGGACTACTATATCATATAGCTCTAGAACAAAAATTTTTGCAAAAATTGGAGTATCCCCATGAAATTTACCAATATAATAGAATTTGATATAAAATCTCAGATCCCAAAATTTGAGTTTGATCGGATAAATAGAACACAAGTTACAGTCAATACAAATCGGTTCTACGTCATCAGCAAATCAAACAGAGCACATGCATACGCACACACAGACGCAGCGCTACACGTATGTATGTATGTGTATGCGTGTTGTGCTTTGCTTAAAAATTTGTAGTAAAGAGAGAAATAATTTGAATGTTTTGTTTGTGTGTTGATGAATTGAGTTGCAAGGAAAGAAATTTCAAAATGTAAAAAAATTATTACCAAGGACTGCAAGGGTATATAAACTTCGGCATTGCCGAAGTTAGCTTCTTTGATATTTATTACAAATTTTTCTTCCATCATTCCGTAAGCAAAGCACAACACGCATACACATACATCTGTGTGTGTGTATGCATGTGCTCTGTTTGATTTGCTGATGACGTAGAACCGATTTGTATTGACTGTAACTTGTGTTCTATTTATCCGATCAAATTCAAATTTTGGGATCAGAGAGTTTTTTTTATCAAATTCTATTATATTGGTAAATTTGATGGAGATACTCCAATTTTTGCAAAAATTTTTGCTCTAGAGCTATATGATATAGTAGTCCGATCCTGACAATTTTCATACTCTATCATCTCCCGGCCAAAAGTAGCTCAAAAATGAAATTTCATTCCGATAGCTCTTAAGATGCCAGCGTGAAGTTGATTTGCACAGATGGACGGACGGACGGACAGACGGACATGGCTATATCGACTCAGCTTCTCATGCTGATCAAGAATATATATATACTTTTGTTTGTGTATTGATGAATTGAGTTGCAGGGAAAGAAATTTCCAAATGTAAAAATATTGCCAAGGACTGCACCCTTGCATAGCCAAAGTTAGATTCTTTGAAATTTTAACCCTAATGTCCGAAGTATGTACTAAATCCTTTGGTGACCCAAATATAAATATATACCCCACAATGACTTCGAACCAGAAAACTAAAGGTTTGATAAAAATGTCTTGTTTACCAACAACTTAATTATATACTGATGAAATAAACTAAAGACCTTCTAGTGTACGTAACAATTAAGAGGCTTTTTACTCCTGAATAAGACACTTCTGAGGTTTTTTCTGAGGATTTTCTGGTCGTCCAAGTGATATTATAGCAATATTATTAAGTCATTTTTTGCCTTTTTGTAGTAAGTCAATAAACAGTTTAGCGTTTTTATTTAAAAATCCTTCAATTTAGACTAAACAAATTTTTCAAATGCCTTCTTAAAAATGTTTAATTATGCAGATAAAATCCTTAAAGAAGTTGTAGGACAGCTAAAATGGAAGAATAACTACATTATTATTATTAAAGTATAGGATATAGTGGCAACTAAGTCCTTCGGCTTAGACGAAAACTACTAGCCTGGGACTCGAACCCGGATCCTCGTTGTTCAGTTGACTACATGATAACTATATAATATGTACAATAATATGTGCAATAACTACATATATATGTACCAATTTTCAATTTATGCCAAGAATTTGTTTTGTGGCTAGTTAAAATCCCTGATTTTCTATAGAGAGATATTTATTCTTTCGGAAGCCTACTGCAAATCAATTTTGGAGTCTTTCGCCATGATTAGAATCTCCTTCACTCTGAGATTCGTTTTATTAGTCAAAGCTCTACTTTTTGTTTATGATTGTACAAATATAAGACTACTAACTGGAGGATTGAAAACTGTGTTTACTGCTGATTCGAGATTTGAATGCAAAGATTCTGTGGCTTCTAAAACTAAAAAATTAAAGATTAATAACTAAACTAGATTATAATTTAGATGGATAATTATGTTCACATACCTTTAGATTATTTTTTATGATGTCCTGCTTATGTGCCTTCATTCCAGATCGTTGATAATGATGACGATGATGATGATGATGGATATGCTGAAGACAATGTTCCTGGCGTAATCCTGGCGAGCGTGGTGGGTTTGGACGGGTGTAAATTGATTGTTGCTTCAGCGACTGGACGCGATTTGAATGGCAAATTTGAAAAGGAAGTTTTCATTTTGATTTTGAATGCTCAACGAGGGGATTCCGCTTTTCTGTGGTGTTTATATCCTTATTTTGTTTTGTGTGTGTAACAATTAATTAATTAATGGCAAATTGCACAAGTAGGGAGGATTCATGGAGTTAATAGTGTGTGGAACGTTCAACAAATTCAAATGCGAATAACAACAAAAACAAAGTAGAAGAAATTGTCAACAAGACGGAAGAGGCACAATTAAACCGAATTAAATACTAAACAAGGCTTAGTGGGATGCGGACGTAGGTGGATAGCACCAAGCACCAGGCACAGCACCAGGATATATGTTGGCAATTCCACTTGGCCAATAGTCTAGATATAGATGCGCTGCTAGGTGGGAATTGTGATTGTCTCTATGTGCATATTTCTTTTAATTCTAATAATATATGCGTTTTTGTTGTTGTTTTCCTTTTTAAATGGCAGGAGTCGTTGCCGTTTCTGTTGCCGTCATCCTCATCCTCTGGCAACCCTGGTCGCCAGTGTATGGGCCAGAGGTGGGGGAGGCGAAGAGAATGCAATGAAAATTCGTTGTCTACAGCATTTCATTCGTTTGAATTATACCGCTGGCACTCCTTATTAAATAATAACAAAACACTTTTCAATATTTGTATGTATATATATGTATGATTTTGTTGTTGCTGCTTCTTAATATTTTGTGTATTTTATGTTGTTGTTGTTGTTGCTGCTATTGCCTTGCTCTGCCTCTGCTTTGCTGTTTGATTTAATGGACGTTTTGTTGCGCGTTTCGATGTGTGTGTTTAATATTCGACTTAGTTGACAATGTCTCGAGCACAAGCATTTAATCGGCGTTTTAGCACTTGGTATTTATGAAGTTTGTTATTAATAAATAGCCACACAAAATATTAGACGGCGAGGTAACCGATTACATTTTCGCAGTGCTGCAATGTTATCGTTATCGTCATCGACTACATTTGTATCGAATGAAATTAATAGTTTTGACAATCGGGGTACTCTCGCTAGTGTCGATTAACTAGATGTGGCCCCTAGCACTTTCGACTCAGCCCTTAGCACTTCAACTCAGACCTTAGCACTAGGGCGACAGTGTTCGAAGTTGGCATCCAATGTTCGAATTCGACTCTTTTTTTCGCATGTTCGACCTAATGGCTCGAGTTCACTGATGTCATTTCAGCTTTTTTTCAACCAGTTCTGGCTGAAAACAGCGGGCAGCGGGAACTCTAGCTTTTTTAGAAAATTGAAATATATGTTTTTTTAATTTTACTTTTTCTTATTTTGGAAAAATGTAGATGACACTATAAAGATCAGGAACGAAGTATTCAAATACCGGGATTCCGACCGGTTTAATGAATTTGTTTACGCCAAGTAAATTAGGTTAAATCCAAAATACGAAAAAGGATGAACGTTGATACGTTAAACGTCCATATTTATATATATATTTTTAAATTAGAAATTAATTTATCTAATTTTAGGTATGGATTGCACCATCAAAACAAATGCTGTTTTGATTACTAACTACCACCCAGCTGTCTAACTTCAATAGAACAGAGAGAATATTATCTGGGCGATGAGGAAGATATTGACAATATAGTATTATTGAATACATTCATTCTTGAATGAAAAAACAATATATAAAAATCAGCTTCTTATTTCATTTATTTTATTTAGATTTTCTAGCTGTTTTCTTGAGTCGATTTAGCTGTTTTGCATCACTGCTCGAGTTCGATGCTGTTTCAAGTGGTTCGAAGCGCACTCGCCATGTTGTTGTTGGTTTTGTTGTTTTTGTCTGCACTGAGAGAAACCATATGGTATGTTTCATATATTTATATATTATAGTAACAATATTGTATGTTTACATATTTTTTTAAATATTATTGTTGTTCTTATCTTCGACGTGAGCGGATGTGTTGCGGGTGTTTGATTTGCGGGAAATTCGAATGAGTTCGAAGGTAGAGTATCGCAAGGGAGGTTTGACTTATTTGGCCAGGCCAACAACAAATCAACATTCAAACATTGAAAGGAAAAAAAAAACGCTCAGCCGTGCCGTACTCGTCGCGGACGTCGAAAAAGTTTACAACAAATGCATGTCCCTTCTGCCGCCTACGCTATTGACAAATACAACAAAATACAAGATTTTAGTGAAAATAAATTTGTAAAGTATCTCGGCGCGCGCGTACTGTGAGATACTTTCACGTCGGATGAGATTTCGGTCCCAGTGAATACACAAATTAATACGGAAAGAAAGAGAGTGCATAACTAAACAAGAAATGAAAAGAAATCAAATTAAAAATTTAGATAAGTCGCAGTCCCAGTGAAATGTAGTCCCGCCCCCGTCCCCTCTGATGCCCATCTGTGTGCTCTGTATTTGTGTGGCCGCAGCAGCCGCAATAGCAGGTGCCAGTATGTGTGTGTATCGAAATTGCATAAATCTGAAACTCAAAGCAGGCAATAGCAACAACAACAACAACGAAAACGAATTAACAAGAAAATCAATTGTGAATTAAAGTTAATTGCTTAAAAATGTTGTCAATTCAAATTGTTGTGGCTTCAAATCAGCCGGAACAATTGAAGAGCAAACAAAATCGTTTAGCTGCATTTTGAATTGGCGTAGCCAATCTGAAAAATCGATCGGACATAGAAGTGAGGGTGAGGTAAAACGACGATGACGCGGATGGTGATGATGATGATGCCGCTACAGTTGCAAATTTAACCAAAGGTGGGTGGAACTACTATTTCCTTAATTAGCACAATGGGCGAAAGAAAAAAAAAAACAGTTTTGCATTGAAAATGACGACACCGACCTCCTTAGTAAGCACAAAAATACGCGCTTAATGATCAATGTGAGATACTAGCTGGTGGGAAGTTTACCTTTAGGATGGACATACCCGATTTACCCACTGTGTGTGTGTGTACAGGGTATGCAAATAAAACATCGAACTTTGCTTTTGCTATTCGTCGTTCGTTTCTGCTTTACTTTGCTTGGTATTTCGTAACAACTAAACCGAATAATACCTGTTTTCTCTGCTTCCGCTCCCCTTCCATCCTTTTGGACGCGCCCCAGAAACACTTCCGACCCCAGACCGAAGCCAGACCAGACCCCCACAGCCCCCCACATTACTTGAAGCACCACTTGATCCTACTATTTGAACTATAGTGTAGGTATATGGATGTGTGTACTTGACTACTTGGCATTTCAGCTCGAAGCAATAAAGTTCAAATTCAAAGTCAAAATATTAATAACCATTAGACGAAAGTTTCCTATATTTGGATGGAAACTTATCGATTTTATTAAACATTCATTCAGACTATACATATTTACAAGTTTATTGTTTATCTAGAAAGTATAAGGGAAGAGTGGGAGATGCATAGTAAATTCAAGTCGTAAGGCCAAGTTGTAGCTTACTTCAACCCGGTTTCTACATACATAAATTTGTTCCAATTCATTAATGTTCTTATTGAATATTGATTTAATAACCTGTATTTTAATTAGCAAGTTCCTAATTTAGAAGTTTTTTTTTCATTGAACACGAAAAATATATAAAATCAGTTACCTATCTGTCCATTAGTTGTTATACCCTTGCAAATATGGTATATAAACTTAGTTGAGAAGTGTGCGACGCTTAGAAGAAAGTATTTCCAACGTATTTTTCTTCTCCCGCCTACGCCGGATCCAGGGGGAAGTCTAGGCGCTTTAGACACCCCTCAAAATCATAATATTTCGTATAATTTTTGAAATTTTTCTCCTATTTATGCCCCCAATTAATGACTTTATAAACCGTCGTGTAATTTCAATATCGAAAATTACTAAAATTACAGAGTCGAAATGTGAATTTTTTTTTTACCAGACTCCATCCGTCTACGATTTCCAATTATATATCTGACTGACTGGCTTTCCGTTAAATCTCCTTCTACTGTCCTAAAATTTGACGTACAGTCGGGGCATTTTATATCTCTATCCGATGTCGGTCGAAAACTGTGGTTTATACGGCTGTAAGTGGCCTACGGCCTAAAGTATGTCCTCAAGTAGCTCTATATTAATGGATAGAAGTCTTGTTTACAATATGTAGATCCGACTTAGGTTCTAGTCTTGACCATGAAAAAATACAAAATTATAATAGCTTTTAATGCGTTATGGGTTTGCATTGTATTGAAGTACTTTTTTTTCATTGCAAGTGATTACTAAACTGCTTACTTTTTAACAGTAGTGCATCACATTTTGGCCCAACAATAATGAATTATAATGTACTCTATTCTAAGATTTAGACAAACCGTCTGTGAAAAACGGCCACTACGTTGTAATATAGAAATGTAGGGGTCTGAGGCGACCCTGTCTACCATTTTCCGGCTGGCTTTGTATGATGATGTTATGAAACTGAACAATTCGTAGTTTGGTATACATTAAAACCCTTGGAAAAACCCTTTTTGCGTTGGCTCAAATAATTGAGTTTCCAGGGCTTAGATATTACATACATATGAGGGCTGCAATACAAAAATTCAATCTTATATATGTATACAAAATTTAACAGATTGTTTTCTAGGTAGAGTAAGCTTGAAAGAGTATTCAAACATTGTCACGTTCAAAGTTCACCCGGCTTAATGATGATTTTACTCTGAATCTATTGAAATTGACTTGTTGATATGTAAATATGTAAAATAATTCTTGATGGAGAAAATGAATATATAGCTAATTTTCCTATGATTTAGCAGTAAATAATTTTTAAACATTACTAAAGAACGAAACAATTGGAAATTAAGCGTAAAAATAAAAAGTTGACCGCTGATAACCTTCTATTTATATATGTGTACACATAAATGTGTATATACAAGTGTTTTCCACATCAAATGGTTAATAAAATGTGTTTTTTAGTTACATTAATTGATAAATAAAATAGTTTTCTTGTACACATTTGCATAAACAAAGACTGAACACAAATACTACCATCAATTGAAATACAAGTATGCATATATTAGTTGCATTCACGAGATCGCTTAAATATGGTCGAAAAACTATAATATAATATAATATAAAACTGAAATATTTGCGGCGAACTCGGCAAAAAACTTAAATCTATTTTTATGCCAATTGTCGACGACACGACACGTTGTAGAAGGCCCAACTATATGCCGCCCACTTACAACTGCTCTTCTCCTCCCCTCCCGCTGTTTCCACGTCTTTCTTTAGCTCTTCCGCTGCCTTCGTTTATTCCCCCCTTGGTTGCCCAGGTTGGCATTTATATGGCGGCTACTTTGCGTCTGGTTATGGTATAAGTCCAATGCTAATCGCCTAAATAAACTCAAGTGCCTACACGTCGTATGAGCATTGGCGGCCGGGCATCTGGGATGGGTAGTCGATACGTTACTCTTGTGATTAGCGTTACTGCGTCTTTCCCCCAGCTAAATTTACTTCAAATTTAATTGAAATGAATATCATCTCTATCTCTGATTTTGACTATTTCTGTTCTATACATTTCCAGATGCCAAAATGAAAGCACTCGCTCATTAAACAGCTACTAAAATAGAAGAGATCGTGAGAGAGAGAGAGAGAGCCAAAAGCGGAAGGACAATTTGTACAAGGACTATGTTCAAAATTTGACAAAAATGTCGAAAATTAGAGGTATTTTTTAGCTTGAAAATGTCACTGTAAATAAATAAAACCCCTATTTTTTATATTTTAGAATTAAATAAACTCTTTAATAATTTGTATATAAACACAGGATTGTTTATCCCATTTTTCTCAAAATGTTCCAATACTCCGAAAATAAAAATGGGCGACATTTTTGCTATGCCAAAGATGATGATGGTGGACATTCATAAGTGATTATAAAAAGACCGACTTGGGAATTGTTGTCTGCATTGAACAATAAAGTACAGTAGAATCCGATTATAACGTTGCCTTGTTCATAATAGGTTTTAAAAAAACACAACTTCATTTTTTAATAATCTCAATAAAAATTGAATAAAGTTGGCTCTCTCTCTTTTTTCCTCAGCAATTGCTACGTTTCTAAGGCGACAGCTAAAAATAAGAGAGAGTAGTGAACTTAAGAACCTTCAAGTCGCTGCTACTTTTATAACTAGGGGTGCCGATCATTGATAGGAGTATACATTTTTCAATTTTTTTGGCATTATTTTGCTATATTCCTTTCGGAATGTCTTATTATTCGGTTAAATTGGGTAAAATATCGTCGTATATATAAATTTGTATGGGGACCAACCAAGTCAACGAATTTTTGTCGTTAGAACCGGACAGATTCCGGTTTTCCGCCAATATCTAATAGATATCCTTTAAGAAAAATGTAAAAGAACCATTTTATACAATAATCATAAAATTGTTGACAATTTGGGCTGTCATACACATTATATAAGCTTCTCAAGTTTGCTCTACAGTTGTTCGTAAGGTCATTATTTCAGTTTTTCCTTACTTTCTTAATAGTAAACTTTAATAAATTATAAGAATAAACCATTCCAAGACTTTGTGACTTAAATTTACATGTAAAAGTGCACTACAGTCTACAGATAGAAGAAAGTTATTTCTTTTCGTTGTCAACTCGATGACTTTCATAAGCAAGTCAAATTTTAGCTTTTTCTTACTATCCGGACAGACCACCACACAAATTTACCACAACTGAAAATGTCTTTTTTGACGATTTTTTATTTTCATTGGTGATGTTGTTGCCATGGTTTTGCGATCCCCAAATATATATAAATATATACAGTGCTGCCTCAATATAACGAACTTCGTTTTAACGAAAAACACAACATAACGAAGTTTACTTTTAGCCCCTTATAAAACTAATACTAATAATAAGTACCTATACGATATACGATTATTCGATATAACGAGCTGTGTTCTGGTTCCCTTCAGATTCGTTATATCATAACTAAAGTGACAGTGACAAATTCTCGTACAGTTTAAAGTTTTATAGAAAAAATTAATCCTGTTGTTATGTAAATATTATCAAAGATTAAATTTGTTGCATTTTGCAGGACGCATCCTGGTACCACTGCCCAATACTGGAGCTATGGGACGAAAGCGCAATAATTTCTATATCCGCAGCATCTTTATATTTGCTCTCTGCATTTTTGGTCTAGTGCAATATCACAATTTCAACTACCGTAAGTACATAGATTTGTCTTATCTCAAAAAGAATGATAACATATCTGTCTTTCAGTGGATAGCCGGGACACTGTGTTAAGTGATGCTGTAACCAATGACTCAGAAGATGCCATCTTGGCCATGGTACCGGCTCCATTGCACAAATATTTAACTCCGCATACGCGTAATCACACTGCTGCAGGTACAGCACTTGGGGGTAAGAATGAAACGGAAGTGCAGAAATATTTATTCAATCATTTAATAAATTTATTGACTATGCAGCTATGTTTTTGAATTCCACCAGTGCTGGTGCTATGGCCACAGCTACTACACTTAATTTTGATGTCTATCATCCGCCAAATATGACGGAAATTAAACGTCAAATTATCCGTTACAACGAGATGCAGTTGGTCCTCAATGAGGACATATTCGGACAGCTGCAAAACGATTCTGTGATAATTGTCATCCAGGTGAGCCTAATAACTAAAAGACAAACACGGAAATAAACTAAAATCTTGATGTTTATTTAGGTGCACACGAGAATCACGTATTTGCGTCATTTAATTGTGAGTCTGGCCCAGGCCCGTGATATATCCAAGGTACTCCTTGTCTTCTCACATGATTATTATGACGATGACATCAATGATCTGGTGCAGCAAATTGACTTTTGTAAAGTGCTGCAAATCTTCTATCCATATTCCATACAAACCCATCCCCATGAGTACCCTGGACTCGATCCCAACGATTGTCCCAGGAACATAAAAAAGGATCAGTACGTATTTAATGTCCTTCAACCATTAGAATGACAATAATTCAATATAATAATTTACCATTTATAGAGCTTTAATCACAAATTGTAATAATGCGCTTTATCCGGATCTCTATGGCCATTATCGAGAGGCCAAATTTACTCAGACCAAGCATCATTGGTGGTGGAAGGCGAATCGTGTATTCAATGAGCTGGAAGTGACACGTTTCCACGCGGGTATAAATGAAAAATATGAAAACTCCTTGATTCCTTCACTTAAATTGTGTGTGTGTGTTTGTTGCAGGTCTGGTTTTGTTCCTAGAGGAGGATCACTATGTGGCCGAGGATTTTCTTTATATACTGGCCATGATGCAACAACGCACCAAAGACTTGTGCCCCCAATGCAATGTCCTTTCTCTGGGCACCTATCTGAAGACATTCAACTATTACACCTATCACAGCAAGGTGAGACAAAATAGAAAAAGCATCAACAACACAATCATTGGAAAGTTTTATAGTTTTCAATTTTTCTTTTCCGTTTCACTCGATTTACATATATAATTTCATTTTTAAATTGTAACAAACAACTTAAAGCTTCTGCCAGTGCAATTGTTATTACTAGCAACAAAACAATACATACAATATATAAACATTTGAATTCAAGACACAATTCATACCATAAACCACAAGGGCACACACACAAACACATATACACATTCTCAATGGATTATTTTACATCTTGCCAATACTTATAATCCTCGTTTAACAATAGGCAAATTTACATGTCTTTAAGGGAATGCAACCGAAAGGTAGTAGCCATTACAACAACACATTGTGTTTTGGTTACAAATTACATTATTAACAATTCAATATTTTGGCTTAAAAATAATAATGCATTATTCCCTATAAGTTATTAATCAAAAATGAATTTTGTTAGTTTATTAACGGTTGCATTTTCTATGTCTAATGTATGTATTTGCATAGGGTCTTTAATTAATTTTTGTTCAAATTTGTTTATTTTTAAACACAAAACGTATTCCTCAATATAATTTTTGCAAATATATGTTATATATATTTATATAAAAAAATCTCTCTTACTTCTATATATATATGTATAAACTATCATCATGCAGACTAACAAGAAATCCTATGCTTCCTCGCTGATCTCAACAAACAGTCTATTAGGATTCAATAGGAACAATAACAACAACAATAATAATAATAATAACTATAACAATAGAAATTCAATGCAATCCACATCATCTACGCAATCATCGTCATCAACGAAATCATTAAAAAATGTAAAAGTCTATGTGGGCGACACTGTTGATGTCACTGACCATGCTGGCGGCCACAAGAATAGCAAGAGATCGAACCACATCAACACTGTCACCGCCACTGCCCCATCTGACACCAATAATGAGAATAGCAATAATAATAATAATAATAACAACAACAATAACAATCTTAATAATAAAAATGGTGCACAAACATGGAACTATCATGTCCTGCCATCATTGTATTCCGTCTATCAGAAGGTAGTGCACCGTCGATCTTGAACGATTTTCGTTTGTAGTTGTTTTTTTTTTTGATAACCACTTTCTCTGCATGATACTAGAATATTTTCAATTCGCTTTGGCAATTTAGCATGCTTTACTTCATTTTTTTGGTTTCTTTTTTAAACATTAAACACAAATTGTTTTTGTAATTTGTTTTTGCTATTTAATCTTTTTGTCTTATGTGGGTAAATCTGTGTTGTATCCCACCAAAAACCAGTTGCATGCCCGTGTAAAGGTGACGAAGATTGATAGGGAAGGCATTCTCAATGATTATGGCAAGGTATTTGAGTGCGTCTCCCATTTTGCTTGCATTTGCTTATATAAATCATTTTCATTACTCGTTCGTGGGTTGTTCAAATTGAAAAATTAATTATGCAAATGATCGAAATAAAACTAATTATCATTAGCCAAATGAGGACCCATCATTATTAACAGAAAAACAAAAGAGAACAATAAAATTCGCATGACCCCTTCTCAAACTATACTAACTATCGATTACGATTTGTTAAAATCCTTTTCTCAATACTCTACACGATTTATGATTGCTATCAATGGGACTATCTTGCTCTTAATTTCTGCCACAGGTGGAAGTGATGCCTTGGATAAGCAGCAAACACAATATGGGCTTTGCCTTCAATCGCACGACCTGGATAAGCATACGGAAGTGTGCTCGTCATTTTTGCAAATACGATGATTATAACTGGGATTGGTCATTGCAACATGTATCCCAGCAGTGTTTGAAACGCAAACTCCACGCCATGATAGTCAAAGGACCTCGTGTCTTTCACATAGGCGAATGGTAAGTGTCCCTTAAAATACATTTTACTCTTCACTTAATCAGAGATTTAACTCTTTCCAGTGGGGTTCATCATAAGAACAAGAATTGCGAATCCAATCAGGTTATCTCCAAGGTTCAGCATGTCTTACGCATAGCCCGCAATTCACATCAACTTTTCCCCCGCTCCCTCACTTTAACCGTGCCCAGTTTGATTAAGAAATCAAAACTACGTAAGGGCAATGGCGGCTGGGGTGATCTAAGAGATCATGAGCTATGCCTAAACATGACACTGGGATCGAGGTACTAACGCCAACAAAAAAACGAACGGACTTTGTTTAAACTTTAGCCTTTAATTAGCTTGTTTGTAGAGAGCTATTAGTTAGTATGTGTAGTAGTTATAGCCATTAAATACTGTTAATAATGAACTCTGAAATATTTCGTACTCGTATAAAGAAATTAATCGGAATCAAACTAATCGCAATCAACGCAAAAGTTTTACAACTCCAAAGATCAACCAATTATCATATAAATATATACATATACATATATATATATACAAAACCCTATCTAGTCACAAATAACAACAATTCACAATATCCTCAATTCATTTCGTGTCTTTGCTCATTTTAAAATTGTTTGTTCAGCTTGCTATTAAATAGTCTTTGTGTATTGTTTAGGTTCCGTCCAGGATTGAGGTCAACTAAACTGCAAGGCCATTATTTCTAAACGAAATTAAAACCAAACTCAAAACTCAAAAAAACTAATTCCCAGATTGTGCCGAACAAAAAAATACAAACAAAACAAATGAAAAATAAATCTAAATCAATTAAAATAGAACAAAGAGAACGCATCAACTAGTCAAAGTAAATAACCCAAGCACATGGCTGAAAAATAGAACAAAAACAACAAATATATGTTATATAAATAATAAAAATACGCATAAAATTTTATAACTATAGAAATATCTTTAATGATGAATTGATATAATTATTGTGTAAGCATTGTAAATAGTAAAATTTTGTTGTATAAATCCCATAAGTTATTTTTAACATAATATTATTGTAACAAAAAAGAAGAAACCTTTGATCTTATGTAATTTGTTATTTTTCCAATTGTTAGTTCAAAGCGCTTTTATGTAATAGGAATTTTTAATCAATTGAAAACGACTAGTGAATAAATGAATAATGCAGAAAATGCATACATATTGGAAGTTTACGTTGTTTGTTTAGATAACAAAACATTGATGTTAGAAGAGGTATTTAAACTCATTATTTAAAATTTTAATACAATTTTTAAAATGAGAGAGTTGGTGGTTTGGACATAAAGGATAATTTAAGAGATTAAAATTTATTTTCCCTATATATTTGATTCTATATCAAGAGATGGAAATTGTTCGATCTTTTCTATAATGATTCTTTTCCAATCCCCTAAGGATAGGTTTGATGTTTCCAAACTTTGATCGTAAATCGGATGAAAGTCCTCGTCCATGGGTGTGGAATAGTTCTTAAGATAAGGATGCCTTAATGCCTCTACGGAACTAATACGATCCTCGGGATCAAGCTGCAGCATCCTCTTCAGCAATTCAATCGCCATTGGGCTAGAATTGCTAAACACAACGTTGAAGTCTTGAGCATCACGACGAGGTTCTTCCGATAGACATCTACGTGTGAAGTTATTTGATATTTTGTTTATTAGAGCAGCTGATGGAGTGCCCACCAGATTAAAAATTACTGTCAATTGATTGAATGTACTTTTGCCCGGAAATAGAACTTGGCTGGTAATCAATTCTGCTAGGATGCATCCCGCTGACCATACATCTACTGCTTGATCGTATTCGCGCCATGAGAATATTACTTCTGGAGCACGATACCAACGTGTCACCACATAGCTAGTCATAACTGAGCTTGCGGCTCGTGCCAAGCCAAAATCCAGAATTCTTAAGTCACAATTTCCATTGATGGCAATATTGGATGGTTTCAGATCTCGATGAACTATGCCACGGGCGTGAAGGTAGGCCAATCCATTTAGTATCTGGCTCATGAATGACTTAACATGCTCCTCTGTGAGATTTTGTGTTTGTATGACTTTATGCAGATCAGCCTCCATTAAATGGGTCACCAGATAAATCTCGCTCAAGTTGGGAGAAAGGAATACATCCAATAGGCTTATCAAATTCGGATGACTCACGTGCATTAACACGGAAAGTTCGCGGAACGCCAGCTTCGCATATTGTTTGCTTTCGAATGCTTGTGGCATCTTTTTAATCGCCACTTGAGAATTGCTTTGTCCCACAGAAGCCTTCGCAACTTGGCCATATGATCCTGATCCAATAAATTGTAGTTTCTGATATCTATCTCTGAGACTCCATGTGGCACCGTCTAATTTAACTTGGTAAAATCTGTTCATTTTAATATGGTGTACCGATTGGCTGTATGAATTAAAAACGAAAGTTTATATTTATTTGTTTATCTGGGGCTACTGATAAGATTAGCTTGACGTTTTCTGTTGGTCATCTATGTCGTCGTTTTTTAATTAGAATGTGGTTCCCCGTTTCCAAGTATTGGATTTATACGGAATCAGAAATAGTTATCGAAATCACAAACTAGTAAAATAATTCAAACATATATCGCAAAAACTGTAGAGATGGACATTGGCTGCTCCGTGCCTTTACCAGAAAGATCCGTGCTTTTGCCTAAAAATCCGGAACGTGATTTTCCCCATATTAATTGCAATCACAACAAACTCTTTCTCGGAAAAAATACAAAAAATTTGAGTGTGGCACTTTTGAAACAAATATTAGTATAAAAAGGTTTTTTTATTC
This sequence comes from Drosophila paulistorum, assembly GCA_018152135.1. NCBI lineage: Eukaryota > Metazoa > Arthropoda > Insecta > Diptera > Drosophilidae > Drosophila > Drosophila paulistorum. Next base: position 8,057,847 of record JAECXG010000805.1, on the reverse strand, counting down.
CTTTGAAAAAAAAAAAAAAATTAAATGTTCATGCTTTGATTAAAGGCAAAATGGTCCACACTAAATATTCGTTATTAAAAGCCGCGTATTATAATTAGAAACAATTAAATGGCAGTTTCGTAAACTCTTGTTTTTCCTAATTTCATGGGCTAAAATTGAATTATCCGACATTTTGATGTTTTGTTATTGATATTTGTTGTTACGATAATAAAAATTTCAAAAAGATTTCAAAGAAGATTAAGCTAATAGATTACTTTTAAAATGAAATTTTGTGTGATTGCCCATTGATTTTGATCATAACTTATAAAGAATATAATCTAGATAAGCACGACGAGACAAGCTTGTATAGCCAAGTCCGTTCGTTCGTCAGGATCAACGCAGACACCTTCTAGAACGGTAAAGCGCCAATTTCATATATGTAGACCATATGAATATATATAGTGACTATATTAAATGTTCTCTTAAAAACGATAAAGTTTCTTCCCTCTGCTACCATTTGCCCAATGCCATCTGCCCAGGGCCGCAGAGAGAAAATCAGGCCCCGGGGGTAACCATGTTCGGGCCCCCTACTTCCCTTCAAATAAGTCCGCTATTTTCGACTGTGATGTATCGCAAGGCCCTTCTGAAAACTGCGGGCCCGGTGGGAATCCCACCTTTACCACCCCCCTCTCGACGGGCCTGCATCTGCCATTCAAAAACTAAGGAACAAGACGCAGCAGAAGTTTCCGTTTTGCTGTTTGATTGACACCACATTCGAATATTGTTAGAACATTTCTATTTCGAATAGTTCAAATAAACAATTATTGCATTTTTGTTTAATTAGCACTTACACATACACGCCATAAACAAGATTTGATAAGTGTGTATGCGAGTGTGTGGTATAATTATTTTTAAAATAAACTTTACACTGTTATACAACAATACCCTTGGATGGCTTAGCACCCAGAATATCCGAAAGCTTTTGCTGATAGGAAGCCAGTAAATTGGCATCGGTGATGCCGCAAGCCCTGCACGACAATTGGAGAGCGTTGAGCAACTGCATCTCTGAGAATTGTGTTCCACGCTCCAGCAATGCATTGAGTATTTCCTGTGGAACACAAACATATATATTCTATAAGATAATATATTAAAAAAATAAATTTAGAGTTGCACTTACATCGGGCTCCATGCATAGCAATTCGTAAAAGTGTTTGGCTTGATCCAAAGCCACCTCTCTGGAGGCGGTTATGTTGCTTAGGGTTTGTTGCAAGGCAATCGAATTTCTGCACATGCGTTGCACAGTGATTTGATCAATGTGCTCCAGGTAATTGGATGCCTGTATGAGAATACGAGAAGCAAGATGAGCCAGTCCCTCAAAGACGTACTGCAAAAAGAAGAAGGAATATTTCAGTCCACTGTGAATTAATAAGATTTTACATTTTTTTGCTTACCCTTGTCTTGCGCGGATGCAGAGTCGCACTAAACGCTTCATCCATTTCGGATAAACGCTTGGTCAGCACCTGAACCTGACGATCTGGCTCTAGAATGTCATCCTTCGAGCCCACGTAGCTATTATTCCTTGCACTCGACTTGGAACGCAAATAGTGGAAGCACTGTACACGAACCTCCAGGTGTAACACAAGGAGACAAGTGTTGGCCAGTTCATCGAATTCCAAGGCCAGATTTGTCATGACCTTAATAGTGCCATCTTTGATGGCAATGTTGGCAGTGCACTCTGCGGATATGGCGTTGAGGCCATTCACAAGCGGACGACGCAGCTCGTTGGCAAACTCGGAGACACGGGCGGAAAACCATTCCATGCTCTCCTGTAGTATTGCCAGCTCTTTAAGCACCCCAATGTCGTCCAGAATCTCTCGTTGGGTGATGCCTCCTTCGCCCAAGTTGCTGGTGAGCATTTCCGCTTCCCGTATATTACGTTGTTGCACCTGCAATGGACTCTCTTCCTCGGAAGGCTCAAAGCTTCCGCGTTGAAGCTTTCGAGTTTGCCGCGTTCGCTGGCTTGAGATTTTCAGATCGGTCCAGTTAGGCAGCGATCTAAATTGAATTAATATTAAAATAATAAAATCTATGAAATGCAGTTTGTCTTACTTAAGAAAACGACTGATGTCTTCATCCTTCAGCCAGGCTACACTATAGATACGTTTATCTTCGGAATCTGGTTGAACAATGCCTCGGTAAGCGGCCTGACAATTCTCTCGATACTCCTTCAGCAGGGCACACACCATCTTAAGCAACTCTTCGGAATAACAGGGCAAGTCTTGTATCAAATTTCTCGTCTCGACCAGGCGACGTTCCACCATCACAGTAGACTGCAGCAAGGGTCTATTCAAATTGAGAGCTTTCATCTCCTCCGGGCTTATAATCGTGCGCCAGGCGTCTTGATTCTTTGACAAGGACTCAATGGTCAATTGCAGATTGCGATTGTGTCCTTTGGACAGGAATGTCTCCTTGATATAGTTATCCACAAAATCATGCAGGCTACAGGGTTGCCTATGGGAAAACAAAATATTAAACTGAGAATTGAAAGAGGAATGCCAACTATCCCTTACCCTGGCTTGCATTTCATAAAATTCTCAATTTCCTGTATATAGCCCATGAGTGGCAAGTAAACTTTGGTTATTACATTTTGATCGGGCGTGCATATCAATAGTTTCTCCCGCTGCTGTTTTCTTTCGTGTGGTAAAATGCCACTGGTCGATCCCTTCCCGCTGCCATCCAGCTGAGAGCCCAAGTTATCATCTATCGAAACATCCGATGCATTGCGTCTATGTTCTTTGCCACCTGTGCTGGCTATATGTGACGATTTGTCGAATTTGAACATTGATCTTTTGGTGCTGACAGATGAAATGAATGAGATGAAACTTCAAATTTATATTCCTTTCCGTTGGATTACTCACCTTGCAACCTTTCGCCTTAGGAAATAAGAATTAATGTTGCTAGTTGGCTCAGCAAATCCAGTTGAATTGCTCTCATCCGATGCTGCATTCTGTATGTCCAAATAGTCGGTCAACAAAAGTTGCAACTGCAAGAGCAAAAGGTTTAATAAAAATTTAAAAATCTTCAAGTTAATGTACTGTACTTACCACAGATTGGGCCTGGGCCCAAAAGTCTGTCAAATCATAGGGTTGAGGTCCTACAACTGCATACTTTTGGCCGACGGCCAAGTAGTTCTTCAAGACCTGCGAATGCGTCTTGGCAATTGCCTTGAATTGCTTAAATATAATCTCTAGCAACATTAGCAAAGGATTAGAGCTGCCATTTGCAGCGGCATTGGCTGATCCTTCGACGGTAACAACTGCCGACAACTGCTGCGTGGTATGACGCACCACATTCAAAAGTTCTGTTTGGATTTGTACACGCAGCGTTTCCAGAGAATCTGGCACTTTGTGCAGCATGCCAAAACATTCCACAATAATGGCGATAAAGTAACTCATGCTCAGTTCGGGATCTATTAGATCTGCATCTTCAATTATCTCAGCGTTTTCCAGATCAAAGCCCTGGGCCATTTCGGCCAGAGCCTTGCGTACCCTGGCATTAGCTTCAATACGATCTGTTGAACGTCGCACTCCTATTCCCCGCGTGAAACTAGAATTCAAACGGCTGGAATTGGAGCGCTGAAAGGCGAATAGGGCTTCGTTTGCGGAATTTTTGTAGATCTGGGTCACTAGCTCTTCGTGCAGACGATGATAGAGCTGTTGGCGACGTGTTTGCAAATCCGTTCGTAAATCGGCCAACCCCTCAACGCCTTGCAGGGGTCCATTGAGTGTGTTCAGGGCGTCGGTGAGAGCCTTGCTTGCATGCAAATACTGTCGCTTAGCCGTGTAGCTGACAACTCGTTGAGGCACTTTTCGCAACTCCTGGCTGTAATCCAAATAAGTTGTGTCAAATTGTCGTTAATAAGAGGAATAAGACTCACATTTGTTCTAGCATCTCCAGCACATATTTGTGCTGCACTGCATCTGTCCACATCTTCTTCAGTTCATCTCTTCGACACTGAAGCAATCTCTTGCAGGCACCCAGATTTTCTTTAACCGCATGTATCCGCTCACGACTGGCTGTGATCTCAATGGCCACCTGACTAAAGAGAGGCAGAACCTGCGTCAACTGTTGATCATGTCGAGACACCAATTCATTGAGTCGCAAGTCCGAACGCTTGAATTCTTGTTCGATTTTCAGCTTCTCCTTCTGACGCTCCTCGGTGGTCTCACTAAAGCCCAGGGACTTGATAACGTTGACCAGAAAGCCACAGCCCGCGGACTACAATCAGAATTCGAAACAAAGCCCATATTAGATGATATTTCAAAAAGTGGGAGTGATGACAACAACAATAAGGAGTGTCGTCATCATTTTCCCTTTGCCTAGGTTTGGCTAAGGCCAACGAGAATGTATGGAAATAAGAATTTCATAACGTTTACCTCATCTTTGCCATACTTGACTCCTCGGGGAGGCTTAGTTGGCGGCGGTGCGTCCATTAGGATGTATTTATTTATTTCCACTTTTTAACAATATCGGCCCCCTCAACTTATAACGAGTCGGCCGAACAGTGCTGACAAAAATAGCTAAAAATAGCTAATAGCTAAAAACATTATTTATAAACGTTTTAAAATAATGATATAATATAATCGTTTCCTTGGTAGCTAAACTATATAGTGGTCCGATCCGGATAAGTCCTAGAAAACCAGCGCCTGTCGCACATAAGTTTGCATATATAATTTTTGAGGTTGGAAACTTCCGTCTGCGTGTTATATACATTTTGGCGACATTAATTTCCATATCACCCTCAGGTGCATATAAAGATTTAAAATATTTGTTTAGCTAAAACTGCTTTAAAATAGCCAAACAGGCAACACTGCAGTCAAGTGCCTACTTATCGACTTTTAAAACAAAGTGCCTATTTATCGATAACTATCGGTTATTCTAGTTATCGAAGTAGAATGTATCGAATTTGAATATTTTAAAGTCTCAAAAAAGTAAAGAAAAATTGTTGGCAGGTGATATTATTAAAACGTAGTAAATCCTGACACTTCTGCACTATGTTGGAAAAATCATTCATTCTTTGGGAAATTCCTTATTCGTCCAATCATCCTTTAAATTTGTAAATTTGTCGAACAATTACTTTCCATAATTTAGCATAAATTGCAAGTTTATTTATGTCACCGGCTACTGCTTTACCAAATTAAATTGTGATATTATTTGTTAAATGTATTTATTGGGCACCAGCGTTTGTAAATCATTATCAGAGTTGGTTAAAAAACTCGCATAATTCGTTCTTTTGGGCGGTTTCTGTGGCGGTGGGGCATTCATACATATGCGTTTAATACATATTGGAAAGTCTCCTTAAATGTTGAATGATTAACTGATGTTAGTTTATATTAACATTTAATTTAAATAATAAAAATGCTTTACAATTTCTCGTGTTTGATTATAAGTTTTTATTCTGTAACGATGTGTTTGCATCTAAATTTTCAAAGTGCTTGGTTTGTATGTAATGTATACAACTTATATTTTGGTTTTCTTTACTACATACATAATATTGCTGAAAGCCGATATGATATTATTTATATAATAATACAAAAAAAGCGCCTGAAAGCTGTACTACAATAATTTGGCTTTAAATTGCTTATATATTCTTCTCACTTAATTTGTGTGACATTTTCGTTGGTTCGATAAATAAACAGTGTTTCGTGTTTCGGTGCCTTTTGCCGGCCCTTGGTTTGCGTTGTTTTAAAACTTACATAGATTTTTAGAGACGTATTTTATTCCCTTGCAGATACATAATATAAGAAAAATTGGTCGGATACACACAAAAGAAAAAGTATTTGATTACCATATTAACCGACTCAGGACATTAGATTCAATTCGGTTGCAATCAGAGTATTATATTTCGTATATCGAAAAGTGTTCATTATGATTGGATTAAATTTCTGAAGAAACTGCAAGGGTATCAAAAGTTCAGCACGGCCGAAATTTGTTTTGTTGGGATTTTTTCAATTGTCGTTTTTATGAAAATAAAGTAACAAGGGTCAAAGTTCTACTTCAATTGCTACGTATTAAGGTACTATTAATCAATCGGAGGTATTACATTCACATAATATGCATAGATGATTGCTTGGCCACAATTAGATAGTTAGTAAATGGTTTTTGGGGGTTTCATTTTCGTCAATTTAGACGCTGAGATATGAATTGCCTTGCTCTCATTTTTACAGGTGGGATATCATTGGGGATTTTACAACTCTAAGTCTATAAATATTATATTTGTAGGTATTCTCTAAAAGATTTGTCGACGTTTGTTTAAAAATTTATGCAGATTTTTGTTTAATTTCTTTGTTTCTTAAAATGTTTTAAGTGTTTGCTAATAAAATGTTGGCATATTACAATTCTTTAGTAATTGGGCTAAAATTATTAGAAAATACATTGTGTTTGAGTGTATGTATGTGTGTTGTATTCAGGTGAGACTAAAGGTAATTTTTCTAATAATTTATGTAATTCAATTTAACGCTGTTGTCTGCAGCTGCGACTGAAGCTGAAGCGGTGTTTAAACGTATTACTCCTTCTTGGGCAACAACTCACTGTTCATAATGCTGAGGCGTCTTATATTGGGCTTATCGTAATCTTCCATAGAAATGCCTCGTGACAAACGTCGCGAACCATTGGCACTCTCAAACGATCCCGAACTGGCGGTGGAGAAGGCCCGTCCACGATCTACTCCTGGCATTACCACAGAGGTAAGTAGACCTTGTCCTTTGCAAAATAGCAAGATCGATTGCGCCACTTTACCAGGCTGATAGACAAATATGTATAAAATAGTTAAAATAAGTATTAAAAAAGCTTATTTCGGTTATAGTGTCGTTGATATACCCTTAAGATACAAATGAGTTGAAACATTTCTTGTCTTTGATTCAGAGCTATGAACTGTATTCACTAAACCATTGAGCTTATTTATAAACCCAAGGCAATTTTTTTGTGGAGAGTTTTCCTTTTTACAAGTTAAGATCAGTTGAATACTTGAAGCTATTTCTGAAACAGAGGGTGATGTTTCGACCCAGCTTTTAAAAATATTTGATCATATATGAATATTTTTCTTATTAAAATAGTCTTGAATGTGTAAATTCTCTGATCAATAAAGACTTCTTTGTCAGGAAAAAATTGTACCCTAGCCAGTAATCCTGAACCCTTCTTTTAATAAAGTTTAGTAAAACTTTAAGTTCCTTTTAGAGTAATATTTTGAAACATCTTGCATCTTGTTATTTTACTGGTTTGTAATAAAGTTTAACTCCTTTTAGAGTAATATTTTGAAACATATTGCATCTTGTTAATTTACTTATTAAAAATAAGAATTTAAGCATTGTCGAGTCATCCATGAAAATATTCATTTTGTAAAATGTTAAAACAATCTTCCAAATGCTGGGTAGAACCTAATTTCACAAACATGTCTTTCTAGTACTTTATATAATTAATCCCTTTAAGTGTGTCCTGCAGCATTTCGCGTAGTATTACAATTCTGGTTTGGATATGTCATAGAAGTCCGATCGGGTCGATTCTTATAAATGAGTTTTGTCAATAATCCTACGCATATAATTTCCTTAAAAATAGCTTAAAAAATGAGAGTTAAACTGAACAGAACAGATGAACATTCTTTCGCTAAAAAACAATACTTACAGCATCTGCCAAAACATCTCCAGCTCGTTCAATTTTCAATATGGTGACACGCTCCTTCTCCACATCTCGATGCAGTTTCTCAACCATTGAGGCATAGGGACTTAGCATGCCAGTAATCAAAATAACGTCCACTTTGCAACCCTTTAGAGTTAGATCCTTGCGACTGAAATTAAAAGAAATGCCTTACAGTAAATGTGAAAAAGAAAATTTTTAATTAGGTCTTACTTCATAAATGCCTTGACATAGAGCCCAACATTCTTGCTATTGAGCGAACGATGCAAACGCTTCTGATATTCAGCCACAATTTTTTCCTTATCAGGATTCTCACCGACAATTTGCTATAAAGTAGTTTAGTTTACCAAAAATGTTATATCGAGCAGTGCAGCAGTAAGCCAAAAGCAATTTAAGGGTACAACAATCTACACTACACAAGACAAGGTCAAAGCATCAAAAGCAAAAGGCATGCAAAATTAAAGACAAAAAGAAAAACAAAAAATGGATAACAATTTCAAATGTTTTCTTCTTGGTGAAGATATTTGCCAATTTGTTGGTTCACTTAGAACTGTCGAAGGGAAACTACATACCGAGCGCTAAAAATAAAAAGAGTAATGAGAAAACATAAGAATCATGCTTTAAATAAAATATAAAAAAATCTAAATTTATGGAAGAAATTTTTGGTATCTAGCAGAGTATTGAAAACCGATTGCAGAGAGAGATCGAGACTTATTTAATATAGAGACTTTCTTTCGGTTTACCTCCATAACCTTGAGCGTAGGCGAACGTATATGTAATTGCGTTCGATTGGTCGTTGTTAAGGATTCAAACATAAAATGGAATAAGAAATTGTAAAGTGAAAAAATACAACATGACACTGAGAATTAATCAATTAACCACACAACAACACAAAGTTCGACGATGTGTGTTCACTTTTACAGCAAAAAGAGAACAGAATATTCAGTGTACAGTATGTAATATTGAGACTCGAGACACTGCAACTACTACTTTTATTACTTACATGTCCAAATTTGTGATACATTAGAAAGCTTTCAGCTGATTGGGCCACCTCATCAGTTTTCCAGCTAATGAACTACAATAAACGGGAAAAAGTCAAATGAGCAGATTGGATTAATTGGGCACTCCAAATCTTGCACGATTACGGATTTTCATGGCTCACTCACCTTGTTCTTGAATGACTGTAAAACACTGGCTGCACTGCCCGTGGCATTGATTAGAATCAGGCCCAATGCCCGACTCGGATGGGCCAGGCCAAAGCGGGCCAATACATTGGCTCCCGCCCCCTCGCCCAATCCAATCACATACTTCACATGCAGATAGTCCAAAACGGTGACTAAATCCTCACCCAATGCTTGCAAAGATGGAAATGGAAAATTGTCGGCCAAAGCATCGGCATTATCGGCATGGCCGGGCACATCGACGTGTATGAAACATGAGCGCTCCTTGATTTCCGTCATGGATGGGCTGCTTACGAATTCCTGAAAGGAATTATCTAACAAACACACAAGGATTGGTCATTGGAGTTGGATGATGCTGAGATAATGTTGTTCTACTTACGATTGCAGCCCAAATCATGAACGGTTATAAATACGGCGCGTTTCTCCTGCTGCGATAGATCGCCCTATATACGAAGATAAAAGATTATAAATTTCTTTTTCTTTCCCTTTTCTCTGAGGCACTTTACTAACCTGTACAATTACGGTCAAGTCGCCGCATTTTTCCGTGCTGATATTATATTTCTGTAAAATGGTAAATATTAAACTAATTTAATTGCTTGCCTAATGCGCTTTCACAGAGAGAACTTTGTTAAACAAAAAACCAAAAGCACTTGAATCATTTTCACGTTAACGCAAACTCAAGCGTGAGGAATGACTGGGCATGAAATGACCAAAAAATATAAAAGTTGATGCCAAAATGAGTTTGAGTTCTTTGCCATGACCCACTAATTAGTTGTGCCTGCAGTTTACTTTGGCAACCCAATTCGCCACAATTTATATATGGCTCAATCCCTGACCTACTGTGGTCACTAAATTAAACTTACTTTTCCAAATCAAATTTGGCCTGAGGTGGCATCTTGTCCTGCTTCAAGTTGGCTATCAATTTCTGGTACTGTCTAAAAATTTGTCAAAGTAAATAAAAACCACAAAATTTACCACCTTCTTCTTTGGGTAAAATCGTTTATCCGTCTGCTACCAGATGACACTTATTGAAATCGAATGAAACTATAAAAGTGTCAAAAGACCAGCAACGGGACCGGAGAACATTTCTCGAGCCGTTTCCACCTCAATATCTTTTGGGCAAAGAATTTGCCTAAGCCGTTTAATGTCTCTTTCATTCATTGAGCCAGCTTAAAGGTTGCCAGCCCGCAAGTGGGGCTTGTGTAAGCAACTATGTAAGTGGAGAATAAACGAACCAAGGGAAATCCAAATGAAAATGAGAATAATTGTGTGTGTGTCTATATGCAAATGTGTGCGTCGGTGTGTCTGTGTGTGCATAGCTCTCATGGTGATGGATTTACGGGGGATATGGGAGAACAACATCCATTGAGTTAAGTAAACTAAAAGCATATTGGCAATTAAATTATATTGAAGTTTAAATGCCCTTAACATTTAATATCTCTCTGAGCTAATATTGTGAAAGGAGATATACTATATAAATTTACCTTCTTTTCCATTACTCCAGATGGAATAACCTGGCCTGAGAAAATAATTCGTTAATCCACAATCCTGCCTATTATCCCTGATGGAACCATCTTTTAGTATTGCTTCATCAAGGAAGTATGTGGCCACTTAAGACGATTATATTTTCAGACTTTAGTTTTTCTCAATAAAAAATTTTTTTCAAGGTATGTATTCAGATTATGAGCCTTTTCGACTAGCCTTACATATACCAATAAAAACATTAATATTGAAGAAGATAAGATAATTTGCATGCCACAATTTTTCAATTTAGCCCTAACATTCATTTTGGAGACAATTAAAATTCTGATTTTTACATGTAATTTATGCAAAAGAACTTTTTTCCTAAATTAGAAAAGAAAAAGAATAGAATTCGCCGTAGAATTATTCTTAGTTCCAGTAGGTCTCCAGTGAGCAACCTGGTCTAAGTTCACATTCATTTGCTCATAAAGTAATGAATGTTAATTTGAGCATAAGGCGCCTAAAAAATTGTTCATTATTTACCATCTCTCATGTAATATATAAAAACTTAAATTTAATATTATTCTTTGAAACTAGTGGAAAAATAAATAAAAACAAAATTTGGTGTCGTGTTTATATCTACATATGTAGGTATAAAATAGGAGGATCGTTATTTAAGTCATCTTATTAAAAGATCTAATATAGATTAGAGTATTGGCTACTTTATAAGCCTTTTATTAACATACATATTTTGTGATTTACTTTTGCAAAGTATATAAATTTGTTACAGTGTTAGACCAAAAAACTAATTTTGATGAACGAGTTCTCTGGTCCATTTGCTTAGTCTTTACTGACTTTATTGATTTCCGACGTACCTCATCAGTTCTTACAAACGGAACTTCAGGTATGCGAATAACCGATTTGAATGAATTTTGGATATGTTGTAGAATACCCCGTCATTTAAAGCTGTGGGAAATATTTCGGCGCACTATTCTACATTTTCCTTATAAATCGCGTTTAAAGCTATAGCTTCGGTGACTTATAGCTAAAACGCCGAGCGAACTTCAAGCAGCTCGGCGGTGTAAGGGGTAGAGGTCCTGCCTAGAATTTCCGAATAAGTGAATAAGTGATTGAGTCAAAAAGTAATTCACAAGTTTAGTGATTCTGTTCAGATACACGTCCTACTAAAACTAAACCTTATTGCTTTATGAATGATAAAATGTATTTAAATTATGTATGAACTGTTTTACGTCATCCAAAATGTTTAACGATCGATTTAAATGATTTCAGTTCCTTATATTTATTAGAGTAGTAAGCTTTACTAAATACGCTTCAAGTAGAATAAATTTAAAAAATGTAGTCAGATTATTATATTCAAAAAGTTAGATTAGGTTGAGTTGTCAAATCAATCGTTTCATAGCTAACTAAATGAAGTTAAATAGAATATGATACATTGATACAACAACGGGAAAAACGTTAAAATATTTACGACTTTTATCAAATATCATATTATTCATCTGCATCTTGTTAAGATACTTGTACTACTTTTTGATTCATATATGTATTAATGTAATTGATGCGTGTAATTAAGACAAGAATTATGCATTTTGAAATTAATAATTCTTTAGATCCAATTGGCAATGGTTTATTGCTTTTAATACTTTGCAATATATAATAGTATATATTATATAATAGTATATATAAAGGGCTTGCTACAGATCAGGGAGAGGGATGTCCTGCAGGTTGCTACTGCATTTGAGTGCCAGAATATAATGAACATGTTGCAAATAAATACATATACAATATATATATATATGTGTGTGTGTGTATGAGTGGGTGTGTGTGGCATCCCAACTCCGCCTATTCCGGGGTGATGATGACGTTGAAACTTGTCCATGTAGATGAGGATAAATGGAAACGGCAACAGGGAATAATTGCTCAGAGTAAACAAGAAGCAAATGGTGCACATGCCGTCACAAATCAATTGGCATTAATTAAGTGTAAGCTTTTGCAACAATAAATGGAATGCCAAGGCTCTATTGAAATATAATGCGATTTCTTTGTTTCTGTTTATTTGTGGAAAATGAATATAAGCGCAGTTTATTTGCATAAATGCTAATTGTTTTTTCTTTTTTTAAATTTATTCATGAATTTTATACAACAAATATTTTAGTAATCGATTTCGTTTGATTACTCTTTTTTGGTGAATACGAAATGAATCAATCAAAATTAAGCTTGTTTTAATTGAGTATTAGATTTCACTTAGTTTTCTATCTCAGCTCTTTTTGAACGTATTCTATCAACTATATTTAAAAAAAAAGTTTTTAATTTAGTACTTGATAGCTGATCTGAAATGTTTATATATTTTATATGTTTTAAGGCTTTTTTATAAAGCAGTTCAGTTGGCTTTATAAGCGTGCAAATAAAATATATATGAGGGTCTACATTTTCTTCACACAATACCAAAGCCAAAGGACAAAAGTTTTTGCCATCCAACAGCTGCGCCTTGAAACTTTTAGCTGTTGATGTCGATTCGCAAACAATTGCTCACACCTGCAAAAGCAGAGGTAAACGATGAAATATAACCATAACCGCATAGCAATGTTGCCATAAAAATCGCTTATAAATAATGAAATTGACAATAAATTGCACACACACACACGCACACATAGAACGATGATGAACGAGTAGCTGGCACATGGGATACCATGTCTGTTAAGTGTGAGGGCATTTCCCTTTTGGCTGAGTGCACTTTACGACCTGGTGATGCTCATTCACCATTCTCGCCGCCTTATCCAAGACGACAGACGACGATAGCAGCCACTGGCATGCTGGTTGACATATTAATGATTGATGTTCAACGGTTGACAAAGTTACAAACCAGTGCCCGAAACAGAAGATGAAACATGACGAAAGCAAACTTCAGATTGACAGAATTCAGTTGCCCTTAAACTAAGTATACAGATCAAACGATAAAAGTCATTTATCTGACTTGGAAGGAATTCAGAAATTACCTAATAAGCCTAAAATCTTGATGTCTGTGTTCCTATTGTTCAACAATTAATATATTTTATATTAATATATTTGTACTAGAACCGATTTTACTTGACCAAGCTACGCTCACCCAATAAAATTAAATAAAAAACGAAAAAGAAATAATATATTCATTATATTTTCCAAATTTAATTGATTTGATCCTTTCATTAATTTACAAATTTATCCCAAAATAGTTATAACACTATGCAACCATGCAAGTTGGCATAGGAGGCGAAACAAAAATGTTTCAAACTTAGCTTCGAAAACGAAAGCGAATGACCTGTCACTTACAATTGAGAACAGCAAGTTCGAAAACGGTACGAAATGGCTGTTGATATCCGCTTAAAAACGACTTGGAAAAATGATCAACATTAAGCACAAAGGGTAAGAGACTAGTCAGATACTCTTTCAAAAAGTTATCTGCAATAAATTGCTCTAAAAGAGTTTTCCAATCCAATTTTGAAAAGACAATAAATAATCTTAAAATAAAAGAGAAATATGAACAGGTCCAAATATGTTAGTATTAATCTCAAATAGAAATGCAATATGTATATGTATGCATAAATTTAAACAAAAACTTAAATTGGAAGCACATAAAAGTATGCAATAAATAATTACGAAACAATTGAAACTTACTAAATATACTCAACGAGCTAAATACTTTCTGGATACTCAGTGAATAAGCCAGTCGTGATGTGCTCTATCCTATATGAATGTTACTTCCTTGAAGGCTGAAATTGCCATGGACTTGACAAATAGACACCATGTCGTATGATGACATGTCGTATACGTAATGAGAGAAAAGTTTTGCACTCAATTCAGGTGTTTGCCTTTTGTTTTCTTTGTTTTTTGTTTTAAACGGTTTCTTATTTTATTTTGTTGCTGCCGGCGCAATTGTAAATTTCAATTGTTTATTTGTTTTTGCGTCAACGATTTTTTGTCTTGTGAGCTGTTTTGTTGCTATCGTCTTTGTTGATGTCAGAGAGTCAATTAAAAAGCCAACTGACTGAATCGCTTGATTTATGTCTGTCATACAAAAGTTTTACGTTGACTTAAGATGTGTAAGATCCCAAAAAAAAAAAAAAAAAAAAAAAAAATGGTTTAGAAAATGGAGAAGAGTTCGACCTTAGACCCTTTTAATCGATAGTTAATTAAAAGAGAAATTTAAGTAACTCACTCACTCACTCACTCACTAAATCTCACTCTATGAACTTGTTATTATTCATGAAAACCTATAAAAGCATTTGTTCATTGGTTTGGGAAAACTGAAAAGGAACATGGTTAAAATTGAGTTCAAATATCTGGTCAACATGCAACAACAAAAAAACAAAAAAATGAATGACCATACATATGTACCATTTGCTTATGCAATATCTAAATGAATGGGAATGTGTATGAAGCGGAATCGGTATCAAAATGCCAACAACCAACCATGTATCGCAGATGATGTGAATATAAAGGCATTGCCCCCAAGCCCTAGGAGAAACTTTCACATTTTGTTGCCGCTATGCGTGTCAACTCATTGACCTCGTTGTTGCTACCTCGACTCAGTAGTGTTGGTGGTAGGTTGATTCCGCCTCCTGAGGCATCCTTTGCCCCGCATTTTGTTTTTTTGATTTCGTTGACGTTGCCAGTTTTGCCCCAGCATATGAAAATACTATGTATGTACTATATATGTATGTGTGTGTAGCATCCGATCCATCACACTGCTTTGCTCTACATTTGCCCTCACTGGCTCGAATTCTCCTTCTTCTCGGTGCGCTTTCGGTTTTGATAATGTACCAGTTCCAGTTCCCATTACCCAAACCCTACTCGGTTAACAGCTTTAATGTCGTAATCACGTGGCTGTGGGGCCCCCGAGTGCTTACTAAATACGATGGCCCGGCTATTTGTAGCTCGAAATATGGCCAGGACATTCATGTGTTTCAATCTCTTTAGTTCTCCCCCTCTTCTCCTGCATCTCACTCTGTTTTTCCCTGAATGTCCGGACCTGTCTGTCATTTCAGTCGAGATTACAGCTTACAGCTGATGGATTTTGCATTTGCCGTTAGGCAGAAGAGCCAAAATGATTTCTCATCCTTATGACTTTATCATTGGCAGTAGCAAAATGTATCTCAAATATCGACACACAGCAAATTGAGGCTTCGATCAAGCTAATCCAAGTGAGTGACTCTGAATTACAGAATAAAAATAAACATACAATGCAATAAAGGGCTTAAAACTATTAAGTATTTAACTGGTTACCATTTGGCTGGATTTTTTCTGGCTTCAATATGTATGTATATATTTCAACTATTTTTGTGTGGCTCTCGTTTGCCTGCCTTCACTTTGCCATTCTTCGTTCAACCGCAATAGCAATTAAGGCTACCGTGAATGACAATAGAATAAAAAAAAAAATATTCCAACCGCAGTGAAGTGTACTAAAGGACAGTCTCCAACAGAAACTGAATTGCTCTTGCCACTTAAACGCACAAAGTTTATCTAACAGAGTGCTGGCTGCCACTCAAACCCATCCTGGTCACATGGTTTGCTTCCAGCCTCCAGCTTGTCGCTAATCAGTATTTCCTCCGTCAGTCTAAGCGAATTGTCGGTATTTTAGATTTGATTCCGTCTTGAGTTCTTCTCTAACGTCTTCCCACAGTTGTTGCATTAGTAATTTTAAGGGTTCCTCATCTCCACCCTGACTCCCAACATCAGAGTTCGCCGTTTGCTTCCTTTTTTTTGTGTTTGCCTTGTTTATGGCTCGAGAGATGGAAGTTTATTTGCCACACATCTTTTTTGGCTCTGAAAATGTATTCAAGTGTAAATGGATTTTCGGTTCATGACCGCACTTGCAGTCAAAGCATTTCCATCAACAACTCCCTTAGCCCTCATCCATGGTGGCCGATTTGACCTTCTCTGTATGTGTGTGTGCCTGTATACAATATATAGATTTGTTTGGTAGTGCCATCATGTGACGCGTCCTCTGTATCTGCCATTGGGATTCCAAAGTGACATGTTGCGGGTGTGCAACGAGTGTGTGGGTGTGTGTGTGTATTTGTGGGTTTATTAAATTGATGTTTCACTTTTTTGCTCCGATAAATTCCTGCCTGCCTGGCATACCTAATGCATGCTTTATTATAGCTCTCAATAATATATGACTGAAATATTTAACACATTTTATTGAACGCATACAAATTGATGGAAACCAAAAATGTCAAATATGCAGTAATTGGGCCAGTTAAACAGGATCAAAAGTAGTCCTAGACTAAATTACTTTAACAGCATTACAAGGACATTTTTACATCTATAGTCAGTTAAAAGCCACCAATTAAATGTTATTTAAGCCCTGCAGGGCCCACGACTCGAGATGTTACCATGCGGCATTGAAAACTTTGACACTTTGCCAACGCAAAAGTTATTATAGAAGCAAAAGAAACTGCTCTCAAGAGTGTCACACGGTTAGCCGTAAGAATATGTTAAATGGAACGAGAGGCAGAGGAAACCTCGTAACTAAAAAAAAAATCTCTTCAAAACTCATTAGAAAAGTCCATCTTCCTTTCCAGATCGGCAAACAGATGACTTTGACTTGAAGTCGAAGCTTTCTGAAGGATTTTTCTATTGAAACTAATTGGATAGATTCGAGTATACATATAGAGTATCATAAACTTTGTTTTTTCAACCCCAAGGCGCACTTTAAATGCTAGAGAATGCAATTGAAGAGCATCCAACCCATTTTCCCTATAAAGCCAGCGAAAGCAAAAACTTCTTACTAACAAACAAACTTTTCTTGTCCCAAGGCGGGGGGAAAAAAAACTAAAAGATTTCCATTATTTGTTTTCTCTCCATGTAATAAAAGTTTTATTCAATGTGTGACCCATAAACACGAGTAACTGACGCCCAAAGACAAGTTAATTTCTGTAAAGGATTCATTGAGCTAATATCAAACTACAAACTAAAGTAAACAAAATATAAAAATCAATTTAAAAAGTTGTTGAGAAAAATTGCAATAGTTTTTCAATTTGTTCAGCATGTTTCCCCTTACCCATAGTTATATGTAGTAATTTTACTTTTATCATATAATACTTTTTCTTAATTAAATCACATTATAGACGGGACCAACTGATTAAAGCTCGAAATAAAAGGCAACTGAAGGAAAAAGGCAACGTATAAAAGAGGAGACAGAGAGAGAACAAAAAAAACGAACTAAAGAACAAAACGTAAATGCAAAAATATATAATGCTTGTGGTATTTTTCTTTTTTTATCAGAAAATCTTCTTAGTCAGCAAAGTGAAATTGAAATTGCAATCTCAGAGGAGCGCATCCAATATTTAGTTACCTACAAGCACACACACACACACACACACACACAAATGTGGTTACACAAAATGTTGGTTGTGCACACACACACACACACGCCCACAAACACACGACCAGAACAGGGGACTAGCATATTATTATTGTGTATATTTTGCTCTTACTGTTTGCAATGCTTTTAATGAGAAATATCAAACTTAAATTTGCTGTAGAATGTCAAAATCAGTATAAATATGGCAGTTTTATGGCAAACATTTTAGTTTAGGTTTAGTTTAGGAATTTTATTTTGCTTGACATGTGAATTCTTTAGAGGCAAAACTAAGTATAAGTTGAAGAATTTAACTGTTGTAGAAAACAAGTCAAATAACTTATAAAAGTTAGTTTTCCATTTCGCTGGTAAAACCCTTTAAAAAGGTTATAATGAATGTGAACTTTTAAGTAATTGTTGAATTATAAAGATAGTAATTCGTGCCTTTGTAAGTTGTAGATTTTACCTTAATTTCAGGACCTAAAACTATATATTCAGTTACTAAAAGTAATCAATAAAAGGAATGCAAAGTGATTGTAAAATTAAATTCTGCATCCAAAATAATAAGACGCCAATAGCTCGGATAAAATACAACAGTTTTGTTTATCCAAGAAAAGACTTCAATAATAATTCTGAAACACAACCATTTTTTTAAACGGTTAGCTTGAATGTCGTCTTAAAAATAGTTTACTTAGATATATGTAAATATCTAGTAAACTTTTCTTGTGAAAAATATATAAACTTTGTTGCAACAAACAAGTCAAAAGCACATCTTTGAATGTGTGTGTTCTGTATGTATTTTGCTGCATCTAGCCGAAGACACAAAATGTTTTGATTTGCGTTATCTCGGTTTACGTTTTGATAGAAAAAGACAACATTTACTTTGGTGTGGCTCAAATTTTTACTTAAAGCTGCAAATAATTTTTTGTTATTAATCAAAACAAGGGAAACCATTTTGAAATATGCAAACGAACACTTCTAAAATATTGTTTAAAATTCATGAAAAGAAATTTTCCAACAACGTATTTTAATTGGGTTAATGGGCGAAAACTATTTTTGCTCTGTACTTTTTAAGTACTTAATATGACATAAAACAGTAGAAAACCAAAATCTTAATTTCAATTGTAAATGGAAAAATATCTGTTATACAATTTGACTTATTGCTAGTTCGACTAGAACAAGCAACATAAAACATTTCAAATCAATTGTGTCGACCACACAAAACTAGGCAATTTTCTAGTTCGAATGACATTTACGTTGCAAACTTTTAAGGTGTCGACTAAAACAACAAGAAATTGTTTTATTGGGAATCCAAAAACTGGATTTATATTGCAGAGAATCATAACGTCCCAATCTCTGACTCCTATGTGTATAAGTAAGCTCTTAAAAAATTTTAATTAGAACTTTCATATAAAGCAATTTTAAAATTGATTGACATTTTGATAAAAGTTTTCATATACTTTTTATACATAACAATCTTTCAATGCCTTTCAAATTATGAAATTGAAATATATATGTAGTTATTATATTTATTTCGTTTTAAATGATAATTAGCAGTTGGGGCTGAGCTCAATTGAATTAAGAGTCCTTTCAAAATAATTCTAGACACGAAAATAAATAAATAGGAAAGTTTTCCTCTCATTTTACTCTGTAAAAAGTTTCAACTTGCTCACGCTGATCTGTTGAAATAGTAACAGTCAAGTCAAATAGAAAATTTACTAATTGTAAGCCTAGGTAGAGCTGGGAATGCTGCCAGCATGCGGCTATTATCCAAATGGGTGAGCATCGTCCAATTAGTAACTTAATAAATAGGGTAAAAGCATTTTTGTTGTCACCTAAATTTGTTTTTGGCCTGCTTGCGGGCTCATGTAATTAATACTTGCCAGATGGTACACCGCAAATGGGACGTAAAATGGAACATTTACCGCAATGGTTACAGCCACAAATAACACAATAACAACCGCAATAATATTCAGTCACAAAGGGAAAGGCAAAGAAACAAAATAAAAACAAACTAACAGAAGGGAAAAAACATATATGCAGAAAGAGAATTATGCAATTTTTATGAGGCTAAAGTCAAAAAGTATGCTATGTCCTTTGAGTCGAAAACGGTAAGCTAGGGGAGCTAACATACCAAGGTTATGCGCGTCATGCCTTCACGGCAACTGAATTTGATCAGCAAAGCCCAGCTTAAAGTGTGTGTGAGAGAGTCTTTGCTTGTTTACTAAAAAAAACTAAGCCATGTCACGTAGCTGAAAAACTATGTGAAAAATTGCATTCTAGTTCACAAATTCCGACACTCTTGTGACTACATACATAATTAAACCCACTGGCAACTCAAAAAGCGCATTTAAGCACTTGACAGGACGCGCTCTGCAGACACACACTAACCCAAATAAGTATGCAAGGCATTTCATCATTTCTGTAGGCAACATAACCGCGACTTTTCACTCACATTCCATGACAAAAGTGTCTTACGGTCTCATTGTCTTGTGGTGTAAAACTTACGCTAATCTTCTCGGCTGGTGCTGGTGAGGCAGCCCCACCGTGTCTTGGTGTGCTTGGCTTCGACATAGCTCTCTAACAGGATACCTTGACTTGACGACTTGGGCTTGGCTTATTGCGTATCGGTTTTGAGCGACAGCGACGACACACACAAGATGCTTCGATTAGGCGCACAGCAGCTTTCACAGCTAAATCGGCACAAAAATGGAAAACACACTCGATTGTTAAATGGTCCCCCGTTTGGAGAGCAGTTTACCGACTGCAATGTTCGAATGCCTGGCAACGACTGTGCCAGGTATTACACGAACGAAGCGTGACCGGCTGGCACTCTGAGCTGATAGACAAAACCCGACGACTTTGGTGAAAGTAACACCGAACTAACGAACGAACGAACATGGAGGCAAATGTGATGAATGAAATGGTCTCAATTGCTGTGTCCCCTGCATCTCAGACGCAGCTTCCAAAGGATGTTGCCTTGCAAAATATTGCCAAAAAGAAAGCTTTCCCATTACCTAGCAAAACGCAAATGAAGGGCAGAGTGTTGAAACGTTGCCTTAGGTCAGAGTTGGAGGCGGAAAGTAAATACAGAGTTGCCATGTAGTTGGGTCTTCTCTCTTAAAGTAAAGTTTTGCCACCTAAAAAACATGAATTAATGATTATCAAATCTCTGTAACTTCTTAACGAATTTTTCAAGAGACTTTTTTTCTCAAAAATTATAGTTTTCGGAACATTGTTTTATATACATATGTATTTTTGATATTATAGACGGCAAGCCAAAACGACTTTACTGATATAGGTTAATAAAATGTAAACGTGACAGTTTGAGCTCCACAAATTCGTAGTGAATTTTGCCATCTTAAATTCTTAAAATAAAAAATGGCATATTGAAATTGATAATTACATGTAAAACACTTCTTAATCAAAATCAATTTTAATAAATATAATAAGAAAGAAAGGTTCATCTCTTACTTGAACTAATTTCGTTAACAATAATAATGCATTATTTGAAATTGTAAAGTTTTCTGGCAACGCTGTTTTGCCACCAACATTCATTGCCTACTTTTCAGCGTAAAGCTTTCGGACGCCCCCGCAATATAAATGAATGTATACATATGTATGCCTGTATATATGTTCGAGATATGTACAAAGTATGTCTGTGTCAGATGCTGTGTGTGAGTGTATTTGCTCTTATGTTATGGTGAATTTGCGGGGTTGATTTAAAAGGAATCCCTTTTGTTTTATTTCATTTGTTTTGGGTTTTTTTGCGGCATTCTCTTTTGTGTTTTATTTCGCAGAGTCTTCATTGCCATCGCAGTAGCTAGTTGTTTTTGTGCTCTTATTGTGAGCTCTTTTTCTGAGCGCCTTTTTGTTTTGATGTGCTAATTTGTCAGCGCGCGGAAAATGCGCAAAACCCCCCTGCTCTTGCCTCACATTCTCCGCCTCCAACATTCCGTCGTTTCTCCACCCATCTGACCCAACTTTCACATAAAATGCGCATTAGGAATATGCGTGGGCTAGGTCAAGCCGGTGTGGCAAGAGAAGACCAAGTCTTGCCATTGTACAGAGGAAGAGAGAGAAATCAAATACATATAATACAAAAATAAATATATACAAGTAGATGGAAATTGAAAATTGTGCCACTGAACTGATTTCACTGATTTGCCAAATTTAATTTTCAAGCAATATGTAAAACAATATCTGTTTTTGCGGGTATGGTAAATCGTCTTGAATATATTCTATTAATCCCAATGAAAATATTTAAACTTTAAACAAAAATTCTTGTCGTTCGTTGTGTGTCAAAAATGTTTTATGCCTTATGCCCACAGGGTAAAAGGGTGTCGTCGAACTTAATCTAAAAAGCAGATCGAATGGTTTTTTACCCAGTAAAATTTAATGAACAGTACGATTATCTAATATATTTGATTTCAAAGATCATAAGATACCAGTCTGTTGACAGTTTGCCTTTAGTAATAACTCCTTTTCTGCCCTGTCTTTAATAAATTTTTTCGCATTTGGCATTTGGTAGGGTAACTTTAAGTCGTTTCGCATAAAGTTGCAAAAGCTTTCCCCTTTATATTTTGAATATTTCTTTGTTGCTGCTGTCATTGACACCAAAAGGAATAAAATGAGATGCAAATTTTTTCGTCATTTTTAAATCCCATTAAACGTTCACCAGGAAAACATTTTGATGTGCATTATATGTATGTGCACGTATTTTCCGTACATTTACATATATTCCATCCTTATGTCTATACTCTTCCTTTTCCTACATATATATTTTCTGAAGCGTAGAGAATTTCACTGTCTTTCGCTTAACTCTGGTGTCTCTTAATTTCGAAAGGCGTTTCATTTAAATAAATTGGCAAAGACACCACACTAACGCACACAAAAAGAAATTAAAAACAAAGTGAAACCAGAAAAGTTGAATGCAAAGAACAAGCAAACAAACAAACGAAAAAAAGAAACAAAGAATGGCAATAAACAGCAACAACAAATAGGACAATGTCGACTACAATTATCCAGGCAGGTGCCTAGGACCAACAATGACAAACGCGATTTATGTATGCGCAAAAGAGGAAAAATTGCGGGTGAAAAGGAAAACCATTCTTATAGTGGATTTTCAGAAGGGGAAAGGCAAAAGTTGGTGAAAAGTGAGTGAGAGATGTAAAAGCAGTTTGCAGTTGTCATTGCATACTTGAAGCTACATACAAACGATGCGAAAGGAAAGAGCGAGGACAATTCATTCCTGTATTCTGCAAAACCGTTGCTTGGAAGTCAGGAAGGAAAAGCGAAGGATAAAAAGTTCTTAAAAACTGAATTCACGATGGTGGAGTCGGTCTCACTTCAATCTATACCCTTTTTACATTTGTTTAATGTTTTAAATTCTTTTATTGTTATCGAAAGAATGCCAAAGCGGGTTTCCGCTTAAGTGACTTTAGAGAAATGTGAATCTTTTCATTCGCGTGAACAATTCTCTCTTAATCAAAGTTGGTCTTCTGGACGATACCTAAAAAAAAACGTAACGTTTAAATAACCCAAAATCAGATGCAATTTAAATTGTTAGGACTTACTGAAGAATCTACCAATAATAAGGGTAGATAGAGTTCGTCTAAGCGCGGCCAAGTGTTTTCAACAATTTAAATTGTTTTTTAAGTCTTCGACCTTGAACATTCAAGTGAACGACTTTAAAAAACGAAAAAGCAACAAATCTAATAAAGAGAGAGGAGAAGCAGTAAGAGCCAGGAGGTGGATAGGATGCCTCAAGAGCATTCCCAGCAGGAGCACTTAAGCTCAAACGACAACGCAAACATGTGCGCTAGGAAAACAACCCCAAGCTAGAGAAAGATGGATATAGATAGAATGACAGAGCGCGACAAGTGCCAGGAGTAAAGCTTCTCTGAGGAAGTCCTTCGTCCATGCTCCGCAGCGCCAGGAATCTCTCAAGTGGCTGGCAATCTGCGAGACACGCTTTTTCCATGGAAACACAAAACACACCTCACCATCAGCGAAATGCGAAATGTTGCCACGATATATATTCGCTCAATATTTACGCATTTATTTATGCTGCTCTTTATTAGCTTTTTATCGTTCATTTATTTTGCTCGTTATGTTCATACTGCTGCTGCCGTCTCTGGCGTTGTCTCGCCATCCGCCACTTCTCCCAGCCACTTTAGTCCACAGTTCCATTTTACTCCACTTGAATCCATGCGCTCCCTCATTCAATTTATTTCAACTGCTACTTTTGGCCTGCTCCAATGGCCTCATTCCCAAGTCAGAAATGCCACTCCTCATGATGAAGACATTGATCATCCTGTTTCGCAAAAGTGGCAGACTGATAATAAATTCAACTCTAATCCAATGCAAATGAGTTCATTGGTCATGGCGCATCGCATAAACGAAATTGATTGATAAGCCTCATTGTTCACAAATTGCAGGCCCAACCAAAATAGAAAAAACTATTATCCCTGCTTTAAGAACTCGAAAGTGGCCATCTGCGGCTGAATTTGATTACAAATTAACAGCTTAGGTAAGATTTCAGCCTTGATTGGAGAAGAGAAAATTCAGATGTTTGCTGGGAGGTAGTGAAATCTTCCTCCATCTATTCAAAAACAATAGAAATGGCATTAAAGTTTTACAACTTATTACTAAGAATTTACAGAATTTTTGTATACCCAAGTAGTGATGGCAAATAGAAACCATTAATCGATTTTCAATCATATGATTAATTGAAAGTGTGCGATTTTGAATTATAATTAATTGTAGAATAATTTAAATACATTAAGACGAGTATGTAAGGCAAATGTCGTTTAAAAGTAACACCAATTAAAAGAACTAAAGTTATGCCTTATGTTCTTCTTGTTTTTTGGAAAAAAATAGACACTGCTCCTACGTAAGTCCCTATTAATTTGAAAAGTATAATTAGACGGCATTTCTATAAAAGGATTTAGATTTTTATGTGCGATTGATAGTTTAGCTATTTCTTTTTTTAAAATAAAGCTTACAATTATATTGAGGTAAATGAATCTTATGACATACGTATACGATTTGTATGTTTTAAATAGCGGAAACTGGTTCGATATTTTCTTCATTCTGGGTCCAAACATGTTGTAATGTCAACATCCCCAATAGGCCAAACATCTGTTAGGCTTTCACTTGTCTTTAAAATTATGTATATTTTCATTGCTTTTCCTTTATAGTGGAAAATAATACAGTAAGATCTTGTAAATTCATTATACCCTTGCAAAAAGGGTATATTAATTTTGGTCAGAAGTGTGCAACGCATAGAAGGAAGCATCTCCGACCATATAAAGTATATATATTCTTGAACAGCACGACGAGACGAGTTCAAATAACCATGTCCGTCCGTCCGTCCGTCCGCCTGTCCGTCCGTCTGGATCGATGCGAACTTTCCTTGACCGTAAGAGCTACAGAGCTGAAATTTTGCACGTAGGCTTGTATATACTGCAGGGTTTGTATATCTCGGATTCAGTCGGATCGGACCACTATATCATATAGCTGCCATACAAACGGCAATGTC
This sequence comes from Drosophila paulistorum, assembly GCA_018152135.1. Taxonomy (NCBI): domain Eukaryota; kingdom Metazoa; phylum Arthropoda; class Insecta; order Diptera; family Drosophilidae; genus Drosophila; species Drosophila paulistorum. The sequence goes on along the minus strand of JAECXG010000805.1, from coordinate 8,032,631 downwards.
ACGATCAGTGACTTTTCTCAATAACTTCGTTATTTTCTGAGCTATTGTCGTGAAATTTAATATTAGTGAGTTCATTATAGCTATAAGCGACTGTGCCAAATTTGGTCAAGATCGGGTAACTATATCATATAGCTCCCATAGGAAGGATCGGTGGAAAACAGTGACTTTCATCAGAAAGTTCGTTATATCCTATGCTAAGTTTGAAGGCCGTTCTTTCGCAAACATTACCCTTTTTAGATAAAACAGTTAGTTTAGATAAAAGAGTTACTAACGAACTTGCAAGGGTATACAAACTTTGACGCGGTCGAAGTTAGCCCCGGCCCTCTGGTTTTTTTGTTAAAGATGGTTCCAAGAATGTTGTATACCATGAAGTGATTATTTGAGCCATTAATCGATGAACGATTCAGTTATGTATGTATATCCTTTTCACTTTTATTCCATTTTCATTCGAAAATTATGCCAAGTCACTCTGCAGACACTAATTTAACTTATTATCCCCAATTGAGGACGCATGTTGCCCAAGATTTTAGCTCATAATTATGTGCATTACGGCAATAATTTTTCTCTCCCTTAAATGGAATTTATGTTTTAAATGGGTCATTTATGGCTGCTCCCCCTCCCCTTTGGATAGTGTGTGTGTGTGCTATAAATAGTTTTGCTTGTTTCGGTTAACCCTCCCAATTAATGCTGCATTGTGTGTGCTCTCTTGCAACATGGGCAATTTTTTTGTTTCTCTGTCAATTAATTTTATTCGGACAGTAACTGGGAAATGCTTTTAATTGGTTTATTGGCATTGTGTTAAATGAAAATTGCAAAGGCCCATTGACTACGCAATTTTCAACAGATATTTGGACAACGAAATTAAATTTTGTGTACAACCAAAGACTGCATATAGACCTATTTATACCCTGTGTACACGCATAAGGCCACAAAGGGAAACCTTTTAATTTTAGTTCAAAATATCTCAAAAATCACTAAATATTCATTGGCATTGTAAAGGATCAACATTTGTACTTAAAAATAAGATACCCATAAATTTCAATTCAATTTGCGGCAACTAATTGGCAAGTGGCCAAGCATTCCCTTCACTCACTTTCATCGTCCCATCATCCTCGCAATAATCATCATCATTTTCAGCGCCAAACATTGTTGTTATCAACAAACACAACGCGACCTTGTACATTTCTCTTGGCCCCACTGGCAATTGGTGCTTTCGGGTGAATTAAATGGGGCATTCTTATTTATAAATTAAAGCACGCGAAAAGTATTTATAAGCCCAAAGGAAATTGTAGCTTCTTTATCGGCAACATTGCGTATGAGTCATTTGAGCTACATTAAATATTACTCTGATTGCGAGTGTGAACTGTGGTGAACTTTTTGCTTATCTTATGCTGAACTAAACTGAATTTAACTGAATAATATGCTAGCATGATGGATTGTATACAATATATATATTTCTGGAGCTCAAATAACCATTTGGCAGGCCATGAATAGGTAAAATTTAATATGTAACTACCTTCAGTGAGTAAGTGAACATGATTCGGGTGATTCATCTTGTTATTTCTTCAACTGTTCACAGATTCATTTATTCAGTTTACTCACATAATTGTTGAATGAATAATTTGATGATTTCTTTTGCATAAAAGTATAAATTCATTAGAATTACTTCAGATTTATGTAGAAAATGGTGTTGAGTGTTCAGTAAGAAACTGAACATGCTCTCATTCATTTGTTCTTTATTGCTCACCTGCTCTTTTTTGTTCATTACATTCATTGGGCTTTCTTGCTAAAGATGTAATCAAAATGAAAAAGTTAAGTATTGAGCAACTGAATAACTGACCGTAAAGTGAGCAAGAGAAAAATAATAAGTGAGTTTAACCTCTTTGAAAAAAAGCAAGTGGACAGATTAGCGAAATAATTCATTTTTACCCAACACTGCTACCGCCTTGAACGGTGATTGAACAACTGAATAAGTGAATGATCCACAAATTAGGCAATACTAGCATTTAAGGGTAAAGATAAATTTATCAAGTTGGGAACTTCTTTGAAGATTTTTGTTAACAAACTTCTGGCCATTCAGAGTAGTAACTTCTCAATCCAAAATATGATTATATAAGCATAGCAGTATCAAGGATTTAAATTAGTATACGATTAAATTTAATAATACATAATTTCTTGCCCTATAATTATCGAATATGTCGCATACCTTATCTACGTTGGATATATTTTATAATGTATTTGGGATTAATTAAAGCAGTCGAGGCAATCAAGCAAGCTTAACAGAAACACTTGAAGGTTTTAAGTGTTGTGACGACTTCTGACCCACCCACTTTTATGTATGTATGTATGTGTAAGTGTAGTACACACACACTCTTACATACACAGCATGTACATATGTATTGGGGGAATTTGTTCTTTTCGTTTCGCTGTATGAGAACAAATGCATATTCCATTTTTGTAGAACAATTAATGGGCCATGCTGATGAGCTTCGAATTGAATTGAAAACAACTTTTGGGCGGGGAACAAACATCAACAAAGAACAATAGAACGAAATTTTATATCTCACGATTTTTGGTCACTTGATACCCATACCTCATAGATGGTATTCATAATTCTCACCCTCTCTACCAGACTCTCGGCACGGCGAGCAAAGGAGGCTCGTTTCTCCGCGGCCATCGACATGACTCGGTGCGGAAATCTCTTGTTGTGGGCCAAAATAAATGTAATCAACGACCGAAACAGCAAGTGTGTAACTGCAAAGAAAGAAAAGGAATACATATATCACTTATCTAGGCGATTTGATCGATGACTATGTGGATCGACACTGGCATTTTGTTTAATAATACTAAATAAATATTGTATCACAAGGCTTAAAGCCAAAGTCAATGCGATAATATTTATGAACGAAATGTTACGGTCAAGAAATGCAAATAAAATGCAAAAATATATACATACATATGTCTATGTATGTAAATAGAATCAGTCGACATTGCGACAATTAAGAAACATTGCAAATCTAAAATTTTTGCGCAAAGTTCTGGTTGTAGATTAGATCCGTATTCCTGGGTCTTGTTTGGTTAATATTGACTAGAAAAACAATATCACGTATACCATATGTAGGTTGAAATTTGATCAACTAATCCGCAATACGTTTACTGCGAATTAAACCCATTGGCACTGAATTCAAATAGCCTTCTTCCGATCCTTTGTAAGATTTGAAAGCGGAATTCTTTCTATATATGTATGTTTTAAGCATATCTCCTTTTCTGTTGTTGCTATTCATACAAAATAAAAAAACCAGTCTAATTTTTAAACATTTTGCACTTTAAGAAATACATATTAGAAATATTTTTGATTTTTGGCGGTCACACTGTGGGACAAACAACAACTTGGCACAAAAATTCAATTAATTTCATGCACATATTAATTTGTTTAAAAATAAATATAACGCATTACCCTTTTCGCAAAGACAATGACACTTTAAATGCACAATTCAGCTGCCTATTTCGGTGTAAACAGATACACAATAATTATCGCGAACTGGCATTAAAAAGTAGCTAGTGCTAAGCGCCAAATTAACTTTCAAATCGGTTAAAATAGTCTCCGAAAATTCCGTTAATGATCGCACAGAAAGCTTCCCGTGGGTTCTTGTGCTAAAGAGTTTTGCCGTTGAACTGATGACACATGGCAGCGAGATGTTGTTTTGTAGCTTCGGTAATAAAGAGTACAACAACAAAGCTCGTTCGTTATTTGTCGTTATGCCCGGCGCGAGCGGAAAATGCATAAAAACATATATATGTATGTATATATACACAAAAACATTTTCTTTCTGTTTTTGTAGACGGCAAAATTGAGTGATCGTAATTTTTTAAGAACCCCCCCCCCCCCCCACATTGTTTATGGAGTTCAATGTAACAAGTTTCGGTTAAAGCCCCTTTTTAGACAAACTGATCTAAATTTAGATTGATTAGTGCACAATGGACAATCAATTTGCATAATGAAAGTGCACTAAATAATGATAATTTTGTCATTGACGTGATCACAACAACAAATTAGGATGTACGTCAAAATTATATATACAATTTTTATGAAGCATCATCAAACATCTACAAATGTGAATATTTTAAAATCAAAGCAGATGCTCTTTAATATGTTGGTGCATTTGCACTAGGAGCTGGGCTAACTTCAGTCATAACGAAGTTAGCACACCCTTCTAACTAAACACATCTTATCTATAAAGTCGAAAAAGGGGCCTTCAAACTCAAGCCATTTAGTGGAATGTTTATTCCTGTATAATATAGTTATCCGATATTGATCAAATTTGTTAGAATTATAGATTGATATGTGATAGTTACTAGCCTAAATATCCTATTCAATATCAGCGAGCGTTAGTGAGCATTGTGTTTGTCGTCTGTCTAAAAGATGTAGACGTTTAAGCCTATGCCTATGTTAAAGACAACAAAAATAAAGAATGACTAAAGAATCTTTTGTGATAATCGTATAAGACGCAAAAAAAGATTTCTGGCCAATACTACTTTTTGACCGATCGTTCCTATGCTATATGATTTGCACAATCATAACTGACAAATATTAAAATTCACTGTTCGTGACTTTGCCATTTGTAAGGGAGCAATATGATACCGTGGTCCGATGCATAGTATCACGTGCATAGTATCAGCTCTGTAGCCCCTGGGTCTAGGAGAAGTTTGCGTTTATCCAGGCGGAGATAAGTTCATAGAGATAGAAGCAAGTACATGGCTATATAAAATGTTGCTATACGTAGCATACATACATATATACACTTTATATATACAAGGGGCATAAAAAATCCGAATGCAACACCACAATATTTAAAAACAATAGACAAATCTAAAAGCTTACACTTAATTTACAATGAAACCCTTTAAGCTTTTATATATTTTTGGTTACAAATTTGTGTATTTAAGTTTGGAAATTAGCAATCTTCATAAAAAACAGTGTGACAAGTAATGCTAAAAATATGTTTCCAAATATGGAGCTGAACTTAAATTGAATTAAAACAAATTTAAAATTCCTAATTTTTAAATCTGCCGCCACTTTAGTGCCAATGTCGAACCGATAACACCGCCGATGGAAGTGGACTTAGAGATGAGCATAATGCCGTCTCGTGACTGAAACAGCAGGACCTTCAAAATAACTGAATGAAAATTCAAAAAGCCTTTGGAGCATGTATGTGAGTTCAATTAATCCAAAAAATTTAAACTCGCTTTTAATTGTTAAGCTTAGAACAACATAAATTCAAAAAAATAAGTGTTATTTTTTTTGTCCGAGCGTTCTTATGGGAGCTCTATGATATAGTCACCTGATCTTGATCAAATTTGGCACAAATAATTGAAGGTGTAATAAACCCACCAAAATTAAATTGACGACAAAAGCTCAGAAAATACCTATTGAGATAAGTCACTGTTAGTGACTTTGCCATTTGTATGGGAGCTATATGATATACAACCGGCATGTAGAACATCTGCAGGATATAAAAACCAACTTTTTTGTGAAATTGAAAAAACTGTCAATGGTTATTTGGGAGCCATGTAAAAAAGGAAAAAAACAGTGTTGATAAATAGTGGTGAGTAGAGCTGGAAAAACATCGATGTTTGCGACCATCGATGTTTTCAGCGTCAAACATCGATGTTTCGATGTTTGCGCGGTATTTTCAAAATTATTCATTTATTTCGCAAAATTTTCAAAATTATTAATTAATCTTAATGTTTTTAAACTCTTCGTTCATATGCAACGCTGGAATAAAGCGAAATAGCAACAATAGTTAAAGCAATATTAAATAAAAACATAGCGACTAAGCAAGATTTGTGTTTATATTTTAATTATATACTTTGATTTAGTATAAAATAACAATTCATTCATTTTTATAACTAATTGAAATTAAAGGTAATACATTGTTTTAAAGCTTTTCATTTCCTTACACTATAGTCATTCAAAAAACAAACGAAAAAAAAAAGAATTATAGATCATTTTGAATATTCTTGTTTAAAAACAAAAGCTTGTTTACAACACTTGATTTCAGGGAGCATCGTCTATCCGAAATCAATTGGCCAGCCTTGCTAAATAACCGTTCGGATTCGCAGGACTACGCAGGCACGCATAGAAATTTTTTGGCCAATTTTTGTAAGACTTCTGTATCCGATGAACAACCCTAAAGAAATTTTGTAAATAAGATAATATTAACTGTCAATTAGTAAAATTTACTTTCATACCTTCCAATATTCTAGTGGATTGCATTCCTCTGATGCAATTGGATTCTCCAAGTGCTGTCGCAAAACAATTATGGCACTGCTTTTAGATGTCGAGACTTTGGATTGCATTTTTTCCTTCATAAAAGAAAACCTGAGTGGCGTTGTTGTTGGTGGCGTTGGTTGAGGGGTTTGCTTTAGTTTTGAGATTTCGATGGACAATTCTTCCTCTACAGCTTTAGAAGCCTGTTCGGCATTTAAGGCTGACAAAAAGCCATCTTTTTTAAATCGAGGATCGATAATGGTGGCAATCCTGGTAATCGTACGTGTCTCATATTGAAAGAGGCGTGTAGGCAGGCGTTCCTTAACGTAATTTAGAGCAGCCATAGCCTCCTGTTGTTCCAAACATTGTATTTCATTTAATCGCTTGTGTAGCTCGCAGATAAGTGGATTTACAATCGAAATGGTTACACGCTTGTTAGCTGAAATGGTCACAATTGCATCATGAAAAGGCTTTAATATTTGAACCAATTCTTTTATGATGTTAATATCATCTGCAAATAGTGGCTGCGGGGCCTTCGGAATGTTTAGAAGCGTGCTCGAGATGGATTCGTTGGTAACTATAATGCGCTGGAGCATTTGAAACGCACTGCTCCACCTTGTTGGCACCTCTTGAATTAAACCATACGGATTATCAACACCCTGGGCTATTTTAAACTTTTCGTAAGCTATAGTGCTGCTTTTAAAAAATGACACGATACGCTTACATTTGGCGAGAATTTGCGTTAGGAATGGTTGCTTTAGAAGATCTTGAACCAGCAAGTTTACTGTGTGTGCAAAACATGGGACATTCCTTATTTTGAGAATTTCGCAAGCCTTTTTCATAGAGGCAGACACTATCGCCACAATCTTCTGCATTATAGACCACTCATCAAAAACAATTTGAAGAGAATCGGCAATGTTTTCAGCCTTATGATTGGTCGGTGTTAATAATTTTTCTGTTGACAATACCGCCGAATTCAGTTGAAATTGACTATTAATGTAGTGACAAGTGACGGAGAGATAACCCTCATTTGCTCTAGATGTCCAAGGATCTGTAGTTATAGCCACAAAATCAACTTTGTCAATTACTATTTGTAATTTATGTTTCAACTCATTGTATTCGCTGTTTAAAACAGCAGTACGTAAATGCGTTTTACTTGGAAGTTCGTACCTTGGATCCAGCTCATGCAAGAGTCGTCGGAAACCAGAGTCGTTCACAATACTAAATGGTTGTACATCCAAAGCAATCATTTGCAATACTATTTTATCGAGCTTTTTTTTTTTTGCCGAATTATTTGAATACGAGCCTTTTTCCAAATATTTATCCATAACAAAGTCTAACTTACGCTTTCCATCGGCCTTAGCTTCCGGATGAATTCGATTTAAATGGTCCATCAGGTTTGTTGTATTGCCGCTCGATTTATAAGTTTTGCCACACAACTTACAAATGGCTATATTTGTATCCCGGGTCCTTTTGAAAAAATTCCACACCGCAGCGACTGCTTCTCTTTTGCGTTTTTCTCCCGGATTTTCATTTTCCTTGGAAGTTGAAGATGGTACTAGAAATGAAAAAATTATCAATTTACTACATAAAAATGTTTACTAATTGTAGTAATATATAATTGGTACAAAATCAAATGGTATAATCATGGTAATCATCATTGTAGCTTAACTCCGACAAGAGTTATGAGCTACCAAACTGAAGACTCCACGCTGGTGTAGAACGTACATATGTACATACATAAATTCATACATTTGTATGTACATACACATATAAATGCATGATGCTCGTGGCTTTTTACAAATAAAACTTACTTTGAAGATACTTGTCCATTTTTATAAATCCCTTTCGCAAACCTCCCAACCAACACCAATTGTAGTCGCTCCTTTTAATTTCTGAAAAAGTATAAATCAAAATAAATTAAACTGCAAAATACAAAACACAAAATTAAAACTTACATGCTTTTCCCAGCTCTATCTAATGGGGGAGGTATTGTTTAAAATGAAACGCCTCATACAAATTAAAAAAAAAAACATCGATGTATCGATAGTACCATCGATGTTTTTTCCAGCTCTAGTGGTGAGACTTATATCAACAACAATGTGTTTCAACACTGTCAGCTGTAGCGAGTAATCATTCAGATAGTGTGGCATTTTTTGTTTCAGTTTTGTTTTTGTTTTTTGGCTGGCGGAGGATAAAGTTGTCGTAAATTGATAAAAGCATAAGCTAAAACTGAATCTAAATTGCTCAAAATGGCAACGCGCGGCGGTCCAATGGTCGCTGGCACCGACGGCAACGATTTCGAATTTAGACAACGCGTGGCAGGCACATATCAAATTAGGTTAATATACATAAATATCCAACTATTTGCAATTGTATACAGGGAATACAGACCAATATCCTGCCACACCCCCTCCATGGGCAACAACATTGACCATCAACATGCATCATGCGGCATTCACAAGTCGTAAAGCAGAAAAGTAATTAGATAATTACTTACTGCAGGTGGCAGGTGGCAGCTGGCCGAATATCAACACGTCACTAGTGTCTCGGACTGCAGGGCAGCCCCCCGCCTGGAGTGAACCGTAAAACTGGGCTGTGCGGGGCGTTGCGATGGGCTATGTGCCAACTGAATGGAGACTCAGGCAATTGAACTAATTGATGCTCATTTTTAAATATAATTTTTTGCTTGCAGTTTGTTGAATAAATCACGGCTGAAGTACTGCATTTTCTTTCATGCCATGCTTTTCTTTGTGATGCTGGCCAAATTGACTTCTGACATACTGGATCGATTGGATATATTTGTGTTGGAAATTGAAGAATTGGAAGTACCTCCGCCGCTCTGGTGGGAGTATGTATGGGCTGGCTCATTGCTCACCTCGTTTGTGGGTTTGTCAGCGGCACGGGGAAACAAGGTGCGGGATATGCAGAAGTACATGATTGCCATTCTGGTCTTTGGCATCGTGCCCTTGCTCTACTGTTTCGCTTACTATTTTTCGGATATGTGGGAGTTTTTGACCATGGATAAGACCGTGGAGTTGGATGAGACTGACATATTTGTATGGCGCGTAAGTCCAGTGGAATTATTGTTGATAAAGACCTTTTTTTTGTTATACTCCTTATGCTTTGCAGGGCTATCCCTATGGTGTGTTTTGGTATGCCTTCTGCTTTGTGGGCTTCCAAATTCACGGATTCACGCTATACTTTGCCTACACTCTAGTCAAGGCCTGGAAGGCCCGTACTGCCACACGTAAATTTCAGTAAACTCTGAAACAATTCGGTGGACTGACGGTGGTTGAAGCACTAAAATACTCGCCAAAATAGTTAAAACCAAGCTAGACACTGTAGGCCTAGTTGTATATAAGAATCGAGAAAGTTTAACTAACTCTCCCAAGAAACGAATTGAAACGTCAAGCAGCTGTTAAGTTATCGCACATTTTTTTATAATACCTACATCATACAGATACAGGATACAGGCAAAAATACTTAAAGTGCTCTCTTAATCAAGTATATCAACGTTAAAGTTTTTTTTTGTTTTGTTAATTACAAGTTAATACCGTTCTAACCATTTAAAAAAGGGAAAACATACATATATGAATATTTATAGTCACTTATCCCAAATTGCTAAAAAATGTATGTAAATACAAATTTGCAAATTCAAGTCAGGACAACAAAGCAACTGAAGCCACCAATTTTTCCCCGAATAGGAAAACAAATATGAAAGAAAACTTTGTCTTTTCACTTACTTACATTTCAACGTGCCTCATGTTTGTTAGAAACGTTATAAATATACATACATATATACAAATATATATATATATATATATACATATATATATGTAATATATGTGAAGATACATTTATAATTATATAGATTTCTATTTGTCACTATTAGTTTTTAGTTGTTTTCTACATATTTTGAAAAGTGTGTTGATTTTGTCAATTTTTATTATTTCCTTCCTGACACGCACAAATTCAGTGCTGTTTGTTGAACGTTTATGGAGAAAATATCAACCTCCCCCTCCCAAAACAAAAAATAGTATCATTTTACATTATTCAAATGCAATTTGAGTGTTTAAGCAAAGTTTATTAAAGTTCTGATCGTCAATAATAATTATGATAAATACTGTTGTAATAACACACACACACACACATACACCAAAAACACATAGCAAATTGAAGTGTTGTGGGTGCGAGATGAATTTTGAATAGACTAATGGTTTTTGAAATCGTTAATAATTCAAATTTTTAGTAGTTTTTTTAAAAACAAAAATTTATCAATAAAAATGCATATTTATTTGTTCTTCTGAGTGGGTTAAAAAAAGGATTTTTATTTACACAATTGATAACTTTTTATAGAGGTAATTCTCAAGTTTTTGACTTGAAACATTTTTGGTATGTAAAATGAAATATTGCTAATACAGATAAACTTTACTAAAAAGTCGCACGTGACAACAAGCAAATCTAAAATTATAAGACAGAAATTTTAATATATTTCTTAAATCTGTTATAATATTCCTGCAAAGAGATGCAAACTAATCAATCTCTTCCTGTTTTACTCCTCAACAAAGCCTTCTAAAACTCTTGGAGGCTTATGACTTTTACTTTCTTTCCGGTGTGGTGCTTTGATTGGATTGCACTAAAATGGCCGCATACAAATCGTTCAGAATCAAGCAAAAATAAGCTAAAAACCAGAGGGCCGGGGCTAACTTCGACCGCGCCCATGTTTGTATAACCTTGCAAGTTGTTTGGCACTCTTTTCTCACTTAGAGCCGTCAAAGTGGAAAAACGTTTTATCTAAAAAGAAAAAAACGAAGTTATTGATCAAAGTCACTGTTTTCCACCGATCATTCCTATGGGAGCTATATGATATAGTCACCCAATCTTTATCAAATTCCGATCTTGACCAAATTTGGCACAGTCGCTTATAGCTATAATGAACTCACTAATATTAAATTTCACGACAATAGCTCAGAAAATAACGAAGTTATTGAGAAAAGTCACTGATCGTGACTTTGCCGTTTGTATGGGAGCTATACGATATAGTGGTCCGATCCGGCTGAATCCGAGATATACAAACTGTGCAGTATATACAACCGTACGTGCAAAAGCTCTCTAGCTCTTTCGGTCTAGGAGGAGTTCGCGTTGATCCAGACGGACAGACGCACGGACGCTATTTGAACTCGTCTCGACGTGCTGATCAAGAATATATATACTGTATATGGTCGGAGATGCTTCCTTCTATGCGTTTCACACTTCTGACCAAAATTAATATAACCTTTTTGCAAGGGTATAAAAACTTCCCAACAATATAAAACAAAAATGTTTTAAAAGTGAAGACTTAACAGAAGAGACATAAAGAGGTATAAAACGAGAAAAGTTGTTGAGAGATTGTGAAAAAACACGAAAGGATTTGTTTGGGATACTGCCTTCTGAAGAAGGATCTAATTTATAAAAACTATAATATCTAGTAAATTATATGAACTAACTTTACAGTTTATAAGTTTATGGAGAAATAAGATAGAAGATAGATAAGATAGAATAAGATAGAAACATTCGGTTGTGAGTGGAAAAGACTTGAGGACCCGAATCACCTTCATTAAAATTTTTGGCTTGGCGCTCATATGGTAAATGCTTCTCCATTTTGGGCTGTTGAATGGTCCTAGGACCTTTGGAGATTCTTTTGGCGCAACAGCTACGCGTTTTTTTATTGTTGGTCCTTACTGCGCCACGAAAGTTGCGCAATCTGAGAGGATTATGCCACAGCTGTTCACAGTCGGCAAATTCAAGTGGCAATGTAAAAGCTTTTTTCTCTACAGCATCCAAATCTTTCTCTCTCAGTCGTCTAGCATTGCTCAATTTGACATTGACAGGAGTAGACGCAAAAATTGTTACACATATGTAAAATTTTGAAAAACAAAACAGACAAAAAAAGAAAACTAAATTTTAAAAATTGATTGCATATTTCGGATTATTTGGATGTAAATTAGCAGCAATTAACTTCACCAAGATGCGTCAAGAGGAAACCACAACGTACACGAGGACGACACGCGAAATGATTATTCTGCATGGCAACACAACGATTCGCACTGTGGACTCCACAACATTTGTACCCGTAACGGATGCCAAAGCGGGGTGAGTATCAGGAGGAAGAGCCCATTAAATAGGCTTATAGCGATGATGAAGGCTTGCAGCAAGGCAGCACTTCAGCGTGCCTTGACACGCTGAAGGGTGGGCCGGGGGTGGGGTCTCCGCATCGATTTTTATCTTAACTGCAGCTGATTTGCCCCATGAGCAAATTAAGCCATACATTTGATGTGTATATATATTATATATTTTATATCATATATAAAATGTATATTACGTACGCGCCCAATGTGACCTTCGATGCTGTTTTGATTTAAAATCTCTTGGTGAAGCCAAGTGACAAATAACTCAAGCTATTTTCATATGGAAAGACTCTGGGTTCCACTTAATTTGCGGCTTAGAAATCTGTCATTAAAATGCCGGCAATTTAGTCGGCGAATTACAATGAAATCGCTCTTTGTATATAACAAAATGTGTTCCATGGTTGTTAAGAAATCGATGGCAATATTTTCCTTGAGCTAACTCGAAGCTAGCGTGCATTGACCAGTAAAGAAAATGACAGGACTTCAATGACGATTGAATGTTCTCTTTCAAAAACTTGCATATACATACAAGTTGATACCATATAGAACTAGTAATAGGAGTTATAGTTTAGACGATTAATGCTAATTAAAATTGGAAAGGAAAAAATTGATTGGTTTTTAGATTGAGTTACCTATTATTTCTCAAGAATGGAGTCAAATTTTGACTACTCAAATGTTTTGAAAGCATTCATTTGTTTTCGAAAGTTGAGGCAGTAGGATAGGGATTCGTTTTTTGGGCCTAGGGCATGATTGAAACCGCCCCATTAGAGCGCCTGGGCAGTACTTCCTTTAACCTCATTTCGCATTCACAAGCACACACACACACACACAGTCACACTCATTTGTATGGAAAAACTACCCGCCATTGTGAATAGCCAGCGACGATTCCTTTTTTTGTTGTGGTCAGTTGGTCTACCACCCTTGTGGCGTTCAGATGGACGCCACTTTAACTCGCGGACACCGAATTATTGCCCTTCGGTTAAACCCATTGACTTGGCTAGGCAAAGACTGTCAGTTGTTTTCACTAAATTATTTTTTCGAAAGTTGTGTGTCTTTAAATTCAAAGTGAAGTTTCTTTCTGGTGACACGTCAAGACCCCGCGTTAACAATGTTTAGCACAAATGCACAGAATTGGTTTGGCATGGGTCAGACAACAGCATCATCATCCAATGCCTTAGCCGGTGGAGTGGCCCAATTAATCAATAACAATTCACAGGCCACACAGCATCCATTTATGCGTCAACGTTCGTTGACCAGCTCCAATCCAGCCACGGACCGTTCTGCCCTCGCTATTCGACCACAATCGCCGCCGAATGTCCAAGTGGAATATGAAGTGGCCGTTCCCTTTGTATCCACGTACAGACATACACCATATCATTCACTATGGGATCTCCATCAGTGGTAATTACAATAAGCCAAGTAATTTATATTCACATTTATCAAACTTAACTAATTATTTCGTTTGTATCTGTGGTTTCCAACAGTTTTTGTTCCTTTGTTATCACTAATTAGGTGTTTTCAGGGCTTTTGTCCTTCTAAGATCTGTCTGTTTTAATACAAATTATTCTCTTTATATCTACGCTTCTCTTTATCTATGTATGTATATACTCAGCCCATTTCAATATCTAAGAACTATTTTTCCTCAAAATGGCTCCATTTTTATTAGTTAGTCACAACTCTCTCATCTTTCTCTTGAAGAAGATGATTATTCGATTTAATGGTCAACGACTGAGTCTATAATCTTTGGTAGAGTCTCTAATAGTCTCTTTGATAAGATTGCTCTTGTGACTCATTGCCTGTTCCCCAGTCCCCAGTGAAATTCTGTACATCGACTTTTAGTCTTGTTGGTCCTATTAGTTGACCCTTCCTGTCACTCTTCCGTCCTTTTTACATATCACATTTTTTGCCAGTCATAATTGCTCCTTGTCCAGGTATTCAATTTGCATATGACAGTTTTTCTTCTTTGGATTGGCAATGGAAGTTCGTGTTAGAGGCATTTGCATAAACACCTTTTGGTGACACAGATCTTCGACCGCTGGATTTCTTTATCTTCCGTCCATTATTCATAACAGGCCTTGTAACACTTACTAGCCTAACAATCCTATACAAAAATGTTTCTATGGAATATTTTGAAATAGGCGTATCGATACTGGGAAATCGCATGACCCCAATTGCATTATTTGTATGGCTAGAGTACAAGTATGTATGGGTGTAGAAGCAATTCAATCAAGGGGACCCAGTTTGTTTAGTTAGTTGTTAATCAGTAATAAGACCCAATTCCAATCCCATCCCTCAGGCGACCACACGAAACCATTAACCCAATTTCATGTAGAGTTATGAACACCGGACCGGAAGTTGTGGCCAAAACAAGAAATATGTATAAAGGCGGCTGCTGCCATCTTAATGAGCACGGTATTAAAATATTATTGCACACTTTCAGGTGAATTTGAAATTAATAAGCCAAAGACGCTGCTTTAATGTACCTAAATAAATTAATTCACCTCAAATGACTCATTTAAATGTCAAAACCGACAAAAAAAAAAACAAAACTAAAGAAAAAAGGAACAATACAAAAAAGAAAATTCACATACAATTGTCGACTTGGACGTCAATAACCTGAGTTTATTATGCCCAAGTTTATTGAACCCATCCACTTGCCGCTAAACAGTGTAAGCTGTGAGTCCCACTGGGAGCCTACACGAACTTTGACTTCCTAGAAATTCCCGAGCATTGTCTGTGTATGTGACACAGACTTAGACCACCTAGAAATGGACGATGGCTCGTTGAAAAAGGGCTAGCTAATATTAGACCAACTTTTGCATTGGCTAGACACGAGAAATTCAACACATATATGTAAATATGTATATGTTTGTGTATATGTAGACCCGGACACGCAAAGGACCTGACGGGTTTTTGTTAGTGTATTACCTGATAAGACAAGCGATTGACCTTTGCTTACGGTCAAGTTAATACGGCAGAAAATGTAAATTTTTTTTGGGAAACTTTTAACCAACTTTAAATATTAGACATAAACTTGTTATAGAATTCTGATCACAAGACGAATATTTTTCGAATTTCCTTCTATTTATGCTCGTTCTCTAATCATAAATGACTCCTTTGAGAAGAGAAAATGACCCTAGCCAAGACTTTTCTTGATGAGTTGCTTATAACTCCTTCTTTGAATCATATCTTTAATTTAATTTGTGTCATACTCGACTCATTCTATAGTCACATTTTGAAACGTGCATGACCCATTTTAGGGTCATATTTCGATCCACAGCGATTCTTTTTTGATCAAGTAATTTTAATCAACAAAAAGGGCGTGGACTTAACAATGTGGAACACAAAGGCTTACGCATAATCCTAATAGGTTGCCGATTTTTTCTTACCTCGCTGTAGCCTCTCTAGTAACTCCAGTCGGTCAGGTATTTTCGAAAAATGGTGGCCCAAGATGATCAGGCCAACGTAAAAACCCTCTATCCATCTATCTAAATCTATACAATTTTAAGTCAGTGTGTATATCGCTATTTATCTATGTATGTTCGATAGTCCCAATATTTTCCTGTTTTTTTTTTATCACTTAGTATATATAAGACTGACCCGGAAAACTTCCCAAACTATAGTCAGCTTGGTATGCCGTCTTAAGATTTGACAAATTTGAGTTTTTGGATGTAATACAAGAACATATAAGCTATATACATACATATATCTAAGTTATGTACATTTTGATGACTTTAATATTTTAACAATAATCAATATGATGAAGTATTAGTCATAAAAACATACATAACTGATTAACAATAATAAATATGATAATCAGTATGAAATTCATAAAATATTGACCAAATTTGTACACTGGATGCATGTAACAAGTGTTTTTCATTTTAAATAATTTTAGTAGAAATTTGTGCACTTTTTGCGTTGGTAAAACGATATTTGTATTCAAGTGCTCGACATTCGATTGGGTAATTCGTTGAAATCTAAGAATTAAATATTAAAATAAATTACACTATTATGTAAATGTGGGAATTATCTGTATGGAGGTCTCCTTTTAAATAAATGCCGTTAGTATTTAATCGGCCAGAAAAACTCCCGGTTGATCGTGTCGCAGTTTAGCATTATTAACACAAATGTTACTTCCAATATTTAACATTTTATTTCTAATTAAAAGCTTTGCCTGAAAATATTAACGATTAATTCCTAACTTATTTCACCATTTTCAGTTCATCAACGCCACCAGCTAGCTTGCAACACATGGCTCGGATGATGGACTCCTTGATACTAGACTCGCTTTCACCAATTGCCTTCACAAAAATCACCACCACCAGCAGACAGAAGCGAAATGCCAATTCAGTTAAAAAGACCAGTGCCCAGGATAATGGTGCTGTTGGGGAATGTCATCGTCCACTCAACAATTTGGGAGCCAATGCACCAAATGGTCTGGGAATAGGTGGACCAGGGCCAGGACCGGTGCGCAACAACAAGCAACAGCGTCTGCCAACTCAAGGTTTGTGCGCCAAAGGGTTTATATATTCCTTACCTCACCATTAAAACACAGTTTCCACTGCAGAAGTTGCCCCACAGCCGCGATCTAGTCAAGCCATGCCGTTTCCTTCACAGCAACAGGACAATAGATGGGTATCCTCGCTCAGACGTCGTGATCCCGAGCTGCAACCCACACTGCCCTCCATTAACACCAATACGAACAGCAATACTCTCACTCAGAGTCAACATGGAAGTTCTGGTAATGTAGGTGTGGCAAGCAACGTGGGCGTAGTCCCTACCACATTAAATGTGGGAGGAGGTCTGCGTTTGGGTCGGCCAGGACGAGCTTCAGCTCTAACAGCAGCAATCCGTAAGAGTCGTTCGGTGGAACGTATGCGTGCCCGTAAACTCAGCACTAACACCCAGTTGACCCTGAAGCATAAACCAATTAAGAATTCCCTGGATGAGAACTCGAACTCAGATGATCAGGATGCCACCACATCATTGGAGGATAACTCCCACACACAGTCGATTTCAACCACTCACAATACTCCAAGGTGTTCGCCAAAGACAAAGGCCAAACATTTCTCTCCTCTCGGCTATGAGAGGCATTTGGTTGATACTTTGGAAAAGGATATTCTGCAACGTCATCCTTGCATTAAGTGGACCGATGTGGCTGGCCTTAATGAAGCAAAGAATATTCTGCAGGTAAATGGTGTGGGGAAAGCCTTTTCCATTTAAACGTAATTAATTTCTGGATAATTTTTTCAGGAAGCGATTGTTCTTCCCATTATCATGCCCGAGTTCTTCAAAGGCATAAGAAGACCATGGCGCGGCGTCCTAATGGTTGGTCCTCCGGGAACTGGCAAAACTATGCTAGCCAAAGCAGTGGCCACCGAGTGTGGTACGACTTTCTTTAATGTATCCTCCTCCACTCTGACGTCAAAATATCGTGGCGAAAGTGAAAAACTGGTGCGCCTGCTCTTCGAAATGGCTCGCTTCTATGCGCCTAGCACAATTTTCATCGATGAAATCGATGCACTGTGTGCATCCAGAGGCAGTGACTCGGAGCACGAGGCCAGCAGGCGCTTCAAGGCCGAGTTGCTGATTCAAATGGATGGACTGAATGCAATTAATCAGGAAGAGAAAGTCATCATGGTCTTGGCAGCCACAAATCACCCTTGGGATATCGACGAGGCATTCCGAAGGCGATTCGAAAAAAGAATCTATATACCGCTTCCAAATGGTGAGTATGGCAGGGACCTCAATCCCTTTTGAATATAAAGGCAATGACTGATTCTTCCATAGAGGACACTCGTTCTGGACTGCTCAAACTTTGCTTGAAGGATGTTTGCCTGTCGCCCAATTTAAGTACCAGCATGATTGGTGAAGAACTGGAGGGTTATTCCGGATCGGATATAAGCAATGTGTGCCGTGATGCCTCAATGATGGGTATGCGTCGCCTTATCCTTGGACGCACCCCACATGAGATTAAGCAAATACGTCGTGAAGATGTCGATCTGCCCATCACACTGCAGGATTTTCAAGATGCACTTAAACGCACCAAGAAATCCGTATCAGTCGACGATGTGACACGATTCGAAAAGTGGATGCAAGAGTATGGCTCATGCTAGTTGTATGGGTTGTGTGCTGGAACTACGGCACTCGATCATCAGATTTAAGTCGAATTGTATCCCCCTCCCATACGTACTTCCAATATTCTTTTAATTTATGTACAAACAATACACGTTAGCTATCTATTTAGTCATATTTTTACAAAAAAGAAGCCTTCTCGCGTCTCGATATGAAAATTAAGTTTACCAGTGGCAATAAGGCATTTTTTCACGATCTTAATTTGAGATCCCTATTATATAACCGCTTAATGCTCAAGTGTCCCTTCCAGCACGTAAACTATATACGGTAATATGGTAATTATGTTTTATTAAAACTTTATTCGACAGTATCATACTATAAGCTTATAGCAACAAAGTGTATTTTGTAATCTACATATTTAGAACGGAAAAACAAAATAAATTAATCATCACCATTTTGGATGCTCTGGTTTCCCATTTTCTTTTATTCCTTCAGGCCTTCAATTTGGCAATTGTATTCTTATAGTCCTGCTCGACGACCGTGTACTCCTCCTGAAGCTGTTCCATGCGCTGCTTTGTACTGGGAAGCCGTGCCCTCAACATTTCCGTATCCATTTTGTAGCGTTCCATTTTCTTTAGATCCTTCAACTGTTTATAATAGACGGCATTGAGACGCTTCTTGACCTCTAGCCTATATGCCTTGTATTCCTTATCATCGTTCACATTGGTGTAGTATAGACGCAGAAGTTCATAAACTTTGCGCACCTGGCGTGGATTAAGTTTTAAAGTTTCACGTGCCTCCCTAACCATTTCTTTGTTGAATCCCTTGACTAATTCACCGCGGGCAAAGGACTTTAGATCCTTGCAGTATCGTGCATCCACAAAGTTGCGTAAACGCTGGAAATCCTCCGATGGATCCTCAACGGTAATGTCTACCACATTTTTCTGAGATTGATAGAACTGGTAAATGGTTTTTACCATCTGAGTGGCTAGACCTAATTTCTGGAAGGGTGGAAGTATCAACATTTGGCTAATTCTTGGCCTCTTGTTCTGCGGATAGGCGTAGTACTCATAGACAGTCGAGTATCCAGCTGTGGCATATTGATACTGTCCATCATTGTTTTTGTACTTTTCATAGCTGCGAATTAGAAGATTCCTTGGCATTAAAGAGCTACCTTTATACAAGTGTTGTCTGCTTACCAAATGAAATAACACCATTGAGGATCGTCAGTGTCTATGTATGAGGCAGCATCCACGAACCAAAGTATGAATGTCTGCAGACGCGCAAAGAACTTAAGGAATGACGATGATTTATAGTCACACTGATAGATCTCAAAGAGTCTCTCGCTGCCATCTTCGGATTGCTGCTTATACTCGCTGATCTTTTCACCGAATGGCTGGAATTTATCGGCTTTGTCCAAAGTCTTCAAAAATTCGTCGAGATTGATGAAATAGCAGCCATCCGGAAGACTCTGAGCAATGGTGGCGACCACATCGTCTGCCTTGATTTCCCCGCCAGAAATTTCATTCACCCGCTTGCCGTACTCGACGCCCAAATATATGTGCAATGGACCGGCGGTATAAAGGATACGCACACGCAAGTCTTTATATCCAAAAATAGTCTCGGATTCACCAAAAATCTGATGTGCCATAACCGGGTGAAATCCGGGGGTGGCATCATTATTAATGTCGGCGTCTGCCTTATCGCGTACTGTGAACAAATTTCAATTTAATAATGGTATGAGGTTTTAAATACGCACTCCAGACTCACTCAGCTTGAACTCGACCACCTCCAGGGCATCCAAGACCAAGTCTTGATATTCTTCAATTTGTGCCATTTTTATTCAACTATTCTTTCTTCCTCTTCCTTCTCGCGTCGTGCTTAGAAATTCGCGCGCGTAATGTGTTTTTTTGCTGCCTTATTAATTATCATTTATTTGCAGGTCCTTTCTTATAAATTGGGCTTTGGCTTTGATCAACACAATCTTGGCTTTAAACCAAAAATAATTAATCAATATTTTATTAACAATTTAACAAACTGCATATGTTTTCACCTAATATTTGGGCGGCTAAACAAAGACTGCAGCACCGCGAATAGTGTTGAACAGGTTGATTAGAAAGGACAGAGGCGTACGCCCACGACGTTTCTTCCACATTATAATCATTCGATTTTATTTTCCAATTTTTGAAAGTTACTAAAACTTTGCCTGGAAATTCAATTTGTCTTGTAATAAAAATCTTTAAAAATTTATTACATTTGTTTTGTTGAGTTTTATTTTAAAATCGCATTGTTTATCAGCACACAGTTCCCAACACTGGCGTAAGCGCAGCCAACTTAACACAGCATTTGTAAGCAGAATTTGCATTGGTAAAATTTGGGGAAAACGCCGCTTTTAAATAACAATTTAAAACGCTTAGGGCTACGCTTAGTCGAAGAGTCAACAATTTTCGAGCCTTAAGTCCAAATAGGATTGCCAGAAGTCTTTAAAGGACGTTGGACGACTTTTTTCCGCAACGTAAATGTAAGTGCTAAAAGTGCCTTGTCATTGGGGTAACAAATAATCAAAATGTAATTCGATTTTTAGTTGAATCATGGGTACGTATTTGTTCGAAGGCGGTCGCATCACCAAAATGGAGGTGGACTACGAGCCAGCCTGCGATGAGAAGATTCCATTGGCCAAAGAACTGGCAAAGAAAAATCCGGATGCCTTTCACGAGGCCATTGAAATGATGCTACAGCTGGAGAAACAGACTCGTTTGGGTGCTGATATGGTGTCGTGTTCCCGTGTTCTGGTGGCCATTTGTCAGATCTGCTTTAATGCAGCCAACTGGAATGCCCTCAACGAGTATGTGACCCTTCTGGTGCGCAGACGATCGCAGTTGAAGCAGGCCGTTGTCAAGATGATACAGGAATGCTACACATACGTGGATAAAACGCCCACCAAGGAGGTGAAACTGAAACTAATCGACACTCTGCGTTCGGTTACCGAAGGCAAGATCTATGTCGAAATCGAGCGGGCTCGTCTCACCAAGATTCTTGCCGACATCAAGGAGGCCGATGGTGATGTGGCCGGTGCAGCAGCTGTTATGGAAGAGCTACAAGTGGAGACTTACGGCTCGATGGATAAGAGAGAAAAGGTTGAGCTAATATTGGAGCAAATGCGTCTATGCCTGCTAAAGGAAGATTACGTCTCGACGCAAATTATTGCGAAAAAGATTAGCATCAAGTTCTTTGATGATCATACCCAACACGATCTCAAGCTTAAGTTCTATAACCTAATGATCCAACTGAATCGGGATACATCATTTTTGAATACCTCGCGTCACTATCAGGCCATTGCCGAGCCGCCGCGTAAGAAGGCTCCTGTCGTGGCCGCAGCAGAATCAAGTGATGACAAGAAAAAGGATAAGGACAAGGAAGCAGAGCCAACTGAGCCTGCAGCTCCAGAGCCAGAAATCGAATTGACCGATGCCCAAAAGAAGGAACTGACAGAAAAACTCGTCTGCGCCGTTTTGTACTGTGTACTGGCCCCCTATGACAATGAGCAGAGTGACATGATGGCACATTTGTCCAAAAATAAGAAATTGGAGGATGTCCCCGCCTACAAGTAGGTTTCTAAATGGAATATACTTTGTTCTTTTTCGTTTAGTACAAACCCTTCGTTTTCTCAAACAGGGAGATTTTGCGCCTATTTATGTCCAAAGAGCTCATTAATTTCGATACATTCAACGCCGACTTTGGTATGGTGCTAGCCGAGAATGAAATGTTCAAGGATACCACCAAGCATGGCAAAAAGTGCATTAGCGAACTGAAGGATCGTCTGATAGAACACGTAAGCTTATCTTGCCGGATGCACAAAAATGTTAACAATATTAATTCTGACCATTTTCTTTAGAATATACGCATTATTGCCATGTACTATTCAAGACTGCATTTGGCACGTATGAGTGAACTGTTGAATCTGCCTGCCAGTCGGTGTGAGGAATACCTCTCGAAGTTGGCCAACAACGATACAATTCGCGTAAAGATCGACCGTCCGGCAGGCATTATCTATTTCACTACAAAGAAGTCTCCTTCGGATATATTGAACAATTGGGCCACAGATGTCAATCAGCTGATGTCGCTGGTTAACAAGACCTGCCATTTGATAAATAAGGAAGAATGTGTCTACTCGGTCATGTGTGCTGTTGAAGATTAGGATCCTAGTGGAGAATATGTAGCATATAGAGTTATTGTGTTTTCTATTGAAACACCTGTCCCCCATAAAAACTATATATAATACATGCATAACTGTAACTGTATCTGTACTAACCACCAATCAATCAAACATAAATTACAACTACTGATTCGGTTCTTTTTGCAGTTTTTGTATTCATTGAATGAACTACAATAATTAAAACCACAGCATCAAAACCTAATGCTAAATCTATATTGAAGTTTGAATTTCTCTCAACTCAGAAAATTCGATTTCACAATGAACAATCGATAATTGTCGCCTCAACGACCTTTACCAACACTGACACATTTTTTACCAAAGTCACGGACACCCTGTTTGTTGTTTGCTTTGATTTATACCTATATTAATTTATTTTTAAAATGCCGAAAGAGGATTGCAAATATTGGGAGAAATGTTATCAGCGCAATGCTGCACATCTGGAAAAGTATAATCATCCACTTCGCAAGCGGGATGCCGAACAAGAGAACAAAGAAACCGAAGATGGCGTAGCAGATGCAAAAAAACTGGCGCCAAATCAAAAGGAAGAAGATAAAGACAAGGACAAAGCCGAAGTTGTTGAAAGGGAGGAAGGCGCGGCAAATACTAGCGGCACCATTTCCACCCCAGACATGGACGCAGAAAAGACTGAAAATGTGGACAAGGGAAAGTTCGAGACGGAGACAGCGGAACTGCACAAGGAGGCCTTGAATAATATGGCGGGCAAGAATTATATGGAAATCTTGGAAAAGCGTATACGGTTGTCCGTGCAGCAGGAGTATGAAAATCTGTGCAAATCCAATGAGTTCATCCGGCATAAATTTCTAGTGGAAATGCCAGAAGATTTCTACGATTTTTGGAAATTTATCAATACGCTCAAACAAGAGTCGCCGCTGAAGCACATGGAGTCAGTATTTCATCTACAATTGGTTGGTCCATTCGAATTTCTGGCAGGAAACTTTCATCAGGCCAAGATTGGAGAACCTGGCGATTACCTGAGACATTGGCGTTTCTATTATGACCCTCCAGAGTTTCAAACTGTATTCGTGCGTCGCGGTTCAGGCGTCCATTACGGCTATTGGCGGGATGTGCCTCAGGATAAGGAGAAATTATTAATAGCCCGCAATGACATGACACGCGGATGTGAGTTTGAATTCATTGCTGGAAATTTGTTTGATGCATTTCTTTATTACCTTGAGCATGATTTTGCGGGTACACCATTCACCGCCGCCCAGGTGTCCGTTGCAAAGAAGTCCCTGCAAAAGTTTGTTGGCGACAATTCTCTACAGTTGGCAAAACTGGATCAATTGCAGCGCGAGCGTCAGAAAAATGTAGTCGCAAAGACATTCCATCGAGCCGGAATTGTGGTACCCTTTGAACGTAAAACCCAGTTGGGTTATCGCGCTCTGATTGTAAGCGATGCAGAGCTAAAGAAAATCCTGGCATTGTTTGAGCGTAAAGATCTTGCCGACAACGATGGCCACGCCAAGCAGGCCGTTTTGGAGAAGTTGCAGCCAGTGGCCAACGCTGCTAATATAGCCGTTGACGAGTGTGACTTTGGCACTGCTTTAGAATTGGGCATCGATCTCTTCTGCAGCGGTCACAAAGAGCTTCATATGCTGGCCTCTTCGTTGTTGATGCCGGCTTATTCGCTGCTGCAGCGACCCCAATTCATAGCTATTGCCAAGGCCCATATGGATCGACGTAGTCGAGATTTAGATCTCAGCATATTTAAAGTGTTGAATTAGCTCCAGCGATTTGAAATCGATATTTATTGTGCATTTTTTTTTTTGTCACCGCAACCGTTAATAAAATTATTGAAAACCCAGCTGAAAAACGAAATCACATATATAAATATGATGAATCCTTGCGAGCCGGCACATAGCTCGAATTGCACGATAAACCAATCTTCTGTAGCATTTTTAGAACGGGCTGGGCAGCCGTCCCATCCAAAGGCAATTTATCAGTATAGATAACATATGCATTTATTGGAGACTGTTCCTGATCTCGCCAACTAGCAACTGCAATGAATAAGCATTAGCTTGAAATTAAAATAATTAACTACAAATGGACTCACTTCCTGCTGCTACACCAGCTATGAAGTTGGGAGCCTCCAGCTCCTGCACATTCGCCAGATTTGGGCCTACCGATCGGACTATTCCGATTTCATCGACGTATTTGTTAATCTCCTCACTTTTGTAATCAACCTTTGGCTTTAATGTCAAAGTGGTCACTTTTTTTGCCAAACGAGCATAGGGTATCAACAGGTCGGTGAGTTCACCGCTCTTGGTCAGATCATCCTCCAGAATGGCCAACAATTGCAATTTTGATGGTTGCCAATATAAGGCAGAATCCTTAGCGGGAATTCGGCAAATTCTTTTCGTACCCTTCAACAGAGCAGAGCTAGCAAAGTGTGCAATATGAGGACTTTCAATAATGATCATATGCTCACTAGCTATGGGATTAACTGCCTCCGTATCATCGAATTTTAGCTGCAACCTGTTAACAATATTGCATATGATTAAAACGAATAAAGACAATGACTAGTAGAATTGCTCACTTTTCCGCCGGCTCTACATTTTCGAACTCATCCTCTTCGCAATCATCCCAAAAAGCACGCGAAGAAGGTATATTTAGCTCACCGAAACCAGGACAGCTCATTTTTAATAAATGTGAATAAATTTAAGTGTTTGTATTATAATAAAGTTTTGAATGTTGAAATTCTATAAGTGCTGGTCATTTTAAATTTATCGAGTACGATTTCACTTTGGCTACTTCAATTAGAGATGAGTTCGTGTCGAGATGAAAAGCTTTTGGGTCGAAACTAAGCAAATATCACTCATAAGCTCATTAAGGCTCAAGAATATTGCTCCTGTATTGGCAAAAGTAGCATTCGAGCTTGTGTAACTTAAAATAAAGTTTTGAAATTTTATTTCTTGGTAATACCTATATTGTATCAATAATCGTGACACGCGCACAGATCTAGTATTCAAGCTACTTACATCGATTCAAGTTATCGATTATTTTCCGGGCCCCTGGAGTCTCAGTTGGCGTTGCAACAACAATTGATTTTTCGCCGAAATTTGAAAGCATCTAGAAAGCTAAACTACACACGCAACAAAACGTAGAATTGAATTACAGAATTATTAGGCAGCATGACAACCTCACAGCTGGATCAGGTAAGCGAAATTTAAATTAAAATGGTAATTGGACATGCCCATACAAACAATGTGTCGCCATTATGGAAAATCTTCCAATTTAACTGTAATTATAACAATGGCGCATTAAAAATTTTCCACAGAAACGGGCTTTAAACAAACTGAAGCATGACCTGGAACCGTTTCGCACGGCCATAGTGCGCGCCTATGGGCTGCTCACCTGGGAGAAGCAATATTATCCTGGATTGGTCTTTGCCGGCATAAGTGTGATGTACCTGATGCTCTGGTACCTCGACTTGCCCCTAATCACTTTACTCGCGCTGCTTGCTCTAATGACAATGATTCTTGACGTTGTATATCCCACCATCTCACGTTTTCTGTTCAGTGGTGTCAACTGGGATGGTGAGCAAGAGGCCAAATTTGAGGAGGTTTGCAGCCAGATGAATTGCATTAAGACAAACTTGGTTGACTGGTATGAATATCTCTTCAAAGAACGCAAGTCCACTGTGGTAAGTAATTTAATACTCCTATTATTTCCTACTCCCATTCAAATTTGCCCCTTTCCTTTAGTTCATCATTATAATAAGCATGAGTCTCTTGGCTCTTGCCTGGGTTGGAGCGATTATCAACAATCTGTTGCTGATGTATTTGACCACATTGTTCATTGCCATGTGGCCTGGCATCCAGGAAAAAGACGTCTTCAAATCCCTAAAACAGAAGGCTTCCAAGATTGTTGGGAACAAGATGCAGTTCGGCAAAAATAAGATGCAGTAAAAGGAGGACGAAGAAGGGGTTATCCACCACTATTCATACGCATTTGACCAAAAAAAAAAAACAAACATATTCACATTTTTACACTAAGAACTAAGTCATTGTAAACATCAACCACTTGCCATTTATCACACACAAAGTTTTGCGTAATACTAGGAGCAAGTAGAAGAAAGTATTCACCCATTTGTCGTCTAGAGAAACTACCACATCTCCTTTTTATCAATTTAAATCTAAGTTTATGTTCGAAGGGACTCGGAATACCCTTGGAATAGAATGTTTCTCACGCCAGTAGCGAAAGCGCGGCTTAAGACATTTTGTGATTAATTTTGTGAAATTTAATAACCCCCGTAAGATACACAGAATATACTGAATTATATTTAATTAAAATAAATATGAATCTATATGAAAATTAATTATCTGGCACGTCCTGCCCGTGATCGGGATCTGGATCGGGAACGTGCATGTTTACTCTTCTTGGTCTTCTTTTTGTGTTTGCTGATCGATTGTCGGCGATATTCGTCTGAGCTTTCTTCAGAATCGCTTTCCACGTTGCTAGCTTTGCGACGGGATGATTTACTTTTTACCTTTTTCGATTTCTTTTTCTTTGATTTGCTGCTGGATTTGTGTTTTCTCCGTTCATAGGCAGAATCTGAATCACTTTCTGTGGATTCACCTGTATCGTCCGCTTCATCGTCAGAACTCCGCTGTCTATGGTCCTCGCTCTTATACGAC
Source organism: Drosophila paulistorum (assembly GCA_018152135.1). NCBI lineage: Eukaryota > Metazoa > Arthropoda > Insecta > Diptera > Drosophilidae > Drosophila > Drosophila paulistorum. The sequence continues at coordinate 8,005,238 of JAECXG010000805.1, read as the reverse complement.
TTTGTCCCTCGATCCTCTTCGCGGATCGATCTCTTGTCTTCGGTATCTCTTCTATCTGTGCGCTCTTCCGTCCTACTTGCTCTGTATGTTGATGTGCTGGTGCTGGTGCTAGTGCTACTGCCACGGGAATATCCTGTATCTCGTCTCCTTTCGGTGCGATCATCTGCATCTTTGTGCCCTCTATCTGGCCTGTATGGTTTACGTTCCTCCTCTTTGTATCTCCGACGTTCATCGTCTCTACTTAATCGCTGTCTCTGCTCTCGATCCTCATCTCTGTGTGATCTTTTGTCCCGATCTGCGGACTTTTCTCGTTTGACTATTATCTGACCATGTTTGTTTTCCAGTTTCTTAAACTCTTCGTACTTGGCTGTGTCTGAAAATGAATTAAATCAATTACTAACAAACTATCATTTGTTTCGGGTTCAATACATACTTATACATTTGCCATACTGAGAGTATTCTTTGCGCGGAACTGGCTGACAGAGGAACTCATTGAACGCTTCTTTGGCACCACCAATTGCCATTTTAACAATCACCCGGCCGGCATGATCATCAAATCCTTCGACCTGACCGTACTGATCCTTTAGCTTACCACCCAGGATGCGTACATAGGCCTGCTTCTTAATCTCTAGCACTTCATTCTTTTCTGGCTGGACCAATAGAGCCTTTGGCTTAAGGGCCTTGTCTGCTCCTAACCCCATACCCTTTGGCCTCAAAAATGGTGCATCATCCACAACGGGTCCTTGTCCCTTCTTTTTTGGCGGCGGATCCACCCAGCCCATGCCGCGTAGCATGGCCAGGCCAAATTGCTGAATCGGAATGGAATCATAATCATCAAGTGTTGCCTCCTTAGCACCATCCAATGGCAATTCATCTGCTTTCACGGTTGGCAGGACAAGTTTATTCTCTTCAAGACCTTCACTGTTGTTCGCCTGGACAGAAGCTAGTAATTCGCGTGCCGCACGCTGCTCCAGATTATCGCTGTCGTTAACTGTTACCTCTGTAATGGATTGTGGCTCCGAATCATCTGGCTTTTCATCTTCCCCAAGTAGCACAGCTCGCCTTTTCAATAGACTAGCTAGAGCTGTAGATGTTTTTTGATTAGTTACCATCTGTATGACCAGCGGAGCCTCCTCCGGTTTCTCGCCATCGACCAATTTGATTTCCTTGCCCTCCAGGCATTCTATCAACTCCACTTTTTTCGCCTCTTCCTTGGCAGCGGCAATTGAGGCCTTGCCTGGCAGAATATTTGTTTTTTTTGTCACTTTGCTAAAACCAAATGAGATTTTCTTGGCCTCCATTGTTTTGGATACTCAATAAAGGCAAATTATTACAAAAATGCCGCTTAAAAACGTTTATAAACAAAGCAGCAACAGCTGTTGCTTAGTCCGATTTGTAGTATCGATTATTTCAAGTTTGTTATCGATTATTGCCGGTATATTATCGACTATATCGATGTCGAGGGCTCCATAACTAGCATACAAGTTTTTAATTTGTATTTTGCTGCCAATAAGCCAACTATAGGTAAATTAAAGTAGGACTTTAGGACAGAAATAAATAGTAAATACCATAAAGTAGTTTAGTGGTTGCCAGTAACATCAAGTTACGGATTGTAATTAATTTTTGATCGAATCTTCTAGAACCGTGTGTCATCGTTCACATCTAACCTCAATTTGTTCTCAGGCACGAGTTTACATAGAAATAAATTAAACAGCATTAAACATGTTTGGTGGTCAGCAACCCATACTTGTGTTGAGTAAGTAATATAATTCCATTAATAAGGATTCATCACTCATTCAATCTTGTGTCCTTAGGTCAAAACACAAAGAGAGAATCGGGTCGCAAAGTGCAGTTGGAGAATATTCAAGCCGGAAAGGTATGAGTGTGTGTGTGTGACTCACATGTCTGGTGTAGCCGCATCGCAATGAACATGCATTGGGTGGCCATCTGTTGACTGATTTTGAATTTTTACAGGCTATTGCTGATGTGATACGGACATGTTTGGGCCCACAGGCCATGTTGAAAATGCTCATGGACCCCATGGGTGGAATTGTGATGACAAATGATGGCAATGCCATATTGCGTGAGATCACTGTTCAGCATCCGGCGGCCAAGAGCATGATTGAGATTGCTCGCACACAGGACGAGGAGGTGGGCGATGGCACCACTTCGGTCATTGTGTTGGCTGGCGAGATGCTGGCCGCCGCCGAGCCATTCCTTCAACAGCAAATTCATCCGACTGTGATCATTCGTGCTTACCGTGAGGCTCTTGAGGATATTGTTAATCATTTGCAGTCCGACTTGAGCGTTCAATTGGATGTGAAAGATAGGGCCAAGACGGCTGAGGTGGTCAAGGCTTGTGTGGGCACAAAATTCATTGGCAAATGGTCAGATCTGGCTGTCAAGATTGCTTTAGACGCCGTGGAGACAGTCACATTAAATGAGAATGGACGCCTGGAAGTTGATATTAAGCGGTAAGCAAATTGAACCAGCTCCCACCAACCACAGTCCTTTAATTGAGTTTTTTGATTAGCTATGCCAAAGTTGAGAAGATTCCCGGCGGTGCTATTGAAGAGTCCTGTGTCCTCAAGGGTGTTATGATCAACAAGGATGTGACGCATCCTAAGATGAGGCGGTATATCGAGAATCCTCGCATTGTTCTGCTCGATTGTTCCCTGGAATACAAAAAGGGCGAGAGTCAGACCAATGTGGAGATTATTGGCGAGCAGGATTTCACCCGCATGCTGCAGATAGAGGAGGAATTTGTGCAGCGCATCTGTGCCGATATCATTGCTGTCAAACCCGATCTTGTCTTCACGGAGAAGGGTGTCTCGGATTTGGCACAGCACTATTTGCTGAAGGCTGGTATCACAGCCATTCGCCGTCTGCGTAAGACAGATAATTTGCGTATTGCCCGTGCTTGTGGAGCAACCATTGTTAATCGCACCGAAGAGCTAACCGAGAAGGATGTGGGCACTGGAGCTGGCCTCTTTGAGATCAAGAAAATCGGTGATGAGTACTTTACATTCGTTACTCAGTGCAAGGATCCTAAAGCCTGTACTATTTTGCTGCGTGGCGCCAGCAAGGACATTTTAAATGAAACTGAACGCAATCTCCAGGATGCCTTGCATGTGGCCCGCAATCTGGTACTGGAGCCACGTCTAGTGGCTGGCGGTGGTGCCGTGGAAATGGCTGCATCGCAGCTTCTCACACGCAAACAGGTAAAAGGACCGTACACAGCTGTTGCTCACGCTCTGGAGATCATTCCACGCACTCTAGCCCAAAACTGTGGAGCGAATACTATACGCGCCTTAACTGCTCTGCGTGCCAAGCACGCTTCCCACACTGGTGACGGTGTCTGCGCCTGGGGCATAGATGGCGAGTCCGGCGAGATTGTCGACATGAATGTGAAGAACATCTGGGAGCCATTGGCCGTTAAGCTGCAAACGTATAAGACAGCCGTTGAGACGGCCATCCTGTTGCTGCGCATCGATGACATTGTATCCGGTTCCAAGAAGCGAGGCGGCAACGAGCCAACCAATCCCGCTGCCATGGCACAGGGCCAGGAATAGAATTCTTCGATTCGTCTTCAAATACAATGTGTATTATTATTAATCATGCTTAATAATTTTTAATACTTAATTTAACACACATACACACACACACACACAAAGAACAAACATCCTCAAACACCCCAAATGTCTAACATTTTGCCTGGAGACAAGGAAGAAGCGATTCTATCCCTAACCCCATCACAACATAATTTGCTGCATTTGCTCTCATTAAAACTGTACACGAAAAATATCATATTTGAGTTTTATTCCATTGGATTTGTTTCTTTGAATCTTTTCGTAAGAGAAATGTTATGTCTATTGTCGGAGAGGAAACTATCTTCTCTTTGCAGGTCAAAAAGCCGCTCATCCATTAGCTTGAGAACTTCTAGACCTATTGATGTGCACTGCGGCTGCAAATAGCGGGCAAACAGTTCCAGACACTCGGGGTAAGACTGGCTTTCAGGCAGTTGGACATGTTGCCTCAGCCAGGGCAATAATGGAGGCTTGTGCGAGTGCACAATGCTGGGTACGCTGAGGAGTAGTTCGGTTTGCTTTAAGCCTGCTGCTGCTCTGGCATAGTCGTCAATGCCATCGGGGTGACAAGCTAGATAAAGCATTTCATACGGCTGTTTTTGAGTGAGATCCGCTTGGAGAGGCCCAACTAGATTGTGATCACTGTTTAGCTTGTACCAACGCATCGTGTGTAGCAGACTAAGATTCCAGCTAGGCAGCAATTGCTTTTCAAGGTCTGTCTGATGCTGCATGGCATTGGTACACCAAATGGCCACAAGTGTGCGTTTATTGACTAACTGGGACAGCGGGAGAGCGGAGAGTTTTTCATTGTCCAGCATGGCATAGCCGAGATCTTCCTTGGCTCGATTTAGTCGTCGTATATATTTGTTACGCCACGGAGGGTCTAATATAATTATATCATATGAGGGCATAAGTTGTGGCATCAATGCAGCAAGTTGATCCACATTGTGGTTATAAAAACGCGAATCGTCTGGAATAAGATAGCTAATCTCTGCGTTGTCGCTGCTTTTGCGAAATCTCTGAATCCATCCACTCGTGTTGGCTCCGTGAAACGTAGGCATAGCATACGGATCTTCCCAAATTCGTGACAAAGCAATGTCATTTTCATCCTGAGCTCTCTCTGGTTCCGGCAAGATATTGAGGTAGTGGTGGACCGGGTCTTCCTGGGTCAGTTCTGGAACAGATGACACTCGCTTTCGTTTTCTTGGATTTCCCTGTGGTCTAGTCTTTGTGTGGTATTGAAACAATTGTTTCTTCAATTTGCATTTATATTTGATGCCTTCTACTTCAACTAAGCTGCAGCTAAGTGCATCGTTTATTAATTTCCGGTGATCCAGAAAAATTGCATTAGCAACCTTTCCACTTTCCTCGTTATTTTCCTTTGCCGGTAGCCTCTCCATTTGTTTACATTTAAAGATTGGAATTGACGAATCCCCCTTGGTGGCGACCATGCTTTGCAGTGGCACGTGTTGTGGAATTCTAATATTTCCAGTGTTGAGAAACAGTATTCAAACTAAAACTGTTTTACCGCCAAATGAAAAATTTTAAAATATTTGATTATTTTTGTGGTTATTAGTCAAAATTATCAAAACCACAAAAAAAAAAAAAAAAAATAACAACAGCTCCAATACTTTATGAGATTAGTAATTTTTTATTTTTATAGGCAAATTTTATTAATAAGGAATTAATAAGGAATTATTGCGCTCGGCTAAGTGTTTAGAACTATTCAATACATTGTAATAACTAGATGCTTATCAATTTGCTTTAATAATGCCAATTCTGATTCGCTCTCTGATTTCTCTCCATAGCTGATGCTCTAAAGACTCATTTTAAGAATATTCTTAATCTTAGCAGCCAATCACTTTCAGTTTTCCTACCTATTATTCAGTTCAAATCGTGTTCTCGGTCGGTATAGATGGTTAGGCTCAACGATCGTCTTATTTTTTAATAAAAACTGCGTATACATGTACATGAGTTTGTTTGCTGTGTTTATTGATACAATTTAAGCGCCATTAGGTTGTGCGAAAATAATGTCGTCTGGAGGCCTTTTATTGATTGTATTTCTTGGGTATTTCCTATGTTTGCGATTAACTCCAAGTGAGTAAAGTTCAAAATGATAATAAGAGTCATTGCAACTCAAATATACATACAAAGTATTTATACGCATAATTTAAATGCATATACAATATACACATACGTATATTTATGGGTATCTGTATACAAATACAATTGTGTGTGTGCGTGTAACAGTGAAAAACTTGATTTGAGCCGGTTTCAAACGTTCTCAATGGGCTAAGAGAGAGAGAGAGAGAGAGAGAGAGAGAGAGAGAGAGAGAGAGAGAGAGACTCTCACAGCTCTCCAACGTATAACCCGAATCAATTAATAATTTTTCTTTTATGGTTTGACTTTCAGATAAGATGATTTAAGGTAGTCAGAAGCCTCTGATTCTGTTCGGGAGCACCCGTATTCGATTAAGCACATTAACATTATCAATATTCGTATCCTCTCTCTCTCTCTGTGAACAAATAACTATTATAAGTATAGGACGTTTAATTATTACAAGAACATTGTCTTTGAAAGTCCCTAGGCCATGCCAATGCTTTGCGACGGTTTCGTTCCGTACACGTTTAGTAAGACCCGAAGTTCCTTGCTTCCTTGCTTTTCGTTTTCTTTTGGTTAGGACCGAGATGCTCGAATGCATAGACGCAATTAAACTTGAAGGTGCTCTTAAACGCTTGCACACATCCTGATTATTTTACAGCTGCACTGTACAAAACCACGTGCTCCTTTTTGGGATGAGTCCGGTCAAAAATGGAAAGAACGGCTCGGATTAACTTCGTTGGCTAAAAAATTCGTTACTTCCTTGAGTCTGGGTTCTCTTTCCTCCGTTGAAAACTTGTACTTGTCGGCCTACCGCTCAGGGAGCCAGTCCCTAGTAAAATAAATATAAATCAAATAATTATATATATATTTACCCTATGGAGAGCGACACCAAAGTCACCAAAATTTTGGGAATAAATTTATTTATGGGTCGGCGTTGGCCAAAACTTCACAATAAGCGAGGTTATTGAATGCGGAATTAATTTCTGCGCAAACTGCGGCAGTGTTTTATTTATTCCACTGTGCGCCGTTAAGGGATCTTCGTGATTTTGTTGTATCATATCCAGAACTAACGATTTGGGAATCCAAAGCTTCCAGCACAGGTCATCCGCTACACGATCACCGGATGCGTGTTCTGTTTGCCGATAAATGTATTTGTCTATAACCTTGACATGGGGCAGCTGTGATTGCTGTAATTGAATCTTAGCTTTTAAATCTGTATACTCGACAGCGTCGAAGGAGTCTGACGACAGATCGAAACCATTCGCTAAGGTAATAGCTGATATATCATCAGTATGTACTCTGGAAAGCGTCAGGAACTATATTTTGTGAGCCTTTCCTATGCATTATTTTAAATGAGAATCCTTGCAGTTTAAGTGCCCATCACGCCAATCTAGAACTTAAGTCAACTTGCGTCATAACCATTTTAGGGACGCGTGATCTGTAATAATAGAAAATTCTTGACCCTCAATATAAGCTCGAAATTTTTTTACACATAGGACAGTCGCAAGGCATTCTTTTTCCGTTACGGAATAAGCACTTTGACACTGATTTAGTTTTCGTGACATGAAGGCGATTGGCACCTCATTTTCTTCGCTATCTGTTTGCATAAGTACACCTCCCACACCTGTATGACTAACATCACAGTGTATAGAAAAAGGAGCGTTAAAATTGGGGAATATTTTAAACGATCAAATGAATTTTGTGCTTCGTCAGACCAAATGAATTTGCGTTTTTGCTTCAGTGTGTCGGAAATGCGTGCGGGAATACCAGCATAATTTGTATACTCTTGCAAAAAGGGTATATTGATCTTGGTCAGAAGTGTGCAACACATAGAAGGAAGCATCTCCGACCATATAAAGTATATATATTCTTGATCAACACGACGAGACGAGTTCAAATAGCCATGTCCGTCCGTCCTTGCGTCTGGATCGACGCGAACTCCTCCTAGACCGTTAGAGCTACAGAGCTGCAGGGGTTGTATATCTCGGATTTAGCCGGATCGGACCACTATATCATATAGCTCCCATACAAACGGCAAAGTCACGAACAGTGACTTTTCTCAATAACTTCGTTATTTTCTAAGCTATTATCGTGATATTTAATATTAGTCTATTACACCTATAAACAACTGTGCCAAATTTCATCAAGATCGGGTGACTTTATCATATAGCTCCCATAGGAACGATCGTTTGAAAACAGTGACTTTTATCAATAACTTCGATACTTTTGACGCAATTGATTTCAAATTAAACATTTGTTAGTTTAATATATCTGTTAATGACTGTGCCGAATTTGATAAAGATCGTATGACTATATCATATAGCTCCCATAGGAACGATCGGTTGAAAACAGTGACTTTGATCAATCACTTCGTTGTTTCATATGCTAAGATTGCGGGCCGTTTTTACGCAGACATTAGACTTTTTAGATAAAACGTTTTTACACTTTGATGGCTATGGGTAAGGAAAGAGTTACCAAAACAGTTGCAAGGGTATACAAACTTCGACGCGGTCGAAGTTAACCCCGGCCCTCTAGTTTATAAACTGCGTTTGACAATCGGAAGGGCATCACAGTACACTGATAGAGAGTTCTTCCTGGTATGGTAAAGGTCGTTTTCTCTCGGGCGCTGGCGGCTAGCGGTATTTTCCAATAAGCATCCTTTAGATCAATACTTGAAATAAATTCTGCTTTCGGTAGCCGATTAAGAATGCCGTCAATTAAAGGCATAGGATAAGCATTTTTAATCGTGACTTCATTAAGTTTTCGACTGTCAATACATAATCGAACTTTTCCTGGTTTGCGCACCAGTATAACAGGTGATGACCACGGGCAATTTGATTCTATTACCCCAAGGGCAAGCATACGATCTATCTCTTGGTACATTAATTTTTCTATGGTCGGAGATACAGCATAGTGCCGCTGCTTGGTCGCTTTTACCTTTTTTACCGTCTTAAGAGGCAGCAATTCGTTGGCCAATTCTGCTGCCAAATTCCCCCCTACACAACTAATTGCCGCTCCAATGTCCATAAGACCCTTTAATTCTCTTCCAAAGAGGTTCACACCTGCGTACGGCCGCCAATCAAGGGAATCATCTATCATTGAAGCTAAAACCTCCATTTTCTCTAATTTATGTTTTTTTCTATATTGAATTAAATGCTTAATTCCCCGCATCTTTTTCGTATTTGCACCTAGTGGATATTGAAACTCTCGCAGGTGCATAGGAATAGTTGGGAGCTGCGAAAAAGTTGGTAGTGAGGAAACCACCGAGGATACAACAAGCTATGTTAATAGCAGCTATTTCTACCTCGGTATCTATATCCGGGTCGTTTTCTAATTCTACATTGGTAGCCGAAAATTCTAATTCATGAACTTGCCGTTTCGGGGCTGCTCTAGGCATGGTTGTCGTCACCGACTTATTTACCGATTGCATAAATCGTTCACAACGTGGCGCAAATGCGAAGCCGACATTATTGGCACGTACAATATCTCATGTTGAATTTCTTGTAGTAAATTTGCCTTCAGACCATCTAACAATGCAGACTCTGTCAATGGGACGGCTAGTCTATCGCCCAGTGTTAGTATAGCGTCGTAAAAAACATTAAAGGATTCATTTGGACGTTGTTTTCGCTGAAACATGGCCGTGCGAATTTCTAGATCGGTTCTTCCGTCTTGAAACTGTGCTTTTAGTGGAACGCTCCGGTGAAACCTCATTGTCTTTCTCCCGAGATGTTGTAGATTCATTTGGGTAAGACCTTCGGAAAGGGCTCGTGCTATTACTTGATCTATGCTTGCTTGCGATGCCGGCAGGTCGGATGGCTCTAGCGTGTCGGCCTGTGGTTCCATTTCTGGATTAGCCTCAGTTGATCCCGCTACGGTACGTGATGATCTCAAGTTCCGCATGTCGCCGCCGCCTGCTAACAGTAACTCGTCCGCCAAAGTAGTAACGTTGGACTGTACGGAAGCACGACACACTGGACACACTGATTAAGCTCCTTCGCGAAGCGAAAAGCAATTAATGTGAAACGAATGATTGCAGGGGGTGGTTATCCACTCCGCGTTGAAGTCCAACTCCCGTACACAAATGCCACAGCTTCTACTAATTTCTTCAGAACTGTCCATGAATTCATGCCCCCCAAAAAACGGACTTTTCTTTGTTCAAATCCACCTGTGAAAAAAACGGATTAAACTATGAACGCCATTTTTACAGTTCATGATCCAAATACAATAACCAACAAATTACAGAAAAAAGTATTGCATTAAATTATTTAGAAGCCGAAAAAATCAGCACTAAAGTCAAAAAAAAAAAACGTTCTAAATTCGTGACCGCCACTGTAACTTACTGTCACTTCGATTGAAATATTCTTATTATGGTAGTTTTTGCGACCTTTGTGTTGTTATCTTAAGATTTTATCAGGCTTCAGGTCATTTGTTCCAAATAAAGATATATTTACTATTTCGATAAATAAAGCTTTTGGTATCCTTGTGTGTTCCTGTATTTTAGTCCATTTGTTCCTGATTGTGTCCAATGCTAAATCCGTTGGTATGTAAAATTCTGCATCCAAGAGAATAGATATTTTATCTGTAAGGACCAAACATTCATACAATTAAAAGGAATTCCGATGGGATCTGCAGCCTCACCTGTCATTGCGGACATCGTTATGGAAAATCTTCTGGACACTACCATGGATAAACTAACCAGACCACCAAGATTATTGACGAAATATGTAGATGATATTTTTTCAATAATACACCAAGATGACATTGATAAACACTGGACACCCTAAATTCATTTGACAGAAATATTAAATTCACTATGGAGCTGAAAGACAATGGAAAACTGGCGTATTTGAACTCTATGATAATCAGAGGAGAAAACGAATTAAATTCAGGACGAATCACCAATTTCAACTCAAAACACCCTAAGAAGATGATAATAAATACAGCAAGGAGCTGTATCCAACGGATGCTAAACATTTCGGATAAAATATACCATGAAGAAACGAAGAAGGAAAAAATAAATATTTTAAAGGACAACGATTTTCCGGATAACGTAATCAAGACATTATTCAAAAAACGTAAATCCCACATTGACAAAACTAAGAATGAGAAAACCTACTTATCTGTCACTTATGTACCTAAATTATCAGAAAGACTATCACATTCGGAATGTTATGACAAAGATGGAATAAAAATAGCCCATAAGCCTGACAATACCCTCAAACAAAACAAAATCCAAGATAGAGATGACAAATAGAAGCAATGTAATATACAAAATTCGCAATGGACAAGGTAAGATACCGTGCAATAAGATATACATAGGGACGACCAAATCGAAATTAAAAACTAGGATTTCCCAACACAATGAGACATTATACAGACACACCAAAAACAGCACTAATGACACACTGTGCAACTAGTGGCCATGCACCGAATTTCGAAGAGACAACAATATTATATGAAGACCGGCACTACAACAAAAGGTTTACCATGGAGATGCTACATATCATCAATACTCCGAGCGCCACACGACTTAACTTTAAGACTGATACTGACAACTGCGCTCACATATACAGACATTTACTTGACAGAATTAGTTCTTAACTCCACGTCGAACGTCAAATAACGTACATATGTTACAAGATTGTTAAATATCACATAACCGCTGCGCAACCGAAATATATCGGAGAAAAAATAAATTAAAAACTACGTTTTATTTTTATTTGGAACAAATGACCTGAAGCCTGATAAAATCTGAAGATATTCTTATTATTGTTGTACATCTAAATATATATGAAACTTTTTTATATCAAACTGGGTATAATGCAATATTATGGTAAATCAGCAAAATTCATCTAAAACCGGGAAACCATACAACCATGTCTGTAAAAGTCAAAAGTCAGCCTAACTGGTCACTAGATACTACAAAATAGATAGTTGGAAAAAAATAGACGAAGCACATACGAGGAAAGAAATTTTTGTTTCGCATTGCGCTGCTTGGCCAGTCTTGCAGCTAAGTGGTAGCTCAATGCCACATTACTTGTCCAATGCAGATGTCATAAGAATTCAAAAATTTATTCCGGGCAGTCGGTAGCGTTTATCCACCAAAGCTGGATCCAAGTAACAAACCTCTCATTCTTTATAAGACAAGACAAAAGGGTGCAGTTTGAAGACCGACATATCATTTGAGTCCCTTCCGACGGTAGCAATTGGCCACTAATTCGCCGTTCAGGGACGTACAATATTTGGCGGTTTTTTCAAACGGGGATTGTTAAGTCAATGACCAGCGTTTCTTAGTCAGTGCGGGTATTTAAGTAATTTAAGTATTTAGTATTTAATTCCAATCACTACTAACACTGCTCACTATAAATTCACAGAAGAAATGGGATTCTAATCGATAGCATATACCCAGCGGTTCTGATAACACGACTAGCGTAAGAAAATTAATATCTGGTTGGGGCAGCCGAATCAGGCCCACGTTGGGCGCCAAAAATGTTATCATGTCTATAGCATGTAACGTTGAATCTCACAAGGAGTGTTAAGCCGATGTTCGTTCATAGTGCTGGCCGAGTACGCGATAGGTTCGGCTAGGGTCAGGTCGGCTGGGAGTGGGTTACACGATAGAGATTACACGATTACTCAAATATTTAGACCGCCGATTTGTGTAATTTTGTTTTCTCTAGCTAATGCCGCATGTAGTACTCTTCAATTCGAGTGTGACAATGGCAGCTGCATCTCAAAATTTGACATCTGCGATGGAGTCAAAAATTGCCCCGATGGATCGGATGAGACAGCCATGACCTGTGTCAATCAGCGTCAGCACTGCTCCAAACCTTATTTCCAATGTAGTTATGGAGCTTGCGTCATTGGCACAGCGGGATGCAATGCCCAGGAGGAATGTGCCGATGGGTCGGATGAAACAGTTTTACGTTGCGGCAACGAGGATGATATACGTGAATTCGATCGGCGGTTGCAGGGCAACTGCCAGTAAGTATGAGTTTGGCTTTCAGGTGGGATTGATACTGACTAATCCGCTTTGGAAATGTTTCAGGAGCAATGAAATAAAATGTCCATCTGGCATTTGCATTGACAAGAACAAATCACTCTGCGATGGCAAGGACGACTGCGGTGATGGCACGGGATTCGATGAGTCCGTTGCCCTGTGCGGACACACCGATTGTCCGGGATATAGTTTCAAGTGCGGCACTGGTGGTTGCATTTCGGGTTCATTGAGTTGTGATGGTAAACCCGATTGTTTTGATGGCTCTGACGAGGCACCACTGCTCTGCAATACCACAAGAAGTATGACATCTGCTCCACCAGTTGTAACCATAGAGCAAGTTGGCTGTCCCTTGCCTCTAGGCGATGAGCGTCCCATTCTAAAGGATCACATTGGAAGACTTTTAACCCCGCCAATTAACAAAGTGACGGTTCACTTTAGTTGTGAGTCTGGTTTTACCCTGGAAGGCCAGGAATCCAGTCATTGTGCCAATAGAATGTGGAGTGTGGCTCCACCCAAATGTGTGAGTAAGTATATAGTCGTCTGGTGAACCGGACCCACCAGAAAACTAACTAGTTTACTTTATTCACTACAGAATATTGCGACTCGAAGGGCAAGTTTGATGGCTATTCCACAAAGGCAACTTGCACCAAGGATGGCCAGCTGGTGGACTGCAATAAACGTTATCATCCGCCTGGTACTGAGGTGAAATTTGTCTGTGCCACAGGTTTCCGATCATTACTGAAGACCACTCTTCCTGATATGAAATGCATGTGGGGTGGCTATTGGAATCGTGATCGCGAACGTTGCGAACAGGAATGTGGAGAGATTGCCACCCCGACCAAGAGTTTCTCGGCCTTTGGCTATAGTGTCAACAACACTGTGGTACCCTGGCACGTGGGAATCTATGCGTGGCATAATGAAAAGGACTACAATTTCATTTGTGGTGGTTCACTCCTTACACCGGATCTGGTTATCACAGCAGCTCATTGTGTCTTTGACGAGGCGGCCAGGCATATTTATAGCTTCTCAACATTCCGAGTGATTGCTGCAAAGTTTTACAGAAATTACAAAAATGTTACGGACGAAGAACGACGAGTTGATGTCCAGAATATCATAGTGGCACAGTAAGTTTAAGTCGTCAAACTCCCAAGCGGTATGAAAGTATTAATTTTGGCTTCATGTTTTATTTAGAGGCTATCAAGGTAGTTCAGATAATTTTTACAATGACTTGGCACTGATGATTCTAGAGAAGCCATTTGAGCTTAGCAATGTAATACGACCAATCTGTGTGAAATTTTCACTCTATGCGGAGAAGGAATCCATTAATAACGATGTACAGGGAAAATTCGCTGGATGGAATATAGCCGATAAACGTGAATTGCAATTTGTTCCAGCGCTTTCGAAAATGAATTCTGTGTGCCGTGACAATATCAAGGATATCAGATCCGATAAGTTTTGCATATTCACCCAGGGCAAATCGTTGGCCTGCCAGGGTGATAGTGGTGGTGGATTTACGGCGGAACGTCAATATACGGAGAACTCTCAAGTAACCTATCGTCATTTTCTATACGGTGTGATCAGCAATGCACCGAATGCTGATCAATGTGCTCACAGTCTGACAGTTTTGACCAATATACAACATTTTGAGTTAATGATCAATAGGGAATATCAATTAAGTGTTGACGGCAGGTCCTAAGTTTAATTAATATACGGATTAGATATATACCAGAATAGTGCTAGTCGTACTCACTATGTTTATGTGACTTCTATGTAATTTCGTAAAATATAGTTATAGTAATTTTAATTTTTTGTTTTTGCCGATTCACGTATATTGAATTTTGGTACGCGATCCTTCTTGGCCAATATGCGATTGGAATTATCTTCAATATTAATGGTACTTATGATCAGATTAACACGACGCTCGATAACGCCAATAAACAACTTTACATTGTGCACAGTCAAAAAGGTCTTGGAGCTAAGCACATTAAGAATGGGAGCATTATCGCATGCCAATTGTCTGGAAGATTAAAAAACTTGACATTTTATACTATTTCAAATCTTAATTAGTAGTAATTCTCACCTGAAAATATCCTCTATTCCCTTGAGTAATTGCTGCAATCGTAGGCTTAGATTTTGCTTTTTTTCACCTGTCTCTTTAGCTAATTGTTCGATGCGCAAACGTTCAGCACTTAAATAATCCAATGCTTCGGTTTTCAATTTTAATTCTTTTTCAGTTTGCTCCGACTTTTGACGTTCTGTAAAAAGTAAAATTTAAATTTTAAAAAACGAAATGACAGGGTATTAGGAACTTACCAATTTCCTCTTGTAATTCTTGGGTGGAATCATTGAGAACTTCTACTTCATGACTCAGTTCATTGACATAGTTGAAAAGAGCAAAATTTTCATCCTCCTGCCGCTTGAATTGGGCAACCAAACGCTCTGCGTCGTCTTCGCCATACAATTGCTTAATTTTCTCAATAATCTCCTTGTACTCGAATAGCTGACGCTCGAAAGTCTCTTTTTGATTCTGTTTCTTGTCCAATTCACGCTGCTCCAACTCTGGATTCGTACGCTTTTGGCCTTTAATATCAAAGAATTTCTGCAATTTGGCATCATGTTCCAGGCGTCTTTGCATCTCTCGCATTTCCTGAATATGCATCACTTTATCATTCTCATTACGATCCTTGAGGACTGAGAGCTTGTTGCACAATTCCTCACGCTGATCAAAGGCCAGCGTGGATTGATCAATTAAATCCATTATAAACTTTTTTCCCTCATTAAATT
The DNA here is from genome assembly GCA_018152135.1 of Drosophila paulistorum. Classification (NCBI taxonomy): domain Eukaryota; kingdom Metazoa; phylum Arthropoda; class Insecta; order Diptera; family Drosophilidae; genus Drosophila; species Drosophila paulistorum. Next base: position 7,989,763 of record JAECXG010000805.1, on the reverse strand, counting down.
GTGTCACCATGGATTGCCACATATCATTGAAATTGGCTCTAATCATGAGAAAGAATATCAAGTAAACTATATTTGAAAGGTATAGCATGTTAAGGCTCACCGATCTTGTAGCATATGATTAATTTGATCACGCATTTTGCTATTCTCCGTCAAAACATCGCTGCATTTCTTGTTGACCACATCCAGACGATTCTCCAATTTGACCACACTCTTTTGAACCTTGCAAATGGTGTCCTTGTAGCAATTGTCGGGCACTTCATTGCGACGCAATGCATCGATTTCCTTTTCCATTTTCCTAATATGTCCTTCCAGTTCCCATAGATTTGTTCGCTCATTTTGTAGTACACGTTGCAAGTCGGTTTGTTGCCTCTGCAAAGTTCCCAAATGTTTCTCCTTCTGCAAGGATTTTAGAGAGTTTTAAACGCAATTTACCAATTGAAGTTTACACCCACATTGGTATTTTTCCTGGCGTGTGTACCACCCTCTAGTGTCTTGATTTCCTCCTTTAAGGTCTGGTGCTCCACCTGAAGCACATTAATCATATGGTTTTGCTTCTTTAGGCGCTTAGCTTTCTCTTCAAGCAGCCCTCGTAAATCCAATTGAAGCGACCGATGCTGACGCTGAAGACGCAGTAGCTCGGCGGTGGCTAATTGGTCCAATTCACTTTGATCCGCCATAATTATTATGTTGTTTTCGGCAAGAGCATCAAGTCAAGACCATTTCCTTTGTTAAGCTTTTGTAACAATTTTATTATTAGCGTTTTGTTGCCTAGAAACCGTTGTCATCCGCTTTGCTCTTTTTAAGTATTTGCCACAAAAAATCGTATATTTCTCTAAAAGTGGAAGTAATAAGGATAAATAACACAACTTTTATTAAAAATTACATTTACCTTTAAGAATTCAACTTGGTTTCATCTAATTATGAGATGAACTTTATTAAGATCGGAACTGGTCTGTCGATTTCCTTGTGATTTAAATTCTTGGAATTCTTGGAATGCTTATTACAGCCTTACTTATACCGATAAATTAAGATGAGGTTTCGAAACTGTTGCATACTTTTCGAGGTCAGGTTTATTTGCTTTGGCAACTTCTCTTTCACTTCTGCTTTTGTTTTACTATAAGTTTATCAACATCGTCATTGAAAACACAATAGGAGCGTATTAATAAATCCAGTCTATAACAAAGCAAACCAAATTAGTGGATATGTGTGCTTTAGTCATGAATCTAAGTAATTTATTAAGAAGTTCTATAATTACATCTGCAGCCATGAACTCGTCCTTCGTTGACATTAGATTCGAATATAAGATGGCCCTTTTGGAGCCATCGAGCGCCACAGCTATGAGGGTCAGCATTTTGGTACTATCGCCGGTCCTAGCTTTTTTGGCTGACGTCCCGGCTTCTTCGTCACCCTCTCCGGGATTAAGTTGAACCTGTAATTGCAAATAATCATAATAAATAATAAGTCCAAATAATAATAATATTTTCGTTTACATACCATTGAGGGCAAAAACAGCTCATCGATGGATATGAAGAAAGCCTGGCTTTTGAACATTTCAAGCGAATTGAAACTTTCCAGAAATCGCTCATTCACATTCATTTGGAATTCGTTTGCGTACTCTTGGAATTGCAAAATTCCCTCCCGAATTTCGGAATCCTAATTTCTTTTGAATACCGAAATTTCACAAGGAATTACGTTGAATTTTAAGCTTGCCATTTTTGTTTATATTTCAATTGTGTTTTTCCTCTACACTCTTTTATCAATTTCAAAAAACCCGACTTTTACCTCCATTCAAATTTTCTCCCATCTCTAATCTGCCATCTCGCTTTTTGGGCGAAGAAGAATGCAAAGCAAATTGGCCGTCCACAGCTGCTAAGGAAAAACAAAAGGAAACGAGGAGGTCCACGGTTTTCAACAGTTTTAAGGCAATTGGAATAGAATTCAAAAATTTCGCGCCACAGGCATTTATGGAAAAATAGTTTTTTTGGTTTTCTTTTCATTTTTATATATTTCTAATTTTTATGCTTTTAGATTTTTATCGTAAAATTGAAATTGTGAAAATTCAAAGTTTCTATTGAATTTTTCCCATAAATAACAATTTGTGAAATTTCCCTTATGCAATTAAACGCAATATTTATACTTTGTTTTGTTTAACAAGCCATTAAACAAAAACAAAAAAAAAAAAATGAAATTTATATTTAAAAGGTCAATAATAACAGATTTTTTCGTATTTGTTCTGTTAGACTCATTCTGGAAAAATCGGAATAAATTTTTAATAATAAAATTTTAATAATAAATAAATTTTTTTTTTTTTTAAAACAACGCCTTGAGTTCAAATAGCCATGTCCGTCCGTCCGTCGTTTGCCCTTAAGGTCCTGAGCAGCTGATTCGATCTAGTCATGTCACAAATCCTTCCTATATTTATCACCCAATGTACTTATTGCCAAAAACTTGGTACATGGTATACCGAAGTCGACGCAATGACTAACTACATTAATAATAATCAAGTTATTTACTAAAGGTAAAAGTTTGACTTCGTATGTAAGTAAATAAGAAACTTTTTATTTCTACATCATTAACGGCTGCGTTATAGAACTATGGTCATTGTTAGTTCTCAGTCATGAATCTAAACAGTCAGTCTCTCAACCTGAGTATCGGAATCTTTGCTGAACTTGTGACGGCATTCATTTTTCCGAGGAATTTCAATACAATATTCTACTATGCTCCGAATGCCACTAGAGATTGCCACATGGAAAAAGTTCTAGAAAAGGGTATTCCTGTTCTGATTTGGCATTCGAGGAGCATTGTCCACTTGCAGAGCTTTATTAGCGAAGAACTCCTTGTGATGGCTTGCTTGCAGGCTCTGCAATGGAGAAGCGAGCTTCAAGGATTGGCCCAAAGCCTGACCTTTTTACGGCAAGCAAGAATACTTATTGAAATGGACACAAGTCATAATAACGATTTGGCCAATTCGATGTTAACATACTGCCGACAACAGGACATGATAAATGCGAATATGATTTTCAGCGATTTTGCCGAAAATCGTATAGTATATATCTATGAGGCCTTTCCCAGTTTCGCAATGAAAAAGCAAGAGTTTATAGCAAATACCACATGGCTATATCCAAACAAAATGCTCGATTTAAAAGGATATGAACTACGCACTCTACCAGATCTCTCTGAGCCCAACACAATACTCTATCACGATGCTAATGGACAACCTCGACTGCTCGGCTATGTCTGGGACATGGTGAAGGAGTACGCTCGCAATCATAATGCTCGACTTAAGTTAATCTTCAAACCAGTGGAGGGCAAAACCTTGACTCATATTCAATTGATGGATTTAGCACGGGATCGCAGCTTAGATATTGCAGCCAGTGTGCAACCCATGACATTGCGTTATCAAGATCGAACTTCGCAATATGCCTATCCGGTGCACTGCTCAAGTTGGTGTACAATGATTCCCATGGAACAGGACATTGAAATACGAGATCTGTACGCTTGGACAGTGCCCGTGCAGACCATGATTTTTCTTGGTTTCATCGTCATGATCCATCAATTGCTTCAGAATCGTTGGCTACGTCTCAGGCGTCTACAGGCAATCGGTTGGTTGGTGTTGGCTGCTTTGCTGTCAGTCAACTTTAAGGGAAGAATAGTTGGTCTATTTGTAGTGCCTCCGTTGGAGTCGCCTATTGACAGTTTTCAGGCCATGGCAAATTCCAAGGTTCGCATTTTTGGCAATCGTGCCGAGTATAACTCTTATGATTTCGATATGCGTACCAAATTCTCCACTGTATTCCGGCTAAGCGATTCCCCATCCGAACTCATCCGACTACGGAACTCTTTGAACATCTCGTATGCCTACACTGTCACTCACACCAAATGGCAGCTATACGCAGAACAACAAGCCCATAGCTCACGGCCCTTGTTTCGATACTCTACGGATCTCTGTTACTATGAAATGACACCATTTGCTCTGGTCATTCCGGAAAATTCCCCACATCGTGCGCCTTTGCATAGTTTCACACTTGCTGTGGTCGAATCTGGTTTGTTTGATCATTGGGTGGCCAAAAGTTTTTACTATATGGTCGAAGCCGGTCGACTACATATGAAAGATCTGTTCTCCGAAAGGCAGACCCATGCCATAGCACTTAATGATCTAATCTACGTTCTTCAGACATATCTAGTGGGCATGGCATTAAGTGTAGTCTTGTTTCTCATTGAAATTGGTGCCAGCTGGGCATTAGTAAATTTCTAACTTTTTGATGAATTTTCATTGATTGTTTCTTAACACAAGGCCTAATAAAGCAATCCAAATGTAGAATAACAAATGCAAATTGAATATCTAGTAATAAGATACTTGGTCTTTATATATATTTTTATACCCTTGCAAAAAGGGTATATTAATTTTGGTCAGAAGTGTGCAACGCATAGAAGGAAGCATCTCCGACCATATAAAGTATATATATTCTTGATCAGCATGATGAGACGAGTTCAAATAGCCATGTCCGTCCGTCCGTCTGGATCGACGCGAACTCCTCCTAGACCGTTAGAGAGCTGAAATTTTGCATGTAGGCTTGTGTATACTGCGCAGTTTGTATATCTCGGATTCAGCCGGATCGGACCACTATATCATATAGCTCCCATACAAACGGCAAAGACACGAACAGTGACTTTTCTCAATAATTTCGTTATTTTCTAAGCTGTTGTTGAAATTAAATATTGGCCAGTCTATTACATCTATAAACCACTGTGCCAAATTTGATCAAGATCGGGTGACTATATCATATAGCTCCCATAGGAACGATCGTTCAGAAACAGTGACTTTTGTCAATAACTTCGTTACTTTTGATGCGATTGCTATAAAAATGTAGCATTTATTAGTTTATTATATCTGTTAATGACTATGCCGAATTTGATAAAGATCGGGTGATTATATCATATAACTCCCATAGGAACGATCGGTGGAAAACAGTGACTTTGATCAATAACTTCGTTATTTCCTATGCTAAGATTGTAAGGAAAGAGAGAGACATTAAATTATTTGTCTATTGTGTGAAGCGAGTTAATCGAACAGAAAACAAAAACGAATGAAACATGTATTTTACAAAAGAGGTGCAGAATTACGGCCAACATTTTAAGAGTTGTAGTAATTGAGTGTTCAATGATAAAAATTGCGGATATGAGCAAGAATCTATCGATTTATTGTAACCCTGCATCATTTTCAAATTTGCGCCCGTGCTTAGAGCTGACACTTTAAAGTTATCGATAGGCAATCGCTCTCTATTACTCGCACCCTTAGGACTATTACTCGCAGTTTGACCCTTAGGACTGTTACTCTCACCCTTACGACTATTACTCGCACCCTAAGGACTTTTACACTCACCCTTAGGACTTTTACTCTCTCTCCCACTATCGATAAGACAGAAAATCAAATTAAACTATTTGAAAAAGTAATAAGTCAGTTATCAAGGAAAAAATACATATCCACACTAAATATATTTTGCACCGATAAATTTTTATGCTATTTTGGAAAGAATAAACAGAATAATTTTAAGTTTACTATGGAATATTTTTACTGCACTTTAATTAATGATTTAAAAACGTTGGTTTTTGTTATTTTAAATTGTTTTATTTACCACATTCTCACTGGTTGTTGGTTTTTTGTATTTGTTTTTTTTTATAGTACGTATATTTTATATTGATAATTTACAACTTACACAGCTAACATAGAATGGCTTTAAATTATTGTTACATAGAGTTTAAATATACTATATAAACGGGTCTTGATTTTTATTTATTTGCATTTTTTATTTACTGAAAAGTGAGCCTGAGAGATGCGGCGACTTCTGAAGTAGTGGATGATGAATGGGCCGGGGCGGGTAAAAAGGTTTAGGCAAATGATGATATAGAAATTCTAGAGTAGAAAAATGGAACTGCAAAATATAATCTTTGTTAGGTAAAATGATGGAAATGTAATTACGTACATACATATATATATATAGAGATTGGTTGTTGTTGCTGGACATATTTAGTAGTCCGATATGAAATCGGACAACATGTTGGATAGTAAAAAGTAAAAGCCACATGAAAATGTACAATATATATTAATGTAGTAGCGTTTTTGTTTATAAATATGTATGAATGTTTTTATGGTATTGTATGTGGTTTTTGTTTTGTTTTTTAGTAGGTAGGTAAGTGTGTGGTAGTTGTATGTATGTACTATTTGTGATTAGTTTCCAATCACGATGCCAGCACACTCCATTTCAATATGGATTTTACGTATATCTTTTGTTGCTACAATAATTCACATTGAAATCTTAAATATTGTAAGGGTTTAGCATCTATTCTGGTTTTTGTTTTTTGCGGGATTTGCGTTGGCATTGGGGTCGGGATTTATACTCGGCCACGCCTCCTCTACACATAGGGTTTACGTATATAGTATAGTTGTATTTACGTATATCTGTTTCCATTCGCATTTAAAATCTATAACGTTTGACTTAATAACTACTTATTTTTATCTGTTTCGTCTGCCAGATATTTATCCCACTTATTGTTGTCCATTTATACTCGATCTCGATTTATTTCACTTGCTTGTTTTTACTCTTTTAGTTTATTATTAATCTTTCATAAATTCATGTAAATACATAAATATATTTATATGTATATATATATAGATTTGTATATATATATATGTATATATATTTGAATCTTAAGGGCTAATTACGTATACATCTTGTGAAGGTATTTGCATTTGCAAAACGAATATTTGGATAACCCTTAACTTGAATAAGTTCAATTGAACTGCGGTGAATCATATATATATCCACTCATTCTCTGGATGTACAGTTAGATATACATATACACTATATTTATCGTGTGTGTGTGTGTGTGTGTGGGTAGATGGGTTAGCTTCGAGCACAGCTCGTTGCATTCTTCTCTCCCACTAAACTTAGTATACATATGTTGAAGTTGGTATTGGTATCATCGGTATCAATAGCTCTATATATCATTGTATATATAGTACAACTAACGATCAATTAACGAAACGAGATCAAAAGCAATTTCGCATGCACAAGGGCAACTAACAGTACCCAGCCTAGGTCTGTCTGTGTGTGTGTGTGTGTGTGTGTGTGTGTGTGTGTGTGTGTGAAACTAAATCATATTTAGAAAGGTTGAGAGATTGAATTAGGAGAAAACAAATGAAAATCCACACGACACGAGAGACAACAACAATAATTGCAACTAAAATAATAACACAATAATTTAATTCGTTTTTTTTCTTGCTTTTTTTTTTGATTTTTATAGATTTTTTCAAAACCAATAATTTATTCGATTCGCCAAGGCGAATGTTTGTATTTTCTTTGTTGTTTCTTGTTGTTGTAGTTGTAGTAAGATAATCTCATTAACGCTTTTCATTAAACTAAACATAATAAAATTAGGCTTTAATTTAATTTAAAAATTTAAAGAAAACATTAAACATTACTTAAAAGGAAAACAGCTTCACTTCGAAAAGTTTAAATTTCGCTTAGCAGAGCAGGAAAACTAAACAAATTTGATTTAAAAATTAAAAACAGAGTTAACTAAAATTGCATTAATTTATAATTTATAAGCAAAAAGATCTATACACATTTGTTTTTGTTTTAGTTTATCATTTACCAATCTAATTAATATATTCAATTTGTTTTGTTTTGTTGTTGTAATATTTAGTATTACTTTGCTAACAAATTCTATTTAGATTAAAGTTAATTTTTTTCAATAGATCTCTCTTTTTGGGTTTTACTTTAGTTAGTTTCTCAAATTTTTCATTATTAAGTATTTCGAATTTTTAATTGGTTTAAAAACACGTTAATTAAAAATTCATATCAACAGAATTTCAATATTTATTTATTTTGTATCATTCTGTATCTCAACATTTTGTTATTTTTTGTTTTATTTTGGGATTCAGAGTATTAATTCTTGCGAAAAATAATAATTTAAACAAATAGCAGTAAGCAACAAAGAAGGCGGATTTCGGGGGGCGGGAAGGGTATACATATTTTATAGTTTTCTCGTTTTTGTTTTAAACATAAATAAATCTTACTTTTGCGAATGATTTGTAAATAATTTGTTTTTTTTTTTTTAAATCTTTGTTTTTCGGTTTCGTTTTTTTCTTTTTTGTGGCAATTAAATTTAGTTTGTATTTTAGATTTATTTAATTAGTTAATGCATTTAAGTTAAGTTTTTGTCTCGCACTGTTTTACACTACCATTTTATTTACTTATTACTTAAACTATTGTATTACATTTGTTCAATTTACGTATTTTTGTTTTCTGCATTCTCAAGACTTTACTCAAAACATTTCTCCAAAAGTTGTTCGCTTAGTAGCAAGTTGCAAGTTTAGTTTATAGCTTAGTTTTAGTTGCTCTATTCGCACAATAACCGCACAATATGCTCCTTTTTATTTTGTTTTTGTTGTATTATTAATTATAATTCATTTAAGTAAATAGTTAGTTCATTTGTTACAATATGTGTGGGTGTGGGTTTGCAATTTCATTCTAGTTCTGATCTAAATGACCGCCCTGGACAGCTGCCGCCGCTGCTGCTGCTGCCGCTGCCTTTTGCGCTTGAGCCTGTTTCTCCTGCTCGTTGAGCTCCTTGATCGCCTGGATTTCCTTTTTCAATTTCATCCGCCGATTCTGGAACCAGATTTTAATCTGTCTCTCTGTAAGGCAGAGTGCATGCGCCATTTCGATTCTCCGTCTACGTGTCAGATAGTGATTCGTATGGAATTCCTTCTCCAATTCGAGTGTCTGGTAGCGGGTGTATGTCTGGCGGCCGCGTCTCCTTAACCCATTGGTGCCTATGAAAACCAAGAAGGAAAACGTGACAACAGATTAGTCAAATGGCAAAGTACATTTTCTATATTCCAAAATTCAGCATTGACAAAATAAATCTCAACAACAACTGCATCAATTGGAAGTCTGTAAGACTTACTTAGCTCAAATGTCTGTAGGAGATCCTCGAAAAAATGGTTCAAAGTACTAAAAAATCAATACCAAGAAATCAATCATCTATCATTCAGTTTCTAATTACGAGTGTTTCTATTATATCTTGGGCCCTGTCTAAGGACCAAGCGATTCATATTCACTTGTAAAATCAGTTACTATCAAATACAATTAATATATATATTTCTTTTAACTGAACATCTATGTGCACATATATTAGCTTAGCATAAGCTTGGAAAAATATACATAATATAATTTATGTCGAAATCTGCAATCTGAAACTAATTCTTCAAAATTCTTGATATTTTACTAACTAGATTTCAAATGTCATGCAACATTTAAAACTGGAAAAATGCATCCAAAAATTTTGGTTACTCCAAGTCACCACAGAAAACTAATATTTTAATTAAAAATTACTCATTTAAATCAAATTATAAAACTGTAAACAAATTTTCGAATACAATATTACTCGTTTGAATGGATTTTTTAAAATTGATATGATTTTATATATTATCAAATAAGTAAAATAAATAAAGAATAGTCCAAAAACTCAAAATATTCAAAATACTCTCCGAATTAAGAGTATTTTTACCTCACCGAATATTTTCAAGTAATTTTTATCCTTTTAACAAATTTTCTTTTATTTAAAAATGTTTGTTTTTTTAACCTGCGCTATATGTCCTTATAGGATTCATGTATTGAACTAAAGTTTCGTACTTTTTTGCTTTTTTTGTTTTGCTGAGTGTAACAACATATTTTAGGTTTATTGGCATCGGAACAAACACAAACACCCACCCATCATATGATAAATATACTTATTCGTATATATGTTTTTATATGAGATGTATTTTGTTAATTTATAGTAAACATTTCAACAGGCAAATTAAATTGAAAAATCATTTCAGAAAATTGCAACAAGCTGTTGCTGCTCTCGATGTTGTTGTTGTCGTTGGCCAATGTCATAAATATAAATGATTTCTTGCTGTTGTTGCTGCGGTTGCTCGTGTTGTTGCTGCTGCGAGCTCAACGATCATCAAGCAACATCAACGTAGGCAGCAGCAACATGGTATTGCCGCGCGGCAATTGCAGGCAGCAAAGAAACATTTCAGTTTTATTAGCATTGCCATTACCATTACCAGTTTCAGTTTTTGGTTTTGTGGTTTTGTTTCTGTTTGGTCAGATCGTTATTTCAAATTGATCGTTTTCTGCTCCTGATGTTGCATTTACAGAAAAGGCAAAACGTGCCACTGTGTGGGGCATGAGAGAGAGATCTGATCTGATGTACAGATTCAGTTGGCTACTTAAATTGCAGTTATGTGATAATATGGCTGTTTAATTGGCCAAACTGAGAGACAGAGAGTGAAAGAGATGCAATTGCTGACCGTTGCAATCTCTGATTTTAAGTATTTATGAACTTTAATTTGCCTCAAGTGCAATAAGTCAATATAATATATGTAAATATGAAAGCATTACCCATCTTCTTGTGCTCCTGCCACCTTTGTCTACCTATGTATTTACCACTGTGTGTGTTTGTGTGTGTGTGTTTAACTCCCTTTCGCCAGCAGACGACTGACTGAGATTTTATCGAACACACTTCCATGGACAATGTTAACTTTCGCATTTTATTGGACTGGGCGGACCAGAAAGGGGTTGGCGTTTGGGGGTTTCGGGGAAGAGTCTGAGTGAGTCTGGGCAAAATGTTAAGTTAAATATTATGAGCATTTATTATGTTATAAATTTGGCCTAAAGGTATTAACAAATTTATGCCGACACGAAAGTCATAAAGTGAAAACGCATTTATCTTTCACTCACACAAACAACAATATTAAAATGCATTTATGTATATACATACCTTTGTAGGTACATATACACATGCATGTGTGCATGTGTGTGTGTCTGTGTAATAAATGGCGAGAAAATTTTATAGACAATCAAAATAATATGAAAATAAAATTTGCCACGGCGCAATTTGTATCTATCTATCTGGCCATATAAAAATAAATAAATGTTTATACTATAAATCCATATAAAATGAGAGTATTCGATACAGACATATGTATATATGGTAATTATTAACATCAATTTGAATACTTCATCTGCCATTTGATTAAGCAAAATTTCCTAACTAGCTAGTTAAATACATTGTTAAATATTAATTTCTTTCAGTCCTATAAATTTTATTTCAGCTCTTAATTTCTAGAATATTTTAGTTAAGTTTTTCTATAACATTTAAATTCACAAAATTTATTCAAAAAAAAAAAAAAACCATGAACTTAAATTTAACGAATTAATATATATATCCACTTCAGATGGATGTTTTGGAAAAAGTTACCAAATATTTATCAGGTGATTTATTGACTATGAAGCAAATGATTTGAAAACGAATTAAGTAGACAAATTTCTTTTAAGAATTGAAAGCAAGAGCCCATAATTAATTTTTAAGGCCGACAAATTTATTCTCTAATGCTAATGAAGGCACAGGTACAGTAAAAAATATATACATAATACATGTTTTAGTTTCTTAAGATCTTCTTTTCATACTAAAATTAAGTTGGTTGTTTTTTGGCTCGTTATGTTTTATATTACTATTCTCAATACTGTTAGGAAATTTTCAGTTTGAAAAGTAATCAAAAATATGGGTAAAATAGTTTTATACATTTTATTGTATAAAGGGTTTCCTTCATGGCTATCATCAGCTGACTTTTCGAATGAAGTCCAAAGCTGTTATTACCATATGGCCAAAACTAATTTAGAATTACACTTGAATAAAGTGAAAAAAATTGGTAAATCTAGGCTTTTCCCATGCCATCAGTTTAACAAAATTTAAAGTATTTAATCAAACTTGATTAAACTTAATTTAAACTTGTCTTCTTAATTTTTGTAAAAAATGTTTCAAATGGTTTTTAAAGTATTACACTTTTTGTGAAACGACAATATTGGAAAGTTGTTTAATGCCAAAAGCATAAAAATAAACAGAACATTAAACATAAATAGAACAACGAATAAAATCTTAAAGATACAAAATGTATTGACTTCGCTTCAAAAAACTATAAATTGAACTTCTTTTTAAGAGAAGTGCCGCAGCATTCTGGTCAAAAAGTGTTCATGCCACTTGCCCTGCACTGGTTACAAAGCATTTGGCGAAAGACATAAATAAATTGATTTAGCTCTCTAAACCTGTTTGTTGATTGGCTTAAATCTTCCCGCTAGTCATTTCCCTGCACGTCCTTTTCGTTCTCGTTCGAATACATCACACTGAGGTAAAGAGAAAAAAAAAAAAAACAGGAGAAAGAGTGAAGAAGTTTCATTTTATTTAGGATGCAAAGAGGCGCAGTACGTGAGTTTTGCTCAGCAATTTTAAATGGAATTTGTCACGCGGTCCGCGATGCTGCTCCTCCTCCTTTTCACATCCCTACTGCGATACTTATGCAGAAATAAACTTTTTACGAAACTTTGCCCCCTTTTTTTTTGCCTCTCCCCTCTAGTTTTTTGTTTGGCTTTTTTTTACTTCTTCTCCGGCAGCACTTGCTGGCCAAGTTTCAAATTTATTATGCGAAAAAGTGCGAAATTCATTTTGCTTTTGCCTGGTCGTCGTCGGAGCCTTCTTCTTCATCAGCGTCCTGCTGTGTTCTCATGGTAGTATGTGCCATTTTCTTTTGTAGACTTTTGGAAAAAAATTTTTTTTGTGTATTTCTAAGTACATAATTTAAATGTCGGTATGTCTGTGTGTGTGTGTGTGTATTGCGAGGGGCTAGACAATAAAACGTAGCATGGAAAGGCGCGAAAATTCAACGTAGATAATTTAAACAAGCGCAAGTGAGATGGCCATGGACTCAGTTGGCCAGGAGTGAGACGATGAAATCTTTTGCAGAATATGTATTTATATATATTTTCCAGTTGCTTTTCCCCAGCTTCTCTTGTGCCTATTCGTTTTTGGTTTGAGATACATTTCAAGGTTTTCTGTTTTGGCTTTCTTTATTTCCCCATTTTTGTTGTATTTTTGGTGGGAAAGTGGCATGGGGAGCGAGTGAGAGAGCAGCTGTGCTCGACTCCAACTCAAACTCCAATCCCATGCACAGTACGTGTTATATTTTTTAACTTAAATTCCTGAGGGATTTAAAGTTTTGACAGTTTACGTGTTTGCCTTTGCCAGCGAACTTTGAACCGAATCCGAATGGCTCCAGTTTTTCTCTCCCTCTAGAGCTCCCCATCTCTATCTATGTATGTATCTAGTTTTCTCTGTCTCTGTCTGTCTCTTTCTTTCTCTCTCTGGACTGACTCACCCCTAGACAGTAAGTCTCATGCGGGAGCGGGAGCAATAAATCTTCAGGTGACGGTGACTCCATGTTGGTTGCATGCGGCACATCGTGTGATCTATGGTTCTATTATAACTATTTATATACACAGATAGCTGGCAATGTATGTGTGTCACACACAGACACACACAAACACACACACACACTCTAGTTATATTTAATTCGATTTTGTTTTTGATTTCTCCAGGAGCAGCAGCAAATGTTCCCTCATTGCTCTAATTTATGCCTTGTTTCGTCTTTGTCGTCGTCATGGCCAGAAAAGGCACATAAAATTGTCACGCACGCGCCTGCCATGGTCTCCTGCCCCTCGAAATAGTTATCTATATCCATAGAGTAGATATGCACATGTCGAAGATATCAGTTGATAAGCCCATAAAATTAGTTTCTTCAATTAAATTCTCGTGAAGGCGAAAGAACCACAAGAAAAAGAAAAGAAAATGGTTGATTAAATCAAAATTAAGTTTGTGGTTTTTCAACCCTTTTTTTTATTAGAAAGAAATCAATAGGAAATCGATTATATTGATTGTGTGTGAAAGTCACATGTGTTGGTGTGTCCTCTTTCTCCACCTCTCTCATTTTCACCCTCGGCAGCATTTTATTCGCAATTTAATTAAATCTATTTTCGTGCGTGTTTGTCATGGGCGTGTTTCACCTTGCGTATGATGTATATACAAACACACACAAACACACTAACACACACCCACGCCCCCACTGCCAAGATATATATAATATATAACTATCTAATGGAAGATATATGTATGTATTCGCCGAACCAACATGGGTTTATTCTCTCTTGAATTTTAGCTAGCCATGAGTGTCTATAAAACAATTAAATGCGCCACAGCAGACGACGATGTCGGCAAAAAGCCACAGAAAGTCAGTTGAGGAGGCTGATTGTGATTGTGAGACGGAAAACTAATTTTCCGCACTGCCAATCGAGAAGCACTAAATCTGTCAATTAAATTGGCCGCAGGGAGTACCAAGGCTGAATCGATGAGGGAGGGGGCAAGCGTTTGAGTGCGTGGCATGGAAATAGAAACTCTTAGAACTTGTGGCAGGTGGGCCACAAAGGAGGGGTGGCGATGGGGGTGGAGAGGGGTGATATTGTGGTTAGGGGCTGGTTTGCTTCCTCAAAATGTTCAGACGTGATTATGGCCTATGCCTATGTTTGGATATTGATGCTTGCGGTGGCAAATGCGCAATTGAGTTGCAATTGCGAACACGAAAGCAATCTTTGAGATACATGCGGCCATATATGGCAGATACACACACACTGCAGCCTGCATAGAGATATGGATACATCTATCTCCCTCTATCTTTCTCTCTCCCTCTCTCTCTCTCTGTATGTGGTTATCAAATTTTGAGCTACACGTTTAGGGTGTGTGCCAATTGTGCAAAGAGAGATGCCTGCTACACCTTCAGCTAGCAATTGTATTGTATCTTATGGATGCCAGAGCCTAGAGCTTGCTAGGATGTGGCCTGCAGCCAAGTCAATCCTTAGAAATGGTTAGGAGGCGTAGGAGAGGTGGGGCATTTGGCAATCAGATTTTAATTGCTTTTTGGTGGCTGAGAAATATATGTATATCTATGCAAGCATTTGCATCTCCACCAGCTGCAGCAGTTTGCCTATCCCGGTGGCACTTTTGTAATTGACTTTGTTTGAGTTTGGCTTTCACAAATAATCGCAAAAAAATACAGGCAATGGCATTCCCATGGTGGAAAAGGGAAAATTATGTGCCAACGATGATTAAGCGTACATGTGGAGTTTCGTGGCATGTACAGCCTCTCAAATTGCTCAGCATAATTGAGGCCGAAATTCACTTTTCGATGCAACCGATCGGATGCGTCTTGCAGAAAGGGTTTATTTCTCATTTTTTGTGAATTTGCGGTGATAAAATCAGCTTAACGAACCGGCTTAATACTCACGCGTAGCCTGTTTTTATTTTATTTTCATTTTTCTTCTTTTTTTTTTTTGTTTTTCGGGTAATTTTTGCAATGCAAGCGCGCCTCTCAATGGCCGCCCGATGATCTGTGAAATGGAACCGGCGTGGTAGGTAGGTAACTTGGATGGGGGGCAAACGTATGTAAGTGAAACTGGTTTAGTTGGCTATGGCGACGGCCAACAAACTGAGGGAACAGAACCGAGAGAAAGAGAGACTCATCATTAAAATAATTCATTGCCTTTTTGCCAGTGTGTAAGACTTTTGTGGTAGCTAACGACAACGACAGCATGGTAGTTGCAACTGCAACAGGTAGCCTCTTGGGTCTGGTCACTGACCAACAATCTTTAGGCAGTATGGGGCAAGGGGAGTTATGTTGAATTTTTGATATATGACTTTGGCCTGTCAGTGGAACTGGCCAAAACGGTGGGTTAATTTAGTTTGCCAAAAACAAACCATTGATTAACCATCAAAAAAGAATCCAAGAGACAAATTTTCATATAGTGTAAATTTCACTTTTATACTAACACGCTCTCTTATGTTTCTTTATGTTTTTCAATTTGCCGCCTCGTCATGGCAATTAAATAAACATTTGTATATGAATGAATACATCAAGTCAGCTATTTATTGTCTCTATTGGTTGTATGGGAATTATTATGTATAATAATGCCATCATCGAAGCAAACACTAAACAAAAGAGCTTAATGGGGCTTGGAGGGAGAGACCAGAATCCATATGCCGACTGACCCAGTGAACAAACCCAAAAAAAAAAGAAAAAACAAAAACACCAAAAAAAAAAAACCCAAAGCCATAGACCAAGTGAAACTGAAACGCGACGAAGCGCTGCGGGTTTATCTTAATAGCTCAATTAATGAGCGATGCAAACGCCCCTCTCTAGACCTCTAACACTGAGTTTCCCCTCTCCTGCTCCTAGTGCTCCTACTCCTCGTCAAAAATAAAACAAAACAACAAAAAAATATGTGAACACAACACGCCATTTCCATATTTACATAGTTAGATCTGAACCCCTTATGTATCTATGTATATGTATAATTTGTGTTTGTGTGTGTGTGAGAATGAGTATGGAACGCCTTCGCATCTTGTCTTAACCTCGACGTCATCATTAAAATCATCAACGACTCTATTTTGGCTTGACTCCATCTATATAGACTCACAACTAGACACAACTGGCATATGTCGAAGCAGAAGAAGCGCATAGAATTGAAAAAGCAATACCATTTCGTTAATTTAGACAAAGGGGCACAAACGACTCTGAAATACTCTTTAAAAAAAAACAGAAAGAGCAGTTGTATATCTTTTTTTTGAATAATACGCTGACAATTTTGACACGTTTTGCATTTTTATACATATATTCGTTAAAAAATTTTAGGCCAATTGGAAAAATATAGCCAAATTTCTATGGCAAAAATTTCAACTTTAAACCCGCTTTTCGATACTGTATTTTGGCGTGCCTAAAGTTTCATTAACAATTAAAATATTCTTGTTTCAAAATTCAAAATTTATATTATATTCTTGTTTAAAACCTGCATAAATTCATCCTTTTAGTTCTAGTTCCTTTAAACTGTGTTGAACATATTTTTGGCACTAGTCCATTGTATGACTTTGTCTCTTAATAACTCGAGTTATTTAAGATTGCATTGCTATATTAAAAATAAAAGGAAATTTGTCAAATAAACAAAATTCCAGACAAAACTTTATTAGTTGAAATTTTTAGGTAAAAAAACATTCTTATAGCAACGAATTGTACATCTTTCAGTTATCTGAAGCTTTCATAGTTGCCAATATACCTTAAGTGTTTGTTTGTGATTAGAGAATAACAGACTGTTTAACAGTTCAAATACCAAATACAAGCAAAAGCATTTTGACGAAGATGCGAACAAAGAGTGACTATGAAAAAAAAACCTACATGGAGATGAAGTATTCAACGATTGGATGGACGATGGAGGTCGAATGGAATGGGGGACGTGGGGAGGGGGTAGTGACAGTCGTGCCAGCTCCTATAAAATGTTTGGCAAATCCAAAAGAGCCAAGACCCAAGTTTGGCCACAGAGCACACAAATGTCGGACATTATAAATAAATAAATAAGTGGCACGATGTCAAGCTGTTTCATATCTGACTCAAGCATCGCAAGCGGATGGATGATGCGATGTTTTGTCCATCATGATGATAATTAAGATGGCAATGGCGATGATGATGATGGCGATGTCGTTTGCCATATATTTTCAATTTCAGAGCTCATTAGACAAGAGAAAAACTAAAAATTCAACAATTCAGAAATTCATGCACTGAATCCAAATCGTATGCCCAGTTGACGTCACCCTAAACACAGAGTTGATATTCCCGATAATTATCGATACTGAGTTATGGCCTTTTCGTGGACGGAAGTTTGAAACATTTCCGCACTTTTACAGATCGCCAAGTGTCAAATGGTAAATTACGATGGCCTGAATTGAAGTGTAGAGGGAAATGGCAAAATGGCTGACTACGATAACGACTGATAAGGTGACACTTGACTGCTTGGATTATTTATGCATTCACGGGGTAAGAAAAAAGAAGAAAAAGCACTTTAAGATACATTTTGCGCCATGCTGGCGTATCTGATTTGCTTGCATTGGCTGGCCTGGCCTGGTATCTGTATCTTTTAATTGCATTTACGCGCGCTCCAAGCGCCCTTCTCATTCGACACGCCCACTCGTTTAGGTTTTCCATGTGAAAGATGCCAGCACAAGAGGCAAAACTTGTTCTACTCCTTCGAATCCTTGGCAATCTATGCGTTTTTAATTGGTTTTCAAGCAGTAGCCATTTAACAAAAAAAAAAAAAGAAACCAAAAACAAATAAAAAAAACTAAAAGGGTCTGTAACTACAAACCCCAAAGGCATAGTCGAATTTCCATTACTTAACTACTTTTTGGATACAGCTAATTAATTAATTTTGACAAAACTAACATTACCTTGACTCACATTACCTCATGTGCCTCGAAATTAAGGATCAACTGGCAACTGAAACTTCATTAAGGCCACATAAAAGTAGTAGAAAAGAAAAGGAAAAGGACACGAAAAATGTCGGTGTGGATGCTGGTGTCGGAATTTCACACATAATTGGCACTTGAAGTTTTATTTTCATTTGCCCTCAACTAAACGACAAACTTATGGTCCAAACATTGTGCCAGTCACTGGGTGAGTGGGCAATCTACCTCCACTTGGTTAGAGGAGTTGATTTCAGTTTGCTCGTTCCTGATTCGAGAGCAGCTGCTTCTCTCTAGTAAGTTTTTCTTTTGTTTTTTGTTGCTTTTGTTTTGTGTTTTTTTTGTTTTTTTTTTGAAGGGGAGGAAATTTCTTTGTGTTGCTAAAAGTGAAAGTTTACAGCAACATTTCTTTTGGTTATCCTCCACTTTACTTCTTCTCACTCTTCTCACACTGTTAGAACGTGTGAAATTCGCAGTTAATTTTCTGGCTGCAGTTGCCGTTCATATTCCTCTAACCATCCGATTCCTGTCGCGTAAATTTTTCTCGAGTTGCAGTCAACTTCTGGGCCAGCCCCTACCTTAGTACGCTGTACTCTTCTATCCTTCATATGTGTAATATGGATGGAGAGAAAAGGAGAGAGCTGGTCGAGTTTGTCGTTCTGAAGATTTATGTACAAATTGCTTTTGCGCAAAATCAACAAACACAACATACAGTTGGCAGTTTTTTCTTTCTTTACGGTGGATGAAAATCCAGGAAAAAGTTAAATTTTACTACAATTATATATTATTATATATATATATAACATACCATTCACGTGGGTAAAATGAGAAATTTCTAAATTAGAAATTCAATTTAAAGGCATTTACTTTTACAGAGAAAATATCTATTATTTTTTTGTCCCACTGTACTCCACCCACATTCGCCCCATTACAGTTGTTCAGTCTTGTGTAGCAGTTGTTTGGTTGGCCTCGCACTTTTGTCATCGTTTTTCCCAATCAATAACATTTTCACAAGTGAATTACTTGCCATTGTTTTGTCTCTAGGGTTAGGATGAGAAGAGAGGGTGGTTTTGGGGCTGAGAGGGGTACCAAAAGAAAGTGCTAAAGTTGAAATTTTCATTTTCATTGTGAGAGTTTCCACACTCCGATTTAGCTCCTCCGACATCCATAGATTTATGATGCTTTATAATGAACTTGTAAAGTAATTATGCATTGCGACGCGTAGGTACGAGTATTTATGTATATATCTATGTGCCAGTATGTGTGCGTGTGTATGTATGTATGTATGTGTGTACCTTGACTTGCTGCTAACCCTTGTGCATAACTCAGGCTCAACCCTTTTCAAAAAATGGTTGTCGTCGTGTGATTTTTAGTCCTCCCATCCTGCGCCTTTTGGTGCCGTTTACGCTTGTAATTACACGCTTCATTGTTGGCCTTCGTACACGCGGACAGGATATCAAGGGATGAGAATGGTGAATGGAGAAAGGAGTGGGAGCAGGAGCCACATCAGCATCTTGGGTCTCCATTTTCATGTTGTGTCGTCGCCTCACTCTGGTGTCGTATATCTTGCTTCTAATTGGGTTTTGTCGTTGTGCGCCGGGCTCGCTAATGTCAACCTTGTTGTCTTGCCCCATGCGTGCTCGACTCTCCAGCTGCTGGAGGTTCTTGCTTCTTCACTCGACTCGAGATTCACTTAGCTTGCACATGCAAAACAACAAACCCAACTTCAAGTCAAAGAAGTGGCAAAAGAGAAGAAGAAGTCTTCATGCCTTCCCTTGCCAAGCGGCCAAAATTTTGCGAGTAGAGCCATTAAAAGTGGGCGTGGGTGGCCTTTTGGGGATTCTGCTTCAAGTCTAAAGGAAACGGAAACGTTAAGCTTCGTCGCTTCTTGGGATGCCGTTGTCCTCATATGTGTGTGTGTGTGTGTGAGTGCCGCCTGGTGAATTATGTTGCATGCTTTTAGGTGATTTAGCTCACGTTTGTATGCACAAACGTCTGGAAGGTTTTGGTTTATGTTTTGTTTAACTAATATTTTGTGAAATCTTCTTGAAAATTATGAACTGGCTGGCTGGCCACAGCAAAAGCTTCTTTTCTTCCTCCCTGCCTCTCTATCTCTCTCTCTCTTCGTCTGTCCCCTCATATTTCCCTTGCCACTTTTCTTTTCTTGCATATCTTTCGTATGGCAAAAAGTTTTTCATTTTGCGCTTTGCCAATTTCACACTCTGCCAAACGCTGCAGGGCAAGCAATAATTCTGAGCCAATAGGTCGACATAGGAACAAGGTTAGCCCCGAGAAGGCGGGACAGGCGGCAAATGTCCGAATATGAAAAGATTCTTTTGTAGTGAAACTTTTTGCTTTAAGTTTTTAATCGAACATGGAAATTTGATTCTCAATCAACTGAGAGAAGAAACGTTTTCTCTTCAGCTCACTTTTGTATTAGATTATGGAAAAGTAAGTCAGTTATTTAGTAGTTTTTATATGACTTAAAAATCTGTCTTTATTTAAGTGAAGTACTTAAGACATTAGTCTCTATTTTGTTAGAAAGGACCCTTTACAAACGTCACTTTGAGCTTATTTAGTTTATTTGTCTAACAGATACATAAAAGTCATTCGCGTCAAAACCATATGCATATAATATTTATCAATATAGCATATTTGGCATGGCTTAACAGTGAACATAAATTTCGACTTTATTTTTTTGCTTTTTGGGGGTTGCCTTAGGTTTGCGACAGTTTCAAGAGCAGGTCTTTTCTCACATATTAAAAAATGGAAGAAAAAAGTGAAACAAAAACGAAGGAATCCCTACATCGTTTTGCATAAAGAATAAAGCACCGAGTCATGTGTGTGTGACATCATATCGTATATTGTCGCATGAATTTACGTGACCATATGTTGTCGCTGGAGCGCATAAATTTCAAGTGGCCACAGCCTGAGACTGCTGCTGCTTCTGCTGTTGGGAGCCCAGAGACTTTTCACCCCTTTTATTTTGTGTTACCGCTTCACTTTTATAAAACTCCAACTCTCTAGGCCCATCCTTTTGTGCAGTGGAAGTGTTGATATTTTGCCTCGACTTTTGCATGTATGCGAAAAAGCAATTTATTGAATTTAATTTAAAATCGCGCAAAATGGCCTCAGCAACAGCTGCTGCTGCTGCTGCTTCTGTTGTTGGCCTCACAGCCAATTGGTTGGTTGAATACAGCCAGAAAACTTCTCTATGTTGGTGTAGGTATATCATTGCCAAGGCATTAGAAATGCGCCAACAACCAAAGTCCATTCATATGAATATTTAAGCTAGCCAAGCTTCAGGCTTCATCCACAAGGGCTGGGCCGCCTTCGCCAGCTAATGAAGCCGCGCGAAATTCGTTTTTAATTGCGCACGAAAATCCCGAAGATGGCGGGTAGGAAAAAATTTCATTTTAATTGCTAGCAACTGGCTTTCCAGCCTCCTCCCCAATTCCACAGATTCCCAGATTCCAGACTCCGGAGCAAAATATTGCCACTTGTGTTTTTTAGTCTCGCCCCCAACTCCAAGATCCAAGAGAAACTCGATTTTACAGCTAATGGATGATGGGAGAATTGTTGCTGCTACTACTACTACTGGGGTTCGCAGGCTGAGGTTCTGGCGGCTTGGTGGTGGGGGATGGGGTGGCAGGTCCGGGGCATCGGCATCGACATCGGCACAGCAGCCAATTAAAGGCATGACATAAATCCAGCTGTGACTTGTATTGGGTGTTTCCGCCTGCGGCCCACATTCTCCATGGCGAATATACACACCAAAAAAGACAGCGCCAAAAAATGTTCCAAGATTGTTGCAAGCCAAAAACAAAAAGCAAAATACAACGGAAAACAAAAAAGCAGCAAACAAATAAAAAAAGGAAAACTGAACTGAACTGAAAAGCAAAAGGAAAACTTTGTTCATCCAACCAGAGACTGGTGCGACCCGTTCGCTTTTCATGCTCACGCCCGTTTGTTTCTTTTCACAATAGATACCCTGTAACTATAGGCCAAATAAAGGGTCTTATTACTAACTCGATAAATAAACTGAATTATTATACTGAAGGCTATTATTTTTGACTTTGCTATATTGTCAAAAGTCCTTGAATTAACAATTTCAACTTCAAGACTTTAAATTCGTTTGAAAAGTAATAGAACACATCAACTTCAAGGAGGAATAGGTCCTTATTTTAGATTAATTTCAATTAGCTGTAATTATTAAAGCTGTAGTTCTCTTAATACAGGATAATGCAAAGTCGTTACGCTGAGTTTAAGTAAAGTATTTGTTTTTTTTTCTTTGTTGGTTGTTCAAGTTTTTTGTTGTTTCTGTTGTTGTTGTATTATTATTGCATTGTACGAGTATTTTTCTACTTGAGTTGGCACCACCTCGCCATGTGCCATGCCAGAGTTTCAATTGTTTTTGGTATTGTTGTTTGCCAATGTTGTTGGTTTTTTGTTTTCAACATGCACTTCATTCCGCACTTTGTTTTCTAGAGAAATAGAAAAGAAAAGGCAAGGAAAACCGCAGCTTTTTCCATAGGCCTTGTTTTCCCACCCACCTAAACAAACTACAAACAAACAAGATAAAAAAAAAAGAAACAGAAAATACATGAAAAAAAGGAGATGTCAGTCCTACCCCCTATATCTCTCTGGGGAATGGAGAGTGCCCCTTACGCGCCGCTTTACATTAAAATTCTTGAACGAAACACCCGATTCCGAGTCGGAGTTAACTAATTTATGTTGGACGACTTTGAATTAATGAATAAATGGCGGGGGCGCTTAGATGAATGGCCGGGACTATGCTTGGAAATATGTAAATTACTTTGCAAAATATGTACACAAACAGAAGGAGAGGAGACCCAGAGAGACGCAGAGAGAGAGAGATAGAGGGAGTGAGGGAGAAAAACATGCAAGAAAAGTCCACACGCAATCTTAAGAGGGCAATGAAAACTTTTGTTTTATTTTCCATTTGCCATTTATTAAGTGAAAATTATTCGGGTCTTTGTATTGCGCAGAGTAAATTTGAAAACTTTAAAGTTATTAGATAGACATGAATATATTAAATAGATATTATAATCAATATAAATATAGAAAAACTATCATTATATACAGTCTTTTAATAATCCTTTACTTGAGTTGAGTAGAAATTAAGTCTTGAATGACGAAAATTGCCTTTAAAAATCTATTTTTTAGCCCTGAACCTTTCTTTATAATCCTTTGGACAAAAACTATAAATGTTTAACTGTATTTAGTTGTACCTGTAGGTAAGTTTAAGAAAAATTCAGACTTTATAAAACGAAAAAATGGAATACTCCATTCAAATCCTTTCATGGTTGAATGTTCAAAAATTTAAGACTATTTGCTTTAAACAGCAATGCAAATTATCATTATGAATAGAGTTTGGAAAAAGAAGTGGTTGAATAATCTCCACTTCACGTCTTTATATTTATGAGCTCAGATTAATTGTAGATATTCATTATTCTTTAATGGTTTCAGGTCTAAGCAATTTATAAATATAATTATTCAGTGGCTTAAATAATATTATAGCACAAGTGTAGGTATATAAAAATTATTAATTTGTTTTGCTAAAGCCTCTAAATGATTAAAATTGCATTTAGACATTTTTGAAAATTTTCTGACAATTTAACAAAATAAGATAATCGAATTATAGTAAAGATTTCTGCATATATCCAATTGCAGAGTTGTAGAAAGGATCAAATTATAAAATTGTGAACATTTCTTAAGCGAAAGTTATCCAGAATTAGCTGAGATACTTACTTTATGCAATATTTAACTTAAATATAACACTTATTTTATTATTTATTAAGTGTAAGCATAGTGTGTTTAGTATTTCGTGTGGCAGAGAAACGAACAGTAGCAGCAGCAGCCCGGCAGTAGCATATGAAAGCAATAAACGAAATAATCATAATTAATATGATTTCTTTTTATCGAGGCGTGCAATTAAATTTGCCAGACATAAATCGAAGCAAATGGCGGCCATGTCATGGAGGGTGCCCGCATTTGTTGTCCCCCACCAACCTCCGCCCACTATCATTCGAAAAACTTATGCAATTAAAACGGTCCCAATGACAGACAACAAATATGGCATCGAGAGGGGCACAAGAAAGGGAGAGAGTGAGTGAGAGTGTGAGAGAGAGAGAGCTCTCTAGCTCGAACTTCAGGACAAGATAAGTGGGTTGCAAGACACAGCTTGGCTTTATCTTTGGGCAAACAGACATGACAGCGGGGGAACAAATAAATCGCATAAAATATAATTATGAAATTTGTAGCTTGTTTGCTCATGGGCGTCAAGGCAGTGTGTGGGGGAGGGGCGGGTGAAGAATGGCTATAAGTTTGGTAGTCTTCCCTTCCTCTCTGGATGCAGTGTCCTGAGTTAATACAAGCTTGTAATTAACTTATGATTTATTGGTTCAAGTTTTTAGTGGCGGTGGCGGCTTCATTTTCTTTTGAGTTTTTTCCCCCTTCCTACCCGAACTGAGTGCACTTGTCGCGCGCGCGTTCCGGGCTGAGCTCTTTTCTTTGGTTTCTTCGTCTTTCTTTTCTTCTCGGTTCATTTTGTAAACTTTCTCTGCTTTATTCGCCCAAAACAACAAAATGTCTTGGAAATAAAGCTAATTTATAAGTTACCGCCCAGCCGCGCCCTTCGCTGCCGCCCACCTTTAATATTAAATGTTACACGAGGGACACATTTCGATGAAATATTTCGTAAAAAGTGTCTACGAGAGAAAAATGTGAGCCGCTCTTTCTCTCTCTCTCTATCTCTGTTTCTCCCACTCTTTCTTTTCTCTGTCTGTTTCTCGATGGTTAGTAAGGATTTCACCTTTTGGCCAACGTCTTGGTCTCCGTCTCGGCTTTGGTCTCCGTTCTCTCTTTTGCTTCTCTTGTTGGTGATGTTCTGTTGCTGCTGTTATTGTTGTTGCTGTTGGTCTTGGCCCTGGCCCATGCGTCTTGCTCAAGTTGCAAAACTTTCTCCTTGCGGCATTCATGAGCTACACGCCTTCAGCTCACGCACGTGGCAGATGCGGCAAATACAAAAAAAAAGTAGAGGAAAAGGCAAAGAAGATGTTTTGGTCCGTAGTAGACGATGAAGCAGGAAAAAGGCAAAAGATGCTGTTGGCATAGCTTTTGTTCACCCATGATGCGGGGGTGGAGTTCCTTGTATTTTGTTTTTCTTCTTCTTCTTCTTCGTTTTTTTTGGTTTTTGGTTTTTGGGCTGGCACAGCCCAAGAATTATTACCGACCAAATAAGCGATATTTCTCGAGGGATGAATGTGCTTTGGTGCGTGTTTTATTTTATTTCGTTGAGTTACAGTCCGCCATCTAATGCTACATGTTTTCCCTTTTGCCTGGGGGGTGGGTAGGTGGGTAAGTGGGTGTTTGTATGTGTATATGGTGGGTGAGTAAGTGGGTGGTGGGTTGGTAGGTTGAGTACTACGCATGGCTGCAAAGAAGGCCAAAGGAGGTGCAAGAAGGGAAATGTCGAATGCGAAATTAAGAAAACATGGCAGTAAAATTGGGTAATAAATCATTGGCAGCACGATGGTTGGTTGCTTTTGGGGGTGGGGGCGGTGGGTTGCCGCCTCAAAGTGTTACTTGTATAAGTATACAAAATATATACACGGTGTATAGTGCAGTTTGCTACAAATTATATAGATTTTGCGACATTTTGCGCGGCAAAAAAGGGAAACGGCAAACGAAGCGTAAGAGCATAGAGAGACTGCGGCATATGCCAAAATAAAGTAAAGGAATGGCAAACATATTGGCCAAGTTAATATCGTTTTGTGAAGCGAAGAAATGCCGTAGCATTTCACAAGGTTAGTTGGCGACTTTTGGATGCCCTCTCAACAGAGGTTAAATATCTAGAAAATATAATCGTTATACCAAGAGATTAAAGCAATTTCCAATCAGTTATAAATAATTTGCGTCTGCTTAGTTTATATCATTTTCATATCATTCAGACTGATTTGAGTTGACTTATATATTACTAATCAAAAGAATATCTTTTGCCTAAAGTATATAAAAGCCTGATTCCAGTGTTCTCAAATTTATTTTCCTTTATTCAAAATTTTCGATTGTGTCTACTCGATTTCCAATCAAAAAAGAAGGCAAGCTTTATAATCCCATATCACATTGTTCCATCATCTCTCTCTTTTTCTCTCTCTCTCTTCAGCCAAAATGGTCTGATATACGTATGTACATGTATATGTGTGTGTGTGATTAAAATGGCGATATGAATGCATAATAATGTAAGAGTTATGATCCACCCAATGGCCGTCCCCATCTACCCCTTTCATCGCAACTCTAGTGCGACGCATAAAACTGCAGCAAACTAAAGCGGCGCAAAGTGCCATACCCTCTCATCCGTTTACCTCTCTGTTACTGGCTCTCTCTCTCGACCCCGACACTCATCGCCGGGTGAGTAAGTGAGCTGAACTTTGATGCCGCCACATTCTATTCGCATTTGCTCTCCAACTACCTATAGGCCATATATCTCTCCTGGACTAAGACTGGCTCGCACCAACGCCAGAGGCCGCTTGTATAGAGTATAGAGTCTGGTTTTTTACCTCCTCCCCACCGCCGTCTCTCTTATACGAGTACGAAGCCGAAAAGCCGTAAAGCCTTGAATGGGAAGGCCATGGGGGTAGGGGGAGTGGTAGGCGCGCTATGGGAAAGAGTGCCGCCGTCGCTTCTACAAGATTTATGCAGTTCATATTCACATTTTCCAAACGCCGCATACCAGGCCCAGCATTCGGAACGAACCTCATACAGATGCAGGGCTCCCAAAAAAAAACAGCAGTGAGAGAGAAGGAGTATGTGTGAGAGAGTGAGAGGTAGGAGGATAATGGTCATTGCAGGCGTGCGTCTATCGGTGTGTGTGAGTGTGTGAGGGAGACCGAGTCCAGCCGCAATTGTTGAAGCTTTTTGGGCGCAAAATGTGCGCTGAGCATTGCAGTTTGCATTTATTGTTGTTATTGCGCCTTGCTCCAATACAGTGGGCCGAAATCAATTTAGTATTACAACTTTTTATGACTACGTTTATTAAGAAATGAGATGATGCTCCATAATCGATTCAAACCGGTAAATAATCCCTAATAATAAGGGATGGAGCTATATATCTATATGTGGAGGATTATCATTCTCTATGCTCTGTTTAAACCAAAAGCAGAACCGGAGTTAATGACAATGTCGTTCTGATCTCTACATAAAATTCTGTCGTTGTGTAATTTTTGGTTCTTTTAAAAAGGATTGAACCCAATTGAAATATAAAATGTTTGTCTCTTTGAAATTTGCCGCCCTTAACAAATTACTGGGTGTGAGGATTACCATCCTGGATTACGATTTAAAAACCCCGTTTTTAAAATTTCAGACTAGTTTAAAGGAACTACATACTCGTTATAGCTAACTCAATAAATTATACTTAATTTAGTTTTAATTTCATCTTTATTGTTAAAATCTTAGTTGAGTTAGGCCAAAGTATTTTACACTTTTGTCCACTCAGAGCAAAAGGAAACTACTATTTTTACTAAAAATTTTTAAGGGAAAACAGTTTGAATATTGAAAAATAACTAAATGATATCAATGGAGCAATAGTTAAGATAACTTCAATAGTTAAAGGCAAATGTTTCCACTGTTTTGACCCAGCTTTTGCCATGATCAATTGGTAGGCGGGAGGGGAATTGCAGGCAAGTGGACCAAATGGGGGCTGGGATTGGAATGGCCAGAACTGGGCTGGGCTGAACTGAGTTGGGATATGAGGGTCTAGTAGTGGATGACTGCAGGCAGGCTCTGTGGCTCGTGCAAGCGTTGGAACACACTGCATATTAAGTTATTGTATATTAGGTGTTAAATCAGATAAATTTTCGCATAATACCGCATACAGCACTCGGATTTTCAAAGATTAACGTGGCGCACACACACTCGTTGGTCAGTTGTTCTTGTTGTTGTTGTTGTTGTTGCTGTTACTGCTGGTTGTATAGTGGCTAAAACTGTGAGTCGTTGTAGCCGTCTCTGTGGCTGCAGCATTTTAGGGGCAGTTTGAATCATTTGAATGCTGCACATTGTTTTCGACTCGCTTAAACAGAATTGGAGAAGTGCAGAAATAATTTGAAAGCGAGTAACTTTATTTGCATCGTTGGACCCCGACTTGGAGTTGGATTTGGAGAGTGTGTGTGTGTGTGTGCAGTCATTGGTAAGCATTGATTGTTACTTTTTCCAATTTTTGTATTTCATTTAATGAATGGAAAAATTATGTTTTTTGATTTATATGCAATCAAAAATGCATAGTTAACAGGCTATTAAAAATGTAAATTGTAATAAATTTATGCAAAATTATAATTGCTAAAAAAAAAAAACGAACCAACCAACAATATATAAATCTATATAACAGATATCTATGTACAGATCGTGTTTAAATCGAAGCCCATGAAATTTGTCTGCGTGTGGTTCATTAAGGCGTTTATTATTTGTTGCTGTTGTTATTTAAAAATAAATTTCACTTGTTATTAAACAAAAGCTATTGTGTTTTATGAAAAGCGCATAAATAAAACAAGCAAAAAGCGTTGGCCACAGCTCGCACCGAAAAATTTATTATGACAAGTTGCTCTGGCACTTTTATCTCTCGACACACAAATTTTGCAGCATCCAGAACCAGCAACAACAGCAGGAAAAGCAAGAACAAATACCATTATACATATATATACACAAACACACACACATTTATGTATATATATATTTATATACGTTTTCCTATTATATACATATATGCAATAAAATATCCACAAAACAAACTCTGCCCAAAAATTTGTGCTCTCTCTGGACCAAAAACTAACTAGCTCAGTTATTTAGATTGGTTCTACATCAAAAAAAACTACTAATTAGTTGCAAAAAATACTCTAAATAAAGGTGAGTTAAAATTAAAGATGATTTGCTAAATATTTTTATAAAATATTATTTAATGGTCATTGATTAATAATGGAAGCCTCAGGCAGAATGGAAAATTAGCTTAATCAAAATGTTCTTGCTATAAAATCGCGGCAGATCAGGAGCGGGCTTTGATAAGTGGTGAAATAGACGAAAAGAGGCTTTTTTTTTAAAAAGATTAATAAAGTGTGTTTTAAGTAGAACTTTTACCGCGATTCCACAAAGGGGCCCTTTTTTAAATCCGGCCAAGTGGTAAGTAAAGGAATCTTCCAGGAATGTAAGCAACAATTCTTTGTTTATCCTCATCATCATTTTGCAACATTTCAAATACATTGTTAGTTTCATTCTTATCACATGCTTTTGTTAATAAACTTGCATTTGGCAGCTTTAGAAAAGAAGTATAAAGTTAAAGCAATAGTAAATGAAATGCATATTTAATTCAATTCAATGCTACAATTTTGTTCAACTAAACCTGCTAGCATTTATCCCTGATCCGGGCGATTCGTTTGTTCAGTTGATTAAACGTGGCCAACTACTATTTATGATAAATTTGCAATAACAACAGCAACAACAACAACAACAACTGCGAATTATGCACGCCGAAAGGCAGACAAAGTTGATTGGACTTGCCACAAGACAAGAAAGGAGGGAGACAGAGAGAGAGAGAGATGATGAGAGGCAACAGGAGGTGCAGAAGGTGGAGCAAACATTGAAGGAGAATCCAAAACAATTTAGTCCAACATTGCATTTTTTCCATGGTTCTTTTTTGTTTTCTGTATATTGTATGTTGCATGCATGCATGGCCCAACAAGCTTGTGAGACTAGGGAGGACGACGCCTCAGCAAGGGACACGCGCTCCTGGGCGCGTGAAAAAAATTGCCAACCGATGACCATCCCTGCATGATGATGATGATGGTCAGAGTTCTGGGACCCTGGGAGCAGACCAGTCCAGAGCAGACCAGAGTAGAGTGGTCAGCAGGTTGTTGTTGATTTGTTGTTTTCGCCAGTTGCCGGAGAGTTGTTGTTGTCGTTGTTGCTCATGTTGTTGCTGTTGGAGTGGTGCGCTTTCAAATTGCCCGTTTGCCGGGTGAGTAAAACGATTACCCGACGGCTGAAAGAGGCCTGCTTTGGGTATGTGTTGGAACAACTATTATTAAATGTGTTTGGTTCTTGTTGTTGTTGTTGTTGCTTTTCATTTTACAAGTGCACTAAAATTCTGTTGTTGTTGTTGTTGCTGTTGCGGCCATTGTTCTGCTTTGGTTGAAAATTATTATTCGCATGCCAAAATGAATTGAGGAGCTGAGTAGAGTCTGAGACAAAGACTCTTGGCATGCAACATGCTTAGTTTACCCACAAAGTTTTACAATCATGTGATGCAGGAGCGACTATAAGATTTTGAGGTGCACATTTGAAATCAAAAAATTAATTTATTTAGTCTAATCGATTTAGCTGTCTCTTATGATTTCACAAGGATGAAATTGATCTGTCTCTTTTAAATCATTGGAGAGCTCTTTCCTTTAAATTGTTATTGATATTTTGATATTAGAAGCTAGAAGCTAACAAATATAGTTAATATAGAAAAGATTGCTTATTTTGAGAATAAGGATGTTAGAAAGATTTTCTAATGGAAATAACAAAATGATTCACTTTTATATTCTATTAATTTTTGCAACTTTAGGCCCTTTAAACTGATAAATAAACCTTTTAATTCTACATGTGATATATTGTAGCTTGTCGTCCAACGATAATCCACCCCTGGGCATTTAGTCGGCATATACAAAAACAAAAAACGACATTGGCAACTTCATCCTCAGTCCGCACTCGCACTCAAATTACCCGGTTATTAAGTAAATTGATTTTAAGTATGTTTTGAAATTATTTACTTCTAAATGTTTTGTTGCTGCGCATTCTAACAATTTTGTTGCACCGGCTTCTGTTACTAATTGCCAACGATATATATATATATTCATATGTATATATAGTCAAATTGATTGTTAACATTGCATGCGATTTGCAGTTGATTTCCATTAAGATATGGCAATAATTGTTCATAAAAATTACATCGATTCTTTTAACCGTTTCTTAATATTTGCTTAAGTTATGCTTTCAAAAGGGAATACTTCATGTTAATTAGTTCGCATAAAATATCTATTAAGCGATGTTAAATTTAATTTAATTTAAAACATAGAGCCAGAGAATGGACGCCTGGCATGCGAAATGCCAACGAAAATGGCATTAAATGATGAAGAGCGGAACCACCTGCAGTCGAACCACCATTGGCCAGCAGCACTCAATGAAAATGCTTCATAAACAGTGCAATTAAACTAATGACTGTGCTTAGGTTCGTTCTTGCGATGGCTCATAGACATGGCCGGGGCCCACACACGTTGGTCGCTGCAGACTGAGTGGCCAAACCGGCCTGAGCTTACTGTGGATCTGGCTCTGCCAGGCATATTTGCCACTTGCGCATATGATTAACTTAAAGATGGATCATGGAGGGAGAAGACTCGTGAAGTTCGCTTTTGGTTCGTTGAGTTCGTGAGGTTCCTTGGGGTTCGTGCCACGTGCAAAGTCGGCGCCTTGATAAAATGTGCGCGATTGTCTAATGGGTCGCCAAATGGCGTCTCTGATGTACTATATGCCTATCTCTCTTTTTGTGCCAGATGATGCCCAAATACATCTGTGTATGTGTGTGTGTTTGTGTGTACTTGGTTGTCATGGCAGCTAAAAACCGGTTCTTGGCTTATCTTAAAAACATAACTGCGACTGCGTCTCGGAGACTGAGTGAGGGCAGGCAGGTAGGTAGCCTCACTACTGGGTATATGATGGTGATGGTGGTGGTGGTTTTAATGGCTTCCGCCAAGCGATCATAGAGGAGTGAAATAAATGGCCAGACGGAACCAATAAACGTCGCGCGTTTCTTTCATCGCACATCGGTCCGAACTGCTGGACAGAGGCTAAATGAGTTAAGAACTGTGGACAGTTTTGCAACTGGATTGCCTTGTTGACTCATTGCGATTTATGCATATCGAACGAGCAACGAAACAACGCCACAGCAAAAGAGGCGATTGGACACGAAGAAAGAGAGTTGACCAAGAAGACGAAAGGTTGAAATTCTTTGTAATAATACATTTTGCATTATAATAATATCAAGCTATAATTTACGAAAACTCTCTGTGGATATATCTATATATATATATTTAATGCCTAGACAGCCATCAATCAGTCTGGAGATGACGGGGGCCTTACTCAAAGAATTGACCTGCACTTGCACCATTCCAATGGAGCAAATGCCGCAAGGGGTGGAAGCGAAACTATGGACAAGTCTCAGTCCAGGTCTCAGTCTGGTCCGGTTGAATATAATAAAAGTAATTGCGCTTTACCCTTTAGGGTTAGCGAATAAAGCAAATTGCAAACTGCACCTCGCCTCGGTGGAATGCACTTTCCTATAAACATAAAAATTTCTATAATTTGTTGAAAAAATTGCATTTTATCCATAACAATGGATGACGACGACGACTACGCTTTTTGGGCTTTAGCTGACTGGCTGTCTCTTTGGGATAGCAATTTATTCTTTTTTTCTTTCGGTTTTTACTCAACGTTTAATCAATATAGTCCCAATGTCTATAGAGAATATAGTAGACCTGCATTAGCTATTATTAAAGATGGATTGGTTTGGTCGTGGAAATGGCCAGTGAAGGGCGGCCATTAGGGAATTGTAACAGAAAATTACGGCGTCTATAGTTAGAGCAGGCAGACATTACCTTAGACTATTGATTGTACTTTCATCAGGGTTTTCATTAAATTTTAACTATATTTGCTAGTTTCGAAATCAATTTTATGCCAACAAAAAATGACTTTAAAACGCGCGATATTTCAAACGGTTCAAACCTCATAGAGATGGTTACATAAACTTTAACTAGAAATGTGTCTCAAGTTTAAACAGGACACAGATTTTTGACTATCAATCTTTCGAATTTTGTATTTATGACTCTATAAATTTATTATAAGACGATGATTAAAAAATTCATGGATTACATTACTTTATATTTCTTAACAATTGTCACCCCTTTTGCAAGTTCTTTCAGGTCATTTTTTGTTTTTCGCTTTCTTCACCCTTTTCTGACCACCTTCAGTAGCATATGCTGCTATGGAAATTTATGGAAATTACTTAATAAAATGTTGTCAACAACAAAATGTAAACGCTAAATACAATTCGTATTAAATCGTCCAATATAATAACTGGCGGTCTATATAAACTCTTCCCTCCCTCTCTCTCTCTCTCTCTTGATATAGCTCTCCTTCTTGTGTATAGAGGGCGTTTTTTGTTTGGCCATTTATGGTTTAAAAGAGCTCAACCCCCGGAGTTCGAGTGATATCCACCCCTTTGATGGGTCACCTACCCTCGAATGAAGCAAAGTTCGAATTACTTGTATGACACACTTCACTTTTTTTTATATTTTGGTGCAATGATAAAAAATAAGTTCATAGGACTAGATGGTGTATTTGGAATTTACTTTGAATGTAAGCCAATTGTAACATAAATTTGCCATTAACCTGATGCGGCGTGTAAAAGTGGAAACTGATGGCACAACCCTCGCACCCAAGGCTCCCACATGCTTCTCTCTTTTCTGCTGGTTACCATCTTTCGCTTCTGTGTCGATTTTAGCCGAAAGATAAATAATCTGCCGCTACCCAGACGCAGTCATATTTGCGGTTGCCCTTCGCACCACCACCAACACTACCATCAACGAGCCACTGAACCACCTTCTTCAATCCTCCATCCTCTTGCCATCACGCATTGCTCCTGGTAAGCCTGACTTCTTCGCATTTTCGCAATAAAATCGTAATAAAACACATTGGTCACGTAATTTCGTTTGTCTGTGGGATTTTATTGCCATTTTTTCGAGCAATTTTAAATTGTTATAAATGTGACGGGCGACGGCAGCCAGAAGCCGGTGTGTTTGTTCTTCACTCCCCCTTTACCACGACCCACTGCACTCTCTCTTTCCTACCCACTTTGCGTACGCGGTTTATGCTTTTGTTGTTATTTATTTATGATGTGGAAAATATCTTGAAAAGTGCAGGCCGTAAAAATCGATAATGATGGGGAGAACAAATATTGGCTACAGGTGCCGGGGTAAAACACATTCATCATGATAATTATACATATATTTGCCCATCGAATCGTTAATGGGGAGGTCAAATGGAACAAATGGACACCTCCCTCCGAAGAAAAGGTCAACCAAAACAGCCATCCCAATCCAATCCAAAAACTTTCACTGCCAAATACCGCACAAACGACAATTAAGCAACAAAACTTTGATAAATTGCTTCCTTGCAGGCACTTTATGAGTTTTACAGCTCCCGCTGCTTGCCTTTGCCCTGCCTGGCTATCCATGGCACTTTACTCCACACTCTTCTTGGGGTGTGAACTCTGTTAGAGCTTCTTTGCACTAATTAAGGGGCTCAGGGTTTCCTGCAAATATTTGTTATCTGCTTTGGGTCGCCCGCAAGCAAACAGGCCAAAAAGCCAACACCAACACCAACAGCAACACCAAGACCAATACCAACTCCTCTGGCTTCAGGATACCGACTACAACAATGGACAACACCAAACACCCAGCCATGTGGCGCCAATGGCAACAAGGATGAGCCAACGAGGACACATTCTGGCTTCATTGGAAGGACAAGTTTTGTTGTAGATTAGAAATAGTTGAAATTAGTTTCATTTGCTCCACAATTCGTTGGTAAAAGTCATTTCGATACAAATGAATTATAAGCCACAAAATAAGAAATCGTATTGAAAAACTAAAAAATATAATAGTGAAATATTTAACTAACATTAGTTAGTTAATAACGATCAAATCTAATATCAACTTATGTCATTCCTGGAACATGTTATAAGATTAAATTTTAGTACTTCCTAAGTGGACAGCAACAGGAAAGGAGCAAAAGAGGATGCCAACTTCTTTTCACTTCAGACATGGCAATTAGAAATTGCAGAAGCTTTTTCGACTTGAGTTTTTAACAAATGTTCTAAAGGACTCCGGATTACCTTCCAAAATTTAATTTAATGAAATTAATTTTCATATTATTATATTTTCATATTGCCTTTTTGGTTAAGGAGGTTTATTTTTATGCCAAACTGTTGACTTTATGTGCTTATAAATCGCTTAAATGCTTCAAGCCTAATTGAATGTCTATTTTATTGTATGTATATGTTTTTTTTCATTCTTTGATGAAATATGGCATATATTGCTCATTCAAAATCTTTGCCAAGAAAAACCAAAACCAAAAAAAGTGCTCAAAAGAAAAACCTCTTTTGGGCCAATAAAAATGATAAAGTTTTTTGCGGAAATATAAAATTGAATTATTGCATGCAATTTAAAAAAAAAAAAACAAGAAAAACCAAAAAACAAACATAAAGAGAGCAACAAAAGCTGACAGCAGTTGAGCTAAAAGCCAAGCAATAGCTACAACAACAGCAAACATTTGCCAAAAAAAAGGAAAGAAGAAAAATTTGTCAAAATAATGGCGTCATTCTGCAGTGGTCGGCAGTGTGAGAGCGAGAAGGAATGAGAGTGGGCGATTATGGGATGAGCGGGCCGACAAAGACGCCAAAAAGGATCCGCCAGGGCAAGCACACACACAAATACACACACACTCAGAGACACGCTCACAGGCGCGCATGCTGGCGGCGACGCTATGGCTTATCCTTTATCCTTATGCTTTTTTGCACATTATTTGCTTTTGCAATTCAAAGCGATTAAGTGCGACAACGACGATGCGACTCCAAGAGACTCCAAGAGTCCCCCCTTGCTCTTCTTTTGGTCCGTTCTGCTTCAGTCTGCTCTGTTGTAGTGCTCGGAGGTCATTAAGGGCGACATAAAACATGTTTTTGTTGCAATGGCCATAAGTATACGAATACGTTTGTGTGTATATAGAAATATTGCATGCCTAATGGCAAAGTCATCCAATAATTCAATGGTCGTAGCCTTAAAGCCATTATCCCAAACGGTTGCTGTCCATACGAGAAATTCCAAAAAAAAAACCAGAGGGCCGGGGCTAACTTCGACCGCGTCAAAGTTTGTATACCCTTGCAAGTTTGTTAGTAACTCTTTTATCTAAACTAACTGTTTTATCTAAAAAGGGTAATGTTTGCGAAAGAACGGACTTCAATCTCAGCATAGGATATAACGAACTTTCTGATGAAAGTCACTGTTTTCCACCGATCCTTCCTATGGGAGCTATATGATATAGTTACCCGATCTTTACCAAATTCGGCACAGTCATTAACAGATATATTAAACTGACAAATGTTAAATTTGAAAGCAATCGCATCAAAAGTAACGAAGTTATTGACAAAAGTCACTGTTTTTGACCGATCGTTCCTATGGGAGCTATATAATACAGTCAACCGATCTTGATCAAATTTGGCACAGTGGTTTATAGTTACAATAAAATTACTTACATTAAATTTCACGACAATAGCTTAAAAAGTAACGAAGTTATTGAGAAAAGTCACTGTTCGTGACTTTGCCGTTTGTATGGGAGCTATATGATATAGTCACCCGATCTTGATCAAATTTGGCACAATTATTAATAAGAACACAAAACTGACCAATACCAACTTTTATGCCAATTGCTTATAAAATAACGAAGTTATTGAGAAAAGTCACTGTTCGTGACTTTGCCGTTTGTATGGGAGCTATATGATATAGTGGTCCGATCCGACTGAATCCGAGATATACAAACCCTGCAGTATATACAAGCCTACGTGCAAAATTTCAGCTCTGTAGCTCTTACGGTCTAGGAGGAGTTCGCATCGATCCAGACGGACGGACAGACGGACGGACGGACGGACGGACGGACGGACGGACGGACGGACGGACGGACATGGTTATTTGAGCTCGTCTCGTCGTGCTGATCAAGAATATATATACTTTATATGGTCGGAGATGCTTCCTTCTATGCGTTGCACACTTCTGACCAAAATTAATATACCCTTTTTGCAAGGGTATAAAAATACTGAAAAAAAGAACTGAAATAAAATAAAAGTAAGCCCATTTAATAGAGCAATTATGACCAGTTGAAAGTCGTGAAGTCGTGCACAGACAGTCGACCAACGCGGCCATATTTCAAAGTGTTTGGCCGTAACTAATTAAGCA
Organism: Drosophila paulistorum; assembly: GCA_018152135.1. Taxonomy (NCBI): domain Eukaryota; kingdom Metazoa; phylum Arthropoda; class Insecta; order Diptera; family Drosophilidae; genus Drosophila; species Drosophila paulistorum. Next base: position 7,952,429 of record JAECXG010000805.1, on the reverse strand, counting down.
ATTAATTTCCGAGCAGCGCCCGCAGTGAAAGGACACCAAGAGGGCCAGCGGGGAGAATGAAGATGAAGTTCAACAAACTTTTTCTAAAACCGAAAAAAAAAAAAAAAACAACCGACGTAAAGGAGGAAAAAATTATTCACAGGCGTTCGCTCTCCATGTGTTGTAATTTTTGTGAAATTATTTATGCCCCGGTTGCAGAATCCCGAAACCCATGCCACATGCAACCCTTTTCTCCCCATCTCATTTCACACAACGAGATCTCATGCGTGCGCCGTCAAGTATGCAGCAATTTCTTTCATTTTTGTTTTTCCGATGTGGCTTGTGTTGTTAGTATTTTTGCTGTTATTGTTGTTGCATAAACGCGGTGCTGTCATAAAACATGTTAAACGCCCCGAATGCCTGAGGGTGTGAAAACTGGAATCAAAACCAAAGCAAACCAAACGAAATGAAACCAAAAACCAAAGTAAAGTAAAGCAAAGCAAGGCAAACCAAGGCACACTGAATATTTATGATGCGATTAGCAGAGCTCGACCAATACTCCATTGGTATTTCTGTTGCTGTTGTTGTTGTCTTTGCTGGGCAGGTTGTTGCAAGGAGCTGAAAATTTACGTGGCCAAAAGGCTGCCAATTAAGGCTGGGAGTGTGCCGCCTGAATCCGCATGAATATGTAAATAAAAAGAGGTAATAAGTGGGTGTTTAATAACCGTATGCCCACCTTCCTACCCCCACCGAATTCCCACCACAAAGCACAAGGGCGTGACAAACCCAAAATGAAGAAAAAAGGAATGAAAACGAGAGAGAATCACACTAATTTGGACTTTGTCATGGCTTCTATACCCTTGTTACATCTCAGCTTATTACAAATCGTGTAATCATACTCTAAATAAGCTAAATTCTGCGGCCAAACAGATCAACGGTTAGTTAATTAAAGTTTAAAGCTTTTAAAATTTTATTAGTAAGTATAGGTAAGTTGAAATACTATTAAACTAAATGCTTAGATAACATATTCATTTGTTTTATGAAAATTGCTTTTGAAACTGCAAAGTTCTCCAGAAATTGTATTCATCCTCTACCCTTCCCAGCAAACTGGAAAACAAAACACAAGTATCCTTCCTTTGCGAAAGGGCATTAAAAAACGAGAAATGTTACCATGAAAAAGCGTAAAAAGAAATACGAGAGAACCAGAGCACTTTGTCAACTAGCAAAAGGTAAAAAATCAGTAGGCAAAAAAAAAAGGACAAACAGGACACACGATGATGAAGGTGGCAAGAAGTGTGTAGAGAGAGGAGCAAAGCAGGAGGTGTAGGCAAAAAGGTAGCATGTTTAATTTGCGTGGCATTTGCAGCTGCCTGCGGCAAAAAGATAACGAAATAAAACGTTTGTCTGCTTGCTTGCCTGCCTGCCAAGGCAAAATGGGAGGGGCAAGGACAAGAGAGACCAAGGCAGGGCCAAAAACGGGGGCCACGACAAAAAAATAACAGGTTGGCACCGTATATACCAAAATATTGTAGCGCAGTGTAAACTAATTAAACGAATGCCAGCAACGAGTTGCATGTGCGGCCATTAAAATTATGATTAAAATTTAATTTAGCGAAAATAATCCAGCGGCATTTTGATTAACTCGAAACAAGAGTCACAAAACAAAACAAAAAATGCATAGCATGCGACATAAAATTCATTAAAATTCAATTAAAAACTGGAAATCAAAGTACAACAAAAATTACGCACCACAAAAAAAAAAAACTAATAATCGCAATAATCATAATAATCGAAAGAGTTAATGGCAGCTCTCACTGCAGTGATAAATATTGTCCAATGCCGGTTGCCCATTGGCCAGTCCGAAACGCATTCATTCATTCATTAAACGCAGACAATTAAGTGTCAGGAATGTTGCAGGACAATAAATTTATGTGGGTGAGCCCAAACGGTACAAAGGGTATGAGGGGTGAAAGTGGGGGGTTGGTGGGTGGGAGGGCGCATTAAAATTGTCAGGTCAGCTGAAAATCTACATATGCAACGGGCAAACAGCCATAAAACTATTTGGGGGAGTGTGTCAACTAGCGTTTAGGGGAAATTTTTGGATGGAAAATTTCAATTTAAATTTTCCTCTGCGGCGGCGGCCATTTTTACATTTACAGCCGACGCGAGTGTATGTTATGGCCACGCAAAATGGCAATTCTCATTCCACGAGCGAGATAGGTTTTCCTCGTTGGTCAGTTAATTGAAAAAAATAAAAAGACATACTCTTTGTACAATAGCAAATGCTGCCAAAGAGAATTAAGAGCAACAGAATGATACATGAACTGGTTGAAACGAATTAGAAAAATTGTTTTAAAAAATTTCTTAAAATATTTAATGTGAAATGGATAAAATGAAGCTAAGTAAAGTTATTCTAAATCGTTTTGGTTTGGACCAGAATCGAGTTAGACGTGGGATCTATGGGATGATTAACTAAAGACATTTGTGAAGCTTTTGAAATGGACATTGTGGTGATATAACCTATTTTGTATCGCTTCATTCCTAAACAATTCTTTGAAGCACATATCAATTGATTAGAGGCCTATTCCTCTAAACACAACTAACTTTCTTTAAGTTTTAATGTACATATGCCCTTTCATAGTAATTCGCTCAAATTCTTATTTCCTTGTAGAAAAATCTCTAAAAAAAACTGATTTTTCCACAAGGCTATTAAAAAAAGTTAAGACTGATAAATTTATTTCTTTTTGATGCATTATTTAAATTTAGAAATTTATACTATAAGTGCTATTAGAAGTCTGGATGTTTGACAGTTAAAAGTCCTTTCGTATCCACACTATATTTATCTACATCAGCCTGGACTATTATCTATTTATCAAAATCCATTATTGAGATTCCTCGACAAATTTTGAGGAAGCTGCTTGCTCTTATCGGTTGACTATATGATATATAAGTTTTTCTATATATTCGTCAGGACGTGTTCTCAACTGATAGCAGACTTCTTACTCTTCACCTAACCCTGCCACTTGGGTGTGTGTGTGTGCAGCTTTCAAGACATAGACATTAAATTACTTTCATATGCAAATCAGCGGCTTTTCAGCAGCAGACTTTTTTTCCGTTCCTTTTTTATTATTTTGCTCTCTTTTGCCTTTGCCACACGGCAGCCGAGCGACGCCTGCTTTGAGCTTCCCCTCTTACAGACTTCTTTTCTGCCACCAGTACTAAGTAGCTACTACATTGCCAGTTGGACAGACTGACTGACAGAAAGACAGGCACACAGTGGGACAGAGAGACAGTTGAGGCGGCATTTGATCGGCACCAAATTTATCTCAATGATATGCAGATAAAACTAACAAGTACCGCATTTCGTTTTTGTTATTTCTTTTTTTTTTCGTTCTTTCGATTTTCTTGCTACCAAACGAGTGAGTGGGTAAAAGAAGGGAGGAGGGAAGCCAAGAAAAAAAGAAACTACATTAGCAAATAAATTTATTTAGCATTACAAAAATGAGGTAGCTGAGTGCCTGGCTGACTGGCTGCTGACTGACTGGGTCTAGGTGGTGGTTTGGGTGGGTTGAAAGTGAGTGTTTCCACCAGGGTGTGGTGTGGTCTATGTGTGTGTGTGCGGGTGCCATGAATTTATTTAAGATGCTTATTGATTGGATTTGATTTTATGCTATGGGAAAGTAAATTTGCGCAAATAAATTTAAATAAGGGAATTCAGTTTGCAACTCCCTTTCAAAAAAAAAAAAAGAAGAAACAAGTAAAAAGAAGGAACAGAAGAAGATTTGCAAGTTTTCTGTTTTTCTTTTCGTTGGTTTTTGTATTGGGGAAAACTAATCCATGTGTGCCCAAGTTGTTGTTGTTGTCTTTGTTTTTCTTTTGGGACTGGGGATATTATGCATGAGTAATTTTCCAATTTTCTTCAAACATTTCGCAGCTAATCCTAAAAATTGCTCTTGTTATGGGATATTTATCTATCTATAATCGAACTATATCAATAGATCTACTCACTTTGTCAATGCGTAATTTGGAGTATTCGGTTAAACAGTTTATGAAAATTGTACACTTACCTAAAACGAAAAGAAATAGAGAAAAATATATAGATTAGTCAACATATTCAATGGTATAACTTATCTTATATGTGAATATATTTTTAATTTATGTAGGAAAACTATGTATATCATGCAAAAATGTATATGAAAACAAATTATAAAGTTCAAGGTGGTTTTTATGGGCCGCTTGGCGACTTTTTCTCATATATATGTACATATGTATATACTTCTGTACTGTGTAATTGCACAAAATGAAATAATTAAAATACAGCGCGTAAAGTAAGTTAAAATGCTTTAACGACCTTTTTGTTAATAACGCAAAGTGCAAATGCTTTCGTCCGCGGATGGCCATCGGAGTTGCAGGTAGTCGCAGTCCGTGCAACTTCAACTGCAATAACCATGCGTAACTGTACAACGCCGCGGTGCATGCAATTTCCATTTGCTCTTGTTGTTATTAAGTGATAATTGAATTTTTATGCCAACTCCAATGACAACGAAATGGACTGCAAAGCTTTACATTTACACAATTACAACTCGTCCTTCTCCTTCTCCTTCCACAGAAAGACTGTCCTGCAAACAATTACCAAGGGAGAATTTGCATCTTTTTGTTTGGCTCCCTCTTTCTTTCTCCATGGACTTGGTAATAAATCAAAACTTAATCTCAATATTGCAATTTACAGAGCATGTAACGCACTTTCTAAACAGCACGAGAAAAAATCTTACAAAACAACAGAAGTCCTTTTTGTTATCTCATCAATTGTTCTGCTCCTACAGCTGCATTTTTTTCCTTTTTTGCTATTTTTGGGACAGGTCTCATGAAAATTTCGCACAGTTTTTCTTTTTTGCCAACCGCAAACGGTGCAAAAATTATGAAAATTCATATTTTTGCACGCACTTGGCCGGGAATTTTTCTCGACAAATAAAAATATATAGAGCAGGTAACTATTGTTTGTTTTCATATTTTTAGGGCGGTCGGTGAAAGTTGTCCCAAAAACAAAACCAGCAGGTGGCATGCTGTGAAATTTGCATGCGTCAATAGAATATGAAATTTAGAAACAGTTGCCAAACATATTTTTGATTTGTGTTGCTTACTGGGTTTCGGTGTTGTTTTTTCTTTTTTTTTTTTAGATTTACAACCTGTTTTTAAAGGTAAAAGGTAGGTGGTTCGACCATAAATCTCCACGAACTATTTGGTGTGTGCGGCAAATATTTTGGTTGTTGCGATTTCATGCCTGTAAATCGCAATTGCATTGAATATATACAATATATGTACATATATGTATTACTTTAATTTTTTGCAATTCCACAAGTAAGATAAAAAAAGAAAAAGAGTCAAAAAGAAACAAGAAACGAACCGAAACTCGCACACATTTCATGCGGCTTCGACAAAAGGTAAGAGGTCTGGACCAAGACAACAACGAAAAGCAATTTACGAAAAGCACGCAGTGTTTAGATCAAACGACGACGACGACGACGACGATGGGGACGATGAGGACAGTCGCCATTGCCAACGCCATTGCCATCGACAGGACCAGCCGGGACCAGCAAAACGATAGTATACAACGCGAAACACATCATTAAGTATAAAATTCTTAAAATGGAATTTTAAATCATTAAAAGGTTGAGCAGAAGAAGAAGCAGAAAAAAATGAAAAGTACCTATACAACATAAGAAGAAGAATAAGAACAAAAATAACGCTCAACAGAGAGCCATGTCGAGAAGGAATTCACAATGCGTTTGCTTTATTTGGCAGTTGCCCGGCCGTTGCTGCAGCAACATGCAATGGCAACAATTCCTGCTGACCAGTCGCATTGTCCAAAATGGTTGAGGGCAAAAACGAACAAAAACGCAACGACAACGGCAAAAGCAGCGCCGCCTTGCAGTTTCGTTGCCCATTGCCCCGTTTATGTTGCTTTTGGTATTTTATTTACCATGCAACGCGTTGGAGGAAATGGTATATTAAAGTCATCAAGATGTATGTAACAGGCAGATGGAAACTGTTTCAATCAATCTAGCCTTGTTTGTCAGCTTTGCTGCCTTTCTAATTGTAGGAACTAGAAGTAGTTCGCAAAGACTATAAGCGGCAGAGTTACCAAATTAAGTATATAAACTTCGATAGTACATATGTGCGAAGATTAGATAAATAGATAGAGTGGAAAAGGTTCACTTGGTCAGCAAATGAAGTAAAGGCAGTTAGAGCTAGACACCATTTTAGTTCCCTCAAATGAACAATAGACCAAGCAATAGCTATTCAGTATTTTTTAAGTCTCTTAGCCTAAATGGCAAAGTCTAGCAGCATGCCGCACGCAAATTTTCTATCGCAATATTTGAAGCACTTCTTTTAAACTTGGTACACTAATATTGGTTAACGTTATCTATCAGACTTTAACATTTCACAAAAATCTAATTGAAAATAGCATAGTTATAGACGTCTCTCGCTAGTTGAGGCAAACGGGCGGTTTCGGACGGTGGTAGTTTATTCATAATTTTGGTTATATTTGTTTTACTTGATGCATGGTGTTTCAAAGTCGTTGCGTTCAATTCACTTTTTTTATGTACACGCCAAGCCAAACAGCTTGAATGGAAGTAATGATGCTGATGCTGCTGACCGAACTTGAGAAAAGCTCGCTGTTGTGTTGCATTTGCAATGAGTTGCCACTGCAACGGCAACATCAACAGCAACAGCAACAGCAACATGGCCGCCTGGGCAGCAAACGAGGCTGAACTGCCATAGCATGTTGCTGCCGTGCATGGCATGTTGTTTTTGTTGCTATTGCTGCTGCTGCTGCACGAATTCTATGTTAGAGTTGGAATTTTGAAGTAAATAATTCTTGATTTTGCACATTTTGCTAGTGCTTGCAGCTCGTTAAGAATTTTGTGTGCAATTTCTTTGCCTTTCTTCATGTTTTTGCTCTTGTTGTTGTTGTCGTTGCTGATGATGTTGCTGATGGCTGTTGCTCAGAATGCGCCACCCGAAGGAAAATGAAGAGCGAAAAAGGGGCGCGTCAGCTGCAAAAAGTCGTTCCGTATCGTTTATCTCATGCTCTGCCACCATATACAAACACTTTATAGAGAAAATGATAAGTAAATGCTTTTTAGTGCGAGTCTTTAGTTAGGGCTAGGTTAACAAATATAATTTGCTAACTATTCATCTCATTTGTGTACTTGAATTCCATTGAATGACATTCGCCATTGGCTTGACGACATTTTGCGAGCAAATAAATTCAATTTGCTGACGGTTGCGAGGGAATTGCGACAGGTTTTTGCCGCATTTATCATCGCATCAACAGCAGCAGCCTTGTAGGGATATGCTGAAGACATAAGGCAAGGCAACAAATGAAAAGCCATTTACCAATTTATTTATTTATATAAGGCGAATATATTTTATAACCCCGAAGCAAATGCAACAAGCCTGGCAAAACGAGCCCGGCAAAGGAAAAAAGAGTCGGCTCAAAACAAACCAGAAAGCAAACAAAAAAATAAAGGGAAGAAGAGAGAATCTTGAAAAAAATGCTGTATGAAGTGACCAAACTAGTTCGTTAAAATAAATTCGAGAGCCACTAACAATGTTGAGCAGACAGGCGGACAGAGAAATGAACGGATGGGCAACATGCAACAGCAGCCAACTCTCCAGTCGGTCTCAGTTCCAGTCCCAGTCAAAAACCCAGTCCCAGTCTCAGGCTCTGGCATGTTGTCGATGTATGCGGCAGGGCGAAGATGTATTCCTTTTGGGATGTTTTTAATTTTTCTTTAAAGTCGTTAAGCGACGTCGTTTTTTTGCGCCTGCCCTGCCTGCCAGCTAGCCAGCCAGCCAACGACTCCAACTCCAGCTCCAACCTTGTCTCTGTATTCGACTTCGTCCCTGGGTCTTTCTCTCTGCCTCTGGTTCCTTTGTGTTTGCGTTCGTTAGCTGCCATGAAGCAGGAGTGCGCCATTTGCTTCCTTTGCCTTTCTAATGGAGTTTTGCAGATAACAGAGCCAACAACAACAAGAACAACAACAACGACCACGATGTTGCTCCTGCATAAACACACACTTACACGTACTTGAAGCAATGTGGAACGCGCAGTCTGAAATGAAATTAAACCCTTTTTGGCGGCTGCCGACGTAGAAGGATGGCAAATAGTTGAAAAAAAGAAAAATTAACATTATTGCAATTTTTTTTTGTTGCTGCTGCAGACTAACAAGCCCCAGAGAGAGGCAAAAGGAGGGAGACAACTCCATACCTGGAGCGTAATTGAAGATATTTTCAACAACAAAGTCACATAAATCGAAAATCGCTTACAACATTAAAGCAATTGCCTTGCTCATGTCTTAAGATTTTCACAGATAATTTTTTATATATTTTCGAACTTATTTTCATAATTTTTGTTGTTGTTGTTTTTCTTTGGTTGTGTTTGTTCATTTGCACAAATGTAAATGGCAACAGTTGGAGAGCAACAAAAGCAATGAAAACGTCAGACAAGTGGAGCAAAACAAAACAAAATAAAGTGAAAAAAATGTTAAGAAGTTTTTGCCTCGTTTCATGGTTGCCTCCTTTTCACCGTCTCCTCCTTGTCCTCCTACTCTTCCTCCAATCACTTATATATACATATTGCCGAAAGGCAGCATATGCAAATTTCCATTGCAGTTAAAGTTGTGAAAGGGTTTCTTACTACAACACAAGTAACTATATATAGTTATAGTTGGCGAATCAGGTCTAAGGGAAAGATAGAGCATATAGTAAAAAGTGACTTCTTCTTCTTTGCTTTTGTTGTTGCTTGGTTGGTTGTCCTCAAAGGCGGCTACAATGGGGCTAAACTTTCACGTTCAAAACAATTGTAAATTCCAAGTTAGTGATTTGTAGTTGAAATAAAACTGTCTTTACAAATTCAGAAATAAGAAATTCAGTGACTAAATTAAAGTGTAAATTAAAGATTGGTCTGAGGGTTTTAAAAAAAAAAGGATTTCGAAAGGCATCTCGCTTCAACAAATTATCGGGATGAGAAAGCTTTAGGCAAGTTGGGCGAAGCGTTTGCTTATTTTGAACTACATATTTAAAGCTGCTTAAACGCGATTTGACTGATTCACGAGGACCTCCAGTTACCATCGATTTCACGGTGTAATATTCTTAAGCTAATGGTCAAAAGGCTCTACTCTTTGAATTTATTAGACTACGAGATTCAGAAAAACGAACGCTTTGAGCAAGGAACACCATATCATGCTGCACCAATTTAAATTTGGGTTTGAGCTACTTTTTCGTATTTCTATTCGTATTTAATCGAATGTCCTCATTTCTCAATCCTTGAGATAACTCATTTTTTAATGGTGACCTTAAAAAAGACTTTAATTTGTGGCCTAAATACTTATCGGCCCGCCCTCGTATTTGTGGTCATTGTGATTTCTACTGATTTCGTCGGAGAAGATCATACAAGTTACCAACTTTGAATGCGCCTTACTTGCATATGTAAGCTTAGATTCTAATGTCATAAACCAAATGCTTTGCAACCCGCTGTGTTTGTAATGATAACAGCAAGCCAACATAGAATAGGCTCACCAACTCCAACTCAGCTCCCAGCCATGGCTGAAAGTCCCTGGTAGTCGCAGGAGGGGGCAAACAAAAAACCAACAACCAACCGCTGCCCGCAGAACTTTGGTTCGTTTGCGTTTCTAATCTGTCTTCGCGTGCTGTTTTTCGATTGCATGCGAGGAGCTGCAAGAGAAGTTTTTTGTTTTTTGGCGAGGAACTGCGAAATACGACTAACATGCAATGCAATGCAATGCAATTCAGTGTAGTGTAGTGTAGAGGATTCTCCTCTGTTTGCCTTCCCTGCGCCAATAGGAACAACAGCAACATCAAAACAGCCTGCCACATGCTGGGTGCTGTTGCATGTTCTCTCTATTAGTTCTGTCTTCTTTGCTCTAGTTGGCTCCTACAAATGGTATCTCGCTTGCTCGCAATGCAAACATTTTATGCAAATGTCTGCGCGCCATCATAAAATTGGATTTGGCAGCTGATTTTGATTCGGTTTTCGGATTCGGATTGTGATTCTGATTTGGAATAGACAGAGGCAGCTATTTTAAGCTTCATTTTTCGCACACAATTTGGTGAATTAAAATTTTGTGACTGTAAAATATATAAATTTAAATTAATTTTAGCCATTTTCTCTGGCTTCACACAAACACACATACATACACATGTAGATATGTATATATATTTTATTTATTTTTAATTTTTATTTTGGCATATTTTTTGTTGTTGCTTTTAACCATTTGCTTTATTTTTAGTCGCATTTTTGTCGCATTGCGATTCATTCTTTGTTTTACTCTCTGTCTCTCTCTCTCATTTTCTCTCTTGCTCTGTCTCTCTATGCCTGGGCCTTGGGCCGACTAAATAAATTTTGTTTTAAGCGTTTTCGCCACACTCCATATACAAAAAAAGAAGAAGAACGGGAAGAGAAAAGGAGCACAAGAAGCAGCCAAATAGCCAAAGATAATAAAATAAACAAAAGGTTTGCCGCCAGCAATAAGAAGAAAACGCAACCGCAAGAAGTAGTAGAAGAAGAAGAAGGAGAAGAAGAAGGAGCTATGTCAAGGATAAGGACAAGGTAAAAAGGCAGAGAGGGTAGAGCCACTGAATCGGGCCAGGTTAAGGTATATGTGGCATAGGGCCACAAGAGTCAGCCAAAAGCAAAGGTGAGTCTCGCGCAGTTGCAAGTTTTATTTGTGAGTTTTATTGTGGGCATATCTCAAAAGCAAATCTTTTGGCAAAGTCCGACAAGGCGAAACAGTCGCAGATGAAGGCCAGAATCGGGAAAAGCTATTGAACTGCCATATTGAGGAATATCCAAAAAGACTAATGTAAACATAATGAAAGGAAGAAATACTACAAAATCCATTTTAATGGAAAAACTAGGCTATAAAATGTTCCAATGGTTTTAGTTCAATCAAATTCAAACAGATCCATTAAAAGAACTAGTATTTGATGATAGCCAAGTCATTGGTCTTGGCTTAGCAATAAAAATTTTTAATTACTCTCAGGTACACATACATATATCAACTGAAATATAATTTTTCTGGAATTGAATTTAAATCACTTTCAGTAATCGGCCCATTTCCGTTGGTATTTTTGACTTCTGTTCAGGACTGATGCGGTAACCACTCCACCCACCGCCTTTTATGCTCTCCAAGCATATCTCTGTTGCATCCCTGGGCCATTGTTGTTGTTGTTACTGTTGATGTATGCAAATAAAGCAACACGCGGTGCAACATGCAAGTTGCCATTACGCGTTCCGGGAATGGGAATGTGATTGAGAATGGGCATGGGGAATGGGGCAGCCATTGGTAACCGAAACTCGTGGGTTGCCATTGCCATCCCTGTATCTGTTTTCTCCACAGACAACAGACAGAGACAGAGAAAGATCAAGAGAGGGGGAAGGGCGAAAGAACTCGAGTCTGGGGCGCATCCGCATCCTCAGCTGCTTCGTGTATCGAAGATGAATAAGGAGCTATTTTTACTTTTAAATCTTAAACAAGCATTTCTTGCTCGCTCTCTCCCTATCTCTCTTTCTCCCTCAACATACTCTTGCACCCTCTTGTATACACTTTTGGTTTGTGGCAAGTTTCTCAGGCCCGATCCAAGAGTCGCATCTTGATGATGTTGTCGTTGTCGTTGCTGCTCCTGTGGCTGCTGGTTGGTTGGTTTGTTGCTTGGTCGCCGTTTAATGTCATCGAACTATTGCCAAGTTCTTTATTTGGTATTCAAGTGACAAAGCATGGGAAATGATTGGGTATCAGAATGAATACTTTCAACTGGAAAACTGCATGTTGCATAATCAGCAAGTTACGTTTTTCCGCATAGAATTTTAACCATTTTCATCATTTTAACAACAGCAAAACAATTCGCAAAAAAACAAAAACATAAGACTAAAGTTTAAAGTGTTATTTCTTCCTTTTTTGGCTCACTCGCAAGCCAAGTCAGATCAGTTGGCAATTTATGAGGATTTCATTTTTGGGTTTTTACCTCACATTTGATGTTCAGGTAATTCGATTGCGGTTGTTGCCAAAGACACTTGAGTCTTTGCCTCTAGTATCCACAAGATACTTTAGTATCTCTCTCTTGTCTGTCTGTCTGTGTATGTGTGTGTTTGGGGGGCTTAACTTGGGCGCATTTATTTAATCGCTCAACTACAATATGTGGCCAAGTATATACATACATACATACATACGACAAATGAAATTTAAATTCGTGCCAATGGCTAAGGAAAGTGGGCAACGGTGGGATGGGAGAGGGGGAACACATGTACATATGTACATTGTAAAAGGGGGCTAGCCAGACTACTGAAATCCTTATGTGATTTATGCAATTAGCACTCAACTAAGTCTGCTTAATAAACGATGTGCCACTGGCGTTGGCACTAGACAGAGTCAGAGAGAGAGAGACTTCCCTCCCATGGCCCTCCTGCTCTCACGCTCATTCGCTTCCGCTCCTTTTTCGAGGTTCAAAAATCACATTATAAATACAAAATGCTCATTACAGATTTCTCTGGCCCAAGCATCAACGAATTTCCATGGAAAAATCAAATGGAAATGGGAAAATTTCTCCACCTCTACTCTGCGCGGTAATTCGACATGGCTTCATTTCATTTCAGTTCAGTTTTCTGTTCAGTTTTTTTTTTTTTGTCTAACCAATTGGTGAGCCATTTTAATGCATATTTCATTGTAGAACAACGCATTGAATTGCCTTGTAATGCATGTAAAACGACTGTAAGGGAGGAGAAGGAGAAGGGTGGCCGCAGCTACATATATAGAAGGTAGGGCAGGGCACTCCATATTGAATTATGATTTATGATTGGAACAGGCTGCAGTCAGCCATTGAGTCCCAGTATGTGATTGTATGTGTGTGCGTGTATGTGAGAGAGAAATATGCGCATATGCACTAGTTAGTGAATTGGAGAAAGGACTCGCTAGTGGTTGAAGTACCCAAAATAGCGACATTTGTCCTCTAAGCGGTACTTGAAAAATGGTTGACATATTTGCCTTCAAGACAAGGATCAATAAGGATTCCATGTTCTTTTTTTATGCATTAGAGAAATAGATTACACGTAAAAAAGTAGTTGAGGGAGTTGCCTATGCAAATGGATTTATCTATTTACACTTGTAATAGAAAACTCGATAGAAAAGAATGGAAATGAATAAATTGTTCTATGAAAAATCTAATTATACTTTGTACTTCACTTATCAATTATTATCACTAGAATAATAAAAAGTATATAAAAGTTACTGGGAAGAATATTTTGATGTTGTTTTTAAAAATATAAAAGATAAGCCAAAGACAAATATAATTTTGTAATTGATATAATCTACTCGTACAACTTGAAATTAAATAACTTTAGGAATATAGTTTTTCTGCCTCTGAGACTGCAAACGCTACTTGATAGTGGAATATCCTTTAATTCATTTAAAGTATTTGACATATTGTTATAAATAAATGAAATATTTGTCTTATTGAGAAAATATTTTGATGTAGATTCACTTCAACGCCGATTTAAATTTTAAACATAATAAGATGTTGGTGTTCAAAAATGATTAAAGAACCGATATATGTATAATATTCCTTAATTCATTCGGTTTTTGTTTTTTGTGTTAGTGGGAATCCTATAGTATTATGAAAGAAATTCTTGAAAATAATATATTGTCTATAGAATCATCCCCTTAGTTGTGAGTTCTAATTGTCTCTTCCCTTAGAATGTCACTCATCTGCCAGGCAATTCGGTCCATCGAGGTGTCATTGTGTTTTAACACGTGAATGACTTCCACAGACACTCATTTATATGGATGGTGTGATATTAAAGATGCCACGTTTTAAAATTCCTATCCATGCAGAAGGAAGAAAAAAATGTATCTGCATATATGTATGTACATATATGAAAGAAGAAAAAAGATGGGAAGGCGCGTGTGGCATAGAAGTAGGAGTTGATAGCTCTGAAAGAGTAGGAGTAGAAGTTGGAGTATAGGTGAGGTGTTTGTGTAAATGGGATGGAAGTAGTTGGTGGAGGAGTAGATTGGAGGAGCACCAAATAAAAATCCCATATAAATGTGACACTTCAAATGCCAACGACAAAAATAGTTTTGAATGCCAACAGCAGACGGCAAAGTAGTGGCAAGAGCTAAGAATTGGGGGGATGGGACCACTTCACGTGGTCGTTGATGATGAATTCCTGACGTGGCACCAGTGGAAAACAAAAGCAAAAGATATGAATAGATAGAGAGAGAGACAAACGTGTGCAAATGAAAATAAAAATGGCAAAACTTACATTTATTTGCATTTTCAAGTTGTCATTTCATACGTTTTTCACGTTATTTTTTTTCTCTTTTTCTCTGTTTCTGTATAAAACACTTTTTCTTCACGTCTCTGGACTTTGGTTTTTCTATTTTTTGCTACTGATAGCTCGCTTTGCCTGCCACATTCTTCATTTCGTTTCGTTTCGTTTGCCCAGTTCCTTCCTTCCGTTTTGCGGGCAGAAAAACATTTTCCACAAGAATGAGCCAACGAGTTGGCGACATTTGCATATGTGTTAGTGTTTGAGTGTGTGTGTGTGAGTGCATGTGAATGTTTGTGTGAACTGTCAACGCGCCATAGAACTGTCAACTTGATGGTAATTCTGAACAATGCCATGAAAACTGTAAAAGGAGTCTTCCACACTGTTTTTTTTCGGGAGTTTGTAGTTCTCCTTTCACTTGTCGCGTTACAGTTGTCGTCTGTCTTCTGCCCTCTCAGCTCCTATAAATGGTAGATTTTGTATCTCGAACAAAGACAAAGGAGCTACTGACGGATTCATACAAATTAAATTGGATGTTTTGGTGTATTTTTTGGCTACAGACAACATTCCATTTGAAATGCATGCAAACATACCGTATTTATGAGTCACAAAGTCCCCAAAGTTAATACTCACACTCCCGCTAAACTACACACAGAGTGCGAAGAGGCAGCAATTAGTGACTTCCGTTAAAATCTTGAGTGTCACATCCGCTCAATTACAAGCACACGGCAAACAAACTTCTCGTCTCGACATACCCCCCACGTTCAAAAATCATATCGAGGGACTAGCAAATTGTTCTAGTTTCATCTAATCTGATCTATTGCCATTCGTTCAGACTGCTGGTCATCACCTCATCGACTTTGTTAATTACCCGTATACATATGAAAAATAAATTTATTTTATATGCTTCTGTGTTGTAAATCCTTGCGATTTATGTTTATTGCCAATTTATTGGCATAAAAAACTGCATGGGGCATGGGGGCAGAGAGTAAAAAAAAAAACGAAAAATCTGAAGCGCCAGCAAAGTTCAAACAATCAACGCCATTGTCCACACTGGACACACACACACACTCGATATGTCCCTCCTCTCTCTTTGAGTTGATTTTCAGTTCAGTTTTTGTTTCGATATATTGGAAATTTACTATCAGTATCAGTGAGTGCCACCAAACGAGAGGCTGAACACAAAAACGAACAAACAGAAATATTATTATATATACGTACATACTCTTCTCTATATACTACGTATATGTACGTACGTATATGAAGTCCCAAAGCTGCACTTCAATTAAAATGCATTTTTGCAGTTTATGAGCTTAATCTCATAAACAATTTTTGCATTGTTGCAAAAAGGCATTTTGTTGTTGCTTTGTTGCCGCCTCTTTGCTGGTTTTTTGATTGTGAGCAGACGGTAGCAAAAATGATTTTATTTAAACAAAAGCAAAACGAAAAAAAAAAACAAACAATCTTTAAAAACAAAGAGTGACAAAAAGCCTATCAAAATGGACTGAATTCTAGGATGACGAACCATTTCTACAATTTATAGATATGTATAGTTTAATTTTTATCTAAAGTCTGATGAACATATTTACTGCCCTTCCTTCCAATCAACTCTGAAAACATTTGTTAAGTAAATCAAATCAATTTAATAAGTTAGAAGCATTCCAAAAGCAAATAATAGTGTTTTTTTTTTTTTTAATAAAATGCTGATTTCTTATTATATTCTTCCAAAATTTTGTTTTTAATATGTCATTCAGTTTATTTCATTTAAGGAAAAAGTTATATTTTACTCTTAGGAATTCAAACTAAAAAATGTTTCTTATCAATGGCTTAAAATGTGTTAAAATCTAATTTGAACTCTTTGTGTGTGTATAATTAATTGAAACATAATTTGCTTCAAGTTTCCAAAGTTTTCAACTTCTTAATTTAACTTCATCTGAAAAATTTAACGACTGCTTAAATAATTTTTAATTGCTACCATCAAGAGGTTTTCACTGATATATAATTATTAATAACATTTCTGTTATTGTAGTATTAGCCAATTAGCTCTTTCATGCTGCTTACTTTCATTAATTTGGCTTTGTTTTCTACCTGTTACAGGTACTCACATTGGTTGAGATTGTATGTGTGTCCCTTGAATTGGTGTATGTTTTTCCTGTTATTTGGTTGTTGTCTTTTAATAACTTTATAATGGTATGTTGCAACACGCTCCCCCCAACTACATGATGTGGACACGCCTACAACAGCCACCTTCCAAGCCCACACATTTTTGTTGTTGTTGGTTTTTTGTTAAACCTCTACCTCGAAAACAATTGTGAAGTGCAAAACGCGCCCAGACCAAGTATTTTTTTAATACCCTTGCCGAAAGAGGGGCAAGTGGATTATGAGAACTACGTTGCCAACGAGATTGACATTGCTAACGGAAATTCCTGTTGAGGGTATCAGTTATACGTTGTTCCCTCTCAGTTAATTTGACCCTGTGGCTTGTTGGTGTTGGTTGCATTTCGTGCGATTCTTTTTCGGTTATCGACAATTTTCAATCTATGCGCATAACTCAAGTGCAACAACAATAACAGCAATAACAGCGACGAACCGAAACCCGCATCGAATAGAGTCGAGTCCGAGGCATATGTGCAACTTCCGTGCGGAGCTTAAATGATGCTGAGCCCCATGGACAAGAGCCACATCAAACTTGGCAATAGGCAGCAACACCAGCAACAACAAAAAAAAAAAAAAAAACAGAGGAAAGAAAAAAATAAAAAAAAGTGAGAAAAAAAAAATGGAACAACAATATCAGCAACATTTTATTGCGCTCTGACCTAGAGCATTCGTTAGAGAGTGGTCATGGAAGGGGTCGGCGGGTGTGGGGCTCGACCTGCTCAAATTTGACTGTGGCATATCCTGGCGGACATTGGACTATCGCACCAGCGTCATCTCTCGTTCAGCCAGGCAGCCAGTCGCCTTATCGACAATCCACCCACTGGTCCTTCGCTCCTCCACCTCCTCCTTCTATATTCTCTTTTCCTGCTCAGTTGGGAGCAGGACATTCATTGTCTCCATCTCTTTTCGGTCCTGTTCATGTCCTTGTGTGCGTTGTCTCGTTTTGCTGCAAAATTTACATCCTGTTTGGCTGATGGTCATTTTACTGTTTCCGTGCCCAAGTCCTGGGCAAACGCATATGAATATTTTGCAGCAGGCAACAATAAAATCCATGACATCATAAATATCGATGCGTTGCCTTTGCCGAGAATTTCGGTGCGGGATTAGCGCAGCCCAAGCACGGCCAGTATATATGGCCATTCATTTTGGGGCATAGAGGAGGTGTGTCGGGGAGGACAGGCAGGGAGCCACACCCGCAGCAAGGCGCCGCGCGATAACTCGATAATTATGTCCGCTTTTGTTTATTTCGCACATCGATTACAATTTCGACTGCCTCTCAGCCTACCCATTTTGTTGGCCATTTGACTGGCCGGAGAGGTCGTTCTGGTCAGCATATGCATGCAGCTCTTTGGACCCCCAAAGTCGACCTCTTGTCCCTGCTCTCACCACTTTTTAAACTAGATGCCCATTCGGATGAATTGAAGTGGGTGTTGGGCCTTGGGCATACGTCATAGTCTCAACACTTGCGGAATTTACAAACTTCACTTGCCCCGTGCCCAGGCTAGGACGTCAGGCCAGGATATGGCAATGAGAATGAGAATGGTTTAGAGGCAGTAGACGCAAGTGCATCAGTTCCCGGGTGGCAAACACTCTGTGTGTTTGAGACAGAGAGCTAGGGAGTCAGAGTGTGTGTGTGTGAGAGAGAGAGAGAGAGAGAGAGAGAGAGAGAGAGAGAGAGAGACAGAGATAGTGTGAGTGAGAAAGGACAAGTTGGGAGGGAAGTTGTGTCTGGCATTCGCTGCTTGCTGCTGCTGCTTCTCATAAGTAAAACGTTGTGAGCAAAGTTTTATAAATTATCCTTGTGAGAATCCTTATTTATGGCGCGTGTGCAATTTTCATTTTATCGCAGTAAAAGCAAAGTTAAGTTAAGCTTCTGCCACACCCCGCTTCCCTATCCATTTCTATGCAACTTTTTGCCAGCTACCAACAAATGGAGGCGTTGCAACAAAAAATACTATCTTTCTCACTCTCTGTTTCACTGCATTTATCTCTTAACGTTTATCTATCTATCCTTGTTTCTCTCTTCTCTCTTATTCTGTTATTTATTTATTCTCGAATATTTTTTTATATTTCACAAATGCCAAAAAAGGGAAAGCATAAATACAAAATTCTACACAATTCCTTCTTCCTAATAATAAATCTATGTTCTAAAAATCTAGTTAAAAGTGACTATATCTGCAAGAAACCATCAACATTATAAATTTATTTAAAATATTTAGTAACATTTTATTTGGTTACTTAACTGGTGTTCAATGAACTTCTAAGTAGAGATATACTAGATTTCACTACAGTTCTCTTAAAGATTTCACAATGTCTCAAACACGTAGGGATACGAAGAAACTGGAATGGGAATGGATAACGGGATAGGGATGTCGGAAGAAGATCTCTCCTCGTTGAGCTGCCAAAGTTTTTTATGGCCTGCATATGAATATTATGCGCTCGAGTATAAAATGTTGTTGGCCACACTTCCTACGTTTCACTTCCTGCACTCCACTCCGACTCAAGAGTGGCAAGCAACCACATACACACACACAGAAATAAATATATATATGCATATATCTATCTGTAGCCGTATCTATATATCTCAGCATACAACAATACACAATAATAACAACAATAATAATAGCAAAACCAAAAGAAAATCCTACAGAGACTTTAAGTTGCCTTTAACTTGAGATTCTAGACCCGAAGGCTGCTTTCGCAATAGTTTTGGCAGAGAAAAACTAGAGAAGAACTATAATAACAACAATATGTATTGGAGAGAGTTGTTGTATTTGTGTAAAGTTTTCTTTGGTTTTCCCCTGTCACTCCTTCTCCATGAGTGTGTGTGTGTGTGTATCTCTCAACATGCTGGCTGGTGTGTGCAAAAAATATTTAGCTAGCAAAGTTTTATTGGCAAAATCTGTTTATGGCTTTTGAATTTTAATTAGTTTACATTATGTCGAAATGTTTCTGCTGCTGCCGAGTGGCTCCAATCCTTGCTCAACAAAGAGACGGCAGCCCAACACAGAACAGCCACAATACAATAGAAAGACAGAGAGATAGAGAAAAAAGGAGAGAGTGAGAGCTAACCCAGCCCAGTCAAAAGCTGAAGAAGTCGTCGTATGTCCTGGCAGCCGCCCGAGAAGAGTTTCATTACTATTTGTCTGCTGCCTTTCCGCACAGCAGCCGCAGCCGCATTTTATGCGCAGGATACAAATGTACATGAATAACTAAGCAAGCCAGGACCGAATCGTAGAAACAGAAACTGCAACTGGAGCAGGAGTATCGAGGAGGATCAGCGGCAAACTTTAGCGCCAGCGAACGTGCCTTGTTGCAAATTTTAATTCGACAAAAACATGAAAACTCAAACTATTATTGGTTGTTGTTTTTTTATGCTCCTCTTTGTGTGTGTTTGCCTGTTTTTTGTTGCATTGTTTCCATTGAGTTTTTGTCATTTTTAATATTTTTCATATTTTTATCAAACCAATGACAGATTTTGGCATCAAGTCTGCAAGAAATTTGCCATTAAGAACACATTTTTTTCAATTTTTATATTATTTAAATCTGTCTCCATTTCTCTCTGCAAAAGGTTTTAAAAGCGATAAAGAGTTTAAAAGTTAAAGAAATGATTTGTTTAAAACATTTTCAAGATATGTATTTGGGACAATCATTTGGGAAAATTACCTTAACATATTATTACTTTTATAAAAATTTATATTATCAATTACATAGTTAAAATTTGTGCATATTTATTTTGAAAAAAAACATTCTCATACAAAATATGAATAGAATGAAATACTGAGTATTATATAGACTTAAATTTTAAATTGAAATTAAATTAAGTAATATTATATATAACGAAATAAATCATAAAACACTTTGATTACAATTTGCCTTAACAATTATTAAGCACTTGCAGAGGGTCTAATAAAGTTGGTCCTGTCAATCTGTATATTTCCATGCAATTTTGTAATTTAATATTTGATTATTATTGGTATTAAGTTTTGTATTTAAACTCTTTTATGTACGCAGCACATTTCGATGGAATCAAACTAACATTTTTAACTTATAGAAATCAGACGCACCGAAAAGTCTGCGAGAGTGACAGTTAACCTCCCGATAGCAAAAAGTTTCTAATAATAATGTAAAGTATATATAACTCTTTAGTATGTAGTGGAGATGTGAAGAATCATATTGCAAGATAATTAATCGAATATATAGTTACCATAAGTTTACCAAATGCACGAATAAACTATTTGAAATTCGATCCTCTGTATCTTAAGTTCAAAATGGCGGCAAATGATTAAATGTTGCATTGCCCAGCTGACTAGCTGGCTGGCAGCTTCCAGATTGGATGCAGTGCAGCCAAGCGACAACCAAGTTTGAGCTTTTTTTTTCTTTAGTGTGATGAGTGCTACTCTTTTTTGCTACCATTTGCCCGTTTTCGAGTTCATTTTCAAGCCATTTCGTTTGCTTTGTATGCATTTTTATTTAATTTATTTTTCACATGTTGCTGTTGGTTTGTTTTTGTTTTTTTTTTTTGTGTTGTGGCTGCCGTTGACGTTGCCCGTTGCCCGTTGTCGTCGTTTGGGGGCTGCAAATGTGCAATTAAAGAAACAGGTTACACGTCCATAAATCTTGAAATGCTGGCGACGTTGCTGTTGCTGCCGTCTCAGTTGTTGTTGCTGTTACTGTTGCTGTAGTTGTTGCTGCTGCAAATGTATTCGTATTCACATGTCTTAATGCTGACAGCATTTTTGTGATTGTCTGATTTATTGCCAGCCAATTGATGACAAATAAATTACGTGCATTTTTTTCTCCTTCGTTGTTTTTTTTTTTTTTTGGTTTGTTTGTCTTTTCTTGCATTTTAGTTGGACATTTTTCCGTTTTTGGTATCGCTTTTTGTTATTTTTCTTGTTTTCGTTTCGTATTTCTTTTAAAGTTTTTTTTTGCCGGCAACGTTAATGGTTTTGGTAATTACTTTTAATTGCCATTGTAAAGTTTTCGCATCGCACCAAAATTGGTAGCATGGGGAGCCTTTAACTTTAGATCTGAACCGGGCTTGGAGGCGGCCCTGGCCAAATTGGCGCCAAAAACAAACGAGCTAGCTAACTGCTAACTGGCGCCATTTTCTTTTTATAGTCAAGTTAAAAATAGTCGACCATTGAGTATATATGAAATGACTAATTGATAAGTGCTTGTCAATGTACAATTAAATTGTCTATTCAATGCATAATTATTAAACAACTTGACCTATTATTTAACTAAACTTTTTTCAGTAGGCACTAATTAAGGGAATTCCATATTGTAAAAATTCCATATAGCCATTTAAGTATCTGATATCTATTTTTGTTGTCTACAGTCAAAGTTTAATGAATTAATTTAGTTTTTGTTTTAAGCATTTACAATCAGTTTAGTGGAATCAAATGCTTAGATTGAAAGAGAAATAGTTCTTTTAAGTATGAAATACTTAAAGTTCAAAATACTTTTGCATGATCCCTGATGAACTAAGTAAGTACTTGGTAGTTGGTAAGTGATCCAGTCATTCTGTTGACGCTTATTCTCCATATTTCATATTTTATTACTATTCTATTGAGTCATATTAACCTGTTGGAAATTGTTAAATTAAATAGCTTTTAAACTCACACCGCCTCCTAGGCAACTTCCAACTTCAACACGCACTGATACAACTCAATTGCCGACTCCATGATTTAAAGATATACATATATATAAAATATATATGTATAGGTACATAGAGATATATTAATTATGCGTCTCACGATTTTGTACACAATTTGAATTGGGTTGACAGCGCGACCGTCGGGCAAACAGAAATGCCGAATTTTTGTTTTGTTTTGTATTTTTTATTTTTCGGATGACGACGACGACGACAACGATTCAGGTAAACGCAGAGAGGCAAAACGTGAAACTTGAAAATTTATGCTTTATATATATATATATATATAATATGTATGTATGTATCTTGTATTTATTTATGAAAAAAAATATTTCAAAAGCTCGCAGTCGGACATCTTTATAAATTGCGCCAAAATAAAATCCTGCTCAGCATAAATCAAATGAGAAATTCTGCGGGCGTGCAAACGCTTTTGCTTGAGATCTGTTTTAGCCTTAGACATTTTGGTTAAGGTGACAGAGATAGGAACGGATTGGGCTCCCCCCTGTTGAGTAAAGTCTGTTCATTTGCATTGAGTTGAATCGTTGAATTGAACATTTGTTTTTTTTTTTTTGGGGCTATGCGCTCGTATGTCACGAAATGTTTTATATCTCTGTGCATATTTAAACAATTTCAGTTCGTTAGTTAACCAGCCAGCTAACTATGTTGGCCAAGGCAGTCAGTACCAGCTTGGCCACATTTGGTTTAAACAATCATAGCGAAAATCACGAAGTCCTTACATACAAGAAAGAGAGAGAGAGGAGAGCCTGGCCAAAAAGGTGAGCGGAAGAACCTGGACTTGAACAGAGGGGTGAGCAGTTGAGCGGGTGACTGCGGTAAAGGAAATGATTGCATTTAAAATTCAAACTCGAGCGAGTGAACTGAGGCCCAGGCCCCTGCTCAGGCCAAAGAAAGAAAGGAAAAAAAAAACGTATAGCCCAAGCAAACCAAAACCAAACAGCTGAAGTCGGCACAAAGCCATGTCGCCATCGCCATCGGCATCGCCATCTCCTCGTCCATGTCCATGTCCACATTCTCAGTCTCAGAGTTTCAGTCGCAGTCCCAGTCAGCCATTTAGGCCGCGCCGAGCAATGTTACAATACAAAGCAAATGGCAGAAAGAGGAAGAAAAAAAAAGTCAACAACTGAATAAAAAACATTTTCGAATACAAATGTTGGCATTGCATAACAAACGTTTTCTAAATGAGGCTAACTAAGCAGCAGCGAAGCCAGCGTCGCCGTCGCCGTCAACCGAGGCGTGCATATGTTTGAATTGCCGATGACGATGACTTTTTCCTTGTATAGAAGTACCTCCGCTCCCTTCTACCTCCCTGCCCCCCTGCCCCTTCCTACTACCCCCCTGCACTTCAATGTTTGGTCTTTTTTAACTGTTTCGTGTTTGGCTTTTTCCTCTGTTTGCCTGCTTGACTTGGCTCCGTTTTGCCTGATGGTGGTCCGACTCCAACATTTTTCCCGCCTCTGTTTTTTTCTTTCTTTCTTTGCATAATAAGACCACAAAACTAACGGTTAAATGCTGGTCTAGCCTGTCCTTGTCCTGGCCAGGCAGGCAAATATTTGATTTGGTCTAAAGGTTTTTCCATTCGCCTCTTCTTTTTTTCCTGCTTCGTGTTTTTTTTTTGGTTTTGGTTTTTTGTTGCTGCTCTTTCGACATTTCTATGACTGATTTAATCAGCAAAAACTTTGACAAGAGTCAGGAAGTCACCCTATACCTGAGACCCAAGCAGAGCCGCCGAACGCTTTTTTCTGTCGACTCAAGCGGTTTCATTTTTTGGCCCTTCTCTTGCATAGAGCAGGAATGGCAGGGATGGCGCGGGGGACGTTTGGCAGAAAATTAAATTAATTAGAAATCTGATAAGAGTTTTACTTGTATTGCGCCTTAGTTAAATTGCTGAAGAAAGCTTTTAACTTTCATAAACGTTTTTTGTTTGTTAAACTTACATAGTTTGATCTGCGCTAAAGCATTGTTAGCTAAGACAAGCGGGAGAAAGTGAGGGATGGAACATTAAAGGGAATTTAAATCCTAAATATTTTGCCTAATGAATCAAGATAGTTGTGTTTCTGTTTATGATCTATATGAATAAAGCTCTTCATGCTTGGGGAATACATATAAAAAGTAATTTCAAATTCAAAATGTAATTATGTATATATTTTTTGAAAGAATATAATTTCGCAAAAGGAAGAAATAAATCAATTTTAAACTACATTTTAATTAAGATCAATTAAACAATTGATGATGAAAGTAACAATCAATTGAATTTTTAATTAATATCCTTTTAAAAATGTAAAGAATTTACCATGTAGACTAATTCTGAAACTTTGTCAAAGTTTAATAAGAACCGCACTAATAACATTTTGTGTTGACTACAGATCTAAGTATGTGAATCTGTCAAAATTCAAGGACTAAACGTGATGGCAATTTGCCGCATTTACCTGCAGCTATTTGCAGTTGTTTGCATTTTTTTTTTTTTGTTGTCCTGTTGTTGGTTCTTTTTATTTTTGGCCGCTTTCGCAGTTGGCAATTGCTGGTGAGGACATAAAAAAGTGCCAAATGCACTGGGCCATCTACCTAAATGGCAACGGGCAACGTGTGTCCTGATTGCGTCCGTCTCTGTGTCCTGTCTCACACTCAAACGCACACACACACACACAGAGCAGCAGCAGCATCCTGTTGCCGGCGAAGTGAATTTTCAACGGAAGTGCAAATTAGCAGCGCTGCCTCCGTTTCAACGCGAGTTTTGTTTATGACAACGACGACGGCGACTACCATGACACTTAACGGAGTGCAATTTTTTATGGCATCGTAAAAAAATGAGGCAAACTGCGCACATTTTTTTTAGTTCGTGATCTTTCAAGGCTTTCCGTAGTATAATCTCATCCAAGCCGACCTTGACAGCGTTGGGCGTGGTGAAAAGTCAATTATCAATCATAAAAATGATGTTTCTCATATGTTGAACAGTTGCAGTCGGGTAAAAAACAACAGTGTAAAATGAAAAACAAAAAAAAAATAATCATTTGGTTCAAGGATAACTCTCTAATGTCTGAGTGGCAGCTAAGTCGAATTCGTGCCGTTTCGGAAATTTACAACATGTTCCTCCGAAAAATATCGTGGCAAGAACAACATTTCTCATTTGGCTGGCGTTTTCAGCACGAAAATCTTGTCATGATTCGATCGGCCGGGACGCCTGGACGTGGACACGATGTTGCACACAACAATCACATGTTGCCCTTCGGGGTCAGCTGAGTCGTGGTTGTCGTGGCTCGGAGGAGTCTCTCAAGGAAATTGTAGCCACATTGTCAACAGGCCAACAGATAAGACTCCAGACACCAAGTGCAATAC
The DNA here is from genome assembly GCA_018152135.1 of Drosophila paulistorum. NCBI lineage: Eukaryota > Metazoa > Arthropoda > Insecta > Diptera > Drosophilidae > Drosophila > Drosophila paulistorum. The sequence goes on along the minus strand of JAECXG010000805.1, from coordinate 7,926,930 downwards.
AATTGAATGGCAAAACTGGAGAGCGTACCATCGATTGTTTTGTTTGAGATCCTCTTCAATAGATAAAAATGTAATCCCAGGGGAAGAAGAATCCATATCTCAAAACTTACTTCATTACGGAATCGGACAAAACAAGAACCAAACGAACGGGCGAACGAACGAATGAAGAAAGAATTATGGTCTATAATAAATCAGCGGCAAGTGACAGCAGATTTGATAAAAACGGAATGCGTGGAGCTGATAAAACAAAATGGGGAAAAATGAACAGAAAAAAAATATAACTAACAGAAAACAAATAAAAAATACAACAACAACAAGCGATATAACATTTTAATAAAGACTCATAAATTGATGCTAGCGACGGACAACAACAAAAGCGACAAAACGACAAAAACTACTTGGACGAGTTGGAAGAAGATGAGCGCTAAAAATAAATAAAACTATTAATCAGAAAAATGTTGCAGGCGAAGACAACGCCAACAACTGGTTAAAAGGGGGTAGTCCGAGAGAGGGAGAGTGGAAGGAAGGGGAAAACGCAGAGTTTTCCTCCAGCCGCCCTCTTTTTATGTCGTGGTCGTGGAAAATGAACAGCGCCAGCATTACGGCCATAAACAATTTTTAAAACAACTCTTTTTGCCAAGTTAGCGCGGGGAGCAGTCAAAGATTGAGAACTAGAGAGCCGGAGATGGAGGACAAAAGACGAAGTTGGAGCTTTGCCTTTGCCTTTGCCAATTGTGGCGCGGTTTTTCAACTGCTGCCAAGAAAAACCCACGACAGCAAGAAGAAGATCAAGAAGAAGAAGTTGAAGACGGCAAAGAAGGAAAAGTGCAGCCAACAGCAACAGGAAAAAGAGTCAAAGGAAAACAAATGCACACACACAAACTAAGACCATGGGAATGCATTGAGAGAGTGTGTGTGTGTCCAAGTGAACGAATGAGAAAGGGGGTGGGCGGTTTTTAGCCGACGGCAATAGGGCCGAAACGTAGAACGACATTGCCATAAGAAATCCCACTTGCGAATATTGTGTGCCAACGATAAACACTTCAGAGCGGCCATTAAAATCAGAGAGAGAGAGCGATTACTCTTTCAAACACAGAACGAGCGGCAGACAGAGAGAGAGCAAGTAAGCCAGAGAGAGACACACACCCGCTCACATTCAGTGAGTGCCAGAGACACAAAAGAGAGAGCGCTCTCGTGAGCGAGTGAATTGCCATTGCCGGCCATGAATGAACGTATGAGTGAAAGAGAGACCGCGACCAAATGAATAATGGCGGTGCCGCAAGACAAATAACCCAGCCTTTTCTTTGCTTTTGCCTTTGCTCTCCCGCTCTAGCATACGTTGCGGTGCGGGGCGTGTATATGCGCGCCTGCTTTGACTTATGGCAAATAAATCAGCCCGCAAGAGTAGCCGCTCTTAACGTTTCTGTGTTGAGTGTGTGTGTGTGTGTGTGTGTGAGTGTGGAGGGGAAATGTTGCCGTTGCTGCTGGTCGAGTAAAAATTCCGGCACTTGCTCAAAAAAGGTTTGGTTTCTACCGACGCAGGGACACGGTGTCAGCGTTCTCTCTTTCTTTCTCCCACACACACACATTTGCAATTAACTCAAACTGATTTGTTTATTATTAATTAAGATTATTGTTAAATAATTTTCGGTTTTTTGTTTGTGTCACTGATTCTATTGGCTGTTTGCTTTGTTGTTAAAGTTATTAAAATAAGCAATGATTAACTTATGTAAAACACATAAAAAAAAAAATAATAGACAGAATCATTTACACTTGCAGAAAATATTTGTATTTTAGGAATTTTTTCCCTCTAACAGATAAAGGTTAAAAATAATTGTGTTACACTCGGAAAAATTGGAATCTATAAGCTAAATGTGTAAAAATTTTAAATTCAACAGTAACTTGAACCGGTTTTTGCTTGCTCAAAGTTTCAAACCAAATATATCTAATTTAAAATTATAAAAAGTAACCGTTGTTAGAATGAATAGTCGATTTCAAGACTAAACTTTTGCAAAAACGTTTCCAGGGTGACTTTTTTTCGAGTGCATAAGCCACAATATATGTGCTTATATACATACATACATATGTATATATTTGTGTGTAACTGTGTGAGTGGCACTTTTGTAAACAATTGTGATACGCATAAGTATTAAATTTATGATCAACAATAGCTCAATATTTTAGCTCATAAACAATTTTGAATTGTTTAAACGCGTAAAAAGTATTAAGCACGTCTCTTCACCCAGTGATTTATATGCGACCCCGCCAAACAATACAATCCGTACATATATTTGGATATATCTGGACGACAGACTGTCTGTATAATGAATTGGTCGCGTTTCTTGACGATTTCTTGACGGGCTTTTCGTTTTATTGTTGTCACTTTTCTTTGCTTTTTGGTTTTAGGTTGAATTAGAATGTTTTTCAATATTGTATAATAAATAGAAGTAATTTGCAACACACGCGACGCCGTGTCCAGTTCAGTGTCAGCTTCTTCTTGCTCGAATTGCGCATGTTCCATAAATTGTTGCCGCAAAATAAACGCCAACGAGAAATTACTCAAAAGGCATGTTTTATGGTCACAGGGTTGCACAAATTTATCGCACTTGCCGCGCTTTCTCTGCCCCCATAGCCAACATCACATACGCACCGAGTAGGGTCGTGAGGAGGGAGGAAGGAGGTGAATAATTTTATTATTAACTTTTAAGCAGGATTTAACCAATCCATTTCGCATTTTCCAGACATGGCGGAAGGCACAAAGGAAGCAAAGAGGCACAGACAAATCAATAAAAATATTGGCGAACTATGCGAAGCGGCTCGAGCGCTCATCGATTTATTTATGTGCCAACGAGAAAGAACTCAAGAACCCGACACCAGATAAACACACTGAGAAACAGACAGAGAGAAAGAGAAAAATACAAGCTTGAGTGCTTTTTGCATAAGCTGCGCCCATGAACCACTCATTTATTGCCGCTTCATCATCAAGTCGCCGCTGCTGGAAACACTTCGCCACCGACGACTGCGGCGGCAAAGGCAACGGCAACGTTCAAAATTTTATATGGGTCATTCCATTGGGAATATGGGCATGAGAATGGGAATTGAATGGGCCTGAAGCAGCTGTGCCGCTTAGATTCCGACTCAATTATATAATCAGCGAGAGCATTACATATCAAATTCGGTGTTTTTTCTTTTTGTTTCTTGTTGATTTCAGTTAAAGTTTTCATTCAAATTACAGTCGACACCCCATCAAAATGAATGTTTCCACACCCGTTCATGAGTGGCATGCAATGCATTTTAATTTTCAATTGATTGGCCTTCAATTGACTGGCTGTTTCTGTCAGAGGATATGTTTGTTAATCAAATCAAAAAAGCTGTCGATTTTTGTTGTACGTTTTGTTTTGTTTAGCCATAAGTGATCCACATAAAGCTTAATATTATGCTCATAACACATTAAAGCTACCTTTTTTTGTCAAGAGCGAGCCCTTTTTTAGTTCGTCCAACAGCCAATAGATGGAGTTGATGTTGTCGAAAATTGAATGAGCAATGGCCAAGCCTTCGAGTTATTTTTGGGGTTTGTTCTTAACACGCAGACAGCGTCATCGACCATTTTAATGGAGGGAAAAAGGGGACCAAACTGGCAGGGGCAGCAGAAACATGCGTTTGCGTAGAGACGAAATATATGTACATACAAACAAATTTTTATTTCTACATATGTACCTACAACAAAACGTGAATCATTTGAAATGAGATTACGAGTAGATTAAGACGTGATCTTTCCCATTAAAGATCTAAAGACAACGAGTTGCGCCTTCGTGGAACTTAAGCGTAGGGACCAAATGTGATTTCGATTTCCATCTTGATATTTGAGTGTGAGATTAATTGTTACAAGTTTGTCGATATTTTTCTACAAACGTGTCAAGTTTTTTGTTTTAAAATAAGCCACTGTACTTATCTGTTTAATGATCTGGTATAGTTAGAACTGAAGCAAGTCACTGGAGAAGATTTTTAATGTATTTGTGTCAAAGTTTTCTAACAATGCGAATTCTAGTATAGGGAACTTAGCAGGAGATAATTATATATGGATTACATGCATAGTGAATTTCCACATTTCTTTAAAAGATTTTTGCAAATTTTAATGTATTTATTTAAATAATAGACAATGTTCGAGCAATACAAAAATATTTTTCCAAATAAAACTATATTCTAAAGTTTTTACAAATTGAATAACAAAGACCACATATGAAATTTAATTTTAAATGTGATTCTTAGATTAAAAATGTGTCTAATTTTCGAATGCTGTTATCTAAAGACTTTAATCGTATTTTTTATTTTGTACACCAACGCCAAATATACATACATTTAACAAATATTTTTCTGATAAATTTGTATGATTCCCCCAAGGGAAATGCTAAAATGTGTATAAATTGCCAAAATTCGACAAAATTTAAGAGTTTCGAAATTAAATTTATCAGCAAATTAATTTGCAATATATTATAAGAACTTTTTGATAAAACATTTTAATTGCTTGGACACAAGAGAATTCAGCTTGTCGCATAATTCGCTACAACAACATTTTCAGAGATTTTCTGTCAACCGTCGGAAAATGATGGCCCACTTGGTGTCGTTTTAGCCTCATGATTTTTGCAAGTGTACTAGTTGGTGGGTGTAACTCCATGCGTATGTATGTGTGTGTGTGTGTGCAGGCACAATGATAAATGTGCAAAGGGAAAGAAGAGAAAAAATAGAAATTGGGTGAATAAATAGCCCAGATTCCGTTGAACAGGCAAAACGCAAAAGTAGAGGGAAACAAAAAGCAAAGAGAAAAAAACAAACGAACTCTGTGAGTAAGAGAAAAGGCCAAGGCAAAACAAGGCAACTGGAAACAAACAATACTTCGCTGCCGACAGGACAAAACTGCTAAAAGCTGTGCGAAAAGCGCAAAGAAGGATAACAATAAAAACAACAAACAGTACGCCAAATGCCATTTATCAATGCCAAAGGAATTTTTCGGCGTGGAAAGCTATACGAAAACGGGAAGACGATGCGTAAGACTAAAGCAAAGTGCGAAAAAATACAGAGAAAGGAGAAAACACAGAAGGAGACAGAGAGAGTCGCTCTCTAAGTGGAGGAGGAGAAAGTTAAGAAAGTATAACAGAAATTACATTTATAAGTATTCTCGGTCAATTATCAACGGTCTTATGTTTCAACAGAATGTTAGATATTTATTTCTTGGAGTTATAATGTATCAAAATGGAACTAAATCGATATTCGCTTTCTGTCTCTTACTATCTGTTGTCCTCAACCGGTTCCGAATCCTTTAAAACATTTAAAAATCATATATGTACTTGTACGAGGCTAACAACAAAATAACATAAATAAATAATTTTGAACATAATTCGCTTATGCTCTATCTCTCTCATTTTCTCTCTTTTGTTCGCTCTGTTGCTTTCTTTGTCGTATGTGTGACAAGGATAACATGACTGATTATGTAAGCGAATGCAGTAAGGACTCGCACACCAAACAACATTTGGGTCCCGTTTTTGGTTGCCTTCCTCCACAAGTCACCGTTTTTGCGGCAGTTTGCCACAGCAGGTTGATTCCCAGCTTTGTTAGGAATATGCGTGTGTGTGTGTATTGTTGTGCGTGTTTTTGAGAAAGTGGCACAATTTTTATTTTACGAACGTTTAATGTAATAAAGCCAGCCCTGAGCCCGACGGCAGAACGACGCAAGAGAAATGTATTGTCTGCGTTTAGCATTTTCTGTGATAAAGGGACGACCAGCATCAGCATCGGGCATCAGCATCGGCATCAGCATTAGCATCAGCATTAGCAGGAACTAAAGTCGGAGCCGGAGCCGGAGCTGGATGCTCCACCACGCCCCCGTAACAAATCTGAGGTTGCCAACCTTGGCGTAAATTCTGAGAATGAGAAGAATGGAAAATGCGGGTGGCACTGGGCCATGGGCGATATGGGCCATGTGTGCGCGCGTAAGGTGGCCCAGAGCGCGGTCGAATGTTGGTGTCGGATGGTTGGTTGGGGGGTGGGGGGTCAGTGGGCATAAATCAAACCGAAAATTATACGCATTCATCTGCTGAGCTGGCAAAAGGAAAAATATCTGCCACATTGCTCCCGGCATTTGGTTGTTGTTCCTTTCCTTTTTTCCTGGGGGTTGGAGAGGACATTTTGGAAACAGAATGGAATGAGAAGTGTGTGGAGGTGGAGACCAAGTACATTTTGGGGTAGATCTCTCTAGCAAATGGCGGAAAATATGGGTAACTGTGCAAAATTTAATGGCCTACAAAAATCAATAAAAGGACGCAAAATAGGCTATGCGCCATTTAGAGTTCCGGGCATACAGGTAGATGGCATAAGAATATGTTTATACATATGTATGTATAAGTATTTCTGATGTTTTTAATTGTGTGCCAATTCTCTTGAATCCGTTAAGATTCATCTGTGCGTATGAGAATATCTCAGTATTGAATCTTAATTAGTTTGTTAATGCTAAATTAAAGTGTTATGCTAATTTAAAACTGTTCAACAACATTGTCAAGACAATAATTATATTTTTCATTTTGAGATGCGTAAAAGAGAAATAACCGAGAGAAGTATTTACCTTCATCTCAGAGAACCCATAGATTGGTTGAAATACAAACAACAGAAATATATTATACACCATTCGTTTTATAAACATATGAATGTATTTACATAATGGTGATTTGATTTTAATGTAAAAATAGCAAAGAATATGGAATCTATAGTTTTCCCAAGTGCACCTATTATTATGGGAAGCCTGCTTATACACTAACTCCCCATCTTAAAGGGCTTATCAAATTTCGGGACAATTATACTTCTTAGAAGTTTTGATATTAAATATTTATACAGTTAGTTAGATTAAAAAAATGGCACATGATAAAAAAGTTTATGTACCTATTAATATGAAACACATTACATATAATTGAATGAACAATTTGTAATCTAAAAGCAATAGACTCGACCTTAGAAGTTAAATCTTTTTCATGCCAAGCCATTTAAAATTATTAAAGTGATGAATAAAACTAACTAAAAATGTCTTAAATGCCAAGCAAAATGTAACAATATTACATGTAATAAATTTCTTCTCGCTAAATTCTCTTATCAAGCAATAAAGGGCGGCAATGAATGATAAGAAAGAGAGAAAGAGAGAGAGAGAGAGAGAGAGAGAAAGAGAGAGAGAGAGAGAGAAGAACTAGTAGAGGGGAGAATCATAATTAAATCCCCCCACATATGTAAGTATTTTGGAATTGCAACATAGTCCAAAGTAAACTGGACTCCAATTAACTAATTTGCCAAGTCTCTCGTAGGGGCAATTAAACGGACATGGATTGAGGGCAACTGCAACAACATGTCACAGATAGTGGGAAAGTGCACAGTCACAATACACACACACACTTATACCCACAACACAGTCGTAGATAATTCAACTTGTTGCAGTTTCATATAGTAATTCTCTATCTCACCTGCAAATGTCAAAAGTCAAATAAACTGATAATTTAAATAGAACAACAACGAGGCATACAAAACGGGTGGCCAAGAGACAATGGGGCCAGAGAGTTAAAGTGGGGGGGAAGGTGAAACAGTTGCAGTTGTTTTGTAATTTTCTAAATAATAGTCACAGCAACTGCAAGTACAGGAAACTGTTGCTCTTTACTAAACTGCGTGAAAGTTGTAACTAAATAGACACAAAACAACATACTTTATATTATGGTAAACAAAATAATGTTTCAGTTTGTAGTTAAGAATCTCAAAATCTTAACTATCTACTAATGCGCGAAGATATTTATCGTTTTTAGATACTTTTCGAAATGTATTTGCAGTTGTTTTTTTTGCTGTTTTTTCTTGCTGGCCCATACTCAATTGTTCTCCAAGCATCTTTTCAATAAGCCTTTGGCTTTTTAGTTTTTGTTGTTTCGTTTCATATTTATCCGCAAAGTGGCGCCAAAGTTTATCAACAATTCAACAAATTAAGATACTTTATTGCACATTATTATGCTGTTTATTGTTGGATTGTGGCCCATTTGCTTTGGGTGTAGGCATATGTAGGGGCGCCCAGACGTCGATCGTCGAAATATTTGTTTCATTCATATGCTTCTTTATAAATAGGCGCCCCCTATTCGAGTTTCAGACGGAGTAATGTGATTGAGAGTACTTTACAATATCTTTATCTATATAAGTGGGTGCGTGTGTATGTGTGTGAACATATGGCCTCAGTTATTGTAATTGAATATGCAAAATAATAATGATCAAAGTGAGTACAAAAAATGAATGATTTATTACAGAAAATTATTAAGGAAAGGTACTCCGCCTTGCAAAGACGAAGTCTTTCGTTCAGACGAAACATTTGTAATCAATTCAATTCTATTAGCGTTGTCTTATTTATAGAGATGTCCCCACACAAAACCATGCGAGTTGTGAAAAGTACAAACAGGGGGAGTAAAACCGCATTTATACATTTTCTTTATTAATTTTCTAATGGATTTTACGTTTCTACCAAAAACATTTGAAGATTTCAACAATTCAGATAAAAATTTATGCGTACATCTTTTGCTGATGGCAATAGCAGGGTGTAGGGTATGGGGATGGGAAATGGTGCGGTTGACTTGGCTAAATGGATACGGAGGCGGATACGGATATAGATAGATAGCTGTTCTTCTTGCTGCTGTTGTTGTTCTCGTTGTTGTTGTTGTGGCTGACTGTCTGCGACAGGCTGGTCCTTTTTTTATAGACACAAGAATTGATTACGATTGGCAGCAAGTGGCATTTAGTGAAGGAAGTTGGTTTATGTATGTTGGTAATTTATGCGATTGTATAAATTGACAATAAACATACACACATACAAAACTAAATATATACATATATGTAGGAAAATGCAAAACTTGCAATTTTTGTTTGTGTTGTTTTGTTTTTTTTGTTTGTTTTGGGAGCCAATACAAAACACTCAACATAGAAAAAGAGAGATAGAGCTAGTGCAAAGGGGGATGGAATTTCAGAAGGGGTAAAAGTATCTGTCAAGTGTATCTGCTTAACACGCATCCTCAAAATCAAAATGAACAACATTACAATTGTGTTAATAATGCATGTTTTTGTGGTTTCAAGTAGCTGACTAAATTAATGCAATGCAATAATAAAATAAAAGAAAATTCTATTTAATTGTCACTCTATGTGTGACTATGTGTGTGTTTTGGGTGGTGTGCGGCAACTACTGTGGCGTGTTTTAAAGCGATTCCTGTGAAATGCAACATGCTGAAAAATTGCTAACAAAATGATACGCTTTGTTACTAAAACGTTGGCCATGGGCTTCCACTCTCTTTGCGTGCCAAATGATACTTCCCACTAGTGGCAGCAACAGCCACAGCCACAACGCGCTGTTTCACCTTCATCTTGTGGGTGGCTTTAATTGTTTCAACCAAAGAAAACTCTAACCAAAAGACCCAATCGTCTGTAAATGTATATGTGTGTGCGTGTGTCTATGTGTGTATTTTGTTGGCTCATTGCACCGAGTTGACAAACTGAATAATTGCCAATTATTTGGTAAAGTTTATGAGCTGATAATTTCATATATTATATTGTTTAATTTATATTGCAACACCTTCTCGACTCCTCTTCTTCTCTACAGTCGTCGTTGCAGTCGTCATGTGTGGCAAGCACAAACAAAATTTATGTACACAAATTTGGAAATTTCTCTTTAGGGCACATGCACATGCTAAACAGAATCGGGGGAGTATATATGTATATATAGATAGGAGGAAGTAGGAATATGCACACAACATTTACGATTTATTGGAATTTGAATTTTAAGCTTTTACCTCGGACTCTTGGGGGCTGGCGCTCCTTTGACTGACACAAAATGAAGAGCAAGAGAGGGCAATGATGATAATGATAATGTGGCGGATGATGATGATGATGAGGAGGATGACACACGAAAAAGCAAAACAACAACAAAAAATTCAAAAAGCTTTGTCGGATTGATTGATTGGTTGAATGAATTTTGTGTTTGGACTTGGATTACTGATAAGTTAGGCTAGTTGGAACTGGAATCTGTTGTTGTTTTTGGAGTTGGTTTTTGGGATGCGGATATTCGGCAATGTTTTTGAGGGAGCATTTTTTTAAATGAAAAATGGGCATTGCAACTTATAAGTAAATATACTCCAATCAAAAATCATAATGTTCTTCAAAATTCAATGATAATCATAAGTTTTATTAAAAAGGGAGGAAAAAAATAGACAAAATCAAAATGGAAGATGTAAAAACTATAATATAAAAATACACAAAAAATAGACAAAAGAAATAACAAGTTTCACTTACCTAGCCAGTCTGGTAGAAGAGAGCCCGCAAGAGATTCGGAGTATCTCTTACCTGAAAAGTAATAGAAATAATAAAATGTGATTAATTAAATATTGTATAATACTATATAGTGCCTATATTCATTGCGAAGCAAATAATAAGGAACAAAAAGAAAAACAAATTCAAATAAAAGCAAACAAATTACTGAAATATATTAAAATATACATATATCCATTTCATTGAAGATATATTACAAGATATTGCTTTAGTCACCAAGTGTTAAACAATTATTGCAAATAAAGTGAAATTATAAAAAAAGAATTTCAATGAAATTATATAGAATAAGATTATTAAAAATCATAAATACACAAATAAAAAATGGCAACGAAAAAGCAAAGCAAAATTAAAAAACGTTCTATAAGAAGAAATGTTTATATGTTATATATTCAGTATATGTGATAATATATTTGAAAAATTTCCACTTTTTAAACAAAATAAAAAGTTTTCCGATTTGTTGTATTGTTGTTGTGTTGTTTAGTACCCAACCTTTGCTTTTCTTAAGAACTGGCACTATAAAAAGCACATGACTCCCACGAAAAGAATAGCTAACTTTTTCATAAATTTGCTCAACTTTTGCGTAGATATATATACAAATCGTTTATATACATGTAAATATGGCAGGTAAATCGTAATTTAAAGCTTTACCGCCCCCAAATCCCTCCTCGAAGGCAACCCAGACGAGGAGCAATCTCTCTTGTTCTCCCGTTGCGTCTTGTCTCTAATGCTAATCTAATAACTTTAGCTGTCTAGAATTTATTTGTTTAACAGCAGCGCACAAAATTATGCACAGGGCCCTCACAGCCCTACCGACTCTGATATCCTTGTATCCTAATCCCAGACGCAAGACGGAGCTCAAGCTAGTCCTGGAGCCGGAAAGACGTTGATGCGCGTCAGGTGTGCGCATTAAAAAGAACTTCCCGCTCTACCTTCAGCATTCATCTTTCCCTACTCCGCCCCGCTTTTGTTACCCCCCACTACGTAGTAAATTTCATCTAAAGTTTTAAATAATCGAAAACGACACAAGGCACTTGGCGAAAAATTGAAGCATGTAAAATTTGCATAAATAAGACCTAAATGCAACTTGACGCAACTTGGAAAATGTTGCAGCATATGATGTATTGCGTTAGATAAAGTGGCAGGGAACACACACCTAAAAAGACGGTTAGAATGGGCAATCAAAGGTTTTTTTATGGTGTGGATGAATATTTCTATTTGGCTATTTGATTTTAAGTGTAATCATATTGAGCTGAATAAGTTTTTTGATTCTTTAGATTTGAATAAAATTTATGAATTTTGATGAAGTCTGTTCGGCATCTTTCCCCTTCATTCATACAACTCCATTTGGCAACGGCAACTCTCAATTGCTGCCCATGTTGGCGTCAAAAATGGGCGTTACGTGCTTGGCACACAAAGGCAACAACAGCAACATCCGAGAATCTGCTAAAAAATGACAAGTTCTGCCAGTTGGTCTTGTTGTCGCTTTCATTTTTTAACAGATACCCTAATTTTGATGTGGTATATATGGGGTATATTTCTTTTGTGTGTGGGAAAATAACAGTAGCAGCTTCAGCTAGCTATTGTTGGTTTATATTATCTTTGACTTTATGTTAAATAGAGTAGCAGTTAAATCTTAAATTCATAATGGACAAATGCAAGAAAAACTGTCTATGAACTCTAAAAAACCTTTCCGGCGTTGGCTGACACTTTAAAAATTACCAAATTTAATATTAAATAATAATCTTAAAAGATGTAAAATTTCAAAACATTCAAAAAAATAAAAAATTCTTGAATATCTTGCGAATATTTAAATCCTTCGATTGTGTTGTCAGTAATAAATCATGTTAAGAATCTCATCAATATACTTTCCTAATCAGTCGAGAAATGATGGCTAAAACTAGTTGAGAGTTACAAACCTATGAAACAAGAAAAAGTTATATTTCAGACATGTGAATATTTTTTCTAGGATATCCTACGTTCGACTCTTTGATCTTATATATGGAAACTTTTGTTCATTTTTTTGTTGTCGCTGTCGCCGAGCCAATGCAGGCGCTGCGCTTTTGCATGCAAATAAATCAGAGGCGCCCCATCATATGTCGCATTTGAATGAGCAGCCGGGTGAGTGAGAGACGGGTGGTGGGTGTTTTTGGGTTGGTGTGTGTTTGGGGTTCATTCTGAAAAGCTGCAGTGCGCAAAAACATATCTCACACTATTTGTCATGCTTTTAGATACTTTTATTTTAAAATAAATTGCAAACTCTTTGGCTTTCGGTTGGCATATCGCTGCACTCCTCAGCGATATTTTATAATGAAAATCCTTCTCTCCCTCTCTATGTAAGTGTGTGTATCCCTGTCTACGTGTGTGCGTACGTTTTTGTGTTGCAATTGCAGAATTTTCACATTTAGGAGAAAATTTATGGCACAACATTTGGGATTTTCGATAATGGAAACTGCAAGCATCAATGGTAAAGCAGGCAATACATAAATTTGTTAAATTGACTAATTCTTTATCATCTCGGTTCGACTGTTAAAGGGGTTGGAGATGAACCTTCTGCTTGGCCGGTTAATAAAATTAGCTAAATTTACGTCTATACAAATTGCCATTGGCCATTATTAGCACGAACTGGTCACTGCATCCCTTAGAATTGCGATCCGCCAGCCAGGCATCCAGGCAGCCAGTTAGCCCTCTGGAGGGAAAGCCAATCCATTCCAACAACTCGTTTTTGTTTCTCTTTTTTTTCGTTCTGTGTTGCCAAGCGTGAAGTAAAGTCCCTTTGTTGGATTTATTATTTTTACAAGATAAATGCAACATTTTACATTGAAATTTACGGGCATGTGGCGTAAAAGCTCCAACAACAACAACAGCAGCAGCAACGGCAACAACAACAATGACAAAGTCAAGAGTCGCTGCACAGTGGGTTGAAACAAAGAATTACTTTCCTGTGAACTAGAATATTTTATGAATTGCTTATAACATTTCTCATTTTCTTTTGTATTTTCCACAGTGCGTATAATTTTTCAATGGCAACAAAGACACTAAGAAAAACAGTAATTACAAGAAACATATGTTTTAAGGTCCCCGAACTTAAGGCTAAGATATTGCCAATTGTTTTTTACACTGTAGCTGCTATTTGGCCATTTTCGATAAAACACATTTAAACAAATGAAAATCCTTTAAACAAGGATAACACAGAGGCGGAGAGAGAAAGATAGGCGGACAGGGAAAGGCAACCGAGCAGACCAATTCGATGCCGAGTTAACCCCATAACCTCCGATTCCGATGGCCATTTCTTCCTTCCGTCCTTCCTTTTTCGCAAACCTCCCACCAGCCCCCGTTGAATTCACTTGAGTGTGTAATTGTGTATTTATTTGCGTTATTTGACAAAATATCAACAAGCACAATCAATCCTCAACAGTCAGTAGTCGCAGAGTCACAGTCGCCCAGGCAGGCAGGGTGTCCATCCCCCAATGCTCCCCATGCCCTGATCCTCTTCTCCCCCTCGTACCCTTTACTCCTACATATACTGGCATCCAACTGGAAATTGCAAATGCTGCCATATGTCTGCCAGAGTTTGCCAGCAGAGAAATCCATTTAAATTAAAGCTGAGCTGCATTCGAAAAGGCATAAATATCTGTTGTGCGAGAGTGAGTGTGTGTGTGTATGTGTGTGTTAGGCGGTGGTTGTTCAAAGGAGGCGAGACATCGGTGGGCGGTGGTTTTTGGGTGCGTTTCGAAACTTTCAATTTGAACTGAATTCAAATTTAGTTCGCAATGGAAAAAGAAAAAATGTTTCTTCTCTTTTCTTTTTTTTCGTCTCCCATTTTCTTGCTGTTGTTGCCTCTGAACTTTGGCTCAATTTTCGCACAAATTTACAGACTGCAAGGGCTTCGAATTTGGCTATGGCATAAATAGGGACTGTGTGAGTGTGAGAGACCGAGCGAGGGAGAGGTTAAAGGGAGAAACACACAATTGTATCTTATGCAAATTTACGTAAATTAAACAAAATCTTTGGAAACAGAAAAATAAGTTTCGAATTTATATGCGAAACTTGTGTATCGAAAGTAAAGTTATTAGACTTTGACTCTCGGGCCATAGACACATTCAGGACACATTCCGGGGCCTGGGTCCTGCTAGTAATCGAACAGCAGTTGCTGACACATCGAGCATCCCTATAGCTCTCTCTCTCTCTCTTTTTGTGTTTGTGTGTGTATGTGTGTGTACAATGTGACAAAGACTTATGGTTTCAGAGCTGGAATTAGAAGCTTTCTGCCTGCATTTACAGTGAACTGCATTTGTTATTACTATTGTTGTTGTTGTTGTTATTGTTGCTGCTGTTGCTAGATGTTCCTGCTGGTACATTTGTCGTCCTTGTTACTGCTGCTGCTGCCCCCTTTGCAAAAATATATTGCAAATAATTCTCAATATATCGTAAAATGTCTGTTGGTAGTACACAGTAAATATGCAAAGCTCGTTTAGCGGTGAAAACATCACACACACACAAATTTAAACCAAAGACTGCTAAGGCATTGGCCTATGAATAAAGTGCAAATTTAGCATAGACTAAATTGTTCCTATTTTATACAATATTTCTTTAAAACACCATGACGTAGTTTAATAACTGCAGACAGAATCTAATTAAAGGATTATTCTTGTTTATAGGTTGATTACACATCCAAATAAAACGTGTTATTAAATTATATTTAGGACTTACAATAAGAACTTTTAAGACATTTGTATTTGTATTATTGAAGATTTTTAAGTTTAACTTTTGAGACGTATGGGAATAGCGAAATTTCTTAATATTGGATAATTAATCAATTCCCAAAGGCTTATAATGTTAAAATCTAAGGATTATTTTGGTCATTTTATCTTAACGTTTCAAAAACTGTTTGTAAACAATATAAAAGTTAAAAAATGTTGTAGTTATTTGTGAGCACTAATTGGTTTAGAGAATAGATTATTTTTCTGTTGATATTTATAGCCTCAGCAATAACAACAAACAGCCAATTATTGAATTATTGAAGAATAGCAAACAAATTTGATACATTAATATATTTTTTTAGTTTAAATTTAAATAATAATTTAGGTAATACTTTACTTAAAGTATTTTTAGAAATTTAAATTTAAATTACTCAAACTATTTGAAAATATTTTCATATGTTAATAATATAGAATTTTGAGAACTCTTTGGATGCTGCATATTTTATGAACTCTTGCTTGAACTTTAAACTGTATTCCATCCACACACACACAAACACACAGTCCAAATCTATTGAAACATATGGCAAAAGGAATTGGTATGCTAGGAATACATTTGATGACTATGGGTCGCACACTTTGACAGTTAATTTTGCAATTGTATTTCAATAACAATAAATTTGCACGTACAACATAAACTTGCATTGTGTGTGTCTATATGTATGTGTACGTTTGTTTGGGTGTGGGTTTGGAATCCCTACAACTATATGCATTTGCCCTGCAGCCATGATAAACCCCAACTAACTAAACGCATTTGCTGCATACGGATACAAATATCGAATCTAATTAAATTTTAGCTGCAGTGTACAAACACCCACACCCGCAACACACACACTCACACACACATTACACAACAATGCAACAAGAATTGCACTCTCTCTGCATACACATTGATCAATTAACAGACAATATTTTCATTTGCCAATGGGTTAATTTATAAGCAAATCAACGGCGATGCATTAACTCGCCCACTCTGAGGGTACATCCTAGGGGGAAATAGGCGGAAGATGTCCATGTCCATGGCATTTGTGTGGCTCGGTTCCTTCTCAATAAAGGCGAATACGTGCAACCGCAATGGTAAACGGAAACGAGACCGGGCAACCGAACCATATTGTTAATAGTGCAAAATCTGGAGGGCAAACACGCGACAACAATGTGCCGCATGGCCGACAGGTGCTTCTGCTACTGCAATGGCTGACTGTCTGAAAAGGACTCACCCTCGTCCTTACCCCTAAAGCGTGCTCAACAGAGGGAGGATTGCACAAACACATAGACATACTCAGGCACTGCTCTGTTTATCTCCATCTCACTCATTCGCTTGTGCAACTGTTTCATTCCACTTTTTGGAATCAGAATCCTCTGACATTGTTGTTTCTGTCTCTGTTGGTTTGTTTGGGTGTGTGCTGGCATTCCCTGCCATTCCATTCCCACTCGAGGAATGCCAAAAGTGCATTGTGGTGTGTGTTTCGGTGTGTGTGTGTGTTTGTCATTGTATTTGGCCTGCAATTGTTTTCAAAGAAGTCCCCGAACCGTGTGCTAAATGTCAAGTTCAAATGCCAAAGTTCTTAAAATAAAACGATGCTCGTTTTCGACTTGTTTTTGGGGAAAGTCTGTGCTTACAATTTAACCCCCTCCCCCCCTCACACACTCTCCTCGACTTGAAGGGACTGCTTCTATTTTGTTTGTTGTTTTCTGCTGTTCCATTAACTTTATGATCTGTGAATTTGTTGCCAATTTGCAATTATTTTACTCACAACGTTTAGTTAATTTGGCAATTGCTAAAGTTTCACACAACACAGTTTACCTGTGATTAGCTCTTTAAGAAATAAATAATTAATGCTAAGCATATTATACTTGAATATCCAGCTACAAATACATTTATTCCCTTTGTCTCTGTGTGTAAGTGTTTCTCCTATTCTGCTTGGGTGCGCGTGTTAAGCTTCACTTGAATGTGATTTATGTGATCCGTTTCAAATTTATTGCCTCAAGTTTTGTTTGCTTACTACACAGATATGCATATATACATAAATACTCACACACTTTACTCTCAGTTTAGTGGTGCAATTGTTGCCAGCTGTTTTTGGCCAAATGACATAGAAATAAAAAACAGGAACATTGCATTCAAAATTGGAAGAGGAAGGTATAGTGTTTTCTGGGTCTGGAAACTAAGCAGATAGTGCGTAGATTATTTTTAAACTCTTTGCTTAGCAAGTTGACACTGATATTTGTATAATCCTTATCGCAAAACATTCTCTGTTTGACTTGTCAACTTTTAAACATATTACTTAGTTCTAGTTGGCGCCGAATGAACCACCTACTGACCATTTGGTAAATGCTACGTGTTTAGAATGCCAACTGCTTCTTGGACTTGTCCAGCTCTTGCCAGTCAATGCTGACTAGTGTTTGGACTTAATAAAGTTATGAAATTGTTTAGCGTACACGGCGCTTGAAACGTTAAGTGACATTTGTGTGACAGACAGGCGCGTGCATCCGTGAGTCCGTTTTCCTGTGTATAGGGACAAGCTAGAGATTGCTCTAGAGATATATTTATCTGACGGGGAAACTGTTTGGAATACTGCTGATTATTCTCAATTAATCAACGATCTCTTCGACGTGTTTTTTTTATGTTCACGCCTCGTGCAAATGATTTCAATATGAAGGTCAAGTTATTTGTTTGCAGGGCTCCCACATCGAACGGTTAACAATTTGTTGTGACATGTGTAAGCGGCAGGCAGGCGGGGAGACGGAACAGCAATAACAACAACAACAACAACTCATTAACCCATGCTGAACTTTGCAGACAGACAGAACGAGAAACATGCAACGACAACATCTGTAAGCCGCTCCAAAAACGAGCAACAAAAAGAGGCAACCAACTGACAGCTACAAAATTGAGTTAGTTAACAGTTTTATACCCAGACGCGAAGATTTTGCGTGCTTATATGTGCGAGGAATGCAAACTCCCAGTCACAGTAACAGACAGTCAGACAGACAGAAAGACAGAGAGATGGAGAGACAAGCTTGCTGGAAGGAGAGGCACAATCCCAAGATGCAACTGAAGACGGTCGTCGTCGTCGTCGTCGTAGTCATCGTTTGGACCGTCAACAGGGTAGATAACACCCAAGTTCCAAGTTTTTTTTTTAGGTCCGCAACAAAAGCCAGACCAAAACCAAGTGACACTCACAAAATCTGACAGAGCCAGCAGCGGCAGCAGCACCACAAGCTTCGGATCGCAGCCGTTTTGCTTTATTATAGACTCTTCCAATGCAGGAAGAAGGAGCTCGTGCGCAGGCGCACCAAGTGACATATGAAAACGAAACGAAAATGACAGCAGCAAGTGACACACACGTTGGCAACAGTGGAAGGTAGTGAGCCTGCTGCTGACCATTGTAATTTCATTTGTAATTAGCTGAACGCATTTGCGAGGAGGCACCGGCAAAAACTGGGCAACCAAAAAGACACGAATTTTTCCAGTGTGAGTGTCGCATGGCACAGTGGGTCGCATACGGATACAAAGTGGAGACAGTGCCAAAAAAAAAATTGTTGTTGCTGTTAGACTGCTTGGTTTGGTTGGTGCGACATTTTGCTGCGCTGTATGCCATATTTTATTTCCATTGCCAAAAGTGTCATGTTACAGAGATTTATGTGCGCTGTCACGACGGATGGACGGACTTACAGACGGACTGACAACGACTACGACGATGTTGCCTTTTGAGCCATGTTGTTGTTGCTATCACTCACACTCACACTCACTCTTTCACCAAGCAAGTGTGTGTGTGTCGCGTTCACGCCCAAAAATTTTGGTCATGTTTTGTATGTTTGTGACGTATGTATACAGTAAAATTTTGTTAAATAAAAAATGCTTGCAACCAATTCAAATGCACACTCAACTCAGAGATAAACTCCAGCTCGAAAATGCCTTCGACTTTGACCAGTTATCAGGTTCAGTTCAGTGATTTATGGCTGAACAATTTCATTGGAAAGCATTCTAACCACAATTCCTTCTCTCCCTCACACACCTTACTCTATCGCCATCTGCTGTACCTGTTCTAACGTTACTCTGATATGAGAGAGTTCCACTTTCTTTTTCTTACACTTCATTTGAACCATTTCTACTCTCAGACCTGGGCGCCAGAGGGGACTGTTTGGGTTGCTCAGGTGTCAATACATTCACATGCAGCAGCCGCAAAGGCGGCAATGTCTCCCCAACTCTCTCATGCCTCAGCCCCTATCCCTTTGGCCAGACTCTCAAAGAGCCAACTGACAATGACATATTTGGCTAGCACTTTCATCGCACGTCCATGTTAATATGCTCAAGATTTATTGCCCCTGGGTGACAAAGGAAATGGCATTGGTTCTTAGTTGCTGTTGGTGAGTTGCTGTTGATGTTGTTGCTCTTCGGGTAAGTCCCTCTTATGTGGGCACCATTTTCTACTTGCACCAGTGGAAAGTTGCATAATTTTTATGGCCACTCGTTAATAGATTATCAATGGTGATTACACGGTGGTGGGTCTTCCATTTAATTCATGGAAAATGACAGGCAGAAAGTGATTTGGAGACAGTCTTGAAACATTCTGGGAAGAAGTAGTTCTTACATACCAAGTAATAAACAATATTAAACCAACTCTTGATGTATGAAGAACTTAATGAAACAGGTTGTTAAAATTTTGACTGATTGGTCTAATAGGTCATAAATAATCGAAATTAAAAAAGTTTCGTAAATTTAGATTGTTACGAAAATTGACTTAACGTTTTTATAAGATTATTATTATTTTGACCTTGGCAACACTTTTAACAAATTATACTTTTGAACTTTTATACGATTTTTCTACACTTTCCATACTTTAAATAATTTTTACAGTTCTAAGTAAAGTAATTTTCCGAGTAATCCGATCCGGACAATTTTAATACGATTTCCTTGCAGGGGTATACAAGAGTCACATTTATTGTTTTGCTTTAAATAAAGTAATATTTTTTTCAGGTCTCTTTAACAAAGAAGGATCAATGCAAGGAATAAAAAGGGAGGTGTATATTTAAAGTATTATATTGCCTGTCAAAAGCTAACGCCTACAAAACTAAAACCTAAATCAATTAGAATCTCAAGATTTCAACTAAGAATTGTGTTTGATTTCTTCAAATTCAATTTCTTCACATTTAAACCATCTTCATTTCTAGCCATAAATCCCATTAAAATCTGTGAATATCGTATACGGTCAAACTAAATTCCAATTTGAATAAAGGTGAGATTCATTCCAGAGAGAGAGAGAGAGAGAGAGCACAATAAATTAACACTAAGCAGAGGTAAAGGTGAAAACCGGCTGAGCGAAAATATGATCGATCACCTCCAAATGTGAGAGAGAGCCTTAAACCAGAGAGTGAGTGTGTTAAAGAGAGAGATCGTTGAGAGAGCGAGCGCATACCTGTGCGATGATCAGGTGACGATGCGACTGAATACCTGTATGTTTTTTTTTTCGTTTTTGTTTTTGTTGGTGGACGAATTGCAGAAACATTTCAAAATGGGTCTACACACAGACAAATGCAAATTGTCTGACAGATTGACTCTCTTTGATGACTGCACCTACACACAAAAATGCCATTTCATTTCTGTGGCAGACATTGCGTTGTGATGACGTATGTATCTACATATACCGAGTGGCTAAACAGCTGATTGCCATGATCATGATGGCCGCCAAAAGCAGGTTTTTGGTACGTTATTAATCATACACCGAAAAATCCAAGACACACAACAATAAGAAACATGAAATATGAAAAGAGATAGATAGAATGAGAGGGGAGTTGAGATAAAAAGAGAAAGAGAGAGCACGTGGCAGCGACTTGAAAACTATTTTGGAAACATTTTTGAGACGAAAATTTATGAGCCAAAGCTTAAAGTAAAGTCAAGCCGACGGCAACCAGTTGGGGACATGCACGAAAGTCATTTATTTATATTTTTCCGTTTTTCCGTTTACTTTCTGTCTGTATGTGTGTGATTTTTTGCTCCCAACAAGCAAATTGACCTAGAAAATCAGCGGCCAGCGGTAGCTGCGATTCGTATCTTTAAGATACACCACCGGAGAACAGCCGCAAAACAACAATGCACAAACTGCCGCACGCACTTCCGTTGCTCTTGGCTTTCGGTTAGCTGGTTTTGAACCCATAAATAATCCGCACTATATTCAACAACATTCTGCTCCCCCCTTCACACCGCCCCGCCAGCGAGTGAATGAGTGTCTCTATGTGTGAGTGTTTTTATATCTTTCGGGGCAAGTTTTATATGAATTCATACAAGTTTCAAACGATTTGCTGGAAGTTTTTGCAACCTTTTCCCTAGACAGTCGCTTCATTTGCCATCTGAACGTCGAACGGAATCGAGCCTCCGATCTCTAATATACATCCGCTTGGGATATTGGTCATGGAACAGAATCAGTTTACCGCCGGCATTTCGCGATGTGCTCTCTGTGTTGTGTGTGTGTGTAAACATTTTGATCTGGAGCAAATTGCTTTTTGGCGGTTAATAAATTTTCAAATTAATTGACTAATTGCATACCTACAGCATCGTGCGGGCCAAAAGCAAAAATCGAACGCAAAAAAAAATACGTTAAAGAGACGCCAAAGATATAAGATACAAGGCAGAAGCCGATGAACGAACCCATGTAAATTCCGCGCTGCTTGATTTCATTGTGATAAAGTGAACTTGCCGAGTTGGATGAGTCTCATTCAATGATTCTCAGTGGATTACCGGCATATGCAATTACGTGTGTATTACCCAGGAATACCTCACTCTAAGTGGGTTTAAATGTCACAATTGCCAGTTGTCGGTTGTGCATAAAACAAATGTCTCTGGGTTACAATTGTTTCTGACTTTTCCGATTGAAGGAGGTGTGTCTCTGAGTCTCTGTGTTGGGGCTGCAATTCCTGCCTGCAAGCTCTTAGCAAACAATTTGCAGCACCAAGACCATTCATTAGCAGACGTAAACAAATGCAACAAAATGCATGTTCTACTAGAGAAGACACATAGAGGCGGTCATCATACGTTGGTCAAATGACCCATCAGTTGGTCAGTTCATACATATAATTACCGAATCATCAGTGATTCAGAGTTACCTCAAATGTGATGGAATTGTGCAATTTAAAATGAAAATTGGCACTGTCAGTTAATGGAACAGAATGACAGAGTTTGATATTTGTTTAGATAAAAGAACACATTTTGGAAACGTGGATAGAATACTATGCAATGAATGGTCTAAATTAAGTTTAGTTTAAGTTGATATTAAACTGAAAACTAGCATAAACTTATTATGAAACTTTCGTCTTCTAAACTAACTCACTTGAAGACAAGTCTTAAGGTGTGGCTTAATATCCATGTTTAACTATAATGTGAAAAATCCATATTTAATTCAAACCATTTTGAAGAGTGTGAAAGCGAGTGTGTGTGTCCTGGTAACTTTCCCTTCATTTTGTGCTCTTCATAAATGTTCCAAGTGTTAATGTTCATTGCAGCAATGAAGCCAAAATTACTAATTCATTAATTGAAACCTTCTGGTCCAACTTTCCTATTTCCCCCATTTTGCCTAGAGACAAACCCTAAGGTCCAGACTCAAATGTCCATTACCAACTCCTTCCACCTTCTTCTTTTATCCTACCCACATTCTCTGATGGTCAGCCTCCCCACATGCCTAGATCCATCCACACACATGCTGTGCTATGTGAATGCCAACGGTAAAAACGAAAGTGCCGTGTGACATTTTATGAACTGCTGTTTCAGTCCGAGGACTGAACAACACACTTACGTACACTTGCCGAACTACAAAATGCTCCCCAGTTAATAATTTCGAAGTGTGTAAAATCAAATTGTGGCACGTTGCGTTGCGATGTGTTTGTGTGTATCTCACAGATACTTTTCCCCACTTTTATGATGATGATGAGGATGATGTGAATGCTGATAGGCTGATGATGACGATGATGATGATTTACTTGTCAGACATAAACTAGCCTTGACTCTATGCAGAATTAATTTACTTGCAGTTTGAATCCCATTCAATCAATGGCCAAAGTCTTGAGCTGAGAATCGTTATAATTTATGTAGAAGCGTGCCTTTCCTGCCCCATCGCACCCAATTTTTCGTCTGCCCTTATCGTTGCCGTGGCATATGTGAAATTTTTGCACTTTTGGTCGCATTTACACTTTTGCAAATTCCTCTTGGTTTTTTTTCCCATTTTATTTTAGCTTGTTTCCTGTCGTTGTTGCTCTTTTTCGTTTTTTTTTGGGTCAGACAGACATTTGTCCGTATTGCAGGTGCTGTCGTTTGTTTGTCTGGCCAATTCTTTCTTTTTCTGTTCTTTTTTTTGGTTCTCTGTATGAATATGAATTATGGAAATTGCACAACAGCAACACCAGCAAGTATATGACAAGGACAACGGCCGCCTAGGACAACGACATAGACCAACGACCAACGAAAATCGAGTCAATGTAGTCTTTCCATTGAATTTAGCATATTTGCTTAATGTTTTATTACATTTGAGATACATTCACTCCTGTGGGAAAAAATGGACCACTGACCAACTTTCAGAATAGGCTAATGACCTCCTCAACACTTTACATGTTGTAATTGTTAATCCTCTCATGAATTTAATTGAAAAGAAAATTATGGAAAATCCATAGGAAAAGGTAAACTGTAAATTGGAAAATTATGCAAAAGAATTGATCGACCCCTTCTTCTACCCATAGAATACAATATATACAATTGGCACGCCTCCGTCACATTTGCCCAGCCACTTGTCCCGTCCTGACATTTACATTTAATGCTTGCAAATTTAACAAATAATATTCAATTAACAATTTGAATATGAATTTATTACAGGGGCAAGCCGACGGCGTCCGTTCAGAGGCCGGACCCGTGCGTCCAAAGTGGTAACAAGTTCGACATCGACATATGTGTGTGTGGCAGAGGAAAGGAGGGTGTGCAAGAGAGATAGAATGAGTGTGCTTGGATGGGTGGAGAGGGTTGGAGAGGTTTGGGTAGGGACGCAGTTGTTTGGAGTAACGAGTTGGCCAAGTGGTCGACTTGTTTACCCTGCCAGTGGCAACAGCCAAGACAAGACGAAAAAAACAAAAACAAAATAAAACACAGAAACAAAACAAAAAAACCAACACAAAAGTTATGTGAAAAAGGTGGGAAAATGCAAGCATTGTTAGCCTTTTGTACAGCGACAACAGAAAACGAGGCAGAAGGGTAACGAAGCATGCAACATTGCCGACTGCGAACGATGTTGCTGCCGTTGCTGTAGTTGCTGCTGCTAGTTCTGGTGCTGGTGCTGCTGTTGACGGAAGCCACGCAGGAAGCACAAGGAGCACAATTCCTGGCGACCGCACATTTCAATAATTATTAACTGCAACATGCAACATGGCAATGGCCACCACCAACTACGTGCTACGTGCAACGAGCAATGAGCAACATGCAGCATACAGCAGTAGCTGTATCAGTAGGGTAGAATCCAGCACAGTAGCCCACGGAACCTGCAATTATCAAAAACTTGTCCAAATTGACATTTTTTTTCCCTCCCCCATTCCAACTCTGCATTGCGTTTTGCATGGTCGCAGTCCAACACGATGGCACGTTTTGGATTTTGAAATGCAAACACGACATTTAATTCTATTTAGCCAGCAATTTAATTATCTCTTTCTCTCACTTCTCTCGCACTGCGAGCAGGGCGGGAACAAAGTGTCACATTCAATGTCAGCAATGTATGACATGGCCATTTTATTGGCTGATGAAAGGGCTAGAAAAAGTTTAGTAATCTGTCTTCTATAGAATTTCATTGGAGCATATTTAAAGTGCCTAAGTGTTGTGGTTCAAGGACCAAAAGGACAAAGTATAAAAAACAGCAAGAAGTAATAAAGCAGGTAGAAAGCGGAAACTCTAAATTATTTGAAATCATTCTAGAAATGCTAGAAATTTAGAGCATTTCAAAAAGCAATGAAATAAATTTAATTCAAAAATTTTGTATAATAAACAAGAAATTCCTATAAAAGTTATAAATTATTTGTCCAGGTCAATTGTTTATGCGAGTCTTAAAATAGAGAAAATTTGTGCATGCTTTATGGCAATGGGAATGATATTAATGACGTATTTGATTATTTATTAGAAACATTGCATAATATTTGATTATTTATTGCCAACTGAATACAAAGCGATTGATGAAAAAATCTGTATAACTAAAATGTTACTGATTGATTAAACTAATTTTCGTAAGACTTAAAGCAAAATCTTTAGATTACATTGCTTAGTGGAAAAGCACTTAGGTGCCGCCTACCATCAACACGACCGGAGAGGATGAAACTATCATTAACCAAGCAGCAGCTAATTCTAATCTCAATCCAAAAAGTAGAAGCTCTTCGCAGTAGCACCTACTTGGCATGAGGGCTTATCAGCAACGTCAGCCAACTCTCATCTATCTTATCTACGTGCACTTAATTGCCCAAGTGCCAAAAGTGATGCCCACCCAAAAGGCAGATCGCCGCAGCCAGGTGAAGTTGAAGCCGGTTGCAACTCGCGGAGCTGCTTGCCACAGAATTTCGGCATCGTTTGCCCACTTGTTGAGCCTGTGCCAATATTTTGCTACCGATTTGCACAAGATTATCAATTGTATATAAATAATAAGCAGGCATCGGCAACAGTCTCTGGGTGGCAGCTGCGACCCTAGCAATGTCTGCAATTTTGCGCCTCAATGCATTGCCTGCAATGTATGTAATTTGAGTGCCCCACAACGAGCTCCACAGCGAACAGCAGAGTATCCCCTTCTCTCGCTCTCGCTCCCTCTCTCTGTCTCTTTGCGTGTGTAATTGGATTTTAAGAAGTAGCTGCTTGACTCTGCTGATCGATCTACAAGTGGGAGGAGGAGAGGGACGGATGGAGATTCAAGGCGGACGCTGATTGATAACCTCGCATCAAAAGGTCCCAAACATCATGCTGAAATAAACGCCTTTAAATCGCTTCGGGCTTTGATGTTTGTATGCCAAAGGCAAGCCACAGCTACTAAATAACGAATAAAATTAAATCTTTACTTTGATGTACCGAATTTACCACACGCTTTCAACTGCTATCATACAATTTATCCAGATCCTCTAGATGTAATGAACATTTTGCGACTTTTCCAATACACAGAGAGTAGTAAGGAAGTGTATACAGAAAGCCAGCTCGATCAGCAGTAGAAAACAATTACCGATGGTAAGCCTGTCTCTCTCTTTCTCTCTCGTCTTGTGTGCGTGTGGGGCTGGCCAACTGCGTTTGCTAAGCGAATCGAATTGCCTTATTTAATATTAATTGCCACACTTGCGTGCATCAGTCTAGTTGCAGGCGTCTAACCATGGGACATTGTATCAATCATTTCCACACGCCCACAAAATGTAAATCATTTTGCATTTCTTCTTGCTTCTTTGCCAAAACGCCTTAATGTATGCTAAAGTAAACTTAAACCCAACACCGTTTCTAATTAATAACTAACTAAATCATACTAAGTGTTAGTAGTAGAAGAATGGAGCCTACTCTCTGGTTACTTTAAGTTCCTTTGTTTCGCAAATATAAATAAATAAATTAAAATAAAAGTGGAAATTTTTCTTACCCATGTCTGTTGATATGCCGCCGTATTGTGTTAAATCAGATCTTATCTTACCTGAAAATGCAATGGAAAAAGAAAGGAAAAATAAACGTTAAAAAATTGTTTCAAAAACATGTTTTTTATATGCTCTGCATGCAAAGAGAGGGGAGAGAGAAATCATAATGTGGGAATATAGGTTGTTTAATGTGTGTAGATAAATAATAATTCAATCGATTCCTTATTGTTGTTGTTGCTGTTGTTGTTGGTTTTGACGCTTCTTTAACTAATCAGGATATTTGTATATTCTGAATGAAAGAGTCTCAATACCCATTTTAGTGGTTCAAGAAACCATATAGGTTCGATATATTAATTTTCAAAACAGAATTTGAAATGTGTCTTACCAACTTTAATGAGTACTTAAAATTTGTTTTAGTTTATTCCCTTTTTGAAAATAAATCTCATACGAGGATTATGTAAATCGTTGCCTTTATGGGGTGGTAATCTTTCGTTTTTTGTGCAGTTACTCTACGAGTTTTTGCTTAGCTCAAGCACTCTAAGCCAACTAACTAATCCTAATTTCTGGCACTCAAGTACCCCCAAATGTATCTCCCACCCAAGTGGACGTTTTCCTCTGTGTTTGTGTCTCTAACTGGCTTGGTCTTTGTCTCGTTTTCACAATATTTTAGCGCCATTTGTTTGTTTATGCCGTGAAAGTGCAAAATGTAAACATTCAAAATGCCAACACTCCTTCAGCAACCAGGGAGGGGGGCGTGGGTGTGGGTGGGGGGCGTCACCAGCTTGCAGCAGAAACACCAAAATAAAAGTAACACACACAAAAAAAAAACAACAAAACAGCAAAAAGAACAACAACAAAAAGGTAAAAGTATAAAAATATGATTTAATGGCAGCGATAAAACACGTGTGTATTTAAATATGCGCGCCTGGCGCCTGAGTAAACGTAATTTCCAGTAGAAGAGCGTTCGCACACACCAACACACACACCCATAGACAGACAAAAAGAAACAACAAAGAAAATATTAAATTAAAAAGAAAAAAGAAAAGAAAAACAACTATGCAGATGGTTGAGAAAAAAAATGTAACATCGTGAGGAGGGGGGGAAAAATGGGCGCCAACTAAAATAAACGAAAAGACTCCAATCAAATGCTTTGACTTGCTGACACCCTATAACCCCTTGATGTCAACTGCACTGGGATTGGATTCATTATTTCATTTCCAGGAATATTATGCTGTCATCTGGGAGTCTAATTGAACCTATTTTCTTCAAATATCCTAAAATACTTAAATATTGGATTTGTCTGCGGAGGAAGTTAGGCTAAAGTGATGAAATCTGGGTAGAATATTTTAGAAGAATCTTTTGTCAATCGTTGTTGTGCCACTGGCTCCCATGGTGACTTGACTTGACTTGACTTTAATCCACTTCTCGCAGAATCTAAGAAGGGATATACCTCTTTTTAACCCACAAGATTACAGGGTACGAAAAGTGACAAACGTAAAGTTTTTTTCTTTCGTTGGTTTGCCGTTTTTTTTTTGATTCGTTTCATTTTTAATGTTTTTTATTTTGCAGCAGCAACAAAATTATGAAAGTTGTACAAATAGCAAAGAACGAGCAGGGAGAAACTGAAAAACGGAACACGATGGCAGCAGCAGCAGCCACTTTAGACAAATTCAAACAAATGGCTGGTCGTCGAGATCATCTCCCTGTCTCTGTCTCTATCTGTCTGGTGGTGTAAGGAACTGAAAGTGTTTACATGCGACGCGCCTTATAAAAATTAAACATTTAGTTTGCGGTCTGGTACCCAGACTCTGACTCACCCCATCGACAACTGCCATCTGCCCTGCCAGCCAGGAGACGAAGAACCCGTTGCTCTGGGTGGCCAAGTGGGTTCCGGGTGCGTTTTCACACCTTTTGGCCCTCTTATTTGATGTGCGTCGAGGTGGAGGCGGTCATTAAAATGATTTTTATGACTCTCTAAAGCGGCGCACGCTTCAGATTAGTTGCCAGGCAACTCGTTGCCGCATAAATGAGCCCAGGCATTGGTCTCTCTTTCAACCATTTATACAGCTTGAGAGACAGAGAGAGAGAGAGAGAGAGACTGGAAACTAGACTGATTCGCTTCATTTGTTTGCACTTTGGCTGCAGCAACGTCTTTGCTTTTATTGCCCCATCAAAGGCGTTGATATAAATCTTAATTGCCGACCCAAATAAATAGACGCCAAGCAAATGGCAGTGCCACAGCAGCATCGGCAGCCAGCAACCAGCTTCAAAAATTGATTCATACTAGCTAGAAGGTTATCTTTCAAAAGCAAATATCATTAATCCCCGTGTCTGCTAAGTCCCTGTCAACCTTCACCTGAGGACCAATGAGAGCAATGACCCTGAAATTTCCATCACTGACCCAATATATTAAAGATTCTCGACTAATCGGTACCTAAAAGTGGTCTACACTTTTGATGAGACGAGGAAAAGGAACTATAAGAACTTTAACTTCTAGATCTCTAATATTTTACCAATATTTCGTCTTCTTGAAAACTTATGACTTACTTATATGCATTTGATGTTGCATGGCTGCTGCTGCTGTTCTTGCCACTTCACTTTCGTTTGGGGAAAACTCGTTAGCTATTTAGCATAAACACTTTCCAGCCATGCGACAAGTTTGACCAGCAGCGACAACTGATAAGAACTACAACAAGGCAAGTTGCAACCAAAGAAGTCATTAGGGAAACATTAAATTGACATTAATGTGGCAAGAGGCAAAAGCCGAGCGGTGGGTGGGAGGGAGAGGCGCTTGGAATTTGAGAGTATACCGACTTGACCCCCTCGTATAGGTCAATGGACGACAGTAAATCAAAATAGTAATCTATAAATTATGGCGAATGTTTATGTATTCGTAGAGGTAGTATAAGCAAATCGATTCCAACTTGTAACCGGTATATATATAGTCGAACGTAACAGTTACCCACTTTGGCAGAGAACATCGTAAATCACAGAAATATGGCAGCGATGCCTACTGCAAAAGGAAGAGGCAACAATCAAATGCAACGAAAATAGGACGAAGTAGCAAATGCTTGTAAATGGGTTATAAAATAAAATATATTTAGCTCGTTGTTTTTGTGGAATCTCATGGAAAATGTATTCAGTATTGGGGACCATCTGCCATGGCTAATCCATGACTAGGTCTAGTTCCAGTGGTAGTCTCTAGCCTCAAGGTAGTCGCTGAACAATTGTGAACCCATAAATCTATGTCTCTTTAGTTTTCAAGATTTTTATCTTAATTGAAACTCATTATAATATGCGTTTCCTACCAACTCTAGCATATAAAAAAAGAAGAAAATAACGCAACTTGTGTTACAACCAAAAACACAAGAGAAAAAAACAGCAACACAAACACACTCACAGGTCTCACCGATTGCTGTTGGCCCATTCATGGAGAGTTGGGTTTTGGGCCCTCTCGCTCTCCTCCAACAAAAACATATTGAACTGAAACTCAAATAGCAACCGCAGAGATCGAGATCGTGATCGTGGGTAGCTTTGGCACTTGGAGCAGGGCAATAGCCGGTGCCGGAGATCAGATCGCAATCAGCACCCACCATTCGGTCCCAATACCAATCCCGGCCAGAGCCCACCACCAATGAATTATTAATAATAAATAAATCATTATTAAAATCAAAATAATACGCAAATATGCATAATATAAGAAAAAAAACACACACACTCGCACAGAAATACACCGATGATGGCCGTATCCAAATCGGAGGCCAAAATCGAGATCGAGCTCCAGTTTGAATCTACTCTTGCTCTGCCCCACTGTTCATCTGTCTGTGTATGTCTGTGTGTGTGTATCTATGTGTGCTTCTTTTCATGTTTACGCCACTTTCTCATATATACACACAAGTGGTTATAATGAATGATTTGTTGTTTTATAATAAACACGACGAGCGGCGGCCACGACGCCAACATCTCTTGGCCATCGTCGTAGTCGTCGTCATCGAAGCGACTATGACGTAGCCAAAGCTGAGACAGAGACTCCAGGTTACCGCTGGCCACATCTATAGTTTACCCCTCTAGCTCTGCTCTTGTGAATCCCCTTCCACCAACTCTCACTCATTCTGATTCTCAACTTAACTTGCCCCTTTTCGTATGGCGCGTTTTCCTTGCATTTCGTTCTGAACATGTATTTGTTTGCAGTGCGTGTGTGTGTTAGTGAGCTGTGTGTGTATATGTGTGTGCGTTGTGGCAGGGTCGTGTTGTTGTTTTTATTAGGTATCAAAAACACCTTAAAACATGATTTTGCAACTGCCAAACAACAAAGACTGTGCACAGTGGAATCAAAATTCATGAAGAATATTAAGAATTTTGAGACTATAAATATAAATTCATTTACTTATTTTTAAATTTTCACTCTATTCTGATGCACTGTGAAACGAAAGAAAAAATTAGAGCATTAGCCAGAATAAATAAATTTAAATAAATTTTAGTTAAAGATTTGCATATGAAGAATAAAAGATCAGTAGCAGTTTAAAAAAGTAAGAGTAAAAAAAAACTATTTTAAAATTGGTCCTATGTTATTTTCCAAGACTTTAACATGAAATTAAATCTAAAATATTATCCATGTCAAATTTAGTTGAATTATGCATAAAAAATATTGATGGATTTGTTAACATGAAGTAAGTTCATGCAATTGTTTGTAGAGGACAAACCAAAATATCTAGGACCTTAACATTAATTGATAGAAATACTTATGGTCGTATTAATTAAAATATTAAAAAAAATATATAAATTAATTTTAGGAGTGTCCTTTTTCGAATTGGGTCAAAAAAGAGTTAAAAAGAGCTCGTATTATCTTTAATTTCAATACGAACTAATAGTCTTATCAACTGTTTCCCATAATGGAAAATCAATTTTAGTTTATTGGTTAGTTTTAAATGGTTATGTGATTATATTGTCAAAATAGTTTGACTTCCAGCATTGTTTTAGTTTTTATCTCAGATATTTTGTAAAATTTGTCTACATATGTTTTTAAAAATCCATTTACGATGTTGATAAAGTTTTAGTTAGTGTTCTTAAAATTGTTTGCAAAGTATTTTTTTATTTTTAGACGAAAACGAAAATATATTATCAAATTATTAAACTGAAACTTTCTTCAAATTTATTTTACTTTCTCATTACAGTAGAATTTCCTAGTACAACAAAATATGTGACCTTCAATGCAGAATACATTGCATTAAAAATATGAAACATTTGCCCATTGTAGTTAGCCAAAAAAAATATAAAATGTGCTCCCCAACTTACAGTCTGTTGGGCCTTGTGTCTGGGCCACTTTATGTTGTCGTCGTCCAACATGGAGCTGGGCCAGTTGTTGGACGGACTGAGGACCGCCAAGGTGCTTATTAAATTCCTTATTTAAAAATACATTAAAAAATGCAAGAAGCTGCCCAAAAAAAAGCAACTAAAAAGGGAACACCAGCAAAAAGTAAAGACCAAACGATAGCCCAAAAGGCAATCATCAAGGGATGCACAGGGAAGTAAAGTTTCCCATTCGCATCTGCTTTTGGGCGCATCCGCTGATTTGTTTTTGGTTTTTGATTTTGCATTTTGTTTTTGAGCAGAAAATAAAAATGATTAAAAGCGCGCGTTGAAAGGTTTTCCTCTATGCATTGCCACTTGCCATTTATGATGATGTTGGCTCTTTCCGCTCCTGTTTGTTGTGGGGCAGGCACTTGTGGCCTATTAATCGATGTGCTGCAAAAACTGTTGCATGACATGCCAAGCAGCAGCAACAACCAACAAATGCATAAATGCATAGCTCTGGCATTTCCAGGCACTTATGATAATCCATAAATATACATAATGACGAAACCCGTAGATTAACCTTGATTTTAGCTCAACGTGCCTTTGGCTTTTGGACGTGCGAACCACAATGACCATTGGACTGCATCTAATTGTCCGTTTACCTGCTAACGGACATCGAGATCACCGTTAATTGCAGCACAGCAAGATATTCGGTCTCTCTTTTAATAGAAATATGAATTATGATGGTTACAAAACGTGTCAATTGCTAGTTTCTCAAGGTCATTTTTTGGCAAAAAAAGAAGAAGATTCTGCTGTGTATGTTCCATTTTGATTTTTAACTGCTCTTCGTCTTGAATTTTTGGGATTTCGATCTTCGGGACATACAACAAGCCAACAGAAAAATTAGTCAAAACAAATTTGGGCCCCTTGGTCCAATAAAAAAGTTAAACTTGGACTCACACGGCGAACCATAGCCCAGGCTGAGGCAAATAAAGCAAAATTTGCGAATTTATGTTGAAATTTATCGATAATGACTTAAAAGCCTTCAGGACAATGATTTAATGCTCTACCATATTCACACATACACAAACATATCAACATATCAACATCAACCTCAACCGGGAGACCGAAATGGAGATGGAGATCGAGACGGAGAAGGAGACGGAGACCAACGCCAACACCAACAGCAATACCAGATTCAGTCCGAAACCAGGTTGAAGTAGGCTTTCAAATCTTAAACCATGTTTAGATACGATAACCATTGAATTTTTTGTTTTATTAATTCTTTTTTTTTTTCTTGCTTTTATTCTACTGAAAATGATCGATGATCGCTGGAAGTGTGCGCCGATTTATTTATGACTTGATTTGAGTTTTGGTTTTGTGTGTTTATTTGTTTTATCGCTAATCAAATGCTTAGAGCAAAGAGCGCTTAAAATGAAATTATTCTCACAACTAAATAAATCAGAAAAGCAAACTTTGGAATTTCAATTTGATATCTTTGATCTAAACTTACGTCCTTCCTTTTGTATGGCAACATATCGTTTTGTCTAACCCACCACGGTGAATATCGTATGATGTATAGCATATCTTGGTCTGATTGGAATGAAGGTAAACCAAACATCTTAAGATTTGCAGGTAAGAAAAGGTAAAGATCCTATCAGACACATCTGCCAATTGGCAGTAGTTATGGGAAATTTGTATTACAGCAGTCAGATAATGCTGCTGAGCATTGAGTAAGAGCACCCTGTATAACACTTTCGGCTATGGACGTGCACAATTCATCATATGGGCATGACTTTCGCAAAGGTTGTATAAATTTTCATTACGATCATCTTGGTTATATCAGAATCGATTGATTGAGCCACAGCCAGAGCCACAGTGCATATAAAAAGCAACTTACATACAAAGGCAAATGGCCAATGTCGATCCCAAGGGTCTGAGGCAATGTTCAAAAACCTGTCGCCGGCAAGGGCTTACTCACTCGCTCTTGTATTTAGTTCAACTTTAATTGTTTTTTAACCAGCTCCTTGGGATAGTGTTGGGTGCCAAAGTTGTAATTACCGATAGCCCAGTGAAATTTTGATTGATTTTCACCCTCAGCGAGAGATGTGTGGAGAGGGGGGCCCTATGGCCATTCGCTGAAAATGCAAAATGCGTAATTTATGTTGGACCCGCTGACCACCTACATAAAGGCGATCATAAATTTTGGCCAACTTTCTGACATTGTCAGGCAAGGCAAGGCGAGAGTCTCGAATGAAATTGTAATACAGATTTCGCTAAACTCTTTGGAACTTCTCGAGCAGCTCAAGCAGCGCACACTTGAAGAACGGGCTGAAACTTAGTTTTGGAACCTACTGAAACATAATTACATAATGGCGTAGTTAACTGTAATAAGCGAGTCTTGTGCTCAACCGCCCGACGCGCTCTCAGTGTGTGTCCTGGAAAAGGATTTTTGGTTTGCCCTTTTTCTCAGCTCTTTCAGCCGCATGCCATAATTTACGTCTCGCATTCTCGTTTGCTCGGCTCTGGCCCCGGTTCGGGCTCTCTTGTTGCACAAATTGCAGCGCACTTTGGTTGCTGCAACAATTACTGACAACGTCGCTGTGTTGCCGAGCATTATTAAAACTAAAGGTGACAAAAATTAGTAAACAAAGTGTTGAAAATTATGAGCCAGTGAGCTGGAGTGCTTGAAGGTGTGTGTGAGTCCGCCGCCGACGACAGACCAGACCGGGCAAGGAAAATGAAGTGAAAAGAAAAGCAAAGGAACGTTGCGAAGCGAAGCGAATCCCGCAGGTGCAAGGGCAAAAGTGGCAGAGAGAGGAAGAAGGGACTAAGAATGGGAATGGGAATGAGAATGGGTTAACTTGCTACGAGCTACTGTGGTTCTGACCGTGTTCATGAGTCTTCTTAAAACTTAGTGTGGGTAAGCTCATGCTCAGGCTGATTAAATCGAATGAGCAGCGCTTAAATTGCTGGGGAAACTAATAAACTATATTGCTAAATGATTGATTGGAGCGATCAACTGGTTGGTGTTGCTTTCAAAATTAGCTTAATTGAAAAAAGTTAACGTAAATACTGGTAGTGGGAAAATTTCCACGAATTTTGAAATTTTCCTTAAAGGGTTTTAGATTTTTTAAGTGTTATACTTGAATTTTATTTTTATTTATTTAAAAAATTATGGAATGCGAAAATACTTGAGAATCTTATATGTTAGTTTTTCTTAAAAAACATTTTATACAGAATAAAGTAGAAATCCATTTCTTAAACTTTTGTAATATAAATTTTTGAGAAAATACGTTTTTCAATATATATGAATTTATAAATTTTGAGAAACTAATTATTTTATTAGTTTCTAATATTTATTTACATATATAAATTTATAAATTTTTGAGAAACTAATTATTTTAATCACTGTAATTATCTAGGTTTCTGCTATTTTAATTTGGCAATTTATAACAATTTTTTTAAAATTTAAATAAAGAGAACTTTGCGAAAAAGATTTGTGTGATTTTATTTAATAATGCAAAATGAAAACATAGATTGTGGAAAAAAAAACAAAGAAGACCTTGTTACGAATTTATGATATTAAACAAAAAATAATAAATATTTGATTTCAAACAACTTGATCTAAGAGAATTATGACTTATAATTAACTTTTGCCAAGATTTTAAAATATAAATTTAATCTGATTCTAATGATAATGAAATCATTTCAGTGTTTGAATTAAAGTTATACTGACTCATCGGTTTAAAGTCTTTATTTTTTCAAGGTGTCATCCACTAGTCTATTTGGATGACAATTCACGCGGAACAGTTGGAAAAACATTTGCAATCACACCACCAACAGCACCACCAACATCATTAACAACAACAAGAATAACAACAACAGCAATGGACAATTTAATTGTCATATTGGATTTGTTTGTTTTTGATATCTAATGTAGTGTATGTTATGAGGAACTGGCACTCAGTGGACACTCACTTTTGGTTGGATCGTCTGGACACTCACCTGCGATAGCCATCCAGGGGTAAAATGTGTGATTGCTGGCCTGGTGTAAACTGCTGGCAGCCGCTGTCTGTGCCGCAGCAGCGCCTGAGATGGTGCAATTGGCATTCCAGGCCGTGCCCGCTCCGGAGCCGACTCCCACGCCGGTGGCACCACTCTGGCCACCACCTCCGCCGCCGCCCACACCGCCGGCACTGACATTGCCACCGGCACTGCTGCCGCGATGGCTGACCGGGCTGCCGCCCGATGTGTCCAAGTAGCCGACGCGTGAATCTGGAGTGCAGGCGGATGGGCGCACGGGCATGCCGCCCGCTGCATTGTTCTGTCCGTTGGCTGTGTTGCCACCGTTTGAGCCATTGGAGGCATTGCCACCAGCACCACCCCCGCCACCGCCGCCGCCAGTGCCCCCGCCGCCACCGCCATTGTTGCCGCCCGTGTTCCAAATGTCCTTGTAGCCATTGACGGAGTCCGCCTTGATGTTCAGGCAGTCCTGTTTGTAGGCGCTCGCTCCATCGCCGTAGATCTTATTGCAGGCGGCCGTGATACTCGCATCGTAGGGTGAATCTTGTGTCGTGCGCTGCAGATGGTGATTGGCATACGGCGACATGCCCAGCGAGAGTGGGAATCCTCTGTAGGCGGCCGCCGCTGCACTGGCTGTCTGATCGTGATGGCCACCCGTGCCCATGGCCATGCCCGTGGCTTGATGCGGATGGCCATAGAAGCCGGAGGCCTGTTCGAAGTATGAGTTCATGTTGCTGCTGGCGGTGAGAATTTTGGCGGCTGCTGCTTGTGGCAGCTGTAGATATCGATATCGATGTAGATAGTGTGGGGATCTCTCTTAAGTTCACTGGGATCGATTTGGATGTCTGGTAGTCTTAGGGTTCGCTTATTAGTAATTATTATTATTTTGTCAATTCAATTTCGTATTGCATTTCACTTCACTTTGCTGTTGCAGTTGGTATTATTTATTGCACACTCCACCAGAAAGTTCTTCTTTCTATGTATATATTTGAAATATTTCTCACAATAGTTTCGTCGTATACTTTTTGTTTTAAGAATTTTGGTTTCGGGTTAACTTAAATTTGAAGTTTAGTTTGCCAATTGCACTAGCCACTTGTCTTGACTTGATTCATTGCCCACATTTGTTGGCGGTTCTCATTTGATTTTATATTTCGGTTAAACTATCAGTAAAGGGCTCGTAAACTGGCAATTGCCTTTACGATAATGATTATTTGATTGTTATTATAATTATTATTATTATTGTTATTCTTTAAATGGCTTTATGTGCTTGGTTAGCCGCTGACCGAACGACGACCGACGAGCGATGGCGACAAGCGCGCGTTTGCCAACAAACTGTGTGAGACTGTTCGAATCTAAAAATATTTTCAAAAATTCAATTTTCGAAAAAAATCAAAATTGTCGATTCTGATTTAGTTGCAAGTGCACATAGATGCATATGCATATGCCGCGCGGGATATTCACTTTAGAGGCAGATAGATAGAGAGAGAGAGCACGAGAAGTGGCCACTCTTAATACTAAAAGACACATTCACATTCACGAATATTACTCGCGTGCTGGCCGGGCCATCAAACTTGAAGCGAACAATGCCAATAACAATAATGCCGCTGATAATGTGGATAATAAAACAAAGCGCGCGCCTGTTATCCAAGCCGTTGCCATCGAACGAATGGTGCCAGCAAATCGCCGTTGGTTGTGTTTTGACTGAGCCTCAACTAAACTGAACGTTTGTCGGTTGTCGTTGTTGCTGCTGCTGCTGCTACAGCTCCCCCGATACGATACGATACGATAGGGAAGCAGCAGGGAGGCAGGGTATGAGGCAGCAGCCAAAACAGAGAGTCCAAAACGACCGAGTGAATGAGCCAAAAAACTGAAACAGAATGAGATAGAGTCAGGCAGCAGTCAGTTTTTTGCTCTCACCACTGATAAGGGCCACTCGAACCATTTGCCTGGCTTTTCTCTCTCTCTCTCTTTCTCTCTCACTCACTCACACTCCGATTCTTATTCTCTCTCTTTGTGGAAAATGAATTCGAAGCGTTCATTTTGTGTGACTCAAAAAGTAACTCAAACATGTTTGAGAGTCTTGCATTAGGGTGGGTGTCTCTCTTTTTCTTTCTCTTTCTATCTCTCTCTACCTCTCTATCTGACTCTCTCTTTCTCTCTCTCTCTCTCTGTTGGTGTTCATTCGAGTTGAGAATTCGTCATTTGTTCACATGGAAAATCTGCTCTGGCTTTGGCTTCCGTATCTCAGCGTGGAAATTCATCATGGAGGAGGGCTGATTTTTCTTATAGGCCAGGTCGACAGCAGAGCGGAATTGAGCGAGCACTTCTCTAGCGGCACACTCAGTCGAAATGGCACTCAATTTGGCAACAGCAGCAACTGGCAAATGTGTTGCCAGTCGTCAGTCGGCCGTTGCACATGCAGAGATACAGATACAGATTCATTTCTTATGCCCCCTT
Source organism: Drosophila paulistorum (assembly GCA_018152135.1). Classification (NCBI taxonomy): domain Eukaryota; kingdom Metazoa; phylum Arthropoda; class Insecta; order Diptera; family Drosophilidae; genus Drosophila; species Drosophila paulistorum. The sequence continues at coordinate 7,888,402 of JAECXG010000805.1, read as the reverse complement.
GACTTGCCACCGACTCTTCACTTCAGCCTCGCCTGCAGATTCAGATTCAGTGCAGTTCTTTTGCGCCGCATTTTGGCGTGAGAGTCACGAATTCTAGTTTGTTTAGTTTATGCAGTGCAAGTCGGGGGTGTTTCCTTCTTAATAAATCAGTTCTACACACAATTACGTATACGAGCTGATACAACAATAAACTAAATCATTTATGCCATGTGAAGTGCAACTTAATATATTTCGTTTATTTTTTTTAATGATAATGATTTGTCATGAAATGTTTCATCATTAAATTTCACAATATATCAAATATGAGTTTATTAAACCATTTTAAACACTTCAAATGAGGATAGAAGAACATGAATTGCAATTTTCTTTATATACATACATAGATTTAAATTCTTCATAGTTTATCATTTTAATTTACATTAGGGATACATATTAAAGTGAATACTGATTATTTCTATATATTATTCGGATATGTATATAACATAATATATTTGCAATCCTAAAATAAACTATAGTTCCAAATAAATATATATTGTCGTCTAAATACATCGAATGTATTAAAAAATTAATTTTATTCTGCTTGGACATTTAAAATGTATAATATTTTTGTGCAGTAAAGAGTTAAAAATCAGATTCTGTAACCCCTAAATCAAATATTTGTCGGTTTCCATAGCTACACCGATTAATTAAGTATTGAAATACTAATTGTAAATAGAATTAAAATCACATATGCGTAGATATGTAATTGTTAGACAGTTTCTCTATTTTCTTAGTTAATGTGCTCAATTAAAACAAAGTTTACTCTAAGCAAATGATACTTCATAATCAGTATTCGAATTAAAGTCTTAATGCAAAGAAATTTAATAACAAATAATAAAATACAGTTAAACATCGTCCTAATGAAAAATTCAATGTGAATTTTTTTGTTGGTAAATTCGTAATTAAGTAATAATAATCATCCATCTCAAAATATAGATTCAACAAAGAATTTCGCAAATCTACTCAGATTGGTTATTTCGAGCTCTCAGTAAATTTCTCTAATTCTTGCAAGTTTGAAAATATCAGATTAATATTATCATTAATATTTATTTTTTTCTTTGTATTTTTATAAGCAATCCTTAATCCTTAAAAGACAATAATACTATTAAAGGTAAACATGGAATGAGAGCCGGTGCCTTATCGTGGGTTTGAATCATGTCGTACCGGATGCCTTTCCTCCGGATCTCGCAATTAGCTGACGGGATGCTATGGTCTCTGTGAATGACTGAGTTCAAATGTGTATGGCCAAAAAAAAAAAAAGTTTAAAATGTTATAGTATTTTTAACCGTTTCTGAAAGTTTGTTTAACATTTTTAACATTATTAATTAAAAAATAGCAAAATTAAACAAGGCAGATCTCACGGTAAAGAAAGATATTTTAGAATCGGGTACCTTAATTAAGTAAACAGTGTTGTGTTTGATCAAGTGTCCCTAACTTTCAAAAACGGCATAACTTGTATGTCTGTACGTTATCAAACTTACCATTCTACAAGCACTGGCAACTATGATTATCGGTTCAGACGAACTTAATGTTCAGTTGACTTTAGCACTGGGCCATTTAGACAACTTGTCTTGAAAGATCTCCTAATGTGCATATATATTTAATTTCATCAAATTTTAAAAGTACGAAAATCTTTCAACTTTTACATAACTTTATTAGGCATGGACGATATAAGGGTAGGTTTTTTTACTGCTATACTTCGTGGAATAAATGACAATTTATAAAATACCATTCGACTATTGAACTGCTAATTATATTAATTTTGTAGTTTGATTTTTATTTTATTTATAAAAAAGCATTACAAAGGTCAGTTTTCTTTTTTTTTTCCAGCGCAGACAGTGGTAAGACAGAAAATGTATAATCATTAATTAGTAAATTCATGAAGAAAGACACAAGTTCAGTTCATCACAAGTATGTTTAGCTTATTTCGAAAAACAATTTGCTTTAAGTATTCTTTAAGAAGTTAAATGAATCTAATTCAAGGCTTTGAGGTTAACCGATTTATTCATATTTGAATCGCAGCATTTATGCTTCAAAATGGGTTATTAATGTCAATGTAAATACCAACTGAGAATTGATGATAATAAATTCATATGCATAATGCAAATAGATCGGGGGGCTGGCAGTTCGCAGCGCCATTCACGAAACTTTTGCAAATATTTGTCAAAGTTTCCACATTCACACAAACGGCTCGTAGATTAAACCCGAAACCGACAACGAACAAACAAAGTTGCTTGCCACAAGTGTTTGCAAAATAAACTTATTATAAGAAGAAATTTACTTTTCCTCTCCCCTCACATGTGTGTGAGTGGGTGGTCCACCACCCCAGAGACAGATGTATATAGAGACTGAGACGCCTCAGTCACAGTCGCCATTCGCATTGCCTGTCTGTAAAATCAACAACAAGCCAAAAGATACAAAAACTTGCACAAAGCGCACGGATGTCCACACACACACACACACATACACAAGCACATACACACGGAAATATACACACAGACAAGCAAATCGGAGTCGCGGCGACATTCTCCAAATATGCGACCAACAACGACAACAAACAGAAGGAGCAACAACAGCAGCAGTCAACCAAGGCACCAAGGAACCGGCAAGGAACGTCAAGACGGCGGATGGCAAGCAAAAAGTAAACCCAGAACCAAACGAAACGTAAAAAGCAACCGAAAAGTAAAAATCGCAGTCGCAACTGCAAACTAAATATCATCAAGCTGAAGGGAGGAAAGATGGGGGGGACCAAGGTGAGGGTGAGGACATGGACGGGAGAGCAGAGGACGACAGACAAAATAGCCTCATAACCATTTGAAGCCATTCGAAGGCGCATAAAAGGATCACAACAATCGCCGAAATGAGCCATAATGAGCTCGTAAAAATTTTGCTACCTAATATACTCGGGAATCTTACGAGTATATTCAAACTTGGTACGTTACGAGTTGATGCCGTGGACGTAGACGTGCTCTTTGTCGGTAGGGGGAGGTGGTGAGGTGAGGTTGTTGCTCCTGTTCTTGTTTTTGTTCTTGGTCTGTCCTAAGTGCCGATGCTGTGGCATCCCTATAGGATGCTGTGGCAGGAGTTTTTGTGTGTTGCCAGTTCTTGGCATCGCTAGGACAAGTTGAAGTTTAGCGGTTAGAGTTTTCCGTAATGCTTGTTTGCGTGTACAAAAAACACCCATGCAAGTAATCATTTAATTATAAAACTTAAAATAGTACGTAATTGATTTAGCCTCAAGATATTTATATTTATAATAACTTATCATTATTAATTATTTTTAAGATATGCAATTAAATTGCACGTAGAAAATATAAAGCTTTTTCAAGTTTGAAGAGATCCTTCATATCTGAAAATATATCAATCTTGTCTACAATCTTTGGATTAGATGATGTTTGAAAACACGGAAGTAGTTACAATTAGGCGCTTGATTATTTTCAATAATTTAGGCGATTTTTGTTTTAATTGTTTAAGCATAATAAAAGTGAAGTCTTTTGAGGATTAAATATACCAATCTATTCATTTGTTATTCAGTCTGTTGCTAAGAATTGACGATAAACTTTGTTTATTGAGTTATAAAGGTGTTGAAAATTATTGCAATAAGTTTTAAGATTCCAAAATTGGCAAAAAAAAAATATATATATACAGGTAAACTCGAGCTTGGGAGAAGTCTTTAAACTGAAATTTATAAATGTATTCGACACAGTTGCCAAGTGGTAAATTTAAGAAGCAAGAGTACTTTAATTATTATTATGTTTGAAGTTATTTCATACTTTTTGACTATGTGCTAAACCTTATACACATTAATTATTAAATGTTAAAATCTTATCTTGAAAATTTTATATTTTGATAAATATATAAACTTAACTGAGTGGCCCCTATTCTTCTGACTTTAACTTATTTAACAGTGTCTGGAGGTGCAAATAGGAAAACTAATACCATAATCATAATTTTTTTTTCACATATTTTAATGCTTTATTTTACTGCCTTCAGAACATATAAGAAATGGCCTTTTTTTCATTTGCTAATAAAATCTTATAGTTACATGTTTTCTACGATAAAGTCATCTTTGCGCTTAGTCCAAAAATGTTGCTTTGATTTTCTATGTTATAATCCACTTGAGGATACTCTCTTGCCAATGAGTAAAGACCATTTCAATACTGATAGATCATTCAATTCGCTCATTTGGCGGCCAATAAATTTGTCGGCGCAAAGGCAATCATGATGGGCGGACACTTCAAAGTAGAAGAATGCAATACAATAGGTGAAACTATTGACTTTGAAAATCTGAACGATTGGTATAATAAATCGAGACATCGGCGATATAAGCGCCCTTCAAAACACAAACACAGAGAGAAGAGAGAGAGAGAGAGAGAAAGAAAAAGAACATCCAACAGGTGCCGAGAACAAAATAAGCGCCAGCAACTACGAAATTTCCCCAAAAAAATAAAATCTTTATAGACCAGACGTACAAATATCTGGATATATATATGTACATACGTACATATGTACATACCTTTACCTAAACAAAGGCAAGTGCAAGCGATACCAACTCGTAAACGCCATTCAATGATTGCTTGTATTTTTTGTTGATTTTTTTTATTTTTTTTTTTTTTTGCTTTTTGTAAATAAACCTCGCCACAGTGTTTGGCGTTTGATCTCAGACGGGGGAGAGGGTAATGAAAGAGGGGGTGAGGCGGTCTTTTGATGTTTGTTTGGCGTCAGCGACGGCGCTTCCAGCTGCCAAATTGCTGCTTTATTAGCTGCGTAAGTGGCGGAGCCAACACCCACGCCCCATTGTCAGGAGGGAGGCAAAAGAGAGCAAAGAGGAGAGGAGAGCGGCGACTCCCGTTGCGACCAAGACATGTGTGCAATCCGCGCCAGCGCTTATTTTGAGCGATTAGGGCCAATTAAACAGCGGGAGCATGAGCTAAATGAAAGGAGTAGTAGGTAATTAAATTACTTGGCTAATTGCCCGGCATCGCTCTACAAAACAAGCGACTTTCGCTCTTGACACCGAAAATGCCATTCATCACCTGAGTTTCCATTAAAATACCATTGTTCGAACGCCTTAGGCTTGCCCGAATGGCCAGTAGCCAGTGCAAACAGTCAGCCCTTTGTATGCAAATTCTTTTGTTAATCAAAAACAGAATCAGAATCGGAAATAGCCACTCGTTCGCTTTACATGTTTACATTTTGATATAGTATCATGTTTTATGTGTGATGAAGTAAATTTTATTTGATAAATAATATATTTGGGTGACTAAATTTTAATTTTGCAATTTTAGAGTAATGAAACTTTTGTTACGTATACGACATGTAGTTTAGATGGGTGCGTTAGATTATATTTACACGGCAGCACAAGGGTTTCTCTTCTTAAAATGGTATATTAACTTTGAATTAGGTATATAATAGGTATATATACTGTGACATCAAACAAGCTTCTTTTGTGTGCAGACTAAGTTATAAAGTAATCAAAGTGAAATTTGGCTTTAAATTTGCTTTAAAACAACTCGACAAAAGAAAAAAAGTTTTTATACTATATTATCTCAGTGCGGCTCCACAAATAATATAATAATAAAGGGCAACAGGGCGATGGAGAGAGACAGAGGGAAAGAGAGTGAGCGAGGGAAAATGGGATAAAAGGAGAAAAACTATTGGGCACTTCCTCTGCAATTTGAAAAGCTGGGGTGCAGGGCCATAATGTACGCATGGATTAACCAATTACATTGCAATTTTAATTTGCAGGCTAGCGAAATTTTATTGCGAAATTGCCGGGCACAAAAATGAAATCGGCGAGCCACGAATATGGAACGCATTGATAAGGAAATCCTGAGGGCGAGCACTGAATGGGCCTCCATTATGAGCAGACAAAAGAGAGAGCACAGAGCAGAGACAAAAAAAAAGAAACACACACACACAAACTCGGAGTGAATGCAATGGAAAGCAGAAAATGCAAAATGCAATCCAACGGATTTAAGTTCTTTATTAACACTTCATAAATCATAGCAGGGCCTTTGTTGTGGAGGAGAGATGAAAAGACGGAAGTGGGAGGGGAGTCCAGTGAATGTGGACAAAGATGTCAGCGGAAGAGGGAAATGGAAGTGGCCGCCATAAAACTAGCGCCAGTGCCCAGTGGTCAGTGCTGTAAATGTTTGTCCATTCATCCATCTATCCATCCATCCATCCATCCATCTGAATTGCTGTCCCACTGTCGGACACTATCTGCCACATTGCGACAGTGTCAAGCATAAATCCTCATCATAATTCAAGGCATTGATCATCGCTGGCCACTGCCACTGGCACCACATTGCACAGAACCCACCATACCACACGCACCCCACCACCCACAACCTACCACCCGCCTACCGCTGGACGAGCAAAAAATGACAAATTGTTTGGCGCTCGATTGGCGCAGGAATTGGACACTGTCGCCGCATCGTGACCATGGTGGTGGGGTCCAATGTTGCCACATGTGGCGCCTGCATTTTGCACGTGCACTGCGGAATGCAGAGGGAACTGCAACTGCAACTGCAACATGCACAATAAAATACTCGTAAAATGCAGCACACAACAAAAGGCTGAAAAAGTTTTCCTCTTTCATTTTTAAATGAAAGTTTATTATTGTTTTTGTGTGACAAGATAAGGTAAAAGTCATAAAATTTTAGTATGTATTTATGCATTAAACATTCAGCATTATGAATTTAATACGGAATTATAAATATTTACGGATTTAAACTTAACGCCGATTTGTGTGCCAAATTTGGGTAGAGAACATGTAGGGCTAATGGTAGTTTTTTTTTCTATCACTAAAGCTTAAAGAATTGTTTAAATGGGTTGTTTAAACATTTTACTTTAAATATTTGGTAAATGTGACCTTTTTACTTTAATAACATTTTAAAAAACATTTCAAACAGATTCAACAAATCATTACACAAGTCATTGTGTTGCCAAGTCGTGTTGTTGCCTTCATGGTGTTTAACTGTTTTATGGTTTTTACCACAGATTTCATTAGAATTTTCCTTAAGAAAAACTAGTAATCACACACACGCCACTAATAGTTGAAGCAGAAGAGGGACAGAAAGAAAACCATGCTGACGAGCCAAGACATACAAATTTTCCAATTAAGCAAAACACGTTTTCTAACGATTATTTTATACAAACGAAACGAAGGAACGTAACCAAATAAGACTATCAACGAATGCAAAAGTCAATGCGTTTAGCAAATAAAACATGTGAGACCGGGTGAGGGGCTTAAGTGGATAGTGCGGTGCGGTGGGTCTTTGCATATTTGATTTTGATGAATTAATGAATAAGTTGACGTGCCACCAAGTCAGCTTCAAGCAGCAATTGCCAAATGACAGTCAACTGTCAATTGGATGTGCAACAATTGGGCGTGCATTCGTTAGGAGTCTTTGCCACCAACGTTGCAGGTATGCAAGTGTGTGTGGGTGGAGCATGGAGAGGGGCGTGGGCACGCGTTGCTTGCCCCCAAAGTTACTCGGTGGCTAGTCTTGACAAGAAATCACAAGATTGCATTCAAACGATACTCTGTGATGTACGACTAGGGTGCTCGCTCCTCCTCCGACTGGCAAACAATTGTTCTCAGTGATTTTCATTTTTATGCCAAGCGTTTCCACAACTCAAATTTGCACACAAAGTGGCAATTTAGCCCAAAACCGTTGCCGTTGCCAGCATCTTTTATGGCTCTGGCCAAAAAGAAGGAGGGAGGCAGATGGGAGAGGGGCCAGAGGTCTCGTTGATGGACTGAGCCTACTTGTTGTGGTGGGCACAATGTGGTTTGTTGTTGCTTTAGTTATTGCTGTGGATGACTCTGGCAGTCGACAGCCGGCAACGGGCGCATAATTGAATTGGAGCGTTTCTTCAAATGAACGTCAATTAAAAATGCATCATAACCGCCCCCAGCGCCATTTCATAAATGTCGGCTTAATTTATTCGCCCAGCTGTATTTGTTGTTGTTGCCCATAAAGCAAACCAGTCCCACTTACTAGCCAACTAGTGTTGCATGTTGTTTTTTTTTTTTGTGTTTTTTTTGTGTGTGCGATGTCTGCAAAACTTGAACCTGGCAGCGGCAGCCACTAATAGTTGCGTATTAGCCAAGTATTAGTTCGCATTTGTTAGTGTTTGTGCCATGGCAACGCCAAAGCCCCCAAGACGAGTTGTTGTTAAGTATATGATGAAATGGTAGAAGATCTCCCCGATTAGCTGGACAGATACGCCAAGTGCATCTAAAGATATAATTTGCCATGAAAAAAGCTGATTGAATGAAGTTAATTGATTTGAATTCGTAGGCATAGGCAACCTAATCACATAAAAATGCTTTGCGAGTCATGAATCAATAAGAACAACTCGTTAATATAGGCAAGTCAGTCTCCGATTAGAAGCTTCAAAGCCGATCTTTAGTTGCTTGTCTTTGGCAAAAAATATTCGACATGTAAAACAAAAAATGATATGGAAACTTTAAAAAACGAGCTATGGAAGTTAACTTCGGCCTTGCCGAAGTTTATATACCCTTGCAGTTCTTTATTATATTTAATTCGATAAGAAAAGTGAAATTTCATACATCAACAGCATTAGTTGTCGTATTATGAATATGCTCAAATATTTTTCAAACTACTGAATTCAAAACACATTTAATGATTATTTAACAATATATGATATAGTAGTCCGATCCCGATGATTTTCATACTTTATCTCACACAGGTAATAAAGAGTCTCCAAAAAAAATTTCAACCCGATATCTCTTAAGATGGCTGAGTAAAACGCATACTTCAAACTACTGAATTCAAAACACATTTAATGATTATTAAACAATATATGATATAGTAGTCCGATCCCGATGATTTTCATACTTTATCTCACACAGGTAATAAAGAGTCTCCAAAAAAAAAATTTCAACCCGATATCTCTTAAGATGGCTGAGTAAAACGCATACGCACAGACGGACGGACAGACGGACAGACGGACATGGCTATATCGACTCAGCTTCTCAAGCTGATCAAGAATATATATACTTTATGGGGTCGGAAACGTCTCCTTCTGTGCGTTACAAACATCTGATCAATTTTATAATACCCTCTGCAAGGGTATAAAAACACAAAATACGTTTAATAACAATTTATCTATCAACAGATAAATGAGTTATATAAGTAGCACAGACTCAGTTTAGATCTAGAAATGAAATAAAACGATGTTGGTTTGCATACCTGATCAGGAAGTTGGCGCCATATTCTAAATTTAAAATTTTTTTTTCGAAAAATTTGCGATTTATTTACACATTTACTTAATTAAAAATGTGCGAGATTGCAAATATTTTGCCCTTTCTTTTCTATTTTTTATGTTTTGAGTGCTAATTTTAATTTTATTCAACATTTTTAAGAATTTGCTGAATAATTGACTAAGTAAATTAAAGACTTGTATATTTTCAAAAGGGAAAACTAATATTTGTTATTCGCTCAGCAAGTAAGCAAATTAAGAAATAACTCCAAGGTACTTTTGAATAAATTCTAAAAATTAATAATAAATACATATATTCAAGTCGCTTGTTAATGCTTATTAATTGTAATTTATGTTACATCTTTAATATTCTATTGCTAATCAACTTTTCCTTTCGGTAAAAAACATTTATCGAAAGAGATAGTAATAAACTTTGCAAGTGCTTTAGTTTTCGTCACTTGCATCTCCCATGAGGGCAAAAGGGAAAGTCCGTAACTATTTACAAGTTTTCCTTTTGCTATGGCTACTCGTACACTTACCCTTGCCGATGGACATGCCCATACCCCGCGAACCTTAGGCCTCAGCCTCGGGTGCAACAATCATCATCGCCTTGGCGTGTTTGTGTGCAAAGCAGTCATAAAAATTACAATAAACAATCATCATTTCGATCCGTTTACACCCACTTTGCACGTTTTTGCAAAAGAGCTAGAAAGTGAAAAAGGATTCCATTTCCATAGGGCGAAGCTGCTTACTCCACGTAATAATCGTAGGTAGGTAGGCGGTCTTTGCTAACCAGCAGCTGGTTAGCCTCAGCCAGGCCAACAAGTTGGCAAAAACCGTGAGGTAAAGCAGTCAAACAAAAGTGCTCAATTAGTCGCCTTGCCTCCTGGGCTAAAAAGGACCTAGCAGCCATTTGCCTACGAGCGGGAGTGAGGCAGAGCAAAGGAAAGGGAACGAAACTTCCTGCAAAAACTGCTGCCAATTGTTTGATGAATTGCGGCAAGAAGTCAAGGGTTCATTGGCTGGGATTAGTAGGTAAGTGCAACTGAAATTGAATGTCTTCATTTCGGTCGAAGAATCTCTTTTGTCTTGCCTCTTGGGCCAATTTGCATAAGTAGGCGGTTTGTTTTCACCTCACCTTTCGTCTTGGTTTTGGTGTACAATTGATTTCTGACCTTGTAATGAGCTGCCATTCGAGTGGATTAAGTCATCTTGTGAATGGGAAAATATTTCTGGGAATGAATGCCTAAAAATTAATTTGCATTTCTCCTTTGAAATTGTGTGAATTCAATTGATTTATTTTTCATTTAGTTACCTGTTGCCACTCTTAAGGCTCTCCATATGTCACACATAAAGACTCCACTCCTCTCCCGTTCCCATATGCCAAATGAAATCATTTAAATAGTCGTAAAAATTAAATTTTATTAGGTTTGCCCACTTTGTGAGCTCGTAAAAAAAGTGAATCCGGCAGTCGGCAATTAAATGCTACAGAACAAAACAGAACAAGATGGAATGGCATTTTAACAACTATATAAACAAATTGCGGTTAATACACCAGCCAAGCAGCCAAAATTTTATGGCCCTTTTACGACTTGACGCCAGCAACCACTTAGAGAGCAAACGAAACCAATATGAGATTCACTCTGCCAAGTAATTCCGCAGCGATCCCTTTACAAGCGTGTGTGTGTGTGTGTGTGTTGAGTATCCTGTAGATGATCCTGAGAGCGTTCATTTTCCTTTTCCTCAAACCACTCAAGCGGAGTCTGAGACTGAGTCAAATTCGGAGTCTGAGTTAGATTGGCTGTGGACACATCACGGCTGGAGGGGGAGAGGGGAATGTTGGGCAACTGGTATGGATTTTACGACTTTTTTACGATCTGTTTAGTGTGACATGATGACAATCAATATAAAAGACATAAAAACCCAAGTTCCGTGACGTATGCCATCATAAGTATCCCCTGTATCGTCTGCCCTATTACCGGTGTTTCGGTATTCTCGTATTCGTATTTGTATTTTGTATCCATCAAATGCTACTGATGCCTCATAGACATCCAGCATCATTACTTTTATGAGGTGCCTCGGATGTTGCCGCAGTTAGTTTGATGTTCATGATGTTGATGATGCTTGAGGAAATGGTGGTAAAATTTTATTCGAATGCATTTGCCTCGCACACGCTCTGGTTTAGCGACTGCTGCATATGGATTCTTTTTTATGGCATTTTAACGATTTGTTTTGACGTCAGATTTGGCCAAGAGTATATTAAAGGGGGCAGCTCGTTGCCTTTTTGATTTACATACTATATCCGGAGACATTTGTCATTGGCCATTGAGTTTAATATCTGAAAATATAGGAAAACAAAGCCACAAATCAAAAAAAGAAACTATTAGTAAACTGTTAACTACCGATTTTAAGCACATTCATTCATATTTGTTCCATTGTCAATGGATTATGTTTCTTAAATAGAATTCTTAGTGAATTCTTCTCCCTTGTCGCCCATTTCAAATGTTCGAATGTTGGGCAAAAGATGTTTCAATTGTCAGTTTTTCTGAATTTTCAAGATGGATGCCGTCGTTTCGTTAAACCGATCTCTGAATTGAAACATATGTGTGACGTCTGTACTTGAGACTTTTCATTCGCTCGAGTGCCATAGAGCAAAAGAGCGAGGCGGATGCATCTGAAGTGTTCAGTTCATGCAACTGCCACTGCCCCATATATACAGACAGATATGCGGTTACATTAAATCATCTGCTTCGAGTAAATCATGTTGATGTAGCTAAGGAAATGGAGGCTGTGGCGGCGGCTGCATTAAGTACGAATACCAAGTACAGTACTCCCCAAATTAATTTCTAAAAATTGTAAATTTAACCCTCTGGAATCTATAGAGAATATTTTCGTTTCATGAAGAGATTAGCACCCACTCGAGAGCCCAATCAAAATCGAAAGATTTATGGAATCAATGCCAGGCGCCTCTCATTGACAGTCACACACAAACACACTCCGAAAAACACAAATAGGAATAGATGTCTATGGACAATGCCAGAAACAAACACTTCTTGCAAAATGCATAAATCAAAATATTCATATTTGGCAATGCAGAAACATCATCGGCGACAACGATGTGGCCCAAAAGAGAAAGTTATTGGCCCTTTGTTTTCCCTGGGCCTTGGCCATGCCGGTGGTTTTGTTATCAGATGCTCGAGGGCGCGATCGTCCCTCTAGTACCTCTCAGTTGCCACCACCACCAAAAAACCAAAAAAAAGGCAAACTCGGCAATTTTACAGGCATTTTTGAATCCACCGTGTAACGAGCTGAAGCCAGACCAAAACAGTCAGAGATCGGTATTCCAATTTTGTGTAACTGAAAAATATATTTTTATGATTTATTACCCTGGCGGCAATAATCGAGCTGGGACCAAGAACAATGGCAAAAATATCTGTGTGTGTGTGTGTGTGTGTTCTTTATAAGAATCGCTATCGTAGCTCTTGTACCAAAAGAATTCGACTCTCCTCACTCAAGAGTCAAAACAAAATCCACTAAGGTTAGTCAAAAAAAAAAAAAAAACCAAATAAAAAGTCTTTCTCCTTGAGCATTTTTTACGCTCGTTTTTCTCAAGGCTGAAGGACATGTTGAAAGGCAGCTTCATTTCTCCATATTGCCCCTGCCCTATTACGACTGTAATATATATTTTTTATGACACATTTTTATGATTTATGAATTGCTTTGGTTTCTAGTCGAGACAGTTTAACACCGATCGCCTCTTTATTGAATGTGTAATTGTTGAAACCGACCTTCGAAGCAAAACGATTAGCGACCTCCGACCTAAAAACCATGTCCCAGAATTAGGCGTACCGTTATGACTTTTGTGGAAATTAACGGCAATTATTTGAGAAAAGACACGTCGATATATACTATTGAATAATTTTGAATTGTGTTAGAACAAAATTAATAAACTTTAATGTTTTATTTAGGTAAAACTTGTTGTTTTAAAAAAACATTTCTTTTTTAATGCCAACCTTTCAAAAATTTTCATACTGACGATAATAAAGATGAATTGGAGCTTTATAGGAAAGAACTTGAGAGAAAGAATTAAAACGATACCAGGGAATGGTGAATCACTGTTGAAAGACATTTTATTTGTATTTTGGAAACCGTTTCAAAATATTTCCAAGACTACCTCGGCTCGGGATCCCCAAGCTCGGGACCCCAAAATCATATTTTTTGTTTAAACTCAAATTAAATATAACCAATTAATCAAGCAAAATCTGAATTATTGAGATAATGTGATGAGCAAAATATGTACACTCGAATATTTCAACATTTCAAGACAACTTTAGTAGTTAATTCGACTTAAAGAAACTAAAGTACAATTTTGGTTATTAAATTGCCAGCAAGATTTGAAAGTTCCTGGCATGAGTTGATGTTTAAGCCAGTTCCTTTTGGGCTAGTTTAGTGCTGGTGAAATGTTTCCCACCTGGCTTTAAGCCGTTTGCAGTGAACCGAAAAGTGCCGTTAATACAAAAAGTCTTTGGTGAACAATAAAAATTGAAAATTATTTAGCCGACAAGTCGACATCGACATCGGCATCGCTGTTCTGAAAATCTCCAGTGTTTACATTGCGAAAACAATTGAGATCATAACAATAAAATCAAATTCGAAATTTGTGGGATTGCGGGAGCGGGTTGCGACAGCGGGTAACGCTGGTAACGCTGGTGACGCTGGATGATGGGATGACGGGGTGACGGTGGCATTCGGTCTATGGGCAATGGGCAACCAGTTGCGTCAGAGCAGTCGTAGCCACAAAACGAGCAACTCTTGCACCAACTGAGAGCCCGATGAGAGCTGCGATGTGAGAAAATTTTCCTGCACAAGCCAAAATATAAAGGTAAATGGCAAAATGGTAAATGGTAAACGGGTGAAATGCTTAAGAAAATCAACTCAACGAACAGGCAAAGCCACAAAAACAACAACGGCAACAACTGCACTTTCGGCAACTGCTCCAAAGACAGTGAAACGAAATGGCCATAAACTTAAGCCCAACTGCTCTAAACATGGTGGGGAGGGCTGAAGCAAGAGTAGGAGAGCTAGAGGAAGACCCAACTAACCAGTTCGACAACGCGAACTCCGAACTTAATCGAAACATCAAAGGCAACATGGGGCAAGAGAGAAGGTAAGGAAAGCCAGACAGAGCCACTGCCCCTGCCAGAGACAGAGTTAGAGCCTGAGCCAGAAGAGAAGCACAGGAACAAGAAGGCAAAGCAAAAACAATGCCAAAAACCAGAAACTTATTAAAAACAACAAGTGCAATCCAGTTGGGGCTCCAGAGGATGAAATGGGGGAATAGTGGAGTGGATACGTTATGGGGAGGTAAATGCAATAAGAGATTTTTGAAATGGAACGTTAGATTAGATTGATATTGCAATTGAGATACTCTGATTCTATCAAACTGCAAGTGCGACAATCACCTCCAATGGATTCTCTATACGTAAATGTTTGCATTCAATTATGGCTAGTATGGAGAAAGGGAAAGAAATGTGGAAAAGTGATTGATATTATTCAGTAAACTCACCTACAATCGGAGGAATTTCCTCAAGAACCTTGACTGCTTAGATGGAGAAACTAACTTAAAGCTATTGTTAGCTAAAATATTGCTAACGTTTGAACAGTGGAACAAAACCATATATTCTGGATCTTCAGTAATCTAATCAATATAATTATGAACAATTTATGTAAAACTATAGTCCACATTCTAATGAACATCATGTGCCTACCATTCACTGTGCCGAATGCTCTTCTTGTTGGAAAAAGAAGACAGAAAACCAGTTGACTTCGATTGGCATCGCGTGCTGCCCATTGCATTGTAGCCAAATGAGAAGTAGAAATGCAAGCAAATACTGGTCTTGGTTGCCTTAACCTGCCCGACTATCTCACATGTGCATCCTGAGCCCCACCATTGGCTTGCAGTCCCCACATCACCTGATTGCTATTGGTGCTTCTTGGTTTTGTGTTGAAAGCGCATTGCGTTGAAAGATGATTTTCATGTTTTTCCTTCCCCTACGTCGACCCTTGGGCACTGCCCTTGCCTCGCTGATTTCAATCCGCACTTTCTCCAAGGGAGATTCTCCCAGCTTCTGCGATGCGTCTTGATTGCGAATCGTGGCCCCAATAATGCTTAAAGTAATTTTGTTGTCTTAACCGCGTTTATTTCTACTGACATCTTGATGTTTTGATTGCTCCGATTTTGAATGAAATCGTTTGACGTTACAACACCCGCACTTGAGTTTTATTTTTATGAGCTATTCCCATTATTGTCTGGGGCAAAGTCAAATTGAATGAAAATCCTTGATTAACAATATGTTCCATTTAATTTAAAGATAATGTTGCTGGATAAGATGGATACCAATCGATGAGGATTCGTGTTTTACTTTAACCAGAAGATGAATTGCTCTATCAATTACATAGTTATAAGCAATCTTTATTGGAATTGTTTTTTCCTAAAGCCAATAGAGGATATTTGTAGATATGTGTGTTTTTAAATGCTATACGGTTCATATTATCGTCAATTCCCCCTGCCGTGTGGCCAAGCTACTGAATAAGACCTTACCTAGTTCCTCTTGGATGGCTTCTTTTGCAGAGTTTTGTGAATTTGATAATTTTCGAATATCCACACCATGCGAGAGATGTTTTTAAGATACCATAATCTGCATGCGATAAGTGGCTTTTAGGACAATTCTTATATGGAATCCGCCCGTAACGAATGCTGGCAGCAAAAGTTTTCCTCATCACGGATGAAATGAAAGAAGTGTCGCAGGTCTTCTTTTCAAGTCTATTTTTTTTGTGTGGCCAAACAAAGCTATAAGCGAATACCAAAATCTCCATCTTCATCCCTTGCACCGGCAGCTAGGAATTTATCTAACTACAAAACACCATGTTTCTTGATGAAAGTTGTTTAAAGGTCGTCGTAGAAGCCGATAATCAAGTATAGCAAAGATAACTTTGAATAACGTTAGTTTTCCATATACTTCGTGAATAAATGACATTAATAGTGTGTATATAAAATGTACAATCTTTTCTGTGGGGAAGTATGTGATATAAACTCTAAATCGTGATACCAAATATGTAATGACTGCGAAAGGGGTCTTAGGGTAAAGATGTTTATTTGACTAATTAATAGGATTAAGTCCTATTGATATTTTCCTTGAAGAGCTTACTAATTAATTTTAGCGCAAATGGTTTCATAATTTAATATGCTCCAGATCTACGTCTCTATAAATTATAAAATAAAAAAATTAAGAAATTGAAAAATTGTACAGCATTGTTTCTTAAATGGTCAAAAATTATTTTAGGATTTTCAGTGTCGCCATCTTTGAAGAAGAGGAAGAAGCACCAAAAAAGGACAAACAATAGATGGCGCTGGACATCACAGCCGCCATCTAGTGGAACACACTGGCAACAACAACTTCGGAGTGCTGAACTTGTGCTAAAAAGTATCTGTACTAAAACCAGTTTTCCGAAATTTCTGTTTGAGTCTTTCGGTTTGTAGCAGTTATTAATATGAATTGAATTCTTAATTTTGTTTCCAATATTTTTTTTTTAATTTTGTGATTTTTGGTAGTTTGTTTTTTTTGCTGTTGAATGGTTTTCTTCGCAACTGTCCCCGTTGAAGGTTGGCAGGAAAATATTTCGACGTCTGCGCTTCTCAGAGTTTCAACTGAAAGTGTTTCGGTGGTTGAGTGAGCACGAGAAAAACTGCTGCTGCAGTACATCAAAAGGCTGTTCTCTGCCCGAATCGCGGCTGAGGTTGGCAGAGGGTTAGGGGAGGGGTAGAGGTTGGTATCTGATGGCCAGGAACCAGTACGAGGCACACAAAAATGGGCTTGGCCTGCGCACATCAGTTTGAGTGAGTGGGAATTTTTGGTACTCAATATCAATTGGAGAGCCGTCGCTTTGTTGTTGTATTTCATCCAGAAGTTTGACGGCATTTTGGGTTTCTTTCCAAGTTTAGATTACGTAATTAGTTGCTAAAGATATAAATACAAATACCTTTTGATGAATATGAATGATATATATATTTATGGTCTTTTTGTTGCTGTGTTAAACTAAAATTTTTTACAGACGAACCTCTATACCAAAATGTATTTTCCTTATCATTTGTTCCTCTTAAGTTTCTGGTATGCACTTTTTATATTATAGAATGTTTACTTTAAACTTGACATATTCTTATTGCAGATGTAAAAGTAGCACATAAGATACATCGATTTGAAACTCCAGATACAAATGTATCTGAGTTCAGTAATATTCATTGACTAGGTGAAGTGAATTAAAGGTACACAATTTGGGCTATCTGACTAATGACAAATATCATCAAGTTGTGGCTAAGCCCTTTTGATTGTGAGTTATTTTAGTAGCATGAATGTCGTGCCGTGCCCTGTCGTGTTGCAGTGTCACTTTCAGGTTTGCCGCACAACTTAATTAAATTCATAGAGCGTGTTTGCTCTACACCAAAACACCGAACAAAATGCATAAGGCATGGACACGCCCCAGGGGATGGGAGCCAAACAGGGGGAAAGAGCATATACATATATATCTTTGTAGCTGTGTACTGAACGATATGTGAGAATCATTGAAAAGCAAAGTAAAACGTTTTATTTGAATTTAATTCAAAGTGTTTCGAATTTTGCACAAAGTCCGCATCAGTTTCTGTTGGTTGGGGGAAAGGGCAAGTTCTTGAGATGAAGTCGTCAGAATTATCCATTGAGAATGGACCATGGATTAATTTCATTTCACGCTTCCTGAAATGAAGTGCGTAACTCCAAAAAAAAAAAAAAGAATGACAATGGCAGCCTGGTTACGGGTATGATGGGAAATAGGAAACGGGTAGGTCGAGCTCGACCTTGCCACCATCGAAGCGACTACACGGAACTCAGCTCTGCCACCGCCAGTTGAATTAAGTTTTTGTACAAATTTTTATTTTTATATACAATATAGAATAATGTATCTATGTATATAGTCTTTTTGTGCCACCACAAAACGATGCCAGACAATGGGAAACTGCTTAAAGATAGCAAAGAGAATCACAAAGCGCACCCCAGGAGCGTCTTGCTCGTGATGATTATGAGGCTCGGGCTCGGTAAACGAAAAAAAGGGCAGATAAGTTATTGTAACGAGCGGAGTATCAACCCCTGCAAGGCCCTGTAAAAATAGGACAAGTTCACCAACACAAGGATACAAGCCGAGAAACACAGATACACACACTGACACAACTGCCTGGAGGGTGCGTCGTAAAAATGAGTTACGAGTTCTGCCATTTTAAATTAAAATAGCAGGCAGACCCGGGGATTCCAAGCAGCATCTATTGTGAATGAATCAAGAAGGAGATTGGTATTGAAAGAGACCGAGATATATGTAGAAACCGAAACCGAATCCATTGCAGAAAAAAGGAAAAGAAGAATAAGTTCAAAAGGCCATTTCCACCCCGATATCTAAGGGCTACAACAAAATGGTCATGTTGACAGAAGTAAATCTTTTGAATTATCGCATTAGAATGTCACATTCTCTCATAGATAGATAGAATAAATTTCCGGACCGATGAAGCCATAGCAATAAATAATCGCGACCATCAGTTGGGTATTATAAAGGATTTTCGAGCACAGAAACCGTTTCACCGATATTTCATATTGTTTACTTGAACATTCTTTTTCAAAAAATTTACTTAGGACTCAAGGGGTTTAATCATCATCACCCAATAACTTGAGGTAAAAATTCAACTCTCTACAATTATGCATTCTATAGGCAGTTAATATATTTAAGTTAAATTCAACACAAACACACACATACACAGCACCTTTTGATATCATTTACTGCACCACGGTTATGGTGAAGACCTCCTCCGGGGCAATGAGATATTCGAATTTACGTGTGGCCACACGTAAGTAACACAATTTGTTGGTCGGATCCAAGTCACGGATGACACTTTGGGCCATACTCACGAGAGCTCCGTTCATGTGCTTGATGATGGCCAAGGCACTGGTATTATCAAAGGAGGATTCGGCCACGGTGCTTGCAGCATTATCCGAGACCACATAGCCCATTGTATTCTCAGATGTAATACGCTCCACCATCGGTCCATTCTTCCGGATCACATCTTCCAGAATGCGATTCATTTTACTGTCTTTTTTTCTTTTTTTTACTATATTTTTCTAAAAATAATATTGGATTCCTTCGAATGTTCTTCGGTGTGTGATTTGTTTCTATACTGAAGTTTGGAAAACAAAACTACATGAAATTAACTAAACAGATTACTGAGTTTTTTGAATTTCGGTCTAGATTCATGAGTGACTTATGCATAGGGCTTATCGATCGGCCTTATTTTAGAATTTAGCTCTAATGCCATTGAACTTGCCCTCCACTTTGAGGTCAGTTCAAATTACTATACAAAATTGATATCGAACAGCCCCACTCCTTCCATTTTTCGTTCCGTTTCTTTCCTGTTTCTGTCTTGAATTGAATCAAGTGGTCGCGTGGCTGTTGCCCTACACTGGCCTTGCCTCCTCCTCTTCCGCTCATCAAGCCGTTTTCATTTCATTTTCATGCACATTAATGGCGTCTGTTATTGACTTTTAACAAGATTTCCACTTCAACTCGGACGCCCGCCCTCAACAGTTCGGTCTCCTTTCATTATTATTCGGATGTATTTTCAGACATCCAACATCATCCAAGTTGGACCGGAGAGGCTAATTGACTTTTTGACTTTGAATCGTTTCACTGTGAGCTCTTGTTAGCTGCCGTTGATTGGAACAGGTCGTTGACATGCCACAAAGCAGCTTTAATTGCAATCGTTGGATTAGCCGAACAGTACGAGTTCTTTGCCATAAATCAGGCATATCAAAGTCGCAAATAAGCCGCAAGTAAGTATTCGGTATGACTTAGCTGGACGGGCTCATCTGTATTCAGGGTTTCACAACAAACAAGAGCATTTGCCATGCCAAGTGCTTGTCGTACAAACGCAACGAGTGAAGTGCATATACATATGCAAGTCCCGGGGACCTGGACCAACCCAAAATGGCCACTTGAGCACCCACAACAGCCATAAAACACTTTCGGACATGTTGTTGTCCAAACTTAAACACCAACAACAACAACACGAACAACAACAATTACTCTGCCATGTTTTTCCTTGGGTTGGTCAATAAAATGTGCATAAATTTTGATGCCATTTCAAAAAGGCAGCCCAAAACTGTGGGCCAGTTTACAAGAGTTGTATAGCCATCGGGTTAAGTTCAGGTCTAGGATAAAAAGGCAAAAGTACAATGGATATGGCCAAGTTTTGGAGTCAGGGAAAATTGAGAAATATCTAAAATACTTAGGATTGAAAGCATGTCAAAAAGTATATACAACTACTTGGAATAACTAGGTCCAGAATCTCCTTTTTAATTAAACACTCATGGGTTGAAATGGTTAAAAATTTATTTAAGTTTACGTAGTAGTTTCAGAATGTTAAATTTTTACCTTATATATTCTATTATATTCTCACATCTGTTCAATAGTTAATCGACTAGTTTGTGTATTTCTTTCATTCATTTTTCAAAGTAAAAGAAAATGTTGTTTACTTTTTCTTTATTTTAAAAACAAAACGTTAATGATGAAACCAGTTTAAATTTAATTTCTACTGACATGATATTACATATTTTTACCCTCTGATCCCTTTTTGGCTCTATTGTAAGAACTATAATATTTTATAATTATCTGAAATGTTCCATTAGTTTCATTTAGTGGAGTAATCGGGTTGAACTTATTATTTCTCAATAATTTTTGAAATGTTGCCCATAGTATGTAGGATTTTAGGACTATGCCCATTCGTTTCGGTCCCGTTTGTGAGTTGTGGCTGACTTGATTCATGACCGCCAAATGCAAAACGGAAGATTTGTGTGTCGAGTTAGTGTTTTGGCCATTTGAAACTATGCAAAACTTGAACTCATAAATCGTTAGATGCATATTTCCTCTCCCTGGCTAACTCTCTCTCTCTCTCTTTCTCTGTTATCTACACCGGGGGGCAAGGCTATTGGGAGGCATCGCTTATCCAAATTTAAAATATTCGACATTATGCCGTGGCGGTAAATCATCTAATTAGATTGCTATCGTTACGATGGTACTAAACTCATCCACCATTGCTGCTCAAAGAGGTCAAAAGGTCAAGCAGCGACTGCAATGGCGACTTGGAATGAAACTTTCTCGGCATAATTACACAAATGACATACGAAATTCCTTTGTTAATTAGAAAAACCAACACTCACAACACAACTTTAATGAAAAACTCCAAAACAGCAAAGAGAAACAGCTACACGAGCCAAGTAACAGGGAGACAATTTGAGAGTTGTAATTTTTTTTCCAACACTTTCCCCTGTTACCGTTTCCAGAATATGCAAATGAGCATTTCGGTATTTCATGCCGCCCGCTTTGGCTTTTGGTTTCGTTGCCTGGTTCCTGGGTCAGAGACCAGCAGCGGTCAGTATGGCTCTTCACCTACATTTGCCTTGAACGTGGACTTTGGAGTTGTATCTGTATCTCGTTTACTGTTTTGGTCTTCCATTTGTGTGCAAAGGCAACGAAAGGGATACATGGCCACATATGGCACGAATTGGACCCTGTCTGTCTGTCCTTCCGTTCGCCTGTCCATGGTCGAGTGGCCCAAATATCCTTTCTACTGACTCACCTACCCCACAGGCATACTGACACACTTTGCCAGACCCATTGCCAACGACATATCAACGCACTCAAACCCAGGACTGGACACACACTCACTTCAGCACTCAAAAGGACTCGTAAATATTGCATATACATACACACACAACTAAAAGCATACATACGCACGCATATTTGTGTATACATACATACATATGTAATTATTCATATGTGGACTCACCAAAAAGCATTTGATAAACTATGTTTAATTGCGTTTGGTTTTGGTAGGGTGAAATTCTCGCAGTCTGTAATTGGAAAATAAGCATAAGGCTTTAGATTCATTAATTATTATTGAATTTCATCACAATTAACTCAAATTTAATACCATTAATAAATCTTCATTTAGTAATGAATGTTCTCTTAAACTCTCATTAATTTACAACTGTTATAATTAAAAACATTTATAGAACCATATATTTTTTAGATAAACAAATAGCAAACAATCATTTATACAGTAAAACATTTAAAATTTGATGATCTTTATTTGGAAATAAAGATATTTATCTTAGAAATAAATAATTCATGGTCATAGAAATTGTCAAACTCATAGATTTTAAGTTAAAACTAAACGATTTCAATGCGGAATTAATACTTAAAATATTTTGCAAATTTACATTTTTCAAATGTAAAAGAAGATAAAAGTCATGAATACAAATTATAGTTGTAATGAAAAATGAGATTTCAAGTCCTTTTAGCTGTTTCCCCCCAAAAATTATGACAAATTTCAAAACTCTTAAGTACTAGGAAACATGGCTAGGGCTGATGCGAAATCATCACACCCAAATTAGTAAACAACAGTAGAAAAACTTCAAACTCCGAAAAGAGCGATTTTGTTATTGTCATAAAAAATAACAAAATTTCAGAATTTTCAAAGCCCATATTGCTCATCTCTATATCCGCATGCAGTTTCAGTTTTATTTAATTTTTCAAAAATTTTAGGCAGCAATTTGTCAGTGAAATGAAAGCACAATGAATTCAATAAAAATTGTAAAAATATGGCAAGTTGCCGAAAGCAAAAACGCAAATGACAAATGACATTATTTGTTTTTATCGAAATTTATTTTACGAACTTCTAAATAACAACTAATTTAAGGTATTTATCTTTAAGAGGCGTAATTTCGTATGCAAATTCTGTTCAGTGTGAGCATCGGTTTATGAATACACCAAGCCTCAACCGCCTCCGCCTCCTCCTTCTGGTCGATCTGGTTTCGAGAGCGCACAATAATAAATATTGCGACCAGGCCAATGCAAATTTTTATTAGCCATGAAAGCAGCTATAAAAGCCATTCCGAAAATCGTTCTCGAGCTGGGTACAAATCGTTGCCAAAAATGAGGCTGGTCCGAGAAGGTGCAAAAAGCCAAGTTTAAATAAATCTCTTAAATGGAATTCCATAACTCGTTTCGCGCAAGCCGAGAATTAAATAAATAAATTTAACATTTTTGTAAAAAACAAACAACATGTACAAATATCATGTTTCAACTTTTTTTTTTCTTGGTGTGGCGATTTATTCTACAAACGAAAAACAAACGAAATCTTATCAAGACAAGACGAGGTGCTGGGGACAAAGAAACAAAACCTAATTTTAATTTTATTGGTCGGAGAAGGTGAGAGATTGTTTTCTTTATCGCACATAACCGAACAAACCGAAAAAATGAGAAGACAAAAGAAGTCAGAGATACATGCAAACATGAATTTTGGGGGAAAAGACGTATTCAAAAGATAAATTTCTTAATTTAAATTCAGACCCAACGAGAAAAAAAAAAAAACAAAATGACTTGCCATACTAAACCGAGTTTGTTTTCTTTCTTTCTTTTCTTTCTGAGGGTCTCAGCCAAGCTCTTCTCCCCATCGCCATGCCTCTCCCCAAACACGCTGGTTTTCATTTCCGTTACAAATGTTTTCAATTTCGTTGCTGTTTCGTCTCTGAAAGAATCGAAATTCAATTTTCAAACGTTTTATTTCGACAAGATTTTGATTTAGTCGCACAATTTTGTTTCGTTCGCTTTGAATATTTTACGCATTTCGAGGTGGAGGTAGAGGAGAAGGTAGAGGGAGACTGTGTTGGGGATGAGCTGGAGTGTAGAGTAGAGACACGAGGGTGGGGGTCTCTATGAAATATTTATTATTTAAATTTGACTGAGGCCCCTAAATCATGCGACAGGCTCATTCAAGCGCATATATCCAAAAATCTACACAAACCAAAAATGTATTTGTGTCTGTATGTATGTATATCTATATCTCTGTGAGAGAGTGTGTGTGAGTGTATTTGTATGTAAGTTGTTTTTGGCTGTTGTATTTTGCTTTTGGTTGTTTTTTTCTTTTTCGGCGCATGATTTAGGTGCAGTCATAAATTCATTTTTAAGCTTTTTCGGTATTTCATTTCGCTTTATTCACTGGGCAGGGTCTGGGTCTGGTTCCAACCCGGACAGAGATAAACACTTGACAACGTGCTAAGGCCAGCCAGCCAACCGGCCAACACGATAAGAGCATAAATAAAGCCCTGGCTATAAATTCAGCGTCACATTTGACACCGCCATTGCATTTGTGGTCCACTAGTCATGTGGACAATGTCCA
Organism: Drosophila paulistorum; assembly: GCA_018152135.1. Classification (NCBI taxonomy): domain Eukaryota; kingdom Metazoa; phylum Arthropoda; class Insecta; order Diptera; family Drosophilidae; genus Drosophila; species Drosophila paulistorum. The sequence continues at coordinate 7,863,813 of JAECXG010000805.1, read as the reverse complement.
GCTTCTAAAATGATTCAAGTTCTAAAGTCAACTGCATATAGAGCTTGTTAACTGCATTTCACTGTCAACTTGAGCAGTTGCAATTCTTCATTTCAGGGTCCAGTTGCAGGGTACAGTTGGAATTCTGGTCCAGGGTACCACAATCCATTTAATATGTTTACTCTGCCGTTTGGGTATGGGATTTGTAGGCCTGTGTACAGACTTATTAAGATAGAAAATTAATCTTTAAATATCATAAAAGAAATTGATCGCCATTTTAGAAAATTTCTGCATTTGATTAGATTGTTTTTCGCTCATCAAACAAATTAATGAACTATCATATAGGAGCAATTGCTTTTAAATTTGAGTTTGAACAATGAGATATTTTAATAAGCCATACAAATAATGATATGTGCATCATATTTTTTGCAAATATAAAGTCGTATAGTATTTTTAAATTATTTGTGATAATGTGATTTTATTTATAGCATGATGTAAGATAGGAAAATAAAAAAAACTTTAAACTTCATTTCAACTAAAATAAAAAATTAAAAATTATAGTTATATTCATAGTAAATAATTATATGTGCATTCTTTCACTTTGGTCTCTTAAAAGTAATTAACATTGGTAATTTTGAAGTATTAATTATGTTAATAATCAATAGTTTTTTCTTTATTATTTAAGACTAAGTTGAGACGATTTGGCATAGAATTGACCAACGACTGTAGGACAGATGCGTCAATATTAGCATACTCCAGTTCTATAGCCAATTTAAGATGTCGTACCGTCGCAAACTGTCTTCCATTTTTGAAAACGCGAGCCGGCAGAATGCCCCAAAGATCCTCGATGGGATTAAGGTCCGGACTCAATGGGGGCCACATCAATACAGGAATTTTTTTTTTCTCAAAAAAGTCTTTGGTGACCGGCGCAGTGTGGATTGAAGCATTGTCTTGCTGATAAGTCCAATTATCGCCATAAAGATTTCCAGCGAAGACTATCAAAACACCTTCTAGAAGTTCTACCATACCATCAAGGTGCCGCCGCCAAAACCTCGCTTGTAACAATATAGTCGTTCCTGGCGCGTATCTCTCCAATATTTTTTGCAATTGTCTGGGCGATCTAAATTAAATTTTTTCGTAGCTAAAGATGATGTTATGCCATTCCTTATCCCAGAATCGATATCTATTGGCAAATTCTAAACGAGCCTTAATATGCCGCTCCATAAGCTTTGGTTTAGGGACGAAACGACGAACGAAACGATTTTCGTTTAGAATCTGAACGATTCTACTTCTCGTTATTTGAAGATCCAAGTGAGCCCTTATATGACCGCTGCTCATCGAATTCTCGACTGCAAGACGTCGAATCTGGCGTTTGCATCGTTCGTCAATGTTGGTCTTGCGTCCGCTGCGTCGAGTAGCACCATATTTCAATGGGTCTTTCAGTAACCTACTTATGCAGTTTCTATGCCTGTTAAGTCTGGTTGCTATCGCAGAGAACTTGGAGCCGCTTTCCTGCATGCCGAGGATAATTCTCTGCTCGTAATCGGACAAACTTGTACCACGAGGCATTTTAGCCTGATATACTTAAAATAGAGATTTAAGCAAATTTTCAGAAATAAGTCTTTAACAGCAATACTTTACGGACGAATGATCAGCCACAAGTTTTTTGCACATCTAATTATTTACTACGCAGAACCCGATGAACCAAATCATTTTGCGGTAACGGTACCACGAAAGAGATTAGAATGACAAAACTTGATACGCATGGCAAGCACGAAGAATACCATGATAATTGAGCATTCGTCAAACTTTCAAAAACTAACTTATAACAGTGAAACAAGACAAAAGAAATAAGGCACATATAATTATTTGTATGTAGTTGAGATGTTTCATTTTGTTATGAGAACGCCAAAGCTGAAGCAACATATTTTTAAAACATAGCAATGAATCGATAGTTTTTATTGGCTTACCATCGTGTTTGACTAATCAAAATTTTTAAAGCCTAATTACCTAATTAAAAACCTTCATCAGTAGTTTATAGGGTTAGATCTATTATTCGTAAAACAATTGTTTAACATATTCCACAGTATCACTAAATACTAATCAAATTTTCTGAAATTTCTTATTCTCCTTTAGGTAATCATATTTCTTAATGAAAACTTTAATTTTCTTATTTCCAATTCTTGGAAAAGTATATAAAAAGTATAGCATTAAAATTGCACAAATCTAACAATTAAGTCGAGTGCTTAAAAATATCCATATTTAACCAGTTAAGTTAATTTAAAGTGTCAGTAGCTCAAAGATCCATTTAATAGCTATTCTGTGGTTTTAGCAACTAAATGTGTCCAGTGGCCGGGCTCGTAAAATGTATTGTTTTCAGTCCTATTGCCACACACATTTGTGCTGTAATATGTAGAGAGATGGTCAGCTGGCCATCTGATGCATATAATCGACTGGCAGGATACTGAAGATTTATGACAACTGCGACAAATGAAACAAAAGTGGGAAAACTGAGTGAAAGGATAAAAATCATGCAGCAAGCAATTCACGGCAATCAAACGAGTTACATGAGTGCAACCTAAAAGGTTTGTGAGCAAGGATGCGATGTGATGCGGTGTGGTGCGGTGCTGCGCAGTGTGAAAGTCCATTAAAAGGACATTCCACGTTCCACCGATCCGTGGCATTTCATGTGGCAAATGGACTGACTGCTTGCAGCAGTCGCAACATGCGGTAACGACCAGCCGCACCAGCAAGAACACGAAGACCAGGACAGCGACGTGTCCGGCCAAAAGGACGCATACTCACACAGACAACACACTCACATTGCACCGGGTGCTTTGCTTTGTTTGTTTTGTTACTTATATTTCTTCCCTTTTTTTCTTTTTTGCTTTTATGTCATCTTTTGCCTGTATTTTTTGTTTTCTTTTTTGAAAATTAAAAATTGTGTGACCGAACGAAGCGGTAAGTCGCCGTTGGCTGCGAATATGGCAACTCTCAGAACCGACGGCATTGCGTGCAATTACAAGGGCCTGAGCCGGTCATAAATTTCATCCTTTCACGCGCGACCAAAGGAGTAGCCCAGACCAGGCCAGGCCAGGACAGCCCTTGCCGACATGCGGGGGGTCAGTATCGGTGTCGATGTCGGAGTCTGAGTCAAAAGTTTTGAGTCCCAGACGGGTCTTCGGAAGTAGCCCAGCCATGCGGCATGTTGCATGGTGCTGCACACGCAAATTCCTGTTGCAGTCTAAGTACCAATGGCAACATTTCATGTCGTGTTTACACTCACTTCCCAATCTCCCTTTACTCCCCCCTCCACACACACACACTAAAGGAAACAGGGCAGGAATATTAAAAACCGCAATTAACTCCGAGCCCCTATTCCTCCCTTCCGCCCCAATCTGGCCCTGCATTTAGCTTGCAATTACGTTCACAACCGGCCAACTGGCCGGTGCGACAAGAAGCAGTGTCTACTTATTTATATTATTAAGTTTTCTTTTTTATATAATTTATCAATTTGGCTTTTTTCCAACAGTCAGACGAATAGAAGACGCCTAAAGGGAGTCAAGCGGAAGAAGCATAATTGGCTATATGTTAAATAAAAATTGCACTGCATCCACTTAAGCATAATTGTTTTAAAACAATAACAAAAACTTGCACGACTTCTTCAAATCTTTTGTTTTATTTAGCAACAATTGAACAATCGCCCTCGTCTTCACCTTCGAAAAGACGAAACCACCCAAGAAGAAAGAATATTAACAATACTCATGGTATTTTAGTAGTTTAACCCAATTAAAATCCATATGGGTTATCATGGCGATTTCCAATTTTGAATTTGCCAATTAAATTGTTCAGTTATCGTCCCAAAACTGAGGCCTGCCTCCATGCCGCCAGTTCCACCGACGCCGCAGTCGTCTACGTCTACCGCCTGGGAATTATTCAATTAAAAGTGTTGTTTTTTTCCTTTCGTTTTTGGCACGCACTAAACCCCATAAAAAGTCATAAAGAGCCGCATAAAAGCCATAAAATGAAAATGAAAAGAATCTTAAAAAGCAGCAGAAGAGAAAACAGAGCAACCAGAAATAATGAATACAGAGAGAGAGAGAGAGAGAGAGAGAATCGGAGAGTGAGAAAGATAGCGAGGGCATTGACTGGGCTTGGGGTAGCGAAGGGAAGATATCTTTGCCCAAAAGAAGGAAACAAAAAAAAAACTAGAAATAGACAAGTTTTAGGTGTTATTAAGGTGCTGGACCTATGCAGTTCCATTTGTGATTAATTGTGGGCGGGAGGGTGGTGTGTGCGGGGAGTGGAATGGGAATGAACTCCACTCGCAACATGTTGGCTACCTCTCTGCGTGCTCCACAGAAACAAAATGAACACGCATTTTCACTCAAAGGAAAACCGAGTGGAAAGGCCAATAACAAGACAGAAAAACATACAAAAAACGCTCAGAGGAAAAATCACACGATTTTCTTGCTGCCTGTTGCCATCATCGTCGTCGTCGTCGTCGCTGCTCCATGTTCGTGTCTTTCATGCTCGTGCTCCCTGCTTATTTCAATCAGTGCACAACAACAATGATTTTTATTTTTATGCGCCAACGTAACGATCTCGTTTCCACTTACTTAAATCTACATTTTAACTGCCTGGCACATTTTATGTCCCATTCTGGCAGCCGTGCAAAGATGCGGGAGATGCGCGCGCTCGTTGTTTTTTTCCTTTTCAAATTCATCCGTTTTTGCCGTTTTCTTGGGAGCCAAAAACAAAAAAAAGCGCCCCAAAGCTCAGTAGCTCCATGCTCTCAACGAGAGGGAAACTGAGAGTAGATAGAGAGAGACAGAGAGAGAGAGAGCGCGAAGGAGTTATGGACACATAGTGCAAAATGGAAATGCTACTTAAAGACTTGGCCAAATCCTAGGCCTCAGGGCCAAGGTAATGTGTGGTCAAGCACTAATTAAATCAATATTAATTAATGCTCGATCACATTAGCCACATTGGCAACAACAAAACAAACAAACAAACAAAACATATTACACCAGCAACAACAACAACAACAACATCAAAAACAACTAGAGCACCGCTCTCTCGAAACAATTGAGCCACATTCTGCAAAACGATTATGAGGCCATCTCAGTCGCACTTAAAACGGCCATAAACGACGACAGTTATGGCGACGAGAGCGTGAGAAAAGCAATTCTCACGAATGAAATCAGAAAGAGCTGCGTATCGATTATGCTCTTACTTGTTTTTATGTGAGAGGACACGTGGCTCGGCAGGCAGGTTGAGCTCAAAACCAAGCACTCTCTCCCTCAGTCTCTCTCTCTCTCTCTCTTTCTCTTCTTCTCTGTTACTCTTTCTCACTCTCTTACGCCACCATACTTATATAAGTGCATCTCGTTCTGGCATTCATGGCAAACGGTGGTTGCGCAGCCATTACGGTGCGCATAGCAGAGAATACAATTCGCATTCCATCTCGCTCACACCTGCAGGCACACCATGCAGCCATTATGTGTGCTCTCGCTCTCTCTTTCCTGATGGCCGTTTTCCCACATTTGCTTTTGAGTTATCGGCAATTTGCTTTGCCCGTTATGGCTTCCGTATGCGCGGCGACGTCGACGTCGACAGCGACGCATCAGCAACAGCAGCGGGGGCGTGGCTTAGCCCTAACGCAGTAGCTGCTTCGCACTCTGGGGTTTTATGTTCATTTTATGGCTCATTTTGGCCGTCCGTCGGCGAAGCAGCAGCAACAATAAGCCCAGGCCCAGGCAACTGAAAAAGTATTCAGTTGCTTCTGCCTTTCTGCTTTTACTTTTGCCGTCGCTTTGGCGTCGGTGAAATTGTTTGTTTGGATAATTATTCGGATTGTTATTAGATTGTTGCAACAACTATAAAAATGACATAAAAAATATTTTTATTTCGCTTTAAATGATTTTTAGTGGCCATTTGACTGCCGTCGCCCCGTTTCTTTTCGTTTCTGTGGTGACAAATTGCCTCAAGATTATGCGTCTAATCACCGCCTTGGCCTGGGTCTCCGAATAGGCTGAGACATCACCATTACAGCCCCATTGAATCAAATGTCAATTTGACTGTGTGTGTGCCTTCTAATGATGGATCGTAAAACTGTATTTACGGCAGAGTTTTGTGGTAGCTACTTGTAGTATGTGTCAGTGGGCAGATTATGATGAATTTGGCTCCTTCAGGTGGTAGATAATTGATAACTCAATTTTATGAGTTACTCTTGACCTTTTAAAGAACATGACACTTATATTCAAGAATTTTGGGATATTTTTACTTATTCTTATTCGACTTTAACTATGTTTGTAGCGACTTCACTAAAATATAAATAAAAAATATGATTAAGCTAAAATTAATAACAAAACCAATGGAATGATGCATCAAAATTTAACCAGATTTTTATTAAAAGTTGCATAAATTAATATATTAATTTGTTTTGAACACTTATACATTTTTTTTTTTTTTTTTGTTTAGAAATTATTGCAGTACTCACACATTTCAGAATTTGTTAAAAAAATTTTAGAATAATTACATAAATTATAATTTTTGAATAAATTAATTTGTTAAATTTTGTTGGCAAATTTTCAATATTATTACTACTGAAAATTGATTTCGTTACAAAATTTGAAAGATATATAGGTATGTATTTGTTTAGGATATTATGCAATTGCTTCTTATTCTTCTTAATACACAGATTTTCATATAATGATTTTCGCCTTTAAGATTTATAGAAATTAAATTGGCCTAAATCATTTTTAATCTAGACTTAGAACAAATAAAAATGAAAATTGTAATTGCTCTAAGCTTATAGTTATGTACATATACAGTTATATAGTACTCAAAAAAAAAAAATCGATCGAACAATATGATTGTTTTATAAGTTGTTGGAGTATTCATTTTGAAGTGTTTTTTCAGTTTGAGTTTCAATTTCAATACGAATTGCATTTAATAAAATAGTCTTTACTATCCCAATCACATACATATTTTGGTTATTTATTTCCCTTTCATACACCGAGCATAATTCTTCTCGATATAAAAACAAAAAAACCAAAAACCAAAATCGACAAATGAACTCAGATGGTTGGAAAAAAGGCAAACATTTTAACGAAACTGTCACGAAACGACTGGAAACGTGAATTCCGTGATGGGATTGCCCAATAAAAATTTATCGAATGAAGCCAGAGACGGCGTCGGAATCGGAATCGGACCTGGAGCTGGAGCACAAATGCGTACCTACTACGTACGAAACATATCCATCTATATCTATGAATGTTTGGCATGTTTGAGAGTTTTTATAAAGAAAACAATTCATTGGTATTGCCAGATTGCAATGGCTTCTTTTAGTATTCGGTCTCTGAGATGGTTAGAGGCGAGGGTCTTCGTTTTTGGAGACCAGCTGGCTGAGACCAGTGACAAACGAACAAAAGACACGTTTTTTGTGTGTATGAAAGCCAATAATGAAGAGCAACGGCAGCAGCAACTGCAAATAGCTGTAGTAGCAAAGTTATTTTTATGAAATTAATATTGACTGGCCAAAGTGGCAGCTGAGTCTGCTTCTCCTCTGTATCTGTCTGTCATTCCATACCGAATTGGTAATTAAAATAATAAAAGCATTTTTTGTCGCCCAAATGCGCTTGGAATTTTAATTAAAAATTTAAAAAGTCGCTTTTTTTTGCTTATAAATTCTGCAGAGAGACAATATCAATGGCTGTTCGAAATGAGTTTGTAAACAAATATAAATAAAAAACAAAAAGCTAATGAATGTATCTTTAAGTATTTTTCCCCCAGACCGATTGCCAGCAGATTCGATGAATATCAACTGGCAGCATTTTCTCATTTTAATTGACTTCTTTGTGAGTCGATTTGACTAATTTTGGAATGCATCTTTTGCTTCTCCTTCATTTTGTTTGCCTTGTTCGCCGGGTCCATCAACGGGCCTGGAGCAGCTGCTGCTCGGCAATTTCCTTTCCCACTTTTTCCCAATTTGTTGGTTCTATACTCGCATTTGAATGTCTCAGTAAATTTATGTTCATTTTTCGGTTGTTCTTTCTCTCTCCGTGTGTGTGTGTGTCCATTTCTCTTGTTGTGTTTTCTGTTTTTCTTTCTTCTTTCGTTTGTTTTTTTTGATAATTTCTTTGAAAATGTGCGACTTGTCATTCAACAAACTCCCCCTCAGACCATTGGTTGTTCCATGTCATTCCACTTGCCTGCCAGTTGGCACTTTTCCTCTTCTACTTTACTTAATTATCGTCTGCTCTTTCACTCAATGCCATTTCATTTATGTCTGCTGTATATGTATACATGTACATATGTACATATGTAGTAGTACGAGAGTATGTTGCACCTTTTGATTTGTGTCGTGTCGCTGTCTTTTTTCCCATACCTGTATTCTTTATGGGTTGTATCTTTTTTTTTAACGAACTGCCATTTGCGTTACTCAAGGTTAATATCTCGTTGACTGACCGACAAAGTGAGCACCCAATTAGCAATATACGCTTTGGCTACCTAACTTGCAGTGACATTTGTCCATCATTAAAAACAACTAGAAGTGAAACAATAAACTTAATATAAACCTCTCTTTTTAGTTATTATTTAGCTCCATAAACAAGATATACTTTTTATTATCTAGAATTCCATTATCTAATATTTTTTACGTTAGACCAATCTTAATATTTATTTCGTAAAAAGGTAATTACATACATATATTTTTTACTCGATTAAGTTAACTTTACTAGATAGAATATTAAAAAGATTTCTCATATTTCCATTTTGAAATCTGACGATGAAATTTTGATACGCTTGCTTTTCATTTAATTACATTCATTACATTTCGATAAAATGTTGCAAGCTTTCATTACAGTTTTGGCCACAATAAATGCGGTCTAAAGAGAGAGCAGCACAATAAACAAATTACATATATTTCCCATACCCAACTTGGGGGCTTCACGTCGCCATGTCCATCGCAATTGACTTGCCATCTCACCGGCGGCACTCAACTTTCCTCAATTAAGGAAAGAGTAAGGAGTAAGAGCTGCCCTGGACACACAAGGACAGGACAACGCAGGGCAGGGCAGGGCTTGGCAGCTGCCCGACGGCCAAATTATCTGAACGCCATTAAAGTCATTAAAGCCATTATTCGAGGAGTAAAACGTTTAAGTGCAAATGCATCTTCCCGATGGGTTGAATGGTTGAATGGATGGATGGTTTCACTTGAATTGAGCGACAAAGCCGTACATGCCACTCACACGCGTGATTTTTCAGTTCGACCCACTGTGCAGTGTGTTTGTGTGTGCTTGTGCGTGTTTGTGTGTCTGTTATTAGGCGCATTTCGCAAAAAAGCACAGAATTGCAATCGTTGAGATGAGTTTGAGAGGCTTTAAAATGTGCAGTGCTTTTGCATCGATCGATCGATGGCGATCTCACATATATAATTTGGAGAATTCAGGTGCTCAGCGCGAACATTTGTTTAAATGGAATTATCGTTTAATAACCTATTGTTGTTGCATGCAAAGATAATGGCAGACCACACAGACACACACAAATGTACTTCTCCTTCCTTCCTTGTGCTCGTGTCGCCTGAAATATAATCCCATTTGACTAAAGAGAAACTAGTGCAACAGCCTCATGGAAGCTGGACTGCTGTTCTCTCCCTCTCTTCTTAGCTGCTTCCTGTCCTGTCCTGTCCTGGCCAGGCCTGACTGGACTTCAGTGTCAGGTGTTCGTGTTAAAATGCCAACTAATTTCAGTGTTTTGGTCAAAAAAGCCATCGTGCCAATCGCTGTACCGGCCATTTAATCAATGAGGCCAGTAAACTGTTTTTGTTTTCAATGTGCTTGGTTTTTTGTTTTTCGGGTCGTCATAATGGCAACAACTAAACTTAATATGAGTCTTTAACGCAAAGCCAAAAGCATGTCGCAGGAAATGCATTTAGCCAAGGACTGAACTGATGAGTGGGCGTGGTCAGCCAGACGTTTTGTTATTATTATCATCGGCTAGTCATCTAAACATAGTCAGCATTGCACACGTCCAGCTCAGTTTGTCCCTATACTGTTGCTTAGTCAGCGCAACGAATGTCAACGAATTTAATTTGCAACTTTTTCTTGTTCCTGCTGGCATTGCCGTCGCCGTTGCTGTGTGGGTGTAAAAGATTGTCGCATGCGAGTTGCCTAAATTATGATACACGGAGAGTGATAAAGTGGCAACAAACGTCACCAGTCGCAAGACGCAATTGCCATGCCGTGTCTTGATTGTTGTCGTGTTGCTGTTGCTGGTTCGGTCGACCATGGAAGTCATACGCCTCCGCGGCCATTGCCTTACTCCTCCTCTGGGACGCATTGTGCCCATAACTAGACGTGAGACGCCAACTTTGCACTTAAGCAACTCTTACTAATTCTGCTGACAACATCACAATATATTTCACAATGATTAACTGCAAATTTGATTAATTGATTTTGTTATTTACAATACAAAGAAGAATATGATCCATCCACACAAATTAAAATTAAATCTTCAATTTCAGATTTCAATAATAGTCCGAATCAAAAATCTTCCTCCTTGCTTAAAACATCAATAAGACGTTGGGTCATAGAAAATGATTAACTGTATTAGCTAAAGCCAATTCAATCGGTTCATAAAGTTCAACAACATTTCTGCCCCACAACGAGAACAAAATATATTACGTATACGCCCACTAAATGTATGGCAATAAATAAGAAACTTTATGAAAAGTTTCGAAAATGTTTGCTTTTATCTTTTCAACCCAAATACAATAAAATATCTCATTGGACCCCGAAAAACCATTCTGTAACATAACAACAACAACAACAGGAGAAGAGAAAAGAATATCTCTATTTTCCATAAACTGTGCGAGTTTTACCAAAAATAGTCAAAAGTCTCCTTGACCAAATGGCTAATTTAGCCGTTTTATATGTATTCGTGAGGGCTTAGAACTATTTGCTAATAAATTATTTGACACTAAATCACTGGGCAGAGCAAAAATGAGCCTAACAAGCTGCCTCTTATCGCCAATTTCGGGGCATTATTTAAACTCGCATAAATAAACAATAAGAAAATTGAGTAAGTCTCGAGTAAACAATGAGGAAAAAACAACAGCAAAAATAAAAGGCTAAATAAAAAGCAACATTAACGACCAATTGAATGGGCCCATTAAAGTGATGCGTCAAGCCGCCGTCTGGCCGGGAATCGAAATCGAAATCGTACACAAAGCTGCAGCCAAGAGAGGATAGAGGATGGAGAATAGAAGGGGTACGAGTTGCAAGATGCGGGGAATGGATCAGTCTTCAATTCGACACTCTTTTGCATATCATTTCAAAGGCGGTTTTGGGCCGAAAATTTATAATTTCATTGACTGGCTCCACGAACAGACATCTGCGAATGGAGCAAGGCGAAGCCGTCTGGCAATGTCTGCGGTCTGTTTCATTATTGAAATTAAGCAATTTGGCGTAATTTAACAACACTTTCGATGCATAAGTTTTGCCATTTCGAATGATAACAATGGGGCCTAAAGACAAGAATGGGTGTGGGGATGTGGTCAATGGGAATGGAAATGGGAATAGCAGCCACATGGTCCGTTGCCAAATCGAGTCGATCGAGTGTCCATAGTCACGTCATTAGTTCAATTGTTCACTGGGTCTGTGTCTGGTTCGGTGACTTCAGGATGGGTCCGGCATTGCTTATCAACACGTCTTCAGTTGGGTTAGTAATGGTGCTGGAGCACGATATGGCTAAATATATGGGATATGGATATTGTTTATTGCACTCTTGTGTCATTCATTAAGGGCAAATGCACTTGAATTTTGAATGGATTGTGGTTTTTGACCTTTTACTCGAACTGGCTGCAGAAATTGAACGATTGATTGCTTATTTGAGTTATTGTTGGAAATAAATAAAGATAATTTTAAGTTAACAAGAAGATTATCAAGCACATTATATCCCCCCCCAAAAAACAATCAAAATCAAATCAGCCACCGCTCTTAAACAAGCAATATATACATACATATATATTTAAGTTTGTATTTATTTAGCATGGTTACCCAAAGGATTTCGTTTTTATGCTCCTTGGACAGCACTTTGGTTTATAACCATTTTACGGCTCTTTCAAGTAGTCACGGGTTAACTGGATACAATACGTATGATAGAGTAAAGTTTTTTTACGATGGCGCTTGCACTTGAGCTCAGATCCGAATCGGATCCATAGTCCAATAGACAAGTGTTTTGGGAAACTCGTCCTTGTGGCATTCAACACGTCGTAAAATCATGCAGCTTGTTGTTTGTGTTTCTGTTTGCCTTTTACGATCCATAAAACGCACATAAATCGCTATGCTGCCGACACGCAGTTTGGTTTGCTCTAAAGCGTTGAGCAGGGTAGGCGGAAGGCGGGAAATGGAGTCCAGGGCGGGGTGGCTAGGAGTGGAAGTGTTGCAACTCACTTTCTCACTTTCAAATCTACTTCGGTTTTAATAGCGTTTAATTGTCGGTAGACCACTCAGTGGATGCGTTAGATGGTCGTAAACCTGAGCGTGTGCTCTGGTTGCCACTGAAACCTCTTCCTCTTCCATTCCGCCCAAGTCCGGGTTGGAGTTGTAGTGTTGTGGGAGGTGGCATTTTGTTTACGGCATTTTCAAGTAGTAAAAATGTCGTAAACGAAATTGTTATGAATTGCGGCAAATTAAATAAACATCAAATGCCAAATGCTTATGTTTTCTTTCTCTGCTTGTGTGTCTCTTTCTCATTCTTCCTTTCTCTGTCGCTATCTCTTTGAGTGTCTCTGATTTCACTGTGGTTTATGTCTTTGCAGCTCATTGAATCTTTATGCCTGGCGTTGATTTCTGGCGCCCATCGAACACCTCAAGCCAAAGTGTTTAAAAGGTCGTTAAATGGCTTTAAACCATCTGCAAGCCACCATGGAGCTTGGTTAGTAGAAAAAAGCATCCAATTATTGAGGAGCTTTAATCAACAACGAGACTTCAGCAGACGGCCATAACTCATGGAGCCTGCGTGCTGGTTATCAGCAACTATGGCAGCGACGAGTGAAAGAAAAAGAAGGAGAACCCCAAACCCACAACTTGCCCCCTGTCCCACTTCGTCCTTGTCCACGAAGCTGTTGTCTTTGCCTGCTAACAGACACACGATATCCGTATACCAATCTCAATGGCAACAAAGAAAATCCATTTCTCTTGCTTACCTGCAAAGCACGAAAATCTGACCCCAAAATATACATGAAAGTCACAGAGCGTCGAGGAAGCGAAGAAAAATCTGACTACAATCACAGATGAAGATAAAGGGTACGAAAAGAATCCATAAAGGAGACAAACAACAAACAGACCACGACCCAACGAATCGACCAAGACCAACACGAAGTTCAAGCTGTACCACGGTCAGGAATGGTGGTCTGATGCACAGTGGTTTCAGACATCAACAAGGAATGATGTAATAAAAGTTAGTGAAAAACTTTGGCATCTCTTACTAACAAATAGGTTATTAAATTATTTACTTTATTTAGAAATGCTATTAACTCAAAAGGTATTCAAATTAATAAAATTTTTGAACGTGAAAGGTTTATGTCTCTAATCTCTCTCTCTTGAAAAATCAACAGAAAAATCTAAGTATTTCCTGCGTTTTCGTTGAACAAGTTTATTTACTTCAATTGCTCATCACAATCAATCTAAAGATTTCTGGTGCGAAAACATACGAATTTATAGATATAGGAATATATGATTTATGAACTTATTAATCAAATTCTTATATTAATATGAGCTATCATCTATTTATGTCCTATGAGATGGAACTGTCAATGACCCAAACGAAAACAAAACAAATATAAGAAATAAATTTATAAATAAATAAATTTTTTATTTAATGCTTAGAAATAATCATTAATTATGTATGAATGTTTGTGTTCTGCATACAATTGACCAAATTGAACAAATTAAATCAGATTTCAATTTTAATTGTTTCATTTTCAAGCACATAATTTTCACAAATTTGAATATAAATTTGTTAAGGTAGTCATATATTTGAGTATAAATATTGCTAAATGTTTAACATTTATTGATGTTTATTTTATTCGAATTTTCAAAGCAAAAAAAAAAAAAATTCTTTAGTCCCAATTAATTTAAATGGTGTAAATTTGACTTTTCCTCAGTTTTCCCCCATAATTACCACGGTGCTGAAGAAGTGCCTTGGCATTTTTACCTGGCCAAGCCTTTTGAAGCAGACCTGGGCTAGCTTGTCTGTTGCTGTTGAATTTCAACATTGCGCTGACCGCAACAGACATTGGAATTGCTATGGCGATTGCGACCAAGAGCAACACAAAAGAAATGTCTTCGGCATCAGCAACATCTACAGCAACAACAACAACGACAGCAACAAGAACGAGGGCATCAAGGGAGTTTCATAATGGCTGCGACATTCATTCGCATTCGTATCTGTATCTGTGGCATGGCCTGGAAGTTGCAAGATTTAAGATTGTCAACCATGTTGTTTATGGCTCTCTTAAGATTTGTTGTTGAAGCTGAAGAAAAGGTGGAGGCGAGGTGGAACCGATTTTAGGGGTCGGAGTTTGTTGTTGTTGGTGTTGAAAGGTGGAAAGAGAGACAGAGAGAGAAGCCATCAGACTGCGTTGTCTTTCAATTCGCAGAATCACTCCAAAAAGGTAAGAAAATGATGGGAAGATGCGTAGATGCCATAGAAGAATCCAAAAGGAGATGAAATGGTCATCCATCTATATTTATACCCTTGCAAAAAGGGTATATTAATTTTGGTCAGAAGTGTGCAACGCATAGAAGGAAGCATCTCCGACCATATAAAGTATATATATTCTTGATCAGCACGACGAGACGAGTTCAAATAACCATGTCCGTCCGTCCGTCCGTCCGTCCGTCCGTCCGTCCGTCCGTCCGTCCGTCCGTCCGTCTGTCCGTCCGTCTGGATCGATGCGAACTCCTCCTAGACCGTAAGAGCTACAGAGCTGAAATTTTGCACGTAGGCTTGTATATACTGCAGGGTTTGTATATCTCGGATTCAGTCGGATCGGACCACTATATCATATAGCTCCCATACAAACGGCAAAGTCACGAACAGTGACTTTTCTCAATAACTTCATTATTTTATCAACAATTGCCATAAAAGTTGGTATTGGTCAGTTTTGTGTTCTTATTAATAATTGTGCCAAATTTGATCAAGATCGGGATACTATATCATATAGCTCCCATACAAATCGCAAAGTCACGAACAGTGACTTTTCTCAATAACTACGTTACTTTTTAAGCTATTGTCGTGAAATTTAATATATATAAGTTTATTGTAACTATAAACCACTGTGCCAAATTTGATCAAGATCGGGTGACTATATCATATAGGTCCCATAGGAACGATCGGTCAAAAACAGTGACTTTTGTCAATACCTTAGTTACTTTTGATGCGATTGCTTTCAAATTTGACATTTGTCAGTTTAATATACATATCTGTTAATGCCTATGCCGAATTTGATGAAGATCGGGTGACTATATCATATAGCTTCCATAGGAACGATCTGTGGAAAACAGTGACTTTGATTATTATCTTCGTTATTTCCGAAGATTGTAGGCCGTTCATTCGCAAACATTAGCCTTTTTAGATAAAACGTTTTTTCCTGTGATGGCTATAGGTAAGGAAAGAGTTACTAAAAAAGATGCAAGGGTATACAAACTTTGACGCGGTCGAAGTTAGCCCCGGCCCTCTGGTTTTTACTGAGTTGTGGGACTTAAGAGTTTGAGTGATTTTGAGAAGAATATTTCGGTAAGTACAGTTTGGAGAAAAAACTTTGGTAAAAAAAGAAAAAAACTTACTTATTTTAAAAAGTATTATTCAATGTTTTTGTAGTCTAAGATCAGCGCTGTCTTTGTGTGGTCTTTAACATTTTTATATTAGACAAAGGTTTTATGATATACCAGAGTATGTAACTTTTCACTCTTTAGCCAAAGTCTTTTCTTAACGACTTGTCAACTATAACTGCCTTTTATAGAGCTAGACTAGACATAGATGACTTTCATACATACATTCTATATTGGTGATATTAAATCCAAAATTAATTTAACACTTTAAATGATTCTGAAGTTAACCAACATGTCAAGAGCACATGGAACACACACTTGGAATAATTCATCCTCACTCAACACTTTCGTATAGAACATATGCTTTTCATATTTTCCGGATGGATTTTTGGCCAATTTTTTAACTCATTTCACACATTTTTCCGTTTTTCGTTTTTGTTTTATATTGATGCCTGGTTTTTTAGTTAATCCGCTGCGTCCAAGCACTTTGGTATTGGGATTCATACTGAGTGTTTACAAAACAGCAGTCGCCGATCGCATCCGATTCCCGATCCGACCCTAAGAGTTCTGGACCGCATGCAAAAGGGTCACGGACATCACATCATAAATCATAAATTTCCAAAGGTTGTGCCTTAAGTAACAAATCCAAAAACAAAAAAGCAATGTTTGCTACGCAATGTGAAACGCAGAGGGAATATATATTTTGTGTTTTTTTTTTTGCCATAAAAAAAAGATCATAAAAAATGTTTCCCTCTTCTTTTTTGTGCCAAATTTCCGCTTGAAGGTCCGTTTTCCAAGGTCAACATCGTCTGCCATATAAAAAAGAAGCGATCAGTCGTTTTTGCCTTGTGGAAGAGAGAGAGAGAGAGATAGTGAGGGATGACAGAAACAACGACTCATTAGCTGAGCTCAGCTCGAGGATTGCCACCTAATGCCGTCTGCACTTGTATCTTTTTAATAGCAATCACACAAAAACCTTCAGGAAAAGTGTCCTTGAGGTGTTTTTTTATTGCCCATGGACCAAAATTATGATTTGTCTTTTGTTTAGCTTTTACATTTTTTTTAACGTATGATGTAACCTGCTCTAAATGGAAAGTTGAAGGGAACTACTAGGATTGCCTTGAGGTGTCTGTGTGTTCTTTAGGACTGGGTTCCCATTTTGCAGCTGTTGGCATACAATTTATATGGTGTTAAGTGTGAATAAATCGCAACATTATTGGTACATTCAATGCGTGTGTTCGTACAATATGTTGCCAGCCTCCCAAAATTGGCCTCCACGGGCTGTAAATTCAATCCCAGGTTGCACTGGCTTGACCTGTGCAGTCAATGCGATCCCTATCCAATGTCGACATCAAGGACCATGCCGTGTTAAATGCAGGTCGTTGGCTGTGTTTCATGTCTGTACTTCAGCAGCAGGCGTTACATGTACGTAATAAAAATGTACATGGACATGAGCACATTTGTGTAATTAAACCTTTACTTTATGTACTTGTATCCCCAAATGAAATGGCACCCACCGCCACTCTAGGTGGTCTAATTGAAATCAAAAAGTCAATCTCCAATTCAACTAAAGTGCTAAAAGCTAAAAGGTTACAATTTGGTCTATGACGACTAAGAAACTTAAACTAAAGCCAGTCTTTACATGTCAGTTTCAATCCTATATTAATATCTGGCTAAGAATTTCATTGAAAACTTGATTAAACTCTTCAACTCTGTAGAAATATCTTCAACCGATTCTGATGGATAAAGTACAAAGAAGCAAACTCATATATTATCTTCTGCCTGAAGAATAAATTAGAATTTCGGCAAGAGGATAGACCTTTACTGAAGAAACAAAAAGCACAAAATTCGATTCCTTATCCCAGGCATCCGTTTTATAAAGAGGCATCTTAGAATATTCATCGAGCTAAGTGCTTTAGCTGGAATAAACTAAAACCACCTATTATTGTCATTAAATATTGTTAAAAATATTTATAATTTTTAGGTTGTTGTTTTTGTTGTCCTGTTTTTAAATTCCCATCACGCACTCAGCGAGGGTAGTTAATTGCCTATTCTACGAGTATATAATGCGAAATGCATTTAAATCGGCACATAATTTCAAATGTGGTTTTTTGCACTTTTAAAGGCGTTATATATATTGGCCTATTCACATCATAATTAATCCTAAACACGCAATTTAAGCCAAATAATTACATTTAATATGGCCGACCCGTAGTTGGCCCTTTGCGTCTGCCTCTCCTTTGCCTCCCCTTCATTGCATTGAAATGTATCAAGTGAAATATATGACGGGTAATTAAAATGCATTTTACATTTACGAGTTGTTTTTCTTTTTTGGCCATTATGGTGAGTGCATTAACAATTAGTTGACCGCATTCATTAGGCTCATGTAATATGAGCAGCTATTGGATGCTAGTGATGACCATAATGATGGAGTTCTCGGTCTGGCAGTCGTGACGACCAATATACCGTCAATTTAGTTGGGTATCCAAAGCAGTATCGTTTTTGTCCGCCTACCTATTCCATTCCATTCAATTCAATGCCAATCTTTTGCACAACTGACTCTGCAATTATACAGTCTTGGTCAGAATTGTAAATCTTGCCCTCTGGCAGCGGCTCAATAAACAGGCGTTTGAGAAGTCCACACCCACGACGACAACAGCAACAGCAACAGCAAAAACGACAACAACACTCCTTGGGCATAAACATACACAGAATTTGGCCAGCTTCAGGATTGGCTCCGAAAAACTTTGGCTTAGATGATTGCGATGTGGCGTAACAAACGCCATTACTTATGCATATAAAGCACACATCTAGTTACACACATAAATACACACACACACACACACACACTATCGACACCAACACATACACATAAAGTCGTTTGTTGTTGTTGCTGTTGTAACAAGATTTAATTTCGTAAAAAAGTTACTCTTGAAATTTATGAGGAGTACATGGCGTGGCGTGTGTTCCTCCTGCTGGTTATATTTATGTAAGTGTGTGTGTGTGGTGTGTTTTCGATGTGTGTATGTATTCGCATAAAGTGTTACCACCGAGATTTATGCTTCATGAATAAACGCAAGGGGAGCCAGAGCACAGGGACAACATCAAACTGGTCTCAGCAGCAACAGCAACATGAACAACATTGAGCTGAATTTCTTATTCTTGACTTGCCCTTGTTAGGGAAATGGCAAGAACCACATAAAAAGCGTTTACTTAAGAATATAGTTTATGCCAAAATCAATTTCACTAAGGCCTAAGGGTGCATTTTAGCCAATAATAACTTGAACAAAAGCAAAGTTGAGATAAAGTTTTAGTAAATTAGTTTCACAAATAAATTTATCAACATTTTTAATGGGCATCTCAACTAACATAAATCCTAAGATAATGAAATTTCCTACTGAACTGATCATTCTTTTGTTTTTAGCCTATAGCGTCCATTTTTTCGCTCTATAAAGCCATTTCTGGTAGCCTCCCTTAGGATTCTCGTCAAGGAATCTTGAAATTGAACTTGTGGCACATTTAATACAACGGAGATCCATTCGATAATTGTTGGTTTTGGTATTGGCATGTCAACATTTAGCAAAATCTCTTTTATTAGATTAAAGTTTACTTGATCGTCCATGATGTAAGCAAAATAAACCAAAATTTTGTTTGATATATATATGAAATATAAAGCAAAGTAAATATGAAGGGGATTTTGATTGAACTATTACTAATACCTGGCACATATTCTGCCAACGATCTGAACTATGTACTTGGTTGGGTAATATAATTGAGCAGCGATTCTCGAGACAGAGAACAAGAAAAACAATTGCATGTGCTCCACAAATTTATCGCATTGGCTAACTCAAAAGGATCTCTGAAGTCGTTGGGACCGGATCTAGACTAGGGTTGCCTGGCAATAATCCAGTAGAACGCTATAAAAGCTGTTTATGGTTTCGCGCTCCTTGTACCCCATAAATCGGGCAGGAAACGGACAGAAAATTGAGCCTGGGGAGCTGCAACCAAGGACCGGGCGAGACACACAGGGCCTCGTGGGCTGAAAGACAGGCGTATATAATTTAGTTATAAAAATAACTGCAACAGTCGCTGTAAGATGAGATCTTGGCCAATGGATTCAGAACAGAGGTTTTCTTGGGCCTTAACTTGTGGGCTAGACCAGGCCAGGAAACATGGCTAAATGCTGTTGGATGAGTTTGAAGGTTTGGGGTTGGGTGGAGAGATTGTTGGCGGCGGCGACGTCATTATAAATTAAAAATAAATTAAGTGCGTGTTTTTCATTTTACCTTTTGCATGGCTTTGTAATGGAAAAATTTCGATTAAATTATTTATCTTGATTTTTGCATCGCTGCATTCACGATTTATGCGCGGTAGCCAAATGCGATTCGGATGCGGATTCAATTCGATTTTTCATAAAAAACGCCGCATAAAAGTAAGCAAGAAAAAAAAACAACAAAAGGTAAAACAAGAGAAAAAAGCCAATTAAATATTTTTATCTGTTGATTGCAATGCGGATGGGTAATTTGATTATTTATGATATTTCTGTGTAAAATATAAAGCGCTCTGTTCAAATTAAGCCCCCCGATGCCGTGTTTCAGTTTGCCGACTTTCCGAAAAGGTCCATAAATAAATGCGTTGACACAATTGCAATTGGTCTGCGTGTGGGCCCGTGCCATTGCGACCCTGCAACGAGTGTGAAATAAATTTGCCAGATTAAAAATATTCAAAATAAAAACAGAAAAACACCACTGTCCTCCGATCTTGGTGCCATTTGCATTTGCCCATTTGAAATTCAGCTGCCCTTCGAATTGAAATTGTATTTCCCTCGATTGGCACTGCCGCGGCGGCCATGTTTGAGTATTTTTGTCTAAGCTATTATTAGAAGCATTTGCACATATTTATGGGCCACGTGACGTGCTCTTCCCCCAACTTCGGCATACTCAGCCTTCTTCCTCCACAGTCATCTTCATGCTCATGCTCATGCTCATGGCGTCCGTTTTTCAATTTGCATAATCGCTTTCGATTCCTCGCACGGAAATTTGGCCTTAAATGAGTTATTTGTGAGTGTCGCCAAGTTGCGCCGTTGCGACTTCGATTCCGCTTCGATTTATAAATCAATAAGGATATGGTCTGCATTTTAATGCGATTTATGGTTAGATGAGTGCAAACCCAAACTCTTTGAAAGAAATTATTCTTTAAATTTAAAATATAAAAGATACCATGGCTTTAACTGGCCTTGACTAATCTGTAAGTATAACCCTTTCAACAAATTTTCGTGGGTCTTGGGTTATTTACAATGCTGAAAAACCAGATTCACAACCGATATAAATATTCAGTATAGAAACATATTCACAAATTCACTGGCAACGCCTACACGAGCGATTTGACGCTGTTGCCAGAAATGAACGATCCAGCCATCGCAAATGACAAGGTAGAGCGAGGCCGAGTTTTAATTAAAACATTTCCAAACTTATGGCGAATGTTTTGAAATTTACAACCTCGATGCGTCAGTTGCTTGGATCAGCTTGGGGATAAGCCTGAGTCGGATCGGCATCATGGCAGAGCATCTGGTTGGCAATGGAGGCGGCTGAAAAACGAGCTGCGTTACAATTTCACTGATTGCGCACAATTGCAAAGAGATACAGATACAATTTACATCCAACAAGTGAGCAACAACAATGGCAATCAGCAAAAGCACCACGAATTTATAGTTCACTCGAAGCCAAAGCCAAAGTTCATAAAGTTTCATCAGGACGGCAGGAAGGAAGGTATACATATTGGAAAGCAACAGAAAAGATGGCGAAGAAAAAAATACAAATATATTTCGCAGCGAGCTTCTTAAAATATGTAAATGAAGAAATAAATTTGCATCTTTTTTTTGTTCATCACATACAATCGAGTAGTAGGACAGGCAGGAGCAGCAGCACCAGCAGCAGAAAGATGTGAAGATTTCAGAAGTGCAGCCAGTTCGGTCACGACAACTGGAGGAGCTGGAGCTGAAGATGGAGCTTTGACTCACGTTCCGGGCATAAATAGTGCTAGCATATTCAAAGCCACAGAGACGACTGCTGGCTGGGTCTCTCTGGTTTCGCTTGCTCAAGCTCACCGCAAAGTCAAAAGATTAAGACACAAAATTCTTTATATGCTAAAACGCAAATAACATTAAATTAAGTAACTTTTTGTGCCAGCATCTCTGCTCGATTCTCCGGTCGCTTCTCTTGTCTCTTGTCCCTTGTCTCTGTTGTCTGTTGGCCCGAGGAGCGATCCAGCCGAGGAGCCACGGATAAAGTTTCTTGCGGTTTACGGCAATTTATGCATTTCGGGTTTAATTCTAAAATTGTGAGTCACAACAGGCACACACACTCAGATACAGAATGCGAATATGTAGCTCCTAATGGCTGTGGCTATAGCTTTGGGCCGGGCACAGTCTTTTTCTTTCTCTCTCCCTCTTGGACGTGTAGCAATTACGGTGTTTAATGGTGAAAACTTTTACTTAGCTTGAAAATGTAAAAGGGAATGAGAAAGGCCAGTGATGCTTGATTTTACCCTTGAAGAGTCGAGATGGAAACTGTACCTAAAAATACATATATGAGAGAGTCATGTGAGGAGAGAACAAGGAAAATAATTGAAAACTCTCAATATTCAATTAGTTTAAATTACAATCAAAATTCTTTTACTTTTACTCAATCTCGATTTCAATTCAATTTAATATTTGCTTTAAGTTTGTGATTTCGTGCTTGATTTGTCCTTTACTGTGAGCTTTTCTCTTGACCTCAGCTCATTAAGTGCGGTAACCCTCTTTAGAGACAAGAACCTTTACTTTAAGTGCCGCGTGTCGTCTGAGGATGAGGACGAAGAGAAGCTGCTTTGGAACAATGGCATGCCAATGGTTAAACGTTACGGACGAATAGGCCGTAAATGGCAGTTAAGTAGCCGTCGGAGTGGAGAGTTATGTGCAGCTGAAACTGATTCCAATTTGCCACCAATGGCAAGGATGTGACCATTAATGGAAATGGCCAAAAGTTGAAGCCGATTTTGCGACTGAGACTGCGACTGCCACTCTGACTGGGTCTGGAACTGAGCTGTCTTAACCAGTTTTTGGAATGGCGTGTTGATGCGCTGCCAAATTGGCAGTCGCGGCGACTTGCCGAATGCGTGCGAGCATCCGAAATTACATTAAATCATGCATTAACCATGAGTTTCCAACTCCTCCTTTGGCCCCGTCTCAAGACCAATTTGGCAGCAATCCTTTGTTCCCAGTGCAGACAATGTTTAATACATGTGCGCTGAGAAATGAATTTTTATTGCCTCGAACAGAAAATGCTTGAATAGCTGCAGGGACGCGACCTGGGAGAGATGAATATAAGGATCCTTGTCATACCTAACCAGACATTGCATGAATTTTTCAGTTGTCTCTTCAGTTGTTCGCTTTCTTTTTTTGTCACAGGCTGTACGAAACGCCTTCACCACAATCAGCACCACCATCTCCACCAGTGCAACCACCATGGCCACCTTCATTCATATGTGAATTGTATGCTCAACCCGATAATAACTTAATATGAGTTTTTAATCCGGGTATGTCGCCATGACTACGGTCGGTCCAGTAGTCTGGTAAATCCACTTTGATGATTAAATATGATAAAATTGTTTAATGCCGTCGGCAATGGGTCTCCCGGGTGCCCTAAGCTGCTATATACACATTATAAAATGGTCGCCGGGTTCAAACAGAAAAGGGACAAGAACATGTACAAGGAGCAGGGACATGCGAGCCAAAAGCAAACAAACAAACAAACTGGAGAATGTCAAAATTTAAGCTCAGCAGGACCCATGAATGCTTAATTGTGTCGCATGTTGCTCAATTGGATATTGGAGAGACGTGTGTAGATGTGTGTGTATGTGTAGCGTGGGCTTGGGTAAGTCCGTGACATCTTCAAAATGAAACGCTGCAAGGGTTTCAACCTGGCCCGCCTTCATCGCCTTCACCATCGCCTTCGGTGGGTTGTAATTAAAGCAAGCTTACAGCGGCCATATATGAAACTTGATGGGCTGCTGAAAAAGGGTTCAAATTAAAGGGTTGCGTGCCGGCGCTTTATCGATGTGATTTGTGAGATTGGATTTTTGCCTGACATTTGCTATGTGGGGGCTCATGTGGGCTTATTGCGGTCTTGGCGGTCGAATAGTTATGCCCAACCCCTCCGACCAATAACCTCGTTGGCAAATATATGTATGTATATTCATATTTGAGTAAAGTTGTACAAATTAATTTCCGCAAATTACGCAATTTTGCAGAGTAATCATGGATCATCAGAATGTCGAAAATATTAAAATACTATCTGTTTAAGATGAACTGTAACTCTCGCCTCTGAATCAGCATAACATTATCGATCTGACAGATTTCCTTATATTTTGGCGCTTTTGTTTACGAAAATGACTAACGTCAAGACCGAGGGACAACAAAAAAAATATGTGTTCAAAAGGGAAAACATGTCGTGATTCGTTTGTGTTAATCAACTGAGCTGAAGCTCGAGCTGGCAACTACCAACTGGCAAATGGAAAGGTGAGCCAGCAAGAACCACAGCAACAAAGTAAAAACAGAAATCAAGACATGGCAAAGGGGCCATTGCAGGGCGAGAGGCAATGCGAAACCAAACACGAAAGTTGACATCATGGAGTTATGTGAATGGGTTCCCTTTGTCAGGCCGCAAAGTTTTCTCATACTTTTTCTTTCCCCTTCGCCATATATACAATGGCATGCGAGAAATTCGGGCAACTTTTGTTTCATTCCTTTGCCCCCAAACGCGGTGTTGGCAACCCTACTCGAAAGGGAGCCAGGAGTCCGGAGAGGACAAACGTGTTTTTAATTACTCGTACTTTCATTGCAATCCCCGACCTCTCTCTCTGTCGCCTTGTCCTAGTATATTTATGTGAGGCATTAGCCATTGTCTTTTAGCCAACAAAACTTTTTGGATACCAAACAAATTTTTGATGGGGTTGTGCCGACCTGACTGGGGATTATTGGACGTTGCATTTGCCAATGTTGGAAATCGCAACAATTTCGAAGCGTTCAATGATGCATTAAAAACCGATTGCCATGGCCGGGTCGGACTGGATCAGTGGTCGGGTTCGGGAACGGGACCCGGCAAACCAAAAGGGCCGCCCATGACGCGGCGCATATATTCAATTTCCGCGCCATGAATTCCAATTCCATTAATTCCACTAAATTGACCCTCGTCGCCATCTAGCGGCATGCGGACGCACTGTATGGGTAATAGGTAGATCCCCACTTCCCCACACTCTGCACCTCCACCATTCTTTTCAGTGGCTTTAAAGTTTGTGGACTGAAGTGCCTGTGGAACGCAAACGAAGTTAGGGACTGCCAAGACCTGTCTACCTGCCTATGGAACTGGTTTCTTACAAACAAAATAAACACACGAGCGAAGTTCCTTGACTTGAGGTTTCTTGGGCCCCATTTGGGGTGGACCTCTAATTATGTATATGTCTATTATATACAAATTGTAACAATTGATAAATTGGCTACGTGTTAGTCTTCCTCACCTCAGCTCCAGCCAGCAAATATTATATGTCTGCCACACCCTCAATGTGCTCGTATTTGCCATAACAATTACAGTCGTAACATAAATTGTCGCAGCACCCAAACGCAATTAAAATAACTGTCATTGTATTGACATTAAATGCCAATTTAAACGAGTGCGTGTCATTTTGTTCCATTGCCATTCCCATCCATCCTGCAATCGATGTACCTTTGAAGGAAACCCGCCACAGATTGGATCGTCATCATCATCGCCTCTGCCGACTTCCGTTTCACTCGGCACTCCGCAGTGCCGCACTGAGTAAATATTTTCACAGAGCTCAGCCAAAAATAAATACTGACATACGAATTCAATAGATTTTCATCACTTTGTCTGCGGAAAGTTAAACAAACATCCCCCAGATATGTACGTCTGGGCTTGGATTTAGATCCAGACTCAGGTCCGGATGGTTGCCATGCCGCCATGTTCTCTTCTATCGATTTTCCCCATGCCCATGTCGAATGTGTTGGTGTTGGTGTGTGGTGTGTATGTGCTCTGCCATTGTGTGGAGCCATTTATAGGCAAGTAACGGGATTTCCTCTGTTGTGCAGTTACCATTTATACTTTGCAGTTACTGAATCTGCGAAATCAAAGTACAGTCACACATAAAAACCTTATAATCTGGTAAATTTGACTAACCGATTCTTGATTCAGACAGTATAACTGAAATAAAACTATATAGCATTTCTTTGAAGAACATTAATCACCATATAGACTCTATATAATCATGTACCCTTGAAGTGAGGGCCATATTAAAATTGTTAACTCCTTAAATAAACTTTCTGTGTTTTATAGGATTTTTCTTTATTATCAGTAACTTTCAAAATGCTGCTTATAGTGAAACGTATCGTCACAATGTAACTGAATTTGACAATTAAGCAGTTCTATAATACCCTATAAAAGGCAATAAAAAATGTGTTCGGAAAATGTAAGAATTATGTAAAGGAAACACGATTTTCTCCAATAAATGTCCTCGAACATCCAAGGTTTTATAAAATAATAAAAAGTCACCGAAACATAATAAAATCGTTTTTGAATGTTGTTTCTATGGATTAGTATTTTTTTAAATCTTATGCTGTTATTTAAAATAATAACTGGTGTCATAAAACTGTTGCCTACTGTACTCTACGATGAAATAAAAGCTCCAATACATTGCAGTCAATTCTCCATTGAAATTGACAGTCGTCATCAGCATTGTGAGCTGTATTTCCATACCGTTTCCTGTCTGTCCAGAGGGGGTGGCCAATCTACGGGCACACACACAAAAGACGGTTGGATCATGAATCAAGCGGCTGCCCATAATTCTGTCGGCAGATAAAGCTATTACCGCCATGCCGGATAAGTGCGCAGTGCGCTCCGGCAACACTGTTGTCCTCGTTTGATTAGAATTTAAATCCGGTCGCTAGAACCCGCCACCCACCACCGCTAGGACACCCATCCAAACCCACCACCAGACCAACTCGCTGGCGTGTGTGAGTAAACAGAAAGCAAAGGCCAAGCAACTCGCTCGACCATTAAGGATAACACCCCAAATGCGCTCTTCATGCCATTGCCGTCGCCGTCGCCGTAGTCGCTTTCACCATGATGGCAATGGCCGTCGGCTTGGTGGTGGATTCCTAGTTGTGGCTGCCTGGACAGCAGCTTAATACAAACATTGAATAAATCTCATTTTGGCGTTTATTTTAATTTCAACGTAAACATAAACTACGACCGCCAAGGGAACGGACACGGCAATACCAGCCAGCCCAGGCAGGACACAAACGAAGTTGGCTGGGAACCAGTTTGCTCAATTAAATTTATGCATTTTATATCGCAAATAGTACGCCTTTGCCATTTCCTCTTTTTAATTGGAATATTCACGCCTTTCATTAATGAGAAAATATTAGAATTCCGAAAGGATTTCAGATGTGAAAATTTATCTTTCAGACGAGTTTTAGAATAATCATTTTGATACATTTCAACTGTTTAGCTAAGTAAATAGAGTTTCTTGTTTACATTTTTTACTCTTTCGAACTTTACCTTAGATATCCATTAAATCGAGGTATACATCTTGGAATAAGTATAAATAAATCTACCAATTAAAAAATAATCATCGTTGGCAAGTTTTTAACAATTTAACAAAGTATAATATGTAAACATAGGTAATTAGAATCGATAGAAAACCTGAAAAACTTTGTTTCCTCAGACTGATATATTTTGGTTCTAACCCATCTATATTTGTCAGAATTATAGACCTGAACAGATTATGGATAGCAATTTTATGATATGCATAGCTTGTGGCTAGCAACCCCAAACCCTAGTCCAAACCCAAATGTAAACGCAATCCCAAACCGAATGTTACCCTAATGAACTGCTGCCAATTCCACTTGAGACACCGGAGTCAGAGTCTCAGGCCCGAGGCCAATGCCAATGCGGGTTACGACCAAAAAAAATAAGTGGAAGAAAAAATCAGCTATTTAATGTTGCATTTTATCGCTGAGACGCAAAAGGCGTCTGTGTTGTTGTATCTGTCCTTACCTTGCTTATCGGAAGGAGGCAGGGCGGATGAATTGAAACCCAGGGGCTAGGTAGCTCTGATATTGCTGCATGTTCTCTTCTCCCCCTTTTTTGGAACAATATTTGTATCTGTATCTATTTGTTGTGGGTATGTATATATACCTTTAGCAATATAATGGTGGTGGAAATGGCAATGGGAATGTTTCAGCTCGTGACCGTGTAATTCGGCAGCATCTTTGTATAAATTTTTTATAGGTAATACACTTAAGGAAACGACACTTAGAGTCATCATTACAAGCATTTCGGCTGCAATAACAGCCCATCTTGCACATAGTTTTCGCAATTTACTTGATCCCTGGCGTACGGCAAGGTCCCCGGCTGAGTGGCGTGGCTGGCAGCCGGGGAATATCCTGGCAACCGTTGGTATCAAGTGCCCATAGCAGTCGATTAGCAATATTTAAGCGAAGTTTAGACCCGGCTGGATGGCGCTTTCATCATTTCCTTTTGACCATTACAGACACCGGTGGCATTATCTATGTTGCTTTAAGGCCAACAAATATTATAGGCCTTCAAAAGTTCTCTCTTTCTTTTTCTCTCTTACTTTTTTTTGCCTCCATCTCATAAGATGAAGATGTACTGGGAACGCGCAAGCCTAGAGTCTAGACAGTTTTGGCCATAAGTTCAAATCAAATGAGATTTTTCTTAGTATGCCTCGGCCATTACGAGCATTCTTCTAATAATGCAATTGATTTCTGATTTGCACTTCGCTGGCTTTTGTGTACTCGCTGCCATTTTTGCCATCGTTTGAAGTGAAAGGGACGCGTAGGGCAACGTGCGCATTTCATAAATCCTTGCTTCATTTTCGCTACATTAAACGTTAAAATATGAACCCATTTGTGAAACATTTTTGCCGCTGCCAAGCGCCCCGGAATGGCCCTAGCCCATTATAACTACAACAACAATGGTGGAAAGCAGTAGCAGCAGCACCACCAACAACATGGCCAAGCAATATTATGGCAATAACGAATGGACAAAAAGAAAAACTAACAAACCAAGAGAAGGGCAAAGAAGAGAAAATGGACTAAAATAGTCGCCCAATGTATATACTGCACAAGGGTTTTGTTTAGTCTTCCCTCTCTGAAAAGAATCAAAGAAGAGTATAAAAAAGTCCACATTAACTGAAAGAAAGGAAACGGAATAGAGGGCAAAATAGAGTCTCTCCTCATTACTATAATATCTTTAATATTTTATAAAAACGACGTCAACTGAACCATACAAATAATTGCCATACTCGTGCTTATATATCGCATTCCATATTGATATGTTTTGCCTTCTTTTTGTTTGTTCAACTTTTTTCCACAAAAAAAAAAACAACATAATGTTGAAATTCTTAAAGTTACGCACTTTAAAGCAATTTCAGTTTGAAATTCATGAATTTTTACAAAAACGAGTCCTTTGAGTATCATTCCTATTCTTGTTCCCCATCGAAATCATGGTGGTCGAAGTCACTGTCAATGGGCACGTTCCACTCCAGCAACAATGACAGGCAACGACACAAACAACATCAGCTCATATGAAGCATATACGATGTTCGTCTCGAGGGGTTTGGATCCCGTTGCAATTACGAGTATTTTTTAACTGCTTATTGCGTTTTCCTCATCGCCATCGTCGTCGTGGAGAAGTGAAGAAGGCATCAGCATCAGCGTCAACACATCAGACCGAAAGCAAGACCCAATTTCATGGGGTGTATTCTGGGGGACAGCAACAAGCTAGCAACAAACTGAATTTCATTCGATTTCAATGCGAAAAAGGATCACGAAAGCTGTTCAATAAAAATTTACGATATTTATACGTACACACAATACGCAGAATGTTGGTTTCCACTCAGTTTTACTCTTACATAAACATGGTATTTGTCTTGTGTTATGAGAAATGTAGGGTAACAACTCTACTTGAGCTGTTCTTGGGTTTATAACTCTCTTTATTTAATAAAGTAAATGGTTTTGATATAATTACTTGAAAATACGCCAAGTAAACATTCTATAAATTTCAGAAAAAACGTACGGAATTGTTAATCTCATCTTCATTTACCCTTACCAGTATATACATATAATCAATATCGAAATCCCAAAAATCAGACTAAGCGGGAATTTCAAGTTCTCTACGTTTGGTAGAGCAATGACAAGTCGGTAACTAGATTTAAATTACAAACTATTTCATTTGTTATGCTTGTTGTTTTGAATGCTTTTAAAATTGGATTGAAAACTTAGTTTTATTGTAGTGAATCTTTGGCTAGAGAATAGCTTAATTCGTTTATAAAAATACATATTAAAAAAGGCTTGTTAAACTAACTTATTTGGTTATTACACTTCAAAAATATTCAAATGCAATCAAACAATTAAATAGAGCTCAATTTAAAAGAAAAATATGCAAAAAGTTGTGAATTCTTTCATTACACTAGAAAGAAGATTATGCATTAATCATATTATAAACGGAGAAGCCTCTTGGAGATGTGTTTTTTGTTTAATGTCTGTTTTTGGATAATATTTTTACCGAAATGGGCTAGCCAACTATGTGGTTAGACAATCCTAGTTCCAGTGTCTTGTTGGGAATCACAGCATAATTATAAACTGCTGCATCACTTTTTCTCAATTAACTGCTTGGGTATCGTAATATTGCGACTAAAATCAAATTTATATCGATGGCAGGAATCTGGCAAATGGTGGGGAAGGAAGGTGCCAAAACTTTACCATAGAAGCGGTATCGGAAAGAAGCAGAAGAGGTCATAACAATATTTTCACGTTTCACCCAAGTCCGGAATGAGTTTTTGAAATTTATATGGATGTCGAGTGAACCGGCAGGACCTCGCCAGGGTTTTAACGCCCTCTTCCCCTCCCCCAGCCATCCAATTGAAAAAGGCGCAACCAACAGGCGTCCTGCTCGACTCTGCGCCAGTGAAGCTACTGCCATTATGTTGATACTCAAGGCTATTAACGTTAATTTTCGTTAGTTACGTAATACGTATTCGAAGCACCTTACGCCCAAGCCAGCATATACAAACACCCGCACCAACACCCGCATCCGTATCCGGTGGAACGTATCAACTTCCATTACGAACCAACCATCCAACCAGGAGTAGTGGCACATCCACAACCGCATTCCCTTGCCAGGCATCCACCATGTCATGCGTGTGAGAGTGGGTGGGCTCTGGGTAACCCAGAAACCCTAGTCAATCTTCGAGTCTTCCCCTAACCCCAAGCGCAACCCCAACCTAGCTGCCGTTCCCGGAGGCCGTTGGCATTAAAGAGATTTACGAGTACATGATTTTGCATGTTCGGTGCCCCCGATGCCATTTAGATTCGCTTAGGTACATTTTCATCCTTGCACCCACACAAGCTCGTTTAGATACACACGCACACACACTCGCACTCGGCCTGCATGTGTGTACGTGTGTGTATTTGCGTACGCATTTAATGGCCCATTAGTGCTATCAAATACGCATAAATATTTGCACTTGCCAGAAATACATACATACAGAGACACAGACGCACAGATACGCAGATACATTCACATGCCATGTGGGTGCGTACATATGTGTCCCCCCAGTTGAGTTCATGGGCGTTGCCTTTGGGTGCAGATGCAGAGCCGGAGGCTTAACAAATATTTGCAGATGTCAGTTTATTGTCAATGTGCTCCAGGAATGGTACTTTAGAAATGCAATACCATAAATCGGATTGCTTGCTTATGTTATCTTTATTCAAGACCAACATCATTACATAACCGATGTAACCTAACTATAGAATAATTAGAAACAGTCATTAGGTCATTTTGCTCTTCAGAGTTTGTCGACTGTTCCCGCCAAATCGAAAGAAACTTGATCATTTTTTTCATCATATATAGTTTACTTTGTGTTTAATTTTAAATGTTAGTTAAAGAAAAACATTTCTCAATTATCGTTTTTTAATGGATTCGGTGTTACCAAGTGGTTCTGCGTTTTTGCCCAGAAGGAGTCCAAGAAATGAGAACAATGCCGGTGAAACCGAATTGATGGACCCCAGCATTCCGGCGAAGAATAAAAATTTTTTTTTGGCTCTGGTTTTGAGCAATATCAGCACCTTTTGTTTTGGAGTTTCTGTGGGTTGGACTGCTACGGCGGAACATGCAGTACTAAATGGGAAAGGCTATGACTTTACACCCACAGAGGCACAATGGACTTGGGTTTGCGCCATTTTGACTCTGGGAGCTACCAGTTGGTGCCTGCCCATGGGCATCCTGATGAACCATTACGGTGCAAGGTTTGTAATTCTCTCTCAATTGTTACCCTATAGTATTGGCTGGAGCCTAATTGTGTGTGCCCGAGATGAGATTTGGCTCTATGCGGGTCGCTTTTGCCTGGGCATGTGTGGCGGTGGACTGTGTGTGGCTGTGCCCGTGTATAGTGTGGAAATCGCCCAACTGCATCAACGCGGAGCAGCGGGATGCGTTTTCGCCGGCGCTGTCAGTTCCGGTGTGATCTACAGTTTTATTCAGGGCGAGTTTATTAAGCTGAAAATCACGAATATTCTTAATTTTTGCTTAATGTGGCTGTGCCTCTTGGTGATATTTGTGCCAGAATCTCCGGTTTTTCTTGCGCGACGTGGCAAAATGGAAAAAGCTGAGACAGTACTTCATTGGCTGAGGGGGAAAGACTACGACGTCAGGCAAGAGATGCGTATGTTGGCCGTGGATACTTCGCTGAGTTCTACCAATATTCGCGGAAACTTTTGGGCAAGATTCAAACGTAAGCGGACCAGGCGAAGCATGTGTCGAGCATCGGCTCTATTGACCCTGGAGAAGCTTTCCGGCGGCCTTATTTTCACACTCTTTGTACCTCATATTCTGCAACATTTGAATATTGCAAGGCTATGGATTATGATGACATTTGCATTCCAGATTGCAGGCTTCCTAGTATGCGTCTTTGTTGTGGATCGCATTGGACGACGAACCTTGTTTTTGGTGGCCTCATTTACCCTTTTTTTCAGTGCCTTGTTTTTGGGCTTCATGTTCGAAATGAAAAGCTACACTGGATTTCTATCGGCTGCAAGTCTGGTCAGTCTATGTATTTTCATGGGAGCTTACGCCGCTGGCCTTGGTCCATTAGCCTGGCTGATCAATGTAGAAATTGTTGTGCCTCGAATGAGGCCATTTGTGTGCTCGGTTTCGGCCACTCTAAATTGGCTAACAGCCTTCATACTAATCAGATGGTATTCCGCCAGCTACCAGAATTTCGGCCCTCCAAGGATCTTCTTTTTATTCTCCATCATGTCACTAGTTACTTGCATCTTTGCGATGCTCTTCTTGCCAGAGACCAAGGGACTGACAAGCAAACAGATAATGAAGAAATTGAAAGGCCTTATGAACAGTGAAGAAATCCCAACAATTCGATCGAGCACAGATGCCTCCAGTTCATGAAAATCCAATAGGTGAACTTAATATTTACAAGTTAACTAAGAAATAAAATTATTTCAATGCTTTCAAAAAAACAATTATTTATTGTTTTTGATATGTTGTTTTCGGATGCCAGTTTACCGTTGGAAGCTTTTTTTGTTATTCTTCTCTTAAGTAATGTATAATTGCATTATATTGTATCCTATGGTTATATGGCAGCTAAATAATGTAGTAATCGAATTTTGATCAAAATTGTCAGAATTATAGATTATACTAGTTTAAATGACTAGTACATGTATAATCTCATAATGTCAGATTTATTGACTATACTTGTCATTTAAACTAGTCCATAATAGTCTAGTCTTGTTTTAACTCTGAAATTATTTTAACTAGTATAATCTATAAGTTTGTTAAAAATTGAATATTATGTATAGGATGCATTTGCACTCATAGACTGAAATGCTGTAGTAAAGCCGCCAAAATGTATGTAACATGCAGAAGGAAGCTTTTCCAACCCCATATAAAGATTCATGATAAGCATCAACAATCGAGTCGATTTAGCAATGTCCGTATAAACACATAGATCTCGGATACTATAAGATGAAACCAACAAAATTGGAATATAGACTCGTGTAATATGCAAAATGATTAAGTTCATTTCTAATTTTTGGTACGCCCGTTCCACAGTTCCGTCCTCGCAATTTAAAGAAACCTAATTTTCTCAACGACTATAATATCTAGAGACATGAAAAAACTGGCCTAGGAATTGCACCCGGTAATTTTAAAAACCCGATTATCCCTTGTAATACAACACTCTAATATCTCTTATTAATATTCATAATTTTTATCAAAGTTCGAGTGAAAGTAGCCAAGAGAGTTTGTCATTACTTTGCCAGCTACATCCAACCCGTCTGAATCTGATATACATAGTCAATGTTATAGTGTTATAGCTTAAAATGGAATTTGCTTTAAACCAGACGGTCGGACATGGCTATATGAATTCATATCCTCATGCTGATCAGAAATAAATCGGAGATGCATCGTTGTATGCGTTACACACCTCTAAGCAAAATTACTATACCCTTTTTGGGAAGGGTATATTGTGGTAGATACAATTCAATGTAAATTGAGAACGACTACAATATTATTTAAACTTTTTTATTTATTAGATAACAGCCCACTTAAACACAATGAGGTAGTCAGTGACCGAAGCCACTTCGTCTCTAAAATTAAATAGATAACCTAATCTAAGGAAAGTTTTTAGCCAATATTAACTTTAAAATTAATTAATACTTGTTTTTTTTACGTGAAGTTGTTTGTATTGTTCATTAAAAAAACAATAAAATAAGAATAAACATATATTTTAACAAAAATGCATTTTGTAAAGTAAATTTTATTCCCATTTTTGTAAAAAAAGATAAATTTACGTTTTCCTTAAATATCCAGTTATTATATCCGCCTTAACTTTCAACACGCTTCATTCCATTAATCCTTTTCACTTACTTAAAAGACTCTTGCACATTGCAGAAGAAGTGACTGTCGTCTTTGTCTCATTATTTGCGTTTGTTCCGTAATTAAAAATTATGTTTTACACTGTAAATTCATTGGTAATGTGGCACATTTATGAATTTATTGCTTGTGTCTGTGCAGCAAGTTGCATTAACGGCAGCAACATCGTCAACATGAGCAACAGCAGCGACATCAGCAACACTAAACGAGTGGAATCAAGTTCCAGAGCAACGACAACTAAATGCAAACTTGTCTGTGTATAAATATTAATTTGCATGTTGTCAAATGATTTAGATGATCATAAAGTCCAATTAATGAGCCACTGCAAACTTAGTTTTGCATTCTTACGAGCTGAATATTGCGATAAATGGCACTTTGAAACCAAAAGTTGCCCTCCAAAATCAGAAAACTCCTTGACAAAGAAGAAAAAGTAGGTATATACTTTTTTAATGTCTTATTTATAACTTTTGTGATCAAAAATAAATTATAAAGGTTAAGATTACTTAATATGGTTAGAAAAAAGAAATTGTTTGGATATTTGGCAATTTGAAGAATTGGTTTGTTTTTTGTATTATTGATGCATTTTTGCCACTTTAGGTTCCAGGGATTTCATAATATAACTGTTACCTAGGATCTGTAATTCCCCCTGATTGGTAAAGATCTTGGCTATTCATTCAATATATTAAACACGAAAATCAGAGAGTCAGCGATTTTTATTGCTTGACTTTCGAAAACCATCTGGCAGCATTCCAGGTAATTAAAAGTGAGTCATCTCCTTAAGGCTGAAAGTATTCACTAGACACAACGAAATATTGTAAATAATAGTAAAGACATGTAGTACATATGTACAAAAAGTACTATATAAATGCCCTAGTTAGAGATTGTACAAGTTTGCTCATTAATAAATATGAATATATAATTTTAATCCACTTACATATATATGTAGATTTAGCTCTCAATTCACTTTGACCATTTTCAATTGCAATTTCGCATGATTTCTGTTTATTTATTTATCCGCAATTAATTAAACTAATGCGTCTGATCACCTGTCCCTGTGTCAGCTTCCCACGAGCGCCGCATGCAAATTCAAACAGAGAAGAGACTAGAGTAGACCAGAGCTCGGTCAGTTGACATTTTGTGGTCGCAGCTGAGCGTCAAATATACGAGGTACCATAAAAATAGTTTATGACTTTTAATTACGGCCTCAGCATGACGTCGCCAAGTCCGAGTTTAAGTCCGGCTGGTCCAATGCTGCGATTGCCTCTCCTCTCACAAGCGGTAGCTAAACCGAGGGACGGCCTCTGCCAATGACCAATAGCAGCGACCTGAGAGAGACAGGAGGACCTTGTGAGCAGTTGGTACACCACCTTTTGTTTTTCGTTCGTTTGTTTAAATTATTTATTAGGTTTTTTAAGTCTCCATTTTGGTGTGTGTATATCCATACATACCTGGGCCGCCGTCTTGTCTTTGTAATTTCTTTGAGTTATATCTCAATTCATTCCCTCCAATAAATTTGATAAATTTCTCATTTTGCTTACCTGCCCCGCTGGGATCGTTCTCCGAACGGATCGCCATGTCACTGGGGGCATAAATTAATGGAGGACTCCGCCATGTGTGCATACATTCTGGCCAGGCAGGCAGGGGCTGATTAAAATGTTTCGCTTCGGGGTCGGGTTTCTTGATCGTTAATTATGAATGTCTCTCGATTGCTTAAGGCCTAACCGATAAACGAAATTATAATGTATAATTCCTGTAACTGAAATGGAAAATTAATTATTCCCCCGACCTGTCTGAATTAAATGGAATAAATAAATAAAGTTCTCGTGAATTTATAAAACCAAATGCATATGTGAATGCCACTAAAACCTGAACTTGTTGAACTTTTCTCAGATGCAGTAGATACACACTCTTCCTGTACTTGATATTTAAATGTACTTAATACTCAAGACTCTCCTACATCCGACATAGAAATGTATGCAAATTGTTTTGCAATGTGTCATTGAGCCATCATTGGAGTTTAGATCATTAGGTGGCCAGATGACAGCAGTCGTTGGCCAAATCTGATAAACTCCGAAATACACTCAATTTGTTGAAGTTGACTTCATTTGGGCGACTTAAGATGCTGCTCCATGGCTGTCAGCCACACAAAAGGAGCTGCCACTTGGAAGCGCATGTGCATAACCGCCCATTTGTGTAGTCAAAAAAGGAGGAAAAAAGTTCTATTCGACCGAAAAGGATGGCAAGAAGACGGCCAACGAAGGTGAAACCGAGAACCGTTAGCTAGGATGTAGCAAACAACAGCCACTTGCTGCTTGCCACTTGCTCGTCGGAGTCGTGGTATTGATTTTAGTGGCGCATTTACGCGCGATTATCGTTTAGTCGGCGATGCCCGAAGTATTACGAGAATTGTTATGGCCACCGAAATAGCGCAAACGATGCTTTGCAGCAATTGACGTCGTCCTCTTCGGCTTGTGGTTGAACCAGAACCCAGAACCCACAATCAGAGAGTCAGCTGCCATTGGAGGAGCATTGGCCAAGGCTGAGACATGGCGTTTGTGGGGGAAGAGACAGGCAGAGAGAAATATGAGACATCAGCGACTTTCTTTTAGGTTGGCTCTAGATGCAATGCCGACGGAAAATGTTGCACATTCTAAGTGAGAATGATTTAAAATTTAAAACAAACAAAAGAATGGGGTTTAGTACTCTCTATCTGACTAAGTTATTATAATCCAAATGCAAGTTCCATTCAAATCCATACCTAATTCACGGCCCATCGTCTAGGCCAAAGTGAACATATAGATAAGCACTCCAGGGTAGGGGAAAAATCCATTGCACAGTCGAAAGGATGCATGAAAATTGCTTTCATATTTCAGGTGATAATGGTTTCCTTATGTGAATTTACAAAACATTAAAGCTCCTCCGTACGGGGCATACATAATTTCCCCAAAAAGCAATTCACGTAAATGGCACAAAATCCCACAAGGATAAGGCAGAAGCTGCAAAAAAGTGTTTGACTTTTTCTCCGCGGCCAATGCTGCCATGGCAAATGGCAAAAAAGGACATCCGAAGATACGATACGCGATGGGCTACACGGTTTGAGTTCCTCCAGCCATAGCGTCGCCACCGCCTCATTGTTTATTGTAATGGGCGTTGTACCGGCGCCGCAGCAGCTCCCAAGTCCCCCTGCCTCACATATTCGCATGCCTTGGCTTTTTGGGTACCCCGTGCCATGACAAGGATATACGAGGCTATAAACGAGATTAAGAACGCCGCCGCCGCTGCTGCTGCTGCTCTTGGCTCTTGCAGTGGCTGAGGCTGCGCAAAAAACAAAACGATTTGCGCAGGGCAGCCAAGTGTAACCGGGACACAGGACACAGGTACTCCGTTCTGGCATTTCGTGACTTGGATTCGATTTTCGTCTATTGGTCTTGTGGGAAATTCCAAGAAATATATTCGCGCATCTTTTTACAGGCTGTCTGCTTCGTATTTTTTTATTTACCCAACCAGCAACTAAATCTCAAATACTATTTGGCAAGGTCGAATCTTCAATACCCTCAAATAAAGTAATCACAAGTCACTATGAGGGTATTTGTTTAGTCGCATTGGCTACTTCTACATACAAACAAACTTATATACAAAACTGGAATGAGTTTAAGTGCAAGGACAAGGACTCGAATGTCTCTTGCACATTTTCTTTACCTTTGGATATCTTTTACCTGTTTGGTTTTTTACAATTCGATGTGCAAAGTTCATGGCATAAAGCTAATAACCGTGAAATATGGATGAATGATGGTCATTACGCAATATTTTATAATGCCCTTAGTAATTAACCTTGATCGTTTATTTTACAGATATTTCAATGTGGCTAAGAAGAGCATATTTTTGGCCTTGGACAAGTGCCTCCGGGGTGGTCGAGGATCGACATTGCAAGCAAGTTGTTAAAAAGAACCAACAATTGATTAACTGAATGGATCTGCCCTTATTTTAAAATCACTTCAACATGAAATAAAAAATTAAACAAATTATGAATCTCTCAAATGCATGGCTAATTTAGTTTTCCGTTGTATTTTCTTTTGGTTTAATTGCTCAAAGCTAAATAAAATTGTTTATAAGTATTTACAATTTGTAAACCTCTACAATGCTGCCTACTCCAAATTCAGCTCAGATCGTTGGGACTTTTGTGTGATTCCAGCTAATGGCGGAATCCTGTTGCATACCAAATGTTCCGGTGAGCTTAATCCGACCATTCAAATATTTATCTTTCAATATAAGATGTCATTAAACTAAAACGAAACGTTTTCAGAATTTTTAACGACTTAAAGGCGGGCGAAATTAGACCAGAGCCAGAACAGTAACAGCTGCAAAAAATTAAATGCAAATTAGAAAAAAGAAAAGAATAGAAAAAAAAGAAACACACACACACAAAACAAAAAAATACAATCGCATTAGTCTCAGATGTGAGAAATGTGATATAGATATAGGAATATCCCCGCCCACAAAGTGCCCAACTGTCTAACCGCCTGCCCATGCCCAGATAGAAGCTTGCCAAAGATATACCAACAATCTCAAAGCTGTGTATGTGTGTGTGTTGTGTGTGGTGTGTGCAAAGTAATTTTTCTTGAGACCCCCACAGAAAAAGCAATTTAGTTGGGCTGGGCTGAGGCCGAGTCTGAGGCCAAGTCGCAGCCCGGAAAATGGAAAAGCAAACCCAATTTCCTTGCCCTGCTACGCAGCCCGACCATGGAACGTGCGCCCCAAGAAATGCGCGCGTCTTCGCAATAAATCTTCTTTACGAGCGCACACTCTGGCAACAATGGCCGCTGCCTCACACCCCAGCCACCCCTTGGCCACCTCACCATCCTGCTATCCTGCCACCATTCTCATCTCCAACTGTCGTGGCCTGGGCCAACTTCAGCGTTACAGAAAATGAACCTAAGCAAACTATTCGAATGGCATCTCAAGTTGAGCCCCATGCCCCAGTACCCAAAAAAAAAAAAAACTTCTAAGACTCTTTCCGGCAACGGCTGCTCCTCCTGGCTGAACAGTTGGCAGTTGGCTTCCAAGGAGCGCCAAAAGAAATGCGGCAAAGCAAACAAATGGCAACTGCGTCTTAAGGGTGGGTTATGGCAGCCAGCCATGTTCCCTCACTCACCCCAACCCTAACCTCTGCTCCTGCCATTCTCAGAGTCGACATCGTCGTCGTCATCGGTTTGCTTCGTGGCATTTGTTGGCCCTTGTTGTTTTTCTACTTAGGAATGCCGCACTGCCACCCACGCGGCGGCAGTGGCAGCAGCAGCTTCCGGCAGCTGCCTGTATGCGGACGCACGAAATGGAAAAATGGCATTTAAGAAAAGCGAAACGAGAAAAATAAGGACCCAAACGACTTTGGAAATTTCATTTGAGCAAACAACGGCCAGCACCTCCCCAAATTCTCCTTCCGTTCTTATACACACCCACCCCGCCATATAGTTACCACTACGCCATATTCCTTTAAGAAAATGCCACCAGAAACCAAACTGAGCACGGTAGGAACCAAAACCAAACCTCAAATGATTCAAACATCGTTTGAACTTATAATAGACTCGTGAAGAGATGGCGAATTTCAATATCAATATCATTGCAATACTAAAAATTTCAAAATCTTGATTAAAACTTAATATATAATACACAATTTTACAGTATTTTCATTTCCTCTACACATATGCATATGCAATGCAAGAGGAAGGAGAAAGATACCCAAAGCCCTTCACATCCGATCCAATATTTGCGCCAATAAATAAATTTAATGTACAAACTGCCGGCATGCAAGAGAATATTAAAAATGAAAATTATTTTCCATCCCAGAAAATGCTTGCCATGCCACCACCAACACCAAAGTATATTCATACCAACTCAGCTCAATGTCGCCTCCAGTCTCCATCCATCCATCCTCCGACTCCCAGCTCAGACTCCTGAATGACGCCTCTCACATGTGTGTGTGTGTGTGTGTGTTTTTGTTCAGCGCATTTGCATAAATATAATTATGGAATGGAAAATTTGAATTGCACACAGTTGAAAAGAAAATATTCATGCGAAAATTCAAATTATTATGCTAAAGGTATGCGAAAAAGGAATACTTTAAGCAAATAAAGATGGGAAATTTGAAAGTTTAAGTCTTGTATTAATTTAAATAAAGATGGTTTGGAAAATGCTTTTCCTAAACATCATTTAACCAATATTTTACGATATTTTTAAAAACTGAATGAAATTAATATAAAATGTAATACATTAATGTAATAATGATATCATTATAATATGATACTGAAATGTGTATTAACTAATGTGTCAAAGCTTATATTTCCTTTGGTTCTTCTTGGGCTTACTACTTGTTACTACTGGCTGTCATATTGACAATATATGTTTTTTTTTTTGTATTATTTACTTGTACTTAGTTTTAAGACTTTTCTATGAATAATTTTTGTTGGAATTCTTTTTGTAATTGCGAATAAGATTTCGATGGTGGTTGATGGTTTATTTTAATATCAAATTTTGACTATTTCACACAAAAGTTTTTTACCCTTTTTAATCTGTCTATGCTTCGAATTTATCATTTGAGATTTAATTTCGAGATACTTGCTTCCCACTTACAGTGCTGATATCATGTGCGGGTGAGTTTATAATATGCTGTCTGATAATTTCTTATTTACGTCTTCTTTGATTTGTATAAAGGATTGGAGTATATGCTTTGTTTTCAAAGCTCAACTTGTATAACTTATTACCTAATTCTTCAATTTACCCATATCTTACCGATATTTCCCGAATCGCTAAGAAGATCCTTGCCTATGGTTTGTGGTGAGAATTGTCTTTAACTCTGGCTAGATTTTGTCAATTCTATTTGGGATAAACTGTGGGCCTCTTCGAGAATCACGGCAAATATTCATTAATGGGCGATGGTTAAACCTATTTGGTATCCTACACACGATGAAAATTGAAAATGGCTGTGTATTTTCCCACTCCACCACCAACACCCGAATCCGGGTATGAGAATGGATGAATGATGGATATTCGGGAGTTCCTGTCTTTCTGAAAATATTGCCTACTAAGGTGGGCTCCGAGTGCATCACCATTTTGATGTTATTGTATTTTTTTTTTTTAATTTAATCATTAATTTTGTAAAATTTTCATTGTTTCATCAGGTTTGAAAACAATTGGCATTACTTACTTCGAGCAAGACTTTGAAACGTCTAAATTTATTGGTGAAACGGTGCTAAATTTATTTAAAGTCAATCCGAAATTCATACCAAAGGCAGCCAAGTTAGACTTTTCAAATCATAAAATTGATTAAAACAGAATATTGACAAATTTTGAAAATATTTTTGGTCTATCTTCGTAATTT
Source organism: Drosophila paulistorum (assembly GCA_018152135.1). NCBI lineage: Eukaryota > Metazoa > Arthropoda > Insecta > Diptera > Drosophilidae > Drosophila > Drosophila paulistorum. Next base: position 7,821,595 of record JAECXG010000805.1, on the reverse strand, counting down.
TCTTTTACTGTAATTTGAGCAATGTTTTGAGCTTCCCGAGGAACTTTCGAGGATCATATATTTTAATCGGTAAAGTGTCATCAAAATATGAAATTGTCTTACTATAGACGTCTTTTCTCGATGATGAGTGAACGCGAAATAAAAGGCAATTGAATTGGTAAAACGAAGACAGTGAGTGTTGCATAAATGGATTGAAATTCTTTTCTTGCCCCACGTTGAGTGACCTGAAGATGGGGCATCCATTTTAATGCATTGCAAGAGCATAGAAAACATTCGTTTCTATGGCATGTATTGTACTTTCTATGTACGTGTTAATATCTATCTGTGCACGGGCTTGTTGTAAAAATGAAATGGTATTTTATGTATTTTATCTAGTGCCGCAAAGACTCCAAGTGGGCGGGGCCATAGTCGATTCCATGCCATGCAGATGCAGATGGAGAACAGGACAAGTGGTGCGTATTCGTTAAAACTTTATAATCACCAAACATGAACGATACGTGCTTCGATTGCCAAGTGCTTTCTATGCACCCCAAACAGCCAGCGGTGTCATTTAACTTTTTCAAGAAGGAACACCCGGCGCCAAAAGCATATGTGACTGCTAGAAGTCTAAGTTTATAATAAATGGGCAAAAATACCCCAAAAGACATTGGCTTGATTTACTTAATTAGAAAGCATTTAGTTTGGGATATGTGCAAAAAGTAGGAACCTTCTTTCAACACTCTGCTCGGTCGGTTACTTACCCAAAAGATATCTACAAGATAGACCAATCAATGGTTTGTTCGAGAAAGGTTTTCATTCCAACTTAATGCGACTTAAATTTAAACTTTGGCGATTTGAGAGGGAAATTCTGGCTAAAAACAAAACACAAAAAAAATATATAAAAGCAAAACCAATTGAAGATGCTCGAGTTGTGAAAGGATCAACAATTGCAATTGAGAAAGGATTCGGCAGAAGAGTTTTCGCCCGCTGTTGGATTCGCTGAATGAATCCCCGAAGCGGCTTTATGCGCAAAACTTTTGCTTGTTATTTTTAATGGCCAGCAATAATCGTTAAATGTGTCGACTGTGTCGATGTTGCTCCGGCTTCAGCTCCAGCTTTAGCTCCAGCTCTGTTGCACTGTCCGTGTCTTTTTGGCCCAACCACCCCACCTATTGCCCCAGCCCTTCATTTTAGCAAGAGCATGGTGATATTTTTGGTGATGCCAGGGGGAGACTGAGGGGCGCTTGTGCCAGCTGAACTGAAAATTTCATTTCGTTTCAACTCCGCCTTCTTGCCGCTCGGCGTCATCTCTTTCTCTCTCTCAATGGGTATGAAAAGTTTTTAGACTTTTTGTCGACTTTTCGCATTTTTAGTTGCGGCCAAGTTGAAAGTGCTGCCTCAGCTCTATCCCGTTCGAAATGTTAATTTCATAACCCGAATCGTGCACGACTACAAACTGTAGTGCCATTTATTTGCTTGCCATCTAAATTCCCTGAGCCTTCCACTGCCTTCGAAACGAGGGCGTGGCACATCCTACCTGCACATCAGTGGGCTGTGCTGCTGTTTCTGCTTCTGCTGGTGTTTTTATAAATATTTGAGAATTCTAATCAAGATCCCACGACGACACTGGCTCACTGGCTCACCACCCACCCTAATCCTTTTTTTTTTGTTTCGAATGGCCCAAATGTTGTGTTGATTCTATTTTGGTGGCATTTTAACGTCCTGGCGAATGTGCAATTCAAAAGCGAATTAAAATAAAAACCAGAGAATCAGCTTAAAGCCAATTGTAACGAACAAGGGCTACTCTACCAAAGCAATTGTGGTTTAAACTTGACATTACTTCAAGATGTAACAAGTCAATCTTAATCTTAATAAAAGTGAAATATACATACGTGCCATCTCTCGCAACAGTTGGCGTCCTCTAAGTCACCAACATTGGCTTTACGCTTAGTTCCATAACTCGCTGCAATATGGTAAATTAATTACGACATCGTGTGGTCTTTAAATACCTTTAGCAACATTGTTTCTTGCTAATTGTGACCTTTGTTATTTTACATTCGATGAACGGCATTCCCCGGTCGATGTGCTGGCCACTAACCATATACGTGTTTTTTCCTGTATTGGTCTACACTACAAACGAAAGTCGGAGGTGTGGCTGAGAACTAGTTTTGTGTGTTTCTCTGCTGTCAGTCGGTTCATAAATCCATTTAATGGCGTCTTTCTCCATTTATTCGTTTTTGTGCCGCATTCGCTGATCATTTTTGTTTTTGTTTTATCTTAATTAAGAAACCGACCACCCATGAGTTGCATCTATAATTGATTGGAAGAGCGATCCTTAAATTTATATGAAACTAAAACATAAATATTTAATTTCAGTATTTTGACTTCGTCTTATTTTTAGTCTACACGCAATCTGTAAACTTAAAATATTGATGGAGCAGATTTTAATTTTGGTAGATATTAAAAATAAATTTTTTATACTTAAAGTTAAGTCGTTATTCTAGTGTGCAGTGTCTCTTATTCATATTCTAGTTTGTTGCCAGCGGATTGCTTAAACGCATCAGTAACTAAACAACTTGTCTTACGAAATTCATTTTTTAATAGAAACATTGCAATTTCTCTGTAATAGACCATTTGGCTGGCACATTGATGCGGATTAAGAATCGCTTAAAGTGTCAGTTTGTGGCACCTACATAGATTTTAGCTTTTGATAAAATATAGCTGAAGTGATTTCTGTATTTTCTTCTATGATTATTCCTTATCTATTAGAGATGCCAAAATTACTTCATTTGTTTCAGAAACCAACTTTTTTGACAGCTTATTTTATTTAAAGGGACAAATTTACTCCATTTCACAGCTACAGATCCGCCATTACTTTTACATTGAAATGCAGATCCTATTTATTCAATTGACTTAATAATAACTTAAAAATATTCAGTTTGCAACTCTCAACATTTAAAACATCTACATATCTTTACAGATTTCATACCCAAAGATATCTTTAATTTAATACATTTAGTGGTTAAATTCAAATGGATTAGAGCCTTGATAAAAAATGTTATCGGAATTTTATTTCGTTTTTTCATTTCTTTACGTTATATCTGCTTTAAATTTTGGCGCCCAATTCATTTTGCCCCTTTGGGTTATGCAATATAAATTTTCCTGCCGGCTAAAGTATGCAAAGGATTTGTAAGTGGTCGAAACCGCTCGTAAAAGTCGAAACGGGTAAGGAAAATGGTCGAAACCGGTGGGTAAGTCCTAAGGGTGAGAGTAAAAGTGCTTAGGGTGAGAGTAACAGTCCTAAGGACGAAGTAAGAACTGAGCAGGAAGTGCTAAGGACTAAGTAAAAACTGAGCAGGAAGTGCTACAGACTGAGTAAAAAATGAGCAAGTGGGCGGGTACATTTAAAAAATAAGATGTTTTCGGGATAAATAAAACTACTATAATGAATGAAATATAGTATTTGTTGTGAAGTGTAACCGGAGTAAAATCTTAAAACAGATTATTTACTATTTTTTATTATTGCGATACATTAAACAGTAAACAATGAAAGAAATTTTCTTTTTTAATTTAAGAATAAAATGATTTTATTTTCATTTTATAAGTAATTATTAGTGATGAATAATAAACCAGTGAGTTTATTATTTCATAAAAACTTAACTGTATTCGTACTTTAAGTATGCTGAACTGCGTCTGTCACTGCTAGAACACGTCTTGATCGTTCGTTTGCTTGCTTATTACTAAATTTTCAATTCTTACGCAACTACGTAGGTCACATAGGTATATGAAGACAGACAGAGACAGAGAGCACCAACTTATAAAATACAAAAACAAAAGCATTGTAAGATGTGCAAGATCATTCACGAGAAGTAGAGAATGAATTGCTTCCTCAACAATTAGCCTTACTATTGCGATCAAGGAACAGGCGAATGCATAGAAATGTCCGTTTTTGTTGCCCCCTTGCCCTTGAACTTGCAGAAAAGTCGAGCAGATGTCAAGTCAATTTTATTTTTGAATCTTCAGTACATATATTGAGAATGTTTGTGGTATTACCAACTACGATCAACTCCCAACATTCCGAAAATAAGTCGAAACTTATACACAATTGCAAATTCCAATTGAGGCCTGTAGAAGTCTCTCAGGATCGGTCATGGGTCCCAATCGGCTAAAAAAGGCCCTTTTGCAAACCTCCTTCGACTTCCACAACAGCCCGTTGTCCCGAAAACCATGTTTTTTTTCCGACAGGCTGTGGAAGTCATCATCCGACCCACTGCTATCTAATTTGTTCACCATGGACTGCTGATCCATAGGCTCCGGCTCTGGACTCGCCGGGGACTGTACTGGGACGGAGGGCGTCTGTGCCGCCACTGGCAAATTGGGTCTACCTTTATCCGCGGGCTTAAATGTGGGCTAGCAATGTGCCGTTCGACACTAAAGCGTCTTTTCCAAGAGTAGTTACAAAATTAACAATTTGGCAATTTCTTCTTTATTAAAAAATAAAATTACAGACTGGCAACACCATAATCCATAAAAAATAGCTTTTAAGTAAATAGTCGATTAAATATCGATTAAGGGGGTGTCGATAAAAAAAACCACCGTTACGAAATATAAATTGGCGAAATGGATAAGTATAGAGTAATCTAGCAAAATCGGGAATATAGCCTGATTTCTTCCCCGGTCTAGGAAATATGAACTCAAAGACTGAGGAGAAGTTCCTGGAACGCCTGCAGGAAAGGCTGATGAAGAAAAGGGCATTTTTTAATCCGAAGACCCTCAGTAGAATGCGGGAGGACTCAGTGTACGCTCTTAATTTAGACGATTTCTGTCATCACACGAGGCCATATGCACAATAGCGTAGATCCAATGAATGGCCGCCATTTTCAAATAACAAAAAATTTTAGTCGTAGTTATTTATGTTAATTTATGACAACATTCAAATTCTACAATTATAGAGCACAGAGATAAGAGATTAATATTTTTAAATATATTAATTTAATCCAACAACGTATCAAAGAATGATCCAAATATACATGTATTCTTGAGGTCTTTGTAAAAAGTAAAAAAGTAATTATGTTCAAAAATCAAATATGATTGGCGCGAAGTTTTAAATAAATGCAACACACAAAGAAAATATTCCACCCTTATGTGTTAAATAAAAATACTGGTAAAATCACAATCACATGTCACCGGACAGTATGGTGACTTTATCGCCAGATGGAATTCAGATGAATTTTCCGATTAATTAATCCCGTTAAATATTGTTATCTCTTATTTTAAAATTATAAATAATTCAAATGGCTTAATAACCAATACAATTTATCTGATACCAATAATTTGAAATTCAAAATTAACATATAAAATAAGCGACACATTTGACCATTTTAAGCTGATTTGTTTATGGCGAATGTAGCACTAAAAAACAAGCAACAAATTGAACGATAATTGCAAAATTTAATAATTAGCAACTTAATTTCATGACTGGGTTCAATATTTCAACTTTATTTGAATTAAATATTCCCGTTCGACAACCCAAAAAGGCATGAGCGCTGATGCGCTCCCTGATGGGTGGAGACTTCATTATTGCATTCTAAGTATTTAGAATTATGACCACTGTGCGGCAAATTTCAATATTAGTTAAAACTGAAGAGTTTACCAAAATGTTTGCTTATATCTTATTATTGAAATATGAAAACATTGTTAATCGATTGGAATTATCTACGCCCTTGCAATTTATTTGCAATGAAACGGGACTCTTATTCAGCAAAATCTGGTTTGTATCAAAATCCATAAAGCAAAATGCAAGGTTTTGTCTTAAAATTCAAAAAGGTAGTAATCTAACCAGTTAACATGAAGCAGAAATTTTTTTTGGTGAATTTTTACTATAGTAGAATCTAGTATGACGTAGATCAGAACTACACTGCATTTCCTTTAAAATTTACTATTTGCCTATGCAAAGCTATTGACTAAGAATCTCAAAATTTTTCTCACATCATTTTGAATGAACGATGCCTTTTATAAGGTCTAGGCCTTGAGGTTTGAGACATTTTTAGAAAATATAATTTGCAAACATACATACAATGTTTTGCTTATACAATTTTATTCGTCAGTAATTTGTAAACCATTTTAAATTTTTTTCAAAGCGTCATCAAGGGTTGGAAACAGAATTTAACTTTGAACGACACAAAATTAAATTTTAAAACTTAATGTTTAATCATTTCTAATTTAACTTATAATATAAGTTATAAGTCGATTAAATTTCCGGGTTATTACATCGTGCGTGATTAATATAAGAATGTATATTCATAATATTCTTTATTAGAATAGCGAGTCGAGTTGGTACCGTAGCTAAATCGACCCTCTAATCCATTATAATCTTGGTAAAAGCTTATTAACTTATAACCAAAAAACTAAAACTATAAAACATTTTGGCTACTAAAGTTGAAAGATTTAACTTTATTTCAGTTTATCGAGCGAGATTACACTAATGGCTTGAACGAACGTTTTACTTTCCCTCCCTCCCGCCTCTATCTATCACTCTTTATCTATCTCTCGCTCTCTCTCTCTCTCTGTCTCTGTCACTACTTCATGTATGAGTGTCTTACAGTCTTACCAGTTAAGTTACAGCGACCAATAGAGACGACAGTTTTGGATGTGGGGCGAATATTTCAATGTTTTAAATTAGCTCCATAAAAATGATTCAATTGGCGTTTTGGCTGAAATAAAAGCCGCCAACGGTTTTTATACCATACACCCATAGGGTGAAATGGTATATTAAAGTCGCCAAAATGTATGTAACAGGCAGAAGGAAGCTTTTCCGACCCCATAAAGTATATATATTCTTGATCGCGATCAACAGCCGAGTCGATATAGACATGTCCGTCCGTCCGTCCGTCCGTCCGTCCGTCCGTCCGTCCGTCCGTCCGTCTGTCCGTATGAACACGTAGATCTCAGAGACTATAAGAGCTAGAGTCACCAAATTTGGTACGTAGACTCGTGTATTACCTACGGTGGTCAAGTTTATTTCAAATTTTTGCCACGCCCCCCTCCGCCCACGGAATTTAAACAAATTTGATTTTCTTAAAGACTATAATAGCTAAAGACATCAAATTTAGTATGATTAATCCTGTAGTAAGCGCGCACAAATTTGTTGCAAAAAAATTTGCCACGCCCCCTCCGCCCACGAAATTGAAACAAATTTGATTTTCTTAAAGACTATAATAGCTAGAGACACCAAATTTGGTATGTGTATTTGCTTAATAAATGCGCATATACTGTATATGCAACGATTTTGCCACGCCCCTTTCCGCCCCCGTAATTTGTGAAAACTCGATTATCTCACGTAATTTTCTATCTTTTGTAATCAAATTTAGCACACTTGAATTTGATACTAATACCCAGCAAACTACCAAATTTGATAAAAATCGGACAAAAAGTAGCCAAGTTATGCATATAAACGTTTTTCCATAAGGCCGTAGTTGGCCGTTGGCTGGTGGGGGCGCTAGGGTGCTCGTATACTTGAGTGAGGGAGATTCTAAGATATGCTTGTAATAAAAAGCATGTGAAAATGCATTTGTTTAATAAATTAAATTAATAAAATATTTGCTTTACTGGTGTATGGTATACCTAAGTCGGCGAGACGACTTACTTACTTCATTTTTATTGTTGTTGGACTGGACTGGACGGAAACAAGTTTCTGATTCGTTGCGACTCAACTTCTGGCTAAATGTCGAGTTATAAGTTTAAAGCTTCTCTCGATCGAGCCTAAGCGAAAAAAAACACATTGAAGATGCGAAATGTTAAAATAAAATAAATTTATGTTGCAATTAATGACCGCTATAAATTTGTGCCTACGACATGTTGTGGTCGATAAAAAAGTTGCCAAGCTGTCCCCAAGCTGCCGAGGCACGGGCTTGACACAGGGGTGGAGAAGGGGAGCAAGAGAGCCCCCAATGAGATTAACACATAATCAAGCTAACATGACCGCCATTTGCATATGAAATTGAATTCAATTTAATACGAATTGAATTCAAGATACACGACGCATCGCATCGCGTTCACGAACAGTTACAATAACGACTTAAAATTTTTAATTAATTCGTGTGACGCGCGCGTTCAGGAAAACTTTTTCAAAGAATTTCAAAATGAGCATTGTAAACTTGGCCCGTAGCCCAGGCTCCATCAGGCAAACTCCCGACGCCTGCTTGCACCTCCCTTTTTTTCTCTTTTGACTGAAAATCCGGCTTGCGGGTGATTCTTTGGCCCGCATTTAGTCTCGGAAGGGGTAAATGGTAATCCGAAACCGCAAGACCAGGTATGGATGGTATGGCAAAAAGTTTTTTGTGGCAACACACACACACACACAGATGCTCAGAGGGAGAAAGAGAGGGAGACAAATACGCAGCAGTGACACAAAGTTGAGTTTCAGTTGTGGTGCAAGTTTTCGGTCTGTGGCCCATAAATTATCACAGACAAAGTCATTCGTTCCATTTCGACTGAAACTCGCCAGAGTGAAAGACAACAAGGCAAAGGGAAGGAAGGTACGGGGACCAAGCCACAGCGGTCTTAGGTCGTTGGGTCTCCGTCTCCAACTCCATCTCCTCGTATCTTCGGAATCAGAATTCCATTTTAAAAGCCAAAGAAGAAAAAAAGAAAGAAATGGACGCATCGAGGAAACCAAATACAAAAGACCCAAGCTGCTAATAAGAAGACAACAAAGAGCTGGATGGCCCATAAAGGGGCTACAAAAAAGATAAATTGCAGCTTGGGGATCACACGCACAGGTAGGTACGGTAAGGTAACTTTGGAATACATAACAAACTAAACACATGATGGCCGATGCGTCGATGGACAGATGAGCCAATGGAACTGAACTTGACTATTCTTGGTAAAATGCTGCGGTCTGATTTAGTTTCAAATTGCAATCGCTTCGATTGTTTCTTCTTTATCTCGGGAGCATGGAATGTGTTACTCTAAAAATACAAGTCAACCTGTGATTGCCTTTGTGTCTTATCGGAAAAAAGCCTCTAGGTAATAATATGCATATTAAATGCATTTCGATTAATTGATTCATGAATACATTTCGATCGACTAGTATTTTAATATTTCAACAAAAAGAAAATCAACTTGACTCAATGTCGATATCATAAGATCTAGAAGAGACAATGAAATAGAATCGTGGCATAATATTTTAAAGAATATCAGATAATAAATCTTTTACAGGTTCAAACGAACAATAAACGAGAAAAGAGCATAAACAGAGGAAGATAGGGTATTATTTATGGGATATAATATCCTTATTAATATATTAAAGGTAGAGCTTTCAAATTGTGTTCTTTGCTACATTCTCCTCTGCTTAATAATTAAATTTGCTCATTTATTGTTTTGCTGATTCGGGGCCAATTTGGCGTCTTTTTAATTTGCAATTTTTTAATTTAATGTTTTACTACGAATATTATTTATATTCTGCAAAGTGTTTTTAAAGTTCATGTTTTATGTCTACCCATCTGTTCGATTCATTTCAGCATTTATGACTCTACTTGAGAGACAAACGCCCTGCCTATGCAGGCATAGTATCATAATATCTCTAGAAGCACTTCTTAGAGATATTAAAAGCTATCACTGTGAGGATCAATCAAATGAAGTAAATCTGGGATCTTAAAATCATCAATGGCAGTGGCATCTATGTGAGGAGTTCAAGTTTTAACGAACTGTTTACTGTCGTTAAAGTCATTTTAATGTGCCTTACCGAGTCATAACTGTCGCCGGCAATGGCCGGCAATGGGCTAGCGGAAATTGCTGAAGGCGCAGAAAGATCGCCGCACACAGAAGCTGCCGCAGGATCAAATTCGAGGAGCATTTGGGTCGCCTAGAGCACTTGGACGAGTGCCGACAGCCAACTGAGCAAGGCGACAGTTTAATGTCTGTTTACAGTCATAAATGTTCAATTGCAAAACACAAAAAAAAAAAAAAATAACAGACAACGAGAGAGTGAGAAAGTGATAGATACTCCCATAGACTATGCAGACAAGAAATCTTTCTCTACACATTCTCTCATCGAATATACCTAAGAAAAAGTGCCCACGGCCAGACAATTAAAATTATAACCAGAGATGTATCAAGAGTGGTATGGGTAAAGAAAAATTTAGAGGTGGGGGCAAGGGCAGGGGTGGTGATACCAACTGCCATGTTTGTGTGAGGACAACATCACAATGGCCGTAACGCTACGTTTGCTGTTGGTGTTGTTGTCATCCTTTCTCACCACATTTTATGACTTTTCCTTAATCTGACAGATACGTCACGGATACTCTCCTCTCCTTTCCAGTCTTCGTTCTCCTTTTCAGTTTTTGAGTCTTCAGCCAGTTCTCTCTGTTTTCTGGCCTTCTCAGGTACAGGTCTCGGTATATGATGTCATTGTATGTCCGAAACTCATGACAAAGAATGCCTTATTAAATATGATTGTATTGGGTGAAAGTTTAAAATTGGCTAAGAAATGCGCGCCACCGTTGACATCTGTTCAAGTGGTTGCAAAAAGATGAGAGGCGGACGGCTTCCCGATAAAAGGCCGTCGGCCATGACGAAAATTATGAAAATGCCTAACAAATGGCCATCGATAAGGATATTGCGCCACTTGGCGATTAGATTTGGCCCTCTCGATACGTAGCCATGTTTCTCAGAAGCAACAAAAATACTCCAGAAGGAATCTCGTAAATTGTACGAGATCAAAACAATTGGCCACCGCACACAAAAACACGCACAAACCAAGGACTACGGGGAACATTTGTAGACGGAGCCTGAAGTTGGAGTCGGTGCATTGCCATAATGCTTATTAGCTGGCAAATTGTGTGTGCTCCGACGCGATGCTGCCAGCCTCATGATGCCAACATGACGATAACCATGGTCATAGTCCTAGTCTGTAGTCGGCAGTAGTGGAGGCAATTTTCAGCTCGACAATATTATGCTATATAAATCAGCAAATGGCATTGAAACGTACACACAGAATACACAGCTTGTGAGGAACGGAAATGGAGTTGGAGGGTGGCAGTGGCTGTTGCTGTTACTGTTGCTGGGTGAAATCCTCATAGGCAGGTACAAGGATGGCGGTGTTGTTTACCAACTTTAATTCGAAATGATAACAGAAGTTCTGAAATTGTAACAGGCAACCGTGAAACGCCAAGAGCCAACTGTGCTGCCAGCATTGTTGCCGGAAACAGTGGGCTTCGAGAGTGAAAATGTTGGCAAAAAATACAAATGTATCAAACAAAGGGGTTTGGTTTTTTCCCCAAAGAAGCATTAAAGAAAGGAAGTTTACTCGATGATAATGGAAGGGATTACAGAATAATATTTACTAATTTTAATTTATTCTTTTTGGTTGTTGGTAAAATTGGATCACTTCTTCTTTAGAATGGACATAAATACACACATCTTGGAAATTAAGAATTTTATTTTATTATTAAACTAGTCTTTGAGACATTGACTATTTTTAAAACATTTGGGATGATTAAAATGAAATAAAACATGAATATGAGTTAAATTTTATTAATTTAATTTGAAGTTTCCGTTAAATTATAGTGATGTTATAAACTTTTTTAAGTCAATTCTCTTTTTGATCAATACTCTCGAGTCGTGTAAACTCGTATTAGATTCCCAAAAATATTTCTCAAAAGGTTTAAAATTTGTTGGACAAACATCAACTGATCCCACAGTTCATTCAACTAGGATGAAACCAATTCGGCCTCTTTTTCGACTACCGACATTCCATATAAATTAGTCTCGTGGGTGCAATTTTATTAAATCAACAAAAATTTGCAATGTTGGCAACGTGTTTCAGCCCTCCGAGTTCACGTGCGGATGTTGCGGAATATAGAGTGAGTGGGAGCCTGGCTAAGTAGCCATAGTGGAAGGCACTGGGATTGGGATTGGGTTTTGGGTTTGAATTTGGGGGTGGTTACGTATAGAAAATAAATATTTTGGGTGTCTGACATGGGTGTTGGTGGGTGGTTGGTTGGCGGCTGGATTCGTTGGTTTGGTTTGTTGAACGGTTCGTGGCTGGGTTGGTTATTAAAAAGATTGTGTTTCATTCTTGGATTGCGGTTGGTTTCTTGGCGGATTATTATAATATATTGAAGATCGCTTAGTTGAAATTTAGTGTTAATGTCGTTGGGGTCTTTTACAATAAAAGCAGCACATCATGGCTGGCGAAATGGCCTTAAAATTGGTTACCCTCTAGCTTACATTCCGCTCAGCTGGTTTTCTCTCATATTTCGATTTGCAATGGTTTCTTTTTTAAAGTATAGAATGATTCAAAACCATGAAATGCATTGCAAACTATAAACATTAATCTATTTCACTTGAAGTGGCTTGAAACTGAAAAGGCAATATAATGTATTTATTTCTTTGAAAAGGAATTGAATGGAATGTTTGATTTTGCCCAGCTCCACTTTCAATTAGTTAAAAATTCGCAATTTTTTCCCTATTGGAAAATGGAAAATTGTGATAAATGTGCACCATGGGCTTTAAAATGGAAACGGCAAGTACCAAAAAAAAGACAGAAAAAACGGTAGGACAAAAAAAAAACTCATTTTGCTTTGTTAATAAATTATGATGTAGCAGCGCGATGGGATGTGCAATTTTGCAACAAAATACGAGGCGGAAGGCGACAACAAAGAGGTTGAGGCCTATCTGGGCACACACACACACATACAAATACATTTAGGTGGAAAGAGATAAAGGGATGGAGAAAATAACACACACATACACACACACGGCCAATCTATTTTGGAGGAAACATGAAAAAGTGCCAGGGGATAAAATCAACCTGTGCATTCGCAATGAGCTGTGAGATACACCCGACGCATCATCATGGCAAAGGCAACAACTACAAAAACACCATCATTTGGCAACAACTGCGACTGGGATTGGGACCCTTTTTGCACACACACCCAACACACACACACACACAAACACATACAATGCACACGTGGGGTCGGAGGTTTGGGTTCGTGGGTCTGGGCGCGTTTGTTTGCATTTGTTTTTCCTCTTTTTTTAAAAACAAAAACAAGGCAGCAAAAAAAATAAAACACCCTTTGCCCATTAATGATGGCGACCAGGGAGGGATGAGCTACGGCTACAGCATAAAGAGAAGGAGGAAGAGATGGTTGTTGCTGCTGTTGGTGGGGAATCAAACAGGGTGTTTTATGCCTTGTTTTATTTATGCAAAATTATGTTTCAATTAAACGAAACGCGCGCTGTAATTGGCCGCCATTTTGAGCAAGGATTTCGAATGGAAACGGAATCACAAAAACCCCGAAGAGCAGAAGGAGGAGAACGGGGAGGTGGAGCCAGAGCCATTGTATTATCCTGGCAATGGCAACATCTGCGTCACTCTCATAATTAGGACTCGCATATGCCACATCAGCTCAACTCGATTCAATTCAGCTCAGCTCAGCTCAGCGCTGATGCCGAATTTAAAGTAGGATCAACGCTCCCAGTTTGCGGCTTTGTTTGGCATGTCAAAATATTGTAATTTTGTGTTCAAGTCGCAAACGAATTTAAATGCCATAAATTCTGGGAGTTTATGCGCGATTCGGCATTAGAATTACACGGTTGAATAGCGCTGAGATGGCCACGAAAAAAAATAAAAACAAAAACAAAAAAACATATGGCAGGAAGGGGCATAAAAGTCAAAGCACTGTCACTTCATTCACAATAAATGGGTGAGAAAATGAATTTTAACCAAATTGGGGGAAAAAAAGTTAAAGATACTCCAAATATTAATCAATTGGCTTAACAATAATCAGAATCGACTATTTAAGGCAGTTGAAATCACAATTTACAGGCCAAGCAGCATTTTTGCTATGGAAGTGAAAATATAAAATAAAATATTTGAAACGTTGCCTTATCGTTGCAATGATCGCCTTTTGGGGCAGTTTATGTAAGCAACTTTTCTAATAACAGCGTCCAAATGTGAACTTATGCCCAGCCCAGAATTGTGTATTCCCTCTACGTGCTCGGCATGGCTGAACAAGGTTGAACCGAACCAGTATCCTACCATCCGTAGTAGGTAGCACTCACACTCCTCGCTCGCTCTCTTCCACTCTCTCCATCAATGGGGCAATCTTTGGAACGCCATTTTGACGTTTTCGAAAGTTTCTTTTATTGCATACATGAGCCATTTGCGTGCTTGTGCTTCCGTTTCCGTTTGCCTTTGCTTTTGCCATTGCTGCCATCGAAGACATTGACGCAGCCATTACCCCGGCTCTGTCGCTGTTCCATCCAAAAAACAGGATGAGGATGACGTCTGGCCTCCACCTCCGCCACGCCTCTGCCATCCATTGCCAACTCCTTTTCGCTGAGGCTTGCACATGTGTGCGTCATAAAGGCCGTCGTTATGTGTGCGCTTATTATCATAATCCGTTGAGTTGTTGCCGCATTAATTAAATTTAATTAAAGGCATCTTGCAACATGGCCCGACTACGTGGCAAAGGCGACAAATTGCAAAGCTACAGCCAAAACGGCCAATTTTACTCTTCGTAGTCCTTCCCCTGTTTCGGTACCCTGAAGCCTTGCCCTTTTCCGCAATATGCGTGAAATCAATTTCCATAAAATGGTCTGCGTTAATTAATATTTTGCGGCATTAAGAAGTGACAATTTATGCGCTGCAACAAACATTCATTACACAATATATAATCAGTTATTTTGTCTGCGCATTTGAAAGTCTGAGAAGCAGCAGAAGGGAAGGAAACTTCAGATGCATCTTCTTGAAATGAATTTGAATTTTACTTAAGCCAACCTACATTAGAGCGAATCCCAAAGAAACTTTTAGATAATAATTACAACTTTTCCATCTACTAAAAGTTTAAAGTTTAATTGGAAGCAAATCCCAAGAAAATGTCACTCTGAATAACTTCATTGAGACTCACTAATAAATTCTGCAAATTATATGAAATTGAAAGACATTTCAGTCGTTAAAAATAATATCCAGTTAAACAACTTTTCCGAATCCATTTTCTGAATAAAATAGTCATAAATGAGTTTGTTTTCTAATTTCTGATCCACGACTCCTCCTCTTATCTTGATGGTTTCTTTAAAGGCGATTTCTTCTTGTGTCACGTTTTTAATCTTAAACGACTATTATTTTGGTTCAACTTTTTTAAAGAACAAAGTAAGAATATATCATTTTTTTTATCGTACAGAGTTATCAAAATTGAACATACATATATAGAAGCTGGCTAGATGGCAAAAAATGAGTTTATTTCAATTACTCGAAAATATATTCATCCCCATTTATTAAGGCGAGAAATTTATATTATTAAAGTTGCCAAAAATATTTATGAATATACACTTTGATGTTTGCTTGAAACTTATTAAACTCAAATCAATTCGAATGCATATTTTAAAATAAATGTTTTGAGTTAATTCATCTAGATTTCCAATATTTAGACATAGTCATCGTGTCAGTAGAAATAAAAATGATTGAATCATACATATGTATTTGTCTTTAAAAATTTAATAGTCAAGGACAAAAAATTTTCAAATAAAATCTGATTTCGGATTGTCAAGATTATAAGGTTACTTAAAAGGCCCTGACTAATCTTTGAGTCTTCTAGTCAAATTTTAATATCTAAATATGGTTTAATTTGAATGAAGTTTTATATTTTGTTTTTTTATTCTCTTTTTCGGGGATTCTGAATGTGAAATACTATTAAATTTAGAATCCAAGAAACGCTAACCATATCTAAATAAATGTTTATGAAAAATGTTGTTTGTTTACTTAAATGAGTATGCTGATTCCGAATCTGCACTCAGAATTTCCGAATCATCTGTAGTTCTTGAGTTAACAGCATGAAAGGCTTTAAGCATTAATTTTTGGGTTAGATAGAGAAAAGAAAGCTCTTTTTTAGGATGTATTGCTAATTCTTCCGAAACGGCCATTCACAACTATAATTCATATTTACGACATTATTCATATAACTGCATATGAAATTATAGATGATTACCCATCAAATAAAATATTTTATGTAAATTTATCGATCAAATAAAAATAACTAAATTTTGACAAAGAGATTAATAAATTTAAGACAGAGCGGTTTGATTTTCTAAAACGATAACTCATCTAACCGAAGTATCAATAAGATAAAACATACATCTCATTTTTGTTTCTAAATATTATTCATACATAATACCTTCTCTATGAGAGTTCACCATTTGATTCACTTGAAACGATATCTTTTAAGTTTTTATTTATTTATTAATTTTCTCATTGTTGTCGTAGGCTTATGATTAATAGTTTTTTGTTTTTTTTTTTGTTATTCATACAGCGCTGAAACTATCAGTTTTCCATTATACTGGGAAGGGGTGGGGGAAAACTTTGATTCATGCACTTTTCATATATAATAGTTTTGCCATGCCTTGCACTTGCATTGCATTTTTATTTACAATATTTAATGGCCAAAAGTGACTGTTTTTTTGGACAATTTGCTGGGAGTTATTATTTTTGGGGGGGCGAGGGAAGTGTAGAGAGTCTCCTACTACTCTATCTGCTTGGTCTAATACTAGTTTGTTTGAATATAATTCAGTTACGTATATGCGGATTTATGTATCGCAATTTTTCATTTCAATTTATGTTTCATTTCGACTTGTGGCTGAGTGAATAAGATTGTGTTTTTTTTTTGGTTAATATATTGGAGAATCTTGTTGTTTTTTGGTTGTTGGTGTTGTTGCTCTACGTATATATGTTGTAGGTTGTTAGGTATTTTAGTTAATTATACTTCCATTTTTCATTTTCATTTTGTTTCACGACCAAGCGATTGGTCGATCAACATTTTGGATGGGTTTCTGTTCCAGTCCCAGATACATCGGTTTATATATATGTATATGTATAAAGACGGTAAATAAAAAACAAAATCAATGTAAATTTTTTGTTTAATTATTTTTTGCATTCATATTTCAAAATCGCATAAAATTATATAATACACAACTTGTCACAACTAAACTTAAACTAAAATTAACAAAAATAGTTTACAAAACAAGAAAAAAAATATTTATATAAAAAGACAGAGATATAGAGTGAGAGCGCAGTGGGAAAGGGGGAGGGTAGAATTAGATATGCGCGTATTATGCTAGGTCATTAATGGGATTAACTGAAAAATCAATAATATTAAAAACAAATCAAAAACGCAACAAAATTTGATTTGTAAAAGTCTTGAAACAAGGCAAAGGATCCTCCTGGTACATACATTAAAATATCACTCGAATCAATGGCGGAAAAACAAAGGGGAGGGGCTATAGTCAGCTTTAGATTGAAATTGATGCAGAGATTGGATTGGCTTTTGTATCACTAATTAGTCCAAAGTGTGACAAAATATTAGCCACACCAGATACATATACAGATATACACATATAGTAAGGTATTCAAATTGGATCATATTTTTGTATATATATATAAATATATTTGATGTAATATAATTTGTTGTTAAATGTTTTGTGTAATTCAACTTGCAAATTTATCGTCGTCTCTTATTTATGCCTAGGTAAATTTTATTTTGGGGAAGTTAGAAATCTACGTATATGGGTTTCTCTTTCATGTTTGTCGCTTCTCCTTGTCACTTGTCTCTTGTTGCATGTTGCTACAGTTTGTTGGTTGCTGCAACCTTATGCTAATATACATAGTACGTATTTCAGAATTTCATATCATTTGATTTGTTTTGTTTTTTTTTTGTTTCTATGACTTACATATGCGCCCAGCAATCAACGCCTAATTCTTCGATTATTCTTAAACGGTATTTAATTTAAAATTTTAGTCACTGGCAAAAGGACATTCCACTTGTATGTAGTATAGTATTTGTTTACATTACTTTCTTTCAATGGGTTGCATATTGATGTTTCAATTTTTCATCATTATCATTATCAATATTATTATTATTATTATTATTATTACGTATTTGAAATCGTGATTATGCTCTCTTGGGTATGTTGCATACCGTTCATTACTTTTACTCATTATTACAGTTAAAATTTGCTTTCTATATAAAGGGGAATATTTTTTGTTTTTTCCATTTTCTTTCTTTTCATTTAACTTTTATCTTAGGGGCACAATTAATATTAATATGGCATTGAAGAAATTATTGTATTTAGCTCTTCTCTAAGCATAGTTCAAGTTTAAATTTCAAAGCATTGGCATACAACAAAATACAGCAAAAACACAGTATGATAAACGAAACATTGGAAGAGTTATGCAATTGGAAACAAACAATAATAATAAAACAGAAATATCCAATAAATAGGTATGTAATGTATATATATAGATACAAACTACATCGATACGATCTATATATGTGTGTGTGTATAGACTTAAATGTATAGCACACACACACACTAGCGCTAGAGTACGTACATAAGTAAATTGGTATGTAATCCTACAGCAGTCGCAAATAATTTTACAGTTGAACTCGGAACTCGTCTCGTTGCCATTTTGGGTCAACTTACGGGGTTTTTCTGACTATCAAAAATCGCTCATTTTCTCATTATTCAATATCTCAAATACATCTCCGACATACATACATATGTACATATACGTATGTGGTAGCTATTCCCGATATATAGTATATATTGTAGCACTACTTAAGCATTTATCGGCTATTCTAAATATATCAAGTTATCCATTATATTATGCATTCGCCTAGGTCAGGGGCACAATGAGACTGAATATCATTTGGGAGGAATCTGCTATTCCTCAGCGTTTCTTCTCCCGCTGGCATTGCCTATCACATAGGCTACGCTACCTACAATATTCTCTACACTGTGTCCATTCCATGGTGAATTTACTGTACTTCTGCATTTGCTGTTCTTTTCTTTTTTTTCAGTTAGATTTATGTTTTTTATGTAAATATATGCATTATTCGTTATTATTTGTAGACTTAGGCAACTATTTACTATGTAAAGTTTTACGTATTTAAGTTATCAACTTTTGTTTTTGTTTGTTTACTTCGCGCTACACAGACAGAAATAGACGATAGAACGCCAAAACGGTGACGACGATGCGGTGGTGGTGGTGGTTGGTTGGTTGGTTGGTTTGGTGGTGTTGGTGGTGGAGATGCCGGGATTGGGGCAGCTCCCTTAAGAGTTCACCTTACTGACAGCCTTCAGCAGATCATGATTACTCTTGTCCAGGGCACTCATCATGCCCAGATTGCCACCGAGACCGGCACCAAGACCACCGGGGCCTATGCCAGCGCCAAGACCACCGCCAACTCCAACGCCCACGCCCATGCCGAGACCAAGCTTGAGATCATTCTGGCCAACCACAGAGTGATGCAAGTGGCCGGGATTGTGTGCGATGATCGAATGATGATCCTGTTGCTGTTGTTGCTGCTGCTGCTGTTGGTGTTGTTGCTGCTGTTGTTGTTGCTGCTGCTGCTGTTGCTGCTGCACTTGCTTGTTCTGCTGGGCGGATTTCATCGTCTCCTGAGCCTTCATTTTCTCCTGTTCTTCGCGATCGCGTCGAGCCTAATGTCATGCAGAGAAAATGAGAAAGAATGGGAGAGGAGAAAGCATTTATTGACATGAGTTATTCGATACATTTAATATGTGCGAGATGCGGTTGTTGATTTGTAATTGGAGTCACGATATCTTTGTGACGATATGCAAATTGATTGGAGAACTAACCTGCTCATTGATCTCCTTGACCGCCCGCAGCTCTTTCTTTAATTTCATGCGGCGATTCTGGAACCAGATCTTGATCTGTCGCTCAGTCAGGCAGAGCGCGTGCGCAATCTCGATACGTCGCCGCCGCGTTAAGTAGTGATTGAAGTGGAACTCCTTTTCCAGCTCCAAAGTCTGGAAACGTGTGTAGGTCTGTCGGCCTCGTCGACGCGGGCAACCATTGGGGCCTGTGCAAAAAGGAGAACAAAGAAAGTCAAGTTAGTCACGCATATTTCAATGAATGGAAATGAGATGATGTTATTCCGTTTTTTTTTTCATTTTGTTGCTGCTTTTGGCAACTCTTAATTAGCTGCGAAGATGCTGTCAGACAGACAAAAATGGAATTGCCGCGCTCGTTTTATTATTGACTGCAACACATGTAAGGCGTCGCCATTTGATTTGTGTCCATGCATTAGCCAGATACGCGGATGGAGCGCTGTGGCTTGCTTTTGGCAATTGCTTAATTGAGGATGGGCCCGAGGGCAAGGTGAATGCACTGAACTGCCTGTATGTATAAGTTACGAGCCATACAATCAGTTTACTCAGACAACAACTAATAGCTAGAGGAATAGGTACAGAGAAGAGAAGAGACATCTCCTGACGTCACCAGGCATCACTGCAGGATATTGGCTCCCTGGGGCCAAAAGTACATACCGAATGCCGTGCGGTGTATTAAAGGGTGAAACAACACCGACCGCTCGCCGTGGCAGGTCTTCTCCTGGGCTCGACATGGCCGCACAAATATTCGTTTAGATTTTCTCTTTTTACCTTTTGCTTTTTTTTAGCAAATTTTCTACGCTACCTGTGTGATTTTTTGCGCGACGGTGCGGAGTAGGGGAGTCGAGAATTGGAATGGGACAAAGGGATTCGTGTTTATGTTTCGGAAATCAAAATTTCGCTATCTGCAAATTGCAGCCTTAGACTCTCTTTTTCCTTGCTTGCTGTTTTATGGCATACGGCCTTTCGTTTTTCTTTCCTTCTGCTTTTTTCTCTCTTTTTTTGTTTGTGTCTACCTTTTCGTTTTCGGTTTTTTTTATATTTTGTGTAACGTTTCTGGTAAAAGGCAGCAATTTTTTATGGTTTCACAAGTTGCAAGAGCCGAACAAAAGAAGAGTCAATTTTACGTAATATTTTGAAAGGTGCATTTTTTGCCAATTTCAGTCGACAGTTGTAAATCTTTTCCTCATAAATTTTCTCCTTGGTCTATTGACAAAATATTTGCAAATCGATTAAATCGTGACTGTGGCAATTGATAAGAATAAAAATTAAGAAGGTAAGTCGCCCATCTGAATATCCTACTCTTGGTATGTATATCCTACTCTTGGTATATAGAGAAAACAATTTTAATTTGAATAGCATAATGAAAATCGATTTCATTTTCCCCAATTACAGCAAGAGCCAAACCATTCAGGTCCTTTTGGTGGAGAATAAGAGAACAAAATGCAGTTTCACTTGTAATCAAGTTTCCCCCCCTTTCTCTTAAAGGGGAGAAGAGGGTGAATACAGAAAATACCAAACTAATCTAAATTATTTACACACTACAATGAGCAGCTACAATTCGTCCCATAAATCACGACTCCCAGGACACACGCGCCCCTAAAAAAGATTTACGAGCCTCGCAATGGCCGCTCTCAAGTGCGAGTGAGATAGCTACATTCGTGCGCACAGGAGTGATGGAATCCAACATGGCTGCCGCACACAGACTATAACCGAATAACGTGTGTGTGCGTGTGTGTGTGTGTGATGTACAGGTAGAGACACTCACACACAAAGTCACTCGGAAACCGGGCCCGTTGTCATGGTAGCGACAACAGGGTAGCAGTAGGAGGAGGAGACCACAGACGAGATAAGTGGTGAGTCGGCGCAGACGGCCAAAAACCGGAATGGCTGAGAGCAATCGCAATACACGTGGAATGAGAGCAATGAGCAGAGAATACTCTTTGAGCCAGATGACATGTCGACGACGGGTCTTTGGCTTTACTATTGATTTTTCATTTCAACATTTTTCACTCAATGCAGTATTCCACTCACTGCGTTTGAGTTATCCAAAAAAGTACAAATTTCGAGAATTCCCTTTTTGTGAATCATTTCCGAGTAGAAAGAATTACCTTTTGGCATTCTTCTTGATCATGACTGTGTGTTAATAAAGTGCTGACCATGATAACCATTGTCTAGTCGACAAATTTCATTATAAACAATGAACTTATTAGCAACTGACACGTGGCCTATATAAAATCTGAACTTTAGAGAGAAGAGAAGAGAGAAGGCCTTTTAACAAATTCTGTTCCAAAATAATTATTCACTTTAATCAATATCGAAGTAATTCAAATCTGTGTGAATACAAACTATTCGTTTGCTTGGCAAAGGCTAATTAATAAAGTTTTCAATTACGATAAAGACGACAAATGCATGTTGCAATCATTTGAGTCTGAGACTGATGTTAGCTGGGTTAGCTAGTCGAACCGGTTTGTTGCATAATTCCTTGAAAAATCAATTTTTTCCAATAAAAAATCAATTAGTGCACCATAATTTCACATTGCAATTGACTGATGAGGCTGTTTTAAGCTACACAAAGTTTGAATTGGCATATGATTCACGATCTAATTGGCATTTCAAATGATTTGCCGAGTTTGGTCATTGTGAGAGAAACAAACTAGATACAAAATACAAAGAGGCAGACACAGATATTCAAGATATTCGAGATGCCAAGGCGTTTAACAAATTGAATGAAAATGCGGAAGTTGGATCCCGTTGACAGAAATGTTAAAGCTCATTATGATGATCAGAATGAGACATTTGTCCCAAGGCACCGCTGTCAACATTGTTAATGCAAAGAGATTGCAAATGGTCATGGGAATCGGGAATGGCCGGTATATACAACGTATATAACAATGACATTAACGATTAAAAATATGAATAATCATAAACGTAATTGTTCAATAAACAGCGGCGCGTATAAATAAGCGAAAACATATGAAAAAAGCAAACTGAAACTTATAATGACATAAATATCATAAAAACAATTCAAAACGTAAAATAAAGAAGCACACATACCCACACACTTGCCCGAGAGGTTGTGGCAGTGGTGCTGGTGGTGGGGATGTGGGGGGAGATTGTATAAAAAGCGTTATAGTTTATATAGCAAGTGCCTCGGCGAGACCGTGTGTGTGTGTGTGAGACAGTGTGTATTCGTATCTGTGTGTGCATTTGAAAGTGGTTCCGTTGGGACATTGACGGCTTCGCTTTTTGTTTATCCAACGACACAAAATTGTACAATAAACAAACATTTTGTATGTGTGTTTTGTTTCTATTTTCTGGCATGCTCCCTCTCTTTTACTCTTTCTATATTTTTCCCTATTGCCTCGTGTTTGAGTAAATAATAAACAAATTTACATATCATTTGACAAAATAACAACCAAAACTTTTGTGACATTGTGGCCAATGTGGTTGTTAGTAATTAGTTTGAAACGTTTGATAAAGAAAAATGTTTGCCAGAGCCCACACAGAACACACACACACATGATTTTGGTTTCAAATGAAAAATAACTACAACTATATAAACAGACACATCAACCATGACAAGTTTTAACAATACTATAGATTTTTGTTTGTTTTTAGCCCAAACTTTGGCCATCTTTCAAAACCAAAATATTTTCTTTTTGCTGACGCTGATGCTGCAGATGGTTGTTGCAGTTGTTTGTTGACTTTTGGCGGGCAAAATTTATATTTATGTATTTTGTTTTCATTGGAATTTGTGGAATCCGCATGTACGAAACTCGAAAAAGTGCTGCCTGAGCATTTGCAAAGTGTTTCAAGACAAAGAACAAGAAATGTGTATTGATTTTCGAATATTTCTCCCCTTGCAAGCAATTCTAAGCATACAAAAAGAATCAAAACGTTGCATAATTCCTTAAAATAATTATCACTTTAACTCTTTTGCCCTTTAAAATTTGATCAGCTATCTTAAATTTGATTAAATTATTGTTAATTTATTATTAGAGGCCATTAGTAAACAGAGAAACAGATAGGTCAACCGATTGTTTGAATATAATTTAAAGAACATTTGGAATATTGTTCTTCAATCATATATTCGACTTTTTCAGATGAGTATTTTCTGTTTTTAGTCATTATGAATCAATCTTAAATGAGTGCTAAGCATTCAATCATATATATATTGTGTAGTTCATTTTATTTAACACTAAATCGGAGTGAATTTATGAGCTATATAAAAATTAGATCAATTGTTTTATGAATCTTAAACTCTTATGATTGATTATTATTATTTATTCATTTCGAAAATTTACCCCTAAAAATGTCGATTCAACTTTCCATTTCGTTGTGCTTTGCCTTTAGATGATGTTAGTTGTTGTATATTTTCTCGTTTTCTTAACTTATTTCATTCGAAAATGTATTTGTGCTCGTTTCGTATGTTTTATGCTGATTTGTTTATAATTGCTATGAATTTTCGAAACGAACTTCCCGGATGGCATGTTGAAAGATATATAAACAATCGTCAGACATTTAACATGCCCATCCCAGCACTACACAAAAATGGATGCGTATACAAAATGAAGAATGCTCCCACTCCCTCCTACTCAAAAAGGAAAAAAAAAAGAAAAAATAGGAAAATGATGCCTCAACAATTTGTGTGATACGAGTGTGAAACGGGGAGTTCATTGTTTCATTGGACTGGAAGAAGATCTTTCGAGCATTTAGTCCAAATTGCAATGTTCTTTGGTAAAATGACTTCCCCGGGGACATTGTGTATCCCGCGGATATGCAAATGCTTGCTCCTGACAGTGCCAGGACTAATTAAACTTTGAAAGAAAAGCCGCTTAAAAGCTACCAAGGCTGACAAGGCACACGGGCAACATCTGCTGCCTTTGTATGGCTTTTAGCGGAGAACCAAAAGAAAATGTATATGTGGGGTGGGGCTGGGTTGGGGCAGGAGCAGGGGCAGGTAAGCGGCGCCATTAACTTGTGCTCAAGCTCAAGGGTGGCAACTTCTTAGCTCTGTGTGTCTGCCTGCCATTGCAAATAATTTATGTTTATTAAATTTATTTAAATTTAATCAGGCGCACGGAATTTTCTGCGCAGAGAAAACGAGATGGTAATGCTGAAGCTGAACGAAGGGGATGGGGAATTGCAGAGGTATGATATTCCTGTCGAGGGGGTGGCACTCCAGATAGAACACAACCTGGCACTGACAGGCGAAACGAAGCCATGGTCTGGGGTGCTTTCTCTGCAATTTATGTGCAACGCGTTGCCAATGTTGTTGCTGTTGTCATTGCTATCTCTGCCCAGCCACGCCCTCTACACCCTGTACGCCTCCACTAGCTTGGCACTCGGCAGCATAAATTGCTAATTGTGTGCTTAATCTTGGAAAATATATGGCAAGCTGTCGTTGTCTGTTTTAGCCCTAGTCCCAGACCAAAAAGAAGAGGATTCACAACGAACCAAATAAATATCCAGCAAATGTTGCAAATATTTTCAAGAATTACGCGATGCCACCCTCAGCAAAACCTCATCCATTTCGAGCCCCCCCCCTTCCCTGAGTCCATCCGTTTGTTAGTTTGTTCGTTCGTACGTCTTTGGGGATTAATATATTCTCATTAAATATTTCACGCCATTATTGGAATTGCTTGTTGCCATGTAGCTGCTTACAAGAGAATGTTTCATTAACATTGAAATGAGTTGAGAGAAACATGGTAAGCCAGCGAACAAAAGACTCCAAAGGGCCAAAACCAGTTGGTCTACACATAGACGACCATAGAATTGAATAGTTCAGTGGGACAGATAACTGGAAGTGAACTCTTTCAATTGCTATAATAAACGAAAAAAAAATTTTGAAATTAAAATTAATGAACTATCTAAGAACTATTCCCTAATGTAAATGTAAATAATGAAATACTGTTTTAGTATCTAAGTAGACTTATTTTTAAAAGCTCTAAAATAATTTATATTATGAATTATTAGAGAAAGCTTGTTTGAATCTTTGACTTGTGTCATTATTAGCTTTAAATACATCCCAAAGGTATAAATGATGATATTGCTTTCCGTAAAGTAGACGTAAATTCAAACGATTTCTATAACTAAAAAATTAATAAATAATGATCTTTTGAAATACATCACTCCCATCCTTTTATTCCTAATATCACAATCTAGAAGTCAACTATTATCGATTTGAATGATATATTATCTTTATGCTTTAAGTGCGGCTATCATCATATGTTCCTTTCTTATCGGTTTCGATATATATTATATCTAATGTCTATGCCGTGTTCTCATTACAAAGCACTGAGAAATTCCTTTAAGCGACGTCACAGACACCCCAAATAGTTGTTCTGTTTGCACTTATGTACATGTATTGTACTTGCATATGGCCATGGTAACAGAAACAGTAACAAAGGAAGAGAGAATGAAACAGGGCGAGCAAGAACGATAGAGAGAGAAAGGGACAAGGACTGCGGCAATGTGAGGGAATGAAACAGCGCATAACGGCAATGGCAACGGCAACGGCAGCCATTAGACCCATTCACCCTTACTGTCTTTATGGCATTTTTAATCTCGTGGGTGGTTGGCTGCCACGCCACACCGTAGCTACACCATCTTACAGTGCTACGTCCTTGCTCCTGATCCTTCTACTCCTCAGCCATGAGTCGCAGACTTTGGGAAGGCGACGGCATTTTTTGCACGCACTACAAACACGAGGGTGTGATAAGACAAAATACCCGCCATAAATGTGAAAAATATATGGCCAAAAGTTAAAAGGAAAGACGGAAGAGAACCAAACACACACACATAGAGAGGAGAAAGGGAGAAAGAGAAAACAAGAGCGAAAGGGACAAAAAGCAGCCAAATCAGAGAGCTCTCATCCCACATCCACAATGCTTTTCCATCTCGCCTTAAGCAGTTTCAATAAATTTGTTGCCTCACCCGGGAGGCAGATGGGCGGGGAGGAACTAATTTTGGGCAAACTTTCAGGCCAGACTTTCGGACCTTCAGTGGTGTTGGGCAGACAGATAGACGGACAGACAGATGGAACATTTGTAAAGATGGCCTATAAATGGCATTAGGCGTCTAGAATTGGTAATCCGCAAGATTTTTGCAAGCAACGTCCGACCCCTGTCCCTGTTTCTCAGTTTGTGCCTCTGTGTGTCTGCTGGTAACTAGTTATTCTTGTGGTTGTTGTAACCAGAGCTTCCGGGCCACGTGTCGCCAACTGACCGCAACTTGAACACCCTCCTCAATGAAGGAATATGCGAGTGTCTCTCTCTCTCTCTCTCTGTCTCTGTGTGTTTGTGTGAGCCTCAATTTAATTGCAAATGAAAGGCGTTTAATGCTTGCCCATTGCGATTAAAATCGCCGCGAATCGATGCGACAATCAACGACAATTCCATGATGACAATGAAGTGGCGCCAATGTGAGTTTGTGAGTGTTTGCAGAGAATGCTTACAAGTCCAAGTTGGAGATGGAGATTTGGTCTTGGCCCTGTGTTTTATTTTTCGTTCTGCTTTTGGGTTCATTAACACTTTTCCACTCCTTTGTTTGAGCGCGATTAAATAAGACAAAGGAACCAAGAAAAGTATTACTTTTCTTCATTTTGGATACTCTTCAATGCCAGATGCTTTTCCAAAAGTCATAGCTTTCCATACCCACACATATAGGGTAGACGATATCAGAAAAAAAGGTTCCCTCGGCTAATGCACAATTGGCCTCGTCTTGCCCTTTCAGACGCCTCATTGGGTTTGGCCATTTGGGAAAGGGCGAAGAAACTGAATTGAAATTGATTGCCTTCATTGGTTCGACACTATTGTTTTGTTGTTGTTGTTATTGTTGCTGCTCCTTCCCCTGCTCCTGTCCCGTTTCCAAGTTCATTTGCGCGTTCCATGAACCTTGGCAACATTATATCGACTTGTATTGAAAATACACATATAAATAGCACCGCGCTTCAACTGCCTTCAAGTGAGAACACTGCAAGTCGGAATCAAGCAGCTTTTTCTTTTTACTCGATTTTCTTTGCCTTTTTCGGCTTAACCTAACCAATGCGCTCTTCATGGCCCAATGCACACGATGGCTACGGGTACGGGTTATACCTATTTGGTAAAAACAAACACGAGCAGATGTCGGCCATAACTTAGATTGCGTGGGCCGATTGAAACGATGACGTATTAAAATGCCATTCGAGGAATGGCTCTCTCTCCAACTCCCAACTCAAAGTTCCCCTGTTTTTCCTCACCACCAACTATCGCTTCCCCCACATTCAAACAAAAACAAAACGTGACATTTAAATTCATATAAAAAGCATCGATCGATCGACAAACGCATTTGCTGCGGGTTCTATATTTACCTAGGCGTAAGCATAACTCATGCTTATCCCTCCTTCTACCTTCTATTTAACATTGACTTTGATGGAGTCAGGAGTGGGGGGAGGGGTCTCGATTTCAGTTTCGGGCTCCTCCACGCAAAAGAAATTTCAATATGCGCGGGTCGCCATCGCCTGCGGTGCGGAATACTCGTTAATATTAGGTTTTTGGTGGCCCCTCTTTCCTGCTTACCCCCAGACTATGTCCTCATCTCAGAGTCTTTTTAGGTTTGAGGTGTGGTCCTGTATGCTCCTGAGAGTCACACACACACACTTAGACTCACATACAAATTGATTGTCGACTGATTGGCCGCAGACCACAAACGTAGTCTGAGTCTCTTGGTTTCTCAATTTCCCTCCATCTCCATTTTTCGTTAGCTGACAAACTTGATTAATGACTTTAACACACACACACACACACACACACACACATACTGACACATACACACATATATTTGAGAGAGTGAAAAGGGCCTTTTGTTAATGGTTACATAAAAGTAATTTGAGAAAATGGTGGCTGCTGCTCGGGGTCTCTCACTCAAAATCTTTTGTTATGAAGACAGGTTTGATTCCCTTTTTCTTTTCTTGAACTTTGAATCTGGAAGTCGTAGAGACATTACCTGGATGGCTTTATTAGAGTGCAAAGGGTTCAAACAATGGCATATAACAAGAATTACGAGTCCGAGCACAATTCTTTCGCCACATATGTATATACTGAAATATGGCGTATATCCTGTTCTGATTCTCACGCATATCATTCCATTGACTATCCGATGGATTAGCTTAATCTCTAATAACTAACAGATGAGTTGACACAACTTGTAAGAAATAAATGCGACTAATGCTAAATATAAAACAATTTACCGAGTGCATTAACCGGTGTGTATAATTTCGTAATTAAATTAATATTAACGACTAATTGCAACTTACACAAAATACTTATAAATAACAATGAGGCTGAGACTCGAAATGTAAGGCGTCACGCACACACACACTGCGAAAAAGAGAGAGACGTCGAGCGGAATGCGGAAAATGGCGGGCAATAGGAATGGAAATGAAAATGGGTATGGGAAAACAGGGAAATGCAGCAAGAGCACGCAAAGAGTTGAAAAACGGGTTAGAGTCAAAGAAGAAGTTACAATGGCCAAAAGTGACTTATGTAAATACAAAGTGTCATTTTAGATTTTAGTAAATGAAAATTTAAATTAATGAAAAAATGGAAATGCGAAAACTTTGGCGACATGTGTAACGAGCGAGCTAAGGAGGAATAAACTCTGGACGACTGAGGTTTTGTCACCGACTACAGGAAGAGGGGGTGAGGATTGGTAGTCGGTGGTTGTGTCTGTGGAACGTGTAAGCTTTTAATTTGATTTCGTCTGCAAATTTACATGTCTGTCTGCCAGTGAATGAGGCAAACATAACCGGCATCAGAACGAGGACAAAGAGCCTCTACTCCCAGTTTGTCTCTGTGTTACTCTGTCCGTCGTTCTGTCTGTCTGCTGGGATGATGTCCTTGTCTCTCTCGTTCTCTGTTGGTTTTGCTTTTTCTTTTTGTGTAATTCAAACCCTTTCGCCAATTTGCGCCACTTGGGCATTAAAACCGCAGATTAACAACCGAGCACGGGGTAGTTAAAAACATCGAGTCGCTCCCGGACTGGCAAACGTGTCATTTTGAATTTTCCGCAGTGCGGAGTGAAAAAACGGCACAAAACGTGCCGATAACACGGTGTAGCACATACTCCTCCCCTCCCAGCACCGCAAGCCACACACCCAGCCACCTTACCCCAACCACCGCCCACCCACTCGAGAGTGACAGAGAGAGAGAGAGAGACAGAGAGAGAGAGTGAGCTAAAGAGCGATGGAGAAGGCGAGGCAAATGTAAATACATACAACACCAAATAAAAGGAAAAAATAACACAGAGAAATCGGAAATTAAACAAAACCGAAACGAAATGGAATTCGCTTATCGCGCCTCATAAATTAACCCTTTGCAGCAGTCGGATGGGACGCCTGCAGCTTGCCAAGCCCACATCACACACCAAATGCGATAGAGATAGAGACAGAGAGATCGAACGAGACAGGGAGAGAGAGAGAGAGAGAGCAATATGCCTTAAGTGGTAGCTAGGGTCGACGAGGTCGTAGTCTTTACAATCGTTTATCTCTGCCTAGAGCCGGCAAAATGATGCAGCCCCAGACCCCAAGACTCCTAGTTTGTCTCTGTCAATGACATTGGCATCCGCGACTGCTGACAGAAGATCATCGAAATTGAAACAAACGCCCTGTGTATATGGGAGACAATTGATTTCGATGTCGATGCCATTGACAATGAGAGAACGATCACACATATCACACTCTGAAGAGACTTGGATTCAGAGTGCCCTATGACTGGCTGTGATTGTCTTCACTTATAGTAACTGGCCTTATCATGATTCCGGATTACAGTCCGGACAATTAACATAATGGAAATTATTGTTTAGTTCATGGCAAAAGGCAACTACTTTCAATATGAGAAGGTAACTAATGTGTATAGCAAGGCTTTTTTTCAGAAACTTCTTCAAGAATCTGTTTCTTTTCCCTTATGATCTCACATTTTTGACAGAATTGTTTTTTGAGCAAAGACTTCCCCTTGGCACACAGCACAGAGAATTGAAATGGCAAGCTTGGCAAGTTAATTACTTGTCAAACAGCGTCTCTAAGTATTGTAAATTGCGCAAATGACTCCACTCTATGGTGGAGGAGGCAACGCCAACTTTGGGCCAAATGATTTATTTACAAAACAAACAATTGCAGAGAGTAGAAGGTCTCGAGAAGGGGAAGTTGGCAGAAAGCAACTCGAATATCAAACGATCTGTGACGTCTAAAGTAGGGGAAGGGCACGTTCTGTCCGGAGTCAGCATTGGCACTCCGATTTCAGTTTAGGCGCAGACTATTTGACTCCACATACATTTTTTTGCAGCAGCATTTTGTGGAGGCAATTAAACTACTGCCAATTAAATACATGTCGCCACTGTCGGAGTAGTAACAAAACTCCCTGAAAGGGTAAGCTGATCAAATATGCATTTTTCATGGCGGAAGGTAAACGAAAGCCATTCGCAATAGATTCTAAAAGTTATTGAAATTCTAAACCGAAAGTCTCTTATGTTACAAATATGTTATTGGTAATGTGTAATTTAAACTAAATTAAATAACTAATTACTACTCGAAAAGTAGCTTAAGTCTTTGATCTTCTATCTCGAAACGGATTTCAATAATTTGTGGATTCTTTTTTAACGGCGTATAAACAGTTTTTTGTAGGGTTTTAATTTTCGCATTATTGCTAGTGAGCAGTACATAAACAATGTTGTTGAACTAATGAAAACAAATTGCTTGTGAGGGCCACTGCGAGATGGCCCAGCATAATCAATTCCATTATCGGACCCATAAAATGACAATGATGATCGGTTGCCATGCCGTTGCCAGTTGCCGTAATGAAGTCGTGTTCTGCTTATTGCGGTAGTCAGCAACGGCATCGTTATGCGCGGCACAAGACCATGCGTAAAATCGTAAATAGATCATAAAACGATCGTAAAAGCAATTTAACGACAACAAGCGAAACAAACGTTATACGGTGATAGGATTGTATCCATCGATCGACCAAATGATCGATCAGTTGAACCGAGTTTGGGGCACGGCTTACACATAACAAAGGTTTACAATTGCTTGCTTTCGAGCTGAAATTTCACTTCTTCTATGTATGTACATATGAGTGGGGGGCCCAAAAAATAACCATTGACGATCGTTTCGATTCACAGAGAGTGCTACTTGGGGTCTATCAAAGTGATTTACGATCTTGCACGACACTTGACTAGCATAGCACTGACTGGATTTGTGATTTAAAAGAGCAACAACTTTCACATGGAGCTAGAGATAGAGCCAGAGCCAGCTCCTTGCCTTTGTCACTTTGGCTACAATGTGAAAGCGAACAAAGGCATGGCAAAAGTCAGGCCTCAGAAGGATTTATGATAGCCAGAGAAAGTCAGGCAACAGCAGGAGAGAACCATGTGACAAATGTGCAGATGTAAAGAAGGGTTCGATGTTTTGCAGTTGCACGAAAGTCGAGTCGCAGCAGGTAAACTCTCTCTTCGTGGTCTGTCTATCTTCAAGGACATTTTATTCGAAATATTTCATATTTCATATTTTTTGGTTGCGCGAATATAACCCATTAGGAGTTCCGACTGATTTCCAATGTCAGTGAACACATTAACTTTAAGGGTTTCGGTAATTACGGTACTTACCATTGAAATCGCCACAAACGACTCGCTCGAAAGGACTTCCCATCCAATCTGTAAAGGGAAAAGAAATAAAAAATAATTGTTAGCCGATGTTTTTTTTCTATTTCTTAAGGGAAATAATATTTAATATTTCGTCTAATGCAAAATTCTTCGCTTGAAATAACCTTGGGCAAGACACGCTGTGTAGCCACCATTCGTCTGCCAGATGGCTTCGCCTCGCCTCCGCTTGGCCTGGCCCCCATAAACCACTCAATCGGCCAATTTTCAATTTAGTTGTCAGCGCCATTAGCAAAAAACACAAGCAACTGCAATTTTTGTAGACCACCAACCAAGTGGCCACCAGATCAACCGGCTTTAGCCAAAGTGGACCAAGACTCTGTCTCTGACATCGACGACTATGGCTACGAGGAGACGCCTAATTAATAAGCAGATGAGTCTGCTCGGCGCGTTTTTAATTAAAATACACAAATTTCTGTGCATTTGCCTTGTCTTTGTTGGCACTTTATTGGACAGACAGACAGACGAGCAGACAAACGGACAAGCAGAGGGAGAGATTCAGCCACAGTCTTCTAATGTCTACAAATTCATCGCGCTCAGATGTAGAGGAAAATGGGGGGAGAAGGGTGCGGTGGTCAGTTGCTTTTCGCTGTGTTCTTTGTCGCATTGATAATTGAGAAATTTATGCGCCTTCTTATCATCAGACATTGAGCGGTGCAGTATAGTGATTGAGTACGAGAGGGATCACTGAGAGAAAAATATACCAATTTACTTTCGTTGTGATTTCTCCAAGTGTTCTTGGCATTTGGCTGGGCTTGCTTCCAATACAAGGAAAATGGGTTTCCTTAAGTTTTCATTCTCTATTTTGCTTTTTCCAGATAATTAAGAAAAGTTATCCTTTTTGCTTTCTTATCAGCATAATCGGGCAGAGAGCAACCATACACCACACCCACGCAAACACACACAGGAAGACAGAGACAGCCAATTGGCTGCAACATTGTTGTTTTTGTTGCCTGGCTGGTGCAACGATGTGAAAATGAAAATTCATTCAGACTCTTTGGCGTAAAATATTAAAATTCATTAGTTAAATTGCATTTGGCAAGCATTCAGCTGTAAAGCGCTGCAGTTGCCGTTGCTGCCGTTGTGTCCGGGTTGGGTTTTTGGTCTTGGTCTACAGCTAAAGGCTTGGCAGACGAAGAGAAAGCCATATCCAAGGTTGTGTGTGTATGTGCAGCTTGTGGCACGATGCCTTAACGCTTCTTGTGTCGCGTCTCTGACAATTCCAAAGCAATGCCATGCCATGCACTCGCAACCAACTGCTGGGTTGTGTGGGCGTTAGAATCTAGAGTGAGATGAAGGAAGGGGGCACCACCTTCTTCTCCTCCTCCTTTTCCTCCTGCTGCTGCTCTTGTAATGGCGTCATACTCATATTTACTTTCATCGCAGGCAGTCGACGTTGTCGTTGTCGCCGTCTTTGAGTCGAAGTCGTCGTCTATGATCTCGTTGACAATTTTATCGCTTTTGTGCTGTGAGCAAGAGATATGCAAAATATTTCATTGTGCGAAATACCGTTTATCTTTTAGCAATGCGTCTCGTGGCCAGTTTTGGGCCTAACTGGTTTCTATCTATCTATATTTCGCATGCCTTTAGTCCATTCATTAAGCATTTAATTAAAGACTCTTTGCTATAAATTCATTGCAAATCTCTGCACTCTGTTCAGAGTAACGAAATATACACATTTGTTCTCTTTATGGTCGAGCCAGTGTGATGGCCAGTGCCCAGAGTCAGTTCATAACTCAGTCTAATTGGCAGTCTATTCATATTTCGTTTGCCATAATTCACAAAAAGGCATTCAACCTCGACGAACGACGACGATACGCTGCTGCCGTGTGGAAAACTGAACAGAACTCGAACGACTTGACTTGTTCAATTTCTTTATCGCGGAGAGCCAAGGAAAAATCGAGTGCAGTTCGAATGAAGAAATAAATCTGCTATGCAAAAATTCGCGTAAATTAAACTGACCCACATAAATTTCGGGCAAATTTGTCGTACTACGTTTGCGGCATAAGCAAGACACAAACAACAAAAAAGAGATCGCCCAAAACGCCAACAATAAGATGTAGAAGCCAGCCAGTCAGCCAAAACGAA
The DNA here is from genome assembly GCA_018152135.1 of Drosophila paulistorum. Taxonomy (NCBI): domain Eukaryota; kingdom Metazoa; phylum Arthropoda; class Insecta; order Diptera; family Drosophilidae; genus Drosophila; species Drosophila paulistorum. The sequence goes on along the minus strand of JAECXG010000805.1, from coordinate 7,787,137 downwards.
ATAAAATGTATCTCTATCTTTTGTCGAGTATCTCTGGCGCTGAGTGATTGTGAGTTTTGTATGCGCGGGGGCACACACATGTGTGTGTGTGTGGCAACCTTGAAGCTATTTAAATTACAAATCGACGCGCCGCTCAACTGAATACAACAAAAACGACAGCAAGGGAAGGGAAACATTTTTCAACTATTTTCATTTTTTATTTACTGCCACTTTTTTAGCTCTTTTGCTTCTGCTGCTGCTCGTCGTCTGGCCTGCCTGTCGCCATGGAAGAAATCATTTCGGCTCGCAGCACACACTGGAAGACTTATGCGAAATAAACGACTTGGAAATGCCCCGCAAAGTGTTCATGAATTGGAGGAGAATCAGAATGGGAATTGCGCGCGGACGAGCGCGTTTATCTATTGTTTATATGCCCCAATGGCCATAAAGGTATAAATTAAATTGCCTGCTGCCCCACCAATCCCCGTCCCTCCTTAGTCAGGTTTGCGGTTGATTTATGCCGAAAATTTTATAGAATTTTTATGTTAAATAAATAAGTTTTTAACGATACAACAAACGATTAAATGAGGCGGTAAGTGGATAACCTAACCCCACCCCATCCACCTAATATAAAAAATTTTCATTCAATTTGTGATTAACTCTTTAATTCACGACTCACCTGTGAGCGTCATCCATGGATATCGCGGTAGATCGGCAATACTTTGTCCAGCTCCGCCGGCTCCTGGCACCACACCTGAGGCGGGCTGTGTGCAGGCATTACCAAGAGAATCGACACCAATGGCTCCGGCACTGGCTGCCGATACGGCGGATGCAGCGGCTGCATGCTGATAGAATTGGGCAAAACTGGCGGACGCCGAGGCAGGTACGCTCATCGACTGGTAACTGTTCATCACGGTGTCTGTGTACCTGCTAAAAGGGATACGAATTTTCAAAGAATCAAAAGAGAGAGAGAGAGCGAGAGAGATAAAGAAAGCAAGAACATTAGCATATATGTACGTGTGTAAGAGTGTGAGAAACTGAACCACAGAGTCCCCGGCTTAAAAATCAAAAGTCAAATGCTAATGAGAACGAGCTCTTCCAGGGCCGATACCACTGTGGTTGCCTCTAATTGCGCACTAATCCCCAGCATAGAACGCAACACGCCCGCAGCGTGGACCGGCCAATATGCAAATGGCCCTCACGAAGGAAGGTCAATGTGCGTGCGAATCTTTTGGCTTGGGCGACAAATTGGTAGCTGTAAGCCACCGCAGTGCTACTCTAATTTGCCCAGCGGTCCAATGCCATTACCCAACATTCATTCACAACTCACACACACACAAGCACACTGGCCCTGGGCTGGTCGTTATGGCCATTCAACGATACTTGAGGGGTGAGCCAATAATTAGAGCATATTCGAAATGGTCTTGTGGTTAGCCGAAAACAATTCTAGACCTGCAGTGACTCAAGCACAACGAATCAGAAATGTGCGATTTTCTTAATGAAAGGAAGATTTAAAACAGAAACTTAACAGATGCTCGATGGGAAAATAATCGCATGTTTCCCTTTTTAGAAGCAATTTGACTTTTAATCTTTATTTTTATCTATTAACCTTTAACTCACCTGCAGGATTTGTCCTCCAAGCCTGAGAAGCCCGCCATGCCGGATAGACCGCCATGGCTGCTGGGATGATTTGACACATATGGATACATCTTACTGGTGGGTATGGCAAACGATGAGCTTGCCGCGGCAACGGCAGCTGCTACAGAACTTGCTGCTGATCCCGGTGAGTTGTCGTTGAGGCTGCGATGCAGCGAGGAACTGGCCGACGGCGATGGGGAGCAGCTGCTGTCACCCGTCTGTGAATTGCCGGCCGAGGGTGGTGTCAGCAACAGTTGCTGATGGGCGTGCGATCCCTGGGAGCTGGCTGCGGCTGCAGCTGCAGCGGCTAACTTGTTGATGTGCTGCTGCTGTTGCAGTTGAAGGGCGGCCGAGAGAGAGGAGTACTGCGACTGTTGCTGTTGGTGGTGATGGTGTTGGTGATGGAGCTGCTGTTGCTGATGCGACTGTTGCTGGAACAGGGCGGACGATGATGGTGATGATGAGGATACCGGTGAGTTGGAGGATTGACTTAGATGTTGATGATGCAACTGGTTGCCAAGATGCAGAGCACTGGAGCTAGGCGATAACGAAGATGATTGTAGGTTGATGTTGTTGCTGTTGTTGCTATTGCTGCTGCCGCTTGTATTGTTGTTGGTGCTGCTGTTGTTGTTGTTGTTGTTGCTGCTGATGTTATTTTGGCTAGTAATGCTGCTACTGCTGCTACTGATGCTGGCGGCGGCCGCTGAAGTTGTGGTGGCTGCGGCAACGGCAAGTGCGGCGGCAACTGCTGCTGATGACGAATTGTTTGGGGTTGTGGTTAAATGCGAACTGATAAATGGCTGGAACTGTGGGTACTTTGGCAGCATACTATCGAAAACAAATTTTGACATTGCACATACTTTTCTCTGGCCGAGAACCGACGAGTTCTTTTTTGGTCTGGTGTTTTTTAATTTTAGTGGCAGACGATTGATATACTATATACTGGATGTCGATTAATGTTTCTTATCTTTTCGCTTTTTATTTGAAGTTTTATTTATATTTTTCTCGCTTCGTTCGATTGCCTAAAAAAATCTTAAAACTTAGAACAAGAGTCTCACTGATCTTTGTATGTGTTTTTCTTTAACAAATTTGGTTTCGAATTCGATTGAATGGCACTGTTAATTCATGGCATTCTAAATTCATTGAAATGCCCAATTAGAGCAAATTAAATTGAACTAAAATCTGGCAGATTCTTGTCATAAACAGCAATCGTAGAAATATAGAATCACAATTCCCAGCAAACGGTGACAGTATTAAGCACTAGCTAGAGTGAATGTGTTGATATAAACATTTATATCATATATCTATAAACATATATCTATATATCTGTCTGATATAGATATTTTTAAGAATATTTAAACAAGAAAACATAAAATGGGGCATTAAGTGAATTGAATATGTTTAGATTGAGCATAAATCTTTAAGATTGCTAGACATTTTTCTTGAATACATTTTATTCAGACATATAGAAGTGATTTATATGCTATATCATTTTAGAATTTGTTGTTTAAGTTTTTCTCTCTGAGAGTCCCTGACTTTGCACAATGCCAAATGGTTAGTAGCAACTACTCAGGATGGTTCCATGGATTAGTATACGAAATGTCAATGGCAAAATGGAGTTAGTTTAGTTAGTTTTAATTTATAAGATAGAGATCGAGAGAGAGTGAAAGAGAGGGGGGAAAGAAGGGAAATGTAATTTTGCCATGTATCCAATACTGATGAGCTTGCAAGAGAGATTACAAGATATTTTGGTTTTTGGGTTTATGAAATGCGTTTTTTCTTTACCTTTCGCTTAGCTGCTTTATCTCTCTAGAAACCTTTGGGCTTAGTTTGCTAATTTTTGTTTCTTTTTTTTACGGAAAACGTGTTTGCATTTGTTGAGCAAATTGTATTTGTGCAACGATTTTCTCTTGAAATTGTGAATCCACAACAAAATTTGTTAAATTTGCTTTTGGTGTTGATCGGTTTTGTTGTTGTTGATGTTGTGGTTTCAGCTGCTGTTCGTATTGTGAATGTTTGTATATGTGTGTGGGCGTGTATATGGGACATTTATTTGTTATAAAAGTAATTAAAAAGTGTCCATCAATTACACGGAAAATGCACAAGATGGGCAACAAAGCTATGGATATGGCCGTCGGTTGATTTATAGACGCGCGATTTTTAATGACTGCGGCAGCTTTCGGCACTCGACAATTGACACTTGCGGTACCCTGGCGGGGAGAACCGGGAAACGGAAGAGGCCAACTTGTAAACTGGGAACTGGGACACGAAGGCGGCCCTAAAACGCGTTATATTTTTATGGCCTTTCTCCTTGCTGTTGCTATGATTCACAGTTTTCTGTGTGTGGGCGGTTTTTTCCGTTCCGTTCTCCTTTGACGTTTTTTACGACTTTACGAGTGTGTGTGTGTGTAGGGAGAAATGCTTTCTCAGCCTCTCTGTCGTGTAATAGTTTCGGATTGTGATTTAATTGCTTTGTTTAAAATGTCATAAAACACTTTGGATTCACTCTAACGCACAGGTACAGAAGGCCAACACTGGTGGAACTATCGAACCTTTTACGATGTCAACTTTATGACTTTTTAATTTTTATGTTTCGATAACAAACAAGTAAACACACAAAACGTACACACAGTCTATATTTTTGATAGTTCTCCTAATCGGTCAGAAGTGATCCTGATTCGGCAATTGTTGGTGTTAAGTTTACTTGATAGACTCCCGATGAATTGGATTGGATTTGGAATTGTACGCCTTATCACCGTCGGTTTCTGTGTGATGTGTGGGCGTGGGCGTGTGTGCTTAAAATATATGAGATTATTATTGTGATGGATTCTGTCGATGGTTTTTATGCGCGTGTCGTGTCACTATAAACCGCACTATAAAGCCGTAATAAGCGGCAACAGTTAAATGACAATAAGACGGGAACGGTCACAAAATAATAAACACGGCGGCGGCGAATCGGAATCGGTAACCGACTCTCGGAATCGGAATCACAATCGCAATCGCAGTCGGAGAGATCGTCAGAGTTGAGTGGAGCTGAGTGGAGCGTTGAGCTGAGGCAAGCGCTGTTCCGCAGACACTACTGCGCGCCACGATAATAAATATTATAATAAAACGAAATTTTTAAAAGAGTATAAAAATTTCGTGTAATTGGTAATTCTTGCTGCCAGCAATGGCAGTGCAGTCGACGACGACTGAGCCACAGAGACGGCAGCGACGCGACTTTTGCCTTTGGTGGAATGGAAGTGGAGAGTTTGTCTGTCTGTCTGCCAGTCAGCCTGTCTGCCAGCCGGGGGTCGGGGTCTCAGCTTCAATCTCTCTGCTTTTGAGTATGTGAGTGTGTGTATGTTGGATCACTTGCTCTGTCTCTCTGTGTCTGGGTCTGTCCCGGTTACGGTCTTACTACAAACTATGCTGCGATGTCCGCGTCGGCCGTTGTGGCGTTACGAGCAGCGAAAACGTTTATGGCGCAATACAAAAGCCATGCGAACGCTCTTATGGACAACTTTGCCGTTGTCGTTGTTGGATGCTGATGCTGAGCCGCCGCCAGTCCAGTCACCAAATCATTTGGAGCACAAGCACTCACTCACACTCACACACACACACACACACAACGTTTCCAGCTGCGATGGCAGAGGCAATAAGAAACATGGCAGCGCCGTCTGCCTGGGTCACAAATGTCTATTTGTCTCTTTCTGGCCTTTATATTCCGCTTGAAACAAGCGAGAGCAGCAACTGCGCTGCCTAATATTCTCTCACATGGCCTCTCTCGTTCTTTCTCACTCTCACACGCACCCACTCTCTCACTATTTCTGCATGTGGCCTGCATGTATGAGTAAGCGCGTGAGTGAGTGACTGAGTTAGTGTGTGTGTGTGTGCGTGTGTGTGGGGCATAATGGCCGTCGCCATTGAGTGCAGTGCGACTGATGAGTGTGGGCAAATTCTGAGTGGATATTTCGGAGTCGTTTTGTGTGGCATTATTCTTATACGATTTCTCCGGTTTTTAATTTGATGTTTATAACGTGAGAATGCGAATTGCGTATGCGCCAACCACCAGCAGCACACCCACGGATATAACAACAACAACAGAATAACTATAATACAAGCCGTTGAACAAAACTATGACTCCGAATGTGAGGGCGTTTTGAGTGGGTGAATGTTTGTCTGCTGCGAGAGTCTTGTGAGTGAGTGTTTGTTTGTTTCCTTCTTTTCGGTGTGTGTGTGTGTGCGTGTACAAATGAGTGAGTGAAATGTCTTTTTAAGTGTTTTATGCTTTGTTTGGCAAAATGTTATTGTTATTTCAATTATTTTGTATTATTCATTTTCTTTTATGCGACAAATAGACAACTTTGTTGCTCTATTGAAATAATTGATAGACCAAATCTATCCATTTGTATATAATAATTTATCAAATCTAATTTGTTTAGAGACTGTGGAATTGTTTAATTTATTAACGATTACGATAAGTTTGTCACATCTAGTTAAAGTTTGATTTAAAATTTGTTTTCACTACAAAATTTTATTACATGTTTTATGTTGTGCATATAAAAAACAGTAATTTTTTTCTCTTTTCTTCTATGTTGTCCTATCAGTATCTCTTTCTGTCCTTTTGTGTTGTTTTTACCCCTAAATAAAATTACAAAAAAATCCATAAATTCGAGAGATGAAAAACGCCGACTTTGCCAAAAACTCACTTACATATTTTCCCGCCCGCAGCATTTTTTGGCCTTTTCATTCTTCCTGCCCACTCTTTGTCATGTTTTTTTTTCTTGTGTTTCTTTCTTCTGTTTCTGTTTTTGGCATTGTCGCTAAAATTACTGTTATGACATTTTTATGAAAAATTTGAAATTTACGATTTAAATTGGACAAACGACAGAAAACGATAGCATTTTTTTTTGTTTGGTTTGTTTTGCCTTGAATTTATGCGGAAATGAAACAAGCTTGCAATTTTTTAACTTGGTTTCTAGGCACTGGTCGAAATAGTTGCACAATTTTAGTTAACGTGGTTTAAAGGAGTAATAAGGATTATAAAGATAAAGCGTTTTGAGTTTAATTTGAAATTATTGTGCGACAATTTTTAAAAGGTTTAATTGATTTTAGGACAGTTTCAAATTAACAACATACATATGTATGTATATATAAATATAACTTTAGTACAACATTTCACTTCTAATGTATTGCAGTTCGAAATCATTTTGGAATCAGTAGCCGATGTTGAAAACGAAAGTCAAATTTAAATTGTATATTTTTAGATATTTTTAATCCGTCGGAAGTTGATATTATCTTTTACAAATTTTTGGCAAATTTGATCTCAATCGCTAAGAAACCAGTTTCTTTGTTTGCTATATTTGATCAAAGCCAGATGTGATAATTCATATATGCACTAAGAGAAATTAGAGTGAGCTCTTGAATGGGTATGAGAATTGGACACTTAAGTTAGATTGCGATGCTTTTCTCTTTATACTTACATTGTTACCTAAAATCTTCCAAATAAAGGCTTGAATTTTAAACGAAAATATTAATTATTTATATGTTGTATTTATTTCTTAAATAATATTAATTTCCCTGCTTACATTTTACTACATACAAATAACAAATATAAATAAATAACAAATACAATTATTTTGATTTCTATTATAATTAATCTTTCATCAAACGCCATTGAAATGTACATAAATCTTTTAAATTGATGACTTCATTTTGATGATTAAAACAGTGGTCAATTTTATTGTAATTGAGTCTGAAAGTTGATTTTGATTATTGTCTACTGGAATCAAAGTACTTCAATTGGTAAATCTCTGTGTTGGCGATAACAATTGAATAATTGATCAATCAGTGAGTGGCTAACAATAAATTTTTGGCACACTGGCATGTTAAATTTTTATAGCCCGCACCGACCACAGTGGCCAAAACAGCAACAACCACATCACACACCAATGGAGAGCCAAGTGTTTAAAATTAATTGCTCATAAATTCCAAATTAAACATTTTGCCACACTTTGGTTTATGTTTATGGGTCATTCGGCCAGTGCGAGTTGCCAGTTGAGTATGTAAGTGTGAATGTGAATTTGAGTACACGCACTCACACTCACACTTAGACTCGTTCACGCAGCACTCCCGGCGAGCTGTGATTTACAGCAGCACTGTCTGATGGTCGGCTACCAGGCCATGCCCCCTAGGAAGGCAGGTGGGCCAACCAACGACCGGAAAAATGTAAAACGTCCATTTTGATAATCAAAACAAATAATAAAACAACTTCACACGTTGCTGGTACCCGTCAGCCATGGGGGCCAAGCGGATCGGCAACTACTCGTGCCCCCGAACAACAAAAGATACAACGAGTCATCGTCAGCGGTGCGAATGAATGCCATTAAAAGCGAATAATCGTAATAAACTAATAAAAATTGAAGCTGGGCGAGTGAGAAAAGAAGTGCAGCCTTAAAATAACACTCATAACAATAACAATAATAATATAAATAATAAAAACAAGTTTGGATCTTTGAAAATAAAAAAAAAACAACAAACTATTTTAAGGTATTTCTCTCCTCGTTGGGGGCGATCCTACAAAATAAAAACGGAAGAAACCATAAAAACGGTTAAGTAGCTGCAACTCCGAGTAATCTTCCAATCAACAGGTTGTATCTAAAATAAAAACAATCATAAAATAAAATATGGTATGCCATGAACAACATTTACAAAACTAACAAAAGAAATTACAAATCGGGGGAATACTTAAATCTAGTGATTTCGCAATATGCGGAACATTTTACAAACAACATTTTCTTATATATGTATGTATATTCAAAATCCACTAACAAATAGCTAATATAAAAATATAATTTAAAGACGTTTGCAATTGATTAATGCCTGAATGAATCAGAAAATTTCAAACAATCTTAAAAATGCAATTCTCATATTGACAACTTTATCTGCATGTACCTTTCGGTTGAGCTAAATCAATCATAGAGGCTCTAAGGAATTTCTCCTGAAGTAAGTAGTTTGTTAACTAAGTAATACTTGAACAGATTTAATGCACTCATTTGTGAAGAACAGTAGTTAAAGATACTTAACGAATTGCACTTTATGACCTTTCTAAAATAAGTCAATACATAACTTTTGATAATAATCTGACAATGAGCATTAAATATTTCTCACCCTCCAGCCCACAGACAATTGAACCCATAACTCACATTCCGTATATGTATATGAAATGAACTATTGCTCTACTCTTATTATTGTCTCCCTATGCATCTGCAATCGTAAAATTCACTGGAGGACGCAAAACCAAGTTAGTGACCATAAAAAGATTGTAAAATGTTTCAGCTCAATCTTCAGTTGGGGTAATGAGCACTCACACGAACAAATGGCTCATTCCCATCGAGTGCCCCGTGACTGGCAATAAAAATCAATGGGAATGAGTGAAGGAGAGTGAGAAAAAAACTTCACTCTCTCACTTAGAAATTGAGTTAGTTTAGTCAGTTACTTCACTCAGTCACAGTGGCTCATAAGTGGCAATGCAGGAGACGAATTTTGCAGAGCAATTCGAGTAACCACCATGGTTAAACAGTTTGCCACTGATGGTTCCGTTTGTTCCCTAATTTGATACACTTTTTTATTGCGCCAGTTTATGACTTGTTTTGGCTCTTGCGGTTCTCGTTCACCCGATATGGAGGAGAATGCGTGCCTCTTCTTGTTCTTCATCGCCCTTTCGTTGGAATGAGGATGAATGTTTGCTTTAAAAGTGATTTGGATGATGATGATTGCAGAATGCCTTCTCACGCCATCATTTTTTAATCCTTCAATGTCGTCGAGCATTCTCGTTGCGGTGTTTTATGACTTGCCCAACCCGCTTGCGGTGCTCTATTCTCTGTTTATCGAAAATGGGTTTCTGTGTCATTCTTGGTTGCAGTTGCAAGTTCACTCTGCATAGCACTCAACGCTCCTTAAAACTACACAATAAAATTACGTACGTACAATACCAAAGTCTACCCATCCCTACCCCTCCTTTCCTTTCCCTTCTCTTTACTATTGCCTATACGGTCTATTTATCTATTTATCTGTCTGTGATTTTTGTTCTGGTTTTTATTTGCGTACGTTTATTGCATTTTAATTGCCTTAATAATCCACCGTTTTGTAAATAAAGCAAATAAAATTAATAAATCACGCTAATTTTAAAAAAAAAAAAAGGAAAAATAACTGCCATAAAACCAAAGAGGCATGATCTTAGCTAATTACATAATGTGATGGTGTTTACTCACCAGCAACACGCTCAATATAAAGAGTTCTTCATTGGAGATTTACGATTAACTGGAAATAGATTTGGGAAACAGGATGCTAAGTATTAGTCAATTGTGCAAAAATCCGTATGTAACTAGAAATAAAAATATTGTGGAAAAAGTATACAAAAGTATGCAAAAATGACTATAATAACATCTTACTATAGCAGTGATTTGTATTTTATGTTTAAATATCCAGATGTCTGCAATATTTGGCGAAATTGGTTCGCAATCTTGAAATTTAAATTGAAATTGCAAATAGTACTTAATTAATTACTTTAATAACTTTTTAGCTTTTTCAGCTATACATATGTAGGTTTTATCTTCTGAATGCATTGTATAAGTCGGCCACATTTTGTTATTTTTGCAAGCGATTGTTGTAATATACTTTTTATACCCTTGCAAAAAGGGTACATTAATTTTGGTCAGAAGTGTGCAACGCATAGAACGATGCTTCGTTCAGACCATATAAAGTATATATATTCTTGATCAGCATGACGAGACGAGTTCAAATAGCCATGTGCGTCCGTCCGTCCGCCCGTCTGGATCAACGCGAACTCCTCCTAGACCGTAAGAGCTACAGAGCTGACATTTTGCACGTAGGCTTGTATATATTGCAGGGTTTGTATATCTCGGATTCAGTCGGATCGGACCACTAAATCATATAGCTCCCATACAAACGTCAAAGTCACGAACAGTGACTTTTCTCAATAACTTCGTTACTTTTTAAGCTTTTAAATTTAATATAAGTAAGTTTATTGTAACTGTAAACCACTGTGCCAAATTTGATCAAGATCGGGTGACTATATCATATAGCTCCAATAGGAACGATCGGTCGAAAACAGTGACTTTTGTCAATAACTTCGTTACTTTTGATGCGATTGCTTTCAAATTTAACATTTGTCAGTTTAATATATCTTTTAATGACTATGCCGAATTTGATGAAGATCGGGTGACTATATCATATAGCTCCCATAGGAACGATCGGTGGAAAACAGTGACTTTGATAAATATCTTCGTTATTTCCGAAGATTGTAGGCCGTTCTTTCGCAAACATTAGCCTTTTTAGATAAAACGTTTTTTCCTGTGATGGCTATAGGTAAGGAAAGAGTTACTAAAAAAGATGCAAGGGTATACAAACTTTGACGCGGTCGAAGTTAGCCCCGGCCCTCTGGTTTTCTTTTGCTATCGATATCGTCGCAATTGGTAGTTAACAAAAATTAACAGAAGTTTGCTTAAAATCGGAATATTAGAAACATGAAATTAGTTAGAGACGAAATAGACATTAATATTAGCAGTATCTAGTTCTGTATTAGTCGGTTAATCGGCTAACAAAAAAATTGCAACCACTTTTAAGGGGCGATTGCACAAGCATACAAATTTAATCGTTCTGTAAGTATGTATTGTTGGTCTCTCATGTTATAAGGGTACCCAGTCGTAAGTCAAACGTATCTTACACTGCGTTGTTTCTTGGGTTAATGTGTGAAGAAATAATGCAAACTTTAACAAAATCTATTTGTAATAAATAAAAACAGACGAGAAGTCAGTGAAAAAGCTACCAGCAAAAGCCTTTTCATGTGTTCGAGATGTTTTAGAAAATAAGTGAAAAAGAAACCAAAGCCTTCCCTTAATGCCTTAAAATTTAAATTTTAAAACTCATAAGTGCGCAAAGTGCGGTAAAGTTAATCTTTTTCAACCGTTCAACGTATGTACATATGTACATATTCATATATTGTTGACGATCACCGCCATATCCTTAAATTATATAATTCACAGTATGAGATCACTTATTACAAATTAATTTTCTCCAGGGCGGATTTGGTAGTATGCTAAGATTTAAAAGAGAAAATTAAACTGTATCTACACTAATTGTAGTAGAGATGACGTAGCTCGACAGCAATACTGAAAAAGTAGTTCCAGCAAGAATGTTTAAAAATGGTAAACGAAAGGCGCTTTTTCAAAAAATTATATTTCAAGCGCATATAAAATTTCAATATAATCCAAAACTAATGACAAATTCAAGACAAAGCCTTGTAGGCAAAAAAATTAGTTTGAAAATGTTATCCCTCAGGTAAGCACGTAATATGCTTGCTTTCCAGCATCTCCTTCTGTTATCTTTTTACCATATAGCAATATTTCTAATTAGAACAAAATTGTTATTTCATAATATAAAGTTTTATTAGTTTTTTGGTTCTTTTTAAGTACAAATTAATAATAGAGCTTCTTTTCTAATTAACCTTCTCCCCGAACGTAAATTACTTTAGAATAAACCGAAATATATTTCCAATTAGTATTTTCAATCGAATGATTTATTTTTCTTTTTCCATTGAAGGCCAAGGAGTGGAAAAGGGAATTCCAAACGAAACGTCAACGGCATCTACATGGGCATGGGCATCAGTTGCGCAATGAGATGACGAGCGTGTTTTATAGTCCTCAACAAGACATTAAAATGCGCACACGCCTCTTTTCCATGAGCCCCAAATAGAAGAAATGGTGTAGGGAGGCTTCTCTGACTGGGGCTGGGGGACGGTCACAACCCACAACGGCCATCATACATACCGTACCTGAAGCGGGTTTTTCGTTTCTGTCTTAGGTTGAATTTGAGCAAAAGTTGGAGAGGCCTCAGATGTTGCCTGCTTTCCCAAGATGTTTTTTTTTTAGATGATAGAGGCTCGCAGGGTAAGGAGATTTCAATATCATAAAAAATCGTATTAAGAGAATCTCATATTGGGAATCGTAAAGTTTTTACGAGCGTTTAATGGACTCTTGCAGTAAGCGTGAGTATTTACGCGCTGCTTAAAAGCGGTAAAATATGGCCGAGAGTGGTATCGGGGGACAAAGATGCACATTTGCACGCCAATGAAAGGCTACAAACCAACAGACAGCAAGACGGTCACCCGTTTGCTTAATGTAGAGGATGCGGATGCGGTTATATCTATCTATGAACCGCAAAAAAGTGCGGGATACCATTTTAAAGGGGAAAACTAAACTTATTTTTCTTGTTTTGTTAAGTGAATTCGGAGCAGTCTTTCAATTAATAAAATGAAGGTAAAATAAAAACTTTTTTTCGTGGTGGCATTGTGGTGCCATCTGTGCCCTGCAGTTGGAAACTGTGTGAACGCTAACGAAGCAGTGCGCACTAAGCAGTTTATTTTCGTCCTGCTTCCTTTAAAGGAGGGTGAGTGGCAAACAAAGGTAAGGTAGAAAGAATTGCAATAAAAGAGACAGCAAATAGATCTGCAAAAAAGGAAAGACAAGAGAATGAGATCGTAGTCTGTGTGGGTGTGGTCATGCGAAGGATTATCATTGGTTCAAATGAGCAAAAGGAATGTTCTAAGAGTTATCCTGCATAGCAATGAAAACGTTGTTGAAGTAATTTGGCAAAGTGGCAATTGCATTGGTTTCGTGTGGATCGTGGAAAATACTAGTTGAAAAAATATCGCAAATAAATCGTGAAAAAGTGCTTATGGTGCCCTTGATATAATAAAATTCTTAACCTGTCCCAATCAAAAATTATACATATCGTAAGAGCTGTGAATAGTCTAAAATGGTAGTGGCCCTCATAGCTATACGCACTCCCAATGTGTGCAATAGTGTCTCTTATAATTCAAGTCTTATGGGTATGTTGCGAAAAAAGAAGTAGGCAAGAATATCGTATAGTTATGTATTTACATATTTAATGAACTGACTAACATCCTTAACTCCAATCGTGGACTAGTAAATACTAATCTATAAATGCATGCATTTTGGTTTCTTGTCTTCACGTCGACATTTCAATTAGGAATTCTATTTTGAGCCCCCCATGTACCTTCTCCTTCATGTGTTTTGGTTGGACTATCCTATTGTGGTTAGATTATTGGCTAGCTTAGTTGTCTTGCTCATTTAGGTATAATTCGTAGGTAAAGTCACGTAGAAAGGCTGTTTCTAGTCTTAGCAAATAGCCTGTGGTGGGGCTGGTTGGTGACAATGACCAGACGACTTCATTAGATGCGGACATACATCAGGCAACTGTCCGCGTAACGATCGGCGAGAAATATGTGACTTGCTGGAAGGATTTCCTATAATTTCCAGCACTTCCCAATGTCGCGTACTGGGATAAATCATTACCACAATTGCTTGTACCGAGTTGAGCATTTGTATACAACACTTACGACATTGTAGTAAACGTGCCCTGGCTGAGGGTCTTAGACTTGGAATCTCCATTGGCTACTCGTTGGGCTACTCTTGGGCAAATAAATCAAAGGCAGTGTCAAGTGCTGAGTGCACACTAGCTCGGTCGTAAAATGAATTCGGTCAATTCGACGAATGTTTGTTAATTATGGTTTTGCGTAACATTCGCATTTGCTATCTCGGCCAGAACAAGATCTCAAGTCAGAAACAGAGTCAGAAAACTGCAGACTTAACCCGCGAGCCACTCATGAGTAATTTGTATTTGAAATCGTTAAAGTGTCGAACGGAATAAAGTGGAAAAATGTGCTAACCACTGAGATATTCTCGTATGCAACGGCACGACCGCGTTAACAATTCGCATGTATCTTTCTACTGGCCCGGGGCCCGACCGCATTCCCAGAGCCCCATCTCCTTAAAACGGCACGTCCGGCCAACAGGGCCCCAACAATCAAATACAATTTGCAACAATTTAAAGATATTTGCTCTGCTAGCGGGCCATTGAAGCCAAACGCCAGCTCCGATAGCCGATAGTCGAGATGTGCGGACAGGGGGACCGACAATCGCACGATATTGCTTAGATGCAGAGACTCAAATTGTTGGGCAATTTGATGGGCTCGTAAACCGTCTGTTCGGCGCTTCTCCGTACACGACCACAAACATGAATTACGAGCCATCGCCATCTTCATCTCCATCGCCATCGCCGGCGTCCAATAAGGGCGACCATTTGGAGAAATGCTGAGGCGGGAAGTCTTGCCTGGCGCTTGTTTGGGGCATCCAATTCGCGTGGATCAAGACCCTTAATGAAAATCGATCGAGTTCAGATTTCCTAGATTTTCCATGGCCAGAACTGGAGTTTGCTTACAATTTGAGAACTCGAAAGATTTAAAAGAATGAAATATCTAGACCGCTTGCCATATCAATGCATTTCAAAATTAATCTAAACCGATAAATACAAAAAGAAAATGTACAAATCCCAAGCAAAAGACAAGGAATTTATTACATTTGAAATTTTAAATCTGTTGGTTGGAATTGATTAAATTAATAAAAGTACCGAAAATGAGTATAGAATCAGAACTGAATGTTCAGCTGATGCATTGAAAGGGTCCATCGGTATATTCTTATATATTTGAAACCTGCGAAAAAGATTGTTTATGTCTCCAAATAAGAAAGAGGTTTGAATGTATTCAAACTTGCCGTATTCTGAGTTTTGAACCATTGTCATCCTTATGATTCACTTCCTCATTATTAAAACAGCATTTAGACTTTATGCAAAGAGAAGAAGGTTGATTGTACATAATCCAAACCTACTCTTATAAATGCTGATTTATGCCTAAATAAAAATGCTTATATATATTCGCTTTATATTTGAGCCTCATTCATTCTCAAGTGTCGGAATTCAAAGAGCTTTACTTCAAATATATCGACAACACACACTGACTGATTCTTCAGGTGAATTAGATTATTTTTCACACTTATTAGGCTAGTGAAACGAATGACAATTAGTTAGTTAGACATCAGAGTTTCAGTTTAAAGAGTAAGTCACTCAGTAGTGTAGTAGAATTAAATTTAGGGCCCTATACTTTGACATTTTAGCTACAACTCTACTCTACTCAACTCAACTCTACTCTGCAACAACTTAGATCAATTTCCAATGCATATTGGAAAGTGAATAAATTAGCGTGGAGTAAAAAGCTAATTACCCAATGAACTGCCTATTGGTTGAAATTGTTGCCTCAATTCAATTTGTATGCTGACAAATTATAGGCCGCAATTCGGTATAATGAAGTCAATTTGATTGAACTAAGTGCGCATTAATAATCAGATAACAGGGCTAGTGTTCGTTCGACTGTCCGGCGGGACACTTTGAATTGAATTAACATACAATTATGCAATGGGAGAACAAGCAAGATGAGCACTTGCTGTAGAATGAGCCGCCCAAATGTGCAGTCAGGGAAACGCCAGATTCACACGAATGCCAAAACAAGACCGCATTCATATACAATATACGTACGTGCATAACTAGAGTAGAGTCGGGGGTCCAATAAACCGGATCAACCACTTTGAATGTGGCGGCATGGCGGTCACAATGGCAGCAGCAATGAGCAGAGAGACAAGAAATGGCAGTGATAACAAACGCAGAAAACCGCATAGACAAGATTTGAAACGCGAGAGGGAGAGAGAGTTGCTGACCGCCATGATTCTGGTTCATCCCCTTTTCCATCTGCACTCATTCTCTCATTTTTCCCACATTCCCCCATTGCCTGGACGAGGCAGGCAAGGCCGATTCGGTGTTTTTTCTTTCTCCTTCTTGGTATCTGTCAGCATGGCGTGAAACCCGTTTCGAGCCATTGACTCATCGTGCAGCCATTGCCAAGTCTTTCGGATGGCATTCAACCTTAATGCGTTGTTTTTGGTTATTTATGACGTTTTCTGGCATGGGATCGGAGCCATGCTTGGGTCATCATCATCCGATTATCGATTCGGATTGACCGAATTATTGTTTGTTTGAGGCAGAAATAAATCGAATTGAATTTTGTTCAACTTTGGGAAAGTGAATTCCAGCACAAAGATTTAAAGGAGTTCGGAAAGGAACAGAGACGGCGAGAGAGACAACGCATAAATTGTGAGAAGATTAAACTCAGATTAGTTTATGGCTGTTAGCCAGTTCTATAATGGAAAACGTGTGTTTCTAAAACAAACACCAAATAATGTATTGTACAAATTTTAGATAATTCATTGAAGCAATGCCGGCGATTATATAACTCTTCATGGGGGTAATGGTTATTTATTTGTCTATACTGTAAGAATTCGGTTTCTCATTAAAGATTGCCAAAAGCTAGACCATAAGAAACTTCAGTATATATAACGATAATTATGCTATAGAATGGCAAATAAAATTGGCAATGAAAGGGTTCAGTCTAAAGGTCTGAGAACCTTCATTCTCTTATTTGGGGTATGGGTCTGGCGAATTTACGTGACACTGACACTTGCTATCTGGAGCCATAAACTCGCTGGCCTTATCATCGCTGATGGCCATTAAAAAAGAGTTTTAGTAGCGGAATAGACGTTTCGGCCTCCCCGATCATTCTAAAGTGAACGCACGCCAATTATGCGCACAGTCGGACATTCATGTCGGTCCCCGCCTCCGTTTCAAGCCGTCCAAAAGGTGGCATTCGCGGGCATTGGACGGCTGGCCAGCCGGAACAGCGACAAGGCGATATTTACGAGTTCCTCGAAGGCGAATGTGCTCGGTCGGTGCACCAATGCACGGCACCCTCCACTACTGTTGTGCGTAATTATGCGGGGGATTAACCTAACGAAAATAAATTGCTCTGGCCACAGTGCCGCAGTGGTCATAATGCGAATAATTTAATGTTTCTCTTTATGGCCATTGCCCGACAGCATTTGCGACTCTTCGGGGCAATTCGTGCAATGGAAGTGTAAATATTTATTTGAGTTCATTGCAAATAAGCGTATCTGTTCAATAACTCTTCTTAAACCACTTACTACAAAATAATCAAAGAACTACTTACTTACCCACTTTTGGGGAAAAGACTTGCAGATAAAATCTGTAAATTTCAATTTCAAAAAATGGCTCTAGTGACTTATGCAGAACTTATCTCTGTTGAAAAACATATTAATGATTTCATTCAAAAAGTTGATCGAGACAAGACCTTTAAAATATTAAATCATAATAACGTAACGAGGCTATAATACTTATAAATTGGAGGGTATTATTGACTTATTGCATAACGTTATACTACTTCTTAGCTTGAAAAACGTTTAGACATATAAATACTTGGTAATGGTCTTGTCTTTCTGGTTTTTCTACATCCATAAATCACAATCAACGAGTTAAGAAACAAAACCAAAAAATATGTCTTAAATTGCTACGCCTTTCATTTTCCAAACAAAAGCAAAAAAGAGACAACTTTTCACAATAGAAAAGGCAAAGCATTTCCAGGTGGACTCGTCGAAATGTGTCTTGTATATACAAATACAAATAGATGGACTTTTTCACATTTCGTGACTATGTTTCCAGTTTGTGTGCGTTGACAGTTTTCACACCATGCCATCTTCCATTGAAGGGTTAAACTGTCCAATTGCAGAAAAGGGTCGTAAAATGCAGGATTTTCGTTTTCTGAAATGGTATGGAAACCCCTTTAGAGTAACAATAAAATGGCAAACAAAAGTCGCGGTATGTCGCTGCAGGACGAACTGGTCGATGTCGCGTCCAATACCTCACCCCTTAGCCACCAAAAAATATTGCCATCAAGTCGACGAGGCAAAAAATATGGAAGCAGCTAAAGGGAACAACATCGACAAAATGTCACACCATGTTGTCGCGTTTTACGACCGCCGCTCATCTTTTGTTTGGCCATTTTATGGCCAGTTCAGGCGGCTCACTCCTGTGCCTTATTCTGGGCCTGAGCCCAAAGGTCCTTGTGCTCACTCACAGTCACAGTTTTAACTGCTTCACTTTCGTTGACAACGGCTGAACATAGTCGAAATGGTCCCCTGAACATTTCATTTTTTACAGAGCCAAATTTGCAGTTTTTTAACTCACAAGAAGAGTTCACCTTGGAGGAAAACGAAAAACATTAACTTGTTTGTATCTTAATGAATACCCCATCTTCAAGGACACATTATAGTCGCAGTCGAAGAAAGGATATTCCATAGAATCATAGTGACATTAAGAAAAGGAAAGGCTAACAGGTAAAATATCCGTTCAGCTGTCGTAAAAAAAGCATTTCATAATGCTGCTTAATTGCGTAACTCAAGGACATAATGGACCTGCTGATGATGGTGAAATGCTTTCCCATTTGAACGTAACCCTTAATGGATTATCGAGCCACGTCCTTGAGGAAATTCGTTTCGTTCTGCGAATTTTCTGCTTGCATTTTGCACTGACATGAAAAGTTACAAAGATTTCCAGTTAGTTTCAGATGTAGAAATGTTAAGAAATGAACTAGCTTGGCGTTGGCTCGATCCACATTTTTATCTAGATACATTTTAAACTCCCTAGAGTGAAATCAAATCTACCAGATTTGTGAAGACTCAACCGGTTTCTAACTGAACCCAAACAGAAAATTGTTCCTAAAGCATGTATCTATGACTATGGAATTAGAAGTGTTCTTCAAGTTATATGGAAGAGTATTTCCCTAATGGATGAATTTTTGAATCCTGTATGTTTGATTAATACCCCCCGTGAATGCAAAACGTATATAGAGTAAATATTAGGATCATTTGAATTAATTTCTACTGGTGTCACTTTTATGGGCCATGTCTAAGAATGGAGTAGATGTCAGCTTTTGCTTATTTAATACCTTCGTCTTTCTCTCTCTCTCTCTCTCTCTCTCTCGCTATCTCCATCGATCTCTCCGTTGTTGGCGTCTTTATATGCCAATTCATTCATAATTCATTTTGTATACCGCATAAAATGTTTTTACTATCAATAAAAATACAATTAAATTAACATTAAACTTATTTTTGCCCGTGTGTGACGACTCGATACACAGTCTTGATTGTG
Organism: Drosophila paulistorum; assembly: GCA_018152135.1. Classification (NCBI taxonomy): domain Eukaryota; kingdom Metazoa; phylum Arthropoda; class Insecta; order Diptera; family Drosophilidae; genus Drosophila; species Drosophila paulistorum. The sequence goes on along the minus strand of JAECXG010000805.1, from coordinate 7,767,547 downwards.
CCTTCTCCTCGTTCGCCCTGCCCAAGATCAAGATCCAAGAGCTACATTATTATTTAAAGATATTCCACCATTCACTCCGTTATGTGATAAAAAATTCTCTGGCCAAGTTGTTTTGATTTTGAGACGTCTTCTATGTTATTTATATAAAGAAATTCCCAGTGATCTGCGTGGGCGCATCTCTATTCTCTATTTTGCCATTTTCCATCTATTTTTGTTCCCCTAAGGCGAAAATTTAATTATTTGTCGCTTTTGGTTTTTGCATTTCTATTAATTTAAATCGTAAATGTGTCAACTCTTGACAAATTTATTTACAACAAACCGAAATGTGGTAAACAAATAAATGAATGGCTTATGTAAAATGCCTTCAAATCATTCGCCCAATTGCGGACTTAGTTTTTGAACCATTTTAAGTACCAACATATTTTTTTTTTGGCACTTGTCCGGATTATGCCGAATGTGTTTTTTAAATTAGTACGATTGCTAAATTTATAAATTTAGAATGAAGTAAAAGTTGATACATTTATAATATTTGAAATTCTTAAATATATGTACCTATATTTCAAAAATTTAGTGGAATTTCAGTAAATTAAATTAACCTGTAGAACGGAAATTAAAGATTTAATTCTTTAATAATAGAAACTATTTTCGAATTCATTTTCAATTATAAAACAATCGAGAACAACATCTGCAGCTCATTAAACAGAACACTCCACAATATTCTTTTACTGCATTGTGGGTAAAGTGAAATGAAATGAATTGTTGGCTTCGAGGCTCTGGGATTGGCTGATTGGGGCATGCGCCAAGTATATATACATACATATAGACGTATACGTAAGTACATACCTTCGCTCCACTTTGCCCAGTTGCTCATTACACTCGACTGAATAATTATTTCAATAAACAACAATCGACATCTCGAACTTGGCTCGGGCTTGGCATTATGAACTGTTTTTGAACGGCGCGCACATAATACCATATTTCAAATTTCAATTAAGTCCAAGTGCTGAGAGAGCAGACTTCCCAGCCACAACCCCACACACACACAACACCACAATTTCTATCCACCAATTGCATCCTTATGAAACATATTCGATACTCTCAGGCCCCCCTCATATGGCCGTAAGCATTTGTGGACTGTTGATCTCTTACATTTCGTATTTGACTTTTGACTTTTTTCGAAATATAAACATTTCGTTTTATTGCTTTCAATCGATTTTTTTTTTTTTGTGTTCCTATATGTGCCTATATGTAAGAATTTTATGTATGTGTTTGTGCAATTGTATGTATCTGGGTATGTGTTCACCTAAAAGGGACTCAAGTGTAAGTATATAGAAAAAGTCCGAGAGTAGCCCACAAAAGATTTGGAATGCTTTGGAGTAAAGGCCACTTCGCTCTATGTATTGGCAAATCTCTCTCGCTTAAGTGTCAAGTGTCCTATTCCTATTCCCATTCCCATTCCCAATTTTTTATTCCTATGGCGATCCAACAAATTAGATTTTAATTAAAAACAAGTTTCTGCTTTGCATTTCAAAATAGCGTGTCGAACAGAGCAACTAAGACCTCTGTTTTAGTGCGGCTGATTGTGAGATTGAGAGTCTTGGCCCCATCGAATATTCATTTAATAAACTATAAAAATGTTTTTAAAGTGTCACACTTAAAATTTCGTCTGTCAAATAAATTTTCATGCCCGAAAACAAAATCCAGCGATTCAAATCTGAGTATAGGCCAACCACTTTGACTACCTTCACAAATGAGAGACTCCAACTGGAAAATCCGATGGAATCAAGAAACCAAACTGAAACTAAATCTGTATCTGAGAAGAGACTCAGGCTAAGTGGTTTGGCCTGTGTGCATATCTTGTATCTCCACATTGGTACCTACTGATAGCAACAGAGACACTCTTGGAGCTCCAAGAAATGAGATCCAAGTCGAGAGTGGAGGCAAAAACATTTTGAAAACTTTTTTTTTTGTTTTGTTTTTTTTTTTGTTTTGGGCCCTTTGGCGAACAGAAAACAAAGAAAACCTTGTTCAAATTTACATTTACAAAAAGAGTTTGTTGAAGCGAGGAGAGCATGAAGAGATTGGGGCGACATTTGGGGGATGTGGGAGCCATCTTTTTGGGGGTTGTTGTTGTTGTTGATGTTGAAAGTGGGGTAATCTGTGGAACGAAGGGCAAACTTTATGTTGACTTAGGCGAATGCCACTTGAAGCGGCCACAAGCTAAATACTCAAACAGCATTTTGCATATTCCATAGTATCATCGATTTTTCGACTACAAAATGTGTGCGCATAATGAGTTTGCGAGAGAGATAGAAAGATAGAGCAAGAAAGAGAGAGAGAGAGAGAGAGAGAGAGAAAGCAAGAGATACATTTGACAGTGGATTTTCTGGGTGTGTCTGGGAGGAAATGTGTCGCCAAAGAGGATAATTTATTATCGATTTCATATCGTATTCATGCGCCTTCAATGTCCCTGGCAATGTTAGTCGCTATTTTTTCTAGCGAATCTAAGCCCTTGTGGCATAAATCTCATTTATTTATGTCGGATGCGTGCGAAATGCTAACAAACTAACTCGATGCCTCCGCTATAACCTCTTCCCCTCCTCCACACACACATACACACATAATGAACTCTCACTTGGACTGTCACGCAAGTGAATGTTCTGCATATCAAACGCGAAACTCGAAACATCAAATGTGAATTGAGAATGCGAATGCGAAAGCAAATGCATGTCCATGTCTTCACTTTAAAGTCTCTAACTCCTGGCTCTAGCGCAGCACCAGACATAGCCACACCCCCCAGTCCACAAAAGGCGGAATGTTGTCGTTGTGTGTTGTCGCTTTGTGACATCTTTCGATTTATTTAATTGCCAATTTCTGTCGCACTTCAACTAACGTTTTTCTGTTAGCCAAGTATCGCGTTTTTCCCACAATTTATGTGACTTTTTGCGACTTGCCCTAACATTCCTCGCTCCAGCGTTAAAGTCGAAGTCGATGTCAATGCCGGAGGAGTCCAAAGCCATACAGAGAGTCCAAAATTATGCAAATGGCTGGCGTATTGATATTGTTATGTTAGTGTTATGGAAATGCTCTTAATGGCCACTTGACGCTTGTTTGTCCCAATGTACCCAGTAATTAGCACGAATTATTCCATTGCGATATTTGTCTTTTGAACCAAAGTGTACACAAAATCTGTCCAAAATGGAAAAACTGTCAAAGAACTATTAAAGATGAATTCGTAATTAATTTAACTACAATTAATGAAAAGAATGTACAATCGTTGCAGTTGCAGAGTTTATATGATAAATTTTATAAATTTATATAGATCCCTATTTATTTATGATTGAAAAATGGCTTTTAAAAAATTAGTTTTTATCTTTTAGAACGCAGAAAATGTTAAAATTCATTGTATAGAAATATAAGTTTTAATAGCAAAAGGATAAGAACATAAGTGTGAAAAGTTAATAAGAAGCTCGGAATAGAGAGACTAAGTCCTAAGTCCATTAAACTACCAGACAATTAGTTCATTAAAACTATTAAGTTTAATTTTAGACAATTTTGAACAAACTTATATTTTAATAATCAAATAACTACGAGGATTGATTCATCTTAACAGCAGTTTACTTCGATTTAAAATTAAGAGAAAAATACAAATGTAAACTTTGATGTGTAAATGAGTACTTGGAATCGAATATATAATTATCTATTGATGCTTAAAAGTCATTGTGCTGGTTATTTATTATTTAGTGAATTGTGTAAGTTGATGGGGGCGTTTAAAGGAGGTCTGGCCAAATTATTATTGGCTAAGCACAAAGTACTGTAATAACAACTCTACTTCACACCTGTTAATAGCAACTACTTTGTTTTCAAGATACACCCGACAGGATGTCTTATATGTACAGATATTTATGTAGATGCATTTGATATGTTTGGTAGGGCATTTAAAATGTTATTTCAATTTTTGGCTGTCATTTCGTATTTATTGAGCTCAATTATTTGGAATGCGGGTGAAAATGTCATTGATTATGTATAATTAAATGATTATTAATGTTTTGTTCTTGCTTTTCGCTGCTGCGAGCAAAGCATTATGGTAGACGGAGACTAAACCAGGGTCTGACAATGGGATGAGATAAAGCCGGCTAGATTGCCACTGCCTTCGCTTCTGTTGTTGATCGGTAAATGATGTCATAAAATTATTGAAATCTGTCTTTAATTGACAATAAAGTTCATTACGGATTAACAATAAAAGGCAGCCATTGCAAAAAAACGACAGAAACCAATTAAAAAAGAATTCCCATCTTTAATGGAATATAAACTAAATCAACATGGAAGCTTAATAGTTCATGGAATTATCAAATTTCATTGGAATTCAAACTGTGAATTTATGGGTTCAATACTTCTCTGGGATTAGTGAGATTAAAATCGTTTTCACGTTATTTAACTTAAGTGTTATTCAATTGTTAATGTTTGTTTTAATTTGTGAATTTTTGACAATTTCTTCAAAGTGAATCACCCTAATGTAATGTGACAAAAAAAGTATGGATGGTGTTGTTTCCCTTGTTCCCTAATAAAAATGCCTGATTATGAGCATTTAATGCAATACAATATATTAATTACTTTGTATTCGCATACTGTCATATCGTGGCCTTCCCCACTGTATCTCTCTGCCCTGTTCCATCCAATGAGCAGATTAAAAACTGGAATAACGTCTTTGTCAGCAGCACCGCTCTCCTCTTTGTGGCTCCTTCGATGGCGATGATCGCTGCAGAACAGCGGATTTGCAATCAGATCTTTGGCAATGGCTCTCCAACTGTTCCACCAATGATCGTGCCTGTACCTTGGATCGCTTGGGGAGTAAGAGCTGCAAGGTAGGTTGGTCAGTAGACAGACTAGGGACGGGAGGCGGTTTGGGGAGTAGAAGCACATACGTTTGTTAATTTATGAGCGGCTAATGACAATAATGAATATATTTTATTGCTGCCATCCATAATGCGGCAAGACAATCCAAACGCAATGCATAACTTCACAATTTCAGAGCGGGTTGAATAATCCATATTTGATGAATCCGATCGCAAATATGACTTAAGCCAAAGCGAATCATTATCAAACAAAAAAACTCAAGTTCACGACTTATACGGAATATTCTTAAAGAATTCTCTTTTAATGTCGCAATATCCACAATGCAAAAACAGTTTTCTTCATTTCAGCAAGTGAAATGCAAAACCGACGGCCTTTACTCTATGCCCCTGTCTCTTTCCTGAGAAACCCCCCCCTGGTAATACCGTCCTGTATATGCCAGAACGATGCCATCACCCACCGTTGCGGTTTATGGCCATGTTAATGGGTTTTAAAAAACGATTAGGCCAGAAAATGTTTATGGGTTTTGTACGAAAGCGCCAAAAAATTTGTTGTTGTTGGAATTATTCCGAGCCGGCCCAATCCGGTGTCACATACTCGTAAAATAATGATCGATTCATGCAGAAAACCCGACGGTTGGGATTAAATCATTATGCAATTATGTTTTATGCCAAACTTTTTTCCATTTTGCGCTACGCAAAGGGGATTTTACGACTCTCGACGACTTGGCGCGACCATCAGCCGGATTTATTTAAAATGCGGTATGATTTATGCATTTTTGATTTAATCTCAAGCTTTGCTCGCCAAGATGCTCGAATCAAATTCATATTAATGTTAATGCCAATAAAAAACATGTATAAAAAATTATAAGTATTTAAATATATGAATGTATGCATATGTATTTGTATACTAACCCTTTTATTTTGCGTGTTGAATTGTATTTTTATACCCTTGCAGAGGGTATTATAAAATTGATCAGATGTTTGTAACGCACAGAAGGAGACGTTTCCGACCCCATAAAGTATATATATTCTTGATCAGCTTGAGAAGCTGAGTCGATATAGCCATGTCCGTCTGTCCGTCTGTCCGTCTGTCCGTCCGTCTGTGCGTATGCGTTTTACTCAGCCATCTTAAGAGATATCGGGTTGAAATTTTTTTTGGAGACTCTTTATTACCTGTGTGAGATAAAGTATGAAAATCATCGGGATCGGACTACTATATCATATATTGTTTAATAATCATTAAATGTGTTTTGAATTCAGTAGTTTGAAGTATGCGTTTTACTCAGCCATCTTAAGAGATATCGGGTTGAAATTTTTTTTGGAGACTCTTTATTACCTGTGTGAGATAAAGTATGAAAATCATCGGGATCGGACTACTATATCATATATTGTTAAATAATCATTAAATGTGTTTTGAAAATGCGTTTTACTCAGCCATCTTAAGAGATATCGGGTTGAAATTTTTTTTGGAGACTCTTTATTACCTGTGTGAGATAAAGTATGAAAATCATCGGGATCGGACTACTATATCATATATTGTTAAATAATCATTAAATGTGTTTTGAATTCAGTAGTTTGAAAAATATTTGAGCATATTCATAATACGACAACTAATGCTGTTGATGTATGAAATTTCACTTTTCTTATCGAATTAAATATAATAAAGAACTGCAAGGGTATATAAACTTCGGCAAGGCCGAAGTTAACTTCCATAGCTCGTTTATAGTTTAAATCCACAAATGTTATAAAAAAATACACACACACACAAACACAAATATGGCACAGCACAGAACATAACTGGAATGAGAAGAGAGAATGAATTTTAATTATTTTTGTGAAAAAATAGTATAATTTAAAGTTATTCTTAAAGTTATTAATAGAGCACATCTGAGATGCCAGATTCTTGGAAAATTAAGGTTAGGAATTTAGTTTTTACATAATAGAGTCAATTTGGATTACAAGTGCTCATTTCACGAAATTTTCAGCCTTATTAATCCTTTCAGACAAAACCTTAGATTAAAAATAGGTCAAAAGCTTATTTTTAAATTTTATATGGAGTTTTTCAAAATTAAATCTTCAACATCACTTCAAGTTCTTTATTTGAATAGTAGACCTTTCAATCTCTTAATTTTCTTACAAAAATTTTAATATGATTATTTTAAAAACATCAAATTACTATTTCTTAAAACATGTATCAATTCAATTTGTTTGTTTCTTTTAGATATATTGCCAAGAATATTTCTGAAGGGTTTATATATTTTTGAATCGAATTTGAATCGAAACAAAATATAAGCAAACACCGAAAATCAATTATTTTCCTTTGCCAAGTATTTAAAAATGACTTTCAAAGGGTTTCTTAGCCCAATAAATAAAACAAAATCTAAATTTAATTACAACTCTTTTTGTTATAAACTAACCTCTAACAGAGGTAATTTTTTCACAAAATTTTCCAAAATCTTTGACGTAATTGCATAAGTTTTACCTTCCTTCCCTTCTTGTGCCAAAACCCACTAATTGAACCCAGCCAGATGCGGATGCAAAAGTCATTTACCAGATTGTCAGGTGTTTCAAACGACAATTTGGCATTTTTAGTGTATGGATTTTTTAATAATAAAACCAAATCGAGTTTGAAAAATCAATTTTCAGTGCTCAAGGCGTGGCGGCGGTAAAATGCGCTGCCAACAATAACAACCAAAAAAAAATATGAAGGCAAGAAAAAAACTTAAAAAATTTTTCCCTCAAAAAATCTCAGCACTTTGCTCTCGTGGCTTTTCACTCAAAAGTATTTTTGCTCAAGTTCCCAGCACCATTTGCGATTCTCCCTTGGGTGGCATTTCTCTAGAGAGACGCCAAAATTCCTGTACACATCAGACTCATCATCCATGCCGAAAGTCTCCAACGCTGACCAGCTGCAGTTGCGGTCGCAGTCAGCGCGTGCGAGAGCGTTGACGCCGAAGTTGGCGTTAACGTCGGCATCGGCTTTTTCGTTGTGTGCTGTATATCGCTCTCGCTCCCACCAAAATGGCCGCTCAGACTCGCTCTCTTTTTAACGAACAGAGTGCAGCATATGGCCGTCTCTTGTAGTTGCTACAAGTCAAGCCACACGCAATCCGCTCAGTCCCCACAAACCGTTGGCGCAACAGGGTGCACTATATGTCTGCACGATATATATATTTTTTTGGGGGCCTGCCACGCCCACACGCCCATATCCCATTTTGGGGCTGGCTGGCTGGGTGCCCCCAAGCCGGGCGTCGTTGGTAGACAGCTGGTACGCCAGTCGGGCGGTTGTGGTCCGTGTCCGCTCGCACCGCTTATCGCCCGCGTTGCCGTCGCGGTTCTTAACATTCCTGCTCTGCTCCATGTTGATGCTGTTGTTGTTGTTGTTGTTGTTGTTGTTGTTGCTGTTGCTGTTGTATCTGTTATCAATTCTCCAGTGTGCTGGGAGCACTTGGCACTTAACTGAGCGCTTGGCAGTTTCCAGTTGATTGGCTGCAGTTCTTGAGATTTGCTTCGATATCGTGAAAAGAAATTTGCATCCAGACACTAGATGCAGCATATAGACACTGCTATACCAGTAGTGGCAGTGACAGTGGCAGGGAGGATGCAAGGACACATTTATATGCATAACTGGGAAAAGCAGCTGCTGTCTCCATTCATCCGTATCCTTAGACTTATCCCTATCCCCATGATGTAAAATCCTTCAGCCAGTTGTTGTCCGTGTGGTGCAAATTGCTTGCGCTTCTCGATGCGAAAAGTGAAAATGCAGTTTCGCATAATTTGACACTACCAAGGCTTGCTTGATTCGGTCTCTGTTCCTAATGGTCCTTTTGATCCTAGTCCCATTTTGTCCGAGTGCCCGGCATCGTTGCTGTCATCGTAATCACAGTTATACTAGATGAGCAATGGCAATACTTTTCCCTTATTCCAAGTTACTTTTTAGATTGTATGTGTATGTGTGTGTGCATCATTCCATCCCCTGTTCACTTAAATGGTTGTCCTTCGTTTGAATTGCACTTTTTATGGCACTGCAATTAGGGGTGAGCAAACACACACGCACACATAGACGTAGATGATGCACACGCACACATATGCATTGGACGATGATCTTTTAACTCGTAAGGGTGCAAAATTTTGCTATTTTGCTAAGGGTTGATAATTATCTCAACAGCCAGGTGAAACTTGAGGCAGAACTTAATAAAGAGCGAGAGAGAATGAATTTGATGTTCAGATAATACCAATACCAATGCATAATGATTATCTTTGAATAGCAAACTATCAATTACAAATTACTGAGTTGGTATTCAATTCACAAATATTTATTAAATATTTGTTTTGCTCTCCTCTTAGCATCAATTTAAATACTTAATACCACAAGGTACAACGAACTTTGTCGTTTGTTCTAAAAATAAACGACACTAGTTTTTAAATATAATCAGAACTAATCAGATGATGGGAACAAGCTGTTAACAATAGAATGCCCCAGCGTGGGCATAAGGGGGTATGGGGAAATGACTTGCATTTCTAGTGTTCTTTACAAATTCTTATCTCAATACATTTATACCAAAAAGTTCTCTAAAGAGGTTTTCCCCATTTCCGATCTTTCAGTTTTGTATACAAGTATAACAGAAAACCATGCCTTCGATGCGCCTTTCTGTCTGCCTCTGATGTTTTCCAAGATTCTTTGCTTTGAGTCGTATAAATATTAAGTATTCAAATATAAACTACTAATTGACAACATTTTCGGACCACATTTTAGTATCGAATTAAAATTTTATTTAATTTTAATTTTATAGTAATCTATTAATAGGCGAAAAACTAGTTTAGAAAAACAAAATTTAGTCTTAGATGAGAGCAAGGCAAATATTTTACTCAAAATACATTTCTATAGGATTAAGTTAGTTCTTTAATTTTAATTGCCTTAAGAATCGGCACATTCTGTTTCACATCGCAATAAATAACTTCATGTAAGTCAACTATTTTGCAAAAATTTTAATAAAAGTAGAATTGGAAATTTATTATCAACAAACGATTTATCAAATGAAAAAACCTACAACAATAAAATGTCCACTGTGGGTAATATTTGCCAAGTAGGGATGGGCAGGGATCCAATCCAACCCACCCCCACCCTCAACCACGGGCAACCATTACAAAATACGAAATTGGAATGTGTGGTGGAAAGAAGGAGAGTGGGGAAGGGGAGGGGAGGGACAACTGAATGGTAAGAAGGTAGATTGGAACGCTGGTTCTGGTCGTGGTCCATTGTCGTTGTACATATTTACGCATTGTGCAGAAAAGTCGTAAACATTTTTGCTGTCTACGTACGAAATGAATGGCAAACTGGATTTCATAGAGAGAAATACAAGTAGAAAGAAGAAAATAGAATAAAAATGCCAGCAAACAATTTTTGTAAATTTTACGAGCGCAAATATAATTCAAATGGTCATTAATTGCAATAACAACAAAGGCAATAGGCAACTAGAATTGTCGACGGCAAAACAAGAGAAACCAAACTCAAAATGGGTCGTAGACAGAGCTGAAAGTGCCTCATAAATGAATTGAAGACTCAGCCACGATGATGGTTAGCGAGCCGGGAGGCGGGTTAAGGGCGAGGTTATGTATTTAGTTGAGTTGAGGTCGGAAAAAGCTTTTTCGAACTGTCATAGTCGTCTGTGTCTGTGCAGCGGAAAAAGCACAAAAACAAAATTCAATGCAAAGACAAAATACAAAACCCAAAACACAAAATAACACAATGTAGAAAGAAAACACGTGGTTGGGATATTTCTCTGAGAGAGTCGAGGGAAATTTTAGAATTTCGAATTTTTAGCAAATGCAAAAGTATCTGCAAGTCTACTACGTTTGATGGGGCATTTTGGATAAACCTTCATTCCGTTTTTTTTTTTTTTGGGGTAAGAAACGTAAGTTGCTAGGTAGTTGAAGAAGGGAAGTTTTTGTTTTTGCCACTGCTGCGCGCATGAACCGCAAAAGGCAGAACAATCAGAAAGACACGAACACACACACACACACACACACATGGGCAGAGCTCACATAGATACACCCTGTACATGCGCTCACACAGATACTCCCATGGTTGCCGGTTATAGCGATATCTGTGCGTATCTCACAGATACTATCAGACGGCAGTTGCTGCCGAGACCGAGCGTCGCAGTCTGCGTCATTGGTTTTCGCTGCCGGCCGAGACTACCAGAGACCAGAGACCAAGCGGCGCACACGAAATCATCGGGCGACGGCTTCAAATGAACGCAAAACGTTGAAAAGCAAACATCCGCCAAAAAAAATAAACGCCCAACATAAAAAAGAAATGCGCCAACCTAAAAATAACATTGTGAACTCTAACTGTGACTCTCTAATTGTAAGTTTCCATTTAAATTGAGTGCCCAAAATTTCAAGTGCTATGTTAAATTGTGTTAAATTTATTTGTTTACTTTGGCTTATTATCTGCGATTATTGGTTTCCTTAATCTCCAGGGAAAAGCTTTGTCAATGAGTTTCATATCAATGTTTGAGTTAATCGCTTTAAAGGCGCAGCAAGAAACTGGTTTATGTGCATGTGTGCGTGTGTGGTTCAGGTGTGTGTGTATGTGTGTTTTGTATCTGAATTGCATTTGTAAACCAGTTTCAAGTCGAGCCCACAATCCCAGTCAATTTAGGGGCAGGGAGGAACAGTGGAGCTTGGCTAAGCAGCAACAGAAAATAATTTGTTATTATTTTCATTTATATTTCTCTTTTCTCTTTACAGATGACAGAAGGTGCTCCTGCTGGCAGCCCCCTCCCTCCAGCCGTAACTAAACGATGCCATTAACACCCAATAACAAATTTGTACTCGTATTTACATAGTTCGTCAGGCGACTGTCGCATGTCAAGGTCTTATTATTCAAAATGGAGCACAACTTTCAGATGTCTCGAGCAGCAAAAGCCCAGAAAAAATTATGCGAGTGTGTCTGTGTGTGTGTGCCATTGACATTGACTTATGACCATGATTGAGGGAGTTCGGGGGGAGAGAGAGTGGGCGAAAACAGAGGGGTGCGTCGTTGCCCGAATTCGAGGTCGACACTTTGACAAACAATTTTTGTGCTTTTCCCTCTTGCTTTTCTCAGTCGTTTCGTTGTTTTGTTGCTTGCCACGCACTTTTATGGTTTGTTTTGCTTTGCTCCACCAATTCGCTGTAACGACGTCGACGTCACAAAACTTACACACACACACACAGCCATAATGCACACACAAACACACTTATGGAGAGCCCCAAAATGCCTACGCGTATGCTAGAGTGAGATAGTCACAACGAAACGAGAGCTAGCATAGAGAGAGAGAGAGTAAAAAGAGAGATGCGGGTAATAGCTGTCGTCTGGGATGATAAACGCTTCTGGCTTTTTGGCGGGCGTATGAATGAAACAATTCAATGACTGACTGACTGATAAACTGTCTGAGTGATGGCCATTATGGATACTCCAGGACTGGCGGGGAGAAGTTGAGAATGGCCCCAAGCCAGGGAAGCCGCTGACAATAAACACATTTTTGCTACGACAAAAGTCTGACATTGCAGACGTTGATGATGAAAATGATTTTCATTTGCTGCTCATTTGTCTCTCTCGTCCCTTCTATGGCTATGTCTATTTGCCGGCTTTTAGTCTCAATTTACATTTCGTGAGGCAGGTTTTTCGATGTGAAATTGATTTTGACAAGCTTTCTTGTAGATGGATGCGCCAATTGAAAAAATAAATCCACAATATGGTGAGTTAACAACTAAATTATATTTTAAGTTATCCTCAAGTAGTTTAAAATACTAATAATAACTAAAGTTATACAAGAGAAAGCAGTTAAACTAACTGAAAAGGAGTTTAAATTTACTTTTAAAATATTCCACAGAATTCTTAATTTATTCTTAGTTAAAGGTTTTCATTTCAATAATCTCAATTGATCTCAACAATTTCTATTCCTTAAGATTTCGAAACCCTTGCGCCTTTCTTTACATTTTTCTCACGACCAATGGGGCGTATGCGCAACAGATCTGCGCAGTATCTGTCTATTTGAGATCCCAGTTAGTAATCGGTCAAAATGCCACTTGGCCAACAGTTCGTTGACAATAGTAAATCAATCTTAGTTTTTAAAGACCAAGGCCTGGGACAAGTAATAGACTTTACGAGTTGCCGTTGAATTTTCACATGCGCATAAATCAATCAAATGGCAACATACTGACCCGGGCCGAATAATAAAATGCAGCAACATCGATATGGTTACGGACGACAGCCATAAAGTTGAGTTTTACGACTGCGAACGCATAATTACGCACTCTAGCACCTACACGGTCATACAGGGGGCGGATTTAGTGAGAACTCCCCTTGCGAAAGACAAACAACCCGACTGTGTTTTTTTGTTGTTGTTGTTGATTTTCCCTCCATCCTTCTATTCGCACAAATTCTATTCATGATATGACCAGATGCAGGCGTGAAACGTCTACAATTGCATATGTGAGATATGTACTTTAATATGGCAGTCCGATCTGACGACAATATGGCGAAGTCTGGTCCATTTTTTCTGCTCTTTGCAAATTTACAAATGACACTTTTGTGTTCTCTGACGTGATTTATGTTCATATGTTCATGCAGTACTCTTGGTGTTGGTGGTGGTTGTGGTTGTAGCGATGGCAGTGGTGGCTTCATAATGAAGCTGTAGGAATGCCGGGAAGAAAATTTACATTTATGACTTGTCTACCGCACAGCACATTAAATTTTACGCCACGCGCTTCACGGAGCACAAAAACAATGAATACTCACAAGAGGGAAGAGGAGGACGGTAAGGTGTGGGCAACTTGGACTTTATCAAATGGTTGAGCTTGACTTGATTCTTGTGTGGGCGCTGCTCACTTTCAAATTATCAAAAATTACCCAAACACAGACAGAGAGAGAGAGAGAGAGAGAGAGAGAGAGAGAGAGAGAGGCGGAGACAAAAACAACATCTCATTTGGTCATGGAAATTGCAACTGAAAGACAGACAACAGCCTGACTGCTACATCCAACATAAATTGCACACTAATTGTGTCCATTTCTCTGCTTTCGCTTTGTTCAAGACGACAACAGCTCAGTGTCGATTCTCCGTTCTTTGCTCTCAGTGTCGGAGCTCGAGATGGAGCCCAACCAGTCTGGGTCATTAGTCGTTTTAATAAAATAAAATAAACTAAAATACAGTGGCAAAACTCTCTCCATCTCCTGTGTGTTTCTTTCGTTCTGTACGCAAGTGTCGTGGCTATCCGTATTGCCCAACCGTATAGCATCTTCGCCCACGCCCCCACCCCCACCGCTGTTCCCAGCAAGCTTGCTCACTCACTGTCACTCTCGTAGTTTGGGTGTGAAATGTAATTTGAAAAGTTTGTGTAGTCATTTTGATGCCGGCGCGCACTCAGCAGCATATGCTACCCACCGCTTGGGTTTTCTTTTCTAATTTTGTTTGCAAGTCGTTGACGCAATATTGCCCAGCCCCACCTTCAGACTCAGAGCCAATGCCAGAGCTAGACCCTGCCTTAGCTCTGATTCCTGTTGCCAGTTGTCCTCCGGCTGTGACTGGAAAATTTCGTTAGAACCGCAAAAACACATTTGCCATGCATTGAACGTAAACGTTCTGAAATTTAAATTAGACTTGATATAGAATAGTTGGGAATGACAGAGAAAGAGGAGAGAAAGAGAAATGTAGTAGATAGCACGAGAGAAGGATGCAAAATATTCTTAGGTACTTTCCGAGAGTCCTGCCCTTAAATTACAATATTCAATTATTTTACTGGAACTGTTTAAATCAGTAAAATGTTCCAAAAAGTTTGTCGAATTGGCAAAACATTGTTTCATCTTGTTCTCAAGCGCCTGCAAAGTCAATCCGAGGTGAAAGAAATTTAAAAACTAAATTAAACTTGCATTTTTTCGTTTCGTTTTTCGTGGGACATAATCCCTAATGGGCCATAAAGATATATATGTATTCAAAAGGGAGACAGAAAGAAAGCGAAAATCTAAATGCAGGAAAATAATTGAGCAGCCAACGAGGGGGAAAGACAAGAAAACTCATTTGAAAACTACGCCCCAAAGACTCTGAACACTGAACAACGGAGGTAACAAGTGCAGACACTGATGGTTTGATGCCAAAAGAAATTGGCAGGAGACGGGAAACACAAGACAGACAGGCAAGCCGGAGCAGTTGCTTGGAAAACTTTACAATTGCGGCAAGGGTCTAAGTGGGTGTGGCTAAGGATGGGCTTGGTTTGCTCCCAAGCGTGGAAACAATCAACTGAAAGCGTTGATGGCCACGATAGCGTTGCGGTCCAGGTCCGTGGCAGGTACGCGACAAAGGGCAGGAGGAATGTGGTTTCGTTTTCATATGCGTCTGTTGCCAACAATAGCGCAATGGCGTCTGTAATTTCGAGCAATTGTTTCCTTTTCTTTAGAATGCCTTTGTCTGCCCGCCCCCAAAATGTCCATCCTTCCGTTCATTTTGGCATTGGCAAGCGAAGCGTGCAAATTTCATGCGTTGCTGCAGCCACAACGCCCACATCTACACACACATACACGCACACGCACACCCACAGGAATGCTTATGTGAAATATGTACATTGGAGTCTCAGGCGTTTAGCACCTTTTGGCCACAATGGGTGGGAACCGTTGGCAACGATTTGCCATAAAGTCACGTACCGTTTTGTATTGGACAATATACATACATATATATATTTTCATTTTTGGGAATCCAAGAGATTTTCATGCAGTTGGCGTCTCTCCATCCCTTAGGATATTTTAGTGACTGCTCCACACGGCTCGTTGCGCTTGCAAATTGTCGCACATTCTTAAAGGTGAGCTCTAAGGCAGACCAAACTATCCCCAGAACGGAAACCGAACACAAACTGAAATATAAACTGAAACCGAAACCCGCCCTTTGGGTGCTCGTTATGTCTACAAGTGTCTGTCCCTGCCTCTGTTTATCTGGCTGTGCGTGGCTTCTCCGGGGAGCATGGAGTTGGGGGGTACAACTGAAGGAACAATTTTGCATTGGAATTTGCTTTGCCAAATGCCGCCATTTAGGGTTGTGGCAATAAAAAAATGATATTTATGGTTGTAACGGCCGTTTTGTGTGTACAACTCGACCTCACCCTCACCCACATCTTTACTTATAGGCTGGCAACCCCATAAGCCTGACAAACCCACCAATACACAACTCAGTATACAGTGGGGCAAAAATGGCCCACATATGTATATCTGTATAGAGTTTTCTTTTAATTCCCTTTCAACTGAAACTTATCTCAGTTGTTTAAACACAAGTTTAAACCTCTTTCGTCGCTTTTTTAAGTGAGGCTGATTTAATTTTATAACAATTTTTTTTGTATTCATATTTTTTGCCTGTTTTATAAGGATTTGACTTTAAATGTTTGTCCTGTCTACCATTAGATTGTGTGCTTTATATTTAAGGATCTGCTTATATCTGGTTCACGCTTGTATATCTACATACATTAGATAAACAAGTTTAGAGATTTAATTGCTATAACCACGTATAGTATCGTTTATTTAAATGGATTTTATTACAATTTTCTTTTCAATATGCTACTTTTTTCAATAAGAATACCTGTTTTTGTTCCACTGTTTTGTATGAGGGTTGCCTTTACAAATGAAATCTCACAAACATAACGAGCTCATGACTCTTTGCTGGCAAGGGTTGGGCATGACCCGGTGCTCTTCCTTCTCATTCTCTGTTTTCGTCTCGTTCCCTCTTACTATGGGTGGCAAATGTGGCTGACTTGGGCACATACACATAGAAAAATATGGCACGTACTCCTCGAAACCCATAAGTTTACGTTTTATATCGGGCAAACTGTGCAATATTATAAATTTTGAATTTTATCTTAGACATTAGATTGCCAGAGAGTTGGTTCTTGGTTGGTTGGTTGCTTGGTTAGCTCTCGCCCTTTTTTTTGGATTAAATGAAAGGACGTGCGCCTCAACGAGAGTTGGAGCCAGAGAAAAGTTCCTACTGGCTGTTTTCACTGGGGGAGGGGAGAACAAAAGCAACAAAGGGTGATTATCGCGATTGGCAAATTAGTTGTAGCAACTTTGTGTGGCAAGGTATTCGCTCTGGCTGCTAGGTAGATAGCGAAGGATATTAATGCTTAATTAAATATCTCGAAAACTTTATGTTCTGGCATAATAAGTATTAACTCGTAACTTATTAAGTTCATGGCTTTTGATAACTTGATTCTGTTTGTTGTCTATTTCTTCTAGGAACAAAATGCATGCAGGATGCATGAATTGGCGAAAAGGATAAGAGCACGTCTTATGTCTAGCGACAAGTGTTTCGCTAAGCGTCTGAGGTTATCAAAATCATTTTGCGATTATATTCCCCTTCTCTTTCTCCCTCTCCCATTATTTCCTCGTTCCATATTCTTTTCTCTTTCCCTAGAAGCATAAGCATGTGGAAAAACGCAGAACTTAACTTTTGTCAGCCATAGAAGCAACCACCAAGTGCAGCAAACGGACCGGGGACAGACCGGAAGTGCCTTTGGCCATGTCCTCAGGCAGACAAAGAGAGTGAGAGAGAGGAAGTAGGCAGCAAAAGACGAAGGGCAAAAGGGAAGAAGGAAAAACGCTTGTAAAACGAACGCGACACGAGCACAACCGAAAAAAGGAAGCGACAATTACGAGGACACGCCGGTTAGGTTTTCCTGCCGTTGCTTCAGTTGCGGCCGTGCAATCGTCGTGTCAACAACGAGAAGGCCGCGAGCCATTTCAACGCACTAAAATAAATACAACAACGACCACGACGAACACATACGAAACGGTCACCCGGTACCGGTCACTTTCCAGATGAATCTGTGCAACTTCGTATACGTATACTGAATGTATCCTGAGTGTATGCTATCCGGTATACCTTCAGTATACGTAACACGATGAAACACCAACAACGCGGGATGTGTGAAACACTTTTGATTCTTTTGTGTTTTAGTTTAAATAATAAAATTATTAAATTATATATACAAAAATGTAATGAATGTATACAAAATGGCGAATAAAATGTGTTTTTAATTAATTAACCGATTGGTTTTCAGTTGCCTAAAATAAATGGTTGAATATGTCTCTCTATGGAGCTTGTTGACTGCTTTTGGGGCCAACTTTATGGCATGCAACCTGTTGCATTTGACATCAAGGCAGAGCGAGAGAGAGAGAGAGAGAGAGAGAGAGAGAAAGAGCGTGAGAAAGGTTGGGTGATGGCTAGAAAGAGAGAGAGACTGTGAGGGGGCCAGATGACTAAACAGCTGACTTGGCTAAAGTCCGTAAGAAAGAAAGCTGTTTATCGACAAAATGTGATGTCTGGATATCAAAGCCAATACGATCGGCTGACTAACATCTTGTGATATATCTTATTGCCAGTCATTGAATGTTGCCATTTTCTTGTTTTTTATAGATAATTTATTTTCGTTTGCTTTGGCTCAAATATTACCTTGAATGGAGCTAAGAGATTTATTTAATATATAAATGTATAATTAAGTATGCAAATATAACCAAATACGAAATGATATTAATAAAATAAACCAAATATAGTTATACACATAATAATAATAAAGATATGTATACAATTGACATGATATATGAAGTCGAAATGACTAAAAAAATAGAATAAATTATTTCTAACTGATTGCGAGAGGGGGGAAATGCTTGACTCTTCTAGTCCTTGATCTCTGGAGAATATGTTAGAGGGCTTAACAGCAAATGTAGTGCCACGTTTTATTTTCAGGATGTTTAAAATTCTTAGAGAATAAATATCAGAATAAAAGTAAGCTCAGCAAAACATATTTGCATACTAAACTGGTAAAAAATAATCAAATAAGTTAGACATTCATAATAAGATTTCCTCATTTATGCGTACATATAGGCCACATTTAATATAGTCAACCTGTACATACATATACATATACGATTTGGAACCTTGACTGAACATTTGCATATCAAACAAATTATTTCAGAAGATTAACATGTAGTACAGTTTGACCTATGAATGGTGAATAGATACCCCAAATTGAGGTGCGATTTTTGTGTTGATCAAGAATATATACCCATGTACATCTATTTCAATAATTATGTATGAAAATACGAACTTATCTTATACAAGGCGGCGGCACAGTGTCGCCAATTGAACGCCATCTAGCGTCAGTTGATGGTAACACTAGATTTAGGGATGAAATAGAAATTTTGTACATAAAGTCTCTGCATCGACTACTTGATACCATTTAGTCACGCAAAGTGAAGAACCGCAAGGAACACTTTTAATATAAACAAACTAAAGCATATTAAAAATGAGTGTATTGAATATTTAAGTAATAAGTTTTAAATAAAAACAGAAAATAATAATAATAAATGTTCATATGTTTAATGAGTTTTAAAAATAAATTTTTGAATTCGTATTATTAAAAGATCACTCGACGCCACCTGGCGTCTATTAATTGAACTATAGGCACTAACGGTAATTATCCTAACGAGAATGATCTATTCACCGACTAAATAGGATAGATGGGTAAGTTCTTTAATAAATCAAGTTAACTTTCTAATAAATCTTGGTACAGGGTAGAAAAGCGGGTACGTCTTTAATTAGACTGTTGAGTCTTGGGGAATTGATCTAAAATTAGACGAAGCCACGTGTTAGTGGGGGCGCATTATGAGCTCTTTTAATCAAGCTCTTTAGATCAAGTAGGCATGAAATAAATATGCATTTTAATTTTATTCTATGGGTGGGTTCCCCATCTTCCCCGTCCACTTTGCTCACCTCCAACCACACGCTCAAGCCAATGAACCTAAACTCTGCGACTGTTTGACTTGGACAAATACAAAGTATTTCAGAGATAGAAGTTCATGGAGACTGAGACGAAGACAAGGCGAAGGCTAAGCAAAGTGGAAGGCAAGCGCAACCGCAGAGATAACGCAACCGAAACTCGCTAGACAACAGAAACAACAAAACTGAACGAATTTATGAACATTCCCCCCTCTACCCCGCCGACTGTTCTACCTCTTACTTGTTCTTTCACTCTATATATAGCTCTATCTCACTTGCACTTCCTTGCCAGCTGTCAGACGGACCGGTTGTCATGGCAACAATGGCCGCTACGAAGGAGCACGCAAAGAAGACAGCAAGAACATTTAATTCGGCCATATTTGATTTTGGAAATGCTGTCATTGCTGGTTTTTGTGTGTGTGTGTGTGTGTGTGTGTGTGTGTGTATACTTATGTGTGTATGTGTTGTTGTTGCTCTCTTTTCTCAGGGTGGTTTCGGTTTCTGCGTCTGCTCCGTATACAGACAATTGCCCGGCCTGACTTATATGTAGATACCATATATTATTTGGTCTTCAATCCGCCGGGCTTCTTAAAGTTTCATTGATTAACAATCTCTTAATATGAACTACTTATTACTTAGTTACTGATTAGGCGCACCCTTTTGTCTTTGTCGTCTCAAGCTAACCTGTGCGAGACTCTATGAATATTTGCTTTGTTTATTGTCTCGCAATTAGATAGCTACAAAATGTGCTAAACACGTATTTAAAATGATATAAATCACCCTGATATTGGCTGGCGCCCATTCCAAATTATATTGTATTGACAGAGTCAGGTATATACCCATATCTGTGTATATGTATATGTATGTATGTACATATGAGATATATACTTCTATATACACATATTAATATGCAGCAGAGGTTTATGGGCCTAAATGGCCATCGATTAACTATAAAATTGACGATTTACGATTGCGCACATAAAATCATGATTCGCCAAACTCAACTCGACTCTGGCCCCACGAAAAATTCAACTTTCAGCAAAATGTCTTTTCAATAAGAGTGCTAGGATGAGATGGGATGGGATGGCAGTTATCGATTGATACCAGAACGCTGGAATTTATGGGAGAGTCTAAAAGTAATAATACTATGAACATTCCGCAAATTGATTTATGACATATGATCAAATATAATTTTTGATTAATCAGCCAGATGGGTTAGTTGGCTACGTGGGCATATATCTAGTATACAAATACTTTTGCTCATAATCCTTGAGAAGGCACACATGCAAGTGCAGTTGGTGATTAATTTATGGCAATAACTTACACACGAACACGGTATCCAGGCACTTTGCGTATCCAATAATTATCTGGAAAGACAGAAAAAACAAATTATATGATAATACATGTGAATAAAAAACTGCAATGCAATTGCTCAAATTCTCCATCTTGATGACTTCGTCCCGACTTTGGTGAGTGGGAGGCGACTTTGTGGGGTACATTGAACTTTATGGGAATGAGCACGACATGCCAATTGGGTTGCCAGGAGGCATTGGCATTAATATCAGAGTGATTCAAAAAGGCGGAGATATTTTTGTGTTTTAGGCAACATCAGGCCAAGTCAAGTGAAGTGATTTCTCCTTCGGGAGGGGCCCTAAGTATGAGTAATTTATGCACTCTTTGTTCTGTTGTCCATCGTGCCATCGTCTTCGTGCCGCCACTGACTGTTATTTCATTTAAAAAATCACACAGCAATGGCCTTTTTGGCATGGGAGACAATGACTGGGATTGGATTCGGAGCTGGGATTGCGATTGCGATAACGACTGGCCACCAAAAGCAAGTACATACATTGAATATGTAAATGCATTTGCCAAATGCTCCCAGTCGGAGTGTTGTAATAAATTAGAGTCCAACTGACAGGCATCATTTGGAATTCCTGCAAACGACGAGCGAGTCGACTTCTCGACTTGAGGAGTGAGTAAATGCGTCACGGGCAAATGGCTGCAATTTGGACAGGGGAAAATGTCACATTGTAAGCATGTTGCGGAATCAAAGATAATATTGAACGACCTCGAAATCATAATTCAACATTATATGGTCGTTTAAGTGCCATTAAGTCAACTCTTTTCCGCTCGACCCCCCTGGTGACGGACGAGACCAACTTTCGTTTTTCCTTGAACATTTCGCGTGCAATTAAAAATTTGTAGCCTCCTACAAAACTCTTTGACTGCCAGAGCTCTAACGGTACAAGAAATACGGACCAAGTAGAGGTCTTGTCCCTTCTCTTTTTCCATATTCTTTTTTTCTGTCTTTATTTTTCTTTTTCTAGATTTTCACTCCACTTGCGGCGGTGCTGCACCCACACAACCACAGAGAGGCTAGAACAACAACAGCAACAACCACAGAGAAGCACGTTAGAGGCGGCGGCCATTAAAACTGCTTTATGATCTCTAAAAACGAAAGCGAGAGTTCCGCACAGTTTCGTCCGTGCAGGCAGTCGAATCGCAGGGAGATGGGAAAAGAAAAACATGTGTAATATTTGGTTCTTTCTCTCTGATTTTTTTCCGTTTTGCTTTTTGTTACTTTCCGAAGACCTAAATGAGCCAAATGAAAGGCAACAGACTACGAAGCGGAAGGATTAATATTTTTATGGGGCACTTTTCTGGCTATTTGCTAAATTTTGCAACAAATTGTTTTACGACTGTGCACAGAGAAGATCTTAACCGAGATAACAATTGTGCAAAAGGGTAACAAATATTTAATAGCTTAAAAATATATTGAACCGCAACCAAGGAAAATAAAAATTCCCAACGAGCACTCTATATATTGTATATTTTCAAGACAATGCTAAAACGTCATAAGAAATGCAAAAAAAAAAAAGAAACTTTGTCATCTTAGAAATGTTTTTCAAAGATTATAGCCAATACCTTAAGATATTCATTCAAAAATCAGATTGTTAAATGAAACAATTAAGAAATGTTTGCAACTTAAACATTTAAAGATAGAACAAAATTACATAAAACAAAAAAAACTTAAAAACCCAAATTACTCTTTAGTCAAACAAATTTGGTATAGAATACTTTTTATTTGGTTTATAATTACTATATAAGTTTGTCCTGTTTGTCACTTTATTCAATTAAATAATGGAAGGTTAAATGAAGAAAATACTTTGGCCTTTAACTATTTACTAATTTTTGGAACTTAAAATGGAGAACTCCACTTAAGAATACGATTAATATAACAAAATACATAATGGTTGAATCGAAACAAACGAAACTTTAAATGGTACAATTTATTAATTATCAAACTATTAAAAAATTTAATTTTAATATTTGCTCTTTATTTTTGTTCAATTAAATTGAATTTCCTTCTAAAGGTCACTGTTATTTTTAGCATGGATGAGATTTAATTGTGTTTATCAAAATTTAACAAGCAGAAGCAGTCTAGTTGCCCTCCCCCAAACTCATTTGAATATTCTGTGGATTTATACAAAATTGCCTTTGTATTGGCCAACAATTTGAAATGTGCGAAAGAACAAGAATATCATCGCTTTTATATAAAAGCGAGCAAGCAAAAGCTGAATGAAACTCATTTTCAGACGCAATTTATATGCAAAATGTGAAACAAAGCAAAAGATTCAAGCTGTTAATGCAAATTAGATAATCAATTTCTCGATGAACCTCAGCTGGCCAAACAGACCTCGACTGATTGGGTCTTCCTGTAAATGTTAGTGTACGTAAGTGATCTGGTCGGTAAGTGCCATGGATCAGCAATATTTAACTTGTTGTATCTGATAAGGAAAGAGACTGTATGTAGTTCCATTTTTCAGCCATAATCGAGTCGATCTCCCCTAGCGATGGCAACTGGCTGCCATTTATGTGCGGTTTGAAAGCGCCTTAAGTAAACATTTAATTGCGCCATTAATTGCTCGGTAAGTGTGCCAGATGCACATGCTCATGGCCCATGGAGATGCCCAATAAGCCAAACAGAGACAGAATCAAAGAGGGAGTGAGGAGAGCCTAGCCCAAGCTAAGAAGGCAGAAACAAAACAAACAAATTTCATCATTTAAGTGCTCAGCGGTGCATTCGTTGACTCGACTTCAGTTCCCCCCCATCCGAATCTCCATCCATACCCATGGTGTATCCCGCTTCTCACTTCTCATCCCCACCGATCCCCAGTGGTCCTAACCCGCTGCCTTTTACGAGTATGCCAGTCTTCCATTAGGGCGTGTCGCACCGTCTTCTTCCTTCATTCCTCTACAATTCCTCCTAGCTCTGGCGTCCACCTTGCATCCGCAGTCACAGTTTGATTGCCACTCCCGGTCCCATTCGAACTGGCAACTGCAACTTCTGGCGCATTAACTTTTTGTGTTTAAAGCGCAAAATTATTGTCAATATAATTGACTTTTTATGATGCCTAAGTTGACAGTTTCTGTTGATTTCGACTTCGAGGATCTGAAATTCTCTTAATTTCCTCAATTTTTTGGTCTAAATTGCTTTTATGTTCAATTTTTTCTCCCTCATCTCTAAATTTTGAAAACATAAGTTAAAGGGCGCTGGGAAATAAATAAATATTTAAATTTATTTTTTAATTGACTTAAAATAGATTATTTATAATTAGATACTCAAATGAATGATTTACATAAACAAATTATAATTTATTTAAGTATATTCAAATCAGAATTATTATTATGTTGCAATTTTATTGGATTAAATGAAACTAATACTGCGACATTTAAAACAGAATCGTTTTTTAGCTAGTTAAGTAAAATTATATATTTAATATAGGCTTGACATGTTCCTTGAATTATTTTCTTCCCTATTTTCGATACCATCCTAAAACATCATTTACTAACGTTGCATTGAATTCGGAGAAATATCACCTGAAGTTAGTATTCATAATGAAAGTGTATCATAAATATAATAAAAAATAAATCATAGACAACACAGGAAAAAATAGATGTAATTTGCATGATATAATTATATAAGACTATATAGGTTGAAACAAACTTATGCGATCTAGTAGATAGTTTTAGCATCAGCAACTGCTCGACATGACAGACGAACTTTTTAGTGTTCACAAAATGCACATCTCTTGAGAGCTATGATGATACAATATAATATGTGACGTATTTACCTCTAAAATGCCAGATTTGCTTTTCTACATTTTAAGTTTAATGCATTTAAAGCGAGAGGATAACTAATTCCTATTAAGCCACAAACATCTGAGGATGGATTCGCATTTACACACTCATATTTGTTGTCAACAGTAGACAAGCTTCATGCGATTAGTCCAAGTTCTCGTATGCTTCATATACCAATTTTGGTATATATGGGTGCTAGATCTTAAGGGTTTTGAAAATATAATGTAAACTGGGTAGTTTTGTAAATTCTTTAGTCGCTTCTTTTGAAATTCAGAAGATCCGGACTTATCTAATCTTTCTTACTTTACAACAAACCTGAAGCAGATAAGTAGAAAATTCAGTGAAGGATTGAGTTCATTACCCGTATGCACCTAATTAATTTAATATTTAGTTTACAGCTAAACTTATTACTTTAATAAACTTAAGAAGCTCCAAACGACAGGTGTAAACGTATAAGAACTACCATTTCTGAAAATATTCAAATTTAATTAAATTGGTTCTACAATCTTTATTTTAATTCGCATAAAGCAAGCTTGCTCAATGCTTAATTCCATTAGGCTAAATGGGCCTGGAATAGGGGTAAACAAAAAGGTGATTTTGACGAGTGGACAGAGAAAAGCAACTGCCACATGGTGCCCTGCCACAGGCGCCATTTATTTAATCGAATGGGAAACCAAACAAAGGCCACAATTAACATTAAACCCTTCTCACTTTTGCCTTTTGTAAACAGCACTCTTTAGAAACTGTGAAAGGTTTTTGCCAAAAACCTGCGCAGTCCATGGGGGAACGTGCAACTGCTCTGGCCCTGCCCCTGTCAGGTCTTTAATAAAGTGTGTGTGTGTGCTTACACCACTGAATTTTAAATTGGCACACACACACCCACAAGGGTATGTGCATGAAAGTACATATATACATATATGTAGATATGCTGAAGTATGTCTCTCTCTCCATCTGCACAGTTACATTACATTTTAGAAAACACAAAATGCCGCTTTCAGTGCCGGTTGGCAAACAATTTCACATAAATTTACGTCAAAATACAACCGACAATATGTACAAATGCACAAAAGCGGGAGAAGGAGCAGGAAACAAGAGCTAGAGTTGGAGCAGAGTCACTCCTGCGACTTGGGTCCGAAGTTTTGCCATGGTCTTATTTTCCTTAGGTATCGTTTTGTTTGTATTTCTTTTTTTGCTGTTCGTTTTTTTTTTGGCAAAACATGAAAATGTATTCCAGACACGCATCGGGCCATTTTGCAAACGTGCCACCGAATGAGGCTCAGGCTTGACTCCCAGACGTGGAGTGAGATGGGGCGGGAGAGTGAGAGGGGATGTTTCCACTTGCCATCATTTGCCATCTCCCGCTCATCAGATGAACAAACATACAACCGCTGAACGACCTCCGCCCAAACACTCAGAACCGGAACGGGCTTGGACCTACTACTACATACATACGTATAAACAACATATATGCCAGTTTTCCGGCTGACTTTGCTTTTTCCCTACTCCGCCCCCAGCCCCCTACCCGCACTGTACGGGAAAAATCAGCGGCAAAAATAAATGGCGGGACAAGTTCTCTGGGAAAAATAAGAAAAGTTTGAATTCGGCAAACATAAATTATTTGGGCAATTACGAAAGCCTCTGCTGCCGCCGGATGACTCCCCAATGAGACTCCGGGCGTAGTTCAGTTTCCATATTTCTCTTTTTTCTTTTACATTTTATAATCGTTGACTCAAATACATATATGAAATAAATAAATAAATAATAAAATACACTTGCAGCTCAACGGAAAACTCTGGGGAGTTGGCATTAGGCGTGGCATAGTCGAAACTTTTGCCCCTGGAATACCATTTGCTACTTTGTGGCGTTTTCCGCAGCATTTTTTACTTGTTCATCTGCTTTATCCATGGTTTGCCGGCAGAAAGTTTTCTTATTATTACAGTTCTTGTACTTTTTGGGTAGGTAACAACTAGTGTAAGTAGTCGAAGAAGCAAGAGCAGAAGCGGGAGCAATAGCAGCAGACAGGTGAACAAATTGCCAGGGCAAAGCGAAAAGACGACGCCCACCTTGGAAAGCTGTGGTGTAATTTGTATCTAATCTTGCCTCATGTTTATATAAAAGCAGAAAACGAGAAGCACACGGCACGGCACGGCTGGCAATGGCAACGGCACTCGGGATGGGAGTGGGATGAAAAGGTGGTTGGATGGAAAAACTAGTGCTGCTTTATAGACAATTTTCTGCAATATGGCGTTGGTTGGATAAAGGAAGAAGAGGGGGACGGCTGCGAGATAGAGGGTAAGATAGCCCTGGTCCGAGCAACGATACGGCAAACTCAGACATCGACACACACACACATGCTATACATACATATATTTATTTATTGGGGTGAAGGGCGCTGGCTGCTGGAGTTCTGGAATTTTAATAAAATTGCACAATTTCCAACTAAAGATAGATACTTTTCGTGTAATTTACGATGATGACATGCGATAGCACAACGAGGTAACTATGTATTTTCTCGCCCAGCATTTCGGGGTTATCTCCACCTCCGAGAGCAGTTGCTGTTTTAACCGGAGTGTAGGAGCCACATCGTCGCTTAGTTCATGTTTACGACAGAAAGTAGAATCATACACAAACAAGAAGTTGCAGACGAGTAGAAGTTGTGCTCTTAAACCCAACTTCTTATTAATGAGTCTTCAAGCTCAAAACTAGCTGGCAGGAAGCACTCAAGACGTACTTATCATTACTTGTTTTTCGCTAAGTTATTGATGAGTTCAACTATACGTTGACACGAACTTTCTAAGCCATGGGACGACACCAAAGTGCCTGCTTAATTTTACCCAATTGATCAATTCCAGACCTCTCTTACCCTGCTGTTTGCATGCATACACAAATACATACATATATGCAGATGGTTGGCATTGCCGTTGATTGGGCCACAGAATCGAAAAGCCATAATAATGGCAATCAACATGCGAGCAAGAGTCAGCAGGAGCAGAAACAGAGGCAGGAAGTGGGCCTTAATGTAATTACAAAGATGGAGGCAGGGATGCGGATGCTCATCGCGAGGCCATCGTAATTGACCATAGTGGTTTCATTTGCGCTAAATTGGTAGCCCATCATTTGGGTGGAGAAGAGGTATCCGAGCTCTTTTAATTACATAAATAAATTGACAATCAAATTAAGTAAGCGGATGAAAGGGCTGTTGCTACACTGAATTTTTTAGGTATTTGGCTTGGCTTCTGTTGGCTTTCTACCTAACGAAAACAAATAAGCCAAGATCCTTTACCTGCTTAAAGAAGAAGTGACAGGATTTGAGGGCATCAGGTGCCCAGCCGCGAACGGGTTGCAATCCGTCGCACTACCGACCGTTGCGATTGCCGTGCGTAAAATTTTTGTAGCAAAACACAGCAAAAAAGAAAGTACATTTTCACGCTGCTGACTAAAAAAGGAGCGCATATCTTATCCTTTTTTGGTTGTTTTTCTTTTTATGATATGCGACATAAATGGATTTCAAAATGCTGCCAAACGGGCAGCTGAGACGCATTGTCTTGTCTATGCCTACAACTTGGTAATGTCCTTTTCAATGGAAATTGCTGTCAGGTTCAGACGAAGGGTTGCAAGGATTGCGAGTTGGGAGTTGTGCGAGCTGTGAGTATGCGGTATGCAGCGCGACGACAATTGTTGCAATTCCCTGGCACAGAGCCATAAAAAGGTATTTGGCCTTGGCCGTAAATCAAACCTTACAAAAACAACGAGTATCTTACAGCGGAAAAGTGAGAGTGGAAATGGCGAGCCCTAGACCAAACAGTTGCCATCTTGAACATGACAAACTTCCACCCCGTTCACCTGGTGCTTGGCGAAGCTAAGGATTTCACAATAAATGGTCGCTGCTGCTTTTTTATTTTGGTCATGTAAATGTTCGCTTAATCCTTGTAATGCCAACATTTGTTGCAACTCCCATGAAAATCGGGTAGCGCCTTCTTTTCATAATTTTGCTACAACAAAAGAAAAACATAATTTCCCTTCGTTTTTTCAATCTATTCCATTTAATAGCAAGTCGCCATTTAAATTTTCTTGTTTTGAAATGTTTTGCTACATTTGTATTGAGGGCGTGGCAAAACAAATCGCATTTTAAAAAAAGGACTCTTTTTTTCAATGCGGTTAGACATTTTGAATTTCGTTTACCAAAGTAATAAAATTGGATTAGGCTGACAGACTCAGAGAGAAATCCATTAAAAATTCTCGATTACAAAGCACAGGAAAGAAACAGCACAATTTTACATTTTTAGAAATAAGATTCAGCCGATTAAAACCGATTGACAAGGAACTTGTAAGATTTATTTATTCGAAACAAAAATTTAAATGCATAAAGTAGGGTTTTGATAATATTCGGATATCCAAAGTAAGCTTAAGAGTTTAAATTGACAGGATCTTTTACTAAACTGTCTAATACTAATATTTTCCTAAATTTCAATTTCTAAATATTTATGTATGTAAAGTTTAGTTCAATCTTTCCCGATTTGAATTAGACCATTATCTGGCATTTGCTTGGTGTTGAATAAAAAATTGAAAAAGTTGTAAACACTTTGATTTACTATAACGAATGGGAAAGCGTGATAATGCAATTGGATTTCCCAATATTAAAGTGTCTAGAGACGAGAGTGAAATATTCAAAATCAACTCCCGGGAGATGCAAGTGCGAGGAGGTGTGGGGACAAGCAAGAGGTCTGGTAACGGAACATGTGTTAATATCAGGATCATAAAAATGAGCCGCAAGATACGAGATGGATGAATGGTTGGACGGATGGAGGTGATAACGATGGCGATTGTGCGGCGGGGTTTCGGGGTCTGTTCCATAAATATTCAATGCACTCCAAAATAAAATTAGAAATAAAACAAAATGACAAAACAAAAGCATGGGACAAGACGAAACAAAAGAAACAACAATCCGTACTGATCGCTGTCCATACAAAGTGTATTATTTATTTACATATTTCGAGTCTCGAATGGCCTAAGATAAGCCGCGGACTTGGGTCAGGGCTAGAGCTGAGCTGGTGACTAATGTATCAGTCAGCGGTTCGACATTTACTCGGTAATATACGAGCTGGAATTATGAAAATGAAAGACAAACCAATGATAGACAAGACAAGAGACAATGGACAAGCGAGACCTGATCCGAGAAGCATTTTCCAAATATTTGGAAACAAGTTTTCTATTGAATTTTTCTTTCTAACCATAATCATTGCTTGTCTCCACTTGAGAATCAAGTGTCAAGAGCGGGGAGAGAAAGAATAAATGTACATACATAGTTTTGGGCCGGGCAATTGCAATTAGATCAGAGACATCGCTCATTCTGAAGTGATTTTCCCCAGCATGGAATTGGGAAAACAGACATAAAACTGTTTAGAAAAGCATAGAGAAGATGAAAAATGGTGCTATACGAGTGGCATATTTATGCCCGGTTCAAATGTTTGGCATATAAACGAGCCACGAGGAAGGAGGAGACGCAGGCGAAGGAGTCGAACCTGATATATGCAGTAAGTTTGCGTCTTGAATATCAATGGCGGCCACATCTCTCTGTTATTCCCGTTCAATGGGTGCCCAGAGATAGACAGAGAAAGATGTCGGCGATGTACTTATAACAAGAGTCAAGTGCGGCCATAGGAATGGGGCAAGGCGAACGGAGGGAACGGAGATTCGGAATGGTCTGGGGGATGTGGTTCTGGGGATCTGCCGATAACCGATGCCGCGTCGCCCATTTTAATGCGTTTCTTCGACAGGCAATCAAAATATGCCTGGTGATTTTTAAAATGTTTTAATTGAAGCCCGAACAATGACACAGACACACACGCACACATAATCGCACAAACATGCAGTAGATTTGTTCTTGTTGTGGGTCTGGGAGGCAGACAAAATGTCTGTTTTTTCTTTCCTTCTTGAGATGCAAAAGTGGGCAACCCAATTAAAATTCTTCAAGCATTCACTTTACTTGAAAAACTTTTTAGTTTTTTCTTCGTTGGTTTTTGTTCCCTTCAACTTCGATCCATGCCGCTTTTAATATTTAGAATCAAAATGAAATTTTCTTCTTATGATGAACTAAAACATCCGAAATGGCGACGGCATCAGAATGAACATATATTTATAAAATCTTTCAATCTTGCATGCGAAATATAGTCCCAAAAACTAAACTAATAAGCAAATGTTTTTACGACATTTAAATCTGTGAGAAATAATACATTTATGATGTTTTTGTTTCTTTCAACTTGTAACATAAATAAGACTCAAATTAAGCTGGTAAGCAGATAGAAATTGGAAGCACACCGAAACACAAATGCTCTGTCTAATTTACCAGGCATTTAGAGAAAACGATGACCTTTTTGTTAGAAAATGTTTTTAAATGAGACAGTCAAAAAACTTATTTAAATTTACGATTTTTAAGAATTGGATGTTAGAATGATACAAATAGAAACAGCTTTATTTGGATTATTTAATAAGCTTTTTATACCTATAACATATATCCGATACGAGATTTATTTAAAAACCTTGCATTGCAAATGAAAATATAAATGCTCGGCAAAAAATATCTAAAGAAAATTTATTTTAAAGCTAAGTAAAGTCAAAAATGTGTCACGAATTCAAAGATTTAACTGAGATACCCTTTTGTAGAGTTTTAAAAAGTGTTCAGCCAATAGAAAAGTCGTAAAGAAACTGAAAGATTTTGTTTTTATCATCAAATTTAACTATTGTATTTTCAAGAAGAGGAATGGCTATAAGATTGTGTAGAATTTAAAAACTTTTTTTAAATGTATTTTAGTTGACGCTAACAAGATTATCCTCTTATGATTTAAAAAATAAATCGGATTAGCCAAACAACAAAAATATCTATTTGTTTACAAATATTTGAATTTCTTTTATATGTATTTTAAAATTAACGACTTTATAAGATGTGTGAGAAAGTTATGGCTTTTAAAGATAGTTGCTAATTTAAGTCAATGACTTGTTTAAAATATATTCGGTAATTTCGATAACAGTCATAAAATTATATTATCAGAAAATATATTTTTTATTCCCCTCAGAAGTGTTTTTTTTATTGCACTGATTTGCTTAATAGAATTCTTAAATGGCAATTAAATATATTTACATTAATAAAAAATTAATACAATTTTATTTATGTGAGTAATTGTGTGTTTTGTCAATGCATTTGAATTGACTTTGCCCAAATAAATTTCGCATTCGCCTGCCAACAAAGTGCACATTTTGGCTGATTTTAGTGCGATGGAATACTAATTGGATGTATACATTTGGAACAGAAGGTTATAAACACTTTTGTTATGGCTTATGGAATGTAATTAGCTAATTTTCGTTGATCTGCCATAACAAATAAGCCTTCAATTTATGATGCCATCGAGGCACCAATATATATATATATATATATATATATCGATATATACATATATACAAATACGCAAATGCAATTTTGTCCTTTAGTGGAGTATTCCGCTGATTGTGGAGACTGGTTAAGCAATGTTATTAAGAGTCACCTGACAACGCCGCCCTCTCATTGTCTGTATCCCCCGCACTCTTTGCCGCACCCGACATTAGCATAAAGTGTGAAATTTATGTGATAAAATTAAAAATGTATACATGACTTTTCGATGCGATTAAAATTCATATATATATTTATATATATATGTAAATAAATACGAGTATTTAAATGTTGGGGCGTAGCATGTGGAATGCTGTAAAAGCAAAGACTTAAATTGATTTAAAGTTCGAATCAAAATTCGAGAGTTGCTGTTATCCAAATTGGCTCTGGTTTGGCCGCTCGTTTTTCGGTTTTATTACAAATATTAAATAAAATTAATGAAATTTTCTACACCATAATCCTTTGCAAAAACGCATAAATTTCCTCATTAAGTGTATGTGCGCAAATATTGTATGTATTACATAGAAAATATCTATATACCTACATATATATAAGACACCCCCCAGGTTCTACATAGAATGCGCCTGCTCGTTTCTAGTATATATATTCATATTGATTTTTATCTCGTAGCCATCAAATGGCACGAGGAGAAATCCGGATGAGGCGAATCGTTTTGTGTGTTTTTTGTTGGTTTCATTTATGAAAGGCGGAGAAGGGTGTTTCGGGCTGATTTCGTCCAGAACCAGGACCAGGTCCAAGTGTATTTACATAAGCAAGGATTTCTGTTGTTGTCCTTTTACATGTGCAGACCCTAAAGCTTTAAGTACATAAGCAACGCCCCAAAAAGCAAAGCTTTGCTTTTACTTTTCGAAATCGAAACGCAAAAGAAGTCTGTAAATTATAAATCCCAACCATTTGAACTCAGTGGGAAATTGTATAGCCATGGAACGTATTTCGAACTGTTGTCTGCAGTATTGATGAATAAGAAATTACTTTCACTCATGTTAATGCAGTATTTACTTATATTTCTATTAGTTTATTAGATCATCTACTACTTTAGCAGTTGATCGCAAAAAGCCCAGAAACATACAAAATTTCAAATTTAACGTAATCTCAGTGTCGCTCCTGGCAATGAGTAGTGTTACTCAGTGTCGCCCCCTTCCATTACGTATGACGTAATGCATCACGTAAAGCAACGATGACAGACAAGGACGACTATAGTGTGGTTATCTAGGTGTGCCTGTGTTGGTGACAGTATTTATCTGGTTATGTCACGGACGGCATTAGTAGCGTAGGGGAAAAAGTGGCATGGCCGCCAGTGGCATAATGGCGTCGCTTATCTGGTTATGTGTGTTTGTGTGTGTTGGTGACAGTACGCCAGTGGCTGACGCTATGTGTGTGTGCGTGTGTGAAATCGTTTTATCTGTAGCGTCGGCGTTGCTGTCTTTCTTGTTGCTCATGCGCCGCAGTTAGCAGTTAGCGGACAGCAAAATTTCATCATGGCAGCAGCTGCTTTATCTAACTTTTCTGTTTTTCCATTTTCTTTTTCCATTTTCATTTTAGTTTATTAGACTGCAGTTAAAACTTGGCTGCATGCAATTTTTAATGCCTAATGGATATGCAAATTTTTGACAAGAAACCCTCAACTGTCAAAAAAACAAAAAAGAAAACTCTTTCTAGATATCTCTTTGGATTTAAGCCAAAAAACAACTTAGATGACAATTTTAGATAGTGAGATATATATATTTGTTGTACTATCCGAACATATGCGTGTCACGTCCGCATAATGCTGTCGAAAATTGTCAAATAAATCAATCATATTTATACAAATGCCCTTGATAACTATCCGAATCCAAATCCAACTTGTAGGTTGTCATCTATGTATCTGCTCGCTGCCAGTTGTTCTTCTTGTTGTTTTTGTTGACAATATGTTAATTCATTTGGCCCCCGTGCCGTCGCCCTTACAACGCGATAAGCGGTCGCTGAAAACGTGTTTTGGCATTTGATTAGTCGCCATCGTAGTCGTTGACGTAGCCATTGGATAGGGTTGACATGTGCCTTTTAGGCCAAGTTAATCCACCATGGTAGAAAAGTATCAACGGTCTGACTTGACTGCGGCTTAAACAGGTTGGAAGTTCCATTGCTACATCTTCTTGCCATTGAATATTTACAAATAACTTTGTTTTGTTTTTTAGTTTTAAAAACTTCAACGCCGCTGAAGTCTATAGTCAGGATGGGAGTTTAGATAAAAAAGAGTATCTAAGTAGAAAGTAAATGGGCGAAAAGTCCAACTTATATTTTTATGTTATGGTATGCTTATCCAGAGAGAATAAAATGCTTCTAAAAATCGTAGATTCTATATATGAAGAACTTTAAAGTTGTATTATAAGAATAGAATCAACAAATAAAAAAACAACTATAAACCAGTCTATTATTTATAAAAATACAGTTACTTGTTGGATTATAGATATTTTTGTAAGACTAATCAAATTATTACTTGTGTTTACAATGCCATTGCCTTCACCATACAAAACATAATAATATATGAAATCCGCTCCTGAGTCTAATGATTAGTCAATAATATTAGTTAGACTTTAAGCTCATTGTCTCTCTACAGATACTTTCAGACTAATAATTAAGCTAATCACTTGTGGAATTAGGTATATATGGTTTCAAGATTCCTAAACAACTTAACAATCAAGTGTTGTTTGTCTAGTCTAGTTAATTTGACGCTTAATTGAAACCTTTTTGCATTTGTAAAGAGTTGTCATACAAATTTGCAACCGTTTGGCTAGTTGTTGTCTTTCTTTTGTCGCATTCGAGTGCATAATGTGACATTAGGGGCAATAAAATGCCGCTAAAAAAGCAACAAAAAGGCAACGGCAGAAGCAAACGCGAGAAGCCAGTCAAGCCGAGCAGAGCAGTTCATTCATAAAAACGCAGCTGGTTGGTTGAGAAGTTGCTAGAGGAACTGGGTAAGGTAAGGGTCTTTTTGGGGTATGGGGAGGATGGCTGGGGGTATTAGTCTCGCGCCTCACTTTTACGACAGACAGTCAGACGAAGACATACGTGAAGACCAAGGCCAGCGTCAATGGCCACCGCTTCAGCTTCCGTCAATGTCTTCAGCGGCACTTGATGGCGTCGTCACTTAATGTCTGCCATAATAATGCTTTTTTTACTATCGTGTGTGTGTGTGTGCGAAAGTGTGTCTATAGGTGTCGTCTGGCAGCCGTCTACCGCTGACCGTAAAATTTTAATATCTCTCGCTGGCAGTCTCATTGTATGGCAAGTGCTCCATTTGTCACTGCCGCCCCCCATTCGCTGCTCTTCTTCCATCAGTTTTACCCGCACTCGAAGTCGGCATGCTGCCTAAATCAATCTGCAGGCAGGCACCTTTATGACCATATTATGTGCTACACTTTTCACCTTGACATTGACAATTTCTCTGGTGTCTCGCTGTCTGTGATTGTAGCTGCTTCTTTTGGTTGTGGTCGGGAAGGGGGTCTGATTCCAATGACCAAGTCCGTAACCTGCCTCAATGTGCCCCACATGAAAAGTGTCATAAAACACAAAAGTGAATGACTGAGGGAGTGGAAGAGAGCGCGGAAGTGGGAGCATAATCCATCATAAACATTTTTTATAGTCACTCGCATTTGGCCCACTCCTTCTTCTTCTTCTTGGTTGCCTTTGTTGTTATTATTGTTGTTGTTGCTGCTACTGACGGCAGTAAAATTTGTTAAATGCTTAACAAATTGTTTATTATAGCAGTTTGGCAATAAATGCGGCCATTAACTCATTTTAGGTGTTGCCACCGCACTTTTCCATCCACTTGAAAACTAAACATTTCCACTAAGGAAATGAGACGATTATCCATGGCAATGTGTACTGAGGACTACAATCAGACAATGTGAGGTTATATACATGTACGAAAGATACTCAAAAAAAACTCAATGATTGGAAATCGATCGAAATGTGGGCCGGATAATTTGTAGTTAGTAGTGAAATTCTTAACATTTGCTAAAGGAAACAACTCGTTTGTGATCCTTTACTGTCAATACATAGAAATGAAACTTAATTTTAATTAATCATTCAAAGATATATACAGTGTATCGTTTGAGGACTTATTCGAAATAAATGTGCGTGAACCTCTTATTTTAAACAGATCCAATCAATGCCCAATAAAATATCGGAAACTTATTTTATAGTTTCCTAAGTTTTTACTGGCATTTGGTGAATAATTTTTGTAGTCTACCCAAATAAGAAAGCTAGTTGCTTTGTGATTAATTTGATTCCGTTTTCTATAGACCTTATTGAGCTTCATTTAGTTGTAATTAATCCGCTGATAAGGTATTAGCTTATTCTTCGCTTTCGTAATTTGACAGAAAAAAATATTATGAAACATAAGAAATATAGGGTAACAATTTTGCTTACTTATAATTCTTGTTAAACAATAAATTTTCACCTAAAGAAGAGTGAATTGAATTGGGCAAAAAAATTTATTTTATTCCCCATTTTGTTACAAATGAGATCCAGTTAAAGTGACATTATTGGGTCTTAAATGTATTTTTAGATATGTATGTATGAAAGGTGTAAAAGTAAATAAGTATATATGTAGCTTGACATTTGCATCAACGCAAACGCGTTCCAAATTTCAGTTAGCCGTGCCCATTTTGGACAACAGTGACTGGCGAATACGCTTTTGGCCAACATTGAGATCGTTTAAAAATTCCATGTCGACGGGCTACATACATAAGGAAGTTGTGTGTGTGTGTGTGCAAGTTCCATAAATGAAGTCACATCCGCACGGGGCATAAGATAGAAACAATTTGGTCTGCGTGCTTATAAATGAGATACCCCCCACACACACATACACACAATCTGGCCAAGGGAATGGGAAAGGGTATGGGGAAACGAGGCTGGAGAATGCTGATGCCTTCTCTGTACACTCATACATATAAAAATGTGTGTGTATATATTTATGTATACTCGTACACTTATATATGTATATATATATATATATATATATGTATATATCTTTTCTGTAATGTGCCAAGCGATGTGTCATTCGGGGAATGGTGAACCGACTCATTGGAGTGGGACAGTGCCAGGGGACAAGTCAGGCAAGGGGCATAAGGCACAAGGCACGGGCCATGAGGCGTGGAGCAGGCAGACTTACAAACTTATTTTGGACGCAGTGAGGCAGCAAACTGATTCTGGCTCTTAGACTGACTGGCTGTTCGTCAGTCCCAATGTCCGTGACCTAGTTATTCACCAGATTTGCCTTAAAGTGTGCGTTCTGTTTGTATCTGTATATCATGTGGGCCGTGTTTGTTTATGGGGCAGAACAAAAATATAATTGTGTCGTCTACATTTTCTTCTTAGTTTCGTAATTAATTCTATTGGCGCTGATTGGACCGAATTAAAATGGTCAGACAGATACAGATCTATGTAAACTAAGGGCGATCGTGTCGATCGATAGACTAAAAACAAGTGTAAATGTTAATGTTCTAAGTCCAAATGAGAAGACAAAAAAAAAAAATTAAACAATATAATGTATCCTGCTTTTGTTCAATTGAGTGAAATTTTTACAGATATTGACCCATTGTTTTATCTGGCACATAGAGGAAACAGCATAGAGATAGTAGACCTCATGGCTAATGGCCACAAAGCTTTGCCCTTGCCCCTGGCGGCGTAATCTTTGGTTGTTTTATCGAACTGTAGTCCGGATTCGAGGGTTCTGTTTCGGTATCGTGTGCGTGCCTTTAGTAATCTGGCTGGGCATATAGAACTCA
The DNA here is from genome assembly GCA_018152135.1 of Drosophila paulistorum. Classification (NCBI taxonomy): domain Eukaryota; kingdom Metazoa; phylum Arthropoda; class Insecta; order Diptera; family Drosophilidae; genus Drosophila; species Drosophila paulistorum. Next base: position 7,729,530 of record JAECXG010000805.1, on the reverse strand, counting down.
TTTAAATTCAATTCGAATGTGACATTCTTGTGTTTTTTCTTTTCTTTTCGTTCTTTTCTTTTCTTGTTTTTGTTTTCGTTGTTGTTTCTGACATTTTGTGGGAGCAGGGGCTGTGATAAATGTGGCAAAGCTGCGCGGGAAGGCCCAAAAAATGTTACTGAACGTTTAAGTGGATTCCGATTCTACCTTTTCCAATGTTGTTTCTGTTTGTTTCTTTTTGTTGTTGTTATTGTTGCTGTTGTTGAAGTCGGTGTTGTTGGCATTTCCTTTGTTAGCTTCCATTGTTATCCAAAATGGCTGCATTATTTGTACAGACTTTTTTTCAGTTCGGTTTTAGTTTGAGTTGTTTTTTTATTTATTTTATTTTGTTGTTGTTATTGTTGGTTCTTTTTTCTTCTCCTTATATTCTGTGCTTTTCTTTTCGTTTCTGTAGTTTTTTGGAACTTGGCTTGAACCAACTAGTAACGTGATTCATGTGTGTTGTTGTTGCTCTTGCTATTTGTGTTGCTGCTGCCATTTATATTGATGGGGTGTATTTCATTTTATTGTTGTACATATATTTCCACATACAAAGCGACATATATGTTATATATATGTACATATATATGTTTGCATGTGGATACCTCTGAAGGACCAGACCCCAAACGGATTTGAAAAGCTGCTGCTGCGGCTGCTGCTGGCTTCAATTGTACTTTTCTGTTATGGTTTTTGTCTGATTGGTGGCAATTTTCATAAACGATTTTCATAAACTTCATGGGTTCCCGCTTATTATTTACCTTTCGACCTGAATTGAATATGGCTAAGAACTCCATTGTAGACTAACAGTTTAGATGACTTGACGTTTGTTATTTGCATAGTCATAATACTAAATTTTGCATGCAACATTTAGTATTAATAAACCGGAAATTATTCATTTTTCCCGAGTTTATTTAAAGAAATCACAGCGTAAATTCATTGAGCGAAAGATTATAATGTCGTTTTCTCGCAAAGGCAACTGCAGCTGGTGCATAATTGGAAATTTCCATTTTTGAAGAAAAAACAAAAACAAGATAAAACTCCCCCAAAAAGGACAGAAAAATCCTTTTCTTTTTTTCTCCATTTTAATTTTTCTCATTCCCCAGAGAGGGAAGGAAAATATTAAATTCGTTCTGGTTGTGATTTGAACATTCCCTCGGACATTACGGATCTTTGACTAACGCTCAGTGAATAAATATGTTTAAAAAATGCAAAACTCGTCTGGAGTTGTAATCCCCCATCATTGACCAGACAGCTGGGCCAATGATGAAGGGTTCTCGGATAAGAACGATGGAAGGGGGAAAGCAAAATGCATATAATTTAATTACATTGCGTTCAGTGAATGGAAAAACCCCCGCTTCTTGGTTCAAAATGAAAGGTGTTAGTGGGAGAGTTTAGCAACTTTGTGGTTCAATGCTAATAGCATGCGCCATAACTTTGATTATTTATGACTAAATGTATTTCTTATTTCCGTCTAAGTGCAATTTGATGTCATTGAAAATGTTTCAGGTCACGAAAGTGTGGTAATAATTAAGACCACTAAGTGAAAGGAGAAACATTTCTTTCTTTAACTTTTTCATTAGTCAGCAAATCCTCAAGCCAAGCGAGAAGAAATCTCACTCATAATAATGCTTAGATTTAGGTATCTACCTTTTGAGGCAACAATGAAGCGAATTAAAAGAAAATGGCAACAATTTGCCAACAGCCAAGAGAAAATGGAGAAAAACAGTCGAGACATAGAAAAAACAGTGCGAAATAGAAAAAATTCTTTGGGAAAGCATAGAAAAAGTGCTAGACAAATTTTATATAAATAATTCATTGTTGTAATGTGCAAAGCTCGTCGAGGCCATTTCCCTTAATTAATGAAACGCATCCCAAGCCATGGCCTCAAGCAAAGACAAAGACTCAAAGCAAAAAACTAAAACCGAGACTCAGACTAAGACACAATTGATGCTAAACGGCCCCAGGCGAACGGGAGGAGCAGGAAAATTAATAACAGACAGAGACAGTCTTTCGGAGCACAGCAAGCAACATTTCAAATTTGAACAAATGACGCAACAAGGGTGCTCGAAGAGGTGAAGGGAAATCGGAGGGGGGCGATAAAGAGTTGGAGCAAGGATGCAGGACAATGAGCAAAATGCAAACAGTGGCAATCTGTGTGGCAACCGGGATTCAGGTCGTCAGATTAAGGTGGTGGTCCTTATGGTGGTTGTTGCAATACCCATGACCATGCTTCTGCTTTTGCTCGTGCCAATATTGCTGCCCTATGCCATATCCACCACCATTAAACGTGACTCTAATACACATACACACAGACATACACATAGAGACCTGAGAGGGACTTAAGGACATGCATGACGCCATGGCTCCCTAATGATTTTGGTGGTGGTTTGCCATGGTCCTGGTCCTCTGAACGCGAAATAAGCCAACAGTATATTCAAATTTTCTGCACAAAGTTTACGAAGCGCATCAGGAGAGAATCTGACGTGGGTGAAGTACGAAATTGGGGTTGGGTTTCAGCACGAAAATGACTGCGGTATTAGGCAGCAGCAAAGTTTTAGCTAAATACAAAAACAAAAAACAAACAAGAAAGCAGCAAAGAAAAGCAAAATTGAGACTTTTCATATTAAGACTTGTAATAAAATGAAATATACATACATATGACATATACATATGTATACTTTTTGGACCAAGACTTAGCTAAATGTCCCAAAAATTTATCTAACTTGATACACAAAATTTGCATTTAGACACAAACATCACAGCAACAACCTTTAGAGGCAGTGGGGGATGTGAATAAGAAGGATGGGGGTGAAAGCCAAAAAAGTGCACTTAACCATAACTTGTGCTCGTGACATTCGCGAAATTCTTCCATTAGTTTTGGCCCCCCGACTCCTGGCCCAGTTAAGACCTGAGAGCTGCCTCAGATGCATACGAAATTTTTGGCTTATAATCATCGCAACGTATATCCTCTGCCTCGACGTTCAATGTTTCGGCATTGCCATCATGTCTGCGGCATCATCATAATCATCCTCATCATCATTATCACGATTGATAGATATGGAGAGATGAAGATGTGATGGGGATTTAAGTGCTTCTGTTCGCCCCGCAGTCAACGTTGCCGCCATCAGCCTGTCAGAAAGTCGAAGAGCATTTCAATGTGCTTATTTATGCGCTGGAGGTTGGGGGGAAGATGGGCAATGTCACTTCGTGGCTAATAAACCCATCACTTAGACAATTTATTACTTGTCAAGATTTTGCCATTGGCAAATGAGTTTTGCTTACCAAGTTGCGGCCAATTCCAATGCAAATTGCAGCCGAACAGAAAAAAATGGCTTAATTAAAGTTGACCAGACCCAATGCGTTTGATTATACATACGTCTACATATACATACATATATATATACCGATCCAAAAGACATACATACATAGATATAAACATACATATATATCAACTGGAATGTATTTTTGGCTTGCTAATTTATTTGTCTTCGTTAGGTTGAATTGTTTTTTGCCTTAATATGATTTATTTTGAATTGCTATTTAACATTTCTCTCTTTTTGTTGATATGTTGTTTTTGGTTTCTGTTGTCGACAAAAATAAACAAAAATAACGAACAGCTGCCAGCCAAAAAGAAACTGGAAACACCCTGTGTTTCACCTTCATAAGAGCCAAAGAGAGCCGGAAAGCTGTCTCTTTGGGGATGAAAACTCTCTTCGATGCTCTCTTATGCCCATTTTACACAAACAAAGAGCTGACAAAAAGGAAAATGACAACAGAGAAATAATCAAAATTATTAAATTTAATTTTTCGAGAATACTAAAATTCAATATGAAAATCAATAAACATTTTATTTCAACAATATTTAACTAACAATTCACTTTTAAAAACTATTTAATTGTGTTTATAAATTTAAACACATTTCGAAATCAAAAACGAAATCAAAACTCAAAAAATGTTTGATAACATTCTAAAAAATAGAAAATATGTGTGTTAGTCACTTTTAAAGATTTCTTTTGAAGAAGATTTCAAATAATTAAATCATCAATCTACTTAAGAAATCACAAAAAATTGCCGAATATAGATATGTCATTCCTAAGTTAAGTTAAAACTTAGTTTAGATTTTTTCAAATTAAATATTTATGTGTTATGAACATCGGTCTACTGAAACTATCATTAAATTACAAAAATAATCATGGATGGACTTTAGATCTCTACAAATATTGACTTATGGCAAAACAATATACATATATCAAATTAAAAAAAATCCAAATATAAATATGTCATTCATCATCACCATGGGAATAATTCAAAAGGAAACCTTATTAGATGGAAACAGTTCATTGTTAGTTTATTTTATTTTTGTGCATACAAAGAAAGCTCCGTTGAATTAACTATTTCAAATAGATTGCAAATCAAGAAGAATGTGTGGAAATGTGAATACAAAATGCACAATCGAAAGCAATCTCTCTGAACTACGTCAAGGGGCGTTTGCATTGAATCTCCTCGTCCCGCAATTGAAACGTGCAATTGGTAAAAGAATTTTCCCATCATCAGCCACGTTCTTTCATGAATTCGCCCTTTTTTCTCTCCATTTTTTGTTTTTCGCAATTTTTGTAAAGTTGAGAGAAAACGTCTGCGAGAAAATACTTGTAATCAAAATGGTCGTCAGTGCTTGCTGGCTGGTAGTCTCAATTTGTGTTCGACAGAAGGTGTGGATAATTCATTTTCATGCAGGGACCGACACAGACCGAGGAGCATTTGTGATGAGTGCGTTGGCCCCGTACCCAACGGACATCGGAGCAGTCGAGACCCTTTGAAGCCACCCATTCAATCCCCATCTCCTCCACTCCACACACTGTTCAGAGTAAGCTCAATTGAACTTTATTCGACTCGAGGCAGAACTGAAAGCAAATCGGAGCTGAACTGAGAGCTCAACTCGAGACGCTGAAAACGTGTTCAATTTTCGCTCATGAATGTTTCAGGCATGTAGTTATTTGATTTAGTTTCGGCACTTGCCACTAAGCATTTTGCTTTTTTCCTCCCCATTCCTTTTCATTCGTTTTTGTCGTATTTCTTAGATATTTTTCATACTCATGTAGCAAAAGTTGTGCCAGCTTGCGAATCGTGCCCAAAATTGGCAAATAAGCCAAATTCCCAATGTGAAAATATTGGAAAAGAACCTTCGTCTAATGAATTTCTGATATCAAAGATGACGAGATGAAGCAGCGAAGCGGAGAGTCAAAATAAACTATTCAGAGTGCAAAAAATAAATATTTTCTAGCTTAAATTAAAGCTTAGTTTCAGGTTCAGATTTGGCTAAATTCACATCAATCGGCCGAACGATCGATCGATTTGTAATTGGCAATTTAATTAATATATCTTTCACATGAAATTGGGTCACTCGATAACGATGCATTAGCTTGACGATGACTTTGCCATAAAAATTCTCATAAAAGTCTCCACAGACGACCTTGAGAAGCCGTAAAAATTTTTAATGACTCTCACTTTTTACGGCCAACTCTTGTAGACCATAAAACTTCAAACTGTGACGGGCACACACACACACATTGAGAGCAATGGGAAGCAGCATCGTTAAGTAAGACAGAGAGAGAGAGAGAGAGAGACTGAGGGAATGGGAAAGCAAGAACTAACCAATCGACCAGGCCCAGACGATCGGCCGCTTACCGCAAATTATCAATGAGCCCACTGTGCGACTATAATGCGTAGATTTAAACTGGCCTGATGCTAGAGAAATACAACCAGAAACAAACTCAGGCCACCGCCATGGTCACACTCACATTTACACACGTGTGTGTATTCTATTGTAGAAGGAAAAGGGTTTGTCCTTGCTTCCTCTGCCTTCTGTTTTTTGATGCCTCGACTGGTGTATGTGTGTGTGTGTGTGTGTGTGTGTGTGTGGCTGTTGTTGTTTTTATTGTTTAATGACTATGCCGTTTCTTGGCAATTGCAGGGCCCGCGGTCCTGACATTGAGCCTTAGCCCAGCTAGAAATCGACACTCTGACTCTGTAACCCTTTGCGTGGAGAACGAAGAAAACTAACGATAATTGAGCGCAGGTTGTGCCTAATTTACGTTCAAGGTCTGTTGTTTTTTTTGGCAACGACTTGGAAATTATATTCTCATACTTTATTACAAGCCATACAGCATAACATGGACAAGGAAATTCTCTTAATTGGCATTTTGGAAAGTGGAAATAATTACACCCAAGGCAAAAAGGACTAAGAAAAAACCGTGTCAGAAGCCAAAGGGATGCTTGCCAAGGTTTCTTTAATTTAGCTAAGATGATCTCTTGAAATGGCTTATGAAGTTGTTATTGAGCATCCCAAGCTAATTAGTTACTAGGGTTAAGACAGCACCTAAGTTCCTAAAGCTTTAAGATAATATTTGATTATTCTGTTGTAAGTGGAGCCTGGACTTAAATAAATTGTAGCTCTTGTCTAGAAGTTAATCAAATTCTCCACTTGAAGCGATTCTGAATTTATCTTGCATTTAGTTGTTCTCTCTAAACCTAAAAGAACAAAACACTGGGATTCTTTGTTTATAAATGCTCTAACCCCAAACCATTGAATTTATTTTAATTAAGCGACAGATAGTATATCATTTTGTCTTTCCTAGATTGAGGGGCACCACCTGTCTACTAGAGTCGATCCATGGATGCCCTGTCACTTGGTTCATTATTAAAATAGCTGTCTGTCTACCGATAAGAATGTTGGTTGGAGAATAACAACAACGAAGACGACGAATAAATGGCACAAAACTTTTAATGAGAAATGTCGCCGGTGCATGCGGTTCCATTTGCTTTTGCACCACATCTCCCCAGCGGCATTTGCCGAACTCGACAATTTTCGTTAGTAGCGGAGCAGCTTGCCAAAATGAGAAAACTTTTGCCAACACCAAACGTGTCGACGTTCCAAAATGAAGATGGAATGGCCTAGACATGGAGATGGAGTCAATGTTAACATAAATCCAGCCAGGCACGGGCCAACGGCAACAAAGCATGGGCCATAAGTTGCCAAAAGGAAATCTGTTTCAAGTGGCTGCAATCCCAGTGGACGGTTGTGTTTGAAGGTGTTGCTCCAGCTCCAAGTAAGAGCCTTCCGTGTCTGGACACAAGTGAAATGCTTTCTTTCCCATTATTTGCACAGCAGTTGCAACGAGCCGGCTAACTGGATCGATGTGGATGTCCATTTCATTCCTTTTCGCCCGCCCACTCCTGGCCATCAGTTGAGCAGTTCATTCTCTCTACCGTTCTGTGACTTTTCTTTTATTCCTGCATAAGGCACCGATTCGGAAGAATGGCTCCGTTTTCATTTCACTGTGGTCCCCATCTATAGTTGGGGGTGGTTCTTGGTTCGCCCAGAATTCCCCAAAAATTCACTTCAAAGTCAGTTTGAGTAGCGCTGGCTGCATTTGTACAATGTGAAGCGGCCTGGTTGGCAAACGTGAGTTTCATTCGGCCACACTGTACAATTTCAAACATAAAACAAAAAGACATAATAGTAAAATATTTTTCCGTATTCATATTGCTTGTCTTTCAATATAAAATATGATCTGAAGATCTAAAATAGGAGCGGCGTTTCAAGTTATCGATCGAAACTGAATCAAAATCCATATCTACTTTTGTTATTAAACAAATTTGTTCGATTTCTCAGTCAAATATTTAAACAAGAACACATGTTGATTTCCTTTTTCAATTTACAAACGTTTCTGAAATAAAAACTATTGAAGTTCGAAATATTTTAAAGTGAGTAACATACAAATAAACGATATTGTTTCGTTTATTCGATATTTTAAACATTTGGTGATTTAGATAGATATTTGAGTTATAGTTACGAACAGTTTATAACTACATAGTTGGATTAAATTCTCAGCCTTTTTTTTTTTTTTTTTCTTGCAGTGTATTCGTATTTTGTGAGATTGACAGACATGTTTTCAGTGACGACTCAAGGCACTCGCCAGGGGAACACACCTAAGTGTACGCAATACCAAAACGAAGAACAAACAAGTCAACCAACCAAGCAGCCAACCCACTTAAATAAGCTCCGCAAATAGACACAGAAAGGAAAAAATATGATTCTATTTGCCTCCGGCTGTGTCTATTTGTTTTCATATTTCCACAACTCAAGACACAAATATAAATTGGGCAAGGCAGAATGGAGCAGGGTGGGGCGATGGCATGGAAACGGCACAAACAAGTGGAGCCAACTTAAAGTATGCTTTAAGCCTAAAACACAAAAGTTGGAATTCCTTTTTAATTTGGGGAAAGTTTTGCTTCTTTTTTTATAACCCCAACAGATTTCGACACAATGACATTTTGTCCGTCCTCTGTGTGTGAGCCTCTAATGAAAGTTGTCACCTCATCTCGCATATTGCGGCAACTTTGGCTGACAAAAACTTTGGCCGAATCTATTAATCGGTGGAACTCGTTTAATTATTTCCTGGGCGTGTGTGACAAGTTGCTCTAGTGGTGGCAAAAACTTTGCCCCGCACAGTGGTCACAAAGTGCACGCTGAGAAGGGATTTCAGATTGGGTACGGGGACCGCCACGGGACTTTGATATATCAGCAGGCGAACATTGCGACAATGGCATCTGTGTAAATCGAATACTTAATGGACTCACCTGCCAGTGGGACATGGTGAGTTAAGCCAGCCCATTCCACTTCCTCAACCTCAGCCATCATCAGAGTCAATAAATTTGCATGCATTATGAGCACGAAATAAGTTACGAACTTTATTCGTGAATTAAACGTGAAATGAATTAACGTGACTAAAATATTCCATCTTGGCCAATGGAGAATGCCACACATCACCATCCCATATTGAGGAGGCTAGACCGCTGACTCCATCTCTGACTCCAACTCAAACTCAAACTTCAATTCTGTTTTGTGGCATGAAGTTGCTATCGAGTTATTTGCATATATTGATGTTGTTGCTGGATGTTCGGGCCCGATTGCTGTTGGTTGGGCTTGTGTGTTCTCCATGCATACCATAAAGAAGCCAATTTTATGCAATGGTTAAATTAAAATAATTTCTGCATTTAAGTTATGCAAATTTGGTTGCGTTTATCTTTAAAGAAATGGGCAAAATGGACTCCTCCCAATCTTTCTGGCTACATCGTGTCAGGGACCTTGTGAATTACTTGAGAAAAAAAAAATGAACACTTGTTCTTTATTTTGGGCATGGACTTTGAAGGCTCGCTCAATTGTCGTATTAATTAGCCAAGGTTCCGGGGGTTCAATGTGGTGAATTCATTTTCCCCGTTTCAATTAATATGAGTGTTTTGCAATTTTGAGGACCGCACAGCAAGTTGAAATTAGCATTTTGTCTGCTAATTGCCAATTAATTGGTATGGTTTGAGAATTTTAATTTAACGAAAGCAAAAAACAAGGAAAGAAAAAAAAACATTAATAGACACATGCGTAGTGCTCTGACATTTGCCGACGGGAATTTGAAAAAGATAAATAGAGACATAAAACTATGCATAGGCAAACTATTTTAAAAATGGCATAAACTATTCTTAAAATGTATCTACAAAGCAAACTAAAAAGGTTAAAAGATAATTTTTAGAATGTTTCAAATTAAAACTCTTTCAACTTAAGCCTAACAGAAATTGATACTCTCCATCTTTCTTGTTTTAACATGGGAAGTTTATAATGATAGTTTTTAAATTTCGTTCGATTCGTGTTAAAAATAGTTTAAATTTAAACAAGTGTGGAAAATGCTCGTGGTGGAAAAAAAGTATCTATTGATGTGGAGTATCTTTCCTGCATTGAGAATGATAAAATAATGGAAGCCACGCGCTTTGACTAGCATTTGCCTCTGGGTAGTTTTGGGTTCGAAAGTCTCTGAAGGGGCGTCAGAAACAGAGTTTGAGAGGGGGAGTGGGCGAGGGCTAGTTGCTGCGCTTGTATTTGTGCATTGCATTAGTATGTGTGACCGGCGCTGTCGCTGTCGACGCAGACGTTGGCCAGCTGGGTATTGGCCACGCCTGATTTCGAGGCGACGCAGCTTGAAAATACCTTTTCGGCGCATGTGCGAAAAAAGGACGCACTGTGTGCGGTGTGTGTGGTGTATGTGCTGTGCGTATCTTTCAGATACACTCGCCTGCTAGATAATTCCAATATGGCCGACAAGCAGATAAACTTGTTTTCAACTTGAGCGCCATCTAGCGACTTAATCTAATGGAGAAGTATCTTTTAAAAGAAGTATCTTTAGCTTTTGCTGCTGCTGATTGGAATTAAACTCTTGAGATACAGATACATTTGCCTGCAGGATGCCTTCTGCCTTGGCCACACAGCTTCACATTTTGGCCGCCAGGCGTCTGCCAAGACAAGACCCAGCCAATTGGAGTTTGTTGTTCAAATCTGGTTGGGGTTATCTCTAAAGAACCTTGTTTTGTTACATGACAATTATCTTTGCCTCGACCTCGTTGACGGTGAAAGTATTAACAATTATAATAATTGCTAAGCTCTGCCAGCAATGACAGAGATTGTGAGACAGCTTTAATATAAACTAGAATTAGTTGTATTACTAGGGAAATTTGTTCAGATTGAACTCTATATACATATGTATGCGTATACATATATGTAGCTAGACGCCAGCATGATTTCCACATTGCCACATTATCAATGATTGAGTGAGTCAACCAATTACTAAATTAGGTCTATGAACGGCTGTCACTATCAGCGGCTAGCTAATTAAGGCAGAATGCTTTTTTCTATCTGGGCATTCAAAGTGGACGATGAATACTAAAACAACTTCATATTAATAGAAAGACTAACAAGACTCGTTAGGTATATCAGTGGAATGAACAGAGCACTATAAAAGAACTATTGTGGGAAAAATTGTGCACTGCAAGTATATGTTTTAGTTACAGCTTTTAAGTCGTTTACTTCTGGATAGACTCGAATGGGTTTATTTTAGTTACAGCTTTTAAGACGTTTACTTCTGGCTAGACTCGAATGGGTAAAGCGTTTATTTTTCGTATGGTTATCAAATTGTAAGAAACTCGATATTAACAAATAAATTTCAGCCTGACGGTTTGATTTCAATTTCAGAATATAATATGCCAGCTTTTTAATACTCTTTGAGGTCATTTGAGGTTGGCACGAATATCGAAATATCAATATACTTTTTGAAGCATTCGTGTGTGATTTTTGGTAAGTGCATGACTAAATGTATTTTAAAGATGATTTTATACAGGGGTGGATTCAAAGACTTCTCCCGTAGGTTAGAAGTCAGAATGCTTTAATTCCATAAGTCAATTTATTGCATAATTTTGTTATAACTTTCTTCTGATACAAATTATCTTCAGATTTAAGCCTATCGAACAATAGTTTATAATTTCTACGCTATGTGTTCTAAATTATACAAGAGTATGTAACGGAAAGCAATATCTATTTCATACGCATTTCAAATTTAATTTCCTAAGAAAGAATGAATAATTATTATAAAATAATTAACAACTTGTCAACCAAATTAAGTAATGACTAATACTAATACTAATATGAGTATCAAATACTCATAACGAAGTTATTGAAATTCAACAGGTCGAATAGAAATTTTCTATTTTTTTGTTCTTTTTTGTCTTTCTCCTAGCTCTTAATGAATTTTAAAAGTGTTTTATTCAATAGTTGCTTAACAGGTAACCTAAGCCTTTTATTAAAATTTAATAATAACCAATAACCATATAAAACTGCAAGTGGATAACAAATTATTATAAGTATTATTACTGGAATAATAAGTGATGATCAAGAGTATAAAATGAATTCCTTACTTGATGCTCTTTTATACACCCTTCCGATTTCTGTAACATTCCTTGAGTTTTAACTTTACAAGAGTTAGCTTTGAGCCCGATTCAATGGTATAAGTTCCTATCTGCACTAAATCAACTTCTTTAATGTGCTAGATAGATTAGTATATTTGTTTAATTGCAGGAGCTGTCATTAGTTATATTACTTTATTAGTCTTTCCCCACTGCGTGTCAAAGGACACACATTTATGTAGATCTAGTTAGCAATCAGGTAATGGGATGGGGTTATGTACTTCCAGCTCTGTGGCAATGTTCGTACATATAAATAATTTGTAATCAGTGGCATAAATAATGCGACTCATAAATTTCTATTGACCTCTATACCCTCTAGAGACTGACGGCCATGTTCTCCGGTTGGGACAACCCTGAGGCAAAGCGATTGAATTATGCAAGTGGCGCGATAAAAGCAAAGCCCAGCAAACTAAATTTATTGGATGCCATGCACTCATTAGCATCCAAATGCCGAGCATCCAAAGCGCGAACGCGAAGACGAACGAACTCATTAACAGTCCCCAGTTCTCCCAGCTACAACAGTTTCCAGCTTCAGCCCCATGTTCTCGGTCGGCCCACAAATGGCAGCCCGGTCCAGACCATGGCGCTGAATAAATAATAAAGTGACAACCACAAAAAACGACTGTGGCCAAGGTGGAGCATGATGGCGGCAAAAGCGGACCAAAGCAAAAGAAAACCAAGACACGAAAGTGTACAATAATTGAGCCCACAAATCACAAGACTTAGGAGTGAGCGAGAGAGGGCGAGAGGGAGAAAGAAGAGCTGAGGTACAAGGCGAAATAGAGCTGGAGTTGGAGTTGGCGCACAAATGAACATGAAGCAAGCAAGTAAATTGAGATTCTTTAAATTTATGCACATATTTTTTCTTGTTTCCCTAGCAGACGGCAAATACTTGGTACGTGGAGCCACTTAAGCTTCTCAAATGCCAAGAGTCTCGGTTCAAGTAAATCTGCGCAGAGACAAGAGGAGAGGCGTTTTGCCTCTGGCTGGAGGAGGACCAAAGTACAACAACCACCCGGCCGCCAAAAGTTGCAGGCGCCTTCTGCCTAGCCAGTGACGACTGGAGCTCTGGCCATTTGGTTAGTCCGGGATGTGTGTGGTGTGGCATATTGATGAACCGCAACAAATTGGCTCCAGCGGTGGCATCGTCATCCAAGACTGTGCCAAAGCGCCGCACAATGGGGCTAAATGATGAATAGCAACATAAGGAAGTCTATATTTGAATCATGTTCCAAACTTGTATAGAATCATCTAGAATTTCTAAAAGAAATTCTGGATTCTCCTTTTGATTTCTGTAGCTCAGTTTTCTCTGCAATCTTTTCCACTGTGCGGCACAACTTTTCCTAGCCATTATACTCGACAAGAACAAATTGTAAAAAACAACAACTAAAGAAGAACAAAAAATGAACAAAAATAAACCAAAAACAGAAGAAGAAAAAAAACACACTAAAAATCGTGTTGACTGCCTTGACTTCATCTCGAGTTCCATCCAGCCAACATCCCTATCCCTCTATCCCCATGTTATGTGTGTGTGTGTGTTGGCACCTCTCCTCCTCTCCTCTTCACATTCCCTTTACTCTCTGCATATCTGATAGTTGCAGCTTGGCAATCTGCCATCATTTCACATAAATCCCCCAATGATAAAATTCCCGGATTGCTCCCCAAAGTTCGTGGTGCGCACTAAGCCACACAATTTTGTGTTATTCCAAGAGCACAAAAATCAGCTCCCTGGGAACGCGAATGGCAACCAAAGGAGATGGAGGTGGTACGGAGTTCATAGTTCATAGTTTGTGCCAGTGACTTTTGTGCGCAACTACTTAGAAATAATATAAATTTTTTAAAAAGATTGCTCAGCCCTCACGAACCACGATGTTCTTGGCCATAAGCATTGCCAAGTGGGATTGCTTAGAGATTGGCAATTTCCATGTCAATTTCGTTGCATCTCATTCTGATTGCGAATTTCATAAAAAAAAACACAAGAAGGGGACTCACTGCTGGCACGTGGGTTCATTGCTCGGCTATCTGACTCTTGCCACAAAAGTAGTCATTATGATGCAACTTAAGCTGCAGCACAACTAATTGCCCTTGCAACAAGACGCTCTTATTCAGTATTATTTACAGTAATCGGATGCTCTCTCAACCCTCTTTTCACTTTTCCCAAAATGCTGAAAAAGTTTTGATAATGAAAGATGATAAACAACAATCAAAAGTGACATTAAAAAAGTTGAAAATTCTGACTTAATATAATAGAGAGTTTTAATAACTTTAGTAAATATGTTTGTAAAAATTGTTTGGCTTTTTTTGATCATTTATACTTCAATTTCTATCATTATACACGAATATATATTACAACTATACACTATGTTACCTGTTAAATTTTATTTTCTATATTGGCATGAATATTATTCGAATATACAATCATTTACAGTTGTGTGAAGTTTGAACTGATCGAACAAAACACAACAAGCATGGGCGTAGTATTGACATTATTCAGGGGGATGTAAAACTGAATGAATGTTTATAAATATTAAATATCAAAGAAGCTAATTTCGGCAATGCCGAAGTTTTTATACCCTTTCAGTCGTTGGCAATAATTTTTTTACATTTTGAAATTTCATTCCCTGCAACTCAATTCATCAACACATCAACATACTATATGATATAGTAGTACGATCCTGACAATTTTCATACTTTATCATCTCCGGGTTAAAAGTAGCTCAAATATTAAAGCGTGAAGATGATTTGCACAGACGGACGGACGGACGGACAGACGGACATGGCTATATCGACTCAGCTTCTCATGCTGATCAAGAATATATATTCTTTATGGGGTCGGAAACATCTCCTTCTGTGCGTTACAAACATCTGAACAATTTTATAATACCCTCTGCAAGGGTATAAAAATATAAGTTTATCAAAAAAACGTTTTTTTTGTGGTCGTAAAGCATTTAAACGTTTTTAATACGCTTGCAAAAACATGAATTTAAATTTTAGTCTGAAGTTTACAACTTTTAAATAGAATTATCTTTGAATGCCACCAAACTGAGCTTTGGTTTATCTATTATTTATGCAATTTTTTTGTCATTTTAATAAAAACAGTATAAAGCAGCATAGTTTAAGCTGTAACTGTTGCTATAAATAATACATATGCGAGTTATCTGTATATGGTAATAAAATATTTCAATCCTTCATCTTGATAAGCTATCAGATGCACTTTATTAGTAACTTAACTTTGACTGAGTCACTCTGACTAAAAACAAATCTAAATTTGCGATTTTGTCAACAGTCTATTTTAGTTCAGTACAATCCTTCTTCTATCATCTTCCGTATACGCCCATGGATTCGCTCACACTCATTCATATATATGTACATATGTGAATGTATGTATGTATAGACATATATTTGTAGACCTATTTATCTCAGTGTAGAATTTAAATGAAATTCCACAACAAAGACAACGAAAGAACAACAAACATGAAGATGAGATTTTCGAGTCGGAGGCAGCAGCAGCCTCGACCCCGGGTCCAGATACTTTTCCTATTTTTCCTTTTTCAACTTTCCTCTGCGCAGTTCGAGTTCGAGTTGGTCGTCATTCATGGCAGCGCGGGGTGGAGGGAGGAAACAGCAGAGGCTGGGGCATTGACATGGCTGCTTCAATTTCAATGGCCGCCTTTTCTCTACCTGGGTGTGCGACAAGGAAGCACAGCTTGCCTTGCCTGAGCCTGAGCTAAGTGAGAGAGCGAGAGAGGGCGAGTAGTAGAATGAGACGGCGAGGCAGAGACAGAGGCGGAGTGTAGTGGTTGATATTTATTTTATTGTTGCTGCTGCTACGTGAGTTTCGATACGAATTGAGTTGCCGGGTTGCTGCCGGGATGCTGCTCGGTCTAGGTGTAAAAGACCATAGACATAGACGTACTCTAGCTATATTGTCATGGCCAGGTCAGCAGACATTGTGCCCGATATGAAAATCGCTGCCCATGTGCCAAGTATTTGCCTTTAACCCGTTTGGTGTGCAGCTGTTTATGGTTTCCTCAAAATTTTGTTTATAAATTCGTAGCTGATCTTTGTTGTTTGTACACCGAACTAATGTTGTTGTTGTTGTTGTATGCCACACTGTATGCATAATTAGCTCAGCATTTACCGTTCTGACGCAAATAAATCAAAAACGAACAACAACCAAATTGCTTTGCCGCACATTCCAAAAATAGAATCAAGAAAATACACTTTAAAAATCGGATGATATCTTCTCATACAAATGTTAATATAAATGTCGCTGTTTAATTTATATTAATCAAGTAAGAGTATCCAAGAGTCCATAAATTCTTTAATAATTTTTACATTTCAAGTGCTGTACTCAATTTTTGCTTATTAACTTCCAAAGAGTTAGTAAAGTAGTCACTTTAATCTAAGAAAAACCATGGACTAAGCTTGATCTTAAACCAAACTCATCTAAGGCAAAATATAAAAAAGTAGAAAAATGTATACTAAAACCAGAGGGCCGGGGCTAACTTCGACCGCGTCAAAGTTTGTATACCCTTGCAAGTTTGTTATTAACTCTTTTATCTAAACTAACTGTTTTATCTAAAAAGGGTAATGTTTGCGAAAGAACGGCCTTCAATCTTAGCATAGGATATAACGAACTTTCTGATGAAAGCCACTGATCATTCCTATGGGAGCTATATGATATAGTTACCCTATCTTTACCAAATTCGGCACAGTCATTAACAGATATGTTAAACTGACAAATGTTAAATTTGAAAGCAATCGCATCAAAAGTAACGAAGTTATTGACAAAAGTCACTGTTTTTGACCGATCGTTCCTGTGGGAGCTATAAGATATAGTCACCCGATCTTGATCAAATTTGGCACAGTGGTTTATAGATACAATAAACTTACTTATATTAAATTTCACGACAAAAACTTAAAAAGTAACGAAGTTATTGACAAAAGTCTCTGTTCGTGACTTTGCCGTTTGTATGGGAGCTATATGATATAGTCACCCGATCTTGATCAAATTTGGCACAATTATTAATAAGAACACAAAACTGATCAATACCAACTTTTATGGTAATTGCTGATAAAATAATGAAGTTATTGAGAAAAGTCACTGTTCGTGACTTTGCTGTTTGTATGGGAGATATATGATATAGTGGTCCGATCCGACTGAATCCGAGATATACAAGCCCTGCAGTATATACAAGCCTACGTGCAAAATTTCAGCTCTGTAGCTCTTACGGTCTAGGAGGAGTTCGCATCGATCCAGACGGACGGACAGACGGACGGACGGACGGACGGACGGACGGACGGACGGACGGACGGACGGACGGACATGGTTATTTGAACTCGTCTCGTCGTGCTGATCAAGAATATATATACTTTATATGGTCGGAGATGCTTCCTTCTATGCGTTGCACACTTCTGACCAAAATTAATATACCCTTTTTGCAAGGGTATAAAAAGGTAATTTATGTACATATGTATATATTTACAATTTTAAATAAAAACCAAATTTATAAATTAAAGTTAATATCAAAATTTCTACTTAAAATTCAATTTGATATTTGCATTCTATTTTAGTTAAAGTAGTAATTGTTGTACTTTCCATTTTGTATTGCAATATTTTATATATAAACTCTTTAACTGAATAATCCTACCCTTTCATGCGCACTTGGCATGCAAATGAAGTTGGCCATAAAGAAATGGCTGCTTTAAATTGACAACACCTTCTGGCGCCTAATGAACGCGGAAACATAAAAGGACCGCGAGCTGTTCCCCTCTTTCAGTAATTCGGCTTTCATTTTGGGCACAGGGCACAACCCTCGTTGGCCATTTTAACTGACTGAGCCAATTCACCGGTCTGTCTAATTGCGCATCTTTAATGTAATCAACTAGGCAATCCTCCAGCTGGAATTGCAATGCTGTTCCTGTTTCATGCAAATTTATCTAGCAAATTAGTAAAATTAATTCAATTCCATCTTGCCACTCGATGGACTGAAGCTGATTAAAATTTCACAGACTAGACATACCAACTGCCCCACTCCAACTCAAACTCTAATTCCAACTGCCATTGGCCGCTCTCACATGTCTTCATAGAGCAGACGTAATTTCATTATTTATTTAAAAGTTATCAGACATGCCAAGCTAAAAGTAGCCTAACTCTATCTCCTCCTCTTCCTTTCCCTCCATTTACAGCCAGAGCCACAAAGATGTTGTTTTAGAAAAAATTGATTGAAAAATTAAACTGGAAAAACTATTCATATCAAGGTATACAGTACAAATCTGTTTTGTCTGTTCTTGTCTTTGGAATTTTTTGTTTATTTTTTCTCAACAAGAAATAGAAAATCACAAAAATAGATTAAGAATAGAATGAGTAAACAATTGCAATGGTTATTTTAATGTTTATTTTTTAAGCGTTAGTCGAAATATATGCAAATTGCAAACGAGATGCAGATAATAGAGCATCTATAGAGATACAATTAATTCTAGTTTTCACTTGCTTTGTAATGAAACAATTTATAGCATTTACTATGGAATTAACCATATGCACAGAAAGTCAGAAAAGGGTGCTCCATTAATTGATGTTTAGACTTTTGGCATTTAATTAGTTCTGGTTTTGAAAATGTTTAATTAAAAAGGCACAAGAAGATTCGTCGGAATTGAAACCACAAATAAGGCAACCAATTGAAGCGAAAGCAGAGAACACATTTAATGAAACTGAGCCCTAGTACACGTCAAACACAGACAGGCAAATAAACGAGGTATTTATGTGGCGAATAAAGATATCAAGCCCCAGCCCCAGCATCAGCCGTACACCAGTTGAAAGATGAGGATATGTTGGCCAAAATGAAACACCACTAGAGGGTGAATGCCAAACACCACATACATAATTGACTGACGGGATAATTTACTTCCGTACACTTGCGTGTTTATTAAATTTCTCGGGTTGTCTCCGGCATTGATTCCGGCAAATGCGGTTCTACGTCGTGACTTCGAGCAAGGAGCCGGAGACAGTGTGACAATGGCAGCGCGCCAATCGACGGGGCTGCTACACGGCCAAGAGTCAAATGCATAGAAATGGAGGCAAGCTTTTGGATATTGCTTAACCACATGTACATAATTACATGTCGTCCTCATTAGTTGCTTCAGTTTTTGGAATCGTGACTAGTTTGCGCCAGTGCGAGGGAACATACTGTGCACAGTGGCACGAAAGCACAGATTGGCTTTCAAATTGAATATTACGAAATGTAAGTAAATTATGAGTCAAATCAAGAAGAACTTTTGAAAATTATAAATTTAGTGATCTTGTCCGGCATAGTTTTTATTTTCTAACCATTTTCTTTATTATTCTTTCGATGCAATGATAAATTGTAAACTCTGTTGTCCCAATTGTGCCATTGTGCAGACATTGTATTCCAAGATACCTGGGAGTTGGAGTCATGTGCTCCCGTTATCGAACCGAAGGCAAAGTCACGTTCGACAACCAACCCATTTACTTAGCTAAGCGATGAGGGTTGTACCTGCTGCCATCAGACTTCCCGTACCCACACCTTCTTCCCCCATTGAGAAAAAGGAGGCCCTCCCATTACCCCATGCGCCACCCTTGTTGTAAGATTCGCAAAACTTGTTACTTGGCTTGGCCAGTCGATTTTGATGCCGATTGATGGAAATCTTTGAGCTACACGTTTCTACTCTTATCGCTGGAATATGGAAATTTCGGCATTTATTTGATCAACTTTTGCCTTTTCCATATTTGGTGGCACGACATTTCGGGGAGGTACGGGATGTGAAAAATAAATGGCAAAAGGTACACAGATGTGGAGCCCAACTATTTCAAATGCCACACGCATGCCACATATTCCCTCGCCCGCCCGCCGTTTCCCCACATACCTCGGTAAGTAATTTAGCAAAAATCATGTTGGCAAATAAAAATGGAAACCCGGCATAGCAAGTGGAAGATGAAAGTTGGAGGGAGCATTTTAAGGGCAACCTTTCGTAAAGCCTTGTCTTTTGTCTTTGTATGTGTGTGTCAGTTGCACCTGCGACTCAATTCAATTGGATAGTTCTTTTCTGCTAGAGAAAGTCGCCATATGTCTGTCTGTTTTCCTGTCTATTCATGCCAATTGCATATATTATTACATTCATTTCATTTGTCTGTGGGATTTGATCTATAAAATTGGAAGGAACTTACCTGTAACAGCTGCTCCCTAATAGCAATTCAACTGAAATGAAAAAAATTAAATTATTATTTACATAATGAATTTTTGAAAGTCTTTGACATAAACAGTAATATTTGTGTTAAAGAGTAGTGGAGCCGAAAATTAATTTAGTTATTTTCTTGTACATGCGTAATCTAGTTTATAAATCTAGCCACTTATTTTTAATACTGTAATTTAATAAAATATTTAAATTATTTCATTTCAATCTAATGGATCATCAAACGATATGCAAACAAGAAATTTAAATTTAATTACTTATGTTATATTTAATTTTTATAAAGCTACAGCAATACAAATGATAAATTAAATCTGCAATAAAAGATTGTGGCAAATTTATTGATAGGCATAGCTTTTGATTTAATATTAATAAAAGTTATAAGTGAACTGAATGACACAATCGATATATAGTGATATAGTATTGTATTATAATTGACCATATTTTGATTTAATTTAAATATATTTTGTTATAACTATATAGGATTGGGTAGGACCTGTTTAAGACAGCTGGGAATAGGAAGTTTGCTGAATAATCAAGATATACATCTAAAGTATAGTTAATTCTCAACCGATTTTATTTTTGATTCCCAATTTTCCCTACAAATTCAAGAATCAACTGCATATATGTACAAATGTTTACATATATGTACATGCATACGTCTAACTATACCCCTTTAAATGTAGATTTATTTTGATGGTAAGCTCTCTGAGTGCTTGTTACGGTCCATTGGCTTGGTTATGTGACCAACACACACACACACTCAAACACACCCATGTACGTAAAACTGTAAAACACTTTTCACAGACGATTACAGGAAGTGTACGCAAATTGTTGTCTGGACCAAGAGTGTTTGGACCCTCGGCACAATACATATATGCCACCCTTTTATTCAATTATCGAATGGATCGTTGGATTTGAATATATTTCGTAGTAGAGCAAAAGAAATGGCATAAAAAAGCAACGAAATGAAACCAAACCAAGCAAATGTCTTTGGATTTATGCCGGAACACGCTCCTCATTATTATTTCACGCTTATCATTTTATTTCAATTTATTTTTGGGCCAACGCCTGTCGCCTGTTTTCTCAGGGAAGGACAATGTCTCATCCTAGATCCCAGAAAAAGAAAACAAGCCAAATTCTATACGAGGCCATTCTGGCTCCTGAGAAGAGAAAAGTGCGCTTTCGTGTTTACAGAAAGCGAAAGGACAATAAATATTTAGTTGGTTGTCGGGGAAAATATTTATATTGATATGACCGAAACGCGTATGATGCATTCATATTCCATGGGGTCCAGTTGAGGCACTGTGTCTCTTCTCCGCTCCATTGTGCCTCGCTCATTTGATAATGTCGCACTTTGCCCTTTGTCATCCCGTTCGCCATTTTGGGCCGCTTCCCCACGCTCATACACATACACAGTAGCCCCTCGAGTGGTCGAGACTTGTTTGTCTATTTGTTTGCTTTGCCCACCCTGGCAACCACCTCTACCACCCCACCTCACCACATCTCACTCCACCCATCACCCATTCCACTCCGCTGAAAGAAGAACAAACAAGAACGAGCCATCGCGCAACATGAGGCAGCATTCAACCGACTCAAAGCACTCGTACCCCCATCCGCAATCTCCCTCTTCGCCTGGCCATCAACATCGTCATCATTTTTTCTCATATGTATGTAGAAGTATCTTTTCCCGCCTGCTTTTTGCGAAACTTTTTAGTTTCGTTGTTTGATAGACAAACACATACACAGATAGAGAGAGGGGCCAGGGGAGAGTTGGACCAACTTAACCTCGAATTCCCCAACGGAATATGCTCGTGTGCATAAATTCTAGTTAAGCATTTCCCTTATGGACCAGGAGGAGAAGCAACCAGCAGCCAGTTGCCAGGCCTCGTGCTCGCCACTTAGACACATCTACATCGACATCCAGCCAGTCAGTCAGCCAAATTGCTTTCATTTTCATAATGAGCCAGGCATCTAGAAGCGTGGACCTTAAATTGATTGGCAGCGACTTGTGAATGACAAACATGTTCTCAACTAAAGGCAAAACTGTCTGCGGGTATAGGAATTCCATAAAAGTTCATTCGACTCTTAGATTCTCCGACTCTAGTCAATGAAACTTTTTCTCATTAATATTTTCCATTTTCAGAAGATTAGCAGCCAGCGAAAGAGAAACGAAAAATTAGTTGCCCAGCATTATTCTCTTTCGCCCTCGTTTCTCTGATATGTACATATTTACTTTCTGCTTCGATTTATTTATGTACATCAAGAAATTCCAAACCAAAACCGAAAAAAAAATTTCCGAGGTGTCAAATGAAATACGAAAATGTTGAAACCAACAAAAAAAAACTGACAATGGGTGTAAAATAAAATTTTGAATACGATATATGTACACTAGGAATTAATCAAAGAGAAGAAAAGTATACAATGAAATTCGTTTTTAGATATCGAATTACAAAAATTGTCATGATATTTGACTAGATAAATCATAAAGAAAATTTTACAAATTATAGAAACTAAAATATAGTCTCTATTCTTTTTTAAGTGATGGAATGACCTGCTGACTATTCCATGTCTCCTGCTGAGGAAATGGAACGACCGCTGGCTATGCTCAACAGGCAGACAAACCCTTATATTAAAGGGTTCCTCTGCCATGCTCTGAATACGATTACCGGACAAGAAAAAAAAAATAAAATAAACAACTTTCAGAGTCTGGTCAAAAAAATGAAGCGTCCCTAATTCGGAGAAAAATGTCCGTGGAAAAGTGAAAGTGACATTCACAAGCATACACACACAGACAGATAGATAGAAAGAGCCGACATTTATGACAGCCATAAAAATTGCAATTTTCTAGCTGCACTTTTTTTTCGGCATAGTTCAATTTTCAGCGAACGGGTTGAGAGACAGAGACTGGCTTGATGGACATGGACTCATATTTAGCTCCTCAAACTGTGACCACATGCCGCTAGCAAACACAAATATTTGCAGTCATTTCAGCTGCTTAACGCATCGACTCTCTATAGAGTAGAGAATAAATATGTATATATGCATTTTGTTAATTGATTACCCACTGCAATAATTCCCCAGATGCCCGTCGGCCATTCGGACTGCGACCCAACTAAAAACTTGTGCTGGTAAAATGGCAAGTCATAAAAATTATTGAAACCAAATGCAAATGCGGCATAAGAGACACTCGATGGCGCATGGCGGCCATTTGCAGTGGATCAATGAACCCACAAAAAAAAAGAAGCAAAAACAGATGCAATCGCAGATTGCTGCACTTTATGCAATTCTCTTGAAATATCCTCAATATATTTCATAATTAAATAATTTTCATTTTAATTATTTAATTTGAATTGCAAAAAAGACTCCGGCTGTTTGGGTTCCGGTTCTTGCTGCTACCATTTAATCCTTCTTATTTTCGAGGCAAAAACAGGTTGAGGTTGTTGGAGCGGTCAATTCGGGACACCGGCGCGTAAATTGCAATTTACGCTAAGCCTCAGACCTCTGAGTAAACAAACTTCCCGAAGATGCTGTGTGGCGGCAAAAGGAACGAGTTTTTTGCAATAATATTTAATATTTTATTTATACGAAATTAATTAAATATGCTTAAATATGTGTATAAGGTAGAGTTGTTCGACAATTGCACAGAATGACTCAGTACATAACAAGTTGTGAAGTTAAAATCTTACTCCAATCTGAATTAAAGCCAATCTTGATGCATCCAATTTCAAATGTGGTTCAAGTTGACGTCTAATGCCAAAATGACCAATCGTTTTCTTGCATTTTGAAGTATGATGTCGTGGCATGATATAGCGAAGTTCAAGCTTAGTTTTAAAACTACTGAACTTGAGGTAATTGCTTAGAAAAAGAGTGAAGAGCAGATATAAATTATTGATTGATAAGTGTTTTGAGATGTTTTCCCAAAGCTAAAATTTTATATTATCTTATATGAGAGTTGGTGTAAATGAAAGCTAATTTTAAAACGAAACCTATATACTCTTTTGCTGAAAAAAACTTTCACACTTTTGGGACTAAGAAATTTTATTAAAGAATAGATCGGGATAAATCTGAATAATTCCTGTTATATAAATAAAAGACAATTTTTCCATTCTTGTAATCGTTGACTACCAAAAAATATAACCAAATATATTTCAAATGCTACCAAGGAAAAAAATTGAGGTTTTTTGGTTCAAGCCGAACGAGAAAATTGTAATAACCTTCGTTAGAGTATAATGACATTTTTAATCAGCTATCGCGTGTAGCTTGTCCCTAAAAATAAGTTTTAGCTTCCTCCTCCATTCATCCCTGAGTTAGAAAAACTAGGAATAGGAGAAAAATAAACATTCTGGCCAAGGCGCATGTGCGAGATTTCACACTGCGGACTACGGACTACGGAAGGGGACTGGGACCGGGCTAGGGCCACCCGGGGTCCACCTTTCACATTTTAGCCTGATGAAAATTCGCATACATATAGAAAGAAAAAAAATTGACGCCACTTTAAAAGTTTTTCCTATGGATTTGTTGGTTTTTGGGTTAGAACAGAGGCAGATAGAAGGGAGAGAGTGGGAAAGAGACAGAGGGTTAGACAGCCATATGGAAGAACCACGCACATGTGGTCCGATGATATTGAGAATTGCCATTGTATGGGTGTGTTTGATAAGTGTGTGTGTGTGTGTATCTGTGCGTGGTGTGCACGTATGTGTATCTACGTGCTGTCACGATGGCTGCTTATTGTGGAATGAACACTGCTCAATGCAGTGCTCACCATATCCACATCCATATCCATATCATGGCGACGTCAGCTTCGACGGATTATGGCAATGACATTTCATAAGCAGCGAAAGACAAAAAGAGATAGGGAGCGAAAGGAACTGTAAGTGTATGTGCGGAAAAGCGAGATAGCTGTAGCATGCCATTGCAATGCAGTTGTGCATCCAAGACTTAGACCAGGATTTGCAGTAGCTACTCAACAGCTGCCTCACTGAGTTTTATGTTCAGCTCATTTCTATTTCTACTCCCTAGATAAGCAGTCGCTCTACCAAATTGAACACTCTCCCTCCCTATCTCTATCTCTACCCTGTCTTCTTTTTGCAATATTAGCCATAATTTCCGCTCATCGAATTTGCCTTATTCTAAGTTTTCTTCTCATCTTTCTTCAAATTGCGTTTAGGTTTTTTAAAATTAAACTAATGTAAATTAATTTTAAGTTTAAATTAAGAGCCAAGATTGTGTAGGTCTAATAGTTATTTTACCTATATCTTACCTCTTTCTAGCCAATTCATTTTTTCATGTAACAGGAGGAAAATAAAAGACATTTCATCTAGCAATCAAAACAATCTAACTATAAATGAAATAATTATTTACAAAACCATCAAGAATAAAACAAATAAAAGTATTTAACTAAGTTAATAAAAGTTATACGAGAAATAAATGTATGTCCTGCCATCAAGTCGATGTAATTTAATCTCTCTAACAGTTTTATTCTAGCATACTTTTAATTAACACCTTGCAACATATAAATAAGTATTTTAACTATTAATTTATCTTTTCTTTCTCTGACTTTACTAAAGGCATAAATGCTATCTATTATACTCCTGTCTCTTTGTTTGTAATTATTAATATCAATTCATTAATAAATAACTTTAAATCAGGAAACAAAATTCCATACACAACAAACGAGATGAGAATTGAAAGTCTACTAAAAGAAAGTGTCTCTGGTTTCAGTTCTTTCTAGTTCTAGAAATATTCGTAATTTTCAATATAAAACATAAACTCCTTCTTTTATAACACCTTTTTTGTGTGTGGAATGTTTGATTGCATTTTTTATTTAAGCCAAGTTTTTTCAAAATTTTATTTTAATATAGCCCAATCGCTTTTTTTAAAACTGTGTCGTAGGTTGACGCAATAGTTAATTAGCAAATAGTAGAAGTTTTACCCTACCATGATTTGGAAGCCGAAATCCACATCTTGCAACCCTCCGATGCGAATAACCGCTATTCATTTTGGTGAACGATACAGTATCGAATAAGAAAATGTGAAAATTGTGCTCTACCCACATTTATTGTTTGCCCCACTGCAAATTGGCGCGCATTTTATTTACAATTGATGCTGAATTGTGTGCAGAATGTCAAGTTGCCCTTCGAATCCCTCAGGGACTTGGGCAAGAGGGCTCCCTGGGAGCAATCTATATGCATAGATAGGGACGAACTATGTGGGCGTTCTGGCCAATTGATTACAAAGGTAGAGCAGGGGCAAATGAACTTATAGTTGTGAGTTTTTTTTTTATTCTTTTCTTTCTTTCAACTAAAAGTAAACGTGTTTTTCAATGTTGCTGGCTGAACAAAAATTATGATGCGAAACGAAAGAGTCAAGAGTACGAGTCGAGAATGCATGAAAAGCTAAACGTACGTACATACATATATGTATAGAGGTATATACTATGTACTCACTCTTTATATACATACATATATGTATTTATATAAGAATTTTGGGGGTAGGAGACAGTTCCAAATGTAGAAGGAAAACGAAAATAAGAAATTGGCAAGAATAGCACATACACAACAATAGACGACCCTGCTCTACCCACAGCAACAACAACAACAATGATGCTGATGGTGATGTTGATGATAGTGATTGCTCTCTGGCAATGGGAAAAATCAAAGAATACAAAACAAAAAAAAAAAAAGAAAGAAAAACAACAAACGAAAATGGCCTTTAGGAATGTTTAACGCAAACTCACATACACACAGAGAGAGAGAGAGAGAGAGAGAGAGAGAGAGAGAGAGAAATAGTCGCTCGAAATGTATTTTAAGTTTTTTCAATTTTCCACATTTACCCTGAATTATACATTTCACTTTGTCAAAAACAAATAGATAAAGGAAAATGCATAGAAACAGCTGCAAAGTTACGAAAAGCTTTTAGATAAATTAAATCATTTTCATTTCTTCGTTTTGTTCTATAGTTGAGTGAAAATTGTATTAGGATTAGAAAGAATGGCGAATGGCAAAAATGAAAAGAAAATTCACCATTTACCATTCTCTCGATTCATCAACTGTCACGACAATCACTTGTGAGCTATGCGACTTTTTTTCTGACAGTTTGAGAGTAAAATATGGCCGCAACGGAAATGAAAATGGAAAGAGTACCGGATAATATCAATCAGCGGACATTTTTCATTTTTGTTTACTCACCATTTCACCTTATGGATAGCTCCATAGTCTAAGAGTTTCATTCCCAAGCCATTGCCAGGAAGGCTCTTGTGGAGTTTTGTTTGTTTTCAAATTTGTTTTAAACATTCACAGCCGTTGTATGTATTCCAGAGGCGAACTACTGTCGATCGACTTAAATGCCGTCAAGTGGCTTGGGCCAAGAAACGTTTTCAAATAAACATTGCCGCCTAAAACTCGACCCAGCAGAGCTCTATCGCAGAAAAATATTTTATTCAATTCGATTCGCATGGCTTCAATTTGTAATTTGCAATTTAATTTGATACGATCGATGCACATCTATCGGCCATGAGCATGGTCAATCGATTGCAATTGGCTGATAATTGAACTTGCTATGCGACTTGTTGATAACGTTTCTCTCCATGTATTTGAAGGACAAATGCATTCAGATATCAATTTTTCCCTCTACCATTTACATTTCTTTTATGCCTTTTATAACTTAACGACTTACAATGCTGTCATCTTATTTGTTTTTCTCTAATTTATTGGTAATTCGTTGAATAATCTCAATAATATTTTTTATTCAAAACAATCGAATATGAATGCCAGAGTGTACCGGCACTTGAATGTCACTTGACATGACTGTCTCAGCCATTGTTCGCCGGGGCGTCCATTTGAGGCCATAACTGTCAGAGAGACAGCAACAATTGACATTGTGATTTACGTCAATAAAAATTATTCATCTAGGCAAATAAGAATACAGAGAGACAGACACACACACACATAAGACAGAGTACTTACAAAGCACCGCCCCAAGTTTAGGACCCCACCGCTCTGTCCTCCCGAATCGAACTCCGCCCGGACGCACCTGTGCATTGGTTGGAATGAAGACCGGGAACCGGCGACCGCAGGCAACGTTTTTGTCATAAAAAATAAAACAAAATTGTCGTTACTTTTATGACCCGCTGCTGTTTTGTGTGTGAGTCTCCGTCTCCACTGCGAGATCTTTGTGCGTGCTTTTGTAGCTCCTTAAAAAAAAAAAGCAAACCGAACGGTAAAACGCAATACCAAAAAAAGCTCAATCTAACCTGAATATAAGCCTTGCTATATATTTATACGTATTTCGAGCCTTGTTACTTTTAATGAGCTGTCAAAATGATCATAAAGCAATTAAATGCATTTCACACACAAAACCATAAATACTTTGGATGGAGTCATTGCGAGGTGTGTGGGGGGCAAGTATTCAATCAGACAGCCAAACAAAACCACCTGCAATACTTCGTGCACGCTTCTCAGTTCCAGTGTCTCATCATCCCTATGCCCATTTGAGCTCACCGGCTCGCTTACCGGCTGAATGCATCGCCCAATCGGTGGAAAAGACTTCAACGCTGACACTAATTGGTTGCTTTATGGCCCAGTTAAATCGTAAAACTCAAATTTTATGCTTTGTCACTGAAATGATTATGACGTCCGTTCTTTGAGTGTCTCATGTCTTGCCCCCGCCCACAGCCCATCAGCCCTCGGTCCTCAGCCCCGAAAACCTCCTGCACCCCCTCCATCACCCGCCATGGTCTTAAAAATCCGGTGTACCAAATCTTGCCAAGTGGCTTTATTTGCCTTACGGTAGCTTAACGCTACTTTGAGTTATGTACGCGTTGACAATATTTTGCGACAATTTACAGTTTTGATTTCGGTCTTAAGTTTTTATTGTAAAATATTTATTTATACCAATTTGCACCTAGTTAATGTTTAACCATTTCAATTACCCCCTTTGGCCTGGCATATGGTGGCGGGGTGAGGAGTGGGCGCAGAGCAGAAAAATCATTGTTTGGTGGGTGTGCCACACTTTGTTAATATCTTTACATAAAACATGAAGGTCGCTCTCGACTTTT
This sequence comes from Drosophila paulistorum, assembly GCA_018152135.1. Classification (NCBI taxonomy): domain Eukaryota; kingdom Metazoa; phylum Arthropoda; class Insecta; order Diptera; family Drosophilidae; genus Drosophila; species Drosophila paulistorum. Next base: position 7,700,399 of record JAECXG010000805.1, on the reverse strand, counting down.
ATCAGATGGATATCTTTGTATATTTTCAAAACAAGTTGAATAGGTCGAAACAAATGTGAGTGTGTGTGTTTCTGTTAGTCTGTGTGTTTGTGGAACGCTTTGTTTCAAGATCAAATGCATTAATCTGAAATATTGGAATAGTTTACACAATCTAACTTGGCATCTATTATTCAGCCAAGGAAGACAAAATTGATTGGAAACTTAGTTAAGACTCAAACCATCAACGAATCTAATTAGATTTACTGACCACGGTGACTTCTCATCTCAGCTGATGTGGATTTTTTCGTTTTCTTTTAAACATTGTTGTTGCTCTCATTCACTGCTGATGTTTTTGCCTGCTGCCTGCTGATGGTGCCAATCATTCTTATCAGCATTACCAGCAGCCGACTTGCATTGCCATTGTGCTGCAAATGGTATTGCACTCTTGCCACCCACAATCATGCATCCAACTTTGTTGCCAAGTGCGGGGGTTAAAACTTATTATATATTTTCTGCTTCAGCCCCCATTTTGCAGCAACAACAACAATTTCCTGAAGGCAAAGACGAAACACCGAAAAACGAGAAACGAAAAGAACGAAATGAATGCAAGAAAAATCGTAAAAAAAGGAAATTGCATTTCCCCAAAGCTCAGAAACTTGCGCAGGACTTTTGAGATTCTAATAAATTCTAACAAGATTTCAAGCTGCGCCAGTCTTGTCGAGTAAAGGGGGTCGGAGTGGGGGGACAAAAACTGCAGCAGCAGCAGCAAGCTCCGTCCAATAAGCAAATGGGCAGCAGCCGCAAAAGAGCGAGCAGCCAAACAAGAGAGGAACAACAAGCCCAAAACAATAAGAAACGCGCCAAAAAAGGAATACAAAACAAAACAAGAAAAGCAAAGAGTAAAGAGAGTGAACGGTGGAACAGGTGCAGCGAAAGAGCAAACTCAAAGAGCTAATAAGAGAGCCAGGTTAAGAGTAGCGCACCAATACATATGCAAAATGTCCAATTTAAGAGAGCATCCAATAAGAGAGTGCTCACCCATACAAGCGCAAAAAAATTCGAAGAGAGGCAGAGAACTAAAATGCTAGAGAGAGAGTGAGAGGGGAATTGTGTCAGTGTATTGGTGAAGAAGAGGCAAACTCAGAGAGACCAACCATTTGAGATTTGGCTAAAGAATTTTGATCAATTCTGATCTATTTTCAAATATTTAAAAAAATTTATTAATCTTCTTCAAATTATCCTTCAAGAATGGAAAAATTCGGAAATACTTCGAAATCCAATTGGATTTAATAACATTTCATTTGATTTCATCCAATTAACTCATCGAAGACAACAACAAGCTGGTTTGTGTATTCGCTGAGTCCTTGTTACGCATATATATTCCTCTCGCTTGCACATCTGTAGACACCACCAAAGTCCTGTTCACCCCTGGACCAAAGAGTCAAAGTTCCGTTACTTACCTCGCTGTCCATCCACATTTGTGTAGGCACATATATATGTATATGTATCTGCCACGGCGCAGGCGTATTTCCCGACACGTCGAATCGAATCTGCCACACGAAATTCGCCCGCACAACGTTAGCTTTTGGCATTTGCCAAGGCCTGTCCCGGCATCGGCATTAGCATCGGCATCGTATCTGTATCTAGCTCACGTCAGAGAACTTCACAACACTCGCCGCCGCAGGTGAGTGTCGCTGGCTTCTTCTTAGGCAGCATGGCGGCACCAAAACGGTGCCTATCTCATCCCAAAAGACAGAGCGAGAGAGCCAGCCTCTGGCGAGAGAGGGAGTGCAGAACAGCGCTCTCTTTCACATCCATGATGGCCGCCTCTGTCGTCGCTTGGCAACCATGCTGGCTGACGTCGACGCCAACGTTGACGTTGCCGAAGCGTATTGTTGTTTTTGTATATCTCCCGCATTTACATTCCATGCCAACGGCATTCCGCATTTGTTTGTTGCCTTTTTTTTGCTCTGCTCTGCTCTGGCGTTGGTTCTTCTTCTTTCGTTTGTTTTGCCTCTCGAATATTTTTGGTTTCTCGCCATTGGTTCCGGCCCCGACGGCATTTTCTATTTGGGTTTCACTGAAAATATTGTACAAAATTTTTGGCAATTAGCTGATGAAATTTTACAATATTTTTTACAATAAGTTAAATTTATCACGAATGACATTTATCAAATTTATATATGTATGTAAGTCTGATTTTAAAAAATTTTAGCCCCTTTCATTCAATAAAAATTGTAAAAACTTTTGTTCATCTTCTAGTAAAAGTGAAATCTTAGCGACATTTAAAATATGTCATATGCAAGCACAATTTTTAATACTTATGTATTTAATTTTTCCTTACACTGAACATATAAATTTAGTACTAGATTTCAAACTAACACAGTGTGTCCAAGTTTATTAATAAGTTGGGGTATTTTGTAATATTTCCCAATTATTCCACTGAAATTTAAACATCCAATGTCCTTAAAGTATTAATTCCCTTGATTTTAAGCTTCAAAATACACAGAAGGAATAAATAGATGAAGCAAAATTAAAGTAAGGCATTGACAATGTAATTTTATAAAAATATTGGATTAAATAATATCCAATGGTATTCCGGCATTTGTCTTTACTTTCCTATGTAAACGTCTGTCCGAAATTCCTTTATTTCTCCTTAAAGTCACTTTGACCTGCAGGTTGAATGGGGGTAAAACCTTTTGCCATTGAGGCTACAAAGTTTATAAACATAGATTAATTAGGTCATCTAAATTCTATCAATTTGTGAGTACTTCAATTTTAAACTGAGCCAAACTGATTTGAATCAACGTCAATGTTGTCAGCGAAAATGAAATACATTAGCAAAACTATTTCAATGGAATAGTCGTAAAATTAAAGAGCCCGCTGCTCGAATGAAAACTTCCCCAATTCGATTTCCATTACATTTTCAAGATCTTTCGTTTTGCGTTTTCGAAGGCGTTTGAACAAAGGAAGGAACGCCTCGTTGACATTTGCCAATAAAAATAAATAAAATACCATTTGTTCAGGAATCTTTCCCAGTCCCAGTCCCAGGCCACATCCCCAGCCCGGCCATAGCGACTAAAAATATATATCGTCTTTTAGTCAAAGCATTCAAGGTTTCTCTGCCGCCTGGGAGCACTCTAAGGGGGCGTGAATCGGATATTTGGGGAGAGGTGTTTAGGTAGGTAGGTAGGTAGGCAGGCGGCAGTGGCAAGTGCGTGTGTGCGTTGCGCATTTTAATACAATTTAATGTCCCATCGTGCGCCACCTAGACCTCCATCTCTGCCACTCATCACTTGGCTCCACAACCTTACGATGAGGAGCACAGCTCCAGAGCTGAGTGGAGTGGAACAGCAACAATTGAGAACGATAGCATCAATATTGGAACGATTCCGGGTCTGCGCCATCCAAACAAAAAGCCAACCAAACAAAAGGCCCTTCCTCCTCCCCCCACTATCGCCGCCGCCAACAGCCACATCAAGGCATAGCAGGCGAAACTGAATTTCCGGCACACTAGCGAGATGCCGTATTTTTATTGGAAATCGTTTATCAAAGCAGCAAACGTTAGGCCCAGTGGCTGAAACGTGCCGATGGTCGAAACAGTGAACTCCAAAGTACAGTGGGACAATCAAAGAAAATTCAAATCCTGAAAAACATTTATAAAAAGATTAAATTGACGATATTTGTAACAAATACAACGGAAGTTTAAAATTGTTTATTACAGAGAAATACTGATCAGCAACTTATCGCGTTCAAGAAAAGGTACATTCACTCAAAATCGATTAAGAAAACCCATAGAAAATGCCATTTTTGCATTTACTCCATGTATTTTTAGTTGAAGTTTTTAGTTTATTTTAATTACTGAATTATAAAGTAATAGTTTAAGCCATTCATCCAAAATATAATAAAATCATAATTGCTTCTCAAAAATCATCTGACAGGTCATCATTTAATAACCAGATCTAGATGTCCACCCCAACTAACTCGTGATAAATCCATTGGATAATATTGCTCTAAAAAGGATAATATTACTCTAAAAGGCCTGAAGCGGCATATCCCATCAATGTAGTCAAGCAATTTAAAAACTGTCCTTTTTAGGTCAGTTCTTCAAACGAAGAACAAAATATTTAACTCTATTCAATTTGGCAATACATTTTTCTACTAGATTCTGCATCTATATGTACCACAGTACCGACTATTTTGGGCCTTCTTCACCATTCTGTGTTGGTTTTTGTCTCAACCATTGCCATTTAAGTCACAAAACGACGGAATTAGTTTTCCGTTTCGTTGGCATTTCTGTTGCTAGGCATTAATTTGTTCCCATCCCTTCTATTACACGATCTAACCTCCCAGCATTCAAGATAATGTCCATTTCTGTCCATGTTCTCGTCGCCATGTTCATGCCAAGCCCCATCCTCTCATCCAGCTATCCAGTCATCATTATGCGCTTCAGAGCTTTTTGGGATTTTCTACTTCATTGCTATTATCGGCCTCCCGTGAATGTGAATGTGTGTATATATATGTGTTTGTCTTAGTGTGTGTGTGGGCGTGGATGGGGTTAAGCTAGTCCACGACTTGGTCTTAAATTGCACTAATTTCATTCAACTACCCCCCATTTCTGTCCTCCATAGCTGAGGATTGTGTGTCTTGCCTTGTTTTATGATGATGAGTTCAGAGTTCCCGTGTTCAGCATTAATAGCATTGTGAATATGTACATGACCATGGATCTATTGTCTTTAAACTCAAATGTTTTTAGGTAAAGAGTTCGAATTTCATTTCATTACTCTCAAGGATTTCATAATCGTCCGTATCGATAACTGCAACTGAAATATTTTCACATGAAAATGAGAACAAGGGACAGAAAAGAATAGTTGCAATCAAATTTATTGCCGCCGAGTGACCTTCCACTTTGCCAGAGATTCAAATTTAATATTTCATGCTGCTGCCATAACTGGAGCGACCTCTAACGGCTTGTAAAGGATTTTCGTGTCTCTCTCTCGCTCTGGGCCAATAAAAGTATTAATGACCATAACAAACGGCCTTTGTGCCGCTGCGGCGGTTGACTTATTTTCCACGCACCGCCTTCGCCTCCGTCTCAGCCATGGCCATCGCCTCATCTAGTGCGATGCGAGGTCATTCCCGCTGTGTATTTGGTGCGTTGGCATCCCGGAGTGTAACTCGCTCAGTTTTTTTTCTTCTTTTTTTTATGGTGTTGTCTCTTAGGACATTTGGTGTTCTCACAACATATTATCGATGTTTGTTGTAAAGCACTATATGCCATCTGATTCTGGAATCTGGTGTCATAACGGACGAAAAGTTATGGGAAGAGAGAACTCATTGGCAATGCTCTGATAAACCCGTTCCTCCGGCCTCAGTCTCAACTTTTTTCGCCTTCCTCTCTAACTCATTTAATCCATGAAATGAGAATGCATTAAGGCGGCAGGGTCTTCCTCCTGCTACGCCCTCCTTCCGTACAAATTTCAACTTAGTGCTCCAAAGGATGGCTTCGGGTATTGCTGGTTAGAAATTCTATTTTATGCTTGGGTTCCCATCGCCAGCCAGCCATCCAAATGACGATGACTGGCGTTGGCGTTGGCGTTGGCAATGGCAATGGCGATGGCATCTTGCCATGCAACTTGGCTCGCAATTCGAATTAAGGGCGTGGATGTAGAGTCGATGTGAATGTGGCCCAACGGATCCTTCTACATTTCGCTAAAGTCGCTGCGCGAATTCTCTAAGTTCTTTTTGCTGACGATTTTATGTATGAACCAAACACTGAACAAAATCCAATAGAAGGAAAAAAATTCATTTCAAATAGTTTCGCCTCTTTTGCTTTAGAATTTCTCACAGTGTAATTGTAATTTAAGCCAAAAAGCAAAATGTGAAAAACTGAAAAAGGCAAAAGTACAAGAAGAGGGAGACGAAAAAAAAAAACAAAAATAAAAGCTGCTTCTGCCGCTGCTCGACGACATAAAACTTGCAAAATAAGTTTCGCATGTTTCAGCAAACTCAGGAACTCAGGTAAAAGTTAAAGGTAAAGACGGGTGTGGGATTTGTCGTTGGCGTTGCTGTTGCCTTTGGTGGATGACGATGGTCGGACCAGGCTAAGCTTGTCGTGGTGGTGGGGTATTCTCGGTTGCTTGAATATGCAGCAAATATTCTTTAAACGGCTCTGACGTCGACTCCGTTTTATATGCGCATTGCGCAGAGGCAGTCGGCCCACCTTAACAACCCCTAAGCCCCAACCCCATCAACCCCACTTCCACTCCTCTATGCAACATCTAGGTAAATGAGAAGATAGTCGCCAACGCCAATGTTCGCCGCCAACATCGTCAAAAAAAAAACACAGAAGAGAGAACACGAAATGTACTCCAATTTAATCAAGAATTCTATTCTGTAAATTACTTGCACAAAAACACAAAGCGACGAATGACTAAGGGATAAAGCATATCCAGGTAGGAAGGAAGCCAAAACGGCGACCTCCTCTATCTCACCCCCTCCTCATCCTTTGGAAAAAATGTTTCATTTCGTGTGACAGAAGAATGAAAGTTAATGGCGACTGTAGATTGTAGTTGGAGCTCTAAAAGTTCTTTTTTCGCCAATGAGCTTTAACTATGAGGGAAAATTTTAAGTGTTTATTAGTCAGACAGAGATTTTTGAAATGAAAAATGTAACACCAGATAAATTCAGTTATCTATGTAATACACATGCTTTAAATGTTGAATTAGTCGAGAAATAGGAACATTATTGAGCAGGTAAATGACTATATTAAGTGAAAAACTGAAAAACTTTTTCTTTGTTTGTTATCCACTAATTAAGAATTTAAGAAATACTACTTTTTAACTTAGAATATTAAAAAATTTCTATTCGCTTTTGTTTTCGTTGACATGATCAATATTATTTCATCGCAGTGGATTCAAATGCAAATGAAGCAAGTAAGTCGTCTCGCCGACTTAGGTATCCCATACACCAGTAAAACAAATATTTCAAATTTGTAATAACAAATGCATTTGCCTATTTTAAAAATATTCTGTTCACATGCTTTCTAAAAGCATATCTTAGTATCTCGATCGCTCAATCATATGCGCCTAGCGCCCGCAGCTCCGGCCTTATGGAAAAACGTTTATATGCATAACTTGGCTATTTTTTGTCCGATTTTGATCAAATTTGGTATTTTGCTGGATGTTAGAATCAAATTTAAGTGTGCCATTTGATTCCATAAGAAAAAAAATGTCGGGAGATAACCGATTTTTTCAAAATTCGGGGGCGGAAAGGGGCGTGGCAAAATCTTCATAATTACAAACTGTGCGCATTTACTAAGCAAATATACATACCAAATATTGTGTCTCTAGCTACAATAGTTTTTGAGATAAACGTTATTTTTTTTTTGAATTGCACTTGAATTAAACTTGAACACTCTACATACTACATGAGCCCACATACCAAATTTGGTGGCTCTATCTCTTATAATCTCCGAGACGGACGGACGAACGGATGGAAGGACAGTCGGACATGGCTAGATCGACTCGGCTGTTGATACTGATCAAGAATATATATACTTTATGGGGTCGGAAAAGCTTCCTTCTGCCTGTTACATACATTTTGGCGACTTTAATATACCATTTCACCCTAAGGGTGTAGGGTATAAAATGGTTAAAATAAAAGCTAAGTTGACAAAACTCACGATATTTCATAAAAGCCATAAACTAGCAGATGACAATTGTTGGAAAAATTAAAGATATATAAGTGTATGTATATATAAGTCAGAACAAGAATTTCGAGACTTTCGACACAACTTCATTATCAATTATCAGAATTTGGTTTGGTATTGAAGTGATTCCTCCTCCTAATTACTTTTAACCCCAGTGGCCAAATTCATTTATTTAAGTCGATCAAATAATTTCTAACTTTACCATACTAACTAAAAGAAGAAAAGAAGTGCATTTTTCAATTGCCTATATAAATTTTAACTTCATAAATTTTTATCAAGAGTAGCTGGCAATATTGAAAATTCGAATTACTGAATGATTTTCTCTAGGTTGACACATTTTAAGACAACCGAAATGAAAATAAAGCGTCGAATCAAAACCAATTCAATTCAATTTTCCTATTGTAATATGCCGTTATGATGTTAAGCTAACGAGTCATATAAAAAAACACTTTCTCTTCATAGTAACACAAGAGGAAAACATTTTTTACGAAAACAAAATGTTAAAATATGCTGGACCCGAATTCTTGAGACGCATAAATTGATATTCGAAAACTCGCAACACCCCAAGAAAACCAACAACCAATACAAAAACGAAACTGTACAAATACAATATAGAGAGATGTTCAATGAAGTCGCATGGCAATGGGTCTGGAGGAAGGGGAAGGGGAAGACGAGAAATAAGAGAACTAAATAGAGATGGGGTCTTTGGATGTGTGGGGATTGCAGAGTGGAAAGAGGGGTTTGGAGTTGGGGTTGCCCAGGCGTTGTTGTTATTGAAATAAATTATTATAAATAAATACGCAAGTCGAATTTATGAAGACGTCGGTTATGACGTTATGTTGTTTTCGTTTTTCTTCACTTGGTCCGGTCTATGCGCCGCCTGGTCTGGGTTTGCTTTGGGTTTCGGTTTTGGGCTTGGTCCTCTGAGCTGTGGCCTGTGCCATTACTTTTGTTTATGCGCCGAAATGACTCGAGTGTCCGGCATGGAGCGCCGTTAAAACAAACAGCTTATTACGCCAATGACAGTTGCTGGTCTGCCACGTCTGCCTTGACTGGGGCGCCAATGGCTGTCATTGATAACTGAAGAAGTTGAAGCGGACATCGACATCGACTCCGTCTTCAGCTCCTCTAATACCAATAGCGACCCATTGACTGATGGATGCCATGACTTTTGAATTTGTTTGTCTCTCGTTTGTCAACGTCATGTCACTGGCCCGTGTTCCGTGTCCGTCCGCTCATTCGCTTGCTTGTTTATTTGTTTGTCTTAACTTGGGTAAACATTTTCGCTGCCAATTGAATTCGTTTCAATTTATTTACTGCACACGATGCGGCAAAGTCGAACCAGAAAGGGAACCAACTATTATGTTGTTTGTGTAGCAACATTTTTTATGGCCTCCCCATTCCCGACATACGACTCCAACGGGGGGGCTGGGTCCAAACAGTGACAGTTCAATTATAAGACATAAATCTACATGAAGCAAAAGATTTCCTTGTCGATTTATGCAAGAAACTGTTTCAATCCCAAACAATTTCCAGCTGCTGCCTAAGGCTGAAAATGGGCATGCCTAATTATGACCTGACCACCATTTCCTCACATCATCTTCGGGCAGATTCCTCGCTCACAGTTTACTGCAATAATTTCTCTGGGCAAATAGTTTTCGAAACTTTTCAATGTATGTGTGTGTGTGTATACATGTGTGGAAACTCATCTCGCTCTCCAAGGATTCTTTGATATTTGGCTAAAAACTAGAAACTCCCATGAAACTTTACGATGCCAAAAAAACAAGAAACAAAAGACAAAAGTGCCCATATGTAAATGCACAGTGACAAATTGGTAGAAGTTGCCCGAAAAGGAGGAGGAAGAGTCGCTCTTTCGAGTGCCCTCAGCCTCAATTAAAGGCCTCTTAATTGCCATTAGAGAATTTTCGACAAGAATGGTCTTTACCCACGAACTTTGGCACTTTCATTTGAAATTTAATCAGAAATTGCTAAAGTGCTTGTGGGACGAATTCATTTCAAGTGTTTGAAAGTGTTTCACATGCACAAGATGGAAAAAAAAGAGAAATATCTTTTGTAATGACTTTTCTCTGGATTTTTCGATTCTTTTTTCTCAGTGTAAGATTGTACAGTTTGGTTTTCTCGTTACGCTTCCTTGGCAAGCTGAATTGCTTTGTCCAATAGCGCGAAACGAAATTCGCTTGGCTCCAACAGCGCAGTCAGCGATCTGTAGATTTTACGATGCCTTGCCCCTTCGTCCTTCCTTGCCTTGCTGGAACTTTTAAACGCTGTGGGCAACAAAAACGGGAAATGCAACCAGCGCGAAATTGCAGAAGCAGCAGCAGCGACAACAAATCTAAGGAGGAGTCGAATGGGATGTATATAGCTGAGAAATGGAGCTGGTAGCTAGCTGTCAGCAAGCAGCTTGGACCTTGGATGGAGGCGCCAGTTGGCTAAGCGCATATAAAAAAGTTTAGCCGGATTAAGGTGGGGCTCGAATGAAAACATTTACAGCTACAGCCAAGGAATGAATCTGAGAAACTAGCAAACTAGATTCCATCCTCTTTATGCAATACACTAAGCAACAAAATTAACGAATTTAGCAACGTCTTATTAAATCATTAAAAAAAAGTTATTTAACAATCACCTATAAAATTTTAAACGACAACTAACACCTTGAGAGGCCATTTGAATTTGATTTATTGTAAGTGAGCCTTTGCATTACGAATATCAATTTATTTGAATTTAATTTTAAATGCTGGAATTTCAATTCAAATTAAATACTAAAATCCAGAATTTACATATTTCTATGTTTGGTTAATTGCAAAGGAGCTTCATAATTGTTTTCTGTATGAATTTTGAGTTTATTTATATTTTATGTACTTTTAATTAGGATCGTTTTGGAGGAATCGCAAACACAAGAAGTTTGTCTGTGTTGTAATATTTCGAAGCCAACTACTTTAAAACGATAAAACTAGTTGGGAATTACAATTCGATGAAATGAAAAATAAAAGACACAGCTAACAACGCAACGGTTTTACTTCATATTGCATACATATCATTTTTAAGTAACTAATCGCCTGCTTTTTTAAGTTGTATAAAATTTATATTACGCGTACTTGATTATTTTTTGAAATCGTTGCACAAGTCAACACATCTTTAGATTTCATTTGATTACGAAAAACTCACAATACTAACATAATTAAAAGATTTTATCGAGTTTTTATCCATACATCTAAGATCAATCATCCTAGAATGCTTGTTAAGTGAATAAAGCACGCTCCTTTACTCAGTTTACAAGTATTAATATCGCCGATATTACATGTGTAATTGTATTAACTAGCTAATACATTCCTTTGATTATATTTTGGACAACATTCAACTTTACTAAAAGTTAAGTATAATCTAAGATTAATTATTATAAGCTAAATAATCAACTGAATAGCTGCTAACTGAAAACCTCAAGTCTTTCCAATTTAAAGTGCTAAAGAGATACTATGCATTTGTATATGAGTATTAATTTTAAACTTGTTAACGATCGCTGAGTCACTGATAGAGACATCTCTATTAAAACAGAAACAAATTGCAAAATGCACTTAGTATAAACCGCCGATGTGTACATATAGTAGACAGACAGATAGAAAATGATTGATGAGTTCAGCTATGACATTGAAATAAGAATTTAAATTCTTTATAGAGTTCTAGTCGGACCTCTCTCGTTATTCAAACAATATTTCATGTTTTTCGCTGCGAAATCGAGTGAATAATTCAATTTGCCGAGCTTCGATGCAGGTTTGACAGTGTGCAATGTGGTGAAGGCGGGTCCTAGAGATCTGTGGGTGGGTGCAGCCGCCCGTTTAGATGTCTCTGCCACATACATATACATATACTTATATATATATATATGTGAGACTATGGAAAGAGTCATGGAGTGAGTATGGGCGTGACATTTGTCGTGACTCGGTGACTTATTACTTTTCATGTTGCTGCTGCTGCTATGGATGCCATGGATGCTTTGGATGCTGTTTGTGGCTGCTAGCAAATGAAGTCGTAAAAAGATTGGCCAAAAGTTTTTTGTGGCCCACTCGCAGAAATACATCCATATAAAAATGGCAAAGTTGGGATTAGTTTCATCAAGGATAAGCCAAATGGCTGGACATGCTGGCTGACTGTGGCGCATATAAACTAGGACTGCAGGATGGCCAAAACCATCCTCCTGGATGGTTGGCTATCTTCCTGGCCATTTTGGCTACTTGTGCGGACAACTTTTTATGCAGTTGGCCGTTGCTGTTGCTGCGGAATGAGAATGAGTGGGTACTACTATTCTGGTCATGAGGCAGTATATATGTGTGTGTGTGTGTGTGTGTGTGAGGAAGCATTACATAAACGAAGCCCACACGTATCACATCTCATGAACATACCCAAGTCCATACCCCATCCATCCATCCACACTAGTGCGTGTGTTTGTGTGTGTGCCACCTTTATGGACCCGCCATCTCGGAGTAAAATGTCATCTAAGCACGTTTGCAGGATCTGCATAATTTATGTTGGCATGTAGGCACTTCCATGCCAGCCGTGCCCATCCCACTCCTCCCCCATCACAAATTCAAACGGCAACTGTCACCATTTTGCTGTCAGGGATTACCCTAGAAAATTAGGTTTCCAGTTTCATGGAGCAGCAACAGAAACAACGCGGACGCTGTTGCTCATATAAAAAAAAGACACGACCTGGCCGCCATCTTCATAACTCAGAAAGTTTCTGTTCGGGTGAGCGGGTGTGGGGTTGGCCTGTTTGAATGGATGGGGTGGTGGCTGCTGGGCTGCAGGCCCAAATGAATTTATATATATTTGTGTTCCCTCGTTTTATGACTAATATCTCGGAATATCTCTTGGCAAACGACAACAACGACGTTGAGGACGACGACGACTGCCAACTGGCAATGGGGGCAACTATCCGTCCTCCTAACACCCTCCCGATCCCGCCACACCACCATCAACACACACAAGCATATTTTGCAACGCAGTGAAAAATAAAACAGCAAAATAAACCCGGCCAAAAACAAGTATAAAAATTTGTTTTTCCAACATTTGTCAACGACACGATGACGATGGCACACGTCTGCCATTCTGCCATTCACCCATTCTCCCAGCCATGTTGCCATGCTGCCACTGGGCATCCATTTCTATTCCCTGCCATCACTCTGCACTACCCTCAATCTCCATATCCATTCGACCTCGCGGCATGTTATTGTCGTTGTTTGCATGTGACAAACTCTCAGAATGCCCCATCCAACTTCCCCTGCCCCTCTGGACTACACGCATTCAGGTGCCCCAAGTGTGGCAGCTTCGTTGTCGACGCTAAACAGTGGCATGCTACAAATGGTATATCTAATTTCCTAGATTTCCAAAAAAAAGAAGTCTAAACATAATATTTGTAAAATACTTTGAAAGAGATGTAAGATAGATAGATGGAGATTTTTAGTGATCCATTGGAATTTTTTTGTTCGTGGCATTTGACATTGGCATTTCATTGGAAAATAGTAAATAAATAGACTAAGAAAAGAATACTCCCTTTGTATTATAACCATGCCAAAAATGAATGGATTAAAGCAAAAACACCATAATTAACCTCTTATGACCTCTACGAGTGTATGATTTATTTTGTTGTAGTTAAGATTCCCCTTTATGCTTTTCGATATGTACAGTTCTAATTCATATATATAGGTACTTAATTGTGGGATCAAGGCTGAATTTATATTCTTCAGAGTTGAACTTTTGTCCCACTGTATATTAAAGAATGTTCGCATTCTGTTTGTCTGTACTGAGAGGCAAGTTGCAACTTTATACATATTTTGGTACCGCTCCGCTTCAGCTCCGCCTTTGGTCACATTCGTCCCGCTGTTCCTCCTTAGCTCGTTGCTTATGCATGTCGCATGTGCCATAACAATATTTTTCCCTTCTTTGCTTATTCTTTTCGATTTGCTTATACGTTTTTTTGTTGTTTTTTGTACGTTTTTTCATTCGCTTATTTCTGGGGATTGTGATATGCGACTCACGGCACTGCGAACATATGTACGTACATATAATTCTCTCATGATATTTGGTTTTACAGAAAAACGAAAAAAAAAAAAAACAAAAATGAAATTTTAAATTTATATGTTGTATATGTATGTCTACAATTGTATTGTATTTTTTGGCCTGTGCAGTCCATTTCTGCATGAGGTCTCCGCCATCCGCTATTCGCACTCCACCCTCATCCGGATTCCGTCTAGGTTTTGGCCACATCATAACTTTTGGCCCCTTCCTCTACCCTGTCCCTTTCTCAATGAAATGAAATCCACAAAAACCAAAAACGTTCGATGTTCGTAAATTGAAAACAACAAAAACTGTGAAAATATCCGATGTGTTCTGAATATTGAATTCATATTTTCGAATTCATCTCGGGAAGCCTTAAAAATGATTATGGACGGATGTGCCATGTGAGGGCGCGACCATCAAAAGTTGTAAAGTTTTCCCCCGTCTGGGCTACAATTGCTTCGGAAAACAAAATAAAAGTGAAAAGTATGTTACAAAATTGCATTGATGATTAACGCATCGTTGGGCTTTATGCATCCAATAAATTCCGATTGGAGAGACAATTCATTTCGTGAAAACTTAAGTGAAATTCTTTTATTTAATTATTCTAAGTCATTATTTTCAGTATAAAGTATAGAATACAGTTGTGAACAACCTAACCATAATCTAACAAGCACTAGCGACTTTAGCCCTTGGCTTATTGTTAGAGAAAATCTACATCTATCGATCCTCGTTGCTCAGTTGTCCGATTTACTGGGCCACTTTGGCAAATCATCTACCAAGGACTGCACATTATTCTAAATAATTAAGATCTAGCCTTTTGAATGAAGAATCTGTCTATTTAAATTGGTTCCTATTCTGTTTTCTAAAAAATTGCTAAGTCCGATCATACCATATAAGTTAGAAGCGCAAATTACAGAAAATCTAATAAAAACCAACAAAGCCATTGCTCAAAAAACTATTTTTAGGTGACGTTTCAACTGACCCTATAGACCTTTCATGTGTTTCCTAATCTTATCAATATATCATAATTTAATAAAAATTTTAACGAATTTTATATTTCAATTAGAAATGAAAAAACCTTTTAAGTATAAATTTTGGAAATATTTTTAATTATAAAGTATGTTATAGCTTCATGTTGAGAGTACCCGCAATTAGTGAGAGCCCCTTGATCCCACCGAATCGCAAAACCATTTAAAATTGAATGCTTCCATAATAGAGCGCTTAGCGTTCAATCGTTTCTTAATTTCCATTAAGAATGTTGTTCGAGTGCATTGGCAAGTCAATTCAGTGGTCGCATGCAAATGCAAATGGAGTCGGCCATTCGAATTGAAATTGAATCATTATTGAAATTCATTTAGGCAGTCGACAGAGTCAGACCCAGACCCAGGCCCAGAACCAGACCCAGTACCCGTTCCAATCGAGTGGCTAGTGCTCATTAGCATGGATGGCAGCAGCAGGTCTTTCAGTGACCGTTTAGGCCAATGGCAAACATCTCCCTCTCTCTCTCTCTCTCTCTGTGTGTTTGTGTGTATTTGCATTTGGCAAATTGTAAAAATGTAATTCGCATATCATACGCGATAATCAGCGGCGTACATTATAAAACCATAAAAATCGCAAAAAGCGCTGCCATAAACGCAACTGTGGACACTAGAAGGAAATGCATGGGGGCCAGCGAGAAGGATGTAGATGGAGGGTAACGGGGGGAAGCATGGACAGCCGCCGATTGTCACATGCGGCGACAGCGTCAATAAATATCCGATTATATGGTAATTGTGACTGCGGTTATAAGTCGATTTCGACCGCCCTGTGGGCGCTGCTTAGCATTTGTGCACAGCTGCAAATGGCAAAATTGGATTCAACCAGTCAGGACGGAAACGGCAATGATAATCGCATATTTATTTATTTGATTACCATCATCCTTTCCGTTTGGGGTTTTCTTCTGCTTCTTTTAAATAAACCAAAACAAAATGGCGGCAAGGTGCACAAAGCCTTCAAAATGGTGGACGGAGAATTTTGGGATTTAATTTTCATGTCCATTAACCAAAGAAAATGTATATGGGGCGGACAACGAGCGAAAGGATAAGCACCCAAAACGAAACACAGACCCGGACAGACATGCGCTGAATTTTGATACGGACACGGAATGTGGATACCGACGGCCGAGGCGGGGGATTGCCTAGATTTTGAAATTGGAGCTGACGCACCGAATGCGAGTATAAATTCAAATAAAGTTTAACGAAGCCAATCCACCAGATCGAAGGAGCCAAAAGGATGGTAATGGAACATTTTTTTTTCTCTTTTTGGTTGAGGAGACTGGAAAATGAGGGCATTGCAGTAGTAGTAGGCGGCCGAGCCGGGCCGGGTGGGGGCTGGGCTGGCTATGAGCCATGAAAATTATCAAAGCGTGTTATTACAGGCAACGAAGCGAAACACTGAGGCGAACTCAAGTGGTTGCCAGCAGCTAGGGCTTGGAAAGAAAAGATGAAGAATAAAGATGAAGATGAGGGAGCAGCAGCTATCCACTTGCGGGCATAAAATGTGTGTGTGTCCCTTTTCTTTCTTTGGAGTGTGTTTGTATTTTTTTGTTAGATTTTACTTTTCTGCCTACAGGCAGGCAGTCAGCAAATAATCAAATGAAACGCATCAAATTCATGAAAAGGGATAAAAAAAAACCCAACATAATGGCATTCCATTTTCAAAAACAACATGTAGGTTTTCACTGAATCAGTTCCAATTCGCCAAGACAAGGCGTGGCAACAATTGGTAAAACGTTAACCTTACCTCAGACTTCAAAAAGGTAGTGAGCATACTTACATATGTACCTACTAATGAAGCAAAGCCATTTTCCAGATGACTTCTTAGTTATTTCCACCGGTTGAACCCTTTTCATGTTTTTGTGATGATTAAATTACTCTCAAAATGCACGCCCATTTGAAATGGCAAGCGAACCTGCCAGTTTTCTTTCTACTAGTAGTGAGTGGTGACCCAAGAGAAAGGACATTATATGATGAAGTCACTCGCATACGTAAGTTGCTCACGTGCCTTGGCTTGGGTTTCAATTTATCGCTGAGCCATTGCTAAATAAATCCGGCAGGCGGTTTTTTTAGGGATTTTTTAAAATAAAATTTACGGATTAAGTTATTGTGAGAAGCATCAGCATGCACACATACATACATACATACATGAACCTACCTACACACACATATATGTGAAGGATTCGAGATGTAGTGAATCCAGCGAAGGACAGCAACTGGGAGACTGGGGGACAAGAGCGTGACGGTAAGGTCGATTACGTTTTACAGCGCAGAGCATAAAAGTTGATTGAAAATGCTTATTAGATGCAAGATTAGATGCGATATGCATCAACGACCGAACGACAGGAGTTTGGAACAGTAGAAAGGAGAGAAGCCGTAGCGGGGAGCAACCAATCCGGGCCAGCTCCAGCTACCAATTTTTCCGTCTTTGAATCCAAATCAAAACTCCACGCATAAAACTCTGGCGTAGCTGCGACGTGAGCAAATTTCGGTTCTAGATTTTATGTCCGTATATACATATGCCTGAGAAAACCAGGAAACCGTCAAAAGGCAAACTTAATTGAAATGTCGTGGCAAAAACTGTAAAGTTAAAAAAAATACACCAACCGAACAAACGAACAGAATGGACAGGCAACGACAACGGCCAACACCAAAGAAGACAAAAAAAGGTGAGAAGGCAAAAATTAAGTCCACAAAAATTTACAGCCGGCAGGTAATCTCATTAAGCTTGGATAATATTCCCCACTCGGCGTGTGCCCGTGCCCAAATTGAACATATTTTGTTGTTTTCCTTCTCCCTGCTTTTGTATTTGGTTTTTTTTTTCTAGAACAAGCCACCATAGCCGCTGCGACTATGGAATGACTTGAAACAAGTTGCTTTGATAGCAATGCTCATCAAAAATTTCAGGTACAAGAAAAAACTTTTTAAAACAAAAATTTAAATAAAAAGCCACACACAGCGTTGCGTTTTGGCTCTCGATGTCGAAGGCGAAAAAGCAAAACAACCCAAACGCCTGCAGTATCTCATCCAACTTAAATGGCATACCAGCAGCAAAACTTAATTGGAACAACGAATTTCGGATATACTAACAGTGAAATGTGCTAGAATTAGTAAAGAAAATAATTTACTTGAAGCTAACCATAGGAATTCCTTTTCAATATTTGTCTATGAAATTAGTTTCAGAGCTTGTAGTTGTTAATAACAAATGCCATAGTCTTCATTATCTTAAATTGCAGTGTATCGAATGAAGGTCGAAAGTTAATGGTTAGCCGAATGCCATGTTTGGCCAGCTCTATGAAAAATTCATGATAAAAACAAAAACACAAGACATAGACAAGAGCACAAGCAACTACCAAGTTAAATATATCCAAAATATAATAGAAACACCATCAACAACAACAACAACAGCAACAAGAAAAAGGCCATAACCGCAGAGAGCATTGAAATTTTTCGTTTGACTGCTAAAAGATACTTTCAGTTAGTTGCATCAACAGGAATGAATGTAGAGAGAATTGTGGGAGGCAGGACCGGAATCGGATATATTTATAGAGAGCCCCCTTACTGCCCATCAGCAGTACATAAAAAAGTGAAGAATGTTTCCTTGCCGTTGCTATTATCCTGGGCCAAAAAGTTAAATGAGAAAACTTCCGGCCGTAACTAAAAGTGCGCGTTTATTAACCGTAAGTAATTTTTATCAAAACAAACTCGCAAATGGAATCTGAAAACCGCAAAAACAACCTAAATAATATTCTTTAGGAAAAACATCTCACATATACACATGGGTTTTCTTATATTAAACAAAACTGACAATAAGTAAATCCATGTCCGTTTAGGTTCTATATATCGCCAGTATCTCGATACTTTAAAAAAAATTATGCAAAAAACACCTTTTTGGTAGCGGCTATAACATAACCTTCTTTGTTAAATTGCCCCCGATCCCAAACAGACATTTGCAAACATAATTGAGTAATGTTTAATGTATTTAAAATCTACAAATTTAAGAGGTTAGTAATATATAATAAAGGAAAAGAAACATTTATTTAATTCACCTTACAGGGCATAAAAAGGTACAGCACCCGGCACTGCTCCAGGCTTGAGTCTCACAGCAACACACTGGCCCTCAAACTGTTGGACAACAGCGACCAAATAAGGCGACTTAAGAGATGCCATCCACTGGACCTCCCATATAGGATTGACCCGGACTGGTGATCGCGTAGCGGCGATGAACAGCTGCAGCTACATGTACCTGAACCTCGAAACATGAAATATTTGAAATTTTTGAAATTTTTCTCCTTCCTTTTTCTAAATTGTAACATTAATCCTAAAACTTAAATTTACTCATTGCAAGTCACCGTCAATATTTTAAACCATTTGCTCATTGTCCCTATGGGACAGATTGTAAATTCAATAAAGCGCAAAAAAAAAAAAAAAAAATAAAAAAAAAAAAAACTTATAGGGCTATCGTGGATATTGTTTAAGGTGAGCCTCAGTTTAGCCAAGCTAGACTGGACACAGTTGGATACAAAAGGCTTTAAAAAAAAAGCCTTGAAATGATCATTCATATATCCCAGGCTTCTGTATATTGTGTCTCTCCAACGACAGATTTATCTGAGTTTTAATACATGTCTATTTTTAAAGGAGTTTGTTGATGAACATTAGGCAACATCACGAGAAGGCTAATAACAAGAAAAAAAATATCAAAGAAGCTAACTTCGGCAATGCCGAAGTTTATATACCCTTGCAGTCCTTGGCAATAATTTATTTACATTTTGAAATTTCTTTCCTTGCAACTCAATTCATCAACACACAAACAAAACATTCATATTATTTCTCTTTTTACTAGAATTTTTAAGCAAAGCACAACACGCATACACATACATACATACGTGTAGCGCTGCGTCTGTGTGTGCGTATGCATGTGCTCTATTTGATTTGCTGATGACGTAGAACCGATTTGTATTGACTGTAACTTGTGTTCTATTTATCCGATCAAACTCAAATTTTGGGATCTGAGATTTTATATCAAATTCTATTATATTGGTAAATTTCATGGGGATACTCCAAATTTTGCAAAAATTTTTGCTCTAGAGCTATGTGATATAGTAGTCCGATCCTGACAATTTTCATACTCTATTATCTCCCGCCTAAAAGTAGCTCAAATATGAAATTTCATTCCGATAGCTCTTAAGATGCCAGCGTAAAGTTGATTTGCACAGACGGACGGACGGACAGACGGACTATATCGACTCAGCTTCTCATGCTGATCAAGAATATATATACTTTATTGGGTCGGAAACGTCTCCTTCTGTGCGTTACAAACATCTGACCAATTTTATAATACCCTCTGCAAGGGTATAATAATAGTATTATTGTTCGAGCTATTCTTAAGCAATATTTGGAGATATGGTTCAAAATTATGTAAAGTCTAAATTGATTGCTTTATTAATATGCAATTTTTATTTAGAATGCAATATTTAAAATCGCCTTGACAATGATGTCGGTCCATTATTACAAAGTTTGTTTTACCGATGCAACAAATAATTCTTTAAAAAAAATGTGTTTAATTTGATGTGAGAACAATAATTAATAAATCCAGAGGGCCGAGGCTAACTTCGACGGCGCCGAAGTTTGTATACCCTTGCAAGTTGTTTGGTACTCTTTCCTCACTTATAGCCGTCAAAGTGGAAAAACGTTTTATCTAAAAAGAGTAATGTTTGCCAAAGAACGGCCCACAATCTTAACATATGAAAAAAACGAAGTTATTGATAAAAGTCACTGTTTTCCACCGATTATTGCTATGGGAGCTATATGATAAAGTCACGCAATCTTTATCAAATTCTGCACAGTCATTCACAGATATATTAAACTAACAAATGTTCATTTTGAAAGCAATCGCGTCAAAAGTAACTAAGTTATTGATAAAAGTCACTGTTTTTGACCGATCGTTCCTATGGGAGCTATCTGATATAATCACCCGATTTTGACCAAATTTGGCACAGTCTCACTAATATGAAATTTCACGACAATAGCTCAGAAAATAACGAAGTTATTGAGAAAAGTCTCTGTTCGTGATTTTGCCGTTTGTATGGGAGCTATATGATATAGTGGTCCGATCCGGCTTAATTCATGCGAAATTTCAGCTCTGTAGGTCTAACGGTCTAGGAGTAGTTCGCGTCGATCCAGACGGACGGACAGACGGACATGGCTATACGAACTCGTCTCGTCGTGCTGATCAAGAATATATATACTTTATATGGTCGGAGATGCTTCCTTTTACGCGTTGCACACTTCTGACCAAAATTAATATACCCTTTTTGCAAGAGTATAAAAATGCAATCTTAAGTATAAATTAATTTAGCCGCCTTTTATAATATGGGATAATAGTCCATGTGAGCTAGACTTCTGATGCAAAGGCGGAACAATGGGAAACAAAAACGTCCTCATTGCAAAAACAATGGAAACTTGTTAGTCCTGGATAGTCCTCAGTATTTTATTGACATTGTAGTTTTCTTAATATGTTACTTCACTACACAACGCTATTGCCACTGCACAGTGTTAATACTTTATTAATAGAAAACAAAGTTCAATTTTTAATTTCACACAATTAAACATTCATAAATGGTTTATAATGAACAAGTTTTTTTTACAGACTTTTTATAGCTGTACAATAGCTAATATTTAATAATTGATGTTCTTCATTCGAAACAGACTTTAATTTATTTACACTGAAAGAAAATTTTAAATCAACAGCAGAATATTAATGTGAAAAAAATATATTTAATACTTAAATAGTTCCATATCTGTTACAGATATTATTTTATTATTATTAATGACAAGAACTATTTGAGAAATTTATATTATAGAATTTTTAAATTTTTATTTCATATCATTTACAGTTTAACTAAGCCTCATGAGTTTTGAAGCCACGTAATTGAACAAACAATAAAAGCTAATAATTATTATCAAAATTTTAGAAATTCATTTATATTGAAAATAACAAATAAAACTTTTAGCCAAATTTAACATAACAAATGATTTAAATTTTGGTCAGTATTTATGTTTTTATTAAACATCGATATGTGCCTCAAACAAATTGTGAGTTTTTGAGGGCTATATCAGTAGTTTAAAAGATTGAACTTAAATAGAAGCATTATTTATATAAATATTTTTATACTGAGTTTCTAAATTTAAAAATGAAGATTAAGTGTCAAAAAAAAAAAAATGACAACATAGAATACAAACCGTTTTTTATATTTATTCTCAAAGAATATATTGTATTATTGAGTAGGAATCGATAGTTTTGTATCTGACAAAAAAAATTTAACACTTAAAAGTTGTTTATTTTGCATTTGATTTTATTATAGTGTATTTCAACCAAGTGAATATATATTTTTTTAAGTGTAAGTTCCATGGCTACAAAACTCACCCCCGAAAAAAATAGCGTCAAATTGTGTTGTGTTGTGTGAGTGTGTGTGTGTGTTCTTGGTCTGGTATATGTAGAGCAGCCGCATTGTGTGATGGCGATGGTGGTGGATTTTCCAAAAAGGAAAAGGTCGTGCTGATACAAACATGTTCCCCCCACCCATCCCCGTTCACCTAGCCCATAGTCACGTCCCTGGGCACATTGATGGCTGCCCGTGCTCGAACATGGCCGGGGCCCAGGCGCAGAGTGAAATGCCATCGGTGTATCTGTATCTGATAGATACACAGCACACCACAGCACAACGCATGAACAGTGCGGCCATGCCATTTGGGCGTGGCTCATGAGGCTGCAACACAGAATGATATCAACCAGAGGGAGCAAGTGATGGAGCTTGGGGGAGTCATTCGCTATCAAAACTAGTTTATGTAAGCAGCAGCTAAGCATTGAGTTGGTTGCCGTTTGGCGGTTGGAGGGCTGAAAGTTAAGGCGACGATTGATAGAGGATTTTCGAATATTGCCTATGGATCTTTTTGGATGTCTAGAATTGATTTTGGTGGCACTGAGCGCCGAGGAGTCTAAGAGTCTAGTCAACGGGCAGGTTGAATGAACGCAAATTGTTGAATGATGTAGAACATGCGGCTTGAGGCGCATTTACCTATTTGCCTTAATGCCTGTCTCGTGTGTAATTTACGAGCTTCGCGGCGTATGTATGTTCCGCTGGCAGTGTGTGTGTGTGTTGTTGGGTGCGTAGGTTTGCGTTCAGATTTATGGGCGCATCATAAAACAATTAACAAGCCCAAACTCGTGCCACATAAATTTCTGCAGTTCTTCGTTCTCACGTGGCTTGTGGCTTGTGTTACAATTTCACAACGTTTTATTATACATACCTTGCAAGGATGGGACCAAGCAGGGAGTCGGGAGCTGGGAGCCTGGAGCCAAGTGCTAAAGGCCTGTGCAACTGTGCCTGTCAACTGTTCTTCCTGTTGTTTCTTCTCTTTTTTTAATTAACCACACAAGATTTCTACTCATTTTCATATCGTAAACGTTTATCCAACTTAATAAGTCGTAAACGGAGCTGCTGTGTGTGACATTGCGCCGCTCTAACACAAAGTTTCTCTCCTTCTCTTGGTCTCAGGTCTTGGACCTGCATGTGTGTGGCATGCGGAATTTGCTGACTGTGCAGGTGAAGGTACCACATCTACATCTACATTCACATCCACATATGGAATAGAAGGAAAGCAGCTCGACATTAAAATCCTGGCCCGTGCCCCCATCGCCTATGCAGACATTTACAAGACAACACCAGCGGCGGCAATAAAAAAGCGTTAAATGAAGCACTGGAGTCGAAAGACAATGGGTGTGATGGGTATTTAAATAAATCCATTACGAAATATTCGAATGAAGAATTATTTCAGACCCTGATACTCTAACAATTCAATATTCATTGGACATACTTTTACTTTTGTAATGTTTTTAATATATCGACTTTTTTCTTTCTTGTGTCACGTTTGCTCCACGTCCATTGTACACGCCCCGTTGGAAGAGTTAATTTCGTAATTCTCGAACTGCAAATGGCGCAATTCTCAAAACTGAAGCTTTAACCTACCTCATTTAATATTCATGGGTCGCTCCTGTTGACTTGCAGGTGCTCGGTCGACTGTCGTTGGTCGATGTGCTCATGCAGCTTTTTTGTTTTTTCAGGCACCTGGCAATATTTTTTTAATGACCACGATTAAGGTAGCGATATCCCTTCCTCCTTCCCCGCCTTGCTAGATGCCGCTCGATTTAATTAAGTCGTCGCTGTCTCCCAGTTGGCTGACTGTCAATCCTTTTTGGCGTAGTGGAGTCTCTTAGCTCGTAGAATATGTACATATATATTTTTTTGTAATTTTTTTGCTGATTCCATTGTTTGCCTAATCTCTGTTTGCACAGCGACCCCTTTCAATCAGTTTGCGTGTTTGCGTGTGTGTATGCATCGTCAGCAGCTTTCAATGTGATCCCCGGATTGCTTGGAGCTTGGGTGGGGGTCAGACTCACACACATATGACCCATAAAGATACACACACACAGAGAAAGAAACAGACTCATTTTCATACTGGCAGCCATTTAGAGACAGAGGAAAAAGATACTGTCAACATGTTTGTTAATGCCATTTTGGTATTAACAAGTTTCAGTTTATCCAGATAAACTTTGCATTTCATTTCACAACTCTCGGACTCATGGAGTCTTGGAATTGCCAGCCATTACAGGCCCTAACAGCAGATGTTTCATAAATTGTACAAGTTATGTAAATGGATTGTACAGATATACATATGTATACATAAATACTTATATTTAAAGCTCTGCAATAATCCTAGGACCCATCCCTTTCATGCATTTGCCGACGGCTTAAAAGCCAATCGGCTTTTTCTTTCGATTTCATTTCTGCCATGATAATTGCGTGGTTCGGTTTCGCTTTTTTTCGGTTTTTGTTCCTCCGCACTTCTCCTCGAGTTTAAAGCCATAAAATTATTTATGGGCCCATTAAATCATCATTATTGTCCCGGCGACCTTGAGCCATTAGGCTGCCAGTCCGTCAGTCAGTTCGCTCTCGTTTTGAGGCACTCTCACTTTCTTTTCACATTTCTTTTATTTGTCTTCTTTTTCCATTTTTATTGTTGTCGCCTTTTAATGAAGCGTTTTCCTTTTAAGCCTTCTGTTTTGTTGTTTATTTTGCCGGGGAGTTTTTTCTCCATTTGTTTTGTTGTATGGTTTTTGTTTGTACTTTACGTCTCTGCCTTGTTCTTAATTGGGTCAGCAATTCTGTGATTTGACTCAGCAAATGGTCAGCTAATTGCTTAGAAGGTTAGCAGCATAATCAGTTCTTGGCCTTGAATCAGTAAAATCAAGTTCTATCTATCCAATTTTAGCATTTTTCACTTTATTTCCCAAAGCTTTCTTATCAATTGGGTATGATTTTTATGCACTAATTAATGGTAGGCTTTAAAAAAAGAAAATTGAAATTGAGTGTCCTTATGGTAGAGTAATAAATGAAACAATTCTTTAACTTTATATTCAGTTGACTTTGTGAACTTACTGTGGTTCTTATTAAGCTTCAGCTCAAATAAAATGCTATATATAATTCCACACCAAATTGAGCGTTTTGAAAAAAACTTTTTTTCTGTGAGGTGTATAATATATAAAAACTTTAGAGTAAGATCCAATAATCACATATAGTAAGAACTAGAAGAATTGCAATTACTTGACAAACTGACATTACACTATGAAATAAGTTGAATATCGATATTCATTCCAAATGAATACTCAGAGAATACTTAATCAAATATAAAATGTTTTCGACCATAAAAAATGGTTATTGTTGGGATCTGGCCCACTGCTTTTAGCCTTAAGCAATTGCACTATGCCTAATTAATAATTCGACCAATTTAGTTTCATGGAAATGGCTATGGATATGGATACATTGGGTTTTACTGCTCCTCGATTTGTGAGTTTGTGCGAAATTTCAGCCTGATAAAGCAATGGAAATGACGCGCTCGAGTAATTTTTCTTTTGGGCTGTCTTCTTGCCATTTGTCTTTGGTGTTTGTTTTTCTTTTTTTGTTGCTGTCTTCTGTCGACTTTTTTTTTGTTTTGCTTGCTGTTTGTGTAAGTTTTCCATTTGGATAATGGAAAAAGGCCATTTCATTCCATTTACTTGGCTTTGGGTCCGCGGGCCGGGGGCAATTTTGTTGCGAACTATTGTAAGAGAAAGAGAGACATGGAGGGACGTCGCGGCATAAGTGGGCGCGGCACGGCGCCATTTCCATTTCCCCCCATTTGCCCGTAGTCATCGGCTCCACTTGAGTAGAGCAAAACACAACCCAATCCATTTCGCAGATAGTTTTTTTCTCTGTTTCTTCTCTTTGCTCTATTCGCAATTTTCCTTGCCTTGGCTTCTTTTTAACATTTGCAAAATGAATTGAAATGAAATGGAATGGGGCGTGCCACTCACTAGCTACTTGCCCCTGCCAGTGCCCATGCCAAGGGTTCCCCCTAACAAACGGAGCAATGGCCGACCGATGAGCAAGTACGCTCGCAATAAAATCATATCCAGCGGGCGCCAGCCAGCTCTGAAATATAATTTTTGCACAAAAAGTCATTCACAGTGTCCTCCCCATCCTCTCTTACGAATCTCTCCCTCATAGTTGAGGTGAGGCGGGGTGATGGTCTTTGGTTCGGTCTTGTTGTTTTGCACAGTTTTTATTGGTGTTATTAGGTTGAAAGCACTCTAATAATGGTTGCTCTCCGATCCCGTCAGCACTTGGAGCACTTAATGCCCAATGGGTTTTGGGTCAGCAGTCGCCCACAATTCGAATCACAGCAGAGCCATCATCTTCATCATCATCATCGGCATCATCATCAACGTCAGAAGCAGCCTATTAAACATGATTGGTAAAGGAGGAGCCAACTTGGCCAATTGCAAATGGAGTTATTCAAGTGTAAAGTGCCTAATCCCGTTCCATACCAATTTGACTGCCTGTTGACTCATTTCGGCCTGCATCCAATCTGGGGCCGATGATAATTCCAATCATTTGTATAAAAAACTCATTTGGCTGCCATTCAACTTGCCTCGAGATAAAGTGTGTAAATCAACGCAAATTTATGGTCACAAACAAGTTTTTTTATTCGCTTCGGCTAAACTTATGCCCAGAGTATATAAGGCCACTGTGGTACAAACTGGACATATGCAAAGGCAAAAGAGCATCGCACTATCACTGAAGATTATTTTTTTTAATTTTTAACAACATTTATAGTAACATACTAAATTTTTTAAGTGAGGCTTAAGAAAAAAGATCCCTCGATTGTATTAGTCTTGAAAACATGGCCTTCACTTAATCTTTCTTCTTAATTATGGATTAAAATAATGCAATGCTTAAAACAATTTATCTGTTTTCTTGAAATCGAGTAAAAATGTTTTCAAAGGTCAAAATAGTTTTCCTTTAATTGTAATTTTTTGGTTTAATCAAATATAATTTTGCAGTTTTTCTCTATGAAAATAGTAAAGAAACTGAAATCACTTAATTAATTGAAATTGTATAATTTTTAAAAAGTGTAAATATCAGCTCGAATAGAAATTTTAAAAGTATTCTTATCCAAAAGAAAAATTGACTATACACATATGTATATAGACTATTCTAATATAAAATATTTTTATTACATCCTAAAAATGGACATTATATATTTTATATTTTTGAAAAAAAAAAATGTTTAAAAAACGGCATCGGAGGCAGTCAATCAGATTATATTGCTTATAGATTTTCAAATGGAAATCGTTGAAAACGATTCCACTGTGCCAGCTTTGGTATTTTTGTTTGTTGCGTGTAACGTGTTCTTAATTTTATTAATGCCGCGAGTGTCTTCATTAAGAAATCGCTTTTGTTTGAAAATAAACACACATGCGAAAAGCGTAAAGTCACAACAACTAAATTTGGCACATCATTAGAGAAGGCTGAAGACATCAAATGGAAGACAAAGAAAGCCGCCATTCACAGTCATTTCTATGAGAAGTGGGCGGGTTCAGTTGACGTTCACAAAAAATGCTGATGAATCGCAGATGCATTTTCCCGAATATGGTTAATTATGTAATTTACGACTTCCCCTTCATTATATTTTGACAAGATAATTATCCTCTATGACGAGGGTCCTTTCACAAGTGCTAGTCTTTACTTTTTATATGTATATTGGCGTTCGAGTGGCAACCGGCGGTGTACTTGAGTAATCAGTAATCAAAACCAGCCAGCCATTTCCTTGCCAAGCCAATCGAGTTTGATATCAAGATGAAACATGGCGCATTTTCCAATTCAAATTCCTTAGACGTATAGCATATAACGTATCCCCAAGTGGTGCACTTGAAACCCATCCATCGAACATTTCCCATTTGTAATCAATTCGGTTTCTGTTTTTGGTTTTTAAATTCCAGACCCGTTCCAAAGCGTTCAAAAGTTATTGGCTACTTGAATGTATCTTTCCCTCCCGAACCTGATGTCTCACTCAGCAATCTGTGTCTTTCATTTTGGCTATGAATTATAGTTTTTCTACATTTATGTGATGGTTGACAATTTGTTTAATTATAAAAACATTTCATAGTTTCCCTCCCCATTTTCCCGCCTCGCACAATCCCAAAAAGGCAGCGCCTGTTTTATTTGCGTCATTTTTCTTTTGCTTAGTTTTTCCATTATGTTTTTTATTTGTATCATAAATCAATTTGGAAAACAAACGGCAACCAAGTTCCATTTAGCGACGGCATATCTGATCAACCGATTCTCCGATGTGATAAGACGGCAAGTATCATCTGATTGTAACTCCAATTAGCTCAAATCTTGAAAGATATTCAACTACGATGAACACTCTTCATATATACAATGTATTCCCATTTCTTACAAACGTGTTATGGAATGTCAAGTATACGCATAGTTCAGGTTCAGTTCAGATGTCCAACCAGAGATCCAACACTAACACAATCAAATCAGATGAGCGACTCACCACTACAGCGGCAAATTTGAATCTTTGGTTGTGTGAGTGAGATATGCTCTTAAGAGAAATATTCTCTCTCCCTTTGCCTAAGAGAAGTCCCATACATTCTCATTCGAAAATTCAATTTCGAATTCGAATTTCCTCCGCCACCTATCAATCGAAATATGAACCCACGCAGTCCCAGCCACCAGATGTCGGCGCTGAAAGACGCCATCTAGCAGAAAATTTGACAAACAAGAAATAGGAACAGGACGAGTTTTGAAAGGATTTATATCTTCAAAGAATTGAATTAGAATTCTTTATTTCCCAAACAAGATGCATAATGCTTTTTGAATAGAAATAAAATATAAAATAAACATATATTACGTTTTGTTAAGTTTTTTGATGAACAGCCAAGATGCCTGTATAGTTGTAATTCCCAATTGGTTTTAGTTGGTATGGAATAACAATTGTAGAGTGGTAAACAGAGTCACCTTATGAGTAGCCTGTTTGGTAATTCTTGGCATCTTTGAAATTCAATAGAAATACAGACTTTTAGAAACAAATTCTGTTTCTGCTACGTTATAGATATATTTTTCTTCTTAATGGGTTTATTTATGTATAAATAAACGTTACTGAAAGATGATTATTACAATGAGTTGGACTTGGTTGACTGGTTTAAGACCGATGATGTAATAACCCGTTCACAAAATTGCAGGTTAAAAACATTTATAAATCGAACTGCAGTAGCCCTGATTCAAAATAAAATAGACAAAGTAAATTTGAATTTGAATATTTCAAAATTCTTTTAATAAGCAACAAATTCCAAATGGAACTAATGATATATGGTTTATATTTTATATTCTTGATCAGCATGAAAAGACCAGTTACAGCCAAGTTCGTCCGCCCGTCCGTCTGTCTAGCTGGATTAATTCAACCTCCTCTTAATCAGGTGAAGCTTTGTCACTAAAATTTTTACGAGGGTCTCTATATACTGCGGGGATAGGGGTGGCTGGAGTTAGCCCCAATACTCTGTCCGAATACTAAAAGTTTTATCTATCTTGTTCACTCTAACCAGACGACAGCCACCTCCGTCAATAAAGCACACCTAGTAGAAAACTTTTACCCGTTTTTTAGAATTCGCTATCTTTAATCCGATTTTTATTTGGTATGGTGCTAGATATTAATAACACTAATTTGTGTTTAATTTAATTTAATTAATATAATAATAATAAACGGCTACATAGTATAAATGAAGTAAGTAAGTCGTCTCGCCGACTTAGGTATACATATGTACCACACCAGTAAAGCAAATATTTCAAATGTATGTATTAAACAAATGCATTTTCACATGCTTTTTAGTATCTTGCTCATTCATGCATATGAGCACCCTAGCGCCCCCACCCGCCAACGGCCAACTCCGGCCTTATGGAAAAACGTTTATATGCATAACTTGGCTATTTTTGTCCGATTTTGATCAAATATGATATTTTGCTGGGTATTAGTATCAAATTTACATATGTGTGCCAAATTTGATTCCACAAGGTAAAAAATTACGGGAGATAATCGAGTTTTTCAAATTTCGGGGACGGAAAGGGGCGTGGCAAACTCTTTATACATACAAAATGTGCGCATTTACTAAGCAAATATGCATACCAAATATTGTGTCTCTAGCTACAATAGTTTTTGAGATAAACGTTTTTTTTTTTTTGGATTGCACTTGAATTGAACTTGAACAAATATGCATACCAAAGCAAATATGCATACCAAATATTGTGTCTCTAGCTACAATAGTTTTTGAGATAAACGTTTTTTTTTTTTTGGATTGCACTTGAATTGAACTTGAACACTCTACATACTACATGAGCCCACATACCAAATTTGGTGGCTCTATCTCTTATAATCTCCGAGATCTACGCGTTCGTACGGACGGACGGACGAACGGATGGACGGACAGTCGGACATGGCTAGATCGACTCGTCTATTGATACTGATCAAGAATATATATACTTTATGTGGTCGGAAAAGCTTCCTTCTGCCTGTTACATATAATTTGGCAACTTTAATATGGTATAACAATTCGGCAAAGTATAATTTGTCTAATTTTTTAAAAAATATTTCTCGTCAATTTATAAATAAAACAAATATTATTTGGGAAGCGTGCCTAACTCATTAGGACTTTGAAATTCAGCTCTGCTTTTAAAGTTTGAATTAAATTATTTATAAGCAAAATTGTGTACCAAAACACGAAACTGATGTCCATTTGACCGATTGTATATATTGTATTGATTTGAAATGTCATTCAGGAAGCTGACATCAGAATCCTTTTATATCATAACTAAGATGTCTATGAAAAAACTGCGAAGACTCAGAAGTTCTTTTAAATCATGGATAATTGTGTATACAAAGACCGAGTGATTAAAAACTAGGACGAACTTATGTATTGGAACCATATTGTTATAAGTGAACTAATGAAGATTCTGAACTGATTTGAAACATTATACTAGTTCCTTATATTTTAGACTGTTTTATTTCGAGTTTCAAAAGCAAGGTTGGTCCCGAGTCGGAATTAAACGTCGAAAATTTATTCATTTTAAATTTAATTACAACGTAATGCAAATATTGAATTGAAGAAGTGTGAAGTATGCAATGAAATGAATGAATATAAATATATTTAAGATAAATTAAGTAAAAGGAAATAATTTAATTACTAAACTCTATGAATACTTTGAAAAGA
This sequence comes from Drosophila paulistorum, assembly GCA_018152135.1. Lineage (NCBI taxonomy): Eukaryota > Metazoa > Arthropoda > Insecta > Diptera > Drosophilidae > Drosophila > Drosophila paulistorum. Next base: position 7,668,949 of record JAECXG010000805.1, on the reverse strand, counting down.
CACACTTCAATTGCAAATTTTGGATGCCTAATTTGACTGATTAATTTCAATCGCTTCAATATACATACATATATTTTTTTTCAGTTGATAAGCGAACGAGTAGTTGAGTTCGAATAATATTTATATTTATTTAAACCATGAGTCTTGCACTTAATCATTGCCTATTTCAGTGCAAATCTCTACTATATACACATGTATATGGATACTCAAATGCTTTTAAGTGCAATTCTACCAAGCAGCACTTCCTGTCAAATAATTGATAAATGGTTGACATGTATTTTGTGTTCCGAATCATGCAATATGCGGGATTTTAAAAACTATGCACTCGAAAGTGTCATTTGTCGTCTAGTATATATGTAAGTAGATGTTCTTCTTTGGCAACGAAATTGTGTCGTATTGAAAAACATCTGGAAACGTTTGCAGCCAATTTCAACCACCGTTTTCCTGTCATACATAGAAACATATCTGGCTACCTATCTACCAACATACATAAGGGTATCGGGGGAAATACGAAACTCACCACATTGAACTATGGTGGCAACGACCTTAGCTCCGCCCATTTTATAATGGCCTCTGTTGCCAGGGCGACGCATGCGCACAAAAGACAAGGCAAATGAAATGAAATGGAGTGGAAGGAGATGAAGAACAAGAATAAGAAGGGAAAAGGAAGATACAAAAGTATATACATAAACGCATGCAGGCAGCGTTTCGGGGGATGCGATGGGATCGGCATGGGCACGCTTTTCCGTCGCTGATTTTTATTTTGATAATTTTATTCAAACGACAAGCGCTCAATATGGAAATGACTCTTGGGGCCGACGCTCCACGGTCTATGGTCTTTGGTCCACACTCTAGTCGGGCAATTAAAATCCGAATGGCTTTATGATATTCCTCAGTGCTCTTCGGAGCAGACGACAAAGGCGACATTTTAGTCTACCCCATGCTCTCTCTTCCTTCACCTTGAATAGCGATCCCAATCCCACGATGAGGGGTCTCAAATTTTATTGTCTCACTGCAATGGCGCTGCCTGACAGCTTCCCCCATTCCCCTTTATGCCCCTTTTTAGGTCCGCTTCGTGCAGCACTGCAACATGTGGCATTAATTATGCGGCGATAATGTCTTGCTTTGTTTGTCAGAGTTTTTGGATATTGTTTCGTTTTATGAAAGTGTCAGAATAAATTACATTATTTTTAAGCCATACCCCATCCTGGCCGGTTTCCAAGGAACTGATAAGACGCCGAGCAAAAGAACAATTTTCATGTGCATATGCCGCATGGGTGCCCTTAGCTTTGAATTTTAATGAGTATGGGCGGCGACGGCATGATGTTTCTGTCTCGCTTTTATACCAATTCCATATCACTTGGTCGGCGTTCCTGTCTGTCTGTCTATCTGCACGTGGAAGCAGACACACTTTGGGCACAATATGGATAAGGGGATACATATTAATGTGCTTTTCAAACATATTCCCATTAATTTTTGTCGCCATTTGCTAGACTGGTGAATGATTCTTAGCACGCGATCTCCTGCTTGTACGAATTCGCCCCCTTTTTGGTTTTTTTTTTTGGCTCACTTCTAGGGGGCAATTAATTTGTGACAGAACATCATTCTGCACGTCGTCAATTGGATTTTATTATATGTGTTCAATTGACCCATGCGGGGGTGACAAGGACGGGGGCGGATATACATACATTTATTGCATATGCTCGACGATGTTACATCATCACAGAACTTCGACCCGCACTCTAGGTGGCCAGTTCCAGTTCTTCCATAACCCGTTCCAATGCACAATGAATCTCTAGCTGTGCATGCTCTCTCTGTCTCAGGTTGTCATTGTTCTAACCCAAATATTTTGAGTCGTGGGCTGCTGTAAGCACTTTGGGCTGTGGTCATAAATCACTTGCTTTCGCCGATAGCGATACCGATGCCCAACCGCCATTAGAACCGTTGTCCTATTCTCTGTGGACGTGGTCGAGTTTTGCGTCATTCAGCTTGCATTTGTTTTGCTTCCGTGAAGGCATATGGACATAGTTTTATAATACTGAACCCTCTGTCATAAATCTTTCAAGCAACACGTAACCCTTTTTCCAGTCCTTTTCTACCTGAATTTTTTCAAAAATTTTAGCATTCTTTGAAAAGAATTGTTGGAAATTTCAATTCTATACAATAGACGGCCATACACAGTCAGGTCATATGCAAAATTTGTTAAATGTGTGACGAAAAGTGCCCAAAACACTTCCACATAAATAAACAAGTTTTGCCACTTAATGGAATGGCAGATCTGGAATTCTTAATGAAAATTAAACAACACTTAGCCTGAAATTCATTTGCATGTGAGAAAACTGAAGTCATGAGTGTTAGGTTTTAAAATGTTGTGCAAATAAAAGATACAAATTGGAAAGATGACACCACCAATCAGATCTATAAGACCTTACATAATCTTGGTTCGAAATTAACTTTTTATCAACGTAACTTTTCCATAAAGTTTGTCCATTAAATAAGTTTTTCATTTAATTTTGATAAGTATACTAAATTGCTTTACCAAAGATCGAGTTCAACGACCTGTTATGTATAGTGACTTAAACCATTCGATATCCTTTCCCTCCCCATGTAATATTAACTTAAAAGCTTTTTTTCCATTTCAGAAACTATGAAAAAATATCAATAACAGCTACTTACCAATTGGAATTTCCGATTGGATTGACAGAGACATTGTCTACATGAGCTTGAGAGTTATAGACGGCAACATGAATCAGGAATACCAAACTTTCAACGTTTTCACTTATTTATCTCGAATGTCAAAAACGGCGACCACAAATCACTTTAATTGAATTTACGCCCAACGAACACGAGAGATCAACCAACCGCGAGATGAACGACAACGCGACGAAACATTTACAAAGGGGGACAAGCAACGAACCGGACATGTGATATATATACATGGACCACGGACCAGAGACTGGCACTGGTATTGGTATTGGTTACGAGGGGATCCCAACACAAAACAACGCACAGAGAATACAAAATTCTTAAGAACATATTCGCTTGTTTATTCGCCTCGAAACGCACACGCAAAAATGTAATCCACATTCACAATTGGCCGCCCGAACGCGCTCAATGGGGGCAAGCGCGACCCCGTGGTAGTAGTCCAAGTTCTTTGTGATGATTATAATTAATTTTGGTCAGCGCACACGAAGCCTAAACCGGCTTGATTTACAACCAGTTTCTGTGCCTTGCCGTGCTGTGCTGTGCCGTTCCATTCAGCGCTCTCCGATGTGTTCCCTTTTTTTCTTGCTCGATTTCAATTATACACAATTGGAACCACTTTTCGTTTTCGTTTTTCGTATTTTGTTTTTTTTTCGGTTTGTTTTCTTTTGATTTTTCCCATTGAATGGCCGACGTAGACAATGGAATCGGATGGCAGCCATAACGGGAATGCGACATCATTCTGCACAGACGTTTCTGAACAATTGAAAAGCCGACACGGAATTAGGTTTTGGTTGGGCTCCCTGTGTGATGGTGGATGCTGTGGATTGATATCAATCGTTGGCCGGTTTGACGGTGAATGGAGCAGGACGTCTGCCTGTGTCTGGTTCTGGGCGACGCGGCGTCGACCTGATAGCAAAGTGTCCAAAAAATAATATTTGCTGTTCAGTTTGACACAAGTCGGTGGCAATGGCTCTGGCAGAGCGGCAGAAGCAAGCAGCGCGGTCGGCGCACGAAGTGCCATTCGAGAGACAGAGAGACGAGAGACACAATCGAGAACAGCAGAATGAGAATATACATATGTATGTAGTGCCTATACATATATCAGATACAGACAGACCGAGTCACGAAGAGCAGAATGCGGGAATGGATGCAGCGGCAACAGGACGCAGTGGAGCAAAGGTGTCGCTGGCGACGGTGGTTGAGTGCGTGCGTCGATGAGAAGATGCACGGGGAGTTGAAAATGAAGGCGGCGAGTGAGAGAAGGAAGAAGATGATGATGATGATGACAGCGAAGCGTCGCTTTTGCTGGCATTACCAGCAGTGGAGAGGCGAGTCGAACATGACACAAAAAGGTCGTAAACCCATGACGGCAGCAAAGGCAACGGCAACAGCAACCCCGACAGCAAGCAACATAAACGATGGCAACACTTACATACGAGAACGCCAAAAAGGATCGGAGAAGAACGATGACGGCCACGAGATTGAGATTGTGTATGAGGAGGAGGATGACGATGAGAATGAGAATGAAAATGAGCTGCGAGCACCAGCGACGACTAACAAAGCCAAAAGATGAAAAGTCAGAGGAGTACCAAAAGCAGCAGCGACAGCAGCAGCAGCAGCAAAAGGCAACGGCAACAGCACGACACGACGAGTCATAAAACGCGTGTACTTTCGGCTCTCTCTTTTCAACCCACACAGCTCTCTTGTTCTCTTTCACACATTCGGGCAACAGCAATGGCAGCAAAACAACCACCATACAATATACACACACAAACACTCGCACATACACACAGACACACTCTCACGCAGACACATGTCCAATCATTTTATATACGCCATTTGCTGTCTGCTGTAGATACATTTGTATCTTTATGTGCGAAACAAGTCCATGCCGCTTCACCGACCCCGCCAAAACACACTCACACACACTTTGGTGGATATTTTGCGTATGTGTCTGAGTATACTCAACTTGGTCTTTAACAAACCACTCTGGCTTCGGCTCTGCCCTTTTTTGCCGCTGACGACATCGGCGACGAGTCAATTTTGAATTTCAGTTTCCCATCCAGTAATGTTTGTTGTTGTTTTTCTTTTCGTTCTTGTTGTAATCATTTGATTGTTATTCTTTTTACATTTCGTTTTTGCCCCCATGTGTGTGTGTCTCTTACCACCACCATCGACAACGACAACAACAGCCAAAGTAGAAGCACCACCACACAATTTTTTGGGGTTCACTTAGCGGCGGGGAGGAAAGTAAAAGCAACTATTGCAAACGCTTCTCATTTGATTACCGGGTCGAATCTTATTGAATTAGTAACATATTTTTGCCATTCACCATATTGAGTATTTGCATGGAACTCAAGTTTAATACGGAAATCAGGTGGACGTAACAGAGCATCGCGATGAACAGGAATTGTTTAAGAGTATGATTATTCTTGCTGAAGGAATCTCTGAGTAATAATCTATAGATATGTATATATATAAATTCACAATCTCTCTTATAACAAATTTGTTCATGGACTATCGAATACCAAAGCAATCTTTTACCGACATTCGAATATAATCACATTTGCTGTGAGAAATAATTTCTGATTTGATGTTCCATTTGTTGTCTTGGACATTGAAAAATTAAACAGTCTTATTTGAGATTTTAATTACGGCCGCAAAGACTCAAGTTATAGTTCATTGATTTGTTGAACATAAATTCAATATTTTCGATTTATAGTATTCTAAAAAAATACAGAAAGGAAGAAAGCTTTGTGGTAACAACGATTTTCTTCAACTGTTTTTGTTCAGGACTTGCAGACATGTCCTGTTTGTATGTCAAATTTTTCTAAAGGGTCATGAGGAGTCGTGCTGGAGTCAAAAAAAGAGTTATTGTTAATCAGAATCGCATATCTTCTGTTTCTCTTAATTTCCGCTATCTCTTTTTAACACAGGGTTCAGGTATGTATGTAATATGGTAAAGACGGACCGAGGCAAGTGCGCTTAAGAGAGGCTCATACGATTACTCAAAATTACAACAAAACTAATCTCAAATTAAAGTACATATCTAAATTTTAGCCAACTGTTTCTTATGAAGATGCAAGAATTTGTTAAGGGTGGAAGAGGGTTTGTGAAAATCAAAAAAGGAACCCATAACAAAAGCGATTTTTCAAAGGGTCAAATAAAAAGGAAAACTAGAGCGCCGGGGTCGACCACGTCGAAGTTTCTATACCCTTGCAACTGTTTTGGTAATTCTTTCCTTATCCATAGCCATCAAAGTGTAAAAACGTTTTATCCAAAAAGTCTAATGTATAATGTATATAACGAACTTTTTGATGAAAGTCACTGTTTTCCACCAATCGTTTCAATGGGAGCTATATGATATAGTCACCCGATCTTGATCATATTTGGCACAATTATTAATAAGAACACAAAACTGCCCAATACCAACTTTTATGACAATTGCTGATAAAAACACGAAGTTATTGAGAAAAGTCACTGTTCGTGACTTTGACGTTTGTATCGGAGCTATATGATATAGTGGTCCGATCCGGCTGAATCCGAGATATACAACGCCTGCAGTATACATATATGTACAAGCCTATGTGCAAAATTTCAGCTCTGTAGCTCTTACGGTCTCGGAGGAGTTGGCGTTGATCCAGACGGACGGACGGACATGGCTATTTGAACTCGTCTCGTCGTGCTGTTCAAGAATATATATACTTTATATGGTCTGAGATGCTTCGTTCTATGCGTTGCACATTTCTGACCAAAATTAATATACCATTTTTGCAAGGGTATAAAAAAGATACACACTCTTGTTAACATGACGTGAGCTTTAGATTATGTTTTAAATAACAAATTCAAGAAAATTTCAACAAAAATTTAATTCAACTCAGTCCGAATATAAAATCTATGAGAAGATTCATAGACTTAATGACATATTATTGGTTCATTTCTACAGTAAATCTTATGCTAGTCCATCTATAAGGATCTCAGAAACTATCAGAACTAGATTCACCAAATTTGGTATGTGGATGTGTATTTAACCCGATCATTCGACAAATATCTATATTGGAGGACCTATTAATTAATAGGATTTGCTTCTTCCGCAAGAAATGAAAAGAATTTGCCAACTCGATATGTATATAATTAATTCGTTTACGTTACAGCTTAGAAATATTTCTCTATTTTTTGCAACGATTTGAAAACAACATTAACCATTAGGTAATCAAATTTGCAGCTGGCTCATCAAATTGACCTGATCCTGTTTTAGAAAGATTTCAATCGAAATAATTTTGACTCATTTTTAATGCTGAATTTATATTTAAAATAAGTTTTTGAAAAGTCATTTATATAATTACAATTAGAATCAAATTAAATAGAAAACTTTTTATAAAACTTGACCACTATTATAATTTAAAAGGTCTAACGATTTCATCTCTATTTTTACATTCTTGCAAAAAGGTATTTCTGAGTAAATTCAATTTTTTTAGTTCATAAGAGGTCATATTTGTCAACCTATTATATAGGTCAACGCCTATTATTGACTGTACCAAATTTTACCACGATCGGGTGATTATATCATATAGCTCCAATAGGAACGATCTAGTATCGTCGAAAACAGTGACTTTTATAAATAACTTCGCTACTTCTGACGCGTTTCTCATTAAAATTAACATTTGTCAGTTTAATATCTCTTAAAGACTCTGCCATATTTGATCAAAATCGGATAACTACATATATTCTCAAGCTGTCATATAAACATGCGATAAAATAGTTTGATACGTGCTCCAGCCCAAGGTTGTAGGCCGGTATAAACTTCAACGCGACTAAAGTTAGCTCCGGCAAAATTATTAAGAATCTCGACATCTCCTTAAGACGATGAAGTAATTGAATGTCAAATGTTTCCTACTATGTATGTTCTTATAAGTCAAACGACTGGTATTTCTCTCACAGTTGAAAATACGAAGTAGAAGCTAAGCGGAATTGCTGAGGACAACTCGAAAACGAACACATGCCTGATTGAGTAAAAATTTCCTACTTAAAATTTCTTCAAGCTATAGGTTGTATCTTTTCTATCAATGTAATTATTTCTTTAATGCTTTTCCAAACTTATTCTTATCAGCGATTCAGTTTCGGTTCGGTTTTCAGTCTATAATGCTAGCTTTCAATATAAATTATTGGCTTAGTATTTTTGGAATATTTACTCGCGTGACTTTATTAGAGCGTTTCATTCCTTGAACCATTTTTTGTATAGGGAAATGTTTAAAAAACTTCACATCACTAGAAAATCTTTTGAAAACTTAAAATTTGATGACGGGGTTGTAAACTAACATTGGGCGCAATCAACCACCTAAGGCATGGCCAAAGCCAAAGTAAACCAGCCCATCAGATGCCAACCCAACCCCACTCAAGCCAACCCACTTCCGTTCGATGGGCGAAAGCGCCTCGTAGTATATAACATAAAAAACGCATTAAACTGAACCGAACCGAAGCACTTTAACTCGCAATTTCTGAACCTTCAAAGAGGGGAAATGCCAATGTTTACATAGCGGGGTGCATTTTATGGCATTTCTCTTTTCTCTCGCTCAATTTCTCAGCGGTTCTTATGTACTTTCCATCGAATAGAAATACGTACTACATACATCACTTAAGTATATATATAATACATATCTTCGTATACATATCTATACCACGCCATATACATACATATGTATGCGAATGTATCTACGTTTATCACTAAAACTGGAAATCTGTTTTCAACCCCTTGCTGAACCGATTTGCATAAAATTTAAATAAATGTCAGATTGTCATACTCACTTTTCGGCTAAAAGGAAATGCCAATTAACTATGCAAATAATTCATAAACATGTCAATATGTTTGCATTTTCTTTGTTCAAAACCAAACATCTAAAATAATGAACCGAAAAATCAATATTAATTGATAACTAGAGGGCCGGGGCTAACTTCGACCGCTTCAAAGTTGCGAGTTTATGTTGTTAATCTCTCCTTATCCGTCAACGTGGAAAAGGTTTTATTTAAGAAGCCTAATGTTTGCGAAAGAACGGCCCACAATCCATAGGCAATAATGAAGTTATTGATCAAAGTCACTGATTACCACCGATTGTTCCTATGGGAGCTATATGATATAGTCACCCGTTCTTGATCAAATTTGGCACAGTGGTTTATAGGTGTAATAGACTGACCAATATTAACCAATAAGTCACTGTTCGTGACTTTGACGTTTGTATGGGAGCTAAATGATAGAGTGGTCCGATCCGGCTGAATCCGAGATATACAACCCCTGCAGTGTATTTGTACCCACATGCCAATTTTCAACTCTGTAGTTCCCACGGCCTAGGAGGAGTTTGCTTTGATCCAGACGGACGGACAAACAGACGGCCGGACGGACGGACATGGCTATTTGAACTCGTCTCATCGTGCTGATCAAGAATACATATACTTTACATGGGCGGACATGCTTCCTTCTATGCGTTGCACACTTCTGTCCAAAATTAATATACCCTTTTTGCAAGAGTATAAATTCATTTTGGTCAGAAGTGTGCAACTCATAGAAGATAGCGACCTCAAAGTATATCCCATTCTATATCGTATTCATAAGAATACGAATAATAAAGCATAAGCTTTATTAGCACAAGTCGAGTTTATTTATCCTGTCTCACCGTCAGGATCAACGCAAAGTTACATTATGCCGCTCAAACTACAGAGCTGAAATCTCGTATGGGAGTTTCCATATATGTATATATGTATATACTTAATACTCCCTTAAATATGGATCAACGCAAACTCCTCCGAGACCGTAAGAGCTACAGAAATTTTGCACGTAGGCTTGTATATACTGCAGACGTTGTATATCTCGGATTCAGCCGGATCGGACCACTATATTATATAGCTCCCATACAAACGTCAAAGTCACGAACAGTAACTTTTCTCAATAACTTCGTTTCTTTTTAAGCTATTGTAAGCTATTGAAATTTACTATAAGTAAGTTTATTGTAACTATAAACGACTGTGCCAAATTTGGCCAAGGTCGGGTGACTATATCGTATACCTCCCATAGGAACGATCGGTCGAAAACAGTGACTTTTGTTAATAACTTCGTTACTTTTAATGCGATTGCTTTCAAATTAAACATTTGATAGTTAAATATACCTGTTAATGACTGTGCCGAATTTGGTAAAGATCGGGTAACTATATCATATAGCTCCCATAGAAACGATCGGTGGAAAACAGTGACTTTCATCAAAAAGTTCGTTATATCCTATGCTAAGATTGATGGCCGTTCTTTCGCAAACATTAGACTTTTTGAATAAAACGTTTTTACACTTTGATGTCTATGGGTAAGGAAAGAATTACCAAAACAGTTGCAAGGGTATTCAAATTTCGACGCGGTCTGGTTCAGTTTAATATATGTAGCTGTTAGTGAATAAATTTAATCAAGTTCGGGTGGCTACTACATAGCTTTCATAAGAACGATCGGTCGAAAACAATTTTAGTCTGGAAAACTAGGTTATTAACTTACGCATGTAATATTATATTTCCATAAAGTGAAATGTTATATAAAAGTCTCAAAGATGTATGTAGCAAGCAGAGGAAAATGTTTACAAAAGGTATAAAAAGGTTATACCTATAGTTCGATTAGTATTATCGTCCAAGTAGATACAGACATGTCCATTCGAATGAACGTTACGATCTCAGATCTTATAGAAGAAAGCCGTTAACTTTGTTATTTACTGACTATTTTCTGCAATATTCCAAGTAATCTAATTAAATTTGTCACTCTAATATTTGTAATTAATAGATAATGGCTACTAAATGTTATCAACCGATTTAGAGCTTAAATAGCTTCGCTAGTTAAGCCAAAACAGCGGAGCAACAAAGTGATTGATATAAGCACGGAACGGATCTAGAAACCCAATTTATATTTAACGAAATAAAAATAGGCTTAGGGGTAGTCATATACCCATAAGAAGAAACTATAAAAATTTCTCAGGTAGTCTAAAAGATTGCGACTAGTGCGAGCTCTAAAAATTGCAATTTCAGGGAGGATCTGAACTCCTTAGACTACCTGCTGGATTTCTCCCTAGCTCTTAAGAGGGAGATAAATAGCGTTTAATGAAACTTGACTTTATCAATAATTACTTCGGTAGCCACGTTCAAGCACCTCCAATGTTTATGCCAGACCACTTTTCGAATTTAATATATTTAGGTATACCTATTAATAGAATAAAGTTGTATTCTGCGTGTTAAATGTCAAATAATAAGCATAGGATTCTGTGAACTTAGAAATACCCAGTGGAGAATCGAGTTTTGTCCATTAAATCGATTCATAAACTCAAAAAGCCATGGTTTAAGACGATGTTGCCATCTTCGAAAGTTGGTCCACGCATCGTAAATTTCACCCCCACATTAACTAAAAATTGTCTTTTAATTCTCGTTTTCATACTATCGCACTCTCTATGTCATTTCTGCACGCTTTTTCTTTTCCCTACAATGTCCTTTTTCTACACATTTCAGATACGTAATGAAAATGTATTTGCGAGAACAATTGAAAGCGTTTAAAGTAAAACTTCTTTGAAATTTCCAGATACTCAACGAATGTATTATCATACATATATCCGATTAAAAAATAGTTTTGATCTTAAAAACATTCTTCATATAGGGGAATTTTTATACTTCCCAGTGTTAATGTCATATTATACAAATCAAATTAAGGGCTGAACTAGATAATAGGTTTCCAGCCCTAATAAAAATATTCGTCGAAATTCAAAATATTAGTCCCACCCTCATACAATTACCTGTTAGAAATTAACTTTTAATTTTAGGGAATTTCACAATTCCGAAATAAGCCTTCCAAACAAATACCATCGATTTTTATGTAAGAACCAACTTTAAGGAAAACTTCAAAAGACACAGTTACATAATAATTTATTTAACCTTATGACATATTCGAAAACAAGACTAGTTAAATCTAGAATTTTAATTATTTAAGCGCTCTAATGTATTACCAAAAAGCGAAATGATATTTGCCAGGATAACTTAGGAGGGAAAAACCAATGGAAATTATACATTTAACATTAGAAATAACTAGATTTTGCAGTTGGTTATTGATTTGTTAGACAGTTAAGTTAATTAGATAGTTAGATCGATAGTAGTTTTATAGAGGATGGATTCATAGAAGCAAAATGTATTGATTTATGATGTAGTAGTTGGAATCTAGTTATCAGTTATGGGCAAGTACTTATGTGCAGTTACTTACAATTAGTCTATTTGTTTCATTTATTTAGTTTAATTTAGAGCGGGTACATAGTTTTTTTTTGCATGTGTGTGTGTGTACGTGAATTGCTATGAATAAATTCGATATTGAGAGGTCGCACACAGGCCACCAGCCTCTGGCCATCTATGGTCGACAGTAAGTACTTACCAAAACTAAAAAATTAAACATAGTAATATTAACAATGAAAAACAAAACTAAAAACTTTAAACAGAGTCAGGTTGAACAAGTATGTATGTGGTGGGACTGGAATAAACAATTGTGGATGTTAAATTGTGTATAGGTTTGCATAAATTTTGCAACTTGTATTTTATTCACAATAATTAACTTTTTAAAAAAGAGAATTGCTAATGCTAGATAAAAATTCACTAAACAAACTATAATCGAACATAACATAACCGAGTTTAGACTACAACTTATTAAAAAAGGGGTTCTGAAATCATAATAATACAAGAACATGAATATAAAGCAGTGGGTGAAATTGTTTCCATTTCATTTCAGATGTATGTATAGGCATTATTATAATATAATATAATATATATAATATAATATAATAGAATAGAATACAATTTAATATAATATAATGCACGGGGCAAAGCATTAACAAAAATCGACAAAACTAAACTTAGGCATAATATCAGGATTAAGCAGAGTCGATACACATGAAAATATATGTATGCATATGTACGTTTATGTTTATTATATTATGTCATAATATATATATAGTTAATATATATATATAGGTAGCATTTAAGGTATAGATATAGTAATTTACTTCATTTTTTTCTTGTTTTGCTTTTTTGCTGCGATGCACAATTGCATCGATTGCAATTTTCTGTTCTTAGTACTAAGTAGTAGATTATTTTTGTTTAGTTAGATCGAAAGCGATTTAAACTAAATGGAGTAAACATCGAACACACACATCAAAATCTTATGAGTTACTATTTACTAAAATCGAATTTCAACTCGAGTTTGCAAAACTTTATGGTATATATTGTAGTTAAACAATATATATATACATATATATTTACTCTTTAGACGGTTTCACTAAAGGTGGCATGCAACTGCAACTACATACATACATCGGTATCATTTCGCCTGGGAGCGGGCAATTATGTCTTAGTTTATATACAGGAACTTAAGAGTTATCTAAGGACACGACACAAAGAATATTTCACGACGAAATCTATGCTAGGTAGTGACTTGACTCTGTCCATTATCTGCATTATTTTGGATATTGATTTGTGTGTGTGTTTTTGCTTATTAGAGAATGCGAGAAGGGGTTTTTCTTTAATTTTATGCAATTTTGAATAGAGTGTCTTGGGGAATTGTTAAACAATTTGTTTTTGTTTTGCTGGGTCTACAATGTGCTCGTTGGTTGCAATTTTTGTTTTAAATCTACTACATGAACTTTTGTTATTCATAATTTGTTTGTTTGTGTGTGTATGTTTTATGAGTAATATTCATATATTCATAATTTATAGGTTTTCTTTTTTGAAAGTATTAATGCATAAGTTTATGAGAGCTTTTGAGAGAAATACATACATATACATATATTCATACATATTACGAATTGAAGTGCCTTGCATCGTCTAAATATCGTTATCGATCTCGAGGACGATATTGATCTTCACTCCTTCCCGTTCTTCGCTATTTATATTTAGATTTATCTACTGTAGTAAGTATTCGTTATGTCTGTGGGTTTATCTCTCGAGTGGTTCTTGTCTAAACTGTTGATGCTTTGCCTTTGTTTCGTATGCTCTTTTGTTTGAAATATTTCTAAGAACCGACTTATTAATTAAACCGCATTTAAACGTAGATTTTCCAATCTATTATCTCATCTCCCTTTATTTCCATTTCTTTAACTCTCTTTCTCTCTCTCTCTCTCTATTTCTCTCTCTATGTATCTGTATTAAGTTTCTTTTGATGTCAGCTTTGAAAACAGCGGCGTTAATGCTTTCCTAGGCTGCCTCCTTCCTGCTCTATCCAATCCAATCCCAATTCATTCAATTCAAGGGATTATTGATTTGTACATTTGGATTTGTTTGCTTCTTTCGTTGTTGTGATCATGGGAAATCCATGATCAACTCATTCTTGATTTGATTCGAAGTGGGATTCGGATTGGCTAACTGCTAGTAGGTGGTGGTGAAGCCCATGGCGCCAGCGCTGCTGTTATCCAAAGGTCACTGGTGCATTTTGGTATGATGTCCCATGCTCAGACCCAAATTCAAATGATGATTGCTATGATGCTGCTGGGCGGCCTGTGCATGATTGTGATTGCTGCTGGAGTTGTTGTTGTTATTCTGCTGATTGGCCTGTCGCTGGGAGTTCTTCTTGTTCTTCATGCGACGATTTTGGAACCATATCTTGACCTAAAATTGAATTTTAAGCAAAAAAATAATAAAAATTAAATCAAAGTTATGATGGTCCAGTCTATTATAACTCACCTGACGCTCAGTTAATTGCAGATTTCTGGCCAATTCCCAGCGCTTTTGTTTGGACACATATGCATTGAACAGGAACTCCTTCTCCAGTTCAAGGGTTTGGAATTTGGAATAAGGCTTGCGCTTTTTCCTTACCGACACCTGGCCAGTCCATTCGTGCAGTGCATTGGTCGGCGTGCAAGGACCCACAGCTCCAACTGATAGACCTCCCGAGGCACCTAAATCATGAATAAAGATTCAAAACGAAAAATGTGTGAGTACGGGTAGAGAGGGGTATGTGTGGGAAGAAAAGTGTCTCTGTCCCTAAACTGTAGCAATCGCAGTTCATAAAGTTTATAGAGCAATGAATGAAATTGTTTAGCCATAACCATAATATACAACAAAAAATTATTCAAATTCGACATTTATGGGCTTTTAATTGATATGGCACGGTGAACTGAGCTCGCTTAATGGCATTTTAACAATGGACGATTCATTCGGAAGTGGTTAATGAATGCATTCGTTCCGGCCCATTGAATGCCCCCCGCAAGTTGTACATATTTAAATACAGTTTGCCTTTTAATATCTCATTCAAAATGCTACCAATTAACCATTGGCATGCTTTTAACTAAAGTTTTTTTTAAGGAACTGTTCTAAGGGAGATACTATCTAAATCGATTTAAATTAAAAATCAAGTTGAAGGCTCGCGAAATAATTATAGCCAATGATGCACATTAGATTATTGGTTTAAGAATTTTGTCTAGACTATTCCTCATTATAATTATATGTGTTTTTCTAGAGAGACAGAGAGAGATTGAGCACAGATCTCGCCCTCAGCACCTTTGGTTCATAATTTCCGATCTGGCAACTTTTACACCCGCGCATTAGACTTGCAACCTTAACTAAATATTAGGTAAATAATTTATGTGGTATTTTGCAATACGCTAATTAAACGGCAAACTGGCAATGCGAAAATTTGCTTTTCCCAAGTGTCAACAAGAGGGCGAAACGAATGCAAACTCAAACAAATAGGTATGTATGTAGTTATGCTTGACATACCTGTGCTGGAATAGGTATCGCCTGGGTATCCGCGGAGTCCGCCCGGTGACGAAAAGGTGGGCGTTTCATAGCTGGATTGCGAGGTCCCCTCAACCGACTGCCGCGCCGCTGCCACTGCGCTGACAGTTGCATTGCGGTCATCGGTTGCGCCTATGTAGGCCGATGGTGTGGCATGGTTCGGTTGATCACGATAATTGGCCCAGTACTACATTGGAAATTGAAAAGGACGGGAAGAAGAAATAGCGATAAGAGGAGCACATTGGCATTGAGTTATTTACGAAATGAGGCTGGATACCCTGAATGGGTGAGTCATACTTACCGAAAACTGGGTATCTGGATAGTACGGAAACATGGGCTTTCGATCTCGCTGCTCCAAATAGTATTGGGAGGCGTGATACTGATTGAAGCCGTCGTCATTGTAGGGCCAGGGTGCCGTGTGCCGTTTGACAGCCGAGGCATCCGTTTCAAAGCCGGGGCCTGGCCTGATTGCGGGTATATGTAGTGGCGCTAACTGGATGGACATGTTTATGTCTGAAACGCAAAGAGAAATCAATTTGTTTACTTTTTAAGTTAAGGTAATTTTTTTTGTATTATTAGTTATGGCAATATAATAGTTTACGAAATAAGTAGGCTAGGTTTTCTTTTATTTGTTACATTGCAATGTAAAAGAGTCACCACTTAAGAAACATGAGGCATGTATTTGTTTACAAAATTCTGGTGTTTGGCATAAAAATTGTAAATATTGCGCCTTTTTAGATAATTTATCTAGTCGACCTTGTAACAAATCAATTAAAAAAAAAAAATTAATCACAAAGCTCCGAGAAGAATGCAAAACACTCGAAAAAATATTAAAGATTTCATGAAAACTATCAAATTTAAATGGGAAAAAATTACTAATTTCTCCAATTTGTTTTTCTATAATTAAATAATTTATACTTTTTAATGTTAAATTTTTATCTAGGCACAAAATAGATTTAAACAAAGTCCTCAAACATTTTTCAGCAATTTCAGAAAACAGAACTTTTTCAATAAATTTTAAATGGTTTTCAAATAAATTTTTCACCAAAAATTAAAATAAAAGTGAAAGAAATAGAACCGCATTCCAAAAATTATTCCCTAATATTGTTGGGATTTAAAATTATTTAGAAAAGGGACGTCAAACTATTTGTTCCCTTTCTTTCTCATTGTTTGGAATTTGATGGGAATTTCGAATCAATTTGATTCCTTGTATTGACGACTGCTCACCTTCCTTCTGAGAGCTAACACTGGAGGGAGAGACACTCGCCGTTGTCGGCGCCACGATTTGAGTTTGGCCAGGGACAACCGCTGGATTTTGTTGTTGTTGGAGACCTGAAGAGGCGCCACTAGGGACTGTATTTGGAGTCTGCTGCTGCTGCTGTTGTTGTTGTTGCTGCTGTTGTTGAGTTTGTTGCAATTGTTGTTGATGATGCGGAGACGTGAGATGCTGCTGCTGCTGGGGTTGTTGCTGCTGGGTAGACGATCCTGTTGGAGTCTGTGCTGGACTAAGGGATCCTCCAACAGGCGTTGCAGGCAGCTGTTGTTGTTGCTGCTGCTGCTGCTGTTGCTGCTGTTGGTGTTGCTGAGGTGTGGGTAAAAGCTGGATGGGCGTTTGTTGCTGCACGGCGACAATTGGCACTGGGGGAGGCTCCTCGTACATGACCGCATGCGTTGGCGTGGAATGTGTGGTAGGTGTTGTCTGCTGTTGCTGTTGTTGCTGCTGCTGTTGCTGTTGCTGCAACACTGAGGTTGGAGTAGACAAGGGAACCGTTGCGGAGGAGATAACAGCGTGCTGCTGCAAGTGGGGATGCGCGCTGTGATGATGGCTGGCGGTATGGAGAGGCAGGTGGTGGTGGTGGTGCGGATGGTGATGCAATTGCTGCAAATGTTGGGCGGATTGCTGTAGCTGATCCTGTTGCTGCTGCTGATGTTGCTGTTGCTGCTGCTGCTGTTGTTGTTGCTGCTGCTGTTGTTGTTGTTGCTGCTGTTGCTGATGGTGATGCTGCATGGCGGGTGTCGAGGGATGCGAGGGATGCGAGGGATGGGTGGGATGGGAGGGATGGGGATGTGGGTGTGGATGTGGGTGTGTATGATGCCCCCACCAAGCCCCGGCAGCGGCGTGCGACCCGACTGCCGAGACATCGTGGGGGTCGTAGAGAGCGCACGCCAGCGGGATGGTTGGGGTTTGGGGAAGGGGTGGAATATTTACGGTTATTTTTAACGCGTTTCAATCAAACGTGGAGTAGGAAAAGAGGAACAGCTCCACACACAACAAACACACACTCCAGTCCCAGTCAGAGCGGATGGGTAGGTCGGTTGATCGACCCACCGTCCGCAAGACGAAACGTTCGCTCTTTCTGTTGCTCTCTCTGTCTATGCCTCTGTCTCTTTCTCGCTCTCTTTCTCTATGTCTGTTCACAGGCGATTGAAACTTGTATTTATTTTGTTGTATTTTTGTGTGTTTCTTTAATTAAATCGAAATCGAATCTTTTGACGCTTTTTGTTTTGGTTTCAGGTTAGTTACGTTCCGCACACGCACTCCCTCTTCCTCTCACACACACTCGCGCTGGCACTCGCACACAAACACACGCAGAGACACACAGAAACACGCACGCACTGCGGCAGGGTGAGAGCGTATCAGTTAGAAAACGTAAAGAGCGCCGCTGCTTTTCACAATGTGTGTGTGTGAGGAGCGGGCAAAAAGAGAGTCAAAAATTTTTGTTGTTGGTCAGGGGGCGGGCAGTTGATTTGATCAAAAGCCAGTTGTTGTAGTTGTAGTTGTAGTCACAGGGTGTTCACAGTATTGCAAAATATTGAATTCAAATTGGATTTGCGTTTTTTGTTCGAATAAGTTTTTTAGATACTTTTTTCTCGCTGTTGCTGCAATTCCAATTGCAATCACTTTTCACCTTTCGCTTGAATTAATAAATTTTCTTTTTTTGGCATTCCATTTGTTGTCGTTGTTGTTGTTATAAATAGTTTAATGCCGGCACAAATCGCACAAGTATTTAAATTTTTTTTTATATTTTTCTAAATGCGTGTGAGTGAATAAGTTGTTGTTGTTACTGCTGCTTCTGCTGTGGTATTGTTGCTGGTGTTGTGGTTGGCTTTTGCTTTTTTTATGTTGCTGGTCATAAAATTTGATTTTACGACCAAAACAAACAATTAAACTCGATGTTTGCAACAGTTAACAAAAATGTTATTATTTCTGGCTGTTTGCTTCATTTGCACATATTTTGAATTTTGTAAATTAAATTTTTCCTTTTTTTCAGAATCTCAAATAATTTTGGATTCTTTTCAATGGGTTCGTTGTGTGTTGAACATAAGTAAATTTTTTTCATATATTTTGTTTCTTTTAATTTAGTTTGCGCACTGCACTCCAAGGAAGAATAATATTCAACCAAGTCAAAGTTCCTCTTGCATGTTCTTGTCGATGTTGCAGTTGTTGGCCTGTTGGCGTGTTGGCGTATTGGCAATGTGATGTGCTGTGATGTTGTTCGTGGCAGTTGATTTAAAACTAAGTTAAGTTTGCTTTATCTTATAAGACGCCCGCGCGCCTTCCAACCGTACAGAGCGAAGCACAAATCTACACTGACGACGACAACAGCAGCAACGACGACGGCAGCAACGGCAGCAAGCAACGGCAACACGACACGGCACAACGACAACAGCGGCAAAAGCAAAGGCAACGCGGTGGAGTCTCTGTTCTCTCACTCTCACCGTGGTGCCGTCTCTAAGAGTCTCAGAGTCAGAGTCAAAGTCAAGTTGTGAACAAAAGGCACTCCATATGCGGCGCCTCTGCCCTGCTAGCGTGTCCGTGTCCATGTGCGAGTGCGAGTGTGTGCGCCCATAAGAGAGCCCTGAGCGTGCGCAGTTGTTGTTGTTGCAGTTGCTGCTCCTGCTGCTGCTACTGCTGTTGGTGGTGGTGGTTGATTGCTGCTCGTCGTCGCTCTCTTCTGTGCCGCGTTATGCACACGTACAGTGTATCGTGTCTGTGTGTAAGCCCGTATGGCTATGAGGCTCCCAATAATTGTGTGTGTATGTGTGTGTGTGTAAGAGAGCGTGGGAGCTACATATATGAATATTTTGGAAGATGATTTTTTCTTCTTTTAAAACTATCTATTGAAAGATATGTATGTACATATATGAAATACAAAAATATATGTATATTCTCTATAAATGTTGAGCTCAGCAGGTGCCAAGGGAGACACACACACACAGCCACAGACATATTCTCATAAGTGGAGACACGCACACTTCACACGTATAGTGTACGTGTGCCCCGGGCTATCGCTCTTTAACTTATTCTCGCTCTTGCGTACAGTTATCATTCGTTTCGAGTTCGAGTCTCAGGAGCAACAAAGTTAAATTTCTCTCTCTGAGAGATTTTGATAATGGGGGGAGGCCGACGATTTGAATACTTCACCCAAGCGCCATCTATGGCCGTGATTTGGGGTGATTGGGGCGATAGAGAAGGAGGAGGGTGTTGGAGTCAGCGGGATGGCGACATTGTATGTAGTTGGCGCGCAATGTAATGTTTTTTATCGATTGAGACTAGGGCCGTCCCATGACTAGGAGAAAGAAACAAAAAAAGTGCCGCTCGGGGGCGACTTCTAGTCACATTTTACGATATACACGCGCAGGGAGGAAACAAGAACAAAAAAAAGCAAGCGAATTGAATTTGTTCCTTTCTCCTCGATGTGATAATTAATGGAAATGAGCTAAACAAACATATACATCGTATATATGTATGTACATACATATTATGTATATACAATTCACACATTCAGTAAATTATGACAGCAGACAAATTGACAAAAACGATTGCTAACCCCTCTCACAGTGTGTGAGTAACAAGATTGCTGCGGGTCCCGAAGCATTCCCATTTTCAGGTCCCAGATCCCAGGTCCCAGTCGGCAATTGCTAAATTTAACGCTGCAATGGACAATTATGGGAATTTTATGGCAATTGCCAAAGAAAGAAGGAAAATGGATGGAAGACGAGGGCACACTAATGTTGACAAATCATGAAAAGGTTAAGGAACCGTTATACTACACACATACATACATAGAAGAAGAGAAACAATCAAGGGTTAGAAATCAATGGAGGACTTTCACAGAGAAACGAGAAAAACATTGACGTAACTAAGTCCTTGCAACGACTATGGTATTCCTTGCAACATAAGAAAAATTTTTAATGTTATATTTATGTAGCACTTTAGCGCACCTAGCGGCCCTTTTGGTTTTACTGGTGAAAAATGTTTATTCGTATAACTTTTCTAATTTCAATACGATTCTTATGAAATTTGGCAGGCCAATAAATATTGATAACAAATATTCGTGAGTTCAAGTTTTTTTAAGTATTCATTAAATTTAAGAGGCAAGAATCTATTTTTATTTAGTCCCACCAACGGAAGAAGGCGTAACTAGAACTGCCTACTACTACTAAACGACTCTAAGTTACAAATTTGGTAGCTCTAACTTTCGGACAGTCATTAATATATTAAGTAGAGGACTTAGCGAGCTTAATGTACCATTTCACCCTACTAAGGTATGGTATAACAGATAGTTACCCATGGCCCGTTACTTTTAATATGCTTATCAAGGAGAAAGGTAATCAATATTTTAAGAACACTTACCACCACATCTTTGACTGACTATTATTTGTTTTAGTTAATGAGTAAATCAAGCTTACCTTGTGGATGGGAACTGACGCTGGAGGGAGAGACACTCGCCGCTGTCGGCGCAACTAGATGGGATTGGCTGGACGCCACTGCTGAAATTTATGTCCTTTGCTGTTGCACCTGTTTGCTGAATTGGAATTGTCCAAGTTGCAGGTACTTCTTCTTGAAATTCTCCTGTTTTAAATTTTCTATCTCATTGAATCTGCAAAATATGAAAAGGAGAGAAAATAGTTATTAAAGAAATGCTCTCATTGTAGGCGCCACTTAAGAGCCATTTTCTCGCATCGTGCTCTTAAGTATGAGATGAGAACATGATGTCCTTTGGCTTGGCGGCTGTCGGTGTCGTCATCTTGCTACTTTATTGCCGGCGCAAACGTCTTGTTTGCATTTGACTCCAAGGCACAGGTAATAATGCAGTCCACGACCGGACCAACCAACCAACCAACGAACCAACCAGAGAGTAGAAAACAGAGAATGGAGAAAAAGCAGGGCTTCCTACAGTGCGGAAGTGAGCGCCGGTCCAGAGGAAAGGCTGGGTAGGGCAGGGCACGTCGAGCAGACACACAGACAGCCATCAAACACGTCGTAAAAATTTGTTTCCTCGTTTTGCATTTGCATTGTGCAATGTGTTGCTGTTTCTGTTGCTTCTTGTTTCTTTGGGCTGACACTTCCACTTCCCGTTGGCGGTGTCAGGGTCAGAGTCAAAGTCAGTTCTATTTGTACTTTCATGCCTAACTGCATTCCATATGAGCCTGGTAAATTGTCTTTGATCGCCTCTCACATTTGACTACAAGGCGGTCCCAGATCTTACATAAAATCCATTCAACTGCAACAGCAACTCTATATATATTTACACAGGGACACTCAGCGAAAATTGAGGGTTAAATAAGGGAGGGGGGAAATATGTAAATTACTTGTTTAGAATAATTTTTGAATGCATCTCTCAATTGAAACGAATATCGACTTGCTTATAAAGTTGTCACTATTCCCATAATTGGCTCTAGCTGACCAATGGCAATTGAGTTTATTATCGTGGGAAGATCTCACAGAGATTATTTTTAATTTCCGTGGGTGTCACAATTGTTTAACAATTTGTAGTTTGTCACATTAACAATCAAGCCTTTCTTTCTTCATTTCTTTGTCTCTGTCTTTCTTTAATATTTTCCCCGATGAATTTCGGAGGTAATAAAAAGAATTTCTTCCATTTTTAACGACTATCCCAAAAAAAATTTGAATAAGTTAATTAACAAAATTAATATTCAAATAGGTTTATGGACGAAATGGCGGCTTATGGCTTCATTATGTGAACGCCAAGTTGGACTAAAATTTAAATTCAGACAACAATAAACCTACCACAAAATCTACTCAGTTCGAAATGAACAACGAATGAAATTCACATGCAATATGTGTTTTTTTTTGTTTTTGTTGAACTGAAAGCAGAATTCTCCACAAGCAAACAGTTAAGAGGCCCCCCAAAACAAAAAAAAAAAGAAGACAACGAAGACGTCGAGAACCAGTAGAAATATGGTGAGAGACAGAGAAGTTCATTGGCTCTGACCACATTGGCATCGTAAAAAAATTCGGGTTTTTGGTTTGGTTTGGTTTGCTTTTTTCTCGAGTTTTTTCGAGCTGCTGGCTCTGAGGCCAATGCTGATGCTGTGAACGAATTAAATTAAATAAAACTCATGTTATCCAATTAGACACACAGAGGCCAGAGCTCATTGCCGCACCCCTACCTTAACGGAGGTCCCGATCTTTAATGATCTTTCTCCCAGCAGCTAATTATGATACTCACTGTCCGGACCACAATGGCTGCCATGTGAACCTTTAATTGCCATGAATTTCTTTATTCTTAGAACCTTTTGGCTTAAAAACCTTATTTCAATGTAAGAGCCCAGAAGAACACCGAAGAAGAAGACACAGCTCAGAGATGAAAGAAGTTGATTCCTATGAAACAGGAAAAGCTAGCTTGGAGCCAGATACTCATCTGACTTTGATTTTTCTGGGTCTCTCTCATCTCTCTCTATCTCTTACTGATTGTCGGTTGGAAAATAGGGGAGTTTGGGTCGTTTTTCCATGTCTTTTCCAATTTTTTTTTTTTTTTTTTTTGGGGAGAACTCTGTGTGTCTGTGGTTTTGGGCCAGCAAACAAGTTTCTCTTCTGCCGTTTTTCTTTCTTTTATTTTTTGTTTTTCAATTCCTGTTTTTATTAAAATGAAAACAAGTTCTGACTGCTGGGGCATTCTTACGAAAAACGAGCAAAACGGCCAAGCCAAGAAATTGGGCAACAGCAGACCCAAAAAAAATAAGAAAAAAATAAAACGAAATATATATAATGCGACTATAAGATACAACTCGCATACATACACAACTCGAAAAACTCATCCCGGGCCATATTTAGAACAAAGACGCCATCAAAGGGAAAGGGAGAGAGGCAGAGAGCAGCCAGGGAAGGAGAAATGATATATTGCGCTGACAGCTACCATGCGAGACAGTTTTTCTGAAAAGATGTAAGATGCACAAATTTCATTTCCTCTCCTGCCATTGGCATCCAAAAGATACATGCCTGCTGCATATGTTTGCTTACCACCAGATCTCAACTGTGTCTACTCGGGACTCTTCAGAAACATGGCCACCGCCCCTTGCGAAGCATTCCAACAATTTTCCATCATCTTCTGACATTTTTGTTGTTGTTGTCTCCTTTTTTATACCCTTGCAGAGGGTATTATAAAATTGGTCAGATGTTTGTAACGCACAGAAGGAGTCGTTTCCGACCCGATAAAGTATGTATATTCTTGATCAGCATGAGAAGCTGAGTCGATATAGCCATGTCCGTCCGTCCGTCCGTCCGTCCGTCCGTCCGTCTGTGCAAATCAACTTCACGCTGGCATCTTAAGAGCTATCGGAATGAAATTTCATATTTGAGCTACTTTTAGCCGGGAGATAATAAAGTATGAAAATTGTCAGGATCGGACTACTATATCATATAGCTCTAGAACAAAAATTTTTGCAAAAATTGGAGTATCCCCATGAAATTTACCAATATAATAGAATTTGATATAAAATCTCGGATCCCAAAATTTGAATCTGATCGGATAAATAGAACACAAGTTACAGTCAATACAAATCGGTTCTACGTCATCAGCAAATCAAACATGCATACACACACACACACAGACGTAGCGCTACACGAACTGTATGTATATGTATGCGTGTTGTGCTTTGCTTACGGAATGATGGAAGAAAAAATTGTAGTAAAAAGAGAAATAATTTGAATGTTTTGTTTGTGTATTGATGAATTGAGTTGCAAGGAAAGAAATTTCAAAATGTAAAAAAATTATTGCCAAGGACTGCAAGGGTATAAAAACTTCGGCATTGCCGAAGTTAGCTTCTTTGATATTTTTTATTTACCCTACATCTCTTGTATTTTTGCCATGACTTGCCTGTCACTTTGTATTGTATTGTAAATGCAATTTATGAGGAAGAACATTTGTTTAATCTCAGAGAGGTACACGCGATATCTTCTAATTGTCTCAATATTCCAAAAAGGACTTCAAGAGGTAAGAGGGGAAGCGATTATTTATAAAATATTTCAAGTTTAGGTTAGTTGGCTAACTATACAACCGAAACCAAATAGTTTCGTTCATAATTACTAATAATTTACATACTTCAAGTATTTGATCATAAATGGCACCGCTTCAGCTTTAGCTGAACTACTGATTAGGCACTTTTATGTACAACTAATAGGTGGATATATATACAGACGGAGACTTTGTTCCTTGCATAATACATTTTATGGCCATATTATGTACCTACATACTAATTGTTTTGTGGGAAAATAAAAATCAAGAACAGCTCAAGAAAAACAACATCTCAAAAAAAAATGATCTTATTGACCCTGTATGCAAATAGGTAGCACTCTATGTAGGTGTTAAAGGTTCTCCACTTTCACACACACACACACAGTGTGAGAATAAAAGGTGTCAAAAGGTGATACTTTGGCAGTTAGTTGGCATTGATTTAGACGCAATTACGTGGAATAAACTGCCGATTCTTATGGCCATTATAGAAGGTAATCATATCAAGT
The DNA here is from genome assembly GCA_018152135.1 of Drosophila paulistorum. Classification (NCBI taxonomy): domain Eukaryota; kingdom Metazoa; phylum Arthropoda; class Insecta; order Diptera; family Drosophilidae; genus Drosophila; species Drosophila paulistorum. Next base: position 7,643,694 of record JAECXG010000805.1, on the reverse strand, counting down.
TTAAGCACCTGTGAAAGTAGCGTATCTATTGTGGTTGTTGCTCTTGTTTATTTGTTGTACTTAAGTCATATTTTAGTACAATAAATCTAACTAGTTAACTGGCTTTTACTGCGAGCAAAGCGTTTTACGACAAACAAACCAACAAACAGACAGACAGACAGCCTGTCCAGGCAATCGTAACTCTTTGAGTAAACTAAGTGAGTGCATACATATGTATATATACATATATATATATATATATATGAATGTATCTGTATGTAGATTGCATTATATATTGTAATAAAAATAAAAATAAACACCCCTAAAATTAAGGCAACACTTTAGGCCGTTTTATGGTGAGTTGAAGTCAGAGACGGAGACGAAGACGGAGTTGGATCTGAAGTGGCACGGAATGGAATGGCAATGGTTAATGACGGGAGCTGCCCTGCTCTGCGATGAGCTGAGCTGGGCTAAGTGGCATGCAGGTCTTTTGGAATTGTTTTATGATTGAAATTAACCTGTCGGAAAAGTAGCAAAAACACCGTGTCAAGCAATTTGACTTCTACTTGCGACGTTTTTATAGCCCAATGTAAAAATAAAGGTATTCTATGAGAAATGGCATTAACTTTCACTTTTCATTTCAAAAAACAATCCTAAAAACGATTATACATATGTCATTTGAAATTTTGTTTTGGACTTGGACTGGTTGGACTGGGATCGTCGCAATGATCGATCTAACTGCTACAACTTGCCGGTTCGATTTAAATTCAGTTCACTTTGCTGTCTTCGCTTGGATTTGGTGTTGTTTTTTGTTTGTTTGCTTTGGCCATAAAGTCGCAGCTCAGTTGAACTTGAGTAGTCTATTTTATGACATCTCTTTTCCTTTCTATTGGCACACAAACCGCTAACACTTCAGGGTTGTTTGCCTCAAGGTTCTCACGAGTGTCTCCTTGCCCATCATGAAGTCTTGCGGTTTTCGTATTCCCAAGAAACTAAACAGTTAACTGAAACATTCAAATTGATGCAAAAAAAAATTAGAGAGCAAATATTTTCAATAAACGCATTTTTGTTTTAGTTTAGTTTGTAGTTAAGACATTGTATGGGTCAATCGAGTGGGTCGAAGTTTTCGATATTTGGAATTGTTTGTGTTTTGGTTTTGGTTTATGACCAGTGGGCCAATGTGTTAATTGCTCTGCTTCGGTCCAATAAGGTGTTAATACCATGTTTATGGCCATTAAATTGGCCACCGGTTAAAATTCCAAAAAAAAAAAAAACAAAAACAAACATTCACACTCAAAAGAGCTCGACAACTTAAGAGTTATGATGTCGTTAGGCAGCAGCAGCAGAGGCTATTTCATGGCATCTCTTCATCTCCCAAAAAATCATTCACATCCCCCTTCTCTTGCCCATTTATGTCATATTTTTACTCGTATTAATGTGTGATAAAAGACAAGACTGAAACAAAAAGAGCATAAAGCAAGGAAATCGAAATGATTGAGAATTTTGAGATACTTAATGGCTAATTAATTGCCATATAGAATATATTAAATATTGTGGTAGTCATTTCTCAATTTTTTCCTGTTTAGGGAAGAATCTTTAACTCTTAGAAATTTTAAAGTATAAAATAAATCTCTTCGTTATGCAATCCTGCCGCCTTAGTGTGGGCTCAACTCCCTTATCCATGAGCCAAATCCTCACTAAATGCCCCCACTACCCGGGAAAACCAACAAAAGACATAAAACTCATTTTGCCAAAATAAGTGAAATCATCAATTTTGTTTTCTTTCTTTCGTCTTTTCCTTTGTCCTCAGTTCTTTGACTAGTCTTCCTCCATTCCTTATCTCTAAACAAATACATCCACAGACTAGGGGTGTAAGGGATGGAAATTCGGTTACATTGTGAGCTTTACATTTTTCTTCATTTTTTTTTTTTGGCTTTCTCCCCATCTTTTCTATTTCTCATTTCTTTCATTTTCTAGACGCCTTTGGGAAATTTTTGCGTTTTTCTTTTCGCTTTTAAAGAAGCGAGCATAAAGAGCATTTTGCTCATTTACATAAGCATAATTTTCACATAGAATAGTTACATAGCTACACACAGCCACACTCACACACATCGAAACAAAACACCCACCCACACAACCCGGACCCTGCCCTTCGTTCTTTCCCTTCTCCCCTTCTTTTTGCATGAGCAGCCAAAGTCAGCAAAATATTTATTCAAATAGCGTGCGTCTCCGTCTCCCTAAAGGTTAATTTCAGTTTCGCTGTATCAACGTCCTCCTCCGTCTTGTTGCCATGCCCATTCTCCCCCTGGTCTCACTCCTTGGTCCCAACAACTCAGCAACCCCCAGCAGCAGCAAAAGCGACGGGGCAGCCGTGATAAGCAAAGTCGAAAGCGTTCAAGGATTTTTGGGTAAACGAGAAAAAACGAGAATGGAGAGTAACGCTTGAGGGCGGCACGAGTATAACGAACAACGAATAACAGAACAACCCCCAACAAGGGTAGCCGAGTTTGAAAACACTTTTGCTGACGTTGTCGCACACATACACACACCACGCATACATATATACATACATATAGAAACACGATGGAGGCCAACACCCCCAGGATACAGCAAAACAGTTCTTTGCCTCTGTATCCTCTCCCTTTTTAGCCTTCTGTTTTGGCTTTGCGTGTTCTTGTGTTGGTGTAATATCGATTCCTCTTGGGTCGTTGCCTGCACTCAATGAGTTCTCAATTTACTTTGTCTACCTCCCCTACACCCCCGCTGTTGCCATCTACTTAAGTATAAATTTTGTATCTACACAATCACACGGAGAACGACAGAACGCCATTCTGGAGTAGTATCCTATCCACATTCCGTGCTCCTTTAGCAAATGCAAACGATATGTGCAAGTGGATTTCAGATACGCCCATTAACTGCCGACTGCATCGTTGACATTATTAATTGAATTATAAATTTCACATTTTATTATTGTGGCCAGAGTCAGCTGCATACAGCACTTTGCCACGAATACGGACACATAAAGGGGGATTCGACTTTTTTGGAATGCGCTACGTGATATGCCTTGAAAATGACCATATATAACCACGTATACAGACATCTATGTATACAGGTCCCCGCCTGCATTTTCATTGGAATTTCAGCTGACTAATATGAGAAGCAGACCCTTGGCTAATTCTTATTTCAATGCATTATCAGCCATAATGGAAAATACAACAACCAAGAAGCAGTACAATGGGACAAATGCCGACGTTCTTATACACTCTGTAAAAACTCTGCTCAAACGATATTATTCTACGACTAAAAACATTTAAATTTGTGAAGGAACATCATTAAATTCGAATGCTAAAACACGGTTGAATATTGTTTGAAATAAAAGAAACTACATATAAGTACATATTAGGAATGATAAAATGGATAAATTCATAATTTTTGGATTATTACAAAAACAATCTTTACTTGAGCCAAATATCTTTCTCATACCATGTCAATATAAATGTATTTCTAAAGGACTTTTAGATGAAATAACCTAACCTAACCTAATTATAATGTTATAATCTAATAAATTTATATATTATACCCCAACTTAAAATTATATGGCTATCAAGACCTGAATTCATTTCTTATAAATCGAATAAACTCGATTATTAGTCTCTTTTCTATCTTTTTGAAGGCAAGTTCTTGATTTTTAGCCACTGTTAGTTGGTTAGGTTAAGAGAACTCCTGGCACCCAAAAAACGTTCTTTGATAAGCCAGCTGAAAGGGGGAGGGGAACAGAGGGAAAGGGAGCAGGCACAGGGACGATAGAGGCTCAAGATAACATGGAAAACCGGTTCGTCTTCATTTCGATGGTCGGTAGAAAGCCACAATCAGAAATTTAATAATGGCTGCACAAAAGGCAGCTTGTAGCCCGTTGACGTGCACATATTTTATGGGTTTTATATACACACACATATACGCACACCCTTTCAGAGGTAGAGTGAGATACATACATTGCCAGACAAATACATATTCATGTGTATTGTATCTGACGTTTGCACATGTTCCGCTCAGAGGACCGGGGACACTTGCTGCTTGCGGGAGTCACAAAAAAAAAAAAAACAGACAAAAAACTGAAAAAGGTGAAACGCCAGCAAATAGCAACAAATAAAGCCATCAAAAATGGCCACACTCAACTTAACTCGACTGGGCTCGACTCTCTGGTGAAAGCAGGCCGACAGAGCAAGAGGTCCCGATCCCAGTCCCGCCTGCCACCGCCCTAATCTCTGGTGATCACCGACAAGGCATAGCAACTACTACTACTATGGAATACTTCTGGCAGCAGCCTCCATTTCTCTTCGATTCGATTTCCTTCACCGATAAAGGTAACCTTCTCTCTCTCTGCCTCTGTCTGTGTCCAGACAACTCGCTCGTTTTATGACTTCATAAGTGGAACTTGGTTGCTATTCTTGCTCTTGTTGTACACGATTTTCCCTTTGTTCTAGCGAAAGTCGTAAAAATGTTTTGGATAAGCTATGTATGCACATGCGAACAGGTCGGCCAGCGGTTCCAATTTTCCTTCTTTTTGAGAAAGTCTGGGAAAACAATGGGTACTGGGCAATGCGGCGGTTATAAATGTCAAAAATTTTCGAAAATGCATTACTTAATCAAGCCAAAGGAGAAGGAGAATGATCACTGATAATTGGACAACATGCAATGCACCTGACGGCCATCGGCGTGGCATCATCATCGGCATCTATATTGGCTTCTGCATCTGGTTCACTTGTTTTTCGATTTCTCACGCCCATAAAAAATCACTTAAACCTTCAAATGAATTCATCAGTGGCCGCCACCCAAGTGTACTCTCTCTCTCTAGATGCCCCCGCCTCTTGAAACAATTCACTCATAAGCGACTTTTTCCATGCTTTTGTGATTTTTGGCAATTGATTTAATGTGTCATTCATAGATTTTTATTACGCCATTTTATTGCCGTCTTTAACTTCCGATTTACCACAATTGGCCCGCTTGGACATTGCCTGGGCACGCCCAACTCCCAGCGCCTAACACCCAACAGCCAATGTCATTCACAGCTACTGGCTACACAGTTCTTATTCCAGCTCCCAAGTTCCGCTACTGTATGGGGATCTTAACAGGGAAATCATGTACTCGCCGTACTTTACTTTATTTATTGCCATTTTTAATACCGCCCGACTCGCCGGCCTGGACATTTTAACGCCCTGCACGCTGTCTGACTAGGACTCTGAAAACCAAAGTTACCAACAAGGGCTTGAGCAGGGGATGGTGGTGGGGGGTTGGTGTCAGCGGAGGCGTTGGCGGTGGCATGCCACTTTATGTTACAATAATGTTCCCTCGACACTGGGCGCTTGCTGCAATCGAATTGTTTTGGTCATAAAATCAAAAAGGTAATTCGAGCAGCTCGCCTGTATTTGGGTTGAGTTCGGATTGAGTTCTTTTCAAGCCCAAAGCCCATTGTCAACAACGCCGAATACTCAACCATTTACATACACACCCATACATAATGACCATAATGAAGGCAGTTAACAATTTTCCACTTACCAATAAAACTATCTCTAGCACATTTAAAGATATTCTCAATCGATCGTACAATTGTTTAGATTCAATGCTGAAAGTAGAAAATAGCAAATTGATATTAATATGTATCTATGAAATCAGAAATAAAGTACAAGAATGTTGAAAATATTGTCTATATTAAAGTAATTACTAATTACGTATTCAAGTAATCAGCTGTTATAGTTTCAAGACGTCTCTGTATCTTTGGAATCAGTATCAAGGACAAAGTATCGCAAAAAAGCAGAAATGTAATTCAAAATTTTTAAAGAGAAAACCGCTATCTATGGATTAATCCATACTTCTTTTCTATATTGATTTATCCATATTAGGATAGGATATTCTTTTATATGTTTAATAAAATTTAATATAACTTCTATATATTAGAGATCCATGACGTCGATCAATTGGATTATGCAATCAAAAGGTTGTTCTTCAATTAATTAAAAAGTCATTAAATGCCTATCACAATTCAATTCATATTAAAATATCACTCAAAGTATATATATAATCGATTCTTATCTATAACCTATCTTTTGCTCAGAAATCATACGTTATGTGACATAATTGTATTGCATAATAGAAAACAAGATGAATGATCATTTGTCACACATGAATGAAAACAATTCCTTCAAATTGACATAATTTTTGTTGTTTTTTTGTAGAAATGTCAAAAGTTGACAGTTAGGGAGGATAAATGGGGCAGAGGGGGAGGAGGGATAACACTCACCACATTGATAGTGCCAGATTATTTATATGGTTGAATCAATACAAATTATTAGCTGCCAACAAAATGTTTATTAGGTAAATTCGATGCACTCGTAAAAATATCAAGAGGAAACACACAGAAATGAATATTTGAGCATCGTAAATGCATAGATTATAAGTCGTGGAGGGGTTTGTAGCGCGAGGAGCCAGGCGCGAGGGGTTTAAGTTTGTGGGGTTTTAGGAACAAATTGTTGTATTCATCGGAATTGGTTTTGTGTGTGTGTCCGTCTTGTCTTCTGGTGGAATCACAAAAATAATGAACTTTCAAATAAACATAAACTTTAAATTCTAAACTTTATTGCCATCAGCCAAATAACGGCAGCGATAATTTGGTTCGGTTATCGATATAAAATTGTACGACATAATTTATGTATATATGTACATATATATTTATTTGCCTCTCGCGACGGGCAACGGCGGAGCATTGCCTATATATGGCAACCCATTGAGATGCAGGAAACTGATCGACTTGAAATTCAAATTGATGGGCAATTTATTCCGCCATTGATGATCGCATTTCTACTTGGAGGATTACCGCACACACTCACACACACACACGCGCACACTTACACACCGCAACACACGCATGGAAGAGGATGTGAGGAAGATAAACCGATGAGTGGAACTTTTGCAAAAAAGATGAGCTCCACCAACGATAGCCACGATGATGACGATGACAACGGCGACGACGATGACGACGAGATCACTACGAGAAGCAAATTGCCAACGGAGGAGCTGCGGACCCGCGATAACGACTCCAAAATTGTTAGAGAGCTACTAACACTAAAAAAATTAAATTCAATATTTTGTTGTTTAGACAAAAACTGAACTGAAAACTGGCGAACCGAATGCGAACGCGAATGCCGCGCGAGAGAGCGAGCTACGAGCCCGAGTCAATGCCGACAGACAGCAATGGTTGGCACAAAACCAAAAGCAACATCAGCAACAGCAACACACAAGCAAGCATGCGGGTCCGGGTCCCTGGGTCTTCTTCTGTGGGGCTGTGATCGTGAGGGAGGGGAAGCAGGGGGCAGGAAAGTAGAGAAACGTAGAGAAACACACACAAAGCGTTTTTTTTTTTTACATAGTATTATTTTGGGTTTTATTGCCCCACTGGCGGTTGAATGGCATGGCAATGGCGGGAGGGACAAGTCTCTGGCTGAGAGACTGAGATGGCAAACGAGCTAGCAAGTGAACATTCAAATACGATCTTGGATGTGCGAAGCATGCTGGCTAGGGGTTTGTGCAGGGGCAATGGGGGAGAGATCTGGGGGCGAGGCAAAGACTTGCCAGTGGCGCTGCTGCTGCTGCTCATCTCATCTCAACTCAACTCAAAGCTCGCCGCCGACAAAGTTCACAAAACGAAAAAAAAACAAAAAAAACGCAAAAAAACCAAACACACACTCTCGAATTTGGTCTTGTTCCTTTTAGTTTTATTATTATTTTTTATTTTTTTGGTTTTACTTGTAACAATTTTTGGCAGTCGACATTTAATATATACATTTACTACATATACATATACATATACATACTTATGTACATGCCTTTAAAATGATGTTTAACCAGGCGAGGGCCAAATTGCACATCTCGATAGACTTGGCGGTTGGTTGCTAAAGCGTCTCGCAACGCGTTGCATGAAAAGTCGCCAAATAAAATGCCATCATAAATACAAGTACATATCCTATATATAAATAGACACTATATAACATATATAAATACGCAAATTTCCAAAGAAAAATGGGAACAAAATGGAACAGAAATACATATTCAAATCTCTTGTCCCATCGAATATGCACGATAAAGAAGTATCAATGAAATGGACGCCAAAAACTTTACTACAGCCTGGAATTGCTAATTTTATCATATTGAAATAGCTTAAATTATTAATTCATGAATTCTCTTTCAAGTATTCTAGATTAAATGTTAATGTGTCGACCTAAATATATAAGACTGTAAGCCAAGGAGGCTTGATTTAAGTTTCCGTTTTGATAGATATTTTTTCATTGGAATTGCAAAGATTACCCTGATCTAACGATCAGCTTTATATATTAAGATATCTTTCTGAGTATGTTATTAATATCACAGCTTAAAGCAGACCATAACGTAATAAGATCTGCAAAATTCTTTAAGTGAACAGACATTACCAATTTCGGTTTTTGATAAATATACCATATAATCAGTAATCCATTACAGAAGCGAAACTTGAGGTATCTTTTTCTGTAATTTTTCTTATTTACTTAAAAAGTTTTTCTTGGAAAATAATCGAACACATACATACATAAAGGATGCACAAAACCTTCATCTTCTCTTTGTGATTTGTTTATGGAATCTGCTGATTTGCCTGTCTCAATTGGCATTTTAATTTATTAATATTTCCTCTGAAACTATTTGCAATACTTGTATACCTAAATCATTTAATTGACACTTGCTTATATGATCTACAACAAATATCGAAATTGTAAAATTCCCCTTCAATAGTTTGCTTTTTCGAACTCTTTCTTCCAAACAATAACAAGTTTTGATTGAGAAAAAAAAGGTAACTAACTCATTAATATCCGAAGAAACCGCTAGACTCTGCAATTGGCAATAATAATAAAGTCTATATATGTGTATCTTTTATAGTGCTTGTTTTATGCATGTTAAACATTTATCGTATATATGTCGATGCATAGTATCTGTCTATCAGGTTTTATTCATTTACTTCTGACACTTATGGCCATATAAATCAATTGCTCTGATGATGAGACTCCAACATTTGATTCGATACTATAATTTATAGGTTGCATTTAAGTTTTAAGAAGAAGGTGATTGTTTTAAACTTAAAACATTTTGCAAATGAAATAATGATTGCCATGCCAAATGGACAGACCGGTTTCGTTTGATCTATGTATGTAGGTAGGTAGTTATGAATTTGGACAACAAAGAAGGTCAGAAAATGCCGAAAGTTTAGATGGAAGGGAAAGAATGCAATTTCTAGTTTTATCTCGACTATGTTTGCTGTTTACTTTAACATTTTTTATACATACTTATATATATGTGTATATATAAAGTATGTACTACGTTTATGTAGGTATATATAAAATTTGTTTTAGAAATCGTTAAAATGCTGGCATCCTGATTTGTTTGACTTAAAACCCGTTTGGTCAGCTTAAATTGAAACCTGTTCCGCGTCAAGTGCGAAAAAAAGCTGACTCCGAATTGCAACTAAACTGAAAAGCGAGTTGAGCTTTAATTAAAAACCTGGAAAAATACAATTAAAGCCAAGTCTACAATAACAAAAAGTTGTGCAATTAACAAACATGGAGGTAAGAGGCGAGAAAACAAAAAACAAAAATTGTAGAAAAATCTTGGCAAAGTGTTTGTATATACATATGTATGTATGTAATTGGCCAGCATGTTGAAGCTGCTTGAAGTTGGAGCTGAATCTGAATCTAAAAACTGAATCTGAAGCTGGTTTCCAACTGCCGCTGACCATGAACAAAAAGCAAAAAAAACAGAGTGTAAGACAGAAAGAATGAGGGGGGATTGGAGAGATGGACACTGATCAGCGACGCGTTGACGCCGCCCCCTTATTCCATCCCCCCAATCCCCTTCACCATAGAATGGCCTTGGAGTTAAAGAGTTGATTGCGGCTCGGCTGCTTACCTGGCGCAAGCAAACAAGACGAGCGCGTAATGAGGATGAGGCCATGAGGCCATCCATGCCTTCTGCCGTGTCTTGAAGTTGAAGTCGGAGTCGGAGTTGAAATCGGCAGGCGGAGAAGTAATAAGCGGGTTTCATAAATTGAAAGCTGCCGCCTCAGCAGAAACGAAAAAAAGGCCAAAAAATTATTATTAAACCTGTGGCTGGGGGGAAAGCAGCAGTACGAGTGAGAGAAAAACAACACACAAGCAAAAAAAAAATGGAAAAAAGAAAAAAACGCCATTTAGATGGCAATCTGGCAACGGAGCCGACCAAACGACGTGCGGCGAGTGGGAAAAGCGTTCAAAATGGCCACAAGCAATGGCAAACTTCAGTGACCAGTGGTCAATGGTCAGGTGGGAGGGGCGGAGGCCGGGAAACAGCTACACACAGTACACACACGAAACTAACAAACTCGGTCATAAAAAGTCTCAAAATTGTGGCTTTGGGCCACAAAAAAAACCGAAAGAAAAACTACAACAAAAAATAAGCAAAAAAAAAAACTGTCTGTAATTATTTTTATTAAAAGGAAAAACAAAAATCAACACTAACGAACTACTACTATAAACAATCACCTTTGTCCCATTTAGTAGGCTTCCAATCAATGGATTCCCATTGCAATCCATGAAACCAAAACTGATCAATCTAAAGCGAATACCCCATAGTAATTCCACCTAGTAGAACGACTGTGCAAATCATCACAAACTTTTCGATTATCTTTAGTTAAGGAAAGTCCATAATCGAATTTAATGGCACCGGAAATACAAAACCTTGAGGATGAAGAAGATAATTGCACAGTTCTTGGATGTCGATCTCGAGAGAGAGAGAAAGAGAGAGAGAGGGAGAGAGGGAGATGGCGAGACAAAGAGAAAAAGAATCAAGTATAACTACTTCTTTTTTAGTGCTCAAAGGATGTTTAACTAGTTTTTCTGCAACTGATTGCGGTAATTGTAGTTTTGGACGATTTGAGTTCAAGTACCAAGTAGAGAACATCACCGTTTTTTCCACTTTACACCTTTACACTAGTTTACAAAACTCAAGTTCTTTCATGATCTCTAGAGGACAACGATGTCAATACAAATATGCAAAAAAGTATTGGATTAGGAGTTCTAAGTAAGGAATGCTATCTTAGTAAGTGGGTATCTATATTATTATTGACTTTTTTTTTAGAAGAAATCTGGCCTCTAGACATAATGCTTTAATGTAAATTATTTTTAGAACTCCTCAAATTTTATTAAAATAAATAAATATGTTTTTTCATACTAAATTGAAACTGAAAGATTAATCTTTACTTATCAAAAATAAAGATATTTTGGATATGCTAGAAATTTGGTAAGCCTAGGCTAACACCTCTATAGGTAATCTTGTTCAATTTATCTCACTTTGAACCACACAACTAAAGCCATCATATATCATAGAAAGAGCCATTCACCACAACAAAAAGATCTTTCCAAAGAATTATTCAAGCTGGAACTGATATGGATACTGTCTTGTTCCTCTGAACAAAAAACAAGCCATATATATTTGAAATTAGTCACCAATAGCAAAATATATACTTATGACTAATAATATTGCTTTCAATTGGTATATACATAGATATGGTGCATGTACATACAAGTTTCCTTGGCTCAAACTCTTTTTTATGTGTCGCTGTTAATCGATTGATACATTAATCTTAATAATCCTTCTCAGTGTGTGCTTCCAATTACAGAATTGTGAATCAACCCCAAATTGTTTGTTCAATGTAGATAAATTTCATTGGCCCTGTGTTTGTAAGCCGATAGATTAGGAAAATGTCATGTCAGAGCAACACAAATCAATTAGACAAATGTGAACCATCTCATTCGGGAGGTGGTGAAATGGTTCAATAGCTATCTTTACTGATAAATGTTATAACAGTGTGGAAAATACATGAATAATGCTTAGACAAACAAACAATAACTCGACCACTCAGCTACTAAGGGAAAACTTGCAAAAATATATGAACTATTCCATTAAAATAACAAAAGCCACTCACCAATGGCGGCCAAACTATAGAAGAATGTTGAAAAAGGAAGTTGAAACTGAACAAAGTGAAAAAGAGACGGAGAGTAGGTATGAGCAGGGGTTGAGTTGGGGAGAAGGGAGGCCAAAAAATTGTAGTTTTCCATCCGTCATAAATAAAATGTTAAGCGCCACGGCTGAGGGAAAAACATGCGCGGCCCATTAACTTTTTGCGGATCACATAGCATAGGAAAGAAGGCAACGACTAGAAAGGTAGAGGAAGGTAGGAAGCTAGCTAAAGGTTCCTAGTCACCAAAGACTCTCTACAGCAACAAATTTATCAACACAGTGAGCAGGAAAATGAAAAAGCTAATTCATTAGGAAACATTTTTGGTCTTGTTAATTATTTATTTTTCTTTTTTTTTTCACTTTGGCAACCTCGACAGCTGCCTTGTACACACTTACCCACACTCGCTGAGTGTGATGAACAAAGGTTAATCTGAGGTTAAGTGGATTTTTGCATTTGGCAAGCCTTTCTGCTCTGACGAGTAATTGCCTTTATTGTTCATATTATTTTAATTATAATCCAACGCTCATATCGCCAGCTGAGGTTTTTTTTGTGTTTTGTGTTCATTTTGCTTCTTTATAAATGTTTTTTGTTTTGCTTTTGTTTTTTTTCTGTCTCTCTCTCTCTCTCTTTCAGTTTTTGCATTTTAATCTTAAGTGCTAATAAAGTTAATTGCGAAGCGATTAAGGGCCTAGAAATTGTGCATTTAGTTACTAAAGCGCAACATCGTAAACTGACTCAAATTCAGACGGCGGCACATGGCTAAATGGCAACTGAGTAGAGGGAGTCAACGGAGTTGGTGCTGGAGACTATTAAAGGGCTCCATCGTTCGGTCACATAATTATATGCATATCGAGTGATTATTGGTTTGATTTAGCGGCACATTCAATAGGTTTATACGCATTTTATCTACCGTTTGAACAATAGGGAATATTTTATAGAGACTTTCATGAAGACTTTTTTATTCTGTCTATGCTGTTTTCGATTCAGATTTTTTATAATAAATAGGGGCTTGCCCTAAGTTTATGTGGAGTTGGGACTAATCTTATCGACTGTGCAATAAAGCTAATGTTAGCATGTACCCAAATTCAAATTGTTCTAAATATGTAAATAAATTGTTTGTTTTCAGCTTATCTGCATCTTCTAAATTAACTTAACACTTATGCACTTGTATGGATTAAAATACATTCCTTACATATTTTATAAATTACAAAGTTTATCCGCCTATGTAATTTTCATGTCTTTAGTTTCATTACCTATTAAAATGTCAAGTTCTTTTGAAAGCAAGGGACTCTGATCCTTTTATGAGGTTATCGATAAGGCCAAACGTGTTCTAATATCCTGCTCAAATTTCGATTGTAGTATGTAAATAGATCATTTTTTGACTTCGACTCGGATATTGCTCATACTTCTGGAAAATCACAATTTTACCAGTTTCAGCTGTAAATTCTTAGTTTTGGGAGGATCCTGGGATCCGCCACTGTTTGTTTATCATTTATCATTCACTTTATTATTTACTAATTTCAATATATAATCATTTCGATTATCATTTATTTATTTTCTCATTGAATAGATAAATAGCGAATTTTGTTACCCAATAACTTACTTTAACGATCGTGAGTGTGCTATATAATTCAGCTATGTACATAGTTTTATGTACTTCCAATAAAGACAGTATTTTAGATTATTTTGTCTGGAATTCCAATTGCTTTGTATTGTTTTTAGTTTATGCCGAATTTTCGATGTTAATAATGTAATTTTTAAGCTGAAATTTAACTTGATGCTAAGACAAATAAATATCTTAACAACTAACTGACTAGCCCGCAAACGATAAAATTATACAAACTGACTTATTGTTACTTTTAGAAAATAGATGTATGTATGTATGATATCTAAAATTTGAAATATTTGCAATATTAATACAATATTTTTTCGAAATTCTAGTACAGTTCTCCTTATCATTGTCATTATCAATAACAAAGTTATCAAATTCGATTCTCAGAAATATGATTTTCATATAAAAAAAAATATATATTTTCGGATTTTTTCTTCTTCTTTTTCACATGCTGCAGCAGCTGTTGTGACTGCAGTTGCTGCGCTGCTTGGCCGCAGTCGCCAATGAAACTCACCATCCACACAAAAATGAGCAAGCAACTCACCACACACGATCACGAAGCTGACCAATGGCAAACGTCGACAGCTACAGTGATCGCAAAACTAACGAGTGCGAGCGAAAGGCAAGACCAATGGCTGACACATTATGGCGGCAACAAGAAGAAGAAAAAGGCAAGGCAAAGAATGAGTAGTATATCTGTGTGTGTGCATTTGTGTGTAATGTATGAAAAAACAGAAGAATAAAAACACATAGCGCAAAATTATAAAAATCGTAAAAAAAAATAATAATAATAATAATAAAAAATAAGCGCTTTTTAATTGTTTGTCTCTCAATTGTTGTTGTATTTGTAGTATTTGCTCGATGTGACATATAACAAATCAAAAATGACTTTTGTTGTTATGCCGCCGACCCTTCTCCAGCCAAGCAAAGCCCCACACACAAACACTCACCACCCCTTTATCAAGAAATACAAACGCCCACGCCTTGTGAAATTATTGCTAATATAAAAAATATTTTGTTGGCCCATAAAATCGTCTAGGCCGACAACGAGAATAGGAACGAGAATAGGAACTGCAAGTAGGTGTGACTGAATGCGTGTGTGTGTGTGTGTGTGGCAATGTGGGTGGCTGTTGTCGTTGTCTATTGATGTCGTCGTTGTATCCCCCCATTCCGGCTATTACCATTAGCCTCCATCACCCCCCACCCCATTACACACACACACGCATACACGTCTCATCATACGCTGTGTTCGCTCTTGGTTTGAATGCCAAAAACGCAAATACAATATTTTAAGGTCTAATTTTTTGACGAGTTTTTAAACGATTGTAAAACTCTTTGCGCTGCTTTTACGAGTGCGAGGGCCATTCATGTGTTTGTGTTTTGGTTTGTGTGTTGGACGAGTGAATTATGGGCCTGGCCCAAGACAGCTACACCCGCTGCTGCTACTTCTCACGTTGCCATTGCCGTTGCCGTTGCTGTGGTTTACGGCCATTCGCCGTCGGTTGGCCCACAGTGTGTCAAAAAAAAAAAAAAACAACCAGAATCACTGTCACTGTCAGTGTGTGACAAAGCCGGGCAAGAACGTACGTTAAACGTAAACTGCGTGGCGTTTATTACGTTAGTTATGACACCTCAGTTAGCCATTCATTCAGTCAGTCAGTCAGTCCGTCACTCGTTCAACCTCAGAGTCGGCTCGAGCTTCCAACAGACAAACTATTAACAATGGTAAATTAATTGCAAAACAATAAAAGCCGCACTGAATATTGCATAGAAATGAGGCAGCGGCAACGAACTATTACCATCGACATAGTCAGGTAGTCCTCGTAAAAATGCCAATTACAAAAATCACAACAAATCATAAAAAAAACTTTTTAATTGCCCCATAGGCGCTGGCGGCGGCAATAGGCCTTTGTTATAAATATTTGGCACGGGCCATCTAGCCCATCAATCAGGCCGCCACCCAAACAGTCAGCCAAAAACAGCAGTCAATCAAAATTCAACGGTGTTTTTTTTTAGTGCCTAATGACAAATAATTGTTGAATCCATTAACTGGGAGCTCTCTATGCCATGTTAATCATAAATGCAAGTCAATGAAACTGCTTTAATTTGGTCTAATTTTCGACTCGTATAATCTTGATAGAACATCGTAAATTCATAAATACATTTGTTCTACTACTCCGTCTGTTTGCCTTTTCCCCTTCTCCTCTATTACCTTCATTTGCCCCTTGCATGCCACTAAACTCACACACGAACATATTGTAAAACAATTATCACCTGTTGCAAATTATTCCCATTTTATGCCCGACGCGTAATATCAGTGGCTGCTACGCTTCAACCTTCTCCAAAGTCCCCACCATTATACCGCCCTCTCTTCCCTTGCTTCATTCACACGCTCGGCCAAAGGAACTCCCTTCACTCATAAATGCTGCAGAGACATCATAAAAATGTTTGAAGCACTGCCGGCACCAAACAGGAACAACACCAACAACAACAACCATAAATCCCGATTATGGTTTCTGGATTTATTGCACGTGGCAACAAGCTGTCCAAAAACAAAATAACACAAAAACAACAAACCGATCGAAGCACTTTTTGGATGTTTTTTGTTGCATTTGCATTCGCATTTGAATAGAATAAAAGTGGCCAATGCATGAAATTTACAAGTTTAATAGTAATTTTTTTAGACTCAAAGTAGAAGCACGAGCAGACAGATTGGCCGTCATTCTATTCAATATGTTCACATCTAGATTTGAGTCTACACACTCTTGCCTAAGAAACAATTTGAAGTACCATCATTAGTTGATTTGAAATTAAAACTTCTTCAAGATCATACAAAGAATGGGAATTAACTTACAAATTCTTCACAAATTCTCGTTTTCCTCTTTTTTATACCTTTCCAGAGGGTATTTTAAAATTAGTCGAATATTTGTAACGCCGTGAAGGAGACGTTTTCGACCACACATACTATAAATATTCTTGATCACTTGATCTGCGATAAAATAACTCGCTATAGCCATGTTTGACTCAATAAGAAAGGTAATGAAATGAAACTAGAACTTAAATGATTCGTTACCTGATTGAGAATTCTTCAGATCGAACCACTAAACATAGAATAATAAACATATAAACCAGCGAATGAAAATTATACTTTATTGAGAAATATCTCATTATATAAAAACATCTTTTTAAAAGAAGCTTAATGAACAATTTCCCATAGAACCGAAAAATTTTTTAATGTTACAAATGCTTTCATACATTTTTTTAACTTAAGAACATGGAACATTTCTTGGTCTACATTTATCTTCAGTTTAAGATGTACTTGATTGAAAATACACCTGAAATAATAATTTTAGAAGAAAAAACAAATCAAAAACTTTAAAATATACATTTAAACATAAAGAGAGAAAGTTAAGTAGGTACTTAATAGTTCAATTTAACTAACTCTTTTTAAGCTTTTGTTTAAATTTTGCGATCTCTAAATAAATCTTTCATATATTTCAATCCTAATGAGACGTCTAATTAATTATATAGACAATAATGTCTTTACTTTATAGATAATATATATTAATGAATTAAACTATCTTTTCGAAAATTCAATTGCTTCAAGGGCATTAATATAAGATACTTTAACCACCACAAACTATGTATGGAAGATATATCTCCATAAATAAAAATGTGAACTTCATAACTTCATGCAGTGTCAGTATTTTCTAGTATTTATCTTAAAGATATTTACTAACATCTCAGCCAAAATGATATTACCATGGCGCAACGCAGAAGATATTGCATTCATTTTGTAAATAAAGATGAATCGTGTTTATAAAAACATTTCTGACTACAACAATAAACAAAACGCCACAAACGAACTGAAAATTGAAAATGAGATTTTTTATTTTTCTTTTGTTTTTGCCCTGTTTATTTGTTAGCACGAGGAAAATTGTTCATTGCAGTTTATTCACCTTCCACAATTGTTGGGAAAATATTGCCAGAATTATACAAAAACAGAAGAAAATAAAGAAAACAGAACAGAAAGGCAGATGATATTATTTTATACACATGAATATACAAAAACATTGGGGAGAAGGGAGGAATGAACTGGGCAGAGATGAAATGACAAATGCCGCTCCCCAAATATTCACCAAAAAATATTGTGAACCATTTTGTCCAAGGCGAAAACCATTCGGTTTCGGGCCATGTTGACGTGTCCGACTCCAACTGGGACGAAATAAAATGTGACACTTTTATAGGGCACTTCGGAATGCGCTGCAGGCCGCCAGTCTCCAACAACCCACACCAGTTAACACCAGACCTCGCCATGCCACAGTGCCCGTCTATGGAATAGCATAACCAGTTGATGAGGCATTTGCATACGCATGTATGCATAGATACATTCAATTTGAATGCATATGTTGAATTCATCTGTCAGATGCATCTACTTGCTGACTAACGAGTTGTCGGATGCCCGGGTCGAAATGTGAAAAAAAACAAACTGCATTTTACGACAACGCCTCTTACAAAAAGTTACAAACGTTGTAGACCCAATGGTCGACAATGTTCGATGCTTATCCCATAGATGCGTGAATATCTCGACTCTGTGTATATCTTTTAAATTAGGGCATGACTTGCACGCGCAACATATCAAAATATCTATATGTACATACATATATATTTATAAAACACAAATGTCAAGTCAAACGAACCTAAACCTAAACCTGAACCAAGTCAAGCCCCCCCGTCCTGCTGGACTCTATTTGCGTCCAGTTAACGCACCGAGGTCATAAAAGAAAAACCGTCTGAAATTGCCATACCCGGGGCACGGACTGAGATTCAAATTTTCCGTTTAGCATTCCCTCTGTCCATCTGTCTGTCTGTCTCTCTGTATTCGAAGCCCTTACACAATTCTTTTTATGATTTTATTGCATTTACGCATATTGCCCGACGATGCTCTGATGGCGATGTCGATGCTCAACTGATTTATGGAGGCGACGTTTGAACGCAAAAGAAGAACCCTTTTTGAGACTTTCGCCCATATACAAATATGTACACAAAAAAGAAAGAGGAATGGGACAGGGGCAGGAGCATATTCTGTAAGCCAAAACAAAAGAGCAAAGAGACCGTGAACAATGAAATTAGAGCAGAGCGATGAGGGTGGCAAAACAAAACAGGATAAAGGATTGTCGGATTGCCAGGATGCAAAAGGCAACACTGCTTTCTACTTTTCCATTCTTGGTTTTCCCGCATGTAACATTCCCAAAAATAAATTTAATTTAATTCAGTCGCTCGGAGAATGGGATGCAAGTCAAAGGTAAGACAACTGATCAGTGCCATTAGACCCCAAGAAAATGAAATCTATAGAAAAGCAGAAATAAGATAAGACAATTTAAAAAAACACCTCGCCAACTGACTAACTAAGATACATAAAATATTCAAAAAGAAACCAGAACAAAAAAACAGAGGGGAACCAAAGAAGTCGAACTCCGACTCCGCCGTTATGCCTATAAATCCATCAAAATAATGGATCGGATAAGAGGCGAGCATTCGGTATAAGATGAGCTATATCATCAAGTGTTCATACATATATGTAGAAGGAGAAACAGAAAGACAGACAGATCGACAGACGGAGCGATGGAGATACAGACCGGTTTTCAGTCTCTTACTCTATAAGTCCAAAGAGTCGCCAAAAACAAGTCACAAAATGGGGAGCCAGAGTAAGCAGGCTGGTTTGTATCTCATGGATACATTTGGTTCGGTCTGCTGGAAATTTTATAAACATGTGCAACTGCTGCCGCTGCAACGGAAATGGCAAACGACAACAACGCAAAAAAAAAAAGAAGTAAAGGCGAATGTTTGCGTATCGAAAGTGGCTTTTAAGCAACCCCCAACTCCATATAGCCTTGAGCCATATGCCGCCATACGGTAGAGAAAAAGCACACCACCACCATCAAGAGAAGCACCACCACCACCAACAATTTCAGGCTGAAGCCCAACCCCAAAAACCCGCGGCCTGATCAAAAATTCCAAATACGTTTCAAATTTAATATGTACATTTATCTCGGGCCCCATTTGCAGTTACTCTGACTACACAAACACAAGCTATGGCGTAGCGGGAGGTGGAGGGGGCCAAAAGGGATGAAGTAGAATGGTTGGTTTGGTAGTGCAGCCATTTGATATTTTCTTTATGGGGCTTAAATATGTATAACCCCAGAGCTGCGTACGTGTCTCTGTTGTTGTTGTTCTTGTTGTCCCTCATATTTCGACTAAAAATTCACGTCCTGCGTTATTCTATCAACACCTCGGCATTGTTGTTATAGTCGCACAAATCCCATACACCCCCCTTTTACCCACCAAATCTCCCGTCTACTCTTGTCATACCTCCCACCAATAAGCGTGGGCGGACTCTCTGCATACGAAATGAGATTTGTGGCGGCAGCAATGAAGATGAAGATGGAAATGGAAATGGAGCTGAATAAGGCGTTGGTGGGCATAGGAATGGCGGGGATTACGCTTAAGTCGCTGCCTAAGCTCACGTGTTGACTGAGCGTATCTATATGGATAATACTTTCATATGTACATATATAAAAACGTGTGCATATATTTATATATTCATGAGATGTCGGCAAGAGAATGAAATAAACTTTAGATATACATATATGTAATTATCAAGCGGCGAAACGAAGTACCTATCTACATTGTATATTCTCATTGAAATGGCATTCGTTTTTCATTAAGAAAACTAAATAAATATAAGCTAATTACAATTTTTCCATTTAAAATAAAAAAATAATCTTATATAGCATCTACTTTGTGATTTTAAAGAATAATATTATTCATATTCTAAATAAACAGTTCAAATGAATCCGAAAACGTGTCCAAATTGACAAATACTTTAATCGGTTAAAACATAGTTAATAATCAATTACCTATATAAAGTATCTATTCAAAATTTATTGATCATCAAATGTTTTATTACTGTTATTCGAAATCGCAAATTGAACAATACAATATCAAATTTAATATACAAAATGCACTAATAATTTGTGAATTTATGTTTATAATAAAATGTCACAATTAACTTTTAAATAATAAGTGTTGATGTCGAAATTTGCATCACAAAGATATGCTAACCAATTCAAAATTAAAAAGCAATTTAAATAAGTTTATGCACACGCTTAACCGAAAATAAAAAATAAGATCAACTGCAAATTCGAATACCTATTGATAA
Organism: Drosophila paulistorum; assembly: GCA_018152135.1. Lineage (NCBI taxonomy): Eukaryota > Metazoa > Arthropoda > Insecta > Diptera > Drosophilidae > Drosophila > Drosophila paulistorum. The sequence continues at coordinate 7,622,811 of JAECXG010000805.1, read as the reverse complement.
CCTGTAAAAATGTAGAGTTCATTTGGGGAAAAACCAAATGTCTCGGGTAATTTAATAGTGTAATTTATTTCACTTACAATGCAAATTTCAACAATGCTTTCAAAGTGCTTATCTATGTATTGAGATTTTTTCAAAACGATTTTTCAAGCATTTTTTCTCCCAAATACATTGCGATTTATTCTTTCCTTTTTTCGCTTTATTCAGTTGCAATTCCCAACTGGTTCTGGTGTTGAAGTAGTGTAATGTAGTAGTCCGCTGATGCTCATTCGAAAGATACACTTAAAAATTTACAAACAAATCATTTTTAGTTATGAATATTAGGAGCCAGAATTCGCTAAAAAGACGACAACCCATCTGAATAATTAACTAAATTGCAGTTATATAGAGGACTGGATGAATGATAAAATATGTAAAAAGATCAATTAAATTGAATAATAATGGAAAACTAGTTCAAATAAATAAGTGATCTGACATGGCACTCAGTTTTACTATAATCAAACGTAACAAAATCGAAATGTACGATTGTGAATGCGAATACATTGTAATGCTTAATGGAAAAAAGGATAACAAGAGAGTCATATCTATTTGGTATTTTACACCAACAACATTATAAGGTTGTTCTGTAGTCTTGGGATAATTTTAAATGAACACCTGAAGATGCTTAATACATTCGCAAATGTAAGATTGCTTACTGACTCGTAGATTTAAATGGACTTTTTAAGTTACAAAAAATCAGTTTGGAATACTTGAAAACAATTTATAATAAGTAAATATTGTTCATTTCAAATCAGTTTAAAATCACAAGACTGACTGTGATGAAATGTTTAGAAAAGGGAAAAAGTAGCTAGAATATTTTCTGGATGAATCTATTAACAGCGATTAAGTTAGTCCTAACCACAGGTCTAGATTTTCCAAAAATATCCTTTTCTTCATTTAACAAGAATGCAATAATTTGTTGAATATTTTCAAAAACCATGATAAATAAAGAATATCCTAAAATAATTGACTTTTGTATTAACTGTATGATATGGAAAAGAGAAATCTTAAAACAAGTTACCCATTCATATTGTAAGCTTTCCCGCCTCTTGACAATTTTTCGTCCTGTTGGCCACTATTTAGAGTCTGTCATGGTTGCCTATCCCTCGACAATTTGTATTGGCATTTGTAAGTACATTTTTTTTAAAAAATGCAACAACTTTAAATTCAAACTCTACTACTACAACAACATCTTAGTTTATCCAATGAATATGCAAATGTATCTTTGCCAAATGAATCTTTTCTCATTAGCAATAAAAGAAATACTTTGTAGCTTACAAGTATGAATAAATCTTCGGTAATGATTTTTGCTACTTGAATTTAGAATTGCTAACTGTTTTAAATGTATTTTAAGAGCCACGTTAGTTACAAACTGTTTACATTTCAGTAATGAAAAGACATTAATAGAAAAATCTTGGACTCATGACTCACTTTTGACATTGGAGAAAAACTAGATACACAGCGTTTCGAATTCCTCCCACAGCTCGAGATATATTTGTATCTGTAGTCTGACTTTTGCGTGGGTCTAACAAAAAACATAAAAGAGTATTTCATTTTCCATTCACCTTCATACAAGTCTTGACAGTTGTTGATTTCAATATTCTTATATGTACATTTTGGTTTTGGTTTTTTCTGTTTCTTTTTCTTTTTGGTTTGTCAGCCATTGCCAAATCAAAGTTGACATTTTGAATGCCGCGTGTAGCTGCGGCTTTTGTTTCGCTCAAACAGGAAAAAAAAAATGGCAAACAAAATACAGAAAATGAAAAAAAAAAACAGAAAAAATTATAGTTCGTGTAATGAAGTTATTACGAGTCTTAATGTTGAAATTTATGCGCGGCCATTAAAAATCGAAAGACACGTTTTTCGAATATTTTAGCTTTAGCCGCCGCTGTCGACGTCGTCGTTGTCGCCGTCGGCGTCGTCGCATAAATTAGACGACGTGACTTGTTTGCGGCGTCCGATAACGAAGCGGCGGCTCCTCACCTGATCAAGAGTAAACTTCAGGTTGGAGGAGGGTGGGTTAACAACGGGCAATGGCCATCGACCATCAACCGATATCGGCCATAACATCGAACAAAAAAAAAAAAACCCAATTTACAATGCAAATTCATTTGCTCGGTCTTAATCGAAGTGAGCGAAACTGAAACTGAACAAAAGCCGCTGCAATGCACTGTCATCCAGAGGGAATAATAATAATCGGAGTGTAATCTTGCATTAAAAGAGCCAGGAGATCAGGTTGCCTGCCTTCTCACTGATCGTCCCTCTGCCGCTTGTGGTTTGCTTTTGTTTTATTTTCGTTGTGCAATTGCCAAGCCCAAGACTAATTCTCGTGATGCGATTTGCTCAGGCTTTAAAAACTCATTCCCGGCGAACTTTGTTGCAGGTTGGCGGAACATATTAATTGCATTTTATTGGCCTGCGACCAAGTGGAGCAGGCCAAGGGAGATAGAGAGAGAGCGAATGCTAGAGGCATTGCTTTTGCGGCTGCTTGCAGTTTAATAACGCGCATTAAAATCACAGATTTATAGCTACACGCAATCGGATTTCATGACTGCGATTGTGATGGCGATGTTGGAGTCGATGTCTTGGAAAACCGCATACAAGAATTGCCAACTCAACTCGACTTCAGTTTTAGCTCCAACTTTAGCTTCAGCATATGCTCAGACCTATAGATATATATGAAGGTATATATATTTAGACATGGCAGCTGGCAGCTGCAACAACCTGCTAGTTGGCTTTTTGTCGGGGTGCAAGGGGGGAAGGGGTTGTGTTTGGCATTCGGGTGGTGAGTGTAGATTGTAGAGTGGCCATTAAACAAACGTCAAGATAATTAAAATATCTTGAAAGCATTTTCCCAAAAATTCCAAACATCAGAAACAGCAACAAAACGGCGTTTTGCCAAAATTTCATTAAACATTTTAATTACCGCCATTTTGTGTAACGGTTGACTTTTGTTTTCCTCCCCCCCCTCCCAAAATAGGAAAAAAACAAAAATTATTTGCATTCCGATTGCCGGAAGCAAAAACTCAAAAACACAAGTAAAATACAATTTTCATTTTGCCTTCTGCACGAAGGAAATGGGAATGTCAGTCGGGGGTAAAGGGGGCAAAAAAAGGGTTTCTAGCCGCGTCCCTTTTTCTATTTCTACGTAATCACTTCAGCACGCAAACCCCAGTCCACCTACCACCACCCACTAACCATCCACCCAAAAAGGAAGCCCAACTTCTCACCCATTTCGGTCGATCCCTTTGGCACGCAATTTTAAAACCAACAAGGCTCACGCGTCGTCCAACCACAGCCGCACCCCATGGGTTGGCAGGAGGGGAGAGTGGGGGGCGGTTGTGTGTTGCGAAATAGCCCAAGGACTTCTAGGACCTCTCCCCAACTCATCTGCACGTTTTGATTTTGTTTTCGCGTTTGGTCCTTTGATTGCGTAACTTTTCAGTTTCAGTTGGTAAAAGCCCAATCCTCCCTTGCCTGCTCCATATCTAGCCATCTCTCTTTCTCTCTCAGTCTGTCTCTGTCTGTCATTGTATGTAGTTGCTTGCATTGTAAATACGTATATACGTAATTTCCTGCCAGGCTGTTGTCTCCCTGTTCGCCCTTGGACAAGTTTGCCTTGCCACAACAGCCGTCGCACTCTAAATTTAGTTAATGAACGTTGCCGCTTTTGAGCAGGGCAGAAGACCGAAAAAAACCAAAAACCAAAAAAAAAAGAAATAGGGAAAGGAACACGGATACGGACAACCCGGGCAACTGCGTGAATGGGTGGGTAAGCAAACAGACACACAGAGACACACTCACATAGATAGAACAACAACAGAAATACACTCACGCACGCACATTTTTGAAAGTAAACAAAATTAGAAATGATTATGTTTGTATGTATCTCGGGGACATAAAATAAATTGGCTCCCAACTAATCCCAGGGTGCACGTGGAATAGCACATCCAACCAAGTTACTTGGCTATGTATCAGTATTCTCTCCCCAGAACTTAGAAATGGGTTGGGAGGGGGCACTCGCTACTTTAATTAAAGAAGAATTACAAAAAAAATATGATTTAAAGTTAAAGTCAAATTTCAAAGGATGTTAATTTACCATCAATTTGCCATTCTTGAGTTACTTCTGGGAGCTACTTTGAGCTAATTTGAAAAATGCCAGGAGGTTGGCAACTGCAAGTCTAGTGAATAAAAATCATGAGGCGAATATGAATATATACAAACCCAGCAATTGGAAAACTTTTTAAAGAGAAATCCCCTTGATTAACCCTCTTGTTGATTAAAAGATGCTTATTGTCATATTTTTTTAAGATAAGACTCGAAAATATTTCATTCAAATCATAAAAATCATATTAATATAAAGTACAATAACAAAATTTTAGGTATGATTAAAAAATGATAAAAAATTTAAAAAAGAAATCCTGAGCTCTTTTTGATTATTTCAATAAAGAAGAGAAGTCAACGTTGATTCGTATATGATCAAATATTTTACAAAATGCTTAGTGAGCAGGTATCCTCTTTTATTATATGAAGATTAAACTCTACTTCGTTGGTCGACGCATTTCCCGTAATCAGAGTTATTCATTTCTGTTATCCTTTTTTGTGTTTATTATTGTTAGGTTCATATTTAAGAACAATCTTTGAAAATTTAATAACAAATCTAGACATCTTTGAAAATGTTTTTAGTTCTTTGGTTTTTTTTTTAGGAAAGTGATTATGGAGAAATTAAGTTTGTTTTATTGTCCCTAAGTAAATCAAATTTATTAGCTTTAGTTTGAATTACTTTAGCAAAATAACTTTCAGCTTATAACATAAAATTCTTTTTACCTGTAAAAATTTGGGTTAAGCGAAACGTATAAAAATTAAAAATTTCTTATAATTTGATTGACTTAGCAGACATTTGAGCGATTTTTTGTTTAACTTACAACTGGCCACCATAGGCGAGGGCCTTTAACTTCTTCTCGATCTTACACGATTCAAAATTTGTTAGCATCTTTGTTGTAACACTCGGCAACCTTCAATCTTTTTGCAAAAAAATCGATTTGGACTAGCTAAAAAATTTCGAACTGTTATGTTTTTTGCATAAAAAATGGTGAAATTTCCAAATACATAGTGCAAAACTATTAAAAGCGATTAGAGTGAAACTTTCAGTAGAAAATCAAAATTGTTTAGAAGTACAGAGCTCGAAGATGTGACTATCGATAACAGGCAAAATTGATTGGAATATAATACTTTTCTTGGCCTCTATGCAAATCTTGGGACTCAACTCCATGGTGAGATGAGATGTTTAGATCGTCCAATGAATATGATATTAAAATCATGGTTTGATTCTTCATAATAAACTCTGAGAAGAACAAAGAATTAAATAGCAAGGATCGCACTAAAATGAACTAGGAAATAATGCAAATTGCTTTTAACATACAATCGAAGAATCTTCATGATTTTTGATGGTTTAAAAAAGATTGACATTTAAAGTCTATATAAAGTTAATTATTTACATACATATATTTATATCTAATTAAATATTTTTGTTTTTTTCAAACGTCAAAAGCAAACTAATCAAATTACCTTACTAACAAATATCTTCCCCCAAACGAAAAAGGAGAAATTGAAAGAATTTAAAATTATGCACCTAAATATAGATAAACTTTTCTCTTTTACAACTGCTCGATTATGTAACATACCATTGACACAATGGTCTTTATTTTTTTTACAAGTTTAGAATATAAAACATTAAACGTTGAATAATAAATAAAATAATAAAACCCCATAAATGATATATACAATAAATAAACAGCAATTAAGATGTTTAATAACATTTTGTTAGACAACATTGTAAAAGAAAAATAAAAACACCGATTGCAGTCAAGTGGGTAGCTGGATGGTATGACTGGGTATGACTCATTGTAAAGTTGATAGACGTGTTACTAATGCATTTATTGCATTTGAATAGCAATTAAAAATACATTCATTTAATTCTGATCAGGAAGCTGGCTATAAACTTTTCATAAAAAGTGTTTTTAATTAACAGTTTACAACATTTATGATATCAAATCCCAGAGATTGGCAGGCCAAAGACATTCAATTGCATTCAAAATAGCTTTATTAATGTGATTTGAGACTCATGAATCAGAGTTACCATGAATGCGAGTTGTGGGAATTTAAACGAAATATCTAATAGATATCTAACATTAATGGATTTAACACAAGGTGAAGGCAATTATTAAAAGCACTTTCCGAAAGAAATTCCTTTTGCAGGTAAAGATTATTTTCAAGGAATACATTCCATGTCTAAAGGAAAACAAGATGATTTAGAGTCAATTATGAAAGCAGGTGATGACATTGCTTTGTGTCCCATCTGTCTGCTTGTCTTCTTGCTTATACATACATATATGTATTTCTGTACGTGTCGGCGGAAGTCGATATCGATGCAAATGTGGAGCAATCGCGGGAAGAGTACTGAACTTCTGCGGAACTGCCGCAATTTCCCTGAGAATTCAATTTGCCTGAAATGGAAATGTTAGCAAGCCACGCAACGAAACACAACGAGGCGAGTCGGCTAAGGCTACGCTCGAGAACTTCTTGGAAGACGAAATTCATTTTGTACATACATACAAACGCTTCCCCCAGCCAAGAGCCCAAAACCAGCCACAGCTACAGCCCAAGACCTATCCCCAGCCCCAACCCCTTGTATGTATATACATACATATGCTACATGCTTGGGTGACGGTGACTCCGGCTTCGTTTCCTCTTGACAATGGCTGTGTGTTCTCAGGACAGACCTAAACTCAATTTGAAAAGACAGAGAGACCAACACATATCCCGCGGGTACACACGGAATGCCAGAGACCGAAGCACCGTGGCACTGTGGTACCGAGGCAAAAGCATCCCAAACTCTCCAAACAATTGTTGGCAAAAGTGTTTAGAGATAAGAATAGAAACGGGGTGTGGAGCAGCTAAAATTAGAAACGCCCCTTTTGCATTCAGTCTACTGATGAATACCTCTGAATGTTTTTCGCTATATAACTTTTGAAACTGGAAAGGCTTTCCCCACGTCTTGCTCCAGTAGCAAAACAAAATGGTGGAACACTATTTTTTTACTTCGACTTTTTATCATTTTTCATTTAAACTTTTGAATTGCTTTCGAGGTATTCATTATCCAACTGCAAGTTGAAATATGAGTCGTCAAACTAACTGGATATATCTAACAAACAAATAAATTTTCCTCAACAAGCTTTTTTTTTAAATTGTAAATAGCTATTTTAAAATGCTCATATCTATCAATTCCTTTAACTAATAAGAAACTTGTAAAAGAAAATCCAGAAATATAAATTGATCCTCATGTGTAACTGAGAAAAATCAATCAACCGAAACTACCAATTAGCCAATAGTTTCGCCTTGTTTAATGGTCACACGCTTTTCCACAAGTTCTTCCAAACCCTTGTTAACATTCCTAACAGAAAGTGATAAATATAAAAACTATGTGGCTGCTGTTTGTGGATTGTGCCAAATTGCTAAGAGGGAAATAAAAGGATTGTCTGTATACAAATCACAGTACCAAGTCACGAATTAAATTTTAGCAAACAGGGCTATAATTGGATTCAAAGGGGTTAATTTACGGTTTGAAATTTTGAAAAAAAAACATTTGGTCACGATTTAGGCTCAAATTTTGTTTTGATCTCTTGCAGTCATAAATTTCATAAACTGTTCGTTTTAAAATTGGCCATTTGTCAATTTCCTTTCACCTTTTAATTTTGAATTTAAGAAGTAACGAACAGGAAACGAGTAACGTGACATGTAGATGGCGCCTAAGAATTGTGTGGCGCCATCTGTTGCTCAACCCACCAAACTGCCATAACAGAGTACTGTTAACTAACTGTTTGGAAGTTCAAATTTCAACTCATAATTCATTTTGTTTGTTAATGTATAACTATGGCATTATAGGAATTAAACAATTCATTAAATTGATAATATAATTTATCTTAACAATTGTTAAACATTTTAATGTACCTAATTATTTATTTCTAAAGTTGTTGAAGTCTAAATTTAAATATCAATAACCTCAACCTCATTAGAATGTATTCAAATATCAAAGAATCTTAAGAAACATATTTTGGAATATAAGAATCGAACTGGTAATAATTCATTACTTTCAGTTAACTTATTGACAAGAATATAATTCAAATTTAAAATGTAAATAGCTATCTTTCGTCTTTGCTTATAAAGTAAATATTTTGATATAGCCTGTTAATCTGTATAAATTTAAATTTATGGCTCAAATATGAATTATTTGGTTAGAATAATAAATATTAGACACAGCTTTAGATATCGGAGCCACGGAGAGAAAAAGTGACTTAATTGGTAAAAATTTAAAACTTGTTCTTTCAAATACATATACAGAACCAGTTGTAATTTTACGACTATTAATACATGACAACACTTTTTTTCTCTCAGTGTATACTATAATACACACAGCAACGACTCCCAAAAACAGGTTAGCCTAAGCACAGTGGGCACACAGGCTACACAGCTTAGATATCGGAGCCTCGGAGAGAAAATGTGGCTTAATTGGTAAAAATTTAAAACTTATTCTTTCATATACATACAGTGGCGGACACGAATTTAGGACGTTTTTTTTTTTATGTCATTAGACGGGAAATTCAATTTACTTTCTTTCGTCGTTCATGGAAAAAATTACTTTGGTGCAAACTAGTGTCGCAAAATGGCTTCGCCCAAAGAACCAAAAATGTCCATACAAAATTCACATTTTCAATTGGCTCCAACTCGAAAATTGGGGGTAAATTAAAATTTGTGGTATGCAGTTTATCTTATTTTTGCTAGATCTACAACTTCTTCAAAGAGTTCATACTTTTATCTTTAATATTTAAGATTTTGGAAAAAACGTCCTAAATATATGCCCCCCAAAAAACGGACTTTTCTTTGTTCAAATGCACCTGTGAAAAAAAACGGATTAAACTATGAAGGCCATTTTTACAGTTTATGATCCAAATACAATAACCAACAAATTACAGAAGAAATTATTGCATTAAATTATTTAGAAGCCGAAAAAATCAGCACTAAAGTCAAAAAAAAAAAACGTCCTAAATTCGTGTCCGCCACTGTATACAAAACCAGTTGTAATTTTACGACTATTAATACATGATAACACTTTTTTCTCTCAGTGTATACTATAATACACACAGCAACGACTCCCAAAAACAGGTTAGCCTAAGCACAGTGGGCTTGTTTAAGAAATAAGCCCTTGAAATTTATCAGATATTATATATTTGTATAGTCGGAGTCTACATATATATTTAAAACTCTACATTGTGTCTTGGGCAGGATAATAATTTTATAGTATAGTTGTGATATAATATGAAAATCATGGCTTGAGTTACCCATATATGTTAGTTTTCAACACTGTACGCTATATGAGGCCCATTGTGCTTTGTGATGCTGCGTCCCTCTCGCACTCACGCATCACCATGTGTCGTTTACACACCCCGGGCCTAAAGAGAGTCGCATGATGGCTGCCGCTTTGCGTGAGATTGGCCATTATGCCACAGCCAACCACCGACAGACATCGTTTCCCTGAGCGGTTGTACGCATGTCGGTCCCGAAAAATAAACAATACACAAAATATTTGAAAGCCCTGCCCCCTTGAAGTCAAGCCGTGCTCTTTCTCTCTCTCTGTCTCTCTCTATTTATCTCGCTGTCTCTTTCTCTTTTGTTTGAAGACGGCTTGATGGCAGTTGCTTAAAAACTTCGTTTTCATTGCGTTTTAATCAAGTCGTGCAACTGCAATCAGAGTTTATTACGGGCCCAGACCAAGTCGCAGGGCCAAAACACTAGTCAGCTAGGACCGTAAAAGTTAAGCGACCGCAGTGCGATTAAGAATATTTATGAAATTATTGCGGCAATTACGCCTGACATCGACCCAAGTCCAGGGCTCAAGACGAAGGACGAAGACAAGGTGCTAGGTGAGAGAGGTGCCAAATGCGAATGCCTCACGCAACTCACAATGAATGGAATGAAATGGAATGGATGGATGGATGATGGCTGCCTGATGACTGTGACTGGCGCTAATGACTAATGACTTTAGTACCTCTCATAAATTCATTCAAGCGCGCAAACAGAACACTGGCCCGGCCCGGCCTGGCCCATGCTATTAAGTGCGCCATCAACTATGGCGCTTGGCGCTCAATTGAGGAGATTCCATCATAAAAATGGAGGAGGGGGGAAGCAACAAAAAACCAAAGCAATCCAAAGGTCCTTAGCGGGGTCCGCTTTGACTTTGAAAATGCAGTTAACACCTGATCGCCAGAAAGGGGAATGGGCAATGTCTCGTTTAACGATACTATATAGTACTTATATAGTGCTTGTAAATGGTGTCAATAGGTTTCACACTAAAGCACCCTTTTCAGATGTTTTGAAAATTACCTTCATTGTTTATTGATTAGTCGAAAATACTTTCATTAAAGACTTTAATCGAGTTTCGAGTGTTTTAAGCAAATTTTGGTATTAATATCAATTATTTCATACAAAAGTTTTAACAAAAAACTCTTTGACTGACTAACAACTTCTATCACAGTGGCTTTATATTTTAATCCTGAATTTGATGTTCGTCAAAAAATATATAGTTTAATATTTACATTAACTATATTTTTTATTAATTGTTTATTATTATCTCAAGAGTATATAAACAAAAAATTAATATTCAAATATTTTAAGAGCATATTTTCTGTTTAAATTGAAGAAGACAAATAGAACGTGTCCTGATTTCTGGTCTCCTCACTTCTTTGACCAAAAGTAAACAATTTTGATTGGTATAAATGTATGAATATCACAAAAACTGTAACCAAATAAAACAAAAAACCTAATAAAACTAAAATATTATTTTGCCCAGTGTCGGATGCCAAATAAAAATTGAGTTTAATACAAATAAGAATATCAGTTTTCAATGTGAAATTCAAGACATCAATGAGAATTTGTTGTATACTTTCATATGCAGATATGTATATACTGATTCGCACAGACAATTTACAATTAATGTGCCCTTATTTCAAAATGTATTTTGGCCAATACAAAAGAATTTCTTTGATCAATTTACCCTATTTGCCCAGACGTTTTTCAAACCGGTCTGAAAGAGAGGGGCCTCAAAATGCGCTATATGGCTAATCCGGCATTGATTTTGTTACTACTTTTCAAAAATGAAGTTAATATTGCTCCTCTCAATTGTCAGTTGGCGGATTAGAATTTGAGTTAAATTCGAACTAAATGAAAAGGAATGCATCAATTTTTCTAACCTTTCGATTTCACAGTTTTATGTTCAACTTCCTGTCAACTACACACTTTTAAGAGCCGAACGCATTTTGCCTTTTATGCTAATGCTTAGGGTAATTATACAGTGCACTAATTCAGATTATTGGTTGCAACAACCTTGAAAAGTTAACACATTAATAATGGCCATGTGAATGGCCTTGGACGTGATCAATTATTCCCAAATGGAAAGACACGTAGAATTGAGCTAAGGATGCACACATTCGATATTATGGGAGTTGAACTTACGTGACAGTTTTATCCGCGGTTAGCTCTTTTTGCGGTCGCAATGAGTCGAAGCCAAAGTGCCGACGGTTTACAATTTGCGGTTGGCTCCATGGGCCAAATGGATTTGCTTGTTTAAATTTGTAGCACACACATTTTTCGGTTTTATTTTCATACACTGTTAATCACTTTTATGAAGTACATATACATATATTCCGATTCTGTGAGAATTATTCAATTATAATCACGTTTATGGGAAGGACTTGGCCTATTGCTTTTCGTATACATATATATATATATGTATGTATATATATTATGTATATATGCGTGTGGGTACCTAGAATTTTATTTGGATTTCCACGGCGTTCAATGGGCGATTTCTGATGCAACGTCTCCGTTTTGACGTTGCGCTGCGATCCGCTCTACACTAACAAGAAGTTTATGACCAAATGCCATAAAATTCGTTGTAAAAAGTCGACGAGGCTGGAAAATGTGTTTTCCGTTTGCTGCTGCTGCTAACCCCACATTCCCTTCTCCTGTATCCCCCTTCCCTTGCTCAGTTTCGTCTTGCCCTCCTCTAACCGTTGACTTTTTCTCCGCTGGCTCTTTGTGGTCGTGTGGTAGTTGCTCCTTCCATCTCCTTCTCTTTCCCTGGGTTTCTTTCCTCTCGTCCTCTCTGTCTCACTCTCTCATACATTGGCTCTAGCTCTCTATCTCTATCTCTCCCTCTGTCATAAATTCACTCACCTTCTCGCTCCCACACATGCGCATGCTCTCTCTCTTCTCGCACACCCTATAAGAGCGCCTGTACAATGGGAGACCAGCAGGTCTGCTCTGCTGTGTGTGTTTGTATCTGTATCTGGCATTTGTATCTTCAGCTTGTATGTATCTCCCAAAAACAGAAATAACGAACAGAAGAGAAGAGAAACAAAAAAAAACTTCCCTGCTTCTCGGTATCTGTGTCTTGTCTCCCTTCCCCAAAACATCCATCCACAGTTTCATATTCGTGTTTCCCATTCTTATTCGCAGCCATTTTATTTTTATTGTTCTCTCGTTCTGTGTCCTCATCTTTATCTCCTTTTGTCCCTTTTTTTCCTTATTTCAGATTTCCAGTTCTTTGTGCTAGATACAAGAATCAGTTTTCTGTGGCTCTCTGAAAGTTGAAATGTAGATACATCTGCTTATGTTCAGGGGCAGCGAATCGAACTTCTATATCCACTTACATATCAATGCTTGATATATATGTACATAACTTTCTGTTGATGGCAATAGAAACGCATAACTTTACTTTGAATTAGACGATAACTGAAAAGAAATGTACCTAAATAAAAGCATCTTCCATTATAAAAATTTCTCTGATTTTCAACTTTGAACAAGTTCTGCCTTCATTTTTTTTATCACAATCGTATTTAATTTTTATATTTTCTTAATTTTCCCAATACTATCAAATTCATAAGTATAATACGAAGAGTTCTATAATAATTGGCGTAAAGTAATTTTTAATAGAAACATACGAATGGATATAAGAATATTATATATAATGTTTGGGTTTTAGCCATCTTGAAGTCCATAAATCTTAGTAATTTAGAATATTAATTTCTCACAAAAGGTGAGAAGGTTGTCTGTATTGCTATTTCAAAAACTACCAAGTTCTTTCATCATCAGACTTCACAAAAGTATCCAGAGTTGTAATCGCCATACCACATTTCTCACGCTAAGAGTAGTTGAGAATTGAAACTACATGAAGCGAAAAAATAATAATGACTATTACGAACCTTTGACAAAAATTCCTCTATCGGCCCGAACTAAGATATTGTACTTTTATGTAATAAAAATAATGTATGTATATGTGATCTAACATCTTATATATTAGTAAAATTTCCTGAGCCCTCCCGTAAATTTTAGCCGGAAAATTTAAAGATCTGTAAAATTAACATTATAATACTACAAGAACTATGAATCGAACAACAACAAAATGCAATTTTTGGAACAAACTATTTTGAAACTAATAAAAATAATTTTTAAAAGTTATGAATCGGACGAGGTTTATTGTAAAACTTGTGTTTCATTTCATTTTCATTTTCCTAGAGTCAGTATTCTCAATTTATGTAACAGACAAATTACAAATTAGTGTGGAGATATGTCTCGATATCAGAATCAATAAGGATAAACATTCAAAAGGATTCCAATTGAGACGTCTTACAACTCTTGAAGCCATTATGTGAAACCCAAAAAATCTTAAATACTTTCAATTTTTGTACACATTTTTTTCATCGTTTTTAAAAGGTTTTCAAGTCTATATCTTTATGCCTAATAAAAATAAAGGCCATGTTCACTCAGTAGTGTTCATTTAATATGTTTGCCTAGTAGGAACGATAGGAATCACGTCAATTAAGTCTTGTATGAGGAAGCCAAACAATTCTGAATTGACATTGGATGTTACACCTTTCATTGAAGAAATACAAACTACTCAAACATGTCCATCAACACGCGCACGTGCGTCGAACATGCCTTCACAGGAACATTATATACATATCTTCTATATGTATAAATAATGGCGTAACTTTGAGACTTTTTGGGCTGCCGTCTGGGCATGATAGGCAACTTAATTTCCGTAGAATGCTAATGCAGATTCCGTGCCTCGCCCACCCCGCATTACATTCGACACCCTAAAACCCTACACATGTAGCCCTTTGTGTGCTTTTTTGGGGGTTGCGAATTTATGTGAATTTTCCGTTCTTTTTACGAGCGTCCCTTTTGGCCGCCACGGAAGTGAAAGCTGAAACATTTGGGGCTCAAAGACTCATTCCTCGTGCCCATGCCCGTCCCCGTTTCAGTCCCAGTCCCAAAACGAAAGCAACCTAACGCATTGCATTTGTTTGCGTATTTTACGAGCTTAATTCGTTTGCCAGCTACCCTTGACGCGTAGGAGGGTGGAAAACAACACCCACACAGGAAGAACGAAGGAGTGAGTGAGAGGAAGAGAGAGAGAGAGAGAGAGAGAGAGAGATATCCATTATAATTTTACAAAATCCGAAAGTTAATCATACGAAATGCCCAGGCTCGGGTGTAGTAGCGGTAACGGTAATGGGAAACTGCGCATTGCGGCTCCGGCTCATGTTCTCGAGCCATAAAAATCCTGCTACAGCAGCCAGCCTTCCACATCTGCAAATTTGCCACGACTCCGACCCGTTTCACCACCTCCTTTTTGTCTTCATCTCGTTCGAAAAAAGCCATGTGGAGGCTTTGCCAATGACCACCAGCAGACCACATTCGTTTAATTAACATAGAACTGCGAATCAGTTTGCATTATTTCCAAGGCAATTAAAATTGTGGCTAAAGGCCAACAATTTGACTCCATGTTGTCTGCTCTATCAGATCTATTGTGCGAGACAGAGAGAGACTGGTACTAAAATGGGTGACCCCGACGATCTTTATGATTGAATTTATCTTTTTATCAATTTACGCGAATTCTGGTTAACTGGACAGTGGTCCATTCGTTTGTTTGTTTGTATGTTGGTTTGTTGGTTGGCTTGATTGTTTGTTTCAGCGCCTCATTTCGCCTTTCAATTTCAATTTAACGAGTACTTAATTTGAGCAAGTGTTTGCTTGGCTGTAAATATTTATTGCTGTCCGTATGTACTCGTCCATATATACATACATCTGAATGAATGTCTGTATGTATGTACATACATATATGTAGGTCTGCATGTCTCCCCATTGAGCGTTTCATAAATTTATTGTTTTATTGCCATTATTATGCATTATTTTTATAGAGATAGTCGTAAATGGCTGCTGCTGCTGTTTCTGCGGCTATTGCCATTGCTGTGGATAGATCGCCAACAGAGAACGAAACACCCATGTGTAATTAGCCAAACGCGCTTCTTGGCCAGTCTTATTAGTCGTTATAGCCGACTCAGAGGCAGGGTGGCCACTTGGTCCCTTCTAATTGATCACATTCCAAAGCAATAAAGCAAATTGTTATTATTACAAATTCGTGAAGGTTGTCGCTTTGACACACATATAGTATTTCTTTTTTTTACTGTCATTGTTGTTTATAGTATCTTTTATCCAAACCGAAAGGAAGAGAAATGAGGGAAAGGCACTCTGCATATTTTCCGGGTGGTAATTAGTTCGTTAATATGCAACAATTAAGAAATGTCTAAATAAAAAGTTTCAATTTCAAGGGCTTATAAATTTTATCAGTGTGTTTTTTTATTAAATGGGTAATAAAGGTTTGATTATAATAAAAATACAATGCATTGAAATGTCTATATCTTCTCTAAACTAATAAATATTAAAAATTTGTCATCTTTATCTGAATGATATTTAAAAGAATAAAGATCCCTTTCCATATCTAATAGGTATTTCAAGTTCGGCTGCAGATTTCTAAACATTCCGATTATTATTTTATTTTGTATTAAGTCGAACTATTTCTAGACTTTTGAGTCTTGTACAAGTCACAAAATTATTCAATAATTATCAATAAATACAGATATTTAAAGACTCATTTTCTGTGAATTAGTTTTGAAGAAGACATGGTTAGATCCACTAAAGAGTATAAAAAGTTATGTAAAAGTGTAATGCAATTGTATATTTATATTAATTATAAAATTGGCTTCCTATTTTTCCATTAGTCAGATCCCTGCTCAATCATTTTGAAGCAATAATCTCAGTACACATCGTCGTTGTCACATATGTACATATGTGAATACTTGTGATCTGAAGAGGATAAAGTGCATTTCTCCTGTGCTGGCTTCTCGCTAAATTTAAATATTATCCTATTTGATTATTATTAGTATTAATACTAGTATATATATAGTTGGATACGCTTAGACGAAAACTACATCCGTATGGATGTATATATGTATATCGAACCCGGATAATCGTTGTTCAGTTGCCTAAATGGCGAAGTACTTAGTACACTTAGACAACTCAACTAACGAGAACTCAAACTTCCAATAACTTACAATTTAGCTAGGTAATAATTTTAAAGTATGTATTTAAATTCATAAATCCTCAGAGTTAATTCTAGATGGATGTAGATATGATGTAATATAAGAGAAACAAAAATTATTCATCATATCTTGCTATCCTATAGCAATATAAAACCGGCTTAAATTCAAGGTTTGAATACATTTTATTTGTAGAATTCTTGAGATTTACATATATCAGCAGCCATGGATTTACAAGTCAAACTTATTTTGGGGATTAACTTTGTGAAAAACTTAATTAAGTATGAATATCATATAGTTGCTATCAATGCGATAAATAGTTTTCATTATCAGATGTACATTGAGAAGAGTTAGATCCATAAAGACGAGTTAGATCCTTAACCAACCTCCAGCAATCTTGTAATTTCTAATCAAAGTATAATTTTTTTTTGTGTTCCTAATAAAATGTTTAAAACCAAAAGGCCGGGGCTAACTTCGACCGCGTCAAAGTTTGTATACCCCTGAAACTTTTTTGGTAACTCTTTCCTTAGCTATAGCCATCAAAGTGAAATAAGTTTTATCTAAAAAGGCTAATCTTTGCCAAAGAACGGCCTACAATCTTAGCATACGAAATAACGATCAAAATCATTGTTTCCCACTGATCGTTCCTATGGGAGCTATATGATATAGTCACCCGATCTTTATCAAATTCGGCACAGTCATTAACAAATATATTAAACTAACAAAACTTAAATTTGAAAGACAGACGGACAGACGGACATGGCTATTTGAACTCGTCTCGTCGTGCTGATCAAGAAAATATATACTTTATATGGTCGGAGATGCTTCCTTCTATGCATACAGGTATATAGATATATAAAGTATCATGCATAAGATTGTAATTATAGAATTCATAACCTAATAACCTTTACCATTTTCTAAGTACTACTTTAATTACATTAGGAGTGTGTTTAAGAATTAATTCATTCATAATCCTCCCAATAAAAACATGCAAATTGTTTTTGGCAATCAATTTGTTATGTTGCTTAACCTCTCAAGTGAAAATGAAATATTTTCTTAAACATTTTTCAAATCATTAGTCTAATCTGAGTATATCGGCATTACGAAACGTCCGTCGGCAATTTTTAAGTTAGTGAATCTCACTTACCTACTTTGAATACTAAGTTACTGATGATTTGTCTCTTTATCGATTTTTAGAGCAATATAGCTTTAGGTTTAATGCGTAGCGCCTTCATTTTTCTTGAATTGAAATTAAATTGTAATATAGAACATAGTCACTCGATAAATCACAATACAAGCACACTGGTAATTGAAAATTATTTATGATGTTTGGTATTATATTATTGTTTATATTGCACAATTAAGTTAACTTTTTGCGGTTTGTTAGTGAGTTGGTTTTTTCTCTTTGACGCTGATGATGATGATGATGATGATGATGATGATGATCGGTCGATACTTTAATTATTGCTATTGATAAATGGCCGAACTGCGAACTGCGATTGGTGCAGATTAACTCAAAGTGAGTGTGTGAGAGAGTTGATTCCACTGGTTTATGGCTGACACTCCGCGGTTTTAATTTCGACTTTATGCGGCGATGATGACGACGACAATGACGACTCGCGGTACTAAAACTCCATTGTAAAGTGGTAAATACTCGGGCGGCGCACCGTAAAAAACGCCAAGCGCCAAAACCAGAACAACAACAATAACAGAGGTGTGTGTGTGTGAGGACCAGTATTCTCTGTGTATATGTGTTTGTGTGTGTCTGTGTATATACAAGAGGCAATTCAAAATCACCACTTTGCGCTGTTCGGCGAGTTGAAATCTCTTTTGCTTTCGTTTCGTTCGCTCTCGCTCAGTCTCCTCCAGCTCGCTCGTGATTGTCATTTCCCCCTGATCCCCCTTTTCATCTCTTATGTGACCCCAATCTGGGCGTATTAAATTGAAAAATTCGAATTTAGCTTAAGCTATATATACCCATTCTTCTTGCAGAGATTATTTGAAAAATCAATGAAGCTTCACAGCATTTTTAGTAAATTTTTCTTAAAGATTTGACTTTGATTCCATTAAATTCGGAATTGGGTTAGCAAATTTGGATTACGAGCCAGTCATTTACGATTCGCTTTAGTCAGCTGGAAAATATTTGAGCAATTTTTAGATTGAAATTGTCGTTTGGCAATTATTTTGATATTTTTTGGCAAACAAATAAAACTCCCCCCATCTCTTTGCTCATTTGATATAAGGCATAAACTAACCCTTAGTTCGCCATCTTGAATGGACATTTTCCCGTTTGAATTGTCTGTGGATGGCAAATGGCCGTCGGCAAAAGAAAATAGAGAATGGTGGGATGGGGTGGGGGATGAAGATTGGGTAAAGGCTACTGTTTCAAGGGAGACGATAAACAGGATTGAAAACGAGGACAGGGACGGCGGCTGCTAATCGCCGAGCAAATGCCATACACATTTAGGAAATTGCAGTCGACATTTTGGCATTCTCTCAGTTTTGCGTGGCGTTTTCTGTTTTTCATCGTCGTTGTAGTCGAAGGAGACGAAGACGCAGAAGAAGCCGGAGCGGGTAAGTATTTTATGACTTATAAATTATCGTTGTTTTTCCTTTAGTTCTGCTGCCGACCACAGGACACCCAGAAGGGCAGGGCAAAGGATGGCCAAACGAGCGCTGGCCGCTGCTGATTGTGGAGGTTTTCTTGGGACATTAAGAGACTGACAGGCACTGACAATTTATGGCCTTTGCAGTTGCTGGCTCAGACGGTGCCAACAGCTACAATAACAACAAGAACAACTGCTTTCATACAAGGCTTGGCACTCTTTGCCATACGCATTGCCATTCTCCTCGCCTGCCACTTGTATTTATGATATTGAATTAAAAAGTCTTGGGCTTGGTTCTATCCATCATTCGAAATTAATTTTATAATACTCGAAATGTCCCTGCTATATGTATATATATGAATGTGTGTATTTCCATTTAACTAATGGACTGAGTCATTGTTCTTATCCCTATCCCACGGGTTCCCACCAATCGTTGAGATTTGCAAAAACTGTTAGCACTGCTCGTTCGTTAAACGCTTCAATTGAAGCGCGACTCTTTGTGCTTGCCATTGAAAATGGAATTTCTGGGAACGTTTCAGTTCAGTTGGATCATCTAGTGCATAAGTCTTGCTTATTTCAATCTCAAAAATTCATTAGCTCCCAAATAAATGGAGAGGGAACTGCTCAATGTAATTCAAAAATCATTCTTACTTATTCTCCCGGAGACAGAAACTAAAAAGATCTTAAAGGATGAACACTTACATTATATTCTATGTTCAACATACCATTCTACAGTTACTTACTTAAGCGGTTTCTTAAACTATATATTTATATATATTTAAATTCCAGGTAACTTTATTTGTATCTCCGCCTTAAATGTCTATTGAAAGCGGCCTAATCCGCCATATTCAACAACATTTTTTTAGCCTTGAAGTCTTCTCTTCCTATCAAATCATAAAATTTGTTATGCAAATGAAATTGTTTTTTTTTTTTTGCTTTTGTTTTTGGTCTATAAAAAGCATAAGATTTTATTATAATTGGTTTTTTTCGTTCGTTCGTTCGTTCGACTTTGAGCAAGTTCTAAAAGCCGTGCAATGCATTTGACATCAGCTGTCCAAAAGGAATTTTAATGTTGCCGAAAAATGTAATTTCCGCTGTCGACATTTTTGCCAAGGCCATTAAATTGATGCACAACTTCATCAGCGTAAAAGTGTCGCCGCGGGCTCAGATGGAGATGGAAATGGAGGAGCATGACGACTATGGGGGATGGCAACAAAGACTACAAAATGGATCAGTAAATGGAGCGGAAGCGGCTTCTTGCAACACCACCAGAATGGGGTGTAATAGAATTAACATACATATATGTATGTACCTATCTCTATTTATATTTACTCTCTGATATTGCGCATACGCCCTGCACGCCACGCTAGGCAAAAACCAACTGCAAAGTGTAAGAAATTTATCCATGCTTATATACACGACAATGACCAATGTCCGTGCAGTTGAGATTTGCCAAGTTTTACTATTTTGTTTAATTGGTCATTACGAGCATTTTACAATCAGAGAGTCAGAAGTCGTCAAAAGAAGTCATCGGTTGCACCTAGTTTGGGGTCCCCCGTTTTCTATGCGTGTGTTCTCCGAGTTGTCGTTGGTTTTTTTTATGGAAGTCACTTCGAATTGTAACCAAATTGTTGCTGCTTATTCGCACAACGAATTATTTTTGGACGATTTCAAACTAATTGAGACATAAATTTCATTTGATGGCTGATTCCATGAAAGCGACATTAATTCGTCAAATCAATGCAACATACATATACATATACGTATTGTTAGACTGTGGGAACCTCTCACAAATTGCGTGAGCCGGTGCCAAATTATACCGATTTGCATAACAAAGAATAGTGTAAGTAAATGAAATCGCTTTATGTAAATATCGCTCATAATAAGAGAGTGGCAATCTAAAGAAACGAAAGGTCATAAAACGTTTTTATGCAATTGGTTTATTGCCCCGGATTGAAACAATACAAAAAAAAAACAAGCTTCTGGAAGTAGACAGTTAACAGATAAAGTTCCATAAAGACACAAAAATTAGTAGAGAAAACGAAAAAGACTCGCGGCTGTACCGTAAATGAATAGTTCCAAGTTCCTTCTGTTTAATTTAAAATCTTTTTTTTTAAGTTTTCCTAAGGGCATTCTAAAATATCTAACATTCGCGATGATTGCACGGGAAGTACTTACACTTAGAGAAAAAATTAAATATAAAAAAACTTCAAAAAAGTGCAACCAAACGTAACATGTATTAAACTTAGTATTTTACTCAATTCTGAATCTAAATTGTTAAAAAGTGATTTACTTTCAAGTTAGTTCAGATTTAATTATAGAAAAACAAGGAATTTGTTATTTTTCGAACATTTTTATATTCTATGTAATACACAGTATGGATAAAAACAAAAACGATTGATAATGAAGAGCCTATACATCATATTTATTATTTTTTATCCTTTTTTTTGTACTGTATGTAGAGTCAAAAATGATTGATAATCAAGAGGCTGGTTAAAAGAAAGGAAAAACGTTTGAAGAAAAGAAAGTTTTCTTTTGTACCACTAAAAAACTTTTAAAAATCCTTTCCACAGTAGCTTAGCCGTATAAGCTTTTCTAAAAGAAAATAGTTATATAGATTCAAAAAATTTAACTCCAACTTATTCTGCATGAACATGCTTACTATTATTTTGATACTTTCTCTGATTGGCGATTTCAAAAAATGGGCGATTCTCCTAGGAATTCGATTTTACAGAAAATGTCCAAACTCAAATTTTGTACCAAGTATGATAGTAATCAAGAGTTTTAATTTATGGCATTGAAAGTCGACACTCAAGTTTCGCCCCTATGTATTAAGCAAATTCTTAAATGTTCTACAACAAATTTATATATCTGAATTTGTATTATTGACAGTTTTCTGATTAGCTTTTGCATTCCAATTTCGAAAGGAATAAGATTAGGAAAAAGAAAATGGTTTCGTTTTATTTTTAGTAGCCATACGTGAAGCTAAAGGGGCTCAGACGAAGACCTAACCTGAGTGGGGGAACAAAGAACTGAAAGCTGTACTTATTATGCTGAGAATGAGCCGACAGATGATAAGTCGAGATACACAAAGAGACTATAATTTATGTAAATGCATCGAGACTGCCGCACCAGCATGACGCTGCTGCTCAAACTGACCATGTTAGCCCCCCGCCAAAAAAAAGAAGAGAAACAGAAGAAGAAATGACCAAAATGGTGGCTTAACATGGACATGTAGCCCTATGGAGTTTGCTTTTTGGGGCGCGACTGGGTCCAAGATACTGGCATTTGTTGCCCTCGTCTGAACTGGAAAAAAAGAGTCGAAAAAGGGGAATGGGCAACGGCAATGGCAACGACAACCCGCGCCTTTGCGTTCAATTACAAACACATAAATTCTCGTTTCCATTTGACACATGACATCCCATAAAACTTGTTAAAAAGTACAGCAACAAAGGCGAAAGGCAAACCTCCCGGTCAGCATCAGCATCAGGCTCGTCTCTGGGGCTGCAACAGAGATTGCCTTGCAGGCACAGAAGAAGAGTCTGAGAGGCTGCGGCGGAATACACAAAAATACTGTATCCAAAATGGTAAAATCTGCTACACAATCTCGTCGTCTCTGCTCGGGCCATAAAAAGACGAGGGTTCCATTTAATTTTTTTTGTTTTTTTACGGACTTTGAATGATATCAGATTTCTTTTCATTTCGGTTCAATTCGATGTGGCTCTCGGGCTCCCAGATTGAGGTTCAGGTCCAGAGCCAGCCACAGGGAAAGAATAGGCTAAGCCGCCTCAAACAGAGATAGACCATGAGAGAGAGCGAGAGAGAGTGTGTGAGAGAGAAACACAGATAAAGTAAAATGGCGGCGGCACATTAAGTGCATGACATTTTATGAAGTCCAGCCAAAGTAGCGCTCATTATATGAATCTCATTGATCCGCCATTAAAAAAAATATTTATACTATATGTAGATACTTTAAATGACTGCGGCAAACAAACAACAATGAAACATTCTCAACGTAACACACATAGTTGCCTTCAATTTTTTTTGTTTTTTGATGTCTCGAGGGTCTATAGCAAGTGAGTTTTGTCTCACAGTTCGAAATGGATTAGTCTTAGGCAAGCCATCCCAAAAAGGGATGTCGACTTAATCTTTGATTAATCATCAGCAACAATGTAAGCGAACCGTCAACTAAGAGCTGGGTCAGGAAATGATTGGAGGGGGAAGGGAAACTTGAAATCCACTTTGTGACAGCAACTGGCATAAGCTTCTCAAATGCCATTTGATGCCATAAAAGCCAAATTGACATTTTCGTAAAGACCCGAAGTCCGTCTTTGGCAATAAATTGTCTTCTTGGCATCTCCGCATTCGTTCATTTGTACTCATTTCTTTTGGCATTTGGCAGACAAAGCCTGAACGGACATTGTAAGGAAAGAAATCTGAACAACTGGGTGGAGCTGGCAATGATGATGGCGTTGGGGTAATGGCATTCGAGCTGCAGCCTGGGTCACTTTTTTCGTTTTTTGGTATTTTTTCTTTTGTTAGTTGAAGACAGTGGCCAAACTGGCAGAACTTTACGACTTTCACGTAGACGCGAGTTGAATGTTTCTCAGACATTTTGGATTTACGAGCGGCGCTCTAACTTCGCTTAGATTCCACAATTGACGAAGCAGAAAAAAGGAATCGCAATACTTACAACGGTCATTACATTCGTTGAATATCGTACGCATTCGAGCACTATAAAACAATTCACAAAGAGACTACGCGTCTTCGATTAATCTGCATCCATAGAATAATTTAGTCAAGTCACAAAAAATATGAAAAACACTCAAAACCAACTTTGTAGAACCGTCGGCAATCCACTATCAAATCATCTTTGATTTGCAATTGTTTGTAAGCAACACGAAGTCCCTGGCAACACATGTTGAACACCGCTGAGCTCGAAAGCCGCACTGATCTCCTCGCCGCCAACTATTGCAGTTCCAGGGTTAGGGAAAGGCTCTAAAATGTTGGCCTTGAAGCGGCCACACATCTGCATAATGACGGTTAAGTCTCAACTCTTTTATATCCACCTACCCTTTTGCATGCCATTCGAAATCAGGTATCAGGACTGAAGCGCCCCTTGTCCAAGGACTCGCTCTAGTTTATTCTTACGCAATGTTACGCTTCGTGTCGATTAGGATACTTCGACTTCAAGGTCAATGGCAAATCTCTAAGAAACTCTTTGCTTTCAAATTCTATTCAAAACAAACTCACATTTTTCTCGGGGACCTTGGCAAATAATTGTAAAGAAACTCGGAGCCAAATGAATCTAACGCTAAGAATTGAAACAAATTAATATACAAAAGTTTTAAAAGAACCTTAAGTGTTGCCTTGTATTAACTATCAAAGCCATTTGGCCAATTGTAAGTTCTGAAACAGACAATTAAGATTTTGTGAACATTTTCTTAAATATTTAATACCCGTTTTGAATTCTTTATTTCAAACTAAAATTTTAAATTTTAGTAAAATACGATTTGTCATTCCATATTTCGGAAACTTAAATAAATTATCAACCGAAATTTGTTTGTGCAGATTTTAAATTTCATTAAAAAATATCAGATATCACAATTTTTTTTTTTTTTTTGTTAAGTATATTTAAAATCTATCCAGACTTGGACAATGATTAAATTCGATGGAGAAATCCCAAATGACAGTAATTTTTTGAAATATTGAAAATATTATCATTAAGAAAACGTTTTAGACGGTTTGTAAAAAACAAACCTATTCTTTTATTATTTAAATTAGAAATAATAATAATTCTTGTTTCACTATTATTAATAATTTTAGTCTTTTATTATAAAAATTACCAATTACTTGTGAGTTTATTTTTAAACAAGAATTCTCGATACCAAATAGACATAAATACGAACCTATTAAAAATCTTTCAAAATTAAATTTTTTATAGCTTTAAGTTAAAAATTAATGAATAGATTGCTTAACAAAGATGTATTTTGATGGTATTTTTCTTAATAAATAATAATAATAACTATTTGTAAATTGTTTAAGTTTTTAATTTTTTTTAAATACTACAGAAAATTGTAATTTCAAGATAATAAAAAAAAAATTTTTTAATTAAAATTAAAGTTTTAATTTTATTGAACTATGGGACACATTTAAAAATTTGTAGAAATGTCTTATAGCTTGTGTAGAAACATATTACTAATCCCTTATTTAAATTTAAATTTTATTAAATTTAACCATATTGACAGCCAAATCCTTTATTTTACCTTTTTAGGTACTTTTTTTCTTTAATTTTCGACTATATGCATTTGAAATAGACTGCAGTTTTTTTTGTATTTTTCCTGATGAAAAAACCACTCCTCTCGATAGTAGCGATGCCAAAAAGTTTTTAAAGATCCAGGTTGCTAAAATCAGGTATAGCTTTCCATTTTACTAAGAGAATCTCTTATTTTATCATTTTAAAGGCTTGCTGAACATCAGGAATGCATGTAATGAGTTTCTTTAAACGCATTTTTTAATTCCTCATTTTTTTTAAGGACTTATTTTCAATTCATTTCACAAAGAAATAGCTAGGCAGCCAAAAGGTAGGAAAAACTGTCTCAGATCAGTATTAAATGTTATATTTATGACTTTTGACTGATATACTCTCAGCTATCATGTACTCTTGGTTATCATTAAAAAAAAGGCATAATTATTTCAGTTGTTATAATAAGTCACGCTTTGTCAGTAATGTGATTATTCATATTACAACTTTTATGATTTAATGGATCATAACGATACGAATGATTAACAATATATATTTATTACATTTCATGATGCTCAATTTGGCCGTCAACATATTATTTTATTTAAACTGTTTACATTTTGCGCCCACTTGTTTTGTTCTATGAAGAGTGTTGTCTATGAAAAGGATGTATTAAAGGGTTAGTTGTTAAATAGGCAATGGGCTGCCGTTAGAACAAATTTGGTATGAATTAAACCGTGCCATAAAGGGCGGTTCTTCTCCTGCTGCCTTAGAACCACCAAAATTAAATAGAGTTTATCGGCAAGTGGGGCGTAGTTGGTTATACCGCAAACATTCTGAATGTATGTACTTAAATCATAGCTAAGATAAAAAAACACTGACTTCAAATCTCCTCGACTCTCCTGCAAGTTCAAGGGCAAGGGCATTCCATGGCTCACATTTGTTTGCATTCGCCTGTTCCTTGATCGCAATAGTTAGGCTAATAATTAGCAAAAATATTTAATGAAAATAAAATCATTTTATTCTTGAAATAAAAAACGAAAACTCATAGAAATAATAAATATTCTCAATGTTTTAAGATTTTACTCCGGTTGTTTATTTATCCAGAGTACACTTATTTTTTTTTTAAATGTGCCCGCCTTGCCAAATGAGCACTTCGGCTCAGACCTTAGAATTTCCGGCTCACTTTTTACTCTTCCTTAGCACTTTCGGCTCACTAGCGCCAGAGGGCGCTAAAACGTAAAATGTAGGGGGCGACTCTGTTACTGAGTAACTGAGCCGGAAGTCCTAAGGACAGAGTAAAATCTGAGCAGGAAGTGCTATGGATGAGTAAATGTGAGCCCGAAGTGCTATGGACTGAGTAAATAGTAAGCAAGTCCTCATTTAAAAAC
This sequence comes from Drosophila paulistorum, assembly GCA_018152135.1. Lineage (NCBI taxonomy): Eukaryota > Metazoa > Arthropoda > Insecta > Diptera > Drosophilidae > Drosophila > Drosophila paulistorum. Next base: position 7,596,035 of record JAECXG010000805.1, on the reverse strand, counting down.
AAATGAAATGTTTCGAGGCAACGAAGAGTATCTATTTCTATTTCAATCTCATTCGACGGGAAATTTAATACACTATCGATTGTAGTTCAAGTGTAGCTATACTTTAGTATGAATTAGTGGCGTAAAATGACGCCAAACAGGAAGATCCAAATACATATAAAATTGAGTTCTTCGATTCGCTCAAAATTGGATCCTGGGGCCAAATTGAAATGAATTTCTGAACATAGTTATTCTGAATTCCCATTATTAACTAATTAATTTCTAAAATGGCAGATTAGTGCAATGGATTAAAGCTCCATATAAGTATAAAGTATTTTACTCGTTTCAAAAATACAATACTTTATGGATATATTTTAAAACACCTAATATTAAGGCAATGAAAACAAAAAACAACTTTCATTTGACCTTAATTTGAACATTAAGTTGAATGGAAAATTAATATAAGTACATACATATATATCATAAAATATAATAAATATAAAATATGAAATATCAAAGAAGCTAACTTCGGCAATGCCGAAGTATTTATACCCTTGCAGTCCTTGGCAATCATTTTTTACTTTGTGAAATGTCTTTCCCTGCAACTCAATTCATCAACACACAAAAAAAACATTCAAATTATTTCTCTTTTTACTACAATTTTTTCTTCTTCTTCCATCATTCAGTAAGCAAAGCACGGCACGCATACACATACAGTTCGTGTAGTGCTGCGTCTGTGTGTGTGTGCATGTGCTCTGTTTGATTTGATGATTACGTAGTAGGCAGCAAGCAGCGCTGCCGGCAGCGCTTGAACCGATTTGTATTGACTGTAACTTGTGTTCTATTTATCCGATCAGATTCAAATTTTGGTATCTGAAATTTTATATCAAATACTATCATATTGGTAAATTTCATGGGGATACTCCAATTTTTGCAAAAATGTTGGTTCTAGAGCTTTATGATATAGTAGTCCGATCTCAAAGATTTTTATACTTTATCTCACCCGGGTAATAAAAAGCACCAAAAAATTTCTTCCCGATAGCTCTTAAGATGGCTGAGTAAAACGCATACGCACCGACGGACAGACGGACATGCCTATATCAACTCAGCTTCTCACGATGATCAAGAATTTATGAGGTCGGAAACGTCTCCATCTGTACGTTACAAACATCTGACCAATTTTATAATACCCTCTGCAAGGGTATAAAAAAAAACAGATATTCATTTGAAATATAAATGTCAACATATGTCGGAACTAAAATAAAATCATATAGCACTCAGTCAAGATCTATAATATTTAATATTCAAAACAATATCATTTACGTCATATTTTAAAGTAATTCTTCCAATTTCTCTAATTAAACCAAGACTAAATTTTGATTAAAAATACGATTATAAGTTATAGAAATTTCAGATTGACATAGAGGTTAAAGACATACATAAATATAATATTACAAAGAGCATACAGAGGGTATACAAATTTCGTCGACTGCTTGTCGGTGTTCAGAATTTTCTTTTATCTGGCAAGGGACGCCATTATTTTCACACAATGCCACGCCCAGAAACACGAAGCAGCAACCATAATAAAAATTCGTATCTATGAGTTCGTTTATGAGCTGCAACAATGTGTGCGCAACACACAACCACAGATACAAATACACACACAAATGCAGACACAGATAAGTTGGTGGTGGTTGCAGAGAAACCCACGGGAACCGACTGAAGCGCGTGGGTTCATTTTGCGGAATTGGATTAAGCGACAGCAACTCTAAGTGCCGCCATTGCATTTGCCATTATAAATATTATTGTTGTTTGTGTGTGTGAGTGCATTTATGGCTGTACGTGATCTCGTTTCATAGAGCTGTTCGTGGGAATATGGCTATGGCATTTTCCTTATCTCCACTCCCCATAAAGGATAAATGGGGGCCGGAAATGGCCTCACGCACGCTGGAATAGTGCCATCGACTTAAAAAGCGATAAATGTCTGGTAAAGATAACTTTGTCCTCTTTATGGACCAACTGATTGCGATTCTTGCTACTGGCACGGCTCTTAAGTAATTAAACTCCACTTAAACTTTTTAAATATTTTTGTCTTTAAAATTCCAATTATATCCAACATGTGCGGTGAAGGATGTAATATTTTACAAGTGTACTTTAGGAAGTGCGGAAGCTGAAACATGTATAGTTCATATAGTCTGATCACTACAAACATTTTTAGCATATTTAACATACAGGACGTGCTAAAAGCAGCATTTCCCCAAATAAAAAATACCTACTTTTGGGAATTGGCAGTGGTATTTCCAGCACGACAATGCCCCAATACACACCGCCAGGACCGAAAATGTGGATGCAGAGCCAAAATGTAGAAGTACTTGTATGGCCCCCATACTCGCCGGACCTAAATATTATAGAGAATGTCTGGGGATGGTTAGCTAGGAAGGTCTACGAGTCCGGAAAGCAATATAATTCAAAATCGGACCTTATAAAAGGCATTAAAGACGTTTGGTCGTTAATTTCATTAAATTACATTGCTAAATTGTATGATTCGATGCCTAATCGAATTTTCGAAGTTATAACAAACAAAGGCGGGACCACCCATTATTAATTTGTTAAAAATATCAAGTATTTTTGTTATAAACTAAAAAAAAGTGTCTTACATTTCACTAAGATTTATATTTTTTGACCTATCTCTGATGGCGCTAACCTGATGAACAAATTTTGAAAACCCTTTTTTCATACTTCTTTCAAGAAAAATTATAATAAATTAATCTCATAACTTTCAATATTTAAAATTTTCTTATTTTAAAGAGGATTCACTGAATTATGGTTTAAAAAAATTTCAGTAAATTATTCCAAACGGCTTGGAAAATATTTAACATTTACGGTGAGTGTTAGGGGGGCGCTAACCTGATGACGCGCAGTGTATAAAAAGGCCTGTGTTCCTTTCTCCTCGAGTTTTACTAAATTTTAAAATCCAACAGAAAGTCTTCTAGAAAGAAAATTAATGTGTCTATTATAACTTGAACTGAGTTCCAAAAAATAATTTATAAACTACAGAATGTGCTAGAATTTTTTCACAGAAAAACTGCGTCATTACAATTGTTTGCACAAGAATTCGAAACTAAAAGGACATATCCAAAACTCATAATTTTCAGAGTTAGATAAAAATATGTCTTCCTATCAAATAATATATCCTCTATTTTTAAGAGCGAAAACACCCAAATGAACTTTTATATTAAAATTTCTCGATCAACTACTTTGGCTTTGATGGCATTTTAAACCACTAAAAAATAAAGATAAACATACTACATCGGTCTTTATATGGAAGCATGGAGATGGTCGGAGGACCATATAAAGTATACATATTCTTGATCAGCACGACGAGACGAGTTCATATAGCCATGTCAACGCAAACTCCTCCTAGACCGTTGAAGCTACAGAGTTGAAATTTTGTATGTAGGCTTGTATATCATATAGATATAGTAGACTATAGACCCAGCGATTGCTTTTAAATTAAACATTTGTTATAAGTTTTATATATTTATCTGTGTATATGCCGAATTTGATAAAGATCGGGTGACTATATCATATAGCTCCCATAGGAACAATCGGTGGTAAATAGTCACTTTAATCAATAACTCGTTATTTTCTATGCTAAGATTGTAGGCCCTTCTTTCGCAAACATAAGCCGTTTTAGATCAAATGTTTTTCCACTTTGAAGGCTATAGGTAAGGAAAAAGTGACATACAACTTGTAGGGGAATACAAACTTTGACGTGGTCGAAGTTAGCCCCGGCCCTCGGGTTTAGTTGAATGTTTTCTTTATTTTTTAACAGCAAAGAAAACAATTTATTCCTTAATGCATAATCCTTTCCAATTTCCCCTTTTTCCCAACTTTCATGATTGTCTTTTCGTGGAGGAAATGCCACCTACAACGGGCTCGAATTAGAGAACAACAGCAAATTAATTGTGACATCAAAGAAAATTTTTAGTTCTCTCAGTTTTTATACCCTTGTAAAAAGGGTATATTAATTTTGGTCAGAAGTGTGCAACGCATAGAAGGAAGCATCTCCGACCATATAAAGTATATACATATGTCCTTGATCAGCTCGATGAGACGAATTCAAATACCCATGTCCGTCCGTCCGTCTGTCCGTCCGTCTGGATCGATGCGAACTCCTCCTAGACCGTTAGAGCTACAGAGATCTTTTTCAAATTCGGCATAGTCATTAACAAATATACATATTAAACTAACAAATGTTAAATTTGAAAGCAATCGCATCACAAGTAACGAAGTTATTGACAAAAGTCACTGTTTTTGACCGATCGTACCTATGGGAGCTATATGATATAGTCACCCGATCTTGTTCAAATTTAAAATCACCAATGTTAAATTTCACGAAAATAGCTTACAAAATAACGAAGATATTGAGAAAAGTCACTGTTCGTGACTTTGACGTTTGTATGGGAGCTATATGATATAGTGGTCCGATCCGGCTGAATCCGAGATATACAACGCCTGCAGTATATACAAGCATACGTGCAAAATTTCAGCTCTGTAGCTCTAACGGTCTCGGAGGAGTTCTCAATATACTCAATGGAGAGGAATTTTATCTACTGGACCGAAAAACAAATCGACTCCCTTGTGGTAAATATAAACATTAAACATTTTATCTCAGATTAGCATATTTTTGGTTCAACATAATAACAATACAATAAATACAATAAATACAATTTTAATAATCGATAAAGATATTTTATAATTACATTATTTCATAAATTATTAAAGGATCTTTCACACATTTCGATTAGTAAAAATATTATACTATAAGCTTAAAGCCAATAAATATAATTACGAATACGATTACGGTTTAAACACATTACGATATAGCAGATTTTACGGTTTGTTTATTTTAAATAAAATATACATTTCTACCTCACATTATTATGTTCAAAAAATTATGTGATATCGGTTATTTCTATTTTGAATAATGTCCTTCTTATAGTTGCAATGTCTCATTAAAAATTTTAGAAGGAAGTCTACCTCAAGTATGAATAGATTTTATTTTACTGTTTTATTTTCGAAGTATTTAAAACTTCACTTCCGACAAAACAGAAGCTCAACGGGTAAAAATAATCCCCAAAAGAAGATCTACAACCGAATTGAAATATATTGGCAATCCAAAAACTTTAAAGCTTTATGTTTTTTATTCATTGACCTCGAAACAAAAGGTTTGATAAAAATCAAAAAGATTGCTATATCATCAAATTACATTAATAGGTAGTTTTAAGTCATAATTCATTGGAAATTTATTAATAGAAAACCTATTTAAAATATATTCTTTAATGGTTGTTTTGTAGACTTTTCATGCCAAAGTAATTATTAGCTTCATTATTTATATGTCAGTCTAATATTAATTTACAACTCCTAAATAAAATACAATGATTTTGGGCGGATAGAACATTTTTATATATCACTTACCCGATTTTATAATAGAGATACACTCATTTTCTCTTCCTACGATACACACACGCACACACTGATATCACGATAGTTTTTGGAAATCGTCGAATTATGGCACTCAGTTTAATGGAAGAGCTTTGGAAGTTACTCCACTCTTTTGGCCCAATAAATAATATAACTTAACGTTACCAATAATTGACCGATTGTCAATAAAATTGTCAAAATGGTTGCTACCAAAAATGCTTTTAGCCCGATTACGGGTATTTAATTGGCTATGCACATTCACTCGGGCCGAGCTGAAACGGTAATTGGGTGGCAATATTTATGAAAATTGCACATTAAAATTTTCTGGCACAATAATAATAATAATAATCAATCAGTCAGTCAGCCAGTTGTTACTTTCGTTAGACCGTTAGTTGACGTTGCCGTTTGGCATTTGCCATTTACTCTGCTGTTGTCTATTCTCTATTGTTATTGTTGTTGGTTTATTATCTTAACACTTTCGACAAAAGCCCGCGAACATGGAAGTTGGAGCTATGCGATGTGCGGAACGTCATCGAACTGAATGATGTGCGAGTTCTACGCTGGCCTGTGAATAGCTGTTAGTTCCAGGAATCACAGTATCATACACACCGACAACGACAGCGGCAACAACAACAACCACTCTGACAACGACAACGACGTCGTCGACGTCAACGTTAACGCCGACGCCAAGAGTCACCAGAGTTTTAGGCATGGCAGCAGGGCCAAAGGGAAGGAACATATTGCACATGGTCTTTGCCTTCGCCTTCGCCTCCGCCTCCATTACCATCTTCATGTCCGTTTCTGTTTCGGTTTTGGGTATCTCAGTATCGAGCTCATAAATAGTAGATAAACAAATAAATAAGCCAAAACTGTAATGTGAGAGGGGGGTTTGAAGCGAATTCATGCGAGTTTCAGATATATGACGGTTATATATCTTGGCAGGCTACTACGTCTAGGGCTCATTCACCCAAACGCATGGCATGTTCAATACACTTCGATTTTGGAATATCGACAACCCCGTGACTAAGTCTGTTGTGCGTGTGTGTGTTTTCGTTTTCTTTTCTCTTTTTGGGGTTGCTCCAGATACATAAATTCGCCTGACAGAAATTAACCACCGTCCGTGCACACTGACTCGTCACGCCTGTATCTACAACATATACATAGATATATATATATATATATATATATATATACTTTTACATATTCTGTATCTGCGCAGTGCGCAATGTGCAATTCCAGTTCTATTTGAGAGACACACCACATATTGCGGTGCCAGTTACAAGAATCCTTCAAGTACAAGTCAACTTAAGGCTCCTCGTGGAATGTCGAAAATCAATCACATTCGATGGATGCATTTTATTGTGCGCAGACTCCGTTTTATGATAACGACATCCGTTCACTTATATATCCTACCATTGTCTCTATTTACAACCAGATTCACAATCAGAAACTGCTAAATTATATTTTCTTGAAAATGAAAGTTAGCCATCAGAATTGTTTATAGACTATAGGTAACAACTATTTATGATGGTGTCAAAAGTTTAAGCAATGGAAGATTATATTTGCCTATTTATTAACGAATGATTCATTGGCAATTTTGGAATTTAAAATAAAGGCAACTGATTCCGTAAAAGGGATCACTAATACGGATTCAAAATATCTTCTTATTTTACGGATCTTAAACCGAGTATATCCTACTATTACTCACTGCTCCTAAAGAGGCATTCATAATTATCATTCAATGTCAATTGTATCATTTAATTTTTTATGTTTATTATTTTTATTGAGTCAGTTTTATTCAGATGCTTGGCAAGTAATCTTCAAAACGAGGTAATGCAGATGGTATATCATGAGTTAGGTTCACTAGGAAGTAATAAGTTTTTGAACAAATTCTTTAGTTATAGCTAATTACTATTTGCTACTGATGTATTACAGTATTGCAATGTCAAGTCTTGATTAATGGCAATTTAACCTCTTCGTTTCCTGGCGAAATGCTAGTCATTATACAATTCAGTTTATAATAAAGAGCTGCATGAATAAAAATCAAAATTCAAGATATTCATAAAAAAATGAATGAACTGACTGAATCGAGTTCGACTTAATGAGTGAGTCTTAAGTCAACTCACTCAGATTCAATCGAAACAAAAACGAATGGAATGAATTTGAAAGAAAATAAGTTACGATGTTTTGAATGCATTTGAGTCCCAATTTTGATTTTAGTTTTTAATAGTTAATCATTAATCATATGTATTGTCTGGTTACACTTGGTCACGAGTTCAAATCATAGAAAAGTCATCAAGTATAGGGAAAAAATCAGATGGATTGAACGAGTTATATATTTTTCGTATATACAATTGTTTTAATTATATTTTCTGGATTTGTGGCAAGTAAGCAACGCTTCTGGTTACTTAAATTCATTCGAATTTGTTTTTTCTGTCATTTATACAGCAAAAGCGAAGATGATTTAGGCAAATTGTTGTCACATGACAACGATCATCAGGAAAAAGTTTTCAATAGTTTCTTGGGTTTCTCTATGTCTTTTAGCTCTGGTACTTTCGACTTCTCTTAACTTTTCCTTGAATGACAAAACTTTTAGAAAGGCTTTAAATAAATCAAAATCAATATTACCTATTACTCGGCATGTATAATATATATTTCCTCTTGGAACCTCTCTTTAACGGTATTCAATTTAAAGAAAATTACTTACCACATAACTGACTCTTCAAAATTTATGTGAACCTGATCCAAAAATTACACTTGACAAAATATACCATTATCCGGTTGATTATTCTGTTGTGCCTTATTTTTGATATCCATCCGAAAAACGCTTTAATCCTATTTAACAGGTTTCTTCAAAAATTTGTTAACCATGTTAGAAACAGGCATCTTCCTTGCCAAGCCCAAATCCATGACATTGAATGAACTGCAACGTTACGGTCCGTCTAACTACTCTCAGCATGCCCCTTTTTATCTGTGCCAACAAAGGCCGGGTGCCAGTGCCAGCCGCATTCATCTTATTTGCCCTCATAGTTAGTTGTGGCGAGAACACTGGGCTAACACGAAATCCACTTGCTCTGGGCCAAATGCCGCCAGGCAGACGCAGTGTGTCAGTGCCGACGGTTTGCTGGATATTTACATTTACCTGCGAAATGTGTGGCAAGCTCTGTGTTCGTTCTGTGACCGCGAGGCACATCCATATCCACATCCACTGGCTGCTAAGTGACTGGGCAAACAACGCGTGCTAGGTCGTACGACAAATCTGAATTACTCAAAGTTGAATTCTAATAACAACAAAACTCTATATTTATGTTGCGACTCGTACCAAATGGGATTAAATAGATTTGGGATTAGCAACCCAAATCGGACGATATTCTTATGGTCAACAACTAATATATTTGTAGCTCCAACGGTCTTGGAGAAGTTTGGGTTGATCCAGGCGGACGGACGGAATGTATATACATTATATGGTCGTAGATGCTTCCTTCAATGCGTTGCACACTTCTGACCAAAATTAATAAAACCGTTTTGCCCCTCTACCCTTACCATTACTACAAATATATATAAGTAAGTAAGTAATTTTTTAAAACGTTGTGATTTCCGCTCTGTTATCCCCGACGTCCCTAAAGAACTGAAAGTAAACCGTTATTAGAAAACATACGAATTGTTATATCCTTGCAAAAAGTGTGCAATGCATAAAAGGAAGCATCTGCTTGATCAGCACGACGAGACGAGTTCAAATAGCCATGTCCGTCCGTCTGGATTAACGCAAACTCCTGCTATACCGTGGGAGCTACAGAGTTGAAATTTTCCATGTGGGCTTCTATAGACTGCATGGTTTGTGTATCTCGGATTTAGCAGAGCAGCATCACGAACAGTGACTTATTGGTTAATATTAGTCAGTTTATTACACCTATAAACACCTTTGCTAAATTTGATCCACATCGGGTGACTATATCATATAGCTCCCATAGGAACGATCGATCAAAACAGTGACTTTGATGAAAAACTTCGTTATTTCCTATGCGAAGATGGTAGGCCGTTCTTTTGCAAACATAAGCCTTTTTAGATAATACGTTTTTCCACTTTGATGAAGGGAGTTACCAAAACAGTTGCAAGGGTATACAAACTTTGACGCCGTCGAGATTAGCCCCGGCCCTCTGGTTTTTATTTTGGTTCTTTTTGTGCCACTACTTCTTGATATTAGTCATATATTTTATATGTTACTTTGTCTCGAAAATGTCCAAGAAATCTTAGTTTGTGAATTCGTTTAAGAATATGTACCTTGTTATTAAATTTTAAGTAAGAGATACGTTGAAATTTGCTATCGATTTACCGGGGTTTTCTGTGATGGCTCTGGTCCCGACCGTCTTTTAATGAGCGGGTTCAAACTGCCCAAAAACTAAATTCCTTTGCTGCGTATTGCATAATTTATGGGTCGAAGTTCCACCCATTTCCCAGGCCAAGTTAGAGACTTTAGTAGAATGATTTTCTCTCTTTGTCTATTGAACTTGTGCTAAGCTAATTAAAGGTAAATAGAATTCCCACAGAATAAATTTGGACTGGTTTCAATTGATTTCTGTGTCATTTACTTTTTTACGTTTAGTTTGAATACGTAATAAATTAATTAGTTTAAGTTTTACGAAAATGTCAGATTTTTACAAACAACTATTCGAAATACAGAAACTCCTTTGGTTCTTGCGGGCATATCCCAACAGTATTCAAACGGAGCCAATCTATGCAGATTGGGACTCCAAATACAGGGGCAAAGATGATTCTCTGGCTTTTTGTTGTATACGAAAAATAGTGCTCCTTATGAGACTGATATTTGCAGTTCTTTACAATGAAAATAACCATAGGAAAGACAAACAACAGGTTTGCGAAACAATAAAGAGATGTGAGTAAGAAATGGTCGTATTTATATACCAATTTACATTGTTCTTTTGCAGGCTATATGGAGATTGGAACATTAAAATTCAATGAAAACCAAGTGAATAATTTATCGAAACTAGAGAAAATATTCAATGAAGTGTCCAAGTGCATCATAGGGAGGCTTATTGTAGCTGAAGATTCTACAAATTTTCCATCTGAATTTTCGATTAAATCTAATTGGAACGACTTAAATGTGAAACCTATCCAGAAATCTAGATTATGTTGCTTAGTGTCTCTGAAGGGCAGAACTCGGCGATCAGTGAAAGCGATCACTAAAAATAAAAAATTGCATAAAAACTTAACAAAACAAAATTTGCAGTTAGTCAAGAAACTGGAAAAGGTGAAACTGCAAAAAAAACTGGAATTAATGAGCCACAATCTGGCGATTCTTAAGGAACAGACTCTAGTCAGTCAGACTATGATGGCCAAGCAAAAGATTGAAGAGACTAACAGGAACCTAAACGTTACAGTGGCCAATTTACAAATAGAAAACCTTCAGTTGAAACATGCCAACAAACGCAGAAGTATTTGGAAAGAAAAAGATTATAGAGATAACGATCCCAGTAAAACTGCAGAAGTAAACCCCAAAGAGTTGCAAAATATTAAATCATTTCAATGGAAATGTAAGGAAATGCAAGAATTACACACTGAGGCCACTTCTGAGACAGTTGTACGGACTTCCGTTGTTAAATTTCCCGAAAACAATGTACAAGAGTCTCGAAAATTTTATATTTCCAAATTTAAATATCGCATAAGGAATTCTTCTAAAATAGTTATTGGTAAGAGACAGATGAAACAGTTTATCAATTGTTTTATGCAAGTTCTGTCCGATCCGAATGAAAGCATTTTTCCTAAATGCTTCTTCAAGCAGCCGAAAATGTGTGTCGCTCTAAAAGCAAAAGAAAAAAAGGATAATCTACCTAATATGAAGAAAAATATTTTAGCCATTTTAAAGGAAGAAGCAGAGCGCAAGGCTTTGGGCAAAACTTTTGGTGATCGACGATCTCAACTACTAAAATGGTGTCAAAAGAAAGTCAAGCCTTACGGTATACCAATGCACGAATTTTCTCTCTCCTGGATTAACGGCCATGCCCTGTGTGCCCTTATACATGCCTATCGCCCTGATATAATGGATCTCAAATATACAACTCATCCGGATCCCAAAACGACTTTGGAACATGGTATCCGTATAGCTAGTTTTCTGGGAATTCAAACCAAATTCGATATTTCCAACATATATCAGTCAAAACCAAAGTTTCAGAACGTCTTTAATTATATACAGGACTTGTATTTTTGCCTGGAGTCAACTGCGCTGGAATCTCAAGACCATAAATGTCAAGAAACTACATAGTTTTATATCTGCCAAAGGTTTTAAAACATTTGTATTTTCTTTTATTTATATAATTGCAATAAATCTGTGAATATATTTTCAGTCAAATTTTAAATATCATTTTTGTTACAAATAGTAGTCGAAAATTTAGAATAGAGAAAGATTTAAACTTAAGAACAATCCAAAAGCCATTTGAAAATTTCTTCTATTTATTTAAACAAAATGGTTTATAACCATTTTTGTGAAGCTCCTTCAATTTAACAAAAGTAAGTACTTAATTGCTTGACTCTTGTAAAATTTTATAGAATTTATGTTCTTGATTAAACTCAACGAATATTTTCCAATAAATTGTATATTTGTTTACTTGATATAGTAAATATAAAACTGATTTTTGATAAATGCAAGTTCCTGATGTATTTAGTTATCAGGGATCATTCTCGTTGTGAATAAAAGACTTCTCCCAATAGGTCATCATGGCAAAGATCACTTTTTGACTTGCTCGTGGTCCAGTTAACGGATTCAATTGCATTAGAAATGTAATTACCCAGATGAGCCAACAACATACACCTGTCAGAAGAAAGCAGCATCTGATCAGACCCTTTTCCTTGAATCTTTTAGCCGCTATCCAGCCAATGAGAATAAATACAAGCCAGAATATGGTAAATACAAGAAATGATATAAGTGTGCGCATTTTTGTAAAGTTTTGACTGTGTAGATAGATTTTTTTTCCTTTCTGACATATTTCTCCCTAGTGTATACTTTTTGCTTATGTGAGTGATGCTCTTTAAAACTGGCTCTTAGAAAACCCATCGGGTGGGATTCCAATGTCGATTTCGATGTCGATGCTTGGCCTGCCTGCCACTCATAAACTTTTATGTTTTTGCGAAAAATTTCAGCATTTTATTGCTGCGGGAGGTGGCTGCTGGAGCGCAATGGAGCGCCAAAAGTTGTAAAAAGAAAAACTGTATACATTTGCCGAGTGCCATTTTCCTATAGGGGATGGGAGCAAACCGACCATAAAACTGCCGCACGCATCCTGACTAAGCGCAAAATCCCATTTACGATAGCTGATGGAGAGCCATGTGGTGGATGCTCGTACCGTATCCTGATGATGCTGCCATGTATAAGTGCCAAGGCGCGGACTCATAAAATGGCGGCTCTGTCCCTGGTCTTAGTCTCCTAGTCCTTCCCCAGCGATTGTAATCGAGTTTTTCCAAAGTAGCAATAAATGTTTATGGCGGCATCGAATTTTCCATTTTCTCGCTATAAGTATCAAAGCGGCCGTTGCCACCCTGACGAACGAATAGAGGAACGGACGAACAGTCAAGCAATCTGGCAGTGGTACTAGTCCTTGTGTGGGGGGATGGGTGGTGTGGCCATCTTTAATTCCATTATGAGACGGCTAAAAACTATCTGCGGGGAATATCTGCAATCCCCATCCACGCTGAGAAGTTGTGAAGCCAGCGTAATTGGAAACGGTAGCATTATGGGCAATGGCCAGCTTATTGAAAGAGTTTCACACCTCAACTTTCCAACTGAAAATACCTCGAACGAACCTCTCTACACTGAGTGCCATAAATCACGGCTCACAGATTTCCTGAGTCGCAAGCAAATGCAAATCGAGCATTACAAAAACCAAAGAAAACACAACAACAAAAATGTGTGACTTTGGCTTTGAACATCGTCGGCGGCAAGGCCCATAGAAGAAGACTCGGCCCACACCCGATTCTAGAGCACTATCTTTTCCGGTGTCAGTTGTCGGTGTTGTTTCTTTGACAGCAGATAGTCAAAATATTTTACTGCTTATCGAAGATTTATGAATACAAAAAAAAAGAGAAAAAAAACACTGTGTTGTGGGTGATTTAAGTTGAAATTTGGCAATTGGCAAACTGCGAACATATCTGAACAGATTTTGTCATTTGCAACTTTTCACAAAAGATATAAAGGATTAAAACTTACCCTGTGTTTATCAAGGGAGAAAATTACTAATTTGGTTGTGATTTATTGGACGGTGAAATTCACTGAGTGAATATTAAATATGCCTTCTCTAATATGGGACAATTTTCAATTACAAACAATTGGTCATAATTAAGGAAATCGCAAAGTTTAGAAAATTAACAAATTCGGAAAGTTTCTAACATAAAATAACACATTTCTCACAAAAATTAAAACGAATATGATGAAATAGCCACATGGTCAAATTAAATCATTTTACGTGTTTCGTATTGAGCCGTTAGTGTTCAGATATGCATGTCCATGATTTTCGTATTTTTATACCCTTGCAAAAAGGGTATATATTATGCAACGCATAGAAGGAAGCATCTCCGACCATATAAAGTATATATATTCTTGATCAGCACGAGGAGACGAGTTCAAATAGCCATGTCCGTCCGTCCGTCCGTCCGTCTGGATCAACGCGAACTCCTCGTAGACCGATAGAGCTACAGAGCTGAAATTTTGCATGTAGGCTTGTATATACTGCAGGGTTTGTATATCTCAGATTCAGCCGGATCGGATCACTATATCATATAGCTCCCACACAAACGCCAAAGTCACGAACAGTGACTTTTCCTAATAACTTCGTTATTTTGTAAGCTATTGTCGTGAAATTTAATATTGGTGAGTTTATTATGCCTAAAAACAAGTTTGCCAACTTTGAACAAGATCAGGTGACTATATTATATAGCTCCCATAGGAACGATCGGTCAAAAACAGTGACTTTTGTCAATAACTTCGTTACTTGTGATGCGATTGCTTTCAAATTTAACATTTGTTAGTTGAATATATCTATTAATGACTATGCCGAATTTGAAAAAGATCGTGTGACTATATCATATAGCTCCCATAGGAACAATCGGTGGAAAACAGTGACTAAATGTGATAAAACTAAAACGTTTTATCTAAAAAGGACAATGTTAGCGAAAGAACGGCCTAACGAAGTTTTTGTTCAAAGTCCAAGTTTTCAACCGATCGCTCCTATGGGAGCTATATGATATAGTCACCCTATCTTCATCAAATTCGGCATAGTCATTAACAAATATATTAAATTAACAAAATACTTTGGTGGTTTGTATCAAAAAACTTTCTGATCCACCCCAGCCAATCAGGGTTTAAGCAAGGCAAATCGGTTTCAGACGGTCTGCTTCTGGCAGATCATTTGAAAACCAAATCCTTGAGAGGCAAAAAGCACAAGCAAAAAGCAGAAAAACAAAAGGAAACGAGAAGTCCACGGCTTCAACAGTTTTAAGGCAATTGGAGTAGATTTCAAAAATTTCGCGCCACAGGCATTTAGGAAAATATAATTTTTTTGTTTTTTTTTTTTCATTTTTATATATTTATAATTTTTATGCTTTTAGATTTTTATCGTAAAATTGAAATTGACAAAATTCAAAGTTTCTATTGAATTTTTCCCATAAATTATAATTTTTGAAATTTCCATTATGCAATTAAACGCAAAAATTTATATTTTGTTTTGTTTAACAAGATATTAAACCAAAAAAAAAATGAAATTTATATTTAAAAGGTCATAATTATAAGTATGTAAATTTGTAAATATGTAAGTAAGAAAATGTCCCAAGCCGAAGGCTTTAGTTGCCAGCGCCTTAGTTGATAAGTTATCAATAATTTTAATTATTCCTAACTTTATTATAAATAATAAAATAAT
Organism: Drosophila paulistorum; assembly: GCA_018152135.1. Classification (NCBI taxonomy): domain Eukaryota; kingdom Metazoa; phylum Arthropoda; class Insecta; order Diptera; family Drosophilidae; genus Drosophila; species Drosophila paulistorum. The sequence goes on along the minus strand of JAECXG010000805.1, from coordinate 7,580,646 downwards.
AATTGTTAAATGTAAAATAATAAAACAAAATTACACCCAGTGGCGCCATTAACCAATTTTGTCGTAGCGCCAAAGTGAACAGGCGCCAGTGAGCATCGCATGTGACAAGGTATACCATTTAGCGCCACTGAGAAAATAATGTATACCCTTCAAAAAAACAGTATATGGGTTTTTGCAAGATGTTTGCTGCAGCTTAAAATATTTATTTGGTTATTAAAGATAAGAAGTTAAGAAATGCTCAATAAATTGTGTAAATTAGATGATTTCTTTAAATATTTCTAAATTAAATTTTCTTTATTGTATATAATAACATTAAATGAACCGATCGGAGTCGTGCCAGCCGATCTAATATTTTGACACTAACATATTTTTCATAAATATATACACTTTAGTACATAATATTTAAGAGAAAAAAAACACACAGAACAAATTTAAAACAAAAGAAAGAACAAGCAAATTCTGACTAATACCTGTGGATTGAAAATAAGACAAATTTATGCTTATTAAAAACTGTTATTATAATGGAAATATCGTTTGTTAATTACCTATAATAATTGGCTTTGAAAGGCCCGGCCTTATTTAAGCCCATGAACTTGGCTTGCTCGTCTGACAACTCAGTGAGATGGGCATCAAATGTGGCCAAGTGCAGACTAGCCACATATTCATCTGACAGATATCAAATTTATTAGACAAAAAATCAAATTGTTAAATGACACTTACCCATTTTCTTTGGCAGCAGATAGACATCGGACTTGTAACGTCCTGGACTTGAGTAGAGTTCTATTAAAGCGAGTGCCTAATGAAAGGGAGTTCATTGGTTAATCAAAAACTGAAATTAAAAGCTACAAAGATTCTTACTTGTGTCGACGATGCCACGGAGACCACAAAGGACGATATGGTTGAACAAGAAAGGTTGACTAGTCTACCCTCGGCAAGTAGGATAATCATTTTGCCATCTGGCCAAATAATGTGATCTACCTGAGAACGTACTCGTTCCCAGACAAGCTCCGGAGTATGTAAACTGCTCTGTAAATTAGTATAAACCAGGTGAATTCATAAAGGGCTTATTTATTCGCATTCCCTTTAGCTTACCACATCGATCTCGGAGCAAGAGTGTCCCATATTGCAGACAACGCAACCGTTTTTCATCCGATTCATGTGATCTCTAGTGACGACATTCTTATTGCCCGTGGCAGTGACGACAACATCAACATTACGTATAACTTCACTAAGACGCACCACTCGGAAGCCATCCATAGAGGCCTGCAGAGCACAAATTGGATCGATTTCTGTGATATAGACAATACATCCTTGTCCTTTGAGAGATTGGGCGCAGCCCTTTCCAACATCTCCGTAGCCGCAAACGACAACCTGTTTGCCGCCAAACATAATGTCCGTTGTGCGTTTCAAACTGCCGAGGAAAGAATTTTGTTAGAGATTAGCTCAAATTTCCCCTGTTTTCCCACTTACCTATCAAGTATGGAGTCCCGACATGTGTAGAAGGTATCAAATTTGTTCTTCGTAACCGAATCATTGACATTTATTGCCGGCACTGTAAGTTTACCGGCCTTGGACAACATATAAAGACGATGCACACCCGTAACACTCTCCTCCACGATGCCCTTGATTGATTTGAAGTAGTCTGGATACTTTTTCAGCATCAAATGTGTGGCATCTCCGCCATCGTCCAGGATCATATTGGGCACCCAGCCATCCTTGTGTATGCAACGATCCAGACACCACCAGAATTCCTCTTCGGTCTCACCTCGCCAGGCAAAGATCGGTACGCCGGCTTCGGCCAGAGCAGCAGCCACAGCATTTTGTGTCGAATAGATATTACACGCTGCCCAACGAACCGAGGCTCCAAGTTGAATCAAGGTCTCAATTAACACCGCCGACTGGGCATTCACATGAGTGCAGCCAACAATGTGGGCATTCTTCAGAGGTTTTTCCGTCTTGGCTCGTTTTCGCAGCATCATTATGCCAGGCATTTCGGACTCAGCAATCTCAATCTCCCGGCGACCGAAACCGTTTTTTCCAATATTCTTGACACAGAAATCATAACTACCATTGGAATTTCGCTGCTTATTGTCCTTGGGGGAGACTTCGTCCTCATCGGAGCTGCCAGTGAAACAGGCTGCAAAAAGCATAACAAAGTTTAATCATTGTCGAGGTATGTGTTTCAGTTGGGCTTACATGAGCTGAACGAACAGGTGGATACATCGGAAAATCGACGAGCCTCAATGCTTGGCTTTTTAACCGCAGTCTGCAAATCGAATTAAAAATAATACATTTACTAAAACTCTAATTAAATATACACATTCATTTTAGCATCCGGACAATGGTTTGCACAAATAATTGGCAAGGTGTTTATAGGATTGTACCAGTTCCAGCGAAAGCCAGATTCAGAGGAGCGCCATTGATGGACCTAATTGACATCGTTTAGCATATCGTTGATAATTCGTTATGCCAATTGATTCCAGAAGATGTGAAGGCATCCCCTCGAAACCCACCCAAAGCCCGGCCCAAGTGTATGTAAACAGACAAATTAATAAATTCTACAAATGTGTATCTTATGCATTTGACTCTATTGCCAAGTTCTACGTACCGACATCGTCGTCACTTTGAAATAAATTTCCATATACACACATTATACTTATATTTGGTTATGGAATTGTTATTGGGGTTTTTGTTATTTTTACTTCTTTTTTGTTTTTTGACTCGGAACAGCTGCCTGTCGCGCTTTTATTTATTTACCAAGTCGTCACGTGCTAAAAATTTGTTTAATCGCCCAAGATCGACGGCAATCGCAATGCGTTTTGCGTTTATTTACCCTCACATATACACCAACACCTACACAAAGTCTCCATCATATATGTATATTTATATCAACAGACCAGAAAACCGGGATCACTTAAGTTGGGCCGCACACTTTATACCCTTTTCAAGCCAAACTTTCCAAACTTTTTTTATTTCAACTCACCTTATCAGCCAAACTCAGGTCGGCAAAGGTTGTCTCCGGCATCTGACTCATTTCCAGCTGTTAAAAAAATTATACAAATTTGGAATAGACAAACAGTACTAGTTAAATTATGTATTTAAAAGCTCAGTCTCAGCTGTGATCGAGCATAACCTTCGAAAACTTACATTGAGGTTTGTGTATGTTTGTTTTTTTCGAAACAGGTTCTATAGTTTTTTGTTTGTTTGTTTTCTTTCCAAAGTGTCAACCTTTTATCGTAGATTGTTGTGCTTTTATTAGCCAGATTCTATGCACTCACGAGACCGGCTCGAAGAGAGAGGGAGTTGTTTTTTTTTTTGGAAGTGGGAGTGATTGTCACGTCAGTTCGATTGGGGAACACACAGCAGACTAAGTCTGGCTTTATGGCTGATCAATCGCACAGCGTTCGAATTCAAACGAGATCTCACGAGATCGTCTCCCTGACGACACTTGGCACTTGTTCACCCCGTCTTCGTCTCTGTGTGCCTTCGGCTGGGTTATTATTATTATTCGGTTCGTGTTATGTTCAGTTCCAATACCTCTGAAATAACGTACAATACAAAATACTACGTCCGCAATTGACTGGGGCAAACAACAAACTAAAAACTGATTCACATCCATTGGTTTCTCAGAAAGAGCAGAAAAGCAGAACATTGAAAAAAACTCAAATAAAGAAACACCAAAATGCTATGGAAATCTTATCGCAGTCCCGCTCTCTCTCTCTCTCTCTCTCTCTCTCTCTTTCTCTCTCTCTCTTCTTCTCTCTCTCTCGAGGAGTCCTCTCTGTCTCTATCCTCATCAAGAGCTTATCAGAAGTCAAGTTGCCTGTGGGTTTATCTATCGCTTACCCGATTACCCGAATCTTTTTGACATCTGAATACCCAATGGGTCTATCCATTAAAAGTTTAACGCACTCCAGAAAACATCCGATAACTTATGTTAAAAAATAAGTTTCCTCATAATATGCAACGACATGGACCCACAATAAATCATGAAACAATTTATTATTCCATATAAACAATAAGCCTAATGAGTAATAAGTTAATTTTGCTTGCTATTTTCATATCCATTAGAAAAGTATTGCCCACAACTTTTCATTGTTTTATAGTTTCAGCCTTATCGAAGCAGTTTAAAACAAAAAATACACAACATCGGCTCTTACACATACTCTTTTGTTTTTGAATTGATAGCACTTGACTTTTGTTTCGGATCCAAACAAAAAAGACTTATCTTTGCATTATCATACACATAAAAGACGAATGTTCAGTGATACGAGTACACGGAAGAAACTCACATCGAAACCGTAACAAAAGAGTTCTCTTTATTTAATTTCATGACACGATAAATACCTTTATGCCACCTGTTAATTTAATTAATTTTAAATAAATTCAATGTACTTGAAAATCAATAATCACATATGTATCGAGGGGGTCAAAGCTATGGAAACTCGTTGTCAATGCAAGCGGGATCGGTTAAGCAGCCGTTAAACCAAAAGCTTTACTTAAATATCTATAGCAAAAAGCTCATTTGTAGCTTTTAAATTGCTGCGATCAATATTTAAAATAATATATAATTTAGAGATTAAGAGGTGGTTTAATCAATACAGTCAAACTTCCTAATATTGAATATCCTTAATTATAAGTACATCAAAAAATAACTAAATTTTAAACACAGAGATTTCTCAACTTCAGTGGTATTTAAAAATTTTATCATAGTTTATCTGTCACGATCATAACTCACTTTCTTTAGAGAAACTCCAAAAGTAAAAAATAACCACAAAATAAAAATAAGTTTCATTATTAGACATTTCTGACGCCAAATCTTAAGAAATACTGAGAATATGTTGCACTTATAAGTCCATAGGGTCTAATAAAAACACTTACGTATTTCACTTATTATAATCATATTTTTCAAGCTGGTTGATAATCTCATTAACTCTATAAGTTCTATGTAATTTTGAATCGATTCATTTTAGCAGATTCCACTAATATGTCATATTCTTTTCTTACCTTAATAATAATATAATATTAGATAATATAATATTAAGATGATAACAATAGGTTGTCATACATTATTTCAACATTCGTCAAAAACTAAACTAAATTCGTTAAACCAATAGAAGGCCCACTTAAAAATAATATTTCTTTAAAGCACTCATGTCTTCAATTAAGTAAAGTTTTATCTGAGAAAGTTTAAACCAAAGTTAAACTTTGAACTTTATATTTCAAAATGGTAGATCATAACTTACACCTGTCTCACATTTTTATACCCTTGCAAAAAGGGTATATTAATTTTGGTCAGAAGTGTGCAACGCATAGAAGGAAGCATCTCCGACCATATAAAGTATATATAGACGAGTTCAAATAACCATGTCCGTCCGTCAGTCCGTCTGTCCGTCCGTCTGGATCGATGCGAACTCCTCCTTGACCGTAAGAGCTACAGAGCTGAAATTTTGCACGTAGGCTTGTATATACTGCAGGGTTTGTATATCTCGGATTCAGTCGGATCGGACCACTATATCATATAGCTCCCACGATATAGCACGAACAGTGACTTTTCTCAATAACTTCGTTACTTTTTAAGCTATTGTCGTGAAATTTAATATAGGTAAGTTTATTGTAACTATAAACCACTGTGTAATATATCTGTTAATGACTGTGCCGAATTTGGTAAAGATCGGGTAACTATATCATATAGCTCCCATAGGAAGGATCGGTGGAAAACAGTGACTTTCATCAGAAAGTTCGTTATATCCTATGCTAAGATTGAAGGCCGTTCTTTCGCAAACATTACCCTTTCTAGATAAAACAGTTAAACAAACTTGCAAGGGTATACAAACTTTGACGCGGTCGAAGTTAGCCCCGGCCCTCTGGTTTTGTGTTAAAATATTCCCAAAAATTGTCAAAACTTTCATAAATGGGTCTTATTCTATTGTTAACCTAAAATATAAAGAAAAGGAGTGGTGTAAAACATTCCGAGATTTTTGGAAAATTTCGATAATTGAACGTAAAGTTGTGTATTCCATTTGTAACATTCGTCAGAGAAGAATTTATAAATAAATATATTTTGAAAATTTTTAAGTTCCTAAAATGTAAATCTTTCCTTTCTTTTGTAATATTTCTTCTCATTACTATTTTGGATTCACTCAAAATTGAGAAAAATACATTTTTACCTTGAATATGAAAGACCCTCTAAAGGAGAGCCTGTTTCAAATATATATAACTTCTCAAGGAGAATAAAACTATTATTAACTTGATATGCCCATATATACTCATAGAAATTAAATAGTATTAGGTGACCAAAATTTAATTTTCAACATTTGAAGAGCATATAATTTTAAAATCTCTACTTCAAACAAATTTAATGCAAACCAAAACCAATATTTGGTTAAATGTGTGTGTTAAAAGAGAGACCGTATTAAATTTTTAATCGCGTAGGATCAAGTTGGTTTTAAAAGAGGTAAACATGAGATAGATAGGTAGATAGAAGAGGGTTGGGTACAACATAATTTCCATATAGTAAGTTTTATTTACTAAGGAGTATCAGGTCCATCAAAATTAAAAGACACTAGAAAAGTTTCTAGGATTTTGTATTTTACACATATTTATGGTTTCCAAATCTAAAAATCCTATACCCAAATATTTTACTTTATTCTGACGTTCTTTCATTAATCCAGGGGTTGGTAATTAAAATCTTTATATACGTGCCATTCCGCCATTTTAGGCGTCATTGTCCAATGATTAGATTGCAAAAAATTTAATTAGATGGCCATTTTCCATTAGCGTGAACATAAAATTCGGGAATTTAATAAAGACACCGAAATGGATAACTCACCCCATCCGTCCACAGGGATGCTGTGTTTGTTTGCTGTGTTTCTACCCCCATGACGGTGGATGATTACAGGACACAAAATGGCAAAGGACCAAGGGATGAACGGAGGGATGGATTGTTTGCAGGGTGTTTGAAGATTCTTAGGGTCTAATTGGTTGATTCCCAGTAATACTTTGAATGGAACACTATAAAGAACGTAAATTGTGTCCCAGCTACTGTGAGGGATCTTACATCTTCAAGAAACTCGGCATCTGTCTATTGTTATCGTTTTTAGGCAAGAAATAACTTTATTAAATTATATTTGTGAAACAATGGCTTCACTTAAAATAACATTCAATCAATACAATTTTTAGTTTTTGTTTTACAACTAGTTAAAATTGTCACTTAGCTAAAAGATAATTATCAAACATTTTCAGGTATACAAAACCAGTCGTATGTGAGCTCTAGGTCTACAACATATTTACATTGCATTTACACTCTATATGTACAATTGGAGTTATCTATCTTGTAATATTTACACATTAGTTATTCTACTTAATACCTTTAAATAGTTTAACTATTCAGACAAAGCCCATTTTCCTATATTGAGCCAACCTTCTCCATTAGATACCATGGAAGGAAAACGGAGGCGGCCACAACAGCCACACAAGTGGCACATAGAGCCACAGTCGTTGACAAACTGGTCATTGAGAAATGATCATCGCTGTGGTCCAACTCCTCATGTGGATGCTTCTCAAACTCCAATACCTCGACATCAAATCGAAAACGAACCTTGGATCGTGGTGATTCCTTACGCCAAACTAAATGTCCAGATGACTCTCGACGTTCCAAGCTCCATTTCGGATCGTGCACTGTAAAAATTAACGACAATAATAATTACCTATATGTGTATAACCAAAATTAATTATATATTATAGTCACGCGCTTAGAAATTGACTTTAAGGTAAATTTATGAGGCGTCACACATAACGCACATCTACCCAAAAAAAATAAACAAATTTTTTGCTTAAACGAATTTTGTTTGCTTAATTATTTAGAGTAGTATTGGATTATTTTATGACGCCCATCATAGTAAGGGAAAACCGTTTCATATATTTACCTGATCCAGTCATTGTGCCCTTTTGTGGATTTCTGTCCTATCTGAAATGACAGAAAAATAGTAAACTCAATAAATTATTCAACAAAATGCTACAGGTGTCGTTTTCAGGTGTACTCGAAATTCGAAACGTGAGCTTGCACAATTCTCGTCATATCACCCTGAAAACCCAATCGATCGAAAGGAAGTGCGTCCAACTTGATCAGCATTCACAGCACATGCGATCAAATGAATTTATTTAGCATTAAATAGTATCTGACCCTGTTGTTGTTTATTCCGTTTGCTTGACTATGCCAATGTCTTTACAATTGACTGGAAAACAATTCTAGACCCACCTCATTTTAACTTTACATTTGCATTTACTACGTAAAGAAGCCGAATACTGAAATAATTCAAAAACATAACATAAAAAAAGTCATTGGACTGGGCTATCGTTTTGTCTTTGATCGAAAGACTTTTCCCATGATCAGAAGGTGTCATCAGGTGGTTCGAGAGAAATAAATTAGGTATCATTTCTGAAACCATTCATAGTGTGTTTTGTTCTCGTTTTAAATTATTTTCTATATTGTGAATATTTCTCTATAACGAATAAATTTTTAGGTTTCATACAATGAATTTTTCATAGACTGTTTTCTGTCACGCATATTAACAGCACTAAATAGCGAATGAAAGAATATTATATTTAGAGTAACCTGAGATTAGGTAATAGAAATTTCAACAAATATCTCAACATCGAGTTATGGACCTTGAAGCCTTTTAAAAACTTTGAGTAACGAAGCGAATAATAACTTCAAGTTTTTGAATAACCCCGATTATCGTTTCCAATTTCAAACGATTTTGTGGGAATCGAATTTGAATCCTATTCGTGTTTTCGATTACCAATTTTGTTTTAGCCGTCTTGAGGTTAATAAATTTTACTCATTTATACGATTTTTAATCATATGCAACATAAGCAGGCTGTCTGATAGCGATTTCAAGAACCCCAAGTTCTATCATTAGCAGACTTCGCTAAAGAATCCAGAGTTGTAATGGCCATACCAAATCTTCATGATTATGACTAAAAATATTATAAATTATTAATATATTATAGTTGACCTCAAGCCGGCTAAAACCCAGTTTAAATTAACTTTCGAAATCTAGAGATATTAGACATAAGTGAACAAATTCAATCCTTTTAATAGTTTACAAGAATTATAATTAGAACATAACATGTGAAAGCAATCAAACTGGCATTGATTTGCAATCGAGGTCCTTATTCAAGGACACAAATGTTTTGAGAACAACAAGTTCGAATAAGGTGGGGAATTGCTGTCGATTTACGTTTGAAAACAACTTGTAAATGAGAATAGGCCTGTATATTAATAATTTCGAATAAAATCTATTACTTTTGTTAATCTTTTAAAGACTACCTAGAAAAATCCAATCAGCATTGCGGTCAAGTACTTACATAGGTATATAGATCAGATTTGTATTTGATTAAGAACTAAGCTTACTGGTTAATGAACTTAAATCAGTAGCTGCACTATGAGCTACAATTTCTAATTTAAAGTATTTTCAATTAAAATACTAGAGGAGTGCACATGTATGCACACCCTTCATATGTAGGTGTGTTTTTACAAGTGTTGGAGCAAAATACATTTCTAAAAATACATTTTAAACATTTCTTATCGTATCAGAGAACAAAAACAACAAGAACAGCAATAGAAATAAATTACTTTGTCCATCGCCATTAGCGTAGATAGCAGACACACGTTAAGATAGAATATCTAAAACATTTTAGGTAACAAATTGTAAGCGTTTGTGAAAAATGAAACATTTTCAATTGCACTTGATTAACTATTACTCATATTCCGAAATGCAATAATGTTTTTTTTGTACTAGTTTTGCTATAAATTGCTTTTAATTTACATATATAGCTTGTATGCATCTAGTATATCTTACCAAATTAAAATCTCTGCAGAGGAAGTAATCAGTATCTGAAGGCAAGAAAACGAAAAACAAAAACACAGATGCCGCATTGACTAAAACAAAAAAAACTCAATAATGATGAAGTGACGTAAACCGGCATGAACAACAAGAACAACAACAACAAAGAAACACCTTCAAGTTGAATGCCGGCACTTTTGCTTTGCATATTTCACAGAATAGTGAGATACAGATACATATATGTATCTTTTAAAATGCTCGTTTCGCGCTTTCTGCCCTTCTCATTGCCCCTTGCCGGTTGAAAATGTCAGGTCAGAGGGCCAGACATTTGCATTAACATTTCCACGTACTTGTGGCCTTGAAAGTGCAGAGACTACGTGCAAAATTCTATTGGGCTCATTGGCGGATATCGAACTGCGAACTTTACACCACGTTGACAAGTCACGACTTACCTGGTACTAGGTTTGTGTGTGTATTATTTTAGTACTAGCTTGCGTTTAGTTTGTTTTGGTTTTTGTCTTTTCTTTTTTTGCGCAAAGCGAATGTCGAATGTTAAACTGATGATGATGACGAACACTTGAATATACTCGCACTCGTATAACCAGCCGAAAGAGAAACGGCCCACGATTCAAATATGATTTGTATATACATTTTAATGTGGACTTTGAACTCTTGTACATTTTATTACAAATACAGTCAGACAAATGTGCATGGTATATGTGTTTCTATAGAAGTATCTTAATTAATATAATACATATACTACATACATATGTATGTATATTTTCAAGTATTGTGATTCAATTGCTTTTGTTTATGCCTTATTGAAATGTACATATTTATATATACATATTTATAGATTTATGTGTGAATGAACATTGGGATGTTCCTCAAGGGAACATATGAAAAATATATATACTCAAAAGAAAAGTGAAAAGTATTTTACTAGTTTTACATTCGCAGATATTTTGTATATGTTATACATTCATATATATAAAAATTGTATAAAATAACTGACTGTTGGAAAGCGAATTCATCTTTTAAAATCGTAAAAAAAAAAAATGTGGATCAGTGTCCTTGTGTCTGGTTTTATTCCATATAATCTCTCAGTTTTTTAACATTGTGCTAAATTTTATTGTTTTTTAAGCTAATGTATGCTAATGTCTAATGAATGAAGCTCATTTTTCGGAATTGCACAGGTTGGACAATTACAACATATGTATAGGAAATGAAACTCTAAAAATCATTCTGACTTTTATATACTTGTCAGAGTAAAGACAAAACGCCATATTCCCATTATAAAATCAGTTTCGAGATGAATTGCTATTCGGCGTTTTGTCCCTATTATCTGAACATCTTTAATATACTCCTTAGACCTTGTTTTCCGCTCAAGTGCCTTACAACCAAGGTTGGAAATCGTTTCAAACGAAAAATTTGAGGTTGAAAGTTCAGGTAAGCACTATTTTATTTAATTTACAATTTCTTAGAATATTATCCAAATGTTGGAACAAAAGTTTGACGATTTTAAGGCTGTCAAAAAACATTTCTGCAATTGGACAACAAACTGAACTTAAAACGAAGACAAAATAAATGTTATTTACCAAATATTCTCATGCAAATAATTTGATGTGAAATAGATGATATGTAATATAGGTAGATGATAGTAAATAGACGTTTCTATTATTTTTTTTTTCAACCATTTATGAATAATCGAATAATATAAATGACGTTTTTACATTGTTCATTGGCGTTTTTTAAATTTATAAAATTTTATAAATTAAAAAAAAATAGTTTCAAATAATCAACTGACAGTTTAATTAATTTTTAATACATTACATAATATTTTCCATTAATCGATTTCATGCCGTTTTGTTGTTATTTGTGGACAGGGTAAATTTTTGCTTTGAATTACTTTTTTACTCTTTGTTTGATTTCTATTTAATTGATTTTGAAACTAGTTTGCAAAAATAGCACACCCTAATACACTGTACTAGCACACACACACAAGCACACAGATACATATACACATAAAATGTACTCATTGTATGTATTGGTGATCTTAATTGGTTCTTTCCTATTTGTTGTTGTTGTTGCTACTGCTTATTGTGATAAGACTCTGGCAAAAGAAAGAATCAGCAAAGTCAGCGCCTGCTTTCAATCAATGAACTCACTCACATCAGCTCCCTCCCCCTTTCCCCCTTTCAAAACATCAGCTGAGTTTTCTTTAGTTTATCAACATTTTTTTTGTTTTTAGTTACAGTGAATACACAAATGGAATGACAGTAGATAAGGTCACGAGGAATCATTTGGTTTAGGGATTCTCCACTGTCAATTAAGAGGGTGACAGTGGGCCCACAACAAATCGATGTCGGTGTCGATGTGAAACAAATCGGCACTAAATTCATTGGAGGTAAGCACGCGCCATGACCAAAATAATGATAACAGACTAAAGGTCTTTCATTTAATCAATATTTGTTGTACATGTGCCCATGCCTGATATGGCGATTCTACGACTAAGTATGCTAATCATTGACGGTGTCACCCCATTTAGTGGGAAAAACAGAAAGAAAAAGCAAATTGGTTTTCCTTGGATTTGTTATTGCTAAAATTGCATTGCACACACACGCACACACTCAGACACGTATTTGTTGAAAAGTAAACGCTTTTCGTGTTTTTTTTATTACCGCTTTGATTTGAAAACTCGTCAGCATTGGGGGCCAAACAGCTGGCACTGGCTCACAGGCACACATACAACCACGCACAGACGCATTAACGCGAGGGGAGAGGAATCCAAATGTAGGCGGGTGGGGGGGTGAGCGTCTCCAATCCGATCTATTCAAAGCTATAGTACGTTTCGTATATACAACGTTCACGCGAACGAACTATCGAGGTCTAAGCATGAAACCAGACTGCCACTACCTCACTACCGTCGGGGCTCACTACAGCTCCAGCTCTAACCCCCCAAACAGTAGCACTGCACAGTGGTTCGAGAGCCCATTAAAAGTAATGTAGACAAAAGCTTTCTTTGCTAAGCAACTGAAATGGCTTTACATTGAATAGAATTGATTGGCATTACAGCTGACCCTTAGACTAATTAGACTTATGTTTAACTTCTTTCCCCTTCTAAAAAGAACTGATTCAATGTGAAAAGTAAACATTCAAGTTAGGCAAACACAGTAAATTGGAGGCTCGCCTCGTAACTATGGAGCTTTTTACACACACACACACAAATAATCTCATACACTTCAATAGTTATTTGGTTTTCATTCTCATACAGTCTCGTTCATGTAACTTATCACAAAACAAATCTGGAATATTACAATTACTTAACATATTATTAGGCATTTAAAATTATGGCGTAAAGTTATGCACATTGAATTTTCGGATTACTTTGCTTTGTTGTGCAAAACGTTTTTATACCATGTACCCATGGAACCTGTCTGTGTCTATTTATTCCAATTTTGGCAAGTCTCGACTACTATTATTTTAGTCACATCAAATTCATCATAAATAAACTAAAGCTGCTATCTCGATTAATTGTTTTATACCCCTGCAGAGTGCCAGATAAATAGATATTTGTATTTGACTATATAAACTATATTTTAGATAAGCCGATTCTAAGCTACTGTAAGCCAGGGTTTGCAAAAACTGCTCTGTAGTAGCAAGAGCAATGAAAATTTTGATATGGTCCTGCTACCGCTCCCGTTTTTGACGAGAACAGGCGCAGAGTCAAAGGCAAACTACGAAAAAAATGCTATGGTCTGGCGAGAGCAAAAAAAAATCAAACCCTGCTGTAAACTACTGAAATTAAATTCGGTGTTTAAGCTTTTTATTGCCTGATTGAAATACAAAATAACAATTGGTCTAACAATTGGTATAACTCCCGTAGAAACCATCGATTGCAGAAGATAATTCTTAAGAATGCACTGGCCATGAAACTGCTGGACAAGAGCATGCAGATTAGACGTCTGAAAAGAAGTCACGCCCTTGACCTGCCATTTAGACCAGAGACGGACTAGTGATTCCACTCGCATTTCATGATTACCTTGGACATTTTTTGCTTATTGTTCACTTAGGATAGATTGCCAATAAAAGTAAATATACAAAAAATTATATTAATTTATTATTTTCACTTAACTCACAACAACTTGTTTTAATTTTAGTTTGACGTAACGCACAGAAAGGAGCTTCTGCATCTAGAGCATGTATATTTTTGATCAGTACGACGAGGCAAGTTCATTTACCCAGGTTATGCATTGCTCCAGCTTGATTTTATCGGCCGTGCTTTGTAAGAAATTCGACTTATTAGATACAATGCTGTTTTCGCTTTCCTCTGTACTTTTTTAAAGTAATGGGTGAGGATACATCCGACCGTTTTTTCGTGAACGTAAAAGTCCCTGGGTCTCTGGCTGACCAGATCTTTCAGTTTATAGTCAGGACATGACTTTGATCTTGTAAAATATTCGCTAATTTAATTTGGAATTTTTTAAGCTGTATCCTGTGCATTTCAACTTTAAGAGATGCACGGAATACGTTTCCAAGGAATAGCCATTCATTTATGTATAATCGTTTGCTAAAATAGTTTTGGTGCATTTCTTTAAATGATGCATTGTACCTCAGGTAGTTTTCACCACCGCGTCGGTCGTCTTTTCTGTCAAAAGTAATCTGACAATTAGCAGTATGACTAAATGTTTTGTTTATTTTTCCCCGTTACAAACATCTGACCAATTTTATAATACTCTCTGCAAGTATATGTATAATAAATAAAATGAAAATTCTCGTTTCCGACCCCATAAAGTACATATATTCTTGATCAGCATGAGAAGCTGAGTCGATATAGCCATGTCCGTCTGTGCGTACGCGTTTTACTTAGCCATCTTAAAAGCTATCAGGTTGAAATTTTTTTGGGGTCTTTTTATTACCCGGGTGAGATAAAGTATGAAAATCTTTGGGATCGGACTATATCATAAAGCTCTAGAACAAACATTTTTGCAGAAATTGGAGTATCCCCATGAAACTTACCAATATGATAGTATTTGATATAAAATTTCAGATACCAATATTTGAATCTGATCGGATAAATAGAACACAAGTTACAGTCAGTACAAATCGGTTCAAGCGCTGCCGGCAGCGCTGCCTGCTGCCTACTACGTCATCATCACATCCACAACATAGAGTAAAATTTATTTACAATATGTTCGAGCACCTAAAAAAAAGAGTAAATCATTATCAAATCATAAAGAGAAGCAAATCTCTACTTACTCCTCATTGTGGGCGACATTTGCCATTGACCAGGCGGATGACGACCTCTCGGACTGAGACAAGGCTTCCTCCTGCAATTGGAATAGGGAAAAAAAATTAAAGAAATTTGAAAATTTACATTCAATTCTTTATACTGACCTCCGTAAACGCGAGGATGTCCTCAAACATCACCTCCGGCGTACTGGGCAAAGCCCGCTTCTTGGCAGGTGGAGTTGGCGTGATCGCAAGAGTCGCGTAGTGCCTTGCGGCATACGCTGGCCAATCCACCAGTGGTTCTTTTTGATCCAGTGCCAGCTCTGGCTCAGGTGGCAACACAACCACTGGTTCTGGTTGAGCAGCCAGTGGCGGATCAAACACAACCAGTTGACCAGCCAGTGGTGGATCAACAACAACCAGTGGTTTTGTTGCCATCTTAGCGAGATCCTGGGACTCCTCCTTTGCGACCGGCTTCTGTGGAGTATTGAGAAAAAAAAAATTAGATATTTGAGAATTATTCTCACAACACAACTACGAAAACAATTTTAAATAAATTTAAATTAAAAAAATGTACTTACCCTGCTACCTCATCCCAGGCTCTTTCCGCCAGACCAATTTGTCTTCCAATCAATTCGGCTGCTTGCTCCATTATTCTGAAAAGTCTATCCGTCTGAAATATGGGGGGGAAAAATGGGTGAAAAGTTTATGAAACTTTTCAAATACTTACAGCTTCTTTGGCACCTTGCGACAGCCGCATAGCATTCGCTTTATCTTGGTTTATAGTCAGTGTTTTTTTGTGACAAATATAAATATAAATATTTCCATTTCCTTATTTTTTTTTTTATTTTTTTTGCACAAGAAAAATTACTCTTAATTGCTAATATATATACTAATTCTAATACCCCATCTAATATTAAATTATAATCACTTACATTTCTAATTTTTTCTAAACTAAAGTATTCCCTAATAGCACTTAAAACTAATTTCCCGAACCCTTCTAACTTATTATTGGAAATATTCCCTAACCACATGTACCTACTGTTGCCCAAAGATCCAAACTTCCTATTCGAAGAATGGATGCTTTGGGCAACAGTTGCAGCGACTCCTTCTCCCTCCGATAATACTCCTTTAAGTCCGCTGGAACACCGAAATCGCAAACCTCTATAATTGCGAGGTTTTCGATGTCCAGCGGGCTGGATATGTGACACAATGTGTCATCCGTGTGCCCGTCATGCTTGAGCATTACATTTTGGAAATGATTGTAATCCCAAACAAATGGGACTTTTCCATTATTTTCTAGAAAATGTTTTCGCAATTTTACATTAATTGGATTGTCATCAACAACAAAGCAATCCAAATTAGATGATATGTGTGCATCTCCAATAAAAAACCATTAATTAGCGTTACCGCCATGAACGTCAGCATTTTTATCACATCCCCGGTCTTTAATTTTTTGGATGAGGTTCCGGTTTCCTCGTTACCCTTTCCGGGATTTATTAGACTATGTAATTTTAAATAAAGTTTATGTATTTTTATAAATTTTTTTAGTGCCTTAACCTATCATTGGGGGCAAAAACAGCTCATCGATGCTTACGAAGAAGGCCTGGTTCACGAACAAGCGAGTTAAAGTTTTCCAAAATCCTTTCTTTAATGTTTCTTTCGGAGTTACGGAAATACTCCTGGAATTCTACAATTGCATCCTGAATTTTGGAGTAGTTAACTCTTTTTGGAACTGCAATTTCAGCAGGAGCAACGTTAAACTTTAGGCTGGCCATTTTCGTTTATCTTTTAATTGTGCTTTTTCTTTTATTTCATAGTTCATCTTTATCAATTTCAAAAAGCCCGACTTTTACCTCCCTTTTATTTGAATTTTGAATTTACTCCCATCTCAATTGCGATGAATTTCTCGCATCTTTAATTGCTTACAAATGCAAATCAGCAACAACCGGCATTAAATCATTAATTAAATAATTTTTGCAGATGTTAAGTGAGAAATAAAAGTAATTTATGTTTGTTCTGATGGCTTTCCAGAATGAATGACAACAGTGCAACATCATTTCAATGCAGTTGAGGTTGCAAATATGAAAGCGCAGGACAAACCAAAAAGCAGAGCACAAACCAAAAAGCTGGAATAGATTAACATTAACGCCAAAGGAACAGTGAGGAGATTAACAAATACGACGATGAAATCGGAATGGTCCGATCGGTGGGCCCAAATCTGGCAAATGTGCAGCTGGACGATGTGAGCGAATTTGTAGTTAAATGCATATGTTATGTGTACGATAAACTGCCTTTGGATGGGACAATGCATCCGATACATCAGCATCATGACGATTGCCTAAATCTTTATCCAAAGCAAAAACAAAACGGAAAACGAAAAACGAACCGCACGTCAGAAAGGTTGTGAAGAAGAGGAGGAACCAAACGAAATCAATCAAAAATATCAAAGAAGCTAACTTCGGCAATGCCGAAGTTTTTATACACTTGCAGTCCTTGGCAATAATTTTTTTACATTTTGAAATTTCTTTCCCTGCAACTCAATTCATCATTTTGTGTGGATAATATTTGTTTTCATAATGTGTAAGAAGGCTCGTTTTATTTCTTACGCTGAGTTGTTTTTAAACACGAAAATATCATAAATTTCAGATGGACGTAAACAAAACTAGTTACCATAAAAGGTTCGTGTCTGCACTTAAAAAATCCCTTATGTTACTCGCACCCTTAGCACTATTACTCGCACCCTTAGCACTATTACTCGCACCTTTAGAACTATTACTCGCACCCTTAGAACTAAAGTGCTAAGGGTGCGAGTAATAGTTCTAAGGGTGCGAGTAATAGTTCTAAGGGTGCGAGTAATAGTCCTAAAGGTGCGAGTAATAGTCCTAAAGGTGAGAGTAATAGTCCTAAGGGTGAGAGTAAATAGTCCTAAGGGTGCGAGTAATAGTCCTAAGGGTGCGAGTAATAGTCCTAAGGGTGCGAGTAATGGATAAAAAAATAGTGGGAATAGTGAGGATTGTTTGACTTTTCGAAATATTTTGGCAGTTATTATTAATATTATTATTTCTGATTGTTATTTATTTTTATTATCATTTAGTAAAGGATGCAAACGTAAAACTATCGACATAACTAATTTTTACAACTAAGGGGACAACGACATCCCAATAAAAATCTACATTATAGTGCTCCCAATCAATTTTGTCCAGAACATGTCCAGCATTTAAATTGGATGAACCCTTGCCAATTTTGAAGTTTTTGTTGCTTGTAAATCGCCATAACCCCATCACACTGGGAAATTTTATAATATTAATAAGAACGCGTAATAAGTACACAGTAATCTTTCTACTCCTCAATATTTCATTATTATATTATTGAATTACTGGACCTTATAGGCAAAAAATGCAGCAAGCGAACAAAACAAACCAGTCTAGAACCAAACTCTCGGAGTTACTACTTACGAGTAATTAACGACCTGCGCATTGTCCTGTGCCTGTTCCTTTTAGCCAAAAGCTTATAACCTGGCTACGAAAACTGTAATAGAGTAATTTAGAGATTAGAATTTCAAAAATTCAAAACCTCACACTCACTCCTTTGAGCTCAGAGGTTTTGGGGCAATAGATGTTAATTTTGAAATATGACCATTATTTGTTTATGTTTTTGATTAATAATTCTAACCTATTTGTGTTCTTTTGTTAGTGTGGAGTCGCACTTGTATAATGTGTTTGTTTTGTTTTTTGTTAAACGTGACACATGCGAGAATACGAGTGTAAATGTAAATGAATACGCATTCGGATTCACATCCAAGCCGATGATGATGCTATTGTTATTGTGTTTATGATAATGACTGCTCAGCTTCGGGCTTTCGGACTTGATAGCCCGATTTCGTTGAGATTTGCATGTGGCTCTGGCTCTGGCTCAGTTGTTTGTGAGTTGTGGTGAGCCGCTCATCTGTTCTCAATTGATCGGAGAAGCAACTAAGCGCCGATTTGGGAGGGGAATCACTTCCTTATCAGTCGTATACTACGTGACTGAGTTCTTTCTTTGGGCGCCTGACTTTTGTTTGTTTCCTCAGAGGAATCATTCATTTTGGTGGAACAAAGAACTGTCAAATGTGGAATATTATATGTATTGGCCTGCTGGCTGGCCTAATCCCCCAGCCAAGCTTCAGCACCACTCCATTCGAGTTTCCAGAAGGTAAGTATATATACGTAGAACGTTTTGTAGAGTGTCCAAAATGTGTTACTAGTCCATTTCATTGTGATTAAGTAGTTCAATTAGTATATTGTAAAGTTCAAGTGCACGAGGCCAATTAAATGTTACCTAAAGGAAACCTTTGATAGAGACGACAAACGTGTCATCAGCCATTTATTTGTTTACGGATTCGAATTTAATTAAGAAAATACCCCAAGCTTTCGATTGTTTTTAAGACCCTTGAACAATTTTTATTATTTTTGCTATTATTATCAATGTTGCAATCTAATTTCTTTTGCAATCTAAATTTCAAATAGAATTTGTTGATATAGACAGAAGCATTCTACATTTAATTCGTTCTATTGAAAACTTAAGTTATTTATCAAGTTAAGTTATTCAGTCTTCAATCTTTTCATTGGTTTCATTTTGTAAAATTTACTATAAGTCATCAAAAAATTGCATAAAAAAGTTAATTTTCTACTTGAGTCTTTTCAGTTTTTTTTTCACAATTAATTTTAAATTGAAATGATGAAATAAACGATTATTTATTCAGCTAGATGAAAGACTTTTATAAACTCTTGCTTAAGTGAATAGTTGACAGTCATTCATTAATGGAATATTCCGTAGCCTACAAATTAGCTTCGGCTATTCTCCGATTTATACGGTAGACTTAGCCACAGTCACAGTAAGGTGGCATATATACTGAGTAATATAAGCAGAAAATTTAAAACTAATTCAAAAGTAAACTTGCACTTTTTATTAATAGACCTTCTAAAGTTTAGGAGGAGTTCATCCAACTTTCTTGTAAATTATAAAATTGATAATATTTGAATTTTTGTATATTTTCCTAGCCAGCCATGTTTATAGTCCCAATGTTAAGAGAATCTTAGACGGTCTTTCATTGAATCAATGGCAAGGATTTGTAAATTCTGGACTAGATTCTATCAACAGGCAAAAAAGGTATGTATGATTAAATTGCAGGGTGGGGATCGACCACTTCAATATACATACAATGGTGGCCACAAATTTAAGACGTCCAGATTGGTCATTGTATTCAGATTATGAACTGCAAATGTTGTCATCTCAGCATTTCGCCGTTGCGAGCTTTTTTTTGTCTGACTAAACTGATGATGCCCTGTACAATGTAAATTCTGAGTTCTATACTGATTGTTTTATCCGATTCGGTGGTCTAGGAGGACTTGGACATAGCTTGTCTCGTTATATGTTAAAAAGAAAAGAGTACTATTAAATAATTTCAATTAAATTTAAATAAATTTGGTATTGGGTCAATGATTCATTTTATTTCTGACTTAAAGCCCAAATATAATTTTGTAATTTATAATTACTGTCAACCAAATATGGACACCATTCATGATGTTGTCATTTTATAAAAATGATAAGTTTGTTGAAACCAAGTTGTTTTCCATATTTGACTTTAAAGTATGTAATTGCAATCGTTCTTTTATTGCTTTTGTGAATAAAACGTGTTGTTTGGACTTTTTTGTTTGTTTTTGGCTCCATTTACAAGGAAGTCGGACATTCTTACGAGTTTCTGACAAATATGCAATTATGATATTAACAAAAACTTGAAAGTAATTCGTTGCGCTCTCATGTGCGATCCCACACGTCTGTTTAGCCACATTTTGAAAAGTCACTATACATTTTTTGTTGATTTTTTTAGACTAGAGGAAAATCTCGTAAACTCTGCAATCACGGTCCAAAATGGCAGCGTCTCCCATGCCCAATTGTTGGACACACTTCCTAATAAGGAATCCAATGAGGACAGCGATGTGGCTCTGAAAATTCTCAAATCCAGCCTTTTCGTATATAACTCCCAGTGTGCTCCAAATGAAATAAGTGGCGAAGAGTGTCGTCGGTATTTGGAAACGAAGCCATTGCCGCCAGGAACCCTCAAGGGGCAGTGTGAAAACTTGTTGCAGAGCCGTCGTGATGGTCATTACGCTTTTCGAAGATTGCTCGAACGTCACTACAAGAATGGATTCCATAAGGTGAGAGATGGGAAAAAATAAATCGGCTGCTTTATTTTAACAGAATTACTCTTTAGATGTATGATGAGGACGATTTGCCTGGAGCTTGGCCCATTAGTATGGCATTGTTTGAAAATGTGCCTGGAAGTGTCCCGCCAGAAGATCAAAATGAAAGCCCCAACCTTTGCCTTGTTCAATGGGCACAATTCATTGAACATGACCTCAGTAAACCAGTCTCGCAATCAATGAGTAAGTTTTGCGTTGTGTAAGCCAAACAAAATGTTATTTCTACGCCATCTGACAATGAGGTGTTTAAATTATACAATTAATTTATCTTACACAGCCATCGGATCACCAATAGAGTGTTGTAATAGTGACCAAAATAAGCTACAGCCCAGATACCATCATCCCGTATGTGCGCCAATTTTATCCAAACAAATTGGGAAATTTGGTAGGCCAAATTGTCTAAACTATGTGAGAAGTGCCTTGGCAGTGGATAATTGTAATTTCGGAGCCGCCGAGCAGGTGAGTGTGATAAGTGAATCTCATCAAATGATGAGGCTATTATTCCTATTTTTAATTTTCAGCTGAATCAAGCCACTGGATATTTGGATCTGTCCCAGTTATATGGCTTTACTATAGCTGCAGAAAGGAAAATGCGTTCCTTCAAATATGGCTTACTAAAGGCCAGATCGAATGGCTCCCATCTTAATGATTTGCTGCCAATGACCGCAGATATCGATAACGATGGACAGAAACATACCTTTTGCACCTGGACTGATAGCGGTAATTCAACATGCTTTGCTGCAGGCGATTCACGTGTCAACAGCAATCCATACTCAATTCTCATATACACGGTCTTTATGAGGAATCATAATCGAATTGCTGCAGAGCTGCGTGCCCGAAATAATGGCTGGAGTGACGAACAGCTCTTCCAAACGGCCAAGGCCGTTAATGTGGATATTTATCGACGTGTTGTTATGGATGAGTGGTTGCCAGAAGTTCTGGGTGAGCGTCTTGCCAATGCAGTGAGGGCGGCCCCGCAATTATCCACTCGACAACGGCCACCTGAAGTGTCCAATGAGTTTGCTGTGGCTGCTATTCGTTTCTATTACTCAATGCTCCCCAATGCAGTGCTCAATGTAGCTACTGAAAATGATAATGAGTAGGTTTTTCCCTCGAATCATTAGCTTATCATAATGGCATTTAGTTTTTCCAGTAGTGTTCAGCCACAAACGAATCTATTTGTACTTGAGGATGAAATTTATAAGCCCCAATTGCAATACACTGCTCAAAAACTCGATGAAATACTGCAAAGCCTTCTAAATCAAAGAGCTATGAAAATGGATGCCTCGTATGTGGGTTCTGTAAGTTACTGCGAATATTCCCCTCAGATCGATTCTATAGCTTATACTGTTTATTGCAGATTACTTGGCCTGAGAATTCAAAGCCAGGCCATGCAGATACGTTAGCTTTTGATATTCAAAGAGGAAGAGATCATGGCCTGCAGCCATATTACAAGTATCTGGAAGTTTGCAGCAACATAACTGAAGTTACAAGTTGGAACGATTTGGCAGGAGTTATTCCCAAAAAAGTACAAGTTGAAAAAAGGAACTAAAGATGCATTTTTGAATTCAATTTTTTTTTTAATTTTAGGTTTTAGTTAAACTGCAAAATGTCTATCAGAGCTGGAGTGATGTGGATCTTATTGTGGGCGGCATTGCTGAGCACACTGTTGAAGGGACGATTGGGCCTACCTTTAGTTGCATTCTATGTAAGATAAAAAAGAGCTTTCCCAAGATCATGAAAATAATTCCATGCTTTCTGTTTTTAGCTGAACAATTTGCCAAAATACATCAACGCCATCAGTTAGACAGAACCACATTATACTCCTCACTTCTGGACTCTTATCGCCATATAGATGGCACGAAACTCTTGTGCTTAAATTCGGAACTTAAGTCTGTGCCAAAGAACATCTTCAAGTTACCAACGAAAGGGTAAGTTGATTAACGGAAGTCACCCGTCTCCGATTTCTTTCGACATTTACTCACCTGTCCTCGTCCTCATCAAGTGACAGCGTCATGACAAAGTGTACAATTTGATTTACTTTAAAGATTATCTTAAGTATTTTTACGATAAGCAAACAGCAATTACAAAACAGAACTAATAATTGTTTGCTTTTCTTTGTTATTTTATTGCAGAAATCGCCTCGTTGATTGTGACGGTGTCGTATAGTTATTTTACCCAGTGCCTTCTGATATGTGAAACACACAATTAATGTTTTTAGATTAAGTTCCTAATAGCAAAAAATAAATTTGAGAATTTTAATAATATAACTCCCAACAGCGTAACAAAACAAAAACGAATTGTAGGATATATAATCCAATGACTTTGTAAATAAACGACTATACAAACATACTAATGTGATACTTAAAAAATTAATATCTTTGACAGTTTTCAATTACCTCTATACATATGTACACCAATACATATGTAACATCTAACTAACATCTAGTGTTTAATTTTCAAATATTTTCTAAATTTGCAGTATTCATACACCGATCTAGTTCCTTAAATAAAAAAATGAGTCTTTCTTAAATATCATTTCAATCATAATTTACAATATTCCTTCATTTGTTAAGACTCTTATGACAGCCTAAAGAAAATATACATATAATTCATTTGTTAACTGTCAAACAGCAGACAAAAAAAGCATATGATTAAAATTGAAATTTATATTTAGAGAACAAAAGTAACAAAAAGTTTCGTTGACAACAATTTTATTAGCAAATTTATGCAAATGTTGCAATACTTGTATTGAAATCACCATTCGATTATTTGCTTTAAAATATTTGCTAACTATTACAGTTTTTTGTTTTGTTCAAACAAATAAAAAGAGAATTTTGTTTTCTAATTTTTCTGGAATTTATGTTTATCAGTAAGATAACCAAAGATAGCCGAAGTTTATCAGAAAACATAAATTACTAAAATAAACTTAGTGATTCCCATTCAAAAGAATTCTTACAGTCGACGTTTTGTGGAATTCTATGGTATTTGCATTCCTAATTATAATTTGCCAAGAAATTGTCCGTTTTTATAGAGCTCCCTGTACCCCATTTTGGGCATTATAAATCCACCATAAAAGAAATAAAATTTTGATGGCTAATAAAATCAGAAATTTGTTTATAATTTATGTCTCTATCAGCTGAAGAGTAAATGTTGTATTCTTTATCGATATGAAATATGTTGTCTAGTTAGTCCTACAAAATGAATCCTAACTCTTTTCAACTTTATCCTTGGCTTTGTCCTGTTACTGAGCCTCTGAACCAATCACCTCGAATAGAGAGTTAGTGCTGGCAGAAGAATAAATTAAAGCTAACTTCGCCTCTGTTACTATTGCATTATGTACATCCAGATATGGAATATATACAAATATATGTATAAATGTATGTAATGCTATTTATGTATATACCGTATATCAATTCAAAGCGAACTGATAAGATTGCCAATGCTGCCGATACAATACGAAAACAATGCGAGATAAAACAAACTTTTGCTTTTGGACTATTTGCGACCAGATAACATTTAACTGAAACAATTTCAGGTAATCAATTAATAGAGGGCCAGGGAAAGGGACACCATAGAGCGGTGGGTGGTGGGCGATAGGTTGCGCCAGCTGATATCGCTCCACCATTCGGCTCTGTCATTGCCAGTTATAGTTTGAATTCGATTCGCGTCAGGTCGACCGTGTGATTGCATCGCAAGATCAGAGTACGGAATCGAGTATAGGAAGAAGAAGTAGGTAATGGTTACTTGATTACTCATCTGAGTAAGACCCAACAGTTACCATGTATTACCTCGTAAATCATGATTCAAGTGATAAACAGAAGACTAGAGTTGTTCATTCGTGTTTTTAGTTGATATCAGTGAAATAATTGCATGTGATGTCATTTATCAGATTGGTTTCTTAATAATGCTTTATACAATATTTCTATTTTTTTTGTTTGGGTATATAACATTAATTGAACTATAATCATTGGCTAAAAATATAATGATTTTCAAATTTCTTGGGTCTTTATGTAATAGTGCGCGGCCTGTTCAATGAAAGATTGCTTCATGGGCCAAGAATTTCCTGGCCAAGTGTGATAACTGACAAACACACAAAAGGCAAAAGCAGCGCTTAATTTTCCTTATCTAATCTAGGCCAGGGTAGCTACTATACAACTTTAACCACATACATACATCTCACAGGTGGAATGATTCCATATAAATATATATATGCAGATATGTATTCCTTTTACATGAGTGTGAATGACTTTTTACCACATTCAAATATTTTCTAATAGCTTAGGGGAATTGCTTTGATTTTACATTTCATTAATTTACTTTGGGCTCATGAGACCGGACAATGGTTAGACCAGGTCTTAGAACTTTAAAACATTTCCGAAATGTTTCGGTAATGCTTAGGTAAAATTTTAGCCCCATCATAGGATGATTTGTCTCTTTGCAAATTCCTTATCACTAATGAAAGTGTGTGGTTTTTATAGCATGCCACGAAACGGCTATGAGAATGGAGTTCTCTCCAATGGAGGCTATGATGAAGTCAAGCCAACTTATGCCTTGGAACACTTGGCCACGTTTAAGCTGAAAAATGAATCAGAGGCCAGACAGCCCAAGGAGAAGATGAAACTGTTGATAGAGCTTGACAAGACTGGTGGAATTTGGCCACACAAGATGTACATGAGCTTCAATGGCCAATGGCTGGTAATGCTCGACGCCGACATGAAGGAGATTGAGAATTTTCCCGGCAGTCTAGTGACAGAGCCAACAGCTTTTATCAGTGAAGATGCCAATGAGACTTATAACAATATTCTTATATTCTCCGTTCCTGGCATTTCCTTGGGCAATACTGAAATGCATATCTTCCAAGTAAGACCTTGCCTGAAGCTTATTCCTTCAATTGCATTCTAACTTCATTTTGATTTAGGTAGCCGATGTCAGTTCAGTTAATTTGGTTGAAGATTTGAGAACACTAAGCACCGGAGTACCTGTCACAACGGATCGTAACAAGACACCTATTCACTTGCCAAAACCCGATCGATCCAACAATCAACAGGCCAAGGATCAATATGGAATCGCGGCAGCTGCAGCGGGAATTGCTGCTGAGAAAAATGCCCAGGATCGCGAGCAAACTGATCGAGATGTTCAGGTGCTCAATCATTGTTTCGAAGATGTCGAACGTTTTATAGCGCGTCTGCATTATGCTGCAGCAGCTCTCAACGAGCTGGAGTCCAGGAAAGAGCAGCATAATCCCCATGGCGAAGGACTACTAGTGCTTCGTTCGCGTCCTCCAATTGAGAGCGAGTTCCACGACATATTTGCCAAAATCAAACTAGCCCTAAACTATTCGGTGAAGCTACAAAATCATTTCACTAAGAGCGCCGATCCCGTCCACAATGTTTTTGTATCGCTGCAGAGTATAGTAAATGTCTGTAATGATGTCTACGAAGGCGCCCAGTTGCCGGAAAGTGTTGTGAATCCCTTGCTGCGACGAGAGACAGTTGCATTCCTTAATGGCACCCTCGACTCGAATGAGAAACAATTGTGGCAAAGCTTGGGACCCAACTGGACCGTGCCCAAGGATCAATTCAAAGACCACAAGGGCTCGTATCATCCAATTTTCTATGATGATTGGTCTCCAGACTGGATTGTCGATGAGGAGGTACAGTATCTGGCTCCAGCATTGAAGAAATCGCCAACTCCCATTACCACTCCGGTGCCCCCAAGCCCAGGTGGCAGTCGCACCTGGCTTGCTCGTTTACAGAGTCGCAATGTAAAGATTGCCGAAGTCATCTTCAACAAATCTGGATCCAATGAGAAGGAACTTAATGTAACAAAAGGCGAATACTTGGAGGTAAGTCAATTAGATTAGATACTGAGTTTAAATCTAAAGAAATCTCCTTGACAGGTCATTGACGATTCCCGCAACTGGTGGAAAGCTCGGAATTCGTATGGCAACATTGGTTATGTACCAAATACTGTACTAACACCATACAACTTTGAGATCGGAGCCCGCGACACTGACTCATTGGCCTCAGTGTCGTTCAAGGATAATGCCGACTCGCCGGAAGCAAATCCTGCTGCCTACCGCAACACAATGGCTCTATACACAGCTCCCGTGGATCGTGAATCCCAGCAACCGATATCGGCTGCCAAAAACGTACCCAGATCCTATTCCATGCCCGCTGGCGTACCTATACCCCCTCCAATGCCACCGCCAGGCGACAGTCAGCCGCCCACTCCAAGTGGCACACTTAAACGTAATATGGCTGCTAATGGTGCCTTGGCAGGTAATTCATGACCGCTTTTAACTACTTTCCTCGAGCTATTAATCACTTGGACCATATCCTTGGTAGCTATGCGAGCCCGCAACGATTGCGATGCCGACGATGAAGCCTACTATCTGCAGGACCATGTCAATGATGAGCTACGCGGCATGCTGCAACAGCGTCAACAACGCAAGGACCTCGAAATTTTGAAGACACCCGAAATATTCATCACCCAGAATTCCAAGCCCCGTGAGGTGGAAGAATGGCTGCGAGGCAAGGGGTTCTCGGATATCATCATCAAGCGACTCCACACGCTAAGTGGCGAGGAAATCTTTGCCCTTAGTCCTCATACAATTGAAAGCTATTTCGGTCAACGCGAGAGTCGTCGTCTCATTTCACAAATTGTGCTGCAGAAGAACTTTTGCGAGGTGAGTGCAGCATATTAAACTGGTTTTTGGCATAGATCTAACTATTCACACATTTATTTCCCATTGCAGTACAAGACAATTCGCTCGTCGGAGCTGTCGGCCAAATTGGCTAGAGCTCGACAAAAGGCTGACCAGGCAAACGGTGATTCCAATGAGGTTTTCTAATCTTTTGACCCTCTATCTGTCAAAAGTGGTCTTTTTCGTTTCCGTGTAAGTTCTGGTTGTAATTATACCATAAGCTGTTCCCGTTGCTCTGACACCCATTCATGTCTTTGCATAGACAATCGTTGAATCGTGTTTGCCCCCCTCCATTTATTTATTTATACTTACTTTGAAATCCATATGTTATTTCTTTTTGTGCAATGTACATACAAACCAAATAAAAGCAAAACAAAAAAGAAAAACCCATAAACTCTCATATCTCTAATACTAATTATAAGAGTTTCCGTGTATTTAATAAGCAGAAATCATTTATTATAATACTTGTAATACCTTGTAGATAACAGGTTAAGTGATTAGAGACTGGTCTAATCCAATTTGCTAACCATTCGCTCAGTCGCACAAAGAGGCTTGTCGACTAAACTCCTAAACGATTTATCTCAATGTTTTATTATAGAATTTATATTTGTAATTTATTATCGATCGCTGAATGACTCTAATTTTTTGTTTTCAGCACACACAAAAGGTTCAATAGCATACATACATATAGATACATATAAATTTTGAAATACTTACATACAATATTCAGTCATAAGTAATCATACAGTAATGGCCATAAGTATTTTGACTTAGTTTGTCTTGCAATGATATGAAAGCTGAGATACCATAATTAAAAATAAATAATATTAATAATAATATTAGCATTATATAGGGAAAGGCGGGAAAGGCACGTTGAGAATGATCAAATCGCATCAAAATCCTAACTATAAGAAGAAAATTCTTTTCATTTAAATAAAAATTTTAATAAAAATTTAAATTTACGTTAAGTATTTCAGTTGAGTGCTCATATCAGGATGTACGAATGGTTAAAAAAAGGAGCCGAATGATTAAAAAAAGGAGCCCAGCCTAAAAACCTTTTTTCTTAAAGGAAAAAATATCTAACTATCTATTCTTAAGCAAATTATAGATCACACAAAGCCAAAGAAAAGAGGGAGTTCAAAACTTCGAAACAAAAAACCTATTTTATATTTTCAATTTTTGAATATTAACTTAAAACTGTAGGATTGCACTATACTTACGTTTAAAACTGTCGCACCGGCTAAGCAAATTAAGTGCAACTCTTTAAAATTTTTTCAAAACGATTAACTTAAATGACCGTATACAACATTTATTTTCTTACTATTATGATCTTTCTTTTATATGCATTTTACGTATTATTATTTACCAGCAAAAAGCAGAGTATCAGAAAGATGTATATAAAGGAGAAAAATATTGTAGACTAAATACTTTTTGCACTTCATATAAAACTTGTATATGAATGATTGAATGTACAATACATTTTGTAGACTGTGATCGGCATTTTGGACAGCATTTCCAGTTTGTCCAGTCCAGGCAGGGGACATAACTCTGTTTGAACGATTTTGCTTTTATTTCAATTTTTGTCAATTAGAATGGGTTAATTTTTGCAATTAAATACGCGTTTATTGCCAAAATGCGTTAGCCTGGTCAACGAACAAAACGTTTTATTTAATCAGTGAAAAAACAAGTCAGCTGGGAATAAGTATGAACAATGTTGCTAGCATATTAAATCTGTAGGCTTGAGCTACATTTCAAAGTATGAATTTTGTTCTTAGTGTTGTAAGTATTGAAAAAACCACAATTGTAATGAAAGTGAATTTCATAGACTATGGTAGGTAAAGTCTGTGAAATCAAAAAATGTTTAATTAATGAAAACAATTAACCATAACAGCGGTCACGCAGACGCATACAGATATTTTGTAACATTTTCGAAAGAAAAACTTTCTAGGTCACAGCTGGCATTTTGTCACATTCCCCACAGCCCTCCCGCCTCTTCTCACTATATGTATGTACATACATTTGTCACTATAGGCAGGGAGTTGAAAAAGATCAGAGGTTGCATGAATGCCCAGTAGCAAGTACCTATGTAAGTATGTATGTCTGTATCTTTATAAACACATGGCACAGAGACATACTCACAGATACATTGTATACTGTATCTCTATACATATATGATGTGTCTGCGAGTATCTATCCACTTAACAATAACATAAAAGCAATAGCGTTAAGCACATATTGGCAAACATTAGATATGCGAATCCTATCCAAAAACGACAAATGTCTAACATAAATTACATAAAGCATAGAAAAACCTGCGAGTGAGCATTTTCAATAGCGCGCGGTTTGCGCACTGCCACAAGCATATAAATTAGAGCAAAAAAAAAGAGCTAAAACCAAAAAAACTAAGCAAACTTCTTTGATTTAAACACTAACTCAAAAAGTAACTCTGTTGCAGCTCTGCGACTGCGACTGCCTTCGCCTTCGCCTACGTCACTCCAGTGCGCTCCAGCTCCAGCTCTCAACCTCAACTGGCTCAGACCGCTGGTTTTTGCTTTTTTTGCTGCTGCTGCTGCCGTTGTTGATGCGGATTCGTTATAAAAGACCAAAATACCGCGGCAGCCCAGTTAGTTCGCCTTGGGCTTTTCACAGATAACTTAGCAGGCAATCCGACAGTTAGTCCAGATCCAGTTCATTCAGTGGACTTATGGGCAGGCTTTCGATTTTGTGATTTAGTGCCACCAACTAATTAAGCTGTGAATTTCGTTTTCAAATGCGTTAAAAAAAACCAACATAAATTCATATAATTTGCTCACCTTAGCGTGGAATTTGCGATTGCGCATTCAAAACAAGTGAATTGAAAAATTTTGTGTTTGAACAATAAAAAAAGTGAAAGACATACATATAACAAATAACTAACTAGCAAGAATCCCAAAATAGAGAAAGGATACAAAGGCCAACGTAAGCAAACTAAACTTTAAATATTTCAGAAGTTAAAGTGATATAATAAACTAATTTCTTCTTGTGTTTAGTCCTTTTGAATAAATGTTCAAAAAGTCATCCTTGGTTTCTTTCTAAGCACTCCGTTTTTTGAAAGAAAACACAAAATTAACAGCGTGTGAAAAATTGGCAGTTAATTCTATAAAAAACCATTTTCCAACAGCAAATTTAGACATCTTCACATATTCGAAAATATATAGAATCTCTTGATTTTGTATGGTTTTTAAAAGAAACTTGAAAATGCATAATTCAAGTGTATTTCATTAGCCTTTAGTTAGTAAATTAGTTTAATTTGCTTTAGTCCGAATAACTATAAAAGAAAAATTGTCCGCTGAATTTCTTATATTAAAATTTCTTTTGATTGATATACAAATTATTGGCCCTAATCAGTGCTATATACATACATATGTATTTATTATTAAATACTTTTAAAACATTAAACAAAATAAAGCTAAATGGGAAAACAATTCGAGCGCCATATATATTTTAAATTTGTAACAAATTAAAAATTACTTATTAACATTTGGTATTTTTATATTCAATAGAATAGAGGTTTTTATCTAAGTTATTAAGTAATACAAATCTCAAATAAGTAACATGTTTGAAATGGTCCAGATATAAACTCAATTTGCATGCAGAAGCAGGAATAAATTAATTTAAATAGCTCATTAAATTAGAAAATATATGATTAAAAAAGCTATTCTAAAAAGAAGTGATTAAACCGCAACCTCTAGGGTTATACATATGTTAAAAAATATTTGTGCCAACGTTCAAGTTAATCGGTTTAGAGCTTTGGAGATCATCCTCCATTTCGTTTTACATAATATTAAAAAAAAATCAATATTTTCTATTCAAAATATTAAAGACCCAAAACATGTCAAATTATCAAAATATCTTAATTGGCGTTAAAGTGTCTAGTATTGTTAATAAATTTAATGCCGAATTTCAAAATTTCCTTAATAATCGTGGTAACTTCTTAAAGAAGAGCTAAACTTTGTAAAAACTTGTATGAAATGATGCAGACATTTTTAAAACTACAAGAGAAGTATATAAATGAAAACAAAACAAAAACTTAACTGATAAATACAATAAACTTGGCCCACAAGTTTTCTTATATATATGTATGCATATAGTATATATTTGCCAAGTCCAAATCGGAATGTCTTGCATGCAATTATTATTCATATAAAATTGTATAAATTTCAGAATTAACCAATTACTACACTAG
The DNA here is from genome assembly GCA_018152135.1 of Drosophila paulistorum. Taxonomy (NCBI): domain Eukaryota; kingdom Metazoa; phylum Arthropoda; class Insecta; order Diptera; family Drosophilidae; genus Drosophila; species Drosophila paulistorum. The sequence goes on along the minus strand of JAECXG010000805.1, from coordinate 7,548,384 downwards.
ATTACAGGTTTTTGGTGGGAAGAAAACGGAAATAAAAATAAATAATTATATTTATGTCGTGTCAAAATGCTGTTGTAGTTAAACTTAACGTCTAACTAATCTGATCTTTCAATTCTGAATTTAGGTTCATTTCGAAAATAATGTTGAGTATTTTGAATAGAACAGGAAAAGTTTTAAAGGCTAAGATTGTTGAAAAAGCTTTACGTAAATTTTAAAATTAGCCCTGCTCTAATTGACAAAAGACAGTGTATAAATTGGAAACAAATTGTCAACTATGTATGTATATGATTTGTCCTAAAAAATAAAAACAAAGTTTGCGCAATTTTAATTACCTTTCATTTTGAGGGCAAAATTTGCTAGCTTTGTTAAGAAATTGGGTAATTTAATATTTGGGGTATTATTATTACCTCTTTTTTATAATTAACATACATAGCTTAAGACAACGAACTTGATTAAGCTAATTTAAATTAGACCAACGTTAAGTGCAGTAATTAACAACTTAATATGTACCGGTTTCCTTTTGGCCCACTACTTCAAATTGCGTATTTAAATACAAATAAAAGGTAAATGTTTGTTAAAGACCTCCTCTAACTGTCTCGGTCTGTCTGCCTATGTTTTCTCAAAAACCGACCCGCACCACCACTGTCGGTGGTGCAGCACCAACAATTGTGTTGAAAATTAAAAATTGTTTTCATTATACTCGTAAGTAAGGCAATTATTTTAAGATTTCAAAGCAAATGACCTTCATGAACAGTTGTATTCGCTTTTTCTGTTAATTTGCTGGCCGTTATACTTACATTTATGTATAAAGCAAGTCGGTCGCTTGGTCGTTTGATGGCAAGTGACGGTGATCCGTGGTAGAGGCTTCGCTACCAATGCAAACCACATGGGTAACCTTCTCACCTCATCGGTATGTATATGTAGATGTGTGCCTGTACCTGAACTTGTACCCCTGCCCACTTGAATTTGAATGGTTTACTTTGGCATGCGGTCAGCAGTTTACGCCGTTTAATTGGACACGCCCCCTATCCTAAGATCAACTCAACATTGATTTCAGATACAAATCAACAGTCGACAACAGCAGCAGCAGTGAGCTGTGAGATCATAAATTATATAGTCGACATAATCAAGTGGAATGAAATATGTATGTAGCAGGTGGTTTTCAGTCTTCAATAGAACCTCGAACGATCGGCAATCGATTTGCCTTCAAGAGTGGGGCAACTAAGCCGCGTTGTTAGCTGTTTTCCCCCGGTTGGTTTACTTTCTCTCTCACTTGGAATCTTAAGCCAGTTATGCAAACGCAATGGCTAATAGCTGGGCCAATCATCCGGCGTACTCAACAGGCTGAGCAAACGTTTTTCGTTTGGACTCCGTTGCAGTTTCACAAATTTTGAGGCCACACACACGATGAGCAATGTCAGGGTGCACCAAGGTATGGCCAAATTGCAGAAGAACCATAACACATTGAAGCAGAAGAAGATCAGGCTCAGGGAACAGCAAAGCAAAGACAAATATAAATCTTTTTCCGTGGCGTGAGTTATCGACGGGTCAGCTCCGGTGAGCTATCGACTTGGGTCGTGAGCACAGAAATATTATATACTCATAACCTGCAGAATGACACGAGCCGGCTTGAAGGAGACCTCCACATCATTTGAGCCCTGCTTTAAAGCAGGTGTCCAACCCAAGATGCTCTGTACATACATATTTCCCCCTACATCCATCGGACCACACAATCTTGACTTTCTTTAGGACCCTCTGCCATGTGAAAATCTAAAAGTGAAAAAGAAGAAATAAAAAATTAATTCAATACTTAAGTCTAAAAGTGAAATAAGAAATAAAAAATTAATTCAATACTTAAGTCTAAAAGTGAAATAAGAAATAAAAAATTAATTCAATACTTAAGTCTAAAAGTGAAATAACAAGAAATAAAAAATATTAATTAAAAGCCATAGAAGTGGCTGTTGGTATCCTGATCCTGCAATTGGGAAAGAAATGTTAATTAGAAATACAATTGAATTTGTATTTCATACAAACCTGGGTGTACGCCATAGGATCTTGTACGCTTCGATCTGGCATTCTTCCCAGATCGACCGCCATCGTCCTGGCGGGTCGAACACTTCCAGCTGCAGACTGGGCACTGTACGCATTTTCGACCGCCATCGTCCTGGCGGGTCGAACGCTTCCAGCTGCAGACTGGGCACTGTACGCATTTTCCGCGTACAGCACCCAATCGGTTGTGTCGGCCACCTCCTGTGACCCGACCAACCTCGCCCGCATCTCCCGGATGAGAGCAAGGCACGGGTCATTGCTCCTGCACTTCTTAATGTGCAACCGCATTCCTGTCCTGCCCTTCGGCCGGACAACATTACACTTGTGGCAAGTGTTGTTGCGCCGGTCGAGGCAATCCGGGCCGTGGTCCACGAAGGTCCTCACGTTTCTGAATCTGCGTCCGCACAAGGCACAGATCTGCCTCTGGGTGAAGAATATCCGGAAGGTATCCGCAGGCACCTTGTATATCGGTGGTGCTGGAACCTGTCCCAAAGGTTCCTGTGGTACAGGAAGCACAGGCAGTGGTTCCTCTACCACCGGGTCCTGTGCCAGAGGTTCCACAGGCAGTGGTTCCTCTACCACCGGGTCCTGTGCCAGAGGTTCCACAGGCAGTGGTTCCTCTACCACCGGGTCCTGTGTCAGAGGTTCCACAGGCAGTGGTTCCTCTACCACCGGGTCCTGTGGCAGGACCACTTTCCGTGGTTCCGATACCACCGGTCCCAGTATAATGGGCTCCAGGATCACGGATTCCATGATCGCTGGATCCCCTGACACTGGATCCTGTGGCATTGGAACCTGCACCGACTGCACGGTTTCTGCCTTTGCCTTTGCCTTCCGCTCCTGTTGGGAGAAAGAAAAATTTGAAAAATTAGAATGGGAAACTTAAATAGAAACTTCGACTATGCCGAAGTTTTCATACCCTTGCAGTAATTTTGGAATTACGTTCACTGCAACGAACGGACAGACGGACATTATCGACTCAGCTTCTCAAGAATATATGTGTACTTTATGGGTTGGAAATTTACGTACCTCCGAAAATTGAAGCAGTGCTTCTCTGTTGAAACTCATCTGCTCCCTCAGAGTCGCAACGGCGTCCTCCGAAACTCCACGGAGCAATGCTATCACATTTGCAGCCTGGAAAAAGCACCAAAAATGAAAGAGCTTACAATGTGGAAATATCGAAATACTTACATTGCGGTTAGCCTCCAGTGCCAGATTCATAACACGATTCGATTCCTCGGCCATCTGGAAAAAAAGATAGGAGTGTAGAAATAAAAAAAAAGATATAAATACAAAAAGAATTTATAACACAACTTGCCTTTCAATTTGTGCGCAAAAAATTAACCGTTAACCGGTACAATTTTCGGTAACGCCGCAAGTTGCAATTTGAACTTCAACTTTCCAACGAAATTGGAATATTGGAATTGGAATTGAAATTCAATTTGTTTCCATGTTTCATTTTCATTTAATTTTTTTCATTTCTTTTGACAACAACAATTACTCTTAAATGCTAACAAAAATACTAATTCTAAAACCCCATCTAACACTAAATTATTATCGCTTACATTTCTAATTTTTCCTAAATTAAAATATTCCCTAAAAGCGCTTAAAACTACTTTCCCAAACCCTTCTAATCTTATATTCGAAACATGCGACAAAGAGATGTGTCTGCTTTCGCCCAAGGATCCAAATTTCCTGTTTGCTTCATGAATCCTTTGGACGAGAGCTCGCAAGGATTTCTTCTCCACACGGTAGTACTGCTGGAGGTCCGCTGGAACACCGAAATCGCAAGTCTCTATTGCTGCGAGATCTTCGATGTCCAGCGGCCTGAAGTATACCTGACACAATGTGTCATCCATGTGCCCGTCATGTTTGAGCATTACTTCATTGAAATGAAAGTAATCCCAAACAAAAGGGACTTTTCCGTTAGTAGTTAGGAAATAATTTCGCACTCTCACATTAATCGGATTGCCGTCAACAACAAAGCAAACCAAATTAGTTGATATGTGTGCATCTTTTATAAATTGTAACAATTTTTTGATTAACTCTATGATTGTCTCGGCGCTTACATATTCGTCCATGGTGTGTACGATGTTGCAATAAATAATGCTCCTTTTGGAGCCATCAAGCGCCACTGCCATCATTGTTAAAATTTTTACTATATTCCCAGGCCGCGACTTTTTGGGTGATGGACCGTCTTCTTCTTCCTCTCCGGGAATACTTTTAATCTGTAATTGGAAGAAATTTTTTACATAGAATTATTAAATACATTTTTTTTTCTTTATTTCTTAAAACCTACCAAGGGGGGCAAAAATAGTTCGTCAATACTAATGAAGAAGGCCTTCTTCATGAATTCGCCAAGCGAATTGAAATTCTCCAGTATCCTTTCGTCCACATTTTCCTTGAATTTGGACGAATATTCTGCGAACTCCACAAGCCCTTCCTCAATTTTAGCAAAGGGAATTCTCCTCAACACCGCAATTTCGGAAAAAGAGACATTAAATTTTAAAGCTGCCATTTTCTTTGTTTACTTTCAATTGATTCTTTTGCTTTGATGGTTCATCATCTTTATCAATTTCAAAAAAACCGACTTTTCTCTCCCTTTTATTTGAATTTCAATTTTACTCCCATCTCAATTTCAAGTTTCAATTTCGAAATTCCTCCCATCTCAATTGAATAAGAACAAAGCAGAAATGCGATATCCAATGAAAAGGAATCAAAACAAAACCAACAACCAAAAGCTCTTCTTCTTGAAATTTTAGCAATTTTGTCAAATTTTTTTGTAAGAAAGAAGAAAATTTTACATTTTGATAAGTTTTCTCTTGTATTTATTGTAACAAATTTCATGATATAGTGAAAATTATTTTGGTAACAATGTATACCGCCGCCTTGGGGCAAGAGCGTCAATCCGATAGCCATGTTTATTGTGACCTGTGTGGTTTCTAATTGTAAATAGGAAAAAAATAAAAAATCTGTGGGGGCTTCAGCTGGCAAAGATCTCGACCCCCAACGATTGCAGCGATAACCGCAAAAGTAAACACTGCATTGGCATTGGTTGCTGGTTCTGTTGTTTTTCCAGATAGACTCTCAACACTGATTAGAATTGATTTTATTCCACATTTTGTATTTGATTTGAGTTCATAAATTGAACGATAAAAAAATAAAAGTCTGGCTTTCAAATGCTAAGTTGAACATTCTGGACACTCTTAAGGGCATCCGCATAGCGGGCAAGCACTGGATTCACTTCGTCGGCAATAAATTCGACCACCTGGTCACTGGCCCGGCCAGTAAAGGTGCGAGCATCTAAGATGTCGTCCAACTGATCCAGAATGGGTGCGAAATAGGAATCGTTGCGGACGCGTTCCACCAGATCGTTATCCTTGCCATGCTGCTTCACTTGGGCTCCAGCCTCTTGGGACAGCACACGAATCTTCTCGTGGCAAACTTGACGATCACCACCAGCCTTAACCATGGCCATAATTATGTTCTCCGTCGACATGAATGGCAACTCTTGGGCGATATGCCTTTCAATTACTTTTGGATAGACCACCAGACCCTGTGAGATGTTGAGCAGGGTGAGCAAGGATGCGTCAGCTGACAAAAAGGCCTCGGATAGCGTTAACCTCCGGTTGGCAGAGTCGTCAAGAGTCCGCTCCAGCCATTGGGTGGCATGTGTATTGGCAGCGTTGCTAAAAAGCGAGATAAGGTGACGTGCCAGAGCACAGCAGCGTTCCGAACGCATGGGATTCCGTTTGTAGGGCATGGCCGATGATCCGATTTGCGTGGTCTCGAAGGGCTCCTCCAACTCCTTGCGCGACGCCAATATACGCAAATCGGAACACATCTTATGTATGGTGGTACCCAAACTGGCCAACGCAGAGACAATCTCGACATCCACCTTGCGAGAGTATGTCTGTCCGGTTACAGCGTAGGGTTTGCTGAATCCAGCCAGGTCCGTCACCAGTTTATCCAGTTGCTTTACTTTCTCGCCATCGCCATTGAAAAGTTGCAAAAAGGATGCCTGGGTGCCGGTTGTGCCTTTGACACCACGGAAACGTAAATCCTCCAGGCAACGTCTCAGGGCTCGCTCATCCATTAGCAGATCCTGAATCCACAGGCAGGCCCGCTTTCCCACTGTAGTCAACTGTGCTGGCTGCAAGTGGGTGAATCCCAATGTTGGCTGTCCTCTGTAAGTCTCTGCGAATTGCTTCAAACTCGAGATTACAGCCGCCACACGAGGCAGCAGCAGCTGCAGTGCATCTCGCAAAACAATCAGATCTGTGTTATCGCCCACATAACAAGAAGTCGCCCCCAAATGGATAACCGGCGCACCAATCGGACATTGCTTGGCATAGACATGCACATGGGCCATCACATCGTGCCGGGTGAGCCGCTCTTCTGCCGCTGCCGCATCGAAATCGATATTGTTGATTTCCTTCTCCAGCTCTGCAATTTGCGCCTCACTTATCTCCAGGCCCAACGATCTCTCCGCCTTGGCCAGCCATACCCACAACCTACGCCAAGTAGAGAATTTGTGCATCTGGAAAAACGAGAGATTTGTGGTCCAGGAATTGAACTGTGTTTTGCGGTGGAAATCTAAGCCGGTTTAAAAGACACTTACATCACTGAAGAGGAACTGCATCTCTTTGCTGGCATAACGTGTGCTCAGCGGCGACTTATACCCTTCGTAATTGCTTGCCATTTTGCCAATTTGTATTCCGCTTTCCACCAATCACCTGTTGCTGCTGAAATTAAAATGAAAATTTTTAATTTTAATTTACAACAAAAACAATTCAATTTAGAGATGGGCATGGGCCGTGCCGTGCCGTGCCGTGCCGTGCCTATTTAAATATATTACGTTATTGACCAAAAACGAACTCAGCCGTATTGCAAATTTTGATTTTACCTTACTTGAAAACCTGATTACTTTTCTGAAAGATTTTAAAGATTGTTCTGAAAAATTTAGCAGTGACAAAGATTTTTTCAAAAGTTGGTTGAAAATTGCTCAAGCAATTGTCTTGACTCTAATATTGTTCAGGAGTTAAAAAAAAAAAACATTGAAAGGTTTAGAAACAAGATCTTCTCCTTCTGCCGTCCACTTAGTTGGCTTAATTTTGAATCCCCCCTACAAGAAAATGGTTTTTTAGTCGGATGAAAAAAGGGAGCAAGTAAGGGCAACATCTCATGAAATTCAAGCTATCGCAACAAATGCGTTTTCCAAATCTATGGACTTAAATTTATACAATAGCATTTATAAAATCCTTAACGTGTTTAAATTTATTGAATAGCATTAAAAAAATTCTTGAAAATACATCAAAATATTGGCTTACATATTTATTTTTTAAGCCCCCATGCGTCCCGTACCTATAAAAAAAAAATTACGTGATGGGCGTGCCTCAAAAGGGAGGCCCATGCCCATCTCTAATCGAACATATGAAGGCGCGACTGTAAAAACCGAACCTCGTGAGTACAACTCGAACATGTCTGCGCCCAAACGCACAAAAAACCAAAAAACGAGTGTTGCGTAACTATCGTGAGGATTGCGTTTACCAACTCTAACTATTTAAATTCAAATTACAAAATGATAACGTTATCTAAAAATTTATCTCTGAAATGTACATATAACTTCATAACGACTGCACCGATTTGGCTAATTTTAGTCTTGAATTATTTGTGGTAGTCCACGGAAAATTTAGGAATTGATTTTTATACCCTCATGATTGTTATATATGTGTGACGACTGCTGTACCATTGGTTTGTAGTTGATATGTATGTGAACATTAATACAACCGATTGAACCAACGACAGCTTGAATCAGAGGAATACATTTAACATCATTAAATGATGATGAGATACAAATGTAGCTATATATGATAACAAAGAAAATTATGTAAATATATGATGAAAAATCACAGTATAAGCGGCTCGTCCATCGATGACAACACTAACTAAAGTAAAATATATACTCAATATATGTTTATTTGTATTTAAAAGTATTAAAGAAAGACCGTGGGTAAATATACGACTGCACCGATTTGAAAGATTATGGGTGGTGAGGGCGGCATTGTTAAATCAAACCAAATTTTGATCAATTTCTAAAGTTGTTCCTCTTCTAACTGAACAACGAATCCTAATGATAACTTTAGAGTTCAGACCATTTTATTCAGAGTTCTAATGCTAGTCCATAATATTTGTGGTTTGTTCTAGTTTTGAAATACAACCAAGCTAATTAAATTGGCGGTCAAGTACTTTATATGTCACCGAAATTCGACAAACAAGTTCTGCTATTTTTATAACTAATAAGTTTGAATCCATTGCTCAATGTACGCACATAAAAATAAACCACAGCAATTTACATCCGTCCAAAAAAGTTTTTAAGAAAATGCTTGCAATTACAAAGTATTACTTGAATCTTAGAGAACTGGTTTACCAATTTTGGCACATGACACTTAAGAATCAATTAGTGAATCGTAACTGGCAAATCTAAATTACATTGGCAATGTGTGAAAATATACAAATCTTGAAGTCAACATTTTTTAAGGTTTCACTTCTAAATTGCTGCCAAATTTGCACCCAAAAAAAATCGATTAGATTGTTAATTGTAAGTCAAAGCAAGTTTAAGTTGTCCAACAAGTTCAGCAAAATGTTATGTCTGACTCATGTGACTTCCTTCAGTAACTTGGAACCGGCATCGGCCCACACCTTGCTGAAACCACATGACTTTTGACAACGCAACACATTGGGAGCAAATCGATATACATAAAAAGCATCATTGAGTTGCATAAATTTTAATCACAAAAAGTACATATATTTTGTAATTAACGTACAGATCTCAGAAGTCGATAGTCGATCAGAGTTGCGACATATATTTTTTGGGAAACCTCAAAAATACCAGAGCAAACAAGACAAGCTGCTTTGATGGCTTCTCATCTACAATTTAAGGTGCTTGGCGCTTTGGACACTTTCATTTTAAATGGCCATTTCAATTAGTATTAGTATGAATTCGATTTGTGTGCACACCACGTCGCAGTTTTTTCATGCCTTTACCTTTTGCCGCTGCATTGGCATCGGCATCGAATTGCAATAATGTTGTATATACCTGAATTTGGTATCTTATATGGCAAGAGGTTGGGACCAGTCTGCCAATAAATCAATCATTTTGTCATCCATTTCTTTTCCATCTATCGTGGACTATTTTACACTTTAATGATCACCAAATGCTTTTGGATATGAATTCGTTTTTAATTAGATGTCGTTAAAGTTGTAAAAAATTTGCTCGCATTTTCCCAATATGTCCATTACGCTGACCAAATTTAACCGGTCTCCCCCAGGGTAAATACTTTATTACTGGGCAGTTGTGTATTATATTGATTTACAAATATATTACAAGAATGCCAAACCGCCTGTGAACTCAATCATTGCCCAGATGCCCATAGGCACTCCAACTTATACTGAAATGCAAGAAACATTTCTAAAATATTTTAAATAGTAATAATTTTAATGCAAAAACTTGTTTTAAAATAACATCTGCCCAAAGTGGCAACAAATTATACAATTATTATATTGAAAGTATTCCATTTTCATTTCTTCCCTGCCGTTGGCATAAACTTGTTCCCTTAATATTAAATTATGAGAATTTATGAAAAACAAACAAATTTCAAGTGCAGTTGTCAGTAAATTTAAAACAATAAATAAAATTAAACTAGCTTTATTAAAATTTGCCACACCTTAATGTTACCTTGTGGTTTTAACAATTTTTTATTGATTTTGAATTAAACCAGTTGGAGAACTTAAGATTCTAGATTATAATTCAAACTTTGTTAGCAGTTGAATTTGGTGAAAGTGATTGGATTATATTACGATCAGTTAGTTAATAGTCTCTAACAATGGCTGAACATTAAGTGTTTTTATTTTAAAGATCGGAAACAATTTTTAAGAACAAAACTATTTGTTTAAAGAGAAAAAGAATATATAAATTTATTAAGATTTAAGATAAGCCGAGTCTTGTTTTTTCCAACGATAGTTAAAACATTTTTGATTTTTAAAAGTTGTCTTTCACTTCTATCAGCTTTCTAACATACTATGACTGTAATTGACTTGATATTGTTTTTAATATAGAGTCATAAGTTTCTTGATTAGGTTGAGAATAAAATTGCTCTTTTCACGGTTATGTGATTTTGACTTTAACATTCTACCATTGAGCTATCTATACATATATGCATATGAATGAAATTTTAAAAATTTAAATTTTTAATGAATTTTGTTGAAGCAAAAACGGTACTTAAACAAAATCGATTGGTATCAGTCGTTGTCTTTGTTCTATTTTATTGTTGGATTGCCATCCAACGATTTGTAATATGCGAGAAATAAGTAAATAGATCATCGCTTTACTATCTATTACAACTGAAATGGTTATTATATTCAAACCAAATCGATATTTTTATATTTTAAACTATTCAATTCGGAAAAAATTTAAAATTTTTTTATTTTAACTAGAAAAGTATTTTCTTTGGGCTTAGCACGTTGCCGATATATATTCTTGATCAGCATGAGCAGCCTAATCGATGTGTCCATGTCCCTCTGTGTGAATCAACTTCACGATATTGAAATGAAATTTGGTATTTATCCTTTTTATTGCCAAACTGAGATTTAGTTTGAAAATTCTTCGGATCTTATCTCTATATATATATTGTTGCCATAAAAACTAATAATTAATCCTTTATGTCGTAATGGAATTTATTAAAGCAATTAATATTTTTCAAATGGCTACGCATTACAAGGGTATTTTAGCTTCGGCGCAGCCAAAGTTAGCTTTTTTGCTTTTTATTCTGTTGTAATTTCTGATCGATATTAATTTTATTTACAATTCGCCATTGCTCATTAGGCATAACCAGATGAATGGTACTGACCCTGACATGTTGTGTATTTTTCTACTATAAGAATTTGCTATGCCTAATCGTGATTGCTATTTCATTTTAATTGAAATGGTTTGACTAGACTAGACATCGTTTCTTGACCACGTTTGATTAATCTGTTGGCCCATTTGATTGCTGAACCCTAGAAAGTGTTGCAGTACAGTATGGGACTTATATATACATAAGTTTATATACAACAAAAAACAAGAAAAAGAAAAAGACTCATGGCACTTTGACACGAATTTGAATTCGAGTCCGTGTTGCTGCTCGGTCCATTGTTCTGCAAATCATAGCCACAATTAAAACATCGACACAGTTGGCAGACATAGCGAGACTTGGAAGAATTGGATTTGCATGCAGCTGGCATTTTTGTGCACAGAGGCAAAGGTCTGAACCAAGTTGGGAATGGTGGCACTAAGTTTTGTCGAAGGTGGGTGGGGGAGCGACTGTTTTTGGGGCGGTACTGGGAGCCTAGAGGCTGAGCCATTATGTAAACTCGGCTATTAATGCCGTTGTCGATTCAGTCTGTTTACATAAGTAGCTTGCAAATTGGTCGAATGCCTCCTATGAGATACTATATTTCACGCTTACATTGTAGTCGCTGAGCATGTACATATATACATTGTTTATGAATTAATTTTATTGTGTTTGGAGGTTTTTCGATTTCAAGCCTTGTGACTAAATTCTGTCAGCCTTAGACTGTGCAATAAATATGTTTAAAGCGAAATGTCGCAATAAATAATAATGAATGCACACCAAAATGGTGATGAAACCAGTTGTGACCATAACAAAATTGTAGAAGTTGGAGTCAGATCCAGATCGATCGTCGAACGTTGCCGTTTCCCTGCAAGAGTCTGCGAAACGTTCCACTTGTAGTTCATGTTTGTTGCCGGATTATATATGTACAGACATACATGAAATGTGTCCACAAGAGCTCGCCAACATGCCAACAACTTCACTCCACTTCTCTTACCACGATTATGTAGTCAGTCTGGTCGGTTTAATGGTGCCAAAGCCAAATGTCTGGCATATGCATTTTGATGTGGATTTCTAGGCCAGTGGAGGATAACAAAAAAAAAAAAACAAAAAACCTGTAATAATGCAGTACTGAAGGATCAACAACCTCTCTGAATTTCGCACATTTTACCTGAGCGTTTTGTAATCAGTTTAAGCACATTTTTCGCTGTTGTTTTTTGTTTTTAGATGGGCTGCCTACGAGACATCCTCCTATTAGGAATCCTTGGCGTTATCACTAATGCAGTTGGTGTTAAAATTTCCACCGGATATCATATTGTTCACAACGAACCGCATCAACCTTATTCTGGCTATCATGGCTTTCAATATCTAAGTGGTGCTCCTTCTCAGTATATCATTGGGTAAATCTCCAGCTCACCTTACAACTATTACAGCTAATATTTTTCCATTTATTTTTTAGCAATAGTCTATCTCATGGGGCACCGGCTAGTTCACCAGCTATCCAAAATCCGTTCACACAGCCAGCTGCTGGCCCTGCACCATCGGCATATGGACACAGTTTTCCCACACCTGGTCAAGTGACATGTGCGAATCCACCTGCCATATGTGAGAAATCCGCATATCGCACTCTGGATGGCTCCTGCAATCACCTGGAGCGTCCTGGATTGGGCGTGGCAAACACAAAGTGAGAGACCTAAACATTTAATTTGGTTTTGTTTACTTAGCAAAACAAAAATCTTTGAAGATATGGACGTCTTTTGACCCCCAAATATGCCGATGGACTATCTGCACCGCCGCGTTCCATCAGTGGAGATGAATTGCCCAGCGCTCGTTTAGTTTCTTTGGTAGCGTTTGGCGAGCAGGATGTTCCCGATCCGGAGTTCACACTTCACAACATGCAATGGGGTAACATTGTGCCAAAATGTGGGGTCCACAGAATGCCACTCTATTGACTTTTTTCTGTTTACTTCAGGTCAAATTATGACTCACGATATGAGCATGTCGGCCGGAGCTACCCAATCGAAAAAGCATCCTACGCGCTGTTGCACTGATGATGGACGACTGATTGGACTGGACACAGCTCATAAGACATGCTTTGCAATTATTGTGCCACCTCATGATCCAGCTTATTCCCAAGTCGGCACCGAATGCCTCAATTTTGTGCGCACCCTAACAGATCGCGACTCTAGATGTCAATATGCTGGAGGGCCGGCCGAGCAACTTACCGTGGTCACCTCCTATTTGGATCTCTCGTTAGTCTATGGCAATTCGATTCAGCAAAACAGCGATATTCGAGAGTTCCAAGGAGGTCGCATGATAGTGGAGGAACGTAATGGAGGAAAATGGTTGCCATTGTCACGTAATGTCACCGGAGATTGCGACGCGATTGACAGCAGTGAAGTCTGTTACCGAGCTGGAGATGTGCGTGTCAATCAGAATCCTGGTCTAGCCATTCTGCAGACAGTGCTATTGCGGGAACACAATCGAATCGCTGATGGTTTGGCCGCCTTAAACCCGCACTATGACGACCGCACTCTGTTCCAGGAGGCACGAAAGATCAATATTGCACAATATCAGCAAATTAACTACTACGAATGGTTGCCCATTTTCTTGGGGGCAGAGAATATGTTGAAGAATCGTTTAATCTACAAAGCTCCAGGTGGCAGTTATGTTAACGACTTTGATCCCAATATTGATCCATCTGTATTGAATGAACATGCAACAGCCGCTTTTAGATATTTCCATTCTCAGATCGAGGGCAGATTAGAGTATGCAAATTTAATTTTTGATGGCCTTTATATTCTTAAATTATTTGGTAACCGTTTATTTATAGCCTTTTATCTGAATTGCGTCAAGTTCTTGGCTCACTAACACTCAGTGATTGGTTCAATCGCCCTGGTATTATTGAAGTTGGTGACAACTTCGATTCCCTTACCCGTGGTCATGCCACACAACCAGAAGAACTGACTGATATCAACTTTGATAGACAAGTATGTATTTATTTATATATAACGTTTTTAAGCCTTTTACTGATTTACCACCATCTCGTACAGATCAAGCATTTCTTGTTTAGACGAAACATGCCATTCGGTTCCGACTTGCGATCTCTGGATATTCAACGAAACCGCGATCATGGACTTGCATCCTATAATGACATGAGGGAGTTCTGTGGCCTGCGCAGAGCCCATTCTTGGGAGGATTTCGGTGACCTAATTAGCCCTCCAATAATTGAAAAGCTGAAATCACTTTATGCTAGCCACGAAGATGTGGACCTAACTGTCGGCGGTTCCCTAGAGGCTCATGTGGCTGGATCATTAGCGGGCCCCACTTTCCTGTGCATTTTAACGGAACAGTTCTACAGAACTCGTGTGGGAGATCGATTCTTCTTCGAAAATGGCGACAAACTCACCGGTTTCACACCAGGTTAAATTAAATCCTGTTCCTAATTGCAAGTGGTATTAATGTTTATGGCTTACAGATCAATTAACGGAGTTACGTAAGGCTAGTATGGCACGTTTGCTCTGCGATAATGGCAACAGCATTTCCTCAATGCAACCTGAGGCTTTTAAAACGGTTTCTGCATCGTAAGTGTATAGATTGTTGCTGAAAATCTTTGATAGATATTTAATCAAATATTTATATTTCTTAGAAACCCAATTGTGCCATGCTCACATATACCGCAAGTTGATCTTACAAAGTGGATTGACCAAAAGCCATATACTTCTGCAGATCCATCAATACATTATGTAAAGAAGTGATCCAGTTTCATGGCGAAATCGGATTTGTCATTAACTAGTTGAAAATATAATAACTTTTAGCATAATCGTATAAACAATGTAAAAGCGGTACCCATGTATTATATCATCCATAATGTACATAAATAAAACCTTCCATATAAATCCCTTTTTCTACAATACAATGACTCAACTTTTTCAAAAAACAACTAGATTTAGCTAAAACACTAAATTTAAAATATCTTTCACTACCTTCTTTCAGATGATAAATATAGATGTTTCAGATATTAGATTATAATAGATTTTTTAAAGATGTATGTACATACCTACTACTATAAAAGTCAATACGAAGAAGGTAATTTTTGGAAAAGTGATTTTATTTACATAGTTTAAAACATTCTTAGTTTATGGATACACATATGTTATAGGGAGAGTGATATTTAGTATACATTTTCATACATATATAAAAGAAATAACGTAATATAGTAAAGTTATTTTAAGGGTTAGTAAATTTTGTATTATTTTTCTTTTAGTTTATCTGGCCAGACAAATTTTCTTTTTTTTTTGTTTATTCTTCTTATCTTTAATTCATATATTATTGTTTTCACTTATTTCGGTTAATATTTATTGTCCCAAATAGGTACTTCCTAGTTTATGATCTCTGCCATTTCATTTCATTTTTTTACTCGCTATCATACTTCTATCCATATTATTTCTTTGATCCTTGAGCATAATCCTTCTTATTATAAAGAGGTTGAATTATATCCGTCTGTACGCTTGTTCGATATTTTTCTATTTTCAAATTCTAATTCGTATGGGCAAAGTAATGCACCTTTCGTTAGCATTTTCAGGTCTAGGTAAAGGTCTGATAGTATCGATTTTTACACAATTGTCAGTCAGAGCCTGTGTAGCAATTAAAAGTGTATACTTTTTTGCTACTTCAATAGTGCTGCCATCATGTATAAAGGCTCGTTCCAGAGATTTGGTAAGCTGTTCCACCTCTTAGGCGTACTGGCTTGCTGTTTTATTTCTCTGTTTAAGATTATTCAATTTGGCAGAAATTGTTGTAACAGATTCTACTGTTACATTTTGAGTGAGGCTTTTAATTATGGCTTCTATTGTTTCTTCAGTGGTTATTAAATTTCTAGCGTAGCCTTTAAGTTTTCTTTTGATTCTTGGGCACCTTTAACTGAATCTGCTAAATTCAGTGTCCCTACGAACCTCTGAAGGTTTTCAGTTTTTCTAAATGACTGGGCCACACAGACAACTCATCTACCGAGGACTGCAAATGTTTTGTTATTGCTTTGGAATGCTTGGCTACTGTAGTTTTGTCAGTCTCTTTGGTTTAATCCAATGTGAAGAAGGTCTTGGACCAGCTTTCTGTGACGTCCGAGGTACTTTCCTCCTCTGAATTTCCTTTTAGATTGTTAATGCGTTTTGGTGTTGCGTGCCCAGGACTCGTTTCCCTCGTTTGGACACACCTCCAATAAGTAAAAATCTTTTAGTAGAGTTGCATCCTTTTGAACGATAGGTAATTCTGTGAGCAAATGTAGATCCTCTTCTTGGCCCAATTAAAGTCAAATCGAGGCGGCTGTTTTTGTGAATTGTGGGTTGTTGTTCAATTAAGTTTAATGTGCGCTGAAGTTATTGACTTTGTTCACTTCTAAAAACCTCAACTAATTTAATAGAAATAATTATCCAATGAGGTCATCTCTTTTGTATTTCTTAATTGGCCACCGACGTGCTATAATTTTTTGTATTTTATTTTGCACAACACAAAAAATAATCTTTTTTTACTAGTCTTTCGACCAATCCGAAGATTGTTGTTGGTTTGCAATTTTATGAAATATTATTTAGACTAGCACGTCAGTACCGTTTGAATAGGTTTCGAAAAATGATTTTATTTAAAGAGTTTGAAACTTTCGTAGTCTATGGATACAGAAAAATTGATTCTACATACACACATAATGGCCAAAGTGATGGCTCAGCAATCTCACGCTGTCTTAGGCCTAGCTCGTGTTACGCGTATGTACAAGTAACATATGGATATATACATATGTACATATATAATGATATATATGTATATATTTAAGCTGATACTCTTGTTTCATTGGGCATACTTATAATTGTTTGTACTTGCAATAAAGTGTTACAAGTAGAACTATTTTTATTAAATGTATATATATACACGACACACGATCTTCAAATTTATTTTTTGGGCATTGAGTGCAGTAGGCGAGTGATATTTTGGGATAAAATACCTCCTCCAGCTTCGAAAATACTTAGAAAGAAGTTTAACTCATCAAAAATTAAGCTTGAAGATTGGTTACGGTCATTATTTGGTCCTATGTCTATCGACTACTTCGGGGAAGAGTGGGCTGACTATTGGAAAAAAAAAAGCAATGAGGTGTCACAGGACACCCGGGTAGAGCGAAGCTCTCTAGGAATTCGTCGAGTAAACGATGAACTACAGTCATATACAATAGCAGAAATGAATGAACATGAACAACAAATAAAAGCAATGGTATTTTTCTGATAGTTCTGATAAAATATAATACATATATTTCAGCTCACCGCAGTATTACAAAGCTTTATTTATTTATCTTCGTTTAAATTTGGCTCGTTTAAATATTTTCCCGAATATTTTCGTTGAACCTAATTGTTCCCATACTCTATCACGGAAATGATTGGTTTATGGTAACTGAAATATGAAATGTATGTTTGTGATTGGATGTGGGTTAGAAAACGTGAAAAAACAGCATCTATGGTTGTGTTATATCTTGTTGTAGATTCTGCAGGATTACTGCTCATTGTTAAATTTAATTCTTCGAAAAGAAAAGTTTTCAGCGGCGCAGACTTTTCATCTGCAAAATTGACATTGAAGTCTCCAGCCAAAATCAGTGGGAGTTTATGAAAATTTTGTCCAAGTAGACGAGAACCTTCCTCAGTATACTCCAGAAGTGTTCGGTGGATGAACAAAATTATGTCCTCAAGTCTATTACCCGGCGATATGTAAAGGACTACTATAACTAGTTCAGTACCGTCATCCATCCTGCATGTGGCGGCACAAATGCCCCGTTTATAGTTTAATAAACGATACTCCTTTATCAAGTCGAACTATAACTCGCAGGACCGAGGAAATAGGCCAATACTTATACTCAGAAACTAAAAGACGAATCGAGGACTGTGCCTTCTTTTCAATTTGTTTGGATGAAAGCATAGATATTAGAAATATTAGTCAAATGGTTATTTGTGTTAGGACTATTGATTACGACTTTAAAATTTGCGATGAATTTCTAAACTTACATTCTTTTCACAGTCATGTAAATGGAAAAAGTACGTTTGATGCCTTTGAGAAGCATGTACTTTCATTCCAATTATCATATAAAATGTCCTCAATTTGCACTGATGGTGCCGCCACCATGAAAGGAAAGAATGAAGTATTTCTTGGCCATGTCAATAGAAAAATAGGAGAAATACCATTTTTCCATTGTTTCATCAATCAGCAAGCATTGTTTGCAAAAATTTTTCAAGTTGTGGATGCAATTGGTGTAGCAATTAAAATTATTAATCGCATTAAAGGTGGTCATAATTCGCTAACCCATAGAAAGTTTAATTCCTTTCTCTCAGAATTCGGCGCTGAGTACGAGGATCTTTGCCTTTTTACTGATGTTTTATACAGTCTTCGTAATGAAGTTATTTCTTTCTTAGAAAGCGAAAATTTAGAAAAAGATAAAGATTTGTTAGCTTCTCTAAAAAATCCATTATTTATTTTAGACTTTGCGTTTCTAACTGACATAGTTCTTTTCATTAATCAATTAAATCTTCAGCTTCAAGGCCGCAACAAACTTCCGTCCGATTTAATTGCAGCAATCAATAAATTTAGTCGCAAAATTAATGGTCTTCAAATTCAAATGAAAAACAATGACCTGTCCAGCCTTTAGCGAACTGCAGAAATTGTTGCATTGTGCCCCAACCCTTCCCGAATTCAGGAGTACGCAGAGGCAGTTAATACCCTTTCCTCTGAAATAGCGTAAAAATTTTCTGATTTTAAACAAATCAATTGGCTCATTGCAGTTTTTAATAACCCCATAGAAGCAGAATCTGAATCAATTCCAGAAAAATTAGGGAGGAATTACAGGTCATGAAAACTGACTTGATGCTGCCACTAAGTAGTGGAATAGAATTTTGGCGAGAACTTCCGAAAGATAAATTTCCGATTTGCAAAAACACAATGTTAAATTTATGTTCTATGTTTACCACAACATATGTATGTATATTTGTGAAACAACATTTTCCACAATGAAATTAATAAAAAATTCTATTCGAAACAGTCTAAATGATAGCCATTTAGAAGATCTCCTTCGGATAAAAAGTTATCCAAATAATATAGAAGTTAATGAAATAGTTGAGTTTAAAAAAAAACCAGAGGGCCGGGGTTAACTTCGACCGCGTCGAAGTTTGTATACCCTTGCAACTGTCTTGGTAATTCTTTCCTTACCCAAAGCCATCAAAGCGTAAAAACGTTTTATCCAAAAAGTCTAATGTTTGCGAAAGAACGCCCTACAATCTTAGCATAGGAAATAACGAAGATATTGATCAAAGTCACTGTTTGCCACCGATCATTCCTATGGGAGCTATATGATATAGTCACCCGATTTTTATCAAATTTGGCACAATTATTAATAAGAACACGAAACTGACAAATACCAACTTTTATGACAATAGCTATAAAATTAATGAAGTTATTGAGAAAGTCACTGTTCGTGACTGTGCCGTTTGTATGGGAGCTATATGATATAGTCACGCGATCTTGATCAAATTTGGCACAATTATTAATAAGAACACAAAACTGACCAATCGCAACTTTTATGACAATTGCTGATAAAATAACGAAGTTATTGAGAAAAGTCACTGTTCGTGACTTTGACGTTTGTATGGGAGCTATATGATATAGTCACCCGATCTTGACCAAATTTGGCACAATTATTAATAAGAACACGAAACTGACAAATACCAACTTTTATGACAATTGCTGATAAAATAACGAAGTTATTGAGAAAAGTCACTGTTCGTGACTTTTACGTTTGTATGGGAGCTATATGATATAGTCACCCGATCTTGATCAAATTTGGCACAATTATTAATAAGAACACGAAACTGACAAATACCAACTTTTATGACAATTGCTGATAAAATAACGAAGTTATTGAGAAAAGTCACTGTTCGTGACTTTGACGTTTGTATGGGAGCTATATGATATAGTGGTCCAATCCGGCTGAATCCGGATAGATATACAAGATAGATATATATAGATATATAAAGATATACAACGCCTGCAGTATATACAAGCCTACGTGCAAAATTTCAGCTCTGTAGCTCTTACGGTCTCGGAGGAGTTCGCGTTGATCCAGACGGAGGGACGGGCGGACGGACGGACGGACATGGCTATTTGAACTCGTCTCGTCGTGCTGATCAAGAATATATATACTTTATATGGTCTGAGATGCTTCGTTCTATGCGTTGCACACTTCTGACCAAAATTAATATACCCTTTTTGCAAGGGTATAAAAATAAAAATGAAGCAATGTTTCTTTTTTCCAACTTTCCGGAAATGGCCAAAAAATTCAAAATGCAAATTGCGGCGCTACGTTTGCGACGCGGCACATTCTTCCAATTAGAACAAGGCAAGTATGTTTGCAACATGTTGCAAAAATTTCCAAAATTATATTTTATTAATTATATTCTTTTTCACAGCATAAAAAAAGAAAAAAATGGACAACAAAGCCACTTCCGCAGTCGCAATTTTTGATGGAGCTAAGGAGTTGGTAAGTACATATGTACATACATATGTACATTATGCCACATTCCCAAAGAAAAGCACACATGCACACGCATACGCATACAGTTCGTGTAACACTGCGTCTGCGTGTGTGTGTATGCATGTGCTTGTTTGATTTGAACCGATTTGTATTGACTGTAACTTGTGTTCTATTTATCCGATCTGATTCAAATTTCGGGATCTGTCAATTTATGTAAAATACTATCATATTGGTAAATTTCATGGGGATACTCCAATTTTTGCAAAAATGTTTGTTCTAGAGCTATATGATATAGTGGTCCGATCCTGAAAAATTTCATACTTTATCTAACTCGGGTAATGAAAAGCCCACAAAAACAATTTCATCCCAATAGCTCTTAACATGGCTGAGTAAAACGCGTACGCACAGACAGACATGGCTATATCGAAAATTTTTACTTAAATTTTGTCTTTTCATTTCAGATGGTACACCAGTTGCAGGCCTTGAACCGGGTGTTCGATCTGGCGGATGGTGCCATGGCTGAGGTGACTGGGGTAAGTTTCTAATATAAATTAATTGACATTGTAATATTGCAATTATTGTCTTTTCCCACAGAGAACGGTCGTGAAGAAGGAGCAGAGAAGTCTCGCTGAGGTGGCTACGCAACCACTGGTTGTGGTTGAACCGCCACTGGTTGCTCAAGGACAACCACTTGACCAACCAGTGATTGTCCTTGAGCAACCAGTGGCTCAACCAGAACCAGTCGTTGCTCTGCCATTTGAGTTAGAGCCGGCACTGAGTCAGCAAAAACCACTGGTTCCTGTGCCTCTTGAGCCGGAGCCAGATCCTGTGCCTCTTGAGCCAGTGCCAGTGGTTTTGGCTGAACCAGTGCCGGAAACGCAAATAGCGCTTCCGGAGGAACTGCCGTGCTGCTCCAGAACGATGCGCGTGTTCACCATAGACTGGCGCGTATGGTGTCCCCGCGGGAAGTGGCACATTTGTGTGCTGTGTGGCCGCGAATTTCGCCGTATTCGCGACATGGAGGCACACTGCAATGAATGCGCCGATCCGGATGCGGCACATTGCACTAAGTGCAATATGTATCGCATACGGAGTTCCCGAGGCTTGTCAAACCACAGAAGATCTTGTGGTAATGACAAGACGCGCCTGTCGTTCATCAGGCAGAAGCGGGTGGATTTGGTAGGGTCTCTTGATGAGGCAAATGCCACAGATTGGGCAACTTATGCCGGAAGGTATTATGCCTCGCATGAGATCAGCCCAGGTCCACCCGTGAAGAAGCGGGCAGTGGCTCTGCAGCGAACTCCGGAGGTGCTATTTGAGAACCCCGAAGCGTTCACGGAAGTGAGTATCAATATTCAGTTTTCCTACTACATATCATAATAAAATTTTTTTCGTCTCTATTTCAATTGCAGGAGGACGACCTCAGTCAATCGGAATCCGCCCAGGATTCGCCTGCTGGAGAGGATTTCGGGCAAGAACAAGCCGCTGAACAATCCATTGGATCCCTCTCTAACCAATATTCACAAGGCCAATGTGATATACATCATTAAGATCGTTATCATCATCTTTATCATTGTATTTATCATCGTTAACAGCATTGTTCTCTAATCCTTTCGTAAGTTTTCTTAGTTATCAGCAACATCTTCATCGTCGTCTACATAAGGGATCCATTTCTTCATATATTCGGCGCAAGTAGTCGTATTTTTTGGGCCATTCGATAAGGATCTAAATATTTTTTCTCTCTCTTTCATTACTATATCCATCTCGTGTAGAGATGGGAGAAAATTTGAAATGTAAACAAAATGGGATATTGGGATATTGGGAACATTTTCGCTAGGGATGGGAGTAAAATCGAAATTCAAATAAAAGGGAGATAAAAGTCGGGCTTTTGAAAACTGATAAAACTGAATGCAAAGGTAAACATAATAAACAAACAACAAAGACCAAAAATGGAAAGCGCAAAAATGTTGAACCTCAATTTTGAAATTTCTCCCCGTGAAATTGGTGCCCTGAAAAGGATTCCCGATTGCAGATTGAAGGCCGGAATTTCCCAATTCAATGATTATTGCAGGGAAAATAAGTCGGTTCATCGAATTTTTGAAAATTTGAATTCGATGCAAGTTTTCATGAAGGAGGCTTTTTTCATAAGCATAGATGAACTGTTTTTGCCCCCCCTGGTACGTTTGAAAGATTCTAAAGTGTTTTTCTTAAAATACAATATATATTATGTATGCTTTTCATTTCAGATTGCAATTAATCCCGGAAATGAAGATGAGGAAGCCGGAACCTCAACGAAAAAGCAGAGGAGCGGGGATGTCAGCAAGATTTTGACGTTCGTGGCTGTGTCGCTGGATGGGTCAAAAAGAAGCGTCATTTACATGAACGTAGTGACAACGAAGGACCAATTTATGGCGGCGGAGACCATAATCGAATTGGTCGATAAAGTTCTGAAATTTATTACCAAAGCACACATATCATCTAATTTGGTTTGCTTTGTTGTTGATGGCAATCCAATTAATGGTAAAGTGCGAAAGCATTTCCAAGAGGTGAAGGGAAAAGTCCCATTTGTTTGGGATTACATTCATTTCCAGAATGTAATGCTCAACCATGACGGGCACACGGAAGACACATTGTGTCAGGTGTACTCAAGGCCGCTGGACATCGAAGATCTTGCATTAATAGAGGTTTGCGATTTTGGTGTTCCAGCGGACTTAAAGGAGTATTACCGAAAGGAGAAGGAGTCACTGGGGACTGTTGCCCAACGGATTCATTCTTCAAATAGGAAGTTTGGATCCTTGGGCAACAGTAGGCAGATGTGGTTGGGTAATATTAACAATAATAAATTAGAATGCTTCGGCAAATTAGTTTTAAGTGCAATTAGGGATTACTATAGTTTAGAAAAAATTAGAAATGTTAGTGATTACAATTTAGTATTAGATGGGGTATTTCAATTAGTTTATATTTTAGCAAATAAGAGTAATTTTAGTCTAAATAAATGAAAAAAAGAAAAAAAAAATGAAGCAATGTTTCTTTTCCCAACGTTCCGGAAATGGCAAAAAATTCGAAATGCAAATTGCCGCGCTACCTTTGCGACGCGGGCACATTCTTTCAATTAGAAAAAGGCAAGTATGTTTGCAACATGTTGCAAAAATTTTCAAATTTGTATTTTATTAATTATATTCTTTTTCACAGCATAAAAAAACAAACAAAAATAAAAATGGACAACAAACAAGAGCAGAAGTTCGAAAGTGCAGTCGCAATTTTTGAAGGAGCTAGGCAGTTGGTAAGTACATACATATGTATGTACAAGTGCAAAGTGTATTTTTTAATCAAAAATATCAAAGAAGCTAACTTCGGCAATGCCCTTATATATATGTAGTGTCATATGGGTACATATGTGCTGAGAGATGGCAGCTCTGGATGCGGTGCGACAATGTGGCATCTTCAGTAGTAAGAAGAAGAGAACGAAAGAAGGAACGACAGAGACAAGACGTATAGCAGAAGGTGTACAAAAGTTGCTTAAGTTGTATTTCAAGTTGTATTTCAAGTCGTAAAGTTGCTAAAAGTTGTCACCTAAAGTTGTTAAGTCAAAGTTCTTTTTATTCTAATTTCAATTGACTATTTTGCTATATATTTAAATATTAATAAACAATAATTATTGTATACACGCAATAATTCTTACATGGGGGCTCAACCGCTCAATCGTTGAAAAAAGAAAAGAACAGAACAGTAATACAAGTTGAAAAAAAAAAAAAAAACGTGAAAAAAGTGAAAAGAAGAGACAGAGTAAAGTTGAAAAAAAAAAAAAATGTTGCGCTCAGGAAAGAAAAAAGGTGCCAAAAATCAAAAAGAGTCTCATTACCAAGTTCAGATAGACAATTTAAACAGCACATTTACGTCGAATGATGAAATAACGGAGCAAACCGATTTAAAAGTGGTAAGCGCAAGAGAGACAGATATAGTGCACCAATGTGCTTCCAGAAACGACGCAGGCGAATCGCGGCAGACTGGCGCCGAAGAGACGAGAAGTGAGGATGGAAACGGTGAAAGTAAGCACACGAGTGTGCGCACCAGCGAGTTAGAGACGCTGATCAGAATGTTGGCAGTTAAATTTGAAGACAACGGTTCGCAACGTAACGATAAATTTTCAAACGTAACAGTCGATAGTTTTGCAAAAGTGGTGCCGGACTTCGACGGGACATCAATTCCAATTGGACAGTGGCTAAAGAATTTTGAAGAAAATGAGGAGGCATATCAGCTGAGCGAGAAACAAAAGTATGTCAATGCACGTAATAAGATGATGGGCACTGCAAAGTTATTTTTGGAAACGATTATAGTTGGCAATTATGAAGAATTGTGTTTAGCCCTGATGGACGAGTTTGACCAAAAA
This sequence comes from Drosophila paulistorum, assembly GCA_018152135.1. Lineage (NCBI taxonomy): Eukaryota > Metazoa > Arthropoda > Insecta > Diptera > Drosophilidae > Drosophila > Drosophila paulistorum. The sequence goes on along the minus strand of JAECXG010000805.1, from coordinate 7,523,498 downwards.
TTAAGTAGTGCAGAGATTCATAAACAGTTGAGAGGTCGCAAAAAGTTGCAGTCAGAAAATTTTCATGATTATGTATTACAGATGCGTAAAATTGCTGCTCTTGGTGAAATCGAGGACGAATCGATTATTACATATATCGTTGACGGGCTAGAGGTACGGGAGGATTTGAAATACCCATTATACAGTTCAACTTCTTTTAAACAGCTAAGAAAGTGCTACGATCTAGTAGAAACGATGACCAGAAACGCCCAAAACAAACGTCGCCAGATTGTCCATTCGAAGCCAGTTGGTCAAGCTGATTCAAACTATAAAGGTAAACAGTTGCATTGCTTCAACTGTGGTGCCACAGATCATAAAAAATCTGATTGCAATGTGGGCACTAAATGCTTTAAGTGTAACGGTATAGGCCATATATCAAAGGATTGTCCTGAAAGGAAGCAACAAGTAAATATAGTACGGAAGTCCGATGAAGACAGCCGATTAAAGGAATTTTCGATTGATGGCAAAAAAGTTATTTGTTTGGTGGATACCGGCGCAGACGTTACTATCATGAGACGAGACAAATACGAGGATCTTTTTCTGGATCGTCAGATGCAAAGTAACGTCGAAAAATTGTTTGGTCTTGGAAATGTTGTTACAGAGGTTATAAGCGAGGTTACTACTACAGTCAAGGTAGATGGATTGAGTACAGAACACAAAATACTGATCGTCCCTAACTCCAAATTAGAAGCTGATGTACTTATTGGATACGACTTCGTCAAAAAGTTTACGGTGATGATGGATCATAACGGATGTACATTTAACCTCCACCCTGATGAGAAGAACCAATTGAACGTTTTAAATGTGGTAAGCTCTGTAAATGAAATTGATGTAGAACCAAAATATGCTGATACAGTCGCTGCATTAATTAAGGACTATAAGCCGAAAGATAACCCGATAAGTTGCCCAATAAAGTTGACTATACTGCCAAATTGTAATAATATAGTATTTAGAGAAAGTCCCAGTCGTCTATCGGCAAATGAACAGATAATTGTAAAAGACCAAGTAGAAGAGTGGATAAATCAAGGAATCGTTCGTCAGTCCAACTCCGACGTGGCAAGCAGAGTAGTGCTAGCAAAAAAGAAAGATGGATCGCACAGACTGTGCATAGATTATCGAAAATTAAACACGCTCGTATTGAAAGATAGATTTCCAGTTCCAATCGTTGAAGATGTCTTAGAGAAAATGCAAGAAGCAAAATACTTTACAGTCATGGATCTTAAGAACGGATTTTTCCACGTTGACATAGAAGAAGAAAGTCGTAAATATACAGCATTCGTGACAAAGCAAGGGCTTTTTGAATTTAATAAAGCGCCTTTTGGGTTTTGTAATTCCCCAGCAGTTTTTGTAAGATTCATATACTACATCTTCCAGAAGTTGATAAATGCAGGAATTATGGAAATTTATGTTGACGATTTCGTGGTATTCGGATCTACAGTAGAAAAATGTTTGGATAATGTTAAGACTGTTTTAGAAGAAGCACGACAATATGGTTTACAGATCAAATGGTCGAAATGCCAGTTTCTAAAAAGAAGAATTTTCTGGGCCACGAAATAGAAGATGGAGTAGTATGTCCGGGTAAAGAGAAAGTCAAGGCAATCAAAAATTTCCAATTGCCGAAAAATATCAAAGGTGTTCAGGCATTTTTAGGACTAACAGGCTACTATAGAAAATTCATTCGTAATTATGCAATAATAGCAAAGCCGCTGACCACGTTGCTAAAAAAAGATACAGAGTTTAGAATGGACAGTCCTCAAAAAAAAGCAGTCGAAGAATTAAAAGAAACTCTGATGAATGAACCAGTTTTGAAAATTTTTAAACACTCAGTTGAAACGCAATTACATGTAGATGCATCAAAAAACGGATTTGGTGCTACGCTCTTACAGCAACATGATGATAAGTGGCACCCTGTATTTTATTGGAGCAAGAAAACAAGCGATCAGGAGGAAAAGTTACACAGTTATTTTCTAGAGGTCAAGGCAGCATATCTAGCTACGAAGAAGTTGCGCCATTATTTGATGGGGATCGAGTTTGTTCTGGTTACAGACTGTGCAGCTTTCAAAATGACAGCAGCGAAGAAGGATATGCCCCGACAAGTCGTACAATGGTTGATGCACTTGGAAGATTTTTCCTATAAAATAGAACATCGTGCCGGCGATAGGATGAAGCATGTCGATAGCTTAAGTCGCTTTCCAGTAATGATTGTCACAACAGAAGTACGCGCGCAGATGCTAAGAGCACAAAGTAATGATGAAAAGTTCGCAGCAGTTTTCGCGATTTTACAACACAAACCGTATGCCGATTTTAAAGTTAAAAATAAACTTTTATATAAGCAGGTCAATGGATTGGATTTGTTAGCAGTTCCGAAAAGCATGGAAAAGGAGATAATAAGGAATACTCACAACATTGGACATATGGGAGTTCAAAAAACAAAGCATACTATTCAACAAGATTATTATATTCCGCATTTGGACAAAAAGATTGGTCAGTTCATCGCAAATTGTGTTCAGTGCATGACACACAACAGAAAGTTGGGCAAGCAGGAGGATTTTTTGCATTGCATTGATAAAGGAGAAGTTCCATTGGAGACGCTACACGTTGATCATTTAGGGTCATTGGATCCAACTTCGAAGAATTACAAGTACATATTCGCAGTCGTAGATGGGTTCTCTAAATATACATGGCTATATCCTACAAAATCGACAGATGCCTCGGAAGTTGTTAAACACTTGACTGATTGGGTCACAATTTTTGGAAATCCGCGTCGTATCATCAGCGATAGAGGTGCAGCATTTACGTCGAAACATTTTAAGGAATTTTGTACGAACCATAAGATTGAACACGTCGAAACAACTACAGGAGTTGCAAGAGGAAACGGACAAATAGAGAGAGTCAACAGAGTCATACTTTCTGTCTTAGCCAAGATGTCAGCTGCAGAGCCTCAGAAGTGGTACAGGTACACCGCACAGGTACAACGTACTATAAACTCGAATGTTCACTCGTCGACCAAGTTTACACCTTTTGAAGTTATGTTCGGATTGAAAATGAGAAACGAATCAGACCTTGAGTTACAAAGAATTCTGGAAGAAGAACTACTAGATGGAATTCAAAATGAGCGAAATCGAATAAGAGCAGAAGCAAGACAGCAAATACTAGCGGCACAGACAAGATACAAGCGCCATTACGACCAGAGACGCAAGCCATGCCACGGTTATCAGTTGGGCGACCTAGTAGCTATTAAAGTCACACAGTTCGTTTCGGGCAAGAAGCTGTCGAATAAATTCATTGGTCCATACGAAATCATCAAAGTGAAGAGAAATGGTAGGTATGAAGTCAAAAAATCTGCTGAATTTCAGGGTCCAAATCAGACGTCCACCAGTGAAGACAACATTAAGCTTTGGCGTTATATGGAGAGCAATGATGAAAGCGATCTCGAAGGATCATCTGAGGCAGATGATTTTCAGGATGACCGAATGTAGTGTCATATGGGTACATATGTGCTGAGAGATGGCAGCTCTGGATGCGGTGCGACAATGTGGCATCTTCAGTAGTAAGAAGAAGAGAACGAAAGAAGGAACGACAGAGACAAGACGTATAGCAGAAGGTGTACAAAAGTTGCTTAAGTTGTATTTCAAGTTGTATTTCAAGTCGTAAAGTTGCTAAAAGTTGTCACCTAAAGTTGTTAAGTCAAAGTTCTTTTTATTCTAATTTCAATTGACTATTTTGCTATATATTTAAATATTAATAAACAATAATTATTGTATACACGCAATAATTCTTACATATATATATACCCTTGCAGTCTTTCGCAATAATTTTTTTACATTTTGAAATTTCTTTCCCTGCAACTGAATACATCAATACACAAACAAAACATTCAAATTATTTATCTTTTTATAAAAATTTTTCTTCTTCTTGCATCATTCCCTAAGCAAAGCACAACACGCATACACATACAGTTCTTGTAGCGCTGCGTCTGTGTGTGTGTATGCATGTGCTCTGTTTGAGCAGCAAGCAGCGCTGCTTGCTGTCTACTAGGTCATCATTTGAACCGATTTGTGTTGACTGTAACTTGTGTTCTATTTATCCGATCAGATTCAAATTTTGGGATCTGTCAATTTATATCAAATATTATCATATTGCTAAATTTCATGGGGATACTCCAATTTTTGCAAAAATGTTTGTTCTAGAGCTATATGATATAGTGGTCCGATCCTGAAAAATTTCATACTTTATCTAACTCGGGTAATGAAAAGCCCACAAAAACAATTTCATCTCAATAGCTCTTAACATGGCTGAGTAAAACGCTTACGCACAGACGGACATGGCTATATCGAAAATTTTTACTTAAATTTTGTCTTTTCATTTCAGATGGTACACCAGTTGCAGGCCTTGAACCGGGTGTTCGATCTGGCGGATGGTGCCATGGCTGAGGTGACTGGGGTAAGTTTCTAATATAAATTAATTGACATTGTAATATTGCAAATATTGTCTTTTCCCACAGAGAACGGTCGTGAAGAAGGAGCAGAGAAGTCTCGCTGAGGTGGCTACGCAACCACTGGTTGTGGTTGAACCGCCACTGGTTGCTCAAGGACAATCACTGGTTGGTCAAGTGGTTGTCCTTGAGCAACCAGTAGCGGCTCAACCAGAACCAGTCGTTGCTCTGCCATTTGAGTTAGAGCCGGCACTGAGTCAGCAAAAACCACTGGTTCCTGTGCCTCTTGAGCCGGAGCCAGATCCTGTGCCTCTTGAGCCAGTGCCAGTGGTTTTGGCCGAACCAGTGCCGGAAACGCAAATAGCGCTTCCGGAGGAACTGCCGTGCTGCTCCAGGACGATGCGCGTGGGCACCATAGACTGGCGCGTATGGTGTCCCCGCGAGAATTTCGCCGTATTGGCGACATTGAGGCACACCGCGATGAATGCGCCGATACATATTGCACTTAGTGCAATGTGCCGCATCCGGAGTTCCCGCGGCTTGGCAAACCACAGAAGATCTTGTGGTAATGACAAGACGCGCCTGTCGTTCATCAGGCAGAAGCGGGTGGATTTGGTAGGATCTCTTGAGGATGCAAATGCAACAGATTGGGCAAGTTATGCCACAACGTATTATGCCTCCCATGAGATCAGCCCAGGTCCACCCGTGAAGAAGCGGGCAGTGGCTCTGCAACGAGTTCCGGAGGTGCTATTTCAGGACCCGCAAGCGTTCACGGAGGTGAGTGTCAATATTCTGTTTTCCTACTACATATCATAATGCAATTTTTTTCGTCTCTATTTCAATTGCAGGAGGACGACCTGAGTCTATGGGAATCCTCCCACGATTCCCCTACGAGGTCCTGAAGAAGAAATATTATGCCTCGTCGTCGTTCTTCAGCCACCATCCGATTGAATACGAGGCATGGCCTGTCGTGCCCAAGCAGGACTGGCCCGATCAGATCGTCTACGGCAAATTGCCCTCGAACTGCTGGAGAGGATTTCGGGCAAGAACAAGCCGCTAAACAATCCATTGGATCCCTCTCTAACCAATACTCACAAGGCCAATGTGATAGCTCACACGCGGATTCAGTACAATGATAAGCAGCTCTGTCAATTGATTCTTCAGCATCTGGAGAGCAAGGGATTGCAGCAGACAGCACAAATTTCTGTCAGATTTCTTGATCCTGATTTATAGTGTAAATATCAGCAGCCGTAAGCATAAAACAGCGTAAAACATTGAAAATTTGTGTCCTGTTTCCAGAAAACGGTCATCAACTAAGATCGCCACAATTGCGGGTCCGTTCAGCTCCGGTTCAAAGACTGCCTCCGTTGCCATGCCCTCCACCGTTGTTATGACCTCCGTTATTAGATCCGCCTCCGTTGTTGGATCCTCCGCCGTTGTTGGATCCTCCTCCGTTGTTATGCCCTCCGTTATTAGGTCCTCCGCCGTTATTGGGTCCTCCGCCGTTGTTGGGTCCTCCGCCGCCCGGATAACCGCCTCCAGGATAACCGTTACCCGGATAACCGCCGCCCGGATAATAGCCACCGGGATAACCGCCGCCCGGATAACCGTTGCCCGGATAACCGCCGCCCGGATAACCGCCTTCCTTCTTCCTTAGGCAATGGATTTAACAGTCCCTCCTTTTTCCCTTGTTTGCGGTTTGAGATAATACACGGAATACAGCATCTAATATGTCGTTCTACTTTGGCCTCAAGTTTCGGTATATAATATTCTTTCGCAATTATGTCTTTCGTCTTCCTGAGAGAAAAGTGTCCTCTCTCATGCGCTTGTTTGCTAAGATCACGCTGGAATGATATAGGTACAACTATTAGTTCAACGTCGTTCACCAGCTTACATAAGAGACCGGCTTTCATAAAGTAATCATTGTGTGATGCTTTTTCAGATAGAATATCGATAATTGCTTTTATCTCGTCGTCTTGTCCTTGAAGATACTTTAGTTTGCTGATTGCGCTTCCATCGGTGATTAACACTACTGGATTTCGGCTTAAGGCGTCGGCATGCCGAATACGTGTTCCTTCTCGATGCTCCACCTCGAAGTCAAATTCTTGTAGCATTAGAATCCATCGGGCCACTCGTGTGCCAACGTCTCGTTTTTCCATGGTTTTGGTGAAAGCATTGCAGTCGCTTACGAGTTTGAAGCGGATGCCAAGTAAGTAGACTCGGAATTTGTTGAGAGCTTCAATAACGGCTAGTATCTCCAGTTCGTAGCTTGAAAACTTTCTTTGTGCGTCCGTTGTGATCCTGCTCATATAATATACTGGGTGTAGTTGTCCATCTTCAGGTGAGACTTGTAAAAGTACAGCTCCAAACCCGTCAATCGAAGCATCGGTGTGGAGCTCCGTCTCATGGTTAAAATTAAAGATTTTTAATACGGGCCTCTCTGTGATCAATATTTTTAACCTGTTGAATGATTCGATTTCAAGATCATTAAAGTGGAATTTAGCATTTTGTTTAAGTAGATTCGTTAGAGGCTTAGCTATTAATCCAAAATTTTTGATAAATTTTCTGAAGTATCCAACCAATCCTAGGAAACTTTGAAGTTGCTTCTGGTTTGTGGGCTGGGGAAATTTAGTTACAGCTTTGGTTTTCTCTTCCGAAATACATATCTTTTGGTCTTCGATTTCGTGCCCTAAAAACTCAACTCTTTTCTTTAAAAAACTTCATTTTTTTAGGTTGATCTTCAGGCCGTAATTTTCACACTGTTTCAGGACTTCTTTGAGATTTGATGTAGCCTCGTCTTCATCTTTAGCTGGAATAATGATGTCATCTACATATGGAATTGCGATATTTTTGGGAGTCAGCTCTCGAAATATAGCATTGATGTGCCTTTCAAAAACACTAGGAGAATTCGCTAGTCCAAATGGTACCTTCAGAAACTGGTATTGCCCGTTGTGGGTTACAAAAGATGTATATTTTCGACTTTCTTCCTCGACATCAACATGGAAGAATCCATTTTTCAAGTCAATAGTGCTGAATATCTTTGCACTTACCAATCTATCCAGTTGGTCTTCGATTAAGGGTAAAGGAAAATGGTCTCGTAATATTACCTTGTTGATCCTTCTATAATCGATACATAGTCTTGGAGAACCATCTCGTTTTTTTACCAGGACTACGGGGCTACTGTACTCTGACTCAGAGTGCTCGACTATACCTTCTTTTAACCATTCATCGACTTGTTGGTCTACTACGGAACGCTCGTTATAACCGATTCTTCGCGGACGCGAGTAGATTGGGGTATCATCATTAACTACGATTCGCATTTTTACGTTTGTCGACTTTGCGTTTACGGAAGAATCCATTTTTCAAGTCAATAGTGCTGAATATCTTTGCACTTACCAATCTATCCAGTTGGTCTTCGATTAAGGGTAAAGGAAAATGGTCTCGTAATATTACCTTGTTGATCCTTCTATAATCGATACATAGTCTTGGAGAACCATCTCGTTTTTTTACCAGGACTACGGGGCTACTGTACTCTGACTCAGAGTGCTCGACTATACCTTCTTTTAACCATTCATCGACTTGTTGGTCTACTACGGAACGCTCGTTATAACCGATTCTTCGCGGACGCGAGTAGATTGGGGTATCATCATTAACTACGATTCGCATTTTTACGTTTGTCGACTTTGCGTTTACGGGTTTATAGTTTTTTATCAGTTCGCGTACTTCATTCTTTGCGGAATTGCTTGCATTAGCTTCAATATTTAAATCAATCTCGTCAACATTTGATGCATTTATTTTCATCAACACCGAAATTTCTGCTTCAAGCTCGATACTGTCACTCTTTCTTACAGTTATCCCGTCAGAATTTATTTTTACTTCCGCAATTTTACAAAATTCTTCGCCTAACAGCAAGTCTTCATCAAGAAATTGTGCATCAATTACTAGAAATACCGATTTGAATTCTTGACCGTCAATTACGAATAGTTTTTCGATTGAACCCATGGCTTTGACCGCGTCGCCATTACCGAACCCAATTAAAGATTTGTTGCACTCACATAGCTTTGACTGTTTTATTCTTTTAAAAATCTTTTCGGACATAAGATTGTATTTACTACCAGTGTCAATAAAAGCATTCATCTTTAAACCGTCGATTGTTATCTCTTTATACATACGCGAGGTTGATGTGTTTAGTTTTCGTGTATTACTCACTTCGCGTTTTTCCGATTTCTTGGGACAATCTTTGCCAATATGGCCAAACATGTTGCATTCAAAACACTTTTTACCTTTGTTTTTATCGTCACAGTCAGCGGCTGTATGACCTTTAAGACCACAATTGAAACATTTGATTTCCATTTGATAGCCATGTCCGTCTGTCCGTCCGTCCGTCCGTCCGTCTGTGCAAATCAACTGTGCAAATCAACATATATTTGTCCATCTTATTCGTCGTTTTAGTACTCCTTTACTATTTTTATACCCTTGCAGAGGGTATTATAAAATTGGTCAGATGTTTGTAACGCACAGAAGGAGACGTTTCCGACCACATAAAGTATATATGTATATTTTTGATCAGCATGAGAAGCTGAGTCGATATAGCCATGTCCGTCTGTCCGTCCGTCCGTCCGTCTGTGCAAATCAACTTCACGCTGGCATCTTAAGAGCTATTGGAATGAAATTTCATATTTGAGCTACTTTTAGCCGGGAGATAATAGAGTATGAAAATTGTCAGGATCGGACTACTATATCATACTATAGCTCTAGAACAAAAATTTTTGCACAAATTGGAGTATCCCCATGAAATTTACCAATATAATAGAATTTGACATAAAATCCCAAATCCCAAGATCCCAAAATTTGAATCTGATCGGATAAATAGAACACAAGTTACAGTCAATACAAATCGGTTCTACGTCATCAGCAAATCAAACAGAGCACATGCATACGCACACACAGACGCAGCGCTACACGTATGGATGTATGTGTATGCGTGTTGTGCTTTGCTTAAAAATTTGTAGTAAAGAGAGAAATAATTTGAATGTTTTGTTTGTGTGTTGATGAATTGAGTTGCAAGGAAAGAAATTTCAAAATGTAAAAAAATTATTGCCAAGGACTGCAAGGGTATACAATCGTGGACAAAAGTATTTTGACTTCACGTTGTCAAGTGTAAAATCGTTTTTTTCTGGAAACTGAGAGAAGTAACGGTACCCTTTACATTTTTAATAGAGAGATAGTATCAAAGCTTATAAGAAACCAAAAGCTTGCAGTGATAACGGTAAATATGAAGTTGCTGTATTTATTTGAGTTAAATATTATGCTTATATGGCCGGACAAAAGTATTTTGACATTGCTTTTCATATTGATTTTCGTTGATGCTTTTACGCTACATATCACGTGTTTAATTTTTTTAAGTGAGTTTAATTATCTTTATGAATATTAGTTGGTGTTTCTGTATATTTGAATTTTTTTTTTGTTAAAATATGGGAAAAACACGTGAATTAAGTGAACTCATTAGAAATGAAATGGTCACAAAGTATAATGCAGGTATTTCTGTGGATTACCTTAGCAAATTATACAAAGTGCCAAAACAAACTATTTATTATCAAATAAATAAGCAAAAAAACAATCAACCACTTAAAAATAAGGTCCGAACGGTAAGACCACGTAAGACAAAGCCTATTCAAGACCGCATAATATTGAGAAAGTTCAAGGAAAATGTGCTAATTACACCACAAGCAGCATCCATTGAACTAAGTGAGCAATTAAACATACCAATAAGTAGAAAAACTGTCGAAAGACGGCTAAAGGAGGCCAATTTTTCAACCTGTATTGCTCGTCCAATTCCTTTCATTTCACCAAAAAATAAGCTCAAAAGGTTAACATTCGCCAAAACATATTTACACAAGCCAGAATCGTTTTGGGCACAAGTATTATGGGCAGACGAAAGCTCTTTTGAGTATCATGGATCGAAAAATAAAGTTTATTGCAGATTGCCCAGAAATATTCGCAAAAAAATAAGGCCTGTGTGCGAGCGAGTATCACATGGCGGAGGATCGGTTATGTTCTGGGGTTGCGTGTCCTTTAATGGTGTGGGCGATTTGGTTCCAGTTGATGGAACAATGAACAAGGACAAATATTTGCGTGTCCTAAATGACAACGCATTTACATCCGGTGACCGGCTCATCGGACAGGCATTTGTGCTGCAACAGGACAACGCTCCATGCCACAAGGCGCATATGATAACAAAGTTTTTAAGCGATGTCGAAGTCAATACATTAGATTGGCCACCTCAAAGCCCTGATTTAAACATAATAGAGAATGTGTGGGCTTACATTAAAAGAAAACGCAGCGCTGACTTATCCAGAACGCGTGAGCAGACGATTGCTGAAATTCAACGACTTTGGCAGGAAATATCCTTGGAAACGCTTCAAAAATTGGTCAAATCAGTTCCTGTACGCTTACAAAAGGTCATTGATGCCAAAGGAGGGTTTACTTTTTATTAAGATACACCAATTTTTCACCAAAGTTTACCTTATCTCAATTATTTTTAAGCAACATTGAAATGTCAAAATACTTTTGTCCGGCCATATAAGCATAATCTTTAACTCAAATAAATACAGCAACTTCATATTTACCGTTATCACTGCAAGCTTTTGGTTTCTTATAAGCTTTGATACTATCTCTCTATTAAAAATGTAAAGGGTACCGTTACTTCTCTCAGTTTCCAGAAAAAAACGATTTTACACTTGACAACGTGAAGTCAAAATACTTTTGTCCACGATTGTATAAACTTCGGCATTGCCGAAGTTAGCTTCTTTGATATTTTCACATCATTTTATTTGAGACTTCATATTTTTTTAGTTAGGTTGAACCGTTATATTTTTCTTCGATTAAGTTAGGTTGAGCCCCCATATTTGTGGGGTTTGCACCCACAAGAATTAGAATAGTTGTTATATTAAGTATATTATTTATTAAATTAGGTAATTATAAACGGAACAATGGGTTTTGACAAAATTATGTATTGACTCATTTACACACAAGTCGTTCGTCGTTCGTCGTTTTCTCTAGACTCCTCGTTTTTTACTCTGCCTTGCCACCTCGTCTTCTCTCTCATTGCCACCTCGTCGATCAGCTGCTTCGGGAGTAAGTCTGGCCTTACAGCGTTACCATACCATCCCCACATATATACACGACACACGATCTTCAAATTTATTTTTTGGGCATTGAGTGCAGTAGGCGAGTGATATTTTGGGATAAAATACATCCTCCAGCTTCGAAAATACTTAGAAAGAAGTTTAACTCATCAAAAATTAAGCTTGAAGATAGGTTACGGTCATTATTGGTCCTATGTCTATCGACTACTTCGGGGAAGAGTGGGCTGACTATTGGAAAACAAATATCAAAGAAGCGAACTTCGACAATGCCCAAGCTTATATACCCTTGCAGTCCATTGCCATAATATTTCTAAGTACATACATACAAAGAAGCGAACTTCGACAATGCCCAAGCTTATATACCCTTGCAGTCCTTTGCCATAATATTTCTACATGTTCCAAATTCTTTTCTATAATCTATAATTCTTATCAATGCACATACTGAAACATAAAAGTATCCCTGTGTCCCCTTATATTTCTCGTGTACGTGTGATATGCTGCTATGGTGATGTCGAGCAATGACGTAATATTGACCGTAACTTGTGCTCCATATATTCGATGTTTTACATTAAAAACTTTTGCATTAGTAAAATTTTTAGGGATACTCAAACTTTTTTGTCATTTTTTGTATTTCATTAAATGATATAATGGTTCGATCCGTATAATACTTGATCTTAACCGGGGTACAAGTAGGTTACATACCAAGGTTCAAGATGCATATGATGTCGAAAAAGGAGGCATGTGCGAAGGGCCTAAGGTGACGTCCAGATGTGCAGAGTACATGGAGCCCTGGAGCCTAAACCGAGACGACGAGGAAGATGACCCTGCATTTGGATCGAGTGCGTAATCAGAATGGCCGAATGTGGGATGTGCATTTGCGAACAAGACGGACGTGTTTTGGGTGTTGCGTCATAGTCGGATGCAAGGTCAAGCCGAGTACCATAGACGTGTGCTATAAGTCGTGTCATTCTATATCTTGCAATTTATATTAAGTCGTATTTTCATATAAACCTCCTACACTATAATAAACTCGTAAATAAAACCCACATCTGTATGCATTGAAGGACGGACACACGAGCATGGGCCTATCCACTCAGATTTTCGTTGTGATCAAGAATATGCTTTGTGGAGTCCTTTGACCACTTTTATAATATCCTCTAACCACTGCACAAAATTATTGGGATAAGTTTGCCTAGATTTGGTTAAAAGAATACCTAATTTTATTCGTATTTAAAAATGGGCTCAACTAATCATATCTAAAATTTTATCTGCTTTAAATTATCTAAAATATAAATAGTCTCTAATAGTACAAATTTACTGAAAGTATTAAACATGTTTCCTCTAACAGAATTTTGGTATAGTTACGTGATCGAAAAGTTGTATGTGGTATGAACTAGTCATTCCACTAAGAAATTGAACGTAATACGCAACCTTTCAACAATAGTAATAAAAGTCAGATTTGCAAATTTCGTGGCCTTTTATTGTCTCAATTGTGTGTCAATAGCATATATGTGAAATGGATTCCGAGGCGTGCCTATGGCCAAAATAATTGGTCGATTGTTGCTTCGCTCCTCAACCCCATAGCTCTCCATAGTTGGTGTAACAATATCCGGTTCCTTTTCCGATTCAGCCTCTTCGTATTCGTCTACCTCCAGATTATTATTCTCAGAGCTTTCGTTCTCGACATTTGGCACATCTTCTTCCAAGGCATCTAAGTCAATTTCATCAAGCGCATTTTCGATGTTCTCTATTTCGGCTTCCACTTCAGCTGGTTCGGGAAAGAAGTTTTCTTCATTCTCGTTTTGTTCCAAAGAATTCTCGTCAAAAAGGTCATCAACTAAATCTATCTCAACATCTGGATCATCTCGTGGACTTGTGCCTTTTTCATGTCCGTCGCCATGGTGCCCACTCCAGGGCGGTTTTTCCCCATGATGTCCGTCGCCATGATGTCCGTTGCCATGATGTCCACTCCAGTAAGGATTTCCGCCGTTGTTGGGTCCTCCGCCGTTATTGGGTCCTCCGCCGTTGTTGGGTCCTCCTCCGTTGTTATGCCATCCGCCGTTATTGGGTCCTCCGCCGTTATTGGGTCCTCCGCCGTTGTTGGGTCCTCCGCCGTTATTGGGTCCTCCGCCGTTGTTGGGTCCTCCTCCGTTGTTATGCCATCCGCCGTTGTTGGGTCCTCCGCCGTTATTGGGTCCTCCGCCGTTGTTGGGTCCTCCTCCGTTGTTATGCCATCCGCCGTTGTTGGGTCCTCCGCCGTTATTGGGTCCTCCGCCGTTGTTGGGTCCTCCGCCGTTATTGGGTCCTCCGCCGTTGTTGGGTCCTCCGCCGTTATTGGGTCCTCCGCCGTTGTTGGGTCCTCCGCCGTTATTGGGTCCTGCGCCGTTGTTGGGTCCTCCGCCGTTGTTGGGTCCTCCGCCGTTGTTGGGTCCTCCTCCGTTGTTATGCCATCCGCCGTTGTTGGGTCCTCCGCCGTTATTGGGTCCTCCGCCGTTGTTGGGTCCTCCGCCGTTATTGGGTCCTCCTCCGTTGTTATGCCATCCGCCGTTGTTGGGTCCTCCGCCGTTATTGGGTCCTCCGCCGTTGTTGGGTCCTCCGCCGTTATTGGGTCCTCCTCCGTTGTTATGCCATCCGCCGTTGTTGGGTCCTCCGCCGTTATTGGGTCCTCCGCCGTTGTTTGGTCCTCCGCCGTTATTGGGTCCTCCGCCGTTGTTGGGTCCTCCGCCGTTGTTGGGTCCTCCGCCGTCCGGATAACCGCCTCCAGGATAACCGTTACCCGGATAACCGCCGCCCGGATAATAGCCACCGGGATAACCGCCGCCCGGATAACCGTTGCCCGGATAACCGCCGCCCGGATAACCGCCGCCCGGATAACCGCCACCTGGATAACCTCCGCCCGGATAACCGCCACCCGGAAAACCACCAGGATAGCCGTGGCCGGGATAGCCGTGGCCTGGATAGCCGTGCCCACCTTTGGGATCTCCTCCCTTGTGATGTCCTCCTTTATGGTTTCCTCCTTTGTGATGATGATGATCTCCTTTTGAGGGCCATGGCACAGGGACTGGGAACCATGGAATTTGCGGTGGAGCAGGATATGGATACGGAGGAGGCGGTGGCGGTGGCGGCGGATACGGTGGCCGTGGATCTGAATTTCCTGGGGGTCCTAAAAAAAATATTAGTTTATTGATTTAATCTTTAAAACCCAGGATTCGGCCATCCATTGCATATTATGACTCTTGGCTTAATCTGGGAGCGATGAAATCTGTACACAATCTTAAGCTCGACTAATACGCTCCCAAATTATCGTAGATTTGAATGATATAGGTTAATGTCGCATTTACAGATGTTAAAGATATTATTACCCAACAAGTTTTCAATTGGCTTCAAAATGGAAAATACAATAAGTATATAAAAGTACCATATGTTTTTCTAGTTGTGAAATAATCTATAATCCAAGAAAGGAAAGGATTTGGATTTTCAATGTCATTCAGTTTAAAAAACAGGCGAACCCTTATCAAGTTAGTATATATGACATCAGTTTATTTCCCATTTCTGAATCCTTTGATTGTAAAACCAGAGGGCCGGGGCTAACTTCGACCGCGTCAAAGTTTGTATACCCTTGCAAGTTTGTTAGTAACTCTTTTATCTAAACTAATTGTTTTATCTTAAAAGGGTAATGTTTGCGAAAGAACGGCCTTCAATCTTAGCATAGGATATAACGAACTTTCTGATGAAAGTCACTGTTTTCCACCGATCCTTCCTATGGGAGCTATATGATATAGTTACCCGATCTTTGCCAAATTCGGCACAGTCATTAACAGATATATTAAACTGACAAATGTTAAATTTGAAAGCAATCGCATCAAAAGTAACGAAGTTATTGACAAAAGTCACTGTTTTTGACCGATCGTTTCTATGGGAGCTATATGATATAGTCACCCGATCTTGATCAAATTTGGCACAGTGGTTTATAGTTACAATAAACTTATTTATATTAAATTTCACGACAATAGCTTAAAAAGTAACGAAGTTATTGAGAAAAGTCACTGTTCGTGACTTTGCCCTGTGTATGGGAGTTATATGATATAGTCACCCGATCTTGATCAAATTTGGCACAATTATTAATAAGAACACAAAACTGACCAATACCAACTTTTATGGCAATTGCTTATAAAATAACGAAGTTATTGAGAAAAGTCACTGTTCGTGACTTTGCCGTTTGTATGGGAGCTATATGATATAGTGGTCCGATCCGACTGAATCCGAGATATACAAACCCTGCAGTATATACAAGCCTACGTGCAAAATTTCAGCTCTGTAGCTCTTACGGTCTAGGAGGAGTTCGCATCGATCCAGACGGACGGACGGACGGACGGACGGACATGGTTATTTGAACTCGTCTCGTCGTGCTGATCAAGAATATATATACTTTATATGGTCGGAGATGCTTCCTTCTATGCGTTGCACACTTCTGACCAAAATTAATATACCCTTTTTGCAAGGGTATAAAAAGGTAAATTCCAAAATGTTAAAGACTGTAGAACTACTTTCCACGCTACACAATTGGGATGGAGAAATAAAAGATCTACAAAAATTTTGCCATTACCAAATAAACTTGTCAAGCAGAATAAAGATTGATAAATAAACATTTCTCACCAGGAGGCCCAGGTGGTCCTGGTTGACCTTTAGATTCGTGATGAGGATGATGTCCCTTGTGCGAGGGAGGAGCCGGGATGGGAACGGGAATTACAACAGGAGGAAACGGTGGAAAAATTGGGGAAGGAAAGGGTGCTCCAGGGGAAGGATGATGATGATGATGGTGATGATCCTTGGGAGGTGGTGGACTTGGTGCGGGCGGTGCTGGATGTGGGTGGTGATGATGATGGTGAGGTGGTGGTGGAGGCGGAACAGGAGCCGGTATGCCGGGAGGACCTGGCAATCCAGGCGGTCCCGGCAATCCTGGATAGCCCTTATCGCCTTTATCTCCCTTTTCACCTTTCTCACCATTTCGTCCCGGTTCGCCTGAGAAATATAATTTCACTTAGTTCCTCCAACAATTGATGAAAGTATTCCATTACCTGGAGGTCCTGGCAATCCGGGTGGACCTGGAGGGCAATTGCAATGCTGTATTGGTGGTGGGGGTGGTTGATGTGGATAATAATGATGAGGTGGTGCTGGGATCTTATATATAACCTTTTGTGGGGGCGCCGGAGCTGGCGCTGGCGTTTGAATCGTTGCCACAAATCTTCCCGTTTCTTGTTCAGCCTTTTTGCCCTGTGCTCTGCCGCTGAGACTGACTACTGTCAGACCTTATGGACGAAAATCAGCTATTATTTTTAGGATAAACATAAATGGATTTGCTTTATCGCTTACTCAGACAGAAAATCACTATGGGCAGCTTCATGGTGAAAACGCATCTGATGCCTTTCTTTCGATATTCAATGACATTTATACCAAATGACGAGAGTGCTGGAGAACTAAATGGTTTTGAATATTTTAAAAAAATCACTTTCAATAATCTACATTCTGGAAAACCGTTATATCATGACCATTGAGAAATCTTGCCAAATCTTATACAAATAAAATCCAAAATTCAACTTGGTTAAAATGATGTTATCTCTCGTTATTATTATAACTTATGGAAATCAATGCTAATTCAAAAACTGGACCGTCCATTGACGTATTTGCAATGGCATGTAAAAGAGGTATTCTTTTTGGCCAACGCCACATGATTGTTAGACGACAGTCAAGAAAGTCTACAAAGAATCAATAAAACATCTTTTTTGTTTTCTAATTGGTTATTTCTATTAACATTTTAACACGTTGAGTCGCGCGCCAAACATCTGATTAACCCGAATAAGCGGCAAGAATGAATACAAAAGACCTCAAAGTCAACGAAAGTGTAAAGGGTCTTTACACTGACATGTTACGTAATCACTTGCTTTTAGAAATATTATAATTTGTCTAGTTCAAAATGCTCATTGACCCCTTTATTATCGATTGAACTTTCCCAAGCCATGACTAAGCGAATATATTGTTGATTCTTTTTATCGTTTTTCGCACATAACCAATGGTTGACCCCACAAAAAATAGTTTAAATTAAAACCATTAAAACATAGACTGTTACTGTTGCTTAAACATAAACAAATAATAATAAATAAGTGAAAATCGTGGTTATTGAATCCAGAAGAACCGAAAGTTGTATGGTACATACATAAGTTGTCACAGACACAATTTAATTCAAAGATATATATTTACAAGTTTTTAGGCCATTTTCCATAGTCAGTAATGTATGTTTGGATGTAAATGAAAAGATTAAGATATATTTATTTTAGATTGTTAAGTGATGTGATCAGAAATTGGTAAATAGTAGTGTTGGGTTAGAGAACAACTTCACTGATTCACTCTTTACTCACTGATTGAATCACTTATTCAGTTTGCTCACCTTCGTTTATTTGTTGTAACTTTTTGGTTTTTGGGTCTCTGATACTCTATACTCTGATACTCTTTGGGGTCTTTGTATACTCTTTTGAATGGGATGAATGTAAGTAGTCGACAGTTTTCAACGATTAGAGCATCTTTGTCAATAGATAAAGCTTACGAGTCCATATTGTTAATTCATTTATCATAAAATTAAAGAATTTATTTAATTCATAATTCACTCACCGAACACTAGTAAGTAGATAGAATCCATAATTATCTATCTATTTGCAATTGAGCTATTACAAATTTACAGGGTATCATTTCAATTGGCTTAACAAATAAATAAAGACCTAATGATCGATACTATGCAAATATATTTGTTGTATTTGAAATATATTCTATTCGAAAAAATGCAACTTTATTACATTTTTTTGGAATGTAAAATTGTCTGATTCTTATGGAAATAGATAGGCGTATGCGGATATTTAGTCATTCTTATTTCTTTCAATTCTATTGATGACTTTGGTGAGGGTACACTATATTTTGAGTGAGCAAGCGACATTCTTATTAGCAAGTCGATGTATCGTAAGATATATCTTAGCATTCATCAAAAATAGAACTAATTAATTATACAAAGAATCAGATCAATGCTATAAAATTGTCGTAAAAAGTTTTTTTACTTGTTTTAGAATTACTACTATAGTAAGTTGAACAGTTTAACTGTCATTTATATGCATTTATGTAAATGGGATTTTGGTTGAAACTGTTCGCTTTCTTATTCGCCATTTATGCCGTGTTCTATTGTTTGATTTAGAAGAAAAGAATGCCAACAATGGCTTGCTAAATGAGTGAAAAAGTGAAATCAAAAAGAGGCCAAAATGTGAACAGAAATCAAAAGTGTCTTGAGTTAAACCTCTTTGAAAATTAATCTAAACAAGTAAATGCATTCAATTCAATGACCTTGCGCCCTTTAATCCTAGTCAAAGTGATAGCCAATATCAAACACATACGGCTTTGATTTAAACAGGCATAAAATTACATCATCAGACCTATATTGGCCTACATCGATTAAGATCCAAGCAGAGCGATTAGAGAAATTTCTGGGAGGAGTTTAGGCTAACTGAGATCAGCGATTTGAATTTTAAGTGTTTCGAATTAACCTATTATTCGTACCGTTTGAAGATTAACACAGATTCTGGTATATAAGAGCTGTTCTCGATGGCACCGGCCTACACTCGTCATCGAGCATTAACATTAACATGAAGCTGCTCTCCGTTCTGCTGCTGGCAGGCAAGTCAACGACCTGCTGTTAAAATAATTCTTTATCCATTAATGATATCCGTTGTTCTAACTTTAGTGCTGTGGCCGCTTGTTTATTGTAACGACTCGTGGCTCTTGAATGCTCGCTTTGTGGGTCTTCAGAGGGAGACAACACCGGCCCCGAAACCGAAACCTAAACAAAAGGGACTCTCGACTAGAAATAGCGGTTATTATGGCTATAGTTATATACGGGTGCCACCGCCGCCGCCAGCGTTGTACTATACACCAAAATGCAATTGTTTGCCTGGACCGCCAGGTCCTCCTGGGCCTCCTGGTAAGAGTTTAAAGTCTCAGTCATTTGAAAGATGATGTGAAAAATATACTATATTATCAGGGGAACCTGGTAGAAATGGCAAGCAAGGTGAGAAAGGAGAAAGGGGCGACAAAGGTGAACGCGGAAGAAACGGCTATTCCGGTCAAATTGGGCCGATTGGACCGCCTGGATTGAGAGGAGAACCTTATCCGTACCACAGAGATCCGATTCCAACATATATTATTTTACCTTCAAACACAAATCCTGCTGCGTCGAAACCGGAGACTCCAAAACCGGAAACACCAAAACCGGAAATACCAAAACCGGAAACACCAAAACCAGAAACACCAAAACCGGAAACCCCGAAACCGGACACCGGAAACTCAAACCCTGATACTCCCAAACCTCAGACCCATATTCTTCGTTCAAGTTTGAAGTCTAGAGAAGAATCATCTGGAAGTCAGAAATATGGAAATAAAAATCTCAACAATCGCCGCAGACTATCTCAAAAAAGGCCAATAAATAAAAGAATAATTCAGCAAAATGCGAAAAAAACAAAAACAAAAATCAACAAAGCACCAGCGACAAATGGTAAACGTAGACCTTCTGTAAAAGTTAATCAAAAAGTGAAAATTAAAAACAAAGATACGAATACAAAGACAATCGATTTGAACGCAACTAAGTTAAACTTAAAGCCATCTATTGAACAAAATGGAAAAGTAAATACGACTAATGATACCCACAATCACTTAACAAATTCATCATCAGAAGATATGATAATAACAATAAAGCAGAATGAGGCCCAACAGGCTGATACCAATCAATTAAAACACGAAACTAACCTAACAGTGGCTGAGATCTCACAATTACAGGAGCAAGTTAAACTATTATTATCATTGGATAAACAAAAAGTCCCAGATAATATGCTTGGTCTTCAAAGTTCCAAAGTTGACAAAAAGGAAAATGAAATCACAACAAGCACCGATTTTTCAGCCACAAATAGCATCATAGTAACGACTGAAATCTCGCCCAGAGATGACACCACTACGCTATCGGACAATGAAACACCTAAAGATGATGCCACGACATTGTCGCCAGCAATTCCAGATGATACCACTGTCATTCAAGATTTTGATGTGACTGAATCAACTGAAAAAAATCAAGAAATTTTGACTGAAACCACCCAGTTTAATGATGACATTCCAAACTCTACGCCAGAGTCGGAATCAAATGAAACCACAACAACAACAAATATTCTATGACATTGTAAATCAATAAAGTTACGTTAATGTAATTCTGTATTCGTGATTTGGAATGTTTTCCTGTTTATCATAGCAATTAGAAATTGTTGAATTATTGGTTTAGCAGATAAATTTTAGGTCATAATCTAAGATTTTAAATAATTAATACCAGAGTCAAACAGGTAAGCCACCGCAAGCTAATTCGTTTTATAATACACCTTTACCTTTCTAAATGATACATCTTCAAAAGACTTAATCGAAAGAAAACCATTAAATTATAAGTTATGCATTTTCTTTCCATTACACATCCAATTCCTTTCAACACACATGGGTTGAAATAGAATTTAAGATTCCAGGCAGCGGGAAACGTTTCCAAAGTGATCTAGCCATGTCGATTAATAAACTTAATCCTCGAAGCATATAAAAACTAGAGCCACGGAATTTTTGTATATACTATTTGCGAAAATTAACAAATTGGGGGATATTTGTTTGCTTGCAAATTGTTATGCCGTCCCGAGGTCAAAATTTTCTTCTGATTTTAAGATTTTTCTTTTCTTCTTTTGTGAAGTTGCAATAAAATCAAAAACTTATTAGTTCGATAACAGAAGAAAGTAGCCTTTGTGTTGTATAAAAATCTCGAAAACTAATATAAAAATGAAATCAGTGACTTTCAAGATTTTGCATAATATTTAACATTAAAGTAAAAAAAAAACAGTTTTTCCTCTAGAAGGAATTAACGATGGAAGGACAGTTTTGCCTTAGTTTTATCATGCTTTCAAGATTCTCTAGGATTCCCCAATCGAAAACATTTGAAATTAAAGTAATTTCCAACCTGGTAAAAACTTTTGGCTCTTTTATATATGTAAATAAATCTGTAATTTCATACATATTTAATTGGTAAGAAGCTTTTGAGATTTACCTCTCCTGCAGCATTCACTTAACCATTGTAACTCCATCACTTCCATGTCCTCATCCTAGCTACTGCCGAAAAAATCGGCTACATGAGTGAAATAGAAAAAGAATGGTAGTGAATCTTGCACTTTTTCATATTCATGGTCTTTCTATGTTTATTTACCTTTACCATACCAAGATCTTGTTTTTGCAAACTTATAGATAAAGGATATTATGATGGCCTAAATTCAATTCAGTAAAATGTAATAATTTATTTAATTTATAACAAAATGTTTAATTTTTTTCCATTATTAAACGAAACATTTGCGCGCTTAGTACGTAGTAAAAGAACTTTATATACTCTTGAAACAACTTGCAATTATTTAGAGATCAATTTGAGCCCTAAAATCTTGCCATTTGCTAAGATCTACCTGGGGTATATCATTGCAGTTAAGCAAAGAGTTGCTAAAACACAAAAGAAGAGATGGATGGAATTTGAAAATCAAACAGAGATAAGTTTTATAAACATCTACACTTACCGGCCATTCGGGAATACAAATACATTAGCCTGAATATAATGTAAGTAGTGGGCATTGCTACAGAATAGACCTGCCAAACTAGCCTTGCGAATTTCCGCCAATTGAGCTGCGTATAAAGATACTTCTTAGCACTGAGAAATCGGTTTAGAAATCAAACACTTACTGCGTGAAAAGCCACTGAGATGATTGTCACGTTCGAAAAAGAAGCGATCGCTGCGACGTGAATTCAACAATTGTTTGCCCACAATGCACAACATAGTTGGGCCATAAAGAGCCTCCGGAGCATGGAATTCCAGTGAACCACCCACGGATAGTTCGACGTCATCGGGTGAGGCGTACAATTTACGCAACAATGAGATTTTCTAGATGGCCGAAAACTTTTACTGTAAATTGGCACACTAAATATGTGTTTTGATGCTTTACCTCGCCAGAAATCTCAGCAGCGAAATCCTCCCAATAGTTGGCACGGCGCAGGCCACAGAATTCTCGGACATCGTTGTAGGAAGCCAAACCAAAATCACGACCACGCTGGATGTCAAAGGATTTTAGATCGGCACCGTACTCTTGGAACTCCTTACGATTAAAATAGTGTTTAATCTCCACGTCGATATTGGCATCGGAACGTTTTTGCAGTTGCGTAGCCAATCCACGTATTAGAGCATCAAAGTTATCGCTCGAAGACAATAAATGGATGGTCTCTGGGCGCTCAAAGTAGTCACTAAGGCGCAGGGTTTGATTCGAGCTACGATTCGGAGCAACAAGTCTGTAAATAAATATAATGTCATGATTAGATCTCAACTGATTAGTAATATATGCTTGTTTTTTACGTACGAGAACCATCCCGGAATCTGTGTGTGGGAGTAACGAAAAGCTGCAGCCGAAAACTCAGCATACGCACTGGGATTAACACTCTCATCATAGTCATTAACGAACTCATTCGATTCCTCCGGATAGATGAGTCCATTTAATTGCGCATAGTCACGTCCAAGGAACAGAGGGACCCAATCGTAGTAGGTGATCTTTTGAAACTGTGCAATATTAATTTTCCGTGCCTCTTGATACAATCTCTCGTCATTGTAGGCTGGATTGAGAAGCGCCAACTGCTCGGCCAATCGATTGTGTTCGCGCAACAGAATTGTATGCAGCAATGCAATTGTTGGGGTAAAACGATTGCGTCTATCTGGCATACTATAACATTCACTCTTGCTG